>OY728157.1:152476514-157476514 GCA_963277665.1 Viscum album
TAGTTTAACATCTGATAGTCCATGAAAAATTCATGTGAACAATATTAATTCTTGGAAAAGAGCAATTGGGATGACCAATATGAAACACTAGGGCAAACAAATCCCTTTCCCATTAGATCATCCAACTGAATAATGATATATTTCAGCTCTAAAAGTGTCATACTATAAGAAGGCATCAAAATCAGCTACGTACTTGGAACTGGGTCATTCATAAACTCCACCTCTCTATCTATAGTAATCCTAGATAAATTTTCTGGGAAAATTTCAGGAAAATACCAAACAACAGTGGGAATATCAAAATTATAATAAATTTCATTAGGAATAACCACTATAGTAGAAAAAAACTCATGTGCTCTGGGTGGGAAGGTCTTGCATGACCATACATCAGATCCCACTCTCCCTAAAGCACTTGTGATCTCCCATAAACTAAAATAAAAAAGTCACACCAATGATAAAAATAATCCTCATCATGATCAGAAATAATCCAATACATCCTGGTGATAATGTCAAACAAATCCAGATCGAGAGTGAGAAAATTTCAAGCTAACTCTGCATCAGCTATCGATAGCGCACTAAAAGGAAACTGAAACCCCTAATCTTTCCACTTTTCAAGAGGTGTAACTAACTACATAACAAAGAAAATGAGTCTCATTGGAAGGTTCATCATATTAAAAAAATTGCTGGATATAAACAAGTGGGATGCACTGGTATCAAATAACGAAATTTCCACAAAAGATTTAATGAAGATGGAACATCTCACTATCACTAGACCCACATTTAACTCAATTGGAAAATCATATACTATTTTAAGGTGCTTCACTTTTGTGGCCTATGGATAGATCCCTATAGTCATTGAAGCATCTGACTATCTAGTAGTATCCTTTAGAGATAAATATCTCTGACTATATAAAGGTATAGACATATCCTAATAGAATCATTATAGATTACCATAATGTCCCTAATTACTAAAAATATTTATAGGTAACGGAAAATAAATATATGTGTGTCTATACATTCCACATTTATAGCATGTCATAGGCATAATAATAGCTTAAAATGGAGGTTCTGAATAGGCCTTTTTCTAAGAATCACCTTCCCCATTCGTGTGATGATCCTTCCACATCCTCTTTTAACTGGAACACCACTAAATCATCCACTAGGTATAAGATAAGGGGGGAAATAAACAAACTTGAATTGTATATTCATATTTTCTATCATATACATATCCACTATCTCCACATAGTTTAAAGGATTCTGTATAAATAATTTTGATCTGATATCTGATCGTAAACCATGCAGGTACTTATGAGTTTTTAGTAGATCATTTTTTATAATCTCTAGTGAAAAAACCCACATTACAAACCGATTATTGTACACTAAAACTAAACTCTCTACCTACTGAAAATAGAGGAACTCTAGAGACTTTTCCATCATTAGTGACTATGGATAAAATTACTGAAATAACAAAGTCTTGAAACACTTCTAGTCCAAGCCCACGTTCCTATCTTTCTATACCATGGAATCCCAAAATCTCTTGTTGGGACCATCAAGTTTAAACGTCACATAATTAACCTTAATACTCTTAAGTGTATCTAGTAATTCAACAATCTGATCAATAATTTCAGACATTTTTCTACCTCTTGAGGTTCATTTTTACCATTAAAATATGGAGAATTCTCACATAAGAACTCTAGTGATTGATCTCCATCACCTATAGCTCCCAAATGTAACTCAAAAACTAAATTCTATGATTTTAGTACATTCTAGTTAATAGAATAGACTACCCATATAACAACCTCAATAAAATTATGATCCATATGAGGATTCTATAAAGAAGCACATACTTCAGCCTCTTGGGGATCCCATAGAATCTAATGAATTAGATTTTCCATGTATTATTTTTAAATATTATATAGATTTATTTTGAGACTACGCATTGAGACAGTATGAAATTTTGAGGCCCGATACCCCTAGAACAAGTGTTTGAAATATATTAAAATATTAAATAGAACCGACATGAAATTTTCATGAAAAAGTTGAATAACTTCTAAAAAGGATACCAAATTAGAAATCCAAGGGAATCATTGAGTTCAATATAGTGGTTTTACCCAAGGTGTGACCAAACATTGATCAGCATGGTTCATCTATCAAAAGTCATCATGAGCGTTTAAATTGAATAAAATAATTTAATAACAAATATTTTATTTCATTTGCTGACAAAGTGAAGCAGCGAAGAGTTCTCTATTTAAATCAATATTTTTTTTTCAAAGATCTAGGGTTAGCCTCATCACATTAGAAACCTCTAGAGACATTAGATGGAGAGAGATAGGTCTAGATAATTCTCTCGAGTATGCGACAATAGAACCTCAAATTGGAAATTGAGGAACACCGATCTTGAAGGATATCACCAACAATAATAACGCGGTGACCATTCTTCATTATCAAGAAACCCATACTGAGGTAGGATGAATTATTTAAATTTTTATTCCTGTTATTGATATCCTATGACAAATGTACTATTCCACTAAGAGATTAGACTACGGATCGATCGTATTTTCATGATGGTTTATTTACGAGAATTATTAGTAATTGATTCTAGAGAATTTCTCTGATTTGTTTACGATTATAATGGAAAAACCCAATATCAACACAAACATCGATCAAGGTTAGTCTTTCTTGATTTGATTATTATTTTCTCCCCCGATTCACTATCCTTCACGTGTTATTCGTTCTTCCCTAAACTTTGAACCCCTTTTGGATAGTCAATATTTGGGCCTTATATTTTTGGAGAAATGATCTGAAACCATAGATATGGTATTAGGATGTCTCAAAAAATGTACGAGGAAGAATGACGATTTTTTTTTGAGCTAATTGAAGGCCCAAATCGTGTCAATTAGGTGTTAGGGAAAAAAATTGTATATGGAGTTTCAAGGAAAAAAGACCACTCTAATTAGTTTCAAATGATCAACAATGTGAGTAAGAGGAAGAATAAGGAATTCTAGAAAAACCTGATCCACACGGCGTCTAGTCCATGACTACATGATGTGTGTCCCATTTCGGATGAACTCAACATGTACTTTACATAGTACACAGACATGAGGTGGAGTACATGAGTAGAATACATGGAATTTACTACCTAACATAGCTTGGAATGGACTAGTTACATGGGCTCCACTGTTTACTAGTACATGATCAGGGATACACAGCCTGACACGGTGTACTAGAACACGATCAGAGTACATTGGTGGACCCCAGATACAAGGACATGATGTGTAACCCTTCTACACACCGTGTATTTCTATTTTACATGACACAGTTGGAAGACACAAGTTATTGTACATGAGTAGTACCCATTGTAAAGGGACACTATGTGTGACCCTACTAAATGTCATGTATTACATCCCACATGGCTTGAGCTTCTTTTCCTCTGAATCTTGGAAAAGATTCAATAGGGTTATTTCCCATTATTATTTACCTGAAGGTTGGTACGAATCGTTTCCTTCTCTTAGTACTACTATCCCTTTAGAAGGAATTCCTAGATAGAGTTGTTGGAATACCCCTGAGATGCCCAGAGTGGGATACACTATTCAACTTCATACCTGAGATAGAGTTCTTAGTATCGACATGAACAACACTATGTAGGTGGAAATCATGTACTTTGTAGGTTAATCTAGATTGAGTTGTCTGTATCACGCCATGGACCGAGATGTGATACTCATATATTGTATCATATTCTATTTAGACTATTAGCGTATCTTTCTGATGGTGAGACCTGATGAGCAGTACCACTTGGACGGATGTCATCAGTGCTATCGAAAATAGGAGTGTGTTTTCCCAAATGAGTCCTTCGTGGAATCTTCAATCTGAATTCCTAGTGCTGGTATATAGTGGTTGTGATGTACCTATTAAATGTGTGTATTGGATTGAGTATATCTAGATATTCTTTTTATATGTGTTGCAGACATATACCTATTTAGAGTTGACTGTACCTCCCTTTTTTATATTTATTTGTGGTTTCTAGGTGCCCTACTGATTATTTTTATACTCACACCTACATGGGATTTACCCTCACATGTCATTTCATGTGAAAAATATTGTCCTTATGAAGGATTATTAAGATGAATATGACTATAAAGTGCTTAGTGAGACTAGACGGACTGAGGTGTGTTCCTGCAGCTTTCAGATAGCAGTCCTAGTACATTTTTCATACAGGTTGGACTTGTGTTATTGATTTCTTATGGTGGGCTTGTATTTGGAAATTTTTTACTTTACATTACTTCCAAACATAATTTGGGTTTAGAATATATTTGTATGCATGCATTTTTTATTTAGTGGTTTTTACATTTTAGCATTTTGTGGGCTTGGAGATGTGTGTGTTTGTACAGATACATAGGTAATGCCTCCTATGTTATTGATATCCCTACTCAGTGCAAGTCACCACCCCTGGCCTTTTGGAAGTAGGTTATGGGAGTCATGATACGATCCCCACTGGTATGGGTTGTGACTGAGTGGTATGATAGGTTTTCGATTCTACTTTTGGACTGAGAGTTTGTGAGATTGGTTTGGGGAAATAGTGTGAAGTGTTTCGAGTATAGATTTTAGGCCAAGGACTCTAGTGTTGGTGTGGAGTCTCACATATCAATATACTAGGACTTTGATAACATTATTTTCAACTTAGTGTGTGAGAGAACTAGTTCGAGTGAAATTAATAGTACATGCCTCATATAGGAATGGGTTGTGCTTTCCATGTCCCTCTTGATTATTCTCTCTAGATATACTCATTGACCATGGCACATCTTATTATTTCAGGATGCCTTCACGACATATACCATCTATGATTTTTCTTCTTGATCATGTGGATGACACCCTCAGTGAAGAGGCTTAAATACAAGTAATAGTTCCATTGATGTCACCTCTAGGTGGGGATCACCCCTACTACAACCTATAGAGCAGCACGTGGCACCCACAATACCAGCAAATAAGGAGCGTAGTCTATGTGTGCTTCATGAGTTTCAGTGATAGTGACCTCTCATGTTTCAAGAAGAGACTAATCCATAGGCATATAGGGAATGAATTGCGGCAGTGACTCGAGTTTTCCATCTAGTCAGGACACCAGAAGATCAGATTGTGGTTCTAGTAGTGAGCCTTATACACAGCTCAGTGGGATGATGGTAGAGTTTGGTTACACAGAATCACAACTAGGATACTTTTTTTGTGGACATAGTTTGAGATCATTTTCAAAAAATATTTATCACTAGTTACACTAAGGGTTGTGCATATCCTTAAGCTTCTTCATATCGAGTAGGGAAACATTATTGTAGCTAATTAGTCATCATGGTTTACTAACCTTTCCAAGTACATGAAGGATATGGTTCGAGATTGGTACTTCCGGGATCAGAACATTGAGTGAGGTATATATAGAGAAATCCCATCCATTGTTATCCCTTTATGAATTCCTACTTATGCTGGGGTGATTTTTCATGCATTGGTGGTTGAAAGCTTCTTGGATGAGTAGATACATCCGGTGATGTTCAGCTGTGGGAAAGCCGGAGGAGAGACCTCAACAACAAGAATCTAACATCAGTCATATGGCTTTGGACCTGGGAGACATTTAAAAAGGAGATCCTAGGATAGAGGATCTATAGTTCAGGGATCACAGGGTGGGTCCATTCAGCCTAGAGAGAGACAATTCTATTCATGTCCTAGCAAGGGATATCTCACCTAAGATTATTCAACCCTCTGTGCTTCTGATAGGGAGAATGTGGATGGATCAATGTAGTAAATACAATGATAGGAGTAGGAATATCCATAGGGTGGAATATGTGGCTGAGGATCTGGGAGATTATAAGGAGGTGGTCAACATTTGTACATGTTACCACCGCTACCCCCAGGTGGTCTACACCAGGCTCAGGGAGTTGGAGGATGGAGGTGGGGACAACTACATGCGTATCAGTATTATGACCCATGGGCTCTAGGAATGATTCAAGGTACAATATGTGTATTTTATAATTATGATTCAGTACTAATTGACATAGGTTCTATTCATTCCTTTATCTCCACATATCTTTTATGAAACCTAGAGATCCCAGTTAAACCGTTGACTCGACCCTTATGCTTGGAGACACCTAATAGAGGACACTCAATGATCAGAAACCTATTACAATAGTGTGACCTAAACCTTAGATGTGAGTGTTTTTGTTGGAATCTCTTAGAATTAGTGTCAAGGCCTTATGATTTCACTCTTGATATGTATTGTTTATCTACAGTCCATACACAGATTGACTGTTTTTGGAAAAGGGTGCGGTGTGTCCGCAGTGATGGAATGAGGTTTTCCTTTATCGGTGAAAAGGAAACCCAATAAATATAGAACGGAATACTGAATAATAGGGTGCAGTTGATTACTCATCAGTTGGCTAGTCGGACCCTTGGTGTAGTGGATGTTGTAATTTTCTAGCTTCCTACAGTAGTGTCAGAGTATGATGATGTATTTCATATAGATGTTCGAGGATTTTCTCCCCGCCAATATTTATTCTTTTGCATAGATCTACACCCTGGGAAGACATTGATATATGCACCATCATATCAAATGGCTTCTGTAGAGCTTCACGAGCTGAGGGTATAGTTGGAGGAATTGAAGAAGAAGGGATCTGTGAGACCCACTGTTTCACCCCAAGAAGCCCTAGTTTTGTTTTCCAAGAAGGAAGACAAGAGTTTGTGGTTGTGCATGGATTATCAGTGATTTAAATATGTGATTATGAATTAAAAGTATCCACTACCTAGGATCAATTACCTCTTTGATAATTTTAAAGGGACATGATGGTTTTCAAAGGTTGATCGCATATTAGGCTATCACCAGCTATGAGTACGAGATGAGGATATACCAATGACTGCATTCTGATGTCGTTACACTCACTATGAGTACGTGGGGATTCCCTTTGGAATGATGGACACCACATTAGTTTTAATGGGACTCATGAACTGAATGTTTCATATTTACTTATACCGATTCATGGTGGTCTTTATAGATGATATCCTTTTATACATGGTGTCCTAAGAGGAGAATGTGAGACACTTTAGTATATTTCTGGATGTACTATGAGAGCACCAGCTTTACAGAAATATATCAAAGTGCCAGTTATAGATTGAATCCATCCACATTATAGGAAAAGTTTTCTCATGGGATAGAGTGGCATTAGACACGACCAAGGTTGTGGTAGTGTTAACATGGGAGCCACCTAAGAGTGTGACAGAGGTGTAAAGCTTCTTTGGGATAGAGGGATATTATTAATGATTCATACCTAATTTATCTAGGATATCAGAACCTATGGAAACGTTGATTTGAAAGGGGAAAAAATTCATGTGGGTATAGAAGTGTCAGAGTTCCTTTCATTAGTTGAGTTAGAGTTTGAAACTTGCTCCGATCTTGGGATTTCCAAAGGAGGGTTTCAAGTACGTAGTGCTTTACGATGCATCAGGAACCAAGCTAGTTTGTGTACTAATGCAGAGGAAACTGGTGATATCCTTTGGTTAACACAAGTTGATTCCACATGAGAAAAACT
Source organism: Viscum album (assembly GCA_963277665.1). Lineage (NCBI taxonomy): Eukaryota > Viridiplantae > Streptophyta > Magnoliopsida > Santalales > Viscaceae > Viscum > Viscum album. The sequence continues at coordinate 152,484,074 of OY728157.1, forward strand.
ACATGATCCATGATCTTTATTTAGCTACAGTAGTCTATGCATTGAATATGTGGTGTCAATGGGTGCGAAATTTATCATCTAGTAAAACCATAAGAGTCTCAAGTATATATTATCTCAAAATGATATCTACTTGAGATAGATTATATGGATAGAGTTCCTCCAGGATTATGATTTCATGATTTTTTATACTCCTGGGAAGGGGAACACAGTAGTAGATGCTCTCAATATGATATCTAGTTTGTAGTTGCTGAATGATCCATCAGAGCAGTTGGGATCATTATAGTTATCCTTAGTGGATGGAGATGGAGAAAATTACCTCCAATAAATAGTTTTTACCCCTTCACTCTTACAATGTGTTAGGGAGGCACATATTAGGGATGCCAACTAGAGACCATACATGCTCATATGTCCACAGGGTATACTCTTGATGGTTATTAAAAAGGTGGAGATCACATTATTCTTTTAGAGGATGCACTATGATACTAGTTATGTTACGAGAGGAGGTTTTGATAGAGTTTTATACATCCCCTTTGGCAGTAAATCTAGGTGTGGAAAAAATTACTAGGACCTTTGACGCCATTTTTGGTGGCCAGGAATGTAGAAAGGAGTGGCAGAATTAATTTCTTGATGCCTTACTTTTCAGCATGCGAAATATGATTTCCAAGTTCCAGTGGGTTTAACTCAACCCCTTGTGGTCATAGAATGAAAGTGAGATGGGATATATATAGACTTCATGATGGGATTACCACATATTACTAGGGGACATGATTCTATTTGGGTGATATTTGATAGATTGACCAAGTCATCCCACTTCCTAGCTATCTAAGAGTAGAGTTCAGTAGTGAGCTTTAGACGTCTCTACATGCACAAGATAGTCTGACTCCATGGAGTTACATCGATGATAGTTTCCGATCATGAATCTGATTTTACTTCTCAATTGTGTAAGGGATTAATTGAGGCATTTGGGAAACATTTTTTTCTTAATCACGACATTTCACTCATAAATAAATGACCATACGGAGTGAACCATTCAGGTTGTGGGGGACATTCTATGGGCTTGCATGTTGGACTTTAGTCATAGTTGGTAGGATCAACTACCATTTGTGGAGTTTTCCTACTACAATAAATACTATTAAACCATTGGTATGGAACCATTTGAGGGTTTTTATAGGAGACCCTATAGGTCCCCACTATGCTAGACTGACCCAGGAGATTCAGCACTCATAGGCCCAGATTCAATGCGAGCTACTGCATAAAAGGTTACAATCATCCAGGAGCAGATGAAGACTATACTAAGATATCATAAGTCTTATGCTAATAGGAGATTTAGACCTTTGATGTTTGAGGAAGTAGACTATGTGTTCTTTTGGGTCTCACCTCGACATGGGTTACCAATATTTTTTTAGGATAGTTAGTAATCTCTGAGGTTCATCGGTACTATCCAGATACTATGTAGAGTTGGTGAGGTTGTGCACCACTTATCTCTACCTCCACAGTTATACCAGGTTCATGACATCTTCCACATGTTGTACCTGATATGGTATGTTTATAACCCATCACATGACATCAAATAGGGTGAGATGGACATTGAGTATGGAGGTACTTTTATTGAGTACCTAGTGGAGATTGAGGATCAATAGAAGAAGATCTTTTGTGGGCAATTGATTCTTTCGGTGAATGTATGGTGGCAGCATGGGAATGATAATGAGAGAACATGGGAGTTGGAGGGTCAAACACATGCTCAGTACCCTTATCTTTTAGAGTTGCATCTGTTTTGGATTTTTGGGGATGTAAAGACCTAAGGTGGGAAAAATGTAATGACTAAGGTTTTTTGGTATTATTTTTAAATATTATATGGATTTATTTTGAGACCAGGCATTGAGATGATGTTCAATTTCAAGGACCAGTGTGCCCAGAATAAATTTTTAAAATATTTTAAAATAATATATATCACGTGTGCACAGTTTTCCTTAAAAAGTGGAATAGATTATAAATAGGTGTATGGATCAGAAATCCAAGGGAAATGTTGAGTTCAGGATAACATCTATACCCTAGGTGTGACCTAACATTGGTCGGAATGGGTCGTATGTGGAAGGTTGTCATAGGTGTTTTCAATGAATAAAATAATTGAAGAAAAATTATTTTATTTAACTTTTTAACTTAGAGATAGGTTTTTTATTAAATTGATTCCCTTTTTCAGAGATCTAGGGCTAGCCTCATAACCCTAAAAAAATCTAGATACATAGGAGAGAGAGAGTGATATAGAGAATTCTCTTAAGTATGTGAAGAAAAAACCTCGAATCGGTGATTGATGAATTCCGATCTTGACAGATCTTGAAAAAGAAAATGATGAGGTGACTGTAATTCATCAAAGATCGATCCAAATTGAGGTATGATTTTTTATTTCTATTTTATTTCACATTATTGAAATTATTCAATGAATGCGGACTAATCCATGAAAATATTATCTCTCAGATCGATTGTATTTTTAGGATGGGTTATTTTTTGGATTTATTGGGAATTGATTTTAGAGAATTGAATATATTCATTTTCCATTCTAATCATAATGAACCAATATTGACACGAACATCAATATTGATTCGCCTCTCACGATTTGATTATATTTTTCTCCCCCGATTCACTATTTGTCACGTGTTCTTCCTTCTTCCCTAAATTTGAACCCCTTTTGAACAATTGATCATTTATCCTTAGATTCTTGGAATAAAAATCTGAAACCATAGATCTGGTATTGGGATGACTTGAGGGAGGTGCGATGCTGGGTGTGGAGGCAGAGCGAACGATGGTGGGTGCTGAATCTGTGTTCATCAACAATAACGAAGAATGCCTACGATTTCATTCTCCAAGAATATTGAAGTCTGAATCCCATTGATATATCTTTATAGTGAAAAACATGCATGAATATAGATTTTAGAGGTTAATGTACCACTATAATGAGATCCAGATGATCGATGATGTGAGTAGGTTGAAGAAGAAGGGTTTCTGGAAAAAACTGATCCACACTGTGTGTAGTCTCTGACTACTCGATGAGTGTCCCCTTTTTGATAAACTTGATGTGTACTTTGGAAAATACATGGACACATAGTGAAGTACATGGGTTTCTTACATGGTATGTTATCCCCCACATAGGTTTCCCTGGATCAGTTACATGGGAGACCCTATGTACTGGTACATGGGTAGGGATACACGGGCTGACGTCGTGTACTAGCACATGACTGGAGTACATGGGAGGACCCCAGATGAAAGGAAATTATGTGTAACCCTTCTAAACACTATGTATTTCTCTTCTAAATGATATAGTTGTAAGACCTTGGCCATTGTACATGGGAAGTGCCTGGTGTTAAGGTACACAACATGTGACCCTACTACATGTCGTGTACTCCTTCCCACATGGATTGAGCTGATTTTCCCCTATATACTAGACATGTTTTATTAGGGTTACATCCCTTTAATTTTTCCCATAAGGTTGGTAATTTTTTTTTCCAAATCCTAGGATAATGATCCTTTCTATAGGAATCCCTAGATAAAGTTGTTGGAATCCCCCCTAAGTGGCCTCAAGTGGGATCCTCTATTCATCTTCATGCCCTAGATGGAGTTCTTGGTATCCATGTAACCAAAACTTTTCTAGCACTAATCCTCTAATTAGTAGGTTAATCCAGATTGAGTTATTGGTATCAACCCATGTCCCTAGCTATGATCCTAATATAATGTATTATATTCTTCAGACTATCTGTGTATCTTTCTCTTGGTGAGATCCTATGAGTAGTACCTCTCAGACGGACATCATCAATGCCCTTAGACTCAAGAGTGTGTTTTCTTGGAGGAGTGCTTCTTGGAGTCTTTGAGCTAAATTCCTAGTGTTTGTATAAAGTGTTTGTGACTTACCTCTAGATTGTGGGTCTTGGATTGATTAAATATAGATATTCTTATTATATGTGTTGTAGACATATACCTTTGTAGAGTTGAATGTACATCCCTTTGTTATATTACTTTGTGGTTTCAAGGTGTCCTACTGATTATTGTTATACTCACCCCTTCATGGGATTTTCCTAAACATGTCATGTCTTGTATAGATTATCGACCTTTTGAAAGCGTTATAGGTGGACCTGGACTAGACGGTGCTTAGTGAGACTGGACAGACCAAGGAGTGTTTATGCGACTTTTAGACAATAGTCCCAATACCTTTTTCTTACAAGCTGGACTCATGTTATAGACTTCTTATAGTGGGAATGTATTTGGCCATAATTTACTTTACATTAATTCCTATCATACTATGGTTGTATGATATAGTTGTATGTGTGCATTTATTACTAATTGGGTTTTACATTTCCGTATTTTGTGGGATTAGAGATGTGTTTTTTCATAAATGTACATAGGAAATGCCTCCCATGTTAGTGATATTCCTACTCGGTTCTTGTCAGCATCCCCTGCCCTATTGGAGGTGGGATTGGGGAGCCACGACACGAGCCCCATTGGGGCGGGTCGTGACCCAGAAGATGTCTCAGAGGCACACCGTTGCACAATGAAACATAATAAATGACCAAAAAATAGAATAATTTTAGTTCAAACCAAAAAACGCATAATAAAAAATTGAGATCAAGGTTAAGAACTCAAAATAGGATACACACATCCCAATATCCCATGGTAACTTGAGTCTCATCACAATAAGAGCTTGCAAGGCAGTCACCACAATATACCTCTCAAGTCTAAAGAATACTATCTCCAATATAACAACATCCCAAGATAAGAAATCTTGAGGACATACCTCCGTTGATAACAAGATATAATGAAATCAACCCGGATACCTTCTTGAACTAGTACCCGACTTGAACAATCACGTATCCGAAGGGCATTCTCGATCCCCATGGCCTGGCATCTAGCACCTGACCAACAACAACAAAAAGAGGGAATGATTTTCCCAACCTGATGTAGACAACATGACATATATATACAAATTTAAAGAGTGAAACAATAGAATTAAACATGAGTATATATATATATTTTTGTGTGTGTGTGTTATAATAAAAAGAGAAAAATGGAAGTGATACAAAAAAGTCATCAAACCAATCTTTAAGAGACAAGTACAACTACAAAGGAAAACAAAAATAACTAGCTACCCCAAAATTCACCATATGATAGCATGGGGAATACTACACCATCTCACTATCCAACTACCCAAAACCCATCCAATAGAAAACCTCGCTTCCTCATTGTAACACCTTGCCTTTCCCTTCATCAAAATACATAACTAGTTTTATTGACCATAGAATGATTACATAGGGTGTGAGATAATAGGATCAGTAGGGTCTCATCCATGTCTTCCTTATCAAGCCTCTGAACAATAGTCCAATCATTCTTAACTTTAAAGAAAACAATACATGATATATTGTTTAGTTATTTTTATCTCAAAAGCATGGAAAACCTGTTTAATTTCACATTTTTTCAAATTTCCAAATAAAGTAGGTAAATTAGTTTCAAATAATTTCATATACATATATCAAAACAAGTATATCAAATAAAAGTAAAGTATTCATTACATATCATATCAAATCCATGACAGTACAACCTAATAAATACAATAAAAAATATGCTAAATCAGCTAGAAAGCATAGGTAACATCACACCAAGGATTAAATTAGGTTAGGATAACTTGGACACTCAGACCTAAATAAATACAATTAGACACACAACAAGCCTATATAGATATATATTGAGACAAGAGAGAATAAAAAACCCTCTAAAGTGAACCCAAAATAGGTCTAACAAGTCCCTAGAACAATAAACCTAGGGAGAAGAAGAAATCATCATGGGAAAACCCCTTGAAAATGGATGAGGCCTATTACTACAACTTCCTCCTAAGTACCCAAGGATTCCCATGTGCTCTATTTTCCAAATCATTTCATTAAATAATTTCATCATATCATGATTTGAAAACCATTTCATAAAACCATTCCACAATTATTTGAAATCACATTTCATTGACCAAATCCATGGGATACCATTTGGTATCAAAAAACAATTTCCACACTGAAAAATAAAATTAGTAAGTTATGCCATTTCATTTATAAAACAATTAATAAAAAATCAGAGCAATGAATTTCACCAACACAGGCTAAATAAAGAACCACCTAAATCAAAACTCAGGCCACACACGCCCACAATAAGATCCACCAGTTGTAAGTACACAAAAATGATAATAGTGGCCCTAAAATAAATACACACATCTCAGAATTGATTCAATTTATCAAAAGGTGTCAATGGGGAGGAAATATCATAACATACCTCAAAAACATACACCTACCGCACCACAAACAAGAAGGAATCATTCCCCATAATATGACCGCACCACAGATCTAGAAGGAAACAAGATAAATCATCACCATGGGTCAATGAATCTAATAATTCAATGCAAAGAAACCACTGTGATCAAAGGTAATTAATAAATAGAAAGGATTACTCACCTGAAGAAATGAAAAACACCCAAAACAATGATCAATATCCAAAAAAATTATCTAGAAGGGTTGGAGGTTTCCAAAATTTATATATGAGAGCTTTAGGTTGAGAGGTAAGATTTTTCATATTGAATGATTAAATATATCACTTATACGATGCCCTAAAATCCATGTCCATGACATTTACATGACTTGTAATCCCTATCAATGTCATGTAATCCACAAGGATCAAATACATCGAAAAGTCCATCACCTTTTTATTAAACATCGATCTTTTAACATTACATGGAATGTACGCCTTACATGATGTGTAATCTTTCACATTGTGTAATTTGCTCACAACTTGATCCTAGTAAGAATTATACATCTTGTACTACTTACACGATGTGTAAATTCCTTATAGAAAAGGAAAACAATAGATTCTTACACAAAAACCCAAACCAACTCACTCATTCTATAATCTCAGGGAGAAATATACTAATCCTTTACAAATTTATACTCATACTCCATTAATTAAAAAAAAGAATACATCCTAGAAATTTCATCCAATTTCCTTAGAAAATGTTCTCCATCCTTAGGAGTCCCAAGAAACACCCAATCAAAGGGGAAAACAAGGAGAAGGGAATTACCTAAAAGTAGGTAAAAAGATGTTATAGAGTGAATTTTTCACTATCAAAGACTACAAACCTCCTTTACCCCCACCATTAGATTAAGGTGCCAGATGCCTATGTGTTCCATGTGCTCACCGTCGCCTCATTGACCATTATGTTGCACCCAAAAATATCAACCATTTTCTATGTTCCCCAGGATGAAACACACCTTCAATTGTGGGTCAAATAAATACAGGATGAGTTTTATTTATTATTTATGTATAATTTTTTTATCCGTCGTTTATTTGTTTATTATTTATTATTTATTTTTCATTATTCATTATTTGTTGACTATTTATTTATAAATTATTTATATTTTATTTAATATTTAATATTTATTTAGAATTTTTATTTTTAGTATTATTTATTAATATTTATTATTATTATTTATTTATTTATATATATTTAAATATACTTATATATATACAAGTACATTAATGTGTGTTTACTCACCATATGATGAGCTTATTGGAGTTGTAATGTCTTTACAGAATAACCAAGAAGTAAGAGGTTCAAATCTTATCCTATACACATATATGCTCAATTTATGTATTAAATAACTAATAAATAATAAATAATACGATTTTTTTTTAAAAAATATAAAAAAAGTTAAAAAACAACTTCTAAACATTTCATAGTGATTTTAAAAACCACCAAAAAAATGTTTCACAACACCATTATCCCTGAAGTTTTTTAAAGATGGAGGTATTTCCAATATTCTCTCTTGATATTGTGGAATGTTTTTCAGAATTTCTCATTTACTACATTTCTACCTATTTATTTTATTTTTTGGTTAGCACTTGATGCCATGATTCTATCTCGAAGGATCAAATATTAATCAATTAAATGATTAGGTTCCCAAGGGCGTGTTTAATTTTAAGGATGACATTTTTTAAGATACAATGGAGGATATAGTATGAATTATTTTGACTAAATAGTAACTGTCACTCATCAATCACTAAGATGTCAATGATACCCATGAAATTTAAACAATGGGAGGTGAGTGAATATATCCTAAACAAAAATATAAGCATAAAATCTCATCTCATATCCAAAACCCTTGTAAGAAAAAACCCCTTTCACTTATTATCCATGTCAAAATGAAATATAAAATATTCCCCTCAGACCATCATCCACATTAAACACATAAAACAAGGGGAATTATGTGGTTCTCATAAACACACACACAAACACACCATAAAATCCAATTTAAAAGTTCCAAATGGGACATAACTAAAAAGATAACTCATAATTATATTCCATTTACAGCTTTTTAAATTCCATTCCAAACTACATATTAAACCAAATAATTTGGGAAACCACATTAAAATCATTTTAATATTAATATCTTTTATTTAAAACAAATTTAGGAAAACCAACAATTTCTCCCCATTTGAAACAATTATATAAAATCCAATTATCCAAATAATTCACAACCTAATTGGGACAAAATAAACATAAACACACTAAATCTATTTAAAATAACCCATTGAAACATTCTTAAAAACACATGACACTAAAAAAATATTTTAGAAATCAAAGACACCAAAAATAGCCCTTTATGCCAAGTGATATTTCAATTCAAAGAAATTAATCAATCCATTTCACATATTACATATAGAAATAATTTGATAAAAAAAGCTTTTTAAATCACCAAGAATACAATGAAATGTATTTTAAATAAAAAAAATCTGTAGCATTGCACCTCAAATTCTACTTATAGGTGCCCTGAGATAGTGTCCGCAAGACCTCATGTAGGCCTCCCCATACGTGAGAGGCTTCCAACTATCATTTAGGGCCCATGGTGTGTCTGTGAGGAGAATATGACCTCATAGATAATAATGGAGAACAACATATATAATTATTAAGAAATATTAGTTGAATATTCTATAAGACTAGACCAGTAACCCACCACAATAGAAGTATTAATAGAAAACATAAAAAAATAGAATAATAATAATAAATTATCCAAAAAAATATATAACTGGAGGAATCTAAATAAAAAATATTAGATACAAAATTATGATGATGGTATGTCATGTATCTATACAAAATAAGTAAATTTGGATTAAGGTATACAATCATATACCATATTCCATCAAAATTACAAAAAGGGGGAAAAAGAAGCTACTACTAGCATCACGAGCATAGGCTCGATCCCTTGCTCCCATTCTCCAACCTATAAATTCAATCAAGTATCAGAAGCTAGATGCTTACCATTGTACATACCTGTAACCATGAAGTCTACTTAGGTACCAAAGGTAGACCAAATAGGGTGCGAGATATAATCAATGTATTCCACAACCAATGATGTCAAGATCAGTCTAGTTCTTGCAATATAAAATTAATAGTGTACCATTATAGGTGAATGAAAGAAAATAAATAAATAGAAAATTGAAACTTTAGTCTATAATCCCCAATGGATACCCAACTGATTCTCCTAGCTTCAGACTAATCCAAATATCTGAACCAAAGGAACCTATACAAGTAAGAATGTGTATACATGGGACATTATAAAAAACGTAACAAATATGTAATGACTACAAGCTTGTTCTTTGGCTTATGGGACTCATCCTTGCATTATAGATCATACATGATCGTAATTGATAAAGATACATCAAATATAAACTAGGAAATTAATCATTCAAATCCAGTATGGAATCTTGATCCTGTCCAAGGTGATCCATAAAAAATCTCAAGGGTTACGGTAGGAGCCTCCAACATGACCAATACCACAGAGTGCATCCAAGGTGACCCATAAAAACATCCCTCAGATAAATATTGGAATGGAAACCATTGAGGCTATACTAGGTAGCTCACATAGGGGACATTGTATCATTAATTTCATGTCATAACAATCTTTCCATTGGCCTCATCCATGGTTTCTCCCCTAGGGAACTAGTGTCACGTAGGAGTGTAAGTAATCTACCCCGATGGCCCATCCAAGGTAAGATAAGGGGTTTTATCAATGTATCCATCATATCCAGATATAGAGAAGAGTGAGTCTATCCATGACATCATTAATTAGAGACCTATGTTCTCTCCCAAACCATAAGCATGTGAGGCATAACAAACACGATCATGTAATATCAACAAGGCATTTCAATATCCATATGATCAGAAAGCTAGCCAAAACACATTATCTAATCCAATAAAATGATGAAGAAGGAAAGAAGAATTAATAAAATGAATAATAAATAATCATAAGTCACTAAACAATATGGTATAATCATAAGCATAAGTAATGAGAAAATAGAGTATGAGAATAAGCATCAAGATAATGGGAAACTCATTACCTACCATTCATATTAATTCAATTATTTATCAGGTTTTTTTAAAAGTGAAACACAAACCACATGGTGGCTTAATATCTCAAGGTAAGGTTAATTAGTCCATTATAGCGGGAACACCCCAGGGTTGACTTTTGTTAATGTGAAAATCCCAAGAATGGTTTTTTCTGTAGGAAGAGGTCACAATCAACATGAGAAACCATTTAGAATAATTTATTTAACATCTTTGAGGAATCACTAGAAGGGTCCAATGCACATAATAATGATGCATGATATAAAAGAAATGAATCTTTTAGGAAATAACTAGACCACCCACCTTGTCCAATTAGAATACCAATCTTCCATTTACAACCGACGAATCGAGCTAGAAATAGAGATATGGAAGAAATCATGAAATTCCATCAAAACAGGGTGAATAAGGCTGCACCTAAATAGCACAATATATGTGAATAGAAAAAAAAAATATAAGGGATAGGATCATAGATATTTCCTCAAGATTTTTGATGCATCCAGTGATGAAGGATTTTGATGATGGATGAGGGAGATATCGAAAATCTTATGATGAGTGGAGAGGGAGCCTGGGGCGGACACAGCTAGAGAAGAAATAGGGAGGAGGAGGGTTTGAGGGATTTAAATATTTTAAGGGAAATATTTTATTTTTCATCTTATTTACTATGATACATGGTTTGGACGTATGGTTGTCCTAACAATGTACAAACCGTGCACCCCATTTTTCTTAAGGAGGGACCCCACATGGTTGAGGTACACGGTTTGGCTAACAATGTGAAAACTGTGTAAAAAAAATCTGTCTAATATGTTTATAAACATTAATGATCATTATCCTAAGCTCTCACATTTGAATGAAAAATGTGCACCCCCCTACCCCCCAATATCATAAGACTCACAGTTAGAGAAACCATCTGGGATGGGAGACATGGTTTTTTACTAACCATGCATCAGAGTATTCCATTCAAAAGTTTTGGGATATGAGCTCAAAACAGAACCCAGACACCCTGTTGGCCACCTTTCCTCTTTTAGGAAACATTATTATAGCCCAAATAATGGAAAAATGGTTCTTACCTTTGAGTAGAGTCAAAACAGTACAACCTACCCTCCTTAAGACAACTCATCCTTGACTTTCCTTTCTATGGGTGGTAAAACATCATCAGAGAAGTGTTCCTTCCACTATGTATATACATTAGCCTCCCATTACTAGGTCTTATACTAAACATGTCCATACTTCTATAGAACCCAGAATAGTGTAACTGACCTACCATGGATATCCTTAATGATCTGATGAACGATATGTATCAGATGCTCCTCAAAGGAAGAATCCGTCTCCAGTTCAATATCCTCAGGGTCAAATAAATGAGTTCGGTCCTCATGATATGGATTAATCTATGATAGACTTCATGAATGGAATGGTACATCTGAGGTAACTACAACCGATAGGCTATCTGTCATGACCCGTCCCTCGGGGCCCATGCCTTGACTTCCCCAAGCCCGCCTTCCATAAGCCAGGGGCTGGCGACTAGCACTGAGAGATGTATTCCCCCAAAACCGGGAAGGAATTGCCTTTATATCCTATAAACACACACAACCAAGAACACAACAAGATATGAACATGAGTAAACTAAATAGTAAAAAGAGTGTGTACAGTAAGTAAAACGGCCAGAATAAAATCCCAATTTGAAATTATAAGAAAACTGGAAAGTACAAGTAAACTGAAACAGCTCCTGTGAACACCAACCAAGGATCATACCTGAAGGGTAGGTATAGATCTTGAATGTTCATCTCAGCGGTACACCTTCTCTAAGGTCCACCTCTGAGCTACCTCAAGTACTGGTACTCTCTTCCTCAGTCTGCGCTGTCCGTCGTCTTCACCAAACACAACAAGGTGCGGGCATAGCCCGTGCATGGGTGAGTATAAAGATACTCAGTAGGGACCCCGAGACCCTCAACGGTCTCACAAAATACACAAAGGATAAACCAAAATGCATGAAAACAACTGTCAACCCTACTTAGGTATATTCCTATACATATACATAAGTTATCAATTATACCCATCTCATTCATGAGGAAATGAAAGGCCCAACTCATTCGCTCAAAGCTCAACTGTTCCACAAAGGAAAGAATACAACGAAGGTAACAACATAAAGGAAAGTACCACAATGGAAATGTCACATAGAAGAATACAACATAGGTATCACCACAAATGAAAGTACCACAAAGGTTCTCCACACAGAAGAATACCACCAAGGTTTCACCACAAAGGAATGAACCACACAGGTACGCCACACAGATGAATAATAAAAAGGTATTACCATGATGGTAAGTACCACATAGTTATGCCACATAGAAGAATACCACAAAGACATCACCACGAAGGAATGAAACACACAGGTACTCCACATAGAAGAATACCAACAAGGGTTCACCATGAAGGAAAGTACCACACAGGTACGCCACACAGAAGAATACCAAAAAGGTATCACCACGAAGGTAAGTACCACACTGGTACGACACATAGAAGAATACCACAAAGGTATCACCAAGAATGAAATTACCACACATGTATTCCACACCAAATAATACCACCAAGGTATCACCATGAAGGAAATTACCACGCAGGTAATCCACACAGAAGAATACCATAAAGATATCACCACATAGGTAAGGACTCAACTCACACCAGGTAAAACATAGGTACAATAGTAGAGATGATTAGATTTGACTACTAAATCGTCTTACTCTGTTAAGAGGCAGACCCACATAGGATCCTAAATCATCCGACCCACACAGGATCCTAGTACATCACCAGACCCATATAGGATCCTAGAACATCATCAAAACCACACATGATCCTAGTAAAACAGACCTATATAGGATCCTAGAGTAGTCCCACATGTATTCCTATAGTGGATCCATGTTCGATCCTTGAGCACGAACCCACGAAGGATCCCTTTCTCATGTTACAACTAGCTATAGGGTTCCTACACTATGCTCGCTTGATTCCAGGAGGGTCCTCTCCTCAATCCATAGGTCAATACTCCAACTTCCATGAAGTCCCATGAAGATTTATCCCAAAGGAACACCATATAAAAGGGGTCTCAATGCAATAGACGATCCATCAATCAGATGTCTGGTCTGTAAGTTATTGGCATTTTAGTCCCGAGGGCCTGGTCAGATTCGTGTTCGATCCAACCTGGACTTACCCCAACATTATCCAAAACTCATGTGGGGTATACCAAAAAGTCCATCTCACTCCAAGGTATTTGGAACCGCTGACGGTCCGTCAAACGGATTACCGTATCTTAAGATATGGCTAAAAGAGAGAAATCGGTTGAAATAGGTATGGTTACGGTCCAACCCAATCTGTCGGACCTGGCCTAGGTCGAACTGGCCTGGCAGTGCGGCCCGGCCCACGGTGCGGTGACCCACTGGGCTCGCGGTGCGGTGGCCCTCCGTAGTTGGCCAGATGTCCAACCTCTCTTCCGCACGACGTGGTCGCACGCCACACCATCTCTGGTGGTCGGTGTCAAGCTGGCCACATCTCATATCTCTGTTGTGGCACAAGGCTGCGGATCTTCTCCGCCGGGTGGAGCGGACTTGTGCTGCCTTCCCCTTCGTGAGACCAGATGGAGTGTCGACCGCTGCCCTTGCTCCACCGTGGCCGACTAGCCTCGGTTCTTTTCCGGTGGCGCGATTTCACCACCACCGTATTTGCGACCGGACGTGGTTTTGGTCATGGTGCCAGTCGTCGCTCTCGATTCACAATGGTTCCAATCTCCGGAACCGATCACCATCCTCCTCCATCACGAAGAAATCATCGAAAATCACAAAGGATTGCAGTGAGGTCGGGCCATGTTCATTTTTCCCATACCCTCCTCGTTAGAGTGTTAGCAAGCGACTGAACAATTCTTGAATCCTGAAGAACATCAAGAACGTGAAAGGGGGTATTCATAAAATAAAACCTACAAGATACCTCACAACACCCTCCTACAAAAACGAAGGAATCACGGGTCAACCAATTAGTAGGTTGACTGTATTCTTTTTATAAATTAAAAAACAAGGAAGAGGAAGTCAAAAATTCCCAAATGAAAATAATCCCCCACCTAAAGTTCATTAGATAGCATCTGCATTTGATGAAGTGTAGGATTTCGTCATCCCCCACAACTAGCCTCCAATGACATCACTCATTTGTTGTTATCTGGTTTGGGGTTTCAGTGTCGCTCATCACCTCTCCCTGGTACTAGCTCCAACCTCCAAGGGTTTGGCATCACTGCACATTGTTAGTACTTCGTTTCTTGGTGAAGTAGTGCCAACACCCCTCCTGAAGCTCCATATAAATAGGAGATGGGAAGGGTGTTCAACATTCATGGGATTAATGGAGGCCCATTAATTAGAAACCATCCTAATTCCCCCACAGTGTGATTACTTATAATTGAAAGGTCAAGCCATTTATTAGCTTAAAACATCGCCAATCCCACTTTACCACTTGTCCATTGGAAGATCAGAATAAAAATAAAATAATGTTATTTTATTTATTCTATTAAAAAGTTCCAAAAACTAACATTTTCTCTAGACCTACTTTGGTTGAATTGAAGGTCTTCTTAATCGAATATCAGCACTGTGAGTTCAAAAATTCCCTTAGATTTCAATTCCGACCACCGGTTCCAAAGTTATATAATTCCGTTCATGCGTTTACAGAAAGTAACCGAAAAAAATTTTAGAAAAATTATAACAGTCACCCTTGATCCATGCCAGTCGCGGTTAGGATATGCCTAAGTGAAACACACCCCAAGAAACCCAATGTTTCTCTCAGATTTTCAATCCGAGTTACCATTTAGTAGTTATGAATTTTATAATAAAACAATTTTCACATAATTATTTTATTTACGGCCAAAAACTAACTGTCACTTGTGGCTTGTGCCGAACAAAGTTAGTATCTGCATAAATAAATAATTCCATCAAATATTCAGCGGTGGTCTTGTATTTTCAATCTGATCTACCGTTTGTGAGTTATAAGCATTTGAAAAATAAAATAATTTATTTAATTATTTTATTTATGATTATTCCATTTTTGGGTTTTCTCATAGGAGGCCCGCGCTGACCAAAATTAAGTCTCACCTAGGTTAATACTACCATTCTGAACACAATGGTGCCCTCAGATTTTTGATTCGGGCAACCATTTAAGAGTTATTTCACTTTTTTAGCAAAACTACTTATGCGCGCTAATATAAGTGTTACAAAACATCGACAGATCATTCCGGGAACTCTGAGCCTCAGAATCATGAGCCATCATATTTTGTGGTCTTGTAATAATTCCATATAATAAAAAAATTATATGGAATTTTCCAGACATTACATTATCCCCACCATAGGTATTTACATCCTAGAAATAAAAAACTGAGGTAGAAAAAACAAAAGAGGGTACTAATCATGAATCTGAGCCTTCCACACCCATGTGATCTCTTGGAGGTCCCCGTGATTCCTGTGTACGCGCACCAGAGGTATCGACTGCCCATGAAGGATCCACTCCTGTCGATCCTCAATATCTACTACATCCTCTGTAAATGTCACCCCATCGTCTAATCCCATCTCTTCATGGTCGATGACATAAGATGGTTCTTGCATGTTTCTCCTCAACCGGGATACGTGGAAGTCATCTTGCACCTTTTCCAACTACGGTGGAAGTGCCAAGATGTAATACACCTTTCCTACTATGCTGAGAATCTAGAAATTTCTGATGAACCTCGGAGATAATTTGCCACCCTGACCAGACCTCCAAAATCCTCATCGGGGTGAGACCTGTAGGAATACATGGCCGCCCTCATCAAACACCCAAGATCTCTGTATCATATGAAATAAGACATATACCAATTCTATGTAGTCTTAACTTGTGGACAAGTGAGACATCATGATACAAACTCTTCCATTGCATTATTCATCTACATCCACCAGTACTGATGTCGGAGGTCCTGATTCATATTCACCACACTAGGACGTACCGCCATAGGGGACTTATATAACTCTTTCAAAACCTCCTCTCAAATCATCACTGGTACCATGGCATGTCCTCTGAGGTGGACGAAATGCTCCCCACTTTTATAAAATTTATCAGATGCCTGCCCTAAGGATATCTAAGCACATCGAGCCTCGTAGTCAATTCCCCCAAGCTGTACCTCCCAAATTTGATGATGGATTGGGGGGTGAAATCCATAGACTGGAGGTAAGCTACTCCATCTCTATTCACAAAGGATATCTACATCGTGACTAGCTACTCTGATGGCTCACTCAGAAGCTGCTGAACAAAACTCTTGGTGAGTGCGTCTGCTATCACGTTCTCATTCCCAAGAGTGTAGAACATCTCATAGTTATAGTCCTAGAGGAACTCTAGACACTCGCGTTTGGAACTGAAAACTGAAAACTCCTACTACCACGAGGGTAAGGCTGGCCAACTCAAGAGTGATTGGCTGCACCCTACTATATACGAGTTAATCCTTTGCTGCCTCAGTTTCCTTTTTCACCGACTAAGGGAAACCTCATCCCAACATTGTAGATAAACCAAAACCTTTTTGCCTAATACAGTCAATCTGTGTACGAATTGTGGATGTCCAGTCATACCCAAACTAATGTCGTAAGGCCTCGACGCTGCCACCAAGAGGATCCAACCAAAATGCTCGCCTCATGGGTGATATCACACCGTCAGCGTAAGTGTGATTATCGAGTCTCCTCCCAAAGATATCTCTAGACGTGAGGGTCAAATCAACGGCTTAACCGGAAACTATAGTTCTTGAATAGGATTAGTATAAAGAAAGAATGATTGGTACCTATGTCTATTTATATTATAGCTAGTAGTTGACACATATCGTACCTCGAATAATTCCTAGAGCCCTTGGGTCACACTCCTTGACCGCATGTAGCTACTCCCTTCCCCTATCCTCCAGCTCCCTAAGCCTGGAAGGGTCTTAAAAAATGGGGGTGGTTGTAATATGTCAAAATGTAACCCACCTCATGCTGCTCCTCTAGCTATGCTTCCACGTCTGCATCCCTGCAGATTCATATGTCCCTAACAATTCTTCTTCCCAAAATATTTTTACATTCCCAAGTCACTAAGACTGGCACCAGTTTCCTGTTTTCCCACTACTAAAATTAACTGGCTATATCCACTCAGCCAAAGAAAATTCAACAAAAAATGTACTCTCTAGCACCCCAACATAAATAGGAATGCATATAGGAATAGTGCTAGCTCGTTCATCCTTAAAAACACCGTGCTCGAATGTCTGAGCCCCAAAGCACTAATCGTATCGTATTCATCGAGTACAAGGAATGATCGGTACAACTTGATGAATACTCAGCTACCGATATGTCATCCTGCCGAAGCTGTAGATGCTATAGAGAACTCTCACCACCACCTCAAGCTAGTCCTTAGCCTCCTGTGAGTCAAGCTCACCTCGAAACCTAAGTGGTATTTGATGTTGAATCATGTGTAAGGCACTAAGACTATTTGTGTCCTCTACCAATACCGCCAGTTGTAACTGCTGACCAATGGGAAATGACATAGCAGGAACACTACCAGAAGGTACCATCTCCGGCAATGGTCTAAGTACCAAATCCTCATCACTATGAAGACCATCCTCATGGTCACTCACTGGAAAAGACTAGTTGCAAAGATCACCATCTGCTCTTCTAGTGTCTCAACTAGGTGAAAAACTCTAGCAACCACCTCCAGCATTCCCTCAACTGTGTGGGAAGCTGTCTCGTCTCGAAATCTTAGAGGCCTCTACTGTTGGAACTTGTGAAACATGATCAGTCGGCATGCACCATCTGCTAGTGAGGATGGTGGTAACTTCTACCCAATTAGTGGTGGTGCTGCTGGTACACCACCCGAAAGGTCCAACATAGTAAGAGGGCCCTACACCGGAGCCTTGTTGCTCGGTGGGCCGTCATCATTTACACTTTTGGGAATACTTGTTGGTTGTCTACACTGCAGCGTCCTAATAAGGAAAAAGTTCTCCATGGTCATTAATTTATAACTGGTGAGTTAAATCAATGAAATTGAAAATAAAACTTTTAAAAACACATGCAATTAGTGTTTTCACAAACAAAATCGGAAATCATAATTCAGGGTCCTGGTGAATGGATACGTCGACCGCCACACCCACACTAGATTCCCCAAACTGAAAACAACACCCATAACACTTAACACTATTTCCACACAGAAAATTTTAGTTTCCTAGTTCTATAGTAGAACCGACTCCTCTAATACCAATTTTTCATGTCCCGTCCCCCGGTGCCCATGTCGTGACTACCCCAAGCCCGCCTTCCATAGGTCGGGGGCAGACACCTAGCACCAAAAGGTGTATTCCACAAAAACCAGGAAGGCATTGACGTAATATCCTGTAAACACACATGACCAAGCACACATCATGATATAAAAACAAGTAAACTGAATAGTAAAAAGAGTTTGTAAAGTAAAAGGGCCCAGAATACCAGCCCAACTTGAAAGTACAATAAAACATTAAAGTACTGGTAAACTGAATCATATCCTATGAACACATGCCAAGGATCCTACCTAAAGGACATGTACCTCTCTCTAATAGTCGTCTCTGCAGTACACCTCATCTATGGTCCACCACCGAGCTACCTCCAGTCTTGGTACTCGCATCCTCAGTCAGTGATGTCCGTCGTCTGCACCAAACACAACAAGGTGCGGGCATGACCCGTTCAGGGGTGAGTATAACGATTCTCAGTCGGGACACAGAGACCCTCAAAGGTCTCACAAAATCCACAAAGGATAAAACAAAAATCATGAAAACAAATGTCAACCCTACTTAGGTATATGCCCATACATATACCTAAGTTATCAAGTATACCCATCTCATTCATGAGGAAACCAAATGCACGACTCATTATCTCAAAGATCAACTATTCAACAAAGGAATGAATACCACGAAGGTAACACCACAAAGGTAGGTACCACAAAGGTAAATACACACAGAATAATACCATAGAGGTATCAACAAAAAGGAAATTACCACACAGGTTCTCCACACAGAAGAATACCACCAAGGTTTCACCACGAAGGAATGTACAACAGAAGTACGCCACACAAAAGAATACCACAAAGGTGTTACCACGGAGGTAAGTACCACAGATGTACACCACACAAAAGAATATCACAAAGGTATCACCACTAAGGAAAGTACCACACAAGTACACCACACAAAAGAATACCACCAAGGTTACACCATGAAGGAAAGTACCACACAGGTATGCCACATAGGAGAATACCACAAAGGTATCACCACAAAGGTAAGTACCACACAAGTACAACATGCAAAAGAATACAAAAAAGGTATCACCAAGAAGGAAAGTACCACACAGGTACTTCACACAGAAGAATACCACCAAGGTATCACCACAGAGGAAAGTACCACACAGGTATGCCACACAGAAGAATACCACAATGGTATCCCCACGTAGGTAAGGGCTCAGATCAATCTAGGTATAACTTAGGTACAGTAGTAGAGATGATTAGATGTAAATAATGAATCATCTTACTCTGTTAAGAGGAAGACACATGTAGGATCTTAAATCATTAGACCCACAGAGGATCCAAGTACATCATCAGACCCACACAAGATCCTAGTACAGCAGACCCACACAGTATCCTAGTAAATCTTCAGACCCACATAAGATCCTAGTACAACAGACCCACACATGATCCTAGTACAACAGACCCACACAAGATCCTAGTATAGTAGACCTACACATGATCCTAGAGTATTCCCACATGGATTCCTTGAGCAGATTCACATGGGTTTCTTGAGTACGGACCCACGAAGGATCCCTTTCTCATGTTAAATCCTGTTACCGGGTACCCACACTATGCTCTCTTGATTCTAATAGGATCTGCTCCTCAAGACACAGGTCGATACTAAAACTGCCATAAAGTCCCACAAAGAAGTATCCCAATGGACTGAAAGGTAAAAGTGTTCTCAATGCAACAGATGGTGCGTCAATCGGACACCCAGTCTGTAAGTTTTTGGCCTTTTAGTCCCAAGGGCCCGGTTGGATTCATGTTTGATCCAACCCACCCATACCCCAAATTTAACCAAATTCAAGTGGGGTATAACAAAAGGTCCGTCTCACTCCAAGGTTTCTGGAACCACTGACGGTTCGTCAAATTGACGCCCGTAGCTCAAGATATGACCGAAAGAGAGAAAAGGGTCGAAACTTGTTCGGGTCTGGTTCGACCTAGTCGGATTGGACCGGGTCCGACCCGGCCTGGGTCGACCCAACCTGGTTCGGGTCGACCTGGCCCGCCGGTTCAGCCTGACCCGTGGTGTGGTGACCTTCCTTTGCAAGCCGGATGGACAACCTCTCCTCCATGCAGCGCAGTCGTACTCCATGCCATCTCTAGCAGCTGGCATCGAGCCAACCGCGCCTCGCCTCACTACCCAGGACCAAGGCCACGACTCTTCTCCGCCAGGCGACGTGGATGCGCACCGTTGTCCCCTTCGTGAAACTGTCCAGAGTTCCGGCCACTACCCTTCCTCAGTCGCGGTCGACGGGCCGCGATTCTTCTTCGATGGCACGGTTACGCTACCACCGTTTTCATAGCCGGTCGTGGTGCCAACTACCGCTCTTGAGTCCCACCGGTTCCAATCGCCAGCACCAGTCTCCCTCTTCCTCCATTGTGAAGAAAAAATCAAAAACCACAAAGGATTGCAGGGATGTCGGGCCATGTTTGTTCGGCCCGTACCCTCCGTGTTAGAGCATTAGAAAGCGACTCATAAATTCGTGAATCACAATGAACATCAACAACAGGAAAGGGGGTATTCATACAACAAAGCCTACAAGATACCCCACAACACCCTCCTGCAAAGGTGAAGGAATTGCAGGTCAACCCATTAGTTGGTTGACTGCATTCTTTTTATAAATTCATGAATGGGGAAGAGGAAGTCAAAAATGATAAAAAAATCCCCTACCTCAAGTTCATTGGCGAGCGTCCACGTTTGAGGAACTGTCGGTGTTTTCTTCCTCCACAACCAGCCTCCAACAACATCACTCATTCTACTATCTCCGGTTCTGGGTTTCAGTGTCCCTCGTCACCTCCCGCTGGTACCAGTTCCGTCCTCCAAGGGTTTGGCGTCACTACACTTTTCAGCACTTCATTTCATGGTGAAGCTGTGCCAACACCTCTCCCCAAGCTCCATATAAATAGAAGAGGTGAAAGGTGTGCAACATTTATGGGATTAATGGAGGCCAATTAATTAGGAACATTCTTAATTGTCCAATGGTACAATTACTTAGTATTAAAATGTCAATCCATTTATTGGATTGACACGTCGCCAGTTCTACTTTACCGCTCATCCATTGGAGGATTAGAATAAATATATAATAATGTTTTTTTATTTATTCTATTAAAAAGTTCCATAAACTAACTTTTTCTTCAGACCTACGATGGTCAATGTGAAGGTCTCCTTAAGCGAATATCGGAGCTGCGAATTCAACAGTGCCCTCAGATTTCAATTCTGAGCACCGGTTCAAAAGTTATATAACGTTGATCGTGTGTTTACAAACGTACCCGAAAAAAAATTACGGAAAAATTATAATAGTCACCCTTGACCCATGCCGATCAAGGTCAAGATCTGACTAAGTGAAACACACCCCTAAAAACCCAACGGTACTCTTGGATTTTCAACCTGAGTTAGTGTTTATAAGTTATTAATATTACAATAAAATAATTTTTACTTAATTATTTTATTTATTACCAAAAACTAAATTTCACTGGTGGCATGTACTGGCCAAACTTAGTATCTTTTTAAATTAATAATTCCCTCATGAGTTTTGCGGTGGTATAATATTTTCAATCTGAGCTACCGTTTGTGAGTTATAAGCATTTGAAAAGGAAAATAATTTATTTAATTATTTTATTTATGATTATGCCATTTTTGGGATTTCTCACCAGAGGCCCTTGCTGACCAAACATAAGTCGTTCTTAGGGTAATCACACCATTCTAAATGCAACAGTGCCCTCAGATTTTTGTTCCAAAAAACCTTTTAAGAGTTATTATGCTTTTTCATGGAAACTGCTTGTGTGTGATAATTAAAGCATAAAAAAACTTTGACGGACCATTCTGAGCACTCCAGGCCTCATAATCGTGCACCATCAAATTTACTGGTCTTTTAATAATTCAATATAATAATAAAAAATTATACAGAATTTTTTGGACATTACACTATCTTTCTGACTCTCTCCACTATATCAAAAGTCCTGAAGTAATGGGGTGGAAGATTTCCGTATCTCTAAATTATTCTATGTCCTAATTTTGGTGAATAATTTAGAAATACCTAATGTACCACCTATAACTCCATAGGTCAACGACAACAATCAATATGTGAATTATTCCTATACTAAGTTGTAGCCAAATGCTTCTCATTCACCTAGACTTGTTCTGATGTGTCCTAAATGAGATGAGGACCCGGTAGAGCTGCCTCCTTTACCTCTAACCAAAACAAAGGTGAATGACACAACCTACAATATTGGGCCTCATATAGAGCCATCTAGATCATTCACTAAAAACTACTGTTATAGGAAAACTCAACAAGAGGTATGTAATTTCAACACGAACCTCTAAAATCAACGACAAATGTCCAAAGAATATCCTATGACACCCGTATCATCCCTTGGGATTGTCGATCCCTCTGAAGGTGATATGCTATATTAAAGAGCACATGTGAACCCAATTCCATTTGAAACCATTTCTAAAACCGCGATGTAAAGTAGGCATCTCGATCTGTGATGATAGAATAAGGAACACAATGAAGTCCTACTATCTCTCAGATGTAAAGCCTTATTATCTCATCAATAGAGAAGGTTTCATTGATCTCTAGAAAGTGTGAAACCCTGGTCTGCCTATCGACTATCATCCATAATTCATCACTACCATGAGGGGATATCAGAAAGCCAATCATGAAGTCTATAGTGACATCATTACATTTTCACTCAGGAATATATAGAGGTTATAGAAGTTTAGTGGGTTGCTGGTGCTCAGCCTTCACCTACTAACAGGTGGAGAACCAAGTGATAAAACATGTAATTTTTATCTTTATAACCAACCACCAATACAAAAGATATACATCATGATACATCTTGGTAAGACTGGGATGAATTTCATAAACTAAGGCATGAAATTCTTGCATATATATTCCCCTATATCTGAAGGCACCCAAACACACCCACTAAAGAGTAGAGTCTCACTCTCATAAACAGCCCAACCAGGAGGTGGGTTACCACCCATGACACTTTCCATCAAGATAAGGCCCTTAGAATCAGATATTTTCCTCATCTAATATGCACAGTTGGCCTCTTTGAAGGATATTGTCTGAGTCTTCTGGATCAAGGTGTCTGCTATGATGTTACCCTTTCTGTGTGTGTAATTAATATCAATGTCCAATAGTTGATGTACTTTACCCAGTTTCATTGCCTCATATTCAAGTATCACTGTGTGGAGATGTATTTGAGACTTTTTGTGACTCATTTAAACAATTAATTACTCTACCAATAGATAATGCCTCAAATAACATAACGTGTGTACCATGGTAGTTATCTTGTGGTCATTATTAGGGTAATTATTCTCCTGAGACCGCAACTGGTAGGACCCATATGCTACAACCCGATCAACCTGCATCATAATTACTCCTCGACTAAAACCTAATGAATCATAGTAAATGATATAACCTCTACCCATATTTATTAGAATCAGGATCAGTGTTGAAGTCAGTCACCCATTTAACTCCTAGAAATATATCTCATAAGCTTCAAACCATATGAATTTCACACACTTATTTCTCAATCCTATAAGGGGAACTACTAATTAGGAGAAATCCTAGATGAATTTCCTGTAATTTTCTGCTATCCCCAAGAAGCTGTGTATGTAAAACACATTCTTGGTCTATTCCCAGAAAACCATACAGTTCAACTTCTCTGGGTCAATAGATACACCTTAATATGAAATGACAAGACCCAATAAGTTAACCTTACTAATACAAATGTGGAATTTACAAATCATTTCTTATCTATGATTCTCTCTTAGTGTATTCAGTATGATCTCAAGATGGTTTACATGGGCGTGTCTGGTGTGAGAATACACTAAAATGTTGTTCAGAAAGACTACTAAAAATGAATATAAGTATGGGTGGAAAACTCGATTCATCAGATCTATGAAGACTTACAACATGTTATTCAATATGAAAAACATAACCGGATACTCATACAAGCGATACGTATTCCAAAATGTTTTATGTGGTATGAATGATTTCCTCACATTCACATTATAGAAACTTGACCGTAAATTGATCTTAGAGAAAAAATTAGCTCCTTATATTTGGTTGAATAATTCATCTATACAAGGTAGTGGATACCTTTTATTCATAATAAGTTGGTTCAATCAATGACAATCCACACATAATCTAAGGGTTCTGTCCACATTTTTGGCGAGAAGGACAAATGAAATCCATAGAAATGTGCTGGATTAGATGAAACCCTTTTCCTCTAGATCTTAAGGCTACTTCTCTAGTTTTTAGAGCACTGTAGGTTCCATCCTATAAGGATTAATGGAAACTAGTGTCGCACCTAGAACTATCTCGATGGTGAACTCAACCTCTCTCTCAGAAGGCAAGCTAGACAAAAAATCAAGGAAGTCATCTATGAAATGATCCACCATAGGATGTTATTCCTCAATCTAGATTCCTTGATCACTATTAAAGAGATTTGAAATCTGGTCTATCACTCTTCCTAGCCTAGTGCGCTTAGGTCCTACCTGACTCACCAGGATATCCCATTACCCCTTATGGATATATATGCTTCCCTTGGGAGATGTGAATGAAACCTAGAGGCGGTAGCAATCCACATGGAATCAATAATAAACAATCCATTCCATACTAAGAATTATGTGAAAAACAATCATCTCGAGGATGATTAATCTTTATATGAAATGGTACCCACCTATCTCAAGGGGAACTCCTTTAATTGGTGCATATCTCTAATCTAATCCCATGGGGAGTATCAAGTGTTATCGTTCCACTAGAGTGCTCAATCACTAGGCCCAAACATTCCATAACCGCAGTAGATATAAAAGAGTGAAATGAACCTATATAAACTATGGTATAAACTAAATAAGAGTATAAAAGAATAACATCTCATATAGTATAAGGCCTTGCACCCTACTCCTCATACATGGGATGCACTGTATAAATATGGCATGAACCACGACCCTAAGACATTGCCTGACTAGCTTGATTAGGTTCACTCTACTGACACTGAATCTCTGAGGTCTGATTACATTGGCCATAGAAATCACCTCAACCTAATTAGATGGAAGAAGACCAACTCCTAGCCTAACATGGAGTCACATATCCTATACCCAAAATAATTATTGGCCCAAATCCCCTCTCACTCGATGTTAGAGGAAAAGATCAAAAGAAGCAATGAAGGTGAGCCATCCTACCCCAAGCTCATCACTAGACCATGTTACTCATATACCAATCTTCATATGGCCTAGCTTTTTACACTATTGACATACCACCTGATTGTTAGTGTGTGTCACCTGGTTGACACCCCCCATGTTCACCCTCAAAATGACACTTCTTGCTACCAGATGAACCATAACCCTACCTTAGAACTAAACCACCTCGTATCACATTATCATCTTCTATGAGATTCTATTATTTAATAATATCCTTGTTCAACATTTCTATAATGGTAGAGAACTAGAATACATTCACCTATGATCAGATAGTGTACACAAGCCCATCCTTAAAATTCCAAGTAGTTTTAAACTCATCACTAGTCAGAGTCGGAGTGAAACACTATAATTCAGTGAAGCAATCTGAGTACTCTATCAAGGTCATAGTGCCCTACTAAATATACATAAACATCCAAGCATGGTCCTCTCCTAGAGTATGTTGGAAAAAGTGATTGTAAATGTATTTCTGGATGTTTTCCTAGACCATACCCCAATGATGCTCATTCGGAGAGATGACATCCCACTAACACTTGGTGGAATCCCATAGCATGTAAGTAGAGAATGCATGGAAATAAATAAAGAGACACATGAATTTTTTTTTCAGGTCCCTCAATGGACACTCGAACGATTCTATTTGCTTTTACCTAAGCCAGATGTCTGAACAAAAGAAACCTATACAAGTAATAATGTTAATACTTGGGCCACTACAAAATGTGGACCAACCCCATGTTTTTTGTTTGTATTAGGGGATGCATCCCTAAAAATTTGATAAATCATGATCATAATTAATAAATAGAAATTACATATAAACTAGAAAATTTATCTATCAAATATTCTATAGAATCCTATGCCCGTCTAAGGGGATCCATAAGAAATCCCAAGGGTCATTTCATGAGACTCCTGTATGACCAATACCATAGAGTTCATCCAAGGAGACCCATAATGGAATCCCTCATATCCCTCTTAGTATATAAATCATTGATCCCATCCCAGGAATCTCACATAGGGGACCTAGTATCATTTGAGGCATGGAATCAACATTTATCAACTAGTCCATCCATGGATTCTCCCATAGGGTACCATGGTTACTCAAGAATATGAGTAATCCACTAGGACATCCCATCCAAGGAAATCCTAGGGCCACTCCCAGCATATCTAAAATAAATAATTACATATAATGATAAGTACATCCATGAATTCATTATGTCAGGACCTGTGTTTTATCATGATCCATAAACAAGTTAGGCATAACAAACAGAATCATGTAATATCAGCAAGAAATTTAAATATCCATATGGTATAACGATATTAAATACAATTTATCCAATCCAATAAAATAAGGATTAAGTCAAAAATTATTAAGAATAATCACAAGAAATAAATATAAAGTGTTAAAAAACATGGTTTAGGAATAAGTGTAAAGCTTCACAAAATGAATTATGAGCATAAGCATCATGATAAATTGGAACTCATGGCATACCATTCAGCTTAATTAAATTCATTAATTGAGGATTTAATTAAAAGGTAAAGAAAAACCACATAATGGTTTAATACCTTAAGGTAAGATAAATTAGACCATTAAGGTGGGAACATCCAAGGGGTGGCTTATGACAAAGAAAAAAACCAAATATTGGTTTTCATCATAGGCTAGGTTCACAATCAACATGATAAACCATTAAGAATAATTTATTTAAAATCTTAGATGTACCACCATAAGGGTTCAGCATGAGACACAATGACTCATGATATAAAATGTGATGAGAATAGTGGGAACTAACTAGACTACCCACCTTGGACTCATAGAAGGAAACTCAAACATTTTTGAAACTCAAATTGATATTGAATAAGAGATATGTCACACATAAATAGAGAAATAGATGTGAATAGAAACAAAAAATTGAAGTGATAAGATCTTAGATCTTATGTCAAGATTTCCTATGCATCCAATGGTGAAGGATATCGATAATGGATGAGGGAGATATCAAAAATACGAATATGATTGGAGAGGGAGCTTTGGGTGGCCACAACTTGAGAAGAATGATGGAGGAGAAGGGTTTGTGGGATTTAAAGATTGTAAGGAAAAAAAATTCAATTTTCACCTTATTTATTGGGCCTAATGGTTTGGATGCATGGTTGTCCAAACCGTGCACTAGCCGTGAACCCCATTCTACTTAAGGAGGGACCCACATGGTTGAGATGCACAATTTGGCTAACCATGATAAAATCCATTATCTAAGATGTCTAATACCATGCAAAGGCATGATCCTAGGATATGCTGGTTATAAAAAAACTGTACGGTCCCCTATACCCCATTTTCATAGGCTGCCTAGTTAGGGAAACCATACAGGTTGGGTGGAATGGTTTCTCCTAACCATGCATCCCAGTTTTCCATTAAAAAATTCCGGACTCTAGGATTTGAACAAGTCCCAGACACCCTCAAGACCTCCTTTATTCCTTTATTAAACATTATTAAGGAAAAATGACTTAAAAAATGGTCTGTATGTTTGAGAAAATACAGTACGTTACAAATTCTTACTTCAGTTCAATAACAATCAAACAAGAAGTTATTAATTTTGGTGGAGAAGACTAATATAAAAAGAGACGTCTCAATCAAGCCCTGAAAATCAAAAAACCTATTATTAGGTCACTATAAACCATGATTTCATCCCAATAACCCTTTTAGGGTTTATAGGAGAAAAACAGAGCTGTGAAATAGGGGTATGAAAATGGAGGAAGGAGGAAATAAGAGGAAGAAGGAGTTTACCCAAGGAAATTTACTTGGGATGAGACTACAGAAGCATAAAAACACCAATGGAGGGAGGGAGAGATACCACTATTCGATCCCTATGATATTTTAATAAAGATGTAGAGAAAGAGGAGGGCCAAACATCTTAAAAATTGAGATTCCAAAAGTGGAGTATTACTTTATTGTGATTTTGAGATGCTCAAGTGGTTTGAAAAAACCATTATCCAACTATAAAAGTTTCTCTATAAAACTATTTCATGCTTTGTATAGTTTTACCTAACCACGAAAAACCCATGAATCCCACAACCCATATTTAAGGGTAGCATCGCATGGTCTCTCATAGACATGAACTACACTTGTAGACTAACCATTCATGTTCAAAAATAAACTACAAATTCCCTAAATAAGTGTAACATGCATGATTATTCACATAAATCACACACCTCAGGCGACTCACATAAGGATCATCCCCATGGTTTATACTAACTGTGTAGTGATTGTGCACAAACTATACACATAATGAAAAATCTAAAAATTTAAAATATAAATCAATAAAATCCAAATAAAGTTAATTCCCAAAAAATAAATTAATATAATAATTTCTGAAGGGATATGAAGTGTTACAACATTACTTAAAATGTTGAAATTAACTGATATTTTTTTTTGTTTTTGATGCATTGGTCATCAAATTCATGTTGAAATAAATCCTAAAGGTTAATAAATCCAAAAAAAAATTTCAAAACATTTAAAAATTTGTTCAAAATTTGATAAATTTGATCAGTAAAATCCATTTTTTAATAAAATGGTGTATAATTAAATGTATCATTCAATTTTTAGGTTTATGTTTGCTATAGACATTGGATTAACATGTCATTCCTTTCTACAGGTTAAAAATGGCCCGCTACTCATTGTAAATCCCCTTGATGATGAATTTCTATCAGTTTTAGTAATTTAATGGTTTATTGATGTTATTTTGTTTATTTTTACCTTTGATTCCCCCTACCACCCCAAATTTTATGTATTATTTAACATGTACCTTGTGTTTTGTATTCACATGTCACTCATTCTAATATAACACAAATCAATGAAGTATCATTGTGTCATAACTTAGCATATACAACATTTCACTTGAATAATTTTGGATTCGTGGTGCACATTTCTATAATGGGTGAAATAAACTCTGTTTATAATTTTATATGCTGCAGGAATCATATTCTAGATATCCTTATTTATACCAATATACTATTAATATTATTATTTAAAATGAAAAATATCTGATAACCGTTAAATTAATAGTTACAAATAAGATTAAATAACTTATTAAAATATATATTTTATTTCTTTGGTTACTAATTAATTATAAATTAATATGAAAACGAATTGAATATAAAGGAAATGTTTTTATAAAAAACTATTTTATGCGCTAAAGGCATTTTATCATAATATATTAAATTCAATCATATTAGAAAATTATATTAATGAAAATTATATATTATGTATTCATTATAATTTTTTAAATATCTCCAATAGATTTTATAGGCATAAGATAAGAAAAAAAATCATATTTTACTCATAAAAAGATGTATTTTCTAAAATTAGTTTTACAAACTTTTAATGAAGAACTTATTTTAAAACAAAATTTTGAAATATTTATAAATTTAATTTGATAAAATAATCTTAATTTTTTAAATATTAATTTCAAAATTTTTTGGGGTAATTTTTGGTATTTTCTAAGATTTTTCATTTTTTGATGAATAATGAAAAATACTGAAATTTAATTGAAAACTAACTTTTTATCTAAATAATTTATAATATTAAGTTATATGTTAAATTGGTTTTAAAGAAAAATTAGATTAATTATATGTTTGTTAATAAAATTTTGGTCATTTTAATCCTTTTCATATTGAATTTGGATATAAAAACATTTCAAATGTTTGAAAATTTTCACCTTAAAAACTCGCTTTTTTGTCACGTCTACAAGACTAATTTTAAATTAAAATATTACATTTTTGTTTGTTGAATTTTGAAATTGAATTCCATATTTATAATCATAATAATTTAAAATGTCTAATAATACCAACTTTATTTTTTACCAAAGTTATTAGTTAAAACAGATAAAATTAATTAGAGTGATTAAGGAAAAAATGAGTTTATGTAGTGGTTAAACGTAGAATATAAGGTGTACAAATGAAACCAAAACATTTCAAACACAACTTTTATAGAACTATTATGACCATTAAGACCGTATTATTTAAATTTATGAGTTTTTGGGACACTTTTCCATGAAATTGACCTATATAGTAAGTTAAGAAAAGAAAAAAAAATGTACCTTTCTTCCTTTTAATTTCTATCAAGATTTGGAGATATGGGAATACTACATTGGATCATTTATAAATATAATTTTGAATTATAAGTGAATTTTTTTTGTCATATTAATTTGTGTTTAATTTTTTGAGATTATATAATTATATTAAATACTTAAGAAATGCCAACACATGGATTATTTAGTTAATAATAAAATAAAATAAATGATACTAAAAATATTAAAAGTGCGGTAAATAGAATGATTTTTTATGTACCATTATTTTTTTATAATAATATATCATTATAAAAAAATTTAAATTAATATATTTTATTTCTATTATTATATTTATATTTTTTAAAATTCAAATAAAAAAATGTCAAAACTGATATTAATGTTATTTTATAATAAATGATTTTTTATTAAATGATTTAATATTAATAAAAATAAATTATTATATAAATTGATTTTTAAATGTTAATAAATATAAAATATGGTTCAGTAATGGATCAATTTTTATTTTATAATCAACATATTGACCCCTAAATAGTAAAAACATTCCTAACACGGTTAGGGTTAAAGTAATGTTTTTACACACAACATGAACTTTTGTTAAAATTAATCTCCAAAAAACATGATATTTTTTTATAATTTTGATTTAAAAGTTAAAATTATTTGGTATAAATTTTATAATAATTATCACTTTAACTTATTCTTAATGGATTAATTACATAGGTTTGAAAACTAGTTACCACAAATAAAAATCAAAATGAAAGAATAAGGAAACTTAGGAGTTAGGGGAAATGTATTTATTTTGTGTGGTGGATGTTTTTATCCAAAAAATAATCCCTAAAATAAATTATTATTAAAATGTTTGGGCACATGAGGCAAGTGAGACCTCCCTATTGTAAATACTTTTGGGTATTTACAATAATACCACTCCTCCACAACTATTAAAGGGCATTCACTCTCCCCAATTTTTCACACCACTAAATCATTTTGAATCATAAAAAACATACCCATATCTATTAAAAACATACCTAAACTCATCCTATAATCCTTATTTCATCCATAAAATAAACCTTTCAAGGATTTAGTGAAAAAATAAATAGGATACATGAAGAATAGATAATGTTCTTCTAAAACTGTACTTATTTTATTTCCTTCCCCACCTCCTTCAATTATTTTTATATAATGATTATATAATTTCCCAAATAAATTAAATAAATTGATATGTTGTTATGTTAAGGGTATGATATAAAAATACACACAATTCTATCTAATGAGTTTCAAAATCATTATTCATGTGTAAGGCAGACTACCGCCTCACGTACCAATGTCATTAGTTTTTCCATTACCACATTTAACGGTTGGGTATAATGATGGACATACTATTTATATAATATATTTATATTATTAATGATGTTATTATTATTATCTAATTATTATATAACACACACCTTCAAGATTTTCATTTTGAGGGAATGCAATAATGTCATTTGTGTGTACGATCGACTACCATCTCACGAAATGATGTGATTCATTCATGCTTTACATGGATTGTATTAAGGATGAGTTTAATAAACATATGTGATATATATATACAATACATTAATTATAATATATATATAAATTACTTTTATTTCTTTCAATATGACAGGAAAAACAAAACAACATTCATGCGTACGTTTGATATACCGTCTCAATGAAGAATTAATTTTATTTTCTACCACTACATTTTATAGATTTTAATAAATACATATATAATGAATATATATGATATTTATATCATGTTTTACATTATTTATATTTTGAAACAATTATTTAAGTAAGGAGACCAAAAATAGAAAGTCAAAACATATACAAAAAACAAAGGAGTTATAACCCAAAATGTAACTTTAACATGTAAATGTTAATAAATAGGTTATAAAAGGTCATAAAAAATATTATATTAAAAATATTAATATGGTTCTGAAATTAGTTAATAACGTGTTTAAAACCACTATACAAGATTTAAATCACATTCGAAAAAAGGTAGCGTGAGTTAAGGGTTTTCTCTTCTCACTTTTATTTCTCGGAGATATATGCCATATTCACCTTTTATTTTTGTTGTTTGGTGTATATAATGACTATTAATGTATATTATTATTGTTATACATAATTATATAATTATTTACATATTAATGTTTTGATATCTCTTTCATGAGGTCTACAGTTTCAAAGTTACCAAAGCGGTTAGGGATTTTGTCTAAATTTGCCTTCCTTGAGACGTTTGTTATATTACACACCTATATTCTTTTACGAGGTGCATATACATCCCCTTTGACATGTTATAACATTAATATACTTATTTTAATGATATTTTATGTTTCATCTAATATTATTATTTCATTGGGATTATAATTTAATGTTACCAAAGTGGTAAGAGTTCATGTTACAATATCATCATTTATCATGGTTATATGTGATTATGTATTCAGTGTTGAAATATTATGATATAACTTTAAATAATTATCATTAATTTTAGAATACATGTTTTCCCATAATTCTCATCTCTTTATGTAATAAATATTTTAAAAGAATTTTTTATGGAAAATTATCTATTTTATTGAAAACTCTTTTTCTTCTAAAACCATGTTTTATAAAAATGTTTTAAAAAATGTTTTAATTTTTTTCCAAAGTTGAATGGATATTTTTATCAAGAAATGTTTTATTTTTTTAAATCATTCTTTATAATATTTCAATTTTATTTTTAAATAAATTTTTTTTCAAAATGTTTTAGGTTAAAAAAATTATTATTAAAATGAAATGGTATTTACTCAAAATGTATTTAATGATATTTTAATGGTATTTGAATTCATCAATGTCAAAAACTATTTTTGTTACCTATTTTTTAATGGGGATATTTTTTATTGATACCAGACTCATTATTTCTCTTGATGGAATATTATTGTTTCAATGAAACTATTATGAAACCCGTTTCTTTCCATGGGATAACCATGTTTCAATGATATTGCAATGAAATCCATTTCTTTTCTTAAGGTTGGTCATGTTTCAAAGAGATTAATAAGAAACCCATTTCTATTCCATGGGTTAACAATGTTT
The DNA here is from genome assembly GCA_963277665.1 of Viscum album. NCBI lineage: Eukaryota > Viridiplantae > Streptophyta > Magnoliopsida > Santalales > Viscaceae > Viscum > Viscum album. The sequence goes on from OY728157.1 coordinate 152,518,176, forward strand.
CAAATATTTTTTGAAGGTTCTTGTTTCCTTTCCTCATGTTAATCATGTCATGAAATGAATAATAGTTGCTTCAATGAGTTATGTTGAAATGAATTCTATATGTTTTTTATTAGTTATTTCATTCATGGAAATTATATATTATTGATGTGCCAAAAAATCAGTAGGTGTGGCCATTATTGATTATATGATTGGTGAACCTAGATACAGCTCCATTTAATTGGGTAATAATTATCTTCTTAGATGAATTATATTGGAAATCGATTGTTTGGTTATTCCAATTGAAATGATTTTATAAGGCCTTTTAAGGGTTCTATGAGATGATATTCCAAGATACTGATATGTTTTTTCTATGATTTCTATGCGTTTATTATGTTTCATTTAATCAAGATTGATATCACATGGTACGCGATTATTTATTCCTTTGAATTTTTCCTTTATTAATGCCTTATGAAAGTTTTTCATGTGTGATGATCCAGGTATTGATGGGTATGAATATTCATATGTTATAATCATACACTTTGATTATGTCATGATAACCTTATTTAAATATTATGCTCATTGATGACATTTAATTTCTAATGCTTTTGTTTAACCTTACTGAGCATTTGAGATCACCATTCTTATGTTTCCTTTTCCCCATGTTATAAATAATAATGTTGAAGGAGTTATGTCTTGAAGAGATTTAATGTATATGATGATGATTTCTTAGTACAAAAAATAAAATCTAGGTTAAGTGGTATAAATGCTGTTTTAACGTCATATGAATTATTTGAATAAGAGTTTGTAATAATTATATAAAAATATAAATCTAAAAGGTCCTCAAGGTTGTAAGTGATCCAATTTTTCATTTTTATATTTTAATATTTAGATGAAAAAATAGTGTAAAAATTATCGACATCAAATATAGAAATGTAAAGTTTAGTATTTCAGCAGAGGATCTTAGAGTATGGGTCCTAGGCAGTTATAGTTGGTATCAATGGTTGGTTCATATATCTTTGGAGATTATAATGTTTTCATGTGAGGTAATATTAAGAGTTATGGATACATTCTTTGGTCTATAATATTATGAATTATCATATGTTCAAAGTCTTAGACACCTTATATTAGGGTTTTAGGTAGTAAAAATTTTAAGGTTATTGATGAATGTTTAGGAAATTTGTTTTGGGGTTGATGTATTTTTATCCCCTAAGATCAACATGAAGTGTTTTTAGGGAGGAAGTATTTTTCAATAATAATGAAAAAATGGGACAACCCTTATAATGGGTGACAACTCGTTGCATCTGGCTAGGCGGTGGGGCTTGAACTCATGACTGAAGGATGGTAAGGGTTTAGAGACTACCATCAGAATATGTGATGTATTGGTTAATACTATATTTTTTATAGGTTAATAATAATTTTATTTTAGAAACATATGAAATTTTATTTGAGGAATAACAAGTAATTTATCTTAGAATAATATATGATCAAATCCTTCTAATAATTGGTTTTCAAACATAATCAGGAAATGTATTTAAATTTTTAAGGATAGTTATTTATGGAAGGATTTAGTTTTAACTTTGGGTATTTATAGAGAATTTTTAATATTAGATTATCATATAATCCTTTATTAATTTTTAGAATTACCTTACTATTTTGTAATTTTTTTGGTTTTGGTTAATTTTTAAAGAAAATAACAATATATTTAAATCCCTTTTATGGCGACATAGTCATTAAATTTTGAATTTAGTCCTTCAGGAATGAAAAATTCATCTTAAACACACAACATCTATAGAAAAAGATTATATTGTGGTCAAAATCAATTTAAGGGTGAAATCCTACTCATCAATTAAGTATATATCCATATTATCTTAATATCGATGGTAATAGAATTCCTCAATTCATAGAAAAGGATCTTGAAAACAAAATGATATCCTATTACTATAATCTCTAATGATCTACTTTATTTTGAAATAGAATCCCAATGTGTGGAAATTTCATGCCTCTTTGGTTTATGGTTTTGTGATTGTTATCTTTTCTTCATTATTAACTTTATAGTTAGCGATGATCTCAGTCACTCTATATCCTTATTTGGGATTTATATTTTTCTTCTATTATTGCCAATTCTCTCATATGTAGAGACCTAGTTAATTGTTATTCTAGATGAAAATCATACTTAACTTTTAATTTTGTCAATAATATGCGTCAGTAAAACTTTTTTATGACATGGATTTACAATAAAATTATTCTCAACTGTCCAATATTTGATTACAACGATAAAGTTCAAAGTGTGAGGATAAAATTTATTCGGGGTGGGGTGGGGGAGAATATAACACCCTGATATTTTAAAAGAATAAAATTATATTCGATAATTCAAAGGAAATGAAACAATGAGTTACCATGTGTCACATTAAACACACAGTTTATCTTATAATATAAGCAATAATGAGTTTTTTAATAGCTTGCGTTACACACAAGGTTGAGTTTTACTGAACCACAATATACTATTCAAATTATTATTAAAATGAAAATTATCTCATAACCATTAAATTATAAGTTAAAAATATTATTAAATAACTTATGAAAATATATGTTTTAATTAATTAGTTACCAAATAATTAGAAATTAATATGAAAACCAATGGAATATAATGGAATCTTTTTTAATAAAAAACTATTTCTAGGCGTTGAAGGTGTTTTATCCTTATAAATTAAATTAATTACTATTATTGAAAGATATTAATGAAGTTTATATATTATAAATTATATAATTTTTTTATATTCATCCAATATATTTTATTGTTATAAGATAAGAAGAAATCATATTTTACGTATAAAAAGTAGTATTTTTCTAAAGGCACGCTTTCCACTTTTTAGCGATGCTCTAGTTTTAAAACTATATTTTTACACTTTTATAAATTTTATTTTAAAAAATATACTTAATTTTTTCAATAAAATTTTCAAAATTATCTTAGGGTTGTTTTTTTGTATTTTTTAGATGTTTTATTTTTTAATAAATAGTGAAAATACTGAATTTTAATTGAAAACTGAATTTTTATATAAATAATTTATAATGTTTGATTATATTATAAATTGTTTATAAAGTAAAATTAGATAAATTAAAAATATATTAATCCAATTTTTTTTAGTTAAATATTTTTATTATTGAATTTGGATGTAAAATTTTTTCAAGCGTTTAAAAAATTTCACTTTAAAAACCCACTTTATCGTCACATATAAAGGAATAATTTTAATTTAAATTACGCCTTTTAGGTGAGTGGAATTAGAAAGAATATCTTTAATATTATTAATAATAATAATTTAAAATTTCTAATAATTCAAACTTAATTTTTTTACAAAAGTGATTAGTGAAAATAATAAAAATTAATTATATTGATTAAGGTAAATACAAGTTTACTTAGTGGTTAAACCTAGAATATAAGATGTAAAAATGACCCAAAATTTTTCAAAGATCCCTTTTCTAAACATATTATGAAAATTATGATGGTATTATATAAATATATTTGTTCTTGAGACACTTTTCCATGAAGTCGACACATATAATAAGTTCAGAGAAGAAAAAGACAAAAAATGTACCTTTCATTCTTTTAATTTCTATAAATATTTGAGGATAAGGGAAAAATAAATAGGTTCATATATAAATATTATTTTTAAATATAAATTATTTTTTTATCATAATAATTTATATTTAATATTTATATATGAAAAAATTAGATTAAATTCTTACGAAACACCAGCCCATGGATTATCTAGATAATTATTAAATAAAATAATTGATACTAAAAATATTAAAGGTGAGGTAAATAGAATGAGTGTTTATGTTACATTGTTTTTTAGATGAATATATCATGATAAAAATATTTTAAATCAATATATTTTAATTAAATTAGTTTCATGATATTTTTTAAATTCAAATTCAAAAAATAATATCAAAATTGATATTAATGTTTTTTTTATAATAAATGATACTTTATTAAATGATTTAAAAATACTAAAAATCATATCTTTGGTATAGTGATTTTTAAAGGTCAATAAATACCAAATATGGTACATCAATGGACTAATTTATCTTTTATAATGAACATATTGACACCTAAGTAGTAAAAACATTATTGGTATGATTAGGGTTAAAAAAGTGTTTTAACACGTTACATGTGCTTCTGTTAAAATTAATTTCCAAAAAACATGAGAGTTTTATTTTATAATATTTATTTAATATTTAAAAACATTGGGTATAAATTTTATAATAATTTTAACTTTAATTTAGTTATAATGGATGAATTACATCGATTAGGAAACTAGATACCTTAACGAAAAACCAAAATGATAAAAATCAGGAAACACTAGAGTTAAGGAAACAAAATTTTAAAACTGTATTTATTTTGAACAGTGTTTGTGTTTATAAAAAATCCATCCCCTACATTATTATCCAATTTTTTAGTCACATGATATATAAGAGACCTCCCAACAGTAAATACTTTTGAGTATTTAGAATATTGCCACTCCTCCTCAACTATAAAAGGAAATCACTCTCCCCAATTGTTCACACCTCTAAATCCTTTTAGACCATTTAAACCCTAAAAAAGTTATTTTAAAAATTCCCTCACATCATTATATAATCCTTATTTTTCTATAAATAAGTCCTTTTAATCGTTTAGTGCAAACCTAAGGTAGATACATGAAGAATATGTAATGTTCTTTTAAAAGTATTTTTATTTCATTTCCTTCTGCACTTACTTCACTTATTTTTATATCATAATTATATAATAAGCTCACTATATTAAATATACTGATATGTTTTTATGTTAAGGGTATGACTTACAACCAAACAAACTTCCATAAAATGGGTAAAAAAATCATCATTTGTGTGTTCAACGTACTACCGCCTTGCGAACCGATGCCATTCATTTTTCCATTAACACCTTTCAAAGTTGGAAATAACGATCTATATACAATTTATATATGATATTTATGATATTTATTATTTTATCATGCATATTAAATTATTATATAACACAAAACTTCATTATTTCCAATTTTTGGGAATATGATACAGTCGTTGGAGTGTACGATGATCTACCGCCTCGCAAAGCGATGTGATCCGTTCACGCTTTACATGGAATCTGTTAAAGATGAATTTAATAAAAATATGTGGTGTATATATATATATATTATATTGTAATGATAATATATATATATATATCATTTAATTTTAGTATTTCAATATGACATGAAAATGGAAATAGTGTTCAGGCGTACGTACGACCTACTGTCTTAATGAACGGTGTATTGCAATTCCTATCACTGAGTTTTATGTATTTATATAAATAAATATATAATAAATATATATTTTATTTATGTAATTGTTTAAATTATGTATATTTTTATATAATTATTTAAGTATGTAGAACAAAAATTAAAATTCAAAACATATACGAAAAACAAAAGCAGTTATTACCCGAAATATAACTTTAACATGGAATTGTTAATAAACAGGTAATAAAACATCATAATAAAATAATATATGGTATTAAAAATATTAATATGAATCCTTAATAATTTTACAACATGTATAATACCACTATAAATTAGGTTAAAGGACATTCTACCAAAATGAATTTTCAGGTAAGAGTTTTTCTCGTCTAACTTTTATTTCTATGAGATATACGCCTTATTCACCACTTATTTTTGTTATGTTGTATATATAACAAACATGAATATTTTTTATGTTTATTATATTTAAATTTATTGATATTTAGATATTAGTATAATGATATATATTTCCTGGGTTTTTTTCAGTTTCAAAGTTACCAAAGCGATAAGGAATTTTTGTCTCAATTTTCATTCTTTGCAACATTTGTTATGCAATACACCTGTCTTATTTTATGAGGTATATATTCTGACATTTTGAAAAGTGAATCAATTAATATTTATCATTTAAAGATATTATATGTTTAATTTAATGTTATTATTTCATGGGGCTTATGATTCAATTTTATCAAAGTGGTAAGATTACTTATTATAATCTCATCATTTATCAATATTATTTTTGATTTAGTCTCCAATGTTGAAATATTATGATCTATATCTAAATAATTCTCATGAATTTTATTATCCCTTATTTATGTTATTATAATATATGTTTTATCTTTACTTTCCCTTCTTCATGTACTCATGAGTTCAGAATTATTATATTATGAAAAATCATTGTTTCGATCGAAAACTCATTTTTTCCAAAACTATGTTTTCTAAAAAATACTTTAAAAAATGATTTAAAAAATGATTTTCAAAAAAGAAAGTATATTTTACACAGGAAATGTGATAAATTATTTTTCAAAATATTACTTTATAATACTTCGAGGTTATTTTCAAATAAAATCATTTTCCAAATGTGTTATGTTTCTAAAAAATGATTGTCAAAATGAAAAGGGTGTTTTCATCAAAATGTATTTAATAATATTTTAATGGTATTTAAATTCATCAATTCAAAAAACCCTTGTTGTTACCTTTTATTAAATGGGGAAATTTTATAATTATATGATATTAATTCTCTATATGGATGGATTATGATTTTTTTCAATGTGATTGTTATGGAATCCATTTCTGTCCACAAGTTAACCATGATTCAAAGGGAATGTTATGAAACCCATTTATTTTTATTAGGATAATCATGTTTTAAAGAGATTTTTATGGAACCAGTTTCTTTTATATGTGTTAACTATTTTTTAAAGTGATTTTTATGGAGCATGTTTCCATTCCATTTGTCATTCATGTTTTGAAAAGAATAAAGGTTGTTTAAATGAGTTATGATGAAATGAATTCTACATGAGATTTTTCATTATTCGATTAATAGAAATTAAAAATGATGGGTATTCCCAGATAACACCATGTGAGCCCATTATATATTATATGATGGGTGCCCCTAGATAGCACTATAATGCATTGGGTAATGATTATGTACTCTAGAATATTATATTGGAAGTTTTTTTGTATGGTTATTCCCTTTGAAAGGGTTATGTAAGGGTTTTATAAGGATTCTATGAGATGTTTCCCCAATATACCAATATGTTTTATCTATTCATTATATTAGTTTATGATGTTTTATTTAATCAATATTGATATCACATTGTACATGATTAAAATTTATTATGACCATTTTCTTTATTAATGCCTTATTCAATGTTTTCATGTCTGATGATCTTGATATTGATGGATTTGAATATTCATATGTTATACTCATGCAATTTGATTATGTCGTCATACCTTTATACACTTCTTATTCTCTTTAATGACACTCAATTAATAATGTTTATGTTTACCCCTACTGATCATTTGAGCTCACACTTTTTATGTTTCCTTTTCCCCAAGTTATAAAGAATGATGTTGAAAGAGTTATATATAGAATAGATTTCATATGGATGATGATAATGTATTAATTTGAAAAATAAAATATGGGTTAGTTGTGATAAATTCTCTTTTAAATTTATGTGAATTGTTTATGTAGACGTTTTTTGTATTTATCTAAAACTATAAACCTAAAATTTTACCAAGGCTGTAAGTGATAATATTTTTTATTTTGGTGTTGTAAGGTTTGGATGAAACAAATTGGGTCATAATTATCAACCTCAAAGTTAAAAATGTAATGTTTAGGATTTCCGCATAGGATCCATGAGTTCGGGTCATGGGATGTTATAGAGATCATGTTTGATGAGTTTGGATATTTAAATAAAAAGTTTTTCATTGAAAAAATTGTATGGTCGGTTTTTTATTTACTCATGTATTGATTAGAAAATTCATGTTTTGATCATTTATATATTGAGGAATGCGTAAAGACCAATTTATATGTATAAATTTTGAAAAAATTTAATTTATATGGATCACATTTATTCCATGTGTAAATGTTGTAAAATTAATTAAATGTGGAAACACTAAATAATTTATTCCATACGTATATTTATTACATGAAAGTTTTATAATATTTTATTTATATATAGCTAGAAAGGTGTTTCATGGTGATCATGTTGTGTCTTATCACACCAATTCAGAAGAAAACCTATGGAACATCAAATGTAAAATAATTTATAAAACTAAAAGTATAGAATGACATAAAAAATGATGTATGTAGAATTGGAAAGACCATTTACTCCAACCACACATCAAATCACCTTCATGTTGGACAAGACCTTTCAATGAACAATGAACTATAATAAACAAGCCCATCATAAAATAGAAATAATACTCGAAACTTAGACTATTCGAGACTTTACCAACTCCATGAGAGAAACACTACAACCTTTCTATTAAGAAGAATAAGAATATAAGAGAAAAACTTATGAGTTACTTGAAGGTTATAGGGAACAATATAAGTGTAGAACAAGTTCCCAATTTTTTGTTTTCAATACATTACATCTACATTTCAAATATGATGTATTTTTATTTTATTTTTTTTATTATTGTTTTTAACCCTTATATTGTAATTTTTTGTAAAATTATTACTATATTTAATACTTTATTGTAAAAATTATTAAATTTTTTAAATTATTTGAATTTTATACTTTATAAATATATGTTGAAAATTAATTTCTTAAATGTTTTTTTATAATAATAATCATGAATTATTTTTTAAGTATAATTTTCTAAAAAAATTACATTGTATAATTTTTTAATAAATTCATTTATTTCCATGCACTCATACCCCATGATGCTCAACTAATCATTAGAAAAGGTTTTAAGTTACCCAATATTCATGATATGAGGTAGATTTATAAAAAACTATCCATGAATTATAGAAAAACAATACTGTTGTAATATTAAAGTTTCATGTACTGTCATTATATATACTAGAAGCATGGGTGAAAAATAATATATATTTTTGGAATTATGTAAATATTTTTATTATTGATGAGTTATGAAAAATAGATTGTTAATTATATAATTAAAATTATCAATATATATAATTAAAGTATATGTGTATATAAAAGTTTCAATTTTAATAAAACTATAAAAAAATTTCATTTATTGTTGCATATGATGGGTATTGGTATGAAATTTAGAGCATTCACTCATAGGCAGGGTTTTAGTAATTTAATATTTATTTATTTTTTAAATTAAAATTAAAAAAATAAACAAAATGTAATAGGAGACTCAACCTAATAAATTTTAATTATATATTTTTGAAATATATCAATGTTGATAACTTTTGATGAAATACATTTGATTGATTTAGTAATTTTTAAGGTAGGATATACAATTAGTTAAGAATTGCTATTGGCGTGTTATTACAGTTCTTTAAAATATAAAAAAATATAGATTTTTATTACATAAATATTATTAAATTATGAAAGATTAATCATTATAATCTTTAATATAAATTTTTAAAAAATTCTTTCACTTTTCCAAAAAATATCACTAGACATTTACCAAGAATGTTTTTGGTCAAATGTCTTTGGGAATCATTGCTAATTACTAAATTATAATACTATAAAATTATGGGAATTTTAATTAATATATATGAAAAAAATAAATATATATATGATTAATCTAAAAGGTTAGTGAATCATTATAATTTTGTTTTAAATTGATTTATAATATATTAAAATAAATAAATGCACAATGTTATAAAAAAATAGAAAAAACTAAACTTTAATGTTTTATTTTTTTTCATTTTTAATATATTAAGGTACACAATTTTTTAAGTATCTTTAAAAAAATACTATTTTCAACCCTTATAATCAACTTAACATGCGCCTCAATTTTCTAGAGTTAAAAAAAGAGTTTGTTTGATCATTTTAATCATTTTATGCTCACTTCTCACTTTAAAAATAGTAATCATTTAATATTTTTTATTTCATACATTACAAACATTGTATTTAAGAATGATTTATTTTTACTAGTCACAAATCATATTTTTTTCGAAATTTGATTCATATTGAATTTCATTTGAGTTGTTTTGAATATCTCATGAACATTACATGGAAAGTCCATTTGTTTTTCGATGCCTTTGTCAACCGATTCATGTGTTATTCATTATGTAGAGCCCATGTAATTTGGGATACTGTTGAGCGAGGGGGGGATTAGTATTACCCGTTTTCATTATAAAAATTCTCTATAATAAAACCATTATGACTAGTTAAAGCAACAATTTTACTCTTAATAAACTCTTCCTCATCCATATAAAATCTATATGAATGAAAAGAAACAAATAAGAAATTCTATATAGTTCAGCCTCGATGTGAGATTCTATTGCTTACCATATTTGACTATTTTCATATACTAAAATTTTCTTTTCACTATAAAATTTTAGTGATTATAAACACCTGAAATTGGTGAATAAGTTTCAAGAAGGAATTATCAAATTATTTTTATAGGAAAAATTGGTGTTGTTTAGACATGAATCACCAATTCTTCAAATACTTTCTTATCATTCTCTAGTGAATCAGATCATCACTAATATATTGGATGCTTCTACAACTGATGTAGATATTATTTTAGAAGGAACTAAACTTCTGGAACAATACGTTTGGAATAAAATTATATTTTTCTTCCTCTCACCAATTCAGATTGAACAGTTTGAGCTTGAGAGCATGAATTCCTGAACTAGTCTTATACCTCCTCAATAAAAAGTTTCTAGATGAATTACAATATGATCATCTTGCCTTGAACTTCTTAGAAAACACAATTGGTGAACCCATAATTCCTCCCCAGCCTCTCTTTCTTCGATACCACAATGTATCAAAAACACTCACCATACCATTCTAAACAACCCCAAAATTCATATATTCATAATGATACTTGAAAACTCTATGATATTGTTAGCAAGATTTTTTCTTTTATAAATTCATTCAAACTCATTTGAATTAATGTTCAAATATTTATAAAAAACACTAGATTACATAGTCTACTTGGTATTCATTTTGTCATTTATAAGATATATAAATATCCATATAATCATATCATTTAAATTATTAAAAGACTCCATTGTTCTTTCCTACTATGATATTCAAATATTTTAAATACATCACATGTATTTTTTGATTGAATTTTATCCTCTAAAGAATTTAATTCTAGAAATATTCATAATTTCATTGAGAGCTTATCTAAAAGTATTATATGTGAATAAATCCCATATATGGGTTGAAGTTTTCTATTTGGTTTACTTTATCTACGTTGAAAAAATCATTTATGTGGTTCACATCAGCTATGTTATAGTAATTAATTATGTGATTTACATTGACTACGTTGCAACAAATAGGTATGTGATTCACATTAGCTATTTTTTTCATATCTAATATGTGGTTCACATTGTCTTTGTCTTAATAATCTCATATTTCATCCCAATATACCTACATAAATATGAATCCATGATAAAATCATATACATCATCCATAATTCCCATAAATATATGAAATCAACTATGTGAATTATTTTTATATGTGATTTGGATACATGAAAGCCAAAATTTTCTATGTAGTATAAATTAGCTATGTGAATTTTCCTATGACGTTGAAATTTACTACATGGATATAGAAAATTCAAGACTTCACTAAAATTAACATAGATCCTATTTAACAAACTTTTCGAACTTCTCAACCATCTCAATACTTGTCTCACTTATTATAGATAGTTCGTCTTCATCTATAAACATATGTTTTTAATTCTTTTATAGATTATCTTATCAATCATTATTATTAATCCATGGTTGAAAACACATACAACTCCTTATACAGTTCAAATGGAATTTCAATTTCTCCATTTGGATTGTAAGTAAACCCACAAATATCATCCTGGACCACTAATTTAAGAGACAAAAAATCATAACCTTTTTTAAATGAAACTCATATTGTCACTATACTATATATTAGAGTAATATTTTTAAACTAAGCCCTTCACTTAGTAACAATAAAGTATTTTCTCAAGTGAAAATATTCTCTACCCTTAATACAACCTTCCCTTGATGAGTTCACACACTCCTCCAATGATATCACCCTTTAGGAGGAGTTTTCTTCTTATTATTTCCTCAAAATGATTCAATTATTTAATTTTGATGTCTTATTTTTGGTCCTAGACTTTCTCTACGGTAGTTTTTCTTCTTTATCATTTGATTCCATAGATTTGTAAATCCTGGGGAACTTGGAAACAAAGTGAAAAATTCATCCCCATTTAAAACACTTGAGTGGAATATTTCCTTATATTTTACTTGGACCATTTTCATTTTTTTGATATCATAGATATAATTTTTTTATTCATATCATCACTCTCATCATCTCTATATGAATCACTTAAAGGTTCATCTTTATTGATCTTTAATTCATTAATATATTTAAATTCCATTTACTATTTACCTTTATTATTGAAAAAAAATCCTTTATCATATCATAATTTAATAGGGTATTATGTAGCTCATCTTGGGATATGTCATGAATCTATTCCAAATCTGAGATATTTGGGCCAAATCTTTCTAGAAAGTACCTTAATAAAATTTCAACCACATCTGAATCATAAATAATTTCCCCAAAGCCTCTAATATATATAATTATCTCATTCACCTAGTGAAATAATCATAAAAATTATACACTTTATCCATTATGAAATATTCAAATTTGAATATCTAGATTTATAATTTTTCTTATTTTAATTGATTTTCCCATCATACAAGTTTTGAAGCTTTTCCAAAATTTACTTAGACAAATGTAGTCCTATCACCTTGATATAAACTTTTTTAGACAATGATGAAGGTATTTAATTTCTTTCCTTTACATATATTTCAATATTTATCTTATATACAAATGTCATAGCATTATCCTTAGAAATTCTTAGAGAGCCCACATTGAAAAGATCACTCACTTCAAGTCCCTGTGATAGTAGAAATAATATTATTAGATACTTCCACCGATAATTTTTTTTCATAAAATAGAGGAACACATATGATATTATCTTATTTCATGTTTTCTATAATAAAAAAGTATAATATATTGGGAATCCCACTCTGATACCACTTTTATAGCTATAATAACTTGGTATACTACTGGGGTGAGGTGAATCAGTAGTGCCAGTTTTCTTTTAAAATTATTCATTTATAATAAAACCCATGTGACCATTTAAAGACATGAATTTACTCATAAAAAACTCTTCCCCACCTATGTGAAATCAATATGAAATACAAGTATCACACATGAAATTTTACATGGTTCGAACTTAATGTGAGAGACTACACCTTTCTATATCTGACAAATTTCAAGTATATGGATTTTATTATGACTATAGAATTGTAGTGATTACAAACACCAAAAATTAGTGAACATAGTTCATGTAGGAATTATCCAATTATATCTATATAAAATCTTGGTGTTATATATACATGAAACACTTTTTTTCAAATATTTTCCCATCACTCTCTGAATAATTAAATATTATTACATCATCAAGATGGTTATATATATGATATTGATGTTCTTCTAGAATGTCCTAGACTAATATAAAAATAGGATTGGACCAGTATATGATCATCCTTCCACTCACCAATTTAGAAATAAAAGTATGATCATGAGAGAATGCATGCTAAAAATAGTCTTATTCCTCCCCAATATCAAGCATGTAGGTAAGAAATAGTCCTATCAGATTACCTCGACCTTCTTAGAAAACACAATTGGTGTGTAGGTCAATCTTCCTTAGAAACAGTTCCTTAAATACCATAACATATCATAAATTCTCACCAAACATTTCACAACTAACACTAAAATCATATATTCTTAATGATATTTGTAAACCAATAGATTTTCAACAGTGGGATATACTCCATCTTAAATTCATCAAAACTCATTTGAATATTTTTCCAAATATTTATTAAAAATTTTAGAAGACTCATGATACTTAGGCTATATAATATATTTCATGTGATATATAAATATAAATATAAATAAATATATATATATAATCTCTTCATTTAAATTCTCAAATGACATGGGGTCTTATTTCTTATTACGAGATTAAAAAATTTGAAACACATCACAAGTATACTTTGATGAAAATTTTTCATCAGAATATGTGAATTATAGAAACCTACATAATTTTAGTCTATACATATAAAAAAATATTATATGTGAATGAATATCACCCATGTATTGAAATTTTATACATGTTTCACTTCATTTACATTAAAACAATCAACAATGTGGTTCACATTAGCCATATCATCGAATTTGGATCTATGGTTTAAATCGACTTCATCACAGAAATAAGCTATGTGGTTTACATTGGATACATAATTCCCATTAAATATGTGGTTTACATTTTATACATCACAAAAATCTCATACGTTATCCCACGGTTCCTATATAATTTTGGATCTATGAGAAAACGAGATATATCATCCATAATTCCCACATGTAGCTGAAATCAGCTATGTGAATCATTTGGTTACATGATTCAGATATGTGAAACATTAGGATATGTGAAATACCAAATTTTCATATGTTATATAAATCAGTTATGTGAATTTTCATACATTACTGAAATCACTTAAATGAGTCTAGAATATTCTAGAATTCACTCAAATTAAATTATGACATCTTTAACTGAATTCTATGCCTTCTCAAACATCTCAAAATTTCTATCACATACTGTATAGAGTAATTCATTATCCACAAACCCATGTATTTAATTATTTTTAAGATCATATTATTAATCATCGCACTTAATCAAATTTTGATAACAAATAAAACTATAATTCCAATTTCATTTCACATTCCAATAAGTTCAGAAATCATAAATAAAATGTTCAATTTTTTTAATCTTTTTGAATGTTAGTTGATTTTTATCAATTAAAAATAACATTTTTTTTTCTAAAATGGTGTATACTTGAGATATTTATTCTTATTTTTTATGTTTATATATGCTAAAGAAATTATATTTTAAGTCCACTCATTGTCATTGGTCTAAATGGCCCATTGAAAATTGTACAACCCTATGATGATGAATTTTTTATCACCACTTGATCCTTTTTGGGTTTATTGATTTTATTTTTATAATTTTAAATATTGATTCCCCCTACCACCCATAATTATTTATATTATTTAACATATACTATATCCACTTGTCACTCATTCTAGTATAACACATAGGACAAAAGTATCATTGTGTTATTACATTAAATATATCCCAGTTCCCTTGAAAAGTTTAGGATGGTTGATTCATGTTACTATAATGAGTTAGGAAAATTAGGTTTTTTATTTCTAGTTCCCTAGAAATTAGATTTTGGTGATTATTGTTTCTACCAATGAAAAATTAATCAATTTTTATTTCCAAATCTATTGGGATTAGAACATGTTTGATAACTTTTTATCATTAAACCAAAAAAATTTCACTAAAAAATAATAATGTGAAACATATTTTTCTACATTTACTTTCTATTATGATCTTAAAATTAATGTAGTGATAATTTCTATATTAAGTAACATGAAAAGACTCATTATATGCATAAATTTTGAAAAAATATACTTCGTATAGATCACATTTATTCTACATGGAAATGTCAAAAAATTTATTTCACATAGAAACAATATAGAATTTATTCCATGCATAAATTTATTACATAAATTATTTATAAAATATATTTCGAATGATACCAAAATTGTATGTTATGGTTATCATATTGTGTCTTTTCCAATGAATTTAGATGAAACCCTCCAAAAAACACAATGAAAAACATGTTGATAATAATAGAGGAATATGGTTGTCTTTTGAGTTGTTCTAGCACACTATTATTACGGATTTAGTCCACCCACACCAAATTGTTAGTGGAAAATCTATACATCCTTGGGGACTCCAAGAAACAATGAAGAGAAATCACTTTGACATAAATTCCTGATGATTTTCAGTTATGATGGGAAAAAGGTATTCTAGCTTCAAATTAAGAAGTTCACCGAATACCAAAAGTCACTAATAAATGCAGAGTTATACCACTTTAATTTAATTTTTATATAAATATTTATATAAAGAGTCAGTACTCTTTAAATATAGAACCACCCTATTTAAATGAAGAGTTACACAACTCTTTCAATATATATTCAATGTCCTTTAAAATGAAGATCTACTATCTTTAAGTGAAGGGTTACAAAACTCTTTAAAAAAGATTTATATCTCATGGGATTCTCTAACTCCTTTGTTATTAAATTGAAATGTGAATAATAATAATAAATAAATAAATAATAAATATTATATTTAATTAAATATAACATTTCCCCACATTTTATAATATTATCCACATGCTTTAAATCACTAAATTTAAAAAAAATTGCTATACATAATAAAGGAATTTTTCGATTCAAAACATTACATAGTGTAAACATTTAAAGTGATTTAAAATTTGAAGTTTACATAGCATTAAACTATAAATAATTATAACACCACCAGATATATAACTCATATAACAATTTATCAATCATCATAGCATCAAAAATTTGTAGCACTATTTTGGCCATGTGATTTGATCCTTTCATGAACTGTCTCAGAAGATAAAAAATAAAATTATATAAAAAGAAACATGATTTATAAGCTCATATAGGTGAAACATAAAATTGTGGCCCCATTATTATCACTACATAACTCTAAGAGTATTAATTTTTCATTGATATCTATCACCAAAACTCAAATCATAAGGATAGTCATTGAAATAGGATTTGCTAGGATAAACCGTCAATATAAAAAATCATTATAATGAATTTTTTCCCTTAAACATATTAATTAGGATTTACCTAAAAATATTATTGGGTTATCATTAAAAATGATGAATCAAAACATTTCAATTCCATTTATCTATTATTTACACATATAACTTCTCTTGAAAAGATTTGTAAATAGATCAACATGGTTTTTATATGATCTCACATAAACAATTGTTATGGTACCATCTTTTAACAATTATCTCACATAATATTATCTCAAACATAAATGTCTATAATTTACATTATACAAGTGGCTATATGCATGTGGTTGCACCCAAATTTACCCTACTGGTAAAAGCGGTTGATGTAGTACATGTAGGGGTCGAATCCACAGGGACCGAAGAAGTAACCTTGAGACGCTATGACTTGGTGAAGGATGGGCTATGAAGTAGCCAACTTTGGGATTGATTTTGGATGGTTTAAAGAACACTAAGAAACCTAATTGAATTCAATTAAAATAAAATGGGTTGATCTTAGGATTATTCTCATGGTGGATTGAATGAATTTTACTTCTTTAGACAATTTTGGTTTTATTAATTCTTGATGAATCCATTCTTTAAAAACAAAGCCACCTTCATCATTTTCTGGTTTGGTGCTTACTAAACACAATTACTAATCACCTATACACTTATAGAACCAAATTCATGTTCTCTCCGAGGTATATGGTCATTTAGTAAACAGATTTAGTTTTCTCAAACACAGTAAAGAAGAAGAGTATAAATAACTGAAGAATGAATGTCTTAAATTAATTATCCAATTAACAAAAATTCTTTCATAAAGTAACATTCAATCCAACCTTTTCATCCTCATAAGATCAACCCATTAAAGGGTTATCCCTCCATTGATGGTATACTCTCAATGGTGGGTGGATGATGACTAACATGAATTGGATTGAAGAAATTAAAACTGCGGAAATAACGAGCACTCCCCCATGTGTGTGAATGAAATTCACACCTATGTGTGAACTAATTCACAACAACACAGAGATATCATTGTGATTTGTGATAATAAAGTTTTAATAAATGATATGGAAAATATATAAGAGAAATAAGTTTATTAAGAACATTAAGATACAAAAAAAAACTTACATGGAAATGGAAAACATTACAAAGGAAATTTGGAAGCATAACATTGCAATGAAACAAGCAAAAAAAGATGATAATAAAGATCTCCACCCATATTCCCTTCACCAATAGCTCCTTATATAGTAATATTACGAGCCTTAGGTCCATACCCAAACAATTAATTCACTCCCAATAATTAATAGAGTCAAAAGGAGGGTGAATAATCAAAAGGAAATTGATGTTTCAAATTTGACCCAGAAAACTGTCCAGATTCGTCCACCACATTGACGTGTGAATTTGTAATTGGAGAAGGATGAATCCGGAGGGGTTTTAGACGAGAAATATCTTCTTCCATCTGTCCTCTATGATATGTAAAAATTTCAGAAATTTTCCCTCATCTGTTTGGATGTTATGGTCGAAATGGTGGGACGGATTTTTGTGCATTAATGTCGAGTCCACCATTTAAATCTCAACTTCAGATCCCTTTATCATCATGAAAAAATCAGAATTAGCTCTAGTCACAGTTGAATAAAATTATCCTCATATTTTTTTCTTTCTACTGTATAATGTTTATCTTCTTTGGGATTGTTTTGTGGGCCCCACATTTGTTTGATTGGCCTTAGGCCCATCATGATTTTTACAGCATGTTTCTGCCTTCAAGCGCAAAATTCTCTATCTTCATTTGGGATTCATCCATCGGACCTAAAATATAAAATGTTCCAAAAAAAGCGTTCAATAATATCCGAAAGTTTCAAATTCAGAAAATAAATATAATGTTGTCCACAAAAAAATGAATGATTGGGCCAAAATTTTCATTTTAAACATGAATTGCATTTTAGATGAGAAATGAAGTTCTATTTATGTAATTCACTAAAAACAATGTTTATGGAATTTGGAACAATGAATATAAAGATATAAACAATTAATATTTTCCACTTTCAGTGACTAATCACACCCCCAACTTGAGTTTTTCTAGTCATGAGAAAAATAAATTACAAATATGAAATTAAAATCCCCTTTTCCAAAAACATTTTAATACACATTTCTCACCCAAATATATAATACAAAAAAATTATGAAAACCAATCAAAATCATTAAAAACAAGCTTGGTCCATAAGCATATCCCAAACCCAAGCCCATTCCGTTGTTCAAATTCATCGCCACATTTTATCCAATTCCAATTAAGAATGATAAAGTGTTGTGTATCATAATAGATATAGGCCCATTTTATTGTTCATGGGAAAAAATGGAAGTGCTAGGTGGGAATAAAATTAAACCTTAAGATGAGTATCCATTTTTTTTAAATTTGTTGATTTTTTTTATTTTAATTTTTTAACCACAAGAGATATGAAAATACTAACTCTGAGAAAGACAACTATGGAGTCACGATCTCCAAGTGCTGGACGCCACACATATTGTCAATTTCATGCTCTACAATAGAGATATAAAGCCTAACTCTTGGCCAGACAACTATGTAGTCACGATCCCCAAGTGCCGGATGCCACACATTTGGAGAAAAAATTGCTCTATGTGATCTTTTTTTTTTGTTTTTTTCTGTTTTATTTTTGATACTCAAATAAAACTAAAAGTGACCCAAGAACCCTATTCTATAATTAAAGGGACCCAAGAACTCAAACTTACACCCACAATCAAGTAGACGTGCATTGTGGCATTTTTACAAAGAGGATGAAAATGTAATCTTTAAAAAATCACATTAGACAACCGCACTTTCTAAAAACTATGCTCATGAACTTAAACTTGCATTAAAATAAGAATCAAGGCATAAAAAATTATTTGATATCCAATTTTAGAGTTTGCAATGTGTGTTATCATGTTTAAGGTTAATGGAATTTTTCTTCTCATGCATGTTCTTATAAAAAAAATAATTTTTTATTTCATCTCCCTCCGACATAGAATAAAACTGTCCCTAGTGTTTAAAGAAAGGAAAAGTTAGAAGGGGGGTAGGGGAGGATTTCAAAGAGTAAATGATAATCATAGAATGAAGTCACCTAGTGGTTGATGATTATAGTGTGTGCCAGAGTCTCCCTTCACTCCTGGATTTGAGTCTCAACGGCTTGTATGGTGGTGAATGGATTCTCCTTATGACTTATGACATGTCCTTTTATTTTTTTAACCTATAAAAACATAAAAATAAAACAAAACAAAAAAACTGATGATACATTGTCTTCTTTTTAGATTTATGGGTAAGGTATTACTCAGAGATCACGCCACGTGACACAGATGAATATGGCGCTCCCCTTTCATACCCATCCTTACTCATAAAAGAAGAACATGTCAACAGTCTATGGTAATTTATTATATGAAAAAAAATGATTCAAAATGATTAGAAACATGGAGGCCATGGGTTTTCTCCCATGCATCGCTTTTGTTTAACATCGTTGGCTCGACTTGTACCCCCCAATTTATCCAATTACAACTTTCAACATTTTTAGGGACACCATTTTTGTCCACTTCAACTTGATTCTGATTGATTTTTTTATAATTTAATTCATCTGAAATCTCATGGTCAATAATGAGTGTGGAAGTCCAAGGAAATTTGGTAATGGTTGATTCAGTTGAATTTCTAGTCTTTCCTAAGACATCAATGACCATTCCAACATTATTGGTTTATTGAGAAGAATGAACTACAAATACATGGTATTTCTTATCTCATATAGTGGGATTCTTGAGTTCGGAAGAAAGTAAAATAATTTTGAGCTCGGGTTTATTGAAATTTCTTAAAGGATATTGACAAATTAAATCAAAATCATTTGATTCTCCAAAACATTTGGAAAGAATTGGTTAATTTTGAAAATAAGATTCATCCTGAAAATTGTCCAGTTGAATATCAGAAGTGTGTATGGGATCACTTTTCGTTATATCTCCCAATGGTTCAATGATCGGTGATTCTATAAAAATGTTATTGGAGCAATATTCTGAACATTCAATCCATGAAGGCAAATGTTCCCCTTCTGAATCCAAAAAATTAATTTCCTCCTGATTTAAATACCCTTCAACATTTCCTTGATCTTGTTCAGTTATCCCATATACAAAGGTTAGTTCTTTTTTCAATTCATGAGAGGTTTTTTGGATAAAATTTTCATCTATAAATGATGAGGAAAGAACATCTTGAGTGGGAATGGGTTCCTCAAAAGTCTTAAAGCATTGTAATTCTAATCTGAAAGATGAAACTTCTAAATTCATTTTATCCATTTGTTCACACAATTATTCAAGAAATTTTTCAGGACTATGGTTGATATATTTTTATACATCATGGACTTCCTCATTATTTATCTTTTCAGTCATTCTTGATAGGTATGGAAAATGATCTTGTAAACATTCACCATCCCATTGATTGTACATCTCATCTGGTGTGGTGTATTCAATTAAGGATTGGTTAATGAAATTCCCTATGTGAGGTGTTTCCCAATATTGATTTCCGACTTGATTACAACATTGATTTACGAAGGGGTATTTTTGAGGATAATCCATTGGAATTGATTGAAAAATTGGTTTTGGGTTTTTTTGGACACACAGAAATAGAAAGGGGAAAAGAGAAGTGAAATTAGGGTGAGAATAGATAATTTGGGGTGAGAAAAGAATATTTGGGTCTAAGGTACTTAATTGGGTCCCCGGCAATGGCGCCACAATTAGCTTGCGCCCAAATTTACCCTACTGGTAAAAGCGGTCGACGTAGTACATGTAGGGGTTGAATCCACAAGGACTGAAGAAGTAACCTTGAGACGCTATGATTTGGTGAAGGATGGGCTATGAAGTATCCAACATTGGGTTTGATTTTGGTTGGTTTAAAGAACACTAAGAAACTTAAGTGAATTAAATTCAAAGAAAATGGGTTGATCTTTGGATTATTCATAGGGTGGATTGAATGAATTTTACTTCTTTAGACAATTTTGGTTTTATTAATTTTTTATGAATCCATTCTTCAAAAATAACACTACCTTCATCATTTTCTGGTTTGGTGCTTACTAAACACAATTAATAATCCCCTATACACTTATAGAACCAAATTCATGATCTCTCCGAGGTATATGGTCATTTAGTAATGGAATTTAGTTTTCTCAAACACAGTAAAGATGAAGAGTAGAAATAACTGAAGAATGGATGTCTTAAATTAATTATCCAATTAACAATAATTCATTCATAAAATAACATTCAATCCAGTATTCGCATCCTCCTAAGATCAACCCATTAATGGGTTAGCCCTCCATTGATGGTATACTCTCAATGGTGGGTGGAAGATGACTAACAAGAATGGGATTGATGAAATTAAAACTGCAGAAATAACGAGCACTCCTCCGTGTGTGTGAATGAAATTCACACCTATGTGTGAACTAATTCACAAAAACACAGAGATATCACTGTGATTTGTGATTAAAAAGTTTTAATAAATTAAATTGAAAATATATAAGAGAAATAAGTTGATTAAGAACTTAAAGATACAAAAAAGAAACTTACATGGAAATGGAAAACATTACAAAGGAAATTTGGAAGCATAACCTTACAATGAAACAAGAAACAAACGATGATAATAAAAATATCCAACAATATTCCCTTCACCAATATCTCCTTATATATGAATATTAGGAGCCTTATGTCCATACCCCAACAATTAATTCACCCCCAACAATTAATAGAGTCAAAAGGAGAGTGAATAATCAAAAGAAAATTGACATTTTGAATTTGACCCAGAAAACTATCCAGATTCATCTACCATATTGACCTGTGAATTTGTAATTGAATAAGGATGAATCGTTTGGGGATGTAGAAGATAAATATCGTCTTCCCTATGACCTCTATGAGCCGTAAAAATTTCAGAAAATTGCCCTTAGCAGTTTGGATGTTATGGTCGAAATGGTGGGACCGATTTCTGTGCATTAATGTCAGGTCCACCATTTAAATCTCAACATTATATCCTTTTATCATCATGAAAACATCAGAATTATCTCTAGCCACAGTTTAATAAAATTATCCTCATATTTTTATCATTCTACTATATAAATTTTAGTTTTTTTGGGCTTGTATTGTGGTCCCCACATTTGTTTGATGGGCCTTAGGCCCATCATGCTTTTTCCAGCAAGTTTCTGCCGTCAGGCGCAAAATTCTCTATCTTCCTTTGGGTTTCATCCATCAGAACTAAAAGATAAAATGTTATAAAAAAAGTGATCAATCATATCCAAAAAATTTAAATTCAGAAAAATAAATATAATGTTGTCCCCAGACAAATGAATGATTTGGCCCAAATTTGCATTTTAAACATGAATTGCATTTTAGATGAGAAATGAAGTTCTATTTATGTAATGAACTAAAAAAATGTTTATTGACTTTAGAAAAATGAATATAAATATATTAACAATTAATATTAGCCACTTTTAGTGACTAATCAGCATGTGATAATATTTATTTTCTACTATAATGAATAAAAATTAGAGTATTGGATTAATACAAAATTTAATACGTAGTAATAGATTCCTAATCCACTCAGACGCTTCCATACATGTTTCTAAGGAAATAAATTACTACTCCATGGTAAAATTTGAAATACATGTTTGTTTCATTATCAATCAAGAAATAACACAACCACCAAGAGTAAACAACCATCTCGATATGGATTGATTATATTTAGTACTAGTAATCTAACTCACATCGACATATCCTTATAATATATTTGGATGATCATTGTAGTATAAACATAAATATTTGGTCTTCTTTAATAATATAAATATTCTAACTATACATTTAAAATGATACACACTATGATTACTAGTATATTTACTCATTTTACATATTGTAAAAACAATATCAGGTCTAGTAGAATGCATTGCATACATTAACGAACTAATTTCAATAGAATATTCAAGTTGTGATATGGATCTTATAGGACTTATAAATATTTTAACACTAGAATCAAATGAATTATTAAAATATTGGAAACCAAGGTGATTAAATTTATTTTACATTTTTTCAATGTAATGAGACCAAATAAAATAATGACCCACAATATGTTTTCTAACTTTAGTACCTAGTATAGTGTTAATTATTCTAAGATCCTTCTTTTTGAACATATAGGAAAAAAAATTCTTTGTCTCATTTACACCAATAATATTAGTCTAAAAAATTAACATATCATTTACTTATTGACACACAATAACTCCCTATTGGTTTTTAATTTTTTAATAAATACATTTATATAATTGTTTATGAATAAAACCATTAGATAATATAATAAAACAAAAATTTAAATCATTACTTTAGAACATGTTTAAGAACAGATATAGATTTATATAGGATACATACCTTCATTTCATTACCTTAAAAAAACCCCTTATGGTTATTACATGTAAATTTCATCATTTTAATATCCATTCAAAATGGAGTTTTAAAATACATTTGATATACATATAAATGAATTATGGAATCAAATAGAAAAAATATCATTTTGAAGTAATTATAGATCTCTGGGAATACGTATAAAATAATCAATCCCTTCATTTTTCAAAAAATGGTTGGAACAACTTGGTTTAAAATATTGAATTATACCATTGGAATTATAATTATTTCCAAACACCCTTTTAAAACCAATAGATTTTGATCCGTTTGGTAACTCCACAATGAACAAGTGTTATTATATATAATGGAATCAATTTCATAATTAATTGATTCTTTATATAAATCAAAATATCTAGAAGGAATATCTTCTTTATATTTTTTTGGGCTATAATATATAGTTAATAATACAGGATATTTATTTAGAATATGATTATTTTGATCTCAATAAATAAGGAAAACTTTGGAATCAAGAGAAATACAATTTATATGTATTTATTTTTTCTTCCCAGGTCTATTATTATATTTAGTTTTAACTTTTGAATCATGATTATTCAATAATATTATATTTTAACTTGATGGAGTATAAGAGATATGGGTATAAGAAACAAATTCCTCTATATTATCATTACAAAATTTATTTTTAAAAAACTCTACATACCTTTATTCAATAATGAAATTACCTTCCAAATCAATAATTAAATATGATTTAATATTTTCTTTATAACCCACAAAAATCTATTTTATTTATCTAGGACCAATTTTATTGATTTTAAGATTAAGAACTCTATAATAGGTTAAAAACCCCCACACTTTAAAATATGAAATATTTAGTATTCTTCATTTCAAAATTTCATAAGGGGAAAATTTACCATCCTAGATGTAATTCTATTATGAATATGACATGAAATAATTAAAGATTCACCACCTAAATTTAATGATAACTTATATTTTTTAATCATTTTGTTTATAGTTTATAGTAATCTATGATTTTTTACTTCAAATTAATCTATTTTTTGAGGTGCATAAGAATAATTACATTGTTGAATTATGAAAATTTCATTATAATTTTTTTTAATTCTTTCATAAAGTATTCAACATATTTATGTTAGAATAATAATTTAATTTTATTATCTATTTGGGTTTTAATTTTATCTTTATATCTCATAAACTAATAAAATGATTCAATTTTTTTCTAAAAATATATACATGTAAATATCTACTAAATTAATCATTAAATGAATTAGAATACTTTTTCCTCCATGAGTTAACTAACCATTTAATTAAAAAATATGATAATTTACTAATTATAATATAACAAATTTTATCTTCAGATATTGAAATGGTTTCTTGACTATTTTAGATTATATACAAGTTTCACTTTTATCCAATTTATCTCCAAAACATATAAAATTTAATTCATCATTATGTTTAATATATTAAAATTAATATGTTCCAAATGATCAATATATAAATTGGAATACACAATATAACAATTATAATATTTAATTATATTATTAATAGAATATTGATACATTCTGTCACTTGAGTACACCCTTCCCCACAAACGTGCCTCCCTTGAACAAGATAACCTTGTCTGATTTGAATGAAACCTGAAATTTTGTTTATAAATAATATCAATAGAGACTATATTATTTTTAAAATAAGTTATATAGAATACATTTATAATATTCAACTTCTTCCTTGAAGTAAATTGTAATTCCATGCTTCCTTGACTGAAAATAATGATCCATGAATTATTTGCAAGGTGTACTTACTTCATGATAGTAATTTCATAAAATTTTATAAACATTGAATGATCCTTTAAAACATACACTAATTCCCAATAATCAATAAACCAAACCATATTCATCAATTTCATGTTATCTTTATGTATCACTGAAACTACATTTATTTTATTCATCATATTTGTAGCAGGTTTGTTCATATTCTTTTGATATCGACATTCCCTTTCAAAATTCCTGGATTTTCCATAGAAAATCATTCTAATTTATTTTTTAAAGGGTTTAATTTCTTCTTTAATTATTTACTTTTATTCGTATCATATAATGAATAATTTTTTGATTCATTTCCCTCAATGATATTAACCATGGTGTCAATTTGTGAAGCCATATCCACGTCTCTCAAAATGGATTCTTATTTAAAGAAAAGATGTTTTTTTAATTGTTCCAAGTAAATATCCTCATTATTTTACATGGATGACCTAACAAATTTTTTCCATATTAATGTAAATTTTAAAAAAACTCACCTACATGGAATGTTTGTGGAATATTAATTTTAAGGTAAAAAAGTTTGCTCCGGATGACTTGGAGTTCATAAAATTTCTCTAATTCTATATTATTATCAACCATATAAAATTTGAGATATTTTTTAATAAAAAATTTATTGGTACCTTCTTACATGGACTTTTACTGGAATTCAAGTGCATCCCAAGTCTGTCGAGAAGAAATAATTTGGTAGAATTAGTCATAAATATGATTTGATAGTGTGTTGAGAATATGTTCTCAACACAAAAATTGAACATATTCACACTTTTTACTCACTATGTGAACTAGTTTGACTTATCTCACATCAAAAGTAGCATTGTTGATATTTTGAGAAGGCTCATTGGGAATATGAGGAATATTTGGTTCCAATATATAAGAAGATATTCTCATTTAAAATAAATAAGTTCACTGAATCCAAAAAGTATCCAATAAACATAGAGTCATTCCATGTTAATTTATTGGTTACAAAACCATTTAAATAAAGAGTTAATACTACATAAAAGTATATCCACCATATTTAAATGAATGGTTACAAAAATATTTTAATTAATAATTACTACTCTTTAAAATAAAGACCAACCTCTTTAAATAAAGGGTTATACAACTCTTTGAAAAAGATTTGTGACTATTGGGATTATCCAACTCCTTGTTACTAATTCTAGATTTAGATATTAATAGTCAAAAATAAATAAATAAATATTTAATTGAATAAATATAACATCAATGTTCAGAACTCTCAAAATATAATGACTTGAAAAATGATATATCCGGAACTGAGAATAAATCACACCCCAAAAAAACCGATTTGTCTCTATTGTAGACAATACATATCGAAGAAAAAAAATAAAAATCAAGAAAAAGAAAAAAGAAAACATGAAATTTTTGTGGTTCAGGAATTTACCAGCTCTATGGGAGGAACACCACAACCTTTATATTAAGCATGATAATAATACTAGATAAAACCTTATAATTTACATGAATGTTCAATGGTTACCTAAAAGAATGGGATGAGAATATTTTTTTATCACATTACATCTAAATTTCTCATATAAAGTATTTGAATTTAATATTTTTTATTATTTTTTATTATTTTTTTACACCTTATATTTTAATTTTTATTAAATTATTAATCTATTTAACAGTTTAAAACAATAATAATTGAATTATATAAATTATTTAAATTTTTTAGTTTAGAAATATTTTTTTAAAATTTATTAATTACTTAATTGTTTTATTATAATAATTATCTTGTATTAGTTTTGATGTTATGATATTCTAATTTTTGTTTACGTTTTTTTTTATTTTTTAAGAAATTATTTAATTTCAAAGTACCAATACACCATGATTCTTAACAAAACCTCATGATGCTTAATGGATAATTGGATAATATTATATATTTCCTTGAAGTCATGAGATGTTCTATATTTATAAAAAATAATCCTTTGTAATGGAAAAAATAGTATTGTTGTAATATGTCAATGTGATGCCTCATCATCATCTCAACCTAAAGTAGGGGGAAATAATAAATTTTCGTTGGAATTTTTGATATATTTTTATTATAGATGAGTTATTAAAAACCATATATTATTTTTTTGATTAAATATATAAATATATAAAATAGAAGTGCATGCTCTTATAAAAGTGTCAATTTTAATAAGAAGCATATTGAGGATGTTCCTAATTAATGTTTTATCATATGAACAACCCAATTGGAATTGGCTATGAAAATAGAGAAAGATAAAATGAGTGCATGTGCCTTGATAGCTGAAGTGAATATTCTAGTTCTACATTATAAGAAAGAAGAAAATAATATTAATAATTCTATGCTACCCAAGAAGCTCAAAATTTAGAAAATCAAAGGAGGAGATAACATTAAAAGTACTAATGAATTTAGAGCTTGAAAGAAAAGTTTTTCTTAGTTGAGATCCAAATCATATCTTTATTAGTCTTATTAAGATAAAAATAAATAAATCACCTTACTATCATAAAAATTTTCATTTGCTACTTTTAATGGTGAAATAAAGGTGATATAAAAAAATATAACAGAGGAATGCTATGATTATTATTGGAATTGATGTGCTATAACTAAATTATAAATTTATGATTACTTATATTCATGGTTTTTGAACAATAATAAATTTATTATCACATCAAGATTGTTATTCTTCATGACATTATTTATCATAATGTCCCAAGGGTACTTTTTTACACATAAAGGTCACAGTAGTTCCCTATTATGATGAGAACCAATAAGATCTATGATAATATTTTTAAAATATTTTTTATATATCTAGATGATATCATTTTATAGATCAAAAATTATATATGGTATCTAGGGTAGTGGGATTATAATACATTGATATTTAGTCTCGTCAAGTTCTTCTTTGATAATCTCATGTAAGGATATTATGAGAACATGAAATGCCAGTAGAAAATACATATTTATATATTTTATTGGATATTCCTATCTATAGACGCTTGTAACAGTACTCAAAATTTAATATTATTATAAATGGATATCATGAGTTGCATACTTGGATGTATTAATGAAAACTATGATAACATATGCTCTTAGAAAGGTAGTACATGTTGGGTGAATCCCATGTCATATTTCATTAATGAATAATGATAAAAAGGGTTTATCCCTTTTTTTTATTCAATGGAATTTGATATCTTAGTCCCTTTGATGGGAATGTAACTACCTAATTATGTCTATGGACATGGTGGTTTTGTTGGTATGTTCGTTTCTAGAAATTCCAAGAAAGAGACATCAGGAACATAGGTTGATAACACAAGTATTGAACCTACATGATTAGAGATATCGAGAGAAAGGAATTATATCACTCAATGTGTGTTAATATGTGGGGTTTTTTTGTAATTTCAATTATTTTTCTATGGGATCCTTGGTGTGTTTTTAGGTTTTAATATTATATTTCAGGTGATTCTATCTAATGAAATTATGAAAAGGGCCTAATGGGATACACACTGAGTGTAATCTGAACCTTAATTAAATTCTTTATAAATTTAACATGTTTAATAAATATCATTCTTATACATGGTTTAATAATTATTCATGTTTGGTTGTCTGAAATTATTTATTTGAATATTTAATAAATAATTATTTTCAATTTTAGGGAATATAATATATTTTTATTTATTAATGTATAGTGAAATGATATTTTTTTAAATAAATAGTCATTATAATCATTCCACATAATAGATTATAGAGATAATACTCTTAATCCCTTGAGATATTTTATCCTAGAATGATCTCAAGATTTAATATTGATCCCCCTCAACCACTCTCCCAAGTATAGAGAGAACAAAATATCTTTTCCCCTTAATGATATTCATGTGGTGATCAACAATGAATGACATAAGAATTAAAGTCTTCTATGCTATTACATAGGTATTTATAAAGAGACATTTAATGGTTCATTAAGCATGTCAAGATCACCACTAGAGGTATTACATCACTGAATCCTCTCATATCAATGATGTTATGCCAAGAAGTGGCCTTCCGAATCATTAATAAAGAAATAATTCCAAAGTAAGGTAATTATTAATCTATATAAATTAATTTTAAGTTATATGTGATGATACCATATTAAGGATTCCCAGGTTTTTATTTCATCTAGTTTTTAGAAACAATCTACAATATTTAGTGAAAAACATTTTTAGGTATAGGTATAACCACTTCTACTATGCCCCAAAACCTTCAAGTGCCATCATAGAAGTCATATACTAATTTATAACTATTTTTTGTTCATTGATTGATAGACATGTTTTTTGCAACTATTCCATTTATGTTAATCCATTATTTTAATAAAAAAGTTGAAATTACATGTTCTTTAACCTTCATAATATATATAACACTTAAAGAGCATATAATGAACAACCAGATGTTTTATCGGGACACACTACTGGTTCTGGTTATATGACATAGTTACATGGTGTGTAAATGAAAATAATAAACTGTATAATGAGGTTCACCACATATGAACAATCTATGAGATACATTACTCACCAAATAGAAATTTACATGGTGATTAATCAATACTTCATGTGTTGACTAGACAAACTTTCATGTGGATTTAAAGACTATACATCATATAACCCTCTTTTATGCCATGTAGTCCTAGACAGTTTTCCTCATGATCATGGAAACTATATTGTCAAAATATTTATCACACAATGTGTAATGAATTAAAGATATTTAACCAATAATTAATGATATTACACATTGTGTCTCCTGCATATATGCTATGTAACTCAATATTGTCTGTAATGTGTACACTAAAAGTTCCCTAAGCATGTGTTGTAGAGACATTGATTATGATATACATGATTTTAATCTTTTTAGTACACAGTACTTAATTTCCCAATAATCAACAGAATTAAATCTATAAATAATTAATTAATTTCCTCATTAGAACCAAACATTATATCTTAAAACTGGTGTACTGCTATGTAACTGGGTTTTAAGAGTATATAATTTCTCAATTAATTTTACATTTTTAATTTTTTGATGTATTTATGATATTAATTTAAAGAAGTACAATCCATGTGGGATAATGTATATTTAATTATCATAAATTATATATTTATTATACAATACTATGACATAGAGAATTTCACATTGCTCAACCATGTGGATTTCCATGTATATAGATAGGCCATATGAGTATTTAATAGGTTACGAAAGATGGTAAAGTTAGTTACATTCCATGTTGACTCCAAGTAATCATTGGGTATTTATTTAATTTTAAAAAAATTTAATAAATTTTATTTGTTTAAATTAAAATTATGGAATTTCTAGGGCTGTGAAGACATGATTAAATGAATTAATTAATAATATAATTAAATGATTTAATTTGATGTATTTTTTTTCTTAATATAAGAATGAATTGAAATGAATTCTAGAAAGTGTAAAAATGTGTATTCATTGCATGTTTGGATGATCCTAAACTTTTATTGATCATTATATATGCGTGGTTTTTTAAATTTAAAAATTATTTCATTGGTTTGGTAATAATTATTTTATTTAATTAAAATAATGGAATTCATGTCATACCCTTCTCCATTATGTAAGGGAATGTGTGTCTATGGATTCTATTATATAAACACCCTATCTAATCCTTTGGTTCCCCACACTTTCATTTGAGTAAAATCTTATGTAATGAATTAATCTCCTAGGTTAGTAGAGGTAGTTCAAGATCAAGTCCAAGGTTAAAAAACTCTAGTGTTACATTGGAATACAAGTGGAATATTTCATCTTGAACTTAGTTATGCTTTAAGGATATTTCCCCGAGGTCAAGGGTTATGATATCTTATATTAGATAAAATATCCATTATATAAGCTCATGATCATGCCACATTTATTATTTTATTTTTGTTTATTTCATGATTAATTATTTTTGGATGCTCAGTCACAGTCACTTAATAAATGAATTAACAAGCATAAAAGATAGAATTAAAATAAATTAGACTATTAATAAACATTACTTATATATGATAAATCACTTTAATAAAATCCACATAATTTTAACAATCATATAATAATATATTATGTGTATTTTATGCATAAATATAAAAATCCCTTAATCCATAATATTAAGATTTTATTAATTCCTTCCACTACTCGGTTTGAAATAAAAAAATAGTTCAATGTTCTTGAAGTACCTATGTTGGGGTGTTTAAAATTATCAAATAATTTCTAACAGGAGTTTGGGGTTAACCCAACTTAGTTCCTATTAAGTGTTAACAACCTCTATGTGACTCAATTCAACCATTATTCAAGGGTCTATGAAATCCAAACCAAGGATTTTAGGATTGGGGAGTACATTAAATGAGTCAAGGAGTAATGAGTTAATGCATTTGAAAAGTCACATCAACCTAAATAAATTAACTTATCTTGTTTGGCCTCCAAATAAGTCATAAAAAGAGACATATGGATCTTTTCTACTAGCGTATCCATACATATGGATATTCCAAAACCAATTTCGAGGGATATTGTTTTTGATAAATGTATGGGAGAATAATAAATTGAAATTAAATTTTATTTTTTTAATCTAGGTAAAATAATAATTTATAATATTATTTAATTGTAGAAATTTAAGTCCATAAAACATCAACTAGATCAGTGTAATCTATACTAGAGAAGGATAACCTTATCACTAGATCAAATTTCTAGGAGTGGTACATGTTCTTGTGCATTGTAATACACCATGCTTATAAATTATATGCAACATGAACCACTATTACTAAAGAATACAGTATCGAGGCCAGAGAGGAGGAACACACTCTCTATATAACATCTGTATAATGACATGAGTTTCCAATGTTTTATGCTATCATCCATGTCCCCTGAGCATCTAGAGAAACACGTGGATATTGATGCATCTGGAATGATGCATCACCTTCATGATATTTATCAATAGAACGTGAGACAATAGAAATATGAGATCTCCAGTGCACAATTGATATGAATAATTAGAGAGTCGGTTCTATATAGGCCTCATGTAGTCAAGATGGTTGGAGACATAGACTGATTGGACATATATAACTTCAAGATATTATATTAACTGTGAAAATATTTCATTTTATCCTCACTACATAAGAGATTCTATTGTTTAATTATTAATTAAAATATAGTAAATAATGATATGTCTCTCTTAGAACTCTATAAATTGATTCAACAATTATACAAGGACATGGTACTTGAAAAACATGTTGTTATTATGGTGAATAAAAGAATAAAAAGGAAAAGGGACCCAAGACTCCATCCAAGTTAAAGTATCCTAAGAACTGTCCTATCAAGAAAGGGAAAATTAAAATACAAGAAAAGAATAAAATATGAAGTATTTTTTACATGTGTCAAGATAGGCTATTAGAAAAATAATTGAACTAAGTTAAAGAAGTAATGGGAAGTATTAGGTACATTTTTTATTGAGTAAAATATTTCCATATCTACTAATTGGGTACCAGATGCCACTTTTGGTAATCACATCTATATCCAAATGTTGGAACAATGTAAATATCGTAAGATTTATATATGATAATTATATATTAAACCAGCCAAAAAATCAAGGTTTACTAACATGGATATATGATACAACCCCCTTCCATTTCCAACTAGGATAATATTGGTTTTAAAAGACTATTTTTATGTACTTATAATTACTAAAACCATAATTTATTTATCGTTACTAGATGTAAATGGTTTTATTTTCAAATTTGTAAATAAATTTTTTTTATTTTATAAATACAACATATGTTATGGTGTTGAAAATTTAAATAATGATATTTATATATTAAATTACAAGAACTGAGAATTTTAAATTGATAATTAGTTATTTTCACATGAATCATATCATACCCAATTGTAGATTCAAGACATTGGCCATAAAAATGAGAAGTGGTTGAAAAAACTATATTAATATGGTTATTTAGATTATTTTGAACCAAATACACTTTACACATGTCTCACTTATTTACCTAGAAAAAATACCAAGCCACCATTTATTGTGCAGGGTGAAAGGACTATAGAGCTTCTAGATTTTCTACACACTTTTGTGTGCAGAACTTTTCTAGTTGTAAGAACCCCGATCTTACTTTTCAGGGATGCTTTCTTCTTCTGGACGTTTTTGATAAAAAGGGGAAGTTCTAGATATTTTTGAAGTACAAGCCGTCTACTTCTTGGCCATAGGTGGCCATGTGCTGGTCGTGTCATGGCCACCCACACGGCTGTGTGGGGGTAACTTGGAGGCTTCTTAAAGCGGAGTACAGAAAATGAGAGTACACGCTGTGTAATTTAAAAGTACACTCTATGTATTTTTTTTATTAAATGCACTAGGGTCGTGTCTAATCACCAGAACACTCCCTTTTTAGGGCTCGTTCGACTGAGAGCTCTGTACGACCATAGATCTTTGACAACCCCGGAGCATGCGTCCGTCCTCTAAATCAAATATCGTCTCTTGCGTTGGGATCACCTCAGCGAGCTATCTCATTTTCTTAAGCTATGTTTCATGATTTCATTTATTCCTCATGTTATCTTCCATTGATCGTTTTGAGATTTTTTGTAGATATGTGATGTTGTTGGGCGATTCAAGTCTCGAGGATCACATATAGCGATCTACTAACATCAAGGTAGGTGGTCTGTGACTTTCTATTGAATGTCCTTGAGTTTTACATGCAAAATTTCCCAATACCGATGAACAGGGTATTGCGCATTTACTGGTTTAGCCCTATTGTTTTCCTGCTATTCTTGTATGCTTGAGTAGATGATAATTGATTGTGAATAGGTTGAATTGTTATGCTTTGGCTATGTTTCCCATGCATGTTTTAACTATTTTGACCTTCGGGACTAGTTTTCCTGTTACACTGCTATTTACATTCCCATGCCTAGTATTTTAGGATGGTGTGACTGTTGTTATATTTTGCGGTTATGCTGTCGAATTCTTTCCATGTAGTTCTTGAGATTTTTTTGGCCTATACATGCTGCTACACTTTCTTGACTTACACGGGGCCATGAGAACCTGGTGTATAAACCATATAGAGAATGGACGTTGAGGTCTTCTTTGTAGTGTCTTTATAATATTACGATGTGAGATCACATGGGTAATTGATGTTGAGTTCTTCCTCATAGTTTTTGTAGTTCCTCGACATGGGCCATAGAGGGATTGTGATGTAAGTTTTTCCCTAGAGCGCCTTTAGTTATGATACGAGACTATATGTGGAATTGATGGCGAGTGATTCCTCAGAATGTCTATGCTTAAGCTGATCTAGAGGGGTTAGACTAAGTTTACTGCCTCGAGGGTTGCTTGTACTTGTTTGGTAGGACCAGAGGGGATAGGCTGTGAGTATATCCCAGATGGTTACCTTGTGTTTATCTTCTTTATTTTACTTGTCAGGTAGGTCCATTGGGGTTAGAATGAGTGTGTTTCCCTGAGGGTTACCTGTTGTGTTTATCTACTTGTTTAGTTGTTGCTTGATATTGAAACTGTGGATTATTTACTATTGAGTACCTTCCTGTTTACTGTTTCCTGTACTTTTTCCTGCCATATATGAATTAAATGTTCGGCACAGATCTCGTAGTGGTTATGTATTGGGATTAGTCTCACACCCTGTTTGGGCCATGCTTTTGGGCCCAAACAGATTATATTGTTACAGGTCTAGACAAGGGAACAAACCTTTCTACTTTAGGTACATGACATGCTGTGGAGTTGGAGAGCAGGAGACCAAGATTAGGCTTGTGATGCTATGGATCTGATTACTGTTTTTCTTTTGTACTTGGTTCAGTACTGTATTTCAGCATTGTTCTTTGTTTTTCTTTTTTTTTCTAGACATATGTATCATTCATTAGTATATATATATGTGTCCGAGTCTATTCTATATGTTTTCCACTGTTTATTTTTTGTATGATATTATTACTGCTTCTGCCCTTGTAGGTATTTGTTTGCTTCCACTGTGTACTCTTCCAATGAGGGCATAGTTTCCCCACTATCATCCCTAGGCCCTCTCTGCTAGTTAGTAGCCTCTGGAATTTGGAGAAATGGGCTTGAGTCCATGTGACCAACCGAGTACGGGGCACCTCTAGGTGGCCTCCTGAACCGAGATGATACACCAGTAGAAGATAGATGTGGGTATTATTAATTTATTAATTTCATTGATGATTTGAGTTTATATGGATGCGCCTAATTAATGATGTATAAGTTTTAATCCTTTTAAATATTTAAATAATTCAAGAATTAAGTTGGGAATAAAATTGGAAAAAATATAAAGAAGTTTTAATATAATAAAGATCATAAGTATTTGAACTAAGAGTTCATCAATTAATTTAGATATTTGGATATTCTATATCAACTCACTCTTTCTTATACATAACATTTTAATAATATCAATGAAAGGAAAAAGTTTACCTTTATTAAAATGGTAGGTTCAGTGAAGGGACATAAAAATCGTTGATTATCCTTTTAGGGATATGCATTAAAACTACAACACACATTTTAAACTAAGTACCAAATAAGGAGGAAAATGAAATAACCTACAAATTTCTATATCAAAAGAGTTTATTATCACATATTCATGTATGGGGATGTTTGGAAAATTTTAATGTCAATTATATTAACAATTTATCACTATTGGGATTTGAGTGTATCTTTATAGGATATCCCACCTAAAAAGGTGAAATTATCTATAAGAAACATCCAGAAATAATGTCATTATGGTACGAAAATTCATATTTCATAAGGGTGAGACCATATATAATAGTGGTAGTGGGAGAAAGAATGATTTCGATTAGGTTGTTTTCAATATACACAATATTTGGTGTAAGAGCACATTCCAAAGGTCCCTCTGAAAAAGGTTATTCATAAAACAGAAGTACTATATAAAAGAACTAGAGAGGTTATAGAACCATGAAAATATGGTTTCCTAGTCAATAAGGATGGTGAATCATTATTGGTGAACAATAATGATCCTTTTTTCCTATGATGAGATAGTATAGAGATCATATGTTGAAATATGGATAGAATACATAAATGATGATTTTGATTACATGTATTAGAACAAATTATATATTTTGGTCGATCTTCCAATTTATGTAAATACCATTGGGTATAAATGGTAATTCAAGATAAAACTAGAAATTCTTGATAAATTAAGTATCTATAAAGCATGATTAGTGGATAAAGGGTTTTAAAAAAAATAAACCGACTATTATGAAACTTTTTCTTATATTTCCATGCTTAAATCCATCATAATTGTAATTTATATAGCTGGTCTCTATGAATTTGATATTTGTAAAATTTATGTCAAAGTATATTTCCTTAATTGGAACATTGTGCAATATGCATGCATGACACAACCAAAATGATTTTTGACTATATCTTATGCCAATAAGTTATGCAATCAACAGAGATCCATTTTTGGATTAAATAAACAATTCTGATTTTGGATCATTGGGTTCAATGAATCCATAAAATAATTTGATTTCATAAATGATAAATATAATCCATGTGTTTAAAAAAGGTTTATTGGGAGTGTAGTTATGTTCTTAGTAGTATATATTGATGAAATATTACTTATTTTTAATCACATACCAAACTTACAGTTAGCTAAATACTAGGTGAGAAAGTGATTTTCTATTAAGAACATAGGTGAAAAATCCAATATTCTTAGTATTAATATCATTCATGAAATATCTAAGATACTTCTTGAAAAAATTCTAGGTGTATATATTGACTAGTTACAGAATAGGATTAGTATTGAATAATAAAAGATACTAATGGTTCTATAGTAACATGGTATGTATCTCTCTAGGATAATGTTCCCCAAGACAAAACAGGAGAGAGGAGGGGGAGTATAATCCCATACACATTTTTTATAGGATTGATCATGTCTTCCATGTTATATATTAGGTTTGATTTTTTCTATGACTTGAGCATGGTAGGAAGATATCAAGGTTATTTAAGAGAACAACACCAGTCTTCAGTTATGGTTATCTATATGTATATGAGTCTTAAAAATGAAATAATACTAGAATATGGTGGAGGTTAAGAACTAGTCCACATAGAATATTCTGATTCTAGTTTCTAAATAGATAAAAAGTATTTGAATTCATAGTCAGGATATGTCTTCATCCTCAGTAGAGGAGTTGTGGGATAAAAGAGTTCAAAAAAACCAATTGAAACCAATTCTACAATGAAATATGATTATATTTTGGATTATGGAGTAACTGGAAAATAAGTTTGGATATGAAACCCCATAAAATATACCGATTTAGTTCTTATAAGTAATGACACTATAAAATTATATTGATATAATACTACAGTGGTGGATCTCGCAAAGGGTCCATGACCATATCAATTGATGATTCACATACTTTAGAAATATGACCTCTTGAGGGATTATTCTCAAAGGGGTGAAGTCCTAGTGAGATGAGTTTCCATAGATAATAACATAGTGGACCCATTGACTATATCCTTAACTCAAATAAAGCATGGAAATAATGGGAGACCTAGTAGACTGAGAGTTGTTAGTAGCGGACTCTAGTGCAAGTGGGATTTTGATAGAGTTTATGATTTATAATGAAATTTTATGTACTTTAGGATTACCTGTATTCATGGTTATTGAATTTTAATAAATTTCTTATCATATCGTGATTATTATTATGAGTGACATTGTATTTGGTAATGTCTTAATGGTACTTGTCACACTGAAAGTCATTGTAGTTCCTTGTTATAATATGAAACTAGATGTGGTATGATAGTATTATTAAAATCAATTTTTTAGGTCTAGATGATATCATTTTATGGGACATAAATGATATAGTATATCTGTGGTAGGGGATCAGAAGACATAATGACATCTTTTAATGATGTCCATCCTTGGTAATATTAGGTAACGAGATTATGGGAACATTAATCACCAGTAGGAAATACATTTTTATTTGTGTCACTAAATGTTCATATTTACAGATATGTGTAATGTTCAATAGAATTTAATAATATTATTAATATATATCATGAGTTGTGTATTTTTATGTATTGATGAAAATCGTGATGATATATTCTCATAGCGAGGTAGGATGTGTTGGTCACATTATGAGTAATATATCATTAATGAATAATGAATGAAAGGATCTTCCCCTTATATTATTTAACAAATATTGATATATGAGGCTCTTTTATGGGAATAAAACAACTTGATTAAGTCCATGGCTATGGTAATTTTTTCAGTAAGTCCATTTATAGAATGTCAATGAAAGAGACATAAGACACATAGGTTGATGACACCGGTATGAAATGGACTTGATTAATGATATTAAGGAAAAGTGATTATAATACATAGCATTCTATCATATATGTTATTTTGATTATAGTATTTAACTTCTTTCTTTATGGGTTACTTGGTGTTTCACTAGGTTATAAACTTGGATTTTAGGAAATTTTTTCTAATTCCACTAAGAAAGGGGTCAAGAGGGTCGCACACTAAGTGCATTCATAATCCAAGCTAAATTATATATGAATATAACATTTTGAATGGAAATTATTCTCAT
This sequence comes from Viscum album, assembly GCA_963277665.1. Lineage (NCBI taxonomy): Eukaryota > Viridiplantae > Streptophyta > Magnoliopsida > Santalales > Viscaceae > Viscum > Viscum album. Next base: position 152,557,650 of record OY728157.1, read on the forward strand.
ACATCTTTTAATTTCCAGTAATGTTTTATTTATCAAAAATATTCAATTGAATATTAAATAAATAAATATTTTCTATTTTAGTGAATATAATATTTGTTTATTTATCATTGAATAATGAAGTGATATATATTTTTGAAAATATATAGCTATTATTCAAGGTCTGATAAATGTTTAAGAGGTTTGGTGGATTACATTTGATATATTGTGGAGAAATAACATATTTAAAATTACTTTAGTGAATATTTATTTATTTATTCAATAAATAATATTAATTTATCCATGTGTTTAGTGCACATCAAGAAAATTATAATAATATTATTAGTATGTATTCATGGTGTTCATTGGGGACTAAGAGAGTAAGCATGTACAATGTGAAAATATTTATTCTTTAACCCTAGGTATATAAATACCTAATTATTTCATTATCTAAGGCAAGTTTATCCATTCTAATCATTGTCAACAGTAAATTCTAGAGAAAATCATCTAATCCCTATAGATCTTGTATATTCGAACAAACTCAAGAATGGAGAGTGAGCCTCCTCCTCCAACATCACAAGGCTATAGTGAAAAAAAGTATCCTTATTCCTTGAAGAAATTATTGTGGAAATAAAAAATGAATTACACTAGTTTTAGAGTATTATATGTTATAAACCAATGATTTATATAGTGACCTTTTGATGTACACTAATTATGTATGGATAATTACTAGATATATTATACCCTTGAATTCTCACACTGCAATGATGGTACAATAAAAAGTGGTCTACTGAATCTTAAATGAAGAAAGAATTTCTACATGAGTTAATTCTTAATAAATAAAAATTAATTATAACTTTTATGTGATGATCCAATATCAAGGATTTTGAGGTTGGTATTTTATCCAGTCCTATAGAAAAATCTAAATGAGTTGATGATCAACCATTATTGGGTATAGGTTTAATTGCTTCTACTACACCTAAAATCCTTTAATTTCAACACAACATGACATGTCATCCACCATGGAGTACTTGATGACTCCTTTGATCACTTAAATTTGTATTAAATCATAAGGGGAAGATTCAAACCACTATAGAAACGTAGATATGGGGATTGTTGGACCCATGGTTGTCAAGTGCTCTTCATGGTTTGTGACCTTGGCTTAACCTCACTCCAGCTTAGCTATCTGACATCACACTATAACCCTAACATTACACATTTTTACTCGAAACATTGAGTCCCAAATGTTGTGAGAGGGACTTCCATGACATCATATAAATTCCATATTGTATTTATCACCTTATACAAGGCCTTTTAAAGTCATGTGGTAGGGTTCTCTAGTGAACAATTTCATGCACTGAGGGGTGGAAATACCTATAGTAATTTGTTAATAATAAGGGGTGAAATTCTATCAAAAACATTACTTCGTCTATAAGTCTGGTTCCAAAACACATCTCTTTGATAAAATCAATTATTTAGTATTATTTATTTTAGAGTTGTTGGAGACAACAACAAAACAAAATGGAGAGATTGATAAACCCATTGGAAATTTGGATGTATTATTGATATGTTTTATTTGTTTTCAATAGAGTGATTTTTAACAGACAATGTTTTGAAAGTGTGTGAAAGGAACCCATCACTTCATGAAATTGTACACCTTTTAATACCAACTCATGGATTTAAATGGTATAATAAATGGTGATAATTTCAATATGATATTTATAGGAAATCATGGAACTCCCTCTCACCCCACATAGTAATAATGGTTTTTCACCACAATGTGGCATGTTAGGGTCACCTCATGACACCTGACAACCAAATAAGAGGGAGGATAAGGCCAAGAAATGAAACATAGTGAGTTATGAACAACCATGGGTTTAATAAGTAAAAGTTGGTAAAATTTAGAATTCAATGAACAAAATTCAATTGGATAGTCAAACAATGTTTTTAAAAAAAATTCAAGAAAGGTAATTGAATTATAGAGTTATTAGGAAAAAAATGATATTGATTTCATATTATGGGGTTCTCTGATATACTTGAATGGGTTTTTGAAACGCAATATAATGCCCATGTCAGATATCAATTTTACTGAAATTAATTATTAAATTTATATAGGAGTTCAAAATCAGGTTAATAATTAACAGATATTCTATTTTGTACAAAAATGATGAAGAAAAGGTTTTCTAAATCATGTAATTGAATTCAATTAATATATAAATCCAAGATGTATCTTAGTAAAGGATGTTTATAATTATCTTAGATCTCTTAAATGTTAAGAGTAGTTTTTTACAAGGAGTTTTTATGAACAATATTAGATAGTTGATTCTATACACATTATTTATGATTCATAAATTTTTATAACATGTTTTTAGAATATGATAATGATAAAAATTATTTATCCAATATAAATTAATTTATCTCATTATTTTTTTAAATACGGGGAATTGAGATTCTTCCACCACCGGTGGAATATTTTAAATAATAATATTCTAATAAGAAAATTATCTATCACATAGAATAACATTAATGATATTAAAATAATAGTTTTTTGTTAAATATTCCCAGCTATTGAAATAAGATATATTTCCTCAAAAAAGAAGTTTTTTGCATCTCAACAAGATATATAGAAGAGGATACCTTGTCTTAGAGGGTAGTGTGATTATGTTTGGGATTTTAGAAGTTTAAATACAAAAAATAAATTATTCTCCCAATCTATAAAGTGAAAGGACACTTTATATAATAAAAGAGTTTAGGATATTTTAGTATATAGAAATATAAATATTTACATGTTTTTAATTTAATAAAGTAAATATCACTATATTATTAAGGATTTTATTATATGTTGGAGAAATAATAGTGTAAATAGTCACATTAGGCAGAAAATTATTTCAAGGATTTTTTGATGGAAAATGTTCCAAGAATTATGTTGATATACTTATAAAGACAACTAGGTAGAAAATATAGGTTATTAACATCAACACTTTTGATGTTGCGGATTTAAGGATCTTGACTATGCTTAAAGAGTTGATCATTAGGAATATGACTCCAAAGTCTCACTATTTTTTCAAACAATCATATTTCATAGATTTTAATCATTAAAATGTTTAGTCTGTATGGTTTTATCGTATGGACACACAGATTTATTGTAGGAATTAAATAGAGTACTATTGAGTCTAAAAAATACCTGAAAGTACGTCAAATATAAAGATGATCTTGCTATCTTTCAAATGTGACATATTAGATATGTAATTATATATGGTTTTGTTAAACTTATTAAGGGATATTAATAATATAAATGTATCATGTTATATAAAATTAAATCTCTACATTATCATTCTTTCATTTTTGGCTATATATATGTATATGATAATATAAATTTCATGATGTGTAATGATAATCAACCTCTCAAAGTATGAATTTGAGTTATATCTAACTGATGTTATTCATGAAATTTATAGATTATGAAGAAATTATAAGGTTAATATGAGTATGATTCTTGTATTAAGATATGAAATAAAATCATTAGGAATAAATAGGTTTTGTTCACTGGATGATCCATGAAGTATGTCACATAGATTATCATATACTATCTTTTTTTATACTAGGGGTGTGTGGTATATATTTTTATTACCCACTACCTATGGTTGGCATGATATCTAGTATGAGAACCTTCAAATGTTGATACCTTTCCTAAAAAAGCCATGACGCATAGATAACCAGTGGGAGTTATGTTTCTTAATCATGTTTCCAGTTAGAGCTCAAAAAAATGGGATTTGTATTCTTGTTTGATGAGTACGAAATCTAGTCCCTTGATTGAGATAGGTTGAGTAAGTTTTCAGTCATACCTAGATAGTAGATATGTTTTAATTATCTATTTGGATTAGGGTCAGGTGATGTGATCATCCAAAAAGATGAATGACATGTTATGTATTCACCAAAATTGTCTTACTATACTCAGAGAATGAATAACATTTGGGATAGATATGTGGGATTAAAATAGTATGTATCCCATAGCAACATGATTTCTTGGAAAATGGGAATGTATGTGAATTCATTCTAGAATGTGATATGACTAGTGGACACAGATATATAGATACATGTGGTTGAAAGATATCAAACTAGATCCAAGTATAGATTGAGTAGCACTGAATCTTTTATTGAGGTATCTCTTTGATTATATTTACAAATCTATAAATTTACATTTTTTCTAACTCTAGAAAGGATTATGAGGTCACTCTTTTTGTTTGACATAATGAGGATTTATTTTGACTTAGAGTGCATCTCTAAAAGTATATTATAAATAATCCAAAAGAAAATTTATAGGTTTTCATAAGGTTTTTATATGATTTGATACAAGGTAAATTTAATGATGTATTTCTAAATACATTTGATAAGATATCTAAAAGGAGTTTTGGATATGGTATCTTATATTATTGTATATGATATAATATAATTTGAAATGGAACAAAGTCTATAAGGTTATATTATAAGTTGGAAATTAAAATATATATTCCCAAATTCACTATATATATGCTATATATATTTATATATATGTCTATGTTATACCATATGTATTACATAGGATGCCATTTAATATGACCTGTATACAAAAAAATTATTTTATGCATGCAATTGTGTATATAATTTTATAGGGTATAGAGATATTGTATGACACTATCTACGTCACATTGGGTAGTTGAATGAGAAGTGTGATAATTCAAGAATCTTATATGTGGGGTACCATCAAATAATTTGATTCATATGATGAAACAATTGGTAGGTTTATGAATTCATGTAATGATTATATGAATGAAGAAGTGACATTTACTCATGTGTTGTAATACATTAGTAAATGTGTGGTGCTCGAGGAGTGTCCATGAGGCTTATATAAGAGGCCATTGTCATGTGATGGTTTGTGTGTGTCTCAACAAAAACCCTGTGTGACACCCACATATCACTATAGAGGTTAATTTTCATTATTTTATCTTATCTTGGGCCTTTCAATGTGCCAATTATTTTGATGCTCTGATTTTTTGGATGTTTTTTTGGGGTGTAGAATGGTTTTCTTGCATAGTTAAGAGAAGAAATACATTGTTTGTGTTGAGCAGGATATCTCAGGTAAAGATATGTTTTTATGTCTTCTACATAGTTTTTCTAATTGTATATGATACCCTGGAAACTATGTGAGGACTATTATCCTAGTCATATTCCTTTTCATAGTTAGCACACAATTTGGAAATCTTCTGGATTTCTAATGCGTTAACAATTTTGGATTGTCCCAAAATGACCAATTTGAACATAAAGGGATTTTACCCCTTTATCCTACCCATATGAGTTTTTTAACCCTTGGGGGACTAGTGAGGAGCTCCAAATATCCAACAATTTTATCCTTCGATTATTTCCCCTCATTTGGTGTTTTCAAGATATTTTTAGGAAAATATTCATCTCCTTCTCTCTTATTCCCTTCCCTCTCTCTTTGTTCTTGGTTTTGGATTCACCTATAAAACATAGAAGTGTTGTGGATAATTTTATGGTTCTAGGTAGATTTAATGTTGGGATTTTTGTGTCTGGGGTTTATAAATGCCATATTTATCCCCTTTTTGTTTCTCTCAATTGAAGGTTATGAGTTATCTTGCATTTTAGAACAATTTACACCTCTTTAAAATTTGGTGTTTTAGTGAACTTGTTTCATTTTAAAATTAAAAGTGTGTTTTATCTTTCCAAATTACTTTTTATGAAATTATTAATATACATGATATCCATATGATGATTTAAAATCATTTCATTATGTTTTGAGCTTGGAATAAACATTTTCTCATTTAAATTATATATTCTTATGTTTTATATGGAATGCTTTTATCTAGTAATCCTGTTTTATATTCCTATGAGGATTTTTGAAATGGGTTTGATAATATGTATTTTATTTTTATCTATTTTTGGTTTTCAATGAGTGAAAACTATTTTTTAAAGAAATTTTGGTTATAAAGTGAGGTGTTAACCTTAAAATGGGTTTAAAGCGGTTCTTTATTAGATTTAAAATATTGGTTTGTAGTGTGTGTATACTATAACCCTTATGAAATGAATTAATGGATCATTTAAATTGTGGTTAACGTAAATGGATGGCATTTCTCATCATTTTGGATTTCAAATAAGATGACCCATGTTAAAGGGGTGGAATTGAAATGTTTTAAATGGTGTGTAAGATTTACATTGATTTACAAAGAGTGTTTAGTGTGAAATTGTATTAAATTTATAAATTGATTGGAATTCCAAACCATGTTTTAATGTTCAAATTACATTTATAACTTCAATTTTAAAATATTTGGTTGTGAAAGAAACCTCTTGATTTCCAATTGAATTGTTTAACCATTGTGTGTGTTGGTTGTCCCTATGTGATGCTTATAGATTACATTTTTTGGGAAAGTGATTTTTTATACTGTTAGTACATGTGGTATATGGGTATATTAATTTTGATGGTGTTAAAGGTGAGGGATAATCATTTATTTTTCCTTAAGTGTTAATATTGGCTTGTATGTTCTTCCACCTAACTTGTTTATTGGTCATGGGAACCTAGTTACTAAGTGGGAGATATATATTTATATTAAACCACTTGGTTCATATACCCCTTGTAGCCCTCTATTCATATCAAAAACTAAGTCTAGGAGAGAGTTTCCTCACAATGAGGCTTATGTGGGATAATTGGATGACTTGTGGTTTAGATTTCAGTATATTCTGATAGTTGTTTTGTGAGTAGAAACTCCTAAAATTTTAGATTCATATCATGTGCTGGATCCTAGGATAGATCCCATAACATATTTTATTTACTTATCAGATGTTATTATTGGGTATCTTGATCTGGTGGATAATTGTATCATTCCCCCTTGCTTATATTGTTGTGACACCCATGTCCTACTTTAATTGGTTATATTCCTTATGAATTGTGGTTCTTTCTTTTTTATGTTTTACCAGTGTGTGTTTGGGTTGTTTATATTGAAGAATGGTTTTAAAATATTCATGGATAAACTGACTTTGAATTTATAGTCTATTGTGTAGGTTTTTTTTAAGATAAATTAAAATTGGGTGTTTAATTTTACATACGGATTTCTCCATTTAAATTTTTATAAAGTGATTATTTCTATTTTAAGGAAATAAATTTTTTATTTTGTGAACTGTAAATGGTTGTGTGGTATTGAAATAGATTATTCCAGTGGGAATGTTTTAAAAGAATGTTTTTTAGTTTATGGAAACAAATTATATCATTTTGAAAGGTAAATTTGAACTTTTTTGTTATATTTACCTATTTATATATAGAAATCCTAATTTCTAGCTATATTTTTAAACAAGAATTTATAAATTGGCATATATTCTATTTCATAATATTATACGGTTATGGAGAACTATTGGGATTTTTAGATCACACATATAAATTATAGGTTTTAGGTTTCAAGCAGTAATTAGGTTTTTTTTCTTGAGACCGATGTGGGGGAGTTGGGTGGTGGTGAGTAAAAGGTGACTTCATATAGATGTTTTTGGGTGTGGATCGAGTTGGTTGAGCTTTTTTATTTCTTGTTTGTGTTGTATTGTATCTACTTTCACTTTTTTGTTATAGCTATTTGTTCCATGCTGTATAAATATCTTTATAGATAATGTTTTATATTTATTCAAATGGGTTGGTCAGTGTAATTGGTTTGGAATTTTTTGTAATGTTCATCTATTTTAGATAAATATATGTTTGTTTTTGCATAGAAATAAAATATAAGGATTGTCCATTCCAAACTATTTGATAATGTTATTCTTTCATTATCTAATTTGGTAGAAATAATCTCCAAAGGCATTCTTGTGATAATTAGGCACTATGTTTTTACCCTTGGGGATGGAGAATGCCCTTCCATCCATGTAGAAAGCTAATTACTTTGAAAAGTTGAAGGTAGTTTGTGTTAGTTCACTAAAAAAATGTAATCATAACTTTTTATTCTTTGGGGAAAGATTATGTAACATCTTGTCTAAAAGGTATTTTCTCTTTTATGTTTAAGAGTGTGTTTCTGAGGTTTGGGGAAACTGATAATTATCTTTGGAGTTATTCAGAAAAACCTAGACTAAGAACTAACCAAAGAGAACAATTATGATGTAAATATATAATTTACTATCTAAATTGGTTGTAGAGAACAAGCTATAAAAAATGGTTTAGGGTGTAAAATATGTCATGCCCTAAACCATATTTTTACATTATAAAATCATTGATCGGGGTAATTTACCCCAAGGTAACATGTTTTTAATGTAAACTTAATATAAATTCATTTACCATAAATCATTGTTCTAAGAGATAAAACCACTCCACTTATTTTATTTTATCATCCCATATATCTGACTCTACTTTCATTTAGTTTATTCATCCCTGCCTTAAAACCCTAGATTTATTCCAAGAGATTTTGGGTATATCCTCTTTTTCAAGGTCACTTCATTCAATGATCGATATTTGGATATGTGGAAATGGTTCTATTCGGGTATGTGGAATTTTATATTCTTCGTTTATATTATTCCAATTTTGGTGTTGGGATGTGTTTATAGAATTGGTTGATCATTCGTTGATTCCTATTAGATATTTCAAGATTGATTGTGAAATTTTTATCAAGAGGATCACCCTTTTGTTGGTTTTAGTTTACCATGTGATTTCCTTAAGAAATGTTTTAATCTATCACCTACATCATACATTTTTATTATTAAATCTATTCTTATTTTTGGGAATCAGTTCTAGGGGTTCCATATATCATTCTTCATTTCTTTCAGTATTTGTATCCTGTTGTAGGTAGTCTACGACCAATGTTTAATGTGGGTGGCTCTATATATAGCCCATGTTAGGTGAACCATTTATTTATCTTGTTTTATTGAGTTTTCTAAATTAAATGGCATGATTTATTTATTTTTGTGTTTAACAATCTGTTTTTTAAGAAGAGATAGTTCCCCCTCTTTTTGGTGAAATAAAGATATTTTTGAAAATCATTGAAAAGAATTTAGAAATGGGAATTCAAATAAGGTTTTGATGAAAAATGGGTGTTTTAAATTTTACTGTGAGAAGTCTAATACCATTTGAAATGATTTGAATTATTGTACATGGGAGCCTTGGGTAATTTGGTGGAATGTTTGGTATTGGGTCCGGTCTTCTGAAACTATTAGGTAGTTCACATTATGAGGAATTATTATGTTTTTAGATCGAGATTCATTTGGAACTATGTATTGATTGACATGGTAGGAGGGTTCACGTTCTAGGGTGTTTCTATATTCCCTAGAACTTGATTTGTGGATTCCAAGGAATTGTAGTGTGAACTAGAAATATTTATATATGAGTTACCGAGATATACTAACCATGAGTGATCCTGGGTATATGTTCACTAATGCTTTGGATTTATACATTTCTGGATTTGATATACCTACTTCATAAATGTTAGGGGAAATTATGCTTTGAACCTATTTTAGAATTGTGAAAAAATTTGAACAGTTTTACTATGATTTTTATATAATAGATTTACTATTATCATGCCATGTTTTGTAAATTGAAAATACTGGGGTTGTTATATAGAGATTTTATAGGTAACAATGAGGTGGGATCCCACTGATCCTTTTTATCACACACCTTGCACACCCCTTCTGAAGTGTGTATACCTTGTATTTTATTTTAATGAAAGAAAAAGAAAGGTTCCATAGTGAGGAAGTGAGATTTGTGTCTCTTGGGTTTGGGTAGCATGTGGTGAGATGGAAGGATGTTACCCACTTATCACATGGAGAAGTAGTTTTTGGGATTAGTTTTCCAATATGGTTTTATTGTACATTTACATTTGGGGTTTTCTATAATTTTTTTAGTTTAATTCTTTCACTGGTTTCCATTTTTATGGAACAAATTCTTTATTTTATTATTCCACATGTATTTATATTTCTTCTATATTATTTTAAGTTGGGATAAATAATTTTTATTTAGTTTCTGTTTGATGCCCAGGTTCTAGTCACTGGCCCATGAGTAACAGGAATACCCTTTAGGTATGTGTCAGATAAGGTCAGGTACCAATGTTATAGGGTAACCTAGGTTTATTTATTACAAAATGGTATTAGATCATAGTTATTCTCAGTCTTGGGAATGATTTTATAGAAGAGATATTTTTTTGAAACTTGATAAGTAGTTTAAAATTAGTTCCTATCCATATATTACTATGTTGAGCCTCAAGTTACCATGGGATGTTCAGATGTGTGCCTCTTGTGTTGAGTTCTTATGTTGATCTTATTATTACTTATGGTTTTTTGGTTTAACATGAGATTGATCCATTGTCTAATCATTTTATTTTGTTTATGGAATATAGAAACATGCTTATGAGACATATTTCATGGGTTCCATAGGAGGGTATAGTGAGAGATTCTAGTCAAGGGAACCCATCTTTAGATTATATATTCTTATAGTGGCTATCAATTGGGTAATTCTGGCCATGTAACAGAATGTACCATGAGTTCAAAATCGAGTCACTGAGGTACAACTAGGAGTTTGGAGATATATATACCGATATCATTTTTTGATACATAATACGACACCATCCTTCATGGGTATAAATGAGCCACAATAGTTAAAGGTTTGGTTATACAAGATTTATAAGGTATTCAACCTCCTAAATACACCTGAGTCTAATAAAGTGAGGTGTGTGATGTTGAGGCTCAAGGGGACAGACAAGCGGTGGTGGGATTCCATGGTACATGAAAATTGACATGTGAGAGTGTACTGGAAGGGTTTCAATACCCTATTCTTTTAGTAGTTCTTCCCAAGTTCCCTAATGATGGAAATGTATCTACACTTCCTCTCATTACATTCGATAGAGTGTTCAACATCAAGAATACACCAATCATTTCAAAGATATAGTTTGTTTTTCATCAAATGTTGAATTTAATGAGGAAATGAGATCTCATAAACAACCACAGGGTTTGCGACTAGATATCTGATCAAAGGTGTATATACTGAATCTTACCACAAATGATGACATGGTGAATAGGGAAATAATGGAAGAGATGAATATAGAGTGCTAGATTTCCTCTTCTACCCCTTCTCTTCAACCCATTGGATGCTTTATTGGTGCACATTGAATGAAAATGAAGTGACATGATAATCATAGGAGTGGTGGAGGTGGTTCTTAGTAGTGGACCTCCTCTACATTATTATTAATAGTTGATAGTATGCCTATGACTTGTTATTAGTGTTTAAAGGAATGAAACACCAGACATAATTGTTCCAAGCTTATAATGTTTTGTGATGCGTGTGGTTACTAAGGCCTTTTTCACAGTTATACTAGGCTATGTCTATAAATCATTATGGTCTGGTATATGTAACTCCAAGGGACACTAGGGAATATTAAAAAGCATAAAAGTCCATAAGGATCCATCCATAAGACTCATGATGGAAGAACCTTCATGTAGTTGATGAGTTTCTGGTGGAGGTTGATACAAGATCAGTGATAGTGAAAGGTGACATTTTCTTTATATCTTATATTACTATTAATTTATTTAATATTTGATCCTCACACTCATTTATATCAACCCATTTTTTTTACATTATGAAACTTCCAATGGATATCATGTCCTTTAGTATAGAGGTAGAGACACCTCTTAGAAGGACGAAAGAGAAGGGGTTTTAGTACCCATCTTATTATCTACTGATAGGCGTATAGAGTTGGTTTGGGATTTCATGGTTTTAAATATAGATTCATTTAACATCATCATCGAGAATGATTGAATAGTTTTTAAATATGATTATATTTATTATTATCATTGTCATGTTTCATTCATTTCTTCCAATGGGAGATCTCATTCAATGCAGGGAGAGTGGGATCTGAGGTCGGGTCATGAAACACCTCCCTACCCATAGCTTAGGGGGGGTTCTCTACTGTTACAACCATACCTAATGACATTTCCTCTTTTAGTGATCTTCATGTGATTTTCTAGTACTCTCTCGGTGTCTTTATAAATGACTTATCCATCCTTCCTCTAGAGAGGGAGTAAGACTTTACAATTAATTTGGTGTCTGGTATATAGCCGATCATGATACCCTCATATCATATGGAACCTATTGAGCTAAAGGATATCATGTTTCAATTAGATGGTCTACTTTATAAGGATCATATCCACCCTAGTATTTCATTAGGGTAGCTCCTGTTCTATTTTCCATGATGTCTAATTAATCACTTTATTAGTGTGTGGACTACCAATATTTGAATCGGGTGATGATTACGAATAAGTACCCTTTACCTAGAGTGGATAAAGTTTTTGATCAGCTAAAGTTGGAGAAGTGGTTTTGGAAAATTGATCTTTTGTAGGGTTATAATCATCTCAGGGTTTGAGATTACGATATTCCAAATACCAGATTCAGGAGAAGGTATGGCCATTATAAAAACCTTGTTATTCCTTTTGACCTGACTTACACTCCAACTGTTTTTATAGGTATGATGAACTGAATATTCCATTAGTATCTTGACCAATTTTTAATTGGGTTTGTGGATGATATTATGGCCTATTTGTGATCCAAACATGAGCATGATAACCACATGAATATACTCTAGATATCTTAAGTAGACACTAAATTTATGTAAGGATTTCAAAATGTAGTTTCTAGATTAAATAAGTGATGTTTATTGGGAATGTGAGTTATGAGTGTGTCCTATCAGTTAACCTTGAGAAGGTGAAGGCTATATTTTCTTGCGAGGAGCCACAAAATGCCTTTGAGATTTAGATATTTTTATGGATTTATAGGTATTATTAATGGTTCATCAAGGATTTATCAATGTTGGTTAAACCCTTGACCACTCTTACCAAGAAAGGGGAAAAGTTCAAATAGGATTTAAAATTTATGAATTTTTCTGATGAGTTGAAATAGATTAGGAAATTATCTTCTATTTTGATCTTACATGATCCTAGTAAGGGGTATGTGGTATGTTATAATGATTATGGTGATAGTATGGGTTGTTATATTAATCAATAATATCACATTGTGGCTTGTGGTTCTCTTTAGCTTCATCAACAGGAGAAAAATTTCCCAACTCCAGATTTTCGTATTTCTATGGTTATGCATGTGCTTTAGTATTGAAGTGACTGTATTTTTTGGGATAGGTTCATAGACTTTTCTAATCATTAATGTTTGAGATATATCATTTATCATAATTACATGAATATTAGATAGATACATTGGGTGGAATACCTTCAAATTTTTTATTTTGATATCTTTTACATCCTGGGGAAGGGGAATGTCATCGCAAAAACTCTCAATCGGAATGTTCCACCACATGATTTATTTGAATTAAAAGAGGAGTAGAACCTAATGGGAATCTTCTCTCATATTAATTTGGATACTTAGGGGATGATTCCAGTATATTTCTGACTAGTTTTTAGTTATTTTCATCACTCCTTTAGTATATTCTATAGGCCCCGTAGTCGGATGATGAGTTAGTAGAATCAGTGATACCTTTGATGGTGGGGAGACCATTTCTGCTTTTTCTTAACCATATGATGGTATTATTAATTTTGAGGATCAGGTTATCATCCCAACACATATAAAGAATTCACTATTACATGGTTATCATAGTTTTTTACAAGTTATTGTTCTCGGTTCTACAAAAATGTATTATAAAATAAAATAATGTTTTTGGTGTTTGGGTATGAAGCATGTCATTGCTGATTTTGTGTCCCACAATTACACATTCCAATAGATCAAAGTAGAGAACCTGAAGCCTTATTCCATAGTTCAACCTCTTTCAATGTTGGTTTGAAAATGAGATGAGGTATCTAGGGAAATTATTGTTGGATTACCATGGACTCCTTGAGTATTTTTTTTACCTTGGTGGTGATTGACCAGTTGATGAAATCAGCTCATTTTATTTTGATTCATGAAAATACTATGGTTGAAGATCTAGGTAATCTATACGTGTAAGAGATCTTGAGGTACATGGGGTTCCCTATTCCATTATCTTAGACCCGAATCCCAGTTTTAGTTATAGATTTTGGAAGTCTTCAAGAGGATATGGGGAATCATGATCAGTTGAGTATGAATTACCATCCACATATGGAAAGTCAAAAAGAGTGTTCGATTCTGATCCTAGAGGATATTCACCATGCTTTCATGTTGTATTTTTGTTGATTAGGGGATAACTATTTGAAATTTTCATGTTTTCACATAAAAATAATTACCAATCATTAATCAGAATGGTTTTCTACAAGGCTTTGTATGGTCTCTTATTCAAGTCACCTATTTTTTGGAAGATGAGGAAAAGGATTCTCTGGTGGGATCGAGTCTCATTTATAAGATGCCATTATGGATTTAGGATATATGAAGACACTTGGTTATAGATTAGAGTTTTCAGAAATCATATATGGATCTTTGAATTCATCCTTTGGAGTTTTATATAGGTTAGCGAGTTTTCTTGAGAGTTTCTCCTTAATTAGGTCACCATAAGCTTGGGAAAAAGGGAAATCCAACTCTGAGGTATGTTGGACAATTTGAGGTCCAAAAATAGTTGTATAAGGTTACTTAACAGTTGAAATTTATTACTCAGTTGTTGATATTTCATGTTTTTTTCCACATATCACATCTTAGGAAGTACTATCCTAACCCCTCTCACATTCTGAGTTTGGAAGATATTTATTTAGAGCTAGATGTTTGAGTTTTGGAGAAACTAGTGGAGATCATTTAATCTCATGTGAAGGAGTTTTTTTTGTAAATTCTATCTCATTGGTTAAAGTGTTATAGATATATGTAAAAGTTTCTCATGATAATTGGGGGAGTGATTTATTAGTGAGTGATAAATGGCCTTACCTCTTTTTGGAGCACACATATTCTACATGACTTACTAGAGATAGAAAGTTTGATGGTGGAGAGATTGTAACATCATGGATAAATGGTATACTATATTTTATGTTTGAGAGTGTGTTTCTTGGATTTAGAGGAATCAAGAATTATTTTTTTAGTTTTTAGTAGAACCTGGAAGGGGCACTACATGTAGGTCACTTTTATAGTGAAAATATGCAATTTGAAACATTAACGGGCCATGGGAAAAAATCTATGAAAATAGTTCATAGAATAATATAATTTACGCCAGAAAACACATTTTTACATCATAAAATCATCTATTAGGGTAATTTAACCCAAGGTGATTTTTTTCATCATAAAGATAATATGGGGAATTTATCTTGTAAAGCAGTGATTTACAACACAAACCCCTCTTGTATCGTGTATTTTATCATGCTACACATTTTAATATCCTATCATTTAGATTATTATTCCTTTTATCAAAAACTAGTTAATCCTAGGTGAATTTGGGTGTCTCCTCCTCTTCCAGATCACTTCATACAGTGCTCAATATCCAACTAGGTTGCATTGGTTCTCTTCAAGTAAGAATCCTTTCTTCATATTCATTGTACTTATTTCAGTTGTTGGGACATGATTCATTTATGGAATCAGTTGATAATACAATGATTCTTATTTTATCTTTCTAAATCCATTGTTCAATATTTATTCTGAGGTTGACTCTTGTGTTGGCTATGGTGTAGTGTGTTATTTCTTTGAGGCATGTTGTTATCTATTCCCTTCATCATCTGTTTTTCTATTGGAATCAATTTTGAGTTATGTGAATTGATTCTAGGTCTGTCATCTATCATTTCGTGTTCTTTACTGTATTTGGATCCCATTGTAGGTGATGTATAACCCATGTTTTAGGTGGGTGGTTCCATTTTTTATCCTATGTTATGTAAATAATTTTTATTTTTTATTTTTTTATTAAATTGTTTTCTAAATTAAATGGCATGATTTATCTATTTTTGTGTGTATAAATGGGTTTTTAATAAAATATCGTTGTACCCTCATTTTTAGGAAATAAATATTATTTTTTAAAGCATCGAAAAGGATTGTGAAATGAGTTTTCAATGAATTTTTTGATAGAAAAAGGGTGTTTTAAATTGTATTGTGAGATGTATAAGCCCTTTTGAAATGATTTTAAATGCAACACATTGGATATTTGGGTACTTAGGTGGAAGGAGTGTAATTGGGTCCCATCTTCCTAAACTATTATAGAGTTTCATTTATAGTTTTTAATTTTGACCCTATACTGATATGAATTTGGTTATAGACTTGATTGAAATGGTTGGAGGGTTCACTTTCTAGGGTGTTCCTATGTTTCCTAGACCTTGATAAATGGGGTCTAGGGACTTGTAGTGTGCACTATTCATATTGATGCATGAGTTACCTAGGTAGATCAACTACTAGTGATCCTTAGAATATGTTTACCTATACTTTGTATTTTTAATTTTTTGGATTTGATATACCTACTTGATAAATGTTCATAGAAATAATACTTTGAAACTATATTTCACGGCCTATTTTATAATCATTGAAAATGAGGATTTTTTTACCATGTTTTTGATATTAAATGTTTTACAGCTTATCATACAATGTTTTTAATTGATTAAATTAGATTTTTATATATAAACTTGATATTGAATACCTAGGTGTGATCATACAGAGCTTGTTTAGTTCACACCCTACGCACACCTTGGTGGTGTTTAAACCTTGAATTGTATTTTGATGTAGAAAATTGAAAGGTTACATAGTGATTTAGTTAGGTTTATGTTATATGGGAATGGGAATCTAGTGATGACATGGTGGGACATTTTTTACTTATCACAAGGAATAATAGTTATTGGTTTTATTTATGCTTTCGAGTTTTGTTGGACATGTAACTTTGAGTTTTATGTTCTATTTTTCTATCATAGTGCTATCATTGATTTCTTTTTTTATGGAATATATTCTTTATGGTTTTTCTTACACACATACATATGTTTCATGTTTCCTATTTTTGGTTAATAAAAATCACCCCCTCTAGTTTATTTCGATGCTTGAGTGCTATTCTCTAGCTCGTAGGGATCATGAACACCCTTTATGTATGTGGTGGATCAGGTTAGGTACCAGTGATAGAGGGTAACCTAGGTTGGTTTCATAAAGCCTATGATTCTTGAGTACCCATTTTTATATTTGTGAATTTCTTTCAAGAAATTAGATTAATGTTGTCAGATCATGATAGAATACATTGGGAGAGTCTAGCTAGATTTTTCTCATCCAAAACATCAAGTTATTATGAAAAGGTGAATGTAAAATTATTAATTTAAGTTCATTATTGGGTTTTTATGATGAATTTTGATGTGGATTGATTATTTTTGATCCCATATGTTAATTTAAGTGATTTAAGGGGGGGTTTTAGGGTTTTTGGGAGGATGTAGAGGAGAAGTTGAGCTGTATGGTTAGCTCAAATGAGAGAGAAACCATTTGGTCCACATTTGGTTAATTATTCCCCTTCATAGAGTATTTTACACAGTTGGTGCATGGTTTCCCAACCCATATAACCAAACCATGAACATCCTTATTTCTTCCCCAATCATTTTTTGACTCTTCTCAGGTATGGATCACTCTTGAAGTGATTCTCACTTATTAAAGGTGGATCAAGGAGTGTCTTTATACCTTTTTCGTTGTGGTTCTTGATAAATATGTTTTTATAGTAGTGTGGAACTTTAATTGTGTTTGGTTTTAAATCCCTTCTTTGAAAAATTAGGGTAATTTTGTAAAATAAATAATTTAAAAAATTAGTTTTGGGAATTTTTAGAAAAAAGAGATTCACTTGGTTTTTAAGAAATCTTTTAAAAAATATTTTTTCCCTCATGGTATTTGGAAAAATTTTAAATTGGATAATATGGAATTTTAAATTTTATTCTTTAGGTATGATTAAATGAAATTTAAAAAAAAGTATTTTAAAGTGTTTCAGGATTAAAAAGGTTATTTTATTGAGAAAAAAATGGATTTTATTTTAATAAATAAATTGATTTTTATGGGAATTTATTTGATTATTTGGTTTTAAAAATGTAATGTAATTTTGAAATGTATTTTACGTAATTCATTGTTTGGGTGATGTGTGTTCCACCAAGGTTGAATTATTTTTAAAAAGTGGGGTTTTCTTGGTTTTCAAGTGCATGCCTTGTTGGAGTGATTTTTTAAAATTCCTTGGTATTGTATGGTAATTTCAAAATAATGGTTTCTTTTCATGTTTAGATGTTGTGTGGATTTTCTGGTGGATTATTGTTCTTGGATTTGATGAAATGTGTATTATGGGATCACTTTGTTTAAGTTTTAGGCATGAATTAATGTTGTTAATGTCTCTTTTTTTATGTTTTCCTCTAGAATGGTTTAAAATGTTTCTCCAGTTTTGGTGTCTACCTATAATCCAAATGGAGTGTTGGATATGGAATATTACTTGTGATTTGACCTCTTCTTATACTTCTGGAATCATCATCCACCTTCTTCCATTAGTGATAAAGTGTCAGTGGAAGCGGTATGGTGGTTGGAAGATATTTAGGTTATCCTTGATTCTCTTAAAAAACTTGAAGCTTCATGGGTGTGAGTTATTATAAGATCTCTTATATATTCTAGCTAATTTTAGTCGGAGTCAATGGTACCTTCCCTTCTATGTGATGGTATGTATTTGGAGTTTTTAAAGACGGTGTTTATTAAATAGTTCGTTCCTATGTCCATGAAAGTGGAGAGAGCTCTTAATATTATGAGACTTTATCTTAGTAATAGATCAGTGGGGGAGTATGATAATCACTTTTTAGATTTGGTTTTATTCTATCTAAGGATGGTCCCCAATGATTTTAAGAAAGATCATTTATTTTTATGTGGTATTAACCATGAATATTGTCTAGCTATACTTGCATATAGTCTAAAATATTTTTATGAGGTTATAAACAAGACCATTTGGGTAGAGGATAACCGACCTAGGAAGCTAGTGGTATGTGATTCCATAGTTCTATTTGATGGGAATAAGTATAAACTGGTGAGAAAGGAGTAGAAGAAGGTTGAGCAAGGATGAGAAGAAAATGTTTCTTCTCATAGGAAGAAAAAATATCTCATGTAATTCTTGTGTGGGGATCTAGGTCATTCTAATCCCTATTATCATAAATATCCTCAATTTTTCATTTATTGTAGTTATTTAGGAATTACTCATAAGTTTTCTAATATGGGGTTTCAAAAGAGGTCTTGGTTTTTATTCTTTTTTGGATATGTTTTTTTACGTTCTTTCATTTGATGGTTGTAATCATGATCAATTTTTTCGAGATTCAATTGTTGTTTTTGGAATCTTATGTTTGGTTCATTTTTGAGATGTTTATTTTGGATATAATTGAATGTCATGTTATAGAATTCCTTATTCTTTTGTAGATTCTTATAAATGATATTTTTGATGAAACTCGTTTTTTAGGTGAACGTTTCTTGAGATTAATGGTTTGCGGCCCTTATTTGTGTTGATATTTTGACGTGTTCATTGTTTAGAAATAATAAAGGCCTCAATTTTATGATTGTATAACCATGATGAGTGATCCACTAATTGAGTTTGCATACTAGATGGTTCTTGGATTGGACCATTTGGGATGCACCATGTGAGGGTTATTTGGATTATGACCCTAGGCTATCTTTGTGTGTCATGACCTTAGGTGATATAATGTGTCATTATTTTGAGAATATTTTTATTTTTTTATTCGTCTTCATAGTTTGGAATTTATTTTGTATAGAAACCTAGGATTATATTATATATAAATTACATAAATTTTGGATAATATTTATTACATTACACAAACACACTCCCAAAGACTGTATTAGTTTAGTGCCTTTGGAAACATGGAAACATTGGCATTGGTCCATAAGTGAACTACATCATCTCCCACTAAGTTTTTCATAACTATCATCCTTCTTAGAAACATCATACATAATATATAAATTTATTACTTGGGGAATGAAAATAATAATAATGGGTGAGTTGTAATTATCAGTAATGATAAACAAGCGAGATACGTAATCATAAGATGAATATAAGGGTATGAGAACAAGAACATAACATCTGAAAACCATACTTGTATATTAACGATCATAATCATGAGTAATGAAATAGTGATTGGGAATTCATAAGACATGTATCATAGGGGAATCAAATAATTTTATAAATGAGAAAATAAAATTGGCATAATACATGAATTTGTGAAATACACATAATCATAGAAAATCATGTACTTATTGGTCAAGGCTCACTTACAGGTTCGTCATAGCAGACAAAATCCTTTGATGTACCATGTTCAATCCTCATTCTAAAACTTTATTACTATACCGAGTTCACTCCTAATTCGAGCCATATATTATTTTACTAGGTTTACTCCCCATTTCATCTATGTCTATCTCATGATATATATAATTTTTACCGAATGAATTGGAAGGTGATATAGGTCCCACCTTTCTTATAATGAAATCATACATATGTATGCCACAAGATCATAAAAATTCATCATATCATAACCCATGAAATAAAATGGGTATCATAAAAATTTCATTGTATCTTAACCTATGGAAGATATATAGGTTTCATAATCATTTAATAATAGAATAACTGACTAAAAGAAGTGGGTTTTATAAGATTATTACCCATAGAAGTGAAATGAGTTTCTTAAGCATATAAACCATGAAAGAGAAACGTACTTCAAAAACAACATGAAATCAAAACATAAACCATTCAAAGAAGGAATAGGAATGCTAACCTTGGATCATATTCCCATTAAGGAATGAGTAACACCAATAGATGTCATCTTAGATGGAAAATAATTTTCAAAGGACCGTTTAAAACTTTTTTGAGGAAAATATCATTTCCACATTGAAAATTTTTGTAAAACACAATTTTTTTTTAATTTTTTTAAAAAAAAAAATTTGAAACTTACAATGTATGCTCTAAATAAATTATTGTTCATGATTTCATAATATTCCATTCATACCGTACATGCTGAAATAAAGATTCCATTAACATTTATAGTTAAATCCAAACATGAATTGTTTAGAAAATGATTTGATTTTGCTTGAGTATTTTTGAAAAAGTAAAAAATGGGTTAAAATTTATTTTAAAAATCATAAGAGTGTAATATAAAATTTTAGAAAACATTTTCAGAATACATGGTTTTTGAAAGAAAACAGATTTCTAACCGAAGTGGGAAATAATTTTGGATTTTTATAAAAACATTTTATTAATTATGTTATGTAACAAAGGGTGGAGAAATGGTACCATTAATTTAATATATCATTAAAAACCATAGGATACGAAAATTTATGAGAATTATTGAGAGGTATATCATGAGTTTTCAACATTGGATACCTAATCATAAACATTCTCGATAAACTATGAGAGTGTAACATAAAATATTTACCACTTTGATGACTTTGATTCATAAAATAAATGAAGGAATAACATATAAATAAACATAAAATATAATTATTAATTAATAAATTCATTATATTAAATTTTAAATGGATTTATATACACCTAATTAATGAATCTAGGTGCATAACACAACATACGTCTCGAAGAGGGAAAATTGAGACAAAATTCCCTGACCGTTATGGAAAAGTTTTAACTATAAACCCCATGGAATATAGATCCTAAAATAGATAAATAAATCGAAATAATTATCATTATTTGATTCATAAAATACATACAAAGGAAGTATACACACAATATACAAGAAATAGGTGGTGAACATGGCTTTTGTCTCACAGAAAATATAAGTGAGACATAAATCCCTTACCTTAAGTATTGAATTCCATTGTACTCATTCAATCCTCATGTATAAAAAATATAAGTTTATTATAATTATATTATATAAAATTATTAATTCATATCATATCATATATTATTTTTTTATGACCTTTTATTACCCATTTACAAACGATTCCATGTTAAAGTTATATTTCAGGTAATGATTGCTTTGTTTTTTGTATATGTTTTTGTTTTTTTATATTTTTGGTCCTCTTCATTTAATAATTATTTAATAATATCAAGAATTATAACCATGATATAAATATCATATATAATCAGTGTATATGTATTTATAATAATCTATAAAATATATAAATATTAAATGAATTACACCATTCATGGAGATGATAGGCCGCTCGTATGCATGAACGCCGTTTAAATTTTCTTGTAGGATTGAAAGAAAGAAAATTAAATGATATATTTTTATTAATGACTATTTTTTATTTCATATATATCAGTTAATTTTATTAAACCCATATATTATAAATTTCATGTAAATTGTGAATGAATCATATCTCTTCCGCAGGCGGTAGTCCGCCTTACACACGAACGACGATATCATATTCCCACAGAATGGAAATCATGAAGGTATGTGTGATATAAAAATTAACGAATCATAATAACATAGTAAAAATAATATTTATAATATTTATACTGTTTTCACATTAGTATTCCGTACCTTTATAGGTGGTAATGGGAAAATGAATGACCTAGTTTCACAAGACGGTAGTCTTCCGTACAAATGAATGAAGATTTCATGACACATTTGATGGAAGTGTGGGTGGTTGTATGTCATAAGTTTAACATAAAAACATATAATTATATTTTAGATACTCATTTTATTATATATACATGATATAAAAATAATTTAATGGTTTTAAGGAAGAAATAAAACAAAATTGTTCATTGGTGAATGTTACCTCTTCTTCAGGTATCTTCTTTTGGTTTACACCAATGGACTATCTTGGTTGGAATTTTACCAAGTTTAGGATTATAAGATGAGATAAGGGAAGTGGATAAGTTATTTTTCTAGAGTTTTTTTGAGATAAAGGGTCTTTATCATTGTGAAGATATGGGAAGAAGGGTGGCCTTTTTTAAGAGAGGTGAGTGACAAAGTTATAAATTTTTGAAAGAGAGTATTACAACCACATTTTTATCAAGTAAATTTGATTATATAATATATAAATATCAATAATACAAGGTATAATGTCTAAATATGTTTATAAAACTGGCGTTGGAAAACTTTTTAGGTCATTTACCCCTTTATCTTAATGTTTAGTCCCTTAGTAAACTCATTTTTCTCTTACTCGTCGTGATTAATTTAACAGTTTTCACTAATCACATTGCACAAAAATATATTATTTCTTATTATAAATTATAATTTTTTCTAATTAATAATATGGAATCTATATTTATAAATTAAATTCATATAAGTGGTAGAAATTAATTTAAAATTTAATCTCACATATGAGATATTGGGTTTTTAAAGTTAAAATATTCAATGGTTTCAAATGTTTTTATATCCAATTTTGATGTGAAATTAATTCAAATGACCTAAATTGGATTAATATATGTTTAATTTAACAAATTATACTTTAAAATTGTTTAAAATATAATTAAAATATATAAATATATTAGAAAAAAATTCATTTTTTAATTATAATTCACTATTTTGTCGCTATTCATCAAAAATTTGATTTTTCAGAAAAATTAAAAAATTTCAACATAATATAATTTTTAAGATTTTAATTCAAAAATTAATATTAGTTTATAAAATTAAATTTATAAAATTTTCACAAATTAATTTTATTATTTTTCATAGAAGGACATAAAATGTAATTATTTTTAGAAAATTGTATTTTCAAAACATATTAAGACTCTACCAAAAATTATGTATTTTATTATCAATATGATTTATTTATATACATCTATTATAAATAATATTTAAAAATTAGTTATTATAATTCATATTACTATGTTTAACATCTTTGATATAATGATCATGTTTAAATAATTATAATAATGAAATGATGTTTCGTAGAAACACGGTGTTTCATGTTATGAAAGTTAAACCCAAAGTTGCGTGGAGCACAGTATTAAATTAGTATTGTGTATAAAAAAATAAAATAAAATAAATTTATTAATTCTAAAAAAGATTAATAAAAACTCAGGGTGTTACATTCTACACCCCTTAGAATAACTTTCTCCCATAAAACTCTTCACTATGATACAAACAAATGGGGATAATTCTTCCTCATCCTATCCTCAAGTTAACATATATCTTACTAAAATTGGTGGTTTCACTAAAAAACTTTAACCTTATGAGTGGTATTATTTCATACAACATTCTATCTATGCTCTAAATTATCCTCTAACTGTTCCTTATAAGAATGATCTTTCTTCAGTAGTATAACCTCTGAGTTCAGTACATGTGAAGGGTCAGGTATATACTTCCTTAGGAGAGATAAATGGAACACATCATGGAATTGAGAGAGGTTCAGTCAAAGTTCCAAGAGATAAGCTACCATCCTGATACTATTAATAATTTCAATGGGAACAATATGCCTAGGGATTAGTTTATCGTTGTTACCAAATATCATAACCTTAATACATGGATAAATTCTTCAAATCACCTTATCATAAAATTCTAATTATAGATAACATCAACAGTTATCAACCTAAATTTTTTACCAACTCTGAGATTCTTTGATGTATTGTTGTTTGAATCTAAACTTCTCTACCATTTCTTTATTTATCTTAGGTCCCAATAGTTTTCTTTATCCAACTTCATTCTAGCACATTAGAGATCTACATTTCATTCCATAGAGGGATTAATAAGTACCAAATTTAATGATTGAGTAAAAGTTATTGTTGTTAGAAAACTAAACAAGAGGAAAGTGTTGAAACCCACCACATTTGAAATAAAAATAATAAGATCTCAACATTTATTCTAGGGTTTCAGTTGTCCTTTCAGACTGACCATCTTTTTGGGGATGATATGCAGTCTTGAAACACAATTTGGTGTCAATATCTTGTTGAATAATTCACCAAAACATTGACGTAAACCTTGGACCTCGATTAGATACAATAGAATGTTATACTCCATAAAACCTTATCACTTCCTTAATGTATTCTCATTAAAGATAATCCAAAGATAATTCTTATCTGATAGTGATGAAGTGTGACGACTTAGTTAGGTGACTGAAGAACACCCATATAGAATTATTCCCTTTAGATATTTTGGGGAGTCCAAAAAAAATACATAGTGATGTTTTCCCATTTCCATTATTGTATAGGTAATGGATGCAAAATCTCCTTAAAATTTTGTATTTTATACTTAAATCATTGACATACCAAGATCTAAGATGCAAACTCATTGATATCACTGTTCACACCATCCCACTAGAAGCATTATTTTAAATCTCTAAACATATTTACACGTCCATGATGACTAGAGAATTAAGAACTAGAATATTCATATAAAAACTCCATCCTTTAAGTCTAATATATAAGGAATACATACATGATTACAGAACCTTATCATTCCATCATGATAAAGGTTAAATTTGATAACATTTCTAACCTTATTTTTAATCTCTAAACCTTACATCAACATGTCATTAATATTGAATTAGATAGACAGTTGAGTAAGGTAAGATATTTACCCTTCCTTCAGAATTTTAAGATCCTCCCTTTGAAAATCCATAAATTTTGAATCTTTTGTGATCCTCATCATAGATAAGAAAGCTTGTTCCTTTCTACTAAAAGCATCGTCCACCTTGTTCACTTTCCCATGGTTATAATGGTTTGAGAAGTAATAATATTTAATCATCTGTAACTATATTCTTTGGAACATTTTAAAATCATTATATGTGAATATATACATTAAAAATTTGTGATCGTTATATATATCACACTTTTCTCCATAAAGATAATTCCAATATTTCTTTAATGAAAAAATTACAACGACTAACACCAAATCAGGAGTTGGGTAAATTTTCTCACGAATCATCAATTTTTATAAGGAATAAGTTAAAACCATGTTATTCAATGTATGAAAACATTACAAAACCTTCATGGATGCATTATTATATATTAAAAACCCTCCAACACTATATTTTAATGTAATCACTAGTGCACTGACTAATCTTCTCTTAATTTTCTTGAATGTTTCCTCACATTCATATGTCTTGAGAAAATTTTCTCCCTTCTGAGTTAACTTGGTCATAGGATTAGATAGTCATGAGAAATTATCAAAAATATATCAACAATAACCGGATAAACCAGAAAAACTATGGACATCATTCACTTAGGTTGGTCTCAACCTACATTCAATAGCCTCCATCTTTAATGGATCTGCTGATATACCCTATCACGAGATTATATGTCCCAAAAAAAGAAACTCTTTTTAGCCAAAATTTACACTTTTAAAAAATTTCAATATAGTTTATTCTTCTTTATCATATTTAGTAAAATTATCAAGTGATACTAATGATCCTAATTACTCATTAAATAGATAATAATATCATCTATAATTACTACCACAAACTAATCAATGTAATCTCTAAAGACTATATTCATTAAATCTACGAAGATATCTAGGGAATTATTAAGACCAATTGCATAAACTATATATTCATAGTTTCTATACCTTGTACAGAATGTCATCTTCGAAATATCCTCATTATTAACCCTAAATTGATGATTTCTAGAACAAAGGTAAATCATGAAGAAGTATTAAGCTCTTTGTAATTGGTATAAAAAGTTATCAATGCAAGGAAGAGGATACTCTTTCTTAATTGGGATCTTGTTCAACTCCCATTATGTAGAGTCACATTGATCTATCTTTATTTTTCACAAAAAGAATTAGTTCACCATAAGGTGGAAAACTTGGATGAATTAATCCCTCATCAATGTTTTATTAGAGTTTCTTCTTCAATTATTACAAATCAATAGAATCCATTCTATAGAGAGTCTTTGAAAATTTTGTGTAAATAGGTATGAGTTATATTGGGGACTCAACTTCATTATTTGGTGTAAGGTTAGAAAACTATTTCTTAAAGACATAATAAAATTCATGTACATTATGAATATCATAAATGCTGAGTTTATCCCCAACCATATGAGATAAAAACCCCTTTTGAATGAATATTATGTCCCATACATTGGATGCGATCTCTATTAGAATATAGTACTTAACATAACAATGATATAGGATCTTAGGTTCTTTTGTAATATCAAATGTGACTTCCCTTACACATAAATTGATGTAGAATTTATGTAGATAAGTCCAATCCATGAATAAGATGACATAAAATTCAACCATATGATGAATGAAAAGATTTTGATGAAGCATATTACCACAAACATCAACCTAATAAGAATCATATACTTGAGATGAAATCATTATAACATTATGGTTTTTTACCACCAATAACACATCTAATCATTTGGAAGGAATATTTATAACCTTAGTAAATTATTCGTATATGAAAGAATGGGTGGATATATTGAATTAATACATTGAAAGTTCTAGAGTGGAAGATAATTACACCTTTCACAATATCATTATCACACCCCTATTCAAAAATAATGATGGCATAAGATTAAACCTTGTACCTCTACTTAAGAGATTTATATACTCTATCATCATCATTAACTCTTGGGTTTGGGCATTGGATAACATAATTATAATTCTCCTTATAATTAAATCACTAAAGTGGGGGAGGTTCATTTTGTGCATATTTCTATCTATTCGTATTGTTAGCTAACATCTTCCCATCACATCAGAAATCCATTTCTCAAAGACCTTCCATTCCATGAATAAAACATTTAGTAGTCGCCTTAGGATAATTACCTCCATGCTTCTACCCACACATTTAGCATAAAGGAATTCTCTTATTCTTCTCTCTATGGTTTTTATATTTTCATTTCAACTCCATCTTCGTTTTTTTATCGAAACCGTGAGATTGATATGCAATAACAACTTCCATTTATATATTCATAGTATAATGAAAAATAACTTTATAGCTAAAAAACTCTTTTATGGATAATACTCTTAAGATACATGATTTTAATCCACTGAAGAATTGATCAACCTAACATCCAGGTTGGATGATAATACCAGAAGTGTACCTCATAGGTCTTGTAAAATTAGCTTCATAGGAAGCAATGAATTCATCACACCTTTTCATCAACTCATGTAATTTCTTCTCCATCCTAATATAAAGAACACGAGGAATGTAATTATTGAAAAATAATTTGCTAAACTCATCCCAATGCATGTATTCCATCTTATTACTTATTGCGTTTTATCCTAGTTCATTAAAAGTCATCATTTGTTTAAATATTTCATGATAGTTTTTAATGATTTTGTGAATTCCCATAGCATATCCTCAGGGAGTGTCAAACAATGTCTGCAGCAAGGCCCGTTGTCATGCCTCAGATCCCAATCGAGTCTAGATCAATACAATTTTTTGGGGTTGTTTCTCCTAAGTATATTTGTTCCATATCCACATCCACTTGTAGTATCCTAATAGGGATGTATTTATAAGAAACCACTCACTCAATCCTTTACAAAATTCATGGATATATTCCTATACATTGACTCAACCTTACAATTATCCTTAGACATTCCCTTGGGGATCCCACTAATGTTTTCTCATGGTACTTTACAAAGGTTAACTAAAACAATGATCTGATACCAACTATATTGACCCAAGATTCTCAAATATATACATTACATCATTTTTTCATAATATTTTTTATATTAAACAAACAAACATCGTAATATCATGTTATTTTTGTGCATTTGGAAACATGGAAACATAAACATTAGTCCATAAGTGAACTACATCATCTCCCACTAAATTACACATAACTATCATTTTTATTAAAAAAATATTATATAATAC
This sequence comes from Viscum album, assembly GCA_963277665.1. NCBI lineage: Eukaryota > Viridiplantae > Streptophyta > Magnoliopsida > Santalales > Viscaceae > Viscum > Viscum album. The sequence continues at coordinate 152,586,226 of OY728157.1, forward strand.
ATATCTTTACAATTTGGGGAAATTTAACATATGGAAGGGTGAACTCAGTATCTCAGTAAGGTTAAATAAGGGATATACACAATCATAACATGAACATAAGTGTATGAGAGCATGGTCATAACCTTTGAAAACCACACCATACATATCAAAGATAATAATCATGAATCTTGGAATAAATATTGGTAGATCATAAGACCTTAATAAAAAGGGAATAAAAGAATATGATCCATGAGAAGATAACACTGGCATAATACATGAATTTTTGGTATACACATAAGCATTGAAAATCATTTCTATATTGGACATGGATCATTACCATGGACATCATATTGGAAAAAGTACATTACTATACCTTGTTCAATCCTTGTTATATTCCTATTTACTATACCAAGTTCACTCATTGTTCAATCCCTCTATTACTATACTGGGAACATTCATTGTTCCATCCATGTCTATCTCATGAGATATATATATATTTACCTAATGTATTATAGGGAGATATATGTCCTATTCATATCATACCATTTCATTATATATTAACATATGGAATAGAGATAGGTCTCATAATCATTTCATCATGACGTAACCCATGAAAGAAAGTGGGTTTCATAAGTATATTACTCATGGAAGAGAAACGGGTATCATAAGTATATAACTCGTGGAAGAGAAATAGGTTTAAAGAAAATCATTCCATAAAAAAATAATCCATTCAAAGAAGGAATATGAGTGGTACCCTTGGAGCATATCACATTAATTCATGAGTAACACCAATATATGTCATCTAAGATAGAAAATAATTTTGAAAGGATCATTTGAAACTTTTCCTGAGGAAAATAACCTTTTCATTTTGAAAATAATTCTTATAACATAAAACCTTCTGAAAACATTTCCTTTGAAAATTAATTCAAAAACTTACAAATGAAGATATGAATAAATGATTGATCATTATATAAAAAAATTAAATTCATTCTGTTCTTGCAAAAAAGAAGACTCCTTTCACATTTATGGTAAAATACAAATGGGAATTGTTTATAAACGACATGAAGATTACTTTATATTTTGTTTAAAAAAATATAACATGTGTAATTTATTTCAAAAAATAATAAGTGATTAATAAAATATTTTTGAAAACATTTTTAGAAATCATGGTTTTTCAATGAAAACCGATTTCTAACCAAAGTGGGAAATAAAGTCATATTTTCATAAAAACATTTTCTTGATTATGTTAATTACCAAAGCATGAAAAATGGTAAAATTACATGAAGATATCAAGAATAAACTAAGGATAATAAAATATTTGACAATTATTGAGGTTTATTATAATGGATCGGACCTCTCTGGTCCATTACATTGTTGAATTGTGGTGATGGAGGTTTTCCAGAAGGTCAAGGTGACTTATCCCCAACACTTGGCCGAATTTCCAATTCTGTGAACAGTGTTTCTAGAATGGTAACCTTATAACTATGACCTTCTAACTATAGACTTGAACAGTGTTTCCAGAACAGTATACTTCTAACCGTGTCCTTCTAACTGTATACTTGAACAGTGTTTCCAGAACGGTAACCTTCTAACTGTGACCTTCTAACTATAGACTTGAACAGTGTTTCCAGAACGGTATCCTTCTAACTATGACATTCTAACTGTAGACTTGAATAGTGTTTCTAGAACGGTAACCTTCTATCTGTGACCTTCTAACTGTAGACTTGAACAATGTTTCCAGAATTTTAACCTTCTAACTGTGACCTTCTAACTGTAGACATGAACAGTGTTTCTAGAACAGTAACCTTCTAACTATGACCTTCTAACTGTAGACTTGAACAGTGTTTCCAGAACAATAACCTTCTAACTGTGACCATCTAACTGTAGACTGGAACAGTGTTTCCAGAACGGTAACCTTCTAACAGTGACCTTTTAACTGTAGACTTGAACAATGTTTCCAGAAGGGTAACCTTCTAACAGTGACCTTCTAACTGTAGACTTGAACAGTGTTTCTAGAACGGTGAGGTCTAACAGTGAACTTTTCTTTCCTTTGCCAAATTGTGAGTATGTGAACAGTGATTCCAGCTTCCTATAGTTTCGCCCCTTTGACATTTTCCTTGATGTAAAATACATTTAAAGACTTGATTTAAGGAATCTTAAGGCAGATTCAAATGGCATAAATCCTATATTAATTATTCCTATTGATCAGGATGTTTTACTTGGTCAAACCTTGTGGGTTAATGCGATCCGATTTTAATGGGGAATTAAACGTATCTTAACCTGTCTCCCCATTAAATCTTCAAAAAGGGATGAGATATCATTCTCCCTTATTATTTATATTTTTTATCAGCTATGAGAGGCTAGAACCTTTAAATCCTTCACGTAGGAGTTGTGCAATCAAACTTTACTCCTATGATTGGCTCTGCTCTGTTTTGATGCAACCGAGCGGTATCGATCAATCATCTATATATGGTATGTTGTATCATCGTTCTTTGGGGTTATTTTTCTCATGTTCTCATTTCCATATTATAGCATATAATCTCCATGCTTATAATGGGGTTTTCTTGGGGTTTGGTTGGTACTGTCGTGCCGTGGCATCTTTGGGTGGATGCAGTTGTCGCGAGAGGAGGATTGTGACCCGTTGTGTGGATAAAGAACTCAAGAATTGTTGAGGTAGGGGATTCATGGATTATCTAATTGTATATGTGAAAACATATAATTATCATGATATATCCATTTAGATCACAATGAAATTGACCCAATTAAATAATTGAACTGGATTAAAATAATTGGTTGATCGCATGTTGTTGCTTTGTACCGTGATAACGCTTTGCCTCAGGTTTTGCTAGATAGAGTGATATATGTGATCTCTTTGATTAGATGTTCATTATTGATGGAAATTGATAATGAAAGTAAAGTCAGAATTAATTTTTAATTAATTGGCTAAAGATAAAGAGGCATGTAAATGAATCTGGTTGATGCCGTTGTTGTAGTTGTTCTAATTTGATGTTAATCAAGTTAGGTAAGTATGAATGGTTGTTTAATTGTGATATATTACTGATTAGGTCTCCTGTAATTGGAACCTACGACTGAAAAATATGCTAATTCAATATGAATTAAAGAACAGATTGTGTGAGAATTTCATAAAGGGTTCTGAGTTACCCACTTGATTGTTAAAGGGTCAAGATACCATTGATGTGATGTTGTGTTTTCTTTCTTCTTGTGATGTGATGTGAGACTGGATGGCTGTTGTGATATGTGGAGGCATGGGGACTTGTGGTTGTGGAAGAGGATGACGCCTAGGGTGGTGAGATGCATCAGCTTATGCATGTGGGTGTCGGGGAGGACACCAAGGATGATGGTATGGGATGGATGTGATGGTTGAATGTTGGGGATTTTATTTGGTTGTTTATCTTCTTTACTTTTCCCCACTTCTCAAGGTAGCTTGTCATGCTTACCCTCCTTCCAAAGGAGGCGAAGACACGCGGGGTACGCCACGTGCTTTCCGTGTTTAGCCTCTCGAGGGAGAATGGGTCTATGCTCTTTCTATAGGTGGAAAAGACTCGACGGGTAGTATATCTACTCACCGTGTTGAGCCCCCTTTGTGTTTAGTAGCATAGGATGCCTTTCTAGAATGCCTGGGAATATGGGAAATTAATTCTGTAATGAATGTATGATTAAATTGTGATAATCCATGGAGATGGAGATACTGGAATTTAAAGGTGATGTAAATCTTAAAAGGAGCAGTTGATTTTGAATGTGAAATTGTTCATGGTTAATTAATGTTTAAAGAGTTAATTAACGTATAGTGGAACTGATAAAATGATAATGGAGTAATCTAATAAATCTATTCAAATCTTTGTGTGCTTATAGGATACCTAGTCTTAGAAGTAGCAGCCTGGAGTCTGAGAGAGGTTAGATGCAGTTGTATCTAAGACTAGGTAATGCCCATAGTGTGGATGTGAGTTATATATATATTCTGTACTTTTTGTGTTTCTATAAGATACTCCACCCTATCGTTAAGGAAAACTGACACCCCGGGGATTTTGAGCCCTGTGGGGGGTTTTTCCCCAACATTCTAGTGGGAGGATGAATGGCAGACTACCCCCTTTGGCCCCGATCTCTTCTCTTAGTAGATACATGTGAAAACATGAACAACAGTTAGTTTCCCCGTATATGTTTGTAGAGGGTTGTAATGGATTATGGTCATTTTACACACATATATTCTGGATATAGTATCCTATGGACTACTATAGGTTTAACGTGTATAGGTTGTGATGGCTTGAGGATCCCTACTCTTTGTATGGGCTATAATGTCTTAAGGTATAATACCCGATATATGATACATGTTATGTGGGCTGTGGTGGTTCTCGAAACTGACTCGGTTACTTTTGGTTGTGAGGATGGTGTGGTGCTTCGCCCAAGTGTCTGCGGGAAAGCGTTTGTGGTGCATGAGGTGCAGATTGTGGAGCTTAGCCCAGGTGTCTGCGGGCAATCCTTTGGAGAGAGATGCACAAGACGTATGTCGTTGCGGAAAAACAGAAAACCAGTGGGGAAGTAGTAGCGGAGTACCCTTGATATTCTTTACTATATGCTATATTACGATATGCGTTACTTGGTAAGAGTATCCATGGTGAGGCTGGGAACTTAGTATACCTGTTTAGGTGACTAGTTAGTTTCACTTGTTCTGGGATGGGCTTTAGCATGCTTTCTTTACTTTTTCAGGAGAGGCTTGGGGAGGATCCTACTGAGTATACTATTATACTCACCCTATATATATATAAACTTTTTTTAGGTTACATGGATCATGTTGGAGATCAAGCATGTTACTACTAGCTTGTGGTTGGAGGAGCTGTTCGGGCTTGTGGTCGCTGCCGTTTTACTTTCTTTTGGGTACTTTTAGTTTTCCCTTTCAGTTGTAGTACTTTTCCAAGACATTTCATATATGTACATGGGTTTAGTTTATATTTCAGTTCTGAGTTGGAGTTGATTAGTGTCTATCTTATCTTTCTCTTCCGCATGTGTTCTCTTAGAGGGTAATGCCTCCCATTTGTGTGTTTACTATACCCTCGGTGCTAGTCGCCATCCTGGGGCCTACTGGAGGCGGGACTCGGGGGGTTATTATCTTCTTTGTCACATTCCTGGCCTAGGAGGGGTACACTTTGTGGGGAGGGGGTCGTGAAAGAGTGGTATTAGAGGTCTGGTTGAGGGATAGGATGGAGTTTGGAGTTAGGCACACGTGAGGTTGCATGGGTGGGTAGGGCTACAATGTCATTCATATTTAGAGAGTGAGGTAAACACTTGATACCGACTGATACATAGGTGTTTAGGGCCCCTATGATCTGATGTACGAACCTTTAAGTTTACAGTGGCGACTAAATAATGTGATACTGGTTACAGGGTAGATACCTAGTAAAGGATCATGCATCATTCTTCCTTGTGCCTGTGTTTGAATGGGTAGACCTTGGGACAAGTTAACATAAAATTAATAAAACAAAAAAATTAATTAATTAATGTTGAGTCTTCCATATTCTAGGAATAGGAGCTCTAACAATTGTTATTTTATAGGTATGGCTCTAGGTCGATGTCCTCGTCAGGTTTGCGCAGAAGATGCCCAGTAGGCTATTCCATCAGATCGCCGCTGGGTAGAGGTTGACGACGATGACACATGGAGGAAGACACTCCGAGAGTTTCAGTGCTAGAGTCTACATAAGTATGAGGGATTCGTTTCAGATGCAGTCACAGAAGACTGGTTAGAGGAGGTCGAGATAGTCTTCAGTTCGATTCGTGCTCAGAAGGAACACTAGGTGTCCTTGGTTGCGACGATACTGCATGGAGCAGTGAGGCAGTGGTGGTTCGTGTTCCTCAGGGATCGCGAGGAGTCAACATCACATGGGAGGAGTTTCAAGACAGGTTTAGAGTCAAGTTTCTTTCTTCGACAGCGAAGTCATCCAGTCTCCAGGAGCTTCTTAGCCTTAGACAGGGGAGCTCCAGTGTTCGAGAGTTTGGAATCGTTTTCTAGAACCTTTTACGATATGCTTCAGACCTGTTACTAGTTGAGGAGGCCAGGGTATGACATTTTGAGGAGGTTTTGAGTCCATAGATCCTGTGCCAGGTCACCCCATTTATGATAAAGACATATCTTGAGGTGCTGGCGAGGGAAGAGGTTGTTGAGAGGACTTTGAATAGGACAGGATTGTCACGAGAGGGGAATCATCCTGATTCCTTTGAAAGCAAAGATGTGGTCGGAGGATCCCGGTTTTCAGGTCAGAAGAGTTTCTGTTCACCTGGGTGTAGGTCCTGACCCTTCCCATCTCGTTTCTCCGGAGGAATCAACTATCAAGCCTATGCCAAGGGATCAAGAACTTGTTTTTCTTGTGGTGGTTGTGTTAATCAGCAGCAGGAGTGCTCAAATTTTCAGAGCAGTCATCATGCAATGGGTGCTCCGCTCCAGGTTCCTCCATTGAGGTAGTTCCAGCTGAGGAAACAGCAGTAGGTTGCACTAGCTTTAAATCACAAGAGGGTAGATGGAGCAGGCCGAGGACAACCCCATGACTCTCCCCGTCCTCAGAGAGCAGAGCGCGGCCATGGTGGCGGTCGTCATCAGGGCCAAAGAGGCTGTGGAGGAGGTCGTGGTCAGCTTCATGCTCTAGCGTTTCCAGCCCCAGGCGAGCCAGATGTCGTTTGAGGTACTGTTTGCTTGTTTTCTACCTTGGTGTATTCCTTGATTGATTCACGAGCAACACACTCCTTCATATCACCTACCCTTTTCAATTATATGGGACTTAAGGTAGAGTGGCTTCCAGTGCCCTTGGCGTTGACTATGCCAGTTGGAGGTCGAGAACACTTGTTTGAAATATGTAGAGACTGTGAGCTAGTGTTGGGGAAACACCGCTCTTGGGGAGATTTTCTATGTTTACGAATACAACCATATGATGCTATCATCGACATGGATTGGTTGTATTCGGTGCAGGATATTGTGTATTGCTATAGGAAGAAGGTCATTTTCATTGATGCAGATGGAGAGAAAGTGGTGTTTGTTGGTGAGCGAGATCCTCAGATGGGTCATAGACGAGTTCCATCCTTATCATCCATTATGGTGGAGATGATGCTGAGTTCATCAGAGTTTCAGCAGTTGGCGTTTCCTAGGGTCATAGAGGAGTACCCTGACGTATTTCCAGAAGAGGTTGTAGCCTTACCCCCTTGACTAGAGATCGAGTTTGGGATCGAGCTACAGCCAAGAGCATCTATTATCTCTATTTCTCCATATAGGATAGCCCCTTCCGAGTTATGAGATCTACGTATTCTGCTTTATGGTCTGTTGCAGTGTGGTTTTGTTCAGCCAAGTGTGTCACCGTGGGGTGCACCAGTTTTGTTTGTGAAAAAGGCTGACGACAGTTTGTGGTTGTGCGCCAATTATCGTCGATTAAACAAAGTGACAATAAAGAACAGCTATCCTCTCCCATAGATTTATGAATTATTCGATCAAATGAAGTGTGAAAGTTGGTTCTCAATGATCGACTTGCAGTCAGGATATCATCAGATGCGTGTAAAGGATGAGGATATCCCGAAGACTGCTTTCCATTATCGTCATGGGCATTATGAGTTTGTTGTAATTCCATTAGGCATGACGAATGCTCCAGCTGTTTTCATGGGGTTGATGAATGATATGTTCCTTGAATTCCTAGACAAGTTTGTTGTGGTTTTCATCGACGACATCATTGTGTAATCCATATTTGAAGAGGAGCATGTAGAGAATCTACGAGCCATTTTGGGAGTTTTTTTGAAAACATCAATTGTTTGGGAAGTTGTCGAAGTCTATGTTTTGGGCTCGAGAAGGTTGTTTCTTGGGGCATGTTGTGTCCCAACAGGGAGTAGCTGTAGATCCATCGAAGATAGAATCAGTGGTTTCTTGGGCAGCCCCTAAGACCGTGTCAGAGGTGTGAAGTTTCCTTGGTCTTGCAAGCTATTATAGGAGGTTTGTAGCAAATTTCTCCCAAGTTGCGACTCCTCTGACAGCATTGACCAGGAAGGACCAAGAATTCATATGGACGGATCAGTTCCAGGAAGCTTTCGAGTATCTAAAGGAGAAGTTTGTAAGATCTCCAGTCCTTTGTCTTCTAGTGGAGGGAGTCCAGTTTGATGTTTTCTGTGATGCTTGACATCTGGGGCTAGGCTCTGATATCATGTAGTAGAGGTTAGTTGTTTGTAATGGGTCTTGGTATTTGCATCCCCATGAATGCAACTATGCCACCCATGATCTTGAGTTGGCATTCGTGGTGTTTTCTCTGATGTTGTGGAGACATTACCTCATTGGTGATCACTTTGTGGTTTTCACCGATCATAAGAGTTTGAGGTATGTTTTCTCCCAACGTGACTTGAACTTGAGGCAGTGTCGGTGGATGGATTTCTTGCAGGAATACGACTTTGAAATATCATATACACCTGTAAAATATAATGTTTTAGCTGATGCACTGAGCCTAAAGTCACGTAATGACATTGTGTGTGAATCTGGTGATTCGTGGAGAGTAATAGAGGAATTTTCAGCTTTACATCATGATATGGAAGAGGTTAGAGGAAGAGGATGTCTTTTCCAGATGAAGGTGGAGTTGTCCCTAATGCAGAAGGACGAATAGTCCTAGTTGGGTGATCCAGATGTGGATGTTTGGAGAGACATAGTAGATTGTGGTGAGGCCCCTGATGGTTGGTCGAAGGATGAACAACACCGAGTGTTGTATCATCGTAGGATTTTTGTTCCCTTGGCGATGCGCGAGACAGTTCTCTGAGAGTTCCATAGTTCGCCATTGGGAGTACATCCTGGTGTGAAAATGATGTACCGATCCTTGAGGAGTCAGTTTTGGTGGCCTGGGCTGAAGCGTGCGGTTGCATAGTGTGTGTCTCAATGATTAGTTTGCCGGAAGGTGAAGGTCGAACACCGTGTTCCTGGTGGTCTTCTCCATCCATTAGAGATTTCTCAGTGGAAGTGGGAGGACATCTCAATGGAATTTGTTACAGGTTTACCTCGTGCTCCGGAAGGACATGATTCTATATGGGTGGTAGTGGATCATTTAACAAAATCGGCCCACTTCATAGTGATCAAGGAGTCGAGCTCAGTGGAAGTTTTGTCGAGGCAGTATCTAGAGGAGGTGGTGAGACTTCATGGAGTCCCTAGGAATATCATTTCGGATTGAGATCCACATTTTACCTCCAGGGAGTGGATGGGTCTCTAACTTGCTTTTGGTTCTCAGCTATTCCTTAGCACTGCTTTTCATCCTTAAACAGATGGTCAAACAAAGAGAACCATCCTGACTCTTGAAGACATGTTGTGATCTTGTGTTCTTGACTTTGTAGGTTCATGGATGAGGCACCTACCCATGGTGGAGTGTGCTTACAATAATAGTCTTCACTACACCATTGGTATGACGTCGTTTGAATCCTTGTACTGTCGGCCTTTCCGTTCTCCGTTGTGCTGGACTGGGGTCAGAGAATCAGCAATCCTCAGACAGGAACTAGTGCAGAATACAACAGAGATGATTCAGGTGATTCCTGAGAGGATGAAGATAGCGCAAGATCATCAGAAATCATATGATGATCAAAGAAGGAGACCCTTAGAGTTTAATGTTGGGGATCATGTGTTTCTGAAGGGGACTCACTATCGTGGGCAGCGAAGGTTTGGTCATGGAAGTAAGCATTCTCCCCGGTTTGTTGGGCCTTTCGAGGTGTTAGCTCATCTTGGAGTTGTGGCGTATCGAGTAGCACTTCCCCCTCAGATGAGTCGGATACATGATGTTTTCCATGTATCATAGCTCTGTCGTTATCTTCATGATGAATCTCATGTTATCGATTGGGGAGAGATCAATATTGGTAATGACACAACCTTCGAGGAGAAACCTGTGGAGATCCAAGACCGCAAAGACAAGGTGTTTCCTGGGCGTTCTATTCCCTTGGTTCGTGTCTTGTGGCGACATGGTGGCATGGAGGCGAGTACCTGGGAACGTGAGTCAAAGATGGGTGTCTAGTACCCAGAGCTGTTTTAATTTGTTGTGCTGAGTTTTATTTCTGTACCTTTTATGTGATGTTATGATTGAATTGTTTGGATATAGATTGTTTGTTCCCATACTCTCAGATGTCGTAGTTTTTTTCCAGCTTTCAAAAAACTCCTGGTGGTTTTCCCCTGAGAGGTATCTAATGGGGTGATTGTTCGGAACCCTCTTTTCTTCTGGGTTGGTTTTTAATTCTCGAGGATGAGAATGTTTTGAGAGGTATCTAGTGTAATGGCTCGGACCTCTCTGGTCCATTACTTTGTTGAATTGTTGTGTTGGAGGTGTTCCAAAAGATCAAGGTGACTTATCCCCAACACTTTTCCAAATTTATAGTTTTGTGAACAGTGTTTCTAGAACGCTAACCTTCTAATCTTGACTTTCTAACTGTAGACTTGAACAATGTTTCCAGAACAGTAACCTTCTAACTGTGACCTTCTAACTGTAGACTTGAACAGTGTTTCCAGAAAGGTAACCTTCTAACTGTGACCTTCTAACTGTAGACTGGAACAGTATTTCCAGAATGGTAACCTTTTAACTGTTACCTTCTAACTGTAGACTTGAAAAGTGTTTCCAGAACGGAAACCTTCTAACTATGACATTCTTGTAAAGATTGGGAAATTTCAAGGAAATTTTTTTCCTTAATTTTCTTTGGAATTTTACAAGAACGCAGTTTCTGACGGCGCCTGATTCCGAGGCCCGGTGTGCCCGGAATTAATTTCCGAAGTTTGGCTCGGGTACGTTCAGTGAACGAGCGAGCGGGAATTTCTATATTTTGAACTGGTGCTCAGAATTGAAATCCGATTGCACCGATGAACTCGCAACGCCAGTAATCGCTTAAGGGAACCTTTACCATAGTTGTGTTTGTGCGAGAGAAGAAGTTAATTTTTTGGGGTTTTATTAAAAAAGTGAATAAAATTGTTAAATCAATTTTATTTCATGTTAAGTTGTTAACTTCTCCCATGGGAAGTTGGTGGTGGGCCCACATCCATCCAACTTCCCATGTGTGGATATTTGAAAGGGTGGGGCCCACACAAACCCCTCCCCACCTCTTCAAATTCGTTAACGTTCCTAACCCCTCTAAACCCCCCATTTAAGTTTTGATAACTTAACACATCCTTAATTTTATAACATCTTATGTTAATAACTTAAGTGAGTTAAATATGGGTTTTGAATTTTCAAACTCTTGAAATTCAAAACCTATATAGGGTTAATAAAATAAGTGGGAGGATTATTTTATTTTGGGGGTTAGTTGTTCTTGTGGTGGAGACTTGGGAGAGAAAAGGCTAAGTCTTCTTCTTCTTCAACATCGACGAAGAACGCGAAGAACACCTCCAACGAAGAACATCTCCACCGAAGAACGCGACGTCTTCTTCCAACGACGTTTCCCCTTCGAACGGACCTCGACGACAACGGAGTCAACGTTCTTTCCCCGCGACGCCCGACCTCCGCGACGCTCGTCTTCCGCGGGTTGTTGACGTGCACCGTATCTGAATCGAGGTAGGGGTTTATTTATTTAATTGTTCGTGAATACAAACTTGGTGATAATCGTGGATTAAAACCCTTTTTGTTATTGAATAACGCGAGGGGTTCGGACCGCACAATCACAGCCGACCCTCCTCCTTTGTTTTTCGTGATGGTATCTTGAGGATGATACAAGAAAACGTGGTGCCGTTGCACCACAAGATTTATTGCGGAAGATACGCGCGGCGCCGTCGCTCCGCGCCGTGGAAAGAAATCCAAGAACAAGATGTCGTCGCGTCACGTCGAAGAAAGTCAAAGGCGCCGCGGCCGGAGCGGGGCCGCGGCGGAGGGAAGCGATGTCGTCGCATCGCGCTGAATGGCATAGGCCGCGGCCGGTTCCGGGCCGCGGCGGAGCAAGATGACCGGTGGCCGGCACCGGGCCGCCGGTGTCGGCGAAGGAAGGACCGGCCGTCGTCGGTCCTTGGTGGCGAAACCGGCCGGCCAGTGCGGGCCGACCGGGCAGTGGAGACCGGAGGAATTAATTCCCACGGCCGGGTCTTCAAGCGGCCCCAATTAAGGGGTCGCGGTTTCACAAAGGGGGGGGGGCTTTGCCTCCCGCGCGCGGCACCCGAACGACGCGTTGGCCGCACCGCCTGCCGGGTCGCGCCGCCGGCCGGGCCGGGTCCAGCGGGACCGGGTCGGGTCGACCCGGTTCGGGTCGGACCAGGGGGGTCGGGCCGGGTCGGCCCGGGCCCAGACCCCCAGTTTCGGACCACTTTTGGTCAAATGACCGTATCTTGGGCTACGGGCCTCCAAACGACTCGCCGTCAGCGGCAACACGATCCTTGGATCGAGACGGTCCTTTCAGTATACTATACTCAAGGTGCACCTTCCTTTTCGGGAGCCTACGTGGTTAAAACTCCATAGTTAAGCGTGCTTGGCCTAGAGTAGTGATCAGGATGGGTGACCTCCTGGGAAGTTTCCCAGGGTGGGTGTGAGACGGAAAGGCCAATAAATAACAGACTAGGCGTCCGATTGACGCGCCGTCTGTTTCGTTGAATTCCTCTAAGTGAGATGGATCTTTTGGCTTACTCCGCTCGAGGTTTGGATACCGACGGAGGGCGGTCGGGTTGGAATGCACCGAAATCCAACCGGGCCCCTGGAACGAAAAAGCCAATAACTCTCAGACCGGGCGTCCGATTGACGCGCCGTCTGTTGCGTTGAGTTCCTGTTGACGATACAGAACTTTTGGAATCCTCCGCCCGAGTTTTGGATGCAGATGGATAGTGGCCGGGTTGGATCGCACCGAAATCCAACCGGGCCCCTGGAACGGAAAAGCTGATATCTTTCTGACAGAACGTCTGTTTGACGAACCGTCAGCGGCGTTGGTGATCGCATTGAGAAAAGGTCTCTATGAGTTTACCCTATGAGAGTTCGGGATACAGTTGAGATACGGTCGGGTTTGGTTCGCTCACGAAACCAACCGGGCCCCTGGGACGAGAAGGCTAATAACTCACAGACCGGGCGTCCGATTGACGCGTCATCTGTTGCATTGAGACCCCTATGACGTGGCGGTCCTTTGAGATACTTCTTCGTGGGACTTTGAGATACTCGAAGTATCGACCTGTAGCTCGTGGAGCGGACCCTCCTATTGACGAGCGTGCAGAGTATGGAGACCGTGTAGCTGGCTGAGACCCGACGACTGCTGATCAAACGACTCGGTGTGTTACAGAGGTGCGCTTGGTTGTAGCGGCACATGGGAGCACTTGGTTGTAGCGGCAGACCCACGACAGAGGTGCGCTTGGTTGTATCGGCAAATGGGAGCACTTGGTTGTAGCGGCAGACCCACGACAGGGGTGCGTTTGGTTGTAGCGGCACATGGGAGTGCTTGGTTGTAGCGGCAGACCCACGACAGAGGTGCGCTTGGTTGTAGCGGCACATGGGAGCGCTTGGTTGTAGCAGCTGGCCCGCAGTACTCGATGGGTGGAGTTCTTTAGCAGTCTTAGGTTAGTGAGCAGTACCTCGGAGTCGTGACAGGACCACTGTACACTCCAGAGACGGAGCTCTTCAGCAGTTACAGTTTCGATAATGAAAATCCTGGTTGAGCTGAGACTTTTGACCTTGTGTTTACCTCATGATTGAGATGGGTCACTTGCTAACATAGGTATATGTATGGGCATATACCCGGGTAGTGGTTATCCATTGATTTCACAATCCTTGTGTTTCCTCATGATTGAGATGGGTTACTTGATAACTTAGGTATATGTATGGGCATATACCTAAGTAGAGGTTATATGTTGAGATCTTCTTTGTGGTTATCCTTGTTGGTTTAGTGAGACCTTGAAGGTCTCGGGGTCCCTACTGAGTATCGTTATACTCACCCCTGCACGGGCTATGCCCACACCTCGTTGTGTTGGTTGCAGACGACGGGCAGTGCTGACAGAGGCTGAGTGTTCGAGGACTCGACGGTACCTGGAGGTGGACTATACGACGAGATGGTACATGGAGGAGGACCTCACGACGAGACGGTACCCAGAGGTGGACGTGATGACGAGGCAGTACCCGAAGGTGGACCACTGGGCGGACATACTCGGAGCGGACGGCGGGACCCGAGGAGCAGAGGAGCTATCTGTACCCACCCTTCAGGTGGGATTTCCAGTGGACAGCTCGGCGTAGCAGCTTTACTTTTCAGTTGCTGTTTTCCCTTCGAGTTGTACTTTACAGTTGGGCTTGTATTTCCGGCCCCTTTTTACTTTCCGCACTTACTGTTGTACTCAGTTTTTACTTAGTGTTTACTTCTTCCGCTTGTACTCTGTGTGATTGTTTACTTTACAAAGGCAATGCCTTCCCTTTTTTCTGGGATTTACGCCTTGGTGCTAGTCGCCAGCCCCTGGCCTATGGAAGGCGGGCTTGGGGTAGTCACGGCACGGGCCCCGAGGACGGGTCGTGACAAATTGGTATCAAAGGAGTTCGGTTCTACCGCAGAACGTATAACTCTGATGTTTCTTTCTGTGAAGCAATAGTGTTGAGAGTACCGAGTGTGGTTTTCAGTTCAGGGAGTCCAGTGTTGGTGTGGGCGGCCGACGTATCCATACACCAGGACCATGAAAACTGATTTCCGACTTTGTACACAAAAACACTGATTGCGTGTGTGTTTCCAGAAGTTTTTAAATATCAGCTCAAACCAGGTCAGCTCACCATCTATAAACGTTTGACCGTGTCACGATGTTTCCTTCAGGATGCCTTTTCTCAGACGACCAGCTAGAGCCCAGAGGGATATGTGTGCTGACAGCCTGTCAAGCGACGAGGCTTCGGTAGAGGGACCTCTTGCAGTTGAGGCACCAGCGGAGGCACCATCGGTACTACTACCCGTTGGGCCACCGATGCCACCAGCCCCAGCAGTAGGCGATGCACGACGCTTGAGCGCGCTGCATGAGTTCCAGCGCCATAGGCCACCCAGGTTCCGGGGAGAGACGGACCCGCAGGTGGCTGAGGATTGGCTGGAGGCTGTGGTGGGAGTCTTCAGGCTAGTGGGGACGCCGGCAGACTTCATGGTGATCTTTGCTGCCAGCCTCCTTCAGGCAGCAGCAGGCAGGTGGTGGAGCCACTTGTTTCAGTTTTATGACGGGATGACCTTCGCATGGGAAGACTTCGAGTCCTTCTTCAGGGTGAAGTTTGTGCCAGTAGCTCTACACCCCGAGCGTGTACAAGAGCTTCTGCCTTTACCGCGTGTTTTTCGATCAGTAGCCGAGTCATCTGTGGGCAGTAGACAGATGATGCAGAGGTCCAGGAGGACCAGACTAGCAGTTGGACGATCTCGGGTTTTAGGACCGGTGGTGCGGGGCACCCGAGGTGGGGTCAGAGCCAGGCGTGCTAGAAACGGACAATGTTACTCCTGCGGCGGGAAGTGTCACCTGGAACGTGACTGTCCGACTCCTCGTATGATTGATCAGCGGGTGTTGGAGGATCCACCGAGACAGAAGTAGCGGCGAGTGCTTGAGTAACAGCCGAGCAGTGGACAAGGTAGTAGAGCTCTGAGAGCAGGTGGGCAGGAGAGGAACTAGTGGATACGTCCTTTGTACTTCTAGTTCCATGTTTCTTTGTATTCGTGTCTTTGTACTATGAGCTGTAATAATAAAAAGACACTTATCTTTGTTGCTTTCCTGTCCTTTTGTTTGGTTGATACTGAGTGGTCCCGGTTAAACTGTTGACTTGACCCTCACTTTCGAGATTTCTACTGGAGGGGACCCAGTGACCTCACACTGATGCTGAAAGTGTGACTCGACCCTTGGAGGCGAGAGTGACAGTTGGATATCTTAGTAGATACGTTGAGGCCTTAAGTCGTCATCCATGGCATGAATGCATCATTCATGTCAGGATTGACTGTATTAGGCAACGAATGTGGTTCATCCAGGGGATGAGACCGGGTTTCTTTTATCGGCAAAGAAGAAATCACAGCAGCTCTTGTGAGACTAAAGGAGGTCCAGGACATCCAAGAGAGGATGAAGACTACTTAGTGCAGTAAGAAACAGGAAACCGGTGCCAGTAATAGAGACTTGGGCGTGTTAAGAAAAGGAAGCTTAAAAGAGAGATGAGTCTACGAAGCAGTAGACGTGGAGGCAGAGCTAGGAGAGCAGCATGAGGTGGTGTACATCCAAACATGGTACAACCACCCGCCTTAGTTATTCCTGCCAAGCTCAGGGAGCTGGAGGGTGGAGGAAAAGTGCGCCTGCATGCGGTCAAGGAGTGTGACCCAATGGCTCTAGAAATGATTCAAGGGACAGTCCGTGTCCACTACTAGTTGATGTAGTAACGGACGTCGATGTGAATCATTCCTTGCTTTCACAAATCTTGTTCCAGACCTAGAGTTTCCAGTAAACTGTGGACTTGACCCTCACGTCTGGAGATACCTTGAGAGGAGACTCGATAATCACACTTACGCCGATGGTGTGGTCAGACCCTCGAGGTGAGAGTTTCGGTTGGAATCTCTTAGTGGCAGCGTCGAGGCCTTACAACGTTAGTTTGAGTATGGAATGGGAAATAACTGTTCATAATCAAATTGACAGCTGTGGGAAAACGTCGGGATGGGTTTTCCTTGGTCGGCGGAAAAGGAAACCCCAGACAGCGCAGGGTAACTCTTGCACAGGAGGGTGCCACCGATCACTCTTGAGTCGGTCAACCTTACCCTCGTGACAGCAGCCTTTCGAGTTCCAGTTCTAATAGAAAATGGAGACTTCTGGAGTTCGAGGATGACGATCACGTCCTTATACGGGTCTCACCTCGATGAGGTTTACGGAGATGTGGCCAAGGCGGCAAGTTATCTCCGGGGTTCAGTGGACCTTCTTAGGTCCCCAGCTGGGTAGGCGGGGTGGTTTACTGCTTGACCCATTCACCGTAGTTGCACCAGGTGCACGACGACTACCACGTATCTCAACTGAGGAGATACGTGCTTGACCCTTCGCATACCATCGACCATGAGGAGCTGGATGATAGCGATGGGGTGTCATTCACGAATATTCTAGTGGGGATCGAGGATCGACAGGAGAAGATCCTAGGAGGACGATCGATTCCTCGGGTGCACTTTCCTTGGCAGTATGAAACCACCAGGTGAGCACATAGGAGCGGAAGGCTCAGATGCGTGCTCGGTACCGCTTTTGTGACCCTAGTTTGTGTTGAAGCTTTACGGGGACGTAAAGCCCTGAGGTGGGAGTAATGTAAAGATCTGGAAATTTCAAGGAAAATATTTTCCTTAATTTTCTTTGGAATTTTACAAGAACGCAGTTTCTGACGGTGCCTGATTCCGAGTCCCGGTGTGCCCGGAATTAATTTCCGAAGTTTGGCTCGGGTACGTTCAGTGAACGAGCGAGCGGGAATTTCTATCATTTGAACTGGTGCTCGGAATTGAAATCCGATTGCACCGATGAACTCGCAACGCCAGTAATCGCTTAAGGGAACCTTTACCGTAGTTGCGTTTGTGCGGGAGAAGAATTTAATTTTTGGGGTTTTATTAAAAAAGTGAATAAAATTGTTAAATCAATTTTATTTCATGTTAAGTTGCTAACTTCTCCCATGGGAAGTTGGTGGTGGGCCCACATCCATCCAACTTCCCATGTGTGGATATTTGAAAGGGTGGGGCCCACACAAACCCCTCCCCACCTCTTCAAATTCGTTAACGTTCCTAACCCCTCTAAACCCCCCATTTAAGTTTTGATAACTTAACACCTCCTTAATTTTATAACATCTTATGTTAATAACTTAAGTGAGTTAAATATGGGTTTTGAATTTTCAAACTCTTGAAATTCAAAACCTATATTGGGTTAATAAAATAAGTGGGAGGATTATTTTATTTTGGGGGTTAGTTGTTCTTGTGGTGGAGTCTTGGGAGAGAAAAGGCTAAGTCTTCTTCTTCTTCAACATCGACGAAGAACGCGAAGAACACCTCCAACGAAGAACATCTCCACCGAAGAACGCAACGTCTTCTTCCAACGACGTTTCCCCTTCGAACACACCTCGACGACAACGGAGTCGACGTTCTTTCCCCGCGAAGCCCGACCTCCGCGACGCTCGTCTTCCGCGGGTTGTTGACGTGCACCGTATCTGAATCGAGGTAGGGGTTTATTTATTTAATTGTTCGTGAATACAAACTTGGTGATAATCGTGGATTAAAACCCTTTTTGTTATTCAATAACGCGAGGGGGTCGGACCGCACAAACACGACCGACCCTCCTCCTTTGTTTTTCGTGATGGTATCTTGAGGATGATACGAGAAAACGTGGTGCTGTTGCACCACAAGATTTATTGCGGAAGATACGCGCGGCGCCGTCGCGCCGCGCTGTGGAAAGAAATCCAAGAACGCGATGCCGTCGCATCACGTCGAAGAAAGTCAAAGGCGCCGTGGCCGGAGCGGGGCCGCGGCGGAGGGAAGCGATGACGTCGCATCGCGCCGAATGGCATAGGCCGCAGCCGGTTCCGGGCCGCGGCGGAGCAAGATGACCGGCGGCCGGCACCGGGCCGCCGGTGTCGGTGAAGGAAGGACCGGCCGTCGTCGGTCCTTGGTGGCGAAACCGGCCGGCCAGTGCGAGCCGGCCGGGAAGTGGAGACCGGGGGAATTAATTCCCACGGCCGGGTCTTCAAGTGGCCCCAATTAAGGGGCCGCGGTTTCACAAAGGGGGGGGGGGGGCTTTGCCCCCCGCGTGCGGCACCCGAACGACGCGTTGGCCGCACCGCCGGCCGGGTCGCGCCGCCGGCCGGGCCGGGTCCAGCGGGACCGGGTCGGGTCGACCCGGTTCCGGTCGGACCAGGGGGGGGGGGGGGTCGGGCCGGGTCGGCCCGGGCCCAGACCCCCAGTTTCGGACCAGTTTTGGTCAAATGACCGTATCTTGGGCTACGGGCCTCCAAACGACTCGCCGTCAGCGGCAACACGATCCTTGGATCAAGACGGTCGTTTCGGTATACTATACTCAAGGTGCACCTTCCTTTTCGGGAGCCTACGTGGTTAAAACTCCATAGTTAAGCGTGCTTGGCCTAGAGTAGTGATTAGGATGGGTGACATCCTGGGAAGTTTCCCAGGGTGGGTGTGAGACGGAAAGGCCAATAAATAACAGACCAGGCGTCCGATTGACGCGCCGTCTATTTCGTTGAATTCCTCTAAGTGAGATGGATCTTTTGGCTTACTCCGCTCGAGGTTTGGATGCCGACGGAGTGCGGTCGGGTTGGAATGCACCGAAATCCAACCGGGCCCCTGGAACGAAAAAGCCAATAACTCTCAGACCGGGCGTCCGATTGACGCGCCGTCTGTTGCGTTGAGTTCCTGTTGACGATACTGAACTTTTGGCATCCTCCGCCCAAGTTTTGGATGCAGATGGATAGTGGCCGGGTTAGATCGCACCAAAATCCAACCGGGCCCCTGGAACGGAAAAGCTGATATCTTTATGACAGAACGTCTGTTTGACGAACAGTCAGCGGCGTTGGTGATCGCGTTTAGAAACGGTCTCTATGAGTTTACCCTATGAGAGTTCGGGGTACAGTTGAGATACGGTCGGGTTTGGTTCGCTCACGAAACCAACCGGGCCCCTGGGACGAAAAGGCTAATAACTCACAGACCGGGCGTCCGATTGACGCGTCGTCTGTTGCGTTGAGACCCCTATGACGTGGCGGTCCTTTGAGATACTTCTTCGTGGGACTTTGAGATACTTGGAGTATCGACCTGTAGCTCGTGGAGCGGAGCCTCCTAGTGACGAGCGTGCGGAGTATGGAGACCGTGTAGCTGGCTGAGACCCGACGACTGCTGATCGAACGACTCGGTGTGTTACAGAGGTGCGCTTGGTTGTAGAGGCACATGGGAGCGCTTGGTTGTAGCGGAAGACCCACGACAGAGGTGAGCTTGGTTTTAGCGGCACATGGGAGCGCTTGGTTGTTGCGGAAGACCCACGAAAGAGGTGCGCTTGGTTGTAGCGGCACATGGGAGCGCTTGGTTTTAGCGGCAGACCCACGACAGAGGTGCGCTTGGTTGTAGCGGCACATGGGAGCGCTTGGTTGTAGCAGCTGGCCTGCAGTACTCGATGGGTGGAGTTCTTCAGCAGTCTTAGGTTAGTGAGCAGTACCTCGGAGTCGTGACAGGACCACTGTACACTCCAGAGACGGAGCTCTTCAGCAGTTACGGTTTCGATAATGAAAATCCTAGTTGAGTTGAGACTTTTGAACATGTGTTTACCTCATGATTGAGATGGGTCACTTTCTAACTTAGGTATATGTATGGGCATATACCCGGGTAGTGGTTATCCATTGATTTCACAATCCTTGTGTTTCCTCATGATTGAGATGGGTTACTTGATAACTTAGGTATATGTATGGGCATATACCTAAGTAGAGGTTATCTGTTGAGATCTTCTTTGTGGTTATCCTTGTTGGTTTAGTGAGACCTTGATGGTCTTGAGGTTCCTACTAAGTATCGTTATACTCACCCCTGCACGGGCTATGTCCGCACCTCGTTGTGTTGGTTGCAGACGACGGGAAGTGCTGACAGAGGCCGAGTGTTCGAGGACTGGACGGTACCTGGAGGTGAACTATACGACGAGATGGTACCTGGAGGAGGACCTCACGACGAGACGGTACCCATAGGTGGACGTGATGATGAGGCAGTACCCGAAGGTGGACCACTGGGCGGACATACTCGGAGAGGACGGCGGGACCCGAGGAGCAGAGGAGCTATCTGTACACACCCTTCAGGTGGGATTTCCAGTGGACAGCTCGGCGTAGCAGCTTTACTTTTCAGTTGCTGTTTTCCCTTCGAGTTGTACTTTACAGTTAGGCTTGTATTTCCGGCCCATTTTTACTTTCTGCACTTACTGTTGTACTCAGTTTTTACTTAGTGTTTACTTCTTCCGCTTGTACTCTGTGTGATTGTTTACTTTACAAAGGCAATGCCTTCCCTTTTTACCGGGATTTACGCCTTGGTGCTAGTCGCCAGCCCCTGGCCTATGGAAGGCGGGCTTGGGGTAGTCACGGCACGGGCCCCGAGGACGGGTCGTGACACTTCTAACTATAGACATGAACAATGTTTCCAGAACGGTAACCTTCTAACTGTGACCTTCTAACTGTAGACTTGAACAGTGTTTCCAGAATGGTAACCTTCTAACTGTGACCTTCTAACTGTAGAATTGAACAGTGTTTCTAGAATGGAAACCTTCTAACTGTGACCTTCTAACTGTAGACTTGAACAGTGTTTCTAGAACGGTAACCTTCTAAGAGTGACCTTCTAACTGTATACTTGAACAACGTTTCTAGAATGGTAACCTTCTAATAGGGACCTTCAAACTGTAGACTTGAACAGTGTATCCAGAACGGTGAGGTCTAACAGTGACATTTTCTTTCCTTTGCTAAATTTTGAGTATGTGAGCAGTGATTCCAGTTTCCTACAGTTTTTCCCCTTTGACGTTTCCTTTGACGTAAAATACACTTAAATCATTCTTTTAAGGGATCTTAAGGAAGATTCAAATGCCATAAATCCTATATTAATTATTCCTATGGCTCGGGATGTTTTACATGGTCAAACCGCATGGGTTAATGCGATCTGCTTTTAATAGTGAATTAAACGTATCTTAAACTGTCGCCAAATTATATCTTCAAAGAGGGATGTGATATCATTATCCATTGTTCTTCCTCTTTGTTATCAGCTATGAGACGCTAGAACCTTTAAATCCTTCACGTAGGAGTTTTACAATCAAACTTTACTCCTAAGATTGGTTCTGCTTTGTTTTGATGCCACCGAGCTGAATCGATCAATCTTTCATATAAGGTATGTTGTATCACCATTCTTTGGGGTTATTTTTCTCCGGTTTTTCTTTCCATATTATAGCATGTAATCTCCATTCATATAATGGGTTTTTCTTAGGGTTTGGTTGGTACTGTCGTACCATGGCATCTTTGGGTGGATGCAGTTGTCGCGAGAGGAGGATTGTGACCTGTTGTGTGGATAAAGAACATCAAGAATTGTTGAGGTAGGGGATTCATGGCTTCTCTAATTGTATATGTGCAAATGTAGAATTAGCATGATTTATCCCTTTGGATCATAATGAAATTGACCCAATTAAATACTTGAACTGGATTAAAATGATTGGTTGATCGCATGTTGTTGCTTTGTACCATGATAACGGTTTGCCTCATGTTTTTCTAGATATAGTGATATCTATGATTTCATTGATTAGTCCATCGTTCTTGATGGAAATTGATAATGAGTGTAAAGCCGGAATTAATTGATAATTAATTGGATAAAGATAAAGACGCATGTAAATGAATCTTGTTGACATCATTGTTGTAGTTGTTCTAATTTGATGTTAATCAAGTTAGGGAAGTAAGCATGATTGTTTAATTGTGATAGATTACAGATTAGGTCTCCCATAATTGTAACCTATGAATGAAAAATCTGCTAATTCAATAAGTATTAAAGAACAGATTGTGTGAGAATTCCTTAAAGGGTTCCGAGTTACCCTCTTGATTGTTAAAGGGTCAAGATCCCCCGGATGTGATGTTGTTTTTTCTTGCTGCTTGTGTTGTGAAATGAGACATGATGGCTGTTGTGATATGTGGAGGCATGGGGACTTGTGGTTGTGGCAGCAGATGACACCTAGGGTGGCGAGATGCATCAGCTTGTGCATGTGGGTGTCGGGGAGGACATAAAGGATGATGGTATGGGGGGATGTGATGGCTGGATGTTGGAGATTTTGTTTAGCTGTTTATCATCTTTACTTTTCCCCACTGCTCAAGGCAGCTGTTCTTGCTTAACCTTCTTCCAAATGAGGCGAAGACATGCAGGGTATGCCACGTGCTTTCCGTGTTTAGCCTCTTAAGGGAGAATGGGTCTATGCTCTTACTATAGGCGGCAATGACTCGACGGGTAGTATATCTACTCACCGTGTTGACCCCCCTTTGTGTTTAGTAGCATAGGATGCCTTTCTATAATTCCTGGTAATATGGGAATGTAATTCTGTAATGAAAGTTTGACTAAATGGTGATAATCCACTGAGATGGAGATACTGGAATTTAAAGGTGATGTGAATCTTAAAAGGAGCATTTGATTTTGAATGTGATGCCAATTCAGTTTAATGTGTGATTGTTCATGGTTAATTAATGTTTAAAGAATTAATTAACGTACAATGGAACTAATAAAAAGAGAATGGATTAATCTAATAAAGCTCTTCAAATTTTTGTGTGTTTATAGGATACTTAGTCTTAGAAGTAGCATCCCGGAGTCTGAGAGACGATAGCTACAATTGTATCTAAGACTAGGTAATGCCCATAGTGTGGATGTGAGTTATATATATATTATGTACCTTTTGTGTTTCTATATGATACTACACCCTTTTGGTATGGGAAACTAACACCCCAGGGATTCTAAGCCCTGGGGTGGTGTTTTCCCCAATATTCCGATGGGAGGACGAATGGCTGACTACCCCCTTTGGCCCCGCTCTCTTATCTTGGTAGATACATGTGCCAACAGGCATAAAAGTTAGTTCCCCAAATATGTGTGTAGAGGGATGTAATGGATTATGGTTATTTCACACACATATATTCTGTATATAGTATCCTATGGAATACTATAGGTGTAACATGTATAGGCTGTGATGGATTGAGGATCCCTACTCAGTGTATGGGCTATAATGGCTTGAGGTATAATACCCGATGTATGATACACGTTATGCAGGCTGTAGTGGCTCCCGATACATGCCTGGTTACTTTTGGTTGATAGGATGGTGTGGTTCTTTGCCCAGGTTTCTACGGGAAAGTCGTTGTGGTGCACGAGGTGCAGATTGTGGAGCTTAGCCCAGGTGTCTCCGGGCAAGCCTTTGGAGAGAGATGCACAGGACGTATGTCGTTGGGCCAAAGCGGAAAATCAGTGGGGAATTCATAGCAGTGTACCCTTGATATTCTTTACTATATTCTATATTCTTGTATGTGTTACTTGGTGAGAGTATCCATGGTGAGGTTGAGACCATAGTATACCTGTTTAGGTGACGAGTTAGTTTCACTTGTTCTTCAATGGGCTTTAGCGTGATTTCTTTACTTTTTCACGAGAGGCTTGGGGAGGGTCCTACTGAGTATACTTTTATACTCAACCTATGTATATATAAACTATTTTTCAGGTCACACAGAGCAGGTTAGAGATCAAGCTGGTTACTACTAGCTTGTGATTGGAGGAGCTGTTCAGGCTTGTGGTCGCTGTCGTTTTACTTTCTTTTTGGTACTTTTAGTTTTCCGTTTCAGTTGTAGTACATTTTCATGAAATTTCATATATGTACATGGGATTCTTTTATATTTAAGTTCTGAGTTGGAGTTGATTGGTGTCTATGTTATCTCTCTCTTCCGCATGTGTTCTCTTAGAGGGTAATGCCTCCCATTTGTGTGTTTACTACACCCTCGGTGCTAGTCGCCAACCCAGGGCCTACTGGAGGCGGGACTCAGGGGTCATTATCTTCCTTCTCACATTGATGACCCTGGAGGGTTACACTTTTTGGGGAGGGGTTTGTGACATTTATAGCATGATTTTTCATCACTGAATACTTAATCATAAATAATCCCGATAGACGATGAGGCCGCAACATAAAATATTTTTTCTACTTTGATAACATTGATTCATAATAACCATAAATAAATAACACAAAAATATACTTAAAATATCATGATTAATATATATATTCATTATATTAAATGTTAATGGGATTTATATACACCTTGTGAAATAATATATGTTCATAACACAGTGCACGTCACAATGTGGGAAAATTGAGAGAAAATTCCCTTACCTATTCGGTAATTTTTTAACCATAAAATTCATGAAAGTGATATCCTAATATGTACATTTAAATAACAAAAATTATATTTATAATAATCATAAAATAAATTCATGTAAATTAAACACACCACATACAATAAATAGGTGGTGAACATGATTTGTGTCTCTCAAAAAATAAAAGTGAGACAGAAATCCCTTACCTTATGTCTTGACTTCATTGTACTCATTAAATAATAATTTATAATAAATACAAGTTAATTATAAATATATTAAATAAATATATTAATTTATATTATACCATATATTATTTTCATATGATCTTCTATATCCCATTTATTAATAATTCCACATTAAAGTTACGTATCATGTAATAAATTCATTATTTTTCGAATATGTTTTGTTTTTTTTATATTTTTGGTCCTATTAATTTAAAACTGTTTAAATAATCTCCAAAATGATAAAATTTACATAAATTCCATATATATGTTTTATATTTTTATTTATAATAATCTATAAAATATATAAATAGGAAATGAAATACTTTGTTCATGAAGATGGTAGGTTGTACATATGCAAGAACGTTGTTTCCATTTTATTGTTAGATTGAAATAAATAAAATTATATGATAAATTATAATTAAATAATAATTTTTATATCATATATATCTATTATTTTTATTAAACACTTACTTAATACATTCCATGTAAATCTTTAATGAACCATATCTCTTCGCGAGAAGGTAGTCCTCCATACACACTAATAATGTTATGATATTCCCAAAAAATAGAAAGCATGAAGTTATGTGTGATATAAAAATTATAGAATAATAATAATATCATAAATATCATAAATATAATATATAAACAGTATTTATATCATTATTCACATCCCTCATAGGTAGTAATTAAAAAATGAATGACATCAGTTCACTAGGGAGTAATCTGTCGTACAAACAAACGATGATTTTGTAACCCATTTTCTTGAAGTGTGTATCGTTATAGGTAGTAACCTTAACATAAAAAATATAAGTATATATGAGATACTTTGGTTATTATATAAACATTATATAAAAATAATTTAATTGGGTTGATAAAGAAATAAATCAAAATTGTTCGTTGACTAACGTTACCTCTTCTTTGAGTGTCTCCTTTTGGTTTGCACCGAAGGAATCACTTAGTTGGATTAATTCCCAAGGTAAGGATAATAGGATGATAAGAGATAATTACAGAATTTATTTGGTATATTTTTTATATCCAAATGGGTTTTAGAGGTGTGAAGAGAGGGGATATGGTGTGGCCTTTTATAAGGGAGATGAGTGGGAAACATATAAATATTTGAAAGAGAGAATTCCACCCATGTTTTCCCATGTAAAGTGGATCCAATAATGGACTAATATAGATATTATAAGGGATTTTTTCTAAATATATCCAGAAAATCGAGGTTTTAAAAGTATCTAGGACATTTTCCCCACTAAGATTGAAGTTTAGTCCCTTGGTAAACTCGTTTTTCTCTTAATTGGGGTGGTTAATTTTAAATGTTTTCACTAATCAATTTGGTCAAACATTAATGGTAGTAATTATAAATTATAAATTATTATGAATAAAAATATTGAATATATTTTTCCAAATTAAATTCACTTAAGTGGAAGAAATTAATTTAAAATTTAATCCCCCAAATGATACAACTAGTTTTTAAAGTTAAAATGTTCAATAGTATGAAATATATTTATATCCAATTTTAATGAAGCATTGATTAAATATACTAAATTAGATTTAATGATTTATAATTTAACTAATTATAATTTAAAAATAGTTTGAAATATAATTCATCTATATAAAAAAATTAGATTAAAATACAATTCTCAATTTAAATTAAGTATTTTTTTCACTAATCATCCAAAAATGAAATATTTCAAAAAAATACAAACAATTCATCTTAAGACAATAATAAAAATATCAATTAAAAAATTAATTTTATTTTATCAAATTAAATTTATAGAAATTTCAAAAATTAGTTTTATTATATTTGACAAAAGAACATAAAATTCCATTCTATTGAGAGAGTAATATTTTCAAATCATATAAAGACTCTAGTAAAAAGTTTGTATTTTATTTTTAGTATGATTTATTATATGAAACCATTATAAATAATAATTTAAAATTATTTTTTACTATTCATATTATCAGGTTTAACTTCTTGGTTATAATGTTGTCATTTAAATAATTATTATAATAAATTCTTGTTTAGTATAAACTCAATGTTTCTTGTAACACAAGTTTAACTCAGTGTTTCATGAAACACAAGATTAAATTTCAATTTTGTACATGGAAATAAAATAAATAAATTTAATTTATTTAAAGAAAATCATAAAAAATATGGGTGTTAAATTTTTGATTTTTTCTAGAGAGTAATTTTATGTCATGGTTGCTTAATTGTTTTGAGGATTCATCACTCAGTATTCATCTTTGGTTGCAGCATGTTAGAGGAATTCTAAATGATTCGGAGACCATATTAGGTCTACCTTACTTTTTACGAAATATTTTTTGAGATTATTATTTTGTTTATTCTTGGAGACATTTTGAAATATTTTGTGTGTCAGTTTGATCATTTTTGAGGATATCAGTTGTTGGGCTTGAGGTTGGGCCATGTTGATCGATGTTTTTGGATGTTTTCTCTCTCCCGTTTTGTTTTTTGACCGTGAACATTCTGGGGGTAGAAATTTTCATGATGAAAATAATTGTAACCCCCAATTTTCACTATTAATCTTAATTTTCTAAATTTTATCTTATATTTTTTAGTTACGAGTCTCAATGTTTTTATCCTAGAGTTTGGTGTTTTGAATGTTTTTTAGGTGTTGCATTGTTAACCACATAGTTTGGAGTAACTATGCCGTACCTGTGTGGAGAAGGATTTCTTAGGGATAAAGATAATTTTCATGGCCTCCACATGGTTTTTCAATATTTATATAGCACCCCAGAAACTATATAGCTTCTCGTATCCAAGGTAGTGGCCTACGTATGGTTTTCCCATGGTTTGGAAAACCCTGCACCCAAACATTGATGCTTTCCCAAGGTTTATTTTTTTATTATTTTATCAAATATACCATTTTGAACATAAAGATATTTCACCTCTTTCTTCCCCGTATGAGTCATCTAACCCTTGTAAGGACAAGGAGGAGCTCCGACCTCCTTCACCTTTGATTCTTGGATTAAATTTGATTTTTTTAAAATATTTTGAGGTAAATATTCATCTACTTCTATCTTATTCCCTTACTTCACTCATTGTTATTGGTTTTGGATTCTCATATGAACCCTAGAACTATTATTTCTAATTTTAGGGTTTTGGGTGATTATAGTGTTGTGGTTTTTGGTGTTTTAGGTTTATATATTCTATATATATCCCCATTTGGGTGATCACTATTGAAGGGGATGAGTTATGATTCGTTTTGGCACTATTTCCACCTCTTTAAGGTAGGTGTTTCTATATAATTGTTTCATTATGGAATTAAAATCATGATTGTGATTTATAAATTACCTTTTAAGAATGTACTAATGTAAATTCTATATTTTTGATGATTTAAAACCATTTCATTGTGTTTTGAGCATGGAATAAAGGGTTTCTCATTTAAATTCATTGTTTTAATATTTGAAATGGATTTTTATTTTTTAAGAATGCGTAAAATGCATATGGGGATTTTTGAAATGGTTTCGATAATATTTATTATATTATTATCTATTTTTTCTTGTCAATCATTGAAAAATATTTGTTAAAGATATTTTGGTTTTAAAGTGAGGTCTTATCCTTAAAATGGGTTTTGGAGGGGTTCTTTGATAAATATAAAATATTGGTTTAATTTTTTTTTTCATTTTAAACCCATTGTGAAATGACTTAACGGTTCCCTTAAAGTGTGGTTTATGGAAATGGATGTCCGTTGGCCATGTTTTAGACTTAAATAATACGCATATTAATGGGTGGATTTGAAATGTTTTAAATGATTTTTGAGATTTTTATCGATTTCGAAATATTATTTACATTGGTTTTTTATGAAATGTGGAAAGAGATTGTAATTTTGAGACATGTTATAATGTTATATGCCTGTTTGGACCTTTTTTGAAATGGTTGGTTGAGAAATACACCTCTTTATTTCCCCCATGAATTGTTTACCCCTTCTGTGGGTTATTTATCATTATATGATTCTTTTTTCTCACCTTGTTTGAGAATATGATTGTTTATTCCACATGTGAATTGGATATAAGGGTATATTAATTATGAGGGTGTTGGGTTTGAGGGATAGGACTTTCTTGTTCCTTCTATATTAATCTTGGCTTGCATGTTCTGTTGTGTCACTTTTTTATTGGTCATGGGACCCAGAGTACAATGTGGGAGATATATATTTATATCACACTAGTTGGTTAACACATTTCTGTTATCCCTCCCATAATTATAGGATCTAGATCTAGTAGGGGGATTCATCATAATTAGGATTTTGTAGGCTAGTCGGATGACTTTTGTTTTAGATTTTAGCATATACTGACAGTTATTCTGTGAGTGGAAAATCTTAAAATATTATGTGTGTCTCATGTTAGGGAACCAAGGGTAGATCCCATGAAACAGTTGAGTTATTCATTAGTTGTTGATATCAGAGATCTTTATCTAGTTCTGTATTATATCATTTACCCTTTACTATATTATCGTGACACGCATGCATTTCATTCACTGGTTATATTCCTTTTAAATTGTGATCCTACTTTGTTATGTTTGAACCGTATGTGTTTAGGTCATTTCCATTGAATAATGGTTTTCAAATACACTTTTATAAACCTATTCTAAATTTAAAGACTCTTTTTTTGGGTTTTATTACATATTTAAAATTGGGTGTTTCATTTTAATGATGGATTCAACTAGTTAAATGTCTATAAATTTATTATTACCATTTTAAGGAAACAAATTGGCTATTTTGAGAATTAACTTGGTGTGTGGTTTTGAAAAAGATTTATTTGGTGTGATATTTTTTAAAGATAATATTTTTAGTTAAATAATGTAAAATAGTGAATTTTGAATGATACATTTAAACTATTTACCTTTTTTTACATATTTAAATTTTTGATGTCCTACTTTCTAATCAAATTTTCTAACTACATTTTATAAATCTCCATATGAAAAAAATTTCATAGCCTTAGAGGGTTCTCGTGACCTACTTTGATTTTTATGTTGCACCTATAAATTACTGGTTCTTGGTTTCTAGTAGGATTCTTAGTTTTTTTACATATGATGATATGGGGTTATTTGGGTGGTCGTGAGAAAATTGAGCATTCATAGATATGTTTTTTTAGTCTGGATCAAGTTGGTTTGAGTTTTTTATATATGGTTAGTGTTGCATCAGCCAAGAAGGCCACCCTTGTACCTGCTTTCAGTTTTTTATTTCTGATTATACCATGTTGTTTCATTCTATTTATGGATGATGTTTTATATTTTTGAAAATGGGATTGATTAGTGTAATTAGTTTTTACCTATTTAGTATGCTTTTTTATTTTGAATAATTATATGTTTGAAGTTTCATAAACATCCAATATTATGGACCCGATGTCAGACTCTTAGATGATGTTCCACGATCTTTTATCCTTGATTTGGGTAAAATCATTCCCAAATAGATTTTTTTTAAAGTTTCAGGATTTGGTTTCCAACCCATGGGAATCAAGAACACCTTCAAGACTTATTGAATGTTGGTTTGGGTGGCAAGTAGAAGGAATTATGGGTTGGTTCGCTACACCTTCCTGCTCAAAGATCTCTAGTTCTCCTCTCATTACATTATGATATACTAGCATATCATGAGAGAGAGAAAGATAATTCCTAATTTATGGATGATTTAGTTTCAACATATGGATATAACCTGGATTAGGGACATCATTCGACTATTTTTTATGCACTTTATAGAGCATGTGGGATGATGAAGGTGGAAACAAAAACTCTATGTTGTAAGGTACACACACAATGTTATTCATTTTTTATACACATTATTTCGGGTTTTACGCATGGATTTATTTATTTATGAGTTTATTACTAATTTTTATATGTTTAAAAAGTGTTGTTAGATCTTATTAATCCTTTCATCTCCAACCTTTATACAATTAAATATCATCTTGAGGTGGCCACTCAACTTAATTTCACCCCAAATGGGTCCCCGATGGGTCTGGTCATGTTAGTATTTATGTTATTTCCTTTAATAGTGTATTATATATATATATATATATATTACTAACATAGGCACACACACACAATACACAAACACAAATAAAAATATATACTGAATAAAACATCTAGGTGTGTATGTGAAAAACACACACACATATATATAAATACATATTCACAATCATAAATATATTTTCATGTGTGAATCTATGTGTGTAAATATATATTTATAATCAGTGTATATATATGAGATATAAATAAAAATTATTAAATAAGAATACTAATGAGTGAATAGAAATTGAAAAAATCACATGATTGGCATTAAAAAAATACATCGCAGGAATAAAAAAATTCAGAATAACATAGTCAGTATTTACTTTTGGATTTTAATAATGAAATAGAAGATCTAGTACCCTTGGTTAGTAGTTCATAGAAATGACATGTGATCAAACTATAAAGGAAGAATAAGGAAATAAGAATTGGGTTTAAGTAGGTTTAAAGTAGACAACCCTTTATCAGTGCAAAGTTTGCACTTAGAAAGGAACAATATACTTTAAAAATTATCCTTGGGAGGCAGGGGTGGGACTTAAACCCATGGAACTCAGGAAAGTTCTAAAAGAATATCCACTTAACATATGAACTCTTTTATTAAAATTTTTATGTTTTATGATAAAATATACAACTAACATTATTATATAAAAAATAAAGTATAAAATTATACATATACATATACATATACATATACATATACATATACATATATATAATTATATATATTATATATATATATTTATAATATACCATTTTAAATAATGTTCTATACATGTATGTATAATATATATGAAGTTGTTATTTAAATATAATTTTTATTTTTCTCGTTCATTCACACAGGATGAAATATCCATAAAAAATAATGGCTATTATTTTTGAAAAGAACAATAATGTGAATTATTGGTGTAAAATAATGAAAAATAACTACAAAAAAAGGAAATTTCGTTGTAGATATTGTAATAAAAAATGATTTTTAAGGTTTATTGGGAGTTTTTCCTTCAAGATAAATATATGTGTACATGAGTAATATGAAACACTATTCTAGTGTTTTATTTGTTGTTTTCATTTAATTTTGTAGCATGCATAGTAACCAAAATATAAATTAATAAATTTTTAAAATAAATTAATTTATTGGAAACATGAATAACTAATTTTACAAAATCAAAAGTTTAATGGAAACATTATTATTACAATAATAAATGGAAATAATCAAAACTAATCTTCAAGTGGTTGTACACTTCGTCAATTTTATTAGACCGATAAAATGATAAATATTCCACAATAAAAATATAATCATGGTTAACATAAAATTCCATATCATTTTTATGAAAGAAAATATTTGAAACCGTTCACATAAAATCACTTAAAATATAAAACACAATAGATGGAATTCAAGAAATTGTATAGAAAATGCAATAGTTCACTGGCGAATCCTTTTATTTTATTATACCTATATATCACATAAATATTTAATAAATTTATTAAATGTATTCATAAAATAATGTTATTTAAAAGTATAAAAACATACACATGTATTTATAAAATAATTAAATTTAAAAGGAAAAAAAGATAGCATATTACACTACAATTTTTTCAATAAGCTTCATAATAACCCTTAGAGATTAAAAAATGGATAGAAATAATAATATTCCATAAATAAAAATTAGTTTCAGAAAACAAATTCAAAATAAATATTATGATAAAAAGATTACAAATCAGTTATTAGAAAAAAACAATTTAATACTGTCACATTTTTCAAATTCCAAAAATAATCCCAAAAAAATTAAAAAATTACTATTATCTAATTTAACTGAAAATGAGGAGGTTATAAGAATAAAATCCTACCATATCATAGAGGAAAAGGGTAACGGTGGTGGTGAGACTCTGAAGTCACGTTAGATGAGTACACTAAATGTCGACACATTGCTGGGGGTGCAGGTAGAGGATCATAGTTGCAATTACCACCTTCAAGATTTCATATGGGATTCAATAAGTTTATGTTGATTATTATATGTGGGATCATTATAAAAAAATAATACCTAAAAACTATAATAGGAAAGGAGTATATTAATAAATGAAATCAAAGCTCCGGATTGCATTAAAATAATTATAAAAGAACAATGATATACAACAAATACATTAAATGTATTTGATATGTAGAATCATAAATTTTCATATAGAATAACATAATAAGTAATATGATTACATATTATATATTTTTTTATTTTATATGAAATTTAAAATATGGAATCATTAAATTTTTTGGTAATCCAATCATTTAAATTCCGGGAAAATATTTACAAATTATTAAAAGAATAGTTTTAAGTAATAGAAAAATATATTAGAAGATATATACTAATATAAAAAATAAATATTTCTTAATCTTAATTTTATAATTATCAAAGTCATAAGAAAACTTTAATTTTTATTTTTTAAAATGATGGAATCCAAATTAACAACATTTTGAATTTTCATGGAATCTTCATCATAAATGTTGTCTGAAAAATTACAAGGAAAAATAAATTAATGAACTGAATAAAAAGTATTCATATGATACATAATTAAAATTGTATATCATGTGTGTATACTACATATAGAGTTATATATATATATATTTCTTATTTAGGATATGTATATTTTTTAAAATGAATTATAGTGTCAATATAGGATGACATCATTGAAAAGTATTTTCATTTTGTTTATTGCATGGTGATGTAGTTCATGATATTGATTGCATATGATAAGAATTGGAGAACATGTAATAGTTAAATTAATTTTATACATTTTGAATACAAAATTTAATTTTAGCATATGAAAGTAACTACATTAAGAAATTTTCTTTTACACCTGCATGCTAAAACCATGTGCATACATAGAAAATGAATTAGTATGCATCTAAATAGTTAAATTTCACGCACGCACACACACACACAAATATATATATATTACCAAAAATAAATTGGATTAAAATATTTTTTTATTGGTATGAAAAAATTATAGATTTGGGATAACTATTTATTTATGAAATTTCGTGCACTTTCAATCAAAACACCATATATTCAATACTAATAATGTGAAGAAACTCTTTATATATTTAAAGGAACAAACTAATGTATATTGAATATAAATTTTATTTTTCATGCATGATACTAAATTATAATTTGAGATAAACACATTTCAGGTTTCATATATATATAATCTATTCATTTATTAATATATAATGCATTTTTACATTAACTAACATTGAATTGAAAAGCATTTTCATTCATCATATTATGTACGAAAATATGTGCATATTAAAATTTTAAATATATTAGTTAATATTTATATAAATTTAATGTGTTATTTTTTCATATTAGTTTTTATGTATATAAAAAATGATATTCATGCTTGAAAGTTACCATATTCAACTATATAATTATAAAAGAGGTTTCATAGAAGGATTACCTATTCTGCAGGGTAGTTTAGAATTTCTAAGTAAATGTTTTTTCAAAAAAATTCATATGAGACAACATATTTTTAATAAAAAAGACATGTCACATAGTAATAACAGTTATGGTAAATAGGGTATGGGTTATAGATAGCTTTAGAGAAAAATTCCTAGAATCCAAAAATTTTGGGAAAGAGACAAAGCCTTCGCAGGTCTAACAAATAAATATGAGATCCTTATAGATATTCTAGGATAAGTCCCTGAAAACATTTAATAATCAAACTTGGGTTGATGTGGCCCCATTGAAAGTTGTCAAGTTCGATCATATAAGTGGGTCGAGAACATTGTTTTCACATAAATCACCCCAACTCCTCTATGTAGTTTTACATTAATGTCCCTATGATGGATCAAACCTATTATAATATTGATTATACTATCTATTTTAATGTAATTACTGAACATGATGATTTGGTTATTTCTTTTAACTCTCTCAGGAATGAAAGTTACTAGTTTTTCTCTTTAGTGAAGCCAAAAGAACATTTGAAGCATACATTGTCATTGTATTATATATTATTAATGACAGAAATTCATAAATTTCTATAAATTGAATTTAAAAAAGGGTGGGAGGTACTTGTGGGAGCTTAAATGTAACAATCGAGATGGTTTCAAGAAGAAGAGATGAAGATGGTGTTCCATGGTAAATTCTTCTAAATACAATGGAAGATCAATGTGTTTTTTCTTACTTCAGTAGAGGATCAATATTTTTATATTTTGATAGGTTTTTATATGTTTAGTAATTATAATACTATAATGAAGGAAATTTTTAGTAGATCATCTTAAAAAAGATCCATAGATGGGGGTTTGAAAAAACAAATACATATTTCAATATATGTGAATTTCATTTAGATGTATATTAGATTGATTTTTGATAAATTTATTATATTATATTACATATTAATTTTTTATTTTTTTCATGAATGTTATTAATTATAGAAACATTTCATATTCCACTATATACATATAACGAGAATTATTAATATTTGTTGAAATATATAGTAGCTATATAATAGATACTAAATAAGAAGTACTAGATTGGAAAATAATGTTACATATGAGACTAAATATGTGTATCTTTGTAAATATGTTATTGAAAATCTTCGAAATAATTAAATGATGTTTAAAGTACAAGGTTGTACCGTAGTTGATCAAGTTAGGATAACCAAACTAATGTGATCAAACTTCATTTTTGTCACTTGAAGTTACACTTAAGATACAACCCCAGTAATAATAATAGTATTAGACAAATTTTAAGAGTATGATTAGAATTGGATCCCATAGTTTGTATAATGAAATAAACAGACATTAAATTTAAATGGCTTTATGTATTTAAATGTAATGAACATATAATGCATTAATAATAATTGAAATATTAAAGGAAAATAAATAAATTGGAAGATAACAAAAAGATAATTAACATCAATTTCATTACCTATAGAAGAAAAAATAAAATTATCAAAGATCTTGATGAATAAATTATTATATAAGATATGAGATGAATATTTAAAAGAGGGAGAATATTAGAAATTTAGAGAACCATACATCTCATACCAAATAATAACATGGAATTTTTATTTGAAATTAATACATTATTAATGCTTGAATATACTATAAAAATGATCCATAATATTCAAACACACATTAAAATATTGAAGGTGTCTGAAAATATATATGAGTAGAATGAAATAAATAATCATAGCACAATGAAATAAGCATACAAAAATATAAAAAAAATCATGTCTTGTGAATTATATACTAGTTCGTAAGATTTGTTATATTTTCTAAGAGAAATAGAATTTTCAATTCTCTAAGAATGTTTCCCAGGAATGATATAAACCCTAGAGTACATAAATTAATTTTCAAATTGTATATTAAGGACATTAATCTTGTGTTAACTACTTGATTTTGAATGATACAATTTTAAGTTTGTGGAACCTAGAGTCATGAAAATATCAACTAAAAAAGACAATATTCTCTTGTAATTTTTTTTCATATTCATTATTTTTGAGATAAAATCTGGCCTTACTTGTGATAGTAGAAAATATAAATAAATAGGATGGATTTCATGGAAAAAATAGAAAAATTGGGGAATTAATATTTTTTAAAATGAAACAGTGTCATGAAAATATAATTTACAAAATAGTAAAATTTTTTAAAATCACCACATAATATATTTGGAAAAATAAACTTTTTATAATATTTATCAATAGGTAGACA
Organism: Viscum album; assembly: GCA_963277665.1. NCBI lineage: Eukaryota > Viridiplantae > Streptophyta > Magnoliopsida > Santalales > Viscaceae > Viscum > Viscum album. The sequence continues at coordinate 152,622,944 of OY728157.1, forward strand.
AGGTAATGATCAAAAGAAGATAGATTTCTATCCTAAATATCATATATCAAAATTTTAACCAAAAGCAGGTAAAAAAATATTAAAATGAAATAAAATGAAATTAATTTTATATAAAATGTTGTATATGTAATTAATAACATTATAAATCCGTAGTAAAAAAATAATGTTTGAAGTGAGTTATTTTGGATTCCGGAATTAATAAACCAACCTTGTTAAACATAAGATGTCAACTGAAATGGCTCTCCATAAGGTGGAGTTGAAAACAAGAAGTAAAACATGCCACATATAAAATATAAAATAAATAAATTTTCAAATTATATCTTAGAAGAAAAGGTTCTCAAGCTTGAGATATAAAATTGAAGACAAAATGCTAAACTCGAATACAAAAAAAGTCAAGACCCAAACCAAAACAAAAATATTTCAATGTGAAAATACATCACTACAATCCCTATTCACTATAAAGATGACATCAAATAAGGGATCTAGTGAGATACAATATTCCCTTCCCTTTACTCGTGTCCTATAAAACCATTTAGGTATATTCCCAAAGGCATGTGTTGTGTGTAAGGAAAATTCCCTGTATGATACCACCACGAATCTATACAAGGTATATATCCATGAAACCATTACCTCTAGATTTAAAATAAAATATGTTTATAATGAAATTTCAAATGAAAAACATTTTTATAAAACATCTTTAGTTTTCTTTAATGAATTTTATATTCATATAATCCAAGAATATGAAAATTATATGAAATATAGTATAGAGTCATTATCATAATCAACCATTGAAATACCATAAGTTTAACATGTAAAAATTCATACATAAAAAATACCATCATGAATAAAACCAATAAAAATTGGTGTCAAGCCTATGGGAATACATAATTAGAAATGTTAAAGAACAATAATAAATTAATACTATGAATCCAAGGGAAATCGTATTTTTACACAGTTAGTCGATATCATTATTATTACCTATAATAGTTCCACACTTAATAAGGTTTTTATATGTCCATAATCTGATACACAAAGGGTTTACAATGTGATAATTTTTTAAATTTTTTTAGTAAACCATAACAAAATCCTATAAAATATTTACCCATAAATAATCACCGCTCTTTTTCTTGAAAATTCATTTTTAGGGAAAAACCATATTTGATGAAATTCATGAAATACATAATGTGATTTTTTTTAAAGAAAAACCAATTTAAAAACCCATTTTTATGCCACCCATGACAAACTATCATAAAATAAATGTTCCATGATATTAAATAAATCATTTTCACAAACCAAAACCAAGGATGATATAATAAAATCAAGTAATTCATGAGTTAACACCATTATACAAGGGAACATACCTCTTCAATGGGGAAAACCATGTCACCTTTGAATACAAAGATTTAAATTGATGAAATTATGTCCTAAAAACCTATATCCATAATAAACATCATCAATTAACCATAAAACCCAATAGATTCTACAATCAAATACTAACTAGGTTCCAATTTAATATGAGGAACAGAGATCAAGATAATATCTAGACATTGATGAAAACAATGGGTGGAAATCATAACATACCTTTAATAAATCCACTAATAATGAAGGAAAATCACCAAATATCTATAGAGAGAACCTTCAAGATCACTAGGGGGTTAGGTTCTGATAATGGGATATTAGGTGTAGATTTTTTTATAAAAAAGTTTAATATCAAATGGTTAATTTTCAATTTTAATAAATTAGATTAAGGCACATGGTTAGGATGCATGGTTTGATAAACTATGCACCAACTATGCAGTGGACAATTTCCTTCGAAAACAAACATGCACAATATCTTGGGATTAATTACATGGTTTAAAAAACCATTCTTAAGCCATGTGACATCCTCTATAAAAAATCCCACACACCCGCATGTTTTTCTTGGAGAATAAGAAAGTTAAAAAAAGAATTCTCAAACCATGAAAAACAACCTTGTATTCCATAGATCCATATTACGTAGTTACCACATAGTTAGTACTAACAATGTTTCCAAACTATGAAAAAGACCTGTTTCCCCCGAACTGTAAAAATTTCAACCCCTTGATTACTAAAATCTGCTAAAACCTAAAAGAAGATAGACCAAGCTCAAAAAATTAAACATACTTATGACCCAGGGGAATCAAAATTAATCCCATCGTGAAATATTCTATACCTAAAAAGAACTCAAGAAACTGGGGTAGAAAAATATAAGTCCACCACAACATCATCAATGATTCCCACTTCCATGTCTCATGAAAACAGTATTTTCACCACTATAGTAAACAGACCAAAGGAATTGTTTTAACATGAATAACCTTATATCATAGATCATTAATATATATTGGTTTCTTAACTAGTATGGTGTCAAGCTTAAGATCAAAATATTTCCATTTAATAACATTGTAATGGTTTGGTTGAGTCCTTTTCAGTCAGAAAACATGAACACATCACAAATATAAATCTAGAAAAATGGAAATTCCATCTAAAAAGGTAAATTTATAAGATGTTAAATGATATCTAAAGGGCCAAAAATCATTTGTTTCAACTGACCCAAAATACCTAATGGATGGTGTCCTAAGAAAAGTTAAAATCTTAAAAAAGTCTCATCACCTACCTCAAACTTCAATGGGATGATAGTCTTTATAAGAATTATGATGACTCTAAGCCTCCACTATTCTCTTATAGACCAAATATAATTTCTTCATCATCTCATGAATATTAATTGGTCAAATCAAATACCATAATCCCAATTCTCTCTAACACAGAGGAGTTCTTCATTTATTCACATACAATTCATCAAAAGTTTCTGTTTTAATTGAAGCATGATAATTTTTTATATGAAAATTTTACCAAAGAAATGCTTTTTCCCAATCCAATGAAATAAATAATTCATGACCAAATAATGTACTCAATAATCTGAATGTCTCACTCAGTCTGCCGATACATCTATGGGTGATACTCTGTGCTTAATTTCAATTGGGCACCAATCACATCATAAAATACATTCCAAAACCTAGATGTAAATTGAGAGACCCTATTAGAAACAACTATATTAGGATCTTCATTTAGATTCATGATCTCTTAAACATACAATTTATTGAGTTCATCTACCTCCTTCATCTCTTTAATAGGAAGAAAATGTGATAGTTTTATATGTTCATCAATGATCACAAAAAATATAATCTATTCTACTATGAGTCTACAAAAATCCAACTATGAAGACTATGGATATATATTCCCATCTCTACATTGAAATTGGTAAAGGATACAATAACACATCTGGTCTATAGTGTTACTACTTAATCTTCTTACAAGTAAAGCACCATGACACAAAGTCTGCAATTGAAAACCTTGTACGTAACCACCAATAATGACATCTCAAATCATGACAACACCTTTTTATTCCCAGGGTGTATGGAACAAATATATGGGTCCACACTACCCATCAAATCTTTCCTCAGAGATCAAAATGAGCAACTCTCCTTTAAAACACAATGAACCAATATGAGATCGAGACCAAACACCCTAGGTGTCCCCACCATTAATGTTTTTTCGAAAATGATGGAAATTCATTTTTCTATTTTCCAATTAAAATATTTTAATCAAATGATGAGTCATAAATCATTGAATCCAAGAGAACCTACACACCATCCTCTTCCACATCCTAGCTAATCTCAACAAATAACTCTTCAGAGTCCACTCTTCCACTGATTCTTTAAAGGCTTGAGTCGATAATATCATACTCAACTAATTTATGACCACATTCCATTTTATATATGTTTATGAAATATAAAAATAAAATGTCTTTAAATACAAAACCCATCTTCTCTGTCATAAGTTAATGTCTATTTGGGTGAAAATATACTTCAGACTCTTATGATCTAAATTCATAGTGAACCACTCACCGAAGGGATAATGACACCATGTCTTGAGATCATGAATCATGAATTCTAACTCATGGTTATGGGTATGATAGTTCTTATCATGATGGTTCATTTAGAAATATCCATAGGACACTACATGTTTACCCTATACTAGAACACATCCAAATCCCATACCTGAGGAATCACAAAAAACATCATATCCAAAAACTCATTACAGAAGAATCAGAACACGAGAAATATTCAACATCACCTTCAGTTCATTGAATGATCATTGAAAATTTTCATTCCATTTGAACGTGACACCATTATGGGTTAACTCAGTCATTGAAAATTAAATCTCGGAGATGTACTGAATAAAATAACTATAATATTCTATTAAACCCATGATCATTTGGATCTCAAACACATTTCTAGGATTCTACCCAGACATAACCACTTGAACATTGTTAGTATTGACTGAGATTCCCCTCTCAGATATAACACACCCCAAAACATTGCCTCTTGAATCCAAAACTAATGTTTAGAGATCTTCTCATTTAGATGATGCTCCTTCAATTTTATAAGGATGATATCTTGATGATCTATGTTTTACTTATATTAATTGGAGTTCAACAAAATATCATCCACAAATATCACCATGAATGAGTCTAAGAATTGATTAAATATCTGATTCATCAAATCCATAAACCCAATATTATCATTAGTAAGACCAAATGGGATAACCAAATACTCATAATGCACATAACTACTTCTAAAAACTCTTTTTATAGATATATTCCACTTAAAATTTTATTGATGGTTTCCTGAATGAAGATCAATCATTGAACACCATTTGGATCCTTTGAGTTGACCAAATACTTCATAAATTTTTGTAAAATAATAATTATAAATGTTTACCTAATTAAGATTGTTATAATTAACATAATTATAGAGGCATCTAAATTCCCTATTTGTAAAGAAAATTAGTAAAGACTAAACTAATGTAATAGGAAGAATAAAGCCTTTTCCCTAAATATATTTAAACTAAAATATAATCTTCTTAAACTCTATAGTTTCCTTATGATAAAATGAAATAGAGATGGGATTCATCCATGGGATTAAGTTGATTGAAAACTCAACTTCCCTTTGGGGAGGTAACCCAAAAATATTGATAGGAAAAACCTCAAGGTACTCATCCACTAAAGTAGTATATGGAATACAAAAATAATAGACAAAGTAATAAGGAATTATTTCTAACAGAAGGAATGATATCATTATATACACAAAAATAATAGTCCTTGATTTTATGGATCTTGGATCCCACTCACCTTGAATGATGCGAGTCACACCATTACAAGATAGAAACTGAACCCGATGACAATAAAAATTCATCTGGACTTTAAATATATCCATTTAGTCCATGAAAATGGTGAGTTTCATGATATCATGATCACATGATAGAAAATCTAACATGACCTCATGATCAATGATCTTGACATAGAACTCATAAAATTTGAATCCTTGTTCTTTCCTTCTTCTGAAGGGAGTGTAAATATTGATCATGAATAACATAATCTATGAGAATAATACAAACACATAAATCGATATATATGAAAAAAAATAATGAGATGCACCACTATTAAATAAATCTCAGGGAATAGAAAATTAAATAAATACTACACCTCTCATAGTACCCATACCTACTTCAGAATCATCTAGGCTATACTATGATACATAAAGACATTTGGTCTCAGTTCATACCTGATATTTAGTCACTACGTGAGTATCCCCCATGGAATGAGAATGAGATACACCACCCCTTGACACATCAAAATGAGTTTGATACCCTTTATTAATAGTGGATCTACCAATACTTCCGTGATACAATCATCCACAAAAAAATCATTAAGTTGATGGGATTTTACAAAATGATGACATTTCATTGGTCTTCTATACAATTAGGCTTCATATTATCAATCCGCCCACAACGATAGAAACAAACCAAATTCAATCCTATATAATCGCATAAAATTAGTCCTGGTGTAAACCATGAAACCTTATTATGATTCCACTTCAGGCCAGATGACACCCCTTGGTCACCTCCCACTATAATATAAGCTCTATCTTAAGCCCGTATTCCCATATAAGTTTTCCTCAACCTTAAAATCTTATTCAAATACCTCAAAAAAGGTTATAAGACATTACATAATCATATTTTACTAAATTTCATCTCTCAAACCAATCTCAAAATTTTGGGCATTATGTTAGTCATTAGAAAAAAGATTGAATGATGGGTGAACTAACACATAATAATGGGTAGCATACCCCATAGATGATCATTCCCCCTTCTATAAGTTATAAAATCCTCAAGTCTTAGCCAATTACAACATCTTAGGATAAATTTTTGATTAATAACATTATTGAGAGTGGTGAAAGTAATATCCTTGTATAACTTATCTTGGTAAATCGATTCCCACCAATTTATTCTCAATCTTTCTTGAATATATGTAGAAATAAAAACATTGAGACCTATAGATATCTCAAAAATTATAATATACTTTCAATATATTCAATTATCTCTTCAGATTCCAAGGTTCTAATGTCTCCAAGGAAGATAGGAAAACCTTTTATGGTAAATTTTGAAACATGGTCCACAATCCACCCTAGGTTTCCAACACACTTATAAGACCAAAGTATAGATTATCTTGATAATAAATTCAACCAAAAAATGTTCTACTAGAGTATTTTCCTATATAGCTTTTCTTGTCTCTTCATCTGCTAAATTTAATGATCTTTTCTAGAAGGAATTTTATAATAAAAAAATAGAAAAAAATCAAATTATCTTAAGAGAAAATATCTAAGTCAAAAAAAGACTTCATGAATCCAAATTAATGAGTTTTAATAAATAATTTGATGTAACCATGGATTCAAAGAATGATATAAAATGACATAATCATTTTTATCTAAATAAATCCCAAAAATATAGTTCATCTAAAAAACCCAAAACCAAGCTCAATGATTTAGGAAAAAGAAAAACCTTAACCAATTAAGGTAAATTGGACTAATAAATGAAATTGGACTATCTAGACACCCATCCATATTCACATCATATGTTTCGATAGTATTAACTATTATATACCCAAAACCCTAATCCAAACCCTGAAAGTGTCACCAAATTTCGGGTTGGGTATCCCTTTGATACAATTTTGTAATGAAGATAACCTCATACAAGGGGAGATAGATAACTACATGATTCCCTTCCGTTTACTTATTTATTGAAAAACATGATCCACATTTTTCCAAAGGCATATCAAGGGCGTATGTAAAACACATAGTAGGATACCACCATAAATCTATACAAGGTCTACCTCCATGGAACTGTTAGATCTAGTTTTAAAACAAAGAAAATTTATAATTTTTTGTATAAAACATCCATTGGTTTCCTTTAAGCCATTTCATATTCCTATAAACCAGTAATAATAAAAGTATATGAAAGATAATATAGATTCCTAATTATAATCAACTATGTTAATACCATAGGATTAACACATGAGTAATAAAACATAACACACTACCATTATGTATAAAACCAAGAATAAGTGGGATCCATCATATGGTACTATATACTAAGAAAAAAGAAGAAATAATAATATAGGTATACTGTGAATATTATCAATATCAATTCCTACCACTATCTTTCAATGTAACAATCATACCTGCCAGTGGTGCCAGAGTCATTATGGTTTGTATATCTCTATAACCTATCACACCCATTTTTATAAATATTCTATGTTTACTAAAATATTTATGTAAACCATAATCAAAATTAAATAAAAAAATATCTCAAAAAAATAAATTCTACCATTCTTGAAAATCTATTTTTGTGTAAAAATCACCTTTGAGGAATTTAATTGAATTCACAATGGGTAGAAATTGTTTTCCAAGAAAACCAATTTAAAAAACCAATTTTAATGACACCCAAGATTTAGTATCATAAAAAACTCTTCCTTGATATCAAATTAATAATTTCCATAAACCAAATTAGAGGAATTTAGAATAACATCAAGTAATTCATGAGTTATCACTATTGTGTAGATAAACCTACCTCATCAAGGAAAACAACCTTGTCACCTTCAAAAACAAAGGTTGTAATTGAGGGGATCAGATCCACTAAAACCTATATCTATAATAAAGATAATAAATTCCTCTTCAAACCACCTAGATCAAGTAATCACGACCAAGTTGGTTTCCAATGAAATAAGGGGAAGGGAGATCAAGAGAAAATCTAGGAATAAGAGACAAAAATGTGTGGACATAGAAACATACCATGATGAGATCCACCAAGAACATAGGTTAATCCCTAATGATCTAAGGAGAGAACCCTATAGAGTTACAAAGCTGATTTAAGTTTAGTTAATGATATATTAAGAGGATATTAAACATAAAAATGACCAAGGTAAGTGTGGTTAGTATTATATTTTATCAAATTTAGATCGATGCACACGGTTAGGCTGCATAGTTTGGAAAACCATGCACCAATAATTCATCTGTCCTTATCCTTCAAAAAATAAGTCATAAGGTTTATTGGGAATATATAGAAAATTTTAAAAACCATGATAATGTGATACATAATCCTTGAAAAAAAAGTCCACACACCCGTAAAATTTTCTTACTGACTTGCACAATTATAGAAACTATTATCAACCCATGAAAAATTCCATTGGATTCTATAGAGAGATATATGATATTTATAACATGGTTATCACTAAACATGATCCCAAACTATTCAACTAGCCTATTTTCCCTTGAAACTTTAAATATCATCCCCGGACAACATAAGGCCTATAAAATAACAAAAGAGATAGACCAAGATCAAAAATTAAATATAATTTTTAACTAAAGGGTGTAATATGAAAGGAAAGTAAGTATATAAAAATGAAATAGACCATGTTTTTTGAATTCAAATATAAAAATAAAATAATTAATGTTATGAAAAAAATATATTTTATTAAAATTATATCACATTCACTTATACCTAAAATAAATAAATAGTTTTGAAATTAGGAATTTTAAAATATATTAAAGAATATGGTAATTAAAATAGAAAGCGTGATTATTAATGGTACATGAATGAATAATTATACAGTGGACCTAGGTTATCTAAAACTAAAATAAAATAGTTTGGATTATAAAAGGGGAAAACTTTCCACTAATTAGATGTGAGGGTTTTGTGGAATGGGTGAATAAAACACCTTTATGATTGTAAAAGTTTATAGTAATCCAAGTATAAGAATATTAAAATGAATTATTTTGGATGATTGTTTTGGAAATATGATTCTATGGTGGAATCAGTATGAAACTTAATTATACTGACATGTAGAGGAATGGTGGGATTAGTAAAGGAATACAAATCATTGTTTCTAGGACCTATGAAATGGGAGGAATTATTCCACCCATAGAGGTGATATAAATGGAAATAATTTTTTTTATATTGAAGAAAAAGTTAGAAAAAATCTATGGTTACTAAGTAGATATTTTTATAGAAGTTTAAGAAATATAATGATGTTTTTCCAAATGAATGTAAAGATAAAAGAATAGATAGAGAAAAAAATAACATTAAAAAAGAATGAATGATGATCAATGATTTACTGTGGGATGATCTGAGTACCTTTATCTTGGAGATTATGGGTGGAATAAATGAACAATATCGGCCTTGGTGGCATGGGGATGTAGTTATTTCCCTGTTTATTTGTACTGATAAAGAGTTAGAGGTACAAAATCCACAAAATCAAGGTTGTCCCCAGGTGGAGGAATATCTTGTTAGAGAGTGGGGAAGTGATATTAAAATGACCAGATCTAATGTTAGATTAGTATGAGAGGGAAATAGAGTTGATGGAAATAGAGAAGTTGACTAGTGTGGCAGGGTAAAGAAGATATGGTATGTTAAATAGAATGCTGAACAAGTGGTCTATGACACCAGCAATGGGGGAATAGAAAATACGATGCAAATGAAACTAATAAAGATGAGTGGAGCATGTTTTGGAGGGGAATAATAGAAGGAGACATAGTCACGTGGAATAAATTTTCTTCACAATTATTATACATAAAGACTACTTGAGCGTGTATTATATATTTAAATAAATAATCTATATATACTTCTTTATACAATTATAATTTTAATAGTTTTTAAAATAATTTTAATATTTTTTTATATACTGATATAGGAAATTATTATAATTTAATTATCTATATGAAAAATATATATATATATATATACTTAGTGTTTTATATTTTTAATAAATAAAAAATAAATACATAGGTTTATTTAATTATAATTTAATATATATTTTATATTATTTGTATGGGTATTATAAAAAAATCAATTATATGTAATATATATATATATGTGTGTGTGTGTATACAATGTTATATATATATTTAAATAAATAATCTATATATCCATATATGATTATATATATATCTCATTTTAATATGTTTTTTATTTATATATATATAATTCATGAAACTAGTTATTTATATGTAAATTTTATGTGTATATGTATTTGTAATTAGCATTTATATACATAATTAACACATACCTTATTTGTAAGAAATATATTTTTTATATTTTATTAATATATAATCTTATATATATTTATATATAAGTTTATCAAAAATGAGCTTTGTTAGTACTAGTTGAGTGATAAGAAATTATATCACTTGCCAATGATTTTTTTCTAGCATAGATAAAGACGGATCTTTCTCGGCTCACTAAATAGGTGATGGGAATAGTCAAAATCGATTTTTCATTTATATATACAGAGTTTAATTTTATATTTTTTATATCAAAATTTATATAAAATGATAAGTTATATAAAGTCAAAATAAATAATAGTTTATACTTAATAAGATATATCTTTTGGTATTATTCTTGATGTAGTTTTGCTGAGGAATGATTTAGATTTCAATTAAAATTGATTTGGTTTATTTTCATTCCTACTTATTTCTTTGATTTGATTATTAATGGATTGATTCTTATTTAATGGATTGCATGGAACTATTTCGATTGCAATATAATTTTGTGGAATTTGTTATCTCATTTCATTAAACCTGGATTCTTGAAATTTGTTTTCCACATACTTTACCAGGTTGATATGGGATTATAGATTATATTGAACCAATGGACCCAGTGTGGCTACCATGTGTTTCTTCATTCGGTTCAATTTATTTCCCAATTTTCACATTCTTCCACGTGTCCAATCCAACTATACAACCACTAGTTTCTTTAAAAAAACCATTCATCTATTTTATCCTCATGTCTGTATCCCACACACCTTTTCTACATTACCCCTCACCTTTCACGGGAATCATCATTTCACAATGGTTTCAGCCTTCAATATTTGGTCTGAAACCCTCATTTGGTTCAGTTTGGTCTGGCGAGAGAAGAGTGAAACCTCTATGGTTTTTGAAGAGATCTTGAAGAGGAAGAGGGGAACTTAGGTCTTATTCTTGATGGTTTCTCCATGATTCTATAAGTCCAATCATTTTCATCTGGATCACTTATCTAGTGGATATTTGATGGAAACATGAACACAAAACTAGACCAGGACAATCCTTTCAAAATCCTGGTGGCTTCCAACTTATTCTCTCAATAATAACTAGTTTTCATTAAAAACAATGGGCTATTTATGTAATTAAATTTCATTCTTGAAGTCCATTAATGTATTCGTTGTGTTCTATGTGTTTTTCAAACCTCCCAGGAGTACATGGTACTAACTCTTCAGGACAAAGTTCATCACCTCCCTCAGGTTACGCTTGGCTGTCCTCCTCAGATAGTTTCTCCAGTATTATTTCTTACATTTGTGAAATTATTTATTATTTTTCAGTCTTTAGTAATTTATATTTCATGGGGTGGTTTTCTCATTGTTCATGTAGTATCAACACAATCCAAAATATGTTACTTATTAGTGTTCTTTACTTCTTCTCTTATTTTCTTCCATAAGAAAAATATTCTTGTAATCACTTTCATATTTTCTAAATAAAATGGTTTTTTAATCACTTCATAACCCAAAAAAATGAAACCAATTTATATTGTCTATTTTTAAGGATAGTATCATAAGAACATACCTTATAAATTTGCATTAGAGCCATCGAAAATGTTAATAATAGGGTCTACGAAGATTGAAATAGAAAATATTAATGGTGAAAATGATTTCAACCTATAGAGAATTAATATTAATGTCTTTTGGATCACAATTAATTACTTGATGATCTATTTGGGACTATATATATGGTTACCACCCTATCCACTTTTGAAAAAACATTTGTTATATATATATATATATGTCTTTAATGATGTTCATAGGAAAGCCTCTTGTCTTATTCAGCTATCTTCAGGTGATAATGTTCTTAGAGAAGTATATTTTTATTCTACATTTGTTTGTATTCAGTCTAAATTAGAAATGATTTATATGAATAAGAATTTAGTTGGAATATTTTTTAATAAAATGAGACTTTACACCTTCAATATTTAAATATTCATCTTGTAACTATAGTTAGGTCCCATATTAATGATTTCAATAGAATCTTATGAGATATTTCTTGCATAGATATTGAAATTGGGGATAAAGAAAAAGATATAAATATTTTAGCATAATTTTTTGAATCTTAAATTTTTCTAAATACTTATTGATGTATGGTATGGATACTTTGACTCTTAGAGAGGTTAATTTAGCTTTATTAGATAAATAAATTCAAAAGAAAGGCACTATTAAAGGCGAGTATGAGGGTTTAAATGTTTTAGGCATAAGTGAGTATATAGATAAAATTTAAGAGAGGATACGTTTTAGAAAATATATATTTATATCTATGAATAATGAATCTCTAAATATGTTTTTTAATTGATTCCACCACAATCAACTTGGACACATAAAGAGAAACTATTATAATAAGAATAATTTCTACAATGAAAAAAAGAGAGATCACTAAATGTTATTTAAACAAGATTTTTACATGGATAATGTGTTGTTTTTAGTCATCATACAACCTCTGAAGAATGGATCATGGATTAATGATAATCTTTTCATAGGTGTCCTAATAGGGAGTGAATCATTGAATTAAAGGATATTAGATCTTGCGATGTATATGTTGAAAATACTATGAAAATTTTCATTTTGGGTACATGTTTTGGGTATTTTTAATTTCATGACGGGATAATTAAAACCATAGAAGAGGTTATATGGGTAATTAAACATAAAATAAACCATCTTTAATTAGGTATTCTGGAAATAAGTGTTACACATTTAGGTTTGGTTCTATTAGTCTATAAATTTTACACGAATCCCTTTCTGTGATGAAAGGAACTCTCTTAAATTACTTGTATATTTTAGAAGGATGGACTCACATGAAAAAACACAAAGTCTCTCATGACCCAATGTAAGATAATACTACTTCTTATTATAAGATATTTGGGCACATGAGTGCCTATTATCTTCATGAAGTTAGGAAGAAAGGAATGTTGAAATCCTAGTAGTCCTCTCTTCTATGAGAATTTTATATATGTTAATTCTAAAAAGGTTAGTTTTATTAAGTTATCATAATAATCTACAATTCCTCTTGAATGTTCCCAATATGATCTTTGGGGACCCTCTATGACTTCTTCCAATGGAGAAGGATTTTACTTTTTAACATACATAGATGATTACTCTAGCTAGATTTGGATTTACATTATGAAAAATAAGTATTATACATTTTAGACATTCAATAATTTGAAATCAAGTGTAGAGATTGAATCTAGTATGAGGCTGAAGGGTTTAATAACAGATAATGGTTAATAGAATTTATCGACTAATTTTTTTGAGTTCAATAAATCTAATTATAGACATAAATATTGTGGAAACCCTACAACAAAATTGGTTAGATGGGAGAATTAGTAGGACCATTATAGAAAGGGTGAGATGCATGTTGTACAATTCTAGTATACATAAACCTTTTAACATAGAGGCTTCCACCATAGTATTTTACCTAATTAATTATTTCTCATCATCAACCAATTATTTTAAATCATGACATGAAATCTAGATAGTAAAACCACCAAGTGTTTCTCACCTTAGGGTTTTTGGATTCACAATATATGAACATTCTAAAAATGATAATTTAGAACCTAGGTCTATAGACCCAATAATTTTAAAAATAATTTTATACTATCTTTAACATAAAAATTCATTAATTATAACTCAAAGAACATGAGGCCTAGTATCTTTGTAAGACATGGTTCATAATTCATCAAGGTGAGACTAAAATAAAACTTCTCTATTTTATTCTCATTAATGACCTCAAAAATATATTTGGGCTTATAAAATTACATAGGATAACTTTTAGAGTACATCAAATAAATAGGTGAGATAAAAATCCTAGTATGGGAATGAACATGATAAGGAAACATAACCCATGAGTCAAAAGTATAATATGATATCATTAAAAAGAAGGCTCAAAAGTAATCAAATAGGATACTAACATAAAGAACATGGTATCATTAGCTTATGGAAACATTGGAAATATTGAAAAAACATAAAACATGACATAAAAAAAAGTAAACACTAACTACTGAGACAATATCAGATAGGGGATAGACTCCCACACATGACATATAATGAGACTAAATAATTACAAAATACATTGGAGTTCTATCTGGGTGAATCCATCATAACATATTCATGATACATTTGTATCACATAAATGAAGTCAATCATAAGTCATAACATAAATATTATCCATGGAAATAAAATCAGTAGCATAATCTTTCATCATATCAAAATCAAAAGAAATTTCATAATGAAAGAATTAGATAAATAATCATAAAGAATGTATTACCCCATAAAAGGGAGAATAATATTAGTATATATGTGATAGAAATATATATAAAATTTATAATAATTCCATAACATTAAATAGATATAGAATGTGAGTTAGATAGAGATTGGTTGAAAAAAAGGGTGGTTTAGAGAGATCCTTTATCTTGATCCTGATTCATCACGTGCATTCATTATCTTCCTGTATAATAAAATCATGTTAATAATTTAAATTTTTACGAACATTTTTAATTTTTAATATTCATTTTATTTTATAAGTTAAAATTTTATATTCAATCACTTAATCATTTAGGTTCAAGTCGGACGTTTGACGACGTTCAACTAATATATCCTAAATCAACATGGAAAGTTGATTAAATTAAAATATATTAGTATTTTATCATATAAAAAATAATAATAATGAAATAATAATCATGATTATACATAAATTTTAATTTTTATAAAACCAATGATTTATGGTTTTGAAAAATGAACTACATTGCAATAATGGAGACGGTAGGTTGTGTGTATATTGTGTAATGTTTCCATTTTTCAAAAATCATAAGGGAAAAAAGTTGAGTGTTATTTTATCTTTATATAATTATAATTTTATCCTAAATAAAATATTATTTATTTAAATAAATTTATATATTCCATCCATGTGATTTAGTTATAAAAAACAAATCTCAACGCTTTGTGAGGCGATAGTGCATCGTACACAAGAATGCCGTTATCTTTCTTCAAAGTATGGTAAGGTGAGAAGGTATAAGACATATAAATTTTACAAAATGATTAATATTTAATGAATATAATATATAAACACTAAATACATTAACATGAATATCTTTTATAGTTGATGATGGAAAATGAATTACATCGGTTCATGAAGCTGTAGTCTATCGTACACATGAATAATGTGTTTTTTTCATTTGATGAAAGAGCAGATTGATGAAAATTATTCCATAAAAATAATAAAATATTTGTATAAATGATATTATTTTATAATATTGGAATTTTTAATAAATTATTGATGTTGGAAAAAGTGTAACTAAATAGAAAAAACTCAGTGAAGACGGTTTCCTTCACTTATAAGAACCACCATTGGAAATTATATTAAGGACCCTATGGATGGTCTTTTGAGAAGACCAGAAGCTCTATAATGTAGATAAAATTTTTTGGGAGATATTTTTTCATGTTTTGGTTTATACAAATAAATTGATAGGTGTGAATAATTTATTTTAAGGTGTTCTATTTTATAATTCATAATGAGAAACATTCTTATAAATACCCAAAACTATTCAATAATGAAAATTCAATCCTAATAAAAGTGACTAAAAATTAATAAATATTTATTTTAGGGGTGATACATACAATAAAAACCTAAAAACATTCAAAATTATACATTTTTTAAAAAATTTATTACATTTACCTCTTTAGTTTAACCCCTTCGACAAACTAATTTTAATATTACTCGAGGTAACAAATTTTTACTGTTTTTACAATTCATAATGAAAAAAATTAAGTTTAAAATATTATATAACATTAATTATTCTGATTAAAAATATGGAATAAATTTTATCAAATTAAATTTAAATAAGTGTAATAATTAAATTTAAAATTAATCCCGCAAAAGTGTCAAAAAATGGTTTTCTAAGAAATGTATTTTACAAGCAGAAAATGATATAAGATTAACTATATTAAAAGTAATAATAATTATATTAGTTTAAATTATTATTTATAGATTTATAATAAATAAATTTAATTTATATAATTACTCAAAATGGGTTTTTTAATTAGTTAAAATTGATCAACATTATGCAGTTTAAAACAATTTTCATATTTTTTTAAGTCTAAAAACAATATCACACTAAAATCCAGTATAAATATGATTTAAATGTAATTAATTGGAATAAATATAACCATATAGTACTTATTTTAATTTTAAATAAAATTTTAATAATAATTTTAATTTTAAAATACATATTTTCTTAATGTAAATGAGAGGTTTACAAAAATTAGTATTTTTCACTATTCACTAAAAAATATATCTTTTTAGAAAAATATCAAAATTACACCCAAAGTTAATAATAATATGATGATTTAGAATTTTTTTATTTTATGAAATAAATTTTTTAAAATTTCAAAAAAATAATTATAATATTTTCTCAAAAAATAAATAAAAAACGTTTTTGTAGAAAACACATTTTTAAAATGACTTTACTAAAAATTGAGTTCTTATTTGTTTTAAATTAATAAATACATTTAGATTATATTAATCCATTAGATATAATTTTTATAATATTTTTATTCCTATATATACCACCAATTTTAATAGTTAGGTTATAACAATCATTTTTAAATAATTATATTTTAATAATATATCCAAGTTTGTTTAATCTTTGTTTTGTGTGTTTTATACTCTATTGAAGATAGTGTTGTTTTAAAATATTAGTGTGTCACATTATATCCAACATAAATAAATTTCATCCTATCAATTATTACATGTTCTTTGTAATAATGTTTTTGAAATTTTAAAATTCCCCTTGTGGAAAACTCACATTGTAAAAAGGTTTAATAAAACTTCCTATTAAAAGAGGGAATGGGAAATAAGAAGGTATTTGGAATAACACATGACTAGGTTTCCAATTTGGAGAACAACAATGGTATGTGAAAGTATGGACATGGAATGAAAGAATAAATAATTATGGATAGCTATAGAGGTCATTGATCACAAGAAGGTGAGTGGTCAATAGAATTTTGAGAACAAACACATAAATTTTCCATGAATTAAATGACCATTGATTCATAAAATATGTTTTTATTTGGGTAACATTTTTATTTCAAGATCTATTTCCGAGATTTGATGGGTTATTTTACTATTAAGATATATAACACTAAAAAATATACTAACTTGATTTCTTTTTTAATTCATAAAAACAATCTCAACATTTATTTGTGCTTAGATCGATTTTCACGTAACCACTTACTCTAATAAATGAATATCCAATATTATTTTTTATACCTGAACTAATAAAATTAACTTTTCATGAATAAAAATATCCATAAAAGTGTAACAATCTATTCCTAATACCTTTACTAAAACCAAAATGGTTAGTACAATGTAAGATAATACCCAAATTGAATATGAATATATTAATCATTAAAATTCAACAATAAATAAAAAGGTTTTACACAGATCATTCCTTAAATAAATAATCCTATATCTCAAATAACCTCAATAACCACTACATGGAATAAGGATTTAAGCTCAAAATATATCTTATACCTATCATGTTAAATCTAAAAAAACATAATATAATTCTACATAAGTAATACTTTACATTAAATTTAGAGGTTATATATATCTGAACACTATAAAATGTTCCCCAAAATATCATTAATCACCTCAAAATCCTAAATATTTAAAAATATTTGATCCTATAATATGTCTCCAAAAAACAACATAATTTATATCCACTTAATCATTTACTTAAAAAAAATTCATACTAACCAGTACATCATGTAGGCCAGTTATAGGCACCACAGCGTTGTTTCACTTTGGCTGTGGGTTCAAGCCCCATGACTTTTCGAGATGCGATGGGTTATCACTCGACTTACTAGATGTATTTTTTCTAACACCAATGGTGAAAAAAGTGATAATCAAATTCATAATTCACCTTGATCCTGAAAAATTCTTAATAATATTATGAACATCATCAAAAATATGATTAGTCATCAAATCATCATTTTTTATCCTATAAGGTTTTCTATCGACATCATTATTTTCCAAAAAATAAAATAATTTTAATTATTATAATTACCTAAACATCAGGAATATATCAATTATTATCTTCTCATCAATCATGTGTTTTTTATAAAATATAACATTACCATTAACTCACATTTCTTGTTCCTTATTACCACTCAATATATTCTTGAAAATCCTTAAATAAAAATTGTAGTAGGATAAACCTTATTATTTTCATGATTCGTATAACCAAAATACCATTGATAAAAATACCTTAACAATATGATTCTTGAGTACAAAAACCTAAACACTTCAATCATTCTACTTCAATTATTTTCATAACATAGTCCTTTATGAATTAATCCTTGAATTATGGTACTATCTTAGATAAGGACCAAGTTTCCCACATCTATGATATTGAATTATTAGTGGTTCCTTATGTTGAACATTATTTCCATTATTATTTATAATCAAACTCTTAATTTTTCTTCATAATTTAGTCACTTTGTGACCTACTTTCCCCCACATAATGCATCTTATAGTTTCTTTAATTCATTTTAAATGGTTCCACTTTCCATATTTTTTTACATGGAGGAAATTGAATATTATTTTTTATAATATTTAACAGTTGAACTTCCATGATACATCATCCTTATCTTCATTGATTCATTTGAAAATTCAACTATGTTCCAATTGTTAACCGTAATTCGAGATAACTCATTTGGCTTGATCATAAGATTTGTGACTTCCACTCGCATTAAGTTAGGAATCTCGTTAGAGAAATCATTATATTTCCTATTAAATTAGTTGTAATAATGCTTTCTCCTATTTCATACCATCAATGAAAATAATAAAATAAATGAGATGAGAATCCATTAATATAAAATGTAAACTTATAAACCTATAAGAAATAACTTTTAAATGATATATATATCCTAAATTACGAGTCTTTAGGTTTTAATCTTGGTTATCCATGGTGAAATTTCCAATTATGTTTTCTAACCCAAATTGTTTTTTAAGTCCTTCATAATGGATTATAAAGAGTTTGTGAATTTCCAAGCCATATCACCAAGGAGTGTCAAACTAAGTGTGCAACAAGGCCAACTTTCATGCATCATGTGGTGATAAATTCCATGTCAATGAACCATTTTCAAGGTTATTACCCCCAGGAATAACTATTCCAGATTCACATAATCTTGTAGTATCTAGTCATGGATGTAATTGTTTGGGACCCACTCACACTATACTTCCCCAAAATCCAAAAAAAAATATACTTATTCTTATTCTTATTCTTTTCCCTATAGTTACCACTAAATTATTATTGTCCTTATTCCAAAAAATAAATAGAACATTCTATGATACCAAGATAGTGATCCAAGCCTTTTACACACATTCTTACATATTTTTTAACATAAATATTCATTAATTACATTCTAAATATAATGAGGTCTAGTTTCTTTGGAAGAATATGTTCCGAATTCATAAAAGGGAGACTAAAATAAAAATTATATATTTTATTTTCTATAATGGGATCCTAAATTCATTTGATCTACTAAAAATTTATATGATAACATGGGGAATACGTAAAAAATGTTGTGAGCTAAAAATTCTAGTAAGCGAATAAACATGATATAGAATCATAACTTGTGAGTCAAAAGTATTACATGATATCATAAATATAATCCATAAGGTTAATCAAGTAGGAGAATAACATAAATAAAATGGTATCATAAGATAATGGAAAAATATTAAATGTTTGATAAATATAAAAATTTACATATAAATATTTTAATTTTAACTACTTATATAATATCACAAAGTGGACAGTGTCCCATAATGGATTAGGCTCACTCCCTATTTCCATACATAGCGTCTCATGTGACTAAAACATTACCCAATGCAATAGAGTTATATATGGTCACAACCTTCATAAAATTTTCATTATATATTTGTTCCATTTAAATTAATATAATCATAAGGCATTACATAATAATTACCCATAGAAAGAAAATGGATTGCACAATCATTCCTCATATCATAATCAAAATAAATTTCATAATAAATGAATTTGAGAAATTGAAATAACAAATGTATTAATATTTTAAAGGAATAGGGTATAAGATATGTATATATTTTTTAGACATATATTAAAAATTTATAATCATTACATATCATTAAATAGATAGAGAACGTGAGTTAGAGAGATATTAGTCATAACCAGAAATAGGTGGTTTAGAGAGATCCCTTACCTTGAGCTCAAATCATCATGGAAATTATTTGTCTTCTTGAATAATAAAATTATATTATTTATTTAATTTTTTAAGAAAATAATTGAAGTATATTATTGATTATATTTTATTCATTATCTTATTATATTTAACTACTTAATTGTTTAGGTTCAAGTAGAATGTTTAAAGGATGTTCGACTCATATGTCCAAAATCACATTGCAAAGTTGACTAAGATTAAACATACTATTATTTAATCCTATCTAGAGTAATAATTATGAGATAATTATTATTTTTACACATAAATTTTACTTTTAAAAATAACCATTAGTTATAGTTGTGAAAAATGAACCACATTACAATAATGGCGACAATAGGCCGTACGTATGCATGTGTAATGTTTCTATTTTTCAACGATCATAATGGAAAGAAGGTAAAAATTATTTTACCTATAAATAATTATAATTATATTATAAATTTCATATAATTTATTTAAATATATGTACATATACAATCCATGTGACATGGTAATAAAAAACGAATCACATCGCTTCTCTAAGCAGTAATCCACCATTTACAAGAATGACATAATCATTATTAAATGGATGGTAAGGTAAGAAGATATATGATATATTAATTTTAAATAATGATTAAGATTTCATAAATATCATATATAAAAATTAAATTCACCATCATGAATATCCTTGAAAGGCGATGATGGAAAATGAATGACATCGATTCATGAGGTGATAGTCGGTCACACACATAAATGATGGTTTCATTTCCCATTTGATTGAAGAGGAAATGAATCAATATAATTACATAAATAAATAAAATATAATTATATATTATACATTGGTTTTATCATTTTGTAAATTTTAATACATAATTTAATGTGGAAAAATAAGAAGTAAACTGAAGGAGCTCGGTGAAGACGATTGGTTTCAATTACATGAACATCTTTTGGATATCTTATTAAGGACCATAAGGTTGGTATTTTTAGAATAAAAAAAGATATAATGTGTATAAGGATGTTTTGGAGAGATATGGTAGGGTTTTTTCAAGCCAAATGTATTGATAGTTTTGAATAAGTGAGGGGAGGTGGTTCCCTTTTATAATTAATGAGGAGTGATGTTCATATAAATGCCCAAAATCATTCAATAATGGAGAGTCACTCTCAAGAAAAGGGCATCTAAAATTTATAAATAATGGAATGGAGGGTTTATATGGATCATCCAAACATAAAACATTAAAAAATAAGAATGTTTTAAACCTGTTATTACATTTATCTCTTTAGTTTTACCCCTTAGTAAACTCCTTTTAACATTAACCGTGGGCAAATATTTTTACTATTTTTACTGTTCATTATAAAAAATTAAGTCACAATTATTATATAATATTAATTATTATGATTAAAAATATTTAATCCATTATATAAAATTCAATTTACATAAGTGGAATCATTGAATTTAAAATTAAACCCATAAACACGCCGAAAAATGATTTTTCAAGAACTGTATTTTTCAAAGCATAAGATGATCTTAAATTAACTATATGATGTGTAATCATAATTAAATAAATTAAAATTAAAATTTATTGATAAATAATATATAAATTTAATTTAAATAATTTCCCATTATGGGTTATTTTAATTATTTGAAATTGAGAAACATTATGCACTTTAAATTAGTTTTTAGAAAAATGTGTTTCTAAGCAAAAAAATAAACTGATACTATTGTAAAGTAAAAATATTATTTAAATTTAATTATTTGGAATAAATATAAAAATATAATACTTATTTTAGTTTTTTATTAGATTAGAAGACTAATGGTACTTTTAAATTACTTAATTTTTTTAAATAAATGGTAGTTTTACAAAAATCAGTATTTTAAGTATTCACTGAAAAATTATTATTTTCAAAAAACACCAAAATTTCATCCAAATTTATTATTATAATGTTTTTTTAACAATTTAAGTTGTTTTTATAAAATAAAATATCTAAATGTTCCCAAAATTAATTATGATATTTTCTCAAATAATCAATAAATATTTTTTCTGAACAAAACATATTTTTAAAATGAATTTATTAAAATTTGAGTACTTATTTTTTTGATTTAATCAAAACATTTAGATTATATAAAAACTTTAGATATAATTTTCATAAATTGTTATTCCCATTTATACCACCAATTTTAACATGTATGTTATAATGATCATGTTTAAATAACAATATTTTAGTAATATATCACAGTTCGTTTAATATTTATGTTGAGTATTATATATGCTATCAAATATAGAATTATTTTAAAATAGTAGGTTGTTACTATAGGGATATCAAATGCATATTCATCCCTTCTCAAATATTTTTCAAGGATTATAAGTTATATAGGGTCAAACTGGGATATCAGTGGTGCATCATCGGTTATGATGTTTTGTTTTGTGAGTCTTGTATTCCCAAAGGCACGAACATCGAGTCTAATGAAATTGGTAGTCCCTAAACATTGGGTGTCATTGACAGTTAATATTCTAGAGTCTATAAATAAGTTGATTATATCCTTATAGAGCCCCCCATTGGCTCAAGATAAATTTTATTCAGACTCTTATTTTGATCTAGAAACAAAGGTGGGTGAACAAAAAGAGTGTCGATAGACTTGAGATTGTGTTAGGAGGATTATCAAGCCTCCTTGTTAGTTCATATATACTAACATGGTAGTTTATGAATTAAATGTTTCTCATGATATAAACAATGTTGAACCAAAAAATATAAAATAAGTGTTAAAATCCAATGAATCCTATGAATTCCTTTCTATAACAACAAATGAAATGAATTCTTTTATCAAGAACAAGATCTTGGATGTTGTGAAAAAGCCATTAAAAAGATAATTTAATTGATTGTAAATGGAACCTTAAGAAGAATGAAGATAATACTAGGGATGTATAAATCAAGTATAAATCATGGTTAGTTTCTAAGGGATTCATTCAATGTGAGGGGGTTAATTTTTTTTAAACATTCAGATATTCATATTATGTTTTTTTGATGCTAAGAATTATTTCCATTTAGGATAATTAGATGATAAACCTTCTTTTCTGCCTAGAAAATTAAATGAAAAAATTTGTATGAGGCCTCCTGAATGATTTTTATCAAATTTTAAAATTATTAATGTTTTTATTTTCCCAAATAATTTGTATAGTTTGAAAAATCTTCAAGATAGTGGTATAATAGTTTATATTCTTTTATGATTGAAAATTGTTTTAGAAGAAGAAAACATGATTCATGTGTTTATTTTATGAATTTTAAGAAAGATATGATTTACTTTCTTTTATATGCTGATGACATGATAGTTATTTGTAAAAACATAAAGAGGATTAGTCATATAAAATCCAAATTGAATTTTATTTTTGAAATATAGGATTTAAGAAATGTTAAAGTGATTTTTGGAATGGAAATAATTATACATAGAAATGATAAATCCATGTGTTTATCACAACATTATTGTCTTAAAAAAATGGAAGTGGTATTTTTTAAACACAATAATCATCTTAACATACACATAGTTTATCATTTTAATTTTTCTCTAAATTAGACCCCTCTTATTGAATTTGAGGTATATTTCCAGGGTAATATCTTTTATTATATTGTAGTTGTGAGTCTTATTTATGAAACGGTTTATGATAGACCATATATTTATTTTTTCATGTGTACTCTCAATAGGTTCATGGAAAAAACTAGAAAACTACACCATACGGATTTGAAATGGATCTTTAGGTTTTTTTCAATGTCCTTTGATTTATGAATTTGATTTGGAAAAAATTATTGTTATAGAAATTACATTATAGGATTTGAGGATTTTGATTATGATGCTAATATAAACACTCATAATTAAACAACTAGTTTTCTTTTCCTTTCTAATGGTGGTCCTATTTCTTATAAATGTAACATGAAATCAGTAGTTAGACTATTCACCACCAAGGCTAAATACATTACCTTAAATGAATCCATTAAAGAATTAATTTAGTTAAAATACATATTAACAAGTTTCCTTTATCTTAATCTAGTGTATTATTACACTATGATAGTCATTTTTCCTTAAAATTGTCTAAAAACTATATTTTTCATGGTAAATTGAAGCATATTGACCTTATGATGTAATGTTTTAGAGAAAATATTGAGACTGGGATAATGTGGGTCATAAAGAAGCACACTAGAGAAAACCTAAAAGATAGTCTGAGTAAAACCATGACATTGTCTAAGATTAAGCATAGTTTTTCAATAATGAATATGGTCTTAGTTCAGTAATATAGGTCATGAGAACATTTTCAATAAATATTTTAA
Source organism: Viscum album (assembly GCA_963277665.1). Classification (NCBI taxonomy): domain Eukaryota; kingdom Viridiplantae; phylum Streptophyta; class Magnoliopsida; order Santalales; family Viscaceae; genus Viscum; species Viscum album. The sequence goes on from OY728157.1 coordinate 152,647,983, forward strand.
TTATAATATAGTGATTTATTATATTTATATTTCATTTTTTAGTTTTCAATTGAAATTTATTTGGTTAATTTGTATACCTTATTATTTCATTAATTTGGTCATGATTGGATTGAGCATTGTTTACATGGATTACATGAAACTATTTGAATTGAAATATTAATTTGAGGGATCTGTTTTTATATCCTTAATTTAAACCTAAATATTTGGAGTTTGTTTTCCGCTTTAACAACTTGATTTGGGTCCATTTACCATATTGATTCAATGACCCTTGCATAGCTACCATGTGTTTCATCTATGTGTTTCCTCTATCTCTCAATCAGGGATTAATCCTTATCAGGGCCCCACGACCATGCACATGCTTCCACATTTCGAAGCCAACTATGTTACCTAGGGTTTCTCAAAATAAAACTTTCATCTGGGTTGTCCATGTGTCTCCAAACCATGCTCCTTATTTAAACCACCTATAACTTTTCATTGGAATCATCATTGCATGGTGGCTTCTTCCTTTTGCATTCTGTTAGATTCCCTCCTTTGGTTTGGTTTAGTATGATGCGAGAAGAGTGAAACCTCTATGGTTTATAGTGAGATCTTGAAGTGGAAGTAGGGAATTGGGGTTCTATCCCTATTAGTTTCTCTATAGCTCTCAGAGTTCTGATCCCGTATAACTACAACACCTGTCTAATGGATATGAAGTGAAGATTTCGACACAGAACCATAGATGAATGATCCTTGCATAAGATTATTGGTTTCTGAATTATTCTCTCAATCATAACAAGATTTTGGTATAAAAATACATCTCTTTAAGCGATTCATTTTCTTTTTGGAAGTTTTTTATTGTAACTTTTAAGCTATTTTCATACATGAGTCCATTCAGGATTTGATGGTGGTTACTACTCATGATAGATTTTATCACCTCTACTATGTTTTTATTGTCCTACATCCTCAAATAGTTTCTTCAATATTATTTATTTCAATTGAGTTTTTATTTCGTGATTTTATGCTTTAGTAATATATCATTCCCAAGGTGTTATTATCTCCGTGAATATAGGATTAACATGATCCAAATCATGTTAATTCTAGACATTCTTTACTTTTTTCGTTATCTACTCCTATAAGAAATTTTATCTTATAACCACTTTCATTTTTTGTAAATAATTTTTTTTTTCTAATCATATCATAACCCATAAAAATACACATTAGACTATCTTGAATATTCTTCAGGATAGCCACATCAACATTGTCTTTAACACATGATAAAAATATTGTTTATTCCTTCAATGTTTTTATCTTTAGTAATCTTTTTTCCAATAAAATATGACGTTTTTTATGAAACTATAGAAGGAATTATGAAAATTGAAATGAATTGATTTTGAAATTTTATTGAAGATACATAATTTTAATCGGATGTCTAAAAAATAAATTATACTTTTTTATTAATGTTTTGTAAACATGCTTATGTTTTTAAACCTTTGTTGAATATCAAATTTTCATTATAGTTAGTATTTTTTACTATTATTCGATTTATGTGAGGAAATTTAAAAAATTGTTTCTTTGGATTTTAAAATAAGTCTAAATATGGTTAGGTAATGAAAATTAATTAATTATGATTTTTAGAGAGTTAGGGATTTAAATGGGGCAGATAATATATTATCTCCCAAAATATTTTCCCATAGATCATGGAGACAAGGTGGGCGACCAATATTTTTGCGGAAACTTATTTTAAGGATGAGACCATACTGAAGTATCATACGTTGTAAAAAAATAATAAAAAAATAATTTTTATTATTATATTTAAGTGTGATGTGTATATTAAAAATATTTATTCTTTGATAATTTTATAGTAAATAAATACTTTACATTATTTTATTGAATTAAATTTAAATATAAAAAATAATTCATATTTTTCATTCTAAAATTTCCCAATCTTGAGTCATGTTATGGACAATTTACTAATAAAATTATATCTAAATTTCAACTAATAAGTATTTTATATCCATATTTTTATTATTATTGATTATTATTTTTAATTATTATATGGTCATTTATTTTCGAAATATTAATCTATTTAACATTTTATTATATTAACTATTAAATTTTATAAATTAGTTGAATTTATAATTTATAATTATTTATTGATAAGTTATTAATTATATAAATGTTTTATTATAATAATGGTACTGTATTTTTTTGATTTCCTAAAAAAAAAATATATTATCATTTTTAATAAATCCACTAAATTTTTAGAACTAATACCCCAATATGGTTGAAAATTCACCATGATTGTTAATGTTTCACATGAAAGGGTTTCAGGTGTTCTTGATGTCCTGATAAAATTTATTTTTATTACAAAATCTCTCGTATGGTAGGAAAAATTATATTTTCCTATTATATACATGCAATTTACTGTCGTCATCTCTGCATGAAACATGTGACAAATACATTTTTTTGAATTATGGATATAATTTTATTACTCATGAGTTATTAAAAATATTTTTTTTCAATTATTTGATTAAAAAATAATTATATATAATAGAATTGACACACATATAAAATTGTTGATTTTAATAAAATAATAAACAAAATTTAATAATTATTAGGTATGATTGGTATTGGTATGGAATACCAAGCATCCACTCATATGTAGTTTTTTGGTTGTTTAAATTTTTTTTAGTTTATAAATTCAACTTCAATAAATAAACAAACTAAAATGGGATACATAACATAAAAAATGTTAATTATATTTAAAATATATATAAACATTTATTAATTATTTTTTATTCTTATGCGATCATTTTTCCTCCAAAAAATGGATCAAGGATAACCCAAAAGATGGAAAACATCTGTTTTATCACATTTTAGTGGTGTGATTTTCTCCCCTCTTTCATAGAATGATCATAGTCGGTATTTAAATTACCATACAATTCAATTATAGCCAGAAATAAATGATTTCTAATAAATATTAAGTGTAATGGATCATTTCTTTGAGTTTAGATTTAGGATTGAAGGTAAAATCATTGTGTGACAATGGTGACAGAATATTATAGAATAGATTGAGAGATTTCATTCCTGGGTTGCTTTCATAGTTGTGTAGTGTGATTGGAGGTGTTCCCTAAAGAGATGAGTTGCCGGAATCTAGCTATTAGTGATAGATCATGCCCAATACACCCTTGATTTGAATTTTATAGTGTGATTCATGGAAGATCTATAGGCGATGGTGGCATGAGAATTATGTTTGAAACCATCTTGAGTTATTTTTATAAACACAAAGTACAAAACTTGCAATTTTGTAGAATAAATATCCTGTAGATCACCTACCATGGCAGCTAGGTTTTACACATAGAGAAAAAATTTACACACTATTCGACACTACACATGATGAGTGAACTTTAAATGGAAACTCAATATATAACTCAACGATGAATGGACATGGGCATGAATAGTGTACTTGGTAATGAATAGAGTACATGGGAACAACCAGTGTACACAACATGGCCGGAGTTCCCCAACATGGCCTGAGTACTTGGAGCGAATAAGGTGAATATACATGACTAGAGTATATGGGAATGAGATGATAAAAAAGGGAACTAGATGACTTAATTGGATATATGATCAGGGATCTTGTAAATATCATGTATTCCATTTATACTTTGTTTACTTTTTCCATAGTAGGTTGAGACCCCCATTCTCTTGAGTCTATATGAGTATAAGTAGGGAATGTTTCCTTGGTTCATCCCTACTAGGGTATAGTGAGGTATCCCATCGTGAGTATATGATGGGCGATCACATCTATGAGATGGTCTTGGATAGACTTAGCTATCCCTTTGTGTGTCCTGGGGTGTGATCATATATCATTATTTATTATGTTGGGTCAGGCATCCCATTAACAACATAGAGGGTGTGTGATCTCCATCCTAGTGGAATACACTCCCATAATCCAAAGTTGTGATACCCTATTTATGTATTAATATGTTATGAGATTCAATGTGCCCCTATTCATGGTGAGGTCTGACAAGTGTGACCTCTCAGATGAGCACCATCAATGTTAGGAATACCTAAGGAGTTATTTATCTTAAATAAGCATTATGTTGAATCCTTGAGTGGAATCATATGAAATAATTATGTATGTGACCTTACAATGAGACTTGGTGTCTGTCTTGAGTATATCTAGGTTGACATTATTATTTATTATAAGATAAATCTCCTTGATTCTTTATGTTTTGCGATTTTGGTGTTGAGTCAATAAGGTTTTCCTTATGACTTTCCCATTCCTTCTTGTTTTGAAAATCACAAACACCTTATCTTATGGAATGTTTCTTTTATAAGAAAAATTTCTTTATTAAGGAAAATTGCTTTTATAAGGAAATTCACTTTCATAAGAAAAATTATTCTTATCTTATTTTCATCCATATTTTTCTTAAGTATGAAATTCGGATTCATTTCTATTTTCTCGGAATCATTGAAACTTTGATGAAAAGCATTCTGTTTTAGGATTCGGATTCTGGATAAGAACTATAAGGAAATTTCATTCCGAATTCTGGATATGAACTCTGACTAAGTTCTATTCCAGATTCAGGATATGAATTCTGAAGAAGAATTCTCATTATGAATTCCAATGAAGAATTCTCATTACAGAATCTAATGAAGAAATCCCATTCCGAATTCTCATTACGAATTCTGTTGACGAATTCTCATTACGAATTCTGTTGACGAATTCTCATTACGAATTCTGATGACGAATTCTCATTATGAATCTTGATGATGAATTCTCATTACAATTTCTGATGACGAATTCATATTCCGAATTCTCATTCCGAATTCACCTATTGAACAGAATTTGAGTATCTCTGTTTTATACACTCTGAATTAATTTAGACTCCGAAAGATATCTTTGTTAGACTCCGAACTTTTATATTGCTTACACTTCTAAAATTTGTCTACTCTTGTTATTTTCATTTCACTCTGAACCTTTACTCTGAAGCGTGCATTCCGAACCTTTGAGTCAGAATTAAAACGATGTCGTACATTCTGTTACACTTGTTTTGTTATAAAACGATGTCGTCTATTTTGTTATAAACTAACCGTTGTCTAAGTGACACGTGTACATGTCCCTCCGATATTTAAGGAAAATATGACCGTTGGAGAATGATCCGACCTTACCTATAAATAAGAGCTCATTTGAAAGAGCTCGTAGCCGATGGCTGATGAAAGTACAGAAAGGATGACTGATTTTCATGAAGTGATTTCTAGAGAGAGAGACTCTTATTAACTCTCAAAGCTTCGTGAGACTCTGAATGTTGGTGATTACATTCGAGGGCTTCTGAGGATAGGAAGACAAAGGTGCCGACTACCTTGAAGTTCGAGGGCTTCCTTACTGAGGAAGACAGAGGTTGCTAACTACCTTGAAGTTGAGGGCTACCGGGGATAGAAAGACAGAGACTCTGATCTTCGTATCGAGGGCTTACCCTGGTGTGGGTAAGACAGACTTGCTTGAAAGTATAAATCAAGGGAGGTTTATCCTAGGTTGTTGGATACCCTTCTCTTTGGGTTAAAAGAATTATATCTTGTTACTTGTAGTTTTACTACTTGTTTACATTCCGCTGCATTTTGTAATATAAGGAAAGTATAATTTTCTTATACTTCCTTACTTGTACTCTGTTTCATTTAGATTCTATACGATTTAAGGTAGAATCTCATATTTTAATCTTTTGTTAAGTTTCAATTTTCAGAACCATCATTCTGGAAACTACTTTCGGAATCTCTTTCCAAGTTTACATTCGGTGTTAGAGGTGTTGCGAATTTTCTTAGTATAACTTTGTTAAACATAGCCCTTTCCTTTTCTTAAGGAAATCATAGTTATTCTTAACTAACTTTAAGGGTTCCAAAATAATTTTTAAATTATACAATTCACCCCCCTCTTGTATATTGAGCATCTACATAACTATTTCGATCCTACAATTGGTATCAAAGGAGGTCTCTGAAATACATGTACTCACCTACAAGTTTTTCTTGCTCACTTTTATCATTCCGAACTTTCCTATTCCGGAACATTTCTCATTCCGAACTTTGTTATTACGATTCTTTTGCTACTAACAAGTTTGTGTGAAAAGTTATTTTAAGTTTGGCAGGAGTCAATGTTGGATCATTTGATAATCTGAATCCTACAAGACCACCTATCTTTGATGGTAATGACTATGAATACTGGAGAGATCGTATGAAGACTTTTGTTATCAATACTGGAGTAGACAACTTTGTTATGCTTACTGGTGATTATAAAATTCCTGACAAGGAAGTTAGAACCTTTACTAACCAGGAAAAGCAAGAATATCAACTCAACTATAAGGTACTCAATACTTTACTATGTTCAATGACCAGAAATATATATAGCCAAATTTCTTCTTTTGAAGAAGCTAATTGTATATGGAAGAAGTTAGAGGTTACACACTTTGGGACTTCCAAAGTGATTGAGACTAGAAGAGATATGCTTAGAGCTGAATATCATGGCTTCAATTTTCCTTATAGAGAACCTATCTATAATGTTCAACAAAGATTTATGACTATTGTCAACAGTCTACAATCTATGGGAGAAAAAGGTTTAGATGATGAAGCTCTTGTGGACAAGATAATTGATATTATGCCCAATGAGTGGGAATCTAAGAGAACATCTATAGATGAGAACAGGAAGGTCACTCAAATTACTCTTGATGAATTATTTGGAACTCTTCTACAACATGAAACTAGAATGAAGAGAGATGCAGACAACATCAAGAAAAAGAATAGAAATGGTATTGTTGATTTTACTACTCCCACAAATCAGATGAAAGCTAAGACTCCTGAGAGAGTAACTAGATCCAAGTCTAAGAAAGTTATTTTCCAATCTGAATCTAGTGAGAGTGAAGTTTCAGAAAATGAATTAGCCAATCTTGCTCGAAGGATGAACAAGATAGCTGGACAGAGAAATTTTCAATCTAAGTATATGAAAAAGGAAAGGAAAGATAAGAAAGATGGAGAAGTTACTTGTTATGAATGTAAAAGATCTAGACATATTAGACCAGATTGCCCTATGCTCAAAAAGAAAGAAAGGAAGGAAAGAAATTCAGATAGGAACAGAAAGAAGTATTATAAAGCTAAAGCTAGGAATGTTTTGAAAGCTAATGACACCTGGAGTGCCAGTGGGGGTGACTCTTCAGATGAATCTTCTGATTATGAATCTTCAGGATAGAAGAATCTTGGTGTTATATCCAGATTACCTATTGATAATCATTGTCTTATAGTTAAGGTACGAAATTCTGAATCCTTGACCAATGTTTCTTTAAATTCTAATCATAGAAAGTATTATAACTCTTCTGATGAATAATCATCTTCTGATGAAGAAAATACTTTACCCACTTATGAAGAAGTCTCTATGTTTGCTGGACTTCTTGAGATTAAGAATTCCAAACTCAATAAGAATCTTGATAAGGCAAACTCTAGGAATTCTATTCTTACAAAAGAGATATCAGATCTTTCTAAATAACATGATAGAAAAAATTCTGATTTTGAAAGTATTTCAAAAAATCTTGAGGAAGTAAGTTCTGAGAAGAATAAACTTTCTAAAGAATTAGAAAAAGTAATTTCTAATAAAAATGTTTTCAAGCCTAACTCTAGTTCAAAAACTAATGATTTTGAGGATAAAAACTTTGTTATAAAACTCAAGTCCGAAATTTTTTCCTTGAAGAAGTATTTATCAAACTTTACCCATGGTAATGCAAATTTTGATAAGATGTATTCTCAAATACGACCTTTAATAAATAAATCAGGATTTGGTTATACCCATGCAAAACCTATTTTTAGTAACAATTATTTTGTTCCTCAAAGTGCCCCATTTTTGTACCAAGTGTCAATGTGGTGGTCACTGGGCAAAAAATTGTTCCTTAAACAAAATCCAATCTTTAGGATTTCACAAAGCTTACTTTTCTATGAAGATGTGGGTTCGTAAAATTTTACTGTCTGGAAATCTCGGATCCAAACAAGTTTGGATTCCGAAAATCTAATTTTCTTATTTATTTCATGAAAACAAAGAGAGTATCAGCAATAATACATGGTACATGGATAGTGGATGTTCCCGGCACATGACTGGTAACAAAATATTTTTTGAAAAGATTATCAAAACGAATGGATGAAAGGTAACTTTCGGAGATAATGCTAAGGGAGAGATTGTTGGTATTGGTAATATTGTTTTTCTTACTAAAACCTTGATTTCAAATATTCTTTTTGTTAAGGATCTTAAGCACAAACTCATTAGCATAAGTCAGTTATGTGATGAAGGTTACCTTGTGAATTTTAGGAATGATAAGTGTTTAGAACACAATTCCAAGGAAGAATTTATTCTCTCAGCCAACAGGAAAGAGAATGTTTACACCATAAACATAGAAGACCTTAGAATAAAAGATTTACCTTGCCTATGTGCAATGGAAGATCACTCCTGGTTAGGGAATAGAAGACTAGGTCACTGTAATCTTAGGAACCTATGTAAACTCTCTAAGAAGAAACTAGTTAAGGATCTACCAGAGATTAGATTTGATTCTTCTAAAGTTTGTGATCCTTGTCACTATGGAAAGAAACATAAATCTAGTTTTAAGTCAATCGGTGAAGTCTCAACAACCGATGCATTACAGTTAGTGCACATGGATCTTTTTGGTCCAACACAAACTGGAAGTATTGGAGGCAAATACTATGTGTTTTTTCTAGTTGATTATTACACTAGATTTACATGGGACTATTTTCTAGAAATGAAATTTGATGCTTTTTCCTATTTCAAAAGTTTTAGAGTTCAAGTTAAAAATATGAAAAACCTTCCATTAAAAACTATTCATAGGGATCATGGAGGATAATTTCAAAATTCAGATTTTGAAACTTTTTGTAGTAAGAAAGGTATTACTCATAATTTTTCATCACCTAGAACTCCTCAACAGAATAGTGTAGTTGAAAGAAGAAATAGAATTCTTCAAGAAATAACTAGAACCATGTTGAGTGAATATTCTATTGCTAGACATTTCTGGGCTGAAGCTATAAGTACTGCTTGTTATACTATAAATCAAGTTTTGATTAGACCTTTTCTTAATAAAACTCCTTATGAGTTATGGAATTGTAGAAAACCAAGACTATCCTACTTCAAGGTTTTTGGTTGCAAAGTATTCATTTTGAATAATAATGATAACTTACATAAATTCTCACCAAAGTCTGATGAAGTGATTTTCATAGGATATTCCACAACCTCTAAGGATTATAGAGTTTTTAATAAAAATACTTGCACTGTTGAGGAAACAGTACATGTAAAATTTGATGAGTCAGATCCATTTGTTTTTAAACCATCTCAACTTACATCTTCGGATGTGTTTTCAAAAACTGATTATCAACCTTTGATAGAAGAACCTTCTGATAAGGATAATGTTCAAGAAGATACTTCTGAAACATTTACCCCAGAAGACTTTCTACCCTATGTTGATGAACAGGATTTACAAAACCCAAATCAGGTGTTTCTTAAGAATCATCCCAGTGATAGTATCATTGGTGATGTAAATCAACCTGTAAGGACTAGAAGTTCCTTAAGAAATGAAGTAGAACATCTAGCATTTCATTCCCAATTAGACCCTAAAAGCACTGATGAAGCTTTAGGTGATGATGATTGGATTTAAGCAATGCAAGATTAACTAAATGAATTCGAAAGGAATAAAGTCTGGACCTTGGTTGAAAGACCTAAGAAAACTTCGGTTATTAGAGTTAAATGGGTTTTCAGAAATAAATGTGATGAAAATGGAGTCATTGTTAGAAATAAAGCGAGACTTGTTGCTAAAGGCTATAATCAGCAAGAAGGAATAGACTATGAAGAAACCTATGCTCCAGTAGCTAGACTTGAATCTATCTGTATTCTACTTGCCTTTGCAGCTTTCTTTAATTTCAAACTTTTCCAAATGGATGTGAAATGTTCTTTTCTTAACGGTTATGTTCAAGATGAAGTTTTTGTAGAACAACCTCCTGGATTTTATGATACAAAACATCCTGATCATGTTTTTAGACTTACCAAAGCTTTGTATGGCCTTAAACAAGCCCCACGAGCATGGTATGATAGACTCACTGGATTTTTGTTTCAAAATGACTATGTTAAGGGAAATGCATATCCAACCCTTTTTATAAAGAAAGATAAGAAAAATGTTTTGATTGTTCAAATTTTTGTTGATGACATTATATTTGGTTCAACTCAACAATCTTTGACTAACTCTTCTGCAAGTCTAATGAAATCTGAGTTTGAAATGAGTATGATGGGTGAGTTAACATTTTTCCTTGGTTTTCAAATCTCTCAAAAACCAGAAGGAACCTACATATCTCAACATAAGTATATTAAATATCTTCTTAAAAAGTATGGTTATGACAACACTAAGAGTATAAGTACTCCCATTGGTACCTCAAACTCTTTAGATCTTGATGAAGCTGGGAAACTAGTAGATCAAACATCTTTTAGAGGTATGATAGGAAGTCTACTTTACTTAACAGCTAGTCGAACAGACTTAATGTTTTCAGTATGCTTATGTGCAAGATATCAATCCAATCCTAAGGAATCTCACTTAAAGGCAGTAAAAATAATTTTTCGCTACCTTATGGGAACCATGGATCTAGGATTATTTTATACTTCTGGAAATAATTTTGTTCTAAAAACCTTTTCTGATGCTGACTTTGGTGGATGTAGAATGGATAGAAAAAGTACTTCCGGAACTTGTCATTTATTAGGAGATTCTTTAGTTTCTTGGTCCTACAAGAAGCAACATTCTATAGCACTATCCACTGCTGAAGCTGAATATGTAGCAGCTGGAAGTTGTTGTGCACAAGTGTTGTGGATGCAACACACACTCACAGACTATGGCCTATGTTTTTCTAAAACTCAAATTTTGTTTGATAACACAAGTGCCATTTATCTCAGTAATAACCCTGCACATCACTCCCGTGAAAAACACATATATATTAGGCATCACTTTCTTAGGGATCACACACTTAAAGGAGATATTATTCTTCAGTTTATCAGAACGCAAGAACAACTTGCTGATATTTTCACAAAATCATTGCCTTCTGATAGATTTGAATATATTATATAGAAGTTAGGAATGATAACCGTAAGGTAATCCTTCTTAATTAACTCTCTGTTGAAAAAATCTCCTTACAGTAATAAAATCCTTTTAATAGGGGGAGTACATTTGATTGTTTGTTTAACAAATTTTTTTTTTTAAAAAAATATTTGTTTTCAATCTTTTTGGAATGAAGATTTCCGGAATGGACTTTCCGGAACTACAATTTTCCAGATTGGACATATTCGTATAGAATACTTCTGGAATGGAAGTGTTCGTATTGAAAATTTCTGGAATGGAAAATTTTCGTACTAGAATTTTCATAACGGAAATTTCATACTCAATTCTTCGTAATGTATTTTTCAAACTAAGTTTTTCATACTGATTTCTTTTCTTACTAAGTTTATTTTTCATACTGAGTTTTCTGTAATGAATGTTCCGTAATGTGTTTTTCGTACTAAGTTTATTTTCCATAGTAAAATTTTTGCGAAATCTGTCTTCTCATAATAATGTTTTTTTTGGTCTTTGTTATATTACCCATTACGAATAATCCTCCTAATCCAATCCGAATGGTATGATTTCCTTACTCATGTTTTCGTAGTCATACTTTACTTCCTGGAATTTTCTTGTATTATGTTTTCGGATTTTAGTGTTCTTAATTCCTTGTTTTAATAAAACCTCAAAAAGATCGGATTCAAGTTTTCAACTGTCAGATCTAATCTCAGCTTATTCCAACTGTTAGATCAACTGTGGAAGTTGAACCGTCGTTTCATTGCCTATATAAAGGGGACCCAAATACTCGTCCCACATCGATTTCAAGCTCTCGCGTCCCGAAGCTCTGTCCCTCTGTTTTAAGACCGTTCTGAACCTCATATTTCTCCGTTCCGAACTTCTCAGAGGATTACAGATCCGAATGTCTTCAGAGTTAGCGTCTCAAGATATGTCATCCACTAAGCCAATTTCGAAATGGTTAGTTTACAGAGAAAGGTTAGTCCATCCGGAATTCTTCAACAACTATGATTCCCTTATTTCAAAGAACATTAAGTTGAATGGCTGGGAAGATGTTGCAGTGTCAAAAATAGGGAACCAAGATGATTTGTATTCAGACTTTCTTGTTGAGTTCTAGGAAACAGTTTCCTTCTTCCAGGAAGATAATAGGGAGAAGTTCTCTTTTAAGTCTTATGACAAGACTTACAAGCTTTCTCACACCAAGGCTGCAAGCTTGGTAGGACTGACTTATGAAGGAGAAGCCGAATTTATTTCGAATGTGCTGCCGGTCTCTACGGGTAGCTTCGAAAAGGAAAAAGCCTTATAAACTCTCGGACTGGATGATGATAAGGCTCTGAAGATTGCAAGTCTATCTTCAAATTTCCGGATTCTGGAGTTATGGGTACAAGGACTTATCGTACCGAGGAAAGGTGATAAAGACAGCTTGAAGAAGATTGAAATATATATCTTAGATTTCCTGATAAATATATGAAAGTTTAACTTCATGAGGCACATTCTTATAACCATTGAGAATCTTAAGAAGGGAAATCTCAGAGCAAAAATCGTAATGTACCCAGCAATATTATCAAAGTTGATAGTTCGGTGCCTAGAATCATTCAAGGAAGCCTGCAGATCTAAGCCAAGGGTTTGTAAAATTTTGTTGGTTAGTGATGACACCCTTAAGAGGATGGATGTGTCTTTCAAAAAGGAGATTGGTGAGTTCGTTGATTTGCCTAATCAAGAAGAAGCGGTTCCGAAGGCTGCTGAACCAGAATCATCCAAACCAGTAAAGAAAAGAAAGTTGAAGGAAGATGCAGCTGAAGTCGAAGATCCTAAGTCTAAGGAAGCTCATTCCGCACCTCCAAAACCTAAGAAGAAGAAGGCCAATCCTGATGAGGTAGTTACGAAGTGGAGAACTGATAAAGAGAAAAGGAAAGATGGGGATCCGTAGTTCGGATTGGACCCTACGGAGGCTAAGGCCTTAAAGGAGAAAACTGCTGATGAGCTTGAAAAACTAGCAAAGGAGAAGAAGCTCAAGAAGAAGATGTCAGAAGCCGAGGCAGTTCAAGCTTTGTTGAAATTTAATGAAATTGTATCTGGAAGCATTCCAGTTCCAAGATCTTTCTCCTTGGAATCTCTACCTGAGACTCCAGGAAGAAACCTTGATTTTTCCCGAAGAGACTACAGTTGAGCATGTTGAGAAAATAGAGGAGATTCAGCAAGTTGGTGAGGAAGAATAAGTTGTTGAAGGAAGAGGTGAAACAAGAGATCTTTTGAAACAAGTGGATGATTATAAAGGATCACCTTCGGAACATCTAACGCTCCGAACATCAGAGGCTGAATCCTCTAAGTTACTAACTACAGAGAAGGATAAGAATGAGGAAGATGTTGTTCAGAAAGTTGTTGATGAGATTGTTCAAGTGTCTACTGGGGAGAAGAAATCTATTGATCAAGAATCAATTTCGAAAAAAGACAAGGGAAAGAAACTCCGTGTTGAAACTCCGAAATTAGTGGCTAGCAAGAAAAGGGAATTTGGTGATTCATCTAAAAGGAAGTTGGAGCTTATTGAGGAAGAAAACTCTCCAAGCAAGAATTCAGATTCAGAGTCATCCTTGTTGGGGCATGAATTTGTTGTTCAAACCTTAAAAAAGTTGCTGGGAACCATTCTGACCTTCTCTAGTATTGACTCTAGATGTCAGATGCTCCAACATGCATTGAATCAGAAAACTGACTCCGTATCTATGGTTATGGACAAGTGCGTTGAGATTGAAGCTCAGTTCAAAACGTTTTTTGTTGGTTACGAAGCTCATATAAGATCTTGCAAGTGGATGACAAGCTGGTCGAAGAAGACCGTGGAAGAGATGAGGTTGTTCGATGACTTTCAAGACAATGTTAAAGATGCTTTTGAGACCAAGGATAAGAAGATAAATGAGTTAACTGCATCCTTTGAAGAGAAGTTGACAGAAGAAAAGAACTTACGGATTCAAGAAGTGAGAGATCTGAATGGGAAGCTGAATTCCGTTTCTCAAAACTGGAAGTTTGAAAGGGATCATTGGATCGATTTTGAAGAAAAGATGAAGGCTCTTGAAGAAAAGATCAAATCTTAGGAAGAAAAGCTAAAAACCCAGGAAGAAAAAATTGAAGCTCAGTCCGCAAGAATAGTTGTCTTAGAGAAGCAAGCTGAAGAAGATCATAAAGACCTAAAGAAGATCAAGACTATTCTAAAGGGGATTATGTCAAAGGAAAATGATCCGAATTAACCAAATCCGATCTTTTTGTTGTAATTTTTTCTGTGTTGTCGAGATTTCAAACATAATGAAATTTGTGCCTCTCGTTTCTATTGTTGCCATTTCTAATTTTTTAGTTACTTTGTTTTTTTTCATTCCCTCTAATTCTTTTTGAATATCACAAAGGGGGAGAAGGAAAAGATCCTTAAGAAAAAAAAAGAACTCTAATAAGAGTTTATCAAAGGAGAAGAAAAAGATCCTTAAGAAAAAGAAAAACTCTAATAAGAGTTTGTTTAAGGGGGAGCTTTTTCATTAAAGAAGACCATCTTATTTGTCACTTCGGAAATCTGAATACGATCCTTAGAGTTTCAAAGCCTAAGGGGGAGTTAGTCGTATTCATCAATATCCTTAAAGCAAAGGGAGATAAGCCTTAATGTTTTTCTTTCTTCTTAGAATTTATTTTTCGTAAGGATGTTTGTGCTTTCCAAAAAGGGGGAGATTGTTGAGTCAATAAGGTTTTCCTTATGACATTTCCATTCCTTCTTGTTTTGAAAATCACAAACACCTTATCTTAAGGAAAGTTGCTTTTATAAGAAAAATTCCTCTCTTATGGAAAATTTCTTTTATAAGGAAATTCGCTTTCATAAGAAAAATTATCCTTATCTTATTTTCATCCATATTTTTCTTAAGTATGAAATTCAGATTCATTTCTATTTTCTCGGAATCATTGAAACTTTGATGAAAAGAATTTTGTTTTAGGATTCGGATTCTGGATAAGAACTATAAGGAAATTTAATTCCGAATTCCAGATATGAACTCTGACTAAGTTCTATTCCAGATTCAGGATACGAATTCTGAAGAAGAATTCTCATTACGAATTCCAATGAAGAATTCTCATTACGGAATCTAATGAAGAAATCCCATTCCAAATTCTCATTACGCATTTTGTTGACGAATTCTAATTACGAATTCTGTTGAAGAATTCTCATTACGAATTCTGATGACGAATTCTCATTACGAATCCTGATGATGAATTCTCATTACGATTTCTGATGACGAATTCCTATTTTGAATTCTCATTCCGAATTCACCTATTGAACAGAATTTGAGTATCTCTGTTTTATACACTCTGAAATAATTTAGACTCCGAAAAATATCTTTGTTAGACTCCAAACTTTTATATTGCTTACACTTCTAAAATTTGTCTACTCTTATTATTTTCATTTCACTTCGAACCTTTACTCTGAAGCGTGCATTCTGAACCTTTGAGTCAGAATTAAAATGATGTCGTACATTCTGTTACACTTGTTTTGTTATAAAACGATGTCGTCTTTTTTGTTATAAACTAACCGTTGTCTAAGTGACACATGTACAGGTCCCTCCGATCTTAAAGGAAAATATGACCATTCGAGGAGGAGCCGACCTTACCTATAAATAGGAGCTCATTTGAAAGATCTCATAGCTGATGGCTGATGAAAGTACTGAAAGGATGACTAATTTTCTTGAAGTTATTTCTATAGAGAGAGACTCTTATTAACTCTCAAAGCTTCGTGCGACTCCGAATGTTGGTGATTACATTCGAGGGCTTCCGAGGATAGGAAGACAGAGGTGCCGACTACCTTGAAGTTCGAGGGCTTCCTTGCTGAGGAAGACATAGGTTGCCATCTACCTTGAAGTTGAGGGCTTGCGGGGATAGCAAGACATAGACTCTGATCTTCGTATCGAGGGCTTACCCTGGTGTGGGTAAGACAGACTTGCTTGAAAGTATAAATCAAGGGACCTTTATCCTAGGTTGTTGGATACCCTTCTCTTTGGGTTAAAAGACTTATATCTTGTTACTTGTAGTTTTACTATTTGTTTACATTCCGCTGCATTTTGTAATATCTGGAAAGTATAATTTTCTTATACTTCCTTGTACTCTGTTTCATTTATATTCTATATGCTTTAAGGTAGAATCTCATATTGTAATCTTTTGTTAAGTTTAAATTTCCGGAACCATCTTTCCGGAAGCTACTTTCGGAATCTCTTTCCATGTTTACATTCGGTGTTAGAGGTGTTGTGAATTTTCTTAGTTTAACTTTGTTAAACATAGCCCTTTCCTTTGCTTAAGGAAATCATAGTTATTCTTAACTAACATTAAGGGTTCCAAAGGAATTTTTAAAGTATACAATTCAACCCCCCTCTTGTATATTGAGCATCTACATCACTATTTCGATCCTACATTTGGGGTGTCCTATTAGGTATGTTATAATCACCAATTAATGGGATCTTCCCACAAGTTTCATGTCTTGTGTAGTTGAAAGGGCCTTCGAAAGAGTCCTATGAGGTCTGATAGCTGGTGGAGAATAGTTTCAATAGATATAAAATAGTAGGTTATAAGAGTTATATGTTGGTATCAGTCCCCTTATTTTTATAAGGTTCGACTCATTTATATTTTTTGTGGGATTTAATTTTGAACTTTTTCTTTCCTATACTTGTTTCATACTTTGATGCGAGATTTTTTTATGAATTCATATATTGTATCAGTTTTTCCTTTACTTTCTGAATTATTTTTTTGTGTTTTTAGATATTTGTGTGTGTATGTGCCTTATTCTAAAGCCTCCCATGTGTGTAATATGCCTACTTGGTTTTTGTTCCATCTCTTGTCTTATTTTAGGGGGTCTTGGGGTGTCACACTCGGATTCACACCAGCTAGGTTGGCCCTAGAGGGCTGGTTCATAAGAAAGTGGTTTTAAAGGGGGTGATTTTAGGACTAAAGTTTAGAGATATCCTAGCTATGAGTTTTGGTTTGGGAACTAGGGAAATAGTTTTAAATTGTTTTAAGTCCATCTCTCAAGATAAGGAAACCAGTGATTATGTGGTGACTAAAATATCCATTAACTAAGAATTTGATTAGAAACTTGTTGACTTGGTACATATTGACATTAATTATATGGAATAAATTGGTACATTCATCATATAGGAATGAGTTGTGGTTTCAATATCCTTCTTGAGTCAGTTCCCCATATATACTATTTGATCATGGTGCATCATGAGTATTTAATGATTATTTTATGAAGGCATCTAGATATGATTCTATAATTGGATCATTATGACGAGAATATAATTAAGAGGCTTCAATTTAGGGGTCTCTATAGGTGTCTGTACCTCCCTGTAGTTTTCTTATCTCATCGCCACCCACAGAGCAGTAAGTTTCCCTAGAATTACAAACAAATGACATGCCCAAAGTATATTTTATGATTTATAATTATAGAGAACCCTTATATTTAATCTAAATATGGACACCCATGTAGTAAAGGACTGGATCATGGAATTTGGTCAAGTTTTCCACCTTTTTAGGACCACTCCTGATTAGATGGTGGTCTTAACTATGAGCCTTCTCCATGGATCCACAAGGCAATAGTGGTGTTTGTTGACTCATATTCCAGATGGGGTGACTCTTACTTGGATAGAGTTTGAGAACCTCTTCAAACTATATTTTTACCCAGTGATGCTATAGGAAGCCTATATCCAAGAGCTTTTGGAGCTCTAATTGGGAATCATATCAGTAGCATAGTCGAAATCCTGGTTTACGAACTTCTCATGGTACTCTATAGACATGGTTGATGATGCATAAATTTGAGCATGAACTCTAAACCGTTTCCTTCACAGAGATATCGGGGATTTAATGGTATTTATCTATATCCATTCTTACTCTAGAGTGATAGATCATGCCTTGTTTTTGGAGATCTTTCTATCTGACTAGAAACTAATAGTTGGTTCAAACAATAGGCATCCTAATGATGAAAATTTAATTTCTAGTGGTCGATATCAGGCTTAGGAATCTAAGCATGTGTTATGTTTCCATAAATAGTCTTATGAGATAATAGAATTCATCTATAGTACTCTAGATCGTTCTAGTCAACCGAGGGAGATGCAATGTTACTCCTATGAAGTGAGAGGATATATCAAAAGGGATTTTCCATCCAACCATAGTATATCCATGGAGACGGTTGATGGACCACATAGTTTGAGACAATGGTAGGAGTAGGGAGGTGCTTAATGAGTTAGACATGAAATAGAAGCCAGGATTGCAGTAGGGGTGGTTGGAATTTCAATCTGTTTCCACCTAACCATCCCAAGGTGGTCCTCTCTAGGCTTAGAGAGATAATTGTTAGGGTAATGGGTAGTTATAGTAAGTGTATTATTATAACCTAGATTCCTTGATGATGATTCGAGGTATTAAATATATCTTATATACGACAGATATAGTATTAATAGATACCCAAACAAGCCACTCTTTTATTTCCACATCCTTGGTTTGAGAGGTAACAAATTTAGTGAAGCCAATGGATCAAAATTATCATTTAGAGACTCCTACATGATGGGATTTAGTGATATGAAACTTCTTATGATAGTGTGAATTGAATCTTGGAGGAGATAAATTCTTGTGGGACCTTTTCATGTCCGTGATGATGAATTTTGACTTCATTATATGTAAGCAATTGATCTCCACATTTCATCCATATATTTCCTATTTTATATTGAGGATGTGATATTTTCAAGTTTATGGTATTAGGTTTTCCTTAATTGGGGAGAAAGAACCTAGGAAGAGTTGGATGATCTCATATATAGGATGATACTGGTGATTACTCATCAGTTTTATAGAGTTAATTTTAATGAAACTGATGTTATGGGATCTTAGTTTTAGGAAGAAATGGTTGAATATGGGAATTTATTCTTAGAGGGATTTCCAGTATTACTTCTCCATTGAGAGATCAATTTCAATATATACCTGCACCTAAGGAATTCCTCAATATCTATACTAGCATATCATATGGCCACCATAGAGTTTTTTGGGATAAAGGTACAGTTGGAGGATTTATATAGAAAAGGTTTTGTTAGACCCAATGTGTTCCCCAAGGAATCCCCTGAGTTATTCTCCATGAAAGTGGATGATATCTTAAGGTTTTGTGTGGATTACCATTATAAAAATTAGGTAAAAATAAGGAATAAAAATACACTCCCAAAAATCAATGACCTTTTCGACCATTTGAATGGGGAGGGTGGATCTTTGAAGACCGACCATAGGTTGGGCTATCCAAAACTATGATTTTGAGAGGAGGATATATCAATGGGTGAATTTTGACTTCACTCCTATCACAATGAATATTTGGTGATGTATAATAACCCATAATTTACATACATGGTTATTATTTTAGAATTTAAGCATACTTATTACAACATATAACAAAACCATGATAGGACCTTATTGGTATAGTGTCTTTAGAAACATGGAAACATAAACAAATGGTTCATAAATAATCTTCATTGTCTCACGTTAATTTCATCATATCTAGAGTCCCTTTTGGAATATTCTACTTAATATCGTTCTTCCTGCATTGGGGAAAAGAAACCATACAAGAGGGTGATCTCAAATGTTCAGTAAGGTTAAACAAAATAAATATTAATCATATCATATTCATAAGAACATAACATTTTGAAAATCTTAACCTGCAAAATAGATCATAGCATCATATCATGGGATAAATCATAACAGTGAAATGTAATCCAAATAATCATAACTTAAAACATTAAACTTCATGGCATACACACATAATCATAGAAAATAATTTCATATTATTCAAGGCTCTTTTACAAGACCATCATAGCGGACAAAGTCCATTACTGAACCGAGTTCTCTCCTCGTTCCAGTCCTGTATCACTGAACTAGATTAACTTGTCATTCCAGCCATGTCTATCTCATGAGATATAAATCTTTAACCAATTCATTGGAGGGAGATATAGGTTCCACCCATCTCATAATGAAACGATTCTTATGTGTTCCACAAAATCATAAATCATATATTATAGCATAACCAATATAATAAAAATGGTATTCTTAAACATCATGACATCATAAAAAGATTCATATAAGATAAAGGACTTCATAAAAACAATTCCATGACAACATAATCAAATGGATGTTACAATAGGGATAGAAACAGAACCCTATTTTATCTTAGATGGAAAATAACATTTATAAAACACTTGAACTCCATTATGGAGGAAAATTTCTTTCTACATCAAAAAAATTTCTCCATTCATAACATGTCATAAAATTTTAAACTAAAAGAAGTTAATTAAAAATAAACATTAAAACTTTTAAAGGAAGCTTCATGGAAATAATTTTCTATGGAATCATCAAAATCCATTCATGTCGTATAAGTTAATAAAAGATTCTTCTCATACTTTGGCCTGAAAAGTGAAAAAGTACCTCATACTAAAAACAAAAAATATATTCCTTTAATATGTTTTACTCAACAAAGGGTAAAATTTGATTTAAACAATTTTAGGAGGATATAAATAATGTTACATATTGAGGAAAGATGTATGTGGATGATAAATATTCCCCAGTAAATTCTGAAGTATAAACAATCTCAGTTAAAAATGAGATTGCGAGATTTTCCCTTGCCTTAGGTTCGATTTGCTTCGTACATATCCAAACCTCCTGTATAATGATTTAAATAATGTCATTGAATTATTACAGAATCATATTCATTATTGTGATATCATATATAGACATAATATTATCTTCTTATTAGTAATATTTCATTGGTACTTGTTATTCGGGTGTTCATTGATTTATGTTCTTATGCATGTTTTGCCGAATAAATTATTATTCTTCTTTTTAGGTTATAGTTACCAAATTTTCATAATGGTATTAGTGTAATATATATCATATTAATTAATTAAATTCATTTTTATAATCATTATTCAATGAAGATCATGTAGAACGAGTCGCATCACATCGTGGAGATGGTAGGCCATACGTACACATGAGCGATGATATCATTCCCATGATCGTGGAATTGTATTGAAGTGTATGTATACTATTTTAGAATCAATATAACTTAAAAATAATAATATATAGTTATTATTTACACCATTATACCCATCCATATATGTTGGTGGTGGAAAACAGATTACACCACGGCGTGGAGACGGTATTCCGTACGTACGCACACGTGGTGATTTTGTTTTCCATAGGATGGATATAAGGTGAAATAGGGTTGTTTAATATTTATAATAACATATATTTATATGATTGATAATGATGTTATTACTTCATAATGAAACAACTAATGAATAGAAAGTATAAGAAGAAATAAATTTGAAAGAATTGGTAACCGATATTACCTCTTCTTTGACACGCCTCTTTGAAAGCTCCTATTAGGGCACTAATGTTGGTCATTGAAGAAGACTAGGACATCTAGAATATTACTAGGGGATTTGAGAAGTGTAATGGCCAGGGTTTGTCAGAGTCTTAAGGCTCAAAGTTGTGTAAAGAGGAGAGGGAGGAGGTTCCATTTTAGAAGGGAGGATAGGGGAACCATTGGAATGTGTGAAAATATTATTTTATTATAAACTAATCATCGGTTTCAAAAGGTCCGAAAATCATTAAAGATGAAGATAATATGACTCGTCGTCGATATAAAATCATCAAATCATAATTGAACATGTTTTGGATAATATTTTAATCATTATAATCTTATTTATTTAAATCATTTATTAATGAGGTAAATACTACATCATTATTGTGTCACAAATAATTTAATTTATTTGATGTCTAAAAATTATAAATAAAATACCAAAATATAGGAAATATGTTTATATTTCAAATTAATATATATAGTAGAAATGATAATTTATATAACACCTTATAAAAATTAATTACAAAAATGTTTTTGTTAATGTCAATTTTGTCTTTACATAAAATTAATTAATCCAAATTGACATTATAACTACCACGTGGCTCAATGGGGTCCCAAAATAGACCCTAGGAGGCCCATGGTCGGCCACTACTCATATAATAACGTTAGGACAAGTGTTAAGGTACGTTTGAATTATTATAATATTCTTTTAACCTTGAATTGCCCTATTTACCTTTATCCACAGTAAATAAAAGTAAAAAGTTACTATTCACCAAAAATTATTTTAATCTTATTGAATCAAATTTTACTTTATGATAACAACCATGTATGTTGGATTTTTGAAATTAAATTCACATAAGTGGTAAATTTTCATTTAAATGAAAGAGTCAGTTTTTTTAACTACCACTAAGTGGTTTCACTATTCATCAAAAATTGATATTTTTTAGAAAAATACCAAAAATTCATCCTAAGCTATATTGGATATTCCAAACTAAAAAATGATGACTATTTTTAAAAATTCAAAACATAGAAGTGGAATTAATTAATTTTAAAATTAATTCCCGTTATCAAAACAAATAGCGTGTTTTTAAGAAACAATAACTATCAAAAGATCGACACTTGTTTATGTTCAATTTCGAAGTGAAAATAATTCCAATGACCAAAATTGGATTAAATGGTAATTTGATATTTTAATTAAATTTTAAAACCAATTAAAAATATAATCTAACCATAAAAATTATTGCGATGAAAAATGTTTTTTGTAATTAAAATTTAGTGTGATTTTACTATTCATTAAAATATGAAAGTTATTAGAATAATATGAAATATTTATCCAAATTAAATTTTTATATCTTGATTCCAAGGAAGATTATTATTTTGTCATATTGAAATTATAATCATGGAAAAAACTAGATTTAATGTGCGTGCACCATCAAATGGCGGCAAAGCTACATTTTTATAAAAAAACTTATTTTACACAAAAATTTTATTTTTGTTCTCATACCATGTTCTAGAAAATATGTAGGATGAATAATAATGTTAAAAAAATAAAAATTTAGTTAATACTATTCATAAAGGCTAGTAAATACAAATATTATAACAATATATTGTTGTTTAGTGAAATCCGGTATTGCGTACTACACACGCTATCGAGGAAGGTCACGATTACGTGTAACACATGCCAAGCTAGTGTTGTGTACAGTGAAATATTTCTTTGATGTTTTTTATAACATAAGACTTAAAAAAAATATAATTCTCATAAAATATTAGGGTGTTACATTCTAACCCCCTTAAAATGAATTTCACCCTCGAAATTCATCACTTCACAACAAACAGATGAGGATACCTCTCCATCATCATATCCTCAAGCTCCAATGTAGCTTCTTCTAATTGGTGGATCCTGCATAAAACATTCACCAAGCGAGTGTTCTTGTTCTGTGGAAGTTTTTTGCTATGATCCAGAATCTCTATCAGCTGTTCTTCATAAGAAAGATCTTTCTCCAGCGGTACAACTTCTGCACTTAGTACATGTGAAGGATCAGGTATTTACTTTCTCAGGTGAGATACATGGAACACATCATGAACTTGAGAGAGATTTGGTGGAAGCGCCAATCGGTATGCTACCTTCCCAACATTATTTGGTATTTAATAAGGATCGATATATGTAGGTCTCAGAATCCCCTTCTTTCCAAATCTCATTACTCTCTTCCAAGGATATATACATAAGAACACTTCATCACCCACTTCAAACTCAAGGTCTATTCTTCAGTTGTTGACATAACTTTTTTGTCTACTCTAAGATGCTCTTATGTGTTGTTGAATAGATCTGACCTTTTCTGCTATCTCATCAACATGGTCAGGTCCTAATATCTTTCTTTCCCCAACTTCATCCCAGAAAGTTGGAGTCCTGCATTTATTTCCATAGAGATCTTCATAAGGAGCCATCTGAATACTGGAGTGAAAACTATTATTATACAAAACTTCCACCGAAGGAAGATGTTTATCCCAACCACCTTGTAAATCCATAGAGAAGGGTCTTAACATATCTCCTAGAGTTTGAATTGTTCTCTCAGACTGACCGTCTGTCTGAGGATGATGAGCAGTGGTGAAACTCAACTATGTATCTAATGTATGCTGAAGACTTCGCCAGAACATTGAGGTAAACCTCGGATCCTGATCAGATATAATGTAAAGTGGTACTCCATGAAATCTTACCACTACCTTGACATATATACTGGCAAGCTGATCCAGAGAGAAATCTTCTCTAATAACAATGAAGTGTGCTGACTTAGTAAGACGATCAACAATAACCCAGATAACATTATTTCCTTTGGATGTTTTAGGAAGTCCAGTGACAAAGTCCATAATGTTTTGTTCTCATTTCCATTATGGTATGGGTAATGGTTGTAACATCCCCTTATATTTATATCTCTCAGCTTTAACTTGCTGAAAAACCAAGCATCGAGAGACATAATCAGCAACATCTCTTTTCATGCCATCCCACCAGAAGTACTCTTTCAGGTCCCTATACATCTTCGTGCTCCTAGGATGAATAGAGAATGATGAACTATGAGCCTCATCTAGTAGCTCCTCCTTTAATTCAAGTATGGGAGGAACACAAACCCAATTCCTGAACATTATTATCCCCTCATAATCAAGGTTCAATTCAGGAACATTTCTCACCTTCTTCTGTAACTCTACATCTTCTTTTCGTGCCTCTTTAATCCTTACATGTAATGATGGTTGAACATTCATTTGAGAAAGATTAGATTTTTCCCCTTCCATTATAATTACAAGATCTATCCTTTTTAAATCCATAAATATATGATCTTTTGTGATCCTTATCATGGATAAACTAGCATGGTCTTATAGACTTAATGCAGTTGCCACCTTGTTTTCTTTCCCAGGGTGGTAATGAGTTGAGCAGTCATAATCCTTAATAAGCTCCAACCATCTTCTATGGTTCATTTTCCACTAATTTTGTGTGAAAATATAATTTAAAATTTTATGATCAGTATAAATATAACACCTTTCACCATAAAGATAATGCCTCAAAATCATTAATGCAATAATTACCACAGCTAACTCCAAATAATGAGTTGGGTAATTTTTCTCATGGATTTTCAACTGTCATGAGGCATAAGCTATCACCATATCATTTTTCATGAGAACACACCCCAATCCCTTCTTGGATGCATCACTATAGATCACAACCCTTTCTCTACTACAAGGCAGTGTGAGCACAGGTGCACTGGATAACCTCCTTTTCAACTCCCTGAAATTCTCTTCACACTCCTCCGTCCACATGAACTTAACTACTTTTCAAGTCAACCTAGTGAGTGGATTAGATAATCATGAAAAATATTTCATAAAACATCGATAATATCCAGCCAAACCTAGAAATCTTAGGATCTCAGTTACTTTTGTTGGACTCGACCATCTTTCGATAACCTCTATTTTTGCTGGATCCAATGATATCCCCTGTTTTGAGATTATGGGATCCAAAATTGAAACTTTTTGAAGCAAAAATTCACATGTGGTAAATTTGGAATAAATATTCACCTGTCATTGGGTCTTTAATACAATTCTCAAATGATCTTCATGTTCTTTCTTTCTCTATAAATATACAATAATATCATCAATAAAGGCTACCAAAAACTGATCAAGATGGAATCTAAAGACTCTATTCATTAGAACCATGAAGATAGCAGGGGAATTAGTAAGACCAAATGGCATCACTATAAATTCATAGTGTCAATACCTTATTCAAAAAACCATCCTTTGTATATCCTAATTTTTTACCCTTAATTAATGATACCCTGAACAAAGATCAATCTTGGAAAAGTATTGATCTCCATGTAGTTGGTCAAGTAATTCATCAATGCGTGGGAGAGGATATTTGTTCTTGATAGTGATCTTGTTAAGTTATCGATAATCAATGCAGAGTCTCATTGATCCATATTTCTTCTTAACAAATAGAATAGGTTCTCCCCATGGTGATTCACTAGGGATTATGAATCCCTTATTAATATTCTCCTGGATTTTCTTCATCAATTCCTGCAACTCAATTGGGGCCATTCTATAAGGAATCTTTGAAATGGTCATAGCACCTGGTATGAGTTATATTGAAAACTCAACTTCATGATTTGGTGTAAGACCTGTAAATTCCTCTAGAAAGACATCATCAAACTCTCATACAATGGGCATATTATTAATCATGAGTTTCTCTCCAACCATTTGAGAGAAATAACCTTCATTTCATGTAATCAAGACCCATAAGATGGAAGAAATTTTCACTGTAAGGTTATATTCATCCTTGCATCGAAAGATGATAGTAGATTGATTGGGAATATTAAATGTGATTTACCTTATTTGGAAAATTATATGAGCTCTGTATAAAGAAATCCAATTCATGCCAAGAATCACATCAAATTCCACTATATGAAGGATCACAGGATTTTCAGGAAGCACTTTCCCACAAACATCAATTGGAGAAGAATTATAAACATTTAATGAAATCGTTGTGCCATTAGAAGTTGTCACAGCTAACTCAACATCTAATTGTTGAGGTAGTACGGTGATACCCTTAGAAAATACTTCAAAAATAAAAGAGTCGGTGGATCCAGGAACAAATAAAACATTTTCTACATTAGAGTGGATGGTAAGTGAACCTTTCATCACTTTGTTATCTTACTCCACATCGCCGATAGAAATTACATGTGACTTTCCTTTGTCTTTGGCCTTAATAGTTTATTGATGTCGATCATTATCAAGAACCCTTAGATTAGGGCATTGATTGTCATAATTCCCCATTTACTTGCACTTGAAACATTGAATTGTAGGAGGTGCATTCTGTGTATCCCTTTTTTGTTCGCATCATTAGACATCTTCTTCCCATTATTTCGACATTCAACTGCATGATGACATTCTTTTCCACACATAAAAAATGTACTTGTCCTTTTAAGACAATTTCCTCCATGTTTCTTTCCACACATTGAGCATAAGGGAAAACTCATATTATTTTCATTGTGGTCTTTAGATTTCCCTTTGAATTCCATTTTCCTCTTCTTATCAAACCCATATGACTGATGGCTTACTCCAATCTCCATATCAACCTTGAGAGCACATCGAACAATTTCCTCATAGCTATTGAAGTCCCTTATGGATAACTCCCTTTAAAGACATGGTTTTAAGCCACTAAAGAATCGATCGATCTTACTCTCAGGTTGAATAATAATTCCAGAATCGTACCTTGCAAGTCTTGTAAAATTGGCTTCGTAGGTACCAACCGATTCATCATCATTTTTCTTTAGTTCAAGAAACTCCTTCTCCATATTTTTTCAAAGAATACAAAGGAAGTACTTATAGGAATATATGTTATTTAATGTGTCCCATTCCATGGACTCAAGTTCGTCCCTTTGCCTCATATTCTTAATAGGATTCCACCATTGATCAGCTTCACCTTCCAAACGATTTACTGCTAAGATGAATTTATCATGTTCAGAACATTGCAGGACTGAAAATATCTATTCAGTGGTACTAATCCATTGTTCAGCCACTAATGGATCAGAAGACCTGCTGAATGATGGTGGACGCTGCCTCATGAAGGATTTTACAGAATGTTGCTCCTTCCTTTTCTCGTTTGGAAGTTATGCATGATTCATAGCTTGAGAAAGTTGGGTGATCATGGCTACAAAATTTTTCATTCCAACTCCCATAACGTTTGGTGGATCATAAGGAAAATCATTGCATTTCCCATCACATTCAGCATTAACACGGTTCCTTCATGTTCCAACCATTGACTAAAACCAAGAAGCATAGTGTGAGAAAGAATAATCATAATAGAAAAACCACATAATCAAGAATAAAATTTCACACTTTAGGTATTATCATAGGTTGTTCATGGCCATTTCTAAAACACTAATATTGTATTCTATGTTTAGAAATATCCATGGTGTTCTTATTATGTCTTTCATATCCTAGTTTCCAAAGGTTGAATATACCTTTCCTCTGATACCAACTATAACAACCCATACTTTACATAGATGGTTATTACATCAGAATTGAAGCATACTTATTACAACATATAATAAACCCATGATAGAACCGTATAGGTATAGTGTCTTTAGAAGCTGGGAATCATAAACAACTGGTTAATAAATCATGTAAATTGTCTTTCGTTAATTTCATCATATCTAGAGTCCCTTTTGGCATATTATACTTAATACCCTTCTTCCTGACATGGGGAAAAGAAAACATAAAAAAGGTGAGATCAAATGCCCAGTAAGGGTAAACCAAATAAATATCAATCATATCATATTCATAAGAACATAACATTTTGAAAATCGTGACCTGCAAAAGAGATCATTACATCATATCATGGGATAAATCATAGTAGTGAAATGTAATCCCAATAATCATTACATAAAACATGAAACTTTGTGGCATAAACACATAATCATAGAAAAGAATTTCATATTAGTCAAGGATCTTTTCCAATACCATCATAGTGAAAAAAATCCATTACTGAACCGAGTTCACTCCTCGTTCTAGTCCTATATCACTGAACCAGATTAACGTGCTATTCCAGCCATGACTATCTCATGAGATATAAATATTTACCCAATGCATCGGAGGGAGATATAGGTCCCACCCATCTCATAATGAAACCATTCACATGTGCGCCACAAAATCCTAAATCATACATCATAGCATAACCCATATAATAAAAATCGGATTCTTAAACATCGTGACATCCTAAAACAATACATATAAGACAAAACACTTCATATAAATAATTCCATCACAACATAAAAAAATCAATGTAACAATAGGGATAGAAAAAGAACCCTATATTATCTTAGATGGAAAATAATTTTGATAAATCACTTGAACTCAATTCTTGATGAAAAATATCAATTCTGCTTAAACAAAATTTCTCCTTTTGTATCATGTCAGAAAATTTTAAACTAAAAGAAGTTAATTAGAAGTAAACATGAAAACTGGTAAAGGAAGCTTCATTGAAATAATGTTATATGGAATCCTAAAAATCCAGTCATTCCATATATGTTAAAAAAATATTCTTCTCCTACTTTGGCCGGAAAAGTCAAAAAGTACCTCGTACAAAAAATAACAAAAGATTCCTTTCAAATATTTTACTCACCAATGGGTAATATTGAATTTAAACAATTTTAGGAGGATACAACAAAATTTAAATATTTAGGAAACATGGATGCGGATGATAAATATTCCCCAATAAATTCTGAAGTATAAACAATCTCAGATAAAAATGAAATTGAGTGATTTTCCCTTACCTTAGGTCTGATTTTCTTCGTACGTATCTGAACTGCCTATATAATGATTTAAATTATGTCATTGACTTATTAAATAATCATAATAATTGTTATTATATCATATATGGTCTTATTCTTATCTAATTATTAGTAATATTTCACTGCTACTTGTTATTCGGGTGTTCATTGCTTTATATTGTTATGCATGTTTTGTAGAATAAACTCTTATTCTTATTTTTAGGTTATAGATACATCATTTACAGAATGGTATTATTTTAATATATATCATATTTATTCATTCAATTCGTTTATATAATCATTATTCAATGATGATCATGTAGAACGAGTCGCATCAAATCGAGGAGACAGTAGTCCGTACGTACGCACGAGCGGTGATATCGTTCCCATGATTGTGGAATTGTATTTTATTGTATGTATACTATTTTAGATTCAATATAACTTTAAAATAATCATATATAGTTATTATTTACACTATTATAACCATCCAAGTAAGGAGGTGATGGAAAACAGATTACACGAAGGTGTGGAGACAGTATTCCGTACGTACGCACGCGCGATGATTTCATTTTTTGTAGGATTGATAGAAGGTGAAATAGGGTTGTTTCATATTTATAATAACATATCAGTATATGAGTGATACTGATGTTATTACATCATAATGAAACAACAAAGGAATAGGAAGTAAAAGAGGAAATAAATTTTAAAGAATCAGTAACAGATAATACCTCTTCTTTGACACGCCTCTTTGAAACCTCCTCTTAGGGCACTAATGTTGGTCGTTGAAGAATACAAGGACCTCGAGAATATTACTAGGGGTGTTGAGAAGTGTAATGGTTTGGGTTTGGATGATCTTGAAGGCTCAATGTTGTGTAAAGAGGAGAGGGAGGAGGTTCCCTTTTATAAGGGAGGAGAGGGGCACCTTTGGAAAGTGTGAAAATATTATTTTATTATAAACATATCTTCTGTTAAAAAATGTCAAAAAATAATTATAGATAAATATAAGATGAATAATTGTAGAAATAAAATCATCCAATCAGAATTTTACATGTTTTGGATAATATTTTATTCATTATAATCTTATTTATTTAAATCATTTATTAATGAGGTAAATACCGCATCATTATTGTGTCATAAATAATTTAATTTATTTGATGTCTAAAAATTATAAAACAAATACCACCATGTAGGAAATTGTTTTATATTTACAATAAATATTTATAGTTGAAATGATAATTTATATAACCTCTTATGAAAATTAACTACTAAGAGTTTTTTGTTAATATCAATTCTGTCTTTACAATAAATTAATTAATCCAAATTGACATTATCACTATAGAGTGGCTCAATGGGGTCCCAAAATAGTCCCAAGTATGCCCATGGTCGGCCACTACTCATCAAATAAGGCTAGGACAAGTGTTAAGGTAATTTTGAATTATTATAATATTATTTTAACCTTGAATTATCCTAATAACCTTTAACCACAGTAAATAAAAGTCAAAAGTTACTATTCACCGAAAATTATTTTCATCATATTAAATCTCATTTTACTTCTTGATAACAACAATGTATGTTAGATTTGTGAAATTCAATTCACAGAAGTGGTAAATTTTCATTTAAATTAAAGAGTCAGTTTTTTAACTAACGCTAAGTGGTTTCACTATTCATAAAAAATTGAAGTTTTTCAGAAAAATACCAAAAATTCAGCCTAAGTATATTTAATATTCCTAATTGAAAAATTATTTCCATTTTTCCAAATTCAAAACATAGAAGTGGGATTAATTAATGTTAAAATTAATTCCTGTTATCAAAATAAATAGTGTGTTTTTAAGATACAATAACTATCAAAAGATCGACACTTTTTAATGTCCAATTTCAAAGTGAAATTAATTCCAATGACCAAAATTGTATTAAATGATAAAACTATATTATAATTACACTTTAAAACCAATTAAAATATAATCTAACCATATAAATTATTGTGATGAATTTTTTTTAATTAAAATATAGCGTGTTTTTACTATTCATTAAAATATGAAAGTTATCATAATAATATGAAAAATTTATCCAAATTAAATTTTTATATCCTGATCCAAAGGAAGAATTTTATTTTCTAAAATTGAAATAATAAACATGTCAAAAACTATATTTAATGTGGGTGGGCCATCAAAAGGCGGCAAATCTGCATTGTTAAAAAAATAATTATTTTACCTGAAAAATTTATTTTGTTCTCATCCCATGTTCGAGAAAATATTTAAGATGAATAATAATGATATAAAATTCCAAATGTAGTTAATACTATTTACAATGGCTAGTTCATAATAATATTATAACAATATATCGTTGTTTAGTGAAATCTGGTATTGCGTACTATTCATGCTATCGAGGAAGGTTGCGATTGTGTGTAACGCAAGGCAAGCTAGTGTTGTGTGCAATGAAAGATTCCTTTGATGTTTAATATAACATATGATATTAAAAAATATACATCTCATAAAATATTAGGGTGTTACATGATTCACTTCACCATGAAAAATTTCATAGCAGTGTTCATGGGACACAAAAACTAGATCTTTCAGCCATTCTTCGACTGGTTTGTGTTAGTCTTCATCGATGAAATCCTAGTGTTCATATGATCATAGGAGTACATTAGACATTTGATGATGGTTTTGGACATACTATAAAATCACAAGAATTATGGAAATCTTCCAAAGTGTTAGTTATAGATTTGATAGGTTCACTTTATGGGACATGTCATCTTAAAAGAGGGAGTATCAGTGGACCCAACAAAGGTTGAGGTGGTTATAGCTTGAGATCCACCCAAGATCATGACTAAGGTGAAGATGTTCCGTGGTTTGGAAAGCTATTATCAGAGATTTGTGACCAATTTATCTAGGGTTTAAGCACCACTAAATTCCTTGACTAGAATGGGTTTTCCTTTTATGTTTATATAGAAATGTTAACATGATTTTCAAGAGTTATGGTAGTAGTGTTACCTCTCTAATGATGCGATGATATTAACTTATTGGAGAGAGATTTATCACTTATTCTACTACAATACTATGAGTTATATCTTTTCATAGAAATATATTTACTTGAGACAAAGGAGATGAATATATTTCCTATAGTATTTTGACTTTGAGATAGTTTATACTCCTAGGAAAGGGAATGTGGTATTAGATGCTCTTAGTAGGAGATTTTGTTTAAAGTTTTTGAGTGCGGAATAAGAGTATTTGTTATTGTTGTAGTTGTACGTAATAGACGAGGAAAAAGAAATTTACCTCCAGTTTCTGGCTGTTACCCCTCTACTTCATCAGCATGTTACGGAGGATCAACTTGGTGATATCAATTGTGAGACTCTGTGTGGCCAAGTTTCATCTGAACATGCTCCTAATGGATTTTCTGTAGGTAGGTATCATATGATCATTTCTCAAGTATGAACTATGGTACTAGTAACAATATGAGAGGTGATAATAGTTGAATCTCATATATCCCCTTATCGGTACATCCAATAGATATAAAGATGTACCTGGACATTTGATGTCAATTTTTGTTGATCATGACAGATGATATGGGTAGCTCAGTTTATCTCTCAATGCCTCACTTTGTAGAAAATAAATCTTGAGAACCACCTTTCAATAGGTTTTAATAAACCCCTTGTGTTTCCATAGTTGAAATGAGATGTTATATTCAAATATGTCAATATAATTCTAGAGGTCACGATGATATCTGGGTGATTATAGAACAACTCACTATGTCGACCCACATCATAGCCATCTGAGAGAAGAGTTCATTGGAGATCCTGAAACATGTTTATGTGAAGGAGCTTGTATGGAGTTATGGAGTTCCCTTGAAAATAATATTAGATAATGTTCATCACTTAATGTCATGATTATTTAGAGGATTGAAATAGAATTTTGAGAATCTGTTGCGGTTGAGCTCAATATTCCACCCTCAAAAGAATGACCAGACTGAGTGAACCAATCTAGTCCCATAAGACATACTTCAGGCTTTCATGTTAGACTTTCTATGTATTTGGGGGGATCATATACCTTTGGTTGAGTTTTCTTATAAAAACAACTAGCACTCCACCATTGGTATGAAAAAATTCAATGCCTTGTATAGGAGACCATGATGGTAACCACTACATTGGACTGACCTAAGAGACTCAAAAATCATGGGCCTAAAGTTGATACGAGTGAAAATAGAGAATGTGTGATCATTCAAGAGAATATTATGATTACCCATTTCTGAAAAAATTGTCATGAATACTAGTGATAAAGGCTTTATATTTTGATTAGGTATACCATGTGTTCCTAAAGGTATCACCTTGACAAGGGTTGTATAGATTTTGCCGAGGTGGAATGTAATCTCAGAGATACATTATCCCTCTCCAGATACTGCTTAGGTATGGCAATTTTGCGTACCTCTTTGACCTACCACTGTAGTTTGATTGGGTACACGATGTCTTCCATGTTTCATGGACGAAGAGTTTTTATCTTGACCCATAAAATTTATTAGAATAGGAAGAGCTATACATCAAGGATGAAGCTACCTTCAAAGAGTACCTAGTAGTGATCAAGGGTTGGTAGGAGAAGATAATCCTTGAGAAAGTGATTCTCTTGGAATGATTCCAATGGAATCAAGAAAATCTATAGGAGATAACTTGAGAGTAGGAGTTCTAGAGGCAAGCTTTGTACACTCATTTTTTAGTAGGATTTGATTTTTGGGACAAAGATCCCTAAGGCTGGGAGAATTTAACAACTCTTTTTTTTCCTTGTAAAACATGGAAGTATTTTTTGGAATACTTTCAATGTCAGGTGTGGAGTCAGTGTTGGATTATGGGTCCCGGGGAACCTGATTGTTGATTAAACAAAAAAATTTCATATTATATAACACATGAATTTTTACTAAAATAATCGAATACTTTCTAAATGGTGTCTCAGACGGGAAAATTTCACTAAAAAAAATAACATATTAGCATTTGTTTTTAGAGGGGGTTATTCACAACCACCTTTAAATTCATTTTAGTGGGGGTTATGCACAACTCCCAATAATCATTGAATTTAGAGGGGGTTCACAACCCCCTCTAAAAATTTTAGAATTATTTTTTGAATATTTGGTAGGATTTTAGAGGTGTTTATATCAAAACAGTTTCTAATTTAATAATTAATGGTGTTGTATGTTCGGTTTAAATTTAGAGGTGATATATATCTATTATTCATTTATATATTAGGGGCTATATATAATGGGTTTGTTTTAAATGGAAATAATGGGGGTTCATGAACCACATCTAATACCTTATATTATAGGGGTTTTTGAACTGAGTCTAATTTAATAAAATATAGGGGGGTTATAAACCCTCTCTAATTTAAGAAATAATTGGTGGGTTTGAACCCCCTTTAATTTATGAAATTATAGGGGGTTTTAAAACCCTTCTAATTTAATATATTAAAGGGGTTGCGATCACCCTCTAATTAATGACATTAGATAGAGGTTTTAACCCCATCTAATTCAAGAAATTATAAGTGGTTAATGAACTGCCGCTAATGCCTTTGATTAGAGGGGTTTTTTTTAACCATCTACATATTTATTTATTTTTTAAAGTAAATCTCATAAAAATTCAAATTTTATAATTTATATGTGTGTTTATATATATATATATATATATTACATTAACACATTATATAAATGTATTGAAATGCATTATAAACATATATACATATAAATACATTATATAATCACTTTAAGTAAATTATTATACATATAAAAAAATGTATACATATATAAATATTTGTATACATGATATAAATTTAATTAAAAGTATATTTTTGGAAATATATAAAATTTATATATGGTTTTACAAATAATATACATTTATATTTTTATTTTTATTATACATATAATCTATTAAATAAATTTATATTTTATATTTATGTATAACTAAATTTATATTATATCACCTATATAAAAAAAATAATACAGAAAAAAATAAAATAAAATAAAATAAAATAAAATATATTTATGTTATAGTTTTTATATTATAAATTTTTTATTATATATTAATTTACATATATTATATAATTATTTTATAAATATTATAGCATACCATATTAATTATAAATTAATTTAGTTCATATATATATCATTTAATTATATGATATATTTATAATTATAGGAGTGTATTTAATTTCATGTCTGTATATATATGTCTATACATGATATAATGAAAATTTATATAATTACATATATATATAATCAAAATTTATTTAATATAATATATATATTAAATATGAATCATAAAATACATAAATGTACAATATTTATATAACCAACATGTAATTTTAATAGTTTAAGAAATATGTGTATTAATAATAATAATTTATAATAATATTATTACACACATAGATATATATATATAATTATATAAAAATAATTATATAAATATAAATATATTTTAATTATATTGTTTCTATAAATATTATATAAATACATAAATACATATGCACACACACACAAATAAAAATGTATTTATAAATATTTTTATAAATATATATTTATATATGTAAATATAATTATATGTAAATATTATACACAAATATATTATATATATAGAAATATATTATACATACAGAAATATATATTTATATATAATCAAATATTACTCCATCAAAATAAATATAAGTTATTGTATATAACAACCAAATGTTAGCTCGCTTGAGTGGTACAAGAACTTTCTGAAGTCCCTACGGTCCCTTGTTCAATTCCCATCTGGGGTGATTTTTAATCCTATGAGTTAGGGGATCTTCTTCCGTACTTGTAGGCCTTGGAGGCTATGGTTTTTCGGCATGTATATAGTTGTGCGCCTACGGATTTGTCTTGGGGAACACCTAGGGGAATCTGGGGGACTTGTCTGTGTGGTGTCTTGGTGTTGTCAGGGGTTTTCTTGAGGTGGTCTATGGGGGTTATTGAGGGTTGTCAGGGGTGTCTGTCTGGTCCTTCGTGGAGTTGTCTAGAGATATCAGGTGGAGTGCATTGGGGTGCTGTTGTGGGTTGTCAGGTGGGTGCGTGGGGGTTGGCAGGGGTGGTCCATGGGTGCCAAGGTAAATTGTAAAAAAAAATACTGGAGTATTTCAGTTATTACCGCTCATATATAGAGAAATTATATGGGGTTAAAACCCTTCTATTATAACTACCAATAAATTCAACTATACTTTACTAGCACTAATCCACAACCACCCCTAATTAGAGTAGGCAACCACTTTAGCAGCAGTTACAGGTAACCAC
Source organism: Viscum album (assembly GCA_963277665.1). Lineage (NCBI taxonomy): Eukaryota > Viridiplantae > Streptophyta > Magnoliopsida > Santalales > Viscaceae > Viscum > Viscum album. The sequence goes on from OY728157.1 coordinate 152,684,582, forward strand.
CGCTAAATTATTTAGAGGGGGTTATAACCCCTTATAAATGAAAAATAAACCCTAAAAAACATATTTTTTAGTGTGAGGCCTATATTAAATCTAGAATGTGAGTTTTATCCTAGGTGCGAAATAACCATTGTGTGTATCAGATGTTTTGTTTAAGAGTAATCTTGAGTGGAATAACAAATCAATAAATTAATTAAATAATTTACTCGTTATTAAATGTATAAAAAAATTATTACTATATTTAAACCCAATTATTTCCAAACCCTAGGGTTATCTACATAACCTTATAGTTTTTAGAGGACCTTATAGGAAGGATTTGGTGACCAAAAATGATATCGTTGACTGGTGATCAACATTCCAAGGAGTTCATATTCATCAATAAAATTATTGGATATCATGAACAAAAATGATAGATAAATCATTATTCATAAATTATTGATCCTTTTTTATGTAGTACATTGGTTTTTTTATATTAGTCATCATTTATAATTATTCTTATCAAACATGAAATAATCCCTTAGAAAATTAATTCACAGATTGATAGTGCACTTACAATTGATTTTCTTCTTCTTAAATTAATGAATTGATAAAAATATATTGATACTTATTTATTCTTATACAATCTTAATTTCCTATATTAATGAATTAAGTCCAAACTGAATAATGGAAGATGTCTAGTTTTTCAATTTTGTGTTGTGGGATGTTCTTCCCATATTCATCAATAATTAAATGTCAATATTTCCTTTGAATGGGGGTCCTATACCTAGAAAATTATCATTTCAGAATTTATCTTTGGAATAATGAATCATATTTGTGGGTTTAGATTCAGGATCGAAGGCATAATCATGGTGTGACGATGATGATACAAGATCAGAGACTAGATTAAGGGCTTTCATCCAATGTTTTTCATCACAACTATGCAGTGTGATGGAAGGTGTTTCCCAAAGACATGAGTAGATGGAATATGGAGACATGAAATAGATCAGGCATGGTCAACCATAGATCCATCTTCTATGGTGAAATTTATGGTAGATTCATAAGCGACTACTATGTGGGTGAGATGCGTAAAACCAACTAGTGTTTCTGTAAAAACCAAAGTAAAGGACATGTAGTTTGGAAGAACACATGCCGTGTAGAGTCCCTTCGACATTGGATATAGTCGCGACATAAAGAAAAATATCACATGCCATGTGACATAATACATTCCATGTTACCCATGAATGATGACCTAACATGTACACCAATGGTATATGAGAAAGGGAATGTTCAGTATACATGGGAATGACCATAGTACATGTTCACATCCAGTTTAGATGGAATGACTGTAATACCCATAACAACCACAGTATCTGGTGCGACCATGGTATAAGGACTTGGATATAGTACACATGCACAAGATGATGTACACGAGCAATGGATTATGTATATGGACATAGGCTCGAGTATCTAGGACACATTTGTTTTCCATATACCTGCCACATACATTTTCCATGGTTGGTTGTGGTCCCTATTCTTCTCAGTTTAGACGATTATTGGTGGCGTACATTCTCTAATTCTATCCATATGAGGGAATAGTGAGGTATCCCATCCTGATCATAGGATGGGTGATCCCCTATATGGGTTAGTCTCAAATTGTGTTATTAATTCCTTAGTGTGGAAAATGGTAAGATCCTCTATCATGATTTTGTCAGATGGGTTAGGTATCATGTTATCGACATCCAGGGTATGTGATCCCCATCCTATTAGAATACTCTAGGTAGTGGTAGGTATCCCCCATAGGAACTAGGTGTGATACCCTATTTGTGTATAAAATTATTTTATGTTATATTTTATACCACTTTATGAAGTATCCCAATTAGAATTACCTCTCAGATGAGAACCTTCAATGTTAGGAATACCCGAGGAGCGAGTTCTTTCACACCTGCATTATCTTGAATCCTTGATATAAATCCTAGGATGGTGATGTGTCTGTGACCCTAAATTGAAACTTGGTGTAAATATTGAGTATACCTAGGTTGATGCTATCCTTTCTTATGATCTAACTCTCCTTGATTATTTATTATAGGTGTTTTTAGTTCATCATACTGGGTATGTTATACTCACACCTACATGGGATTTTTACACATATGTCATATCTTGTGCATATAAAACGATTTTTTACAGAGTCCAAGGAGGTCTAGGTGTAGTTGGAGGAAATTTTTTCTAGATGGACAATAGTTAGGACCATAAGTTGCATTTTGGATGTAATACCTTCATTATAGCATGTTCGACCCCTTTACCGTTTTGGTGGGATTATATCTATCCATTTTTATTTACAACACTTGAGTCATAATATAATATATTATTTATTTGTATGTGTTCATATATTTTATTAGTTGTTTCATTACATTCCACATTATTTTTGGTGTCTGGAGATATGTGCGTGTATTCAAGTACCTTAGGCTAAGGCCTCCAATGTGTTTGATATTCCTACTCGATACTAGCTTCCCACCCTAGGAATATTGGAGGCATGATTGAGGTGTCACACATAGCTATCTACTGACCAATAAATCCCTGACGGGTTGGGTCGAGACACCATATCCCTTGAATTTAGAAGAAACCCTCTGGAAGATCAAATGAATTTTTTTTAGAACTCATGAAAAAGAAAGACATATGGGACAATGTCTCTAGAACTGATAAGGATTCATAGCCCATCGATACACTAAATATTCTCAATTCCAAACTAGATGTTCTAATCTATAATGAATCAAAAGAAACAAAATCAATATAAAAGAGAAAGAACACCTAAAATTTTCATGGTCTAGGACTTGTAATTCCCCATGGAAGGAACAACGAATCCAATATATTATATAGAAGAAGAATAAGTGAGAAAAACATCTAAGTTTCTTGAAGGTTTAGTGTGACAGAGATTCCAAATTTTGGTTTTTGTCACATTATGTACATATTTAATATATAAATTTTATGAATTTTTTGTTTCTTTTATTATTTATTATTTATTTGGACCTTATGTTTCCATTTTTTGATGAATTATTGATCTATATAATAATTTATTATAATAATTATTAAATTTTATAGAATATTACAATTTATAATTATTTGTTGCTAGGTTATTAATTATTTAAATGTTTTATTGAAAAAAATGATGGTGTATTAGTCTGATTTTTTAAAAGAATATTTATATTTTCTTAATAAATTCTATAATTTCCAGTACCAATACCCCCATTATGTTCAAAAAACCCCATAATTCATGACAGATCAAAGGATAAGGTTAAACATTTCCCAAATTCATGATAAATAATATATTTATGAAAAATGTCCCAAAAAAATATATTTGCGATATGTGTCATTTAAAGTCATCAAATCCACCTGAAACATGGGTGACATTTTTTTGGAATTATAGATATATTTTAATTTTTGATGAGTTAATAAAAATATATTTTTAATTGGTTGGTTAAAAATATAAATATATATGATATAAGGATATGTTTATATAAAAATATTAGTTTTAATATAATAATAATTTTTTTAATAATTATTAGAAATGATAGGAATTGCAATGGAATACAGAGAATCCACTCAAAGGTTTGTTTTTATTAGTTTATTATTATTATTTTCTTAATTAAAATTTAGAAAATAAACAAATAGAAATATGAAACAGATCCTAATTATTCTTAATTATATATTATTAAATAATATTTAAATATTGATGAATTTTTATGAAATAATTTGGAATAATTTATTAATTTTCATGATTGAATTTACAATTATTTAAGAAAGACTATTGGAATTCTATTGCAGTTATTTGAAATTAGAAAATACAAATAAAAAATAGGTTTTTATTACTTCTATATTTTAAAATTCAGGAAAATAATTCAATTTTATCTTTGATATCAATTTTAATAGTCTTTTACTTGTCCAAAAAAGATCTCTAAATAAATTTACCAAGAGATTTTTTAGTTAAATGTCTTTGGAAATAGTCAATGTTGATTACTAAATTAATACTCTAAAATTTAAATAATTTAAATTATTATATAAGAAGTAAATATATATATACAAAATTAGTCTCAAAATAATGTGAATTGTTTTTCTGTTGGGGTCAATTGGTCAAAAATATATATTTTTAAAAATCAATTTCAAACTAATAAAAAAACAATTCAAAAAAACTTCAATTTTACAACAATCTATGACTTTTTTTAATATATAGAAGTACTAGATTTTATATAATTAATACATTAAAAAAACTATTTTCAACTATTATGATCAAATTAAACATAAGACGTACATATAGTTGGTTCTAGTAGGTAAAAAATGACATGTGTCTTATTGTCCTAGATTTTTACAAAAAAACCTGAGTTTTTTACTCATTTTGTTATTTATTAATATTTATCTTTTGAAAGAATTTTTTATTTCATTTAAAACTTTTTGAATATAATATTTAATAATAATTTATTTTTATAGGTCATAAATTATATTTTGATTTAAGTTGATGAGTATCGAAGTACGTTTGAGATGTTTTGAAGGTTTCATGAAAAAGTATCAAAAACCAAACTACTCTACCCATGAACCGAGTAACCGAGCCGACCCGTGACATACCTGAGGTGTGTTCCCGATTTCCCTAAGCTATAAATTAGTTCCAATGTCTAAGAACATAACTAGTGGAACATGTTTCACCCTCTATAAATAATAAATATTCCAAAAATAAAACATTCAGTTAGAGTAACTGGTTTAAATAACAAGGCATATTATAAAATGAATTATAAACAAAAGTAATATCACATGAATAAATCAAAATCATATCCATTCCATAATAGATGAGACATGAATGACCTAAAATAAGTAGAATACAACTGAAACCAAACTGCTATCATCTAGTGACCTTTGGTTACACTTGACATCCCAAACCATCTATCACAAAGAAACCGAAACACCCAACATAAGAAGGACCAAGCCAAGGCATATTAAAATAATGCATTAGAGCCGCATACACTTAATGGTGTATATACGGTGTGATAGAAATCAAGACTAGTAAGATTTCCTGAAAAACATTATTTTATTTATTTCAAAAGGATGTTCATTTATGGTAGTTTGAAATACAATCTAGAAAATCCGTTTTTCATAAATATATATATAAATTCCAATATCACATCATTTCCAAATACACACTTCATTTTCTTCACTTTTATATGAAAAAAATCACATATGTAACCTTTCTATGGCCCAATTCTCTTTCATTGAAATTCCCATTTAAAATATACCTTTTAAAACCAATTTAGAGATACACATTCAAACCACTCATGGTAGCCATTTTATAAAATAATATAATACACAAGAATAAAAAAATAAAAAAGGATCCACATCATAAGGAAAATAAATGTAAACAAGTAATTGATGGAAACTATGGTGATATACATGTTAATCATGTTATATAACATAAAGTAAACGTTTCTCTTGAAGAATCTATTAATATCTTGGGAAATTTCTAAAAATATTGTGAGATGACCCTAAGAATACATAGGTTGGAAGTAATAGTAATTCTAATTATTCATTCCTAAGTTTATAACTAACTGAATTCGTTAAACTAGAAAAACTCATGCTGCTCCTGAATTCCCTCCCATACTAGGGAGGACCTAGTCTATCAAATTGGGACTAAATAGTAACTATGACATATCAAACACTATGATTTATAATATACCCATGAAATAGAAATGATAGGAGGTGAGTGAATACTTGAATCGACAAAACACAAGCAATAAATATCATCTCACCTCTAACACCATAAAAAGAAACAACTACTTTCACATATTATCTATATCACAACTAAATATAAAATATAAAACAAAGCCCATCACCCATGTGGAGAACTCGGCCCTGATACGCTCTCAAACCACTACCCCACTTGAGCATCCAATAATAACCATAGGTAAAAATTTCTCCCAACTAGTGACAAAAACATAACATAAATACACACACACAAAATATAGAAAAACAACAAAATTGATGACATTTTCCATAACTAAAAGAATACGACCGAAACAATATAACTCAAAAGTAGTCATAATATCCATAAGTACAATTCCATCATCAAAGGACACCTAAAATGGTAAACTAATTACTTCATATGGTAGCATGTTAAAACTACCACAATCTCACCACCAGCTGCCCACACACAGCTGACAAAAAATCTCATAGACTCCCTGTGGTAATTTTCCTTTCCCTACATCAAATGATATTAAATGGTCTACACACCATCGAAGGTGTGTGCAAGTTTGGAATTAAATAAGATTAGTAGGATCACATCTAGCTGTTCCATATCATGTCTCTATAAATTAGTCTAAAAAATTCTCAAATTTATAGAAAACTAGAAAAGATAAATATTTCCATAGTTTTTATATAAAAATATTGTTAAATAATTTTATTTCCCTATTTTTCACTATTCCAAAACAATCCAGGTAAAATAGTTCAAAAAATTTCACATATATAAAATCAATGAAAAGCCTGTATCACATATTATATTAAATCCATATTAGTACAAGATAAAACTGTACTAGTGAAAGAAAAAGTAACATCACACCAAGGATAGTCGTAGGTTCATCTAGTATACCACTCATACAATAATAAATGACTTCTGCACACTCAAGTCCTTATAATATAGGCCTAATGAGAAGAGAAACACACCATAATTGAGTAAACCAACATTTTCAATATCAATTACCTAGTAAAATGGGCCTAGGGTATAGTGGGACACCCCATGAGTGAACCCCTCAACAATACATGGATGATATCCCTATTCTAAAACTTCCACCTAAGTAACCAAGGATTACCACGTGCTCTATTTTCCAAACAATTTCCTCAAAACCATGATTTGAAAACCATTTCATAAACCCATTTCACAATAATTTTAAAGTATATTTTCTTTTCGAAAAACAAGGGCGAAACTTATTTTATAAAAAAACCCATTTCACATACACAAATTAAATAATAAATCATGAAATTTCATTTATAAAACAATTTATAGAAACATATGGAAATACATCTCATCCAAAATAGGCTAGAAATGGAACCACCTACCTCATAATCAGATCGTACATGCCCGCAATGAGATCCACCAACATAGTAAAATGCAAATGCTAGGACAAAATCCCTCTAGTCAATCCTAATATCTCAAAATAAATTCAACAAAAAAATCAATAAAGAGGAAAGATCACAACGTACCTTAAAGAAATCACATGCTACACCACAAAAAACACAATAGTCAACATCCAGAGGAAGAGCACACAACAGATCTAGAATTGATAAAAAATATTATCATCACAAATAAATGGACCCTACAACACAACACAATGATACCACCATGACAAAAAAAATTAATAAGTATAAGGATTACTCACCCATAGAAACACACTAAAACTGAAATGAACATCAATCATTTAAAGAAATGATTCGTAAGGAGAGGAAGTCCGCAAAATCACTTGGGAGAGCACCTAGGTTGAGAGATAAGTGTCTTAGATTGAACAACAAAACATATTATCCATGTAGTTCCCTTAAATACTAATTCATGAGAATTACATGGTGTGGAACCCCTTTTCACATCATGTAATTCCAGAAACCCAAAAATACCAAAAAACCTATCACCTCAGGTTCAAAACCCCAATTTTTCTATTACACAACATGTTATATTTTCATGGAATCTATATACTTTATCAACTTGTACTAGTTAAAAACATATGCTTGACACACAATACACTATGTGAATATTTTACGCAATGTGTAAAAATATTTCACAATATTTATATTTTTTTCTCTCTGAACAAAACTCAAATAATATACTATGTAACCAATACACGGTGTGTAAATAATTTAAACTATTTTTATTTCTCCTAAGATAGTGAAAATCCAATTTTCTCTTAAAAACAGAAACCAAATATGATATTCTCTCAACTTGGGGTGAACCCAAGAAAGCCTTTAGAATATTTATACACATACTCCATTAATTCAAAAAAATAGAATCCTAAACATTATTCTATTTTATTAGTAAATGTTCTCCATCCAGGGATGTCCCAAACACACACAAATAAAGTGGGAAATTATAATAGAGAAGAAAATTACATAAAATTGGGTAATATGAATTTATAAACTCCTCACAAGAATACTTTCCATCCCTAAGAAGTCATGTAGAATAATGATATATAGAAAAGAGATGAGGTCACTGATCCCTTATCAATGAATCACACTCCAATGTTTCATGAGAGTTTGATACATGCCTCCATTACTCTATAACCAAAAGAATCGACTTTACATGAAATAATTTCACATAAAAGATAATGATCTCGAATGGATGCTCCATAATAGAACATAGGGGTCTAACTCAACCTCTTCCCAATGAAAAATGTGAGAGGGATCAGGATGGTATATCTGGAGTGTGATATATGGAAGATAGCATTAATTCATATTATTTGAAGTAAAAATTCTAACCAATAAGAAAATCCACCAATCCTCCTAGTAACCTAAAATGGTCTAACATATATGGGATCCAAATTTCTTTATTTTCCATGATGATGATGACCTGATTGAGGAGAAAATTTCATGAAAATCTAGTCACTAACGGAAAATTCCAAAGGATGATTCCAATGATCCAGATATGGATTCTATCGACTCTGATCTGTAACCAAATTTTGATGTATATCCTAATTTGTCAATAAGATATCCTAAATGGGACTTGGTCCAATGAAATATTCTTCTCCCACCTCTTACCAATAAAGAGGAACTCTACTTGGTTGACCATAAAAATCCTTGAAAGGATATATTCTGATCGACGAATGATAACTATTGTTATATGAAAACCCAATTAGTCCTATCTGGAAATCCCAAAATCCATAAAAATACAAGATATTGGAATGAAGCATATCCTCTAGAACATTCAAAGCATGCTTCATATGACTGTCTATCTATGGATGGAAAGTTGTACTCATCTTGACCTGAGTCCCCATCACCTCTTAAATACTTCTCTAGATCATTGAAATAAACTTATGATCTATGTTTGAGAAAATTTCAAAATTAAACTTGTTTAACTTCATGATCTATTGCACTTAAAACTTACCAAGGTCTTAAACTTTACTGGTTTCCTTGATTAGAATAAAATAAGTTGACATTGTCAACTGATCAAACACCAACCAGATCTTATTCTTATTCTAGGATTCCATGGTAATCCAATAGCTAATTCAATAGACACCTCATACCTTTTTCAAAGAGGCACAGTAAGAGGATGAAGAAAACAAAAATATTTCAAATGCTTTACCTTTATCTATTGGCTTCTGCAATAGTGGGACACCTAATCTGCAATGTCACACTTCATACTGAACAACCATAATTTTTATCACATGTCATTATACATATTTATAGTTCCCATTTGAACGAACTATAAAAATAAAAAAAATGATCTCCACATAGATGATGGGATGAAAAAAAATCCCCAAAACATATATTACTATCAGAAGAGAGAGAATAACATGAAATTGTCTCCCCACCATATACGTTTTCTCAAATTAATATGATATCTTCATCCTAATGGGAAATCGGAATAATAAAATCAAGGAGTGACGATGTTAAATGAATACTATCTATAACCATACCTAATACATCTTCTTAATAATTCACGTGTAACTAATCAGAAATTCCCATAAGGTTTCACTCTTCCTTCGATTTCAAAATAAACTATGATGGTACATTCCTTCCGAGAGTTTCCACAATGCGAGTAGGCGATTTCAAAGTCAAATGTATGAATTAATTACACTCACCAAATCTATTTGGTATTTAATTATTTTTAGGAAAAGATATATGTAATACTCTTATGGTCCGAAAAGACCATGAACCTATCCCATAAAAGATAGTGCTTCAAACACTCATGTGTATGTTGGACCGTGAAAATATCTAAATCATGAGTGGGTTAATTCTTATTATGTTGTCAGAGTTGGAAAGGTCTATAAGCCACCACATGACTATAATGTATAAGAATAAAACCCAAACTAGTGCTAGAAGAATAAAAAACCCACATACCTCTTATCCGGACTTGGTAATATCAGAATAGAAGACGATGCCAAAAGTCATTTTAACTCTTCAAAAGAATAGTAACACTTTTCATACCATATGAAATTCACACCATTATTGTTAATATTATTCAAAGGTGATGTCAACTTTGAGAAATACTTAATGAACCATCAGCAGTATCCAACAAGTCCAAGGATGCTCTGAATCTCAAATATGTTATCTGACTCTTCACAATTAAAAACAACCTTCACCTTCTCGTGATCAACTAATAATCCACGATGAGAAGTATTGTTCCCCAAGAAATTCAATTCTTGGATAAAAAAACTACTTTTCTAAATAATTACATACAAATGGTGAATCCTAAAGACTTCTAGAACCAAAATTAAGTGGTTCTCATTCTAACACTCAGATCTTGAATAAATCAAAATATCTTCCTCGAAACATATAAAAAAAAGTTACGAGAAACTAATGGAATATTCAATACATTAGATCCATTAAAAATATAGGATTATTATTTATACCCAACATCACCACAAGATATTCTTTATGAACATAACTACTCCAAAAATCTATATTTAGTACATCAGACTCCTAGACTAGGAGATGAATATAACCCAACTGAAAATCAATATTTTAAAAAAACTTTTCTCACGTTAACTTATCAAACAATTCATCTACACGAGAAAAATGATTCATATTCTTAATCTTAACCTGGTTCAAAATTCTATTGTCCACACACAATCATATTGTGCCATTTACCTTATTAGAAAAGAGCACAAGGGATTCCAAAGGAAAAACATTAGGCCAAATGAAACCATTGATGAGTAGATCATTCAAGTAATTCTTGAGCTCTTTTAGATCACTGTAGGCATATGATAAGAGGGTTTATAAATCAAATGTGTACTTGGAACTCGTAAAATCATAAAATATACCTCCCTATATATGATAAGACAAGAGAAATAATCTAATAAAATATCAAGTAATTACCAAACAACAACAAGAAGATTAAAAAAAAGAAGAATTATCAGAATCAACTACTATAGAAGACAATAAACTCTTGAACTATGAGTGGGAAGGCCCTGTATGACTAGACCTCATACCCAAATCTCCCTGAAAATCCTCTGATCTCTAATTATCTACACAAAATGATACACACTGATGAAAAAAATTATCCTCAACACAATGAGAAATAAGAAAATAAATCTTAATAATAATGTGAAATATATCCTAATCAAAAATAAAAAAAAAATCAAAGACTAAATCCGTATTAGCTACCGATAGAGGAAAAGGACACTAAAACCCCTTATCTATCATATTCTGAAGAGGTGTTTCTAATAGCCTAAAATGGACATGATATCTGTTGTAATTTCAATTATATCAATAAAACATCCAGATATAAACAAGTGTAAAATAAAGGAATTTCTACTGAAGATGTAATAAAGATGGTACCTCTCACTTTAATTGGGCCTGTGTCTACCTCCACTAGAAACTCATATATTGTATGATGGTTCTTCACTCATGTAGCATATTCTTGGAGCCATATATTCTTTTAATCATCCAACTGCACCGATGTCACATTTGAAGTCTATGATCCTTAACCATAATGAGGCACATACATATCCTGATAAAAAAACTACAGATGACCATAACATCCAAAAAAGTTACACATATTCTCAAATACATGATAAGAACCTTGAGTATATATGACCTTGCCACACCAATAACAAGTTTGGGGAACACTACTTGCTGCAACTAATGGTTCATAGGAGGTATGATACTAAGAACCACCTCCACCACTAATGAGACGATCTTTCCACTTCTGCCTTTTCCATTTCACACTAATTAAGCTACCGTTGGGTAGAAATATAGAGGAATAATGGCCAAACATTCCAAACATATACATATCTTCCATAATTACCATATCCCCTATCTCCGTATAAGTCAAAAGATTTAGTATAAATACCCATCTTCTGATATCTAATCACAAACCCTGAAGGTACTTCTAAGCCTTCAGTAGGTCATTCATCAATACTTATGAAAATAACTATCTTGGCAAACTGATTGGTGTATAATGACATTGAACTCTCTCCCTTCTTCAAATAGAGGAACACTAGAGACTTCTCCATCATCAGTGAATCTAAGAAAAAACTAATTGAAAATGAGTTTCTTGAAACACTGAAAATCAAATCCCACATTCTTATCTACCTATACCATGGAATCCCACCATCAATTTCTATAACCCTTGAGTCAAAACCCCACACACTTCACCTTGATACTATTAGGTGTATCCTAGAAGTTAATGATCTGATCGATCATATCTAGCCAATCCTCCACCTGTTGGGTTTATTATTTCCCTTAATGTATGAAGTGTTCCAGTTCAAGAACTCATGTGATTGATCCCTATCTCCTATAACTCCTAGATGTACCTTAGTAACTACATTTTGGACTAGTGGTAAATTTTGTTCTATAATAAGAACTTACCACATGATATCCTAAAAAATATTCTAATCTATAGGTGGATTCTATTTAGGATCATCTAGTGCACCCTCTTGGGTAACCCATGGAGGACATCTCAGAGGAATACCAATGCACATCGGAATAGAATAAATGATCTAACAACATAAAAATCTCAATAAAAACCAGGAAACAATAATAAAAAATGGAGATTAAGAAGAATAACTTAAAAAAATACACTCATCCCAACATACCGTGGTAACTAGAGTCTAATCACAACAAGATATGTCCATGAGCTCACCACAATCTACCTCTCATGTTTCAAAAATCCTATCTCCAGTATACCAAATGTCCCAAGATAAGGAATCTCGAGCAAAAATAACCTTTGATGAGAAACTATGGTTAAAATGATCTACAATCCCCCTCAAACTGGTATATGACCCAAATTTCCATATACCTGAAGGGTGTTCCGGATCCCCACAGGCTGGTGACTAGCACATCGGTATACAGAAACCTAGATGGAACAATTTCTCCTAACTCAAGGCAATAACGTTACTTATACGTATATATACACAATAGTGATAAATATTAGAAGAGAAAATATATTCTATAACTGAAATAAGATTATGGAAATGAAATCACTCAAAATTAGTAAAAAAATCCGAAAGTAAAAGTCCAATAAAAAGGAAAATTAAAATATAAAATCGTTTACTCCTTGTGATAGTGTGGGATAACAACCACCATCTCACTATTTTCTACCCAAACATAGTAGATAGAATTTTTTTAACGTCACTATGATGTATTTTCATTCCCTATATCATAAGGAATACAAATATATATGAACATATGAAAGAGTTCATAGGGTGTGAGCTAAACAATCTCAGTAGGATCCTATCTAGGAGTTCCTTATATTGTATCAGTAAAAAAATCATAAAAATGATCAAATTTAAAGAAAAAAATCCATGAAAAATAATTCCACATTTTTTATCTAAATCGGGGTAAATCATTTAATTTCTCCCTTTTCCAACTCTTCAATATAATCTATGTAAAATAATTCAAATAATTTCTCCTATATTGAATAAAAGTAAAGAATTTAAAACATATCATATCAAATCATAGGAAGTACAAGCTAAAACAGTATAATCCATAGAATAAGTAACATCATGATAGAGATCACTATATTCTAGGACAATAGAGTAATCATACCATAATCAATGATTATTCCATACTCAATTCCTTATAACACTTTCCTAAGGAGTATAAAAACATCACATGAGTGAATCCCCCAACAATTGCAATATCAATTCCCCAGAAAAATGATCCAATGTAATAGTGGAACACCCCATTAGTGGACCTCAAAAAATACATGAATGATAACCATAAGTTATAACTTCCACATAAGTAACCTAGGCTTCCCATGTGATATATTTTCCTTACAATTTCATCAAACCATTATTTAAAAACACTTTCATAAATACATTTCATAATGGTTTGAAAATACCATTTCCTTTACTAAAATAAGGGGAAAACCATATTTTATAAAAAATAGTTTCACACACATAAATCATTCAATAAATCTTACAATTTCCTTTATAAATGAATTTATAAAAACATAGAGAAATAAAATTCACCCTGCATAGGCAAGAGAGAGAAGAACCTACCTCAAACTTTGGTAGTACATGCCCACAATAGGATCCACAAACACAGAAGAATGAAAAGAAAATAATGGAGGAACTAGAATCAATATTCAATTATATGAATTAATTAAACTAACAAAACAATAAATGGAGAGGAAATATCACAACAATCCACAATGAACTCGCATGCCACACCACTACCAACATAATATTCTGTATCTCAGGGAAGATGGCACAATAGATCTAGAAGGAATAAAGAATATTGTAATGATTGATAAATGAATCCAATAAATCAACACATTAGTATTGCTTTATTGAATAGAAATGAAAAATCAGAAAGATTACAAACTATTAAAACATACCACGAACACAATGAAGATCAATCTTTGAACAAAATGATATAAAAGGAGAGGGGGTTCTAAAATTGCTCGTGAGAGATCATTGGTTGACAGAGAAGAGGATATGTCTGAATAACAAAACAAATTATCCTTATAACACCCTAAATTCTTAATCCATGAGAATTTCATGGTGTGGAACCCCCTTTCAAAACCAGTTATACAAAAAACACAAAAAAACCCCATCATCATAGGTAAGAAATATAAATTTTACCACTACACGACATGTAATTTTCTCTTTTCATGTAAACCCTTTCACCCCTTGAACTGGTTCATGGCATGTTTTGGAAACCCAATACTAGATGTGAATATTTTACATGACATGTAAAAACATTTAACGACATGTGTGTTTTTTACAATCCAAAACAAATCACAACATCTATTCGATGACTAATACATGGTGTGAAGACACCTTACACGAGGCATATTCATCCTACAGATAGAAAAAAAATTCAATTTGAACCTAAAAAATCCAAAATATACAAACAATCTCCAATATTCTCCAAACTTAGGGAGAACCCCACAAAGTGTTTAACATGTTTATTCCAAGACTCCATTAATTAAAAAAACATACAACCACAAATATTAAGTAATTTTCCCATAAAATTCCCTCCAAACTCCAAATTCCCAAACACACCCAAATAAAGAGGGAATAGAAAATATAGAAAGAAAATACCTGATAGTGGGTAACAGGATGTTAAAAAATCTCCACTATAAGTCTTTACATCCTAAAGAAGTGATGTGGAAGAATTATGATTTGAAAAGAGATGTGGCCACTTATCCCTAATCAATGACTCATGATCTGATGTCTCATGAGATTCTGATCTGTATTACCATAACACTCTACACAAGGGACACAAATTCCCATGAAATTATTTCACTTGGGAGTTAATGACCTCCACCAGTTTCTACAAAAAAGAAATGTACAGATCTAACTCAATCTATTCCCAACTTATAATTTGATATGGATTTTGATTTTATTTTTTAAATTTAAAAAACATCATGAATTCATATCAATTAAACTTAAAATTCTAACCCATAAGCAACCTATCCAATTTACTAAGTGAACTCAAATGATCTAACATATATTGTATCCAACTTACCCTATCATCCAAGCCAATGGTGACCCTAAAAAGGATAAACATTCAAGAAAAATTGGTCACTAATGGGAAACTCCCTAATATGATACCAATGATCCACATAAAATTTTTTCGACTATGAGATGTAACCATACACCAATATATATCCAAAATCCTGATTGAGGTCTCCTGAAAGATACAGTGTTCCACCAAAGAGGATTCAAACACCACTTCCAAACAAAGAGGCAATATTTATAGGTGACCATATAAATCCTCTAAAAGATCAATTCTAATAGAAAATTGATAACTATTATTATAAGAAAACTGAAACCGTCCTACATGGATGTACCATGATCTACAAAAATCAAATTTGTAGGCATGAAGCATATGATCTAGGATCTAAATATAGAACATTGTCTGAACATATTTCTATGGATGGTAAGCTATACTCAACTTGAAATGAGTCCCCATCACCTCTTAGAGACTCCTATAAAACCTTGAAAGAAACCTAGGATCCATGTTTCAATTAATTGTAAAAGGAACCCTGTAAAACCACATGATCTCTTAAACTTATATCTTACATAGATCTTAAAATTTAGTGGTGTCCCTAATCATAATGAAATGAGTTGACTTGGTCAACCAATCAATCACCACTCAGATAGAATTCCTCCCATTTGGTTTAAATGGTAATCCAACAAAAAAGTCCATATAATCCCCATCCCATTTTAAAACTATCAGCATAAGAGGATAAATAATATTAGAATATTTCAAATGCTATGCATTTATCTTTTGGTAGGTGTAATAGTGGGACTCATAATCTGTAACGTCACACTTCATACCCAGTCACCATAATCACCATATAAGTTCATAATATATATTTATAGTGCCCAAATGACTGAACTATTAATAACTATTAAAATAAAATAAAACTAAAACTCTCATAGATATAGGGATTTAAAAAATTTCTCAAAATTGAGAATATCATTGGAAGAGAATGTCCACCAGAAATGGCCTCCTCACTATAGATGGTTTCACTAATTCCTATGAACTCATTATACTACTAATAAATCTAGATAATATACAAATGAAGATACTATAATAACTAAACACTTTCCAAAACCATACATGAAACATCCTCTAGATCATCTTGGTGAAACTGATCAAAGATCCCCAAATGGTTCCACTCTTCCTTTGATTTCAAAAAATCCTATGATTTTAGTTTCCTACTGAGATCATAAACAAGAACATTCCTATTTTTTAGGGCTTAGATGATGTCAATGTCAATCATATAAAGGTATTCCACCCACCTCCATTGTTTGAGATTTAATTAATTTTGATAAAATATATAGCTTAGACTCTTATGTCTTAAAAAGGCCATGAATTTTTAACCTAAAAAGATAGTGCAGCAAACACTTAGGCACATTCATAACCACAAAATGATCTAAATCATGAGTGAAATATTTATTCTCATGTAGTTAGAGATGGTGAGATTCGTGAGCAACCACATGATCATTTTAGAGACCCAAATCTTGACATACATGGAAATTACATTACTTTTGTGGAATAATTAATACATAACAAAAACAGACACACAAGGACCGTAATAGTTTAGTGTCATTTGAAACTCGGAATATAATCTTCTAATCGTGGTGAAAGATCTTCAACATCTCCAATGAAGATCTTCCCCTTTTTTTCTTACCTAAAATCTTTCTTTATATCCTGGGAAAAATGGAACATAAAAGGGGTGAGCTCAAATGCTCAGTAAGGGTAAGCATAGAGAACATAAAACAATCCTTAGACATTTGAATGTAAAAAAACATGAGCATAAAATCTAAACATCAAAATATTGAGCAAGGAAATAAAACATGGAAGTACATAAGGCATAGATCATAAAGAAACATTAATCATGATAAAATAGCATGGGAATTAAACATGTAATTGTGGAAAACCATTAAGCACATGATATGATTTCCATAGTAGCCGAGGCATTTTTGCCAAGACCATCTTAGTAGACAAAGTCCCTTTCTGAATCGAGTTCACTCCTCGTTCCAGTCCTGTATTACTGAACCGGTTTAAATTGCCGTTCCATCCATGTCTATCTCATGTGATATAAATCTTTACCCAATGCATTGGAGGGAGATATAGGTCCCACCCATCTCATAATGAAATAATTCTTACTTGTTCCACAAAATAAACATACATAACCCAACAAATAAAATGGGTTTCATAAACATCATCCCATCATCACATAATCCATATAAAATAAATGGATATCATTTAATAATATTAAAATCGAATCCATGTAAATAATAGAGACATGATACTTGAAACATAAACATATGAAATAATGTCATCTTAGATTAAAAATTGTTTTGATAAAACACTTGAAATGAATGCTTGAGGAAAATATCCTTTCTTATTCAAAATCATTCTATTTTCAGAAAATGTCATGCAATTTTAAAAGAAAAGTATTTTGTTTAAAATAGTCATGAAATATTTTGGAAGAATCTTCATTAAAATAAGGCTTTATAAAACCGTAAAAATCTGTACGTGCCGTATAAGTTAAAAAAACATTCTTCTCGTAATTTTGCAGGAAAACTCAAAAAGTACCTCGTAAAAGAATGATTCAATACATACCGTGCAGTAAAAGTAAAAAAGGGGTATAAATGACATTAAACATACATAAAACCATTTTTATGAAACATGGACCCGGATGAGAACAATAACCCTAGTAAATACTTACGAATAAACAATCTCGGATAAGAATGAGATTGGAATAATTATCTCTTACCTTAGATCTGATATGCTTCGTATGGCTCTGAACCTCCTGTATAATGATTTAAATAATGTCATTGACTTATTACATAATCATATTCATTGTTATGATATCACATATGTTTCACTTATAACTTTATATTACCCGTTCTTTTGTAAATTCAATGTAAAAGCAGCGTTTTGGGTAAAATCATTTCATTTATCGTATGTGTTTCGACTTGTCGTTCTTGATATTATTACATATAACCTGATTTAAATAATTCCAGAATGTAAAACATGATTTATATATAATATATATTCATCATATACATATTTATTATAGATCGATAAAAGAATGAAATACACTGTTCATGGAGACGGTAGGCCGTACGTACGCATGAACGTGGTTTTCATTTCCTTGTTGAATCGAATAAAATTAAATAGATGACATACATATATATATATATACATAAATACAGTAGCATTATTATGTCATATATTTCATTATAATTCATTATATATACTTTAAAATCATTCTTGAGTGGTTAATCATGGAAAATGAATCTCATCGCGTTCGGGGGAGATGGTAGTCCGTACGTACGCACGAGGGATGATATCATTTCCTTGATCATAGAATTGTATTGGATTGTATGTATACTATTTAATAATCAATATCACTTTACAATAATCATATATAGTAATTATTTACCCCATTATATCCATCCAAGTAAGGTGGTGGTGGAAAATAGATTACACCACGGCGTGGAGACTGTATTCCGTACGTACGCATGCGCGGGGATTTCATTTTCCGTAGGATGGATAGATGGTGAAATAAGTTTGTTTCATAATTATAAAAACATATTATTATATTAGTGATACTGATGTTATTACTTCATAATCAAACAACTAAAGAAGAATAAGTGGAAGAAGAAATAAAGTTGAAAGAATCGGTAACATACATTACCTCTTCTTTGAAGCGCCTCTTTGAGACCTCCTCTTAGGAAACTAAAATTGGTCTTTGAAGAATACCAGGACCTCTAGGATTTTTCTAGGGAAGTGGAGAAGATAATTTGTCTGGGGTTGGCTGAACTTGAAGGCTCAAAGTGGTGTGAGGAAGAGAGGGACGAGGTGCCCTTTTATAAGGGAGGAAAGGGGCACCTTTGGAAAAACTAAAAATATTATTTTATTATAAAGTAATATTCAGTTTTTAATACCTCCAAATTTATTTATTTCAAAGATAAGGTGGTTATGGGTAGATATAATTTTATCCAATAGTATTTAGGCAAGTTTAGGTTCCTATTTTAACCATATCATTTAGATTTAACTTTAAGTTAAATAGTTTTACTTTTACCGTGTCTTCTTATTTCCTTACACTATATGGTTAATAAACTTACTATAACATGCCAAACGAACCCCAAATGGTTCATTATTAATACATATATCCTTATCTAAGTCATTTGGCCGATCCTTAGATTTTTAGGAATAAAATAACAATTAATAATATAATATTTTTTAAAAAAACTATTTTATGTCAATTTTGACACTATTTGGTAATTGATTTTGTGAAAATTATTACAGAATGATTAGTTCGGAAAAAGTAACATAAATCAATAATAACATGTCATATTAAGCTTGAAAATTAGTGGAATTCATAAAAATCTTCAAATTACATTTATTTTTGTATTTATAACATCAATTATGTCAATATTTTATTAATAAGATAATTACTGCATCATCATTGTGTAATAAATAAATTAAATTATTTAATGTCTAAAAAATATAAATAAAATACCATTATGTAGTAAATATCTTTATCTTTCTAATGAATGTTTATAGTCTAATTTATCTTATGTATAACCCTATAATAAAAATGATTTACTTATTAAACTTTGATTTTAACTATTTTAACCCTTCTTTAAATAAATTAATATTAAATGTCCTAATCTAATCCAAGTGGGCCTAAATGGTCATATTTTATTCATAAGGTTGTTTTTGGCCGAATTACACTTAACCAATAGAATTAGGACATGTGTTAGGGTAATAATAATATCATTTTTATCCTTAATTATCCTTTTTACTTTTAACCGTGGTAAATTAAAGTGAAAAGTTACTATTCACCCAAAATTATTTTCATCTCATTGAACCACATTTTTGTCCTTGATATTAACCGTGTCTCTCATATTTTTGAAATTCAATTCACAGAAGTGGTAAAATTTAATTTAAATTAAAAAAAGTCCATTTTTTAACTACCACTAAGTGGTTTCACTATTCATCGAAAATTGAAGTTTTTCAGAAAAATACCAAAAAATCAGCCTAAGAATTATTTGATATTCCAAATTCAAAATTGATTTCTATTTTTCCAAATTCATAACATATAAGTGGCATTAATTAGTTTTAAATTTAATTCCCATTATCAAAACTAATAGCGTGTTTTTAAGAAACAAAAACAATCAAAAGATTGATACTTGTTTATATCAAATTTCAAAGTGAAATTAATTCCAATGAACAACATTGGATTAAATGGTAAAAATATATTCTAATTACACTTTAAACCCAATTAAAAAGATAATCTAAATTATTTCAATGAAAAAATTTGTTTTTAATTAAAATATAACGTCTTTTTACTATTCATTAAAATATGAATGTTATTAGAATAATATAAAAAATTTATCCAAAGTAAATTTTTATATTCTGATTCCAAAGAAGAATTTTATTTTGTCAAATTGAACTTATAGGCAAGTCAAAAACAAGATTTAAATTGGGTGCACCATCAAAAGGAGGCAAAACTACATTATTTGAAAATTACTTATTTTACTCAAAAAATTGATTTTGTTCTCATACCATGTTCTAGAAAATGTGTAAGATGAATAATAATGTTATAAAATTGAAAATTTAGTTGATACTATTCATAACGGGTAGTTCATATAACATATCGTTGTTTAGCAAAACTCAGTATTGCGTACAACACACGCTATCGTGGAAGGTCGTGATTGCGTGTAATGCAAGACAAGTCAAGGATGTGTGTTGTTCAAGCTCCTTTTGGTGTATCGTACAACCCAAAACATTAATGAAATTAAAAAGAATATTTTGCATAAAATCTCGGGGTGTTACAATCATTGTGTGTAATCACACAACCCAAACCAGTGCCAGAAGCATCACAGAAAAACAACCTACCCCTTACTAAGATCAGGTAATATCAGAATAGAGGTCAATATCAGAATTCAATTTATCTTGTTGAAATAAGACTGACACTTTGAATCCTATATTATTTTCACCCCTTTCCTAGTAATATTAGTCAAAGGTGACACCATATTTGGGACATCTCTAATGAACTATTAGTAGAATCCATAAGGGCCAAGGAATCTATGAATCTCAAAGTAATTATCTGGATATTTCTAAGACAAATCAACATTAAATTTATAAGGATCAAAGAATAATCCATGCACAAAAATCACGTGCCCCATGAACATCACTTATTATATCGAGAAACTTCATTTAGAAATATTTTTCTATAAATAGTGACTCCCTAGGATTTCTAGAATCGAACCCAAATAGTGCTCATTCTGGAATCTCTAAAAAACCAAAATATCATTGATGAACTCTACCAAAAATGTGTTGAGAAAATAATTGAACATACAATTCATCAAATACATAAAAACTATTGGAGTATTAGTCAGAACACAAAACATCAAAATACATTCATAATGGCCATACCATCTTTTGAAAGCTATTTTCGATACAAAAAACTCATAGATATTGAGATTATGATAACCCCACCCAAGATTGATCTTTGAAAACCACCTTTTCCCCTTTAAATGGTCAAGAAAATTCCCCACATGAAAAAAATAATACATGTTCTTAATAATAACTTGATTCAACATCCAATTTTTAACACACAATTAGAGTGAACCATCTAAATTCTTATAAAGGATAACTAGAATTTCCCAAGGAGAAACACTAAGGAAAACAAAACCATTCACCATCAGTTCATCCAACTGAATCTTGAGTTCTTTTAGCTTTGATGGTTATATTTGATAATAGGATATGAAAATCTATTGTGTACTTGGAACCATATCATTCATAATCTCTACCTCCATCTCTAGAGGAAGACTGAATAAATAATTTGGGAAAATTCAAAGAGAATCTCAAAAAATAGCTAGAAGATCAACAATAGAATAAAGGTCATTATGATCAATAACTATAGATGAAAAAAACATCTGATCTCTAGCAAATAATCCCCTACACAACCAGACCTCAGATCCCAGTCTTCCTAAAACAACCATGATCTCCCATCAGTTTTAGGAAATGTGACACATCAATGATAATAAAAAACCTCAGTAGGGTGATAAATAAGCCATTCAATCCTGATAATGATGTCAAATAGATCTGGATCAAGAATGGGAAATCCCAGACTAACTTCACATTAGCTACTGATGGCGAAAAATAAGGTAAATGAAACCCATTATTTTTACTCTTCCTATGAGGTGCCTATAACTTTATAAAAAAGTACATGAGATCTATTGGAAGTATATGAATTTCCAAAAAAAATAATCGATATAAATGAGTGGGAAGAACCGATATCAAATAATGAAATGACTACTGAATATTATATAAAGATGGAACCTCTCATTATCACTGGACTCAGGTATAAATCATCTAGAAAATCATTTATTTCATAAAGGTGATTCACTTATGAGTAATGTGGTTGGATTTAGGTAGTATTTATATTATCTAACTGTGATATGGTATCCTTTGGAGCCGACTATCCCTGAAAATAATGAGGTGTAGAAATAGCCTAATAGAAATGCTGCAGATGACTATAATGTCTATAACCGTTAAACATATTCACAAGAACATGACAATAATTCATGGTGTATCCAACCATTCCACATTGATAGAAATACATGGCCACACTACTAGCTGCAATTGATGGTGTAGAGGAGGTATTCCACTGAGAAACACCTCCACCACTCCTACATTGATCTTTCTACTTCCTCTTTTTCACACCACTAAAGCAACCACTTGGTGGAAGAGAAGAGGAAGAATGAAAAACCATGCCTTATATATCTGTCTTAGCCATCATAAACCTATCTAACGTATTCACATAGGTCAAAATAATCATCATAAATACCTTGGATATGAAATACAATCAGAAACCCTATAAGTACTTCCAAGCCTTTCATTGGTCATTCTTTATTAAATTTGTAGTAAAATGAACCAAGTCAACTAACTGACTGGTGTATAATGACACTGAATTATCTACTTATTTCAAAGATAGTAACTCTAGACACTTCACTATAAATAGAGACTCTAGAAAAAACTTCTTGATTTAGGGATTCTGGAAACCCTTCCAATCTAAGCTCACATCCCTATCATCCTGTTCCATGGAATCCCACTATCACTTTCTATGACCCTCAAGTTTGAATTCTATTCTCTTTACCTTGATAATTTCAAGTATATCTTGGAATTAAAATATCTTATTGATCTTATATAGATAGTCCTCTACCCCTTGAGGTTCATTCATACCCTTAAAGGACGATTGATTCTCATAAAAGAAATCCCATGGTCGATCACTTTCTCCTCCAACTCTTGGACGCACCTCAACAATTTTCATGATGTACATATCATATATTTTTATCTACAATATGAACTTACTACCTGATAGCCTTGACAATATTATGATATATAAGAATATTCCCTTGAGGATCATCTGCTGCACCCTCCTAAGGAACTGTTGGAAGATGTCTCAGCGACATACTATTATACACTGAAATAGAAAAATGATCAGAAAACAGAATAATATTTTTTCAAACTAGAAAAAAATTAGAAAAAAATCAAGATTACTATCAAGAACATAAAATCAGATACACACATCCCTAAACCCCTTGGTAACTTGAGTCTCATCACGATAATAACTATCCAGACACTCACCACAATCAACCTCTCAAGTTCCGAAAAACCTATCCCCAGTATTAAAAATTCCCAAGATAAGAACTCTTGTGAAAAAACCACATATGATACCAAAATATAGTGAACAAGTCCCTAATACCCTATACAACTAGTAATTGAAAAAAAATTCCACATACCTGAAAGGTGTTCCTGATTCCTATGGGTTGGCGACTAGCACCCGCACATAAAAAAATAGGGGTAATGATTTCTATCAACTTGAGGGAAAAAAATGGAATACACATACACACAAACAATAGAGAAATAAATGGATGATAGAAAATATTACATAATTGAAAGAAGGTAACAGAAAAGATACAACTCAAAATCATTCTAAACATTCCAAAGTATAAGTCTAACATAAAAGGATAACTAAAATGTAAAACCGACTACTTCATTTGATAACATGGGAAAACTCCCTCCACCTCACCACAAGTTACCCATATAAAGCTGAATAAATCCTCACCACATAACTATGGTGCCTTGAATTTTCCTACATTGAAAGACATACAAACGTCTACACACCGCCAAAGGGGTGCGTATTGTGTGATCTAAAAAATCTCATAAGGATCCCACTTAGGTGTACCATATAAACTCTCTATATGAAGATAAAAGGTGATGATATTTAAAGAAAGAAGGTATGATATATAGTTCCATAGTTTTTATATCAAAATAAATGTAAATCATTTTATTTCCCTACTTTCTAATTTTCCAAAAATAATGTAGGTAAAATAGTTCAAATCATTTCACGTATATGAAATAAAATAAAATCATATATCAAATTTCATATCAAATAAATTAAAGTAAAATATAAATAAGTACATCCAAATCATAGGTAACATGATGAAACAGATCACTATAGGTCTGGCTAGTAAACTTCTCATACCACAATTAGTAACTAGTGCACAATCATGTTCTTAAAACATAGGCCCAAGAGCAGAGAAACACCCAATGAGTGAATCCCCCAACAATATCAATCTCAATTACCTAGAATAATGGGCCAATTTAATAGTAGAACACACCATGAGTGAAACCCCCAACAACACATGGACGATGGCTGTAAGCTAAACCTTCTAATAAAGTACCGAAGGCTTCCCATGTGCTCTGTTTTACAAAACCATTTATGAAAACCATTTTTTGAAAAACATTTCAGAAATCTATTTCACAATGCTTTGAAAATAATTTTTATTATTCTAAAACAGTGGGAAAACAATTTTTTCTGAAAAAACACATTAACACATACACACACAAATCAATCATTCAATCATGTTATTTCATTTATAAAAAATTTATAAAACTCCAAGGAATATAGTTCATCAAATATAGGATATAGACAGAACCCCCAACCTCAAACTTGGGTCGTACATGACATTAATAGAACACATAAACAATGACAGAGGCACTAGAATCAATCCTCGTATATCAAAATCGATTCAACAAAAAATGGCCAACAGAGAGGATTGAACATAAGAAACCTCAACGAACTCACACACCACTCCACAACCAACATAATAGTTGGCCTCCATAGTATGATCACACAATATATCTAGGAAGATTCAATTATATTATCATTAGGGGTAAAAGGATACAACAATGAAAGACAATGATACTACATTGAAAAATGAAAATGAATAAGAAGAAGGATTACTCACCTAGAGAAATGAACTGAAACTACAATGATCATCACTCACTAAACAAAATGACCTGGAAGCTGAAGAGGCCCCCAAAATCACATAGGAGTATCTAATAATAAGAGGAAAGAGGCTGTGACTTAATTCCAAAACAAATTATCCATTCACAACCCAAAAACCCCAAACTATTATATTTACACAGTTTGAAACCCCTTTTAACATTGTTTAATTCTAAAAACACAAAAATGATGAAAACCCACTCGCCTTAAGTTAAAAATCCCTATTTTACCATTACATGATGCAAATTATTTTCATGGTATCTAAAACCTTTAAAAAATTGTACCAATTCATGATATTTTCTCAATACCTAATACACGATGTGTATAATTTACACGGTGTGTAAAACAATTTATTGATCTGTATGTTTTTCATTCTTTGTACCCTACTCATGACATCTTCATACTATCCAATAAACAGTGTGTACAAACTTTAAACAATTTTTATTTCTCCTATAGATAGAAAAAAAATAAAATTTTCCCCTAAAAAAACAAACCAACTATGGTATTCTCTAATCATTGTTAGAACCCTACAAATCCGTTAAAATGTTTATATCGATACTATATTATTTAAAAAAAACATGTTTCCCTAAACTTTAGTTCATTTTCATTGAAAATTATCTTCATCCAGAGATGTACAAAATACATAAAAATAAAGAGAGAAAGAGTAATACAGAATAAAAATACTTAATGGTGGGTATTTAGATGTTATATTCCACATCAAACACATCAAAAAAGGGTAATTAAGTGGGTCACACACACACACACACACACCATAAAATCCAATTTAAAAGTTACAAATTAGCCTTGACTGAAAACTCATATCAAAATACTAATCAATTTACACATTAGGAAATTACATTTCAAACCACCTATTAAATGATATCATTTGGGAAACCTTATTCAGACCATTTTATTACAAATCCCATTTATTTAGAACAAATTTAGTAAAACCAACAATTTCCCCATATTCTAAATAATTAAATAAAAACCAATAATTTATCCAATTTACAGCCTAAATGGCGAAAAATAACATTAAAAACACAAAATAAATTTCTAATAATCTATTAAAACACTATTATAAATACATAGCACTAAAAATCTATTTTAAAAATTGAAGCCACCAAAATAACCCATTTTTCAAATTGATATTTTAATCCAAAACAATTAAGAAATCCATTTCACATATCACATATAATTATAATTTGATAAAAAATAAATACAAACTAAAAATCACCTAATGATATGTATTTGAAATAAATATAACAAAAACTATAAAATTAGTTCAATGATAATCAATCCATATGTCACCACCTTTGGTGGAGAATGATCCAATAAGCCAAGAGATGTCCTAAGAAAAACCTGACAATAAAAACCCATATTATTAAGTCACCCAAAACCCAAATATATTCCCAATATCCCTATTTGGGTTCATAGAATATAAATTGAGCTAAAAAAGGTAATGATAAAAAATGGAGTAGAATACAAGATAAAGAAGGATTTTAGCTAAGGAAATCAACCTGGAATTAGGTTGAAGAAGATTGAAAACACTAATGGAGGGAGGTAGATATTGCCTTGGTTGAGCCCTACGATCATTCAAATGATATGGATATAAGGAGGAGGTCCAAATATATTAAAATTGAGAGGTCAAAAGGGTAAATCACTTTTTGGTGATTTTGAGAAGATTGTGTGGTTTGGTC
Organism: Viscum album; assembly: GCA_963277665.1. Classification (NCBI taxonomy): domain Eukaryota; kingdom Viridiplantae; phylum Streptophyta; class Magnoliopsida; order Santalales; family Viscaceae; genus Viscum; species Viscum album. The sequence continues at coordinate 152,712,275 of OY728157.1, forward strand.
ACACAATTTTCCAGAACATGACCCAACCTTGAATAATTGCACCATCAAGATACAAGATTCTTTGCATGACTTTCCCTAACCTTTTAAAACCCCTAAATCCCACAATAAATACATATGTTTAACCTGACATGATCTCCCATTGACATGTGCTACCCATGTAGAATAACCATACATGTTAAAAAATGAACTAAAATGGACCTATCAATGTGTAAATGCCTGATTTTTATGCTAAATAATACACCTGAAGAGGATTATGTAAGGATAATCCACACAGTTTATACTAAAAAAAATGATGATGGGAAAACCATATATGAAAGGAAAACTATAAAAATTTAAAATACAAAAACCAAAACTCCTAAAAAATTTTAAAACCCAAAAACAATCTAATATAATAGTTTCAATAGGGAGATGATATGTTACAATATTACCTAAAATGGTGAATTAAATTGATTATTTTTCATTTTTCTATGCCTTTGTCTCTATATTCACATGTTGTACATTCTTATATGTCAAAAAATATTAAAAAATTTCAACACTTTTGTAAAATTTATTGAACATATTATTTCATTGATCAATTAAATCTATTTTATTTACTAAAATAATGTATAATGTATAATTAAACATGTCATTCATATTTTGTCTATTTATGTTTTAATAGAGATTTTATTTTCATGTAAATCATTTCTATGGGTAAATAATGACCCATTTATCATTATATAATCCCATGATGATGAATTTATGTCACTATTTGATCTTTTTAGTTTCTTTATGTTTTAATGATGATTTTGAACATTGATCCCCCCTCAAACACTCAAATTTATGTATTATTTAGCATGCACCATGTGTACCAGATTAATGTGTCACTCATTCCCATATGTCACAAATGACTAACATATCATTATTTCATAACATGACATATATGAGAGTTCTCTAGAACAATATTATTTGCTTGATGTATATTACTATAATGGGTGATAAAAATTAAATTTTTTATTCTTGGTTCCCCAAGAATTAGATTCAAATTATTCTTTTTTATACCAATGAAAAAAATAAAGAGTCATTGAGCCAAAATTTGTTGGTAATAAGATCATGTTTAACTACTTTGGATCATTAAATCAAATTTTTTTCACAAAAAACATTATGGTGAAACAATTTTTTTCCTTTTAAATATGTCTTGAACATAAAATTAATGTTGTGATCATTTATATATTGTGGCTTGTGTAGAAAATGATTTAAATGCATAAAAATTAAAATAATTTAATTCATTCAGATAACATTTAATCCATATGTAAATGTGAAAAAATTTATTCCATGGGAAAACATTGATTCATTCATTTAATAAGCACATATATTATACGAATTTTTTTATAAAATTTCATTTGCATGAAGGTAGAAATGAATTTTATAGTGATTATGTGGTATCTTATCCCACCAATTCAAAACTAATGCTCTATAATTTTAAATGTGAAAAAAACTATGGAACTCGAAAAAAATGACATGTGAAATGATGTATTAAAAACTGATAAGGCCTCACACCTCAACCATAAAACGAATCATATATATTCTATACAAGACCTTCAGTCACAAAAGAATCCAAAAGAATCAAACACAAAACAAAATAGAAAGAATACTTATAATTCACATGGTTTGGGACTTGACAAATTCCATTAGTGGAAAAATATAAGATTTATATTAAGGATATGAATAATATAAGAGAAAGCCATCTGAATTCTAAAAGTTTCAATGAACAGTGGAATCATTGGACAAGTGCCTAATTTCGGGTTTTCATTACATTACACATTCATATAAAATATAAAGTATTTGAATTCTATATTACTATTATTATTTAATATAGTTTTAAGACCATAAATTGTCATTTTTCTTCAAATTATTAATAAATTTAATAATATATTATAATAACTATCAAAGTTTTAAAAATATTTTAACTTATTTACTTTATAAATACTTGTTGAAAATTAGATACATTAATTATTTAATATATTATTGATCATCTATTATTTTTTTAGTTATAAATTTATATTTTTTTTCATTTATCATAAATTATTAAATTTATTGGAATCATTACACAATTATTCTCAACAAAATTCCGGGATTCTCAATTGAACATTAAGAAAGATTTTAAGATACCCAGAAGTCATGAGATGAAGTAGATTTATAAAAAATAGTCCCAAATATTGGTAAAAAATATTATTTTAATATGTCTGTATCATGGCATGTTATCATGTCTACATGAAACATGGGTGAAGCATAAAATATTTTTTTTTGGAATTATGGTTACTTTTTTTTATTTATAACTTATTAAAAAATATTTTTCATTTATTGTTTAAAAATATAAATATATACAATAAAAGTATATATTCATATAAAAGTGATAGTTTTAATAAATGAATAATTTTTTTAATTATTGATGGATATTGTAACACCCTGACCCCAAAAGCCCAGAGTCGGTGTATTATAACGTATCTTTGGCATGATCACAAAAGATCAAGTCTCAAAATACCGATTAGTTTAGTAGCCTTGGAATTACTAGATACATTCATAAGGTTTAAATAAAATTATAAAATGAAAACTACAATAACATTATTTCCATAGACAACACTGAGATCCCATAGACTATCCCTGCAGGTCAGTCACTATATAATTCTTCGCATCCTAGAAAAAAAACATAGAAATGGGTGAGCTCTGATGCTCAGTAAGGATAAAAATATATCTGAAACATTCATAAATAAGTATAAACATTTAAGGAAATGTATAAATCTAAAACAAAATTCTTTTAAACATGAACTGTAGCATAATATGGAAGACACAAAAATCAAATAATTCCATTTACTTATTCACATGGATATTATAGTAGTCAAATAATTACATGCAATACCAATAGCCACATTCATAATGATGGATTCATAATGAAAAACTGCATAACCACATTTTCAAGGCCTTGTGCCAAGACAAGAAATAAGATTTTGTCAAGGCCTTGTTCCAAGACACTAGTTTGTCTCATGAGACCTACCGATTTCTCGAGGAGCTATATCAGGCTCCAATCGTCACTAACTATGTCCAATTCATTTCTCATATGAAAATTTTAAACATAACACAATCATTAGTAATAAAACTAGCATATGAAATGTCAATACTTTATCCACAAACAATTAATAGTATAAAAATAGCACATCCAGAGTCATAAATAACTCATTAAATACAATATAGAATAATTTCCTACAACAGATTAACCTCAATAGAGAATAATGAAGGATATTGACAAAGATGAAAATAATCATCAATACTATTTGATAGAAATATCCCCCTTTTTCTAGAAATCATTTAAAAGTCACACTATTTTTCAAGAAGCCATTTAATAATAGATTTTTGAATCAAGGTTACCCATACCACTTTGAAACATTTAAAAGTACTTTCAATTTTAAAACATTAATGTCTATATAAATAAATCATAAAATGATTTTTAAAACCTAGACATTAATGATAAATATTTATAAGAATAAATCTTTAAAACATTTAAAATGATATTTTAGTTAGATTTCCTAACCAAAAGAGAGACAATTGGATACAAATATTTGAGGTAATAAAAACATTAAAATATCAAGGGAATAAATGGATTCATGATAAACTATGTCAATGAACATTATATCCACCATATAAATGTTAATTGGTGTATAACAACAAAGAAGTCTCAGTGGAATGTAAATTGAGATAAAATATATTATAAAGACCGTATTCTTAGGTTAAGGATAAATCAACGACATAATTATGTGTGAAAAATATAATTACACTCAATATGATTGGATATTCAGGGTAAATAAATCATAGGACATTCACATAAATTATATAATAAACAACACCAATGAATTAGATGTTTAACTCAATAAATAGAGAATGAGTTAAAATTACTCTTATCAAGTTCATATTGATGATGTGATAATTTATCAACAGAGTGATTATGTGTATCAAAAGTATATCCACAGAAAGGGGAGTGGAAATTACTACAAAAATAATAAATATTTATTCCAGACATAATCATGGAGTGAAATAATAAATGAATTATGTGTAAAGCCCAATGAATGGGAATTGAAATTTGAAATTACCTTACCGATTTGGTAAATAATGAACCATACACCCTATGAAATAAGTATCATCCAATGATGATATAAATACCTATAAATTAATGTATATTAAACAAAAAATACAATCATTGGTAGTACACACACCACAGAAAAGGTAGCATTACCAAATATAGCATGAATCTCATGGGAATAAAAGTGAGATAAAACCCCTTACTTCATTGTAATCAATCGAGTCGTATGAAAAAAATGTTAATAAACACCAAATGAATCAAATAATACCCTGAATATAACGAAAATCATGATAATATATATCAAATGTAAGTACACAATACACCACATGCAATAAATAAGTGGCAAGTAATAGAAATCTCACAAAATTAAAAGTTAGATAAGAAAACCCTTACATTTATACTTTTCATTGGACGAGGGTGGGTTAAATTCATATATAATGGTTAAATAATTGTTTTTAATTTATTCAAGAATCATATACATTAATACGATACTATAGATGATCTTTTAACATTTCTTTGTTAATAATATCTTAGTATTATCATCGTTTCAGGTGTTAACTGATTCGTTATCCATTATATTATTTTTTATGTAAGTAATGTTTTTAGGGATAAGATGTATCTTATTCATATTCATAATGATATTAAGTATTTAAAAATTATTTTTAATCATCTAATGAAAATTATTTTTGAATGGATATGATGGGGAATGAATCTAATCAGGTTCGTGGAGATGGTAATCCGTACATACGCACGAGCGACAATATCATTATTTTGATAGTAAAATAATATATAATTGAATGTAATATCATATATAAAGAATAATTATCATTTAATATTTGTTATTTACATAAATTACACATAATTACTGTATCCATCCAAAAAATAATGTATTGAATAACAATTACACCACGACATAGAGACGGTAATCCATATGTACGCACGTATGGTGACATGTCATTCAAAGGATGGGTAGAATAATGAATATGTTGTACAATATTTGTAATAAAATAAAATTATATATAAGATACTGGATTTATTATTTTATAATAGAAACAAAAAAGAAAAATAATGTTGAAGAATAAAGGAACATGAAAGAGGTGGTTAAATATTTACATGTTCTTCAGGATCTTTATTTTGATTTGATAAAAAGGGCTCCTTATTTTTTCTTTTTGACTAAAAGAAGGCCCCTAGGATAAAATTAAGATTGTTTAGATGGTATTTGGGTAGTGGCTGGCCGATCCAAATGGCTTTGAAGGTGTGAATGAGAGAGAAGTGGGAGTTCCCTTTTATAAGAGGGGTGAGGGGCACCTTAGGAAAAGCTTGAAATATTATTTTATAATAAAACCAATTTCGGTTTCTAATGGCTCCAAAATAAATTATTTCAAGGATAAGGTGGGGATGGGTTGAAAAACACTAAAAACTAGTTTTTATACAGGTTTGGGTCACTATATGTACCTTATCTTTTATATTTAACTCTTTGTTAAATAGTTTGACATTTACAACATCTCTTTGTATTTTTATATTATTTGGTTAATAAACATACTGTATAATTCCAATAGAACCCCAAGTGGTTAATTAATGTTACACCTATAATTATATAAGTCTTTTGTCCAAACATTATATTTTTAGGAATAGAATATCAATTAATAATATAATATTTGTTTTAAAAACTCTTTTATGTCAATTTTGACACTATTTTGTATTTTGTATTTGCTAAATTCATACCGGCATTATTACTTCATAAAAAATTAATCTAACAAAACTAATATGTCATATTAACCTATAAAATTATTTTAATTCTTAAAAATTCTAATATTACATTTATTTGGATATTTATAATATCAAATATAATAATATTTCATTAATTGGGTAATTACTCCATCACCATTGTGTCATATATTACTTAAATTATTTAATGACTAAAAAATATAAATAAAATACCATTAAGTAGGAAATAGTTTCATAATTCTATTTAATATTTATAATCATATTTATCTTATGTATTACCCTATACTAAAAATGGTTTAGTTATTAAGCTTTGAATTTAATACTTTTAACCTTTCTTTGAATTAAATAATAATAAATGTCCTAATATAATCCAAGTAAACCTAAAGGATCATATTTTATTCCTAATATTGTTTTTGGTAGAATTAAATTTATCCAATATAATTAGAACTTGTTTTAGAGTAATAATAATATCATTTTTACCCTTAATTACACTATTTACTTTTAAACGTGGTAAATAAAAGTCAAAAGTTACTATTCACCAAAAATTATTTTTATCTTATTGAACCAAATTATACTAATTGATATCAACAGTATCTCTTGAATTTTTGAAATTTAATTCAAAGAAACTATAAAATTATGTTTTATTCAAATTTTCAAATACACCTTGGAGGTGGGTAAAAGACGGTTAAAATGTTCAATAAAATTTTTTATATCTAAAATTATTATAAACACACTCCAATGTATTATATTAAAAATATATAGGTATTATTTATCTATTTTGACCTAAAATAAATTTAAATAAAATAAATAGTTTTTTAAATAGAAATTCTGTTTTAAAGTATAACTCAGTGTTTTTGACTATTCATCAAAATTTGAAAGTTTTCATAAAAATACCAAAAATTCACCCAAAGATAATTTTTATATTCCGAATCCATAAATGAAGTCCATTTTGAATGATTAAATTTATAAAATTTTAAAAAGTGGGTATTACTATTCATAACAGTTAGTTTGATTGGTCAAGATGTGTTAGAATCTCGAAGTTGCGTACAATGCAACCTATTACATTATTCAAAGAGAAACGTATCGTGGAAGCTTGGGGTGTTAAATTATTCCCCCCATTTGAAAATTTCATCCTCGTAATTTTAAAAATTGGGGTTGGGAACATAATTTAAAGTCCCACATCAAAAAAAAGAGTCAATAAAACAATCACTTTAAAAGAAAAAAAGAGAAGTATAAAGGTCACCCGAGATAACAATTACTAGGATTCCATGTAGGATAACATGGATATTAAAGATAAAATAAGTGTCAAGTTTTGATGTAGAAGGATAGAAAACATGATCATGGTAAATTTAACAACAAGAAAACCCCAAACATGTGATGGGACAAACATTCATTAGTTTCCCAGTAAGAAAAGTAAACGAACAACGTTTTTTTAAGTTACATTTAATAAATATGAGGAATTTATTTATTAGATTGACTAAGAACAGAAAGATATATAATTAATTTTTAAAGTAGAGTATCTTTCTTTAATATATTTCTACCACTAACTCATTTTTTATCAAACGATAAGTATTCATGATGACTTGGTCAAACCGAAAGAGAGAGAATCAACTTCTAGATAATCACATGATACACAAAGGATAAACTATATATTTATCTTCTCTTTAGAGATTAATAAAAAATGGTTAGTACAAGATAAGATGATCCCCCAAAAGGATATTCATTTAAAGAAAGAAACAGTAATCTTAATTTTCTAAAATTAAACCAACAATACCCCAATGTTAAATAAATTCCATTCAATAATCAATTGTCCTTAAAATCCTTCAATATAATCAAAAATAATATTGAAACCCAAAACTTAGAATAATTTGGTTATGTAGTATTCCACATTATATTGTATCTCTAAATGACATCAACTACTCTTAAAGTCACATACTTAAATGTAATTTTCCTAATCACATATTCTATATTATAGGTTTATCATTTCAATAAATAACCCAAATCACTATAAATCCACAATAAAAAAATAGATAAAAACCCACCATTACTCCTTAAATGAGATCACATAGTATTCTATTTTCCATAGGAATATAGTGTTCCCAACAGAGCGAACCTCTTCCAAAATAACATTTATCACCTAATCACCAAATCATTTTCCTTTACTAAGGGTATTAATTTGATAATACATATGATCCCAAATCAATTTTTTATTGATAAATAAAATCATTTAACTAAAAATCACTAGTCACAATAACTAGGGACTTCACATAGTCCAGTGGTAGGCGATAAATCCCAATCGTACTCTGGTTGTGGGTTCAATTCCCACAGCTTTGTCCGACGCGACAGGTTGTCACACGGTCTGCGTATTGTCCTTTTGAAAAAACTATATTTTATTACATTACCAAAATGAGATAAATTCCTCAAAATAACCATAACATAATTTAACCACAAATTTTATCTCATACCTTACATTTTCATCTCAAAATATAATAACTTTTAATTGCATCAAACCCGATGATCATATAAAACCAAATGGTTAATTATAACTATATATATAAGATAAAAGATAATTCTTCCTCAAATATCTTTTTCACATTACAGATTGTAGGGTTACAAATACAAGAGAAAATTATTCCAAAGTAATCCCATCAATAAGGAGCACTAATACTTTTAAACATTTCTCCGACCATTTATTTCCACATAGCTTCTTCTTTGACCAAGAAAATATCCTATAAAATTGGGAATTCACTCAGGTAATGGCCATACATTTACAAAAAATGACTGTAAGTGGATTCTATGGACCATTTTTATTTTCTTCCATAGTAATCTTCATTTTTCCTTGGAAAATATTTACTTTATGTCCTTATTTCCCATAGGTAAATCATTTCGTTGTTCTATTGAGACACTTTCCTGGGTGACTCCTTCCACATTTTCTGTATGATGGAAATTGAGGATTCTTTTCTCTATGGTCTCTACTACTGGAGCTCTCATCATTCATCACCTTTCTCTTCTTTGTTGAGTCCGGGAGTTGGTTAATATACATGTTATTGATCATATTTTTGGAAAACTGATTTGGCATGAACACGATATATTTTATTCCTATCAATTTTCCATTTTTCTTCTCATTTCCACCACCGTTCCCACCTTTTAGATCATGCTCATTGTTACTATGAATTCCTTGGATTCTAACCATTAACTAAAATTAGAAATCATTGTGTGAGTAACAATAGTCATAAAATCATTGTGAGAAGATCACGACACCATATTTTTAATTTGAAACACCTTAGGATTAACCAAGGCGATTTATTATCATCTTATATTAAAATCATTCAAATCGGTTTGAAAATAAAATGTAAATTATTCTATGCATATCCCCTGGGAGTGTCCTAACCAAGAGTGCAGCAAGGCCCATTTTTATGAACCAATTCCCATTTGAGTCTAGCTCAAAGTGGTGTTTTCAGGTTTTACCCCTAGGTACAGAAGTTCCAGAGCCGTCTCTACCATCTCATATGCAGACAAGGATTTATTTTTTGGAAAACTCACAAAATCTCTATAATACCAAAATTTTAGGAAGTTATTCTAAACTAATCCTCAAAGTCTATCTTAGGGTTATGTTCTCCAATAAGAGTTTATCTTAATCAAGTATCCAAAGTTAGTACTAAACTTCCTTTGATACCAATTATATGGCCCCAACACCAGAAGCCCATAGGTGGTTTATTATTACGTATCATTAGCATGATCGCAAAAGATCCATTCCTGAAACATAGATTAGTTTAATATCCTTGTAAGTACTAGATACATTCATAAGGTTTACATTACATCGCAAAATAGAAAACTACAACAAAATTTTTTCCATAGACAAGACTGAGATCACATAGACTATCCCTGTAGGTTCGTTATAATATAATTCTTTGCATCCTCTGTAAAATAAAACATATAAAGGGGTGAGATCAGATGATCATTAAGGATAACAATATAGCGGAAACTTTTATAAATAAGTATAAACATTTAAGGAAATGTATAAAACTTAAACAAAAGCCTTTTAAACATGAACTTCAGCATAATATAGAAAAAATGAAAATCAAATAATTACATTTACTTATTCACATGGATATTCTACTAGTAGAATAATCACATAAAATATCAATAGCCACTTTTATAATGATGGAATACATAATGCCAGACTGCATAACCACATAGTTAAGGCCTTATGCCAAGACTACAAATACGATTTTTTCAAGGCCCTATGCTAGGACACTAGTTTGTCTCATGAGACCTACCGATGAATCAAGGAGCTATAACCGGCTCCAACCATCACCTACTAAGTACAATGCATTCCTCAAATGAAAATTTGAAACAGAACATAAACATTCTTATTAAAACTAGCATATGAAATGTCAATACTTTATCCACAAACCATGAATGGTATAAAAATAGCACATCCACTGTCAAACATAACTCATTCAATACAATATAGAATAGTGAGGTTAATAGATTATCCTCAATCAAGAATAATTAAGGATATTGAGAATGATTAAAATCATCATCAAAACTACTTGAGAGAAATATCCCCCTACTTCTTGATATCATTTAAAAGTCACAATATTTTTCAAGAAGCCATTTAAAAATAGATTTTTGAATCAAAGTGTCTCATACCAATTTGAGATATTTAAAAGTTATTTTAATTTTAAAACATTAATGTTCATATAAATAAATTCTTAAAACCATTTTTAATACATGGACATTAATGAGAAATATTTAGAAGAATAAATCTTTAAAACATTTAAAAATGATATTTTAGTTAGAGTTAGTAAAAAAAGTAGACACTTAAATAAAAATAATTTAGGAAATAAAAACATTATAATATCATGGGAATAAATGGATTCATGATATAATGTGTGAAGGTACATTATATACACCATATAAATGTGAATTGGTGTATAAAAACAGAGAAGTCTCAATGGAATGTAAATTGAGATGAAATCTATTATAAAGACTGTATCCATAGGTTAAAGATAAATCAACGAAATATTATGTGGGAAAAATATAAATACAAATAATATGATTGGATATTCACTGTAAATCAATCAAAGGACATTGACACATATTCTTCTAAAAACAACACTAATGAATTGTATGTTTAACTCAATAAATGATGATTGAGTTAAAATTACTCTTATCAAGTTTATATAGATGAATTGAGAATTTATCAATGTAGTTATTATGTGAATAAAAATTATATCTATTGAAATGGGAGTGGAAATTACTACACAAATAATAAATAGTGATTCCAGACATAATCATGGAGTAAAATAATCAATGAAGTATGCGTAAAGCTCAATGAGTGGAAATTGAAATTTTAGATTCCCTTACTGATTTTTTAACTTATTAAAAATACACCCCATTAATGAAGGATCATCCAATTAAAATGTAAATACCCATAAATTAAATTATATTACACAAACAATAAAATCATGGGTAGTACATACACTACACAAAAGGTAGCAGTTGAAAATATATCATGAATCTCACAAGAATAAAAGTGAGATGAAAACCCCTTACTTCATTGCAATCAATAGAGTCATATGAAAAAAAATTAATAACCACAAAAATAATCATATAATACCATGAATATATAGATAATCATGATAATATATATCAAATTGAAGTACAAAGTACACCGTATGCAATAAATAAGTGGCGAACAATGGAAATCTCACGGAATTAAAAGCGAGATAAGAAACCCCTTACATTGTACATTTCCTTTGTTGGAGGTAGGTTAAACTCCATTATAATTGGTAAATAAATTTTATTAAATTATAAAATATTCATATAATTTAAAATATGATATCATATAAGATCTTTTAACATTGCTTTGTTAATAAAATTTTAATATTATAGTCGTTTTGGGTGTCAACTGATTAGTTTTCCATTGTATATATTGTTACATAAGTAATATTTGTTATGTATATGATGTATCTTATTCATTTTCAAAATGATATTATGTATTTAAACAATATTTTTAATCATCTAAAGAAAATTAGTCTTTAATGAATACGACGAGGAATGAATCTCATCGCGTTCTTGGAGACGATAATCCGTACGTATGCACGAATGACAATATCATTCTTTTTATATTAAAATAATATATAATTGAATGTTATATCATATATACAGAATAATTAACATTTTATATTTTATATTTACATAAATTACACATCATTATTGAACCCATCCAAAAAATAATGTATTGAATAACAATTACACCTCAACGTGGAGACAATAAGCCGAACGTACGAACATATTGTGACATGTCATTCCAAGGGTGGATAGAATAATGAATATGGTTTTACCATATTTATAATAACATAAAAGTATATCGAAGATACCAGATTTATTATTTTATAAAGGAAAAAAACAAATAAAAAGGAACTGGAAGAAGAATGGAACTTGAAAGAGGTGATGAAATATTTACCTCTTCTTCGAGTTCTTCCATCTGATTTGATCAAAATGCCTTTTTATGTTGGATTTATGACTAAAGTAAGGTCTCTAGGATGAAGGGTGGATAGTTTAGAGGGTATTTGGGTAGGGTTTGGTCAATAAAAATGTCTTTGATGGTGTGAATTAGAGAGAATATGGAGTTCCCCTTTATAAGAGGTGAGTGGGGAACCTTACGAAAAGCTAGACATATTATTCTATAAAAAAATTATTTCTAGTTTATAATGGATCCAAAATGAATTAGTTAATGGATAATGTGGGTATGGGTTGAAAAAAATAAACCAATAGGTTTTATACAGGTGTGTGTCACTATATTAACCTTATCTATTTTATTTAACTCTTAGTTAAATAGTTCGACATTTACCATGTCTTTTTGTATTTTTTTATTATTTGGTTAATAAACATACTATATAATTCCAATAGGTCCCCAATTGGTTAATTAAAGATATATATATAATTATATAAGTATTTTTGCCGAACCTATGATTTTTATGAATATAATATAAATTAATAATATAATATTTGTTTTAAAAACTCATTTATGTCAATTTTGACACTATTTGGTATTTTGTTTTTTCAAAATTCATTCCAGCTATATTACTTCAAAAAAACTCATCCAACAAACCCCAATACGTTTCAGTAACCTATAAAATTATTATAATTCATAAAATTTCTCAAATTACATTTATTTGGATATTTATGATATCAAATATTTTAATATTTCATTAATTAGGTAATTACTGCATCATCATTGTGTCATAAATAAATTAAATTATTTAATGTCTAAAAAATATAAATGAAATACCATTATTTAGGAAATATTCTTATATTTATAATGAATATTTATAATCTAATTTTTCTTATGTATGACTCTATATTAAAAATGGTTTAGTTATTATGCTTAAAATTTAACACTTTTAACTCTTCTTTGAATTAAATAATAATAAATGTCCTAATCTAATACAAGTGAACCTAAATGACCATATTTTTTTCCTAAGGTTTTTTTGGTCGAATTAAACTTATCAAATTGAATTAGTACATGTGTTAGGGTAATAATAATATCATTTGTACCCTTAATTACCCTATTTAATTTTAATCGTGGTAAATAAGAGTCAAAAGTAACTATTCACCAAAAAATATTTTTATCTTATTGAACCAAATTTTACTTACTGATATCAACCGTGTCCTTTGGATTTTTGAAATTCAATTCATATAAGTGGTAAAATTATGTTTTATTCAAATTTGTAAATGCTCCTAGGCGGTGGGTAAAAGAAGGTTAAAAAGTTCAATAAAATATTTATATATCTAAAATTATTATAAACTGATTCCAATTAATTAAATTGAACATATATAAGTATTATGTATCTATTTTGACCTAAAATAAATTTAAATAAAATAAATAATTATTTAAATAAAAATTTGATTTTAAACTATAACTCAATGTTTTTCACTTTTCATGAAAATATGAAAGTTTTCAGAAAAATAACAAAAATTCACCCTAAGCAAATTTCGATATACCGAATCCAAAAAATGAAGTCCATTTTGGAAGATGAAATTTAAAAAATCTCAAAATGTTGGTATTACTATTCATAATGGTTAGTTTTATTGGTCGTGGTGTGTTAGAAAATCTCGAAGTTGCATACAAGGCAAGCTATTACATTACTCAAAGGGAAACGTACCGGGGAAGCTTGGGGTGTTACAAATATGCTAGGTATTGTTAGGGAATATAGATCATTCACACATAGGTCGGTTTTTAGTTGTTTAATATTTCATTATTTTAAATTCATATCTAATAAAAAAGGATATTTCAATGGGCGACTCTACCTAAAAAATTTGAATTATATATTATTGAAACATATAAATATTAACAAATTTTTATGAAAAAACGTGGATTGATTTAATAATTTTTATGTTTTTCTATACAATAAGTCAATAAACACTATTGGAATGTTTTTAAAGTTATTTGAATTTTGATAAAAAATTATAGGTTTTGATTACTTCCATAATTTTAAATTAGGAAAAAATAATCAAATTTATCATTAATTTCATTTAAAAAATTCTTTTACTAGTCCATAAAGATAACTAAATACATTTACCAATAGTTTTTTGGTCAATTTCCTTTAGAAATGATTTGGAGTTACTAAATTATAATCCTATGAAATTTTAGGAATTTGAATTAATATATATTAAAAAAATATTATATTAATCATAAAATAATGTGAATTGGTATAATGTTGTGGCCAAATGATTTAAAATAATATTATTTTTAGAAATCAATTGCATTATAATATAAAAAATTATAAAAAACTAAAACTTTATTTTGTTTATTTTTTAATATATACAAGTACATTATCTTATCAATATAATTAAAAAATACTACATTCAATCATTATGAGAAACTTAACACGTTACTAATTGTCTTATAATTTAAAAAAAGAGTTATTTTGCTCATTTTTAATCATTTGATGATCACTTTGCTCTTTGAAATTATTAATCAATTAATATTAGTTTTTTATCATTTCAAACATTCCAAATATTGAATTTAATCACAATTTATTCATAAAAGTACTAAATGATATTTTGGTGCAAGGTGACATGTATTTGTGTTCATTTAAGTAGTCTTAATTGTTTCATGAACATAAGTTGAGAAGTAATTTTATTTTTTCATGCCTTGATCAATTGATTCATGTGTTATACATTCCAATAGGTTAAACATTCATAAATAAAATTTTATATTTTTTTAATATTTTTTGAACATTTGTTTCATTCGACATATTAAACATAAAATTGATTAATAAAATTGTGTACTATTAAGATTTTAATTATTTTTTTATGTTTATGTGTGCTAAAGACATTGTATTTTCAATCAACTATACAACCCCATGATGATGACTTTCTATAAACATTTTATCCTTTTCTAAATGATTATGTCATTTTTTTAATTTTCAACATTGATTCACTCTCCCACCCCCAAATTTATGTATTATTTAATGATTATCATATTCATGGGTTAGTTGTTCCAATATAAAATTAATGACTAAATTTTCATTGTATTATAACTTTAAATATATCAGAGTTCACTTGAATATTTTATTATGCTTGGAACATGTTTCTATCATGAGTGAATAAATTATCCTTTTTTTAATTCCCTAAGAAACATATTTTGGCGATTCCCACTTCTACCAATGAAAAATGACTCATGTTTTGACATAAATTTTGTTTGCATTATATAATTTTTGATAACATTGGATCATTAAATCATAAGTTTTTCACTGAAAATGTTCAGAATGAAAGAGATTTGTTTATGGTTTTTATTTTTTTCATGAACATAAAATTAATATATTGATTATTTATATATTATGACAAGTGCGGAGCCTCTTTATATGCATAAATGATGAATCATTTACTTCATGGTGAGGAAATTTATTTCGAATAGAAATGTTAAAAAATGTATTTCATTTGGAAACATTGTAGAATTTATTCCAAGCATACATTTATCACATAATGTGTTTATAAAAATCTGTTTCTATGATTCTTGAATTATATGTTATGGAGTTTATTATTGAGGTGGCCCAAACATTACATTCATAAGAATTACATCATTTTAAATAAATATAATATTCATCTCATATCAATTCGTTCCCCAGATATATAAATGTTTAGTGTATTTGGAAATATGTATATATAAAAAACTTGTATATAAAAGATTTATAACATATCCCATTAAGTTATTTACACTATGGAGCTTACTTTGGAATCACATATTTAAAACCTTTCATTATATCGTAGGAAAAAGGATACATAAGAAAGGGTGAGGTCAGATTCTTCATAAGGGTAAACAAGGGATATATCAATAAATGATCATATATAAGAATATCTTGAGTATAAGGGCATGTCAACATGATATTAGTATTTGAAAATCATACTCAGTAAATTATATTTCATGGATATGAGTCATGAAATAAATGTCGGTATTTAATAAGACATGAATAAATAAGGAATCAATGAACATGATCCCTGAGATCATAACATTGGTATAAGATCATATCATAAATGAGTGTAATAAGTTCTAGAATAATCATAATCATAGAAATATTATATAAAGGCTACCCACCAAGACTCTTGTTAGATGTCAGGGTTTGGATAACCACCCATTTACCTGCTTTGGGATTGGGATAACCTCCCATACACCATTTCTGGGAAAAGAATAACCACATGTTTAACCTCTTTCAGGATTGGGATAACCTTGTATATATCCTTTGATATAATAAAACATTATTATATACCTAATTAATTGATGATAAATAATGGACCTGCCCATCACATTTCTATAATTAATTCATATGTTTTCTATAAGATCATAAAAACATTTAACACTTCATCATAACTAAACCCAAGGAAAATAACATGGGTTTCATAAATATTTCATCATCATAATCATAATCAATCAATAGAATGAATAAATTTTTCATCATTAAATGATATCCCCATTGATGAATAAGTAACATAAATGGATGTTGTCTGATAAAAAAATACCTTTAAAGACTATCAAAACATTTCTTGTGGAAAATACCCTTTTCGTATTGAAATAACTTATTTAAAATATAAATATTTCCAAAACATTAGTATGAAAATTTTCGTTGAAAATAAAAGTGTAAAATTTTAATGTATTATTAAAATCAATGATAATTCATGATGGTTGGAAAACTAGTTCTTGTGGTATATTTTTAAACAAAAATTCCGTTCACACATTTTATAAAATGTATAACATTTGAAAAATTAAAAAAGATTCATTTCTATAAATTTTATAGAAATAAAAACATGGATAAAATCTACTTTAATAATTCATTATATAATATTAAAAAAATTATATAGGTTTTTTAGAAAACACAAATTTGGAGTACAAAATATTCCTAACCGAAGTGGGAAATAAAGTCGGTTTCCCTTGAAAATGTTCATTCAATGTTTTGATAACTTATAGAGTGTAAAATGAATGGAAAAATAGATTATTCTGGATATAAATTTAGGATTATAAATTTAATAATATTTCATAGGGATAGATTATATAATATTATTATCAATAATTTAAGCATAAAAAATCCTTGTCAAAAGTGAGGTTATAATATAAAACACTCACCATTTTGATAACTTCTCAATCATAAATCCCATGAATGAAACAAGTTAAAAGGATAAATTAAATTCCATTATTATAAAGGGATTCATGACATAACATATCTAGGGTATAGTATATACACTACATAAAATATATTGTTTTGAATGTTGCTATCTCTCAAAGATAACATGTGAGATGGGAATCCCTTACCACTTTGGAATCCTTCAAATGAAAAATAATTGAAAGATATAATTTGATTTATAACTTTAAATACCATGAATTTAGAAGTATTCATGATATCACATATTAAAGGGGAAGTATATACAACTTCTAAATATATGTAGGTGTCTTAAAGAAAATATTTCTTGATGAAACAATATTGATAATAATAATCCTTACATTATATAAGAATTGACTCATAAGCACTCTAAACTCCTATATAATAAATTTAGATTTATTATAATTCTAAAATATAACCATATATATACTCATAATATCATATATGATCCACTTATTTTTGGGGTTAGTTCCCAAGAAAAAACTTCTATGTAATTTATGATAACTTATATTCATTGTTCTGAATATTAATAAACATCTTATCACATCATGATTGTTCTTATACATGACAGTTTTAATTATAATATTCTGTGAGTAGTTGTTTCACTGAATGGTCATAACAATTCTCCACTATTATTTGAACCCAGTTGTTACATGATAATATTCTTAAATATATTTTGTAATACCAGATGAAAAAATCGTAGGGACGAAAATGATACAATCAATTAGTGGTGGAGACTCCTAAGACATTCAGGCACATTCTCATTGTGTACTCCCTTAGTAATATCCAATGCAAGATATTATGATAATGATATCTTCTGGTAAAAAATACATATTTATATGTGTCAATGGACGTTCTTATATGAGAATATTTGTATTTATCCTTATACTTTAAGATTATTATTAACGAGTAATATAATTCTTGTACTTTGTTTTATTAACAAAGTATATGTGGATATATGTCTGTGACATAGTGGAATACATTTGGTGCATCATGAGTAGTATTTAATTAATGAGTAATGTGAAAAAGGATGTGTCCCTTCAATTATTTAATGGATTTTTATATCTTAAATATTTGATGGAAATGATATACCCTAAATATATCCACATCCATGGGGTTATATAAGCAAGTTTTATTTCTAAATAGTCAAGGAAAGAGATATCGGCCATATAGGATAATGATACTAGAAAGAAACCTACTTAATCTGAGATATCCCGATGAAGGTATTATATTACATAGTATGTGTCCATATGATATTTTATGTCATTATGAAATTAACTTATTTCTCTATGGATTCCTTCATGTGTTGTAAGATTCTAAACTTGGACTTCAGGTTGATTCGCCTAATGCCACTAAGAAATAGGCCAAGAAGGTCACAAATAATGTGTATCTAGATTCTTAGTTAAATAACCTATATTATTATTTATTATATATTAAGTTGAGTAAATATTACTCCTGCATGTGGTTCAATAATTATTTATGTTTCCTTGATTTCATATATGAAATCACAAGTTATTTGGGAGAATATTTCATGAGTAGAATATTTAATAAATATATATTTTCTATTCAGTGAGTATAATATTTATTTATTTGTTGGATAATAATACAATTTGGTTTATTTATTAAATAAATACTCATTATTAAATATTGATAAATATTGTGGTGGAATGATGGACCGAGCTTAATGGTATAGTGAGAAATAATATATATTGAATATTATTTGAATAAATAATACATAATTTAATTCATGAGTTTATCCCATGTTAAGAAATAATAATAACAATATTATTATTATACACTTGGGGTTCCATATGGATTATGGGAATAATAATAGTGTTTGTGAAATTATTATTATTTTAACTATAATAGTATATAAACCCAATAATATTATTTTTTATAGAGATCTAATTCATTTTGTGTTATACAAAAAAATATCTAGAGAAAATTCTCTGAAGTCCCTAGAGATATCTATATCCAATAAGTCTCTAAATAAATAGAGTGTGATCCTCCTCCCCGACCACTCTCAATTCTAGAGAGATTAAAAAGAACATTCCTTGAAGTAGTTCTTAGGGAGATCAAAAGCGAACGATGCGTGCATTAGAATCTTCCAAGCTAGAACCAAGAGGTTCATATTGTAAAATTCAGAGGTTTATGGAAATCATGTGGATCATCGATAGACGGAATATTTTCTTTATTCCTATACCACAACAATGGTAGATGTAGATATGTTGTTAGATCCATTAAAAAAGTAATATTTTTTTCAATTTATTTCTATAATTTTTTAAATTAATTATAAAAAATACATGAATATCATGTTTTTGGGTACCATCACTTATCAATTGTCCACACTACTTAATTAAATTCTGTTGACCATGACATTTATCTTTGCCCAAATCTCAAATTAATCATCCATCATGAAAAAAAATATGAATTGGGATGCCCTATCTGGTGCTTTCGATGTACCCAAAACATTCAAGTGCTATTAATGGGGTCCCAAAAATATTTATAATTATTTAAATATTTTGGATTGATTTACACATTTATTATAAATTTTCAATTATAGTTTAATAGTTATTTAATCTGAATTATATGATATAAATTCTTCCACTTTGTTTCTTGAAAGTATAATCAAATAAATTTATTTTATAAACAAAATAAATTAAAAAATATGATCTCGAGGTGTCAAGGAGTCTGGATAGACAACACAGTAGTGCACACTATGTAAAATGGTGGTACACATAGTGTAATAGTGTTTATTTCACCTTAAATTAATTTCAAATTAATTTAATCCATGTGAATTTATGACACACAATTAATTTAATTACAGACCACATGTTTAATGGGCTACCCTGGTGCACAATCAACCGGAGTACATGTCGTGTAACTTCCATGCATGACGAGCAGTCCTTTAGTCATAGGCGGGCTGTGTATCCTTTTTTGTATCCTATATTATAGGTTATAGTGTAACTCATAGACCATATGTTGTGTATCCTATGGAAAATCTATGTACTCCAATATTTTTCATGTCATGTTTACACACTGAGACCCTAGGAGTGTGCCATAGAATGATGGTTGGAATAATAAACAACATGTAGATGTATTGTACATTCCTTGTACTTTTACCAAATTAAGCATAATTACAAATTAATTTAGTATACTATTCAAACCTAAATGTTTTCCATGTTTTCAATAAGTTGATACTATATTCCATGTGGTATGTTTTATATAGAAAAATATATAATTAATTTTTTTGTAATGTTCAGATCTACATATGGTGTATAATTCATATTATAGTTATTATTCTACAATAATTGAATCATAACACACTATGTAAATACCATGTGTTCCATGTGGTCATTACATAGAATATAGATTCCATGAAATTATGTCATAGGTCATATATTCCATATATGAAAAGAGTAAAAAATATATTAGTATAATAAATGTTGTGTAGTTTGGAGTGGTACTCACCGTGTTTTCTCTATAATAATTTTTATTATACATAGTTAATTTAAAATAAATTGATTTATATTTTAAAAATTCACAATGGATGAGAATATTAAAAAAAATTAGATGAGAATTAATATAAAATAATTTATTAATTAAAGAAGAAAATTAAATGATTCAAGCATGATATATCTTAAATAAGTATAATTAGAAATGAATGATAATTTTTTTAAATTAATAATTCGTTACATGAATGTGGTTGATTATGAGTCTAGACCAGACTTCTTTATGTGATTGTTGTCTTTAAATTCATTATTAAAGTAATTTTTTGGCCTACATTTCATCACTCCTCCCATTATGTAATTTCCTATATGCCCATGGTTCTTTTATGTAAACCTCTTGAACAATAGTTTGGTTTACCTAGCCTACATGTTAGTTAAATTATATTTAATGGATTTATATCCCAATATATATGAGGAAGTTCATGTTTAGAGTTGAGGTGAAACCAATCCAAGAGAGATACATTGGTGGAATATTGAAAATCAGCAGCACAACCCATAAATGATTCCATGTGTTTTACCCCTAGGTGGAAGGCTAGTTTGTCATCAGCTAGATAAACTAACCATTAGTAAAAGAACCTTAAAATACCACTTTATTATTTTATTTATTTTAAATTTTAATGGTTATTCCATTATTGATGTTTTTCCACGATCAAAAGAATTAATTAATGAAAAATAAAAAAAGGAAAAAAAAATGAGTTATGCCTAAAAATTATCTAAGACAAGGTTAATAATATAAGTAAATCCCCTTAATATTAACAATCTTGAAATGAAGATAATAATTGTAAAATTTTATATAATAGCTAAAATCCCTTAATTATATATATGAAGTCATTATAACCTTTCCCTACTTTAGTTAAAATCAAACCATAGTTCAAAGTGATTAGCCTACCAAAGTTGGGGTGATTTGAATTTTCAAGGAATTATATATTGAAGTTTGAGGTTGACTTAAATTAGTTTACATCATGTATTGACTACCAAAGTAGGACATGATGTAAATAAGATGCAAAGGTTGAGGAAATCCAATTTAAGGATTTCAGGATTAGGGAGTCCACTCAACAGATTAGGGAACTCCGAGTTAATGCAGTCAACATTTGGGATGCTTACCTAAAACCCTTTAAATTTATTGATCAACAAATTTAATGGTGATTATAGTTGGAATATGGATTATTTACATCATAATGTATAAAAAAAAGATATTCCAAATCCAATGTTGAGGTCTATTTGGTTTTAATAAAATAGTTGGAGATTAATAAATATAATAATTATTAATTTGTGTAAATTTTTTCAGATAAATTACTAAAATTCTACTCATTTTATTTATAGAAACCTCAATAAAAATTACTTCAAACATATCACTATGATCCATACTTTAGAAGGATATCTTTCTCATTGAGAATTTTTTTTAATAGTGGTAAATTCCCTTATGCGTTATTCTACGACATGAAAGAAAATTGTATGTAACACCAAAATATTATATATAAAAAATTCCCTTAAATAATTATTCGATATAGTATAAATCATATAAAATCACATTTATAAAAAAATACACACTCTATAAATGAATAATTATTTAAATAAGAGGTATTTTTAGATGTTAATGAACCTATAACAATGGATTAGTAACATGACCTTTGGAATAGTAACATGACCACAAAGAATAGTAATCTAGCCCATAAAATAGTAACCTAACCTATGAAAGTATAAATAATATTTTTAAATATTATGAATTAAAATATTATATAATTATATCATAGTATAAGTAAATGAATGTTTTAGAAATTATTAATTAACTGTTGATTTTATTTATAAAACATAAATGTTGATTTTATATTTCATAATTCATATAATGATTTAAAAGAAAATTTATTTTCAATAAATGCATTAATAAATTAATATTTTTTAGTTTTATGATTATAATATACTTTTATGTGACCTTAATTAAATTTTCAAATTGTTATAAAATCATTTTTAATTTTAAAAATGGTATTTCCCTTGTAAATGAGGATTATAATTAAAAAATAAATTTATGATATTTAGAAAAATAATTTCATAAAATAGAGTTAATTTTTTAATTATATCCATTTAAAAAAATTTAGGGTTAGTTTTTGAAATTTTTCTAAAATAGTTGAATTTGTTGGTACATAGTGAAACATAATAATTTATAGTATTTAACAAATTAATGAATTATTGAGTCCTTGATGATGTATGGATAATGTAATCCCATAATCTCGAACTATCCTTAATTATTTTAATATATTTGGTTGTAATTATCAAAATATTCATAGTCATGATATGTAATAATTAACTAATCAATAAAATAATGAGAAAGCACCCCACTTATCCCCTATAAATACCACCCTCACTACCTCTTCTCCTCAAACCTTTAATACTTGGATCCTTATATAAATTATTCCCAATAATCTCATAAATTCTCTCCAAAATTTCCTGGATCCCTTGGCCTAAAAAAATATACGAAACCATTTTCTTTAAGGATGTTCTCAATGAAGAGAATTTCAAGAGGTAAAATACTCTTTAAATTTTTTTGAATTTTTTTCCATTTTTTAATTTTCTTATTATCTCATTGCTTACCCTTATCCAAGTGGGAAAAAAACTATACTATCTAACATATACTATATTTTTATCATTTCAATGGAATAATTTACTATAAAACCTTTTCCCTCTCCCTTTTATTCTAAAATATTAAAATATCATCTGTAAGGTGTTGATTCCCCATCTTCATGGATGACATATTTTTATTTTTCATTAAAAACATAAAGGATGGTCATAAATCCAAAATAATGGATGAAAAATACCATAAAATTTATTTCATAAACTTTTTTATTTTAGGGAACAAATATATGCACATAATAATAAATAATAAAATAACACTAGTTCATGGTGATCAAAGTACCGCCAAAATAATCTAAACAATTATCATTAACTTTTATCAAATGAATTATCATAATAACATATAACCAAATGGTATATAAGAAAAATTAACCTCATTTATTTTAATTAATAACATATAACATAAATTATAGTTAATTATCCATATTTTATAGAAAAATCCATACCAATATACAAGCTAGAGGATCATGAAAACCAAGGAAACGAATGCTTCCAAATGACAGAATTGTACCTCATAAATCATTGAAGAATCCCTAAATGAAAATAATAAATTATATTAAATAATATAAATTTATAAAATTTTATTAATGGATCTAATATGATTATACATTAATTTAGATCATGTGTATAACACTTTCAGACATAAGGTATGGAATTCTACCCAAACCTCCATTTTTTTCTTTCGGGCTACACTTTCTCTCTATTTACCCAAATGTATTGATTATTTATCTTTGTTTACATATTATAAATTATGTTTATATGTTCAAAAATCATTAACCCTGATCATATCATCTTTATTTTATTGGAAAATATTTTTTTTAAAAGGTCCCCTTCTCGAAACTTCATGATAAGCTAGTCCGATTAAAGAGAACATCCTGATTTCTTACCCATTTTCATGTACAATTCATAATATGTTTTAAGACACCATAATTTTTCTAAAATCAGTAATTTTATAATGATAAAATATCTTCGATCATTTCTATTTTTGTGAAAACAAATATTCCTTTTCAGCTTTATATTCCTTTTAATATTCTCCTCAACAAAATCTAGAATGTTTCATCTCTAATGTTTCTTAATTACTTTTTTACATGTTTTCAATTTAATTGGACTTAATTTATCATGATATATGCCTATTTTACCTTATTAAATTTCATGTATGATTTAAATACACTCTTTCATGGACACCATTTTGATATTCCCTCTAGTTATGCCTTTTGACATGATTATGATAACCAAATCCTTCTATGTGTAACCATTATGCTTGATTATGCATGTCGAACACATATTCATGAACATGTTGGGTTGGGTGATCCTATATAGTGATAGAATTCATTGGGTATTCTTTATTATAATGATATGTCATTTTGGGACAAGGATTGAACACAATTACTTTGTGGGACTTTGTCCGACATGTGAAATGGTCTTGGATGGTAGCCTTGAATTATGGTTATCTCATGTTGCGTGTTATTTCCAAAATACTATGATTCCATGATTACGTGTCCCCATGATCTACATGTTATTATTCATTATCTTTACTCATGTTTTAGAACTGTTTTATGTTATCATTTTATGCCTTATAACACATGTGCTCTGATTTATTCTTATGTTTATACCCATATAGGGATTTTATCTAACCCATTTTGTTCATGTATTCCATAGTAGATCAATGAATGTTATAAGATCTTTATAGATGGTTCATATAGATATGTTTTATTCTATTTCAATGTTTATGGTTTTATATAACTAATCATCCAAATATACTAGACTTTACAATTCATTGATTATAATTTTGAAGTTAATTATGCTTAAAACCATGTAATAGTATGTATAAAAGGATTGGGCCATTATATTGTACGTGCTAGAAGAACGTATTGTGGATGCTAATATTAAAGAGTCTAGTGAGTAAGAGTTATCTCTCTATGAGAAACCATTGAACGATTCAAACTATGATTTTTGTTTCATGCTATAATCCATGACTAATAAGTTTATAAAGAAACATGAGGACATGGATGCATATAGTATGATGTCATACCTTCAGGATATCTATCAAGAGAAGGCGAGACAAGAGATATTTGAGATATCCATTTCATTGTTTATAAATAATCATGGAGATTCAACACCAACTACGACTCGTGTTTTCAATCTTATTAGCTACATTGTTTTCTTAGATATCTTACAAATTAAATTCACCGATGATTTGTACACAAATCCCATACTTTCCTCACTACCCAACTCATTCTCCAATTTTTTTTAATTAAAACATGACTAATAATGAAAATAGTCTTTCAGAACTTCTTATTCTATTTATCTAAGTGGAAAAGGATCTAGGGTGTGACAAACCCACTTTCCATCCAGTGAATAAGAATTGGAAGAAAAAAAAGTATTCCAAGACTAATAAGAAGTATAAATATACATAGGACTATCTTTCCACGAATAGGATGACCCAAATACAAGGTAAGGAAAAGGAAGAAGTATGTTTTGTATGTTTCAAGAAATGCCACTGGAAGAATAATTGAACCTAGAAGAAAGGGTATGTAAAATTTTCATTCATTATTGAGTGGCATATTTCAATATATACACATTGGGTGTTAGATACATCGTTTTGTTGTCACATGTGTATCCAAATACAAGAACTAATTAGATTATAAAATATTTCTAGATGATAGGTATATTTGAGTGTTGCTAATGGAGTGAAGTAACCTACTATATCCATTGGAGACATCCACCTTTCATTTTAAATAGGAATGATATTAGCTTTAAGGGATTGTTATTCTGTAGCTACTATTACCAGGAACATAATTTATATATCCCGCCCATATACAGATGATCTTATCTTTAGGTTTGGAAATAAATATTTTTTAATTTATAAACACAACATATGTTATAGTATGAAATATTTAAATAATGCTACATATGTATTAGATTACAAGAAATTAACTATTTTTAATAGATAACGAATAATGTTCAAATAAATCCGACTACAAGCAACTATGGAATCACCATCTTGGTTATGTAAATGAGAATTATTTGACAACTCTCTCTCAGGAGTTTTATTTCAAATCTTTTTATCTAAACCCACTTGAAATATTTCATTCTATTTTATAATGAAAAATGACAAAACCTCTATTCAATAGACAGGATGGAATGCCCATGAAGATTTTAGGATTGGTACAGACTGAGGTGTGTGAGAATTTTCCAGTAGAAGCTAGTGGTGGTTATTATTACATCCTAACTTTTACTAACAACTTGATATAATATGAATATGTCTACATAATGAGATGAACTTACTTGTTCTATGATAAATTCAATGAACTCAACAATGTAATAGAGAATCAACTTGGAATAAAAGATAAATAATGTTTGATCAGATCTAGGTGGTGAATATCTTAACCAATAGTTCATCAATTTTTTATGGGAGTTAGTATTTTATCTCAACTAACTCCACCATACAATCCATAGTGGAATGGTGTTAGTAAAATTAGAAATTGTACATTATTAGACATGGTAAGGTCGATGATGTGTCATACAGATACTCCATTATCAATTTGGGGATATTCCTTAAAAATTATGGCATATATATTAAACTAAGTACCAACTAAATCAGAAAATAGAATTCCATACAATTTATTGAGGGGAAATAAACCTGTTATTTTTTGCTTAAACATGAATATGATTGTGAGGAATTTTTTAAATATTTATTTGGAAAAAAACTAAAACCCCATGGAATAAAGTATATATTTATATTCCATTCTATGGAAATAAAGGGATACTACTTATATAACCAATCAAACAAAAAATTGATTGCCTCCAGACAAGACATCTTTCTTGAGAGGGAGAACATCCTCAAAAAGTATAGTGAGAGAAATATTGAATTAGAAATATTATATACTAAATATACATGAGATTTGGAACAAGAATAGATTCCACAAGTCCCCATTAAATCAGTAGTTCTAGAAATAAAAGTACTACATAGGATTCATTGAGAGGTAAGATATCTAGAGAGATATAATATTATGTTCACCTATGATGGTGACAGATTATTTGTTAAAAATAATGAACCTCTATCCTAAAAATAGGTTGTAAAGAGATCATATTATACAATATGGACTGAATGCATGGATTCTAAGATGGATTCTATGTATAAGAATAAAATTTTGGTTCTGTTCAATACATAATTTTATGTGAATCCTATAGGGTGTAAATGGGTATTCAAAATAAATTTTGACATGGGAGGTAAAGTAAATACTTATAAAGATACACTAGTGGCTAAAGGGTTTGAAATATTTGAAATAATTGACTATGATGAAACCTTTTCACCAGTTTCCGAGTTTAAATCCATTATAATTCTACTTTTTATAGAATCCCACCATGAATATGAAATTTGCTAGATGGATGAAAAAATATCTTTACATAATGGGATCCTTCAAGAAGATGTCTACATGTCAAAACCAGAATGATTTGTGACTCTAGGTGAAACCAAAATATATGAAACTGTTAAAGATACATTTATTGATTGAAACAAGCATCTAGGTAATAAAAAAATTGATTTAATGAAGTTATAAAATAATTTGTTTTCATTAAGAAGTAATTTGATCCATGTGTCTAAAAGAGGTTTAGTGGGAATATGTTTGTTATACTAGGAGTATATCTTGAGGAAATTTTACTTATTGGAAATGAAATACCACTCTTATAGTATATTAAGGATTGGTTAAACATGTGTTTTTCCAAGAAGTAATTTTGGTAATAATCCTATATTTTAGGGATCAATATCATTTGAGATAGATCTAAGAGGTTGTTTGGACTAAGTCAATGTACATACATTGATGAGATATTAAAAATATTTCGTATAATATTATACAAGAGGGGATTTTTTCTAGTGTCACATGGAATAAAAATTTCTAATAAAATGTGTACTTAGACACAATAAAAAAAAGATAGAATGAATAATATACCATATTATTTAGTGATAGGATAAATTAGGTATTCCATGTTTGTACTAAATTTGATGTTGCCTATCCATGGAGAATGGTAGGAAGATATCGAGCTGACCCAAGAGAACAAGATTTTATTTGAGATTAAGGGTATAATTAAGTATCTAAGAAGAACTAAGGATATGTTCCTATTGTATGGAGGAGATGAAGAGTTAATTATCGAGGGTTACACATATTCTATTTATCAAATAAATCAGAAAGATATGAATTTGCAGTTTGGATATTTTTTCTATCTCAAAGGATAGGTTTTGAGTTAGAATATTTCAAAGAATACCATTATCATTATTTCTAAAATGGTTTCAAAGTATAAAATGACTATTGATGTATACAGGGAAGCCATTTGGATGAAAAAATTATCTAGGAGTTTGATGTGGTACCTCACAGTAAAGAACGTATCACATTGTATTATTATAATACTATTATGGTGGCTCATACAAAAGACACATGGTCACAGCAGCAAAAAATAACATACTCTTAAAGTATCATCTATTGAGGAATTTCTATTAGAGGTTTGAATTTGTAGTAAGTAGAGTTACCATAGAAGAAAACATGGTGGAAACCTTGATTAAAGTCCAATCTCAACTAAATCATGAGTATCTTGTGATAGTCAGTGGACTAAAGGTCATTAGAAGTTGGGTCTCGTTCAAGTGATATTTTTTTGGAGTTTGTTCCCTAGAACCAAATTATGTGTACTTTTGATAAACTATATTTATTTTTAAAATATTATTAAACATATTTTTGATTCATTATTATTTTTATGTGTGAAATATTATGTGATAATGACCTTAGAGATGTTGTCACACAATTCCTTGATATTATGAGAACCCATAAGTTCAAAAACAATATTCTAAAATATATATTATATAACATAATGAAATAATTTGAGGGACATAAATGATACAGTCTATTAGGGATGGAGACTCATAGGATTTTGAGGAACATTATTATGGTGTATTACCTTAGAAATATCTAGTACAAGATATTATGAGAATAAGACAAACCAGTTGTAAATCGACATTTTTATGTGTCATTGTATTTTCCTATAAAAATATGTGTTCATCGATCTATAGAATTTAAGATTGTTATTAATGAGAATTAAAATTGATGTACTTTCATATATTAATGAATACTATGATGACATATGTTTGCAGTGAGGTATGATATGTTGGGTGCATCAGGTGTAATATTTCATTTATGAAGTACACAAGAAAGGAATTTTCCCTTCGGTTCTTTAATAGAACTTGATATCCTAGTCCCTTTGATGTCAATGATATATCCAAAATAAATTTACACCCACGATATTCTATAGGCAAGTTCGATTTCAAGAAATTCAAAGAAAGATATATTAAGCACATTTGTTGAGTACACTAGCACACAACATGCTTGATTAGATATATTAACAAAAGGGGATTATACTACATAGTAAGTGACTGTATCAGGTATTATGTTGTTTCAATATTACATTATTTCTCACTGGGTTCTTTTTTGTCTTGCTAGATCCAAAACATAGAGTTAAGGATTCTTCTCCAAATTCTACTGATAAAGAGGCATACAGGGCCACATAAAAAGTGTATCTAGAATCTCAATAAAATAATATTTATTATTATCTATTATTTGAAAATTTTAATAAATATTATTTATATATGTGATTTAATAATTATTCATTATCTTGATTATATATATTCTGTCCTATGTTATTCAAGAGAATTTTATATCAACAGAATATTTAATGAATATTTATTTTTTATTTAGTGAATATAATTTTTTATTGGAAAAAAATGAAATGATGTTGATTTATTAAATTAATAGTGATTATCAAGGCTTGATAAATATTAAAGAGGAATGATAAACCTATTTTAATGGTCTAGTGAGAAATAATATATATTGAATATTATTTTTATATATAATATTTAATTTAATTTATGAGTTTAGAGAATATCAATAAATAAAAACAACAATAATAATAATAATATTAATAATAATAATAATATATACATGGGGTTCTATAAGGATTAACGAAATAATAAGGTTCATGTGCAATTATTATTTTATAACCCTCGCAGTATATAAAGCCAATTATATTATTTTTCAAGAGATCCAATTCATTTTCTATTATGAAAAATGATATCTAGAGAGAATACTCTCAAATACGCAGAGAGATCCCTCTCCAAGAATGATAAAAAGAACAGTGATTGGTACTCCTCCACCACCACTCCCAAGTCTAGAGAGATTGAAGAGAACCCTTAATTGAAGTGGTTCTCAGGGTGATCAAATGTGAATGACAGAAGCATTAGGATCTACCAAGTTAGCAACCATATATTTTAATAGTGGTGTTTGGTGTTTCATAGAATAGGTGTAGATCACCGTTGGATGGAGCATATTCTAGATTCCTACAAAAAAATGATTGTATGACATTAATATGTTTTCAGATCCATCAATGAGGTAAGATTTTCTCACAAGGAAATTCATTAATTTTTTAAATTTATTATAAATAATATTTGATGATCCTGTGCTTTGGTTCCAGTTTTTATCTATTATCTATATTCTATGATTCAATTCCATTGATCATGATATTTATATTCATGTAAGTATTGGATCAATCATTGATCATGTAAAATATTTGAGTTGGGAATTACCCATCCACTAATTTTTTTTATGCTCATAACTAAAACTTATTACATTTCAACACCCATTTATTAAAAATTACTCCTTAATGTTATTATTTTGGGTGTTAACTCTTTGTTTCACATAAAAGATTCATTTCAGCAGTTGGTATCCTTACATATTTTTTAATTATTTCATCTTATCTATAAAATTATTCATGATATAAAAATAATATATATTGATAATATGCATATTTATAATATAAATAAAATGAAAACATTTATGGAGATTTTAGTCTGTATGTATGCATAAACAGTACATTCATTTTCTAACAAAAATAAGGAAGGGAAGATAAAAATATATTTTATCATTAAATAATATTAACTACATTGTAAATATCATAAATAATTTTTAAAAGTTTCATTAAAAAATATCCATTTGGGTAAATGATGGAAAATGAATCACATCACTTCATGGAGTTGGACATTGATTGGTGTAAATGACTGAAAATATGATTCCTCATTTGATGGAAAGGATGGAAAATGGTTTTATATGAATCATAATAACATATTATCATGATATTAGGGGAGAAAAATGGATTGACGTTGAACTGAAAGAATATAAGAAGGTATCAGGGTTGGTGTTGGATAGGATATAATGCTCAAACTTTTTGAATAATGGAGGAGTGTGTGTAACATTTTATATGTAAGGAGAGGACACACTTAGAATTCCTTAAAAGGTTTAAATATAATTAATGTATTTCAGAACTATAATGCTTCCAAATAGAAATTTGTTCAAATACAAATGTTATATGGTCAAAATATCATCATCTAATTAAATTCATATAGTTTTTTATGTTAGTTTTAACCTTATAATTTGGTTTAACCCCTTCATTGACTATTTTTAACATTAACCATAGTCCCATATTTCTTATCATTTAAGGGTTATAAATTTACTTATAAGATGATATGTGGATAAAAAATTCTTTGTGGATGAATTTTTCAACAATTTAAAATTTCATATTCCTATTTCATGATTTTTTTATTTTTAAATCATTTTGTAAAATATTATTTAAAATAAAACATTACTAAAGTCATCTTTAGTGCTATTCATTTATCTAAACAATAAATTAATAAAAATAACAATGTATTTATAATATAAAATCCATAACACAAATTATAGATTATTATTTAACATAAAATTTATTTAAAACTATAATTAATCAAAAATATATTTCTTTTAATGTTTATATAGTCATTTAACAGATTTTACATATCATTTTCACCAGCACTGAGTTAGAGTTGTGTTAGTATTTAAGGTAATTATATCATCACAAAATATTAAAAATATATTAACATTATGAATATTATTTATTTATTCTCAGAATAATAATTTATATTTATTCATAAATTCTTTTTATCCCTATGACAACATATAAGAGAAATTAAAATCTAGAGATTCATATTTTTTATTTATCCTTTTCTTAAAATAATATAAATGTTATAATCAAGTTAAAGTGGAAATAATTATTTATATTTCCCAATATAGGATGTATTTAATCTAATAAATCTCCTAAAATAGGATAAATTCATGTTTTATAGAGACTTTAAAGCCTTTCCCTATTGTAATAAACCACATTTTTTATTTTACCCTAACTAAGGTGACAGATCATTACCATGGTTACTATTTATAATGACAAAAGGACCTATTTTCCAAATTTGAATCTCATTTTTAAAATATGAATCCATTTTTCAAGATTCAAATTATATAGGTGTAAAAAAATCATTTGTAATATACAATTGTAAAACACAATGAAAAACAGTTTTGAGAAAAATGTGTTTTATGCTGAAAAATGAATTTATATCAACATCAAATACAATAATGATTAATATGTAATTAATTATTTTATTTATATTTTAATTATAGTTAATTTACATTAATATAAAATTCAAAACATAATCAAACTTTTAATTTTTTTTATTTAATGAAAACAAATGACAGTTTTACAAAAAATCGTTATTTTTCACTATTGAGTTAAAAATAAATATTTTTAGAAAAATCCCAAAAAAACACCATAATTTATTATTGAAATTATGATTTGAAAACTTATATACATTTACTTAATAAAATATATATTTTTCATTTATCAATGATAACGTTTTCTCAAAAAATACCATAAAAACCATATTTGGAGAAAACATATTTTTGACGCATAAACTGATTTTTCTGAAAATTGAGTATTTATTTATTTTGAATTATCAAATAAATTTTCGTTATAATTTATTAATATTTTTCATAATGTGGTTAATATTATCCATAAAAACAATTTAACATATAAGATATAACAGTCACATTTAAATAATATTTTTATCTTATAATGAAGTTCTCTTAAAGCTTGGTGTTGCGTGTTAAATAATCTATCAAGCATAATATTATTTTAAAAAAAAGTTATGGGGTGTTACATTAACCCCTAAATAATTTTTGACCTTTAATTTTTTATCTTGGAAATAAATGGTTTAAAATTTAAAAATACCTTTATTGAAAACCCACATTGTAAAAATGGATAATAAAACATTCATTAAAACCAGAAAGTGGGAAACATTAAAGTTACATAAAATTACACATAACATGGTTCTTAGATTTAGAGAACATTACATTTTAGTGAATAAATTGACATAAATGAGAAATATAATATCTAAATCATGATAGAGAGTGATACAGAACATGATCATGAGAATTTTAATGACTAAAAAACCATAATTTAGTGAGTGGTGGAGACAACAATAAATTATTCAAGAATAATTATAAAAAGGAAAACATTTTCAATTCCAAGATACCTTTTTAGAGTTAATAAATTCTTTTACTAGGTAATATGAGAAAATATTCCAACATTATTTATTCAAGTCTATGAGTATAATTTTATCCCTTGGTTGTATGTTTTAATTAGTTTCTACCTCTTTCCATCCCATATTCTAATGATGAATGAACAATATGAATTTTTTATACTTAATGAACAAAAATAAACTTCTAATATGTTATAATACCTATAAATGGATGAAAATATATTACTCATGTCTCTATCAGGTAAAAAAAACTAAAAATGATTGTACATACTAAGATAACTAAGATGAATAAAATATCATTTGAAATATTAATTTCAAATATTCCAATAATATTAACCTAATATCTAACAAATTTCTTAAAAAAATTGATAATTTACAAGACTACTCAAATCCTGATTAACAAGTATTAAAAACATATAAATATAGGAAAAATTACACAATATTTCAAAAAATTTACATAAATTTAACCCACTAAGAAAATAAATTAGCTATTAATTTCACATACCAGGAATGTGAATACCTTGATCATATATTTTCCTAAAACATGATAATAACTAAAATCAATAAAAAAACTCAATGAAAATATATAATCTTATGAAAATTATCCAAATCCTTATTTCTCAGATAAAATCAATGAATATTGAACATATTACATAAATCAAAAAATTCTGTAAACTTCATCAACGATTACATAAATAACATTGTAATCAGATCACTTATAAGTTTCAAGGACACCAAAACTGTCTAATTTACTTATTCAATTTCAATATTATCTTTATCCCAAATAACCATTATTATCCCAAAATCATACACATATTAAGGTTTATCTATCACTTTATCATGTGTTTTATAAAAATATAACCATACCACTAAATCATTTAACTTGGTTGTCTACACCATTCAATATAGTCATGAAAATCCTTAAATAAAAACTAATGGAGAATAATCCTTATATGTTTCATGATTCATATAACTATAATATAATTGATAAAACGAGTCTATAACTTAATTATTCAATCATAATACATAAAATTTTTAATCCTTCCACTTCAATGATTGGCATAGCATATTCCATTTTTTGGTCTTACGGTTGTCCCTTATAATAGAAAATTAACTCCTGTAATGCCCATGTTCTAAAAACAAAAGACAATGAACGATAAATGGTTCCATAAGATGTAATTTTTTTCTATCCATTAAACATTTAATTTTTATTCATAAATTCGTTTCTTTATTCACTTCCTTTCCAAACATAAATCTTTTTCTTATTCTTTTGATTCATTTCCCTATTTTCTACTTCTCACATTATTAACATATATGATGCAATATATTATTTCCTCTATGGTATTCATGAAACTCATTTTTTATCTTATTTGGTTAACTAATGAACTCTCATATATTCAGGTTGTTAATCATATATCAAGATATGTAATTTGTAATTTTCAGAACCTTTCAAATTACATATCCTATTTAATTTAGTTACACATGAGGGTAGTTATTCCATCATCCATTACATTCAACATTAATATAGTTACTCCTAGTTCTATCCATTGACTAAAACCAAAAATTATAATATGAGAAACAATAATCATAGAGATAATCATATAGTCAAGAAAATATTTTATAGGATTTATAAATCATGATACCATATTTTCAATCTATGACACCTTAGCTTTAGCCTAAGACAATTATGGTCATCATCTATTCAAATAATTCTTAATGACTAATAATGAAAATTTGAATTAACATATGTATACCCCCAATAGTGTCTATTAAGGTGTGTAGTATTAGGCCCACTGATGATCATTGAAAATGACTATGTTAATACCCAATCCAATAATTTAACAGTTATTACACCTAGGTGCATCTGTACAACAACTACATCCACATTCCAGTATCTATACATGTATTTATTTTTAAGGAAAACCAAAATCTTTTATTTACAATAAATTAGATTGTTTTTCTTGTACATTGGGTTATCCGATGGGTTACCATTAATGTTTTCTCATCATATTTTCCAAAAATAACCACACCCTACTCCGATACCAACTAAGATGACCTAAAAAATACACACATAAATATTACATCGTATTATATGAATATACTAGATATAATAATAATAATAAATCCCCTATATCCATAATGTTTTAGAGTATTTGGAAACTTGGATACATAAAAAATAGTTTATAAAATATTTATAACATACCCCATTATGTTATTAAAACTTATAACCTGAATTTTGAAATTACACACTTAAAATAATTATTCATATCACAAGAAAAAGGAAACATAAAAAAGGGTTATCTCTAATGCTTAGTAAGGGTAAATAAGGGATACATCAATCAATGATCATATGAAATTATAAGGCTAGTATAAGGGCATGATAACATGATATTAACATTTTAAAATCATACCATGAAATTAATGTCTCATAATAATGAGTTATATAATAAATATTATCACTTAGTAAGACATAAATCATAATGAATCAATGAATGTGATCCATGAGATCATAAAATTAGTATAATTTCATTTTCTAAAATAGTGGAATAATGTGAGGTATAATAATAATCATATAAATATTATGTATAGGATACCAAATTTGACCTACATTATATGATTGGCCTGGGTTAACCACTAGTGTAACTACTTTGGGATTGGGATAACATCCCATGTACCATTTCTGGGATTGGGTTAAACACTAGTTTACCCTATTTTGGGCTTCTGTTAAAATCACATGTACCCTTTTATCTTATAAAACATTAATATTTTCCTAATACATTGAAGGAATATAAAGAAACAACCCATTAGATAATCATATTACATTCATTTTTATTCCACAAAAAAATGAAAACATTTAATATTTCATCATAAATTAATACATGGAAAATGAAATGGGTTTTGTAAATATTTATTAATCATAATCATAAACAATCTATATAATGAATAAATATGGTATCCTTGCATAATATCTCTAGTGAAGCACAAATAACATAAACTGATGTTGTTATTGATGAAAATACCTTTAAAATATAATTAGAAAACTTATTTAGGAAAATACGCTTTTCATTTTAAAATTATTTATCTAAAATATAAAAATTTATAGAATTTTAGGAAAACATTTTATTTTGAAAAAACTATTTAAACATTTAAAGAAAACTAAAAATAAAATAGTAGTCATGATGGAAGGAATATTCTTTCATGTAGTATACGTTAAGATAAATATTCTCTTCACACCTTTGGTAAAAAATACCTCATTCAAAAAATTATATGAAGATTCATTTAATTTTTTTATAGTAATTAAAAAAGGGGAAATGAAAATATTCAATCATTGTATAATAGTAAAATCATTATTCAAAATGAGGATATAAAAGAAAAAAGATACCAGTTTGAAGTGATAAATAATGTTATCTTTCCTTAAATCTAGTCTCACATAATTTTTAGTAATTAGTGAGAAGAAAATAAAATGAAAACTTTTTATTTTTATAAATAATTAGAGTAGAATAAAATAAATAATATTTTTGAGAGATATATCATATTATATGATCATAAAAAATTTAATCATATACAATCTCGGTAAAAAGTGATATTGTAACATAAAACCATCACCACATTGGAAACTTTTGTATCATAATACATATGAATGAAATAAATTATAATGAAAAATTAAATACCATGATTATAAATATATTCATGATATAAAATATCAAATGGTTAGTATATATACAACATGAATGAATAAAATTGAGAATATGGAATATGTCTCACAAATAAAAAAGTGAGATGAGAAACATTTACCACTTAGGTAAATTTCCAATTAAACCTATATGGATGAATTAATTTGAATTATAACATTAAATAAAATGAGGTAATAAGTATATATGATATAACATGTCAAATGGTTTGTATATATACCTCAAAAGAATTAATAGTTGTATCACATCAAATATGTCTCAAGAAAACAATATTGAGACAAATAACCCTTACATTATGTATGACATGATTCGT
Organism: Viscum album; assembly: GCA_963277665.1. NCBI lineage: Eukaryota > Viridiplantae > Streptophyta > Magnoliopsida > Santalales > Viscaceae > Viscum > Viscum album. The sequence continues at coordinate 152,750,363 of OY728157.1, forward strand.
AAGTGATCGAACCTCATGTATAATAAATTTATATTTTTTATACTTATATAAAATAATAATATAAATAATTATAATATCATATATGATCCACTTATTACATTTAAACACTGAATTTTTAACAATTCTCTATCAACATCGTCATTTAAGGTGTTAATTGCTTCATTTCATATATATGTTTTATTAAAGTAGTTATGGTCCTTTAATCTTATTCACGGTTCTATCGTCTATATAATTATATTAATTATATAAATACCATATAGATTAATTATATAAAATTTTTATAACTATCTATAAAAGGTGGAGATTGAAAAATGAATTATACCATTCATGGATCCAGTAGTACGTATGTACGGTTGAACACTGTTTTCATTTTCTAAGGAAAAGAAGGAAAAAAAGATAAATAATATTTTATAATTATTTAGTCTTAATTACATAAGAACTTTAATATATAATTATTTAATCCATAATTATAAACATCTATGTGTGGAGATGATGAATAATGAATCACATCACTTCATAGAGGTGGTAGTCAACACATACCCACAGATGATACTTTCGTTTTAAATTTTATTGAAAGGAGGAGGAAAATGGATGTCCCATAATGTAAATAAAATATCATTATATTTATTATATTAGATTCCTTATTTTATGAAGGGTAAAACATATTTATAGGATTTATAAGAAGAAATAAACCCTGAACGATTTGGGAAAGATGATTAATTCTTCTTTAAGGGAACTCATTTGGCCTACAAGTTTAACCTTGTTATGATAGAATTAGAGGAATACTAGGGGGTCAAGTTTAAAGTTGAGGTATATATAAATATTTTATGGTAGATATTTTATGACATATAGTGATCAAGATTTGTGAATAGGGTAGGATAAGAGGTTCTCTTTTATAAGTGAGGAGAGGACACACTTGGATTTACTTAAATGATTTATAGATAAGTAAATAATTTCTCAATTATAATTATTCTAAATAGAAATTTATTCAAATAAAAAAGATTATATGTTCAAAATATAATCAAAAAATAAATTTTAGATATGTTTTCTTGATATTTTATAAATATATTTTTGTTTAACCACTTTTTTAACCCTTTTTAACTTTAACCATGATAACCAATTTTTTTGACTTTTAGGGAAATAAATTTACTTATAAAGTGTAGAATTGATCAAAAAATGGTCCACTGGTGAAATTTTAAACCATTTAAAATTTTACCTATCCTATTAAATGTTATTTTATTTTTAAATCAAATATCATATAATATAAAATATCATTAACAACTTTTGGGGACTATTCAATTAATTTGACATTAAGGTCATTAAGATAATAATAGATTTAGAATTTAAACTCCTTTAATATAAATTAAAAATTATTATTTACCATAAAATTTATGGAATTCTATAATTTGTCAAAAATATTTTTCTTTCAATATCATTAAAATATTTTACTATTGTTACTGTTTTCACAAGCACCAAGTCAGAGTTATATAATAATTTGAATTAATTATACCAACAAAAAAATTAAAAAAATTTAATTTTATATAAATAATTATTTTATATATTAAATTTAACTTTTTATATTCATCAGTTACTAATATTAATCCCTATATAAGCATATAAGATATATTAAAATCTAAAGAGTTGCATTTTATATTTATCCTTTTTCTTAAGATAATATAAATTTATAATAAAAGGAAAGTGGACTTGTTTTTATATATTTTTATATCTAGGATGTATTTTGTTGAATACCACTCATAAATTTGGTTAAAGTCAAGTGTTAGAGATATTTCAAACACCTAACCTATATTTTTAACCTAGTTTTACCAGTTTTACCCTTACTAAGGTGAAAAACATTTATCATGGATACTATTCACAATGACAAAAAATAAATGAGATTTATTTAAAAAATTCAAACATACAGATTAAAAATCTTCAATTTATTTTTCTTGATTCAATTCTTTTTAGGGTTATACAAAATTTTATTTTAAATGTGTAAAATTCATTGAAAAACAATTTTTGAAAAAATGTGTTTTAGCTCAAAAATGAACTTTTACCAAAATTGATTATAAATATGATTCCTATAAAATTAATTATATTATTTATATTTAAAGGATACATATATTGTTTTAATATAACATTTAATACAAAATGATACTTTTAAATTGTTGGAGTTGGTGACATAATACCAGCCTCTAATTACATTATGGTTACTTGTATTCATGTATTAGAATATTTAAAAAATATCGTATCACATCATGATTATTATTTTACATTATGTTGTATGTGATAATGTATTAAGTGTATTTATCATAATAAAATATTGTAGTATTATCCACTATTATGAGAACCAATAAGATACATGACCATATTCTTAAATATTACTTATATAGCTAGATGATATCATTTAATGGGAAAAAAATGATACAGGATGTTAGAAATGGAGACTCATAGGACCTTGAGACAACTTATCATAGTTTACACCCTTGGAAATATTTATTTAATGAGATTTTGAAACATGAAACACCAATTATAAATCCAAAATTATATGTGTAATTGGATATTATTATTTATAGATGTGTATAATGATCCATACACTTTTTTATTATTTTTAAAAAATGCCATAAGTAACATAATATAATGTCTTGAAATTGACCCGGATGAAATATTCTATTGGTGAAGCTGGATTCATTATGTGAATCATGAGTGATCTTTTATTAATGAATAACTAGAGAAATAATTTATCCCCCCTACTTTTTAATGGTAGTGGATATATTAGGCATTTTTATGGGAATTTAACTATCTGATCAATTATATAGCCAGGATGATGTTGTTAGAATGTATATTTCTGAAAATTAAAAGAATGATACATTAAGAATATAGGTTGATGAAAGTATCATGAAACCTACTTGATTATAGATATCATGATTAATGGATTATACTACACGATGTATATTCTTAAGAGGTTATATGTCCTCTATGATACATTAACTTCCTTCTATATGGGATCCTGGGAGTGTTTATAAATGATAACCTTCAACTTTAGGCAGTGTAACATAATTCAACTAAGAATGGGGCCTATAGGTTCACACATTAAATATATTCCTAATATCATCTAAATTCTATTTGAATTTTATATGTTAGATAAATATTATTCCTTAACTTTGTTAAAATAAATTATGTTGGTTTGATCACAAATATTCAATCCCCAGTTATTTGAGAGAATATATATGTGAGTTGAATATTTAATTAATATTTAACCACAAGTTAATTATTTATTTAATTAGCTGAATATTAAAGTATTTATGCATTTTGGTTTATTTATAAGGTGAAAAAATATTTATTTATTTCTGCATGTGAATATTTAATTAGTATTTATTCACTAGTTTCAGTGAAAATAATATCTTTATATTTATTGGTGAATAATTTTTTGGTATATATTTAATTAAATAAATAGTCATTATTTAAGGAATAATAAATATTTCGGAGGATTGTTGGATTAAGATTAATGTTATGGTGAGAAATATCATATTAAATATTTTTTGAATAAAATTAAATTTATTTAGTCAATAAAAATAATATTTATTTAAAACATGACCATAGTGCATGTCATGTAAATAATAATAATAATGATATTATTATTTAGACATGGGTTCTACTAGAATTAATTTAATAATAAGGTCCCCTATGTAATAATTTATTTTCTAACCCTTTCTCTATATAAACAAAGTTATGAAATTTTGCGAAAGTATAGTGCCACATTATTTATGGTTTCACAGTGAGTTATAGAGATATTCCTTCCTAGAACACTCTTCAGAAAGTAGGGAAATTCTCCTCAACCACTAGAGTGAATTTATTCTCCTTTGAAGGATTCAGTTATGATAAAATAATATCATCACAAGTGATATATTAATCCCTAATATCTCCTAGAGAACTCTGCAATGATGATCAAAGGGTTATAGGGAATGTCTGGATCACTACCAGAGGGAATGTACACTTGATTACACTAACTAAATAGTGATATAAAAAGATTGGTATAATGATTCATCACTGAATAAATAATTCAATGAAAGTAAATTATTTTATTAAATTAGTTAAGTATAAATTATATGTGAAAATATTTTATCTTTGTGGATTCCAAGAACACAATTTTATCTAATTTTGATGGGAAATCCAAGGAAGATGTTGGGAAACTATTATTGGGAATGATATTGACCAAATATTCTATGTCCTTGAACCATCAACTACTATCAGAAAAGTAACATAATGATTTATAATTAATTATTATTTATTGATCTATTATATGAAATTTTTGTTTGTTCTTTTTCAATAATTTTTTTATTTATAAAAAGGTGTAATTAATATTTTTTGACATAATAATTATCTATTCTATTGTTTAATATCATATTAAATAAATTCATAAAAGATGAATAATGATTAGAGAATATATTTGGTGGAATTGATGATTCTGGTAGGTAGACACTGACACATGATGTGTGATTTAAACTACATGCCATATACCCAAGTTCCCTACACATGGATGTGTTGTGGGATGCAAGACTAACCAAGAAGTAATGACAGAGAGAGTATTTAATTCACCTCACATGTTGACCGGGAAATCATGACATAAGACCTGTAAGACCACACCATGTGTAGTTGGAGTACACACTCTATAGTCTACATGGATTATAGGAAACGTTTACACTAACTGTGTTGTCAAATATATGATGTAACACAATTTGAGATTGATATCCGATATAATTAATGAGATAAGTGGTGTGTAGATTATTTACAAACCGTGTGACTCATTAAACCCCACATCTAAAGAGAAATGAAGAACATGAAGATCACTTGATAATTGTACCGATGACCCTACAAATAGAGAATATTTTTGAAAAATTTACCAAGTGTGAATTTTTGCTTCATAAAGTATCATTTTTGGGTCACATAATTTCAAGATAAGATATATATATAGATCCACCAAAAATAGATGTTATTAAACATTGTACTTGACCAACAACAGTAACTGAGATTCAATGTTTTCATGGTTTGGATAGATATTATCAATGTTTTGGGAATTAATTTTCATGGATTTCTAATCCAATCAGAAAGTTGACTCATAATGGAGTTAAGTTCATGGGGATTGAGGAATGTGAATATAATTTAAAAGAGCTAAAGATATGTTTATCCAGTGCACATGTTCTCACACTACCTTGTAGTGGAGAAAGTTTCTGATCTACAGTTATGCATCCAAGAAGGGTATGTGATGTGTTCTAATGAAAAATGACATGGTGATATCATATGACTCGAGACAATTGAAGATACACATAAAAAACCAACTCATGATATAGAATTAGATGTAGTAATATTTTCACTAAATATATGGATGCATTATCTTTATGGAGAAAGGTGTGATATTTTTACTGATCATAAAAATTTAAAGTACATTTTGACCTAAAAGGACATGAATATGGACCAAATAAGATGGTTGGAGTTGATTAATGATTAAGGTTTCTCAACACATTACCACCATAGGAATAATAATAAGGTGGTATATGATTTGAGTTGAAAAAAATGATAGCCTATCCATGATGAGAATCATAAAAGATAGGATATATACGGATTTTTAAAGGAAGGATCTTAAAATTTTTATTTAAGGGGACAAATATTGTCTTTCTCAATTAAATGTTCTACAATCTATACAAGTGAATATTAAATAGGCATATAATTAAGTTATAGATCTAAAAAATATAGTGACAAATTTCCCTAAATTCAACCTTGATTATTATTGAATAAAAATGTTTAGGAACTAGGATTGTATCCCTCCCATACCAGAATTAAAGAAGGACCTTTTGGATGAGGCTCATATTTCTTAATTATCTATTCATCTTAGAATCACCAAGATGTATAGGGACCTAAAAGAGTATTTAGTGTGGGATTGAATGAAAAAATATGTTTTTGAATATTTCTCTTAGTGCTTGGTTTTTCAAAATGTTAATACTAAGAGACAAATGTCTATGGAGTTTTTACAACCATTACCCATACCAGAATGGAAATGAGAAAACATCATTATGGACTTTGTTGTCAGACTTCCAAAAATATCTAAAGGCTATAATTCTATATATAAGTTATAGTTTATCACCATACAAATTTGACACAATCAATTATTCTTAAATAGGATTTCATTGTTGATCAACATTCCAGGATATATATAAATGAAGTGGTAAGATAGCATAGAGTACCACATTCCATTATATCTGATCAGGACCCATGGTTTACCTTGATGTTATGAAAAATCCGTTAATTGGCTATTGATAAAGAGTAAATATTCAGCACTTCTTATCCGACTCAAACAAATATTCAGTCTAAGATGAAAATTAAAAATCTAGATAAAATTTTGAGAGATTTCTCTTTTTATTTAAAATGTGTTTGGGACCAAAATCCACCTTTGTTATAATTTTCATACAACAATAACATTCACTCCAATATTCAGATGGATCCTTATGAGTCCCTCCATGGAAAGAGGTGCATATATCAAACTTTCTAGGATGAATTTGGGGAAATAATTCTATTAAGACCTAATATTGTTGAGGAAATGGAATAGACTGTATGATATTTTTAACAAAACATAAGAGAATCCCAGAGTCGACAAAAATGGTATACTAACAACCGACATAAATACATAGAGTTGGAAGTGGGTGAAAAAGTTTTTGAGGAATATCTTCTTAGAAGTGAATAATGAGATTTTTAATGAATAGAAAGCTTAGCCCTATGTATATCAATATTTTTGAAATTTTGAATCATGTTGGGAAGGTAGCTTACCAATTGTTTCCTCCACTGGATCTCTCTCAAGTAAATGAAATATTCTATATATCTCTGATAAGAATGTACATCCCCAATCATTCACATGTACTAAAATATGATGTTATACCATTAGAGAAATATATTTCTTATGAAGAAAAAATTATAGAGATTATGTATCGTATCAAAAAAGTTATATAAAATAATGGAAATTTCTAGGATAAATTTTTATGGAGGAACTACCATTTTTAGGAAGCTATGTTGGAACTTAAAGATATAATGAGGCATAACTATCCTCAACTGTTTTCATCCAAGTGATGAATTTAGAGTGTGCAATTCCATTTAATAGGGGTAGAATGTAACAGCCATATGTTTCTATGTAATATTTTTCTTTAAATATTTTTTCATCAATAGCTTTATTTGCACACAATCGTGAGTTTAAAAGAACCATGAGACACCATTATTATAAAATTGCCATTAAAACCTATCGATTAGGATAAAAAAAATAAAAATAAATAACTTTTGAAAATGTATTGTAAATTAACTAGTTACAAATTATATAAAAGTTTCTTCTAAGGGACATAGTTTGTGAGAATGCGGTTAGTGTACTTGTCACACTAAAATGTCATGGTTGTTCACCAATATGATGATAACCCAAAAGTTGTATTAATGTTTTCTTAAATATTAGTTCTATAGTTTGATGATATCATTTGATAATACGTGAATGATACATAATATCAGGGTTGAAGATTCAAAGGACTTCGAGACACTTTATCATTGTCTACTCCATTGGTAATCTCCAGTATAGAAGATTATGAGAACATGACCAACAATAAGAAATCCACATTTATATGTGTTGTTGGATATTAATATTTTTGGATGTATATAATTATCCTTAAAAATTAATAATATTATTAATAGATGTAAAATGTTTTTTACCTTTATGTATTGACGAAAAATATGATGACATTTTCTCACGGAGAAGTAGGATACATTTGGTGTTCAATAGTGATGTTATACAAATGAAAATTGAGAGAAAATATTTTTCATTTCCATTATTTAATAGAAGTGGACATATCATTCCCTCTTATGAGAATTAAACTGCATGATTAAGTCTATTCCCATGGAGGTGTTGTCAAAAAGTTAGTTTCTAGAAATTCAAAGAAGGATACATCGGTCATATATGTTGATGAAACTATAATTAAACCTTCTTGATTAGATATATTGAGATAAAATTATTATACTACATGGTGTACATTCACATGAGGTTAGATGTCACTGGGACATTAATTTAATTCTATATGGGACCCTTAATATGTTGCTAGATGTTAACCATTAATGTTTGGTATTTTAACATAATGCTATTGAGAATGAGGCGTAGAGGGTCACACGATAAATTTATTTGAAACCATAAATAATTTCTATATGAATTTAACATGTTGTATAAATATTAACCCCATATATGGTTTAATAATTATTCCTATTTTTTTGATCGCAACTATTCAATTTCCATTTATTTGAGAGAATATATATGTGAGTTGAATATTCAATAAATATTTATTCACCATATAATTTTTTATTAAATTACTTGAATATAAAAATAGTTATTTTTAATGGTTTATTTACAAGATAATGAAATATTTATTTATATAGTTACGTGAACATTTAATAAATATTTATTCACTAGTTTTAGGGAATATAATATTTATATATTCATTAGTGAATAATGTAGTAGAAATTATTTAATTAAATAAATAATAATTATTCAAGAAACAATAAATATGGATGAGGATTGGTAGAACTAGATTAATTGGCTGGTGGGAAATTTCATATTAAATATAATTTGAAAAAATTAGAATTTATTTATTTAAGAAAAATAATATTTCTTTAATCCATGAGTTTAACAATTTTCAGATAAATAATAATGATAATATTATTATTTAGTCATGTGGTTCTACCATAATTGCAGAATAATAATGTTTCTTAATAAATTTTTTATTTTCAAATACTTGTACTATAAAAACCCTACTATGAAAATTTGTGCAAGTCGAGAGCCAAAATATTTCATTGTTCACAATGAATTTTAGAGAGATCAATCTCATGAAAAATATGAATAACACCGAGTAATTATCTTCCTCTATGAAAAATAATTCCTTCTCCCATGATAGATTTGGTTTCAATTAACATCGATCATCAGAATAAATAGATTTGTCCATACTCGCCCCAAGATAATTCTGTGATGATGATCCGAGGTTCAAGAAGCATAAGTATATCAACTCTAGAGAGAGTATAAACATTATTCATTTGATGAAATTATTGTAATTGAAGCGTGGTCTACCGATTCATCAACCAAGAAAGAATTATGTTAAAGGTAATTCTTTAACTAAATAAATAAATTATAAATTATATTTGTGAAGATATTTTATTTCTAGATTCTAGGAACACAATTTTATCTATTTCTTAGGATAAATATAAATAAGTGTATAGATTTTTTTTAAAATGGGCCTTACCTATTCCATTACATCCTACATTCTACATAAATTATTTTATTTAATGAAAAAATGATAGTTTTGCAAAACTGGTAATTTCTCTATTCAATTAAAAATATATATTTTCAGGAAAATCTCAAAAAAATTACACTAAAATAGTATTAAAATGATGATATGAAAAATTATATTCATTTACACAAATAAAAAGTATTCAAATGGTAAAAATGATTATAATTACTACATAAAAATATAATAAAAATGTTTTTTGGAGAAAAATTATTTTTGAATCATAAAATTAATTTGTTGAAAATTGAGTACTTATTTGTTATGAATTTTTCAATAAATTTGAATTATATAAAACCTTTATAAATTTTCTTTATAATGTGATTATTCCAATTCAAACCTACAATTTAACGGCTTGATTATAACTATCACATTTAAATAACAATTTTTTAGTTTATCATTATTTACATAAATTTTTGTGTTGTGTGTTAAGAAAAATATCTAGCATAATATTATTTTCAAATAAATTATTTAGGGTTTCAAAATCACTTTTATTTTAAAATAAAATCAAAATAAACCCTTCCTTACTGCAAATTTTAAACATGTTGCGAATAATAGAGAATGATTGTTGTGTTTTGAGTCATTTAGGTGTACTATTCTTAATGATTTAGTCGACTCCACACCAGCATTTATATTTAAAATTTCAGACCTCTTAGAGGATTACAAAAAACAATGAAGAGAAATCACCATGATAGGAAGTAGTGATGATTCTATGATATGATGGGAAAATGAATATTCTAACATAAAATAAAAAAATTCACATAATATCAAAAGTCACTAATAAAAGTAAAGTCACACCACTTTAATTGAATGGTTACAAAACTATTTAAATAAAGAGTTACTACTATTTAAATTTGGATCCACCATCCTCAAATTAAGGGTTACTAATCTCTTTAAACAAAGAGTTCCTGCTCTTTAAATTTGAATGCCACCAACTTTAAATTAAGTGTTACACAACTCCTTAATGAATTGATGCAACTGTTGGGATTCTAAAAATCCTCTATTATTAAATTAAAATATGAATAATAATAATAAATAAATAAATAATAAATATTATATTTAATATATTAGAATTTACCCCACTTGGTGTAATATATTCCTAAATCCCTTAAATCTATGAATTTCAACCAAATTACTATACACGATAAATACAACATTATATTTATAGACTTCTATTGTGTAAACATTTAAAGGTGATGTAAAATTTGATTATGAAAATGAATTCAACTACAAATATTTATAAAATCATTGGATATGTCACACATATAACAAATCCTCATTTACCATAGTATTACAAATTCATAACACTATTATGGCAATGTGATTTGATCCATTAATGAATTCCCTTAGAAAATGAACCATATACATTCATCATAATTAACACCACTTTTAAGTTCATATAATCAAAAAATTACAATGTGAATCCATTATTATTTCCACATAACTCTAAGATTCATAATTTTCATTGAGAATTATCACTAAACCTAAAATCATAATGAGAGTTATTGACATAAGGTATACTAGTGAAATCTGTCAATATCAAAACAAATTATGGTAACTTTTTCTACCCATTAAACATAATAATTAGGATATACCCAATATATGTGTTGGTTTAACATTAATAAATGAATACTAAGTGGATTTCAGATCTATTTCTTTATTATTCACACATATAACCTCTCTTGGAAAATATTTTGTAAACAGATCCCCAAGGTTTTTATAAGATCTGACATAAACAATTGTTATGGCACCATCTTATAATAGTTGTCTCACCTAATCATGTCTCAAACTTGTATGTATATAATTCAATTTTACATGTGACTATATGTTTGTGATAGTGTTTCTTATATATCATAGTTAACAGAATGTAGAGGCATTCAATAGAGATTCAAATTAATATATAGTAATTGATCCCAAATCCACGCATCCCTTTTTCTACATTCCACTAATGTAATAAATTCCAACTCTATGGTCTAATGTTAAATACATGTTTATTAAGTTATCACCCTAGAAACAACACAAAATATAAGAGTATACAAACATATAGTAGTGGATTTTTTATCTCTAATACTTGTAATCTTACTCTCATCGATGTACCCTTTTAATATAGCTGGATAATCATTATAGCATAAACTTTAATAGTTATCATTCATTAATCATATACATATTATATTTATACATTTTCAATGATCCACACTTGGATTACTAGTATATATACACATTTTACATATTACAACAAAATTTTAAGTCTAGTATAATGTATTGTATACATTGAATATCAAATTTCACTAGCATATTCAAGATGTACTATGAATATGCTTGCATAAATAAATAGTTTAACACTAGAATCAAATAGAGTATTAACATCTTTGAAAACTTAATGATTAAATTTATTTCACACTTTTTTTCACTGTAATGATACTAGCATAAATAAAAACCCCACTCTATTTTCAGACATTAATACATATAGTAATGTTAATTGATATGCGATTTTTTATTTTAAACATAGAGTATAAATAACTATTTGTCTCATCTAGACCCATCATATTGCGTAAAAAATAAAATATCATCTATATATATAAACAAAATAGAACCATATAATATCATTTTTAAAATTTTGATAAATATATTTACTAGAATTATTAATAATACAACAATTATATAATATAATAGAATCCAATTTTTTAGGCCATTGGCTTGGAACATATTTAATTATATAAATAGATTTATCTAGTTTATATACCTTATTTTTATTACATTTAAAAAAACTTTCTAGTTATTCCATATAAATTTCATCATTTATATCTCATTCCAAAAATTTAGTTTTAATACCCATTTGATGTGCATATAAATTATTAATTGAAGATAATGAAACACATATCCTTATTGAAGTAATCCGAGCAATGAGTGAATAAGTATAAAAAATAATCAATCATTTCCTTTTATTGAAACATTTGGAAAGCAATAATGATTTAAGAACTTGAATGTCACCATTTCAATCATACTTATTAATAAATACCCTTTTACAACTAATTGTTTTGGACCCTTTTGGTATGTCTAGAATGTCTTGAGTGTTATTAACTATAATGGAATCCATTTTTCCATTAATTTTTTATTTTAATAAAGAAACATATTTAGAAGACTTATATTCTTTATTAATATTTTTTCAATTATATATAGTTAATTATATTGTATATTTATTTAGAATATAATTATTTTAATCTTCCTAAATAAGAAAAAATAGGGAATGAGGAGAAATATAATTCGAATATTGATGTTTTTCTTCCCAGTTCTTGTACTCTGATTAGGTTCTACTTGAGTACATCATTAAAACATAATATTTTATTTTAACTTTATGGAGTACAATGGATAGGGTTATGAGGAATAAACACCTCCAAATTAATATTATAAAATTCATTTTTTAAAAAAATATACATGCCCTGATTCAAAAAAGAAAACTGCTTCTAAACCCGTAATTCAATACGCTTTTCTGTTTTCTGAATAACCAATAAAGGAAATTTAATTAGTATAAGACAATTTTTCATTAATTTAGGATCATAAAATATATAATATACTAAAAATTCCAACACCTTAAATATAAAATATTAGGTGTTCTTCCCTTCCAAATTTCATAAGGGGAGAATTTATCTCTCTAGATGCAATTATATTTTGAAAACAAAATAAATTTCATAAATCTTCCCCACATAAATGTAATGTTATGTTATATTTATTTTTCATGAAGTTTAAAATTTATAATAAAGTTTGTTTTTTCCTATATTTTTATCTATTTTTCTAAGGTGTATAAGGTGAATTACATTGTGGAATTATACCATTTTCTTCAGAAATATTATTTTATTCATTAATAAAGTATTAAAAAACACTATATGAGTTTAACAATTTAATATCATTATCTAGTTGGTTTAAAACATAATATTTATATATCTTAATCATATAAGTGGATTAATGTTTTTCTAAAAAAAATATAAGTAAATATCCACTGAAGTCTTCAAAAAGTAATAAAATTCGTTTTTTCTCCCCATGTTAACAGACAATTTAATTAAAAAATATCAAAATGTACTAATTATAATGTATCCTATTTTTCATATAAATTTTGAAATGTTTTATTAACTATTTTATATTTTACACATGCTTCACATTTACCAATTCTGCTGAAAAACTATTTTAATTTAATTTATTAATTAATTTAAATGAATAAAAATTAATATGTTTCAAATGATCAAACTATAAAATAGAAGAATAAAAAAATAAGTATATTATGTAATCATATTATTAATATATACTAAACACACTCTATCACTTAAGTACCACTTCCCCATAAAGATTCACCCCTCAAACAAGATAACCATATCATATTTCATTGAAACCTTAAATCCCCTCTTAGAAGGAAGATCATTAAAGACTAGATTATTTTGAATATCAGGGTTAGAAAAAAAATTTAGATGAGTTAAATTGTTCCTAGAACTAATTTATAGTTCCACTATTCAATGAAAAACGAAAATAGTGTGTTCATTACTTTCAATGTGTACTTATTTTGTGAGGGTACATTCATAAAATGTTATAGAATTTGAATGATCCTCATACACATTCACCACAGTCCTAGAATCATGAAAAAATATCATTTTAATAAAATTCATGTGGACTTTAGATATAATCATACTTATATTTCGTTCAGTCAGCATATTTGTAGCATTTTTGTTCGAATTCTTCTGATAGTGACATTCCCTTTCAAAATGCCCTAGTTTTCTTGAGAAAAATAAATCTCCATTAATTTTTTGGAAGGTTTTACTTTCATCTTGAATTTTTTACACTTCTTCTTACCATATTAGGAATAGTTTTTTGTTACCTTTCCCAAAATTATATTAACCTTGGTGTCAAATTGTAAAGTTATACTCATGTCTCTCAACATGTATTCTTCTTCAACATGAATTAGTTTTTTCAATTGTTCTAAGGAAATATCCTCAATATTTTAATGAGTGACATACTATGTTATTACCATATTGGGAGAAACTTATCATTATTTTCTTCTAATTTTAAGGTTTATACTATAAAAATTTTAATGGAAATGATTTTTTCCGGGAGACTTAGTGTTCATGAATTTTCTCTAACACTGGATTATTATGAACCATCTTGATGTTAATATATTTGGAAATTATAAATTTATTTGTATATTATTATTCAAGTTTTATCTAAATTAAATTTCACCCCAAATATATTTTGATGATTTATTTTTGTGTAATTAGTTATCAATAATATTTTATAATGTGTTGACAATATGTCCTCAATAGAAAACATCATTATGTTCAATATTTTTCCTTATTTTGTGAATGGGTTTAAATCGCATCACATCAATAATAGCGTTGAAAGGTTTTTGAGAAGGCTCTTCAGGGATAATTATATGATTTTGTTCTAGTATATAAAATATTTTAACATCATAAGGATGAAATTCATTTTGTATTTTGCACCATGATATGTTATTTCTTGGAAACCAATGGGCTTCACCGTGTCCTGATTCCTGACCTTCAAAAACTCAAAATCCATCTTCATGGGACTAAATATTTATGATTATTGAGAATAATGGATTTGTATTTTCATATTTTGAGTGATATTTGTTCACTATACTTAAGGATTTACTATTACCCAAAACCATGTTGCTTGTGGAGAATCCATAATTTCTTAAGGATTCCAAAAAACATCAAAGAAAAATAAATGTGATATTATATCTTGATGATTCTACAATATGATGTGAAAAATGTTATTATCACTTAAATTAATTAATTACACTAAATTCCAAAATTTGATATTAAATTTTGAGTCTTGAAACTTTGATTGATTGGTAACAAAAAACATCAAATAAATAGTTTATTTTCCTTAAATGTAGAGCCACCAACTTTAAATTAAGGTTAACATAACTCTTTTAATAAAGAGAAACAAAATTTTAAAATGTTTAGTCACCCATTCAAATTAAAGGGCTATAAAACTCTTTAAAAAACCTTTACAACTATTGGGATAATCTAAATCATTTATTAATAAATTCAAATGTGGATAACAATAGGAAAATAAAAAAATAAAAAAATTATATTTAATAAATATAACATCAAAGTCAGGAACTCCCAAAATAAGATAAATTGAAAAATTATTTTTCTAGATCTAAGAATAACTCACACCCCAATAAAAACTAAATCATCTCTATATTATGAAATATATCCTAAAGCACAAAAATCCAAAATAAGAAAACTCAATAAAAAATAGACAAAAAACTAAATATTTAAATGGTTTAGGACTTTTCAAATTCCATGAGAAGAATACTAAATCCATTTTATTATGGATAGGAAAAATAATAGAACAAAACTTCTAAGTTATGTGAAGGTTATAGGGTAAATTGGATGCATGGTATGGTCGATTTTTTTTGGGTTTTCATCAAATTACATCTATATTTCACATATTATGTTTTTGAATTCAATATTTCTATTATTATTTATTATTTCTTAAGAGCATATATTTTCATTATTTTCTAATTATTAATCAATTTAATATTTTATTATAATAACTATTAAATTTTATAATTTTTTGAATTTAATACATTATAATTATTTTTAAGAATTTATAAATTACAAAAATTATTTATTATATAATTATAATTTATTAGTTTTGAAATTCGTTTTTTTTAAAAAAAATATATATTTTTATTTATTAATGAAATCTTCAATTTCATTGTGCCAAAACCCCATTATGATCAAAGAAATATCATTATGATAAATAGATAATTAGAAAAGGTAGTAAGTTAAAATAAAGTCATCAGAAAAGGTTGATTTTAAAAAAATCATCTTTTTTAATATTAGAACAATATTGTTGTAATATGTTAATGTCATGTCTTGCTATAATATCAACCTAAAACATGGGTAAAAAATAATATATTTCTTAGTATTTATGGATATATATTAATTATTTATGTGTTATTAAAAATATATTTATTTTTTTTATTCACTATATATATATATATAATATAATTATATACGAAAAGAAAAGTGCCGATTATAATAAAATAGTAAAATAAAAGTGAATTATATATTGTTGAAATATATATATATATATTGAAAACTTTTTATAAAATAATTTATATTGATTTAGTAATCATTATGGTTGATTATATAATTAGTAAATAAAGACTACTGGTGTGTCATTATAGTTATTTTAAATTAGGAAAAATAGTATAGGTTTTGATTACTTACATATTTTTAAATTTGAAATGAGAAATCAATATTTTCTTTAATATCCATTTTAGAAAATAATTTTTCTAGTATAAAAAACACAAAATATATTTACCTGTAGTTTTTTGTCAAATTTCATTGGAAATCATTAATTATTAATAAATTCTAATACTATATCATTTATAAAATATCAATTAACATATTAGAAAAAAATTAATATCTACGATTAATCTCAAAATTGCAGGGGATTTGCATTAACAACCTTCATTATTTTTTACATCACAATAAACTTCATAAGAAAATAATCTAACATTAGTTTATGATTAAGTTCTTATGTTTGTGTATAATGAAATTCCAATTATCTATACATGAAATACCTAAACACAATCTGATTTTTAAAAAATCAATGATATAAAATTTCCACAAAAAATTACTTTCATCAAATTTAGAAAGAAATGTAGTGGTTCTAATCTAACCCATATGTAGATGATGTATGATAATAAAGTAGTTTCTACTAATTCCATTATAATATATCAATAGTTTTTTTGGAATCCAATAGTTAGAGCTTGCTAAAACACTAAATATAAATAGAGCCACACCATGAGTCTCAGAAGAAATTTTCTATGTATAGTTCTTTCTGAAAATCATTACACTTTTTTAAGATTTCATTTTTATTACTTCTTTATAAGCTCTTGAATCCTTTTCATTTTATTTAGTAGCATTTTATATATTATATACCTTTTTGGGATTCTGTCCTTATAAAACCTATTTGTTTTTTGTATTGTAATCATTCTATCGATGTTATGTGATCAAGGGATTCTGAGGATTGGAAGACAAATATCAAGAACTTCTGGTGCATGGATGTTTAGTTGTGAGTTTCTTCCAATAATTATATTCAAGGGGTTATTGGGATAGGAAGAAGGACCTCCTAATAGGTATAAAATTGGATATACCTTATAATAAGATGAAATTCATGGATATATCAGATCAAGTTTAGATATTTAACGTTATCTTTGGTTGAAAAGTGAGGTTTTAATGAATAACCTTTAAAAGAGTATTTGGTTTTCTCACCAATAAATCACATTTTTTAAAACATCACTCAAAATTTTTCTATATTTTAATTTATATAATTCTGTTTATTTAATTCTATTTCTATGATTCAGATAGTCTAATGTTTCAATTTTTTTGACTATTTCATCACTAGTTTTAATGAACTTCACTTTTATTTCAACTATAAAAACAATATTTTATAGACTAATTATATTAGTAAATATGATCTCATAGATATTTAAAAAACAAAATCATCTCATATATTTTATGAAAAACCAATTTATTTTAATACTTGAAAGTTTCAATAACTATATGATAATTTTAAAACTAAAATTTACCCATATTGTATTTTATTTACCATCATACCCAGAAAAAATGGTTATCAATAGTAATATTTAACATGATAATAAAATATTAATTTTATTAAAATTTATTTTGTATCTCTATTAGATTTTTTTTCATAATGTGATACAAATCGTGGCTCGAGATATAACTACCCCATGCCCACCTCTATTGGCTAGGGGTTGGAGACTAGTGCCGAAGGACTAACTAACATGTGGAGGTCTTTTTCTAAGTACATGTACATACAGAAAAATCCTTCTCGGTGAAAATGTGTATAGGGATAAATAAATAGATCAAAAACACTAGGTATAAAAGCATGCATGTAAAACATGTAGACCATATAATAGTAAAATAGTGTAAAATAGAAATAAAAGGTGAAACAAGATTCACTAACATGAAAAAACTAGAAAGTAAAATGACGAGAGATCCAAACTCATGATCTCCAAACTGTGACCACTGTATGAAGTCCAAAGTACAAGGTATCCCTATGTTTCTCTGAAGTCACTGCCTCCCTGTATGTCACCTACAAAAGTCACAACATCTGTAGGAAAATTCCATTTTGGGGTGAGAATATACATACCCAGCAGGATGCCTTGAAAGGTGAAGGGGGAGAAGTTAGAGATACAATAGGAATAGAAATAGAGTAGATTGTAAATAGGATGCATATCAACATAAGAAAGATAAATTGGACCATTTTCCAAGAACATGGGGATCAACATGGTGTGTAGATGGACTAAATTTCAAGTCTTTTCCACCCATAGTAGGAGAGTTAAGTCATCCAAACACGAGAATCTAAAAATGGAAAGTACGTGTCATACCTCATGCATATTTGAATCCCATAGTAGGAAATTAGAAAAATCCAATTGTATGGATATAGATAGGTTTGTATATATATATA
The DNA here is from genome assembly GCA_963277665.1 of Viscum album. Lineage (NCBI taxonomy): Eukaryota > Viridiplantae > Streptophyta > Magnoliopsida > Santalales > Viscaceae > Viscum > Viscum album. The sequence goes on from OY728157.1 coordinate 152,769,232, forward strand.
TTCTTCGTCATAATAATTCCAAATGATACAGAAAAGGAATTTTTATTTCATAGTTCAGCCCAAGATGGAGAGTTTCCAATAGTTCCAAAATTCCATCAGTGATCCCTAACATCTCACATGTCTTCTCAGAAGTATCCATATGAAGGTTGGTGCCTCACCACTATGCTGGAAAACCGTGAGGAAAAAACTCCAAGTAGAGGACCCACACCCTTTTATAAAGAGGTTCCACTCTGTAAGTATCTATAAAGGACCGACGCCTAATCTAATTTGGGGGGGGGGGGTTATACTCTAGTGTCTGGAGGACACACACCCTATCTGATAGGGGGTTCCACTTGGAAGGTAGAGGGCCCACACTAATGATGATGGAGGGTTCCACTCTATAGATAAAGGAACCATGCCTCGGTGTGACAGGGGGATCCACTCTATTCATTGAGGATCCTCACCCAAGATGCTGGAGGGTTCCACTCTATAGATAAATGAACCATGCCCTAGTATGATAGGGGATTCCACTTTGTTCATCAAGGGATTTCACCATATATTATAAGTGGTGGATTCCACTCCTAATTTAGAGGACATGTGTCCAAGATAATTGGGGGTGGGGGTTAAACTCTACATGTAAAGGACTAGAACCCTGGTGTTCCATGGGGTTCCACTCTTGTAATCAAGGACCCACTACCGATCTGATAGGGGGTTCCACTGTGTTAGTAGCTGTAGAGGATTCACACTTAAGATGATGAGGGGTTCCACTCTATATGAATCCTTTGGTGATCCTACGTGATCATTATCATCATCTGGTGTCCCCTAAAAAAGATACACACCCTACAAATTTCACATCATAACAAAAAATCTTCATCATATGGAACTATCATGTTCTACCTGAAAAAACACTCTAGATAAAATTCTTATGGTCCAAATCCTAATTCTAAACAAAGGAGTTATATAAGATTAAATTTTACCCAAAAGGAACCAAGGGGTAGATGGTGTGTAGTCCCACTCCATCACCTTCCTGTGTCCCTAAAGGTACACAGATTTCTAACCATATAGATGTAAACTGCATGTAGGGGATGTGCATAGTATTCCGATCCAACTTGGGTTCTTTCTTGTGTGCTTGGTTGTGTCTGTGTATCCAATACGTGTTCATTTAATTTAATCTATGTCCATGTACATTAGTACACTATGTGCCCCTTCAAAAAGGGTGGATCCCATATTCTCAAGGTATGCCCACATACTTGATAACATGTCGGGTGACTAGAAGTGTGTGTGGTCACACAAATCATCCACATGGGAAAGGGGGCATATGGAGTGTCGGGATCCTACACGACGTGCCATCCTTATGAATTATTGAATCCCTAGCCACTATAACCAAGTAGTTAAATTCTATATGTTCATCATGATACATAGAGTGTAGTTGGCCACATATATCACCTCAATGTTGATTGAAAATAGTAGATATATATTGAATCTATCATTTCTAGCTATCTGGTGGTCGGAAATTGGTCTTTGTTGACTCTTGGAGGATCTTCGCATATCCCACACACCTCAGTTTCCTCTGAATCTTATGATTCAGTCTCAGACCATGGAAAATTTCATCCATAACCTGAATACAACCCACATCTATCCTTGTTTCATTGACCCATAATTTTTATGTCATTTCATTGTGATTCCTAGGGTCGGTCGGGCTCTGTACTGCTCGACAATGTCGAATCGGCACCACAACATCTGACTGCTGAATAACGTGAAGAAATTGAGGGAAGAAGGAACAATACTAAATGATTAAATATAACTTCCAAGGTTTATTCCAAAATGATCACTATTAGGGATAAAAAGTGTGATAAAACTAATGAATAAACAATTACATCAATAAATAGAAGAAATACAAGGATCTACAACTAGCACATTTCAATAAAGGGGATTGATATGCTCAATCAATTTAATCAAAGATGGTATAAAACAAACATTTACGAGTCCTAAATGGTCAATATATCATTCATCATTGAATAACGGACTCTGCAATGATCAAATGATGTCATTGCATTCACTACATCCTCATCTACTCTGATCATGAGTTTCATCGTCGTCTGAGGTGATTCGCCAAAGGAAAGAGGGAGAGATGCTCTAGAATCCTCCTAGGGATTATGTAGATAATATTGATCAATTATATGTAGTTATTTATTTTTAAATGTTTAGTTTAGTACTAATAAATAAATATATTAATTTAATAGACTAATTTATCTAAAAAATGTACTACCAACATTTGAGATACTCAAATGCCCCATGTCGACCTATTTTAGGTCCCACCTAGGGGAAACATCGTATTTCAGACTCAACCGTTGTCTTGGATCTCTGAACCAATATTTTGTTTAAGAGTTGTTATATTTTATTTAAGAAACTACATACACATAATATAAAAATATATTTAATATTTTTATAAAATTAATTCCGGGAACACCAGGCCTTAGAATGACATACCATCTCATCTCCTAGCTTTGCAAATATGTGCAGAAATATTTCATAGTATTAAAATGAAAAAATCAGGTCTTTATAGATTTATCAAAATTTCAAATGTGCTTCCTTACCCTAACCATGTTATTAGAGGAAATATCTTTTTTATGGTATTAATATTTGTTGTAACACTATTAAATTTTAATCTTACTAGACCACCTATTTTTAATGAAGATGATTATGATTACTAGAATGATCATATGAAGTCCGTTATTATCAATATCAAAGTACAGGAAATTATCCTGTTGAAATGAAACTAAAAACTTTATAATAAGGATGTTTTTAATTTTATCATAATGAAAATAAGAATATCAAGTAAATCACGAAGTTTGAAATACATTTCTTTGTTATATAATCAAGAATATATACAACCAAATATCTTCATGTTAAAATGAAAATTGAATTTGGAAGAAGTTTTAGATAACACAGTTTTTAATATTCAAAGTCTTAGAAACTCAATGATCTATGATTAGATATTATTACCAAGATATTGATTTTCTACCTTGGGAAATTCTAACATTGATTCATCATTGATTTATGAATTTTTTTTACAATATTTTTGTGAAAAGTGCTATCAGATGATCTATTTATAGAAAATATCATCAACATCATGCCTAAATTGTGGTAGTCTAAGATTAATTTAGTTGATTATAATAATCATTTTAAGAATTTTGTTCTAGATATCTTATATAGAACATTGAAACATTGTGATAGTAGTATGAAACAAGATAAAAAAAAGTGAAAAGGAAGAATGTAATTTCCATTAATTTTAGTTTAGGTAACTCTAATTCAAATAACTTTAATACTTTTACTATCAAATAGAAATGTCTTATTTGAAATAGATAATGTAAGAAATCAAGACCATGTGACTTAGAAAATAAAAATAATGAACTTGATCAAATTTTAATGTGGTTGAATAAGATTTTAATAAATTCAAACTTCTAAAACACCCATTAGAAAATATGGAAGACAATAAAGGCAATAAATAAAAATTATCTTCATAAGTTATTTTTTAAAAATATAAGAAACAAGTTATTATATGATCAAGTTATCCTAAACTAAATAAGAAAAATAGAATCTAAAAAATCATTCTAAAATAAAGTGAAAGAATAGTTTTACTGATTTGGATTCTTGGAGAACTAGTAAAAGGGACACATCTTTAGAACATTCATTAGAGGATAATGGATTAGAAATTAATAAAATCATGGGATTCTATTCAAACATTTAAAGTAATTAAAAGTGATTCATGGGAAAGGTAACTGTATAATCTCTTACAAATTTAATTTTTGATTAAAAACATATATAAAATACAAATGCAAATTATTAAGCTTCGTTAGAAAATACAGAGGATAATCTATACAAAGTTATCAAATATTATTTGTTATAAGATGAAAAAACATTTCCTTATGTAGATGAAATGGAAATATTTGTTACTTATATGAGTCAAGATAATAATTAATTTAGTAATACTTATGAATTTAATGAATCTAATATTATTAAAAAATAATATTGTTTGATAAATAAATTCCTAAATTTCTGAACATTGAAAATAATTAAATCAAAAAACTAATTTTATTTATTGATAATTAGTTAATTGAAATTTATACGATTGAATTTCATTCGATCGAAATTCAAATGATTATAAATTGAATGATTAAAAATCTGATAAAGATAATCTAAATCTGGTGATTCAACATAAATATGATGTTTTCTATTTAAAGAATGTTTTATATAACTTTACTCTAGGTAAATAAAAATGTGACAAAAAGTATTAAAAAATAATACACATGATAACTTTTAATGGAACATGTTTTAATTCTGATAAACCTTATTTTCAATCAAATTTGTATGTACCTAAAATCACAACATTTTATACTAAGTGTCAAAGAGTGTGTTTTTGAAATAAATATTATTCATTAAATAAGGTTCATTCTTTTGGTTTTCACAAATATTTTATTTTAAAATAACTATAATAAATGGAACATAAAAGGGTTGGTCATATTTGGGTTCTTAAAATTTTATTTTCGAATGGTTAATTTTAAGAAAAAGGAATAGATTATTGTAAAACTTTTTCACTTGTAGCTATTTTAGAATATTTTAGAACCTCATTAGACTATACAAAACATCTCAATTTTAGTTTATTTCAAATGGATATATAAATTTCTTTCCTTAGAACAATTGTTTAAGTGTAAGTTTATGGTTAATAGCATTAAGGTTTTGATGACATTAAGTTTCTAAAGAATATATTTAAACTTACGAAAGAACATTATGAACATAATAATTCAACAATGTCTTAATAAGAAATTATTTATAAATATATACTTCAAAATAAATTTGTTTAAGGAAGTGTTTATTCCACACTTTCCAAAATGAAAACATTCAAAAATACAATTTTTGTTAAAATATATGTTAATGAAATCATTTTTGGTTTAACTCGTAAATATATTTCAAAAAACATTTCTGAACAAATAAAATATGAGTTTGAAATGAGAATGATGGGAGAAATAAAAATTTTCATTGGTTTTTAGATTTCTCAAAAACTGAAAGGAAATATTTTGACTCAACATCAATTCATTAAATATTTACTCTAAATTTTTTTTGGACAATACATCAAACTTTAGTACTATTATTGAATATTCTATTAAATTTAATCTTAATGAAATAAATAAATTAGTATATTTGTAAATTTATATAATTATTGTAAGAATTATAAAATATCTTACTATAATTAGAATAGAACTAATTTTTTTAGTATTTTTATGTTTGATATTTCAAGCTAATCTAAAAGAATATCGTTTGAAATTGGTAAAATTCATTTTTAGATACATTAAAGGTTCTTCAAAACATGGATTATTTTATTCTTTTGGAAATTTTTTCTGTTTTAAATAGGTACTTATATGGTGAATTTGGTGGTTATCTATTAGGCATAAATTATAATTTATGAACATGTCATTTATTAGGTGAATCTTTAATCTCTTGTTCAAATAAGAAACAACATTCTACAACACTTTCCACTAGTAAAGAATATTATATAGTATCCCAAAGTTTTTTTCTCAAGTGTTGCGGATACAACATAATCTAACTATAACAACCCATACTTTTCATACATAGATATAAAATATTAATAGATGAATATTCATTATATAAAATTATGATCGATGATAGTTCCATAAGGGTTTAAAGGATTTAAAGTCTAGATACAAAATATTCGTTTTTCATCAAATATCATAAAAATCACCCATAATGATCTTAACACATAGTAGTCTTCTTAGATATAACCTGCTTAAAAATGTTCTTCAAAACCAAAGGAAGAGTAAAATAAGAAAGTGTGAGATTATATTCTTAATAAGGGTAAATAATGGATATATTAATGTTAACTTAATCATAACATGTGTATAAGTGTATGAGAACCTTATTTTCACATTTGAAAACCCTACCCAACATATCATAGATCATAATATTGAATCATGGAATAAATAATAAAAGTTTATAATAAATTAATCTTAAAGTAGTCAAAGAACATGATCCATTAGAGAATAACATTGGAAAAAGACATAAGTTGGTGACATAAAAATTATTATAGAAAATGATTTCCTTAGTCAAGGATAACTATCAAGACTGTCATATAGGATTAGATTGACTCCCCATTATATCATATCTATAGTGAAGGTTCACTCCCAAGACTGTTATTGTGGGAAGAGCCCCTAACCGATCTAGGTTTACTCCCTATTCCAAACCATATTATCTTGTGATATATCTGTCATTACCCCACGAATTGGTTGGATATATAATTCTTGTCCAAGCCATCACAGATTCATAATATATTAATACGTGTGCCAAAATATCATAAAAAATTCATCATATCAATATATCATAACTCATAGAAAAAAAATAGTTTCATAAACTTTTCAACATTTCATCATAACATAATCAGTGGAAAATAAACAGGTTTCATAGATATCTCCTCATCATAATCAAAAACCATCTTCAGAAAGAATAAGGATGGCATAATTGGATTATATACTCAATAAATAATATATAACATTAAAGGATGTTTTCATAAATGAAAACTCATTTAAAATGTCACCTGGAATATTTCTTAAGGAAAATAACTTATTCATTTTGGAATCAACTATTTAAAATATATAAAAATTTACAAAATATCATGAAAAATATTTTCTTCTAAAATAACCTTATGAACCTATAATGGAATCTTAAAATAATTGATTTTTCATGATAGTAGGAAATTATTTTCATGTCATGTACATTAAAACAATGATTACATTAACATTTTTGATGAAACATCGAAAGTACCTTGTTCAAAACATAACAAGAAATTTTTTTTAAAACCATTTTTCAAAATTCCAAAATGGTTAAAAATTATTTTAAATATTTATAGTATAATATTAAAAAAAATAATTAAATTATTCTGGTTTGTTAGAGTGATTATCTCAAGAGGGTGGTGAATTGTGTACCAAATAAAAATTTCTGTTAAATCAAGTTTAAATAAAATCCCCTAGTTTAATTAAAAAAGACCAATTAATCAAAAAAATGATCATTATAAGTTATAACCTTTTAAAAATTTTCCAAAGAGTAATTAAGTATCAGTTAAAATAATATGATTACTATTTTAAAATATTATATCAATTTTCTGAATAAAAAATATTATATAAACACTAATAAATTATAACTATCAAAGTAATGGTTTTGTTTACAATTTTAAAAAAAATTCGTTTAATTATTTGAAATGAACTAATAAAACACACAACAGAATTAAAACATGATGTTAAATCTCAAGCTGAGACCAAATCCCCTCCACTTGGAAATCACCACTACTAAATAGAATTTATAAAATAATCTTGATCCACAACCTAGATTGGGTATACATAATAGCTAACCAGATGTAGGTTCCACATATTTACCCCTTCAAAAATCAACATGGAAATAGAACAAACATATTACATTGAAGGAAATATTCCACAACACTATGAGTAATCAAATATAATGATAGTTAAGAAGATAGCATGTATCTTCTGACTAAAGCACACGAGATAATGTGTGATTAATAAATAGGGTAAACCACGCACTGCTCAAATATAAATGAAGTAAAAAAGAAAGATTAATATATAAATATGTAGATGGATTAAATTTATTTGTTTCATGTTTTTTGAAGCTTGAGTCACCTAAGTTGTAGATTTGATAGGATCTTGAGTAGTTTCTCCGAAAAAATAATAGAATAGAGCATCATAATCTCTCTTTTTTCTATCTATAGAAAATAATTTGTATTTTTTTTATCCTTTACTCTTTCAAATTCAGTGTAGGAAAGATGAACTTGTAAATATCTACACTAAATTCCGCACTTGATCATCTCTCTACCTCTTTTATATCTCACACGAGGGTGAACTATTTGAATATATAGTGATGTAGGTTATAGATATCGTTGGAGGAACAATCAACTGGGTATTTTTTATCCTTGTTCTCATGTCTGAAATAATTTTCAAGGTTTAATGAAATAGTTTAAGAACAATCATTAAAATAATTCTCAAAATTAAAATATATATATATATATATATATCCATTATAAGTATTTAATTAAGAAGTATTAGAATAGAAATGTTGAATCATTATGATGGTGATACGTTTCCAGTAGTGAATCATCTTAGTAGTGACTTAAGCAGGTGGTGAGTTAGGCTGATGGTAGGTCATCTAGTAGCAGGTCATGCTGAATGGTGAATCATCTCATGGGTGAGTCTTTTATGGAATCAAGTATTTTTAACACTTCACAAAATTTTTTTGTTGTAGGTAAAGTGTGACAGGAGGTCATCTTCAATAGTGACTCAGGTCCGTCGATGAATTAATTCTAACAGTGATTCATCCTCAATTGTGACTCTTTTCTGGTGGTTTATCGAATCCATACTTTACCAAATTTCCATTCTGATGGAGACTCAACTCTGACGATATGTCTTTCCTAGTGGTGGCTCATCCTCAACGATGATTCATTTTAATACTTAGCCAAATTGTTTCCAAATAAACATATATAATAAAATGATACCATAAATAATAAAACTCATTAAAATCATAATGGAATGATTCATGATCATTTTGACAAGGAGGTGTCAACAATATGCCATTTTTTTATAATCACAAATGAAAACACTTCATAATAATGTAAAGAATAAACTTTGAATTAAAATATATATAGTTGAAAAATCTTGTTACATATTATTAACACTATAGAATATAATGTGAGGGTTTAAACATAATATATAATTTAGTGAATAATGATTTCAAAGATATAAAATAAAAATGATATCAACATGAATCATGTATTAAAGGATAAAATAATCATAAATTAAATAATCACGATTAATTAAGATGGTATCAATGGAATAACTTAAATACATATGGAATTAAAGGAATGGTATCAAGAAATAACATTAATGATGGTATAGAAGGGTAAAATCAATATAAAAATAGTAATGAAATTCCATTTTCATTCTCCCCATTTTGTGATTAGCAAGAAGTAAAAATAAAAGTAGTAAATGAAAAGAGGAAAAAGATAAATTAGAATTTAAATTTCATTATGAAAAAATAATGGAATTACATTAAAAATGAGATAAAAAAAATTCATACAAATATAACTATCAAAGACATATATTATTATATCAATGCTTCTCATCCTATTTTTATGGAAAAGAATGTGATTTTCTCTTTCCTTTGTTATAAGTAAAGGGAATAGTGGTTAAAGATGAGAAAAAAATAGTGAAGGGTGTATGTAGAACATATAGAGAATGGGTCACTCTAATAATAATCGGCCTTCGATAATGGAAAAATTCTCTGAGAGTCAACCTAAAAGATTGGAAACATGCCGGTAGAGGTTTATGGGGATCTCATGATACAACTTCTTGAACATATTTAGAGTAGTGACTATAGGAGTGGGATTTTCAGTGACTGGAATATCATACCAATCCATAACTGGGGTGCTAGAAACATTAATAAAGATATTTTTTAGATTGATGAAGTCCATGATAATATTTCCTCCTCTTTCCCTGAAACTGAAAAAGTATGTTTTCTCCTCTATAAACAACCTGGGAAGTGGGGTCATCACTTTCATCTGATTGACCAGTTCCTTTAAGGATTGATTAACTGGAGGCGTCCTAAGGTTCATAGTGAGGAAAATGAAATGAGAGTTCAGATCATGCATAGAATAAATCATAGAGAAATAATATTTCATTTCTTTGAAAACTATATCCATATTAGACCTGATGTCATTTAGGTATTTTATGTCTTATAGTAGTCATTATCAAGGTTATTCCTAATCCTCAACAAAATATTTTGATCGATATCTGGAGAATCACCAAAAACAAATCGATGCTCCTCCATAACCACTAATTTGATCAGGTCAATATCTAAGGAAAGAGGTGGAGCACTAGAAGTATACGGTGTAGAAGGCAATGAATCCAACCTCTCAAGCAAAGAATCCATACTAGAATCAAAATAGGTATATATTACCTCCATCACTAATTTCAAATATTACATCTGTCTCAATAGTATTATGTTATCTATTTTTACTTCATGAATGTGATTCATCAAATTAGGATTTATTTGATGGATAACAAGTTCAAAAAATATATTCTGTATTTCTCACTAATTTTAGTGATATGAGGTGCTAGATTTCTCAACATCATACCAAAATCAGAGTGAATCCATTCTATGAAAGAATCAATGTAATCTCTGGTAACCATATTCATATGTACAAGATTAAAAACACATGCAGGCTGGGCTACATATTCTCTCTCAATGATAGTAACCTCTACAAGAACATATTTACTTGAAATATCTAAAGAATAAATCTATAGTAATATAGTAATATATATTGGTTCTTGTATTGACCCCTTAGGATCCAACTCTATTTGAACTGGAATAGTAGGTACACCATGCTTTAGTGGAATACTATCCTTATCTATATTGGTATATTCCAAACCAAGACTGAAATAACTCAGGTACATATCCCATTTCTCAAAGGGTGTGACCGATAACCTAGCTTAAGGCACACCGGAAGTATCCACAACTATAGGCTAAACAACTATAGGCTCAAAAACCATCTTCTCATCAAGTTTCTACACAAAAACAACATGCTTAATAGATTCACCATAATCTTTCTTAGAAAGGTATCTATAAGAAGGTTTAACATGTTATCCATCAAAAGGATCAACATGGTGACTAACAAGTCTTGGACATCCCCCCATCAATAGAAGCTCTCATATCAAATGTATAGGCTCTTCAAATATCTTGAACAAAAAATGGTCTCTCCTCAGACCTAAATTAAGCTAATAGACTTGGAGAAGAAAAAACTACCTGCGGAATCTCTTTACCATCAGGTCAATCATTGATAGAACCACCATCATCTTTACAAACATACTCACCATCAATCTAATATTTTCTTTCATCATCTGAATTTCCATAAATTCCACATCTTCTTATTCATCTTCATCATAATATTCTTCTTTATAATCATAATTCTCACCATTTTCATCATCACATGTATTCTCAAAATCACTTCCATTTTCATCATCACTTCCATTTACATCATCTTATAACTCAAAAGATTCTTCAAAAACATTAGTTTAATCCTCTTTACATCCTTTAGGAAAAAAAAGTCACTCTAATAGTGACACACCTAGGAGGAATGTGTGCACCAAAAGAGATATATGGATGAATCTTAGGAATAACCAGGTCCATAACCTCATCTATTGGGAATTCATAATCCTCATTTCCTAAAGTAGTAAACTTTTATTCCACATTTTATTCCCCATTAAAATGCTATACTACATTATCTATCTCTAATTGAGGATCCACATGATTTTTTCCTTTATGGGTGATCAACATGATTGAAATACTCATAAATCATTTCAACATCATCAACCCATTACCTATTATAGGGGTTCGAACTTATCTTTATTCTCTTATAAATGAACTTTTTAAGGAAAGATATTCGACAGCTTACTTACACTTATTTATCTTCATATACCAAACCCTTTGCCTCAACCATCCCTGAAATGAATTTAGGGTATATAAGAGAATTTTATTTTGAAATTTCCTTGCACATTTCCATCACATGAAACATAAAATATCTATAAAAACAATATTTTCTCCTATATTAATAATACAATAGAGATATAAATTGTGATAACTAATTATGATGAAATCACCACTCCTTGGGCACTCCATATGCTAAACAAACTTGTTAAGAATGTGACACTCACCATCTAAATCAGATTCAACTGGTCTTATTAATGTTTTATCTATAGTAATATTAGCTAAAGAATCCTTATACACTAAGGTATCACTGCAACTTGGGATAGATCATTAGAAATCATTTCAGAGACCTATGTGAGGTATATTCAGACACATGACCCATTGTCTTAAAGATAACGCAATATTCTGAGCATTTATCATTCTTCAAACCCATTATTTATCTTCTCATAAGATAAAAACCAAATTATAATAAAAGTGATGAACTAACCTTAGATATAAGGTACTATATTTAATAGAGAACCACTCTATCCATCCCGGGTATTTTATTACTCTAAGAACCAATGAATATCTTGACAATAGTCACTCTACAAGAGATTTCTTCATATGTAGTACTATTTGACTTGTGAGTCTCAAGTTTAGAATCTCTATTTTGGATCTTCTAAAATCTCATTTTTACTTCTTTGAAGTAAAAAATAATCTGGAAATGACACTAGAGATTGATTCAATCTGACTATTGATAATAGTTCGGAAGGATTTGATGAGGATGGGGGATAGTTAATAGTCTTGGGAGGAATGGTCATGGTGAAGCATAATAGTAATACATGAGGTAGAGTAAGAAATGAAATTAGACTAAGAGTGTATTTTATATCATTTGGGGAATCATAAAATAAATGTTGAAATAATATATTTAAATTGAAAAGAAATCAAATATTTTTACAACAAACTAATGTTATTAATAATGACTTAGAAAAATGATGGGTTGTTCAAATAGTGGGTAAAACACCAATGGTAGGTAAACTCCAATGGTGGGTAGTCACCAATGATGGGTAAAACTCCAACGGTGGGTTAAATTACAATGGTGGGTAAAATATAATAATGGGTAAAACTCCAATGGTGGGTAAACTACAATGTTGGGTAAACTCTATTGGTGGGTAAACTTCAACGGTGGGTAAACTTTAATGGTGGGTAAACACCAACGGTTGGTAAAACTCCAATTATGGGTAAAATCCTAATAGAGGGGAAAAACAAAATATTAATTCTATCCAATATTAATCATGCCTAATTTATGTTTGATGTATTCAATTATATTAGAATATAAAGTCTTAGTAAATATATCAACATGATGATGTTGAGTTTCAATGTATTCAAGATTTACATCCCCATTTTGAAAATGATCTCTCAAAAATTGATGTATTACATTAATTATTTTTTGTCAAGAGTGAGATACAAGATTATTAGATATATTTAAAGAACTTGTGTTGTAAAAATTTTTAGGTACATGTTTAAATTGATATTTATTGTCAATAAAAGTTTGTTTCATTATAAAAATATCATACCAATAACTATCTTTATCAATGTTTTCTGCTTTAGAAGTAGATAATGATTTTTTACTAAAAAAATAGAGACTTCTCAAAAGGTAAAATGTTCCAAAGGTTATTTTTCTATCTAACATATAACCACAAAAATAAGAATCTGAATAACTAACTAGATCATATTCTAGTCCTCTAGGGTAGAACAATACAAAATTGGTTGTATATTTGAGGTATTTGAATTTTTTTTAACACTAAGTAAGTGTGGCTATTTTGGGTTTTCCTGAAAATGAGAACAAATACACAAACTAGGCATAATGTCTGGTTGTCTATAAATTATGTAGAGAATACTTCTATAATAGTTTTGATCCACTGATTTACTAGCTTCATCAAGATCTAAATTACTTGTAGTAATCATAAGATTTCCACTCATATTATTTCTATCCAAACAAAAATGTTTTAAAATATATTTAGTATATTTAATTTGATTTAAAATAATTCCATATTTGTTTAAAAAATATGAAAACCATGTAATAATTTTAGTTCACCCATTAAACTTATTTCAAATTCATTTTGCATAATCCTTGAAAAATCAGTACATGAATAGATTTAATAATATCCAAAAATAATATCATTTACATATATTTGAACAAATAAAAATTATTTTGAGATTATCTTTATAAAAAGGGTAGGATCATCTATACCCATTTAAAAAAAATTAAAAATTAGAAAAGAGCTAATCTTATCATTCCAAGCTCTAGGAACTAATTTTAAACCACACAAATCTTTTGATAATTTAAACAGCCTGATTTAGAAAGTGAGGGTTTTGAAATATAGGAGGTTGTTAAAAAATAACCTTAACTAGATACCCATTAAAGAATGCACTTTTGGAATCTATTTTACATATTTTGAAATCTATACATGATGAATATGCTAACAATATTATGATGGATTCAATTCTAGATACAAGTTCAATTGTTTATTCATAGTATTTATCATTATCTTGATTATACCTATGTGCAACTAGTGAATCCTTATTCCTCACTATTGTGAAAAACTCACAAACCTTGTTTCTAAAAACACATTTAGTACCTATCGTTAAGGTGTTTTGGGTCTATAAACATGTTCCCACACATTATTTATTTTAAATCTGTTATTTTCTTATTTCGTATCCATTACCCAAAATTCATCATTAATTGTATTATCACTATTCTTAGGTTCATGATGTGACAATAATTCTTTATGTTCAAACTAGTTTCATAGAGAATCTCTAGTTTATGCACTTCTCTCTAAGTCTCTAATTAAATTATTTTAAGGAAGGTATTTAATAGCCCAAAAAATTAGAGAAAAAGAAGGTCTGGTCACCACATGGTCTTATATATGTTTTAGTTTCTATTATAGTGGTTCCTCAGAACTAGATTACTTTATTTTTCATGTTTTACAGAAAATTCATATGGATTATCAATTATGTTCCAAGTGGATAAATAATCCTCAAGGTTTTTAATGGATTATTACGTTCATGTGGATATTTCTCATAAAACATGACATGGATGGACTCTTCCACAATCTTGATTCCTTTTTTTAAAACTCTATGAGATTTACTTGAATTTTAATAATGAAAGACAATTCCAACATCACTTTTGTAGAAAAAATATTCAATATTATTTGTAGTGTTAATAATATAGAATTGGTAACCAAAAATATAAATTAATTAACTATAGGATTTATATTATTCAAATGTTCACATGGGGTTTTTTTTAATACATTTATAATTAAAACTCTATTAATTATATATTAGATGGTGTTCACATCTTCTGCCCAAAAGTAGATAGGCAATTCATATTAAATAATATTTGTCTGAGATATCTCTTGAAGTGATCTATTTCTTATTTCTACAACTCCATTCTTCTGAGGGGTTGTAGGAGTAGAGAAGTTATGATTATATTCATTTTGTGTGAAAATGGACTCAAAGTCCTGATTTTTGAATTCATGGACATGGTCACCTCTTAAGTTCATAATTATATGTCCAATTAGGGTTTCTAAAAATCTATCATACTTGGTAAAATAAGGGAAAGCTTAACTTTTGTGCGCTAAACATAACACCCAGGTATAGCAAGTTAATTTATCTACAAGTATATAGATTTGAAACTTCCCATTTTAACTAGATACTCTAGATGGTCCAAACAATTCAATGTGAACTAACTTAGGAGATTGAGGGTTTGAAACTTATTTCTTTAATTTAAAATATATTTTTGTGTTTTCCCTTTTAGAAAGGTGTTACACACTTTATCATTTTGGAATTCAAGATGGGTTAGATCCATTAAAAACCACTTCCTAGTAATCTTTCTAAGTGAGTGAATATTATAGTGAACTTGTCTCCTATTCCTAATCAAATATTCTCTATTAATGGAACTTAAGAAAGAAACAATTTATGAAATTAAATAATCATGATTAGTAGTATAAAAATTCTCCCTTCTCAAAGAATTAAGGACTAATGAATTTTTAGAATAAAAAAACACAATCATTATTTTTAAATTTTAGATAAAACCATCATCACATAGCTATGATATAATTAGAAGATTTTATTTTAAACTATAAAAAAGTACTTTAGAAATTAAAACTGAGTTAGAGTTACTGATTTGGCCAAGGTAGCTTTTATTTTCATTATAATTTTCACCATAAACTTTTATCATGTTCTTGAAGCTTGAGTAATCTACTATCATATGTATGGAACAAATTTTATCCATAAACCACATAATTATATAGGATCATTTCATGAAAGTTCCCTAAATTTTTTTATACCATGAATGATTTTGGTACTGTTATTTTATTGGATCCTTATATGTTAGAAATGAGAGGTTTAAGAACCCATATTTTCATTATGGGTTTCCAATAATAATATTGTAATCTATTTGGAATACAAACTTTTTTGGTCCACTTGGATATAATCTATGAGTATAATTTCTAGAATTTGATTTATAAAGAAAATTTCTTTTAAATATTCCTCTATATCCGGGCTGGTAACATATAACATTTGTATATTTCAAATCAATTTTATTTCCAAGTATTTAAGTGAGTGTTTCTACTCCATTTTTGAATCCCTGAAAATCCTTATTTGATTTTTCATTTGAAAATTTTGGAAACTTATTTTATTTCAAAAATTAAGTATTATTATTTTTTTCTATATAAAAATCATATTTAATACAAGTAAAAAAATAAATTTGTTTCTTCATAATTTTGTATTTTTATTTGATCTCATTGAAAGTATCATCAAGAATATTTTAATATTCAAATATTTCTTCTTTTTTAGATATCATCATTATTTTTTTAGTCTCTATAATGATCATCAATATATACAATAGATATATTAGGAAGCATAGATATATTTTCCATGAAGTACATATTTTATTTTTTCATATTATCTTCATGAGTGGAGTCTATGTCATTAGAGCTCTCTTTAGAGGAACTCCATGTGGATTTCATGGAATTATTATATTTTTTCAACGACCCAAACATTAATTAATGAAAAATTTCCTTGATCTAATTAAATGTCTTATTATGGTTATATAAAATGTGAAATTCATTAGCTTTATGTTTTTGGATTTTAAAATACTATTATGAATTATGACTTTTTCTAATATAGTTGTTGAATAGTGATCACATGATTAGTATAAATATAAGGCTTTATCAAATCCAATTTACTCCGAAAAAGGTAGTGATGGCCTCGTCCAATAGACTTGCCCCATAAGAATCCCATTTTTCAGCACTCAGAAATGAGTTGGCATCATTGGGATTTTCTCTTTACCAAGCCCAAGCCAATCTTGAACACGTTAATCTTTAGTGGAACCGACTAAGGGATAAGTGGATGTTAATTGAGATTACCACATGAGTGAAGTTATCTGAGCCACCCCAAGAGTCTATCTCCATCAAACACCTTAACCTTCGGTCTTATGCGGGTACTATAAGGGGTTATTTAATAAGACCTTAGAACTATGACTATGTAAATTATTTTTTATAAATAATGTGCATTTATTTTATTATTGTTACTTTTTAAATAGTTTTCAAAGAAAAAATAGTATTTTTGGTTAATATTCAACTAAGAAATATATTTTGATGAATTAATGAATTTTGGAATTAAATACTATTTTAATAATATATTATTGTTATTAAAATAATTTTTATTAAATATAAATGGTCATATAATTGTATGAATATAATTGTAATTTTTATTAAGGTTTGAAAGGGGTTTTCAAAAAAACCCATGAATTTTCGGTAAATGTCATTTATTCATTTAAAAGTAAAAAATTAAAATATTTATTAAAATATTTATATAAAATGAATATTATTTTTGGAATCAGTACATCAAAATTATCCAATGGTGAATTTTTCATAATTTTCCGAGATAGTCGAATTTTTTGGTAAATATTAAATACCGTTTAAATATATAATGTTTTTATGACATCATAATGACCCAATAGTGATGTAATAAAATAATATAAACATTATATACGGAAAATATATGTTTTAACACTAAATTAATGTTATTTTGGGATATTTTGATTTGTTTTACAAAGCTTTAGCAGTCCCTTAAACGCTTGTAAAACAATTTGTCTTGTTAAATTTTTTTCCTTTAGAGTGTGACTCAACTCCACATAAGCAACACTATTATTTTAAAAAGTTAGGCCATTCACCTTATAAAATATTTTGTTCCAATCCCCTATGGAAAAAATGGTCAGATTTGTGGTTTTGATTAGTTTAATGTTAGGTGTCCCAATCCTAAATAATAAAGAATTCCCTCTCCCTTCCTATATAAACCCACCAAAGCTCCCACGTCCTCTTCACTCAAAGCCTTTGTAGTTTGACCAACCCCTGAAATATTTTCTCTAGAATCCTCCCAAGGTTCCCCAAGCTCCCACGAAGCCTCTCTTAGGCCTCTCCCAAGCCTTTGGTATCAAACTTCCATGTAAGGGATTTCTTCTTTTCTCATTTTTTTTCCAATTTCAATTAACTTGTTATTCCATTTTGTTTCCAATTAAAAATGATAGGGTATGATTTCAAACCTCCCCATACTCTCTTGTTTATGTTTGGATGATGGGATACCACTTTCTCCCTCATTAATTCCTCCAATGTACACCTATTACCATGCCAAAATTCTTTGATGGATTTATCTCTCCTCTTTTACATCCAAGTAATTCATTTGTATTATGCATCTAAATTCCATTTATTTTTCTGGGAAACGTATCTATATGACCCCATTACTATTAATTTCATGATTATATGATGATACCCAATTTTCTATATCATCAAACATTTACATGAATCCTTATGTCATGACGTTATGCTGTCGAAATTACACCGCATTTCTCCAAGCCAAGATCATTCGGTAGTGAATACCATACCCATGTATCTATCAATAGTATTATACTTTATAAAAATATACATATTGAATGGTAATTTCATGTATTTTTTCCACATTACTTAATCTTGAAATAACATATGATGTTGATTGATTCCATGATCCATGTGGCACACTTAAGCCTGAAATGAAATTTTTAAGAAGGGTGCGCCCTGATAGCGCTCCAATGCATTGGGTAAAGTATAGTATCATGATATGTCATGTGAAATAGGTGTTGAATATTTGTAATTCTAGTGAAATGTGGTTTTACTCATTCTTCATGTGAAATGATGGTTTACTCCTGATCCATGTTCAATGAGCTTTGGATCATGATAATTCCATGTTAAGGGTTGTTACCACATTTCCATGATATGATTATCATGATTTATCATGCCATTATGTTCATGTTTATCCTGTTCTCAATTGATCTTCCTATTGTCTAACATGTATTTTATTCCTTATGTTATTCCATGTTTATTCCCTTTGGGATTTATAGATCACCCTTTTCTTATGCATGTCCTCATGTTATCCCATGCAATGCTATGTATGAGGAAATGTAGTGGTCATGTAAAGGATGTTTTCAATAAAGATGTTGTGTGTTTTATGTTATATGATATTATTCAATGTTCCTAAGCCCAAAATACACTATACCCCTTGATCTTCTATGTTGTATTAGGTGAATATTTTATGTAATAAATCATGTATAAGTGTGTAATAAAGAGGAGGGTTGTTATAGTTGGTATCAGAGGGCAGGTTTAGTTATTTTTGGTATTTGGATTAGAAAATCCTAGGGAAGACTTAGAGGCAATAATAAGTATAATAAAAATATCCCAAAGTATTTGTGAGTGTTGTGTAAGTGGTTTATCAAGAAAATACATCCTTATCTGGATACGAGAAGGTAGAGACGGCTCTGGCACAGATGTATCCTAGGTGTAAAACCCTTTAACAATGTGTTAAGCTAGACTCGAACCATAAATGCTTCACAAAAATGGGTCTTGATGCACTCTTGGTTAGGACACTCCCTGGTGATATGATTTTCTAAATTCACATGCTTAGTATGAACCATTATTAAGGGAAAGAAAAAAATTCCCCTAGAAATATATGTTAGAAAGTAGATCGTGAATGGAATAGATTGAAGCCTGTGGATTCATAAGTTAAGGAAATAAAATTTATTTATAAGTCATCGGTTTTTTCCTTGGATTACCCTTTACGTGTTACCCCTAAATTTTCTTTTATTCTAGCCAATGGACGGTAATAAGAGTACTCAGGCTAACAACCGATATGAAGATCAATGTGATAACTGTGCCAATGAGATTCCCAGTCTGATGGGAGTAGGAATCATGAACTTTGTGACACTTCCCACTCAGTTAACTGAATATTTGAATAGAAAAATGGGCCAAGAGGAATGTTCAACCCCCCCTTAGAAAGAAAAAGTCTCTATCGAGAGCTTTACGAGACAAATGCCTCCTAATTTTAAAGGATCATCTGATCCCTCAATTGCCGAACAATGGATCAACTCTATTAAAAATATATTCTCCATCCTTCAATGTTATGAACAATAGAAGGTTATTCTGCCTGCTTATCATATGGAGGGTGAAGCCGATCAATGGTTGACATTGATACAAAATATGATTCCTGAGGAAGAGATCAAGGCCTTGGAATGGAATTATTTTTAGAAGATGTTTTTTGATAAATATTTTCCGTGCACCCTCCTACTTAAGATGGAAAGGGACTTACTTTACCTAAAGAAAAAAATGAAGAATCTATCAGAGTGTACCTGGAAAAATTCAAAATTCTTACACGATATGCCTCTATATTTGTTGTTACCCCGAATACATTGTTGACCGCATCTTTGGTGGGCTGAAACCAAGCCTACAGAAAGCACGGGTGATTCGTGACTTCAACAACTATGAGAAAATTGTCTGATGTGACCTCAAGGTCGAAATAGATATTGGAAAATCTCAGCAGTATCTTGGGGATAAGAAGCGTAAGGTGGAATTTAATGATGGTCGTCCGATGAATAAATCCAACGGTGCTAAGAAGACCCAACCCCCTATTTTCCAATCGTGCGAAAAGAGGCACCCCAAAAATTTCCTAAATGGGATGAAAAAATGCTTTAGGTGTGGAAGAGAAGGGCACCTAGATGTTAGCTGCTAACAAGAAAAAAAATATGGTTGCAATGGAAGAAATGAATGCTTTGTTCGAACCTCCATGTGTTTTTCGTAGCTACAACTGCAAAGAAACGAGGCCTCTTGGAAATCATTGCCCTAAGACAAGGGTTTTCAAAGGAAACCAAAAACCTCCAAGGATGTAAGGAAGAGATTTTTCCATCACTACTACCGAAGTGAACCCCAAAAACGATGTGGGGATAGGTGCACTGGTTATTCATTTAAGAATAATGAATGTACTTTTTGATTCAGGATCTACACATTCCTTTATATCCCAAAAGTTTAGTAGAACAATCCCACCACCCCAAAAAATCATGGAAGTAAAGATGTCAGTGAGTATGGAAAATGGGGAAATCATTGCATCCCTGAAATATAACTCCTCCCCTATCATAATCTGTGGATTGAATTTCACTTCGAACCTCGTCATACTCCCTCTGGTAGAATTTGATGCAATTCTTGGCCTAGATTGGATTTCCTTATATAGAGCCAACATAAATTTCTGTTCGAGGGGAATCACTCTCCATGTGGATAATTGACCCCCTATTCTATTCAAGTGTAAGGTGGAAGATGAATCTTATTTAGCTCCATCATCTCAAGCGTGAATATTAATACCCTATAAGCACACATATGTGGAAAAGATGGTTGAGTCTAAGGATACAACCATCCTTTAATACATGTCTATTGTGAGAGAATTCACTGAAGTGTTTCTCAAGAAATTGTCTGGTCTTCCTTCCAGAAGAGATGTTGAATTATCAATTGATCTTATACCTGTGGTGTTTCCCATATCCAAGACTCAGTATAGAATGGCTATTGTAGAGCTTGAGGTGCTGAAGAAACAACTACATAAGAATCTGGATAAAGGGTTTATTTGCCTAAGTGCTTCACCATGGGGTGCACCAATCCTCTTCATCAAAAAGAATGATGGGTCAATACACCTTTTCATCGATTATCGTGAGTTTAACAAAATCACAAAAAAGAATAATTATCCTCTCCCATGTATTGATGAATTGTTCGATCAGCTTCGTGGAGCATAATACTTCTCCAAGGTGGATTTGGGGTCGGGATATTATCATTTAAGAGTGAAGAAGGAAGATATCCCAACGACATCATTTCTTAAAATATGCAGACACTATGAATTCTTATTAATGCCTTTCAAGATCACTAATTCTCCAGAAATATTCATGGAATTGAGGAATATAGTCTTTATATATTACCTCGGAAAATTTGTGGTAGTCTTTATAGATGATATTCTAATATACTCCAAAAATAAGGAGGATCAAGAGGAGCATCTACGAACTATACTAGAGACCTTGTAGAAGCATAAGCTCTATGCGAAGTACAACAAGTGTGAGTTCTAGTTGAAGGAGGTATCATTCTTGGGTCATATCATCACAAGTAATGGGATATCTATGGATCCCTCCAAGATAGCTACAATAGAGGGATGACTCAGGCCAACATTAGTAATAGATATTCACAGGTTTTTGCGGTTATCTGGATATTTTCAACGACTTGTGAGAAATTTCTCATGTTTGTCCAATCCTCTTACCAAGCTATCTTAGAAAGGAGTAAAGTTTACTTGGAGTGTTGAATGCGAAGAAAGCTTCAATGAGTATAAAAGGAGGCTTATCGCTGCTCTCGTGCTCACTTTACCCATAAGTGGATAACTTTTGGTGGTATTCCAGGATGCCACAAAAAATTTCTTGGGATGTGGGATGATGAAAAATGAAAAAGTCATTACCTATGCTTCAATGAAATTAAATGTTCCTGATCAGAATTACCCAACACAAGATCTGTAGTTCGTTGTAGTGATCTCCGCTTTAAATTTTTTTTATCATTATCTCTTTGGGGAGAATTGAGAAATATATACGGACCACAAAATCCTCAAGTATATATTCACACAGAAGGAGTTGAAGATGTGTCAAATAAGATTGTTAGAGCTGATCAAAGGCTATGACTGTTTAATCCATTACCTCCCTAGCAAAGCGAAAAAGGTGGTGGATGCTCTAATTAGAAAAGTCCCAACAATTCTTTCATTGATTAGAATTGAGAAGGATCCAATATTATTAGATTTGATGACGATGGAAATGAGAATCATAAAGATGGTTATATCATAAATCCTTTCACAAATGATTTCTCAACCGTCTCTTTTGGAAAGGTTAAAGGATACACAAAAGGATTATGTGGGAATTCAAAAGAGAGTGGATGCTATCATAAAAGGGAAATCCTTGGAGTTCAATGTTAATGAAGAAGTAATTGTGAGATTAGGGAAAATATTATGTGTTCCATCAAGTCCAGAGTTGAAGAAGGAACTTTTGTATCATGCGCATAGTTCAAATTTCTCTATTCACCTAGGAAACACAAATATTTATCAAGATATCAAAGAGCATTATTGGTTGGATAATATGAAGAATGAGATCGTTGAGTATAAATCAATGTGCCTGGTGAGTCAGCATGTGAATGCAGAGAGGTATAAGTATAAGGGGATGATGCAACCATTTCCCATAACATCATGGAAATGAGAGAACATCCCCATAGACTTTGTCACCAGAATCATGAAAATATTGAAAGGAATCAATGAAATATGGGTTTTATTGGATCGTCTTATAATGTCTGGAAAATTTATTCAAATTGGGGAATATTTCTAAATGGATCAACTGACACAGATATATATCAGGGAAGTGGTATGGCTGCATGGAGTTCCACTATCTGTTGTATCAGACCGTGATCCGAGATTCACCTCTATGTTTTGGAATTGTCTTCAAGATTCTCTAAGCACTGAACTTAACTTCAGTATGACCTATCATCCTCAAAATGATGTCCAATCTAAGAGATCTATTCAAACACTAGAATATATTCTATGATCATGTTCTATGGACATCAAATGAGGATGGGACCAACATCTTCTTTTTGTTGAATTCTCCTATAATCACAGTTTCCACTCGAGCATCCAAATGGCTCCAAATGAAGCCATTTATTGGTAGAGGTGCAAAACACCGGTGTGTTGAGATGAAGTTGGTGAGTGTAACCTACTAGGACCAGAAATGGTCGAAGAAATGGTGGAGAAGGTGAAAACCATTCAGTAGCATATCAAGGAAGCCCAGAGTCGACAGAAGATTTACGTAGATAACCGTCCATGAGATCTTGAGTTAAAAGTTGGAGACATGGTATTTCTATGCATATCCCCATGGAATAAGTTCATGAGGATTGGAAATAATGGTAAGTTAAGTCCTAGTTACATTGATCCCTTTGAGATTCAAGATCTTTTTGGGGATGTGGCCTATCAAATAGGACTTACACCTACCATGGCCAATGTAAATTATGTCTTTCATGTATTCCTCTTAAAGATGTACCTACCAAAAACTTCACATTTACTCTCTTACAAGGTGGTACTGTTAGAGGATGATCTTTTTGATGAGGAGCAACCAGTGAAGATCTTAGATCATAGAGAAAAGGTTCTACAAAATAAGACAATGCGCGTCGTCAAGGTGTTATGGTGAAACCAAAAGATTGAATAAGTGACATGGGAATCAAATGATATGATGAATCATAGTTACCCACATCTATTTTAGTGTGGGAAAAGAAAATTTCAAGGGTGAAATTTCTTATGGGGGGAAGATTGTAACGACCGAAAAATTTATTAAGGAAACTTCCTCTTGATCTAATAAAAAGTCTTATTATAGTTATATAAAATGTTAACACCATTGGTTTTATGTTTCTAGATTTTAACATACCATTTTGAATTGTGACCATTGCTAGTATAGTCGCCGAATAGTGATCACAAGATTAGTTTAAATATAGGGCTTTGACAAATCTAATTTAATCAAAAAAAGGAAGCAATGGCCTCATCTAGTAGAAATTACCCATACGAAGCCCATTTGTCAGAGCTCGCAAAGGAGGTGGTGTCATTGGGTTTCACTCTTGAACAAGACCAAGCTGAGCTTGAACACGTTAAGCTTAATCAGAACCGACTATGGGGGAAGTGGATGTTAATAGAGATTACCACCCGAGCGATGTTATCCAAGCCACCCCAATAGTCGGTCACCATCGAACACCTTACCCTTTGGTCTTATGCGGTTGTTATAAGGGGTTATTTAACAAGATCTTATCTCTATGACTATGTATATTATTTCTATATAAATAATGTGCATTCATTTTATTATTGTTACTTTTTAAATAGTTTTTAACGCACAAATAGTATTTTTAGTTATTATTCCAATGAGAAATCTATTTTCAGGAATTAATGGATTATTGAATTATATAATATTTTAATAATATATTCTTATAATAAAATTAAATTTTATTAAATTAAAATGATCATTTAATTTTTTGAATGCAATAGTAATTTTTATTATGGTTTGATAGCAGTTTATGTCAAAACCCATGAATTTTTAGTAAATATCAGTTTTTTTTAAAGTAAAAATTCACATATTTATAAAATTATTTACATAAAATGAATATTATTTTTGGAATATGGATGTAGAAATTATCCAATGGTGAAATTTTCATAATTTTATGAGAGAATCGAATTTTTGGGGAAAAATTAAATGTCGTTTAAATATATAATGTGGTTTATGACATCATAATGACCCAATAGTGATTTAATAAAACAATATAAACATTATGTTTGGAAAATATATGTTTTAAAATTAATATAATGTGATTTTGGGTTAGTTTGAGTTAATTTAAAAAACATTAGTGGACCCTTAGAGGATTATAAAACATTTTGTCTTTTTAAATTGTTTTCCTTGAGAGTGTGACTCTCCTCCACATAAAAAACACAATTTATCAAGAAGTTATGCATTTTTGATTTTAAAATATTGTTTTCTAATACCTTTAAAAAAACATG
The DNA here is from genome assembly GCA_963277665.1 of Viscum album. Taxonomy (NCBI): domain Eukaryota; kingdom Viridiplantae; phylum Streptophyta; class Magnoliopsida; order Santalales; family Viscaceae; genus Viscum; species Viscum album. Next base: position 152,794,711 of record OY728157.1, read on the forward strand.
GGCAAAAACCATGGGCTGGTTTGTTGTTTTGATTAATTTAATGTGAGGTGTAACAAACCTAAATAATAAAGAATTCCCTCTCTTTTCCTATATAATCCAACCCAAGATCCCACTTCCTCTTTACTAAAATCCTTTGGAGTTCGACCAACCCCTGACCTACAATCTCTATAATCCTCCCAAAGTTCCACAATCTCCCATGAAGCCACTCCCAAGCTTCTCCCACGCCTTTGGGATCACACTTCCATATAAATAATTTCTTCCTTTCTCATTTTTGTCCAATTTTATTTTAAGTTCTAAATCCCTTTTGTTTCCAATTAAAAATGTTGGGGTATGATTTCACATCTCGCCCATACTTTCCTATTTATGTTTTGATGATTGGAGACCACTTTATCACTCATTAATGCCTCACATGTACACCTGTTACCATGCCAAAATTCCTTGAGGGATTTCTATCTCATCTTTTACATCAAAGTAATTCTTCTATATTATGCATCTAAACTCCACTAAGTTTGTTGGGAGATGTATCTAAATCACCCATTTACTGTCAATTTTATCTATATATGACGAGAAACCATGTTATCTCTAATCACCCATTTTCATGAATCCTTATGTCATGTCGTTATGCTGCCGAAATTACACTGTGTTTCTCCAAGCCAAGAGCATTGTGTAGTGAATATCATACCCATGTCCCTATCACAGGTATTCAACTTTATACACATATATATATATTGAATGTTAAATTAATGTATTTATTCCACATTACATAAATCTTTAAATAACTTATGATGTTTATTGATTCCATGATCCATGTGGCACACTTATGCATGAAATGAACTGTTTAAGAAGGGTGCACCCTGATAGCGCTCCAATGCCTTGGGTAAAGTATAGTATCACGATACATCATGGGAAATGGGTGTTGACTCATTATAATTCATGTGAAATGAGGTTTTACTCATGATTATTGTGGAATGGGGGTTTACTCATGCTCCATGTGAAATGATGTAAAGACCCGTAATTTGCAAGGAATTTTTTTTCCTAATTTTCTTTGGAATTTTACAAGAACGCAGCTTCTGACAACACCTGATTCCGAGGCCCGGTGTCCCTGGAATCATTTTCAGAAGTTTGGCTCGGGTACGTTTAGTGAATGAACGAGCGGGTTTTTCTAACTTTTGAACCGGTGCTCGGAATCGAATTCTGAGGGCACCGATGAAATCGCAGCGCCGGTATCTGCTTGGAAACGCCTCTTTCGGAGTTGCGTTTGCTCGGATGTCGTTTTTAATTTTTGGGTTTTAAGTTAAGAAATAAAATACAAGTTGTGCGACAATTTTATTTTTATTTTTCACTTAAAGCCGCTTAAAGACCACTTCAAGCTGTTTAAGCTGATTTGATGCGGATAGGGTGCTATCCAAAAATATCCTACCCTCTTGGTAGGATATTAGTGAGGTGGGGCCTGCACGAGCCCCCACCGTTTCTTTTCCGCTAAGTAACGCACCCGCGAAAACACATCATTATGAAAGTCAACTGACGTGTTTTCTTAAATTCTTAATGCAACATTTAATTGGGCGGTTTTATTCATTTAATTAATTCTAAGAAATATTGGGTTGTTACTTACCACTTTTTCGTTTTTTGGCATGTTAATAAAACAAGACCAACGCTCTTTCTCCTTGAGTATTTTTCGTTGAGAGGATTGGAACAAACCTCCAGTTCTTCATCGTCCTTCGCGAAGAACACAAAGAACGCGAAAAACACGAAGAACGCGAAGGATGCCAAGCCCTCGGAAATCGACGACGAAACGCCAAGTACCGCGACGCCGACGATTCTTCTTCTGCGACGTTCTTATGCAAAAATACAACCTCGCGACAACCTTTGATCGAAAAAAAAAAGTCCGTCGATGCAACGCCGGATACCGCGACGACGCGACGATCCCCTCCTTCCGCGACGATCAATTTCGCGAAGAACGCGCGTGCGATGACTTGACGAGGTAGGGGTTTGTTTATGAAATAACTTTATATTCTCGTGATTGTTTCTTTTAAAACAAAGAACCCGGATCAAGTTCAATTTTAATTCTATTAAAATTGTGCCTTGCTTTTATTCATGTGTTGAATATTTTCTCCCGACTGTTTTTATCTAACGCGGAGGGTGTAGGCCAAACAAACACGGCCTGACAACCCTCTGTCGTTCTTTCTTGTTGTGCGGATTTGGTGGGCGATGACAAAACGTGCCGCAGAGGCGATTTAATGATCCTGCAGTGATGAACGGAACCCGGGAGGAACAACGGTGCAGACGGGAAGGAAATCAGACCACCAGAGCAAATCTGATGGCCCACATAAGCTTCAGCCGATGCGCCACGCCGGCACGGCTGCCGGAGGAGGCGGTAGAGCCCAGCATGCCACCGAGAAAACCCTGTCATGGCTGCACGGAACCGCGGTTCAGGGACGTGGAGGCCCGACAGCATCCGGGTGATCCAGGGCAGCCCCCTGCGGGGGCCGCGGTGTTGTCAAGCGGGGGCATGTGTGCCCCCCGCGTTGCTCGGCTGCTTGGCCAAGCCGAGCCGGACCGGCCGGCCGAGTTAGGCTGCGCCCTTGCCTAGCCGGGTCAGCCTGGGCCCAGACCCCCCGTTTCCGAACCTTTTTGGTCTTTTGCCCTTAACATGAGTTACGGGCCTCCAAACGACTCGCCGTTAGCGGAAACACGATCCTTGTATCGAGAGGGTCGTTTCGGTATATTACACTCAAGGTTTTGGAATACTTTGGGTTCAGCCGGGTTGGTTTGTACACGAAACCAACCGGGCCCTCGGAGCGGAAACACTCATATCTTGAGCTTTAGACATCCAATTGACGTTCCTTCGACCTTGTTGTTTTCCTCTAAGTGAGATGGATCTTTTGGCATACTCTGCCCGAGGTTTGGACGCAGGTGGAGTACGGTCGGGTTGGTTTTGCCTTAGAAACAACCGGGCCCCTTGGACGGAAAAGCCAATAACTCTCAGACCGGGCGTCCGATTGACGCGCCATCTGCGACGTTGAGTTCCTGTTGACGATACAGAACTTTTGTTTACATCAACTCCAGACTTTGAGTCAGTTGATGTATCAGCCTCTCGGCTCGTGGAGCGGACCCTCCCGAACGAGCTTGCTGTGTGCGGGGACCCTAGTGCTGGCTGTGACTTCGACGACGACGACTATACATAGATCCTCAGTGGATTCGACTGCGACAATTATGAAAACAGTATGGGAATCCTCCGTGTTTTCGGTAGTGACCACTACGGTACATCTTGGGATACATCAAATCCGGACTACATGTCAATTGATGCTTCGACCTCTTAGCTCGTTGAGTGGACCCACCCGGAACGAGCATGCTGTGTGCGGAATCCCTAGAGCCGGTTGAGACTTGACGACTGCTGATCGAACGACTCAGTGAGTTACGTATAGCCTAGTGGGGAGTTCTTGGTTGTAGTGGAAGACCCATGGAGGAGGAGCTCTTTGTTGTAGCGGTAGACCCACGATAGAGGTGCACTTGGTTGTAGCAGCACAGGAGAGCACTTGTTTGTAGCGGCAGACCCGCGACAGGGGTGCGCTTGGTTGTAGCGGCACAGGGGAGCGCTTGGTTGTAGGGTCAGACCCACGAAAGATGTGTGCTTGGTTGTAGCGGCACAGGGGAGTGCTTGCTTGTAGCGGCAGACCCACGACAGAGGTGCGCTTGGTTGTAGCGGCACAGAGGAGCGCTTGGTTGTAGCGGTAGACCCACGACAGAGGTCCGCTTGGTTGTAGCGGCACATGGAAGCGCTTGGTTGTAGCGGCAGACCCACGACGGAGGAGAGCTTGGTTGTATCGGCACGGGGGAGCGCTTGGTTGTAGCAGCAGGCCGATTGTACCCGATAGGTGGAGTACTACAATAGTCCAAGGTAAGAGGGAAGCGCATGGTCATAGCGGCATAACCACTGTACTTGATGGAGAAGGAGTTTCCCAGTAGCTTTGGGTTCAACTTCATGATCATTACTATGTGTGTCATTGTGAGGATTAGTACCTACAGATCCTTTGTGGGTCTGACGGCTTAGATGAATCAGTGGCTACATCTGATAATCTCTTACGTCATACGAAGAAGTACCTGTGTGAGCTGAATCCTATTTTGCTTTCCTTTTTAGATTTTGTTGTGCTATCCTGTATGGATTTATGTTTTGCTTTCCTTTGTGGATTGTGTTGTGCTATCCTGTGTGGATTTACCTTTTGCTTTCCTGTGTGGATTGGGATGTGATTGGGCTCAGATGTTGGAGCTAGACGGAAATTTATGACTTGGGTATATGTATGGGCATATACCTAAGCAGTGTCGGATGTTACTTCGTGATTGTATCTTTCCTATGTGGTTTATCCTTTGTGGATTCCGGGAGACCTTCGGGGGTCTCGGGGTCCCTACTGAGTAGCTTATACTCACCCCTGGATGGGCTATGCCCGCACTACGTTGTGTTGGTTGCAGACGACGGACAGCGCTGATCGTGGTGGAGGCTTGCGGAGCAGGACGGTACCTGGAGGTGGACCACTGGGCGGGGTGTACTCGGAGCGGACGGCTGGACCGAGGAGCTGTGGAGGCTATTTGTTTTCACCCTTCAGATGGTACTTCCAGAGGATGGCTCGACGTGGCAGCTTTTCTTTTCAGTTGCTGTTTTTCCCCATTCAGTTGTACATTACAGTTGGGCTTGTATTTCCGGCCCCTTTTACTTTCAGCACAACTTTTTACTGTTTTTACTTAGTGTTTACTTTTCTGGTTGCTTACTCTATGGTGCTTGTTTAGTTTTCAAAGGCAATTCCTTCCCTTTTTCCGGGATTTATGCCTTGGTGCTAGTCGCCAGCCCCTAGCCTATGAGAGGCGGACTTGGGGTAGTCATGGCATGGGCCCTGAGGACGGGTTGTGACAAATTGGTATCAGTGCTGTTCGGTTCTACCACAGACACTGATCTTTCTTCTATGTGAAGCAATAGTGTTAAGTGTATTGAGTGTGGTTATCAGTCCAGGGAGCCCAGTGTTGGTGCGGCGGCCGACGTATCCGTACACCAGGACCCTAACTTCTGATTTCCAACTTAATGCACGAAAACATTGATTGCATGTGTGTTTCGCGTTTTCTGTGTGATTACTTTATGTCAGCTCACCAGGTACACTGTTTTGACCGTGGCGCACCTGTTTCTTTTCTGGATGGCCCAACGACGGCAACCAGCAAGGTTTCCGAGCATTGTGCGTGGCGACAGCCCGCCGAGCGATGAGGCTTCGGTACAGGGCCCTTTGACAGCAGAGGCACCGGCGATACCTCTTCCCGCTGATCCACCGATGCTTCCAGCACCAGCCGCTGATGATGCACGTCGCCTCAGTGCACTGAATGAGTTCCAACGCCAACGACCACCCAGGTTCTGCGGGGAGACGGACCCCCAGGCATCCGAGGACTGGCTGGAGGCAGTTGTACGAGTTTTCCGGTTAGTGAGGACACCAGCGGACCTTATGGTGGTCCTTGCAGTGAGCCTCCTGCATGCGACAGTAGGTAGATGGTGGAGCTTGTTTCTATAGGTGCACGACAAGACATCTCTCCTCTGGAAGGACTTTGATAGAATCTTCCACTCTGAGTTCGTCCCAGCCACCCTCCGTGCAGTGCGCATTCAGGAGCTACTACAGCTGCGACATGGAAGCATGACAATAGCCCAGTACGAGGCGAGGTTTTCCGATCTCTCACGCTATTCCACAGAAATGGTATGAGACCCGTTCTTCATGGCCCGAACCTTTGAGTAGGGGCTCAGGAGAGAGATCAGAGCATAAGTTGTTTCTCACAGCATTCCGACACAGATATGGGTGTTGGAGCGAGCCCTCTTAGTGGAGAGTTTCCTTGCTGAGCGGTCTCCAGCAGCATGACCCACCACTAGCCAGCATGCGGCAGAGTCTTCTGCAGTGAGTAGTAGACAGATGACGCAGGGGTCCAAGAGGAATAGACCTACCGGTGGTCTAACGCGTGACATAGGATCGTTTTTGCGAGGAACTCAGGGTGGACAACGACTTACTATGAGCGAACAGTGTTACTCCTGTGGCGGGGTTAGTCACATAGCTCGTGACTGTCCAACCCGCCATACAGATGACCAGCAGATGAATGAAGGACCCCCCAAGAAGAGGCAGAGGTTCGATCAGGGCGGCCCGCAAGGAGCAGGCGGCCATGGCAGGGGAGCTGGTCATGCAGCTGGAGGTGGAAGACGCTTCGGGGTGTTGCCACCACCACCACCAGGAGTTCCACCCCGACCACAGGGAGTTGGTGGAAATGCGAGAGCTCAGCTTCAGGCAGCTGAGGCCTTCAATCATGGAGCTCTGGGAGCAGATGGACAGGAGCGGTACTAGTGGATACATACTTTGTACTTATAGTTCCTTGTTGTTGTTGTGTAGTGTCTTTGTATTATGAGCTGAAATAGTAAAAGACGCTTACCTTTCTGATGTTTTCATTCCTGTCCTCTTTTGTGTTGTTACTAAGAGGTTCCAGTTAGACTGTTGACATGACCCTCACTTGTGAGACATCTACTGGAGGAGACCCAGTTACCACACACTGATGCCGACAGTGTGACTCAACCCTTGGAGGTAAGAGTAACAGTTGGATCTCTTGATAGTAGCGTCGAGTCCTTAAGACGTCATCTTTGGTATGGATTAGTAACATCCATGTCGGGATTGACAGTATTAGGCAAAGTAAGTGGTTTATCTAGGGGATGAGACCAGATTCCTATTTTCGGCAAAGAAGAAATCTTTGCAGTTCTTGTGGGATCGGAGATGGTCCAGGTCATCCAGGAGCGGATGAGTATAGATCAGAGCAGACAGAAGTCCTATGCTGATAGGAGGAGGAGGCCACTTGAGTTCGAGGATGGCGATCACGTCTTCATGCGGGTCTCACCTCGACGTGGATTATGGAGGTTTGGCCGAAGCGGCGAGTTGTCTCTACGCTTCATCGGACCCTTCCAGGTCCTCAGCTGGATTGGAAAGGTGGCATATTGCCTGGCTCTACCACCACAGTTGCGCCGGGTGCACGACGTCTTCCACGTATCTCAGAAGAGGAGATATTTGCACGACCCGACGCAAATCATTGACCATGGAGAGCTGGTCTTTGATGATGGGGTGACTTTTGCAGAGGTCCTAGTGGAGATAGACGATCGATAAGAGAGGGTCCTACGAGGACGATCGATTCCTCTAGTGCGCTTCAGATGGAAGCTCGGGAAACTCCAAGAGAGCACTTGGGAGCGGGAGGCTCAGATGCCTGCTCAGTACTGCCTTTGTATCCCTAAGTTTGTGGTGAAGCCTTACGGGGATGTAAACCCGGTGGTGTGAGTAATGTAAAGACCCTTAAATTTCAAGGAAATTTTTTTCTTAATTTTCTTTTCAATTTTACAAGAACGCAGCTTCTGACGGCACCTGATTCCGAGTCCCGGTGTCCCCGGAATCATTTTTCGAAGTTTGGCTCGGGTACGTTCAGTGAACGAACGAGCGGGTTTTTCTAACTTTTGAACTGTTGCTCGGAATTGAATTCTAAGGGCACCGATGAAATCGCAGTGCCGGTATTTTCTTAGAAACACCTCTTCCGGAGTTGCGTTTGCTCGTTTGTGGTTTTTAATTTTTGTGTTTTAAGTTATGAAATAAAATAAAAGTTGTGCGACAATTTTATTTTTATTTTTCACGTAAAGCCGCATAAAGACCACTTCAAGCTATTTAAGATGAGTTGATGCGGATAGGGTGCTATCCAAAAATATCCTACCCTCTTGGTAGGATATTAGTGAGGTGGGGCCCGCATGATCCCCCATCGTTTCTTTTCCGCTAAGTAACGCTCCTGCGAAACCCCGTCATTATGAAAGTCAACTGACGCGTTTTCTTAAATTCTTAACGCACCATTTAATTGGGCGGTATTATTCATTGAACTAATTCTAAGAATTAATGGGTCGTTACTTACCTATTTTTCATTAGTTGGCATGTTAATAAAATAAGACCAATGCTCTTTCTCCTTAAGTATTGTACGTTGAGAGGATTTGCAGAAACCTCAAGTTCTTCATCGTCCTTCGCAAAGAATGCGAAGCACGCGAAGAACGTGAAGGATGCCGAGCCCTCAGAAATCGACGACATGATACCATGTACCATGACGCCGACGATTCTTCTTCCGTGATGTTCTTCCGTGACAATCTTACCCCGCGACAACCTTCAATCGACAACAACAAGTTCGTCGACGCAACGCCGGATACCGCGACGACGCGACGATCCCCTCCTTCCGCAACGATCAATTCCGCGAAGAACGCAGGTGCGACGACTTGACAAGGTATGGGTTTGTTTGTGAAATAACTTTATATTCCCGTGATTGTTTCTTTTAAAACAAAAAACCCAGATCAAGTTCAATTTTAATTCTATTAAAATTGTGCCTTGGTTTTATTCATGTGTTGAATATTTTCTCCCGACTATTTTTCTCTAACACGGAGGGTGTGGGCCAAACAAACACGACCTGAAAACCCTCCGCCGTTCTTCCTTGTTGTGTGGATTTGGCCGGCGACGACAAAACGTGCCGTAGAGGCGATTTAATGATCCCGCAGTGAGGAACGGAACCCGGGAGGAACAGCAGCGCATACGGGAAGGAAATCGGACCACAGGAGCAACTCTGATGGCACGCGGAAGCTTCCGCCGGCACGCCACGCCAGCACAGCGGCCGGAGGCGGCGGCCGGCAGCGGCCGGCCGCCAGGCGGCGACAGCGCCCAGCGCGTTGCCGGGAAAACCCCGCCGCGGCTGCTCGGAACCGCGGTTCAGGGACGCGGTGGCCTGGCCGCGTCCGGGTGATCCAGGGTGGCCCCCTGCGGGGGCCGCAGTGTTGTCACGCGGGGGCATGCGCGCCCCCCGCATTGATCGACCGCTCGGCCAGGCCGAGCCAGACCGGCCGGCAGAGCCGGGCCGCGCCCTGGCCTGGCCGGGTCGGCCCGGGCCCAGAACCCCCGTTTCCGGACCTTTTCGGTCTTTTGCCCGTAACTTGAGTTACGAGCCTCCAAACGACTCGCCGTCTGTGGAAACGCAATCCTTGGATTAAGACATTCGTTTTGGTATATTACACTCAAGGATTTGGAATACTTTGGGTTCGGCCGGGTTGGTTCGTACACGAAACCAACCGGGCCCTCGGAGCAGAAACGCTCATATCTTGAGCTTCAGACGTCCGATTGACGTGTCATCGACTTTGTTGTCTTCCTCTAAGTGAGACAGATCTTTTGGCATAATCCGTCCGAGGTGTGTACACATGTGGAGTACGGTCGTGTTGGTTTTACCTTAGAAACCAACCGGTCCCCTGGGCCGAAAAAGCCAATAACTCTCAGATCGGGCGTCCGATTGACGCGCCGTCTGCGACGTTGAGTTCCTGTTTACGATACGGAACTTTTGGATACACCAACACCAGACTTTGAGTCAGTTGATGTATCAGCCTCTCGGCTCATGGAGCGGACCCTCCCGAACGAGCTTGCTGTGTGCGGGGACCCTAGTGTTGGCTGCGACTTCGATGATGACGACTATACAGAGATCCTCAGTGGATTCGACTGCGACGATGATGAAAACAGTACGGGAATCCTCCATGTTTTCGGCAGTGACCACTACGGTACATCTTGGGAAACATCAACTCCAGACTACATGTCAGTTGATGCTTCGACCTCTTAGATCGTGGAATAGACCCTCCCGGAACGAGCATGCTGTGTGCAGAAACCCTAGAGCCGGTTGAAACTTGACGTATGCTGATCGAACGACTCAGTGAGTTACAGATAGCCCAGTGGGGAGCACTTGGTTGTAGCGGCAGACCCACGGCGGAGGAGCGCTTGGTTGTAGCGACAGACCCACGACAGAGGTGTGATGGGTTGTAGCGGCACAGGGGAGCGCTTGGTTGTAGCGGCAGACCCACGACAGAGGTGCACTTGGTTTTAGCGGCACAAAGGAGCGCTTGGTTGTAGCGGCAGACCCACGACAGAGGTGCTCTTGGTTGTAAGGGCACAAGGGAGCACTTGGTTGTAGCGGCAGACCCACAACAGAGGTGCGCTTGGTTGTAGCGGCATAGGGGAGCGCTTGGTTGTAGCGGCAGACCCAAGACAGAGGTACGCTTGGTTGTAGCGGCACAGGGAAGCGCTTGGTTGTAGCGGCAGACCCACGATGGAGGAGAGCTTGGTTGTAGCGGCACGGGGGAGCGTTTGGTTGTATCAGTAAGACCACAGTACCCGACAGGTGGAGTACTACAGCAGTCCAAGGTAAGAGGGAAGTTCTTGGTCGTAGCGGCATAACCACTGTACTAGATGGAGAAGGAGTTTCCCAATAGCTTTGGGTTCAACTTCATGATCGTTCCTATGTGGGTCATTGCGAGGGTTAGTACCTACAGATCCTTTGTGGGTCCGACGGCTTAGATGAATTAGTGGCTACATCTGATCATGTCTAACGTCATATGAAGAAGTACCCTTGTGAGCTGAATCTTGTTTTGATTTCCTCTGTGGATTGTGTTGTGCTATCCTGTGTGGATTTACGTTTTACTTTCTTTTGTGGATTGTGTTGTGCTATCCTGTGTGGATTTACGTTTTGCTTTCCTGTGTGGATTGGGTTGTGCTTGGGCTCGGATGTTAGAGCCAGACGGAAATTTATGACTTAGGTATATGTATGGGAATATACCTAAGCAGTATCAGATGTTACTTCGCGATTGTATATTTCTTTTGTGGTTTATCCTTTGTGGATTCTGGGAGACCATTGGGGATCTCAGGGTCCCTACTAAGTAGCTCATACTCACCCCTGCACGGGCTATGCCCGCACTATGTTGTGTTGGTTGTAGACGACGGACAGCGCTGATCGTGGTGGAGGCTTGTGGAGAAGGACGGTACCTGAAGGTGGACCACTGGGCGGGGTGTACTCGGAGCGGACGGTTGGACCGAGGAGCTATGGAGGCTATTTGTTCTCACCCTTCAGGTGGGACTTCTAGAGGACGGCTCGACGTGGTGGATTTTCTTTTCAGTTGCTGTTTTTCCCCATTCAGTTGTACTTTATTGTTGGGCTTGTATTTCCGGCCCCTTTTACTTTCAGCACAGCTTGTTACAGTTTTTACTTAGTGTTTACTTTTCCGCTTTCTTACTCTGTGGTGCTTGTTTGCTTTTCAAAGGCAATGACTTCCCTTTTTCGGGATTTACTCCTTAGTGCTAGTCACCAGCCCCTGGCCTATGAGAGGCGGGCTTGGGGTAGTCACGGCACGGGCCCCGAGGATGGGTCGTGAAAAATGAGCCTTGGCTTATGCTTATTCCATTTAAGTTTTGTTGCCACATTTCCATATTATGATTATCATGATTTATCTTTCCATTATGTTCTTGTTTCTATTGTGCTACATTGATATGCCTATTTTATAACTTTTTTTGTATTAATATTGTTATTCCATATTTATTCCCTTACTTGGATTTATAGCTCACCCTTTTCTTATTCATGTCCTCAGGTTATCCCATGAAATTCTAAGTACGAGTGAATTTGGTTGTCATGTAAAGGATGTTTTGGATAAATATGTTGTGTGTTTATTGTTATAAGATGTTATGTAATGTTCATATGTGCCAAAGACACTAGAAATATCGATCTTCTATGTTGTATCAATAGAATATTATGTTATAAATTAGGTTTAATTGTGTAATAAAAAAGAAGGGTTGTTTTAATTTTCTATCCTAATCATCACATATATATTTTTACTATAGTTTGGGATAATCATCTTTAACATTTACTATTCTTTTAAACCCATAATATGTAATTTATTTAAATTATCATATCAATAGGGTGCTGAATTTATTACACAATAAAATTTTCTAATAATAAATATTTATATAAAATACTCCAATTTAATTAAATAATGTCCAGTTAGTCAAAAAATTCGATGGAAATAAGTTTTGATCAGTTAAAAGATTTATAAAAGAGTTATTAAGCCTTAGTTAAAATAAAATTTTAACTATTTTAACTTTTGAAATAAATTTAGTGAATGAAAATCATATATAAGCACCCATTAAGATTCACTATCAAATTATTAGTTTTGATTTATGTTTAAAACAAATCCACCTTAATGCTTTGAAATGATGCAAAAAAATACAACCAAATTTGGACAAGAGATCATTATCAAGAAGAGACCTAATGCCATCCACTTGGAAATCAATTTCTCCCAAAAAAGATTATATAAAATAATCTTGATCCACAACCTTGATTAGCTATACATAATACTAACTAGCTGTCCAAGCCAAACACAGACCTATTCCACAAGAACTACAAGAATAAAACAAACACAAGACTCTCAAGGGCCTCTTCGACAAAACCATGGGTAAAGAAATATAAAAAGATTTCATAATATATCATGTATCTTATAGTTAAAGCACAACAGATATTATTTGCTAAAAAAAATTGGTAAACCAAATAGTTCTTGAATAAAAATGAAAAAAATAATGAGCAAGTATAAATATGTAAAACGATGATGTTTCTCGGTCTGATGTTCTCTAAAGCTCAAGTCTATTTAGATGTAGATTGGATATGAGATTGAGTTATTTCTCAGAAAAATGAAAAAACCAGGGAATCGTAATCTCTCTTGTTCTGTATATAGGAAAGGATCTTTATGTTCCTTATTCTCCACTCTTTCTCAGTTTGGTGTAGGAAAGATGCACCATATAAATATCATTACTAAATGGCACACTTGAACATCTATATCCTAATTTTATATCCTTCATGAGGGTGAGTTCCTTGATTATATAGTGTTTCATTATATAGTTATAATTTAAAGAATAATTATATGTATATTTTTCATCCTCATAATCTGGCCTTACACAATATTTAATGTTCTCTTGCATAATTTACAAATAGTTATTAAAATAATATTCAATATTAAATTCAAAAATATAGTTGTTAGAATTATTTAATTAAAATATCCAGGAATAGTGATAGTTAATCATTATGATTATTAGTAAACTAGGGAATTGACTCATCCTAGTGTTTATATAAGTTGGTGGTGATTCTGAAATGGTGATTCAGGCCGATAGTAGGTCCTATGGAAGTAGGTCATTCTCAACAGAAACTCATCTCCCTAGTGAGTCTTTTATGATGGAAAGTATTTTCAACAATTTAACAAATATCTTGGTAGTAGGTAAAGTGTAATAGTATGTCATATTCATTGGAGAATAAAGTCTAGTGATGAATTAATTCTATAAGTTAGTCATCCTCAATGATGAATCCTTTATAGAAGTTGGTCTTTTCAATACTTATACAAATTCCTATCATGACAGTGGCTTAACTATGGCGACTGGTCTTTCTGGGTAGTGACTTATCCTTAATGGTGAGTCATTTCAATACTTAGACAAATTCTCAGAAAACTTTTTTATATTATAAAATTCTACCATAAAACATAGAGCTCATTAAAAACATAATTAACATGATTTGTGAGAATTGAAAGAAGGAGGATCCAACAATTTCTAATAAAACTTTGACATTGAAGGAATAATATTTCGAACCAAAGTGGAAATAAAATCTATTTTTATTAAAAAAAAGGATCTGAGTCATTTTAGGAACCAAAGAGAGAAAAATGGCTCTATTAATTGAAAATTCAATGAATAAAAAATTATAATAAAATTAATGGTTTCTATCATGAAAGGATTATATATTATCCTTCAATGGAGATTCATGATAAATAATATTGAATAAAATGAGATTGAAACATAAATCCATTACCAATTTGGTAACTTTTGAATCAAAATCTCATGAAAGAGAGAACCTTAGAGGGATATTTATATCCCCATAAGTTTCATTAGAATAATTAAGAAATAAATTCGGGGTAATTATATACACCACATACAAGAAACAAGTATTGAATATGGAATGTGTCTCTTAGAAATAAACACAAAAGAAAACCCCATACCTCAAGTTATACTTTATTATAAAGTGCTCGAACCTCGTATATAATAGATCTAAATTTATTATAAATCTATAAAAAATCATGTAAATAACAATAATATCATTTATTATACACTTTTAATATTTAACTCCCATATATATATAATTCCTTATTAAAATCATAATTTTTGGGTGTTAACAATTTTTTTTCATGAGAATTTTGGTTCAGTAATTATAGTCCATAAACATTGATCAGGGTCCCATGATATATAATATTTTAATAATTGTATAAATATATTATAGATTCAATATACATATATATATAATAATCTATAAAATGCAGGGAAAGAAAAATGATGTACACCGTGGAGACGGTAGGCCATATGTATGTTTGAAATATGTTTTCACTTTTTTGAAAGATGTAAAAAAAGAAAGGTAAAAAAAATTAACCATTAAAATATTTTTTAGTTAATATATACCTTATATATTCATTAAATATATCCTTATCATCATACTTGTAAAAATGGATTGAAAAACGATTCACATTGCTTCGTGGAGGTGGTAGTGGACATATACGCATAACCAATGTTTTTGTTTTCAAATGACTGTGAAGGTAATAAGGTATATATTGAATTATAATTGTAGAAAAATAATTATATCATAAATATAATTTATAAACAATAAACCAATTATAATAATCATCCATGAATGGTGGTGATAGAAAATTAATTGAATCACTATGTAAAGATGATAGTCCACACTTATATACAAGGAACATTTTAACTTCCCATTTAATGGAAAATAGGTTGAATAAAAGTTCTTCCACAATAATAATAAAGTTTCATTATATTTAAGATACTTAATTTATTATTTTAAAATTTTTACCATATATTTATAGATGTTATTAGAATAAATAATTTGAAATAGGCTAGGTAAGATGATTATCTCTCCCTCGTTTGCCCTATTTTAGGTATTCTCTTAAGAAACCTTTGAATTGTCCATTAATAAGATCAAAACCTATAATTCATGGATATTAATGTTTATAAGACAATTTTTTGGGGTTTTGTCAATATATATGGCTAAAAATGGCGTACATAGAGAATACATGGTTATTATATAATAAGTGGGGAGTGGACACACTTTAAATTTCATAAAATATTAAAATATAATAATTTATTTTTCCAGAAAAATGTTTCAAAATGGATAGATATTAAATTTTTGGATATTATTACGTATTAATGTTTCCATATAATAGTATTTATACAATATTAATTGTAAAATTCACCCTTATCTCTTGATTTAACCTCACTAAAAAACTTGTTTTCACCTTAATTTTGGTAAGCGATATTTACTGAAATAACTATTCATTATAAAAAACATTAAGTTGAAAATATTTAAAAATATAAATTATTATTAAACAAAATATGGATTCATTTTTATCAAATTAAAATCATATAATTAAAATAATTTAATTTAAATTAATCCCATAAAACGTGATGCAGTTCAATTTTCTAGAATTTGTTTTCCTAAGCAGAAATTTTTTTATTAAAAAATAACACATAAAATTATTTAAAATAAACTAAATTATATTATTAATTTTATAAATGATGTAATTTTACATTTAAAGAAATTTAAAACAAAATGGAACTTCGTATATTCTTCAAATGAAAAAAAGTTTTCATTAAAAATATGTAATTTTCACCATTCATCAGAAAATCAATGATTTCAAAAATTAATCAGAAATTCACTCTACGATAATTTTAAAATGATGATTAAAAATTTAAATTTAATTTTTTAAAATATAATTTCATAAAATTTATTTAATTTATTATTTTATTTTCCCACAAATATCAATAAAAATAATTTTTAAGGAAAATTGTATTTTTAAAGAATATAATGACTTTACTAAAAGTTGTGTACTTATTAATATTTTAAAATATATATATATATATATATTATTTAAAATTTGGGTATTTATATTCACTACACCAACTCATTGGCTAGGTTATAATATAATAATACATTTTGGTTCATTTAGACTCGGGGTTCTGTGCATTATAAGATATTAATGAAATTAAATTATTTGAAAATAAATATTTCATAAAATCTGAGGGTGTAACATTCCACCCCCATAAAATTAATGTTTCTATGAAATTTTTTCAATCTAATATAAATAATTGAGAATATCTCTATTTTATCACATCTATAGGTCCCCAAGTAGTTTCTCTAAATTTTTGATGCCTTGAGATAATTTTAACCAGGTGAGTAATGTTATACCGTAAAAATTTATATATACTATCAAAGATTTATAATGGTTGTTCTTCATAGGTAATATCATTATCCAGTGGTGAAACATCTTAGTTGAATAAATTTGGATGATTAGTTATGTACTTCTTAAGGATGTATATATAGGAAACATTGTGAACTTGATAGTAATTCGGTGGATGTTCTAAGTGATAAGATACAATCTACACTCAATCGAGAATATCGATTGTGAAAATATAAATAAGGAATAGATTTAACTTATTTATTAATCAAAGAATATTCTTCCCAAGAGAAATTTATAATAATACCTTCTCACTAACTTGGAATTCTAAATTTCATTAATGGCGTTCAATATAATTTTTCTCTCAAATCAAACCCATCTTGATGTGCTATTGAATAGATCATACATTATTTTCCATTTACTAAACTAACATGGGTACCAATAGATTTCATTATCCAACTTTATCACTCAACATTATAGTTCCAAACTTATTTACATAGAATAACACATAAAGTTCCCTCAGAATACCTGAGTGAAAGCTATTGTTGTACAAAAACTCAATTAAAGTAAAGTGTTGATCCCAACTAGAAATCAAATCCATTGGAAAAGTTATCATCATATCCTCCATGGATTTAATGGTTCTCTCAGATTGATCATATATCTGAGGATGATATGTATTACTGAAACACAAATTTGAATCTAGATCATGCTAGAAAAATTCACCAAAATATTGAGGTAAACTACAAATATAGATCAAATGCAACATAATGTGGTAATATATTCAAAACTACCCCTTTTTAATCATATATTATGGAAATATATCAATATTAAAACCTTTTTTAATATTAATGTAGCGGGATGTCTTCGTAAGGTGATCAAATACATGAAATATTTCATTATATACCATATATATTTTGGGGGGTCGATTAAAAAAATCCCCGGTGATGTTTTCCTTTTCCCATTTTGGTATGGGTAATGGTCATAACGTCCCCTTAAACTTTTGTCTCCCATACGTTATTTTATGACATACCAAGGACTCAAATGCATACTTTTCAATAACTCTCTTTATCTTATCTAACTAGATATACTCCTTTATATATCTATACATATTTTTAGATATTGGATTAATATATAATGATTAACTATGAGCTTCATCCTACAACTCCATAAAATATAATATGGATAAGACACATACACAGTTCCTGAAACTTATCGTTCCATTACAATAAAGTTTTAACTCAGGAACATTTATTACCTTCTTTTTCAACTGTAAATCTTTCTTATGCACCCATTTAATGTTCACATTGATAGATTTTTGAGCACATATTTGACAAAGATATGATTTCTCCCCTTCTTTCAAGATTTTAAAATCCATATTTGAAAATCCATAATTAATTAATTTTTCATGAACCTCATTTTAAATAATCTTGCATCATACTTCTAAATCAGATAACATCGAACATTGTTCTAGTTCCTAGGGTGTTAATGAATTGATTATTAATTATATTTAATAAAATCATAACATATTTTCTCAAATATATTCAACACATTCTGAGTGAATATATACATTAAACATTTATGATTGTTATATATGTCACACCATTCCTTATAATGTTAATACCTGTATATATTTAATGAAAAAATTACCATAACTTACTCCAAATCATGAGTTAGGTAATTTTTCTTATGAACCTTCAATTTTCATGAGGCATAAGCAATAACCATATCATTATGCATGAGGATGAATCCCAGTCCATTCCTTGATGAATAATTATAGATCAAAAACTCCTCTCTACCACATGGGAGTGTGAGTATAGGTACACTAACTAAACTTATATTCAGTTCCTTGATATATTCCTCACATTTATCTATCCAAAGGAAATTGACTCCCTTCTGAGTTAACATGGTAGTGGATTAGATTTTAATTTAAAATTATCCCCAAATTAATGATACTATATATCCAAAAAAAGAAAATTCTAATCTCAATCAGAGTGGTTAGTTTAGGAAAACATTTAACAAATTTTATCTTTGATGGAGAAACCAATATACCATCACATGATAATACCTGAACAAAAAATGAATCATTATAGAAGAAACCTTTTTACTTGATAAATTTTTCATATATATTATCCTTCCATTAGGTATTCATTACAATCCAGATGTGATCTTCATGATATTATTTTCTCTTAGAATATATAATAATATCATCTAAAAATACTACAAAAAATTGATCATGGTAATCTCTGAACACTATATTCATTAAATAAATGAATATAAAAATGTAATTTGTAATCAAATGGGATCACTATAAATTAATAGTGTCTATAAATCATCTGGAGGGATGTATGAGGTATGTATTCAGTTGTGAACCTCAATTGATAGTATCCAGATCAATGATAAATCCTAGAAAAATATTGATCTCCTCATAATTGATCAAAAAAACCATAAATCTGGGGTAGAGGAAACTTATTATTGATTGTGGTCTTGTTATGTTTTTGATAATCAATGCAAAGTTGAATTGATATATCTCTAATCATAATAAAAAGAATAAGATCACCCTAAGGTGATGAACTTTTCCAAATAAATATCCTGTCAATATTTTCTTGAAGCTAATTCTTTAATTCATACAACTCAATCAATTCCATTATATTTGGATTGATTGAAATATGTGTAGCACTAGTTATGTATTTTATTGAAATATCAATTTCATGATTTGACTGAAGATTTAGAAACTCTTATAGAAAGATATTAATAAAATCTTATAAATTTGGAATATCCTCAATGTTGACTTTCTCCCCAACCCTCTGAGATAAATATCCTTCATGGATATGAATTAAGTCCCATAAGATAGATGTAATAGCTATTGGATGTTTTGATTCATTCTTACAATAATAAATGACTAGTGGTTCATTTTGAATATGATACAACAATTACATTCCTTGAAAATTGATATGGGATATATATAAATAAATCCAATCCATGCATAAAATTACTTAAAATTCAAATATTAGAAGAACCATAATAATTTTCATATGCATGTTCCCAGAAACATCTATAAATGATGAGCTATAAGAATAATATGTGATATTCATTCAATTATAATTTTTCACCACCAAATCAATATCTAAACATTAGGGATATTAATTTACATTCATTAAAACTTTTACTAATAGAAGGGAATTCATATATCTATTCTCAAATAGGGAACATCAACATTTGAGAATACATGTAACCACCCCAACTTTATTATTCTATATTTAATTCCATATTAAAACAAAAAATAGTTAGTGACCCAATCATTGTAAAATCATGTAAATGTTTAGAAATTTATAGGTCTAACTTAGTACTATATAGTGGAATGTTGGGTAAATCCCAGTGGAAGGCATAAAAGAGTATCAGTGAGTAAATATTTTCAGAAAAATTCACTCTATTGTTAACAATTGGTGGGTTATAAATTTAATTAATTTTAACTTTTTTTTATATTTTGATGAAGAAAATATAAGAAACAATTTTTTTCCAAAAATTACTAAGTTTCAAACTAGAGCTATTTTGTACAAATAAGGAAATTCATATATGAAAACAAGAAAAAGAACAAAGAGAAATTGATAAAGGAAGGCAATCAAGAATTATAAAACCACTGGTTAAAAGGATGAATTATTCACTAAATTTTATTGAAATAAACCTCAAAAGATGATTGATAAATGTCACTCGTGAAGATATAGATCAAACAAAAGATTGAATCTTAGAGTTCAACACCCCAATATTCATCAACTGGAATCAAATTTAATTAAAAAATAATTGAATGGAAACTCACCTTTAAATTAAAATGTTAATGAAATCAAATATTGAATGAATGCGTTCAATATCAGTCTCGTCGACTGATTTTGATGTCTTGAATTTGAAATAGTAGAGGTGTGAACAATTTAAATGATAATCAGAATGAATGATGCTGATAAATTATGATTTCATAGAAGAGTAGAGTGAATAAGTTTGATAAATAAACCAACATAATTTTATAATTACTAAGATAATAAATTTAGCCTTGAATCATGTTGATGACATGAATTGAAAACATTCAATTACAATTTGATTAAATTGATAATGAAAGGGGAAGAAATTTCCCTCTCAGTTCTGAATTACATCTTTTTTTCTCCTCTATGGCTTCTATCTCTGAAAAATCTCCTAGATGTCTATTTTGTAAATGTATGGAATAAATGAATGATCTTTTTTATTCTACTTCACGCCTTTTATTTTAAATTTCTTCATTGTCTCCAATCTATCACCCACTACAAGAACCAAATCATCTTTTCCATGATGCATATATTTTTCATTCCTCTAATACTTGGGACTTAAGCAAAACCACTATAAAAACCTACAATCCTCTATTTTTTCATGAACCTAGATGTCAAACTGACTTTTAATTGAATCTACATTGTCATAAAAAATAGTTAAAACATTATTTAATTTTATTAAGATATTTAACTTTTAATAATAAACATATACTTATTTAATTAATATAAAAATTGATAGATTTATGTAAATATTAAAATATTATTTCTATTTGATTACTTGTTAATAAAATTTAACTGATTAATTTTTTAAATTATTTAATTTTATATAAAACATTAATTATCTATTAAATAAATTTATATATATAATTTATTTGTATATGAATATTTAATGTTTAAAGTTAAGTTAATTAATTTATAATTATTATTTTATCTAATTTTAATATAAATGTTTTATGTTATTATTTAATTTATAGTGTTTCATTATAAAAATTATTATTAGATTGATATATAAGTTAAAGTATTAATATTAATACTTTAAAAATATTAATTATATTAAATAATTTTTTAAATAATTTTTTAAATAATAATTATAATTTATATGGTTTTGTTAATTTTTAATCTTAATAATAAATAAAAATATATATATATTAATCCATTAACTGCCTATTTAGAAGAATCATGGGGGGTATTTATCTTTTATAAAGGGGGATTGAGTCAGAATCCGTCTTGCTCCTACTCTCCACAGTAGCACGGCACCGATTCCACCTCGGGAGTGTTCCTCTAGGAATAAAAAAGTAGTGACAGAGGGAATATGAGCTTAACCTTCTTGATCTTACGACACATGGGTCAGATTCTTGCAGCGATGACAACTCCTCTTGTGGTAATGAAAACTCATTGCTCCAAGTACATCGGTGACTCCTTTGATAGTGGCTCGAACTTTGGTGGATTTGTTGGATCTCCTCCAGGTTCATTTCGTAGATCTAGTCATCAAGCAGCTTCATCCCCTCAGATTGTATTGTTTATAGACATCCGATATAATGATATGATGTTGTGATCCCTGGTGGGGATTACCTAGATTCAATAGTGGTGGTTAGTTTGTGGTTCTGTGCAGGGAATGTTTGTTGGAGTTGGTGCTCTAGAAACTAACTTATTTGTACTTTATGAAAAACCTGTATTACTTGGATGAATATTAAAAAACTAAGTATCACATCATGACTTATCTTATGCATGACATAGTATGTGATAATTTATTTATAATAGCTATCACATTAAAAGGTCATAGCAGATTCCTACTGTGATGAAAACCCATAAGTGCAATGAAACTATTCTTAAATATAGTTTCAATATCAGGATGATATCATTTGAAGGGATATAAATAATATAGGCTATCAGAGGTTGGGGATCAATAATCTTTGAGTCACATTTTCATGGTGTGTTCCTGTGGTAATATAAAGGAGGATATTATGAGAATGAGACCCACCAGTTGGAAAAACACATTCATAAGTGTCATTGGATGTTTTTATATAAAAACATCTGTGTTAGACCTTAGACATTAAGATTACTATTAATGGGTATTTTGAATCCCACAATTAGATGTATTTCTGAAAACTAGGGAAAACAAAGTTCGCGGCGAGGTAGGATATGTTGGGTGCGTCACGAGTAATATCTCATTAATGAATAAGGAAATATATTTTTTTCACTTCTACAGAAGTATATATATCTAGCTCGTTGATAGAAAGGATATAGACTAACTAAATCCATTTCCATGGTGTTCTATAGGCATGTTCAGTTCTACGAAGTAAAATAATGATAAACTGATCACATGGGTTGACGGCACTTGCATTAATCCCTCTTGATTGGAGATATCAGGACAAAAGGATTATATTACACGGTAAGCATTTGTATGAGGTGACATGCCATTGGAAAATCAAATTCATTATCTTGTGTTCCTTAACCCATTGTTGGATAGTAATATTGGACTTTAGGAAAGCCCCCCTAATGCCCACGAGAAAGAGGCCTAGAGGGTCACACACTAAGTGTAGCCAGTATCTTATTTAAATGATTTATTTATTTAACAAGTTGAATAAATATTATTATTGATCGGGGTTTAATAATTATTCAGGTATGCCAGATCCCATTTATTTATTTTCTAGTTATTCAAGAAAATATATTTTGGATGAAATATTTATTTGTTGGCAAATAATGCAGTTATATTTATTTAATAAATAAATTGTTATTATTCAAGGCACGATAAATATTTTAGAGGATTTGAGGACCATGTTATGTATCCAGTGAGAAATAATATTAAATATTTTTTGGTTAAATAATATTTAAATATAAATTCTATGTTAACCAAATGTCATGGAAATAATAGAATTACTATTATTACTGACATGGGGTTTCACATGGAATAACAAATTACATAATATAACTGTGATAATTAATTATTATTACCTGATAAATTAAATTCCCCGTTATTTTCTTATAATTTAAATTATCCATGGGGTCTTTTGATGAAAAAACCATTTTTTGTGTGCATAACATCCTTGGAGAAAGGCTCTCAAGCCTAGAAAACTCTTTCCTCTCCTAGAATACTCTCAAGAACTAGAGAGATCCTTCTCCATCGGATCAAGGAGAATGATTTGGCATCGATTCTCAAGGCGATCAAAGGTTGACATAACAAGAACAAAGATGTTCTGTGCAAACAACCAGAGACTCCTTCAACGATGTTTGGTGATATGTGGAGCACGTGTGGTCCAATTCTAGAGGATTCCTATCATTTTATTCTACATCACAACAAAGCCATAGATCAGACACCTGGTCAGAAGCATCAATGAAGATAGAATCACCTTGGATGTAATTATATAATTTAATTAAATTAATTATAAACAAAATATGTTGTTCCTCTCTTCTATGTTTTGGGTTCTCTCCTTTTTCTTTTATCTTTTATTAAATTTCATGGATACTATTTTTCATAATCTTATTGATCCTGAATTAAACATCAATTATGGAAATTTTTAAAGTTGGGTACACGCCCATCCTGCACTTCTGCTATGCATAGAACCTAGAAGTGGTATCAGACTATTCATATTTTCATTTATAAATTTTTAAATAATTTTTTGATGATTCCTGGTTTAATAATTTAGTTTCTGAATTCATGTTTAATCATTATTTTAATCTAAATTTCAATATATATTCCTCCCTTATCATTTCTCATAGATCTAACTAAAAGGAATAATTTTATGATTAAAATTAAATTGAGGATCTCATCAGGAGGTTCCGACGGTTCTGTCCACATAACACAAAAATACATGCAGTGTAGTCAGATCTATATGTTGTGTATTTGTGTTCAAATAATTATGAGTAATTTTGAAATTACTCAAGATGTTTGCATTAATGACCCATGGTGTAGTTAATTCTTACACTGTGTGTTGACCATGAAATATTGGCACACTATCAACCGAACTACACACTGTGAGGCCCACTAGAAATGGCGTGTTGTCCCTTTGGGTCAGGGTTAAGTTGCATATCCCATACATGGCTTGAAAAGCTGGATACCATGTAACATGGAGTCTAAACAATGTGTGGGACACTGGACATTCCGTGGAATTTGAATATTTCTGAAGCACACCTCACATATCGTTTACATAGGCGTGTACTTTATACGGAGGGTGAGGATGGTACATGCGATGTATTCAGATCTACATTCCATGTACTATTTTCAAATTACATAGATTTAAAAATTTATTATTATTATATGTTTTCCTTGGGACAGGCACATTTTTGTGGGAATAAAACTCGGACACAACATTTAACAGGTTTTTGATATATATATATATTTATATAAATGTTTAATTAATATATGTGTAATGTTCAAAGATATTTACATTATGTATGAGTTTTATTACAATTTTAATTCTGCATGCATGCTACATGTCACAAAGAATAAAGTGAATACAAGTATAAATACATGCTGGGTAGTTTTGGATGGGTATTCACCGGGGTGCTTCCAAGGTAAAAATTATATACAAGGTTATGAATGATAATATGAAGGAAATTTATAAAATGATTAAGGTAAAAAGGACTGATTAATTAATGATAACAATTTATTTATTCATTTTTTATTTATATTAATAATAGTTATTAAATAATCGAATGATATTTTTTACAAAATGCATTCTTCTTTTCATGTATGTGGATGATCATGAGCTAGAATAGACCATTTTATGTGATTGGATCCCTTTTAATTAAATTAAAATTGTTGACATGCATTCCTTCTCCTCATTTATATGCAGGGTCTGTGTGATCGTGATTTCTTTTATCTAAACCCATTTTACCCCTCAAATACGTGTGAGTTAAAAGAATATGTAATGGATGGAGATCCCAAGCTATTAAAAGCAGTTCATGTTTGGAGTTGAGGTGAAACCAATTCTAGGAGATCCGAAGTTGGACTGGTGGAAAGCTAAAAACACAAACCTTAAATTTTTCAAGGAATTGATCTGCTAGGTCAGGGTTAGTTTATCAACTTCTAGATAAACTAACCAATATTTAAGCTTGTGATCATACCCTTTATTTCATTTTTGTCAGTTGTATGGTTATTCATTATGGTTGTTTGATGAGATCACATAATTAATGAAATAACAAGCATACAAGATGGAACTAAAATAAAATGGCTTATGTGTAAATATTCTCTATACATGGTTAATCACTTAATTAAATCCTTCTTAACATTAATAGGAATGTAAAAAGATAATAAGTGTAAATTTATGAATAAAAGATAAAATCCATCAATTAATTATTAAGTTGATATAGCCTTCTATAACATTGGTTATAATTGAATAATTCATCAATGTTCTGGACCAACCCTAGTTGGAGTGCATTAAATTATTGAGGAATTATAATTTTAGGTTGTGGGTTAACATAACATAGATTACGTCAATGGTTGATTTCCCTATCCAAACATGGTATAACTAAGAGGCAAGGGTTGATGGAATCCAAAATTACATATTTCGGGATTGGGTAGTCCACTCAATAGATCAAGGAGCTCTAAGAAAATGTAATTAGAATTTGGAATGCCCACCAAAAACCATTCAAGTTGCTTGACCAACCCTGGTTGGGGTAATGTGAAAGGAAATATGGATCCTTGCCTCTAGAATGTCCAAGAAACATGATATTCTGATGCTAACAATGAGGGTTATTAGGTTTCAACAAAATAGTGGGAGAATAATAAATATTAATTTACTTATATGTCTATATTTATCAAGATAAAGTACTAAAAATCTATTCAAATTAATTTTTTGAAAGAAAAATTAAAATGACATCAAACATATCATTGCGTCCATACTCGAGAAGGAATAACTTATCATCGAGACTAATTTCCAAGAGTGGAAAAGGTTACTTCAATTTATCCATTTCCATGAGAGGAAAATTTATGTGCTGGAAGAGCCTTTACCAACTGCTCCTGGAATTGAGGTGAGTGATGATGATCTATCTATGTATGAGAAACATCTTAATGATGTTACAGATTTTCGGTACCTCATGATATCATGCATGACCAATGATCTCTTTATACAACATAAATAAATGGATTCTTATATCACAATGTCTCACCTTCGGGATCTCTATCAAGAGTATGAGAGATATGATTGTTATGAGATCTCTAATGATTTTTTCATTACTACTCTTGGAGTGTATGTGCTAGGTGGACCACATATAGTCAATATTATTGGATACATTGAGCATCTGGACAACTTTGGGATTAAATTCCCAAATGAGTTGCATATAGATATCATACTATCATCACTACCCAATACCTTATATAGATTTATTATTAATTATAATATAAGAAATATTGAGAAGATTATATCCAAGATTCATACCCAAATTCGCAATGTTGACAAGGACATGGCGCGTGAAAACCCCTGCAGTACTTATAGTGAATAGAAAGAGGAAGGACAGGGCAAAGAGGCCTAAGATTTATAAACAATATAAAGCCTCTGAGCACCGTCCAACCAAGAAGAAGAAGATCCATAGGTAGGGAAAGGAAAAGAAGGAAGTATGATTTGCATGTAGTAAGTCAGGCCACTAGAAGAGGAACTACACCCAGAGGCAAGGGAAATCCAAATGTGTGTTCTTTATTTAGTGCAATATATCCATTTAAAAAAATTGTCTATTAGATACAACTTTTGGGGACAACATATGTATTCAAATACAAGAACCATGTAGATTATTGAAAATTTCTTGAGGAGAGGTGGATCTGCGAGCTACTAATGGTTTAAGGCAAGATTATCTTTATATTGGTGACTACTACCTCACATTGCTAATGATAATGATTTTTGTTTTACATGGATGTTATTATGTACTTAGTGTTACCAAGAACATAATTTCTATATCGTGTTTAGATACAGATGGATTCATTTTTTGGTTTAGAAATAAATGTTGTTACTTTTATATGGACAATATATGTTATGATATGGTGCATTTAAATAACAGTCTATATGTATTAAATTATGAGAAAAAAGTGTAGGAAATTGATAACAAACCATGTACACATGAATCATGCAACACCAACTTATGGAATCCCCATCTCAGATATGTAAACGAATAGAGATTGACAAATCTCTTTCATCATGGGTATTTAGACATTTCTATCCTAAAACCAATTGATAGATGCCATGCTTGTTTACAAGGGAAAATGACCAAACCACCATTTACTGGATTGCATGAAAGGAAAATATAGCTTCTAGGATTGGTACAAACTGATGTGTGCAGACCTTTTACAGTAGAATCTACAGGTGGGTATTCTTATTTCATTAATTTTACTCATTACTTGAGTAGATTTGGGTATGTCTACTTACTGAGGTATAAGTTCGAGTCCTTTGAGAAATTAAAAAAAGTTAAATAACGAAGTAGAGAATCATCTTAGTAAAAAGATAAAGAAGTTCCAATCAGATCTAAGTGGAGTATATCTTAACCATGATTTCATCGACCTTTTATGGAAGTCTAGGATTCTATCACAACTCTATCCACATTATACACCACAGTGGAATGAATTTAGTTAAAGGAGGAACTGTACATTGTTGAACATGGTAAGGGTGATAATGAGTCACACAGATATGCCATTATCCTATTGAGTATATGAATTGAAAACTGTTGCATACACATTAAACCAAGTACCAAATAAGGAGGCAAATGGGATTCTCTTTGAGCTATGGAGTGGAAAGAAACCCAATTTGTCATATAAACATGTATGGGGATACGAGGGCTTTTTAAGGATTTATGAGGCAAAAAACTAGCACCCTAAGGCATAATGTGTATCTATATAGGGTATTCCAAGGAAAAAACGATATTACATATACAACCCCTCAGATAAGAATGTGAATGTTGTTAGATAGGCTGTCTTTATTGAGAAAGAAAATACTAAAAAAGGATAGTGGGAGAAAGATTAACTTTGATGAAGTTCATGATGAAGATACACTGGAGTTGGTATAGGAACAAGTTCCACAGGTCCCTATGGAAGTGGTAGTTCCTAAAACACAATTAATGTGTAGGATCACAATTGAGCTATGGGAAATAGAGAGATATGGTTTCCTCATCACCGAGGATGGTGACTCATTATTGTTGGACAATGATGAACCTCTTTCCTATAAGGAAGAAGCAGGGAGATCAAAAGTTGAAATATGGATAGAAGCATTGAATTATAAGATGGATTCCATGTATCATAACCAAGATTGGGTTTTGGTTGATGCACGAGTTGATGTAAAACCTGTTTGGTGTAAATAGGTATTCAAAAAGAATCTAAACATGGAAGATCAAGTTAGTACCATTAAATCAAGGTTAACGGTTAATGTTTTTAAACAACGTTAAGGAATTGACTATGATGAAACCTTTTCACTAGTTTTCATGTTTAAATCCATAAGAATAATTCATTCCACAATAGATTTTCATGACTATGAGATTTTGTAGATGGATGTCAAAACTGCATTCCATAATGGAAACCTTGAGGAAGATGTTTATATGAAACAACTAGAAGGGTTTGTGACCCCAAGTGATTCTAAAAGGGTATGTAAATTACATAGTTAGATTTTTGGATTAAATTAAGCATCTAGGTCATGGAACATTTGATTCGACGAATCCATAAGGGAATTTCGTTTCGTTCAGAATGAATGTGAGCCATATATTTACAACAGGTTTAATGGGAATGCTGTCATTATAATAGTAGTGTATGTTGACGACATATTTCATATTGGAAACAGCATACCAGTCATGTAGTTAGTCAAGTACTATTTGAATAAGTGCTTCTACATGAAGGACATAGGTGATGAATCATACATTCTAGGGATCAAAATCATTCATGAAAGATCCAAGAGGATTCTTGGACTAAGCCAAAGTACATACATTAACCAGGTACTAAAGAGATTTAGTATGGAATAATCCAAGATGGGATTGGTTAGAGTTTCAAATGGTATACATATTTCAAATAAAATGTGTCCCCATACATAACTTGAGAAAGATAAGATGAGTAAGATTCCATATGCTTCAATAATATGATATATCATGTATTCCATGTTATGTACCAAACATGATGCTTCTTATGCACTGATCATGGTATAAATATATCAAGAAGATATATGAGAACATTATTGGATTGCTATCAAGAATATCTTTAAGTATCAAAGAATAACATTGGATATGTTCCTAGTGTATGGAGGAAATGAGGAGCTTGTCATCAGAGGGTATGCTGATGCTTATTTTTAGACAGATCAGAATGATCTGTAGTCACAAACAGGATATGTTTTATGTTTAAATGGAGGATATGTGAGATAGAAGAGTTCAAAGTTACTATTTATCATTAATTCTATGGTATAGTTAGAATATATAGAGGCTTATGATGTATCCAAGGAAGCCATATGGATTCAGAACTTTGTCCAAGATCTTTATGTGATTCCCAATAGTAAAGATCCCATTACATTGTATTATGATAATAATGCAACATAGGCTCTTGATGAAGAGCCAAGGTCACATCAACAAACAAATATCATACTCTAAAAGTATCACCTTTTGAGGGTTTTCTGTCAAATTGGTGATGTTTTAGTGAGAAGAGTGTCCACATAAGAGAATGTGGAAGCCCCCTTGACTAAAGGTCTATCTCATTAGAAGCATGAATATCATGTGAGAGCTTGTAGGCTTAAGTTTGTTAGAAGTTGGATCTAGTGCAAGTGGGAGTATGTTGGAGTTGGTGCTATAGAAACCAAATACTTTTTAATTTATGATAAACTTGTATTCATTTGATAAATATCAATAAAATACATAGCACATCATGATTTTTCTTCTGCATGACCTAGTATTTTATAATGTTCTATAAATAGTAATCTCATTAAAAGGTTTCAGCATATCCCTGGTATGAAGAGAACCAAGAATTTCAATGATATTATTCTTGAGTATATGTTCTACGGCCAGATGAAATCATTTGAAGGGACACAAAGGATATAGGCTATCTGGGGTGAGGATGCACGAAACTTTGAGACACCTTCTCATGGTATACAACCTTGGCAATATTCATGAGAATAATATGAGAACAAGAACTGAGAGTAAAAAATCCACATTCATAAGTTTCATTGGATGTTCCTATCTGTATATTTGTGTATTGGTCCTTAGTCTTTAAGATTAATAATAATGGGTACAATGAATTGCGTACTTAGATATATTGATAAAAACCATGGAGAAATATGTTTGCAGCACGGTAGAATATGTTGGGTGTGTCCCAAGAAATACTTTGTTAATGAATAACGAGAAAATGGATTTGTAACTTCTATGGAAGTAGATATCTCAAGAAATTTGATAGAAATGATATAGCCTAACTAAATACATGTCCATGGTGTTCTCTAAGAAAGTTCAATTACATGAAGTCAAATGATGGGAAATTGAGAACACGGGTTGATGGAACTTTCATGAAACCTCCTGGATTAGAAATATAGGAAAAAAAGGATTATATTACATAATACGACTTTGTATGAGGTGACATGTCATTGCGACATCAATTTCTTTCTCCAGGGTGCTTGAAACTGTTGCTAGGTAGAAATTTTAGATAATAGGCAAGCTCGCCTAATGACAATGAGAAAGAGGTATAAGGGGTCACACACTATGTTGGGCCAGTATATTAGTAAAATAAATAATATTACCAGTTGTAGTTTATTATTTACACAAGTATTCCTGATTTTATTTATTTCATCGCTAGTTATTCACGAGAATATATTGTTAAAATAGTATTTATTTATTGGTAAATAGTGCAGTTATATTTATTTAATGATAAAATAGTCATTAACGAAGTCTTGATAAATGTTGAGGATTTATTGGTTGACGATGTTATGGGTTCGATGAGAAATTATATTATATATTATTTAGTCAAATAATATACAAATATAACATCTAGGTTAAGTACATTTAATGTAAATAATAGCATTTTTATTATCATTCACACGAGGTTTCACATGGAATAATAAATTAAGTAAGGACACACGTGAAAATTATTTATTATTACCTGGTCAATTACATTCATCATTATGTTATTATTATGTAAATTATCCAAGGGGTCATTCGACTGAAAAACCAATCATTATGTGTGAAACATATATTTAGAAAAGATCTTGAGCTAAGAGAACTCTTCCCTCTCCATGAGTGCTCTCAAAAACTAGAGAGATCATACTCCACCAGATCAAGGAAAATGATTTGGAAGAAATTTTCAAGGAGATCGAAATAAGAAATCATAAGAACAAGGATCTTATGCGCTATCACCCGAACACTTCTTTAGTGTTGTCCGGAGATGCACAGAGAACGTGTGGATCACCTCTATAGGATTCCTATCGTTGGATTCTACATTGCAAAAAATTCACAACTCGGACCTGTGGTCAGATGCATTAGAAAATAAAGAATCACCTTGGAGGTAGTTCTATAATTTAACTAAATTAATTATAAATAAAATATGTTGATATTATATTCTCAGTTCTAGGTTCTCTCAATTATATTTTATCTCTGACACAATTCCAAAGATACTAGAATTCATCATCATATTGATCCTAGATTATTCATTTATTATAGGAATATTCAAGGTTGGGTACAAGCCCATCCTTCACTTCCACTACACCTGAGCGTGTACTTCAGATAGACAGTGATGAGGGTACATGCCATGTAGTCAGATCTACGTACATTGTACTGTTTCCAGATTATGCAGATTTAAAAATTTATTATTATAATATGTAACCCTTGAGACATGTACCTTTGTGTTGGCATAATGATGAGTCACAACATTTGATAGGTGTTTGATATATATATATATATAAATGTTTAATTGACATATGTTTAATGTACAAAGATCTGCACATCATGTATGAATTTTATTACAATTATAATTCAACGTGACTACTACATGTCACAAAGAATAATGTGTATACAAGTATAAATACATACTGGGTAGTTTTGGATGGGTATTCTTCAGTTTTCTTCCATGGTACAAGTTATGTACAAAGTTATGGTTGATAATCTCAAGGATATTCAGAAAATGATTAAGATAAAAAGGACTGATGAATTTAAGATAATGATTAATCGATTCGAGAGAAAGTTATCTTAACAAGAATGATTATATAATTGAATGACAGTTTTATTAAATTCATAATTTTATGCATGTATGTGTATGATCAAGAGCTAGAAAAACCATTATATGTGATAAGTTACCTTTTAATTAAATTAAAATTGTTGACCTACATGTCTTCTCCTCATTAATATGTGGGTTCTATGTGTCTATTATTTATTTTATGTAAACCCCCTTCTACAACTCACCCACATGTGAGTTAAAAACATATTTAATGGATAGAGATCCCAAGCTAGTATATGTGATTTAGGTTAAGAGCCTAGGAAAAACCAATCCAAGGAGATACAAAGGTGGACATGCGGAAAGCTATAAACATGAACCATAAATAATTCAATGCGTTTCTCCCCTCAGTTAAGGATATTTTATCAACCTATAGATAAAATAACCAATAGTAAATCAAAAGATAATACCCTTTATTTTATTTCTATCAGTTGTATGGTTATTCATTATGGATGTTTGATGTGATCACATGATTAATGAACAAAAAATATTACAAGATAGAACTAAAATAAAAATTTCTTATGCGTAAATATTATCTATACATGGTTAATCACTTTAGTATATCCCACTTAACATTAACAAGAATATGAAAAGATAATAAGTAGAAATTTACATATAAAAGATAAATCCCTTCAATAAAGTATTACGTCGGTATAGACTTCCATTACTTCAGTTAGAATCGAAAAACATTTCAATGCTTTTAACCAACCCTTGTTGGGGTGATACTAGCTCAACCTATTTAGAAACATAATCCACAACCACTAAAATATACTCATTCCCATGAGATGATGAAAAATGTCCCATAATGTTTAACCCCCAAACATAAAAATTCAGAAATTATAAAATTCCTTTCATTGGTAATTAATGATTCCTTGAAACAATGTACAACCTCTAACATCTATCACATACTACAACATAATTTTTTGAATCTTTGAATAAAGTAGGGCAATAAAATCTAGCTTTAATAACCTTTTGTGCTATCCCTTCTCTACCATGATGTCCACCCCCAAAGTAAGGAGTGACAACTCTCTAGTATAGGTTGCATTTCCTCCTGTGACACACACCATCTAAAAATACCATCAACACATATCATAAAGAGAAAGGGGTCATCTAAAATATAATATTTCTGTTCTGGAATGAATTTTTTTCCTTTGGTTATTAGGAAAATCCTTTGGAATTAAATCTTTTGCCAAAAAATTGAAAATTCTGTAAACCAAGAAGAATACCTAATAGAGTCACTGAGAAGCATGTCATCAGGAAAGGAATCATTTATCTCCCTGGAATATTCACATTTGGTATTTGGAATCCTAGAAAGTTATTCTATAGATATATTCTTATCTCCTTATTTATATCTAATTTCCATGTGAAACTCTTATAATAGAAGGATATGTTTAATAATCTTGTTTTTGGATTTATTTTTAGCGAAAATGTATTTTAAGGTGGAATGGTTAGTGAATTTGATGAATTTAAAACCAAGAAGATTATGCCTAAAATTTTCTAGTGAGAATACAACAACTATGAACTCCTTTTTAGTAGTGGTTTAGTTCCTTTGAGCCTCATCTAATAGTTTGCTAGCACAAGAAACCAGATGAAACTTTTTATCTCTCCTATATCCTAAGACAGATCCAACATCCATGTCACAAGCATCTCACATTAATTCAAAATGTAATGTCCTATTAGGAGAAGTGATGATAGGTAATGTAGTGAGTTTTTCATTTTACAGATTAAAATATACCAGATATTGTTTATAAAAAACATTGACAGTATCTTTAACTTATATATAACACAAGGTATTTGTTATTTTTGAGACGTATTTGATAAACCACTGATAATAATAATAATTCCCTATAAAACTCATAACACCCTTAAAATTTTTAGGAGTTGGTAGTTTTTGAATAGCTTCAATCTTATTAGTGTCAACCTCTAAACACCTCTTGGACACCTTATGTCTAAGAGCAATCCCTTTAATGACCATGAACTGTCATTTTTCACAATTGAGAACTTGGATGGTCTCCAAAAATATCTCAAACACCGATTCTAAAAATTTAAAAAAAGTATAAATTGTGCTACCAACTATTTATAAATAATCCACAAAATACTCTATGATCCTCCTAATCATGTCAGAAAATATATTCATCATACATCAATGAAATGTTATTGGAGAACCACATAAAAAAAAGGAAATTAACCTATAGAAAAATGTCCCAAGGGTAAAGTGAAGGTAGTTTTTTCTGGATCCTCTCGAGCTAATGTAATGTAGTTGTAACTAGAATAGCCATCCAGAAAACAGAGGAACTCATTTCCAGCAAGCCTCTCAAAAATTTGATCAAGGTAGGGTATTGGAAAATGGTCATTTGTAGTGGCTGAATTGAGCTTCATATAGTCTATACTTAATATTTATTTGGAGGTCTTCATGACTTTAATTTCTTCATTTTTATCATGGGTTATAACAATGAAACCACCGTTCTTTGGGAAAACACAGATTAGTATAACCTAATTATAATCAAAGATGGGATAGTTCATTCCAATATAAATAGGTTTAATTACTTCATCTCCTACAACTTCTTTCATGTTGGGGTTCAATATTTTTGACCCTCTACTCTAGGTTTGTGGTCTGGTTCCCTAGGGATTTGACGCATGAACAATGAAGATATAATCCATTTAATATGATTTATGGTCCAACAAATTATATATTTAAATTTATTTAAAACAATTAAAATTTTTTCCTCTTGATTAACTTTAAGTTCAACTAATATAATGAAAGGCATTGTGTAATTTTCATCCAAAAATAAATATTTATGATGTGAAAAAGTGGTTTTAGCTATAATATGGAAAATTTTCCTATTTAAGGAAGAATCATGGGCCTATGAGGTCCATGTTATTCAAAATTTATTTTATAGGGCGTTTTAAAAGTTTAAAGTTTTACAGTTTCATGAAAAAAGTTAAGGTTTCTCTCACTATTGTCCAAAGTAGATAGATCACTCTCATAATTCTCAAGATTAGAATTCAAAATATTTATCAAAGACAAGTCAACATTAGTTTTCATCTATACTTATACCTCATCAAATTTTTCATAGTTGTTGACGAAACATAATCATCATTAAGTTCTATCAAAGAGTATTTATGTTTGGAAGTAGATGATGCATCTTGATTAGGAGTAGAAATTGGAATATTTTCTAGTTTTGGAAAATTTTCTAGAATGTCATTTTTAAATGATTTTATAGTTTGTGAACCATAATTTTTTTATTCTAGATTTATTTCTTCAGAAAAGTTTTTATTTTAATATTCTTCTAAATTTTAAAATGAGTAACCATCTTCCAAGTACTATATCTTAGAAAAATTTTAAGAAAATATTGGTCCTTTTACATTTTTAATGAAATTTAATTCCTCTTGTTACTCTCCAATTTTAATGATAAGTTGACCCATAGATACATCAATAACTTATCCACTATTGAAAAAGAAGGGCCTACACAAAATTATGGAATCCTCCTGGCCACACTGCATATCGATGACTAAGAAGTTAGCTGAAAAAAATAGCTTCACAACACCTTCTAGAATGTCAAATACCCTTCCTATATGATGTGTAAATGAATGGTCAGATAACTATAAGATGAATATGGTGGGTTAAAGATCACCTAATATCAACTGTTGGAATATTTATTATGGGAAAAGGTTGATACTAGAACCGATTTCACATGAGGAGTTGAGTTGAAAATAATTCCTTAATGTGTATAGTGTGAAAAAACTACCCAGGTCTTTGAGCATTGGAGGTATTTTATTTTTGAGTATAACACTACACTCCTTAGTGAGGATATATGCGATAAAATCATTATGTGTATTTTTTTTGTAAATAATTTTTTAAAGAGATTTCTAGTAAGATGGAATTAGGATTCAATGAAAGGGGTATTAACTTGGATCTTAGTTAAATGTCCAAGGAACTAGAGGAGCTCAGCCTTATTTTTAGTTTCAAGTTTCATCTTTTCTAGGAAAGGGATGGGTGGGGAAAAATTCCTCATAATAATATGTATTTCCCCCACATCTTCAAAGGTTTTATCTTTTTTCTTATTTTTATTTTAAAAAATTGCAGATTGATTTCCGTGTGAAAAGTTGAGAATTTTTTTGTTGATTTACAGATTCACTGAATATTTCATTTTGGGAATTTGTAAAGTCTCTTTTAGATTCATTTTGATTGTTAATGCCACTTCTTGTTAAACATCCATGAAATTATCAATATGGTTAATTTCAGTTGTGTTAGGCAGACTATCTTTATCCCTTGATGTCGTATATCTATATAGTTTTCCCATTCGAGTTTCTATATTTTTTTTTCTAGCCTCATATTGAATTTTATCAGAATAATTTTGGGCTTGTTTTTTAGTCAAACGATTCTTGAAATTTTCATCTTGAGATTCCATTATGTTGAAGAATTGATCCAGTTTTGCAAACATTTGAGCCTCAAAATTTCCTTGTGAATTAGAAGACTCGCCCCTTGATTGTTTTTGAATGTTTTTTCGAGGTTTTATTTTGCAGGTAGTGGAATTGATTTCTTTTATTATTCCTTATTATTTTTAGTATAGGTTAAGATACTTCATATATCCTTTATTATAATTGTTAGATAATGGGTCATCTTTAGCATCAATCATAGGCCTGTAGTTAACAATATTTTAATTTTATTATTGGGATGACATGTCCAAATTAAGGAAAAAAGCATCAGTGTTACCAAACATGTCACACTGAAGAAAATATTCCCTCAGTGATTGTTTGGGGTTTTGATAGACCCATTGAGTTATAGATTGTTTTCCATTTTGGTTCACTAAGGTTTTTAGTTGATTAGTTAT
Source organism: Viscum album (assembly GCA_963277665.1). Lineage (NCBI taxonomy): Eukaryota > Viridiplantae > Streptophyta > Magnoliopsida > Santalales > Viscaceae > Viscum > Viscum album. Next base: position 152,831,638 of record OY728157.1, read on the forward strand.
TTCAGAACGTTGGGATTTTATTTCTGTTCTAGTTCATGGGTTTTCATTTTTGTTCACCCTTTTTCTTATTGAATTTTTATGTTTAGAATTCAATTCCAGGTTTTTAAAAAAATTTCGTTACCATTAATCAGTATTTTCATTATAGTTACTCCTAATTGATTGATCAACAAGGTTTTTACCCCAAGAGGACCAAATTTTATTGACGGTGTCCATGAGAATATGGGATAGGAGTTGATGATGGGGACACTACCTAAAGTGTTCCCTAAATCTATCCCAAACCTCATGAAATGATTCTTCACACTATTGGTAATATCTTTTGTTTATTTCTAAGATACCTGTATGTATTTAAGGGTAGAATTTCATGATAAATGAATTATAGACTTGGTATTAGTTTTCAATGATATTTTTATTTAAACTTAGGAACAAGTTTTGAGAATTAACTTTATGCAAAAAGAGAAATAATATCATTTTTTGATCATTATCTATGAGCCATAGACGTGGATTCTTTTTTACTATAGTATATAAATCTATAATTTATGATATATGGTCCTCATTAGAGAGTCTATTAAAAGCCGAGAGTAGATAAATGTTGGACTATTTGAGTTTATAGTTTTCGGATCTAGGTGGAAGTCTAATATAAGATGGGTTACTTGAATCTTAATGGAGTTTCAAGTCCCTCATACCAGGCCTATCCATGTCCTTATTGAGTTCAAGTTTAATGTTATAATTTTTTTTAATAAGAACAATATCTCATAAGTAGTCCATTTTAGTTTTCTTTTTCATCTTTATAGGAGTTAAATGTTTATCAATTTTAGGGTATATTGTCACTAATCTATCAACATATGTTCTTGTGCCCATACAAAATTTCATAACATAGAATTATTATATCAAAAAATAGTAACAATTAAGCAATAAAAAAGTGAAAGAAAATTAAAAATAACAAAAATATGAAAAAATCAACAGAAACTAGAAGTACATGATATTTTTTTTATGGTTTTAAATTTTTAATTTATTTTGGTTTTTATATATGTGATTTTTTTGATTTTTTTTAGAAAAAGTGGCCACTCAAAGCCTTCCCCAGAAATTGTTCCAAAAACAAGACCCGATCATCATTAAACTATGTCAAAGTTTAGAAATTTATATTTCCTACTTACTAATATATATTGGATAGTTGGTTTATTCCTAGGGGAAGGAAAAAATAATATGAGTGAACAATGATTTTAAAAACAAACCCCATTTTTTTAATAGTGGGTGGGTTTTCTTTTTAATTTTATTATATTCTTTTATTTTGGTAATGAATGTATAAGAATTTTTTTAAAAAGAACTAAGTTTGAAAATAGTGATATAGTGATCTAACAAGGTAAGTCATATATGAAAACATGAATAAACAGTAATTAAAATTGATCAAGGAAGAAACGTAGGAATTCTAAAACATCTGGTTAAATGGTTGAATTCTTCATTATATTTTATTATAAAACACCTCAAAAAAGGATTGAAAAATCTCAATCACCTATAGATAGATCAAATAGAATATTGAACCTTTCTGTTCGCCAAATCAATATCCTTCAACTACAAAGTATCAAAATGAAAATCCAATTGGAATAAAAATCATCACTCAATTCCAATGTTAATGAAATTAATGTTCAGATAAATACGTTTAAGATCAACCTCAATAATTGATCTTGATGTTTTGAATTTGATACAGCAGATGTGTGAAGAATTTAAATGAAAATTAGAATCAATCTCATTGAATAATTTTTATTTCATAGTATAGTAGAGTGAAAATGTTTGGGAATTAAACCATCATAATTTTAAAATTCCCAGGCTATGAAATTAATCGTAGAATCATATGGAAGACAACAATTGAAAACATTCAATTAAAATTTGATGAAATTGGGGATGAAGGGGAAATATATTTCACTCTTAGTTCCATATTTCTACTCTGTTTTCTCCTCTATGGTCTCAGTCTTCAAAAAATCTCTTGAATGTCTATGATGGGAATATATGGAATTAATGAATGACCACCTTTTTTCTGCTACTCACATTTTCTTCTAAATTTCATTATTTCCTCCAGTTAGTCTCCCACTACACACATGAAATCATCTAGTCCATTGTCCATGAACTGATCATTTTTGCAATGCTTGGGACATAAGGAAAACCCCTCTAACAACCTTTGCTCCTCTGTTTCTTCGCGATCCTAGAAATTAAAATGACTTCTGATTAAATCTACACAGTTAAAATAGAAAATAGTTAAAACATTTTTTATCTTTATTAAAAGATTTAATTTTTAAAATTAAATATTTACTTATTTAATTAAGATAATAATAGAAATATTTATGTAAATATTATGTTATTATTATAGTTTAATTACTTGTTAATAAAATTTAACTAATTATTATTTAAAATTATATTATTTTATTTAAAAAGATAATTAATTTTTAAATAAATTTATATCTTTATTTAGTTTTAAAAGATTATTTAAAGTACAACATTTATTTAATTAATTTAAAATTATTTATTTTATTCAATTTTTTTTATAAACGATAAATGTTATTTGATTATTTATAGTGATTTATTATAATTATTCTTATTTGATTAATATAACTGTTTAAAAATTAAGATTGATAATTTAAAATTATTAATTAAATGAAATAATTTTATTTAGATAATTTTTTAAATTATAATTATAATAATTATTATGGTTTTAATATTTATTAATTTTAATAATAAATTTTAATTTTTAATTTTTTTTAATTTTTTACTCCCATATATGCATGTTTAGTAGCATCATGGGGGAGGGGGTCTTCATCGTCTCATAAGGGGGATTGAGTCGGTATATATCCTGATCATCCTCTTTATAATAGTTAAACACCGGTTCCACCTCGACGGTGTTTCTTCAGGCACGTTCAAGCAACATGGGATGTAATTAGAGCTTGAGCTTCTTGATCTGGCTTTATGAGGGTCAAATTCGTACAACCAATATGGATGCTCTTGTGGTGGAGGCAGCTCTACCCTATAATGAAAATAATGACTCCTTCGATAGTGGATTTTACTTTGATGGATTTGTTGGATCTACTGTAGGTTCAAGTCTTAGATATGCCCATCGAGTTGCGTCATCCAATCAGCATGTGGAGTCTACAAACATCAGATATGAAGATCCGATGCAGTGATGAACTGTGGGGATTAATTCTATTACGATATGGTGGTAAGTTTATGGTTTTGTTTAGGAAATATTAAAGCACCCAAAAACATGTTTTGGATCTGCAGTTCTAGCAGTGTGTGGATGATTGGCTGAGGGTGATACAAACGACAAAGTGTCGATGGTTATATGGTGTCTCAAAGCATGTCGGTGTATTGGAAGGGAAGTGAATCTAATGGTGTCTCCCAAGGATACCAATGTATTTGGTGGTGTGTCTATAAAGGGGAGGGGTGGACGGTGTCTCACTAAGACACTATTGTGTTGGTATTGTGGTAGATGGAGTGAGACACCGTCAGTTAAACTCACGATGTGAGAATGAGACACTACTAGTGAACTGGAAGTGTGTTATGAATCTTTGTTGGAAGTGCCTTATAAGGCACTATTGTAGGCTGGTGGTGTCTCAATATTTTTCTTTAGTTTCAATGTAACCATTATAAAAAAAATATAAAATTAAAAAAGTTAATGTTTATCCAAACTAAATGAGAAAAACACAATTACGAAATTAATTGACTTAAAACATGAAATTAAAAATAAAAATTGAAAAATTTTAAATTTAAAACTATTGGATTAATGATATAAATTAATTAACATAAAATTCAAATCTATGATTAAAAATTAAATTTTAAATTAAATAAATGTAAATAACTTGATTAATTAATAAAAATAAATTACCTAAAACTATTATGACAAGAAGAATACCAATTTAATGAATAAAATAAAGGACATGAATATTAATTGATAGAAAATAATAATTTTAAAGTATAAAAATAAAAAATTGACAATAAAAATTAATTAATCAATGAACTATATTATAATATAAAAAAATAAATGAACTAAAAAACTGAAAAAAAAATTAAATAAATGTTTTAAAAAAATAATTAAAATATGAGGTTAATTTGCAGAATTATGGCCACGTCAATTAGTATTACCATCAGGAATCTTTTATTAAAGTGGTCAATAAAAAAACACTCGTAAGATGTCTAAATCTCAACACCTTCTTTTAATTCAATGAAACATTAGTTTTAACCATATCTATTGATGATTATCATCTATTATAATCCTCTATAATGGTTTACAAATAAAATATGATTTAACAAAAGAATACCACATAATAGTGTAAAGATAGGTGCGTAATAAGAGAACACTAATCATGAACTATAATGATGGTTGAGTTATAATAAACCAACTCTTTTTATGTTTATTACCCCTATATTCATGTATGAAAAAAAATATATTGTTAGTATCTAGATATAGATGTGTTGCTAGGAAATCTAAATAATCCCTTACTTTCCAAAACTATAGGTTTTTATCTAATACATATATTTTTTCCTTGGGTTTTCACCAAATTTTACTAATCTAAATCTCAAAAAATTTACTAACACCTTCTTTAATACCGACAACAATGACCCATACTTTTCATACATTGATATTTTATCTTAATAGAATAATATTTATTAAATGACATTATAATGCATGCAAGAACCACAAATTTTTTAGATTCTTTTGAGACTAGATACCTAATATTCTTAATTAATGGATGATATTGAACATCTTACACAAAGATCATTCAATATATTATTCTTTTTAGATATACCCTACCTTAAAATTTTCATCAAAACATGGGTAAAGGAAACATTAAGAAGGGTATGATTAGATTCTCAATAAGGGTAAACAAGTGAGATACCAATGGTAAATTAATTATAATATAAACATATATGTTTATAATTTTAAAACAACACCTAGTATATATTAAATCACAATATTGAATCATGACATAAATCACATTAGTTCATATGATATAAACTATAAAAGAATTTAAAAAACATGATCCATGAGAGAATAACATTCACATAATACATAATTTTGTGGTATACTTATAATTTTATAAAATCATTTCCTTATTCAAGTCTCACATATCATAGTGTATTAGGTTCACTCCCCATTCTATCATATCTGTTGACAAGGTTCATTCCCAAAATATTCATTGTTGATAGATCCCCTTACTCAACTAGGTTACCCGCCATTCTAGAGGTTATTATCGCATGCGATATACATATCTAGAAATTATAGTGTAGGGTTATATAATAACAATAACACTTACCAAAAAATTATAATCCAATAATATGTTTTCCACAAAATCATAAAAATTTCACCTTATCAATATACCATAACCCATAGAAAGAAAAAAGTATTTTATAAATAATTTAAAATTTTAGCATAACATAACCCCTGGAAAATAAACTGGTTTCATAAATATATCATTATCATAATGATAAAACATTCATGTAAATTATATGGATTTTATCATTAGATTATATCCCCAGTAAATCCTAACTAGTAGTAACGAATGTTTTCGTAAATGAAAATTCTTTTGAAGTATCACTCGGAATATTTTTTGAAGAAAATACCCTATTCATTTTAGAATCATTTCTTTAAAATCATAAAAAATTTACAAAATATTAGTGAAAATATTTTTTTAGAAAATAACCATGTGAAATTACAATGTAATATTCAATCACTACTCGAATGAAAGGTTTTACCCATGCATCTTTACCAACGGTTTGTTTAAACCATTGGTAAAGAAGGTCCTGGACACCCTTTACCGACGGTTCTAGTGAACCGTTGGTAAATGGTACCCCCTTTGCCAACGGTTTTAGGAAACCATTGGTAAAGGGGTGTTCAACCCATCCTTTCTGAATGGATCTAGTGAACTATTGGGAAATGTTACCCCTTTACCATCAATTTTTAAAAACCAATGGTAAATTTTTACCCCAAACACACTTGGCCGCTCCTCTCCACCTTTTGGGAGACATAAACCTAAATCTACAGTGCTCCTCTCACAAATTCCCCCATCCGAACAGGAAAAAATCTATCAGAATCATCTCAAATCAGGTATTTTATTCTTTATACAGATAAAATATTTATGTTTTACCTAGTTTTTATTGTTATTTATCTAATATTTTAGTTTTAAGTTTTGATTTTGATGTGTATATAATTTTTTTGTGTTTTTATTTAATATAGACTTTCTGTATTCCAATGATTTTAATTAATTAAATCTGCAACCCTCTATTGAAGAAGAAAAATCTCAAATTCATTGTGGTTGGATTCCACATTTTTCAAGTATGTGTTTTTATTCTATTTCTTGATCTTGTAATTAATTATTAATTGGAAATTTATTTATATGTGTTTATTAATTTTTAGCAATGTTTCTATGAATGTTTTCCTTGATATTACTTATGAAATATTATTTAACCCTATTCTCATTGAATTGAACAAGTCATGAATTTGATTACTATACTTTTTGAAATCTATCAAGTATTTATGAATTATTCAATTATATGACTGTTTGGATTTATTTTCAAAGAATATTTAAAGAATGAATTGGCGAAATTGAGTATTTGTCTTGAGTTTTTATTCATAGAATTAACTAAATTGATTTTCATGAAGTGAGTTGACCTATTTAATGTTTTCTATGTAGTTTCAAATGATTTAATTTGTGAAATGACAATGAACCCTCTTGGAATTATTTTTTTTGAAATGATATTTATATGGTAAATTTAAATTAGATATTTATTCATATAAAAATAGGTTGTAATCCCATGTTTTTAATTAATATTGATATTTCGTAATTGTAAAATATCTTTTAATGCCTTTGGGATGTTTTGAAAAAAATGATTTTTAAAGGCTTTTTTAGAATTACATGTTAGTTTTTGGAAGGAAGTTGGTATAGATAACCTTACTAAACAATGAATAAAATAAGGTGTTTTGAATTGTATTAAAGATTTTTTACAAATCATTTGGAATTTTATGCAGATTCTCAATTATAATAATTCATTAATGTAACTTGCTCAATTCTTGTAATTACAATTGATGGATGTTGAAAATGGGATTATTCACATCTGTGGAGATTGGGGTGAGATTGATATATGACCTTCGGTCTGAATAATATGATTGATATTGATAAGGATCTTAATTTTGATCCTCATAACTTTATTATCTTACTCACCTCTTTTGACTAGTCAAGGTGACTTAGATAGTAAAATGGGAAAATCTAGATTTATGATTCACTAGTGGACTCATTCCTCATCTAGTGGAATATACTACTAGAAATATGGGGTTTCCCAACACTCCTATAACAACGGTTCCTCAACGAGGCCTTTAAATTTTTTTTTCATAAAACCATTGGTAAAGGCTGATATAGGTGATTTAAAATGGTTTTTGAAAGATATTTCAGAAATGATTTAATCATGAGGAAAGTGTTTTATTAAAATGAGAAATTTTTTAATATGGCTTAGGTAATGTAATTTGTTATAGTACACTTTTTATATGACTATATTTGGTATTTAGAAACACATGAGATAACTGGTGTGTGAGAATGTGTTGTAAAAGCGATTCCATGGTTGGTTCAAGATTATATTTACGTTTTGAGCCTATTAATGAGTTGTTTTAAATACATTTTGAGAAATTTACCATATGTTTATTGGTGAAAACTGGGAGCTGTAGAGGTGGTTCATGATTAAGACATATAATTACTGCTAAACATGTGGATAAACCATGCATAGTAGTGAATTGTTGATGTGTTTGATGTTTTTCGTACTTTTTATTTAGAGTTTCTTTTGATGCTGATGTTTCATATTCATACCTGTGATGGGAATTTATTTTAGTTTCTAAATCAGCTGAGACTCCCCCACCATGCACAGTTTATGCAACCTCTACCTTTATTTAATCATTCTATTTGCACATCCTATGAAACCTCTACCCTCATCTAATCAGTGAACTGAAGTCAGTAATTCAAGCCTCTATTCTCACTAGCATGTAAGAAATTGAATGATGTAAACCCATCCTCACATGATTTCTTACCTTAGATAGTGTCCAACATATGGAATACGAGCTTTTGAATTCATCAGTTAACCAGGATCACATATTCCATTTCCCCCAAGATGAATGTACTAATATAACTTTAGGGTCAAAATTAATATGGTTCTCATTATATGCTGTATATTATATGTCCTTCTTGGCCAATAATCAATTTTATGAGGGTGGGGTGCTTTTCACTAGCCATGCTGGCATCTATAGACATCCATAAAAATGATAGATAAGTCACAATATTAATTCAGTAATGTTGTTATCATTGACATACTTTATTATTAATCTCAAATTTAAAAATAAATGTTTTTGTCTACACATTGTGAAAATAAATTTTTTTACAAGACATTAACAACCTATTAGTATAGAAGCATAAAATTTATTCTCCCATGGGGTGATCATGACTTGGGGAAGTAATTGGGTAATGAAGGGTATGCCAATAGAGGTGCGAATAATGAGTTATTGAAATTGAGTGAATGATTTGGGATGCCTTTAACGCATAATGGGACTTGAGGCATGTTCCTCTTATAGACCTAATTATAATAAATATAAATAAATTTTAATTTAATTTTTGAGTACTTGTTCTTTACATTATTTTAATAGTTCACTACATCGACTAGAAACTTATTTCATCATCGTTTACTTAAATTTATTTTCTATTAAAGTTCAATCCTATTGAATTGTTTTTGACAAAATGACTTATATAAATTCTTTTTACAGAATAGACAGAAGTTGGATGTATAAAACCGATCAGATCTCAAGCGATTTTTCAAACAATTTGGAGAGCTTTATAGATATTTCATTTCCTAATGGTTTAGATAGTGGTCAGATACACTTCCCATGTTCCAATTTTATTGTTAGACCTTGGTTGAGCCATGTAGAAGTCAGCTACCACATAACCAAATACGGTTTTCAAGAAAACTACTTTGTATGGTATCACAATGTGGATAAAACGAAATCTCAATTGGTGATGATCGAAATGAAAGGATGGTAATGGAAGATTATGTTATACAATCAATTTCCATTTATTCGTCATCATGAAAAAGAAAGGATTTCGACTCAAGAAGACATCGATATGAGGACTGATTATGCATCTAGAGAAAATGATGATGTTGATAGGGTGAAAAAATAGAATGATGCTTCCATGACTCCAGTATATCGACAATGAGATAAAATGAAGAAGCTGGAATTTTTAATCTGATTGTTTCATGGGAAAACAATGTATGGGATTTCTAATACTGCAATCAATTAAATTCTTACCCTCTTGAATGATTTACTTCCAGATGATGTAGATATTCCCTCAATCCACTCTATGGTATGTAAGTTAGTTGAGGAATTTGGATTTTCAAGAAACAGAGTTCCTTCTTGCCCAAAAGATTGCAGTTTATTCTGGGAGGAAACCACTGAACGAAATGATTGTATAAAATGTGGCACATCCCGCTGGAAGTCAAAATATGATGGAACACCAACCTGCGTTCCACAGAAAGTAATATGGAACTTTCTAATAATCCCCAAACTCCAAAATCTTTTTATTTCTGATGACATATCAATAAAAATGAGATGGCATGAAACCGATTGAAAGAAGACTAATTATGAGTTTGTTCAATCTTGTAGTTGGATTTTCATGGAAGGGATTTGATGCTCAACCTACTGATTTTTCATCTGACGTGTTTAACGTGAGGTTGAGACTTTCATACAGTTTTATTCCGTTTGGGAATATGTTTACTTTGCACAACACATGTCTAGTTTTTAATAAACATTTATAATCTTCCCCCATGGTTCTGTATGAAAAAACATTTCATATTCATGAGTATACTCATATCTGGTCCTTCTGATCCCAACATTGATATTGATGTATACATGCAACCTTTAATAAAAGAGTTGAAACTTCATTGGGATGTGGGTGTGCGCACATACAATGCATGTTTGAAAGACATATTTCAGATGTGTGATGCGCTTATGTGGATGATCAATGATTTTCCGGATTATACAATTATGTCTGGATGAAGCAGAAAGGGAAAAATGTCATGTGTAGTTTGTATGAAGAATACACGATCCAATAGACAGAAACATCGCTGTAGTTTCAGTTTTATGGGACAACGACAATTGTTGCCAAAGGATCATCCATATAGAATGAATATTCGAAGATTTGTTAATACCATAGAGACCGATGATCCACCTCAGCGTATGTCTGGAACTGATGTGCCTAATTAATTGAAATATTTCAGTTTTTCATTCGAGAAGGGTCAAATGAAATCTAGAAAGAGAAATAATGGTTCCACTGAAACCTGTTACAATTGGTGGAAGAGGAGTATCTTTTTTGATTTTTCTTATTGGTCAAGGAATTTGTTACGTCATTTCATAGACGTAATGCATATTGAAAATAATATTTGTGAAATGTTGCTTTGAGTTTTTCTAAATGTCAAGGGGAATTCAAAAGATGATTTAAGATCTCGGAATGACTTGGTGGATTGGGGAATCAGACCAGAATTTCAGCCTGTGCGTATCAGTGAAAATAAATGGCAATTTCCATGTGCTTCTTATATGATGACACCTTAACAAACAATTTTTGGAAGTATTAGAGACTATTAGTGATTATCCACTAAATGAGGATAATATTGATTGTTAATATATATAATATTCATGTTATTTATTATTCATAATCACCATTTTAGTTCATTTTAAACTTTGAAAATCATTCCACATTATGATTCTAATACCTTCTTAAAATTCACTATTATGTGGTACATTTTTTATCATCATTTAAATTACCCAATGATTCATTTGATTTAAATGAATGTAATTATCCATATTTTAATTTTATATTTTGGGAAATTGATCTACACTTTAATATGAACATGTTTTATTCAAGGATCAATGGAGAATTAATGGAAGAAGATGGGGATATTTTGTGATGAAAGGAAGCAATTTTAGAGAAGGCAGATTGGACACCAGCCCACTGATGAGGATTTGGTACCCACATTACAAACCTAATGAAGCCCATATTTGGTGGGAGGCTAGAATAATACAAAGGAAAAAATCATTATTCTGGAGCCAGTGCTAATCTGGGCTCCATTGTGGTCATTTAGGCGGCCAATGTTGGAGATAATATTTTGGGCCAGATTCTGCTTCCCAGAAAAACAATCCACTAATTTTATCATATCTCCGAATCCACAACTCCAAATGAGCCCAAAATTTACAGACAATGAGGAGACATTCTGTGACCAATTTTATTCTTCTATGGACTACTGTAATTCTACCATCTATAAGTTCTTACAAGTGCGTCTGTTCGGTAGATGAAATCTGGATGCCACTTCGGGTCAAGGGTGGGAAAATCAACTCTTCTTCATATTTCCACCCACCAATGGACTACTAAAATTAATTGAGATGCTTTGTAATGTAGGAGGCTCGACCCAAGGCTCTCAAAATTCCTATTTAAGGTAGTGTTGGTGGAGGAGTTGATCATATTTAGTGCTTTGTTCAATTGTAATGTTATGTTGCAATTTTGTTGTCTCAAGTTTTTCTTTCACATGTAAGTTGTCCAATTCACTTTAGTTTCATAATATAAGTTATTCTTCTCCTCTTATTCTATTTTTCTCCATCTCACCATGATAACTTTTCCTCAAGGTGTGAATTTATTCACACCAAATATTTTGAAATTATTCACACAAAGTTGGAGTGATTATTTTCTTTTATTTGTTTTATTTACTTCTTCAATTCCTCCCTCATGAGTCTACTTCATGCTTCCATTAAAACCATAGAATCAATGGAGGGATAACCCAATTATGGGTTGATCCAGTGGAGTATAAAGGGGGTGGATTAGATGTTATTTATCACCCCATTAATGTATAATCACTTCTTTAATAGAGATTTTTATTTGATGATTTTTAAACTCAATCGTCCTTATTGAATTTAAGGCCACACACTTCATGTGTTAATACGAACCTCTACCTTGAAGTGATAAAAACATTGATCCTTCATGTTTATAGGTGATTTGTATTAAAGGGTGTAGGTATTATACTAGTAAGAGATGATTTTATTTTATCTTCTTAAATGAACCCATCTCAAATGTAAAAAATTGAAATAATTTAAAAGAAAATACATCCAATCCACCCCAAGTTATAACCTAGGATTAAATCACTCTTTTAAATTGAATTCACTTAATTCTCTTAGATTTCACTTAAACCCATATAAAATCAACCGATGTTTTCCACTTCATAGCCAACAAAAGTCCATAGAATGTACGTTCCTATGGGATACTTCTTAGGTCTATGAGGATTCAACAACCCAAGTAGACTACAAATACCGTCCTACCTTCTTCTTTTCGGTAAATTTGAGCGAGAATCAAAATTTGGCACTATTTTCGGGGACCCAAGTAAGTCATATAAACACCGATTCTCTTCTCCCCCATTTCTTCTTTTCTTATCCAAATTCACTTATCATGTCGCTTTCTCGTTTTTTTTCTTTTTGGGCGCATGTCCGCCTACACCCGCGATCAACCAAACCGTCTAGTTAGGGTGGATAGTCCTTGGGTTGGGGAGTCAAGTACACCAAGAAAACTCTTTCCATTAGACACTAATATGCCTAATACTCCAGAGTCCAAAATTGATCCCATTTCAATGGAAGGCCTTCAAAGAAACAAACTTATAAACTCGGGTGGAAACCAAAATGGAAACCCAAATGTGGAAGCCCCAAACATGGGGAATGCTGTTGATCAAACCATGAATGACTACCTCACATCTTCTTGGACCAAAGCCCCCTCATGTGTTAGACATAATTCCCTAGGAGATTCCAACTACATATTTAAACCCCATGCCTTAAGCCACCTTCCCACATTCCATGGAATGGAGTCCGAGATGCCCTACCTTCACATTAAAGAGTTCAATGACACTGTAGAAACCATGTGTCCCCCATATAAACTTGAATCATCTAAGATGAGAATATTTATTTTTTTCTTTAAAGGATCGAGCTAAAAATTGGCTAAACAATTTGGGAGCATCATCCATAAACTCTTGGGACCAACTACAACAAGAATTCTACAAAAAATACTTTCCCCAACACAAAACAATTTCACTTAAAAAGAGTATCCCAAACTTTTTAAAAATTAGGCAGAGTCATTCTATGAAACATTGGAGAGGTTCAAAGACACTCTAAACATGGTTCCACACCATGGTTTTTCTATTCCCGAACAAGTGAGAATTTTCTATGAAGGGTTGGGTCCGGGGAACAAACAATTCATTGACATGATGTGTAATGGAACCTTTAAAAATAAAGCCCAAAATGATGCTTATGAGTATCTAGAAATCCTTTCTGAACAAAACCAAACATGGGGAACTTCACCTTATTATGAAAATCCAAAAAGAACTACTGGAATTCATACAATTAGAGAAGAGGAACGTCTTAGGCTAAACTCGCAGCACTCTCTAGGATGGTTGAAGAGATAGACCTTAGGAAAGTCTATGAAATCCAAACTATAGACCTTGTTTGCACAATTTTTGACAAACATGACCATAAGACAGACGTCTTCCCAACCATTCCATCCATCAAGGATGTTCTTTTAGGAGGACACCCAGTGAATGTAAATTCTTTGAACATTCAAAATCATCAATACCAAAAAAACTTTAACCCATGGTATAATGACCACCCAGGATTCTTCTAGAAAGATAACCAACAACCTAGCCAACCACAGGGAAAAAATCCTTACCCCCATCAGAACTACCAAACCCATAACTAGTTCCAAACCCAACCTATCCAATACCAACATCCACCAGTCCATTTTCAACAAACCATCCCACCTCCAAAAAATCCCCCAGGGATAAACCAATCTTCTCAAGCACCAACCGAAACTATTCTACAAAGCCTAATAGAACAATTGTGCAAACAAATGGAAAGAATGAACTCAAAAGTCTCTTCCCTAAAACAATATCTTCAAACCATCAAAACTATAAAGGAACCCATGCCTACTCAGGAGGTTCCATCCTCAACTTCAAGGGGAGAGTCAAGTTGTATTCAAACAACTCATGAACAACTAAAGGCTATGACTATTTTAAGAAGTGGGAAATCAATTGAGAATCCTGAACAACTAATTCAGAACCCACCTGAAGATTCAAACTAGGATGAAAATTAAAATGAATCAAATGATCAAACTGAAAAACATGATAACATTTTCAAAGAAAAAACTCTTCAATAAACTACCCCACAACCTGCACCATTTCCTCAATTCATGAGGGGGAAAACCAAGATTGAATTGAGTGAACCATTAAGGGAAATATTCTCACAAGTCTAGTTAAAAATTCCTCTTATCGATGCAATGAAAACCATAACTACCTAACCAAAGTACCTTAAGGACTTGTGCACTTTTAAAGGAAAATTTTCACATAAAAACCATGTCTTTTTGGATGCTAATGTGAGTAAAACCATTCAAGGGACCATTACTCCTAAGATGAAAGACTCAGGTTTCCCTTACATCAATGTTGATATAGGAGAGTGAAAAGTTGTGAAGGCCTTATGTGACCTAGGTGCTACTGTCAATATTATCCCATATGTTGTGTACTTCTAGTTAGGCCTAGAAGTGCTCCAACCCACATCTGTCACACTTCAACTTGATGATCGTAGAATTAGGTTTCCAAAGGTGATTTTAAAGGATGTTTTATTAATGGTTGAAAACTTCATATACCCTGCTGACTTTATTGTCCTTGACAACCATCCAAATATAGGAAATAAGGAAAAAACCCCAATCATCCTTGGTCGTCCCTTCCTTGCAACAATCAACACTATTATCTGAGTCTGAAATGCGAACATGACCATCACATTTGGGAACATGAGTCTATACTTGAATATCTATAATGAAAGCTCACAAATTGGGTATGACAAGGAAATTCATGAAGTGAACATGATAGGAAGAATTTATAATGAATCTATAGAACATCAAGGAACATTTGATGAATGTTTAACTCAGGATGAGATTGATTTCCTTTGTTAATATCAAGGAAGTTTATCTCCTTGGCTTGAATCATTTTCAAATTGCTCTTATGATAAAGTCATAGGTCCAAAAATTAGTGAAACCTTTCAGGAAACCACTTTCATGGAGACCACTGCAACTTATTTCCCTAAATTTGATCAATCCAATCTAGTAGCTAAAAATTATACATGTGGGGAATCAATCCTATCTAAAACTATAGGAAAAAAATAGACCTTGATCCAATGTCCCAATATTATTCTGAAATTCCGAACCAAGCTGATCTTGAATTGAAGGAACTTCCCGCTGCACTCATGTATGCTTTCCTAGGGGACAATCAAACACATCCTATTGTCATTTCTTCTTCTCTTGAATCCAATCATGACAGGATGCTTCTAGATGTCCATAGGTAACAAAATAAAGCCATTGGTTGGACCCTGTCTGATATTCCCTGAATTAGCCAACTTATTGGGACTTATAAGATTGTTTTGGAATCTAATTCAAATCCATGTCGTCAACCTCAATGGTGACTCAATCATAATCTCATGGAGATTGTAAGGAAGGAACTTCTGAAATTGATAAAATATGGTATCATATATCCCATAGCTGAGAGTGAATGGGTGAGCCCAATCGAAGTGGTTCAAAAATGGGATGGAGTCACAGTGATAACCAATGTGGATGGAGAGACTCTTACAAAAAGGGTGAGTAGTGGATGGAGGGTCTTCATTGACTATAGGAAGATAAACTCATTCACCAAGAAGGACCATTTCTCCTTACCATTCATTGACCAAGTCCTTGAGAGAGTGGCAGGTCCTGCCCTCTACTATTTCTTAGATGGGTACTCAAGGTATAATCAAATTGAGGTCTCCCTAGAGGATCAAGGTAAGACTACATTCTCTTGTCCCTTCAGCACCTTTGCCTTCAAACACATGCCCTTTGGTTCATGCAATGACCCTGGAACCTTCCAGCGGTGTATGATGGGAATATTCTCAGACATGGTAGGGGATTTTCTAGACGTCTTAATGGGTGACTTATCTATGTTTGGGGATACATTTGAGGGATGTCTACAGAATGTGGAGAGAGTCTTGTCATGATGTGAAGAAAAAAATAAAGTTCTATACTAGGAAAAATTCCATTTCATGGTTAAAGAGGGACTAGATCTTGGCCATCTGGTCTCAGGTAGGGGGATTGAAGTTTATAAAGTCAAGGATGACATCATTCAACACCTTCCATCACCCATAACTGTCAAGGAAGTGAGGTATTTCTTACTACATTCTGGTTTCTACAGAAGATTCATCAAATACTTTAGTTCGATCTCTCGTCCCCTTTGTGCTCTCATAGTAAAGGATGCTCTATTTGTTTGGACAGAAAGCTACGAGGGATCATTCTCAACCCTCGAATCCTCTCTCACCTCTCCTCCCATTATGAAATCTCCAAATTGTAACCTTCCTTTCTAACTTATGTGTGATGCCAGTGAATTTCATGTAGGATATGTGTTAGGAAAACGTTGGGATAAAACTCCTTATGTCATTGCTTATGAAAGAAAATCCTTAAATGATTCCCAAATAAACTACACCAGTACTGAAAAAGAGTTACTTTCTATTGTGTATGATTTGGAGAATTTTAGGTCCTACCTCTTAGGATCCCCCATCACTGTGTTCACTGACCATTTTGCACTAAAATACCTCTTCCAAAAACAAGATTCTAAGGCTAGACTGATTAGGTGGGTACTTCTATTACAAGAATTTGACCTCACAATCAAGGATAAAAAGGGTGTTGAAAATTTTGTAGCTGATCGCCTCTCTACAATGTAATTCAAAGATAACTCCAATCACCTATATATGTATGATTCATTTACTGATGAACACTTATACTCTGTGAGTGACTTCCCTTGGTATGCTGACATAGCCAATTTCTTAGTAATATGTGTCATTTCATAAATCATAGGGACTCAAGCTCAAAGGAAATTCTTTTCTGATGTTAAACACTATGTGTTTGATGATCCATAACTCTATAAGTTCTTCACTGACCAAGTCATTTGGAGGTGTGTCCCAGAATCTGAACAAGAGTCCACCCTTAAATTTTTTCATAGTGATGCATGTGGATGTCACTTTTCCTCTAAGAAAACATCTTCTAATATTGTTCACTGTGGTATTTTCTATCCCACCCTCTCAAGGGACTCCTACACATTTTTTCAAAGCTGTCGTAGGTGTCAACAAGTAGGGTCCATCACAAAAAGTAATCAAATGCCACTCACTCCCATCTTAGTGGTTGAAATCTTTGACTGTTGGGGAATTGATTTCAGGGGTCCCTTCCCAAACTCTAGGGGATATCTTTACATTCTATTAGCTATCAGTTATGACTCCAAATGGGTTGAGGCCATTCATACGAAATCCTATGATAACCAAACTGTGATTATATTTCTCAAGGAAAACATCATCTCTAGATTTGGAATTCCTAGGGCTATCATTAGTGATCGTGGAACTCATATTTTCAATCATCTATTCTCATCACTCATGGAAAAATATGGAATTTCTCACAAACTTTCCACTTATTACCACCCACATACCAATGTTCAAGCTGAGTTAGCCAATTGTGAAATCCGACCAATTCTTGCGAAAAATTTCAATCCTTCTAGAAAAGATTGGTACGAGAAACTCTTGGATGCTCATTGGGCATATTTTACACCATTCAAAACCATCCTAGGAATGTCACCATATTGGTTGGTTTATGGAAAATCATGCCATTTACCTATTGAAATTTAGAATAAGGCCTTTTGGGCAATTAAGAAAATGGATTATGACCTCTCATTGGCCCGAAAAAAAGTAAATTAGATCTTAATGAATTGGAGGAACTAAGGATGGAGGCTTATGAAAATTAAAGGATCAATAAATCTAGATTTCAAGCCAACCTATCTAGGAATATCAATGTCAATCATTTTGAACCGGGAAAACTTGTGCTCTTGTATAGTTGAAAACTTCATTTACACCTGGGAAAGTTAAGGTCTAGATGGTCAGGTCCTTTCATAGTGCATCATGTGTAACCCCATGGGGCAGTAGTGATTCAAGATCCGAAAAGTGGTCAAATTTTCAAGGTCAATGGTCAAAGGTTAAAACCATTCATTGAGTCATTCAATAAACAAGAAATTGAGGTTGAGTTAACTGAGCTAACCTATGAACCAGGAAAAAATTGGTAGATTTTGGGTCCATGTCTGGATAACGACATTAAACAAATCCCTGCATGGGAGGAAACACATGGTTTTCATGTTTCATATCATTTTTATGTTTTAATCAACTTTATATTTTAAATTGGATTAATTGATCATTTTTATATTTTTTAAAAAATATAGACTGTTGACATGTTCTTCTATTAGGAATATGGATGGGTATGAAAGGGGTGCACCATATTCATCTGTGTCACGTGCTGTGATCCTTGTGTAATTCCTTACCCAGAAATTTAAAATGAAGACAATATATCACCAGTTTATTTTATTTTAATATTTTTGTTTGTTAAAAAAATAATATAAATAAATAAATAAAAACATAATAATAATAATAAAAAGGGACACATCGTGGGTCGTGGGTCAAACCCCATCACAACCGGTGAAGCCACAGGGATTCGAACCCAGGACCGAAGGGAGACATGGGCACGTGATTACCACTGACCTACGACTTTTTGTGCTTCCTTATTCTACAATTTTTATATATATACTTATATTTTACTTTCCTTATTATATATATATATATATATTATTTTGTTTTGTTTTGTTTGTTTTGTTTTTTCTTTTTCTATTAGGGAACTCTGCAAGTGACATGGATATTAGAGGATGAAAATAAATCAGTAAGAATTTCATCTTCAACCACCAGGTGACTTTATTCCATGATCCTCATTTTCAATTTCCTTTTGAACATTAATTATTTACCTCTACCCCATTATGTGTTTTTTTTTCTTTAAACACAGGGGGCAATGTTATTTTATGTTGGGGAGGGGGGGAAGTTAAAATAAAAAATGCTTTCGTGTCAAAAAAAATGAATGATTTGAAAAAAATTGTCTAAATGGAAGGAAAAATTCCTTTGACTTTGAACATGGTAATACACATTTAACACTTTGAAACTGAATAAGAAATAATTTAGCATTCCGTGATTCTGATTTTAATCCTTGTATAATTTCATGATCATTGATTTTGGAAAGTGTGGATGTCCAATGTGATATTCAACCATTTATATTTTCATCCAAATAAAAAAAGATCACAATGCACGTCCTTTGGATATTGGGGTATTAGTTTGAGTTCACGGGGTCCCCCAAATAAATAGCATAGGTTTGGTGATCATTTTCGTTTTAATATGAGTATTCAATATTTCTTTTTATAAAAACAATAAATTTTCACGTAGAGAAATGAAATGACCTAATCCGTGGCTTTCGGCACTTGGGGATCGTGACTCCGTAGTTGTCTGGCCCAGAGTTAGTAATTTTATCTCTATTTTTGTTAATTTGAATTTATATCTTACTGAGTTAACTCGAGATAATGCCCGAGTATGTGGGCTTTACTTGGTTCCCTATGGTCTTTGATCCTGGGAGTCATCGGCAAAATCTCGCTATAGGGGTTGACTCTTTTGAGTGCAATTTCAATTACCATGGAAAAATTGAAAAAATTAAAAAAAAACAAAAAAATAAAAATAAATAATACAATAAAAAAAATTGAAGACTAATATTAATATAAATATGATTCCACATAGCACTTCCTTCATTTCCCCCTTGAATAAAGATGAACCCCCATGTCCATTGTGATGCACAACACATCCTCATACTTAATTGATATTGGATGAAATATGGAAATGAATTTGAACAAAGGAATGGGCTTGGGATTGGGATCTGCTTATGGAACTATAATGTATTAAAATATTTTGATGGGTTTCATTATTGTTTGGTATAAGGGTTTCTTGTGATCATTGTGTATTAAAATGTTTTTGGAAATGGGAATTTAAATTTAATTTTGATGAGATATATTTTTCCCGGGACTAGCAAAACTCAAGTTGGGGGGTGTTATTAGCCACTAAATGAGGCTGATATTCATTGTTAATATATATAATATTCATGTGATTTATTATTCATAAACACCATTTTAGTGCATTTTACACTTTGAACATCATTCCACCTTAAGATTGTAATACCTTCTTAAATATCACTTTTATGTGGTACATTTTTTAACACAATTTAAAGTACCAAATGATTCATCTGCTTTTAAGGAATTTTAATAACCATATTTTATATTTATATTTTGGTAAATTGATCTACACTTCAATATGAACATGTTTTATTCATGTACCAATGGAGTAATAATGGAAGAATATGGGGATATTTTGTGAGGAAAGGAAGCAATTTTAGGGAAGGCATATTGGACACCTGCACACTGATGAGATTGTGGGAC
Source organism: Viscum album (assembly GCA_963277665.1). Lineage (NCBI taxonomy): Eukaryota > Viridiplantae > Streptophyta > Magnoliopsida > Santalales > Viscaceae > Viscum > Viscum album. Next base: position 152,852,089 of record OY728157.1, read on the forward strand.
CCACATTACAAACCCAATGAAGCCCATATTTTGTGGGAGGATATAAGACATCAAAAGGAACAAATAATTCTTCAAGAGAGAGTGCTAATGTGTCCCCCATTGTGGTCATTTAGGCTGCCAAATTTGGAGATAAAATTCTGGGCCAGATTCTGCGGCCCAGAAAAACAGCCCACTAATCTAATCATATCTCCGAATCCACAACCCCAAATGAACCCAAATATTATAGGAGTTATAGATAAATACATGGATATATATTTTTCTTCTCTGGTCCACTCTACATATTCCATCTATAAGGACTTACAAATGCGTCTGTTCGGTGGATGAAAGTTGGATGCAACCTAGGGTCAAGGGTGGAAAAATCAACTGTTCCTCAACTTTCCACCCACCTATGGCCTACCAAAATTAATTTAGATTCTTTTTAATGTCTTAATATCGACCCATGGCTCCCAAAATTCCTATTTAATGTAGGGGTGGTGGAGGAGTAGATCATATTTGGTGCTTTTTACAATTGTAATGTTATGCTGTGATTTTGATGTATCATGTTTGTCTTCACATGTTAGTTGTTCAATTCACTTTAGTTTCATAATAAAAGTTCTTCTTATCCTCTTATTCTATTGTTCTCCATCTCACCTTGATACCATTTCCTCAAGGTGTGAATTTATTCACACCAAATCCTGTGAAATTCTTCACACAACAGTGGAGTGATCATTTTCTTTTATTTGTTTTCTTTACTTCTTCAATTCCTCCCTCATGAGTCTACTTCCTGCTTCCATTGAAACCATAGAATCAATGGAGGGATAAACCACTTATCGGTTGATCCAAGGGAGTATAAATGGTCTGTATTGGATGTTATTTATCATCTCATTAAGGTATAATCACTTATTTAATTGATATTTTATTGATGATTTTTAAACTCTATCATCCTTATTGAATTTAAGGGAACACACATCCTGTGCTAATACGAACCATTACCTTGATGTGCTAAAAACATTGATCCTTCAAGTGTATAAGTGATTAGTATTAAAGGGTTTAGGTATTAAACCAGTAAGTGATGATGTTGTTTTATCTTCTTAAATGAACCCATCTCAAATGTAAGAAATTGAAATCATTGAAAAGGAAATACATCAAATCCACTCCAAGTGATAAACTAGGATCAACTCACCCTTTTAAATTTAATTCAATTAAGTCTCTTAGAGTTCACATAAACCCATATAAAATGAACCCATGTTCTCCACTTCATATCCAAAAACAATCCAAAAAATGTACGTGTCTATAGGTTACTTCTTAGGTCTCTGAGGATTCGACAACCCAAGATAGACTACAAAGACCATCCTACCTTCTTCTTTTGGGTAAATTTGAGCGAAAATCATTTAGAGTTCCTGATGGCTATTCAAGCTACATATCTAAATTGGTCAATAGAAGAGGGTTGAATCTAAAATCATTGCAAACTCATGATTATCACGTTCTACTGCATGAGTTGCTTCAAATAGAAATCTATCATCTTTTGTCCGATAATGTAAGGGTGATTGTTATTCGGTTGTTCCATTTGTTTAAAGGTCTTTGTGCTATGAATTTGTCTATTTCTTTCATGCAAAAAATGATGACAGATGCCCCATTAATTTTGTGTGAGTTGGAGAAAATATTTCCTCCATCATTTTTCACAAGCATACTGCATCTGACTGTCTATATTCCCACCGAAATACTTCTTAGAGGACCTATTTCTTTTCATTGGATGTATCCAACTGAACGAAATATGTACAAATTAATTTATTATGTTTGAAATAGGAATCATCCTGAAGGTTCTATCATGAACGGTTACTTGGCTAAAGAATTTTTAGATTTCTGATCAATGTATTTGTCTGATCTTACTACAAGAATGAACTTACCAATGAGAAATGAAGAAGAACAGTATGAGAAAATTAAACCCAGTTTTCCATCACTTCCTCAAACTAGTGGAATTCCGGGATTATATACATTGAAGACATTAAGCAATGAAGAGCGAGATATGGCACATCACATAGTTTTGTTCAACTATTATTTGTTCGATGAAAATATTAGGTAACTAAATTTAATATATATAACTTAAATATATATATGTTAAACTATTCATATTATTTTTTCTACAGGGAATATAAAACAATGATAAATAGAAATCATCATTCTTTATATTTGAGAAAGAGGGAGACATTTCATAGCAAATAAATTTCTGCATGTTTAAAATTGAAGGTAAAAATATTACTATTTAAAATAATTATATCAATATTTAATTATGTTTAATAGTCATTTATATTGTAGGTATTGAGTTTTTCTAATGACTCTGTCTCTGAAGAAAATAAGGGCTTTGGCTTTTGGTCCTAATACCGTGGTTCGTGACTGTAAATGAATTGTTATCAATGGGTACAAATTTATTGTCACTGAACGAGCAAAAAACATGAGAACACAACATGATGGTGTTATGGTTACTGCCACAACAGATTGTTATGATAGTGCATCAAAGAGTAGACTATGATTTGAAAATGTGGGTTTTTATGGAGTCATTGAGAAAATAATAATATTGGATTGTTACTTCCATGGAGGAGTCACAATGATGAAATGTCATTGGTTTGATTCGATGATGAGACATGGAACATTTATTGATGATTGTGGATTTCGAGTAATTAATAAGACTCTCACTCTTTCTACCGAAGAACCATATGTGTTCTCATCAATGGCCAAACAAGTTTTCTTTGTCAAAGACCAACTTCGACCGGAATTTTGTGTCATATTTGAAGTAATTCCAAGATATATTTTAGATGATGATGATGATGGAATTGAAACTGTCTCTAGTGCCATTGGAACCAATCCATTTATTTCTTTTGATGACTCCAATAGCTCAATTTCTAGAGTTGATTGTGAACATGATGTTGAGGTTGAAAATATATAGGATCATTCATACAGGTTCTCAATTCTTTTGGTTTACCTAGAGTTGGGTTGATAAGGTTGGTAATAGTCAAATTGATTTAGTATTGATCACAAATATGTTTTTTATAACTTGACCGTTATGTGAATTTTCAATGTTTATTTGTTGCAGATTTATTTGAATTGCAATTTCTAATTTGGAATTGAACTGTATTCAAACCTAGTCAAACAATATTTCTAACTTGGTGAAAATTACAACTTGTATGATTTATTAATTCCATTAAAGATATTCTAAAACAATTGATTGCTAAATTACCAATGAATCCCCATATTCCCTCATATATTTAGTTTTTTGGGATACACAATAGTTTCTTTTTTCTAATTAATTACATATTTGTTTTAAAATGCATGAAATTATCCCCATTAGGGAGTGATGAAAGAAAACAATCATGGAGAAAAATCGTCAAATGGCGGGGATGGGAATTCCACCATTAGTACCTGTAGTGAGTACTTTATTTCGAATATATATATTTAAAGAATATATAATGTCATGTGATTAATGTTTTGTAAACATTTTTGTAGGATCCACCTATACGTCGACCGTTATTTGACAAGGAGCCTAGTACTGGTCCTAGTACTCAAGACAGTAGTATGAGAAGGGTTCGTACCCGAGGTGGAAGAAAAGCTTCGCGTACCCGACTATACCCTGACCCTCCCACTGGCATGTCATCCTTCCCACATTATGATCACGGTGTGTCGTTAGGGAAACACGGGATATTTAGGCCTCCCATGTTTTTGCCACCTCTTTCATCATCTGGCCCATCTTTTTCACATCCCATGATGATTCCCAATCCCTAGCCAAAATCCATTCATACAATTGTCCCATATTCTTTTCCTTCTACTTCTATCTCTCTGAGCATCTATATTCCATGGTATTTGACTCCTGTTCCACGACAGGGTGTTCCATCATTTTCTGTGGATCCAGCAGTGCTCAGCGATCAGTCTGGCACAGGTATATTTATAGAACCCTACCAAATTTGTATACCGATATTTATTTTCATTATAAAATATTTTGTTAAAATATTGGTTTTTCGTTCAGGATAGACACATCTACTGAATGGAGACGAGGGCGGGGCGTACATGCATGTGTGCAGTGTGGAACCGCCACACAAAATTAATGGTGGATTACAATCAAGACAACCAAATGGTTGAGAAAAAAGTGCAGCAATGTCAGAGTTTTTTGGAGATTCTTACCAAATACTCCCACATCATTCCCATCGGCATGATATCGTGGAGACAGTTGCCACATTAGGTCATGGATAGAGATTGGGAAGAGGTATGGGTAAAAAAATCTGTTGTATTTAATTCCATGAATTATTTTTGTATTTATATGAATTAATATTTTGGTGTTAGATTCGATTTAATTTTCCCGATGGTGAGGGTGCACGATCGGCCCGTCTGAAAGATTTAGGTGAGATTTGTAGAGCCTACAAGAATGAGTTGTACATTGATTGGCGTTCTAGAGTTGGCACTGAGTTAGAGGCAGTACCAGTCATGGATTATTGTCCTATAATGTAGTATCGACATATGATTACCCATTGTACGACTACTCAGTTTAAGGTATTAATTACATTTGAGGTATTTAAATAATGACTTTCATGTCTTGAATTAATATTATCCTTTTAATTGTAAAATTTTATGTATGAATCATCTGTAAAAAATAAAAAAATATTAATGCAAAAAAATACCTCCACACACTGGGACGTTCTATAATGCCAGATCATGAGAGGAAGCTGGTTTGACAATTGTTTGTATGTTTTCATTACAGCTTAAAGTTTCATTTTTTCCTCAATTATTTAATCGTTTGATAATGTTTTCATATAACTTTAGTTTTAATTGTCATTTTAGAGGCAATACCTAAATATTGAAGGACATGTGCCTCGAGAAAAATTGTTTTGCTTGAGTAAACGGAAAAATTATGGAAGTGCCATCAATAAACCGACTCTGCATCAAATTGCAAGTTTTAATCTGTTGATTTTATATTTTAATATATATTTTTAACTTAATAATATATTTATATTTGTAACAGGCTGCTTTAGAGGCCCTCGATGCCCAAGAAATAGATAATTTTGGGCCAACAGATCACTTATATCAGGTGTTGGGAGAAAAGCATTCTGGAAGAGTACGTTGCCGACCTAGGATAGCCTCGATGGAGTATTGGACCTCCTCAAGTAATAGTTGTAGTGCCACTAATATGAATTAAGTTAGGGAATAAGAGGAAAATGCTGACAAAAGGGCCATAGTGACGACAGAACAGTCTAGTAGGGAAAACAATGCATTTATGAAACTTATTGAACTTCTACGTCCAACACTTCCACCAAAGGCCAGCCCATCTTTTTAAGAATAAATGTCTTCAATATGTTCTATATATGGTGCACCAAGTTTCTATTCAAGTGGTGGTCATGATGATATATATCTTGACGATGATAATAGAGAGGGGTTTGATATGGAAGAGGATGGAGAGGAGGAGGGTGAGGTGGAGGGCGAGGGTGGGGTGGAGGGCGTTGAGGAGGGAGAGGACGATGATGGAGGAAAGGACGAGGGAGATGATTATGGTGATGATGGCGATGGTCATGTGGGAAAAATTGACCAATTACATTTTTTACTAATATAACTTAGATTTGATGTTTAATCTATTATAGTTGTTGGTTTTATCTAGACCCGTAGTGTAGTATTGGTGTTGAGTTATTTTTATATATTGTCTGTTTTCATGGATGTTGATGTATTTTAGTGGTTGCTGTGTATTTTGAGTAAGTTTATAGAGTTTTGTGTGTTTGGGAACTCCCTGGACAGCCCCCCTCCATCCGGACCCTCGACAACACCCCACCATCCTCCTTGGACCCCAGACAGCCCCCCAGATAGCCCCCAGACATCCCGCCCGGATAGCCCACCACCCTCCTCCTTGGTCCCCAGAAAGCCCCCCGGACACCCCCCGGACAACCCTCCAGATAGCCTCCCACCCTCTTCTTTAGACCTCAAACAGCCCCCCTGAACACCCCCCGGACAACCCCTCGCACAGCCCCCACCCTACTCCTTGGTTCCCAGAAAACCCCCTGGACACCCCCCAGACAGCCCCCCACCCTCCTACCTCGACCACGGACAGCCCCCCCGGACAGCCCCCCACCCTCCTCCCTGGACCCCCAGACAGCCCCCCCCCCACCCTCCTTGATTTCCCACGCCTTTTTTTATTTCTCTGATCATGCAATGTTATTTAGCATTATTCCATTTTTGAATGTCTTGAATTATATGAATGTCTTGGTATGCTTATTAGCTCATGATCATCAAATTCATGTGGTGATATACTTTAATTTGAATACAAAACCTTGTTTTACATTCTCCAAGTTATGTGAATTATGCCTTGTTTGATTTGGTTTACTTGTCAATTGTTAGTATAAGACATGGGTTACATATTAAGGACTGATGGACCGACTCGTCATGCTCATGGGATTTAGACTTGAAATTCCAGGATGTATGCTTTAGATTCTAGGTGAGGGCTACTAGGATGGTTTCTATTACTCATGAGTGATATGTGTTCCTTGAAGATAAACCGAGGACATGTCTGTTTTGCAATACGGTAGTACCATTCCTCAGGTGTGGTTGACACCACTCCAAATGTCTCAGGTTTATTTGAAATAGACAACATTTTAAGTGAAAATAACAACTGACATACAAAAAACCGACCAAACACATTAGAATTGTGTTGATACTTTAAGAAAATGATCCATGGGTCATTCGTGACGTGTGTGAGTCAACCCCATCTAAATCCAATGCACGGTGTGACCGGTAGCACTCTAACTGTGTCTCTTTTGTTTAAAATGGATGGGATTTAAGTGAAAAGAAAAATTGACATACGAGAAACTAACCAAATAGATTTTGATTCTATTTATAAATTATCACAACGGTCCATGGGTCATATGTGACATGTACGAGTCAACTCCGACTTAATCCAAGGCGTGGTGTGGCTGGCACCATTTGAAGTGTCTCACTTTTTTTGAAATGGATAACATTTTGGGTGAAAAAAGTACAACTGACATACGGAAAACTGGCCAAAAGCATTTGGATTGTGTTTATACTTTAGTTAAATGATCCTTGGGTCATTTTTGACATGTAAATGTAAACCGCACCTCAATCCGAGGCCCGGTGTGGACGACACCACTCAAAGTGTCTCAGGTTTATTTGAAAAGTACAACATTTTAAGTGAAAATTACCACTAGCATACATAAAACTGACTAAACGAATTTGTATTGTGTTAATACATTATCAAAATGATCCATGGGTCATATTTGATGTGTACGAGTCAACCCCACATCAATCCGAGTCACGGTGTTGCCAGAAACACTCAAAGTGTCTTTCTTTTGTTTAAAATGGACATCATTTTAAGTGAAAACAACAAATGATATATGGAAAACAGACCAAATGCATTCGGAATGTGTTGATGCTTTATGAAAATGTTCTTTAAGTCATTTGTGACATGTTCAAGTCATCCCCGTCTCAATCCAAGATGCGGTGTGGGTGGCACCACTCAAAGTGTCTCTATTTAGTTTAAAATGGACTTCATGTTAAGTGAAAACAACAATTGACATACGAATAACTGACCAAACACATTCTAATTCTATTTAAACTTTTGGAAAATGATTTATGGGTCCTATTTTACGTTTATGAGCCAACTGTGCCTCAATCCGAGTCGCAGTGTGGCCGACACCACCCAAAGTGTCTCTTTTTTTTAAAATGGACTACATTTTAAGTACATATGGAAAACATGCCAAAATGATTATGATTGTGTTGATACTTTTTAAAAAAAATCCATGTGTCATATGTGATGTGTAAGAGTCAACCTTGTATCAATATGAGGCGCAGTTTGTCTGTAACAACTCAATGTGTATCTTTTTTGTTTAAAATGGACATGATTTTAAGTGAAAACAATAACTGACATAAAGAAAACTGACCAAATGAATTCAGTTTCTCTTGAAACTTTTGGAATATGATCCATGGATAATATGGTCCATGTAAGAGTAAACGCTGACTCTATCCGAGGTGTGGTGTGGTAGGAACCATTCGAAGTGTCTCTCTTTTTTTGAAATGGATAACATTTTAAGTGAAATGTTCTACTGACATACAAAAAACTAACCAAACGCATTCTGATTGTGTTGATACATTTGGAAAATGATACATGGGTAATTTTTGATGTGTACAAGTCATCCTTTTCTATATCTGAGGCGTGGTGTGTCCAATATCACTCTAACTGTGTCTCTTTTGTTTAAAATGGATCTGATTTTATGTGAAAAGAACAAGTCACATTTGGAAAAGTTTCCAAATGCATTCAGATTCTATTGAAACTTTATCAAAACTATCCATGGGTCATATGTGACATGTAAAAGTTTACTTTGTCTCAATATGAGGTGCGGTGTGGCTGAAACCATTCGAATTGTCTCACTTTTGTTTGAAATGGATAACATTTTAAGTGAAAAGTACAACTGACATTGGGAAAACCAAACAAATGAACTCTGATTGTGTTGATACTTTAGGAAAATGATCCTTGGGTCATTTTTGACATGTAAGAGTCAACTCTAACTCAATCCGAGGCCCAGTGTGGCAGGAAACACTCAATGTGTCTCAGGTTTATTTTAAATTGACAACATTTTAAGTGAAAATAACAAATAGCATACGGAAAACTGAACAAATGCATTCGGATTGTGTTGATACTTTAGAACAATGATCCATGGGACATATGTGACGTGTAAGAGTCAACCTTGTCTCAATCTGCGGACTTATTTTGTTGGCTCAACTCAATGTGTCTTTCTTTTGTTTAAAATGGACATCATTTTAAGTGAAAACAACAACTGAAATACGGAAAACCGACAAAACGCATTCCGAATGTGGTGATTCTTTAGGAAAACATTCCATGAGTAATTTGTGACATGTATGAGTCAACCACATCTCAATACAAGATGTTGTGTGGTTGGTACCACTCAAAGTGTCTCTCTTTAGTTTAAAGTTGACATCATGTTAAGTGAAAACAACAACTTAACTAAAAAAACTGACCAAACACATTCAGATTCTATTGAAACAATAGGAAAATAATCCATGGGTCAAATGTGACATGTACGAGTCAATCGTGCCTCAATATGAGGTCTGGTGTGGCCGGAACCACCCAAAGTGTCTCTTATGTTTAAAATGGACAACATTTAAAGTACATATAGAAAACTGACCAAACTGATTCTTATTGTGTTGATAAATTAGCACAACGATCCATGGGTCATTTGTGATGTGTAAGAGTAAACCTCACCTCAATCTGAGGCGTATTGTGGCTGGAACCACTCAAAGTGTCTCTCTTTGGTTTAAAATGGACATGATTTTAAGGGAAAACAACAACTGACATACGACAAACTAACCAAACCAATTCAGTTTCTATTGAATGTTTAGGAAAATGATCCATTGGTCGGCACCATCTGAAGTGTCTCACTTTTGTTTGAAATGGATAACATTTTATGTGAAATGTACTACTGACTTACGGAAAACTGACCAAACTCATTTGAATTGTGTAGATACTTTAGGACAATTATCCTTGGGTCATTTTTGACGTGTTTGAGTCATCCCCGTCTAAATTCGAGGCACAGTGTGATTAGTAGAACTCTAACTATGTCTCTTTTGTTTAAAATGGATGGTATTTTAAGTGAAAAGAACAACTGACATACGAAAAACCAACCAAAAACATTTGGAATAAATTGATAGTTTATCACAACGATCCATGGGTCATACGTGACATGTAAGAATCAACCTCAGTTCAATCCGAGGCACAGTGTGGCTAGAACCTTTCGAAGTGTCTCACTTTTGATTGAAATGGATATCATTTTTAGTGAAAAGTACAATAGACATATAGAAAACTGATGAAACGCATTCGGATTGTGTTGATACGTTAGAAAAATGATCCCTGCGTCAATTGTGACATGTTAGATTCAACCCTGCATCAATCCGAGAACCGGTGTCGCCGACACCACTCAAAGTGTATCATGTTTATTCGAAATGGAAAACATTTAAAGTGTAAATAACAACTAGCATACAGAAAACCGACCAAACACAGTCTAATTGTGTTGATACTTTATCACAATGATCCATGGGTCATATGTGATGTGTACGAGTCAAACCCGCCTCAATCTGAGGCATAATGTTTCTATCACCACTCAAAGTGTCTTTCTTTTGTTTAAAATGGACATCATTTGATGTGAAAAAAACTGACATACATAAAACCAACCAAACACATTTAGAATTTGTTGATTCTTTATTAAGACATTACATGAGTAATTTGTGACGTGTTCAAGTCAACCCCGTCTCAATCCAAGACGCGGTGTGGCCGACACCACTCAATGTGTCTCTCTTTAGTTTAAAATGGACTTCATGTTAAGTGAATACAACAACTGACATATGGAAATCTGACCAAACGCATTTGGATTTGGTTGAAACTTTAGGAAAATGTTCCACGATTCATTTGTGACGGGTAAGAGTCAACCCCCCTCAATCTGAGGCCCGGTGTAGCCGGCACCTCTTAGAGTGTCTCAGGTTTATTTGAAATGGAAAACATTTTAAGAAAAAGTAACAACTTGCATACAAAAAACCAAAAAAATGCATTAAGATTGCGTTGATATTTTAGAAAAATGATCCATGGGTCATATGCTACTTTTACGAGTCAACCCCCACCTCAATCAGAGGCATGGTGTTGCCGGTATCCCTCAAAGTGTCGTTCTTTTGTTTAAAATGGACATAATTTTAAGTGATAACAATTAATGACATATGGAAAACCAACCAAACGAAATTGTAATGTGATTATGCATTAGGAAAACGATGCATGAGTCATATGTAATGTGTACGAATCAACCCCTTCTCAATCCAAGATGCAGTGTGGCTGGCACCACTCAAAGTGTCTCTCTTTAGTTTAAAATGGACTTCATGTTAAGTGAAAACAGCAATTGACTTATGGAAAACTGACCAAACGCATTCAGATTCTGTTGAAACTTTAGTAAAACGATCCATGGGTCATTTTTGATGTGTAAGAGTAAACCATGCGTCAATACGAGTCACAGTGTGGCCTAAACCACCCAAAGTGTCTCTTATGTTTAAAATGGACATTGTTTTATGTACATACAGAAAACGAAACAAACAGATTCTAATTGTGTTTATACACTATCATAATGATCCATGGGTCATATGTGACATTTATGAGTCAACCCCACCTTAATATGAGGCGCGGTGTGGCCGGTACCACTCAAAGTGTCTCTCTTTTGTTTAAAATGGACTTAATTTTAAGTGAAAACAACAACTAACATAAGGAAAACCAACCCAACACATTTGGAATGTGTTTTTTCATTAGGAAAAATATCCATGAGTCATATGTGATGTGTACAAGTCAACTTCTCCTCAATATGTGACTCTGTGTGGCCGGAACCACTAAAAGTATCTCTCTTTTGTTTCAAAAGGAAAACATTTTAAGTGAAAACAACAACTGGCAAACTGAAAACTGTCCAAATGCATTCGGATTCCATTAAAACGATAGGAAAATGATCCCTAAGTCATATGTGATGTGTATGAGTCAACCCAGTCTCAATCCAAGGCACAGTGTGGCCTGCACCACTTGAACTGTCTCTCTATAGTTTAAAATGGACAACATTTTAAGTGAAAACAATAACTAACAGACGAAAAACCAACCAAACGCATTCAGATTCTATTGAAACATTAGTAAAAAGTTACATGAGTCATTATTGACGTGTATGAGTCATCCCCACCTCAATCCTAGGCTCGGTGTGGCCATCACCACTTAAAGTGTGTCATGTCTATTTGAAATGGACAACATTTTATGTGAAAACAACAACTGCCATACAGAAAACTGACCAAACGCATTCGGATTCAGTTGAAACATTACGAAAACGATCCATGGGACATATGTGAAGTGAAAATGTCAACCTAACCTCAATCTGAGGCGTGGAGTGGCCAGTACCACTCGAATTGTATCTCTATAGTTTAAAATGGACACCATTTTAATTGAAAAAAAATTGACATACGGTAAACTAACCAAACACATTCAGATTCTATTGAAAATTTAGGACAACGATACATGGATCATTTGTGACATTTAGGAGTCAACCGCGTCTCAATCCACGTTGTAGTGTGGCTAGGATCACTCTAAGTGTCTCTTTTTTGTTTAAAATGGACAACATTTTATGTACATACGGAAAATTGACCAAACAGAATTTGATTGTGTTGATAATTTAGCACAATGATCCATAAATTATATATGATGTGAACAAGTCAACCTCACCTCAATCCGAGGCATGGTTTGGCTAGTATCACACCAAATGTATGTATTCTATTTAAAATGGATATCATTTTTAGAAAAAACACATTTAAATGTGTATGTTGGAATTAATTATGTATGTTTATAATTATGTTATGAATTCTGATTTAATTCTAATTTTGTATAGTTCCAGATGAATTATATGTTAAATGTTTATCAATTTTTTCTGTATGTGTATGTGTTAGTAGGTTATTGCAGGTACATTAATCGGAGAGGAGGTCAACGAATTACCTGAAGAGATGGACACCCTGCCAGTGTTGTGCAAATTGCAGGCTGCTGTGCAATTTTCACAACATAGCCTATGCCAATAGTTTGAAACCATTGGAATAGGGTTCATTGAATGTTTTTACCAATGGTTCAAAGGTAACCGTCGGTAAAAATACATTCCAAACAATTTTTAAAACCGTAGGGAACCATGGAAAAATTCTGGTTTTGCCAACAGTTGAGGGGAAACCATTGGGATAGGCTAATTTTTGTAACCTATCCTAACAGTTCTATGTAAACTTTTAGGAAAATATATCCCAACGACTTACTTACCAACGTTTAATAGAACCATTTTTATAAGGTATACCAATGGTTCTGTGGCCTTTCCCAATAGTTCACAACCGTTGGTAAATCATCCTTTTCCAGTTGTGAATGTATTGAGATATCATGATTACTGTAAATTCTATTCATTCTAAATATGTTAAAATAATGGTTATATCCACATTTTCAATAAAAATTTAAATATACCTTATTTAGATAAAATATTAACATTCCTTTTGTTTTTTATTAGAAAAATTAAATCAATTATAAAAATGAATTTAATTAATTATACAAAATATTAAACACATTCTTGAAAATATTTAAATTAAAACATGGACATGGAAGAAAAATATTCTCGACCATAGAGGAATTTTTTTTATTTCTATTAAATAATTATTCTCAATAATTTTAATTACCAAAGAGAGGATAATTGTTTATTACTATAAAATTCCTTGAATAAACATAGCATAATAAAAAGAAAATTTTTTATTAGTAAAATATTATATAATTTCCCAAAAAGTAAATTCAAGCTTAATGATATCGGATAAAATTGGATTGTATCATAAATTAATTATGACTTTTTTTACTATTGAATCAAAATATATTGAAAGATATAACCATAGATGGATATGTATATCCACATAATTTTTATTATATTCACCACATAAAATAAACAAGGGTTGAATATGGTATATGTCTCATAGAAATAAAAACAAGACAAATGTCCCTTAACTCAAGTTTAACTTGCTTCAAAAGTGATCTATCCTACTATATAATAAATTTAATTTAATTATAGTTATTTAATAGAATCATTTTAAAAATTATAATAATATATATTATCCAATTATAAAATTAAACACTAATTTTTTAAAAAATCCTTATTGAAATTGTCATTTCCTGATGTTACTTATTTTGTTTGTCATTGTAGTTTTCAATTGATAGTTTGGTTCCTTCAAATTTTATCATGATACCATAATATCGATAATATTGATCATGATATAGATAATATATATATATGTATAAATACAGATATATTCATCATTAAAATTTAGAGATATAAAAATGTTGTACACCGTTCATGGTGACAGTAGGTCATACGGATCCATGAATGTTGTTTTTACTTTTCAATAGATTCAATGAAAAGAAGGTAAATAATAATCCTAATTTTTAAGATATTTTTAAGATATTTTATATATTATATATTAATTAAATATATACTTATTTCCATCCATAAAAAATTAAATGAATAATGAATCACATCGCTTTATGGAGGTGGCTGTCTACACATATGAACAAGTGATATTATCATTTTCCAATGGATGAGTAGGAATTTTTTTTTCTTATATTACCATGATAGATGATTAATTCATTCATAAATAATATATATAAAAATTCAAATCTTTATAATACCCATCCATAAAGGATCTTTATGAACAATTAATTTCATTGATAAGTGGAGCCGTTAGTTCACACGTACGCACATGCGAAACATTCACTTACTATTTGATGAAAAAGAGGGTTGAATCATGGTGGTAATGTAACAATAATAAAAGATAAATATATTTAATTTATTTAATTTATTTTTTTATGATGAATACCATATATTTACAGGAGTTATTAAATAAATAACTTGAAAGAGGTTGGGTAAGATGACTATGTCCCCATCGGTTGGCCTCATATTGATATTTTCAGAAGGACCCTTAGAGTGGTATTTTAAGAAAACCATAACCAATAATTTTTTAAATCAAATTTTATAAGATAATTGTGTATGCTTATTAATTATATATGGATAAAATTTATGTAAATAATAGAAATTATTGTAATTTTTTTGTAAGTGGTGGAGATACCACATTGGGAATTTCTTAAAAGATTAATATATAATAATTTAATTATATAGAAATATTATTCAAATTGGAAAAATATTCTGATTTAGAAGGATATAAGTTCAAAATATGGTCATAAAATAGGATTTTTAAAAATGTAATCTATAAACTTAACCTAATCTCTTGTTTTAACCCTGGGGTAAACCCATTTTCACCTTAACCATGGTAACATAATTTTACTATTCATTATTACCAAAAATTAATTTGAAAATATTAAAAAATATTAATTATTATGATTAAAAATATGGAATCCATTTTTTTCAATTAAATTCACTGATGTGGAATAATTTAATTTAAAATTGAACCTATAAAACACGAAGAAAATCATTTTTCTAGAAAATAATATTTTCCAAGTACAAAAATTTTGTATACAAATATTCAATAAAAAATTAATTCTGATGACCTAAATTTTAATCATTATTATTTAAAATGAAATAATTTTACTTTTTCATCCATTTGAAACACAATTAATCAATGTAAATTCTTTAATGGATTGGATAGTTTTCAATAAAAATACATATTTTTTCACTATTCATTGAAAAATCAATCTTTACAGAAAATTCTCAAATGTTCACTATAAAATAGATTTGAAATGATGAATTCAAAAATTGAGTTCATTTTTAATAATAAATTTTCAAAAATTGTAAGAAACAAAGTATATTATATTCTCAAACAAATAAATAAAAATAATATTCCAAGAAAAATGTATTTTTCAATCATATAATGACTTTACATAAAATTGATCACTTATTTAGAAATAAATTTTCTTTATCTAAAACATTTAAATTTTTTTTACAAAATTTGGTTATTTATATTCAGTCCAGAAATTTACTGGTTAATTTTAAAGGGTATACTATATTAATGTTAATTTAGATATGGGGTTGCAGTTATTACACGATAACGATGAAATTAATTTTCTTTGAAGAGAAACATATCATAAAATCTATATGTGTTATAGTAATGGATTCTGGGTAGATTTTTAATTGAAACCCATTCCATTTTGATAGTACTAGTTCTGTTTTATTATATATGAAACTAATACATCACTCCCGAGCTAAGCACATAGATGTAAAACACCATTTTCTTAAGGATCACATGTTGAAAGAAGATATCATTATTGAATTTATCTTAATAGTAAATGACCATACTGATTTCATTAAATCACTTCTCACTTATGATAGATTCAATTTTATTAAATATATTTTAGGAACATTCATTTTCAATTGATCTTCTATCAACTACATATTTCATCTATCTCATTACATTAAAAATTCCTCTGAAAAATAGGAAAAAAATTTGAAATTTGAAATTTAATAATTTTTCTAAATTATGTTATTTATAAAATTTTAAAATTTATGAACTTTTATGAATTTCGAAAACTTTCTAAATTATTTAACATTTTTGAATTTAAAACTTTTTTAAATTTCTAAATTTCTTTCAAAATTTTACCTCACTTATTTTCTATAAAATAATTACATATATTATCTAATCTCGTTTTGCGACATCCCAGAAAGAGAATGATCGCCCATCCTTTGTAAAATATAAATTTATTTAGTTTTAATTTCATTACCTATATCTTTATAAATTTCATTAACGTTACTATTAAATATAGGGGGGATATATATATATATTTAAAAATCATTTAATTTCAACTTTTATAATGATTTTATACATGAATAATGATAAAATTTTCTTTTATATTCAAATAAATTCTAGTTTTAATTATTAATATAAGATATACGACATAGGATTTTGGACTTTAATTTTTTAGAGACTTATAAACCACTCATACATAAAGGATATTTAATAGGATAATAGAAATATGAAATGACTATATAAGGACATAAATATAATTGTTTTTATCTATCCTATCTTTCAACCATAGATTTTATAATAAAATGGATCTCATTATAATTATCCTTATGAAAATTAAATGAAAAAATTATTCCTTACTACAGTAAAAATATCGAATGTAGATAAAGAAGTTTCCCTATCCATTGGTGAATAAGGTGAGTTCAAATTGTGATAATTAAGATTAATATCTTTTATTATGTAGATATTGATGATAATATCTATAATACTTATGGGGAAAGTGAATTTCAACCTAAAATCACTTTATAATTAACTATTTTTATATTAGAAAGCATCGTAAAAAAGGAACTGAAATAGGAAAAATGATTTCATCAACCATTATAAAAGTACTTTTGCTGAATATATGAAGAGATTTATAAGTTTAAAAGTAATTTAAAATCATTATTGGATAAATTTTGAAGGTGTTTTAAAATTTTCATTTATGGTTATATTAATTTTTATTTTATCCTTATTCTTTTTTATGTATTTTTTTTTAAATTATAAATGGGGATAATTTGAAGAAACTTTTTATTGTATTATATCTTCATGTCCTATATTAATTTGATAATAAAATTTTACGAATATGTTTTTTATTATAACTAATTATTATATTCTGTTGGCACTAAAATTTGAGAAGTTTTTAATATTGTATTTAATTTTCTACATTAAAATTTCTTCCAGAAGGGGAGAAAGTAATTTAATTGTTTAATTAATTATATTAGGGTGATAAATTTATTTACTATTTAATATTATATATAATCTATAAATTTATAAAAAAGAGTGTTGAGAAGTTGTTATTATTTTTCTAATAGAGTTTTTCTATTTTCTCATCTTAATAAAGGGGATGAAAAATAAAGGAATTAAATAAATTTAATATCATGACGAGAAAGGAGATATTTTTTAAAATTTATTTCTAAATTAAAATATTCTTACAATTTTTGTGCTTTACAGAAACAGGGATGATTTTTGGGGATTTTTACTCACATACTTATTTAATTTCAAAATCAAAATACACTTCTTATAAGAATAATTTGACATCATTTTCTAATTAAGTTCTTATGTTTGTTTAAAATACATTTTCGGTAACAAATTTATAAAATACCATAACATCATTTAATTTATAATATCCAGTGACTTGAAATTATAAAATTATATTACTTCCTTCATATTTATAAATCACTAAATTGGTTCTGATCTAAATTATTGATTGAAAAAGAAACCGGATGAATATGTTTGCACAAATGTAGTTATAAAAGATTTTGAGATTTACATAATCTAATAATTGGAGTTATTTACTACATTTTCAATAGACAAAGATTCACCACGAGCATTATAATTACATTTCACCATATAGATAATTCATAATGTATCTATTTGTTTTAAATAGTTTCAATTTATTTTTTCCATAAGCAATCCTAAATTAGTGTAATTTTACTTATGGGTGTTTTAGCTAAGATTTGACATTATATTTGGTTAGCCTTTTAAAATATCAGATTTAGAAATCATTGAAGTAGTGCCAATATAACCGATTAATAAATAATGAAATATGATGAACAACTTTCTAATGATTCCATTACAATTGAACATGACTTTTTTAGAATATGATGTTTGAAGTTTGTTACAACATTTCCTATAAATAGATCTACAACCCAATAATTATAAGTACATTTAAACATGCTGATCATTAATAAAGTTTGTATTTTATTTAAATGTTTTCATTTTATTATTTCCTTATGTGATTTTGAATTAATGTAATTTTATTTTTTAGTGTTTTAGCTAATATACACCACTGTGTATGGTTATTCTTGTTAAATATATTAGTTTTTCTTTTGAAATTTCTCTACCGATCCTGCGTGATTTAGGGATTTTTGTGCATGAATGACAGATCTAAGGAACTTTCAGTTCTTATAAGTTCAGCTGTTAACTTCTAATGACAGTTATAGTCCAGAGATTTCAAGTATAAGAATAAAAACCTTCCAATATGTATAAAATCAGGGATACCTTACAATAGGGTAAAATTAATGGATACATCAGATGAAGTTTACATATCTACCATTAAATTTTGATGAAACTTGTGGTTTTAATAAATATAATTTAAAATAATATTTTGTTTTATAACCAATACTCCACAACTTGTTTTAATCATCAATTGTATTATTTATATATTTTAGTTTTTTTAATCCACTTTATATTATTTTGTTTCTGTGATTCAGATAGCATGAAGTTATACTAGTTTAACTATTTCATTGGTATTTTAAAATGAATCTCACATTTATTTTTTTTCTTTACAAACTATATGTCTTATAGTACTTATTTCAGTAACTTTGGCCTTAATGGTATTTCAAAAATCATATCATATCATCTATATTAAAAAAAACCCTTTTTATGTTTACTTGAAGTGGTAAAAAATTGTAAGATTATTTTAAAACTAAAATTCAGAACCCCTAGTATTTTATTCACCATAATTATGAAAAAAATAATATGAATTATTATACTAGTGTGGTCAAAAAATCTAAAATATACAGTTTTTAAAATAAAATGCACTGTAATATAATTTTTTTGATAAAACTAAAATTTTTAAGTTGTAATAAATTTGGTCATTTTCTAATATATAATTGTAATTGATTTTATATATTTCACACATTTTAAAAAATAATACTTGCAAACATTATGATCAACTTGAACATCAGGTCCACGTATTGTTCATTCCAATTGGTCAAAAATGACATGTACCTTTTTTATACATTTTTTAATAAAATCCAGTTTAGTTTGATTATGTTTAATCATTTGTTTAAGATCATAACCATTATTGAAGATGTATCTATCTTGGTTATAGGTACTCGTTTTTCTAGTATTTCGTACTTTTTTTGTTATATTTTACCATGGGTTTTGTTTGGGTGAAATTTGAGAATTTTGGAAGGAAATTGGAAAGTGCATGGTTGGAACATAGTTTCCCCAAACCATGCTCCCCCTATAAGTGGTTCATAGTTAAGGAACACTTTTAGGGTATAATTTGAACCTATACCCTGAAAATAATGTGTGGATTTAAGTTTGCCCAAATTTTTTTTTTAAAATAATCACACCCCCATATTATCCAAAAATCAACCCCTACTAAAACAAACTTCCTTTTAGAGGTTCCCAACTACATTCCAAGCCATACCAACCTCTGTTCTTGGAGAATCAAAGGGTGAATTGAATATCTGCACCCCACCTAATAAGAGGATCTAAACTTGTGTGGTTTTTCCTCTCTCTTGTCTCTATCTAATCATTTAGAGAGAATATATCCTCTATCTAATTTAATCTATATCTAGGATTATTAGATCGAGATCTAGAAATTTGGAATCTGTATTTTTCAATCTTGAATTAGGGTTTCAAATCCATATCTTGTTCAACATTCTTGTTCTAATGAAATTGGGGATCTTTATTGGTGAGCATTATTCATAAATTTTGAGGTATGTGGTCTATAATTCAAATCCCAAAGTCTTGATTTCAATTACATGTATTTAATTTTAAAATTGATATTAGATTATTATAAATAAAATTTCTTAAAATTAATAAATTAATTTTGTGAGTTAATTAATTTATGTAATTTTGAAATTATGGAATATTGGGATTATTTATTGAAATAACTAATTATTTAATTAATCATAGATTTATTGAGATTGATGAAATTAATTGATTAATTATTGAATTAATTAATGTTTATTATTGTGATTGCAAAATTGATTGAATCGATTAATAAATTATTTAATTACTTGATTGAATTGATGTAACCAATTAATTTTTAAATTAATTAAGGGGTTTGAGATTATTAATTAATTATTGAATTAATTAATTGAATTGGTGTAATCAATTAACTTGTAGATCAATATAATGTATTTACATGATTAATTAATCATTAAATAAATTAATGGAATGTATATATTCCATAAATTATTGAATTAATTGACGGTATTAATGTTATTAATTAATTTCTTAATTGATTAATGTAATTTATGTGATCTATTAATGGGCAGAATAATTGAAGGGATTTCTATAATTAATTCACTGTTGAATTAATTAATTGAACTGATGTGATTAATTTATAGTTGAATTATTTAATGGACTGATGTTATTATGAAATTATTGATTTTAAATAATTAATTTATTAAAATATTAATGTGATATTCTGACACGTGAAGTTTTAATATTGTGATATCTGTGTTAAATGTTTGTGGGATATGGACTGATGCTCTAAATATCCATATGTGTAAAATGTGCATGGGACATGGACTCAGGCTCCAAATACCCATACATGTTTAATGTGGGTAGTATAGGGACTGAGTATCCAAATACCCATATGAGATAGTGAGTATGGGATACATACTAAGGCTCTAAATACCCATCTGACATTAAGGTATGTGATAGGGCTTGAGGATCCAAATATACACAAGGTGTTAAACACAATGTTCTATGCCCATGAGTTGGCATTGAACAATGGTTCACATTGGACCAGATATTAAATGAGACAATGAATGGTAACAATGGAATTTAGATATTTTATATTCCTTGGGTTATTTGAGACTCTGATATGGGCCGAAGGATGGATTGATGTTTGGGTGTCCCATGGAAAATGGGAGTTTATGTGGTTAAATAAAGAGTAACTTAATAAATGTAAAATATTTAATTTATTGATTATATTTTATTCTATATATAACTACATACATTTATATATGATGGATATTATTTTAGTCATCATTGGTGGTGATCTACTAAGTTATACTCATACAGTACTCAGGTTTCCCGTTCGATACACGAATATAATTTATTTTTTTGGGACATGATACCTGAAAAGGACCTACATTAGATGGATAATTTGGGATGGATCATGGATGATCGAATCATAAGTGGTTCGGGACCCTCATGGGAGTTTAATGTTTCTTTAGATTTTGTATGCATTTGGACACTTTTCACGTACATTTTCATGGAATGTCTACTGTTTAGTTTTGATATTGTGTTTCTAGTTTTGGTCAACTTGTGACACTGGTATTTTCCTTGTTATGTTATATCTTTTGGTTATTATTATTTATTTCTACTGTTAATATAATTTAATAAAGAGGGTAAAATATTCCCACTATTGAAATTAGACAATCACTTCTAGTTGGAAGCCACTGGCATATGGGGAGGCATGGTTGAGGTCACGTAACATATCGTCTTGGTGCATCAATGAGTGGGACCCATGATGGGATGTTACAAAGTGGCATAAAATGGGGTTTTTTTTTTTTGTATTACTATTTGGAAAATGTAGATAGTATAATAGAATGAGCCAGGTATTGGTTATGAGATTATGCATGTGAGTAGTTATCCCATGTATGAGGGTAAACTCCATGTACATCGGGTGGGATTTTTGTTATTGCTATGTGTTTTTTCAGTTGATATTATTTATCCTCGAGTGATGCACTTTCCATGTGACGTGACAATTGTTTTTTAGTTTTACTGAGATTGGAATAGTGGACTAGAATGGCATGAGAGTTGAGTATGCATGAATCATTCTCATAACTCAACATTATTTTTTGAAATGCATTATCCTAGGAACACATAGAAAATGGGTTTTTGGTAAGTAGTTGAACTTGATCATTTTTTCCTTGATTGTAAAATTGAATTGATAATGATGCCTATTATGAAATTGAAAAGTTATAAATGATGAAAAAAGATAAATAAATGGGTTTCTAATGTGAAACTTAAATAAAGAGAATGATTTTACCCTTTGTTAACCATAGTCTAGACGAATGATGGTAAATGGTTGTGAAAACATCTAGGTTCCGACAATGTGTTAGGAAAAGGGGGAAATGATTTTTTGTGGTTTATTGCAGTTTTCGGTAAATGCATTACTATGGTGTGATTTTTCATAATGTGAGTTTTTGTCATTGTAGAGAAATGCCTCCTAGACGATTCCTATTGATAGGAAGATAGGAGGATATGGATGCAGATGATCTACTAGTAATGAAACCTGAGCCACAAATAGTACTAAGCTAGGATGTTGTAGTGATGTTCTGAGAATAATTTTCTCGCTTCATGTAGATTATTGAAGAGACCCATACAGGGTTGTGAAAATAATTTTTGACCCGATGAGGGTGTTTCTGTTACAACCCCTTCCAACATTTACTAGAGAAGGTGGACCTAAGGTGGAAGAGTTATAGATTGAATCCATATAGAATATAATAGACTATTAAGAGATTCCTGCTATGAAGTGGGTCAAGATGGATTCTTACATGTTTCAAGTATCAATGTAGAATTGGTGTGATGTTTCGGCCCAAATAGGACAGGAAAACCAGATGTCTTGGAAAGAATGTTTATAGAAGTTTCTAAAAAACTTTTATCTAGAGATACTAATATATGAGAGAGTAGATGAGTTCATGTGATTGACTAAGGGGGGTCATGTCTGTGATGGACTATTCTTTCCTCATTACAGACTAGGAGCACTTTGGTCTAGCATTGGTAGGGGATGAGACAACCATGGAAAAGAATTTTCAGGATGAGATTAAATATGAGATTAATTACCATTTTAAACACTTTTAGTTAAATAAGTATGCTAAGGTGGTGGATCAGGCTCTCATAGCTGTGGGGAACCAGAAGGATACTTCTTGTGCAGGACAGTTGGTTATTGTTGGATGACCAAGAAGCATGTATTCTAAGGGAAGGAAGCATCTTTATGATAATGATAGTCAGGGGGACAGTAGGTAGATTGTCTAGGGGGAAGGATTAGTAAGTTATGATCATACCCTAGTTTTTTCCAGCAATGTAGTATGCCAGGAAACATTTTTAAATACTTCACCAACCATCGGTGGAGTGTCGAGCTTGTAATTGGATGAGACATCTATTGAGGTTCTGTAATAACCCACAACATAGAAGTAGTATTGGAGGAATAGGATAAAACCAGAGTGGGGGAAGAGAATCTTCTGCAGGTTATCAATCTAGCAATTGGAGTTCTACTGGCTTTGTAGATAAAGGTAGTTGAGATGGAGCTCCAATGAAAGAGCACCCATATAATCATAGTGGTTCTGCTCAAAGGATTTATGATTCATCATTGGGAAGAGGGGCATGGTAGTTTCATAATGTTTAGCCTACAGTTGTTTACATCAAGGATGGACCATCGACAATGAGAGGCACAATTACTGTAGCTTCTATATTAGCTCGCGCTTTGTTTAATACCGGTGCCTCTCATTCCTATATGTATTCACAACATGTAAATGGTTTGCGCCTGGTGGTGGATTTTTTGAGTGGGGTGATGATGATTGATATAATATTGGGAGTATAGTCTAGAGACATATGCTTGTGTAATTGGTGTTCTATCACGGTTGGGGAGTATCATTTTCTATCGGATCTTTACATCCTCGACCTGTTAGGATTTGAACTAATTTTTTTGTATCAACTAGTTAGTATAATAGTGACCCCAATTTGATTTTTATCAAATGAGAGTGAATTTTATGTCTATTAACGGTGAAAAATACATTCATTATGGTGTAAAGAAGGATGTATGTCCACCCATAGTGGAATGATTTCAGGATGTTTTTCCAAAATACTTCTCTAGGAACCCCCCTCGGAGAGATGTGGAATTTACTATTGAGCTCATGTTTGGGTACGATCCAATTTCAATTCCACCATATATAATGTCACCAATAGAGCTTCAAGAGCTCAAGACTCAACTTGAAGAGTTATATGATAAGAGTTTTATCCATCCGAGTACATTGCCTTGGGGTTCTCTTATATTTCGTAAAAAAAATTCCTACGGAACTCTAAACTTATGTGTAGATTGTCAGAAGTTAAACTTTATGTATATGAAGAACCAGTATCCTCTTCCATTCAATGATGATATTTCTAACCAGTAGAGTAGAGCTTGTGTTTTCTCTAAGACCGACTTAAGATTAGGGTATCCTCAGTAGAGAGTCCATCCTTATGATATAATAAGGAAAATTTTTGGAATATGGTATCGTGGACAAATGCACTGACAATTTTTATGGGCTTCATGTAGAAAATATTCAATATGTACTTGGATTAGTTTGTGGTGGTGTTTGTGGATGAAATATGGGTGTACTCAAAGACTCATGACGATCATTACCAATATCTTGACATTGTCCTAAGTACACTAAGAGAGAGTCAACTATACACCAAGCTATCTATGTGTTAGTTTTGGATTTATTAGGTACAGTTCTTGGGTCACATAATTTTCGAGTAAGGTGTTTCAATGGTCCAAAAGAAGGTTTAGGTGGTTGTTTCTTGGGATAATGACAAGAATTTATTAAATATCTATAGAATTTTAGGGTTAGATCGATATTATAAGACGTTCATTAGGGAGGTTTCCTGAATGGAAGACCCTCATTATGGCTTGACCAATAAGGGGTAATTTTTTATTAGTCATAAGAATGTGATAATTACTTATATGTGTTAAATAACAGCTTGATATCAAAACGAATTTTGATTCTAACATATCCAGGTGAGGAGTACACAATGTTTTTTCATTCTATTGGGATCAGAATTGGAGTAATGTTAATGTAGGGAGATTTAGTGGTGGAGTGTGGGTCTCAATAGTTGAGGCCATATGAATGGAACTAACCTATGCTTGAAATTGAGTTATCCCTAGTGGTTTATGCGTCAAAGTTTTGGATACAATATCTTTTGGGTGAAAATTTTACTATGTATATGTATCATAAGATTTTAAAGTATATATTTTCAAAATTAGAGTTTAATCTTCAAAAGTATAGGTGGGTTAAGTATATGCATTCATTTGGTTTTAAGATAGCATATATGGATGAGAAACGAAACATTATGGATAATGATTTGAGAATGAAAACTCAAGTTCAGGATTTTTAGAAGTCTAGTGATTAGTGTAATATGATGACTTTGCTAGTTGAGATAAAAGTTGTGTTTCAAGAGAGTTAGGAGAAGATGACTCATGTATCAGTTTCATTGGAGTCGACACTTTTGATATGGAATAGGGAAAGACAATATGATGATTTTATGTTTTTGACCTTTAGGGAAATCCTTGAAGATTGGGAATCACCATATGATTGGATCATAGATGAGGATGAAATAATATATGTCAGGAATCGAGTAGTTGTGCTTATGATCATGTAGGGAGAGGTTTTGAATGAGATTCATACCTCTATGTGGGTTGTACATCAAGGTGTGACCAAAATTTACAATGACCTAAAATGAGTGTTTTGGTGGCGAGGCATAAAAAATGAGATAGTGGGGTTTGTGACACGATGCTACACCTATGTACAGGTGAAGGCCGAGCATCAAAAACCTGATGGTTTAATTAAAAAATTTCCATTTTTGGAATGGAAATGAGAAGATGTTACTATGGAATTTTTGGGGGGTCTCCGGAGGACGCTTTTAAATAATGACACTATTTGGTTTATTGTTGACCATTTGAAAATTGAAGCTCATTTATTACCAGTATAATAGATTTTTTCAGTGGATAAATTGAGAGATTTGTATATTTAAAAAACAGTCCATCTATACAGGGTACCACTTATATTTTTTTAGATAGTGATTAGAGTATTACTTTTGACTTTTGGAAGGGATTATTAAAGGATCTTGCTATATATGTTTTACTAAGTACGACATTCCACCCAGAGATAGATGGGATGATGGAAGGTACTATTTAGGATCTTGAGGATATGCTTTGGGAATGTGTGATAGAATTTGGTGGATATTTGGAGAATCACCTAGATTAAGTATATTTTTCTTATAAAAAATGTTATCAGGAAACTATTCATGTTTCAGCATACAAGGCTCTTTACGGTTGTATGTGTAGATCAACTCTATGCTTGATTGAGGCCCGTGAATCACATTTTTTGGGACCATTTATAATGAATGAGACATGATAGAATGTTTATATATTTTTAAAGTGTAGGTATATGTTTTAGAGTAGAGGAAAGTCATATGATGATAGAAGACAACAACCCCAATAATTTAGAGAGGGTGATAGTGTGTCTCTTTAAGTGTCATCTATATTGGGTCACCACATGATACAGAGATAGGGAATGTTGACTCCCAGGTTTTTGGGACCATATTAGGTTGTGAAGAGAATAATTCCAATGACATACTTATTTGATATTCCACAATAATACAGTTCTATACATTCTATTTTTCATATCTTACAATTTCAGTGGTATCACCCCAACCATTATTATGTGATCGATGTTGATGATGTTGAGATTTAGATAGATACATCATTTGGGAAGAATATATACATGTGTTTGATCACATTGTGAATTTTGTTTTGGGAAAGAGTGTTTCAATAATTTATGTACTGTGGAAACATAGTCTTGTTTGGTAGGAAACATGAGAGAGAGAATTAAATATATGGGATCATAGGACTGATCTTTTTGACTTAGTATCTTAGAGATGCATGGGAGTATATATTGAGGAATAGATGTTATAAGGTTGGGAGATTATAAGAACCAGACCATTTCTAGAGATGGATTAGGCTTGGTTACATATACTCTTTTGTCTAGTGTTGATTAATTTTTAATTGAGTTTTACCTTGGGGTGTGTTTGGGTAAATTTTAGGAATTTTGGAAGGAAATGGGAAAGTGCACGGTCGGACCACAGTTTTTCCAAACCATCTACCCCAACCCAGCAACCTGTATGAACCCAAATAGATGGGGTTTGCACAGTTGGTGGAAAATTTATAAAAATGTGTGACCTAAAAGGAGAAACCATGTGCCCCCTAGTAGAGGTGCATGGATAGGGTAAACCATTCACCTTTGTCCAACAAACCGTGCACATGATTTAATTTAACCCAAAATTTAGTCTTTAAAATTCATGATCCCCCATATTCACCCCAAAATAGACCCATACTTAGACCAACTCATTTTATATCAATTTATGAGGTCTTGAATACATTCCAATCCCAATCAGCATTCGTTATTGTTGAATCAAAGAGCGGAATGATGAACTTCACCCAAATCAATAAGAGGATCTAATCCCGTGTAATTTCATTCTTCTCTACCATATCCCCCTTATATTTTAGATGTAAGATATCCTATATCTTGACGGAACTATATCTTGTACTTTTGATCAATATCTATAATTTTTGAATCTTTATTTTTCGATATTGAATTACTTTTTTTGATCACAATATCATTTTTCATCATTGTTCCACTCAAATTGGGGGTTTCCATTACAAAGCATTCTTCGTAAATTTTGATATAGGTGGTCTATAATGGAAATCCTAAAGTATTGATTTTAATTATGTATATATAATTTTATAATTTTTATTTGAGTATTAGAAATTGAGTATCAGAATTTAATTAATTAATTTTATAAATGAATCAATTGTGGGAATTTTAAAATTTTGGAATAATGCGATTAGGAATAAAAAATAATTAATTGATGAATTAATTAACGAGTTATTGAAATTTTTTAAATTGATTAATTAATTATTGAATTAATTGAGGGTTATTTTTGTGAATGTGAAATTGATTGAATCGATTAATTAATTGTTTAATTAATTAATGGAATGGATGTAATCAATTAATTAATGAATTAATTTAAGGGATTGACATGGTTAATTAATTTTTTAGTTATTTAATGGAATTGATGAAATAAATTAATTTGTGTATTAATTAAAGGGATTTCAATAATTAATTAATAGTTAAATTTATTAATGGAGTGGATACAATCAATTAATTTTTGAATTAATTTAAGGTATTGATGTGATTAATAAATTATTGAATTAATTAATGGAATTTATGTAATCAATTAATGGATGGGTTAATTGAATTTATTTTTTTGATTAATTAATTATTGAATTAATTAATGGAATTGATGTGATTACTTAATTTTTGAATTAATTAATGGATTTATGTGATTATGAAATTATTGTATTTGATTAATTAATCATTGAATTAATTAATCTGACATTGTGACACATGTGAAACTATGAAATTGTGATGTAAGTGTTAAATGTGTGTGCGGTAGGGATTGATGCTCCAAATACCCATTTGTGTAAAATGTGTGTGGGATAGGGATTGAGGTTCAAAATACCGATATGTGTTAGTTGTGTGTGGGATTGGGATTTAGGCTCCAAATACCCATATGAGATAGTGAGTATGCGAGAGGGACTAAGGCTCCCAATACCCATATGGAGTTGAGGTGAGGGATAGGGTCTGAGGCTCAAAATAATCATATGGTGTTAGACCTTGAATTCTATGCCCATGAGTTAGGATTGGAATTTGGTTCCAATTGTTCGTGATGTTAAATGAGATGATGAATGGTAATAATAACATTCAGATATATGATATTCCTTGGTGGATAGTTCAAAATTTGGCATGGGATGAAGCACGTATTGAAGTTCAAGTGTCCTAGAAATCATAAGGGGTTTAAATGGGTAAATAAAGAGTAACTGAAAAAATAAATACTGTCTAATTTATTTCTTGCATTTTATGCTTTATACAACTGTGTCCACTATTATAGGATAGATATTTGTTTAGACACCAATGATGGTGGCCTGCTGATTTGTACTCACACACTAGTCGAGCTTCCTGATTAGTACCCAAATAGACATCATGTTTTCAGGATAGGATAAAGGAAAAATCCATGTATTAGATGATTGATTTGGGATGGAGTGTGAATAAGGGAACCATATGTGGTTCAAGTCCCACATGGGAGTTGAAAGTGTCGTTATGTATTGGTTTACATTTTGACACTTGGAACGTACTTTAGCATAACATTTATACTATTAGGTTTTGATATTATATTTTCTGTTGAGGTTATCTTGTGATATTGGTATTTTCAGGGTTATGTTATTTCTGTTAGTTATTCATATTTGTTTTCATTGTTGAGATACTTTGAAAAAGAGGGTATAGTCTCCCCACTCTCTAAATTAGACCCTTACTGCTAGTCAGTATCCTCTAGCATATGGGGACCCATGCTTAAGGTCACATAACTGACCGACTCGAGACACCGGTGTATAAGACTCAGGCCAAGACTTTACAATTTTATGCTTATTTCAAACTTTAGAGATATTAATCGCTTAAAATTATTTTTCTATCATTTCAAAATTTATAGACATCGTATTGAATCGATATTTATTTTAACAGGTAAATAATTATATTGTGGTGAATGTTGATGGGTATGTAATTACATTATTATAGTTTTGAGAGTTTTATACACATTACATAAAATGGATAATTGAATAAACCTTTAATTTTGTTTGATTCATTGATTGTTAGATTCATGTGTTGATTATTCTTAGAGGACAAAACTTCTGAAATAATGTTTTAACAAATTTTTTGTTTTTTTGAATGTTTGATGACTTTTATTAATCAAAATAATTTTTGTAACTAAAATTGGGAATAATTGAGCTTATTATTATTATTTTGTTTTTTATGTGTGTTTTAGAAATTGGATTCACAAGGTGCTCATTTCTATGGGTAAAAGGGAATAATTTATCACTAGAAAACCCCAATATGATGAAAAAATCACTTTTTGAACCTATTTATGGTTTTTTGATGGTATGTTTTTTAATTTAGAACTATTAACCCCTCCCACCCCTAAATTTATGAATTATTTTAACATGTGATATATTTATGTGTTGATTGTTCTAATTGTACACAATTGAATAATGTGTCATTGTGTTATAACATGACACATGTCATAGTTATCTCGATCAATATTGGATGCTTGATGTATTGGTACTGAAAATGGATGGCCCTTTGATTCAATGATAATTGTTTGATAGAAATAGATTGAAAAATATAAAAAACATTAACACCACATATAATGTATGATAAATATAAAATGAAAATAGGTAAAAAAACCTTGATTAAATAGAAGGATCTCACTATGGTTAAAATGGGCACAAACTCTCACTCTCCATCTCTCTTAATATTATTACGTGAAAATGATCAAAATATTATCTCGTGAATAAATAAAGAAGAACTACCAAAATAATTCTCAAATACTAAATTATAATTGGGTGGTGTTGAATTTGAAAGATAATGATTTTTGAGGAGGGGAGATACTCATTTCATAAGGAATCATCACTCACAGTCCCACTCCCTCCTTGGCCAAATTAAATAGGAAAATTAAAGGGCGAGTCATTTTTTTGGGAAAATCAAAGGGGGTTATAGTTTTATATCTACACAAGTGGTATCGAAGTAATGTTGTATCCTAGGTGTGATGTGGCTGTATTGTACCCATACCAATTTGAAAATAATGATAGTGGATCAATTGAAGCATGTGTAACTATGGTGATTTTTTTAATGTATTTAGGATAGTTTTGTTTTGTTGACAAGTCTAAATTATGAGAAAATGATAGTTCAATATGTTTGGATATAATGAATTATAATTTAGGGGGAGATTTGATTGTATGGACTTTGCTTTTAAGAGAAGAATTTTTTGCTAAAAAATCAATCCCACATAAGTTTCCCCATGAAATGTTTGATGTCATATAATCTTTTCGGGTATACTCCTCCTATCAAAATTTTTTATAAGATATATACTCATAAGGTCTTATGTGTTGATCCTGGAAGGTTTGGGTAGAAATAAAATGAATCTACCATGATACACATTACCATAACGACTGAAAATAGTTGTGTTTTTTTTTGGCTTCTTAGGAATGAAATTCTGGTGATGTTTGTTTCTTCCAATGAAATAAGAATAAATATTTGTGCTAAATGTTTTGAGGAGTTTATTTTTTTTGATATCTTTGAAAATTTATAAATAATTTTTTACTAAAAAAGTGCACATAAAAATAGAATATTTTGTTTTTTTACTTGTGTTATGAAAATTAAAATTCATTATGTGATCATTTTTGTATTAGGAAATGTATGGAGCCTCATTCATATTCATAAAAATTAACAAAATTTACTTCATATGATGTATAATATTCAATGTAAAAATGTTGAAAAATTTATTTCACCTAGAAACATTGATTAATTTATTTCATAAATACATTTATTACATGAAATCTTTATAAAATTTCATTTCAATACATATAGAATTGTGTGTCCTGGTGATCATGTTGTGTCTTTTCCATCAACTTCAGAAATATCCATAAAAATATCCAATGAAAAACACAGTATCAAACTCCAAAAACTAAATAACATGTGACATGATGTAACTTTAAATGAGAAGACTTCCCTCCCCAACCACACACTGAATCATCTATGTGTTATAAAAGATGATCCAAATCACAAACAATCAGAGTAAATAAATGCAACAAGAAATATAAAGAACACACAAAATTTACTTGTTTCAGGGCTTTCTCATGTCAATAAAAGGAACATTTCATCCTTTTTATCATGGAGAAGAACAATATAATAGAAAACAATCCAAGTTACATGAAGTAAATAAGTCACAATTAAAGCATGTGATTGGTGGTAAATTTTGATATTTAATCACATTACATAGCAATTTCATATATACAGTATTTGAATTATAAGTTCTGGTATTATTATTTATTTATCTGAAACATTATATTGTAATTTTTAATTTAATTATTAAAAAATTAAATAATTTACTATATTAAATATTTAACGATATAAATTATTTAAATTTAATAATTAATAAATATTTGCTGATATTTTATTTGTTACTTAAATGTTTTATTACACCAATGATTAGGTACTAATTTTTATGTTAATATTTTTTTAACAAAATTAATTTTTTTATTAAATTATTTAATTATTAGGCACCAATACTCCATGTTTCTCAAAGAATCCCACCATTTATCAATATATCATGAGACATGGTTTCAAAGGATGTCATGAGACAAGGAAGATTTATGAAAAAATATCCTACATGTTGGGAAAAACAATATTGTTGTAATATGTAGGTGTTGTATCTGATAATCATCACTACGTTAAACTGGGATGGAAAATATTTTTTTTTATAATTTTGGATATATTATTATTATTTATGAGTTATTAAGATTATAATTTTCATTTTTTGATAAAAAGTATCAATATATATAATACAATTACATGTCAATATAAAAGTTTTGGTTTTAATAAACGAATAAAATAATTTTAATAATTATATAATTTGATTGGAATTTGTATGGAATACATAAAATTCACTCATAGGTGTGTTTTTAGTATTTTAATATTTATAAATTTTTTGAATTAAAATTCTATAAATAAACTCTCAATATCTATTTCTTTATTATAAAAAAGTGTATTTTTGGGTTATGTGGGAAACCATAAAAGGACTAATTCGTCACCAACTAAAAGATTTAAAACAGAAAAAAATAAAAAATGGAACTTCCTGAATGAAATACACACAACACAAAATGCCAAATTAGCTTCCATTAATTTGATTTAAATTTATAAAAGATATATCCTTTATGTTGAGGTTGCGAAAAATTCTTTAATTTTATTAGATCATGTACGTTTTGAATTCTATATCCTTGATGTAGTAATCAATAGAGACATTTTAATTCTCTAATTAAAATAATAAAACATCCAATTAGATGTGAAACCATTTTTTATGTTTATCACTAATGATAAATGGGAACTTTTCCCCTTTATATCAAGATCCACCTACAAATACAACATGATAAATATGCTAATATATCTATTAGTTACTTCTATAGAATCCGTTCTATAATTTTAATAGATTTATTTAATTGTTCTATAGAAGTGAGGGGGGAGACAAAGACTCTAATGGTATGTTATTATAATTATTTATATTTTGTGATAGTTATATAGAATATTTAGCTCACAATATTTCAATCGAACCTCATTCGAAGTAGGAAGGCCCTTATTGACCTAAAACCCTGGTTCTAGAAACTTCTTTCCATACTATTTAATTCCAATTCCCTTGGATGTAGAACTTTTTGGTATTGTCTTATGAATATTGGAGTAATAGTTATGTTGTTTATCCTTCTTCCTTGAATTAAATGAAAAATACCTTGACACAAAAATTCTTTTTATTCCATTACCTATGAACAATCTAAAGTAATAATAATCTATGTTACCTCTGTTATATCCAGATAAAACATAGAAGAACCCCCTACTCCATAACAGTATCAGATATAACTTCCAAGACCTTTACCAATTTTCATAATTTTAGTCATAAAATATATTAATTAGTAGGACTTACACAATATAAATCTGTGGATTTATTAGGTGTAAAAAATAGGGGATGGATTGATAATTGTTTAAAAAAATTTAGGACCCCACATTAAAAGATTGAAAAAACTTCTTAGGTTATATCCTTATAAATAAGTGTGTTGGAAGGAGGATTTTATAATAAAACTTATTGGAATTAATATTTTTAAAAATAATTTATAATATATATTTTTGTAAAATTATTTTTAAATACATAGACATAATATATATAAAACCCAAAAAAAATTAAATTAAAAAATTTAAATTTTAATGATAAATGTCTAACAATGACTACATTAGTTATACCATTTTTAATATAATTTTTTGGATCAAAAAAGTGTTCTATTCCTAATGAAATGTGATTGTTTGAATGAATGAACATATTATTTATCAATTTAGTGAGATATTATTGTTACTTTGGTTACCAATTTTTGTTTATAAATATTGAATTTAGTTTTTCTATTTTAGATCTAATCCAATCAATTATTATCTTCTAATACCCTCTATAAATTACCGAATCTTTGATTTAGAGTCTCCCATTTTATTTGGAATTTCTATATGATTTTCATTACCAATTTGATATTATCCTTGATGGATATTTTTTCTAGACCCCTATAAAAACTAACTGTCGAATAATTAAACCCTTTTGGATAGTGAATCATCATGCTTCAAAGTATTCAATTTTTTAATTTCATTTTATATTATTTTTTCTACCAATGTTCCAAAAATAAAAAATGTTTAAATAGGAATAACCTAAAATATTTATTTCAAATATCTTAGAATGATGAACCACAGTATGGTAAAACTTAACCACTTTGATGAAAATATCTTCTCCCTAGGATAATAAAATACGAAGTTACTTTTTATTGTTTAAAATATAGTTTCTATTCTAGAACCAATACTTTGTCCCATGCATAATGAGTCTTCAATAATTCCCTATGACACACTCATTGATGTCACATAAGTGGATTAAATTCATGTAATAAAGAAAAAATGTGATGATGATGAGGTTTTGTGTCAAGGACATATTCTAAGCACATTATCAAATAATATTTTTGAATAATTTCACTAAATAATGTATACGTGATTGATATGAGAGGTTCTAAGCTTTAAGTGAAAATCGAAGGAAGAAGGTATTTACTAATGTTTTATTGAAAAATATTTCATCATTAATATGGTTAACAATAATATAGTTTTAGAGAGAGTTCATAAACTCCCAGTCATCGCAAAAAAAATCATTCCCTTAAAATTAAAATACTAAAAATTTCCTATTATTGGAAGGATTCCACCTATTTGATAATAATTTATTAAATCCCCCATTAAAATGATAATGGATATTTCCATGGAATAATTCTAAAATATTATTCATACTTAAAAAGAATATAGGATGAGAGATATGGGATGTCTTAAAAATTTGATTCATTGGTTAATATCAAGGAGGTAAAGTCAATAAGAAAAACTTTTTTCTATTCCAAGAATAAAATTAAACAATTCAATAAGAAAGTAAACCCTTCCAATAAGAAATAAGAATATTTTGTCTTCAGAAAACTAATGTATTTAACAAGGGAATTTCATTATTGAAATAAAGTGAACAAAAACACTCTAAATATGAAGGCTAAAGAAGATTTATTCTTGATGATACTCTAATAGAATGTGATTTTGATGATGATGGTATGGTGACATGATTTCGGATCTTTGGTGAATGTTCGAAATGACTTCCTAATGTTTAAAACATTTGAATAAAGTGTTATAATGATGGAATTACACCCTAGAAATAATTATTGCTTTCATGTCACTAGTCAAGGAAATATGAATCTATATTATACTTCTAGTAATAATTTTAATCTTTTAAATTTATTGTACGTACTTTATATAACAACCCAAGCTTCCATGGTATGATTCCCTTTGAATAATGTAACAGCTTCCATTGTATGTAACTTCGGGATTCGAACACACCGAGACCAATCAAACAAATCATTATGATTAGTAATACCAACTTTTTGAAATTTTATAAATTTTATAGTTCAAAATGGACTTCATTTTTGGATTCGGAATATGGAAATTAGCTTAGGGTGATTTTTTTTATTTTTCTGAAAACATTCAAATTTTGATGAATTTTAAAAAACACTGAGTTATAGTTTAAAATCAATTTTTTATTTAAATAATTATTTATTTTATATAAATTTATTTTAGTTCAAAATAGATACATAATACCTATATATTTTCAATGTAATTCATTGGAGTCAGTTTATAATAATTTTAGATATATAAAAATTTTATTGAACTTTTTAACTGCCTTTTACCCATCTCTTAGGAGCATTTGTAAATTTGAATAAAACATAATTTTACCGCTTCTGTGAATTTAATTTCAAAAATATTAGAGACATGATTGATATCAGTAAGTAAAATGTTGTTCAAGAATAAAAAAATAATTTTCGGTGAATAGTAATTTTTGACTATTATTGACCACAGTTAAAAGTAAATGTGGTAATTAAGAGTAAAAATGATATTATTATTACCCTAACACATGTACTAATTCTATTAGATATGTTTAAATTGACCAAAAAAACCTTAGGAAAAAAATATGATTCTTTTGGTCCACTTGGATAAGATTAGGAAATTTATTATTATTTAATTCAAAGAAGAGTTAAAAGTGTTAAATTAAAAAGTTAACAACCAAAGAATTTTTAATATAGGATTAAACATACTATTAATTAAACTATAAATATTTATTAGAAATCTAAAAAAATTTCCTACATAATGGTATTTTATTTATAATTTTTAGACATTACAAATTAAACTTACGTATGACACAATGATGATGCAGTAATTAGCATATTAATAAAAGATTAAAATAATTGATATTAAAAATATACAAATAAATATAATTTTAGACTTTAATTGAATTCCACTAATTTTATATGTTTAATTTACTTATTAGGGTTGATTAAATGTATTTAGTTTAATGTAAATAAATTTGTTCAGACTTTATGAAAAATAAATTCTTAAATAATGTCAAATTTGACATAAATGAGTTTTTGAAACACTTGGGGTTCTATTAATAAAATTCTATGGTTTGGAAAAAATACTTATATAATTATAGTTGTATCATTAATGAACCACTTAGGGTTCACTTGGAAGTATATAGTATGTTTATTAACCAAATAATATAAAAATACAAAGAGACATGGTAAATGTCAAACTATTTAACTAAGAGTTAAATATAAAGGATAAGGTTAATATAGTGACCCAAACCTGTTGATAACCTATTAGATGAGTGGTTTTAGACCCATGACCAACTAATAATTTATTTATTTTTTTTTGGAGAGATTAGAAAACTGAAATTATTTTATTATAAAATAATATTTCTAGATTTTTCTAAGGTTCCCTCACCCCTCTTATAATATGAAACTCCACCTTCTCTCTAATTGACATCATCAATGACATTTGGATCGGCCAACCCCAAAAAAAATACCCTCTAAAATTTTCTCCCTTCATTCTAGAGTCCATCCTTTATTCATAAAGCCATCACCTGGAGCCCTTTTGATCAAATCTAAAGGATGAACCCAAAGAAGAGGTAAATATTTCACCACCTCTTTCAAGTTCATTTCTTCTTCCAATACCTTTTTCGTTCTTGTTTCCATTATTAAATAATAACTTCAGTATCTTATACAAACTATGATGTTATTATAAATATGGTACACCGATATTCATTATTCTATCCATCCTTTGAATGACATGTCACCATACTTGCGTACGTACTGCTTACCGTCTTCACGTCGTGGTGTAATTATTATTAAATACATTATTTTTTGGATGGGTACAATAATGATGT
This sequence comes from Viscum album, assembly GCA_963277665.1. Classification (NCBI taxonomy): domain Eukaryota; kingdom Viridiplantae; phylum Streptophyta; class Magnoliopsida; order Santalales; family Viscaceae; genus Viscum; species Viscum album. The sequence continues at coordinate 152,889,592 of OY728157.1, forward strand.
GTAATTTATTTGAATAATCAATATAACATGATAATTATTCTTTATATATGACATAACATTCAATTATATATTATTTTAATATCAAAACAACGATATTGTCACTCGTGCGTACATACGGATTACCGTATCCAGGAAGGCGATGAGATTCATTCACCGTCGTATCCATTCAAGACTAATTTACATTAGTTGATTACAAATAATGTTTAAATACTTAATATAATTCTTAATATGAATAAGATACATCCTATCCATAACAAACGTTACTTACGTAACAAATCATATAAAGGAAACCGAATCAGTTAACACCCGAAACGACGAAAATACTAAGATATTATAAAAAATGAAATTTTAAAAGATCATATATGATATCAGATAAATTTATATGATTCACGTATAATTTAATAACAATCATTTCACCATTATACAATAGGTTAGCCTACCCTCGACCAAGGAAAAGTACAATTTAAGGGGTTTCTGATCTCACTTTTAATTCCGTGAGATTTCCATTGTTCGCCAGTTATTTATTGCATGTGTTGTATTCTGTACTTACATTTGATATATATTATCTGGATTCTCTTTATATTCATGGTATTCTACGATTAATTTGGTTGTTATTAACTTTTTTTCATACTACATGATTGATTACAACGAAGTAAGGGGTTTTCATCTCACTTTTATACCCATTAGATTCATTCTATATTTTCCACTACTACCTTTTGTGTGGTGTATGTTCTTCCCATGATTGTATTTTATGTGTAATATTAATTAATTTATTATTTTTTACATCATCATTAGATGATCATTCTTTCATGATGTGTATGTTTCATAAGTTACCAAATCGTTAAGGGAATTTGAAATTTCAATTTCCACTGATTGGGATTTACACATTATTTATTGATTATTTTACTCCATGATTATGTGTGGAATAAATATTTATCATTTTTGTAGTAATTTCCACTCCCCTTTATATGGATATAATTTTGATACACATAATAAATCCATGGTTAAATTCTCAAGTCATCGATATGAACTTTTTATGAGTAATTTTAACTCAATCTCCATTTATTGAGTTAAACATCCAATTAATTGGTGTTGTTTTTACAAGAATATCTGTGAATGTCCACTGATTTATTTGCACTGAATATCCAATCATATTTAGTGTATTTATATTTTTCACACATTATTATGTCGTTGATTTATCCTTAATCTAAAGATATGGTATTTATAATAAATTTCATCTCAAGATACATTCCATTGAGACTTCTTTGTTGTTATACACCAATTCACTTTTATATGGTGTATATAATATACTTTGAAATAGTATATCATGAATCCATTTATTCCCATGATATTATAATGTTTTAATTACCTCAATTATTTGTATTCAAGTGTCTCTCTTTTGGTTAGGAACCACAACAAAAATATCATTTTTAAATGTTTTAAAGATTTATTCTTCTAAATATATATAATTAAGGTCTATGTTTTAAAAATGTTTTTGTGGATTTATTTATATGTACATTAATGTTTTAAAATTAAAATTAGATTTAAATATTTCAAATTGGTATGTGATACTTTTATTCAAAAATCTATTTTTAAATGGATTCCTAAAAAATAGTGTGACTTTTAAATGACTTCAAGAAAAAGGGGGATATTTCTCTAAAATAGTTTTAATGATTATTTTCATATTTTTCAATATCCGTCATTATTATATATTGAGGTTAATCTATTACAATACAATATTTTATATTTTATTGAATGATTTAAGTTTGACTATGGGTGTGCTATTTTTATACCATTCCTGGTTTGTGGATAAAGTATTGACATTTAGTATGATAGTTTTAATATGAATGTTTATGTTATGTTTCAAATTTTCATATGAGAAATGAATTGGACTTAGTAAGTGACGGGTGGAGCCTATTATAGCTCCTCAATGCATCGGTAGGTCTCACGAGACAAACTAGTTTCTTGGCACAAGGCCTTGAAAAAATCTTATTTGTTGTCTGGGCATAAGGGCTTGACTATGTTGTTATGCAGTCTGGCATTATGCATTCCATCATTATGAAAGTGGATATTGATATTTCATGTGATTATTATACTAGTTAAATATCCATTTGAATATGTAAAGGGAATTATTTTATTTTTACCTTTTCCATATTATGCTGAAGCTAAAGTTTGAAAGGATTTTGTTTTAGTTTTATACATTTACTTAAATGTTTATACATATTTATGAAAGTTTCCACTATATTGTTATCCTTATAGATCATTTGGTCCCACCCCTTTTTATGTTTTATTTTACCTAGGATACAAAGAAGTATATTATGACTGACCCGCAGGGATAGTCAATGAGATCGTAGTGCTCTCTAGGGAAAAAATGTTATTGTTGTCTTCCATTTTACGATGTAATGTAAACCTTATTAATGTATCGAGTACTTCCAAGGCTACTAAACTAATAGGTCTTTCAAGACATGATATTTTGTATTCATGCCAATGATACATAATAATGCACCAAATCTAGGCTTCTGGGGTCAGGGCATTACAGTTGTTATTAGAGGAAGTTTAGTACAAACCTTGGAAACTAGATTTAGATAAACTCTGATTAAGAACATAGACCTAAGATAGACTTTGAGTATTAGTATATAATAACTTCCTAAAATTTTGGTTTTGTGGAGATTTTATGAGTTTTCCAAGAAATACATCCCTGTCTAGATACGAGCAGGTAGAGGTGGCTCTGGCATAGATGTACCTAAGGGTAAAACCTGAACACACTGCTTTGAGCTAGACTCGAACGGGAACTAGTGCATGACAACAGCCCTTGCTACACTATTGGTTACAGAACTCCTGGGGAATATTCATAGGAAAAATTACATTTTATTTAGAAATTGATTTGAATAATTTTAATATAATATGAGAATAAATGGCCTTTGTTAATCCTAAGGTGTTTCAAACAGAAAATATGGTGTCATGATATTCTCTAAATGATTTTATGACTACAGTTACTCACAAAATGCTTTCTAGTTTTAGTCAATGGATATATTCAAAGGATGTCATAATAACTTTGAGCATGATGTACAAGGTGGGAATGATGGTGGAAATAATCAACAAAATTTAATGTTGATAGGCATAAAAGATATCGTGTTCATGCCAAATCAGTTTTCCAAAAATATGATCAACAACATATATTTTAACCAACTTCAGGACTCAAAAAAGAAGAGAAATGTGATGAATGATAAGAGCTCCAGGAGTGGAGACCATGGAGAAAATAATCCTCAATTCCCATCATGAAAGAAATTTGGAAGGGGACCCCTAGAAAAGTTCCTCAATGGAATAAAGAAATGCTTTACGTGTGGGAAAGAAGGGCATGAAGTAAAGAATTGCCGATGAAAATGAAGAGTACTATAGAAGAAAACAAAAATGGTCCCCAGAATCCATTTACTGTCATTTTTCATAAATATAGGGGACATGGAAATTACCCAAGTGAATGCCCTATTCTATAGGATATTGTCATGGTCAAAGAAGAATCTATGTGGAAATAAATGGTCGAAGAAATGTTTAAAATTAGTAGTGCTCCTTATTGATGGGATTAATTTAGAATAATTTTCTCTTGTATTTGTAACCCTATAGTTTGTCAAGTGAAAATGATATTTGAGGAAGAATTATCTTTTATCTTTTGAATCTAGTTATAAATAACCATTTGGTTTTATATGATCATTGGGATTGAGATAATTACAAGTTATTATATTTTTAGATGAAAATGCAAGGTATGAGATAACATTTGTGGTTAAATTATGTTATGGTATTTTGAGGAATTTATCTCATTTTTATAATGTTATAAAATATATTTTTTGAAAAAGGACAACACGCAGACTGTGTGAAAACCCATCGTGTCAGACAAAGATTTGGGAATCAAACCCACAACCAGAGTGCAGTTGACATTTATCACCTACTACTGGACTACGTGAAGTCCCTAGTTAGTTTGACTAATTATTTTTAGTTAAATGATTTTATTGATTAGTAATAAATTTATTTGGGATCTTACATCTTTTTAAATAAATACCCTTAGTATAGGAAAATTATTTGGTGATTAAGTGATAAATGTTACTTTGGAAGATGTTCACTCTATTGGTAACACTATATGCCTAAGGAAAATAGAATACTATGGGATTTCATTGCAGAATTAATGGTGTATTTTTATCTATGTTTGTATTATAGATTTATAGTGATTTGGGTTATTTAAGGAAATGATTAACTTATAATATAGAATATTTGATTAGGTTAATTACTTTTAAGTATGTGACTTTAAGAGTAGTCAATGTCATTTGGAGATACAATTTAACGTGGAAGACTACATAACAAAATTCTTCTATGTTTTGGGTTTCAATATTAGTCTGGATTATATTGAAGGATTTTAAGGAAAATTGATTACTGAATGGTATTTATTTAACTTTGGGGTATTGTTGGTTTAATTTTTGAAAAATAATATTAGTGTTTATTTCTCTACAAGAATATCATTTTGGTGGATCATATGATCTTGTACTAGCCATTTTTGTTTTGATTAATCTCTAAAGAAAAGGTAAATATATAGTTTATCCTTTGTGGATCATGCGATTCTTTATAATATTATTCTAGCTCTTCTAGTTTTTCAAAGTAATCTTGAATAATCATCGTTTGAAAAAAACATGAGTTAGTGGAAAACATTTATTAAAGAATGAAACTCTACATAAAAAGTAAGTATATATCTTTATGTTCTTAGTCAATCTCATAAATAAATTCCTCATCTTTATGAAATGTATCTTAAATAAAAAAATGTTGACCATTTACTTTTCCTACTCGTAAACTAATGACTATTTTTCCCATCACATTTTTGTGGGTTTCTTGTTGTTAACATTATCCTGATCATATATTCTATCCCTATCTATCAGAACTTGACACTTACTTTATCTTTCATATAAATGTTTTTCTACATGGAATCCTAGTAAGGGTTATCTCAGCCGACCATTGTACTTATATTTCTTTTTTTAAAGTGGTAGTTTTAATTAATATTTTTCTGATGTGGGACATTCAATTATGTTCCCAAGCCAAATTTTAAAAATTGTGAGGACGCAATTTCTAAAAGGGGGAATAATGTAACATCCCAATCTTCCACAATACCTTTCCCTTTGAATAATGTAATCACTTGCATTGTACGCAACATTGAGATTCTAACACACCGCGACCAATCAAGCTAACCGTTATGAATAGAAATATCCACTTTTTTGAAATTTTATAAATTTTATCTTTCAAAATGGACTTCAATTATCGATTCGGAATATCGATATTAGCTTAGGGTGAATTTTTTGTATATTTCTGAGAACACTAAAATTTTTATGAATATTTAAAAACACTGAGTAAAAGTTTAAAAGCAAATTTTTATTTAAATAACTATTTATTTTATTTAAATTTATTTTAGTTCAAAATAGATACATAATACCTATATATGTTCAATGTAATTCATTGGAATCAGTTTACAATAATTTTAGATATATAAAAATTTTATTGAACATTTTAACCGTCTTTTACCCACATCCTTGGATCATTTGAAAATTTGAATGAAAATTAATTTTACCACATATATGAATTGAATATAAAAAATCTGAGAGACACAGTTGATATCATTAAGTAAAATTTGGTTCAATAAGATGAAAATAATTTTTAGTGAATAGTAACTCTTGAATTTTTATTTAACATGGTTAAAAGTAAATAGGGTAATTAAGGGTAGAAATGATATTGTTATTAACCTAACACATGTCCTAATTATATAGGATAAGTTTAATTCAACCAAAAACAATCTTATGAATATAATATAATCCTTTACGTCTACTCAGATTAGATTAGGACATTTATTATTATTTAATTCAAATAAAAGTTAAAAGTGTTAAATTCAAAGCGTGATGACTAAACCATTTTTAATATAGGGTTGTACATAAGATAAATTAGATTATAAATATTCATTATAAATATAAAAATATTTACTGCATAATGGTATTTTATTTATAATTTTTAGACATTAAATAATTTAATTTATTTTTGACACAATGATGATGCAGTAATTACCTAATTAAAGAAATATTAAAAAATTTGATATTATAAATATTCATATTAATGTAATTTGAGACTTTTTATGAATAAAACTAATTTCATATGATAATATGACATATTAGGGTTGGTCAGGTGAATTTTTTTCTAAGTAATAATGCTATTATAAATTTAGAAAAAACAAAATACCAAATAGTGTCAAAATTGACATAAAAGGGGTTTAAAAAAATATTATATTATAAATTGATATTTTATTCATGAAAATATAATTTTCATCCAAAGGACTTATATAATGGTAGGTGTATCATTAATGAACTACTTGGGGTTCTCATGGAAATATATAGTATGTTTATTAACCAAATCATATTAAAATACAAAGTGACATGGTAAATGTCAAACTATTTAACTAAGAGTTAAATCTAAAATATATGGTTAATATAGTGACCCAAACCATTATAAACCTATTTTGGAGTGGTCTCGGACCAATCTCCACCTTATACTTCGAATAAATCATTTTTGATCCATTAGAAATAAAAAATGATTTTATTTTCTAGCTTTTCCTAAGGTGTCCCTCACCCCTCTTGTAAAAGGGAACCCACCCTTCTCTCTAATACACACCTTCAAAGCCATTTGGAGAGGAAAACACCTACCCAAATACCTCTTAAACAATCCTATATTCATACCATAAGCATTCCTTTAGTCATAAATCCAACATATGGAGCCCTTTTTATCAAATCAAAAGGAATAACCCGAAGAAGAGGTAAATATTTCATCGCCTCTTTTAAGTTCCTTTCTTCTTCCACTTCCTTTTTATTTGTTGTTTCCATTTTTAATTAATAACTCCATTATATTATATATATGGTTATGTTATTATAAATATGGTACAACTATATTCATTATTCTATCCATCTTTTGAATGACATGCCACCATACGTGCGTACGTACAGTTTACTGTCTCCACATCGTGGTGTAATTGTTATTCGATACATTATTTTTTGATAAGTAAAATAATGATATGTAATTTTTTTAAAATAGAACTATAACATGATAATGATTTTTTATATAATATATACCATTCAATTATATATTATTTTAATATCAAAAGTATGATATTGTCGCTCGTACGTACGTACGGATTACCGTCTCCATGAACGCGATGAGATTCCTTCTCCATCATATACATTCAAGGATAATTTTCATTAGATGATTAAAAATAATGATTAAAGTCATAATATCATTATTAATATGAATAAAATAAATCCTATCTATAAAAAACATTACATACAAAACAAACCATATAAAGGAAAACGAATCAGTTAACACCCGAAACAACAATAATACTAAGATATTATTAAAAAATAAAAGATAAAAGATCATATATGATACCATATTGATGTATATGATTATATTATAATTTAATTACAATTATTTCACAATTATAATGGAGTTTAAACTACCATCTACCAAGTAAAAGTACAATGTAAGGGGTTTCTTATCTCACTTTTAATTAGGTGATATTTCCATTGTTCGCCACTTATTTAATGCATGTGGTGTATTGTGTACTTAAATTTGATAAATATTATCATGATTATATTTATATTCATTTTATTATATGATTCATTTTGTGGTTATTAACTTTTTATCATACAACTCGATTTATTTCAACGAAGTAAGGGGTTATCATCTCACTTTTATTCCTGTGAGATTCATGTTATATTTTCCACTGCTACCTTTAGTGTGGTGTATGTACTACCAATGATTGTATTGTTTGTGTAATATACATTAATTTATGGGTATTTAAATCAGAATTAGATAATCCTTACTTCATGGGGTGTATGTTTAATAAGTTACCAAATCGGTAAGGGAATTTCAAATTTCAATTTCCACTCATTAGGCTTTACGCATACTTCATTGAATATTTTACTCCATGATTATGTATGGAATCACTATTTATTATTTGTGTTGTAATTTTGACTCCCCTTTCTATGGATATACATTTTATACAAATAATCACTCCATTTATAAATTCTGAAGTCTCCGATATGAACTTGATCAGAGTAATTTTAACTCAATCTCCATTTATTGAGTTAAACATCCAATTCATTGGTGTTTTTTTAAAAGTATATGTGAGAATGTCCTATGATTTATTTACACTGAATATCCAATCATTTTTATTGTATATATATTTTTTCGCTCATAATTATGTCTTTGATTTATCCTTAACTTAAGGATACAATCTTTATAATAGATTTTATCTCAATTTAAATTCCATTGAGACTTCTTTATTGTTATACACCAATTCCCATTTAAATGGTGTATATAATATACTTCGACATAGTATATAATTAATCCCTTTATTCCAATGATATTATAAAGTTTTTATTACCTCAATTATTTTTATTCAAGTGTCTCACTTTTGGTTAGGAACTCTAACTAAAATATAATTTTTAAATGTTTTAAAGATTTATTCATCTAAATATTTATCATTAATTTCCCTGTTTTAAAAATGATTTTAAGTATTTATTTATGTGTACATTAATGTTTTAAATTTAAAATTACTTTTAGATGATTCAATGTTTTATGGGACACTTTTATTAGAAAATCAATTTTTAAATGGATTCTTGAAAAATACTGTGACTTTTAAATGATTTCAAGAAATGGGGAATATTTCACTCAAATAGTATTGATGATTATTTTCATCTTTTTCAATATTCTTCATTATTAATAATTTAGGTTAATCTATTACAATACAATATTCTATATTTTATTGAATGAGTTATGTTTGACTGTGGATCTACTATTTTTATATCATTCATGGTTTTTGGATAATGTAATGACATTTTGTATGCTATTTTTATTACAAATGTTTATCTTATGTTTCAAATTTTTATATGAGGAATTAATTAGACTTAGTATGTGATGGTTGAAACCCTATATATCTTATTGATGCATTAGTAGGTCTCATGAGACAAACTAGTGTCTTGGAACAAGGCCTTGACAAAATCATATTTGTAGTCTTGGTACAGGGCCGTGACTATGTGGTTATGCATTCTAGCATTATATATTCCATCATTATGAAAGTGGCTATTGATATTTCATGTGATTATTAGACTAGTAGAATATCCATGTGAATAAGTAAAAGACATTATTTTATTTTTATATTTTCTATATTATGCTGAAGTTCATGTTTAAAAGGCATTTGTTTTATTTTTATACATTGCCTTAAATTTTTTTACTTATTTATGAAAGTTTATTCTATTTTGTTATCCTTAATGAGCATATGAGGTCGCCCCATTGTATGTTTTATTTTTCCCAGGATGTGAAGAAGTATATTATGGTAGACCTTCAAGGATATTCTATGGGATCCCAGTGTTTCCTATGAAAACAATGTTGTTGTAGTTTTCCATTTTATGATGTAATGTAACCTTATTAATGTATCTCGTACTTAAAAGGATATTAAACTAATCGGTATTTCAAGATGTGATATTTTGTGATCATGCCAAAGATACATAATAATGCACCAACTCTGGGATTCTGGGGTCTGGGCGTTACACTTCAGATTTGAATTATTCAATTCAATATTGATCTTTACCTTTCTGTAAAAAGGGGTTCTAGATTTTATTCAAATAAGAAAACTTTTTCTTATTACTGGGAGGTATGTTTGTGGGGAAGGGGTGACATAATGTATCAACTATACATTATTAATATGATTAAATATTATGTTTATTGGATTAAATAATATAATTTATTGCATGATCAATTGACACATGTTAATTATAATTCATTTAAAGTAATTAATGGATTATATTTAATCAATTTTGGAGATTAATTTAATAAATTAAAAACATTTTTAGAATATAAAATATTTACAAAACCATTTCCATGCATTAAAAAAGATCATATTCATTCATATTAATACATTATTATATTTTTTTGTAAAATGGTATGTTAAATAATGCGGGGGAAGGTATTTTATTTATTTATTTCATTAATAAAATATATATTTACATGTATATCATCTTAAAGAAATATATAAAATTTTTAATACATTTATGAAATATAAATCTAAATTTTCAACCAAATTAGATAAATGTATTTATGTATTATGCTTACATATATGTGGTGAATATTCAATTTAATGAGTTCTATGAGGAAAATAGTATATTTCATCCATGCATTACTCCATGTACACCTTAGAAATATTGTTTAGATAAAATTAAAAATCACACATGATTAGAAATCATAAATTTCATGATTAATATATCTAAGTTATTATTAAATTAATGGGAAAAATATTTAATAACTTCATATCATATTCATAAAATAATTTCATGTTGGAAAACAAATTTGTCCCCTTATGAAATTTGGATTGGTTGAAGACTTAATATTTCATATTTTAATTTGGGGGGGGGGGTGTTTTCATTAATATTGAGTTCTTGATCTTAAAATAACTAAAATTAATCCTAGAGAAATTAAAGGTATTTTAATTTGATATGAGGTAAATAGAAAATCATGTACAATTTTGTATTTAGAGGCCAATTTCTTTATGAAATCTTGGGATGTAGAGTTATTTGAAATTTGTTTTAAATATAATTTGGCGAGGTTATTTATTATACCCCTCTCTCATGTACTCCATGTAGTTCCAATATAATAATAAATAATTCCGATGACTCTTTAGTGGAACTGAAAAGGATTACATGACCTATAAAGGAGAAATATCTACATCTATATTTTATTTCTATTAATTTCATAGTTTTCTTATTAATTGAAATCTAATGAATAATCTTATAAATAAATTTCATATGGAATTAACTATAGAGGATGAAAAAATGATATAAAAAAAAGCTATGTCTTCTACATATGCTTCATTATGGAAAGAATAAAATAATGATGAAACAGATTGCATTATGAGGAATAAAACATGGGCCATTTTTTATTTACCAAATATTTTAAAAACCTATTGGTTTTAAATCAATATTAAAAAATAGGTATAATTATGATGAAAAAATTCAATATTTTAATGAAATATTGGATTCTCAATGATTAAAAAAATGATTGATTATATTGATACATATAAACTTGTTTTTTAAATTAAATTAAACAACGATGAAATTTTAATGATCCTAAATTAATCATTTATTTGTCCATAAAAGGATGTTAAGAATACATTTCAAAATAGGGATTTAAATGGAAATATTTCTATAGAACATCATGAATGGTTTTTTTAAAGGAAATGAAAGGAATGTTTGTAAACTAGTTAAATATATTTATTGACTCAAACATGCTCCAAAATAATGAAATGAAGCGTATAGAACTATTATATTATCTAATAGTTTTAATTATAAAAATGTATATTGATTTATTTACTCAATATTTACAAAATAATATAGAGTTATTATGTGTATATATATCAATGATATGTAATTTTTTTTGAACCAATATGATTTGTGTGAATAAGTTAAGTAATTATTTATGCTTTATGTTTAAAATTAAGTATGAAGAATTAATTTATACATGTATTGGTATTAATGATAGAAAAAAGTTTTATTACTCTTTAATTCAGTCTCATGACAATGATGAAATGTGAAATAAATTTAATCATCTTGGCTATATATATTATAATACTCAATTTGATTCTAGTGTTAAATTATTTATAAATATTTCTAGAGCCTTAATAGAACATTAATATTATAGTTCAATTTGTTCTTTAATGTATGCAATGAATTATAGTAGATATGATATTTATTTTTTAGTCTATAAACTGATGATATGTACTGAAAATCCTATCATGGTTCATTTCAAATGAATAATAATAATCATTTTATACTTAAATAAGATTAATACTTTATATTTATATCATAATTATTACCGAGTTTTATTAAAATAATAGAAAAAATCAATTCAAATTACTTGTTTTAGTGACATTCAATCCACATTTTCATGGCTGTTTACTCATAGAGGTTATGATATTTCTTTGGAGAGGAAAAATGAACTTGTTTTTTTCATTAAACTATGGAATTAGAGATTATTTCCTTAGAATCATGTGGTAAAGAATCATAATTAATTTAAAAAATATATTATTGGATATTAAATTTTGGAATAGTTCAATGCCTCATATATCTATAAATTATGATTTTGATTCAATATTATCAAAGTTTTAATGTTTCATATAAAATTTAAGGTATATACATAAGTTGGAGAAATGATTATGTAAAAAAATTATTACAAGATGAAACTATAAAAATAATATATTTAAGACAATGTAAAAATCTTGAGTATATATTTAAAAAATATTGGAAAAGAGTAGAAAGAGGATGAATTTACACTCTCACGGTGGATTCTCTATCACGCAATACTGATCCACGGTTTCTTTAGTGGTTCTCATCTACTCACCTCCTCCCCTCCATCAATGTGGTATGATTTATTTCCCCATATTCATATGTTATTCTCTTCCCATCTCACCTTCCACATTCTTCTTTGACTTATTTGTTTCTCATTCACTCAGGTTATGGTTGTTTCTCACTTTCTATTGAATTGCACCTGTAGAATGTTTTATCTTAAGAGGATATCAATTGACCTTCACTGATGATACATTAATTATAAGCATCATATTATACTCCATCCTTGATATATAATTCTATGGGTTTTAGTTTATTGATATTGTTTTTTGTAGATGTCCTTGTAGTTGGTCATCTAATTTGTTATTGTGGGTTATTTTCCTACGACCATGGATCTCTGGTGAGGCCATTTATCACTTCTTCTATACTCTTACTTATTAGTACTTCATAATGTCCTCCACCACGTTTTGGTTTGATGGATATCATAGTGGATCTGGATTTGACGATTTAGAATCTATGTGTAGTCCATGATCTGTGATTTGTACTAGCATAGTCTCTTTCTATGTTGTACAATCAATTCATTATTGGAATTGGAAGTTATAGATCATTATTTTATAAGAAGTTTGGTCAAATTTTGTTTCAATAGGATAATGGAGTATTATAGTGTTTTAACCCACATTGTTTACATATTAGTGATGTGTCTATGATAAATATTTATTATATACTGGTTTGTCATCCAAATGGTGTTGGTTTAGTCTGGTTCAGTAATTATGGAATATTTGTTTTAATCTTCAATGTCAACAATGAAATCTTTACAAATCTAGTTATGGAATGATGGTTTCTCAAAAATTCCTATAGGAACAAGGGTTTTTGTGTTTTAATCCCTCATTTGGTATTTCTCATCACCATAGGTGGTAGATTTCTATCAATGGTACTATTTTTTATGTGATATAATTTTTTTATTATTCAATGTCTATATGTTTGTTTTCTGTGTGATTTTATATAGAATTTGTATTGGTATTGTTCAATGAAGTTGAATATGTGTGTTTTTGGTTGGAATTTTTGGTTATTATATTCTTGTCGTCTTTGATTTGAACAGGTTATAGTGATGAATAATTTGTGAGGACGATTGAAATTATATGCATAAGGCTTAGGGTAGGGACATTGGTGTGTTGGGTGTCAGTGGTAGTGGGCTCAATCCATTGGTGAACATTATTTTAGAATTTGATATTGGAAAATGTGGATTTAATGGGGTTTTAAATTGTATCTATATTTTCATGTAGATGAACATATGGGATCCCACTCCACTCCTATAAATGTGGAATCTTTTTAAAAATAACAAAATGTAAAATAATTTATTTAAAAAATCACCACTAAAAGATATTTGTAATACAATTAATACAAATAATAATGTATTTTAACACATAGATTAAAATTATTTTTTATTGGAAACCAAACACTTTATTTACGTATATTCTAAGAAAATAGTTAAATGGTTCAAATATGTTACAAAGATATATATTGATATATAATATTCTCACCCCAAATACTTGGTATTAGTATCATCTATTATAATAAGATGTTGAGTTGTAAAATCTAAAAAATATATTATGATTCGATGAGTTATGTGTTCAAATAATATAAACACATTGTAATATTTAACAAATGTGAACTTAGAAGTGGTTCCACTTCATATATAAGGTAATGTGTTTTATTGTTAGAGAGTTACTAAAAAATATATAATCATATGGCTATAAATGTGATATAAAATTAGATTTTGGATACATAGATCATCTTATTTCTGATATCCCTTGTTTGTCACTAAATATCAACACGTTTAATTTTTTAATAACATATAAATCTTATAATATTTATAAGATATGATAATATGTAAAGGTTTTAATCGAGTGATTCCTTTACTAGGTAAAAAGATATGAATCATGAATAAAGATGATATATTAAGAATAATAATAAGGGATTGTTATAATTTTATTCACGATATATATTAGTTAGTGGTACTAACATCTGATAGATGTTTGGATTGATTAGTTGGAAAAAATTAATATGATTAATTGGTGACATGGATTTAGAATATTGGTAACCAATATCAAATGGTGAATAAAACTGCATAGGATCTTTCTATATAAATAAAGTCCTTGGAATGTTTTTTTTTTCTCAAAAAATATACATGAGTAAATTATATAAAAAATTAATTATAATATATATATATATATTAAAAATTTTATATATAAATACATACACATATACATACAAACATTCATACATGTATAAAATATATATATATACACACAAAAAAATAAATAGATAAAATAAAATTAAAAAATGAAAACTAATGATGAGATATTTCATACCATTTTAAAAATTATTTCCAAGAGCTAAATGAAGTCTTCATCTCTATGAAATTTCAGATTTTTAATGAATAAACACGTTTTTAATGATTTAGTGAGATTGAGTTAGTATATTTGGTATCAATTTCAATCTATAAATAAAATGGTACTTAGTTATGTTTGAAATATAATATGTAAAACATGTATCCTTTAATTCTATTAACAACTTTTGAAATTTGTGATGCTAAATTTTCCAAACAAAATTTGAAGTTTATATATAAATTTCTTCGCCACACTGATAGTATCCTTGATAAAAATTTCCTCTAAGACCTTACAATAACTAAATTTGGGAAGATTAAACCCTTTTGGAAAATGATCCCATCAGGGTTTAATGTTTCTAGTTTCTGAATTCCTTTTTTTTCGTATTCTATCTACCATAGTTACAACATTCAAAAGGGGTTTATGTATACTGATCCTAGAACATTGATTCCAAATTTGTTAAATTTATGAACTATGATATTTTTAAACTTACATGATTTTATGGAAAAACATCTCCCAGTGCCAAGATAAGTTAAATGTTATACATAAAATGTTTAATATATTTTAAATTCTAGAACCAAACCTATCTACAATTTCCAAATATCCCACTCCCAATATTTATGGAACTACCATTGACATGACCCAATTATTACACATTCATATAATACAGTAAAATTGAAGATTATGTTTTTTTATATTGAGGCAACATTCTCAAAAAATTATCAGATCTATTATGACTATTTTCACCAAATAACGTCTGAATAAATGATATGTGATTCACTCAAAATCAAGTAAAAATACTAGTAACAAGGTTCTAAAATTTTTTTATTGAAAACTATCCTAAATTAAAGATAAAAATAACGAGATAATTATGGAGAAAGTTCACAGCTCCAAGTCATCACAAAAGACTTATTTCCCTTCAAATCAATTTTTTTTAAAAAAAACATAAAAGTAGTTAGATTATTGCTAATATTTAACATATTTAGATATAGTTTGGTAAATAACTCATTAAAATGAGTGATTATATTTTACTTAGAAAAATTGAATTTTTTTAGATTGAAGAAGAATCCATGACGATATATATAGGTTTAGATCCAAAATTTTATTCCAAAGATAATATCATTGATGATAAGAAAACAAACTATTCCTTACATACCTAGAAAAAAATTTAAAAAATAAAGAAGAAATTAAACCCCTATATTAGGAAAATATAATGCCTTGTATATGGAAAACTAGGTCATTTTGAAAGGGAATTTCACTTTAAAAAAAAGTGAATAAAAACCACTGTGAATATGCTAACTGAATAAAATATTGTTATGAGTTTTTTCCAAAGTTAATATAACTTAGAATAAGGTGGGATGGTGGATTGATTTTATAGATATGGTGCATGTGTGAAAGTATTTTTCATTTATCTAATTATTTTAATAAAGTACCTTTACGAAGTATATACAACATGGAAATAGTGTATGCATTCGTATCCCAGATCAATGAAGCATGAAAAAAATATTTTTCTTCTGGGAAGAACTTGAATATTATAAATGTTTTATATGTAACTATGATTTGAGATAATCTAATCTCTCGTTATCTCTTTTGTAAGATGGGGTATCATATTTCATTTGAATTTGATGAGGTTATCCTGTAAAAGGGAGGTGTGTTTTTGGGGTAGGGGTTCTCTAGTGGTTGAATGTATCAATCCATTAATAATATTATTTTATCATTACATATTTGATTGTGTACTCCAATTTATGACATGAACATTTGACAAATATTAATTATAATTTATTATATGTAATAAATAAATAAAATTAAATTAATTTTGTAGATGTATTTAATAAATGTGAAACATTTTTAGAATTTAAACTAGTTAAAAAACCATTAAAAAGTGTTTATAAAAATTATGATAAATTTTTATTGGTATATTATGTTCTTTTTAAATAAAATTGTGTGTTATGTTATCGGGAAAATATTATTTTATTACTTTTTTATAAGGTATGTTGGTTTTTTCATATATATATTCCCGGAATAAAATATTAATCATTTAATATGTTTAGAAAATATAATCCTAAATATAAAAACCAATTAAATAAAATTTCTTAAAAATTATACATAATTAGAGGTCAAAAATGAATTATGAATGAGAATATGGAGTTTTGTGAAGAAAATTGAATAGTTCATTAATATACTATTCTTTATATACCTAAAATATGTCTTAGTTGAAAGATTTTTTTAGTATAAATGATAAATTTCATGATTATAAAATCTATGTTTCCATTAAATTTATGAGGAATATATATATTATTTATAAAAAAATATTAATAATATATTTGCATTTAAGAAACCTATGTTATCCCCTTTTTAAATTTTGGAAAGATTGATGATATAATATTTCATATGTTAAATTGTGTGTATGTGTAGGGTGGGGGTTGTGTTTATATTACTATAGAATTATTTATTCTAAAACAAATAAAATGTTTCCTATAAAAATTATTGGTGTTTTTATTGGAAATTAATAAAACAAAAAATTATAAAGAATTATGGATTTGGAAGTAAGATTCATTTGAGAATGAAGGAATATAGATATTTTTGAAATGAAATTTTTCTAAGATAATATAAATGAATTTATTCCCCATAACCTTATCTTTTATAATCCATCTAGTTCAAATAAAATATAAGAGAATAATGATGATTATAATGTTGAAACTAAAAACTGTACAAGAACTATATAGAAGAAATATATACCTTAGGATTTTGCTTCTCTTGATTACATTGTTTTCTTTATTAATATAAATTAAAGTAATCGTCTTTTGAATAAATATCATATGGTATTAACTATATAGGATGACCCAATTACATATAAAGAAGTTATGTATATTGTGCTTTGGTTATTGACCGAAGCATTACCTTTTAGAAAAAATATATATATAAAGAAGTTATAACTTTTAAAGATGTTTTTTCGGGAAATAATCAATTAATAATATATTCTATTCTATTCTGGGTATTAACACTTGGGTTATTATAGAATTACCCAAATTTTAGAAACATATTGGTTGTAAATGGGTATTGATAATTAAGTATGATTTAAATATTAATATTCATGATTTTAAAAAATGTTTGGTTTTCAAAGGTTTTATAATAAACTGGGATTGAAAAGATGTTAATTTTTTTAAATTGATATTTAAATAAAGTTATTTAAATGGAAGAACCAAAATATTTTATTTTAAAAGGTAATGAAAATAATTTTGGGATTTAAAGCCATATTTATACCGTCTGAAGTTTTGATAAGAGGATGTTCAGGCATAAGACTATCATTTATTGGAAATTTGATTAATGGTAGGAGGTTGTTCCATATGAGAATGAAATAAATTCTCCTCTCATTAGTGGACGAAGATATATTAAAAGTTCATTTATTATGATTAAATCAAAGGTGGTCTAATATGATAGTGATCTCTTTAGAAGAAATTATATGGAAATAAGAATATAGAAGTATTTATCTGGGTAATAGGTTTAGGTCAATAATGTTAGTAATTATCATCTATAAAATTAGATATAGTGGCTCATCCATGAATATTGGCACGTTATTTAACTAAAAAATCACACTAAATGTTTATATGAAAGGAATTGTGTACCAACCCTAATTAGTACATCCTAAGATGACATAATGAATCTAGGTATGTAACTTTTAATATGATGCTTACATTTTTACAGAGTGTTAATCATTTTTAAAAAAATATTATCGATATTTTTTATTAATTTAAATATTTATTATTTTGGTAATATATAAATATTTTTAAGTGGTTCCTTCCATGCACATGTGACTAAAGTCTAAAGTATGTTAATCTCCTATGATCTTTTACTACACAATGTGGTTTTGTTGCATTTATTATTATTTCCTATATTTTAGTTGTTTTATTATCTTATTATGTGATATGTGAAAGGTAGATTTAGTTAAGTGGGATGGGTGTTCTAACATCCTACTTTTGGTACACTCAGTTAAGGGGAAGTGTATTTCCATATGTTTGTTTTTTCTATTGCATAAATCTACATAAGAACTTCATGGTCAATAGATCATACTTATGATGGTCTTATCAATAGTATAAGAAGTTATATTTTTAGTGGTCAATCTTCAAGATGTGGTATAAAATGGATATTTCAATAATCATAGGTTAAAGAAACAAGTGGTGTATCACCTCAATATTTTAGAATATTTATATATATTTAAAATAATTATAATTGTTCGATTTCATTGTTGAAATGCACCATCAAGATTAAAAAGAGATATTATATATTATAAACAAGTTAACAAACAGATTGTATAAATAGGAATAAAAAAATTAAGAAGAAATTCTTTAAATGTTTAATATAATATAAATTTATCTATTAATTCATAATAAATAAGTACACAATTTTTAGTAAATTTATTTTATGCTTCACAAATATGTTTTCTAATTTTTTTATAATTTTGTGCGTGAACATTATAATTAATTCCTACCATTTTAATTAGTTTTATTTTATTTATTGAATATCATTTTTAAATCATCTTTTCAATTTTATCTTAGGGTGATTTTTTTTTATTTTTCTTAAAAAAATTCTTTTTTCTGTAAATAGTGATAAATATTTATTTTTTTTTAAATTTTCATTTATTTCTATTGAATAATGTAATAAAAATATACCAATAATTTTTTAATTTGATCTTAAATAAACATAAATAAAAATTAATTTGAAATATTCTAATTATTTACATAGTAATTGATACTATAATTTATTTTGGTTTAAATTTATTTTTGGGCTTTAACACATTTTTCAAAAAACTATTTCTATGTGCGCAATGAATTTTAATCTAAATTAATTTAATAATTATTTATTCATTAATTTTTTCTGTGAAATTTATAGATTATATTTTAGATAAAAAATTCAGTATTTATTTGATAATATTTACTTGGGAATGAATGATAGAAAATTCTATTTTAAGCTTAAAAATGTACTTGTTTAAAAAAAAGTTTTTATTGCATTCTGCATGTTTTTTTAATATGAAATTATATAACTTATAAAAATTAATAAAAACTAAACTAGTTTTCATTTTTTTAATAATAATTAATATAATTTAATGTGGTCAAATTAATTTTTTTTCATGATGAAGTATAAGAACTGTAATTTTTTTACCATTGTTAAGGCTAAGACATATATACTAGAGGGGGTTAAGCTAACATATATGGATACAAATTCCACATAAAATTTTATAATTCTTATTGTGTAATTTTATTTCAACCTAATATTATATTATATTTGATCTATTTTCCATTTTTTCAAATTTCACATGAAAGTGACCCTATATTCCTGAAATCATTTACGAAATTACTTATGTGTCCCTCCCCACATTTATAAAAGGGAACCACTTATACCCCCTTATTTAAAAAATTGGATTTTTTTAACTCATCCAAGACCAACCAAAATTATACCTATCTTCTTATCATTCATAATTTATCCCCTATCATTATTCTAAGACCAATGTTTTAGGCTTAAGTTATAATTCAAAGGAGGTCTCTTAAAGAAGAGGTACAAATCTTATCCAAGATCATTCAATTTTAATTATTTTTCAAAATATTCTAAAGATATTATATATATCAATAAATTATCAATAAATTATCATAAATATAATTAAATATTATTATAATTGTTGAAGAACCACTTCCAACAACTTTTCCATCAAATTGGAAATGAAAGTATCACTTGGGCGTATGTGTGGACTACTCCATCCACATAGCAACATTTTTCATCCCCAAATTTCATGGATTCTGATTATTATTGTTTTAGGATTTATATATTATATTTAAGACATAATTATTGTTTTGAAATTATAATATCTATTTTACTTTCTTACTATCTGATCTGTTAGAAAATGATAACGTCTCTTGTGCGTACTTGTGGGATACCACCTCCACAAAGTGATGTGATTTTTATTTCATTTATGATTTAAATAGATGGTTATAAGGATATATTTAATGAATATAAGTGATACTAGTGAAATATTAATGATTATATAATTTTTAATTATTATTCACGTTTCTTTTATTCCATCCATAGAGAAGTGGAAACATTACTCATGTTTATGTACAAACTACTGTCTCCATGAAGTTATGTAAATAATTTTTCATCACCACATTATATGAATGGTTATAAAAGTCTATATTATGATAAAATATTATAATAAATGGATGAATAATATTATAGAGATTATGGAACAATGATCAATGTGAAATGACTTTGACTTTCAAACAGAGACAGACATGATAAATGAAAAAGTTAACACCAGAAATAATGACTATAATAATGATTTTGTGGTAAACAGTTATTAAAGTGTTATAATTAGATAATATATGATATTATAAGTATGAATATGAATCTGGAATATATTTATAATAAACCTAATTTTTTTATAATTTAGGTTCGAGTGCATATGAATCAATTTATATATAAGGAAAAGGTTATTTGTATCAATTTTTTTCACTGAGACATGTTTGATATTTATCGCATATTTATTTTTATGAGGAATATATACTGATACATTGAATTATAAAATCATTTATCCCTATTAATTAATGGTATATGGAGATATAATTCAAATTATTTCATCTAAAATGTGTTGATTTGAATGTTACCAAAGTGGCAACAATTTATTATCACAAATTGTCTTCTTTAGGACATATGTTATGTTATACACCCATATTATTTTATGTGGTGTATATACAACCTATTTTTATAATTTATCATGAATATAATTATATTCACGGTATTAAATGATTCTTTTAATGATATTTCTTTTATGGGAATTATGACTCAAAGGTTACTAGAATAGTAAGGGTTTTACCTAACAATATAATTTATACTAGGATTGTTTATCTTAAACATTATGATGATGAATTTATATGATCTACCTCTCATTTATTTTATGGTATATTTTCCTATGTTTATTTTTTAAAATTATAGTTTTTCATTTTATTTTACTCTCTTTAAATACTCGAATGTCCAAAATATAATATTATGGAAAACCAACCCTATTTTTTCTTTCTTTGGAATATATTCCTCCATATCTATATTTATGTACAAAATTTAAAACAATGTTTTTTATATTCTCAAAATATTATTTAGATTTATTTATAATTATTCTTTACTGTAATTATTATGGTTTTAAATGAATGTTCTTATCAATTTCCAAATGTGCTACTTTTGAATTAATTCCAAAAATATGAAAGGAATTTTTATTTTAACAAACACTCCATGATGAATTTTTTCACCATCATTAACAATATTTTATTTGAATATTCATATACATGTTTACATTGTTCTTTAAAAATATTTTTATTTGAATTTTTTATATTTTAAATATTTTATTTCAAAATGGAAATAGTATTTACCTCAAAAATTATTCCAGTGATATTTTTATGGTATTTTTATATATAACTACATCCTTTGATATATATTCTTATTTGCTGGGGATATGATTCAATGTTTCTATAATTATTATTTCTCTTTATGTTTTATGTTTATGATAATTAAATATTTATGAAATATGTTTTCTCTTCTATGGGTTATACTATGAGGAAATGATAAATGTTTTCTTTATTTTGTTGCATACATCTTAATGGAATTTTATTATGTGACAGTTGGGACCATTATAGACCCACACTAAAATGGGTAAATATTAATGTTTTTTGAGATGAAAGGGTACACATGAAATTATCCCAAGCCCAAAAGAGGGTACATGGAAGGTTATTCAATTCCCAAAATACGGTATACCGGAGGTTATTACAAGCCCGAAGCCGGTACATAGATGGTTAACTTAAGAATAACATGTAATGAATGTCTTGGTGGGTAGCCAAGACATAGGATTTCTATATTTTTTATTATTTCAAACTTTATTCCAATATTTTTTGACATGATCTTATGCTAACATTACTCTATCATGAAACGGGATCTTTGATTTTTTTATGATTACTACCTTATGAACATCCATGATTTATGGAAGTACTTTTGATTATGATCATTGAATTGATGGGTATAGTTTTAATATGATAAAAGCATGTTATCATGACCTTATGCCCATATTTTTCATAAATTATATTTAATATTTTTTTTACCCTTACTAAGAATCTGAACTCTCCCTTTACTATGCTTCTATTCCCCTATATTATAATAATGGTTTTAAGAAATATATGCCTATATGGGGTGCTAGTTGTAAAGAATATAATAAGAGATGATGTCGATATTTTATGTACTATTTGTTTATGACTACATGTTTCCAAGTACAGTAAAACCATACAGTTATAGAATGGATTAAAATGATATGTGATGAATATTCATCAAATAAGAGTTAATTTTTATGCATGTAATGTTTTGGTCACTATAGTTGGGGTCAGAAAAGAGTTTAGTTATTTTTTAAAATAAGGATGAGAGAAATATAGTGAGAAAACGTAGGATAAACCTAAATATTTGAGAAAAAACAAAGTTACGTTAAATAAATTAGTGCTTATAACCTAGAAAATATATCCTTATCTGGATACTATCAAGTTTATGTGACTGTGTCTAAGATGCACCAAGGGGTAACAACTTTGAATTAGGTAGATTATCTATTAAATCTATCGTAAATACTACATAATGAGGGGGACTAAGAAGGATAACCTATATAAGAACTCACAAGGGATTTTATTTTATGACCCTAAAAAACTATTTTATACTGATAATAATATTGATATCTTTCTTAACATGAAATTTCAAAAATTTATAGAATTTCTATATACTATAGAAATTTTATTATATAAATGCAACCATTATAACACAACCTTTAGATTATAAGGTATAAATATGAGTAATTGAATTATTAAATATAGGTATAATGTTCATAATAAATTAAAATATATTTATTAAGGTATAAGAAATACACACTCAATTTTTACTGAAGTCAATTTATGCTTCAAAAAATATATTTTTTCTTCAAATATTGGTTTTTATTTATTTTTGTCAGAGAATTGTATGATTTATTCAACATTATAAAATTATATTTTATATAATTTATAATGATTTTTAATAATCATTTAAATATTATATTAGGGTGATTATTTTTAATTTTATGAAAAAATTAATATTTTTCAGTGAATATTGAAAAAATTGCGATTTTATAGAAAACTGTTTTTGCATTCATGTGTTTATAATTTTGAATTATTTTTTAAATTTATTTAAAAATTTATTAGTGAATTTTTATTAAAAAAAATCTAATTAATTTCATTGGAATAAAAATCATTCTGAGTTTTGTTCTAATGTTTTTTTTATAATTAAACAATATTTCATCAAGAAAATTGTTTTCACCATGTTTTGTGGGTTTATTTTATATGTTATTTCTACGAATTATAGGGTTTAAATTTGAAAAAATATATTCTATATTTGGAATTATAATTCCCAATTTTTTAAAAATGGAAACATCATTTTTGGTCATAATGGATAGTAACATTGGTAAAAATGTTATCACGATTATAAGGGTAAAACTAGCAGAACAAGGTTAAAATGTGAAATAGGGATTCAACATCATCCATAAACATTCAAATATTTCATTTGATGAGTTTAATTTTACAAAACCATTAAGATATTTGACAATTTCATTTTGGTTCTATTATTCTTTTAAAAATACTTTTATTATATTTTATATGACGGAAAATTCAAAAATATATCCTTATTGTTTTTAATATTTGTAATATTTGTTAGAGTGATAAAAACATGTCATGAATCCTTATAAAATGTTATTTTGATAATTATTTTTATGAAATTAATTTATATTAAATTTTTAGTGTTGAAATAAATACATTAAATGGGTACATAACTCAGAGATACTGATTATGAATGTTATAGAAAAACCATGTAAATGATTTTTAAAATGAATATAGTAATACATTTTTTGGTTGTGATATGGTGTTACATGATTTTTTATAAAAATAATGTAATATGGATATTTTAAAATTTTATATTTGAATTAAATTATAGTGTTTATCCTTTTTAAAAGGAAACTATATAAAAAGACTCAAAGTGTCTTTAGTAATATCTTACTTTAAATAATAATTAAATGAATTGAAATGAATTAGGGGAACTATCAGGAGATCTCTCTCTTTAGAGTTCCTCGTATAGGTTTTATTTTTTTCTTTCTAGTAGTGGATTAATTTCTAGCTTTTGTGTCATATGGAGCTAGGTGATTTATCTTGAGTGTTTCTTGTCTGTGGACCAACTTCGTGGTTTGTGGGTAGATCTCATTTTTCAGGATTATTTGGTTGGGGGTGGATATATTTAGAGGATTATTATGATTTTTTGGTGTTTTTTTCCTCCCACCATCATTCCACACATCATATACTTCCTGTCCCCATTACCATTTTCACTGTATCTCATGACAGAGTGACACTCATTTCTCGAGATTGTTGGTGGTGGCTTCAAATGGTGGTGGGTGGATAGTGTGGTGGTGGAAGAAGCAATAACATAATCAGAAATGATGGTTGTTTTTATTGGGATTTTTACATGATCCATTGGACCGTTAACATCTTGGAAAAATTTAGGACTTCGATCCATGGGCCATAGGCCCACTTCTGTGCAGTATGTTTTTTCTTGTGTCTTTGGGCCATGGATTTTTTGTTTGCTGACAGTATAACGGACATCAGAAGAATGAATTAGCACAATAGGTTACCAGTGCTAAGGAATTTCTGGGTGGGAAGCCTAATTCTGAGTGATCCACATGTTGATGACCACCATCTAGTCTTTCATTCCCATTTTAGGATGGAGGGGTTCCATGCCAAGTTACATTCTGACATGGATCTAGTATGAAGATGAAGATCATTTTTAGGCGATGAAATCACAATTCCAATCATCACCATGTGGATAGCTCAATAGAGAAATGGGTATACAAGAACCCATCATCTGGCCCTCCTACTTTTTGGATGAAGGGGTTCCCTGACTTTTTGCATCTCCATCATGTGGTAATGTTTTTTGTAGGTGGGAAATTCATTTTTTGGACTGGTTTCATGTGGTGATGTATGTTATTAGGGGGTGTCATTTGACTAGTGACATGACTTGTTATAGGATTCTAAATCTGGGCCTTCAATCTGTGTTTTGTTTTTAGACTGCTGGAAATTTGAGCCTTATCTCTCTTAATATTTGGACTTTGGGCCTTTGGTTTAGGTAAGGGTTACCTATAAACCCTATTTAGAAGAGGAATTTTCATCTTCTTATAATATGGTTATCATAGATAAACTTCTTTAAAAAATTTATTAAATGAATTAAAATGAATTAAATTACTATATCATCCAATTGGATGAAATGTAATCAATAATATTAAATTTTTTCCACTTATGGGCCACTTTTCCGTTTATTATAACATTTCAAAATCAAAAGAATAAACAATTTTGATATCACGGTAATCCTAAAAAGGTTTAACATAGCATTTAAACTAAGAGACAAGGGTTAAAATATAACATAAACCTATCTAAATACTATTTTATATGACTATTTAGATTTTTTATTTATTCTAGATTAAAAATATATTAATTTGGAGCCACATGAACATAAAAATTATTTTATATTAATTAAATTCTTCATGTAATTCAAATATTACCCCTATTACCACTTATATAACGACACCACCTAACCTATATTCATCACAATTAATGAGACACTAATATTGAATTAATTATAAAAAAACTCTTATTAATATTGATATCTAAATAATATTAGTTATGGTACTCTTAAAATACTATCCCTCTGGGTATTAAGTAGAGATATTAAGGAATTTTTTCAATGATGAGGTAATCATCTTATATTAGTGTTTGAATTTTAATTATTACTATACATACTTCAATTATATCCTAACCATTCATGTATAATTAAATTAGTATCTTAAATATACTGAGATATTATTATTCAAATTTCATAACCTTATTCATCCTTTTTACATCAAATGGGAAATGAAAGTATTTCTCATTCATATATGTGGACTACGACCTCCCTGAAGCTATACGATTCATTTTAGTTTCCCACCTTACATAAAATTATTTAATTATTTATTTAATAAATAAAAATTATATTTATGGAATAATTATGGTTATGGAAATGTGAATCAAAATTTCTATTTTTTTCGTTTCATCCATTTAAAAATTAAGCATCACGCGTGCGTACGTATGAACTACCGTCTCCATGAATGGTGAAATTAATCTTTACATATCTAAAATTTATTAAATGTTATAAATATTTATATAACTAATATATATTATATTTATATCATGGTTAAAATTCAAAATATTATTTAACCAAGATCGATATGAAAGGATCAGAACCTCTGAACCAAAACAAACATAAAAAAGAAAATAGTTATCACCCATAAACATAAATTTTAATAATTTATTGATAATTGGATGTTAAATTTATATAATTATATCATATATGATATTATAATATGTATATGTTTCTACTATAGAAATATAATTAAATTTAAATAATTATATAGAAATTTAAAGGGATTACATGGAATGTCATATGTGAGGTAAGGGTTCTTCATCTCGATATTGTTTTTTTGTGACATCTTTGATTTAATGAACCTATATATATTTATAAATTGTATAAAAATAACATAAAAAATGTTATATCTTGTATGATTCTTAAATAAGGTTATTTAAATTTAAAATTTATATTATTATATCCAAGGGGTTTTGATTCAGAAGTTACCAAAGAGGTATATGTTTATCATCTCAAATTATATTCTTTTGGAAATATGTTATGATTCACACCTAGCTTCTTTTATGAGGTGTACATACTGAAACATTGACATGTTTATCATAAATAACCTTATTTAATTTTATTCATTGATTCCTTTTAATTCATTTCTACCATTGGGATATTATTTAGAATTTACCACAGTGGTAAGGGTTTTATGTTACAATCTCATTTTTACTGGGATTATTTTTTCTTAAATTTTCAATCATGAAATTATATGATATTTATTTCCAATATATTATGAATTTTATTTATCTATGGTAATTTTTGGATATTATATGTTTCCTTTTATTTTCCTCTCTTTAACTACTCAATATACTGAATGAATATTTTAAGGGAAATCAATCTTTTTAACAATAAAGTCAAAAATATTTTTCTTCCATATCAATATTCTCATTATAATTTTTTAGACAATATTTTTAATATTCAATTATAATTTTTTAAATACATTTTACCTATTTATTATTTCAATAAATATGTTTAATAGAAATATTCTTATCATATTCAAAACAAATTAATTTTTAATTTTTACCGAAATGTGTATGGAATCATTGTTTTAACAAACATGGAATGAATAGAAATTATAATAAAAATGAAAAATCAATGATTCTTAGATTAATTTAAATGTTTCAGTATTTATTATCAAAGAAAAAGTTTTACTTAAAATATTGGAATTTTTATGATTTTAAATTTTTGTTTGATTTTAAAATGGATTGGGTATTTTATTCAAGAAATGCTCCACTGATATTTTAAAGGAATTTTTCTTATATGATAACATCCTTTGATGTTAATTAGGATTCACTAGGGATATGGTTATATGATACTTCCTTATTATTTTAAAATTGGTTTATGGTTATTATTAGGAAATATTAATGAAACCCATTTTCTTTTTCATGTGTTACGCTATAATGAATGAAAAATGTTTTCATGATATTGTTGTATAAATAAAAATGGATTTTGATTATGTGGCAGATAGATCTGTTATAACCCTCAAATTAATCGGGTATATATTAGTGTTTTTTAGATAAATTAATACACTAGAGGTTATCCCATGCCTAAAAAGGGCACAATAAGTTTACATCATTCCAAAAAAGAAGGGTAACTGAGATGTTTTCCCAATCCCAAAAATCGGTAAACAATATATTATCCAAATAATAAAGTAAGTACATGGGTGTTTAGAACAATTTGACCTTGGGGGAAATGTCTTGGAAGGTATCCTTGACATACTATTTCTATGATTATGATTTTGACACACATTATGAAAATATTTTATACCTTGATCATATGTTTATGATATGTTATCATGGATCATGAATTTTGGTTTTCTTATGATTAAAGTATGATGAACTTCCAAGATTTACAACAATAATAATGAATATTAATTATAAATTATTTGACATGATTATCTATTGTTATTATCTTATTCTCATACACTTATTCCCAACATACACATAAAAACTATAATTCACTATTATCTCCCATGTTTACCCTTACTGAGTATATGACCCCTCACCTTCTTATGTTTTCCTTATAATGGTATTCATGGAAAGATATAAGTATGATATGTCTATATTGGTGCTAATGTGAAGTTTTTTATGAGATTTTTTATAGATATCATAATAAATAGTTTGATTATGTTTCTAATATCCAAGAAAAATAAATGTTTATGGTATTTGAGATTATATAATTATGATAATTATTTAATATTCATCCAAGACTGTTTTAATATCTATATGAATTACGATTGGGTCTGTATAGTTGGAAGGAAAAGGGGTTTAGTTATTTTAGGAGATTTGGGTTATAAAACTATAGAGAAAACATTGGGGATGAATATAAGTATAGGGTAATACAATATAGCATTTCTAAATAAAATATTGTGTGGTTTCATTTGAAATTATTTTCATTTTTAGAAACTAAAAAGTTTATTCAACTATGGAATATATTCATATAGGGGTAAAAAATGTTAATGGAATGGATTGGGTATTAACACAATCATCAGTGATGCATAATGAGTGGGATTATGACTACACACCTAACAAGACACTCCCATGGGATATTCTTTGGTTAATCTATATTTTCATTGTGAAACATTATAATGAATTTGAATAAATTATGAACAAGGAAAGCTTAGGTTAAGCCTAAGGTGTTATAGATTCAAATGAATTTGTCATGATTTAGACTTTCTATATTATGTTTCATTATTATATGGTTTCTCACTGTGATTATTGTTGCAAAAAAAAATGTTTTCTGGTTATAGTAAATGGAGAGAACATAATTTAATTTTTTTAGCATTGAATTTGATAGGAAATGTAATGATTTTCCATAATAAGACTATTAATAGTATTTATTCTTTTCTCAGTTTATCTTTTTTTCTTGTATTCTATTTCCATAAAAGATAAAATGCCCTATTTTCAGGGCATTTTTCTAGTTTCTAAAATTATCTCTTTCTAACTTGAAAGTATGGTTGATATCATATGAGGATTGATCTATCTACATAGGTTAGGTGGTATTGTACTTCCCACTACAAATATATTTATTTATATCATGCAAAATTGTACCTTCAGCCATACTTCCTACACTTTTCATTCAAAGCGTGTAATTCCAAAATAAAATTGTTAGACCCTGATCGATATACTAATATAGATTATTGACATCGTTATAGGTTGAAGAAATCAACTTGGACAACCATTTCGAGTGTGTTTCTATATACACCCTTGACAATTTCCCCAGGCCTATGTGAACAAACTACGTCATAATGCTGGATTTTTTTATTAATTATGATTCAAATGGGTAAATGGAATTAAATGAAATGTTAAGTGATATGAATGAAATGTGAATAGAAAATCATTGTCACATGAAATCTGTTAAAATATGAATTATTCCCATGACTAAATGGAAATAAATGAAAGGGGGAATGGAATAATACTTCAATTTTTTTAAAATATTAAAAATTATAATGGATTTAATTATAATAATTATGTAATATTATTGGATTTCATACCATATGAATGTCATTGATTCCCCACCCATTTCTACCTTGAATACCAAATGGAAACCATAAAATTCATGGATTCATTTCCTAATATTTGATACACCTCTTGGATTCGGTCAAAATTATAAACTGATAACTTTCTCAGTGTGGCTCTATCAAATCATCCATTACTTTATTTAGCAATTATAATGTCTTGGATTATATCATTGGATTTCAAATTATATCATAGGATGTAAATCACATCTGATTATATCCTTGTTCCCCAATCCTGACTAACTCGATAATACATAGGAATTAGTCCAAGGGAAGGATAGTTTTATTATTATATATGTGAAATGTATGTGGATCATCCCTGTAATGAACTCACCCCATTATTTCCAATGTCATCACTGATATTTATGTATTGGATTGACCTTATAAGTTCATAGTTTTTACCCTTATGTTATTATAATTGGATGCCTTAGTTATATGCCTTAGGTTGCCCTTTGTAATTACATACAGACATACATACATACATATATATATATCTGTGTGTGTGTGATGGTATATGTTTAGAGGAATTACTGGTTAGGATGAAGTAGGTAGTGTCAAATAGGTATCCCCTTGGAACCTGATCAGGTCGGGTTTCAACAATCTTACAGCTTTCAATTTTCTTCTTACTAGCACACTGATCATATTGTATTCATGGGATGGAAAACTTTAGATGTTGTTGGTGGAGGCCTACTGAGTTTTACCCACACCATGTTTAGGATTCTGATTAGTACCCAGATAGACTTCATAGATACAGGTAGGTATAAAAGGAAATTCCTAGATATAGATGCTTTATTATTCTATTCTAGGTAGGAGTTCAAGATCAATGGACCAATATAGTTCTTGAAATTCTAGAAGAGATTAGTTTTTGGATTTTTTGTGAATTTTTTGTATTTGTTTATATATTTTTTATTACATGCATTGTTTCATGCTTACTTCACAATTCCCTTTGGTATAATTTTTTAAAACATTCTGAAATCATATTTTTTATATCGAACTGGTTACTTTTTATTTCTATATTTTTCATTTATATGGTACTCTATATTGTTTACATTATACCAATTTTCTAATTTATATACTCTTCCCTTATATTATCCACTCTAATGAAGTGTTTATAGTCCCCCACTATACCATCATAGAGCCACATTACTATTTTTTAGCGTCTAGTATATGATGAGGCATGCTTTGAGCCCTGTGGACAACCTGGGATTAGCTAACCAATGTACGAGGGAAAATCCATTTTTCTTAGGCTCAGACTCATCGTTCTTATTTTTTAATATTATATTTGAATCGGTTTTTTTCATTTGGTGACACACACATTTTCTCAAATTTGATATGATTATGGATTTCTAGGCTTTATCTGATATATAAATGAATTATTGTTCATGTAACATTATAGATATTTGAGGATATATATGTCATTCATTTTCTTTAACATGTTTATTTAATGTTTGTATTGCCTTTTTCCTATCATTTATCGTGTATGAGTGTATTATTTTTAAATTTGACTATATTTTTTCATAGGGAAATGAGGAAATAATTGGTTTCATAAAGTGTCTATATCAACCTAAGTTTTTATTTCCAATATAGCATGATGGGGGCACCTTAACTAACCAATAATGACATGTTTGAGCTTTGTTACTCTGGTTACACAAGTTAAAAGTTTAGTTGGTTTTTGTTAAACAGATTCAAATTTCAATTTATAATGTTTATAACTCTATAAATTGAGAATGGTGATTCATATAATTTAATCATCATATATGGACTAGTTATATTATGAGAAATAATGTAAAATATTGGTTTTAGTAAGATGATGTACATAATGTAACTTATAAATATTAGGTCTTTATAACATAGGAATTGTAACTCATCTAACTGGCCCATGATGTATATATATTAACTTTCAATTTATAATTTGAAAATGGAATGGTTATTATTAAAAGGGGATAATTATTGAAACTTAAAGATTATTTTTCTCTATAACTTCAAATTAGGTCTCTATATACTAGAACCATTGTAATAAAATAGGGAACTTTGACACTGACATGACATTAATAGTGGGTAGTGGGAGTTTATCTTATGTTTCTTTATAATCTCAACTATTAGTTCTTGTTTCAAGGTGTGTCCTTTAAACTATAGATGTATTCCTTCATGATTTACATGGGGTCAAATTATAGGAGGGTGGTGACATCCATGCTCTGGAAGTGATGGGACATGAACCAAGAGTATTACCTCATATAGTTAGACCTATGGACATAATTTTATTCCCAAACATGTAAATGATGATCAGTTTAGAGAGGGTCTTCTATGGCTATTGAATTCCATGTTAGTTACTCTATGACTGACACTGACTATGTTAGATCTGACTTGGGGGTTTCAACATCATCACCTTCATAGTTTCTCAGGGGGAGGTGGACCCCAAGATGACAAATCGTGGATAGAGGCTATATTTTCCATCTTTGATAATCTAGGGACACTCCCAAAAAAGAGAGTGATGATTTAAATATACATTCTTATAGGGGATTCAAAATTGTTATAGGATTTCTTACCTAGGTAGTAGACATCAGGTTAGGGTTTGAATGGATTTCCAATCTAGATTCTATGACTTTTTCTTTCCATAGAAATTAATAGCCGATCAAGGTAGAATTTTTATACACCTAGATAAGGGAACTATATCTATTATGAAATACTCATCATGATTCCTAGAACACCAAAAATTTATTCCTAACCATCATAAAGACAAGATGTATAATGTTAGGTGACTTGAGTATGGGATTTGGTATTCAATTTTATCCCAAGTGAACATATTATTTTGGATAACTATTTCTGAGATAGTAAACTAGATTCTTATCCTTGAGATAACATTAGAGAAGCTGAATGTGTGGGGTAGGGTAGTTCATATCCTTGTTTGGAAATCAGTTCATATAGTGGTTGGAAGCATCAATCACAGTTTTATCATATGGTAAGTGGTTTCCAGAATTTCCACACCTATAGAAGCATAGTATGACATTAGTGCGTAAATTTGGGACGCATGAATCCCTAATGTAGTAGAGGCATAAAATATTGTGGGTAACGCAACATGATCTTTAACATGTTTAAATAGATTTTCCCATGAGTCCTAGAGGAATAGGATCATCACCAGCTCCAACTTATAAAGTGGAATATGTAGCTATGTGTCCGGCTAGAAGCAATACTACCACTGAATGATTAGGTAAAGGAGGTGGTCGGGGTCAAGGAAGATAAATTTCTTGATATGAACCAACACTAGATAGGACCTTATCAAGGTATTCATAAAGTATCTCAGAGACATGTATTAACACAGATATATGTCATACAACCTATACATGAATATGAGAGTGACAATTCATCTACATTTTGAGGTATGATATTAGAAACCTATACTTTAGGGTCATCGTTATTTGACATAGTAACTTCACATTCATTCACATCTCTGACCATTATGTAAATCCTTGGTCAATAAATTTAGTAATTTTTTGCAGGGATGACTATTTAGACTTCATTACAAGTATGATTAGAACGTGTGTGTTAATTAAGGGAGTTCCCCCTTGAGATTTGTAGTTACAATTTGTTGTGGAACATTTTAGTTCTAAAAATAAATGCATTTAACATCATTTTTTTAATGGATAGGTTGGCTACCTATCCATCCCATATTTATTATGATTTCTAAAGGGATTCATTTATATCACCTTAGGGTTGTAACTATATTTAACAGGGTGAATGAGATGTATAAGCTAGTCAAGATTGACCCGAGCATCATGGTTGGGGTGGTGTGTTGGATCAAAATGTTGAGAATTTTATAAAAAAGCGTGGGTATGAAAAAATATTTTACCTCTAGTGGAATATAATTTTAGATATGTTTTTATTGATATATTTTTTTTTATCACTTGACAGAGGGGTATAATTCATTTTTAAGTTGGTTCGAGGAGTGGAACAAGTGTACATTCCACCTTAAAAAATGGCTCCTATAAAGCTTAAAGTACTCAATATACAATTATATACCCAAGAAGAAAAAGGTTTTATATGACCAAAAACTTATCCTTAGGATTCACATTTACTTTTTTCAGATATGGTGGATTTCACCATTATTCTATGTGTGGATTACCGAAGGTTGAAACAACTTACGTTGAAGAACTAGTAACCAATTCCACATATAGTTGATCTATTTGACTAGCTCTAAGGGGATAGGGTCTTCTAGAATATTGATTTGAGGTCAGACTACAATTAG
The DNA here is from genome assembly GCA_963277665.1 of Viscum album. NCBI lineage: Eukaryota > Viridiplantae > Streptophyta > Magnoliopsida > Santalales > Viscaceae > Viscum > Viscum album. The sequence goes on from OY728157.1 coordinate 152,924,452, forward strand.
GGTTGATTTATCCATTTGGTTATATCATGTACAACTTTCAAAAGAAGATATATACATTACGAGATTTTAGTAATGTCTTTTGATCTCATGAATGTTCCATAAATATTCACGTATTGAGGAATAATTTTTTCACCCATACCTGCATTCTTTTTTTGGAATTTTTTTGGGTGATATCTTAGTTTATTATCAAACTCAACATGATCATGCAATAAACAATTAAATCCTATTGAGTATACTAATAGAGCATCAAATATATATTAGGATCACAACATGACACTTATGAATTGATGAATTTTCCTTTATTGGTCCCATCCTTTCAGAATAAGGGTATATATGGATTCAGAGAAGGTGAGATATATAGTTTACTAGGAAAATCCTATGATTGTTTTTGATATTAAATGTTTCATGGGGTTATATTGTGTCTAGAGGTTTTTAGTTTGTAATTTTAAACACTCATTACACCAATTATGGGCTTGACTAAGAATGGTATTAAGATTTCATGTCCCAAAGCTTGTGTGAAGGCCTTTTAGAAGTTAAAGGGAAAACTAACCTCAACACAGATATTAAATTTTCTTGAGATAGGAAGCGAATATACATTTTATTGAGATGCATCAAGCATCGGTCTTAGAGAATCTTTAATATAGGGTGACTGAGTTATAGAATATGGGACACGACAATTGAGGCTGCATGGTCGTAATTACCTGACATATGATATTGAGTTTGTAGTAGTTGTACATGATATACATTATTTGAGACATTGTTTTTTTGGGGAATGAATAATAGTATACATAAAAAAATATTCAAATACATATTCACATAGTTCGATTTGAGCATTAAATAGTGAATATTGGATGAATAAATTCAGTATTTTGATTTTGACCTTGCTTATATGTATGGTAAAGGCAAGGTAGTGGCTGATTCTATGAGACAAAAGACTCATAAATATGTATTTAATGAGGATAATAGTGAGTGGAAGGTTATGAATCTATTTTCTATGATCCATATAGAGGTTCAAGAGTGTCACAATAATCTTATTATGTCAGCTTTATTAGTGAACTCATATCATTTAGATTGGGTGGATATGAGAAAATTTTCTATTCCTTAGGTCTTGGTACTAAGGTAAGGTGGTTCAGGTAGGGACCCACTTCTAGGTTGGGTTGTTGATGAGGATGAGATCTCTTTGAATTCATGGGTGAATTTGGGTACCTACTAACATGTGATATGAGACGTTGTATGCATCACAGGAATCTAAATAAGTAATGAATCATGGACACAAAAATATGTATCTTTACTTACACTAGTGGTATTAGTGGTTGAGGATAAAAAATAAGATAGAAGTTTTTATTACTTGGTGTTCCACCTATTAGTAGGTAAAGGAAGAAAACCAGTTTTTTGTTAGTATTTTACAGTAGTTTCCCACTAACGAGTAGAAACATGATGCCACCCCTATGTATTATTTGATGGTGTTATTGAGATAACCTCTAGGAATGGAAGCAATTTGGGTAATCATGGATATACTGATTGTGACATTCCAAACCCTAATGCCACTTAATAGGTGCCCCGAGCCCAGTGGGTCACATGGCCTCAAGCACATATCCCATAATGCCAGAGGTTTCTGACTAATAGTGATATCCTAGGGTGTCTCTATGGAGATACAATTCCCTAATTACCAAAGTGTAGCGCAACGGGTGATAATAAATAGAGGTAAATAGTGGAATTAAGATATGTAAAAAGAAGAAAAAATGGAAAATAGATTCAATAATAATAATAACGGAAACAATAAGAATAACAATGAACTACAGATGATGATCTTGTCATGTACTAGAAATCTGGAAAGCATGGATACAAACAACACACATAACATATTCCATAAAGTATAAAAGAAATCAAAGGTCACCCCAATCATACCAAGTTCCAACCCAGTCCTCTACTACCAAGCTCCATACTAAACAATAAGTAATCATGTGTTTGAAGTCGTATGTTTCCCTTTATCAACACGTCCAACCACGTAATATACTATGAATTCCAAATGGAACCCAGAGTGGGTGTGAGATAAATCTCAGTGGGCCACCACCAATGGTGTCTATAATATCAAGCTCATGTAATAGAAATGTAATAGTGTGCAGGCATGCATATATAAAGTAAAGCAGTACAGTGTAACTAAATACCCAAGTACTCACTTCATCCGATGGCTGATGTTAAGGATTGTAACCAATTCATTAATTAAAAATGTACCAATTTATGTTGATAGGTCATGTGAGGTAGATCCGACACTAATATCACCTCATGATTGTATAAATTGTGAAGGTTCCCAAAAGTAACAAGAAAACCATGATCAATGATATTTAATAGTGAATTATCATGGTCATAACCAAGACAACATAGACCTAAAGGGTCACAACCATAGTAATAACTGTAGTATGGAATGGGTTAATACTGTAATCCATGGAAAATAATCCAAGGCATTCCATAATGAGGTGCCTACCGAGTCTAAGTTGACTGACCAAGGTAAAACGGGGCTATGTAATGTCTGGGCCCGATGGGATTTAACCACAGAACCTACATGTCAATGCTGGATCCATGGAGTGTATCCAAGTCATCCTGTAATTAAATTGGATGGATCAAAGGAGTGTATCATTATAATAATTTAGTACTAAATAGGGATCCTAAGTTATCATACTGGGCATCCAATAAAAAACAAGGATGGGGATCTTGGTGGGTCACAACCTAAGAAAGCTTCATCCTTGAATCAGAATGGGGTTCCTGATTTCTCATGGAATTATCTGATCAAAATCCAAGGTGAGCTTGATTAGGGATATTCCTATGTTATTATTAAGTCATGTAATATTTCATTTAGTTCAATCCTTTCCCTTCACTAGTTTTATAACGTAAATTAGCATGAAACATTTTTATTAAGTAATTTGGTTCAAGCCTCTCCTTTCACTAGAGTGACAAGGACAAATAGCATGAAACCACTCATTTAATCCATTTAAGGAATATTCCATAATTTTTGGTTCATTTTGATAGCTTCCATTAATGAGGTAAGGGGTGCTACAGATTTGCAACCTATTAATCATTCACGTTTAATTATCAAACTGAAGCACTTACCTTAGATGGGTAAAGTTGTATGCATACATGGAACATTATTTTATGAAATTCAAAATATAAATAATCCATTTAATATAGAAACAGTTACCCTTAGTGTGGTAAAGCCAAGGCACACCTGAACGGTGGCCCAAACGTTTCAATATACTAAGAATAAATTATGGAATAACCTTGACATAGAAGGGATTGAGTTGTGGTCATAACCACCAATATTTAAACTCATATATGGGAATATCATATCTATATGGTTCTAACAAGTATAATGATGGAATATTAATTCTATAAATGGAACCCAATAAAATCTGTAAACCACGGACAACAAATCAAAAATCAGCGTACATTATAGAAAAGTTATAAACCACCGACCATAGGGTTGTGTGATCCTTCTCCTATGGTATTGGACCTTGATTTGTCTTGGATCAAATTAGATCTAATGAAAAGAAAAAAATTCTCATACCCTCATATCTCAGTCTAGAGAATAAGATAATGAAAATGACTCTAGTGGAATCGAGGACTTTCCATTGGGTATCCAATGTGACAAGAGGAGGCTCGATCGGTTGCCAGATAGAAAATATTTCTTAATTCCATGTTTAAATCATCCAAACCAAAAATTTATTGAAAAATATGTTAATACCACATAATCATGGATTAGAGAAGATATAGGTGTCTTAATAGATCATTAATTGAATTTTTTTAAATTTACCCAAATATTAGACGGTGCATGATTTGTCGACACGGTTTAAATAACCATGCGCAAACCATACATGGTAACCTAGGTAGAATTGGAACTTGTATAGTTACGCCTCATGGGCGTGCACCAACCATGAGAGTTGTCTCTATCCAGAAAAACACAATCCCCACAGTTTTCCAAACCGTGCAGTATTCCTACAAGGTTTACACTAAACTGTGTGCCATGCTTGTTTTTCCCAAAAAGATGGGTTTTGGGCTCCAAGCATGCCCCATTCATCCCATAGACCTTTATTAACCCATTATAAATCCATATTAGGTCCAAATTAAAGATTGATACTGAAAATGAAATGATATATACCTAATTAAAAAACCAGGTTCTTATAATCTTCCCCCGTAAAAGAACTCATCCCTGAGTTCACCTTCCAAGGTTGTAGAAATAATGTCTGAGAACAACTCTTTCCATTGGGCACATACATTATATTATATCTCCCAAGTATTTTAATGTACCTATTCGTGTTTCCATAACACCAACACAATAGGGACAGACTATCTTTATAGATCCTTCGTACTACGATATACGATGCGTAATTGATACTCCTAAAAGGTATCATTTGCATCTGACTCAACTTACATGAGATAAAAAGTATAAAATGGGTTATCATGATAATACAGAAGATATAAAACTTGAAATAAATTGTTCTTGGCATGATCCCTCAGAGGTAGTTTCAACTGATAGGATACACGGTCGACACTCTCTATAATTTCAATAGGCCTTACAAAACAAGGTCACAACTTCCCTTAATTTTGTTACCGTCTATGCCCTATCCTGGGTGATACCTAAAGAAAAAATGATCCCTAGCCTCAAACTCAAGAGGTCATCAATGGAAGTTGGCATTTGATATCTCTAGACTCATCAGTAGTCCTAAATTTTTTGATTATCTGAACTTTCTTGGAAGTCTCCTAAACGAGATGAAGACACTATTATGGCTACCTCTCCTTCCTCTAGCCTGAACAAGGGTGGACAAAATATCCTACCAAAGAAGGTCTCAAAGGGAGCCATATGATTTGTCACTTGAAAGCTTTTATTATAGGCGAACACAATGATAAGGATATTTTTCTCCCAAGAAGCTCTAAAATCAAGGAAACATGGTTGGGGAAAATCCTATAGAACCTATATTTTCCATTAGTCTAAGGGTGGAATGTTGTGCTAAGAAGAACCAGTGTTCCCATACACTTATTCAATATCTTCCAGAACCATGACAAGAAATGATAATCCATATCTGAAATGATAGTACATGGAATCCCTTCTAGTCATATGATCTCAAATACATACGTATTCTTAGCTCATCAACTGAGAAAGTATCCGAAATAAGAATGAAGTGGGATGATTTTGTTAGTCGATCAATGACTACCAAAATAGAATCACTACCCCTCGGATACCTAGCTATGCTGACTACGAAATCCATAGAAACATATTACCATTTCCATGCCGAGACTGGAAGTGGATAAATAAAGACTGAAGGTCTTTGCTGCTCCTCCTTCTCCTGTTGATAGGTGGAACACCTAGAGATAAAGCCTCATATCTGACGTTTCATCACAATACACCAAAACTGGCATCACATATCTCGATACATCTTCAAGATTCCTAGATTAACTACCCACTAAGAGGTGTGGGACTATTTCATCAACTCCTCCCTCACATATATAAGAACCCATATACATCCACCTAGACACGGGATGTCATATCTATCCATAGACCAATCCAGAGGTGGGTTATATCTTGATATACTCTCACGAAGTACCAGGCCTTCATGATCTGAAAACTATCTATTATTCACCCTTCTAAAAGGGGGAATAGGTAAATATCACATATGAGAGATACGAATGTTCTTCACTATAATGAAACAAAATATGTAGCTCAGAAAATAGAGCGATTAAATTCTATTCATCACTGGCTTCCTGTGTGGCTTATGCTTGAGTTTTCAAACTCAGTGCATCTGTAACCACATTGCCCATACTATGTGTATAGGTAATCTCCAAATAAAAGTATTGTAGATATTTAACCCATATATTCTGTATAAGATTCATGTGATGCTGATAAAATATATATTTCAGGTTCTTGTTGTCTGTGTACACGACAAAGTGCTCACCCAACAAATAATGTCTCTATCAACATAAGGCATGGAAAACTTCTTCTAGATCAAGGACGTGCATTGAATAATTTCTCTCATGAGGACTCATATTCCAAGATCCATACCCAATGAATATGTATTACTAAATCAGTATTGTTACTAAGGAAATTAATTATACATCATAGATGATGGTATAACCTATACCCAGCTCTGAAAAAATTAGAATGGGTGCTGATACAAGACACCCTTGAATCTCCTGAAAGGATTTCTTATATTATTCTGACCATGTGAACTTGAATCCCATATTTTTAAGAATAGTAATAGGTGAATAAATATGTGAGAATTATTGTATGAAATACCTTTAATATCCATCCATCTTCAATAAAGTCTGTATGTCAGACATTTTTAGGCTGCTCATAGGAAACTACAACACTAACCTGTTCAGGGCTAACAAATACTCCTAATTCTCAGATAATATAACACAAGAAGTAGACTTTGTCATTCTAGAAGTGTCACTTAGAAATATTTTTATAAATTAGATGCACTCTTAGTGTACCTAGAATGATACGAAGATGTTTGGTATGGTCACTACAAGTGTGAGAATACACAAAGATGTCATCTAAAAACACCATGACAAAAGAGTCCAAATAAAGGTAGAAACCCCTATTCATCAAATCCGTGAAAACATAATGAAAATTCATAAGACCTAAAAACATAACTAGGTACTCATAGATACCATACCTAAAACAGAAAGTTGTACGGGTTATGTCTAATGGTCTGACCCGCACACGATGATATCCTAATCTCAGGTTGATCTTAGAGAAGACCTTTGCTCCTCAGAGCTGGTCAAAGATATCATCTATTCATGGAAGTGGATACCAGTTCCTGGTTATAATATAGTTAAATAATCTTTAATACACACATATTTTTAAGGTTCCATAAGCCTTCTTGGTGATAATCATGGAAGAACTGATCGTGTTTTTGAAAGCATCAAATTAGATGTTTATTTTTAACAAGAATTTCTGCTGTAAAGCAGCAACCCTAGATCATATCTCGATGGAGCCATAGGTCATTAATTAGAAAAATAAGGTTATGATTATTAATGTAAAAAATGAATGTGGATTTATAAAAATGGGTTTTTTTATTTTTTATAAGAAATTCAAACTATAGTACTAAGTGAGAGAATAAGATAAAGACAATGTGATCAACCCGGGTAAGTTTCCCTTGATGCTCAATCTGTCATCTCTATCAAGGGAATGGGAAGGATCATTGATTAATTGATTTATACACATTAAAACTGGTGTTTTATGTTATTTCTTACTATGTTACCACCTAGGTTTTGATCGACCAATGATATTGTTTATCGACAACCACCCAAAATCGACAAACTTGAATCAATGTAAAAATAGAACTCAATCAAGACCAGACATCAAAAATGTGATGAGATGACCAGATTTGTGTGAATGGTAAAATCATAAAAAATACAAGTATATTTATATTCATGTGTTGAAGATCCTAGAATTTATCAATTAACATAATCCATTTACACAATCATGAAAGGGAAGGGGTGAGAAAAGAGGCAACCACACTCAAATCATCACAAGATCTGGGTTATGCATAGAAGCATGGGGATTATTGTTCCTTTGATTTGTATTTGATAATAAAAAAGTAAAAAAAAATTAATAATGTATAAATGAATAAAAATTTAAAACTAACCATTAAATTCAATTACCTTATGAATATTACAAGTGTGGATCTCGGGATTACAACAATAGACACCCCCCAAATTGACCACTAAGAGGTTTAAAAGTACTTGATAGAGAAGAAAACTAAAATGGATGAAGAGATCTCTCAAGATTGACTCAAACATACCCATGGTCGTGTAACCTGAGATAATGAATATGAGGAGTGATTTTATGGACAAAATAGAACACTTTCTACAAAATAAGTCATGTTTCCAGGAGACTAGGACACTATTCATGTTGAAATTTTTTATACTACGTTATCTGGTAGGTTGACTGACCAAATGAGTTCAATTTTCATAAATTTATATGGAGAGGTGAAACATATAGTTAGATATCCACAGGAGTTGGAATCCTCTATATTTTATATACGAATCTCATGTTATTGCCCAAATACAGAAGGGTGGTCCAATATGGACTGCCAGAAATTTCTTCACATTGTGGGCCTATTTTGGGCATCCAAATGGACGAATTGAGATCCATGATCATCAATTGAAACGAATCACACATTTGTTTTTCATTTATAAACATATTTTTAGACGAATTGGATTCATTTTTTTCTATAGTACATAATAATGTGCACATTCATGCTTTGGATCTTGTAAAATTTGGTCAATTTTGCATTAATTCATTCACAGGCTCTCAAAATCACCTCCTCCTACAATGTAAACAAAAAAAATTAATATTAACCTACTAAAATGAGATAAATATATATTCATTGAATCAAAAATGAAGTGAAATTCATTATTATTTTTGTAATATTCATTATAAAACTAAGGGGTTCTTCCTAGTGAAAATGATGGATGTATATATTACCAAAAGCATTAAGTTGTAACATTTGAGGAAATTTTAATTCATTAATTTAATGTGATCAATTTCCAAACCACACTAAGGAGTTCTTCCTAGTGAAAATGGAAAAAAGATGTCTCATAAATCATATCACAATGAAATTCAAAGATATTCATGATACTGAATTTTTCAAGGAATTAAAAATTCAACCATGCCACTAAATCTCCATGTGTTTGTGTGAAAACCATCCAATGATATTCATTCCACTTTATATCTAATAAATATAGGATATTTTAACATTTTCTAGCTTAAATCATTTTATCCACCGAACCAGCCCTACATCCTTTACAATAATATTTCAAGAACTACTCACTTGAGAATTCCAAAAAGTGAAACCATAAGATTCTAACATAGATATCCCCAAATGTTAAACATTTCATCACTCCACTCATTTATTATTATTCTTTTAGATGTTTCATATGGAATAAATCTCACACTCATGTCACAACCCATGTTTGAACTCCTTTTGAAACTAATTGTAATAGTTATAACAAGATCAAAGGATGAGGAGGAGTGTTATTTTACCTTCCCAATATGTAACCCAATTATAATTTTTATTTATTTTTTTGAGGGGATACAATAGTCATATATTTGGTACACACACACACAGGTCAATCTGACATAGTAATGAAACAGATCCGATAAGGAACGAATGTATTGAAATATCATTTTATGCTAAAAAATATTAACATAAAAAATATTTACCTTCTATTAAGTAAAAAATATTCACACTTTGTTGTTTGGTGAAAAGTTGTTGGGAGATAATAGTGACATGGTTTTCCTAAAAACTTCTCACACAAGAGGCATTTATCATATTAATGAATTCACAATGATACAACAATTTATATCATTGAAGGAAAACCAATTCACTAAAAATCACCCCCTCATGTTAAATTAAGACAAATATTCACTCCATAATAGAGATAGGTTTTCATCAAATGATGAATCAACATTGAATCAAAAATATCAACCTGCATTTTCAATATGTTCCATTATTTGGTGACCATAAGGGTTGGGGGGAGTAAAAATACCCCAAAGAAAGCACAAAATAGAAGAAATAAGAAATACAATGAAAATAAGAATGAACTCGACAAGATGAGGAAAAGTGATAATACTATAAAGAAGGCTAAAAAGATAATAAAGAATAAAGATGATGAAAATCCTAATAAACTTAGGAATGTATCCACCCCCACACCTAGAATGTGTATTGTCCTCACTATAATAATTCATAATATGATAATGAAGGATAAAAACTACTATGTTTCACTAGAATGTTTCTTCTAGAAGGTGGATTTCCTCTACTAGATTATTTTGTAAATCCTTATAGAAGTGTATAAGTCACTTCCCATTGATGATAAGACTTCATCTTCTCGGCTCATGCAAAATCTTTATTGCGCAGAAAGGGTAAACATCAGTAATAATATAAGGACGAAGCCATCAGGAAAGAAACTAACCTGAGAGAATCATTATCATGGAATTGTACATGAGTACCTTCTCACAAATATGGAATTTCATCTAATAAAATCATGATATCATATATATCCTTTGTCATCTCTTTATAGACCTGATATTATTCATATGCATCACATCTAATTTGTTCCAACTCTTAAATCTGTAGCTTCTTATGCCGACATGTATCTGAAATATTCATATTACATTGTTTAACAAACCAATATGCATGGTGTTTTAAATCCACCACTATGTGAAAAGCGTTTCCAAACACAATTCTATATGTTGACATTTCGATTGGTTTTTTAAAATTTATATCGTACTCCCAAAGTGCATCATCCAAGCACAAACTCCAATCTTTCCTGTTGGGTTGTACAATTTTTTTCAGGATTCTATTAACATCCAGATTTGAGATTTATGCTGGTCATTTTGTTTGGTGGTGATATGAAGTGGAGATATTATGAACACCCCTTACAAAGAAATTTTTTCATGTTGCGATTTCAAAAATGTGAATCTTGATCCCTAATGATGAATCATGGAAAAACAAACCTACTAAAATTTTGGGACCTTAAAAAATCAACAACAACTCGAGAATCATCGATCGTTGTATCCTTTTCATCCACCAATTATGACATGTAGTCCACATCTAATAATATATACAAAAATCCAAATGAATTTGGAAAACCCCCATGAAGTCAATGCCCCATGAATAAAAAGTTTCAAAAAATAACACAGGCTATTAAATAATTTAATTCCCCTTGGAGATAGACTCTGTGAATTGAAAACAATTACATGACTTTCAAAATTTATGGGCATCCATATGCAATGTTGGCCAATAAATTTCTGAATCAAGAGTATTTCGAGTTGTATGTTGAGAGCCAAAGTGTCCCCCATAAGCCAATGTGTGGTAGAGGGTCAAAATAGAGGTGAACTCATAATCGAGGACACACCGAAGACCTAATTAGTCACCACAAATTCTCCATAAATATGGGTCATCCGAAATATAACATCAAGAATCATGCATATGTATCAAGGATTTGGAAGTTTTGAAATCAATGGGGACCCTAGATGTTTCATTAAAATTCACAATGTCTGCATACCTGGGGTAAGAACCACAACATCACAAAGGTTCTCATGAGAAAATAATTCTCCAATGATTAGGTATGAATCAACATGGTGGTCCAGTGGTGGATAAATATTTCTAATGTGGACAGGTATAAAAATATCCATGCCAATCTTATCTCTAATCTCCCGATAAAACTCTTGGTTGAGGAGCATCCACCATATGAGGTGGGGCATAGCTTTAGTTTTCTTTAAGAGAAATGCAAGGGAAATATGATCATAAAGGAGAATGATGGTTTATCCCAGAACATATGAAAGAAATTTATCCAAGGAAACACAATTGAAAGGATTTTTTTAGTGGTCGTGTTGTTTACTTGGGTAGGGTCAAGGGTATGGGAGGAATACACAATAAAAGGAGGATCCTTCCCAACCCTTTGTGATAAGACTGCCACAACAGAAATGTAAGAGGAATCACACATAAGTTTGAAGGGGAAATCCCACCTTTGTGGTTGGATAATGGGAGGTGATGTGAGACTCTTTTTTGTTGAATTGATTGCATCCTCACAATTTTTATAAATCACAAACTCAAAATATTTTTGTAATAACTAGTACAATGGAAGTGATATCTTACTAAATTCTTTAATGAATCAGCGGTAAAAAATAGCATGACCTAAGAAATATCGCACCTCACAAAAAAAATTTGGATATGGAATTGATGAAATTAATTCAATTTTATATTAATCAACTTGAATTCCATTAATTGAAATGACATGCCCAAGAACTATCCCACCCTCAACCAAGAAATGGAATTTATCATAATTTAAAACAAGATCTTTTTCAATGCAGTGGTGGAATATAGAAACTAAGTGTTCTAAAAACTCATGAAACGAATAACCATATACTTTGAAATCATCCCTAAAGACTTCCATATAACTCTCTAGGTACTTATAAATAATACTCAACATACATCGCTGAAAAGTACCAGGATAATTACATAGACTAAAAGGAATTCTTCTATAAACAAATGTGTTGAATGGATAGGTAAATATAGTATTTTCATAATCCTTAGGGGATATATATATTTTTAAATAACCTGAATAGCTATAAATGAAACAATAATGGGACTTACCGGCCAATCATTCTAAAAATTGTTGAATGAAAGGTAGAGGAAAGTAGTCCTTCTGCGTGGCTTGATTCAGTCGACGGTAGTCAATATATACTCTCCAACTATTTGTTACACCTATTGTAACCAATTCATTCATTTCATTTGATACAACTGTTATTCCTATTTTACAGGCACAATTTTCACTGGGATAACCCATTTACTATCAGATATATGACAAATGATCCCCACAATAAGTAATTTACTGATTTCCAATTTTACCACATCAGGGTGAGTGGGATTCAACCAGCATTGAGATCATCTTATGGGATTAGCCTCATCATCCTAGAGTATATGTTGCATAATAATAGATGGGATAATCCTTGTAATATCATCCAATGTCCATCCTATCACATTTTTACACTGCCTCAAAAGTTAGAGTAGTTTTTATTTCTATTGTGGATAGAGGTTGTTAGTAATAAGTACAATCAATTTGTCAATACCCTCAAGATATTGATATTTTAAATTAGAAGGGATTTGTTTAAGTTCCAACACCAATGTTTTTTGGATTGAGGGAGGGGGTTTAGGGGGAGTGAGGTCCATGAAACTGTCTATTTTCTCATGTTTATTCTCTATAGAAATAGAATATATGGAAATGATATTTGCAGAATCTTTGATTGTTATGGGTACATCTGAATGATCAAACTCATTAATAAAATCACAAAATTTACATTCTTTAGAATCCAAAAAAAATCACAACATAAATCAAAACTAAAATCATCCATGGGAGAAGAAGAGGAAAATGATTCAGTTGAGGAGAGAATTTTGTGTGTGTGTCATTTCAGAGAACTTCCATCAAATAGACAGGAAGAGTAGAGTGATCTTTAAATGGGTGTTTCATAGACTCAAGGATGTTAAAACATACCTTTTCTGCACCGAAATCCATGTACAGTGTACCACTGTGAACATTGATGACCGTCTTTTATATTTTGTTGAATGGCCTCTCAAGTATGAGGGGAGGATTTCCTTGAGTTTAGGATCTTCTATCTCAAAAATGTATAAATCATTGGGGAATATGAGAATCTTCACTCTTATAAGGACAACCTCAATAACTCATGTTGCATTCTTAGTACTCTGGTTGGCAAGTTGCACGACAATTCCTACTATTTGAAGCTATACAACCTACAAAGAAATATATATGGAGTGTGGCATTACATTAATAGATGCACCTAAATCCAGCATAACATTAGCAAAGGAGGTCTCTTCAACGGTAAAAGGTATCTTGAATGTTCCTAGATCCTTGCATTTGGTTGGCATTGCTGGTTGAATCAAGGTTGAGACATTCCTTCCCACATTGACTCTTTCATTCCCCTTTATACTTTCTCTATGGGTACCAAGATCTTTATGAAATTTGGAATATCGAGGAATTTGTTTAACAACATCCAATAATGGAATATAAACATGAACCTTTTTAAATGTATCCATAATTTCTTTATCAATATCATTATCAAAATTATTCTTAGATTTAGAGTGTATTTGTAGGAAAGTAAGATGAATGGATTGTTTATTTGAATCATCAATGATAATTTGATTTCCCTTTTTATTTTTTATTTCTTCCATGAAATATTGTATGTGTGGAGAAAGATTGTTTTCAAGGGGGACATACCTATAGGGTAGAATAAATGGACATTAGAACCTCCTTACAACTATTAAGTGTTATTGATCAAACATTACCTTTATCATTTGGATTGGAAATGGGTTGGGAAGGTAATTGTCTAGAACCTTACTTCTTTATCCCACAGATAGTGTTCGCTAATTTTCCAATATAAGTTTGTAGGTCTTGAATTACTAATTCTGTGGTCTATTGGAACTGGAGGTTCTTGGTTACAATTTTATTCACCATATACTTGAGTCTTGGTTCATATTTTGGAGGAGGAGGAGGATTGTTTTGAGAAGTTAAAGGATAAAAAGGTTGCATACCATGGCCTTGTTGATACCTATTCTACTTGGGGTAGATTGAGTTTCCTCCTTGTCGGTACTGGGGTTGTGCTTGCCGCCCAGATTTGGGATTTGGATTGAATGGTTCAAGCATGAAGGGTGGTGCTTGATGGAATGGAAAACTTGGGAACAAAGATGCACAAGACTTAGGTGAATCATGAATTTTTGGGCACTGGTCATAAAAATTAGTATTGTTAGAAAAAATACCACAATGTAATGGAACTGAAGAATAGTTTGAGTTACCTTGTGTGTGAGATAATTGACTTAGAAGGGTATTCATCTCATAAAGTATATTATCTAACTTTTTTTATAGGGATGAATGGATTACCTCATGAACTCCTCGGGTCGGTGCAATAGCCGGTGTGACAAATTTTTGTGCATTTTAATCCTTGTTGGCTGTTATGTCACGAATGGTGGAATGAGTTTTATCTACTAAGGAACTGCTAGATGCACTATCAATCATTCCACAATACAAGGGGATAAGTCCCTCATATAATTAATGGATTAATTATTGTTCAATAATTTGGTGGTTGGGGCATCTTGAGAAAATTCTTTTGAATCTCCTCTTGTATTCATGAAGGGTCTCTCCTTGTGATTGCCTAATTCCCCAAATTTCACTCCTAATTGATGCAGGTTGGGAGGTAGGGAATAAATTCTCTAAAAAGACTATTTCCGGAAATTCTAGCCCCTAATTTTTGTAGGAAGTTAGTATATAAAATATTTGGAAACACCATCACGAGGGAAACGGAATGCGCTAAACGTAATTAAGTCCTCAGTCACATTTTGGTGTTTCACGGTGGAAAACACAATATGAAACTCTTTAAGGTGTTTATGATGGTACTCATAGTGAAGATCATGGAATTTATGAAAAAGGTGGATGCTTACTAGTCTGAACTCAATGTTTGCTGCTTTCGTAGAATATTGGATGTATGCTGGTTGGTACTCCACATCAAGGGTGGTTAGTTCTTTTAATGTTCAATTAGTTGCTGCCATGATTTTTGGGGATTAATTTGGTTAAATTTTTTAGGGGTTTAGGACCACATGATGTTACACAAGGGGTTTGTCAGTGTTACTTTATTGACCTAATCTAGATTAACTAATATCTGAGTGAATTTTCTTTTCAATTGTTCGTCAAATTCAAGTAATTTATAATTTCCAGATCTTGTCATGCAACAATGATTTGCACATTGATTTTTTGTTTGGATGTTGGTTTTTATTATTTTTTAATTTTTTTTGGAAGATAAAAGAAATAAAAAATCTTATGAAATGAAAGGAGAAAATAAAATAGAATTTTATACTACATAATTAGAGGGAGAGAGAGAAAAATATAAAGAGAGAGAGAAAACACATAAAAACAAATAAAAAAACCCCAACCAGAACAATCAAATGAGGGCTGCGATATTAAAAATAGTAATAATTAAGAGGTAAAATAATTAAATAAAAGAGAAAAAATTATATTTTCTACCAAAAAATAGCCCAAAAATTTGATCGTGTTGTTGAGCGCATCAAATAAAAAGGTTAATTTTTACTATAATTTCCGCAGTATAGCAGCAACCCTATGTCATCTCTCGATGGAGCCTTAGACCATTATTTTGGAAAGAAGGTTCTGATTATGAAAGTAAGAAACATTAATGGGGATTTATAAAACTTTTTTTCCTTGATTATAAAACATAAATTGACACTATACTACTATGATAGAAATCAAGATGGAGAAATCGGGATCAACCTAGGTAAGTGTCCCTTGATGCTCAATCTGTCATCGCTCTAAAGGGAATGGTAAGGATGATTGATTCCTTGATTTATATAAACTAAAACGAGTGTGTTATGTGATTTCATACTAGTTTACCACCTATTATTTGATCGACCAATTATATTGATTATTGATGACCACCCAAAATCAACAAACTAGAATCAATTTCAAAACAAAACTCAATCAATGCATCTCAACAACAACGTGATGAGATGACCAGATTTGTGGTAGGGATAAAATATTCAAAAATACAAGAAAATTCATATTCATGGTTTCAAGATCCTGTAATTTATTGGTAGCATAATCCATTCTCACACTCATAAAAGGTAATGCGTTAGAAAAGAGACAACCACACTCAAATCATCACAGGATCTAGGTTATACATGGATGCATGAGGATTCTTGTTCCGTTTATTTGTATTTGATCATACCACAAAAAAATGTATAAATGAATAATAATTGACAAAAAACATATAAATTTAAGTACCTTATGATGATTACTATTGTGGAGGTCAAGATTACAACAAATGACACCCCCAAATTGATCACTAAGAGGTTTAGAAGTACATGAGGGAGAAGAGAACTAAAACGGGTTAAGAGAGCTCTCAAGTTCAAATCACCCTTACAGGGGGTCATTTCACCTAAGATAATGAGTCATAGGAGTGATTTTATGTACCAAAATATCAAAATTTCTACAAAATAAGTCATGTTCCCAAGGGACTAGGTCACTATTTATAGAAGAATTTTTAATCCTTATTTATCTGAATGATTGACTAACCAAAACACATTAAATTGTAATCAAATTCTGTGGATATGGGTAACATCGAGTTATCTATGCAAGGAATGTTGAATCAGCCCAATTGGATATCTGAGGATCTTGTTAGGGTATAAATACATAAGAGTGTTCCAATAATGACCCATACATTACATTCGTGGTTATTACTTTAGAATTAAAGCATACTTATTACAACATATAACAAAACCATGATAGGACCGTATAGGTATAGTTTCTTTAGAAACTAGGAAACAAAAACAACTGGTTCATAAATCATATATCCTGTTTATTTCATCATATCTAGAGTCCCTATTGGAATATCTTACTTAATACCCTTCTTCCTGACCTGGGGAAATGAAAACAAACAAAAGGGTGTGCTCAAATACTCAGTAAGGGTAAAGAAAATAAATACAAATCATACCATATTCATACAAACATAACATTTTGAAAATCATAACCTGCAAAATAGATCATAACATCATAACATGGGATAAATCATAGTAGTAATATGTAATCCCAATAATCATAACATAAAACATGAAACATTGTGGAATACACACAAAATCATAGAAAATCATTTCATATTAGTCAAGGCTCTTTTCCAAGACCATCATAGTGGACAAAGTCCATTACTGAACCGAGTTCACTCCTCATTCTAGTCCTGTATCACTGAACTAGATTAACTTTTCGTTCCATCCATGTCTATCTTATGAGATATAAATCATTACCCCATTCATTTGAGGGAGATATAGGTCCCACCCGTCTCATAATTAAACCATTCTTATGTGTGCCACAAAATCATAAATCATACATCATAGCATAACCCATATAATAAAAATGGGATTCTTAAACATCGTGAAATCATAAAATAATACATATAAGATAAAGGATTTCATAAAAATAATTTCATCAAAACATAATCAAATCAATGTAACAATAGGGATAGAAACAGAACACTATATTATCTTATATGTAAAATAATTTTGATAAAACACTTGAACTCCATTCATGAGGAAAATATCCTTTCTAATTCAAAAACATTTCTCCTTTCTTAACATGTCATTCAATTTTAAACTAAAAGAAGTTAATTAAAAATAAACTAGGAAACTTGTAAGGAAAGATTCATGGAAATAATGTTCTATGGAATCATAAAAATCTATTCATGGTGTATAAGTTAAAAAATGATTCTTATCATACTTTGGCCTGAAAAGTCAAAAAGTACCTCATACTAAAAACAACAAAAGATTCATTTCATAAAGTTTACTCACCAAAGGGTAAAATTATATTTAAAAAATTGTAGGAGGATAGAAATAATATTACATATTGAGGAAACATGGATGTGGATGATAAATATTCCCCAGTAAATTCTGAAGTATAAACAATCTCAGATAAAAATGAGATTGTAAGATTTTCCCTTACATTAGGTATGATTTTCTTTGTACGTATCCAAACCTTATGTATAATGATTTAAATAATGTCATTTACTTATTAAAGAATCATATTCATTTTTATGATATCATATATGGACATATTCTTATCTTATTATTAGTAATATTTCGTGGTTACTTATTATTCGGGTGTTCATTACTTTAAGTTCTTATGCATGTTTTGTCGAATAAATTCTTATTCTTACTTTTAGGTTATAGAAAACTCATTTACAGAATGTTATTAGTGTAATATATATCATATTTATTCATTCAATTCATTTATATAATCATAATTCAATGAAGATCATGTAGAACGATTCGCATCACATCGTGGAGACGGTAAGACGTACGTACGCACGAGCAATGATATCGTTCCCATGATCGTGGAATTTTATTGAAGTGTATGTATACTATTTCAGAATCAATATAACTTTACAATAATAATATATAGTTATTACTCACATAATTATACCCATCCAAGAATGGTGGTGGAGGAAAACCGATTACACCATGGCGTAGAGACGGTATTCCCTGCGTATGTACGCACGGTGATTTGGTTTTCCGTAGGATGGATAGAAGGTGAAATAGGGTTGTTTAATATTTATAATAACATATAAGTATATGATTGATAATTAATTTATTTCTTAATAATGAAACACATAAATAAGAGGAAGTATAAGAAGAAATAAATTTTAAAGAATCGGTATCAGATATTACCTCTTCTTTGAAACGCCTCTTTGAAACCATTTATTAGGGCACTAATGTTGGTCTTTGAAGAAGACCAGAATCTCTAGAATATTACTAGGAGAGTTTAGAAGAGTAATGGGCAGGGGTTGTCTGAGCTTTAAGGCTAAAGGATGTGTAATGAGTAGAGGGAGGAAGTGCCCTTTTATAAGGGTGGAGAGGGGCACCTTTGGAAAGTGTGAAAATATATTTTTATTATAAACATAACTTCGGTTTAAAAAGGTTTAAAAGTCATTAAAGATAAAGATAAGATGGATCATGGTCTAAATAAAATCATCCAATCTGAATTGGTCATTTTTTGGATAATATTTTAATCATTATAATCTTATTTATTGAAATCATTTATTAAAGAGGTAAAAAGTGCATCATTATTGTGTCATAAATAATTTAATTAATTTGATGTCTAAAATTTATAAAAAAACTACCAACAGTTAGGAAATTGATTTAGATATCCAATGAATATTTATAGTCTAAAAGATAATTTTTATAACCCCTTATAAAAATTAAATACTAAAATATTTTTGTTAATGTAAATTTTGTCTTTACATTAAATTAATTAATCCAAATTGTCTTTATCACTACCATGTGGCTCAATGTGGACCCAAAATCGACCCAAGGATTCCCATGGTCGGCCACTACTCATACAATATGGTTAGGACAAGTGTTAAGGTAATTTTGAATTATTATAATATTCATTTAACCATGAATTACCCTATTTACCTTTAACCGTTGTAAATAAAAGTCAAAAGTTACTATTCACCAAAAATTATTTTCATATTATTGAATCATATTTTACTTCTTGATAACAACCATGTATGTCGGATTTTTGAAATTCAATTCACAGAAGTGGTAAAATTTCATTGAAATGAAAGAGTATGTTTTTTAAATACCACTAAGTGGTTTCATTATTCATAAAAAATGGACGTTTTTCAAAAAAATACCAAACATTCAGCCTAAGATGTATTTGATATTCCAAATTCAAAAATGATGTCCATTTTTCCAAATTAAAAACATATAAGTTGAATCAATTAATTTTAACATTAATTCCCATTATCAAAACAAATAAAGTGTTTTTGACAAACAATAATTATCAAAAGATCAACACTTGTTTATGTCCAATTTCAAAGAGAAATTAAATCCAATGACCAACATTTGATTAAATGGTAAAAATATATTCGAATTACACATTAAACCCAATTAAAAAGATAATATAACCATATAAATTATTGAGATGAAAAATGTTTTTTAAATTAAAATATAGCGTGTTTTTATTATTCATTAAAATATGAATGTTATCAAAAAAAATTTGAAAAATTTATCCAAATTAAATTTTTATATTCTGATTCCAAGGAAAAATTTTATTTTGTCAAATTGAACTTATAAACATGTCAAAACCTATATTTAATGATGGTGGTCAATCAAAGGGCTGCAAAACTGCATTTTTTTAAAATACTTATTTTACCTGAAAAATTTATTTTATTCTCAAACCATGTTCTAGAAAATATATAAGATGAATAATAATACTATGAAATTCAAAATTTAGTAAATACTATTTATAATGGCTAGTCCATAATAATATTATAACAATATATCGTTGTTTTGTGAAATCTGGTAGTGCGTACTACACACGCTATCAAGGAAGGTTGCAATTGCGTGTAACACAAGCCAAGATAGTGTTGTGTGCATTGAAAGATTCATTTGATGTTTCGTATAACATAAGACATAAAAAAATATAATTCTCATAAAATATCATGGTGTTACATTCTACCCCCCTTAAAATGAATTTCTCCCTCAAAATTCGTCACTTCGTAACAAAAAGATAAGGATACCTCTCCCTCATCATATCCTCAAGATCTCATGTAGCTTCTTCTAATTGGTGGTTCCTCTATAAAACATTCACCAAGAGAGTGGTCTTGTTCCATAGAATTTTTTCACTACGATCTGGAATCTCTATCAGCTATTCTTTATAAGAAAGATCTTGCTCCAGTGGTACAACTTTTGAGCATAGTACATGTGAAGGATTGGGTATGAACTTTCTCAGGAGAGATACATGGAACACATCATGAACATGAGAGAGATTCA
Source organism: Viscum album (assembly GCA_963277665.1). Classification (NCBI taxonomy): domain Eukaryota; kingdom Viridiplantae; phylum Streptophyta; class Magnoliopsida; order Santalales; family Viscaceae; genus Viscum; species Viscum album. The sequence continues at coordinate 152,945,358 of OY728157.1, forward strand.
GTGGAAGTGCCAATCGGTAAGATACCTTCCCAAGATGATCCAGTATTTTGAAAGGACTGATATTCCTAGGGATCAACTTTCCCTTCTTTCTAAATCTCATTACTCTCTTCTAAGGTGATATTTTTAAGAACACTTTATCACCCATGTCAAACTATAGGTATTTTCTTTGGCTGTCGGCGTAACTTTTTTTTCATCTCTATACTGCTCTTATGTGTTGTTGAATAGATCTGAAATTTTCTACCATCTCATCAACAATATTAGGTCCTAATAGATTTACTTCCACAACTACATCCCAACAAGTTGGAGTCCTGCATTTCATTCCATATAGATCTTCATAAGGATCCATCTGAATGCTGGAGTGAAAAATATTATTATAAGAAAATTTCACCAAAGGTAGTTGTTGATCCCAACCAACTTTTAAATCCATAGAGAAGGAACTTAATATATCTTCTAGATTTTGAATTCTTCACTCAGACAGATCGTCTGTCTGAGGATGATAAGTAGGGATGAAACTCAACTCTGTATCTAAAGTATGCTGAAGAGATCGCCAGAACTTCGAGATAAACCTTGGATCCTGATAAGATGTAATGGAAAGTTGTAATCCATGAAATCTTACCACTTCCTTCACATATATCATGGAAAGTTGATCTAGAGAGAAATCTTCTCTAATAGTAATGAAATGCGCAGAATTTTTAATATGATTAACTATAACCCAGAAAGCATTATTGCCTTTGGATGTTTTAGGAAGTCCAGTGACAAAGTCCATAGTGATGTTTTCCCATTTCCATTCAGGTATTGGTAATGGTTGTAACATCCCCTTAGACTTCTGTCTCTCAGCTTGAATTTTCTAACAAACCAAGCATCTAGAGACATATTGAGCAACATCTCTATTCATTCCATCCCACTAGAAAAACTCTTTCAAGTCCCTATAAATCTTCTTGCCTATAGGATGAATAGAGAATGAAGAACTATGAGGCTCATCCAGCAGCTCCTTCTTTAGTTCTGGGATGGGAGGAACACAAACCCGATTCCTGAACATTATTATCCCATCACAATCAAGGTTGAATTACGGAACTTTTCTCACCTTCTTTTGTAAAAATACATCTTCTTTTTGTGCCTCTTTAATATTCACATGCATAAATGGTTAAACATTCATTTGATAAAGATAATATTTCCCCCTTCCATTAAAATTCCAAGATCCATCCTTTGTAAGTGCATAAATATTGATTCTTTTTGGTCCTCATCATAGATAAGCTAGCATGGTCATGTCGACATAATGCGTCTGCCACATTATTTGCTTTCCTGGGGTGGTAATGAATTGAGTAGTCGTAATCCTTAATCATCTCCAACCATCTTATTTGTCACATATTCAGCACCTTTTGTGTGAAAATATACTTTAAACTTTTTTGATCAGTATAAATATCACCCCTTTCACCATAAAGATAATGCCTCCAAATATTTAATGTAACGATTACTACATCTAACTCCAAATCACGAGTTTGATAATTTTCCTCATGGATTTTCAACTGTCGTGATGCATAAGCTATCACCGTATGATTTTTCATGAAAACATACCCCAATCCCTTCTTGGATGCATCACTATATATCACAAACCTTTCTCCACTACAAGGTAGTGTGAGCACAGGTGCAATGGATAACCTCCTTTTCAACTCCTTGAAATTTTCTTTACACTCCTCCATCCACACGAAATTAATTCCTTTTTGAGTCAACATGGTGAGTGGATTAGATAATCATGAAAAATATTTCACAAAACGTTTATAATATCCAGCTAAACCAAGAAAACATCGGATCTCAGTTATTGTTGTTGGTCTCGACCATCTTTTGATAACCACTTTTTTTTCTGGATCAATAGATAACCCCACTTTGGAGATTACATGACCCAAAAATGAATCTTTTTGAACCCAAAATTCACACTTGGTAAATTTGGCATAAATCTTCTCTTTTCTTATGGACTTTAATACAATTCTCAAGTGATCATCATGTTCTTCGTTGATCTTTTAATAGACAAGAATATCATCTATAAATACTATCACAAACTGATCAAGATGGTCTCTAAAGACTCTACTCATTAGATCCATGAAGATAGCAGGGCAATTAGTAAGACCAAATGGCATCACTATAAATTCATAGTTTCCATACCTTGTATGAAAAGCTATCTTTGGTATATCCTCTTTTTTGAACATTAATTGATGATACCCTGAACAAATATCAATCTTGGAAATGAATTGATCTCCACGTAGTTGGTCAAATAAGTCCTCAATGTGTGGGAGGGGATATTTTTTCATGATAGTGATCTTGTTAAGTTCTCGATAATCAATGCAATGTCTCATTGATCCATCTTTCATCATAACAAGCAGAATAGGTGTTCCCCAAGGTGATGCACTAGGGCGTATGAATACCTTATCAAAATTCTCTTGGAGTTGCTTCTTCAATTCCTACAACTCAATTGAGGCCATTTTATAAGGTGTATTTGAAATGGGTACAGTGCCCGATATGAGTTCTATTGAAAACTCAACTTTACGATTTGGTGGAAGACCTAGAAATTCTTCCAGAAAGACATTATCAAAAACTTGTACAATGGTAATATTCTAAATCGTGAGTTTATCTCCAACAATTTGACATAAATAACCTTCGTTTATTATAATCAAGACCCATAAGATGGATGAAATTTCCCCTGGAAGGTTATTTTCATCCTTGCATGGAAAAATGATAGTGGATTGATAGAGAATATTAAATGTGATTTCTCTTATTTGGAAATTGATATGAACTTCATATAAATAAAGCCAATCCATTCCAATAATCACATCAAATTCCACTATAGGAAGGATCACAAGATTTGCAAGAAGCACTTTCCCACAAAATTCAATTGGAGAAAAATTATAAACTTTTGATGCAACTGTTGTTCCATTAGGAGTTGTCACAGCTAACTCAACAACTAATTGTTGAGGTAGTACGACGATACCCTTAGTAAATTATTTTTAAATAAAAGAGTGGGTGGATCCAGAATCAAATAAAACATTTTCTACTTTAGAGTGGATGGTAAGTTTTCCTTTCACCACTTCGTTATCATACTCCACATTGACGATAGAAATTGCATGTGACTTTCCTTTTTCTTTGGCCTTAATATTTTGTTGATGTCGATCATCATCAACAAACCTTGGAATAGGCCATTTATTGGTATAATGCTCCATTTTCTTGAACTTGAAACATTGAAGTTTAGGAGGTGCCTTCTGTGTATCCCTTTTTTTGTTCGCGTCATTAGACATCTTCTTCCCATTATTTCGATATTAAACTTCCTGATGACCTTCTTTTCCACACTTAAAACATTTATTTTTCCATTTAAGGAAATTCCCTCCATGTTTCTTTCCACACTTTGAGAATAAGGAAAATCTCATCTTCTTTTCATTGTGGTCTTTAGATTTCCCTTTGAATTCCATTTTCCTCTTCTTATCAGACCCATATGACTGTTGGCTTACTCCAATATCCATCTCAACCTTGAGATCACATCGAAAAATTTCCTCATTTCTATTGAAGTCCCTTATAGATAACACCCTTCGAATACATGTTTTTAAGCCACAAAATAATCGATTGATCTTACTCCCAGGTTGGATAATAATTTTGGAAGCGTACCTTGAAAGCCTTATAAAATTTGATTCGTAGGTACAAACCAATCCATCATCATTTTTCTTCAGTTCAAGAAACTCTTTCTCCATCATTGTTCGAATAATACGAGGGAAGTACTTATTGAAAAATATGTTCTTGAACTCATCCCATTCCATGGACTCAATTTCATCCTTTTTACCCTGTATTCTTAATAAAATTCCACCAATGATCAGCTTCACCTACCAAATGATATACTGCTAAGATGAATTTATCTTGTTCAGAACGTTTCAGGACTGAAAATATATTTTCAGTGGTACTAATCAATTGTTCATCCCCTAATGGGTCAAAAGACCCGCTGAATGAAGGTGGACGCTGCCTCATAAAAGATTCAACAGAATTTTTCTCCTTCCTTTTCTCGTTTGGATGTCCTGTATGATTCATAGCTTGAAAAATTTATGTGAGCATAGCTACATCATTTTGAATTCTATCTCCAATAACGTTTGGTTGCTCAGGGGGACAATCATTGCATTGCCCATCGCATTCAAAATTAAAATGATTCCTTCAGGTTGTAGCCATTGAATAAAACCAAGATGCATAGTGTGAGCAACACTAATCATAATAGGAAAACCAAATAATCAAGAATAAAATTTCTCACTTTAGTTCTTATCATATGTCGTTCATGGCCATTTCAAAAACACTAATATTGTGTTATATGTTCAGACATATCCTTAGAGTTCTTACTAAGACATTCACATCCTAGTTTCCAATGGTTGACTATACCTTTCCTCTGATACCAACAATAATGAACCATACTTTACATACATGGTCACTACTTCAGAATTGAAGCATACTTACTACAATATATAAAAAAACCATGATAGGACTGTATAGGTATAGTGTCTTTAGAAACTGGGAAATATAAACAACTGGTTCATAAATCATCTACATTGTCTCCCATTTATTTCAGCATATCTAGAGTCCCTTTTGGAATATCCTCCTTAATACCCTTATTCCTGACCTGGGGAAAAGAAAACATACAAAAGGGTGAGATCAAATGCTCAGTAAGGGTAAACAAAATAAATATAAATCTTATCATATTCATAAGAGCATAACATTTTGAAAATCTTAACCTGCAAAAGAGATCATAACATCATAATTTGGGATAAATCATAGTAGTGAAATGTAATCCCAATAATTATAACGTAAACCATGAAACTTTGTTTCATACACACATAATCATAGAAAATCATTTCATATTAGTCAAGCCTCTTTACCAAAACCATCATAGCAGACAAATTTTATTACTGAACTGAGTTCACTCCTCATTCCAGTCCTGTATCACTGAACCAGATTAACTTTCCATTCCAGCCATTCTATCTCATGAGATATAAATTGTTACCCAATGCATTGAAGGGAGATATAGGTCCCACCCATCTCATAATGAAACCATTCTTATGTGTGCCAAAAAATCATAATTCATACATCATAACATAACCCATATAATAAAAATGGGATTCTTAAACATCGTGAAATCTTAAAACAATTAATATAAAATAAAGGACATCATGAAAACAATTCCATAAAAACAAAATCAAATCAACATAACAATAGGGATAGAAACAGAACTGTATATTATCTTATATGGAAAAGAATTTTGATAAAACACTTGAACTCCCTTCCTGAGGAAAATATAATTTCTACTTCAAAAACATTTCTCCTTTTTTAACGTGTCATACAATTTTAAACTAAAAAAAGTTAATTAAAAATAAACGTGAAAACTTATAAAGGAAGATTCATGGAAATAATGTTCTATGGAATCATAAAAATCCATTCATGCTGTATAAGTTTAAAAAAAGATTCATCTCATACTTTAGCCGGAAATGTCAAAAAGTACCTCGTACTAAAAATGACAAAAGATTCCATTCATATATTTTACTCACCAATGGATAAAATTAAATTTAAACATTTGTAGGAGGGTATAAATAATATTACATATTGAGGAAACATGGATGTGGATGATAAATATTCCCCAGTAAATTCTAAAGTATAAACAATCTCATATAAAAATGAGATTGCGATATTTTCCCATACCTTAGGTCTGATTTGATTCGTCGTATCCGAACCTCTTGTATAATGATTCAAATTATGTCATGGAATTATTACAAAATCACATTCATTGTTATGATATCATATATGGTCATATTCCCATCTTCTTATTAGTAATATTTCATTGCTACTTGTTGTTTGGGTGTTCATTGATTTATGTTCTTCTGGATGGTTTGTCGAATAAATTATTATTATTATTTATTGGTTATAGATAACCCATTTCAAGAATTGTATTAGAGTAATATATATCATATTTATTCATTCAATTCATTTATATAATCATTATTCAATGAAGATCGTGTAGAACGAGTCGCATCACATCATGGAGATAGTAGACCGTACGTACGCACGAGTGATGGTATCGTTCCAATGATCGTGGAATTGTATTGAAGTGTATGTATACTATTTAATAATCAATATAACTTTAAAATAATCATATATATAGTTATTTTTTACACCATTATTCCCATCCAAGTAATGTCACGGTGGAAAACAGATTACCCCACGGCGTGGGGACGGTATTCCGTACATACGCACGCGCGGTGATTTCGTTTTTCATAGGATGGATAGAAGGTGAAATGTTGTTGTTTCATATTTATAATAACATATCATTATATTAGTGATATTTATGTTATTACTTCATAATGAAACAACTAAATAAGAGGAGGAAGAAGAAGAAATAAATTTGAATGAATCGGTAACAGATATTACCTCTTCTTTGACACAACTCTTTGAAACCTCCTATTAGGTCACTAATGTTGGTCTTTGAAGATGACATGGAACTATATAATATTACTAGGGGAGTTTAGAAGAGTAATTGCAAGTGGTTGGCCAATCTTGAACGCTCAATGTTTTTTAAATAGGAGATGGAGGTGGCGCCCTTTTATAAGGTAGGAGAGGGGCACCTTGGGAAAGTGTGAAAATATTATTTTTTTATAAACTTATCTTAGGTTCTAAAAGGCCCAAAAATCATTATAGAAAAATATATGATGAATAATAGTCTAAATAAAATCATCCAATCAGAATTGGATCTGTTTTGGATAATATGTTAATCATTATAATCTTATTTATTTAAATCGTTTATTAATGCGGTAAATACTACATCATTATTGTGTCAAAAATAATTTTATTTATTTGATGTATAAAAATTATAAAAAAATACCATCATTTAAGAAATATCTTTAGCTTTCCAATGAATATTTATATTTTATATGATAATTTATATAACCCCTTATAAAAATTAATTACTAAACGATTTATGTTAATGTCAATTTTGTTTTTACATTAAATTAATTAATCCAAATTGTCATTATCTCTACCAAGTGGCTCAATGGGGTCCCAAAATCAACCCAAGGATTCCCATGGTCGGGAAATACACATAAAATAATGGTAGGACAAGTGTTAAGATAATTTTGAATTATTATAAAATTATTTTAACCTTGAATTACCCTATTTACCATTAACAACAGTAAATAAAAGTCAAAAGATTCTATTCACCAAAATATTATTTCATCTTATTGAATCAAATTTTACTTATTTATAACAACCATGAATTTCAGATTTTTGAAATCCAATTCACAGAATTGGTAAAATTTCATTTAAATGAAAGAGTCAGTTTTTTTAACTACCACTAAGTGGTTTCAGTATTCATCAAAAATTGATGTTTTTCAGAAAAATACAAAAAATTCGGCCTAAGATATATTTGATATTCCAGATTCAAAAATGATTTCTATTTTTCCAAATTAAAAACATAAAAGTGTCATTAATTTATTTTAAAATTAATTTCCATTATGAAAACAAATAGCTTGTTTTTAAGAAACAATAACTACCAAAAGATTGACACTTGTTTATATCCAATATCAAAGTGAAATTAATCCCAATAACCAACATTGGATTAAATGGTAAAAATATATTATAATTACACTTTAAAACTAATTAAAAAGATTATATATCCATATAAATTATTATGATGAAAAAGTTGTTTTTAATTAAAATATAGCGTGTATTTACTATTCATTAAAATATGAAAGTTATCAGAATAATATGAAGATTTTATCCAAATTAAATTTTTATATCATGATTCCAAGGAATAAGTTTATTTTTTAAAATTGAACTTATAAAAATGTAAAAAACTAGATTTAATGTGGGTGCGATATTAAAAGGCGGAAAAACTGCAATTTTTGAAAATTACATATTTTACCCAAAACATTTATTTTGTTCCAACACCATCTTCTAGAAAATATGTAAGATGAATAATAATTTTATAAAATTAAAAATGTAGTTAGTACTATTCATAAATTCTAGTCCATAATAATGTTATAACAATATATCATTGTTTACTGAAATCCGATATTGCGCACTACACAAGCTATCGAGGAAGGTCGTGATTGCGTGTAACACAAGCCAAGCTAGTGTTTTGTGTTGTGAAAGTTTCCATTGATGTTTTTTATAACATTATACATAAAAAAATATACTTCTCATAAAATATTAGGGTGTTGCAGTTCCAATCTGGACCACCCAAATTTTTTTCACATTGTGGGCCAATGTTGGGCCTCATAATGAACAAATTGAGATCCATGATACTCTAGAGAAATGTATACCACATGGATTTACATTATTACACCAATTAGAATCCCAATTTGATTCAGGTATTATTGAAATTACATATTAATGTTCACATGCATGCTTGGGCTATCACATAGTTTGGGTCGTTTTTCTTGAATTCCATCATGGGTTCTCAAAATCACCTACCTCTACAATGTAACCACCAGAACAAATAAAATTTTTATATTAAATTGTGATAAATAATAATTCATTGAATCAAACATGAATTGAAATTTATTATTATATTTTGAATATTCTTTACAAAACCTGTTTAAAAAGTGGTGTAAGGGTGGAATTGAATAGTGAATCACTATGTGATCACAAACCCCCAAGAAGATGTATTGGGCTATATAAAAACTTTATCCTGTAAGCCCTCTAACTACCACATGAGATCATGAATGTCTACATGTTCTATACTATAAGGATAAATGTAAACTAGATCTGTTATGAGAACAAGCTCGATTTTAAAATCAACCTCTCTTAGAAGGTAAGCTATAAAAATTGTATGGAAATGAATCCCTGAAATGATCCACTACTGGAAAGAAATCATATTGAAGTAAACCCTAATCCCCCATGAATAGATTTAAAATCTGGATGGTAACTCCACCTAGACCATGATACTCAAGTCCCAATCTAACAGTCTAGACATCCCACTCACCCTTATATAGATAACTGCTTCCGTCAGGTGATGTAAAAGGTACCGTACAATGATAGAAGTCTAAAAAAGAATAAAACAAAACCAACCAATTTATCCCAAGAATGAAATCGAAGCCCATCTCCCTGAGTACAAAAGAATTCCATAAGAAATGGAAACTACTTACCTCATAGAGATAGTCCTTACACTGCTGTATTCCCTATGTTCGTACCCCTAACAGCGTATCTAGGCTCATTACACCTTAGTGATACTATATCTCTATTACAAGAAATCCCACAATGGATATAGAGATAAATGATTTTGACACACCTATTTTATATAAAGTAGATAAAATAGTATATGTTACTAGAATAGTACATCATACTATATAAGGTCCACCAACATAATCATTGGGTGTTGGTTGTTGTTCATGAAACTGACCATATCCACAACAATGTGTAGCAGATCGACTACCAGGATAAAATACACTATGATGGCACAATAGGTGATCAGGGGTCTGACAACCATATCCACAAACTCCTCTTTATCCAGAACTGTCGATGCAATTCCAACATCCCAGCTGACATGACATAAAATAATTCGCTCTTAAAGGTTGTGCTGACAAAGATTATTATTTACTCGAAGGTGGTGGAAAGGTTCTGTAGAAATGATGAAGGAGTCCTATACATCCGCAAGCCCGACACTCCATTGTGTCTCTATCATACAAAGTATTTGAATTCTCCCATTATCCATACTGATGAAACAGTTTTGTGCTGTTGAAACAGAGACTCTAGTTGTTAGTGCCCTGATGAGAAGCTTCGAGAGAACGTTTCTACCACCAGAAGCACTACTTGACTGACATGACACTGATCCATTAAACCTGATATTATTGCCTTCCCTCAGGTCATGCATAGTGATATGATACTGATTGACTATATCTGAAAATGTATGTAGGTGAAAGACACAGATCTGTGTATGGATTCCGTATTGGAGTCCATCCTTGAAATGTATAGCATGTGAAAGCTCATCCCCAGCTAGAGGCGCAACAAAGTGTTGCAACACCATGAAATGCAATGAATATTATATAACTGACATTAATCCCTTCTTGAGATGCATGAAATATCTTGATCTATCTGCTCTTAGTATATGAGGTAAGAACTAATCCTAGAAGGTAGTCTGGAAATCATCCCCTAATATGCCTTGATGACGACAAACCTGGGTAATCACATCCCACCAATTATTATCCAAATACCAAAGCATGTATGTGACAAGATAGAAGCCTCACTCTAGAGGAGTCTCCAGATTCAAAAAGGTAGATAGGGTGTACTCTAGCCAAGAATCAACAATCTGCAGACTTCCATCCCATAATAAAGTAGGAGGATACTACTGTGGGAACTCAAGAGTCATATTATCTATTGTGGGTGCTGTCCGAGGAGTACCATGCATGTACTACATCAGACCTAGGAAATAATCATGATCATGGGAAAAAATTAACATATATGGTACAATAGGGGGCTCATCAAGTGGCACTCCTTGAGGTAAGACTAGTATCTTAGGGCCCACTATGTCTAGAGCATGGTCATTACCACCTTCCTAGTTTATGATACTAGGATATTGTGACAGAATTGAGATACAATTTCCCAGAACATGTCTTAGAAAATTCTTATAATCAAAGAGATAACATAGCTAACAAAATTTAATATATGAAATCTCACTATCCAAGGCATACTACCCAAACTACCCACTTATATGTCCAGGTATTGGTAAGTGATCAAGTACAAGTGTCATTTAATTTTAGATTAAATCCCCATGTTCACTCTTTTACCATTCATAAACATGAAAAGGCGGGATAAGAATGTGAAAAAATTTCATTTTAGATTTCATGATTTACTTTATAATGGATATCCATTTCTGATGAATCGCTATCCGTACTCCTATCACCAGACACGATACACATTTATTTATAGTGTAATGGTTTGAATTAGGATGTTACTCATCCCAACCCATGAGGGCCCAAACACCTCATGAATTGAGATAGGAAATAACTCAATAAAATACAATAGTAATACAAGAATATGGTAATTTTCATAACATCACTCAGTAATCACTGGCATATCAAGCAATGCAATTCAGGTAAATGCACCTATATTTCAAGGCAATATGCTTGACAAGTAAATTTTCGGTTCCTATAATGAGGTATGTAATAATGCTCCTTGCCCTAATATCATTGGCCCAAGGATGAAATATAATCCTCTAATATTTAAATAATCTACAATATGACACAACATGTGCGTCACCCAATAGTGAAATAGTATCAACCGTAATATGAAAAAATAGAAAAATAATTATAATTTTGGAAACATAGTTTTTACCTTGAAAATGGGTTCGTGGAACCCAAGAAAAACTTATGAAAAAGTCCCTAGAATTACTAATCTCCATTATATTATATCCAAAGAGTAATGAAATAAATGAAACCCCAATGATACCACTTTGTTATGTGTCGGAACCAGATGCCACATAATGGGTTCTTCTAGCCCGGTGGGCCACATGGACTCAATCACTTCTCCCAAAACACCACAGGCTGCTGACTAGTAGCGAGGGTCTGGGTCATGTCCATGGGGAGACTATTCCATCATTGCCAAAGTGTAGCCTAGAGGATGAGAATAAACATATGTAAATAGTAGAAGAAATAAAATAAATAGAAGGCACAATGGAAAATAATGACACAAATAGTAAGAATTGAAACATATAGAATAACATTAAACAATATATGACGATATTTCATGTACTAGAAAGATGGAAAACATGGATACAAACAACATTAATAATAATTTACAAATTTTACAATGGAAATCAAAGTCAATTCCAAGCATCCTTAGTTCCAACATGGTTCTCTACTGTCACGCTTCATACTAAAAAGAAAGCAATCAAGTGTTCAAAGTTGAATACTTCCCATTGTCAACACCTACAACCATGTAATCTACTACATATACCAAACAACAACCAGAGAGGGTTTGAGATAAATCTCAATGGGACAATACCAATGGTGTATATAACATCTGACCTATATAATGGGAATGTAACAGTGTGCATGAATTCATATATAAATTAAATTAGTATAATGTTATTAAATAACCAAGTACCTACTTGGGTCCTCGGCTGGTGTATGATCCTCTACCAAATTCATAAATTGAAAATTTTACTATTTATATTGATAGGTCTTTTGAGGTAGATCCAACAATGACATCACCTCCTGATAGTATTAATAGTAATGGTTTTAGGATGTAATTATGATACTAAGATCAATCATATTTAATATTGAAGTACCAAGGTAATAAACAAGGTGCATATACCACAAGGGTCACTAAATCAGAAATACCTATAGATTAGTATGAGGAAAGAGAGTAATCCAAGGGAAAAAATCCAAGGTATTCCACAATGAGGTTCCTATTGAGTCCAATGTGATCGACCAAGGTAAAACATGGCATAGAAATGACTGGGCACGATGGGCTTTAACCATGGAACATAATTGTCAATGATAGATCCAATGAGTGTATCCAAGGAATCCTGTAATGATATTGAAGGTATCCAAGGAGTGTATCATTGGAATAATTTATTACTACATAAGGGATCCAAAAATATCATATCAGGAATCCAATAACGGACAAGGATTGGGATCTAGGTGGGTATCAACCTAAGTAAGTTGTATCATTGAATCAGAATAGGGTTCCTGACTACTCATGGAATTATCTGATCAGAATCTAAGGATATATCAAGTCAGGATATTCCAATTTGATTATGAAGTCATGTAATATTTCATTCAGTTCAATCCAAGCCTTTAATTAGTGTGATATAGTCAAGTATCATGCAACCTTTTTATCAAGTCATCTGGTTCATGCCTTGCCTCTCATTATTATGACAAGTCCATGTAGCATGAAAGAATTAATTTAATCTATTTAAGTTATATTCCATAATTTAAGGTTCATTCCACTACCTTTTATTAATGTGGTAAGTGGTTCTATGGATATTCAACTAATTAATCATTCACTTTTAATTATCAAATTGAAGTTGTTACCTTAGGTGGGTCAAGTGGTACGCATAAATGGAACTTTGCAATATCAAATTCCCAATATGAATAATCCATTTACTATAGAAATTATTCCCCTTAGAATGGTCTAGCCAAGGAACCCCCGAACAATAGTGTAAACATCTCAAAACATAAAGCAATAGTTATAGAATAACCTTTAACATGGATGGGACTGATTTTTGGTATTAACCACAAAACACAAATCATATATATGGAAAGATAATATCCATACTATTTTAACAAGTATAAAAATGACATATTAATTCTATAAATGGCATCCTGATTTATTGTTCAAGATCAAAATAGAATGATAACATCTCAATAGGACTCAATTACATATTGTTGCACATCTAATATGACAAACAGAAGCTCAATTAGTTACTGGATGTAGTATATCTCTTAATTACATGGATAGATCATCAAAAATACAAAAAATGGGACTGAAATAGTTTAGTCCCACATAAGATCAGATAAAGGAAGATGGAGGTGTCTTATTAGATCATTAAGGGTGATTTTGTAAATATACCCACAAATTATCCTATGCACGGTTTGTCTGCATTGTTTGACAAACCACGCACAAACTGTGCACAATTACCTGGGTAGAATGGGTGCTCGCATGGTTAGGTTGCATGGACATGAACAAACCATGTGAGGTGTCTCTCTTTAGAAAAACACAGTCTGCATGGTTTTCCAAATCATGCAACATTACTACATGGTTTACACTAAACTGTAGGCCAAGCCCATTTTTCCCAAAAAGACGTGTTCTGGGCTCTGAACATTCCCCAGACACCCCTGAGACAATTATTATCCTATTAGGCATATCTATTAGTTCCAAATTAACTATTTAGATTTAAAATTAAAGGATCTATACCTGAGTGAAAAACTGGGTTCTTACACTGATGTAGGTCACCCAGTTCCCACCTATCTGTGAGAACTTCTAGTGGATGAACTTGGGAGGATTTTCATACATTAGAATATAAATGTCTTTGTCTTTTCACATAATATTATATCTGGAAATGATTATCAGATTAATTGTTGGTTCTATTAGTGGTTGTAGAAACCCTTGGCTTTACAATTACTTATGAGTATAGTATATCACCCACAGACTGATGTTCAGTCAGATTATACAATATAGGTATTAAAGAACCTGATTAGAGAATGTGTCATAGATTTTGGAGGTTATTGGGAGATACATATTCCTAATTTTGAATTATCATATATATATATCATTCAAGTGACTATTCTGATGGCTGTATTTGAGGCCCTATACAAATAATCCATGCAACTAACCTCTATGATAGTTAGAGTCATGGGAGGAAACACTACAGGTAACTCATATTATTTTGGATACATTAGAGATGGTTCATTTAGATATGAAATTCATGGTTCAATAATAGTCTTGGAAGAAGTATTTTTCCAAAAAACATCACTGGCATATGGATTTTGAGGTAGGGGATCGAGAATTCTAATGTGTTTCCCATAGATTGGGTTATTTATGAATTCAAAGACAAGGGAATATAACAACTATATTTTTTAGGCCTTTTGAGATATTAAAAAGATTTAGGATGGTATCCCATTAGACTGATATAACTTATACGTACCGGGCTATTCCTAATGTCTTCCACGTTTCTCAACTTCACCGTTTTCATTCAGACAAATATCATTTTTCTGATACTAAGAAATTCGAGTTATAGACTGATACTTCTTTTGAGGAATATCATGTTCTTATTGTTGATCATAAAATCTAGGATCATGGAGGTATTTCAATTCCCCTTATTCGAGTGCTATGGAAGAACAATAATTTATAGGAATAGACCTATGAGAGAGAGGCTAACATATGTACTTAGTGGCTAGAATTATTCTCATTTGATTCTCAACCACCATTATAAGGTCAACTTTTGTACAAGTTATTTTATAGCTGGGAGGTTATAAGGTCCTGGTTTTTCTACAAGGCATGGATTCTTTTTTTATTATTTAAAATCTGATTTATCTATATGGTAATTTCTAATGAGTTCATGGAGGTATTTGGGAGATTTTGGACTCATATTGGGGTAGAGAGTTACAGTTTTTAGAGAAATATGAAAAGGTTCATTGTTGGTGCACAATTTTTAGAAATCATAAAGATCAACTATGTGACCCAAAAGTTAAGAGCATGGATATTTTAACCATATGAGGGAGGATTCACAACCAAGTAAAACCAATAATAAATTGTAGGTTTATGTCACATGGTGTATGCATGGTTAGTACTAACAGATTGCCTAGGATGTGTGGGTGTGGTGACTTAAGACTGTTCTAAAGACATGGTTTTTTCACAATTTGTATAACCATTTATATGAACCATGTGATGGGATAATAATAAGTCAGTGCACCAGAAATGGTTACTAAACCCATTTTTCCAACCCACAAGTCCCTTATAAAATTGAAAAATACCCATTTTGGCCTTTGGGCCTTTAACCCTTCAACCCGCTTTTCATATCCCTTAAATGAACAATATCCTCGATTGAGCTCCCACTCATCTCTCTACATTTTCAAGGTGAGATATCCTCCATAAAAATTCAGAATTTAATTTTTCCATTCATGTTTGATCACTCTTGATATGAATATAAATTCTATTTTTTATTTTTATCAGTTAATCTCACTATCTCATATTTTATTTTCATGCGATCTCATATGCTAAATTTTCAGGGTGTTTTTATATTTTCATTGATTTCTCTCATTCCAACATAATTATAAAGATCATATTCGGTGATGTTTCATTTACTAACATAAAATAGGAGGTCTAGTAATTTTCACTAATATTTTATTTATTTATATCATGTGTCATTGCACAACATAGTAAACATCAATCATAGTTCTATTGGGAAAAAGATGGATGCTGATTTTTTTGGATGCATGATGTATTATCTTTTGTTGTCAAAGAGAATTGGGAAGAAACAAAATCAATTCTCTTTGTATAAGTGGATGAGGAAAGATAATAAATTTATAATAGTTTTTATGGTAAATATGAAGATTATTTTCCGGTCTGTATTTAAAAAAGATCCTAAGTTGGTTGGATAACTTGTGATGCAATCCTTATAAAATAATGGGGTAGAAAAGATGTTGTTATTCAACATGGTTGGTCTTGTAGAATCATGTGTCTAAGGTGGAGCAGTTTTCCAGTGTTTGCCAAATTTTTGGAGTCTAAAATTCAGAGTTGGGATAGCAATGTGAAAATTGGATTTCCTTCAAGATCTCATAAAAATAAGAAAAATGAAAGAATTTCGTGAATATGGGATTCATGAAATAGATTTTTCGAAGACATGAAGAAGTTTATGGTGTTATTCATCATTATGATGAGCTCCGCGAATGGACTTGGAAAGGAGTATTGCAACGGTGAATAAAAAAAGAGCATTGCAATATCGCAAATAAAGAAGAATCATTGTAGCAGTGAAAAATATTTGATGGAATGATTTGCGGTTATGGCTAGATTTTCGAATCCAGAAAATATACCAGGTGCTTCACAAAATAGAATGAATTTTAACAGAAATTTCGAAGCTCTGTGATTAGGTGCTAACATGGAACTGAGTTGGTTGGAAGGTTCTGGAGTCTGTGGGAAATTCTTATAAATAGAACTCCACTGTATAGAAAAATGTAGAGAGACTTAAAAAAATAATTTTAGAGCTCTATAAATGGAAATAAATTTCATGGAGAATGCGAGCTCTACAAAGGTAGTGAGCTCCGTGATAGAAAGGGGCTTCACGGAAAGCCTTTGAGCTTTGACAAAGAAGTGAACTTCACAAATAACATTGTGTGCTCTATGAAAAAGTATGCTCTACAATCTAGTAAGATTTGTGAACTAGAGTGCTTTGAGAACAATAGTGCTCTGCGATGTTGGGAGCTCTGTGAAGGATCTCTACGAAGGAATTCTATGAAGGAGCTCTACAAGCTGAATATTTGAGTACACAAATTAAGTGATAAGTGCTTTAAATTAGAAAAAATATATGACTGGAGTATAGTTATATGTATTATTAAAAATTATAGGTATTTCCTATCAAATTATGGATAATAATGAGATGATTTTTTTTCAAATATTATATATGTGAATGTTTTTTATGAAGAATAGAGATATATCCTTACCCTATTTATACTAAGTGGGTGCACGCACTTGCGTATTATCTCCCAAGTGCTACATGATTGTAAGGGTATATCATACTCATTTTATTCAACATCATCAGATTATTTCCTAGTGGATTGTGTGGTACTAGATTATTTCTGTACCATACCAAAGACGTAGCTACTCTTGTTGAGTAGTGAACATTGTAAATATTTTTTTCTTGTGGTTCTATGCATTCAGTAGGGAAATTACACTTTAATAAGATGTGATGGTTGTTTCCAAAATAATGTAACCATAAAAGGAAAACGATATCACTGATTCACCCCTTCCCCTCTCAACGATACTTGGATCATGACTGATTAACTTCAAGTTACATTAAAATGTATAATTCCCAAATTAAATTGTTATACCTTGACTGAGATACTCCCATAGACCCTTGACATCATTATAGGCTAATGATATTAACTCAAATCACCACTTAGGTTGTGTTTCTATATGTTCCCCTGAAACATTCACCATTCCTATATGACCAAACAACCTCATATGGTGGGATTGGATCATTAATTTGGATTAAAATGAGAAAATGGAATTAATTGAAATATTAAATGATAGAAATGAAATGTGAATTTCCAGGATATATAACCTAACTCTAGTAAAACTATAAATTATGACCATGAGTAAATTGTATTAAATAGAATGTGAAATGGAATAATACTTCCCTTAGATTATGAATGGTTAAACACCCTTATGAATTTTATTATGACATTTATATACTATTCTAGGAAGGAATAACTTCATAAATTCTTATATCCCCAACTTGGGTCTACCTTAACTACCCATACAATTCCATCTGATTCATTGGTGAATTTTACCAGAGTCAACATCCCTATTATATTTAGTCATTCTCTTACATTGATAACTACCTCAACGTGTATTCATAAACTCATCTGTTACATTCCCTAGAAACTACAATGCCTAGGATTATATCTTTATATTTAGCCTGATGTATTATGATGAATACTATCTCAGATTATCTCTTTAGCCTCCAGCAAATTCTAGCCTAAGGTTACCTCTTAATTATTATATGGTCCTGGATTATTTATTATTATAGAAGTTCATTGATTAGGGATCATCCATGGAATACACTGACCCCCTAATTTTCTATTTCACCACTAATAGAAATGCTTTGGTTTTACATTTTTAGGTCATGATTTTTAACTTTATTATATTATACTTAGAAGCCTGATAATATACCTCGAGTCCTGAAAATCACTTATATATATATATTCATTCACAGATATATTTACATATGATGACATATGTTTAGAGGCATTTTAGCTTAGGTTGAAGTAGTCCGTTTCAAATTGGTGTCCCCTAGTATCCTAAGATGTATGGGTTTTAGTTATCTTACACCATTCATTTATCATCATACATATACACTACTAATTTTAAATTCATGGGATTCATAGTGTTAGTTTTTGGTTGTAGTGGCCTGGTGAGTTCTACTGGCACAATATTTAGGCCACCAATTGGTACCTAGATAGACTTTAAGGATTCAATTAGAGACAAAGGGAAGAACCCATATATGTATTATTTACTATTTTAGGAAGGTTTAGATGACCAAGATATATATTTAGATGCTAGTTCTTCCTTGGTCCCTTTATTCAACTTTTAAATATAATCATGAAATTATATATTTTTATAATACTGGTTATTATTTATTTCTTTATTTGTTGTCTATATGTTTGTTTCTACTATTTCTAATATACTACTTACACTTCATTATATATATTTTCACAATTTTTCTATAATATAATAAAGAGGGTATAGTCTCCCAAAAGTACCATCGTAGAACCTCCCAACAAGTTGGAAACCTCTAGTATATGGTGAGGCATGATTTGGGTTTTGTGGCCAAACAGGCTTGGTTATATAATAGTGAGAAGAGTGTTGGACATCACATGTATTGGAAAAAACATATAAAATTGCTAAACATTTTCCTTAAATCACAATCAAGTGTGAAATTCAGGGAAATTCTCACCTACTTTTCAGCTCTACATATTCTTTTTGAGCCTCTTTAATGAATATATGGATATACGGATACAAATTTATTTGAGAAATATAATATTCCCTATTCCTTCAGTATTTCCAGATCCATTCTATGAAAATCCAAAAATATTGGATCTTTTTTATACATTCATACAAAATATAGCATGATCATTTCGATTAAAATCATTACCCCCTGTTCTCTTTTCCCCTAGTGGGAATGTATTGAGGATTCATAATCATTAATCAACTCCAACCATATTCTCTGGATGAAATTCAAATATTATTTAATGGATATATAATTTATAATTTTATGATTAAAATATATATCACACATTTATCCTTAAAGATAATTCTTCCACTTCTATAATACAAAAATTACAACAGATAAAAACCATGAGTTAATTATTTTTTCTTATGAACCTTTAATTAACATGTGGAATAAGCTATAACCATATAATTATTCATGAGAATAAATCCCAATAATTTTTTTATGAATCATTATATATTAGTAATTCTTATCCACTATAGGGTAATGTAATAATTGGTGCAATGACTGACCTTTTATCTTATTCTTTGAAATTTTTATCACATTCATCAATCCAAAGGAACCTAGCTCCCATCTGAGTTAACATGGTGATTGGGTTAGATATATAGGATAAATTCTCTAAAAAGAATAGATAATATAAACACTATAAAAATATGAATATTTGTAACCATTATTGGTCTAGTATATTTATCAATAACTTATATTTTTAATGGGTTATCAAAATACCCTCTCCTGATATTATATCACCCTTGAATGAATCTTTCCAAATCCAAAATTTAATCTTGGTAAATTTTTCATAAAACTTATACAGAATCATTGTTTTGGTACAATTATAATGTTATCTTTATGCTATATTTTTATATTTGAATATATAATAATATCATCTATAAATACTACTATAAACTAATTACAGTTTTATCTAATTAATAAATTCATAAAATCGATGACGTTAGTTGGGGATGTTTAAGACCAAATGGAATAAAAATAAATTAACAATGTCAATAACTCATAAGGAAGGGTATATTTTTATGTAATAACTTTTTATCCTCAAATGATAGTACGAATATCCAAGACCAATCTTGGAAAATTATTGAGATCCTCACCATTGATCAATAAAATTATCGATATGAGCTAGAGGTTTATTTTTCATGATAGTGATATTTTTTATGTACCTGATAATTAATACCGTGTCACATTGATCTATATTTGTTCTTAACAAAAAAATGGTTCATGGCATGGAGACACACTTATAAAAATAAATCCCTTATCAATAATCTCCTAGTGTATTTTATTTAATTCTTTCAATTCAATTGGGAAATTGTATAAGGAGTTTTTGAAATTGGTGCAACACCAGTTATGTAATCTATTGAAAACTCAATTCCATGAATTTCAGTAAGATAATGAAGTTATTATAGTAAGATATAAAATACTCATAAAAAAGGAATTTCATTGACGTAGTGTTTCTCCCTAACCATATGATATAAATGACCCTTTTGAATATGAATTAAGACCCTTACATTGGATGTGATTTCCATCAAATGTTTATATTGATCATCATACTGATATAAGGTAATATGATACTTTAGAATATAAAATTTGAAATCCCATCCTAGGAAATTGATTTGGGATTTATGTAGATAAATCCAATCCATAACTATGATAAAATACAATTAAACTAATGGTATAATAAAAAGATTTACATGTTGCATATTCTGTCCAACTTAAATAGGAGAAGAATTATAGACTAGAGATTAAATCATCATATCATAATGGTTTTTAATACTAATTAAAAATATAGTCATTGGGTATATGATTTATAATCCCAATATCATTATCATGAATCATATAACTAATATTAGATATAGTACGTAAATATTTGACTTTACCTTTTACCACCCCTAAATCATCATTCTCTATTCAATTCATTATTCAAACCAAAATGGTTTACATGAACTCGAAGAAACATTAATAAGAGTGATTAATCTTGAGAAATCATTGATAATATGTCTAAATTTAGAAAACGTAATTTCAGTCTATGACACCATAGTTTCAACCTAGGTTATTCATGGTAATTATGAAAAAATTAGGATGATATCCTAAAATAAGACTTATCCCTATGGTTTTTTACCAAATATTTCTAATCTAAATCACTTAGTATTTAATAAACCTATTGCTCACATACCAATTATATTGAACTAATATTTTCATACATAAATATTATATATTTTTAGAAAAATATTCAATTCATTTCATAAATACACACTTGAGGATAGTAAAGGTTCAGTGTCCTTGGAGAGTGGATACACAATATTATTTTTTCATAAAATATCTTCAACATCTCCAATAAATGTATTAAAATATAGTAGTATTCATGTAGATACCCTATAAAACTATTATTGATAACTTGGTGAAAGGAAACATATGTAATGGAGATCTTAGATTCCTAGTAAGTGTAAACATGGAAGATGTCAATAAATGATCATATGGAAGAATAAGATAAGAATAAGGGTATGTGATCATCAAAATTACTTACAAAATTTAAACCCAATACGTTAAAGATCACAAAAATGAGTCAAGGACTACAAAATTATTATTTCAAAATAAATTATTCCCGATAGTGATATATATTAACAAATAAATCATGAACCATAAGCTCTTGTAATAAATTTGTGGCACCATCCTAATTATAGAAACCATTTAATATGTCAAGGTTAAATAATGAGACCATAAATTCATAATCAATCACGAAAAAAAACATTTTTCCCATAATTTATCAAGCATATATACTTTTTTCCATAGCATATCAAGCTCATATACTTGTTCTTCATAATAGGTCTATCACATTGAACTTTTTGACATAATTATCTCATGAGGAAAAATACATTACCCAATGTTTTAGAGGTCTATATAATTTTAGTCCAATCCATAATATATAAAAATCAAATATATATATTAATTAATATGATAAAAAATTCATCATATTATTATGTCATTAACAATGTAATGATAAAGGTTTCAAAAAAATTTCATATATTTATCATAACATAACCCTTGGAAAATAAAAAGATCTTATAAGCATATCATAATCATAAACCGTATAGATAAATTATAAATATGGTATCTTTAGATAATATCCCCACTAAAATATAACTAACATCAGTGAATGTTATCATAGATTAAAATAAATTTAAAATATTTATACTGAATATTTCATAAGGAAAATGACATTTTCACATAGAAATTAATCAATTAAAATATAAAAAATACCAACTACTATGGTAAAAAATATCCTAAAAAATATCCTAAAAAATAGTTAAAGTAGACTTCAAATAATTGAATTGTCATGATGGTGGGAAATTCATTTCATTCCATATAACCTAATGAAAAAAAATTCTTTTTTCACATTTAGAAAAATTCAAAAGGACCACATTCAGAAAATGATAATATGATTTATTTTGAATAATAATATAAAAAATAAATCATTGTCAAAAAAGAATTTTATGAAACATAATATAATTTTAAAAGGTTGTTGATTTTTTAGAACCTGGATATGGAATAAAAATGATCTTCAACTGAACATAGAAATAAAGCACTTTTTCCTTCCAAAGATTCTTTTTATATTTTAAATAGATAAAAAAAGTTAAATGGAAATAAATAATGTGTTATTTTGAAGTAACCATATTATAAGAAATTTAATGTTATTATTGAATGATATATCATGAAATATCATCATTGGAAACATAATAATAAATAATCCCTATAATCAATGATATTGAAACATAAAACACTTATCACTTTGATAACTTTAAAATAAAAAACTCAGTAAAGAAAGAACCATATATGGTTATTTGTATCCCTATAACATTTACTAGAATAATCGTAATACAACATCTAGTGTATTAGATACCCCATATAAAAGAAACAAGTGGTGAATATGACATGTTTCTCACATATGTGAAAGTGAGACAAAAATCTCTTACCTCGAGCTCCAATTGCATAGAAAGAACTCTAAAATCCGGTATATCAAATTTAAATATATTATAATTCTATACCATAATTATTAAAATATTTATAATCTGGTAAATGATAAAATTATATTATTTCATTATCCATTTATTAAAAATATTTTATTAAAACCATTGTTTCTGGGGACTACTGGTTCATTTTTAATGAGAGTTTCAGTTTAGTCATTTTGGTCCTTTTACATTGATCATATTTACATTATGTTTAGAATTTTAATAATAATAAATATCATATATATTCATTATATATATATTAATACTCGTTTATAAATTATGGATATAGAAAAATGAATTACATCGTTCATGAAGAGGATAAATTGTATGCTCTCATGAAAACTTTTTTACTTTTCAAAGGATGGAAAAAATGTAATCAATAATTCACCATTATAAAATCATTATTTTATAAAATATGTCATATTTATTCCTTAAATATATCGTTATTACCATCCATGTTAAATAGAAATGAAAAACAAAACACATCGCCTCATGGAGGCTGTAGTCCACTCGTACAGAAGAGTGACATTATTATTTTATAATGGGTTGGAAGGTAAGAATATTTTTGTGTTATTATAATTAAATAAGTTTAATTATTTAATATATATTTTATATAAATTTTAAATACATAATCATATCCAACCTAGAGAGGTGGTGATGGAAAATGAAATACATTACTTCGTGAGGAATTAGTCTGTTGTACACACAATCAACGATGTCATTTCCCATTTCATGGAAGAGGAAATGGATATAGTTTATTCTATAAACATAATAAAATTTCATTATATGATATATAACAATGTTATTACATTGTAATTATTAATACATAATTTATGGGGGTAAATGAAGTAGTAAGAAAGAAGATCTTGGTGAATACAATTATATTCAATTTGAGAAACTTCCTTTTGAGCACTTATTATGGACCCTAGTGTTTGTATTTTTGGAAGATAATTTGATATTGAACATTTACATCAATCTTGGGAATTGATTTTTTCAGGGTTTCGTGAGTTAAATTACAATTAACTCAACTTTTCATAGATATTTATTACAACAATGTACATGAAAAATCCTAACATAACATTTCGATCTTCATCATAATCATATAGTTCCAGTACCTTTGGAAACAAATACACATAAACAACTTGGTAATAAGTGATATATATCATTTCCCACTTTGTTTTTAATAATTATCACACTTCTATGAAACAAAATTTAGAAACCCATTCTTCATAACATGGGGAAAGGAAACATAAGAAAGGGTGGCATCATATGCCCAGTAATTGTAAATAAGAGATATATCAATAATCACATAATCATAAAATGAGTATAAGGGTGTGAGAATGTCAAATTAACATATAAAATATAAACTATTTATATCTGAGATCATTAAAACAAGAATTTTATAAGACATGAATCATAAAATCATAAAATAATATAATCCATGAGAGCATAACATTGATATAGGACTTAGAGTTGTGGCATACACATATATATATCACTTTTGTGAAAATGTATTAATAGAAACAATTTCAATAATTATGTCAAGAACATAGAGTTAGGACCTCTCTTAAACAAATGTACAGGGAACCAGGTTCAGGCATAATCTTTTGAATATGAAATGTAGGTCCACACGTAATCTTATGGATATGAAATCCCATTACACACATAAACATATAAACAATAAGGCTAGGTCCACACAAAAACTCATGGACATGAAAGAAAAGTTTACACATACAATTATGAACATGAAATTATTTTCACACATAAAATAATTACTTCATGAGTTATCCATGATTAACCATAAATAAAAACATACATTCGTATTCCATAAGGTCATAAAACATTTATCATCATAGAAGTCATGATAAGTAATGAATTTCATCCCAGTATAACCTCTGAATATTGGAATTAGTTTCATTATAATATTTTCATCATAAAAAATAAACCACCTAGAAAATATTAATTATGGCATCGTTATCCATTAGAATAATTCTTAAGGTAAATAACATTTTCATTTTAAAATCACTTATCATTTCAAAAATCTGCACGCTTCTACATGAAAACAGTTTTTTTAAAATAAACTTGTAAAATTGAAAAAAAAGTTTAAAATATATAAGGATTCATGAAAATGGGACAACATTATCAATAAATTGAAGTAAAAAAAAAAATTTACCAAATTTTTATTTAGAAAATTAAAAAA
Organism: Viscum album; assembly: GCA_963277665.1. NCBI lineage: Eukaryota > Viridiplantae > Streptophyta > Magnoliopsida > Santalales > Viscaceae > Viscum > Viscum album. Next base: position 152,970,814 of record OY728157.1, read on the forward strand.
ATACCTCTTTGGGAAAATAACAAAAAGATTCATTTCAAACCATCTAGTAAAAAGTAAAAATGGGGAAAAAAAATTAATTTAAACAAATTTAGGAGAATAATACAAAACTTCTTTGCTTTTTTTATAATACCTGTATATAGAAGTTGAATATTCCCTTGCAAGGATTTAAACAAAAATAATCACAAATAATTATGAGACTGTGAAATAATCCTTTACCTCAATTCTAGAATTTCCTCATTCAATTTGAAAATACACTATAATAAATATGTATATTTTATACATTTATTAAAAAAAATATATATTTCATAAAATGTATGATTTATTTACATAAATCTTATCACTAGTTTATTAATTTTTTTTATTAAAATCACTATTCTGGGGGATAACTGCTTCGTTTTCCAAGAATGTTTCAGTTACGTAGTCCCGATCCTTATAAATTTATAATGGTAACATCATCATCAGAATTTTAATTATGATATAATATAATAGAAATTAATTATATACATATTTATAATCATTCATAAAAATTTGGTATATAAGAATGAATTACAGTGTTTAAGGAGATGGTCAGCCGTACACATGCAAGAATAGTGTTTAAATTTTTTGACTAATAGAATGAAAGAAAGGTAATTAATAATTCCCCTTAAAAACAGTTACAATTATATCATTTAAATCAAATATATTTCTTTAAATTCATCCTTATAACTATCAATGTGAAATATAAATGAAAAATGAATCACATCGCATCAAGGAGGTGATAGTCTGTACGTACACACGATGGATATCTGTTCCGAAAAGATTGGATGATAAGATGGTAGATATGATATTATCATTATAAAAGTATTATTTTGTCATAATTATCAAATATAAAAATTAAACCAATCATTCTTCCATCCAGAAAAAATGATTATAAAAAATTAGTTGTATCGCTATGTGGAGATGATAAGCCGTACAAACACACAAATAATACTTTCAGTTCATATTTGATAGGATGGAGGGTTCATAATGAAATTTTCATAATAATAAAAAAATTAATAATATTTAGTATATATAAGTTATTATTTTATAGAAAATATCCTAGATTTATAGGAGTCAAATATGATTAGAAAAAGAAAGTGATCGGTTTGAGGGATTACATTTTCTTCAAAATGACACATTGTGGTCTCATATTAAGGGATCTACTGTTTGTATTTTAGGAATATAAAAACCTATACAATATGTATTGGGAATTATAGATGTTAATTTAGCATATTATGGTCTATATTTAAGGCTTAGAGTAGTGTAATGAAGTGATGTGGAAGGTGTCCTTTTATAATTGAGGTGAGGGAAACTTTTAGAATTTCAAAAAAATAATACTCTTATGGTGCCAAATACATAAAAATTGTAATTAATTCTAAACTAGTTTAGGATATTGTTGAAATAAAATTAAACAATTAATTTTTTATGTGTTTAAGTTCTATTTAAATTCATATCTTTTGGTTTATCCCCTTAATTAACCATTTTTAACATTATCTGTATTGACATATTTTTTAATCAATAAAGGTTAAAAATTTTCATATAAGGTAACTATTGACACATAAATGGATACGGGTTGAAACTTAAGACTCTATAATATCCCCTATCCATTATTTATTTATTTTAAATAACATTATAAAATATTATTGTAATAAAATTTCATTAATGTCAATTTTCATACATTTCATTACATTGACTTTAATAACATAAAAAAGAACACGTATAATTTGAACCAATTATATTAAAACATATCAAAAAATTCATTTTAATCTATAAATTTCTGGGATCACCTTAATTATCTAATATTATAATACTTTTTATATCCTTAATATCAATTAATTGATTTTTAAAAAAATTATATAATTAATGCATAACTGTTCTATAAGTATTTAAGGTAATAATTTAAATAAAACAAATTATAAATTAATGACCATAATTATTATAATTTCATTAGTCACATAATTAATATTAATATTCATGAATAATATTATTTATTCCGAATGTGAACACATAAATGAAATTTAAAACTAAGAGGGTGACATTCTATCACTTCTATTAGTTTAAATAAAACATGTCATTTTAATGGAAAAGTGTCCTGTAAGAAACTAAAATTAGAGACTAATGTGATACTGGTAAAATTTCATTCATCCAATAATAATTAAAATTAATAATTATGCTCTTATAAATTAGTTTTAATCTATATTTACCATTTACTACAATGCTAAATTTATCTAAGCGTACAATTAATTTTGACAAAAAATATTAGGAAAATATTTTAAAAAAAATTTACCACATAATTCTAAATATGTAATAAATTTTCCAATATTAAATATCTCTAATTATCATAAATAAATTTTAATATTAATATATAAAACTGAATGAAAAATTGTTCTTAGAAAAATGGGGTTTGAAACACTAAAAGGTCCTTATACCAAAATCATGTATAATGACGATTCCAATGAAATTAATTAGATTATATCAAATTAAATAATACTTATGTTAATTTGAGATCAAATTAAAATAATAATAATGCAATGTATTGAAATAAAAAATGGCTATTTTATAAACTAGGGAGTTTCACCCATTCACAAAAAAATCAACCTTTTTAGAAAACAAAAAAATTTCTTCGAAAGAAAATTTTAATATAATGATTTCAAAACTGAAGTTAATTTTTATAAAATATATTTTCAATGTTTCCAAAAAAGTTATTTTCTCATAAAAATAAATAAAAAATTATTTTTAAAATAAATATATTTGTTGAAAATTAAAATAACATGACTACAAACATATGGACAAATTAATAAATATTTACATTCTGTAAGGATTTGGTATATAATTCATAAATTAGTTAATCTTATTCATACCCTAAAATTTATAAAATAACAATTTAAATGGTATATCACAGTTCTCATCAACTCTTGGTTTTGTGTCAAGCAGGCTATCAACAAGTTAAATATATTCAAAAAAAATTCATAATATCTGAGGGTGTTACAAAAATGTATTAAGAGTAGAGAATATGTGAGAAGAGTATGTACCCTTTTATAATTGACATGTTTGGGACAATTGTAATTCTTCAATGTTCAAAAATAACGTCATGTTACTTTTATGAAAAAATGTATCCAAAATGGACCATCATAAAACCATAGATACGATAATGATCAGATATGGCTATAAAATATAAATTAGAAAAGTTTATGTCATTTTATCCCTTATATTATTAGATTAACTCACGATAAAACTATTTTGACCTTAACCACAAAAATAGTTATTTTACTTTATTTACTATTATTTAAGGCCAAAAATTTGGGTTACACTATTACCTAATATTAATTATTAAAATTCAAAATATTTAATACATTTTATCATATTCAATTAACTTAAGTGGAAAATTTTAATTTAGAATTAATCCAATAATCATGATGAATATGTGGGTCTCCAAAGAAAAAAATTTCTTAATTATAAAAGGATTTTATATTAAAATTTAAGATAAAATTGATTTCAATTACTTAAATTTGAGTAATAATAATATAATTTAACTAATTTAACTTTTAAAACCACTTTATTTTAGAAAAAAATTATATTTTTAAAGGTTTTAAATGTTTTTAATAAAAATCGGTGTTTTCACTATTCATTGAATAATTAATATTTTTGTTAAATTTTATTAAATTAACTTTAAGATATCTTGTAAATGTGAATTAAAAAACTGAAGTTAAATTTTTCAAAGAAATTTCCTAAAAGTGGAATAAAATTAATTTTATTAGTTTCTTAGAAAAACCAATAAGAAAAATTTTAAAGGAGAAATATCTTTTTGAAACATATAAAGACTTTACTAAAAATATATTTCCATTATCTAAAATTATTATTTTTTTAAAAAATGTGGTCATTCCAATTCATACCACCAAATTAATAGATAGGCTATAACAACATACTCTATTAAATTTCATATAGACCAAGGTTTTTATATATCAAAATCTATCTAAAAGAATAAATTTATTTACAAATAAATATATCATAAAACCATAGGGTTCTATAAGTATTATTATTTTTGACTATAATATAATATCAATATGAAAAATTAAAAGTGTCTAGAGAAAATCAAAGTGATTTTAGTAAGTTTTTTATGAATCTAATCATAATAGAATATATTCATTATACAATATCCTAAGATATGGTGAATTTAATATAATATCGACCTATTCTATTGCTAATGAAATTTAAGACTACTTGTTTTTTTATCATGAGGTATATCAAAATTAAAATTAATTCATTTAAATACTCATAATATTAATTATGATGCATTTATGATGAATTATGATGAGTCTATTTCTCATATATATCTTGGTTTTAATTATATTACAAACATTATGTAGGTAATAGGGAAACTATTAATAAAATATTGATATTGATAGGGATTCTAAGATGTTTCCCTAGAAATTGGAGAGGCAGTGTCATATCCATTCCTAATTCATGTAAAGTGAGAATGATTCTAAAAAATGAGATCATATGAAAAATATTCATGTACAATGAATATATTAAAGTAAATGATGAATATTTTGAATCAAGAAAGTCTATCACATTCAATTATTCTTATTGAAAAGATAAATAAGTAATCCAATATGAGAGAACTAGTGGAAGTGATGAAGACTATGATTGTGATAAAGAAATGGACCATTTCGAAAAAATATTCAAGAAATTTCAAATGATAAATTTATTCACCAGGAAACAAAATTTCATTGGAAAGTATGATTAAAAAGGAAATTATAGCAAAGAATATAAAAAATGGCTCTAATTATAACAATTATAATGAGTGTAAGAGAAAAAGATGCATCAAATATGATTGTGTAAAATTGAAGTAAAAAAATGATGATATATAAAACAACAACATGAAATACATGAAAGAAACATGTTGTGACTTATAAGATAGTTCAAGTGACTTAGATTCATCCAATGTTTAGTCTCATGGAAAATAAAGTCTATGATTTATAGGAATTACACTTGAGGTAAAAAATTCTATTATTATTTATTTTTAAAAACAAAATCTTGATTAAAATGATGTATATTATGAAGATATTTTTAAATATTTTAAAAGAAACAATTAATAAAATAAAGGATAAATATAAAAATTTAATAAAACAATATACTTTTTATTCTAATGATTAATATTTTTTTACTTTTGAGATAGATAAGAACAAAATTGGTATAAGGAAAATTGTGACATAAAGTTAGTAAATGTGAAAATAAAGAATGATATTAATGTTTTTATAATAATAACTAGAACTAAAAATAATATCATGGGAAGTAATAATATGCCAAAAATAAGATATTTTTTTTGGTTATCCTCTTGGATAGAAAATAAAAATCTAAAACTCTATTTTATTCATAATTCAGATACTGTTAATAAATTTAGAGTAAACTGTATAACTAGAACATCTAAATTTGGACTAATCTAGTTTAGAACAAAAGAGATTATTTTTTCAACTCATTCAATCCTATTCATAAATATATAAATATAACTTTCAAATAGATATGGATTCCTAGATTATTAATTACTGACCTTTCTAGACCCAAATCGACATGATTACCAAAATCATGGTGAATTTGATTAATTTTAGGAAACATACTTTAAAAGTTTCTAAAAGAAGTTATGGTATCTTTAAATTGGGTGGTCTAGACATATGAAATGGGACCAATGATGCTTCCAAATATTTACCATAGTGGATGGTGGGAAAGAAACATTTACTGATAATGTAAAAAAAATCATTCGTAATGGTAAGATTTTTAATTTAAAAAATTATTTTATTTCCATGTTTTATTTGTTGAAGGAATAAAATATAATTTACTAAGAATATCTCAATTATGTGATCATTTATTTCATTTAGTTTTTGAGAATAATGAATCTAATGTTTATGATTCAAATTTTATTTTAGTATGGACTACTTTTATGAGTGATAATGTGTATATAACTGATTTAAATTCCTTATTTTTCAAAATGTTCATTGTTAATATTACTTCCATCATGAATATTGGTTGATGAATAGAATATTATCCCACTAAAATATATACTATCATTGAAATATAGTCAAATATGATTTATTAAATGATCTACCTAAAATAGATTTCTCAATAGACAATGGGTGAAATACCTATCAAAAGGGTAAGAAACAAAAGGTTTGTTTTAGACCAATGGAAGTGGTGTCAAACCCCAAACCACTAGAACTACTCTACATAGTCCTTTTTGGACCATCTAAAGTTTCATGTTTATCTTGGAGGTACTATGACTATGAAATTACTGATTATTCATGTTTTTTGGTATATTTCCCGATTCACAAAATTTCAGCTTGTATATGTTTTTCAAAGTATAAAAAATATACAGAGAAACTTAGTTAGCCTAACAGTAGTAATGTGAGAGGCGATCATGTCTGTAATATTTAAAATCATGATTATTAATTCTTATTCTCATAAAATATGTATAATAATATTTTATTTTCTCATCAAACACATACACAAAATGGGGTGGTTGAAAGAATTAATAAGACCATTTAAGTTATAGTATGGACTACGTTGAGTGAATATGATTTACTAGACTATTTTTTAACTGAGGCCATATTTAAAACATGTTATGTAATTAACAATGTCTTAATAAGACATCTTTTAATGTTGAATATATTTGAATTACGAAATGAGGGAAATCCTATGGTAAAATATTTTATTGTTTTAACTCGAAAGTTTACATTCTCAATACAAAGGATAATCGAGATATGTTTTCATCCAAGAGTGATGGTGGAATTTTTCTTAGATACTATACATCAAGAAAATAAAATAGTTTCTATGATAAAAGAAGAAATATGGTGGACGAATATATTCATTACACATTTGATAAGAAATATCTTCATGGACATTAGGTTTCTTTAGAAAGAAATAGAGGATGATTTGTCCAAATTAAATACTAATAACTCCTCCATTGTAATGAACTTGGCCATAGTAGGCCAAAGATTCTGGTTATATAAGGTTTTAGGTATGGTGGTAACATGTTAAGGGTGATCCCCAACATTTATTTTTTTCATGATAGATGATCAATATGATATTTAAATGATGATAAATTATATGACCATTGGAATTGAATGAAATAATATATACAACGGATAAAACATTGGAACTAGTGCACAATATCATCAAATATTATTTATAATTAATTTAAGAAATTAAATATATACCATATGATAATTGTTTCTTCCTTTATGTATATGACAAAATATATATTTTCTATTGTCATTTATTTATAGAAATCAAGGGTATAGTCTCTCTAATAATGATCCTCATGTGTTCCACAAATATATGATCATTATTGTAGGAATATACAGATGTCGACACAAAATATCCTAATGTTTGTTTCGTTTACCCTGAATCACCATGAGAATCGATTCTAAATTATTCTTCTTGATCTCTTTAGACTAGATAGTGGAAGGTGGAGGAATATATCTCTCCATTATTAAGAGCGTTCTTATAGAAGTTACCTCTATAGGACTTCTATAAGATTCTCTTGATTTTCAGTGTATAATAAAATAAAATTAATCAGATCACTTGAAAAAATAATATAATTGGATTTATATAGAAAAATGGTTAGATGTAATTATCTGCACAATTTCCCATTAATATTTATTTACTCTCAATGAAACTCTATGTTTATAATAATAATAATAATCTTATTTCTCAAAATTGTTTTTTTAAAATTGAGGTGACATGAATTGGTCTCCCAATTAATTCCCCATGAATAATTTATTAAAATCATGATAAAAAATACATATACGAGGCGTAAGTAGCTTAAACCAATAGGGATTTAGAGGAATACATGAAAAAATTTCAGGGAAAAGGAACAAGTATAAGAGAATCTCAGTGAGTTGTCGTAGAAGTTGGAGGGAGAGAAAAAATCACATGATATAGTTGTTGCATCTATCTTCAGTGTGAAAAAATAGGTTCATGGCCTTCAGAGTTATTCACTACTATTCTTCATTACAAATCTAATACAACCCGATGGAAACTGAAGCTGAGTTTCTGTTTTGAATGAAGAGCAGAAGGACATCAAATTATCTTCTAGCATTAAAACTCTTCATTTATAATCAAAGTGTATCCCTCAAGATAAAATGAAATCCTCATGTTGACCATTACTGAGCATCATCAAACTCTTCACCACTACTCCAGAAAATGAAGATTTCTTAGGAAATATCCTTATTTAGGGAATTCACATGTCCACAGTGGTATCTGGGATTAATTCCAGAAGAAAGAAAGCCTTTATTACCTCCCAAACGCCCGTCGATGGTAGCCGTATTTTTTGTGAAACATCTCAATATAAATAATCCATTCTTATGAACAAGAATTATATCCTGAATTCATTGTTCTGCTCCAAAAAAACCAAATAAGGTCTTCTAAAAAACCAGTCTCATTAAGAGGACATCCTTAGTGACGTCCCCAAAAATTTAGAGAGAGTCAGCATAAAATCAGAGCTGCAAGGAAGTGCGCAAAATAGAGAGTCTTCCATTTAACTATGGGTAAATTAAAATTTCATTACCAAGGTATATCAATGACGTTAATGTTTGGGTCCCTTTAAAATTCTTCAATAGTCTTAATGAACATCCTCTTTCTGATATCAAGGTACGTATCAACTATTATATAAAAATTATATATTGTTGAAGTACAGTATAATCCTTCTCTTCCATCCATAAGTCAATATCATTTCGAATATCTATATTATTCTATATTGGATATGAATTAATATAAGAAAATTCATTTTAATTGTCCTCACTGGATGATTCTTCTGAATCATTAAAAGAAGAGTTTGAGGATGCATCCGAGATAGCAGGTAAATTCACATTAGGGGAAGGCTGTGGGGGTAGTGTGTTTTTATATATCATACTGGAAGCTAGGGATTGCATAAAAATCGTTCTATCAATATTGGTATTTCCCATACATTTCTATGTGTTTCTGGTACTCAGAGTAATGACACCATCAGAGTCAATCATTGCTTTTTTCCATTTTCTAGCACTCGACTTTAAAAAATCCTCTTCCAATTGGAAACATTTATCAAGAACAAATTGCAATGATTCTTAAAATTCACGTTTCATATTCTCTTTTACTCTATGTATAGTTGTAGTTTCCTAAAGGATGGATAGTTCAGTAATGAGGACATGATAATTTCCTTCCATAAAAGGTCAGAGATTTTGAGATATTTCATTATCACAAATATTGGTGGTCTTAGTGGGGCCTAAAGAGTTCATGAGATTAGAGAAAATAGTATTCTTATCCATTAGTGAAACAATGGAAATTTAGATGCTTCATTTTCCACCCAAATAGATTTGGAGAGATGAGGGGGTGGATGTTGAGGAGTATGAAATTTATTCTCACATTAATTCAACGAGTGACCAAAACTGAAGATATTTTGTTGAAATATGGAACATTTTAAAAGACAACATCTTGTATGAATCCTTGATCTCCACTTTGAATCCAAAATCACGAAGGCAAGTCTTGTGAGATAATGATTTCAGTAAAAATTCTAGCAATCAAGGGCTGTGATAAGTTCAACGTGGCAGTGTCAATCTTGATGGGTGGAAAAAATAAATAAGAAATGGTAGTTAAGGAATTCTGTTTGAAATGTTGAAGCGGAAAATTATGGAACCCAATCCATATAGGAACAGTTGGGGGTTCTTCATCAAAACAATAGTCCATGGACAATTTTAAGACTTTCATATCGCAACCCCTAAAATACTAGTAACCCCGTGTATAGAATCTATAAAAATCATCTTTTGATGAAAATAAAAAAATAACATGCAGTGACTTCAGTAATCCCATGTGAATATTAGTTAATCCAATGCATTCCAGGGTTTTTCATAGAAAAATAAGAGAGGGTCTTAATTTGAAAATGTTACCTACCAAAGAAAACTGCAGATGATTAAATATTATTTATTCCAATAATATTCAATATATATTACTTCTCACCAGATAATTAAAATTGTTTTTTCATTCCACCATAATACTTATCTGTACTTGAATAACGACTAATTATTTATTAAATAAATATCACTATATTATTTTTCAATAAAATTAAAAATATTATAATCACTAAAAAGAATATAAATATTTGTAAAATATTATACTCATATAATATTCTATCAAATAGCTGGTGATACAATTAATGCAACCAATTACACATGAATAATTATTAAACCATGTGCATGTATAATATTTAATTAACTTTTTAAATAATAAATAATAATATATTATTTAAATGGTATTATGGATACACTTAGTGTGTGACCCTATAGGAATTTCTCTCAGTGGCATTAGCAGAAGTAGCCTTAATTTTGTGCTTAATGTCTAGAAACATTATAGGGAACCCATATATAAAAAATAAAATTCTAAAGTGACCAAATAAATCCTTTAGATTCTCATAGTGTACTATAATCCCTTTATCATGATATTTCTAATCAAGGAGGTTGCATCCTGGTTCTATAAACCCATGTGCTCGATGTCTCTTGCATTGAATTTCCGGAACTCAAACATTCCTATAGAACAACATGGACATGGATTTATTTAGGAAATATAATTTCCATTAACGGGACAGATATATCAACTTTTGTTAAAGAATAGAAGTGAAAAATCAATTTTTTCATTATTCATTAATGCAATATTACTCATGATGCACCCAACATATCCTACCTCATTGCAAAAATATGTCATCCAATTTTTCATCAATAAAATAAAATACACAACTTATAATAACCATTAATAATAATATTAAAGTATATGTATCAATACACACTTACACAAATAGGAACATCCAATTAAATATATAAATGTGGATTTTCTACTGGCTGGTCTCATTCTAGTATTATCTGACATGTGATATTACCAAGGGTATAAACCATGAGACGTTGCCGTAGTGTCCTATGATGCTCCATCTATGATATCCTATAACATTTATATCCCTAAAATGATATCATCTGGATATAGAAAACATATTTAATAATACTATTGTGGCACTTTTGGATTCTCATCATAGTTGGGAACTATTATGGCCTTTTAGTACGATAGCTCTCTTATGAAATTATCACATTCTATATAAGCATAAGAATAATCATGATATGATTAGAAGTTTATTAACATTCCAAACATGAATACAAGTTATGATAAATTACCCATAATTTAGTTATAGTGAATAAAATCGAACTAAGTCCCACATTCACTATAACCAACTGCTTATAATCTTCAGTCTGCTAGATCTAACATGACACTCATGCTTCTACTGAGATAAGACTTTAGTAAAGGGGTCCACTGCATTTTATTCTATGGGAACTATACTTAATGTAATTTCACCCTATGATAAAAATCCCTCATGCACCGATAATTCTTAAATATGTGCTATTTCTATTAGTATTCCATTATCTATTTTTCAAGAGCCACCACTTCTGTATTATCACAATAAAGTGTGATAAGTTATTTACAGATTGGTACCATATTAATGTCATTGGAAGTTTCTCATATCAAAATGGATTCGATGGATGAATCATAAGATTATATATACATGGAATCCATTGTTAAATTAACAGAAATTTGATGCTTTGAATTCTCTAAACTCACAAATCCTGTATTGAGAGATAAAAAATATCCTAACCACAACTTCAGATCATTCCGAATTGTTTGAAAACTAGCATCAATATAACCTCTCATGAGCATCCCATTGTATCCTCTATACTATCATGAACCATCTTAGAGGGGCTCATTCCATGACAACCAAAATCCCACCTCTAATAGGACATGGGATGGTGACTAGAACTGAGAATGCATCTCCTATAAATGGGAGCCATTTTTCTATGAACTGTACACACACACATATCTCCAAGACACAAAAGATTAAATGTAAAAATAGTAATTATATAAAATACATGTAAACACTATTTCCCTACCAATAGAGTATGATGGGAATGTAAATCCCAATTATGTAAAATGGGCCATAATACAAGGCCAGTAAAATAAAAGTCTATAAACTAAAATTTCAAACACATAGACAAAGGTACTGGGACTGCTGCTTGAACCCATAGTAACATCTCAGCCTACCTGATGTCAAAAGACTCTGTCTAGTCCCTGTCCACCTTGGACTTTATCAAAAGGTCACTCCTCTATAAAAGACATGACATGTGTAAGAAAATATTGTGCATGGGTGAGTAAAACAATATTCATTAAGGCATGTAGAAAGAACAAAGGAGTATCACAATTGAAATAACACACATGAAATTACACAAAGGAAATACAACCCAAGAAATACCACACAAGAAATAGCACAAAGGAAATACCACACTGGAAATACCATATAGGAAATACTGGAATGGAAGTAACAAAAAATAAGTACCATAAAGGAATAGTACAATCAACTTCTTAAAGATATACACTGACAACCCATATATCATGAATATTTAGATATAATCTATCCACTGAGACACATAGTTTCCATGAGACACAAAGTCTCAGTGAGATACATAGTCTCCATGAGATACATAGTCCCCATGAGACATGCAGTCTCCTAGAAACCCACATTCATTGGAAGTCCCAATGTCTCCAGGAGACACACCGTCTTTGGGAGTCGCACAGTCTCCATGATACACATACTCTCTACAAGACACATAGTCTTTGGGAGTCAGAAAATTTCCATGAGTCACCAAGTCTCTATGTCACATCCATACATAAGATTACACTTAATTCACACACATTCTAGGTGAACCCACTCCTCCATTTCTTAGTTATTATTCAAAATTCCACAAAAACAAACTTTAGATATCAAAAAATTACCGACTCATGGCAATGGTCACAAAAACACAGACAGTTCGTTAAACGGACATATGGCTTGAATGTTATAGGCATTTGAAAATTTAGAAGGTGGTCCACCAGCTCATGGACCCTTAGTGTAGTCGGTCCCCCAACCATGGTGGATGACTGCGGTGGTCGATTGCCCAGTTTGACCACTCCCACGGTCAATCATCGCTAACGGTTGATTGTGGCCTAGTTTGGCCACCTAGATCCGACCTGTGGTCTGACACGATCTAGTGTCCAACACATCTCGTGGTTCCACCCAACCCACCGGTTCGACTGTAACACCCTATGATTTCATAGTACGTTATCTCTTCAATCTAATTCAATAACTCACGCAACACGCAACACCGAGTTTGAGTGAACCACAACTTACCAAACTAGCCTTTCAAAAAGAGTTTAGGAATAGTGTGAACTGAATTTTATATTTTATATACTATATCGAGTTTTAAAATCTATATTATATTATTCTTAGACATAATATAATAAAAAACTCATTTATTTTAGATAAAAGAAGTATTTTTCAAAAAATGAAATTTTACCGCATTTTAATGGAGAACCCTTTTTAAATATAATATTTCACACTTTTACATATGAAATTTGGAAAAAAAATTCTTCTTTAGAATCAGGACATAAAAATTTAGTTGTGATAAATTTTTGCTGTTTTTTCTGATAACATTCTCATATGGGTAAATCATGAAAATTACAAAATTTTAACTGAAAACAAATTCTTTAATCATAATAATTTATAGTGTTCAATAATAAATTCAAATGGTTTGAAAGTACAATTATATTATATTTTTATCATTTAAAACAATGATGGTCATTATAAGTAATTTCACATTTAAATTTGGCTTAAACACATGTCAATCGTTTGATAGTTGTTTACTTTTTAAAAAAAACCCGCTTTTGGGTTTTGGCAATGAGAATTAATTTTAAATTAATAAATGAAAATTATATGTTTTTAGTTTGGTAAATTAGACTTCATTTATGAATTCAGATAATCAAAATTATCTTAGGGAAAAGTTTTGGTATTTTTCTGAAAACTTTCAATTTTTGATGAATAGTGAAAAACACTACGTTATAAAGTAAAACCATCATTTTATTTAAATAAATAGTTCTTTTATTTTAATTTACATTAGGTCAAAATAGATACATAATATCTATATATTTTCTATGTAATTCATTGGAGTCATTTTCTAATAATTTTTTATATATAAAAATTTTATTAAACTTTTTACCGTATTTTACCCACCTCCCAGGATATTTTTAAAAATTGGTATTAAAATTAATTTTACCACTTCTGAGAGTTGAATTTAAAAAATCTGAGAGCCATGGTTAATATCATTATGTAAAATTTGGTTCAATAAGATGAAAATAATTTTTGGTGAATAGTAACTTTGGCGTTTTATTTACCACAGTTAAATGTAAATAGTGAAATTAAGGGTAAAAATCATATCATAATTATCCCAAAGCATGTAATAATTCTATTGGATAAGTTTAATTTGAACAAAAACAACCTTAGGAATAAAATATTATCCTTTAGGTCCACTTGGATTGGATTAAGACATTTATTATTATTTAATTTAAAGAAGAGTTAAAAGTGTTAAATTAATGTTTTGATAAATAAACAATTCTTAATATTGGGTTATACAAAAGATAATTTGGACTATAATTATTAATCATAAAGATAAAAATATTTCCTAAATAATGGTATTTTATTTATAATTTTTAAAAATTAAATAATTAAATTTATTTATGACATACTGATGATGATGTAATTATCTAATTAATGAAATATTAAAATAATTTATAGTATAAATATCCAAATAAATATAAATAGAGACTTCTGATAAATTAAATTAATTTTATAGGTTAATATGACATGTTAGGGTTGATTATATAATATTTTTGCGAAGTGATAAAGTTGTTATGACTTTCACAAAAACAAAATACCAAATAGTGTCAAAATTGACATAAATTAATTTTTAAAACAAATACAATATTATTTGATGATATAATATTCCTAAAACTCTAATGTTATACCAAAAGACTTAAATAATATTATATATGTTATTAATGAATTACTTCGGGTTCTCTTGGAATTTATAAGTACGTTTATTAACCATATAGTGTACAAATACAAAAAGACACGACAAAAGTTAAACTATTTATCTAAGAGTTAAATATAATAGATAAGGTTAAAATTGTAACCTAAACTTGTATAAAAGATATTGGTTGAGATTATTTCGACCCATAACCACCTAAGTCTCTAAATAAATTCATTTTGATCCATTATAAGATGAAAATGATTTATAAAAAATTAATATTTTAATCTTTTCCAAAAGTGACCCTCACCCCTCTTATATAAGGGAACTTCCCCTTATCAAAAAATCACACCTCTAAAGACATTTGGATCTACCAAAACCTATCCATATCCCCTGCCAATTTTCATCCCTTATACATAGAGGCCTTAATTTGTTCAAAAATCCAATCTATAGATCCTTTTTGATTAACTCAAAAGGAATCACTAGAAGAAGAGGTAATAATTTCACCAACATCTTCCATGTTCTTTTCTTTCATCACATCCTCTTTCTTTTTTATATCCATTCCAAAATAATAACTCCAGTACCTCCAACATAATTTTATGCTACTATAAATACGGTACAACCATATTCGTTATTCTATCCAACCAATAAATGACAATGCCACCATACGTGTGTATGTACGACATACAGTCTCCACGTCTTGGTGTAGTTTTTTATTCAAACACTTAATTATTTGGATGAGTATAATAATGTGTATAGATAATATAAATAATAAATATAACATGTTAATTATTCTTTTTATATGATACAAAATAGAGTTACATATGATTTCACCATCAATAAAATGATATTGTCGCTCGTGCGTACATACGGTTTACCGTCTCCGCGACTCGATGAGGTTCATTCCCACCTTCACCATTCAACGATGATTATAAAAATATATATTATTATTAAGAATGTAATATATTACATTATAATTATAATATATATATATATATATGTATCTATGTACTTACATATATCTTATTCCCTTACTTTCGTTCAATACGATATGAAAGCAGAAATAGGGTTTATGCGTACGCACAACCTACTGCATCCATAAATGGTGTTTTCCATTTCATATATCTATCTATTATAAATATTCATATTATAAATATATATTATATATAAACCATTTTTATATTCTAGAAGTATTTAAATCATGATCTAAAGGATATGATCAAGACTAACAAGTTAAAACACGTACGATAATGAAAGCGGTTATTAACCAAAATGTTACTTTGACATGGAAATAATTATTATATTTGAAGTATAAATCCATAAATGAATCATGTATAATATAATAAAAATGAATATGGATATGTTATAATTTAATAACACCCTACGGTCATTTTACAGGAGGTTAAGCGTGCCCCCAACCAAAGGAAAGTGCACGGTAATGGTTATTTTTCAATCTCATTATCATATAAGATTGTTTATGTGTAAGAATTTACTGGGACATATTTATCATTGACACCCATTTTTCATTAAAAAAATTCCAAAAAAATATTTTCAGGTTTTATGGAAGGGTCTATTTAACTAGATCATTATTTTAAATGTTTTAAACATTTATCATTATAAATCCTTTTAATTAATGTCCATTTTTTCGAAATGATTTTAAGTATTTATTTATATTGACATGAATGTTTTGAAATAATAATTCATTTCAAAAGTTTCAAATTGGTATGATACACTTTGATTAAGAAATCTCTTTTAAATTAATTCCTTTATAAATGTGTGACACTTAAATGTTTTCAGGAAATCGGGATATTTCTCTCAAAGAGTTTTACAAATCATTTTTATCTATGTCAACATACATTGATGGATTTTATGATTATTTGAAGTTGATTAATTATGATAAAAATCATCCATGTTATATTGAAGGTCTTGTGATATGTTTGACTGTGGATCTGTTATTTTTATACTATTCTTGGTTTATGGAAAAATTATTGACATTTCGTATGCTAGTTATAATAAGAATGTTTATATTATGATGAGACCTTTTCATATGAGGAATTCATTGGACTTAGTATGTGATGGTTGGAGCTTGCTATAGCTCCTTGATGCATAGGTATGTATCCTGAGAGAAACTAGTGTCTTGGAACATGGCCTTGACAAGATCTTATTTCTAGTATTGGAACACGGCCTTGACTATGTGGTTATGAAGTCTAGCATTATGCATTACACAATTATGAAATTAGATATTGACATTTCATGTGATTATTCGACATGTAGAATATCCATGTAAATATGTTAATGGAATTATTTGATTTATATTTTCCATATTATGCTGAATTTTATGTTTAGAAGGAATTTTTTAATTTTATACATTGCCTTAAATGTTTATGATTTTTTGTGAAAGTTTCCCCTATATTGTTATCCAAACTGAGCATTTGATCTCACCCCTTTCTTATGTTTTATTTTCTCAGGATTCCAAGAAGTGTATTATGATTGACCATCAATTTTTAGCTAGAGGATTCATTGAATTCTCAAAGAATCATTTATGTTGTGTTTTATTTTCTAATGTGTAATGTAACGTTCATGTATGTAATATATTTTTCAAGACTGCTAAATTGATCAGTATTTTAGGACATTATTCCTTGTAATCATTCCAATGTACTAAAATAATTCACAGACTTTGGGTAACTGAGGTCAGTGCATTACAGTTGGTATCATAGAAAGTTTTTCAACAATCTTAGAAATAGATTTAGATAAAATATTATTAGAGAACATTATCCTAAGATATAATTCGAGGTTTAGTATAAAAGTACTTCCAAAAATTTTGGTAATGTAGAGATTTTGTATAGTTTTAAAGTAATACTTCTCTGTCTGTATATGAGCAAGTAAAGGAATCTCTGTCACAAATATACCTAGGAGTTGAAACTATGACATGGAGTTTCGGTCTTTACCCCAGGGATGCTAGTACATGACAACCAGCCTTACTGCACTCTTGGTTATGACACTCCCAGGGGATATTCTTAGGATAATTCACATTTTCATTGCAAGATATTATGAAGGATTTAGGAGTAAATACTTCCTAAAAGAAATTTTTTATGACTATAGATTATATGCATAATCTTTTAAATTTACATTTGTTATTTTAAAGGTTTGGAATTATGCATTGTGATTCCTAAAATAAACTAGTGTATGACATTGTTTAGAAATGGCACATAGTAGAAGGAATCAGAATTCAAGAAATACACATGATCGAAAGATTAAGAAGGATCATATCATTCATGCTATTAAGCAAACATTTGAAAGGGAAATAGTCTCCCACATATATTCTCATCATATGAATAAATTGTATCATGTGTTAATAATATAAGTTAAGAATTATCGGAGTCGAATGGATTTGAAGGGAAGAAAGAGAAGAAAAGGATGGAAGAGAGAAAGACAGATAAAGAGATGAGGGGAAAGAAGGATTTTCCCATATGTGATAACTATTTAAAGAATAACCTTGTTAAATACTTGAAGGGAATGGGAGTTTTTTGTAAGTCTGGATAAAATGGTCACCATGTACATGATTGCAAGGGTAAGAAAAAGGTTTCAAATGTATAATGCTTCATCTGCTTGGAGTTGGGACACTACGTGAATCAATGTGTCAGTCATCAGAGTATACCGCAAATGTTGCTATTGGATAATAATAAAATAATGATACTACCACTAATTAAGAGGAATTAATAGTGTTATTATGTTGTTATTAAAGAATTATGTCATTTCAATGTTGAATTGAAGATATAACAGTTTTAGGAATTCTGAAAATAAATAAGTATTGTACTGCAGTACTATTTCATTGAGTATTTGAGATTATATGGATCTATGAAAAGTGAATCAACTTCGTGTTAAACTTTTTAGAAAATACATGGTCGGAAGAAAGATAAAACTTAATATGGTCCTGATACTGAGATAGTAATTTGGGAATAATTGATGGTTGATTTGGATAAATTATATTCAATATTCGTGACTACCTTGCAACAGAATAATGATTTGAATATTCCATCATTGTTGGAGATTACAATATTTTTGGATATAAGGAGTATAGCCAGAATTATATAAGTAATAAGAGAGAATGAATGTAATAAATAAGGTTTTATAGTAATTCAGAGTGTTAAAGTGTTTTAATAGAATACATGATAAAGGTATTTCCATGTTATTAAATGGAAAAATGATCTTCATTATGTTTACCTTCCTTACAAATTTTGGATTGTGAGTTGAGACAGAAGTATTTTTGATAAGAATAAAGGTTTGACTTGATGAATTTTGACAATAGATACAATTATTAAGGTTAAATTAATTATTGATATTATTTTTGGATTTTCATAAAAAGAAAAACCCGGAGGTCGAGCGACAACCCATCGCGTCTGGAAAGGCCGCAAGACTTGAAGCCGTGATCGAAGGGCTACAAGGGTGGATCACCTACCACTAGAATACATGATGACCTGGTTTGTATAGTGAAGTGTTTTTAAATAGTATGACAAAGGAATTATAAACTCATTATTTTTGGAACCCTATACAATTAGGATAAATAAAATATTTTTTAATTCTATTAACTTTTGGAGTGAATGATGATTTTGTGGTAGAATTAGTTGAAGGATGAAACTCTACTTGTCATTTATATTTTTCCCCTTTATTATATGAATAAATTAATTGTTAAACATTAGGGAAGGGATCTTATATCCAAAAACATGTTATCCTAATATCTTCTGTTTTGTTGAACCAGTGATATTTTAAATCATCATAGATTGATGGCTTTGAGGAGCTCAATTTTACTCTTTCTTGTGATTGATGACCACAATTACTCCCTATAAATATTTATATTTTTCCTCCAATTATGTGTCTCTAATTTCCAACAATGTTCTCATAATCGAGATCAAAATTTTGTGGTGTCTTTTTCATTTCCCTTTCCCTGTTTTTAAGACAAAATTTTATTATCCCAATTTCTGATGTGGGTATTCCACAATTGTATTTTCTATTTTTAACCTTTTATTTTCAAAGAAAAATTTCAAATTTCTAGAACACCATTTATTGAAGGAGGGGAGAATGTAACACCCCAAGATTTCATAGTACGTTACCTCTTCAAACTAATTCAACAACTTGCACAACATGCAACACTGAGTTTGAGCGCACCACAACTTACAAACTAGCTGTTCAAAAAGCAGTTATGAATAGAGTTAACTGAATTTGGAATTTTATATACTATATAAAATGATAGAATCCATATTTTGTGTTTCTTATACATAATATAAGAACAAATAAATTTTTTCAGATAAATGAAGTATTTTTCAATAAATTTATTTTTACTGCATTTTAATGGGGAAACCTTTTTAAATGCAATATTCGAAACATTTATAAATTCAATTTGACAATATAAACTTATTCATATAATAGAAAAATAAAAATTATGTTTTGAAAAAAAAATTTCTATTGTTTCTGATAACTATCATATTTTGGTGAATAATGATAATTAATAAATTTTAACTGAAAAAACATGTTTTAATCAAAATAATTTATTAAGTTAAATAATACATTTGAATGGTTTGTAAGTTTAATTATATTATATTTTTATCAGTAAATACCAAGTTTGTCATTATATGTAATTTCACATTCAAATTTGACATAAACACATGTCAATTTTTTGATAGTTTTTACTTTTTTTAAAAACATACTTTTTGGTTTTGACAACAATAATAAATTTTAAATTAATAAATGAAACTTCTATATTAATAATATGGAAAAATAGACTTCATTTTTGAATTTAGAATATCAAAATTATCTTAGTGAAATTTTTTGGAATCTTTTTGAATAATTACAATTTTTGAAAAATTGTGAAAAACGGTGCGTTATTATCTAAAACTGACTTCTTATTAAACAAAATAGTTATTTTATTTTAATTTATTTTAGGTAAAAATAGATACATAATAGCTATATATTTTAAATTAAACCCATTGGATTAATTTTACAATAAGTTTAGATATATGAAATGTTTATTGAACGTTTTACTGTCTTTTACCCACCTCCTAGGAGAATTTGCAAATTTTCAAAATACATAATTTTACCGCTTATATGATTTGAATTTAAAAAATCCGAGAGAAACGGTTAATATCAATAAGTAAAATTTGGTTCAATAATATGAAAAAAAGTGTTTGTGAATAGTAACTTTTTACTTTTATTTACCACGGTTAAAAGTAAATAGGGTATTTATGGGTAAAAATGATATCATAATTACCCTAACACATCTCATAATTCTTTTAGATAAGTGTAATTCGACCAAAATCAACCTTATTAATAAAATATTATACTTTAGGTTCAAATAGATTATATTTGGAAATTGAGTATTATTTAATTTAAAGAATATTTAAAAGTGTTAAATTCAAATTTTCATAACTAAATTTATTAATATATGGTTATACAAAAAATAAATTCGACTATAAATATTCATTAGAAAGATAAAAATATTTCATATATAATGGTATTTTGTTTATAATTTTTATACATTAAATAATTAAATTTATTTATGACACAATGATGAGGTTGTAATTACCTTATTAATGATATATTAAAATAATTGAAAGTATAAATATCCAAATAAATGTAAATTGAGTCTTCTGATAAATAACACTAATTTTATTGGTCAATATGACATTTTAGGGGTTACTAGATAAATTTTTTTTGAGGTGATAAATTTTTAATAACTTTCACAAACACAAAATACCAAATAGTGTCAAAATTGACATTAATTAATTTTTTAAAAAAATACAATATTATTAGGTGATATAATATTCCTAAAAATATAATGTTTGGAAAAAGGGAATAAATTATATTATATGTCATTAATGAACTACTTGATATTCTCTTGTAAGTTTTTAGTATGTTTATTTGCCATATTGTGTAAGAATACAAGAAGACATGGTAAAAGTTAAAATATTTATCTAAGAGTTAAATCTAAAAGACAAGGTTAACATTGAAACCTAAACATGTATAATATATATAGGTTGAATTTATTTATTTCCATAACCACCTAATTTTATAAAAAAATTCATTTTGAGCCATTATAAACAGAATATTATTGTATAATAAATTAAAATTTTATCTTTTTTTAAAGTGACCCTCACCCCTCTTATAAATGGGAACTTCCCCTTCTCGCAAAATCACACCTCCAAATCCATTTGTCTCGGCCAAAACCTACCCAAATCTATTCTGAAATTTCCTCCCTTCTACCTAGAGACCTTAATTTTATCAAAAATCCAACCTAAGGAGCCCTTTTGATCAACTCAAAAAGAAACACCCGAAGAAGAGGTAATAATTTCACCACCATCTTTCATGTTCTTTTATTCTTCCACGTCATCTTTCATTGTTGTTTGAAAACCAAAATAATAAATCTAGTACCTATTAAAAACTATGATGTTACTATAAATATGGTACAACCAGATTCGTTATTCTATTTATCCTATAAATGACAAAGTCATGATACGTGCGTACGTACGGCTTACCGTCTCCACGTCATAGTGTAGTTTGTTATTCAAACACATAATTATTTGAATGAGTATAATAATGAGTATAAATAATGTAAATAATAAATATATCCTAGTACTGATTCTTTATATATTATATTCCATCCAATTACATAAAATATTACCACCAATTTAATGATATTTTCTCCCATTCGTACGTACGGATTACCGTCTACACGACGCAATGAGATTCATTTCCACGTTCACCATTAAGAGATGATTATAAAAATATATATTATTAATAATTATTTAATATATGAAATAATAATTGTAATTTAGATATATAAATGTAATTATGTACTTACATATATTTTATTCACTTACTTCTGTTCAATACAATATGAAAACTTAAACAGCATTTATGCGTATGTACGGCCTACCGTCTTCATAAAAGTTGTTTTCTATTTCATATATCTATCTATTATAAATATTTTATTTCAAAATATAGATGATATATAAATCATGTTTATATTCTGGAAGTATTTAAATCATGATCTAAATGATACGATCAAGAATAACAAGTTAAAATATGTACGATAAAGAAATCGATTATTACCTGAAATGTTAATTTAACATGGAAATCATTATTAAATGGTAACTATAAATTCATAAATGAATCATGTATATAATGATAAATATGATTATGGTTCTGGTATAATTTAATAACACATTACGATCATTATACAGAAGGTTAAGTGTACCCTTAACCAAAGTAAAGTGCAAGGTATGGGTTATTTCCTCAATCTCATTATTATATGAGATTGTTTATGTGTAAGTATTTACTGGGACATATTTATCATCAATAACCATATTTCATAAAAATATTTTCAAATTTAATCTTTTATGTTTTTATGGGAGAGTCTATTTAACTAGATCATCATTTTAAATGTTTTATGGATTTATCTTTCTAAATATTTTTAATTAATGTCCATGTTTTCATAATGATTTTAAGGATTTATTTATATGGACATGAATGTTAGGAAATGATAATTATTTTAAAAACTTTATAAGTGGTATGGGACACTTTAATTCAAAATTCTCTTTTAAATTACTTCCTTTATAATTGTGAGACTTTTAAATGTTTTCATGGAAAAAGGGATATTTCTCTTAAAGAGTTTTACAAATCATTTTCATCTATGTAAACATCCTTTCATTGATTTTAAGCTTGTTTGAAGTTGATTTATTATGAAAAAAATCATCCATATTATATTTAAGGTTTGTGATATGTTTTACTGTGGATATATTATTTTTACACCATTCATGGTTTATGGATAAGGTATTGACATTTCGTATGCTAGTTTTAATACAAATGTTTATGTTATGTTTAAACATCTTCATATGAGGAATGCATTGGACTTCGTAAGTGATGGGTGGAGACCGCTATAGCCCCTCAATGAATCAGTAGGTATCCTAATACAAACTAGTGTCTTGGCATGAGGCCTTAATAGATCTTATTTTTTGTCTTGGAAGAAGGCCTTTACTATGTGGTTATGAATTCTGGCCTTATTTAATCCATCATTATGACATTATCAATTGATATTTCATGTGATTATTCATATAGAATAATTTTCTTGTGAATATGTTAATGGAATTATTTGATTTATGTTTTCTATATTATGTTGAAGTTTAAGTTTAAAAGGCTTTTTTTAGTTTTATGCATTTCCTTAAATGTTTATACTTATTTGTGAAGGATTATGCTATATTGTTATCCTTACTGACCATCTGAGCTCACCCATTTATTATGATTTATTTTACCAGGATTCCAAGAAGTTTATCATTATTGATAAAAAAGGACAAGCTAGGGGATTAATGTAGTTCTCAAAGGATCATATATGTTGTTTTTTATTTTCTAATGTGTAATGCAAATTTAATGTATGTAATCTATTTTCCAAGACTGCTAAACTGATCAGTATTTCAGGACTTGATTCCATGTAATCATACAAATGTATTCAAATATAAAACTAACTTTGGGTAACTGGGGTCGGGGAATTACATCCACCCTTCTCACTTTGGCTGGGCCCGACCCACTTTTCCAGCCTAACATGGCCAATTGCTTGGTCCTGTCCAGGCTGTGCACCATCACATCTGTGGCTCCACCAGCTCCAATGTAGCCACCACCACATGCCACCCCTGCTGCTTTTGCGGGATTACACACCTCCTCTAGTGGTCAAAACTCTGAAACAAAAGCTCATCTGTTATACTTTGGTTGCGAGCTACATCTATCTAACCTCATATTCATATTTCAATCCTATGTTTGGGGCACGATCATGTTCAGAGCCTCCAAAAATTTCGATCCATGACTATGATGGTCTAATAAAGAAGAACACCATGAATGGGGGAGAGAAAAATCACAATTAAAACTGAAGGAACAAACCGTAGACTTTATACCTGGCAGCCTCAATTCGTTCCTGTTAGAACGAAGAATGAAGAAGAAATAATCACAATGATTTATCTTCCATTAAAACCACACAATAACGCCCAACCAATAAAAAAAATCAAACAACGGATCAACCAATTCATTGGTTGGTTCAAATTATTCATTGAATTTGGGAATTGGGAATCATGAAGAAAACAAACACCCTACCTCGAGTTGGATCAGTCGTTGATAAAGAGTAGTTTCATTTACATCATTTGATGAGATCCTCTTACTCCTTCGGCATGAAAATCCACAATATGATCTCAGATCTCTTTTCTTTTGTTGGAGAGGGTTCTTTCTCCACACTTCAGAGGAATTACAGGGTTATGATGAAAACCTTGAATTCTCTAACAAATTATTATAAAAAATAAAATGTTGATGCACCATCATGTAATGTTAAATAAAATAAAACACAATTTATTTTATTAATTAAAACAACCATGATTTATTTTTCACAGCCGACCCGTTCCGATTGATGTTAGTCCTTTCCTTGGAAAAACAGAAAATTATGAACTAAACAGTGTTCTTGTATTTATCATCTGAGTTACCATTCATGTTTTTTTGAATTTTAAAATAAAATAATTATATTTAATTACATTATTTACGGATACATCCTTGGTGGATTTTTGTTCCAATGACCCATGCTGACCAAAGTTAGGTCGCACCTAGGGTAATGATGCTATTATGAGCTAAAAAGTCATCTCATATTACTAATCCAAGAACCATTTAAAAAGATATTCCACTTTTTAAGGAAGGGAACACATGTGTGATATTAAAAATTAACATTTTATAAAGAATTATTCTGGGCACAATGGGCCTTGAAATCACACGTCATCTTAGCCCCTGGTCTCCAATTTTTCCAAAATATTTTATAAATGTAAAATCAGGAAAATATAAGTCATTACATTATCTCTTCCATAAGGATTTACATCCTCAAAATCCAAAAAGGGGATAATCAAACAAACGAGGGTTCTAAGAATGAATATGAGCCTCCCTCTCCTAAGTAATCATCTAAAGATTCTGGTACTTCCAGAGAACACACATGAGAGGAATTGAAATACCAAAATTAATCCTCTCCTATCGATCCTCGATCTCTACCAGGTACTCAATAAAATTCACCCTGTCATCAGTGTCCTTATCACCCTATTCGATGACATGTGTAGGGTCATGCACGTACCTCCTCAATTGTGACATGTGGAAGACGCAGCGCACCTTCTCTAACTATAGATGTAGATCCAAGTGGTATTCCACCTGCCAACTCTACATAGAATTTGTAAAGGGGTGATGAACCATGGAGATAACTTGTGGCCTCGAACAAATATCTAAAATCTGTGTCGAAGTGATACCCTAAGGAACACATAGTCTCCTTCATCAAACTCCAAAGGCCTCCATAACCTATCAGCATGAGGATTATAATGGATTTGTGTAGTCTTCATCCACTCCTAGATTATTTGTGCATTATCTGTAGAAACGTTCACCAACTATGTTCCCATGAGTGCTGAATCTAATGGGTTTATCCATAAATATGGTGAACTTCAGGGTTTCCCGTAAATGTCCAATAATGGTGCCATACCAATGGTGGAATGGTAGGTTTTATTGTAAAAAATATTCGTTAGAGGTAGCTGACCCTACCAACTATGGCCAAAATTCAGTATGTAAGAAAGTAATATGTCCTCTTGAAACTAAATGGTTTGATAATTATAGCCATCTAAATATGGGTGAAATGATGTACTCAAGCATAACTCAAATACCTCCTGAAATCCCCTCCACAACTAGTATGTGAAGAGATCATCATGATCACAGACTATCTCCAAAAGTAATCCATGGAGTCGTACTGTCTCTTGTATGTAGATCTGTCCCAGGCTCAATACTAAACTATGATCTCGATTATAAAGAAAGTGGGATGAATTAGTGAGTTGGTAAATGATCACCTATATGGTATCATTTCCCCTGTACATATATTGTAAACTCGTCACAATGTCCATCGATATCCTATCCCACTAGTATTCTGGAAGCTCTTGGGGTTGAGTGAAACCTAACGGAACCTAGTTCTCATCCTTTACTTTCTAACAAGTGAGGCATCAAGAAACAATATTATCAACTCCCATCATTATTCCCAGCCACCAGAACCCACATCGGAGGTCTTGGTAAATTGTTTACCAACCAGAATGTACTGACAAAGTGGATGTATGAAAATCCCTCAATACCTCCTCTTGTAACACCACCAAAATTGTTGTACGTCCTCTAAAAAAGATTTGATCCCCATCTTTTGAATTTAAATCAGGGAAATTACCTATGTAAATATTATCACATAGATTCTCATAGTATGTATCCCCAAGATGTGCCTCCCTGACTCTCTGTAAGAGTAGAGGGTTGAAAACCATCGTCTTGAGGTAAGCTGCTCCATTTCAATCTACAGTGGATATCTATAACAAGTCCAACTACTCTGATTCCTCATTCAAAATTGATGAACTAGATCTTCTGCTGAGAGAATATTCTACATTGTTCTCCTTCTCAGTAGTATAGAAAATATTAAAGTCATAGTCCTGGATTATCTCTAGTTATCACCACTATCTCAAGTTCATATCCTTTTAAGAGAAGATACACCTGAGACTTTTGTGGTCAGAGTAGATGATAAAATTTACACCCATCAGGTAGTGTCACCACATTTTTATTGTGAATACTACCACTGCTACCTCATGATCAAGGGTCACGTAGTTCTGATTATGTGTTCTTCACTAGAAACCACTCCCCAAGCACTACTCTATCCACAGAAATGGATTCCCCTTTTGTGTTGAAGCCGTCAAGGATACAGATAATCTAGAAAATTCAGGTACAAACCTCCAATAGTACCCAACTAAACCAAGAAAACTACGCATATTGGTAACACTCATTAGTGGCTCCCATGAATGTACGACCTCAATATTCATTGGATCAACTAAAACTATAGCCTCTGAAATGTTCTGTCACAAGAAATAGACCACTCAAATTAAAAACTGACACTTTGATAGCTTCCCATAAAGATGGTTCTTTCGAAGTGTGTCCCTGACCACCATCAAGTGTCTCACGTGCTCCTCCATAGACGTCAAGTACACTAGGATGTAATTAATGATGACACCACAAACTAGTATAGGTAAGGCTGAAAGATACCATTCATTAGTCCCATAAGCACTACTGGGGAATTCATTATGACCAATGTCATCACGAAGAAGCCATAGTGGTCGTATCAACATGTGAATGTTTTATTTGGTATATCCTTATATCATACATGTTGCTTTTGATAGACAGATCTTAGATCAATGTTTGAGAACCATTGCACACCATTCAACTAATCGAAGAGGTCATCAATCCATGGTTGTGGATACTTATTCTTCATGGTCACCTGGTTCAAGCACCAGAAGTCCACACATAACATCAATCTCTTGTATTCCTTCTTTGAAAACCAAACTAGGGTTGCCTAGGGTAAATCACTGGGTATCACAAAACCCTTCCTATATAATACCTCCAATTGTACCCTCAGTTCATGAAGCGCTCCGAGAGCCATATGATATGTAGATGTAGATATCGTTGTTGTCCCAGGGTATAGATCAATGTTGAAGCCTACCTCTTTATGAGGAGGTAATATTGGAACATCATCAGGAATGATGATCTCATACTACTCTGACACTACAAGAAATTGATGAATCATATCATCCACTATGCTGAGGGTTAGGCTAGCCAACTAATAAGTGATCGAGTGCACCATCATATGTTTAATTCCATCCTGTGCTGCCTACATTTACATTTCACCAACATAGGAAAAAATATTCCAATCAATGTATACACACCACACTCTATTCCTAAATCATTTAATTTGAGCATGAATTGTGGATAAGTAGTACATACCAAGAATGATGTCATAAGCCCTTGACATCTCTACCAATAGATCCCAAACAAAACGGTGGACTCCAAGAGTAATGTCACACTATCAGCACTAGTGTGTGATCATCGAAACATACACCGTAGGAATCTCTAATGTAATGTTCAATTCAACGGTTCAACCAACATCAATGAGTCTCAAACAAGGTTTGTGGAATGAAAAGAAAGACTGACACCGATATGTACTGAAATTATAGATACGGTGGAAAAGACATAGATAGTACCTCTAATCATCCATGGAGATCTGGGGTCAAAAGCCTATATCACCTAATGTAGGCACCATCCCTGTCTAATTGATCCCTGAGCCTACCATGGACCACCTAGGGGTGGAGGTGACTGAGTACACTGAACCAACACCCACCTCATGCTGCCCTACCTTGTAACACCTCGAGATTTTATGAAGAATATTATTTTAATTTCATTGATGTATTGTGTCGTATGCTATACCCAAGATATATTGCACTACACGGAACCCTGACCTGTCTTGCATTACACGCAATCACGACCTTCCTCGATAGCGTGTGTTGTACGCAACACCGGGTTTCACTAAACAACGATATATGGTTATAATATTATCACAAACTAGCCGTTATGAATTTTATTAACTACTTTTTGAATTTTATAACATTATTATTCATCTTACTCAGTTTATAGAACATGGTATGAGAATAAAATAATTTTTTCAGGTAAAATAATTATTTTTAAAAAAATGCAGTTTTGTAGCCTTTTGATGGCGCACCCACCTTAAATATTGTTTTTGACATGTCTATAATTTCAATTTGATGAAATAAAATTCTTCATCGGAAACTGGATATTAATATTTGCTTTGGATAAATTTTTCATATTATTCTGAAAACTTTCATATTTTAATTAATAGTAAAAACACGATATATTTTAATTAAAAACAAATTTTTTCATCGCAATAATTTATAGGGTTATATTATCATTTTAATTGGTTTTAATGTGTAATTATAATATATTTTTTCCATTTAACCCAATTTTCTTCATTGAAATTAATTTCACTTTGAAATTGGATATAAACAAGTATCAATCTTTTGATTGTTTTTGTTTCTTAAGAACACACTATTTGTTTTGATAACGAGAATTAAATTTAAAATTAATTAATGCCACTTATATGTTATGAATTGGGAAAAATAGACATCAATTTTGAATTCAGAATATCAAATAATGATTAGGTTGAATTTTTTGTATTTTTCTTAAAAACTTCTATTTTCGATGAATAGTGAAACCACTTAGTGGTAGTTAAAAAACTGACATTTATTAATTTAAACTTAATTTTACCGCTTCTGTATGTGGAATTTCGAAAATCTGAAAGACACGGTTAGTATCAAGTCCTAAAATGTGGTTCAATGAGAAGAAAATAATTTTTGGTGAATAGTAACTTTTTACTTTTTTTTACCACAGTTTAAAGTAAATAGGGAAATTAAGGGTAAAATTAATATTATTATTACCCTAACATATGTCCTAATTCTATTGGATAAGTTTAATTCGTCCAAAAACAACCTTAGGAATAACATATGACCATTTATGCCCACTTGGATTAGATTAGGACATTTATTATTAATTTATTTAAAGAAGGATTAAAATAGTTAAAATCAAAGTTTAATAACTAAATCATTTTTAATATAGGGTTATACATAAGATAAATTCGACTATAAAAATTCATTAGAAATATAAAATGATTTCCTACATAATGGTATTTTATTTATATTTTTTAGACATTAAATAATTTAATTTATTTATGACACAAAGATGATGCAGTAATTATCTTATTAATAAAATATTGACATAGTTTATGTTATAAATACCAAAATAAATGTAAGTTGAGAATTTTTATGAATTAGACTAATTTTCTAGGTTAATATGAAATGTTATTATTCATTTAAGTATCTTTTTTCGAACTAATCATGTTGTTATGATTTTTACAAAGATCAAGTACCAAATAGTTTCAAAATTGACATAAAATTGTTTTTAATAAAAATATTATATTATTAAATGAGTTTTTTATTCCTAAAAATCAAAGTTTCGGCCACATGTCTTAGATAAGGATATATATATTAATAATTAACCACTTGGGGTTTTTTGGCTTTTTATAGTATGTTTATTAACATTATAGTGTAAGTAAACAAGAAGACACGGTAAAAGTATAATTATTTAACTTAAAGTTAAATCTAAATGATATGGTTAAAATAGGAACCTAAAATTCCCTAAAATATATTGGATTAGAGGATTTATACCCATCCCCACCTTACCTTTGAAATAAATCAATTTTGAGGAATTAAAAAGCGAATATGACATTATAATAAAATAATATTTTTAGTTATTCCAAAGGTGCCCCTCTCCTCCCTTATAAAAGGGCACCTCCTCCCTCTCTTCCTCACACCACATTGAGCCTTCATGCTCGGCCAACCCTTTCCAAATTATGTTCTCCACTTCCGTAGAAATATCCTAGAGGTTCTGTTCTTCTCCAAAGACCAATTTTAGTGCCCTATGAGGAGGTCTCAAAGAGGCGCTTCAAAGAAGAGGTAATGTCCGTTACCGATTCTTTCAACTCTATTTCTTCTTGCACTTCTTCCTCTTTAGTTGTTTAATTATGAAGTAATAATATCAGTATAACTCATATAATTATATGTTATTATAAGTATGAAACAACCTTATTTCACCATCTATCCATCCTACAGAAAACAAAATCACCACGCGTGCGTACGTACGGAATACCGTCTCCACAACATGGTGAAATCTGTTTTTCCACCAACAACATACATGGATGTGTATAATGGTGTAAATAATAACTATATATGGTTATTATAACATCATACTAATTATGATATATTATACCATCCACTCCAATTCTATTAAATAATTCTATGAACGATATCATCCCTCGTGTGTACGTACAGACTACCTTCTCCACGACGCGATGAGATTCATTCTCCATGTTAACCATACATGAATGATCATAAAGATTATATAATGAATAATAATTAAATATATGAAATAATAATGATACTAGATTTATTTATATATATATTTATGTTATCTATTTAGTTTCATTCAATTCAATAATGAAACGAAAACAGCGTCCATGCGTACGTATGGCCTACCGTCTCTATGAACGGTGTATTTCATTCCTTTTATCGATCTATAATATATATATGTATATGATGAATATATATTATATATAAATCATGTTTTACAATCTTGAATTATGTAAATCAGTATATAAGTAATAATATAAAGAACGAAAAGTCGAATCACATATGATAAATGAAATGATTTTACCCAAAACGCTGCTTTAACATAGAATTTACCAAAGAACGGGTAATATAAAGTCATAAGTGAAACATACATGTTATAATAACAATGAATATGATTTTTTAATAAGTCAATGACATTATTTAAATCATTATACGGAATGTTCGGGTACGTATGAATCATATCGGACCTAAAATAATGGAAATTTTTTGCAAATCTCATTTTTATCCGAGATTGCTTAAACATAAGTATTTACTGGGGTTATTTCTATCATCCATGTCCATGTTTTATAAAGGTTTATTAATGTATTTTTAATTTTATTTTTACCCATTTTGACTTTTACCCCGTGGTATGGAAGGAATCTTTCTTTTATTTACCCTACAAGGTAATTTTTGAATTTTCCGACAAAAGTACGAGAATAAAGTTTTTTTAACATATACGACATGAAAGGATTTTTGTGGTTTTCTAAATCCTTATTTTCATGAAGCTTCCTCCAAAATATTTCATTACTATTTTCAAAAAAATCTATTTTATTTTAAAATTTCATGGCATTTTGTCAAAAGAAAATTATTTTTAAAAAGAAATGATATTTTCCTCAAGAATTCATTCCAAGTGTTTTATCAAATCCATTTTCCATCTAAGATGACATTATTTAATATGTGTATGTTTAATGTATAAGGTCTCTATGATTTAAATGGTTTTAATTTTTTTATGATGAAATATCCCTTTGTTTTATATGGATTATGTGATGATTGGTTGATGTTTATGAAACCCATTTTATTCATTGGGTTATGATGAATGTTTTAAGTTTATTTTGTGGCACAAGTAAGAATGATTTCATTATGAGATGGGTGGTACCTATATCTCCCTCCAATGCATTGGGTAAATATTTATATCTAATGAGATAGACATGGCTAGAATGGTAAGTTAATGTGGTTCAGTGTTACAGGACTGAAATGAGGAGTGAAGTCGATTCAGAAAGGGACTTTGTCCACTAAGATGGTCTTGGTACCAATGCCTTGGCTACTATGGAAATCATAACATTTTCTTAATGGTTTCCACAATTACATGATTTATTCCCATTCTATTTTATCATGATTGATGTTCCCTTATGATATATGCCTTACATACTTCTAATATTTATGTCTTTGCTCAAGATTTTGGTGTTTAGATTTTATGTTCAAGTTTTTGAATTAAAATGTTTATGGATTGTTTTATGTTCTCTATGTTTACCCTTTATGGGAATTTGAGTTCACCCCTTTTAATTTTTCTTTTCCCCAGGATATAAAGAATGGTTTTAGGTACGAAAAAAAGGGGAAGAGCATTATTGGGAGATGTTGAAGATCTTTCACCACGATTAGAAGATTTTATTCCGAGTTTCCAAAGACACTATACTATTACGGTCCTTGTGTGTCTGCTTTTATTATGTAATAAGTATTTTGCAAAAGTAATGTAATGTTTATGTACGTCAAGATTCAGGTCTCTACAGTTGGTATCAGAGGAAAGGTTTAGCAAACATTTGGAAACTAGGATGTGAAAACGTTACTGAGATCCCTAGGGATATTTCTAAAGTATGTCTAGGGATTTCCCTAAGGAT
Organism: Viscum album; assembly: GCA_963277665.1. NCBI lineage: Eukaryota > Viridiplantae > Streptophyta > Magnoliopsida > Santalales > Viscaceae > Viscum > Viscum album. The sequence continues at coordinate 153,004,489 of OY728157.1, forward strand.
AAGTATACGTATAGGATATAGTCCTAGAACTATGGTAACGATATTAGAATAAAACCTAAGATGTTAGATATTGACGGTACTCCCCCATTATTATGTTGTTTTCCCTAGCATTATTTTTCCTCTCACACTATTATTTTTTGGTTTTAGAAAATGGATGGAAATAGGAAGATTCACAATAATGGAGGATATGATGGACAATAGAATGATATTATTCATGAGCAACCAAATGAAATAGGATTTTGAAGTCCAAACATCGTTATTTTACCTAATCAGAGATCTCATAATTTGATCAATAATCTCAACTTTGGTAAGTATCCCGACTCATCTAATAAGAGAAAGATGGGGTTTCATGATGATCGTAGAGGAAATAAAGTTCAATTCCCCTCATGTAAATCATGTATGAAGAGGCATCAAAGGGAATGTTTCAAAAGATCTGGAATATGCTTTGGGTGTGGAAAGGAAGGACACAAATCCAGTAAGTTCAAAGGAAAAGGTTCAGCTAACACCATGGAGAAGGATAATGGTATTGCTATGACATTAACGAAAACTAGATGTTTTAAATGTGGAATGTACGAGCATTATGAAAACCAATTCTCTAAGGTAAAATCTCATGAGGAGAATCAGCAAGGTCATATGGGTAGTATTTATGTGGATGATGATGAGGATACTACAAATGATATATGAGATGAAAGAATTGTTGAAGCTCATTCCGTTTTTTAAGAAGGTAGTGGAATGATTGTATGTTTATCAAGAGTTATGTTGTATAGTTAACTGTACTATGGAATAAAGAATCATCTAAAAATTGTTACACTATTGTTTTTCCAAATGTATTTGAAATTATATGGTTAATGGTACTGGTAACCATGAAAGGTTATTCAGATATTTTTGGAAAGTAGATTATATGTGCATAATGAAGGGATAATAAGATAATGAGATTAATGATTGTATTCATGAGCGCATGATTGATATAAGGACTAAGTGATATTATGGTTTGAGTATATAGAATTTTTGGGATTTTGGTATGTGGAAAGTGTTAAAATTTAACAACATTCTTGTTTTCACTAAGGTTGAATGGGTATTCATTATTCAAGAGAATACATGATTAAGGTATTAACATGTTTTTAATTTGACCAACAAGATATATATATGATATATGGGGGATAAATGATGGCATTCACGTGATTGTTATCTGACATTTCAAGTAATAATTTTCTTTATACTATGAGCTTGGTCTGATGTATTTTATATAAGCCTAATGATTGGAAAGGATTATGTTGGACATAAGTTATTATTGTTTAAGGATATAACCTTTTTCTATGTTATTTATGGGATGTTATAGTAATGTAGTTTTTGAAAAAGGACAACCTCTAGGACGGGTGACAGCCCATCGTGTCGGACAAGGCTGTGGGAATCAAACCCACAACTGAAGTGCGACTGGCCTTTATCGCCTACCAATGGCCTTTATGAAGTCCCTAGTTAGTAGAAACTAGTATTATTTTATTAATCAGTATGATATATGAAGTATAAGTACATTTTAGGAACCATATATGATTAACCTCACCATAGATGGACTTATGTATATTTGATAAGTTTTTCTAACCTTTTGTTTGAAATAGATGGAATGACCCATCCTTTTATAACATGATCTATTAACTCTTCACAAATAAAAAATTCAACTTCATTTCTTTAAGAGATGATGTGGAAATTGTTCCAAGCATGAACAACAGTGAGATTGTACCAAAATCAAGCAAGTATTTCTTCTAATTCAAAATTTTCAACTTTAGGGAAATGATATTGAAAACCACAAATGTTGTCCTAGTGATCTTATATCCGATGAATCAGATGGTACCCTAGATCATCACAAATTTATGGCTTTGTGATTGTTGGCTTTTTTATAGCTATATTCTCTACCACACTCCATCAGAAATTGATGGTTAGATTTTTCTTCCATATACATATTTTCACCTATTCCTCCTATATGGAAACCCGGTGATGAGTTACATTGGGTAATCGTTACATTTCATAATTTAGTTTTCTAAATTAATTTTTAGTATTCCTTTTTACAATGTGGGATTCTATGAATAGTAAATGATTTATAACCCCGAATAATTTCAAGGACGGAATTCATTTTAAGGGGGATAGAATGTAATATCCCAAGATTTTATGAAGAATATTATTTTAATTTTATTGATGTATTGTGTTGTATGCTACACCAAAGAGATATTTAACTACACGCAACCCTGACTTGGCTTGCATTACACGCAATCACGACATTCCTCGATAGCGTGTGTTGTACGCAATACCAGGTTTTACTAAACAATGATATATGGTTATAATATTATCACGAACTAGCCGTTATTAATAGTATTAAATATATTTTTAATTTTATAACATTATTATTCATCTTACTCATTTTCCAAAACATGGTATGAGAATCAAATAAATTTTTCGGTTAAAATAATTATTTTTTAAAAAATGTAGTTTTGTCACCTTTTAATGGCGCACCCACCATAAATCTTGTTTTTTACATGTCTTTAAGTTCAATTTGAGAAAATAAAATTCTTCTTTGGAATAAAGATATAAAATTTTACTATGGATAAATTTTTCATATTATTCTGATAACTTTCATATTTAAATGAATAGTAAAAACACGATATATTTTAATTAAAAACAACTTTTTGCATCGCAATTATTCATATGGATAGATTCTCTTTTTAATTTGTTTTAAAGTGTAATTATAATATATTTTTACCATTTAACCCAATGTTGTTCATTGGAATTAATATCACTTTGAAAATGGATATAAACAAGTATCAATCTTTGGATTGTTTTTGTTTCTTAAAAACACGCTATTTGTTTTGATAACAGGAAATAAATTTAAAATTAATTAATTCCACTTATATTTTATGAATTTGGAAAAATAGACATCAATTTTGAATTCAGAATATCAAATAATTCTTAGGGTGAATTTTTGGTATTTTTCTGAAAAACTTCAATTTTCGATGAATAGTTAAACCACTTAGTGGTAGTTAAAAAACTGACTTTTTTTAATTTAAACTTAATTTTACCACTTCTGTGAGTGGAATTTCAAAAATCCGAGAGACACGGTAAATATTAAGGAGTAAAATGTGGTTCAATGAGATGAAAATAATGTTTGGTGAATAGTAAATTCTCACCATTTTTACCACGGTTAAAAGTAAATAGGGTAATTAAGGGTAAAATTGATATTATTATTATCCTTACACATGTCCTAATTCTATTGGATAATTTTAATTCGACCAAAAAAATCCTCAGGAATAAAATATTACCATTTAGGCCCACTTGGATTAGATTTGGACATTTCTAAATAATTTATTTAAAGAAGGGTTAAAATAGTTAAAATCAAAGTTTAATAACTAAATCATTTTTAATATAGGGTTATAAAAAAGATAAATTCGACTATAAAAATTCATTAGAAAGCTAAAAATATTTTCTACATAATCGTATTTTATTTATATTTTTTAGACATTAAATAATTTAATTTATTTATGACACAAGATGATGCAGTAATTATCTTATTAATAAAATATTGACATAATTGATGTTATAAATACCCAAATAAATGTACTTTGATACTTTTTATGAATTACACTAATTTTCTAGGTTAATATGACATTTTATTATTGATTTAATTAACTTTTTTGAACTAATCATGCTGTTATTATTCTCACAAAGATCAAGTACCGAATAGTGTCAAATTTGACATAAAATAGTTTTAAAAACAAATATTATATTATTAATTGTTATTTTATTCATAAAAATCTATGGTTCGGCCAAATGACTTAGATAAGGATATATATATTAATAATGAACCACTTGGGGTTCTTTTGGATTTTTATAGTATGTTTATTAACCTTATACTGTAAGAAAACAAGAAGACATGGTAAATGTAAAATTATTTAACTTAAAGTTAAATCTCAATGATAAGGTTAAAATAGGAACCTAAACATGTATAAATTATATTGGATGCGATTATTTCTATACATACCCACCTTATCTTCGAAATTAATTAATTTGGAGATATTAAAAACCGAATATGACTTTATCATAAAATAATATTTTTAGTTATTCCAAAGGCGCCCCTCTCCTCCCTTATAAAAGGGCACCTCCTCCCTCTCTTCCTCACACCACATTGAGCCTTCATGATCGGCCAAAACCTACCAAATTCTGTTCTCCACTTCCATAGAAACATCCTAGAGGTTCTGGTCTTCTTCAAAGACAATGTTTAGTGCCCTAAGAGGAGGTCTCAAAGATGCCCTTCAAAGAAGAGGTAATGTCCGTTACCGATTCTTTCAACTCTATTTCTTCTTCCACTTCTTAATCTTTATTTGTTTCATTATGAAGTAATAACATCAGTATAACACATATACGGATATGTTATTATAAGTATGAAATAACCCTATTTCACCATCTATCCATCCTACAGAAAACAAAATCACCACAACTGCGTACGTACGGAATACCATCTCCACGCTGTGGTCAAATCTGTTTTTCCACCAACACCTTACATGGATGGGTATAATGGTGTAATGAATAACTATATATGGTTATTATAACATCATACTGATTCTGATATATTATACCAGCCACTCCAATTCTGTTCAAAAATTATGGTAATGATATCATCGCTCGTGCGTACGTACGGACTACCATCTCCACGACGCGATGAGATTCATTCTCCATGTTAACCATACATGAATGATCATAATGTTTATATAGTGAATAATAATGAAATATATGAAATAATAATTCTACTTGATTTATGTATATATATATATGTATGTCATCTATTTATTTTCATTCAATTCAATATGGAAACGAAAACAGCGTTCATGCGTACTTACGACCTACCGTCTCCATGAACAGTGTATTTCATTCATTTTATCGATCTATAATATATATATATATATATATATGTATATAATGAATATATATTATATATAAATCATTTTTTACATTCTGAAATTATTTAAATCATGATATAAGTAATAATATCAAGAACGACCAGTCGAAACACATACGATAAATGAAATGATTTTACCCAAAACTCTGCTTTAACATGGAATTTAAAAAATAACGGGTAATAAAAAGACATAAGTGAAACATATATGATATCATAAAAATGAATACGATTCTGTAATAATTCAATGACATTATTTAAATAATTATACAGGAGGTTCGGATACGTACGAAGCATATCGGACCTAAGGTAAGGGATAATTTTGCAAATCTCATTTTTATCCGAGATTGCTTATTCGTAAGTATTTACTGGGGTTATTGCTATCATCCATGTCCAGGTTTTATAAAAGTGTATTCATGTATGTTTAAATTCATTTTTACCCATTTTTACTGTTACCCCATGGTATGGAAGGAATCATTCATTTATTTACCCTACAAGGTACTTTTTGACTTTTCCGACAAAAGTACGAGTAGAATGTTTTTTTAAAGTATACGGAATGAAAGGATTTATGTGGTTTTATAAAGCCTTAATTTAATGAAGATTCCTACAAAATATTTCATCACTATTTTCAAAAAAACTCTTTTATTTTAAAATTTCATGGCATTTTGTAAAAAAAATATTTTGAAAAAGAAAGGATATTTTCCTCAAGAATTCATTTCAAGTGTTTTATCAAAACCATTTTCCATCTAAGATGAAATTATTTCATCTGTTAATGTTTAAAGTATAATGTATCTATGATTTACATGGTTTCACTTTTTTTATGATGAAATATTCATTTGTTTTATTTGGATTATGGTTTGATTGGAAGATGTTTATAAAACCCATTTTATTCATTGGGTTATGATGGATGTTTTAAGTTTATTTTGTGGAACAAGTAAGAATGATTTCATTATGAGATGGGTGGGAACTATGTCTACCTCCAATGCATTGGGTAAAGATTTATATCTCATGGGAAAGACATGGCTGGAATGGTAAGTTAATCTGGTTTAGTGTTACAGGACTGAAACGAGGAGTGAACTCGATTCAGAAAGGGACTTTGTCCACTAAGATGGTCTTGGAAGCAATGCCTTGGCTACTATGGAAATCATAACATGTGCTTAATTTTTTCCACTATTACATGTTTAATTCCCATGATATTTTATCATGATTGATGTTCCCTTATGATATATGCCTTACGTACTTCCAAGATTCATGTCTTTGATCAAGATTTTGATGTTTAGATTTTATGTTCTAGTTTTTGCTTTCAATTGTTTATGGATTGTTTTATGTTCTCTATGTTTACCGTTACAGGTCATTTGAGCTCACCCATTTTATGTTTTATTTTACCCAGGATATAAAGTAAGGTTTTAGGTAAGAAAAAAAGGGGAAGATATTTATTGGGAGATGTTGAAGATCTTTCACCACGATTAGAAGATTTTATTCTGATTTTCCAATGAAAGTAAACTATTACGGTCCTTGAGTGTCTTTTTTTGTTATGTACTAAGTATTCCGAAAAAGTAATGTAATGTCTTCGGGTCTCTACATACCTTTTTTTCTACAATGTAAACTGACCTACAGACCACCCTGGTCTACTCTATGCCTATTCCTCGGTGGTCCATCAACTATCTCCTGATCTCCCATAGGACGTGTTAGATAATTTCATGACAGATTTCCCAAATCACTGCACATGTATCACAACCTGTACCTCATCTGATTCATGCCACCCAGTGAGCCCCGCACAACTGATCTTGTAAAATAAGATCACCCATAATGTTCTTGACCATCATGGGTTACTATAATTTCCATCGACTACCTACTGCTGATGTCTCATCTACCTGGTGTCTACTGGAAGCTCCCACTACTATTTTCTTATTTTATAAAAAACTCTCCACCCGCATAGCTTGGTCATGTACCCTAGTATAATTAGGAATGCTAAGGGATATCATGGATGCCCTGATCTCCGGGCATAGACCCCACTAAAAGTACCATCCCTGAATAACAGGTCTCATTCTATATATGTGGACTAATGAAAAATATTTTTAATCCTCTTCGTGTAATCTAACACAATAAGATTACCCGTATGCAGATGCAGAATCTCTTATATGTGCACTAACACAATGTAGTCAGAAAGAAGTCCTCTCTAAAAAGACACCTGAAGTTTTCACAAGTTAGAATCACCTCATCATGTGTCTAGGTCCTTGAGCTCCACCATGACCCTACTGTGGCTTATAAAAAACTCATGGAAAAAAATTCCATCTTGTTGGAAGGAATCCCCACAAGGTGGAAGACATGTGTAATTGCATCCAGTCAATACTCGATTGCTTGGGGGTCTACATCACCTCGAATCATGGGAGGTAACTACCACTATAACTCGTGGAAAAAAAATTTTCTGTGTCCATCCATATCCAGTAATGCTAGTAGTAATTACTGGTTGACGGGTGGTGGTATCTCTAAGAAACCACCTGAAAGTGCTATCTCTGGTATAAGACCCCTGTACCAATGCCTCGTTACTAGGAAAATTATCCTCTTGATAATGTAATTATATACTAGATGGTTTTATTCATGGAGGCATCCTCTAATGAAACAATATGTACCACGATAAATAGATTATACCTTGTGAGCTGACTCGTGAAGGAAATAGAAAACACTACCCATTCTTATATAATGCATCTACCATTATTTCTCCCTGCAACTAGTGTCTTCATGCACAAGGTCAATAAGAAAAAATCGGAGTCCTATTTTATGGATATGTCAACTGCCACACAAACACTGAATTTCCAAGACTGAAATCCAAAATTGAAATACATAACACTATTTCCCAAAACCAAACACAAAGACTTTTGGTCCTAAGTTAGAACTGACCTACCCATGATTCCAATCTATCATGAACCTTCCCATAGGGGACCATGTTTTTACTATCCTAAGACTACCTCCAATATTCTAGGAACTAGTGACTATAAATTATAAGGAATATCCAAAAAAATGGGCGGAAGTTTTCTATGTACTGGTACACACACGCACATCTCCAAGCCAAGAAAAGTGAAATGTAAAAAAACTAAGTAAACAAAGGAGAAAATACACTATATCCCACTCAAAGTGTATGACTAGAATATAATGTGTAGAAAAAAAATGGGGCTAGAATGTAATCTGCCAAAAATAATAGTGTATAAAACAAAAATTCCATCCTATAGACAATGGTACTTAGACGACTGCTCGAAGCCGTAGGAACACCTTATCCAACCTGAACTCACAAAGCTCTGTCTAGTCTTGGTATACCATAGACACTATCAAAAGATCACTAATTTTCATAAGACATGACATGTGTGGTAAAATCCTGTGTAGGGTTGAGTAAAAAAAATAAGAAATAAGACATATGGAAACCATAATGAAATAATAGAAAGGAAGTACCATAGAGGAAATACGAAAACGGAAATACTACCCTAGAAATGCCTCACAGAAAACACCACACAGGAAATACCACATAAAAATAAGAAAAATGAAATACCATGAAGTAATAGTATATTAATCTATTAATTATATACATCCATGTCCCATATATCAATAATATCTATATATGCTCTCTCAAATGAGAAACATTGTCTCAATGATACACACAGTCTCGGTAAGACACACAATATTTGGAAGTCACATAGTCTGCGTGAGACACATAGTCTCTATAAAGAATACAATATTTGGGAGCCACATAGTCTCCATGATACAAACATTATATATAAGACACAAAGTCATTGGGAGTCATATAGTTCCCATGAGACACCAAACCTCTATGGCACAAACATCCAAAGGATTCCTCTAAAAGCACGCTCATTCCACGGAACCTACTCCTCAAGCCATTAGGTCTCCCGAAAACTCACACAATAACCAAATTATGATATATAATGATCACTGCATTATCTCAAGGGTCCCAAAACCACAAACAGTTCATCAAACGGACACACGGTTTAAAAGTTACTAGCGTTTGAAAATTCAGAAATGGGTCGACAGTGTCATGGGCAGATTGGGCATTCGGTCCACCGACCGTGGAGGTCGACAGCTATGGTCAAATGTGTCACACCAACTCCTTTCTTGGTACTAAATCATGATCCAGCTTCCTTTGTCTCATGATAGCTCAGTCACCCATGGCTCATGGTCGATCGTGGCCTAATCCAGTCGCCCGAGTCTGACTTGACCTGCTGGGTCGACCCGACCCACTGTGCTAGAACCATGTCTACTGTGCCCGAAACAATTTGATGGACCATCCCACTGACCTAACCCAACCCATTTACATGTCTAGTCTATGCATTTTTCCACTGAATTCACGACTCTACTGCAGTCAGCAGCTCCTGTGACCAACACGGCAATGTGCCGCGTCCTACAACCTCCCACACGGCCACCGCTGCATCAAACATGGTGCTGCCGCTGGTGGATTTCATTGCCCACATTGCTTCCTTAGGACAATAATCCTATATTGGTCATTAATATTAAATGAAGTCTTCTATTTGATCCTCAGGTTTTTGACTAGATCGATCTGGCCTCAGTTTCATCTTACCAAAATTCCGGGGGCCCGATAATATTCAGAGACTCCCTTAAATTTGAGCCGCGACCAAGAGGGTCCAGCCTTGAAGAATGAAATGAACGGTGGAGATATTAATCACAATAAAAACTAGATGAATGAACCTATAACATTTTTTGTGTCAGCCTCAATTTTACCCCATTAGAACAAATAGTAAAGATAAAATAATCACAAAGAATTATCTCCCATTTAAACCAAGAAATCAAGCCCATCTTGCAAAAAAAATGTACCACAGATCAAACTATTCATGGGTTGGTACGAATTCATATTTTTATTAAATAATTGGTAAACATGAAGAAAAAAATTTCCCCACCTTATGTTGGAGCGGTCATTTACGATGGGTGGTTTCTTTTTCGTCATTTAAGAGATCCTCCATCTCTGTCGGTGTGACGATCCACGATCTGATCCCTAATCTATCGTCGTTCATTTGAGAGGGTTCTTTATCCAAGCACCAAAGGAATTATAGGGTTATGGAGATATCCATGAATTCTTTGAAAAGTATTTTTTAAAAAAATAAATGTTTCTGAATTATCCTGCAACCTTAAATAAAATAAGACTTAATTTATTTTATTCTTTATAAAATCCAAAAATTATTTTACATTGTCGACCCACACCAGCAATGTTATGAATCTCCTAGGGAAGACACCACATTAAAAACTAAATAGAGCCTCATATTTCTAATATGACTCGCAATTCATGAGTTTTTTGGATTATAAAATAATGTAATTTTATTTAATTATTTTATTTACGATTACCACCTTGGTGACTTTTTATTTAGATGACCCACACCAACCAAAGTTAGATCGCACCTAGGGTAAATATTTTGTTATGGGATCAATATTCACCTCAGATTTCTAATCTAGGAACCCACTTAAAATATATTCCACTTTTAATAAAATATCTATGTGTATAATATTGAAAACATAACATTTTTCAATGAATTATTATGGGCACACTAGGCCTCTAAGTCAAACGTCATCTTAGCGGCTGGTATCAAATTTCTTCCAAATAATCTATAAAAGTAAAATTTGGAAAATCCATTCCATTAAACATACACTAGGAACATATCTTTAGTAATTATAAGATACTTGAGGATAATGTTAATAACATACCAATGTTGTTCTCTTGGGTGTTCTTGATATATTCCTACCATGCCCAATGCACATGGAACATCAAATACAATACATAAATTGGAATACATGATTGATACTATCACTATAGAATATGGGATATTAGTCAAATATAACTTTGTCCAATTATTTCCAAGAGCACAATTTCTGAGAAATATTTATGTCATGTGACACTAAAACCAATCCATACTTAGAATGTTCGATACTAAATATATTTAGTATCTGTTCCATGTTTGGACTTTTACATACTATAAGAAGACTCTATGATCTATCATGAATGATCTTTATCCATAGAATATGGGATGTGTGATCTAAGAACTTTATGTAGAAACAATTTTTTTACCTGTCCTTAATAGATTGTAATACCATAATGTAATTTAAAATAATTAAAATTCCATAAGCATATACTACATGGACAACGACTGATTTTCATCTAATCCTCTTATAATCACATGACTCACATTCATTTTAATTGAAATAAATTTATTTTATAGCTCCATCAAATAAAAAGTTCCAGGATATAGATGCTTTCTTCAATCCATAAATGTATATCTATAACATGAAAATCCTTTTTAAACACATGGAGTCACAAATACCTTTTTGTTATGTCATATATACATCTTTTTAAAAGTTCCCTTTAAGTAAAGTAGTTTTGACGTCCATCTACAAAATTTCATAGTCATGGTAAGCTGGTAGAAAAATTAGAATTTTGATGGATTTAAAAATGGAAGATAGTGGATAATATTCATCTTATCTAATTAGATGATGGTATTTAAACTATTTTTACACCAACCATGTTTTATAGGAATTTACTTTACGTTCCATGTCCAATTATCTATTGAATACCATTTTTCACCCTAGGAGATTATCATCAAATGGAGTATCGACCAAAACCCAAAATTGGTTCTCATTCAATGAATACATTTTAGAATTGATGGAATCCTTCCATCATGTATCTTTTGACCTCTATACTACATATTTATAGGATATAGGTTCATTATTATCAAATAAAAACTATTCACCATCTTTAGTGACCTGAACATCATATCTATATGGTTATCTTACATCTCTATTTCTCAAACACAATACATGTTTTATGGTAAATACTTTAAACATAGGCTCCTATGTAATGTATTCTTGTAACAAATCTTATGTATATTGATTCTGAAATTATTCAGTTTCAATATTTCTCCCACCACCATTTTTGAGGACTCGATCCCTATCAAGTAAGATGAGTTATATGATGACATTCAGTTTATTATATGAGGGGTTATATTGGTATTATCTATTTATTTCCATTAGATACCCTATAATGATACACTTTTTGGCCAATGTTGGAAGTTTGTTTCTTTAGAATGAATTTAAAAAAACCTATAAACCCTATACAAGTGTATGCCACAAAACAAGATTCTTTCCAATCCATAACTCGAAAGTAATAATATTTTAGGATTATGTTGGTACTCCATTTATGTTATATTTGTCCCTTTGTAATTGATATACCACAAAAGGATACTGTTAGATCAACATGACTCATCATCGACCTTACCATGTCTAACAAGGTATGGTTGCTTCATTCACTAACTCCATTCCACTATTGTGTGCAAGGTGGAGTGAGTTGAGATAAAATCCCAAACTCATCTAAAAAGTCAATAAACTCTTGGTTAAGATATTCAATACCTCTATCTAATTAATACTTATTTATATTATTTCTAATTTTATTATCTAATTTATTCTTGAATTATTTTAATTTATAAAATGGCTCAGACTTATACCTCATCAATTACTCATATCCATATTTACTTAAGTCATCAATTAATGTTATGAAATAATAATACAGAACTCTATCTTCTATTTTAAATGATCCACACACATTAGTGTGTACCAATCCATGAATATCTATGGACCATTCAGCCTATCCACCAAAGGGAAATTTTCTATTTTCCTTGTAAAAAAACATAAATTCATTCAGGTGGTTTTAGCTTATAAGAGTATATATAACCAACTTGAAGAAGATTTATCAAAAAAAAACTTCTTAACATGAACAAGGAAATGATTCCATTACTAGGTGTTATATGAGTCATGTATATGATTCGTTATCTATTGGAAATACATTGGTTTCATATTTTAAAACATAAATACTCTTATTTAAATTCACAATGTCATAACATATGTTTTCTTTATAAATGAAACCACTTTTATTCCCAATCATGAATATAAAACCATACCCATAAAAGAATTACATTGAATTTTTTTTATTTATAATAGTTGTTATATAATGGAAATATCTTGAATTAAATATCATTTTTGTTTGAAATGAAATTTGGTAGTCACCAATGGCTAGAGTGGCTATCCACCCACCATTGACAGCTCAAAAATCCACCTCTCCTATAGAAATCTTTTTTGAAACTAATTGGTTCCAATATTTGGATACATATGTGAGAACAAAAATCTATATCAAATATATATTGTGTACATATTAAAATATTACACTCAATAATGAATGCACTTTTATCTTCACCTTGCTTATGGGTACAATTATTCTTCTAGTGGCCTTACTTCCCACATGAAAAACATAATACATCGTTTTCCTTTCCATGACTCTGGATATTTCTCTTCTTATAAAGATAATTCTCAGGAGATTTCATCTTTTTATGAGACTTGGTCCCCTTTTCCTTTTTCTTCATTATCATATTGACCATAAGGACCATGGGATTTCCCTCCACATGACCTTATCCACACAGAGAATCAATGTAGGATATTTCTAAAGACTCCTCTCATTATTTCTCATGTTATAATTAATAATATAACGAAATAAGATACTGGTTTGTAAGGATAATATTTTATACATGTGAAACTTATCTTGGAATTTAATTTCTAATATGGTTATGTGTTCAATGTATCTATTAAGATTTACTACATGGGGCCCAACTAAAATAGACTCTCCAAGAGTAGTTGTAAAAAATGAGTTGAGGATCTCAGATCTCTCTTGCCTCACTTTATCTTGATATATATCCTGAAGGTGAGACATTGTTCTATACTCATCCATGTTCTAATGTTTCTTCAGGAGATAAAATTTCAGGGATGATTGCATGAAACACTGACCATATGTAATTTCATTCAAATGTTTCTCATATAGAGATAACTCTTTCTCACTAGCCTCATTACTAGGTGCATCCAAAATAGGTTCTTCCAAAACATATAATTTCTATTCCTAGAACATGGGAACACAGAAGTTCCTTTGACACTCAGGTAACTTTATGCCCGTGATATGGTACACTTATCATTTATGGATCACAATGACACATTTGAAGTCATTTTTATTTCGATTATAAAAATAAGTTGAGAATATATTTATTACATTATCTAATAAAATTTAGAAAAATAAATATATAATATATTTATTAGTCTCCCACAATTTAATTGATATCCAATATCTCTCAATATTTGATTCATAATATCTTTATTCATGGAAATTATCATGACTATGATGCATACCACCTTCTCAATACCACAAATTTATTAGGAAATGAAATTTTAAGGGTTCTAGGTAAGAATTCCATATTACAACTACATTAACCTATTGTTCCTTGATATGTTGAGTTGAATCCCCAATCCTGAAATCCTGAAATTGGATTTCTTTAACCCTTTCCTTTATGTTACACCAAGTGCTACTTTTGCAGTCAACCCTTGATGTGAAATAAGTTAACTCAACGTAAAACTTCTCTTTATAATTTCCCTATAACTGGAAGCGTCCTTACAATGTCTAGTCAAGCACATGGACCAATGTTTTTTTTAACTAAATTAGTAGAATTCTATTCTGACTAAATATTTAAAATTGACGGGTTTAATATTTTATGATTAAATTACTAATTAATATATTTATTACATGTTTTTTAATTTTATGTGTATTTAGTTAAGTGATTGCCTATTTATTATATTATTTTTATGAATAAGACACTTTATTTTAGTTCTATATTTCGTGTTTGTTAATTCATTAATTCTTATGATCATGTCAAAACAATCATAATGATATAACCATTAATCTTGACAAAAATAAAATAATAAATTCGTATTATCATCATATTTTACTAATGTTTAGTTTATTTAGTTAATGATATACTAATGATCAATCTAGGAGAAAGACATCTAGAACCATTTATTGTTCATCTTTTAGTTTTCCACTTATCCTTCTATGTGCCTCTCTTGGATTGGTTTCTCCTTTTCTCTAAACATGAACCACCTACACTATCTTGGGAGATCCATACATTACATTTTATTTTACTCACATGTAGGTGAGGGAATGGGGTTTTCTATAAAAGAAACTATGGGCACACATACCCTTACATAATAAGAGGAGATATAACATGCAAGCCAAAAATATATCTTAACAATAAATTAATTAAAACCAATCACATACAATTGTCCAGTCTAAGAACAGGATCATTCGTATAAATGCAACGAATTATGAATTTAATTTAAATAGAATTAAATTATTAATAGATATTATTTATGATAAATCATGCTCAAATCAATTTGTTATCTTATTTAATTAATCAATTATATTATCTTAATTCTCATCAAAATTTAATTAATATTATCATCCATCACAGTTCCTAAACAAATTACATAAGGTTATTTAAAATTAACAATGTACAATCGTAAATTTACCTTGGAGGAAATATAGTGTGTACCCATCCGAACAAACCAATATGCATTACACCAGTATACTATTTAATATGGAAATATCTAGCATACATGAAAAATCACATAATTTCATTATTATTACTTTCAAATTAATGATTACATAGATCACACGATTTTTATTTTATGTGTTACACTTCAATGAACATAGAGTAATAACTATAATAAAAATCATATATGATATATAGATATGTTCATTACATAGAAATTAGTTTACAATATATTTATATTAAAACCAATAACTTATATTGTTCTATAAACATAATAACAACATGAAAGTACATGTTGAAAATATTTTTACATTATAGTAAATTAATTTTAAATCTGCATAATTCAGAATAAGTACATGGTGTGTACATTGGTGATACACTATGTGTATTTTTATCACCATTTATCTACAACACATGACTTATAACTAGATGTGTTACCATTTCATAGAAAAAGTTATATTACATGGAATGTACAAGGTATACACATTCTATGATCTCTAATTTACATTGTCAGTAGTATGGTTTTCCCAATAAGAAGATACAAGGTCTGTCTATAACTAAAGGACTGCACATCGTGTATGGTAGTTAAAGGATGTGTACACTAGGTAGATGTGTTCCAAGATAACCTAGTCAACACGAGGTGTATAATTAAATTAACTGCATGTATTAAATTCACATTCCATTAATTAATCCAAAATTAATTCTTAGTCAATATAAAACTAGCACGCGGTCTGTACCTCTAGGTTACACAGCGTGTTATCTTGTGTTATCCGGCTAGATTCATTATCAACTCCGGATGAGATCATATAATTTACCTCATTCATAAAATTAATAGATTATATTATATTGATGAGAAATAAAGGGGAATAATTAGATCTATCAAATCATATTAAATAACAATTAAACTAGAATTTAAAACCAATTAATCATGCATAAATAAATCAATGATCTTTAAATAATTATAAATAATTATGTGACCTTCATAATTCCACTTGATGTTTCTGGGTGCAATGGAAGTTTGTGATGGGTCAGCCTAGAAATTTCATTTTTCATGATTGATAATCAATCAAATATTTAAATGATGATAAATTTCATGATCAATAGAATTGAATCAATGAATATATACTATAGATAAAATACCAGAACCATAATATATGATCATCACAAATTATTTATAATTAATTTTACAAATTAAAGAATTACCTAGTATGGATTATTTTTTCTCTGGTGGATCAGACAATAGATCTACGCCATATGGTTGTTTCATTATATGAATGAGTTGAAGATTTCCTCTATCAGTAATCCACACGTGTTCCAAAAATATTTCAATGAAACCATAGGAATCACTGATTACATGCATGGAAGATCATAACACTTTAATCTTTCCCCTTTGATTAGAATAAGAATTAATTCAAAATGAATTTTCTTAATCTCATTAGACTTGATAGTTGAAGGTGATGGAATATTTCTCTATACTCTTGAGATTATTCATATAGAAGTGATGAATCTATGGATTTTAAGGGACTCTATGGATTTGTTGTACAAAAAAAATGAATTGGCTATATTGAAAAATAAAATAACTGGGGTTAAAAACTAGTATGAATAGAAATAAATAATTTCACAGGTTCTATTTAATATTTATTTAATCACTGTGGAACCCCATGTCTATAATAATAATAATAAAAAAATTTCATGACAGGTGTAAACTAAAAAATTAAAATTAAATATTATTTATTAAAATAATATTCAATATATATTATTTCTCAAAAGACCATTAAACTATGTTTTCAATTCCTCCATAATATTTATCTAGACTTAAATAATGACAATTTTTTATTAAATACATATCATTATAATATTCCTTAATAAATAGACAGATTTTTTATTCACTAAAAATAAAAAAATTATTAAATGTTCTAATCACATAATATTCTCTCAAATAATAGGTGAATGAATATACGAGATCAAGAAAAATTGAAATAATATTAAACCATGTGGGAGAATAATTTTTATTCAACTTGTTAACAAATAAATAATAATATTTTATTTAACTAAATATTTTGACAAACTTAGTGTGTGACCTACTATGCCTCTTTCTTATTAGAATTACGTGAAGTGGGATAAAGTCCATGGTTAGCATCTAGAAACATGTAAATTCCCCTAGAGAGAAATAAATTAATTCTATAATGACATGATATCTCATATAGATGACCACTTTGTGATATAATCCCTTTATTGTTATATCTCTAATCAAGAATGTTGCATGCTGGTTCCATCAATTAATGTGCTTGATGAATATTTCTTTCAATATCTAGAAATCAAACATTCTTATAGAACACCATGGACATAGATTTATTTAGGTTGTATCATTTCCATTAAAGGGCCTGAGAAAAAAAAACATTCATTAATGAAAATAATGGAAAAATAATTTCTCACATTATTAATTAATGCAATATTACTCATGATACACCTAACAATTCTAGCATTTTATGAACATATATCATTATATATTTCATCAATACATCAAATTACAAGACTTATAATACTTATTAATAATAATTTTAAAGTATAAGGATAACTAAACATGTCCATATATATGAACACCCAATGAAATATAAATATAGATTTCATACTGGGAGGTCTCATTCTCATAATATCCTACACTAGATATCAACAAATACATATACCATGAGATGGTTCCTTAAAGTCATATGAGTCTCCACCCTTAATAGCATAAATCATTTATATCCATCAAATAACATAAACTAGAGATAAAACATATATTTAATAATATATTCATGTCACTTCGGGGTTCTCATCATTGTGGGGAACTACTACAAACCATTAGTGAGACAACTACTTAGGAAATTATCACATACTATGTTACGCAGAAGAACAATCATGTCATGATAGAGAGTTTATTAATATTCAAAACTATCAATACTAGTTATCAAAAAGTACACAAATGTTTTTTATAGGCAATTGACCCAAAAATATTATTTATTTCCTTGACACCAGATACAAAGGATCGTATCCCCAAATTAGTGAATAGTTTAGTAGTCATAGAAAACTAGATGCATACTTGAGTTTCACCTGAAATATGAAAACCTAAAATTACAATATAGTAGATTCAATGATAAAACCATAATACCCTTTATAATTTCAATAAATATCAATTATAAAACGCTTACTGACATCTTGGGGAAATGAAATTAGATAATGGGGTGAGACCAAATTCTCATTAAGAGAATTCCTACCACATAATCCAAATAAGGTATGAATAACGTGGAAAGAATAAATGATTATCAAATAATCCAATATAAATTATCGAATGATCTAGAATATTATCCATGGATATCATAAAAATAATATAATCACATGGAAATTAAAAAATAATTTCGTAATGATTGAATTCATAATATTAGACATATGAAACATATATTCAAGTCCTCATGCAATGTAATCTAAAATATACCATCAATTCCTCATTTTAGGACATCATACATAAATGTGTTGGTCCTAAGACAAATACCTAATCTTGTTTTTCTCCATAGACCTGATGATTCTCTAGGGGATATTTAATTCCAATAACCACCCATTACATAATAAGTCAAATTAAGTCATCATATTAATAAAAATTATAACTTAATCTACATTCCTTGAAAATTAATAACATGTTCAAACTAGAAGAATTATTATAAAAAATATGAATACATTACCTAGAAATATTGATCATAAAAAACCTAGTGTAATATTGAAGGTGGTATTATAAGGGTATATATTAAGTATTACCAAAGATTCAACAAATTATATTGACATAGATGAAAATTATTTCAAAAGAACATTGGAAAATTTCTTGAAGAAAATAAACATTTTCACTTTGAAAAAACTTATTTAAAATAGAAGAAATTATAAAATATTATTGAAAACATTTTTATTTAAATTATAAATATAAAAATTTAAAGGATGATTAAAATAAATTAGTGGTCATGATGGGGGAAATTACGTTCATTTTTTATATGTTTAAAAACATTCCTTTCACACTTTTTAAAAAATGAAAAATGAATCACATTTGGAAAGGAAAAAAGAAGATACCTTTAATCCAATTTTTGAAAAGCAAAACATGTGTAAAAATTACTTTAAAAAATAATTTTTTAATACTAAATAAATTATCAAAATCATTTTTTGAAAATATATAGATGGAATAATATTGATTTTCTGCCGATGAGAGCAATAAAGTTGGTTTTCTTTGAAAAATAATTTCATGATCATTAGTGATTAAAAAGAAGAAAAATTGAAGAAAAAAATGTAATGTATGGAAATAAATTTATGTGGATAAATTATATAGGGCTTATGTTAGGAATATCCAATACTTTTCTCAGTGTATACTTAAATATAAACAATCCCAAATAATGATGAAATTGTAAAATAAACCTATACCTCATGTTTGTTTTCCTTTATAGATGTTGGAAACTACAATATAATAAATATATATTTATTATAATTATATTATATGACCATAATAATATATATTTTACTATATATTATTTACTTATAATCTTTTCTCACACGTTTAATAACAATTTTTTGTTAAAATCACTATTTCATTTAATAACTGTTTCATTTTTTCATTTATGTTTTGGTTGGGTATTTTTGGTCCTTATATTATCATGATGTTTAAATAAAATAATTAATTTTAATAATTATATAAATAATATATATATATATAATATTTTTTAGATTAAACCATAAAATCAAGAGATGGAAAAACAATTACCTAGATCATAGAGATGGTAGGTCGAACGTACGTATGAATGCTGTTTTAATTTTTTAAAAGATGAAAATAAATAAAATTAAATAATATTTAACCATAATATAATAATTATTATATCATATATATATAATGTATTCATAAAATCTATCTGTATAACCATCCAATTAAAACATAATTGAAAAATGATTAAAATCACTTTGTGGAGGCGGTAGCCCACACATATGGATGAGTGATGTTATCACATTCCAAAAGATTGGAAGGTTAAAAGGTATATAAGATATTATAGTTTAAAAATCATAGTTATGTAAAATATATCATATATACTTAGTTGTTCCATATTTATAACATTCCATATAAAATGGTCATGAAAAATTAATTACACCGCTACGTGGAGACAATAATCCATACATACACATGATAGATGATTTATAAATTTAATGATGGAAAATAGATGGAATATTATTGTCGCATAAATATAATAACAACTAATTTTATTAATTATAATATATTTATTAATTTTTTTGGGGATGATCACATTTATAATAAGTAGAAGAATAAATTGATTTGAATTAGTCGATAAAGTCGATTGTTTCTTCTTGAGTTGACTTCATATAGATCTATTCTTGATAGACATATAATTGGTATTTTTGAAGAAAACAGCACAAAATAAATTCTATAAGTATTTTTATGAGTAATGTTTAGGGTTTTTATGCCATATATGGACCAAATTGGTCTAAATTAGTGATGGAACGGGGGCCCTATTGTAATTGAAGGGTGAAACATTCTTGGATGTTTTTAAAATATTGAATTAAAATATATTGTTTTTCAGTTCCAAGTGGATAAAAATGTATTTAATTAAAATTTAAGATGAGTATAAGTTTATATAATCTCCTATAATAAATTCTTTAAAAGTTTTGGGTATGTTTTACGCCTTATATATTAGTTTTATCCCCCATGAACCCTTTTCCCAATTACAGTAATATTAATGTTTTCTAAACTATAAGGGTCTATAATGTTATATTAAAATAAGAAATTACCCATTAGTAAACCATGGTTTATTTTTAAAACCATATCCCATTTTGTATTAGGAAAAAATAGCTTTATGAATTTTAAATCATTTAATAATATATTAATTATTATAAAATATTCTTAATGTCATTTTAACACTATTCATTTAATCTCACTTTAAAAATATCAATAAAAATGGGTAATTTGAATATAATCATTTCAAACAATCCTAAAATTTCATATTGATCTATAAAATTATCAGAACACATTAACTCAATAAAATTATATCACTTTTAGTAATTTTAAAATCATTTATTCTATTTTATGTGAATTGAATAAATATTGTATAGACATTTTTTAAGAATTTAGGGTAATTTTTTATTACCTAAAAATTATAAATAAGTTAATAAAATCAAAATGAGTTTATTAATATCAGAATAACCATTTATATTCTTTCATAAATTTTTTTTTCCGTATGTGAAAAAATAATATAAAATTATAACTAAGGGTGTGATGTTTTGTATCATTCACTGAATTAACTATTATATTGGTCATTTTTATGGAAAAATATCCACTAAACAAATAAAATTTATAGCCTAATATGATAAGGGTATAATTTTATTCGTCCATTAATAATTATGATAATAAATACTGCCTTATCACAATGTTTGAACATATATTAACTTTATTTACCCTTTACTAAAGTGATAAATTTTACCACAATTACTATTATTAATGGCTAAAAATAAAAAAGGGCTATTAAAAGAATTTAACATCTTGATTACAAATATAGAATCAATTTTATCAAATTCAATTTCTATAATTTATGTATATATATCTTTAAAAAAACATAAAACGTAACGAAAATAGTTTTACAGAAAAATATTTTTTTATGTATAAAAACGTTTTTAAACATTATTAAATTAATAAATTAAGTAAAAGAAAATTAATTTTATTATACATAATATAATATAATTTTTTAATGTTTTAAATTATTAAAAAAATTAACTTCTTAAATGATTGGAAAAAACTATATAATATATAATAAAAACTATTATTTATCATTATTCAGTAGAAAATCAATATTTTTTAAAAAAATATGAAAATTTAACCCCAAGATAATTTTGATATGCCAATTTAAATTGATCTTATTTTTATAAAATAAAATAAATTTCAAAAATTTTGTTATAATATTTTCTCAAAAAACTAAGTGAAATCATTTAAAAGAAAACATATTTTTGATGCATAAAATAACATTAATGAAAATTGAGTACTTATATCATAAGAATTAAATAATAGTTTTTAAATAAGTATTTCATTTATATATATTTCATAATTCAGTTTATAAAATTCATGCAAACCAATTCGATGGCTTTGTTATAATGGTCATATTTAAGGAATAAAATTTTGTGGTTCATTAAATTGGGTGTTTCTTGTCGTTTATGCTATAGAGCCTAATTTTATTATCTTAAAATATTAGGGTGTCAAATCCATGGAAAATGACCATGATACTAATTTAATTGTAAAATATAACTGTTAATACCTTTTAGAAGAACCATAACCTGGGTAAAATCAATAAGAAAATAATACATCTCTACTTAGAACTGTTAGTACCCACACAAACCATCTTTTAGATACTATTGTTGGAGATTTTGGAAAATGATCTCAAACTCACGAATCACATAGAATCTAGGTTGAACATCAATCCTTTTGTTCATATATTAAAACCAATTTCACTATTGAGGTAATCAATAATGAATATTAAGTGATGGCTATGCACGAAGAGTTACAGTAGGTTGAAAGGAATAAAACATAGAAACTAGTTAAGGGACCCAAAACTATTAAAAAATATAAAATAAATGGATTTATAGAAACCAGGCTAATGAAACTACGAAAATTATTAGATGTAAAATATTTACTCCTAGGAAAATGTTACATTCATGAAGAGGGTATTGACTATGGGGAAACCATTTCCCCTGTATCATGTATTGAATCCATTAAGGTACTGACTTCTAAAGCAATACATATACATTTAAAATTATTTCAAATGGGGGTCAAGAATTATTTTCTAAATGGATTTATAGTTGAGTATTTTTTCATTTAAAAAATATTATATTCAAATCAGCATTTTACAAATCATGTTTTTAAATTAAAAAATCACTTTTTTGTTGAAATAATCCCCCAATGTTTGGTGTGATAGACTAATCACTATTATTATTTTAATTAGTTATAGGAATGGTGTTTCATATACTTCCTTATTTTTCAAATTTAATTATAAATTTGTCTTGGTTTCACATATATATGTTGATTATATTATATTTCCTTCACATTGAAATCTGTTTTGTACTAAATTTTCAAAACTAACTCAAAATGAATTTGAAATTTGTTTGATTGATGAACTAAGATTTATATTAGATTACTAATATTTTAGAATATAGAGGATATTATTTAAAAAAAAACTAACAATTTTTTATATATTTTAAGATATTTTATTATAGATAGATTAAAAGGAAGTGATACTCTAATGATCACCACGTGTAAATTGTATCGGAATGAAAAATAAAAATAGTTGAACAAACTATGTATAGAGGAAGGAGTTGGAGTTTACATTAATTAACATCTATTCAATATGATATAATTTTTGGTGTGTGTATGTGTGTTTATATTCAAGAAAACCCATAAGAATTATATTTTATATCTATTGATATAATTTTTAAATACCTGAAAAGTACAACCACTTTAAGATAGTTCTACTATAGGGGACCATAATTTTATTTAACTATCTATTCAAATGAAGTTTTGGTCGCAAAAAATTATATATAAAAATAATCCTTAGATCATGTATCTTATTGGGAAAATATTTGGTATCTTGGTGTAGTAAAAAGTATAATTTGGTTTCCTTATCTACTGATGAAGATGAACATATAGCTTTGTGTAGTCATTGTGATCAAATTTTATAGTTGAATCACACATTAATAGACTATTGATATAGATTCAAAATTTTCATGATAAATTATAACAACACAAGTGCTACTAATATTTCTAAAAATCCTATATCTCATTCTTAGAGAAAACACATTGATATAAGAAATCGGTTTTTGAGTGAATATTTTCAAAAAAAGGGATATCACTCTTGAATATATTGGCATTGAACATAAATTAGATGATATTTTTAATAATCTAATTAATACTATGAGATATAATTATTGAATAAATGAATTAGGGTTGATTATATATTCCTAAATCTTATTCTCATATATTTTATTAATGTTAGTTATCTATTGATGTTGGTTAAGTAATGTATGTAGATATTTTTAAGTGATATAAAATTATTGATAATATTAAGGAATATTAGTTTAGGATAAAAATTAAAAAAATTATCCATATGTTTAATTGATCTTGTCCTAATCTTTTTTTAAACCATTGTACCATTCCATGTATTCAAGCATTAATGTGGGGTTTACATTATTTTATCATATTTTCTACTTTTCCATATATTAGTATAGGAAAAACCAAAATGATTTTACATTACAAGACCTAATATAAATATAAATTTACCAAAATTTATTGAAACATAATTTGTTCCCTATTTCGACCCATTACAAAATTCAAGCATTCTAACCGTTGTATCTCTGTCAAGAGTATCCCAGATGAAGTGTTCTTATAAATAAGATACTCCATAAGCTTTTTGTGTTTCCAAAAGATATAGAAAAACAATAAGTGGGAAAAATAATAATATGAAGCCACAAATTCAATAATGCAGAGTCATTATAGAGAATTTAGTTGTTGTTGATTGGTTTAGAATAAATTATTATCTGGTATGGAGAGTTATGCCTCTCTAATGATGGGTTGACTGGTTATTTGATAAAAATCAATTTTTTTATCCTTAATATTAAAATTATTTTTATGTGAATATTTTATTTTGAATTGGAGAGATGTTGGGTCTCATTATTATAGTTTTTGATGGCAAATAATATGAGTTTCTTCAAGCCTTTGGGAAAATAGCTTAAAAGCACTACATCCTGGTGACTATAGGGATTAATAGAGTTCATATCCTCTATATATCCAATATTTAGATACTACAGATGATTTATAAGACTTAAATAATGAAATAAACTCTCAAAAGAAATGTTTACAAAGTTAAATTGTGAGTGTAGACTATTTATAAAGTTTATATATATACCATATTCACATGAAAATGAAATTTCATCACTATTAAGCATCAAAACCTAATCTTTTTATATTTATTGTTATTTCAGATTCAGATTGACCTCCCTAGATTTATGATTAGGAACATGGATGATATAATTTTCACTTATTAAATATTAAATAACAAACATTATACAATGTTTTTTTTACTCTTATTTAATAGAGGAGAACTATTCATAATGGATTTGAAAATTAATTTCATTTAAGTGGTATTTGTCTTAACATAATAATTTTTATAAGGATGAAAATTATATAGAACCCATTGAAGAAGATGCATGTGGTATACGAGGATAAGATTTATAAACATCTAAATCATATAAAGAACCCTAAGAGGTGAAATGAGTCATTTTATTTAGGAATGAACACTGACCAGTTAGTTCAAATTGATTAATCAACTAATTAAATTAGACTAGAGGAATAGTTTATGTTAATGAAGAAAAAATAGGGCTTACGAAAATGTAAAGGGTTGTTTTCCTGTTATAGAATTTTTCACGGACCATAGGTCCCAAAATTTATAGAATCAGTAGAGAGTGGAGTACTAAACCCTATGGATGATATTAATCCTATATATATGTTATATAGACCTAATATAACTATCCCTCGAATGGATTATTTTAATGAACCCAACTACAGTAATCTAGACCCAGTGTAGAACATTTTAGATTGGAATAAGATATAAGACATATCATACTAAAGTATTTATTAATTTAATAGTATTGAAGAAATAGTTACATACATGATAAACATTTTATATTAGAAATAAATTATTAAAATATAAAAATCAAATTTTTTGTGCCCTTGAAACTTATTCAATGATTTTTTATTCATATACTAAGGAAAGGAAAAAAATATGTCTGATCTAAAAAATCTCAATATGGGTTAAGTATAACGTAATCTATTGCGATAAAATAAGTCATAATTATTATGGAAAGGAAAATAAATAAGAACACATTCTCTATAATGAATAACTTGAGAACGAATGGCATCCATGGATAATATAAATGTAGTAATCTCATGAATACTAATAAATAAATTAAAAATGGCCGACTTTATTAATATTGGACTTTATGATATCAGAAATCAAGATAGCATTACTTTTAAGACCTTGAGAAAAGAAAATTTAAATAATGGGTATGTATACACCAAAAACCATTTTATATGTCTTGCAAACTGGGTTTTCTGATTAGACTAATCGATAAATCAATGGGATATATAATTTAAGGCCCAACCCATCATTGCATTCCCAATTCATTCCTCATATATGAATGATAAATTTAATTCTTAAATATAATTCCATATAAATAAATGTATTTATTGGTCAATTAATATTGAATATAAATATTTTCCCATTCAATCAAATAAATTTCAAAGTAAAAAATCATTTTTAAAAATGGTATATGGTTTTGGGAATAATATTTTCCCTCATATAAATAATATGGATATTTAATAAAAATTTAATGTCCCATGATCTTAAAAAATTTAATGTTTAAAGATAAATTTAATGATCACAAATTTTCCAAGAGATAACAGATAACCATCAAAATCAGAAATATAGGTTTTGTAATAATATCATCTCCTTTGGAGAAATATAGAAAAAATAATTAAAATATAAAAATGATATTTAATAAAAAAGTTGTATTTGTAAATCTAATGAATAATTTTAGAAGAAACTAAAGGGTATAAAATGATTATGGTTGTGGGAAAATCCATTATTATCGTATACATTAAATAGAAAAAATTCGTTTAAATTTTTATAAAGAATGATGAAAATGAACATGTTAATAAAATTTTAAAAATATTAATTTCCAACCATGTAAGAAAACAAGGATAACATAAAATGTCTTTGATAAGTATTTTTGTTAATGAAAAATACTTTTTTAAAACAATTTTGAAAAATTTGGGCATGGAGGAAAAATATACCCGATCTAAAAAATAATTAAGATCAAATTTTCTTTCAGAACTTTTTTTAATTTATTCAAGTTTCAATGATATGTAAATATGTATATTTTTTATTAAACTTAATAAATATATATAGGATAATAAAATATATAGAGTTTAATAAGGATATAATATAATATTCCTTCAAATAATTTATGTAAAATCATAAAAATGATATTTTAAAGTCAATTTTTACCACTTTGGTATCTTTTAAATTGTAACGAAATAAATGATTAAATTTTAAATAATATATTTATCATCTAGAATTAAAATATATTAGGTTTAAATATCTCCAACATAAATTATATACTCTACATAAAGTGTACTGGGAGTAAGTATAGGGGATCTTTTGTCCCCCATTATCTTCATTTTTTCCCAGGATGCACTCTCTAGGAATATAAATAGATATAAGTGTGATAAAATTATTATGAAATTCAATATGTATAGGTATTTTTTCATATCACATATCATGTTTTCATATGATATTCTAATTTTAATTAATGTAATCCAAAGATATATTCATTGATTTGTGCAGGTGATGTCTGTATACTGGGATTTAAGTGGTCAAATTGATAATATAGGGAAAAGAAATGTATTTATCTCCAAAAGATGCTATGGTAGATGATGCAGGTATATGCAAGATATTATGGATTTTTCAGAGGAAGAAACTCCCAATGATTTATCTAGGTACACTGATATCCAATGGGAACCAAATGAGAGCCTTCTTTGATTATTTTATTAACCAAATTACAGGGAAGATCCATAAATAGGAGAATAAAACATTTTCCTTTGGAAGGCATTTCAACTTAATCAATAGTGTTTTAACCCCCATTCCAATGCATATCCATACAACCAACAATCCAGAAAAAAGAATGATCTATAAGATGAAGAATATTATGACAATATTGTTACGGGATTCCAGTGATATGGTTCATTGTCACTGGGATTCATGGAACTGTATGGAGAAACCAGTTCAGGAGGGGGGGGGATTGGTTTATGGAACATGTC
Organism: Viscum album; assembly: GCA_963277665.1. Classification (NCBI taxonomy): domain Eukaryota; kingdom Viridiplantae; phylum Streptophyta; class Magnoliopsida; order Santalales; family Viscaceae; genus Viscum; species Viscum album. The sequence continues at coordinate 153,032,795 of OY728157.1, forward strand.
AGAAGCCATTCAGGCCATGAAGGCATGCATTTCTTTGGAGGTTATTAAAGGGTATTTTAATTGTTATAATGTTTTCAGGGGAAGATATAACTTCTATTAGGTTTATTGGGGAAGAATAAGGCCCATGAACTCGAATCTGGAAAGATTATTTCTTGGTCAGTGGAATATTCTGCATGAGGCTACTCACTGGATTATGGGAAGAAGTGATCTCAACTTTTGTATGAACAACTAGGCTAGCATGGATCTTTTTTTTCATGGTTTTTAGTTACAAAAATTTCTTTCATGGAAGAGAACCGTTATCCTCCACTGATTGGGGACATTTTGAGCAGCTAAATGATAGAGGTACTTAATAGTATTATGAAGAACGATGAGGATGATAATTGTTGTTTCATTGGATCATGTTCGAGAAAGTTCAGTGGACTTGATTTTAGGTTGTTGATTTATCTAGAATTGGTTCGTGAGGAGTGGTATTCAAGGTTATGGTGTGCTGAGATACGTACAAGAATGAACTTCCTTGTCTTGAGGTTGAGAAACGTGGTGTTCTCAATGGATGATAATATTCAATGGAAGGGTATATTTCTAACCACCCAATATTTCTTCTCGGCGAGACATCAGATGGAATCCATTATTCACCTATTTATCTAGATTGATTTAGTGATTAGTTTGTGGTCTTATGTGAGCCAGTAATTGCTTTTCAATAGTTTTTCCATGAATTTTTTCATTGTCTACTGGTTTTGAGATTCATAATGTAAAGGTATTGTGTCAAAAATAAATAGCATCATTTTTACATCCATCTGTTCTATGGTTTGGAATCCCAAGCATAGCACAATGAAGGGTTCCCATGTTTTTATATCCTAAATGCAGGTAAAAATTAATACTATAGTTAATGAATTGCATACATTGATTAAAATAGGTTACAAATCCTTGAATATGTGTAATTTACTTAACAGACCAGTTCATAGAGTAGATACATAGGGTTTTTTGGTTAGCTGGAGGCACCCTCAAATGGTTTTAAAATAATATTGAAGGATCCTTAATGAATTGGAAAATCAGAGGGGTTGTATGATCCGTTACAACCATTGCCCAGTTATCACTACATTCATTTCCTTTTATAGTCCGGGGAACTCATTGTGTATGGAGGTTAGAGCGTTGCACTTGGGTATCAGGCTATGCAAAAGTTTTGTTTAGAAAATTTCCATGATTGAGTTGGACTCTGAGGTGTTGATGCGTGATTTTCAAGGATATTTCCCCACAGTGGGAACTAACATATCATATTAGAAGATGTCTTTTAGAATCTAACTAAGAGAGTATCATCTATCTTACATCGAGGGATTCCAACTTTATAATGGATGCGCCCTCACGAGTTCGAAGTATGGAGGAGCCTCTCATCATGTTCAATAGTTTGGGTAGAATACAGCTTGAACAGAAGGTATTTTCCAAGGTTATTCCTTTGGACTACATCATTTTACACCCCCTTAGTTGTTCCTTATTCCATGATGAGTATTTTCCAAACGTTAATTTTAATGAAAAACTATTTTTAGTTAGTGTCTTAATAGAGTGGATGTTGAGATGAAATAACCTACAAGGATCACATCATTGTATTAAGATCTAAAAAATTGAATTTATTATTTGTAACCAATTTTAATAAAAAATCATGTGTATATACAAGAAAATACAATCATAGTTCATTTCACATATAATCATGGAATATAATATTCAATGAAGTATAAATATAACCATATGAATGGAAGTTGAGTAAAGAAACCCATTACCCTATGTTTATCCTTTCTTTAAAATTATTTTACCTCTTGTATAATGGATTTATAACAGTTATTAATTTATACCATAACAATATTAATATTTATAGTATCATATATAATCCTCTTATAACATTTTATCACCAGTTCATCAATAATTAATCATTATTATTATTGTTTTTTCATAACTCCTTTACTAGTTAATGAATATTTGGTATAGAATTTATAATACTTGTACTTTTATTATGGTTCCAAAATATCAATAATTTTATGTATGAAATAAATATCTTATATATCCGTTAAATACCTCTTTATATCCTTACTTGTAATGTTTAAATGAAAAATTAACCACATTTCTTGGTAGAGGTGGTAGTCCACCAGCAAGCGTGAGCAACATTTTCGTTTTCCAATGGATTGGAAAGAAAGAAGGTATATATGATATTATAATTATAAAAAAATATTTATACAAATAATTTCATTTATATTCATTAGTTACATCTTTAAAACTATCCACGTAAAAAAGTAATGAAAAATGAATTACACCGCAACATGGTGATGGTAAGATGTACATAATAATGAACGAATGATGATTTCACATTTCCTAGAATGGAAAAGTGATGGAAAATGGTTTCCAAAGAATCATAATAAAATATAATAATAATTATTGTACATTATTTTTATTTTAGTCTGGTTATAATAGATTTTAAGAATTTTAGGAAGAACAAAAATGGAATGATTCTGTAAAGTTGAATTCCATTTCATCATAATATATCATTTAGATATTCTAGTAAGGGACCTGAGGTTGTTTTTTTGGAATAACAGCACCCTCATACCATGGATAAATATTTTTAAAAGAGGTTTTAGGGTTTATTCTATCTAAGATGATATAGGTTGTGTATAGTAGCAGGTAGAGTTTGTTTATTTTTAAAATGAATGAAAGGACACACATGGAATTAATAGAAATATTTAAATATAATAATTTTGTTTTTATATTAAAGTAGAAAATGTGCCCATAGTTTGAAATATACAATATGATATGGTTTAAATACATTTAACCAATAATATTCAGGGATGCATATGTTTATTTTAAATCTTATAGTTTTGTTTAACCCATTCATTAATCAATTTTAACCGTAGCCACAATATTGAATTTTTCATTCAAAAAGAGTTATAATTTTATATATAAAGTAATAATTCTCTCATAAATGGAAAATAATGCAATTTTAGACCTTTTATGATCCTACTCATCCTTATATTTTTTTTATTTTAAAAAATTTATTAAAATATTTATATTCACAAAATATCATAAATGCCATTTTTTAGACTGTTCATTTAATATGGCTTTAAAAAATTATATATGCTACCATAATAAAATTTTGAAATAGATAATATATGTTTATTAAGTGAATTGATTTATAATTTAAATAAATTATGTTATGAATGATCTTTTCTGAACCATGTGTTTTTATTAAAAATAAAATATAATAAAATATAATATTTAAAATTATATAGTAGAACTTATAAATAATATCACTTTATGTCAAAAATGGTTTTATTAAATACTTTTTATTTTCATATCATGTAATATTTTTATATAAATTATTAATTTTAGAAAATAATATTTGATTTTAAATTAATATTATAAATTATAAACAAATATTATTTTATAGTTTTATTTTGTATAAAATAATATTTAAAATAAAATTATTTATTTGATTATTTTGGAAAAAATATATGATTCGAATAAATAAATATATGGAAATTTGAATGAAATGTTATATGAAAATTAAAAATATATATATTTAATAATTTCATGTTAAAATAGAATATATATATGAAATGATTATATATTTATTTCAAATGAATTTTTTTTCATTATTTGAAAAAAATAATATTTAATCATGACTATTAATGAAATTATATAAATGATTATAATATCTAAATGGTATATAATAAGATATTTGAAATAAGTAAAATTTGAAACAATAAAAGAAAATTTAACTTTTATGAAGTTTATAATGTTTTATGAATATATTATTATTATGAGTTATGAAAATATTATAAACATTTAATTATTAATATATTAAATAATTTATGAGTCCTATAATAATTATTTAAAAATTTGAACTTTTAATTGTTTTATAAAATTTTGAAATTACGAATAAAAAAGTATGATAATTATTAAAAAAACCAAAATATTAATTGTGTTATAAAATGATAAAATAATAAAAAATGGAATTGTGGTATAACATAAATGAGTAATAGATATGGGGGAAAATGAATTTTGGGTTTCTAGAAGAGGATGATCAGTGGGTTTGACCCCGATTGTGGGCTACGATATTTGACCACATAGAGAGGGTAATATAAAGTGGGGTTCAAACATGGGTGAGAGAGATCAACTACAGGATGGGGATTGGAGATCAACTAAAGAAGATCGGATTCACACAAGTATCGAATGTTAGATCCGAGAATGGTTCAACCATGATAAGGTTTTTCGTGAAGGAATGTCAAATGTATAAGGTGGGTTGTTATTCATATCCATCTTCTTATAATCATGATTTATAGGTATGTATTTTGTTTCTAGGTGTTCAATATTACTAAAGGAAATATTTCAAGGATTGATTTCATCATGAGAGTGATATGTTATTCTGTTTCTTCACCATTTCTACCTTGATCTTTGTCAGTTATCAGTTTATAATTTAACTATTTTTTGTGTGGATTGTTCATTTTATTTTCACGATTTGAGTTTGCATTTTAATCAAAATAATTTTTTCATGTTTTTGTTTCTTCACTAATAAATTTCTTTAATTGGTTGTAATACAAAGCGTTGTGATAATGCACCCACTGAAATTAGTTGAAATAGATCTATATCAACTTATTTATCGTCATTTTTCTTCCGAAAATAGGACCTGTGGATATCAAAATATAAGCTTTCTAGGCAAGCCTTAAATGTATATCATTTATTTTGAAAGAAGAACCAATAAATATATAATTTCTATATATATATATATGTATTGTATAATTGGTGATATATATATAGAGAATTTACTTCAGTGTTCATCAATGAATACTAATGATATATTTAAGGGTGATATAGACTATAGGAGGAGGGGAATAAGGTTTATAGTTTTTATGAAAATAATATAAGGGTATTATTTTACATGTTTTCATTCTTGTTTATAAAATCTTTTTTTAATTCCTAAATTTTATTATATATGTATGGCAAATATTTAAAATATTTATTTTTAAATTATATACCCTGATTGTGATTTTCGATTTTCAATTCCTTAAGGGACGTTTTTTTAAGAAACCCTTAATTCAAGGCCATGATGTTTGTATACACATAATTTATAAATTAAATTCTATTGACAAATTAGTAAGAAATTATTAATTTTATATTATATATAATTTAATGATTTTATACAAAGGAATTTAATTATCCTTATTATTATTATTGAGATTATATTTATGCATGATTTAATTTCATGATATATCATAATAAAAATTCCATAATTTTTTATTTTTGGTTTATAATTTATTGTGTCTTTAATTTTTTTTCAAGATTTACATGTTATTGTTTTTAATGAATACCGAAATTATTATTTTTTTAATGATATTGAATTCATAATTTATATGTTTTTTTCACATTTGAAATACATTTTCAATAAAATATATCAATTTATGAATAAAATATTCTCCCAAAACAATGAATTCAATTTATAATATCAAATAAGTACATTATATAAATATAGTGTTGACATTTCATGCATTTTAAATTTAATAATTAATTATAATTTATGAAGTAATTATTTTTATGTCTTTTAAATTCTTTGGAAGAGTTGATTTATCATATATATTTTATATTTTCTTAAAAATGAGATTATACGATGTAAATATATTGTAAAATTATTTATTTCATAAAAATATATATGTTTGATTTTAATGGCCTTTGAGTTATGAGTTAGAATTTCAGGACCATTAAATTTTTTTTATTGAAATTTGGAACTAGATATTTGAATGATATGATATGTTAGGGGGAGTAAACCCAGGGCCTCAAGGGGAAACTCTCCTACAAGTGATATGGCTATGAGAACACATGTTTTTTATTATGGTCTACAAGTTATCATGAAGAACCCAATAAATTTATTACTTTTAAGAAGGTCAAATCCATATAAATATTTCAAAAGATTATTATTTTGGAAAATAAATTGTTTTAAAAATAATATTTACTTATTATCAATATTTAGAAAATGTATCATTTATTTGAGACCCATTTCCAAAGTATTTAATTTATCAAATTATTAATTTGATAATATGATTTCTAAGATATTTAAAGTTTTCAAAGAAAAGTGTTTACAAATAATTTTAAAATCCTTTACTAGGAAAATTAATTCTTACCCTATAATTTAAAATACTTTCAACAAGGTTAGTATATATTCAAATGATGTTTGTTATATATATGGAGGTAGCACATATGAAGACAATTGTATAATGTTCTGTGCATCTTTAAGAAATTATAATTTTTTGGTTTATTTCTGTAAAACCTAGACTGTAAAAGGTAATGGATTGTAAACTGTTCAATATATTTTTCAATTATATTTTATAAAAACATGTAAACAACATATTTGTACTGAATCCAAAAGTTTGGATTAATGGATTTGTAGTTTGTATTAGATAAATGATCTTGACAACATTGTATATTATATGTTGTCGTTTGAGGGAAATCTACGTGTTAGAGTATGTAAGTTTTTCAATTTTATGTTTTATTAATTTTGATGATGTAAATTCAGACTTTTCTAGCCTACGATGAACGAATTGTGGAGGAAAAGTTTCTTAAGGGGGAAAAATGTAACATCCCAGAAATTTTAAAATATTAAGTAAGTATTTAATTACTGATTTTTTATAATTTAAATAAAGTAAGTTATGAAAGATATTTTATAAACTATGTGCCTTTAACAAAAATTAAATTTTATTAACCATAATATTTAAAAATATATATTAAAACATAGAAATAATATTACTTTATTTAAATTATGATTTTACATAAAATTGATAGTTTTCACATCTTTTAATATTTTTTTGTAACACGAAATTTTATTTTATTTTAATTAATATTCAAAATTATAAACAAAATATATTCAATATTATTATTTTGTTTAAAGAGATATTATATTATAAATATATTTATCTTATTATTTTTTTAAATTTAAATATTTTAATAACTAAATTTATAATATTTAAATTAATGGTATTTGAAAAGTAAAAATAATTTTTTAAGAATTACATTTCAAAATAGAATATGTATTTGAAATTTATACATATCTATTTAAAATTAAAATTTTATAACTATTTGAAAGAAATAAAATTCAATACATTTTCTTATAATTATATGAAATAATGGAAATTTTATGTATTATTTACTACATGAAATATAAATATTAATGAAATTATATAAATTACTATAATAATTAATGGTAATATGATAAGATATATGAAATAAATTAAATTTTAAACATTAAATCAAAATTTATCTTATATAAAATTTAAAAAAATTTATAAATATTTTCTTATTCTGAATTATGAAAATGTTATAATCTTTGAATAATGTATATATTAAATTACGTTATAAGAATAATAATTATTTTTTAAAAAATTTAGATTAATAATTATTTTATAGAAATTTGTAACTATGGATAATTAAAATTATGATAATATTAAAAAAACTAAAATATTAATTATGTTAAAAAATGATATAAAGAATAAAAAAGAAAATGAGGTATAAGAAAAATGAGCAACCAAATTGGGGGGAAATGATTTTTTTGATTCAAGGAGAGGTCAAGAAGTGGGTTTCACCCTGACTGAGGGATTCAAGCTTCGATCACAAAGCAAGGGTAGTATAACGAGGGGTTCGAATTTGAGTGAGAGAGATCATCTAATAGACAATGTATTGAGCTTAGTTGAGGGAGATATACTATCGGTGATCATCAAATGTCAGATTTAAGGAAGGTTCAACCACGAATCTGTTTTTCATGATGGGGTGTCAAATGTGTAAGGAGGTCAATTCATCATCTCCACCTGATGGTAATAATGATCTAGAGGTATGTTTTTAGTTTGTTAGTGTTGATTCTTACTGAATATCTTATTTCAAGGATAGATATCATCATGGGAGTTATATGTTCATCTATTTACTATGTTTTTCTACTTCGATCATCATTCTCTATCTGTTCATTATTTACCTATTTGTTTTTAAGACCATTTAATGTATTTTCGTGATTCGAGTTTATTTTTGAATCAGAATCATTTTTTTCTTATTGTTGACTTTACTCTTATATCAATTTTATAATCGGTTTTTATCCAAATAACCATAAAGAAGTACCTACCAAAATTGATTGAAACAGGTCTCTCTCTACTAAACCTTCACCATTTTCATTCTTAAAATCAAACTTTTAGACATCAAAATATAATCTTTCCCGTAAATCCTAAAACTAATAACATTTATTTTTAATGAATAATGGAGACAAATATTTTATATATATATATTTACAATATAATTAGTGATATATATATATATAAGGATCCTTTCCTTTAGTGTTCGATAATGAATACCAATTTAAAATTGAAGCATGGTAGAGTCTGAAGGAGTATAATAATGTTTTTTTATAAAAAGTAAGTATGGGGATTATTTTTCATGTTCATATATTGGTTACTAAAATATATATTTAATTCTTAAGGCTTCATAAATATGTAAGGAAAATATTCCAAGAATTTTTTTTTCAATCTCGAAACCGTGATTATGATTTTTTCCAATCCGTAAAGGAGAAATTTAAAAAAATTACATAATTTAATAAGATGATATTTGTATATAATTAATATATAGATTAAATTTTATTGAAAAATTAGTTAGAAAATATTATTTTTAAATCCTCTATAATTTTATGATTTTACGTGAAGGATTTTGTTTGTATTATTATTATTATAGTTATTATTGTTTTTATTATAATAAAATAATTACTAATTTTATTCTTATATTTATGTTTAATTAAATATCATGATATATTATAAAAACAGAAAACCTTATTTTATTATTTTTCTTTAATTTTATGTGTATTTAATTTTATAGAAATTTTAATTTTAATGTTTTTTTTATATTATTATTTTACAAATTATATTAAATTCATCATTTTATGTGTTGTTCTCATTTAAGAAAAGTTTTTAATAAAAGATAAAATTTATTTGTAAAATGTTCTCTCATGACCATGAATGTCAATCATAATAAAAGATATGACCATCAACTAATGATACACTTAGCATTCTATTAATTTTTAATTTAATTATTCTTCTTAAATTACTATTCCACAATGAGTTTGATTTTAAGATATTTAGAAGAGTGTTTTTCTCCAAGTTATTTCATATTTTATTTAAAATGAGATTACTGTATGTAAAGTTGTTATAAAATTATTATTTTTCTATAAAATTAAATTATATGTGATTTTGAATAATTTTTGGGTTATGAGTGAGAAATTAAGGACCATTAAAATGTTTTTTTATGAAATATAGAACTAGAGTATAGAATAATATGATATGGTGTGGGTAGTAAACCCATTACCTCAAGGGGAACCTATCCTATAAGTGATATGACTAAGTGGGAACATGTATTTTCTTATGGTATTATATGTTTCCTAAATAATCTATAAAATTTATTATTTTCATGAAGGATAGATCCAATGAAATATTTCAAAATATTATTATTTTTCTAAATAAATGGTTTTCAAAAATAATAAGTACTTATTATGGATATTTAGAAAATGTTTTAATTCTTTAAAAAATCTTTTCTATGTATTTATTTTATTTAATTATTTATTCAATAAAAGGTTTCCAAAATGATTTATACTTTTCAAATAAAAGTATTTAGAAATTATTTTAAAACCCCTTTCTGGGAAAATTAATTCTCACCCTATGTTTTGAAATAATGTATAGAAGTTTAGCTTAAATTTTAATGATATTTATTTTATATAAGGTGAAAGTGAACATGAATAAAGTTGTTAAAATTTATTTAAAGCTCTGATTAATTGTAATTTTTCTGATTAATTCATCATTCATTGAAAAAAATTGTCATGTAATGATAAATATTAGGTGTACTTTAAGTTGTATTTCCTAAAACAATACACAACATTTTTAGTACTAAATATGGAAGTGAATGTTTGGGGATTTACAAAGAAAAAAGATGGTTTTTGATATAATCATATTATAAATAACCATTAATATATATTAAACATTAAAATTTTTGTAACAATATAAATCAATAAAAAAAATTGATTTTATTGTTTATAAAATAATTTATTTTATTTTTCTATTAAATGAAAAATGATTGTTCCGGTATTGCATAATCATTTAATAAACCTATTCAATCACCTAAAATTTGAAAAATTAACATGATAAAAATAAAATAATTATTTATAAAATAATATTTTATATGAATTTATAAAATAGTATGATCTTTATGTGATCATATTATATAAATTAAATGTAAGAGAGAGACATTTTTGGAATTTTATATACTTAAAATAATAAATATTTCACTACTAATGTTAAATGAAAAAAATTATACTAAAATATGGGATGTATTTACAAATTACACCCATTAAATGAAATAAATTCATTTATTTCTAACATTTTTTAGTGCTTTACATTTTATTTTTAACAAAAATTAATTAATTAACCAATATTTTGGTGGTAATTATTTACTATTGTTATTATTCATAATAAAAAAAAACCTATTTTTAAAATTGGGCCCCTTTTTCTAAATAGGGAAATTTTTTTTTGTATTTATCTTTTATAAATGGTATATATTAATTTATTCTTAAAAATTAAAATAAAAGTAAAAATAGTTTTTTCAGAGAAATTACTTTATAGTATAAGAAAGTTTTTGTATTAAAATTAGACTATAAAATTGATTCCAATAAATTTAATTGGATTATTAAAAATAAAAGATAACTAATTATACTTTGAAATTATTTTAAAATAAAATTAAACTTTATAAATATATGAAATAAAAGTATAGTTCTCAATGAAAATTTGTATTTTTATTATTAAGTGGAAATTCATTCATTTTAGAAAAGACCCATAATTTCACCCCATATAAATTTTTATAAGTTGATTTGAAATATGATGTTAATTTTGTAAGATAATATTTCTATAATTGGTAGAAATTAATTACAAGTCCCACATATAAAATTAAAAATAAAACTATTTTTAATGAAAAAGTATTTTTTATGTAAAAAATATTATACAAAAAATTAATTTCTTATTTATTTATAATTAATACATTTAAAAAATATTTTATTCATATTTTCATAATTTATTCAATCATATTCATACACATCAATTTTAAAATTACTTAATATTGGTAATATTTAAAAAATATTTTCTCATAATTTGTTTATGCTCAATGTTGGGTGTTGTATACACTTACAAAAATATAGTTTTAGAAGAAAAAAATAACAAAACAGTTTAGTAAAATATTATTTTAAAAAGAAGGAAATAAAAATAAGGACATATAGAATAACATAGGACTAGTTTTCAAGTAGGAGAACATTTATGGGAAGTGAAAATATGGATGTGGAGGAAAAAATAAACCCTAAGGACTAATATTAAGTTATAGAAATCCTGGTTAGGATAATGTTAATGTCCACAAAACCATAAATCTGTGATGGGTGAAAGATATTCAATTTATTATAAATGATTGTAATAAGATGACATTTTTTGATTTGAAGTTTCTTTTCAATTAATTGGGGGATTCATTTACCATATATACTAATAATGTAATTTAATACACTTAAATGTAAAGTATAACTTCATCCATTAATAAATTTCCACCAAAATATCATCCTTTATTTATATGATGAGTATGTAGGATATTTTTCTATGCTAGAAGCACTAAAATCAACTTCTAATGGGTAAAATAATCCAAAAATATATAAAATGGTATTCTTCCAATCATTATATTTTAACCAAAAAGAAAATTATTAACAAAAGGTAAGATAATTTCTGAAATGTATACTCATTCAGATGAGGAAATATTAATCCTTAATTCAAAATTACTATAATATCATCAAAGTATCATATTAGATTATTCCAAAAATAAATAACACTATATCCCAATTAACCATAATAACATCAACATTAATTATTTTTTAACAATAATAGTTATCTCATATATTTAAAATTAAATTATCAAAATTTAATTTCATTCTTCATAAATAATATTTCATGTTAAACCACATGCTAAAACTAATGGTAACATATACTTCAACCTGATGGAGAATCCCAAAAATATCAAAAATCACAATGATAAATCACTTTGTAATATTATACTATTTTAAAAATCACTAAATAATCTTATAATGTTATGGATATCACAATAATTTCATGAATCAAATTTAGATACTAACCTAAAAGTAAATATGTAGCTTGACTACAAATATCAATGAAAATATAACCATCTTAATGGATCAATTATTGTCCATCATTTGTTTCTATATACTACTATGCAATAGACTATAATTAACATAATATAAATTTATATAAAAAACATAATGCTTATTTAACCCATAATATAATATTCTTCTTAAAACCTATTAAATGTTTGAAATAACCTCAATATATCATCACATAAAATCTGAAAAGTGGTATTCATGATGCTGAAATTATTAAAACCTTAAACTTATAAACCCATGATTATATCCATAAATATAAAGATAACCCCACATGAAAACATATATGTCTCAAAAAATTAACACAACCCTTATTCCTTAAATAAAATCATAGACTATTTCAATAATTCCAAAAATGTAATAATCTTCATCAAATATTTCCCATATCACTTGGTCATAAAATCCCTAACCAATTTTAAAGTAACCAATACTATACCATTTACGACATCAATGTAAATCATTCCTTTAACCTAAAATATAATCAATTCAATCCGTACACATTTACAATTGTCATAACATAAGTGCTTACTTGGTCTATGAGTTAACCCTTGTATTAGGTAATTGTCTTATATAGTTTCCATAATCCCCCACTAATAAGGTATTGAAAAATAAATGGAACTTTTTTATTAATTTCAAATCCACCCATCAAAAAATTCATTTTTCCTTGACATTTTTTGATATATTAACTTATTTTAATCGCATAAAACATTTTACCATTCATTTTAATCATTATTTTGGGTGTCTCTTTCCATATTTTTAACAATAAGGAAATTTAGATTTCATTTCTCTACGGTATCCACCACCCAAGCTCGCTGAAAAAATGTATTATTGTCTTATTTGGTGTGTTTGATAGTTGGTTATGGTTTAGGTATATAGTCATATAACATGATAACTGATTTGGTGTATTTAGAATATCTTTCACACTAGTCATAATTTAATTTAGGTGCTCAAAATCACCAAATTTCTATTGCATTCCGTGTAAACATCATTAGTGAAAGTTCCATTAATTAAAAATAACCAAAAATCATCGTATGAGAAAAAATAATCATATTTTTAATCCATAAAATTTCTTATATACTATAATTTTAGGATATTATCCTATATTGAGACTTATCCTCATTATTAGTTCATGGTTATGTTCCATAATATAAGTTTTTCTGAATCCAGATCCAAAGTTTTCTACAAAATATACTATGATACCAACGGTTTATACTCTAACTCCAATAACCCAAAGCTGGTGTATACATTATAACATTATCATAAGATACAAGGGATATCATTCTAAAGGATTTACCAGTTTGAAGTTATAGATACATAGTTAATTCCAATTTTATATTAGATATAAAATTTAAGACTTAAAAAAACAAAATATTCTCAATCCATAAAACTCACTTAGATATTTATTCATTATATCTCTTGGAAAGGAATAAAAATCATGAGTTGAAATTATTAGTAATGGTTATGTACAATAGAAACTATTATGAGAAAATAAGGTATAATCAATATGGAAATGTAAAAAACTGAAACAACCCCAACTTAATCAATAACTTGAACACAAATTGTATCAATGGATAATATGAATGCCGAAATTTCATTGACTGTAGTAACTGAATTCTTAATAAAGAAAATTATTAATATTGGATGTCATGATTTATGAAATAATTATAATCTTCCATTAATACATTTTTTCAAGACAATTCAAGATATGTGCATATATACACCAAAAACATTATTAATTAGTATAGACAAGTGGTTTGTCTCACAAGACCTATCAATGCATCAATGGGATGTAAAACTTCTATCCCCATACATTAATTCATTTCCATTTCATTACCCATTTATTGATTGATCAATTTAATTAATAAACAATACACATTTTTAATAAATTTCAATATTTAGTAAAGTATATGGAATATCAATATTTCCATAGTCAATAAAATTACTCTCAAAGTAAAAAACTATATTTATAAATGATTTATGTTTTTTGGAAGAATAAAATAAAAAATAAAATTAGTCTATATATATAAGACAAATTTACTTTCTAATGATCATAAGAAAGTTAATTATTTTAGATAAATATAACGACAACAAAATTACTTAGAGGCCAAAGATGACCATCAATTCATTTGAAATATTTGGGTTTTAATAAAATAATGTCCATTAGATAAATAAAGAAATATAATATAAATATTAAAATAAAATATCAATAATGTTTTTTCAATCTAAAAGTATTAAAATCATGTAGAATAATCTAAGAGTGTAAAATAGTTATATAGGTGGGAAAATCTGTTAACAACTTATATGTCAAAAAAAATTCATTTTCTATTTATTTAAAGAATATATAAAATTAACCTTTCATAATATAATATAAATATTCATTTAAAACCTTTTAAAAAAATAATTACAGTAAAGACTTTCCATAATAAAACTTTTGAGTAAACAAAATGACTTTCGTAAAATAATTTTAAAAGATATATACTTATGAGAAAAATTTACTTGATCAAAAAGAGAAATAATAACATATTTTCATCTAAATATTACATTCAATGATTAAAGTTACAAATATATTAAATTTATGAATAAAACATGGAAAATATGAAAACAAAATGTGTATAAGAAAATAGATATATTTTGTGAAGGAAAAATAGTAATATTCCATCAATAAAAATAAAAATAATCCCAAAAAATGATATTGTAAAATAAATTCTTACATATTTGGTAAAATTTAAATTATAAATCCAAGATATAAAAAATATGAAATTAAACAATAGTATTCATTAATAATTAGATATTATTTTTAAATACATTAAAGTTAATTTATATTCACCAGATAAAAACAAATATGGGTAATACCAAATTTGTCTCAATGGAGTGGGAAATAAGATAAAATCCTTTACAAAGATCATATCATTGAACTGAGAATTATTCGATGAATTGATTATGTGAATAAATATTAAATAAAAATAATAATAATAATTTGTAATTAAACATTATATAATCATAGGTCATTCCACACATAATCATTGTATAACACAATCAATAAATTAAAAGTATAACCTACTAAATGGAAATTGAAATAAGAAACCCCCAAACTCAAATTTCCCCTTAGTTGAAAATGATTTTACCTAATTTATAATGGTTTTAAACCTGTCAATAATTTATGAAATAACCACATTAATATTCATAATGTCTTATATATTCCTATTATAACATGTAATCATCTGTTTTTCATAAATTTTTCATTACTGTCATTGTTTGTGTGCTATGTTTTTTTTTCTCATACACATTTTTCATGAATTTTATAGTCCTTGTACTGTTATTATGGTTCAATAATATTTCAAATATTAATAATTATTTTAATATCAAATATTTTAAGGAAATCAATCCTTATTACCTATTGTGTAGAGTGGAAATGTAAAACTTATCACATTACTTCATGGAGAGGGAAGTCCACACGTACGAATGGAAAACATTATCATTTTCCAATGGTTTGGAATGTATGAAGTTATGTCTCAGGTTAAAATTATAGAAGTATATTTGTGTAATTAATAAAATATATTTTTATTACTTATATATTTATAAACATCCATGTAAATTGGGGATGAAAAAATAATTACCCCACTACATGGAGACGGTAGGCCATGCATATACCCGAGAAATAATTTAAAATATTTTATTTTATTTTTATATTTATAGAATTATTATTGTGTTAACATTTATTAATAATTTAATCTAATTATTCCATCACTAAAAATTAAAAATAAATTTCCATGATAATAATAAATTAATTTTTTTTATAATAATATTTTGGATTCATTCAAAACATATTAACATCCTAATGTAAAACATTATAATATAAAGGAAAATAAAGAGGGGGAAATTTGGTAATGTTCATTAAATGAAATAATATAAATTCCATTTTTGAGGTAAAATGGAACCAAAATGACATATATTAGAATTTGGGATGTATATGGCCAAATTAATCCCATAAAATTAGTTAAAAGTAAGTGTTAATGCCTTTTATAGTACTTGTTATATTATTTTTAACCTTAATTACCCGATTAACCCTTTAGATGGTGACAATAATTTACTATGGTTACTGTCCAGAATGAAAAAAATAGAAGGAAAATATTTAATAATTTTGGATATTATGACTATAAATATGGATTAAATTTCAATATGTTGAATAAATTAATTTAATATTATTAATAAAAAAGGAAATGAAAAAAAGTTCTTCATAAAAATTCTATTTTAAGTATAAAATTGTTGTTATATAAAACTAAACCATAAAACTGAGTTCAATGAAGTTAGTTTGATTATTTATAATATAATAGAATCAATTTTACTTTGAAACTATTATAAAAAAATGGAACTTTATATATCTGTGAAAAAAAAATATAGGTTCCAATGGAAATCGTTATTTTTCACTATTCATTACAAAACTATATTTTCAGAAAAATAATAAAAAATCACCCTAAAATAATTTTGATATGATGATTTTAAAAAACATGTTATTTTAATAAAATAAAATTTCTAAAAGGGTCAATTATTAGTTAAAATTCCCACACAAAAAAATGGAAAAAATCATTTTTTATGAGAATATATTTTTAAAGAAACATAATTTTTGAAGTATATAAATTTTTTAGTAAAAAATATATACTTAATTATTATTAAAAAAAATTCAAATTTAAAATTTATATATTTTTTAATAATTTGGTTAATCACATTTCTTCTTTTCAATTCAACTACTATGTTTTAACAGTCATATTTGAAAATTAATATTTCACAATTTATTTAAGCTCAATGTTTTGTGTTGTATATGCTATTAAAAAAATTGTTATTTTAAATTATTTTGGAGTTAAAATGATTATGTAACTCTATTTGTATATAGTAAAACCAAGTTTAAGATATGGGGAGCACAATTATTTGATTTTACACGTCCAAGAAAACTATATGCCTATAACAAAAACACATGTGGATGAAAATATTTTTTTTTCAAAATAAAAATAATGGGGATATGGATAATGAATGATAAATGGGGTGGTGGTGATAGTCTACCCATTACTAGTTTACATGTTATTCTTGTTTCCCCCAATGTTTTAGTGTAGTTTGACCAGGGTTTTTCCTATCACTTTCTTCTGGAACACGGTTACATGGATCTTTCATTAGATGGTGTACATCAAGGGTTTTTTTGGATCTACTCCAAAAGGACTATCTATTCCTTATACCCATATTCATGATTTAGATAAGTTTTTTCAAGATGATCCCATACATGAGTCATCTCCTTAGATATAATTTGGGATTTTTGATGATTCTGATAATTTGATTCAAGATACTAAGAAGCCACAGTATTACTCTTTAGATGTTAGAGACTCTATAATAAGACTATATGAGTTGGTTTTCAGTGACTCATCTTCTATCCATTCACCTTAACTAACTAAAATAGTTTCAATATATTTAATTAAATTATTTTAACATAACCATTTTATAAATTATCCATCCAAAGTGTTGTAAGTGAAATTTATTAGTTTTGTAAGTTCAAAAGAATATGGTAGAATGGAAGAGATTTCCATAAATATTTATAATATTGTTACACATATTTTTCTATAGTTATTTCACATAGAGGATCATATAGATATTTTACTTAATGTACTTAAAGCACAAGTCGAATCTTTACTTGTAGATATAAAAGATATGTTGGATAATTTCAGTCAGATATATCTATCTACTATCACATGTTCTCCTAGAACATTTTTTTAATTCTTCTCCTACTACACCTATTTCCATTCATGAAGATATTATCATGATATTAATTCATGAGAAAAACTAGATTCATCATTTTAATTTTATGTATTTCGATAACATAATTTAAATGTAATTTTCGTCTAATGTTTAAAATATTTTTTATATGGTTCATGAAAAACTATTTAATACTACAAAATATTGAATTAAAAATGAATGGGTACACAAAGTATTATCTCAATTTTTTAACTTAGGAAGATTATAATACCTAACTTCAGTATTTAGTGGTAGATATGGAAAGGCCGCCGCTAAACCATGATTTCAACTAAAATTTGGAAAATATTATCATAATGGCTCCCCTTTTGGATCAATTTATAACATATAAAGGTGAGTTCTTTCAAATTATCAATCATGGTTATAGTGATATGTAATATATTAGTCATATCTTAGAAATCTATATGTATGTTGGAAATACCCCAATTTTATAACCTTCTTCTCTTCCTTTACACAACATCTCTCCTTTATATAATCCATATTCAACAATTACAAAATATAATCCTACCAAACGTCCTAAAAAATACTTTGGTATAAACCTTCTTTCTGAACATCATCACATCTAAAAAATCGCTAAAGGCATTGTCATCCGAGGAGTCTAATCTACACCACAACCTTTCCCTGAACCTTCTCCATATCCAACTGGTGGAAAATGAAAAGATAGTATTGATCCATCCACCATTAATGACATGGATGACTCTAATTTTGATTTAGAATTTTTAGTGGGCCTTTGCAACATATTTTTTGATATTTTATGACATATATCTTCTACTGATTCATTTATACAATCTTATATAATTTTTTCCTTTAACTTTTTGAATTAACTTATTTTGAAAAGCAAAAAAGGTGGATAAATGATACATGAATAGTTTTTTTGTTTTCTTTCTAGGTTTTTTTAATTATATGATTTTGATTATAAAAAATTGTATATTTTTATCATAATATATGGAATATATTTAGCTTACTCACAAAATAATTTGTATTAATAATTTGATATAAATTTTATTTTATTTATACTCAATTATATTTATTATTTGAAATTCATATATTTTCTTTGGAAATTATTGAAATATTTAAAATTATTAAAATAATTGAAAATCTTTATATTGACCACATGAAGACCTTACATAGATTTTATTAAGGAATATAGTGAATAAACATTTTTCCAAGTACAAAAGAGACTATATGAAGAATAAATCTACTATATTCTTATTCCATCGAATACATGTTGATATGAAGAGACCAAATGATATTTTTAAATATATTCTTAGTGTTGGATCAATCTATTATCCAACTAAGTGACCTAATGAAAGTGTTTTACTTTAAAATTTTACATAAATAAAAATGCCGATTTTGATTAACCACATAGTCCATTCAAATGACCACTCCTTGCAGCCAGATATTTTATTAGTATTGAAGAAACCATGAGTTTAGGGAAAAAATCCCACAATCAGTATAAGGAATTTTCATTGTATGAAATATATCATAAATTCCTATATTTTTTACTTATATAGAATGTATCTAAATTAATATTATTTTTTAATAATATATATTCGAACCCCATTTTTAAAAAAACTAAATGTGGGGTAAAATGTATGTAATGATCTCAATATTCATTCCAAGTATGAGTTGACGTTTATTTTCTAAAGAATATTTTTGGGGAATTATTTCCTATTAAAACAAAGACAAATGTCAAAGGATTCATGTGTTGGTAATATGTGAACAATTACTATGTTATCATCAACATACAACACTTTAATTTCATATGATCTTCATTTGAAGATTTTAGAATAGTTTCTTATATTTTCATCTCATCTCAGAATATGAGGATGAAATTGGGAAGATAATAGTTCTCTTCTAAACAACAAATCTTTAATCTATTATTTCATCAAATTTTCATTTATATTTTTCTATTTTTTATTTTACATTTGAGTTGTGCTTGAACTTATTTGTTAATATTGTTAAGTCATATAATTCTATAGATTATATAAGAGTAACAAAATACTATTTATTTATTTCCTACTTATTTTTACTCTGATGACAACTGTTGAAGAGGCTTCGTGATAATCCTATACTACCTTGTGTGGTTTTGTAAATTGTATACCTAATCTATGTTTTAGATCTATTTATTATTTAATAAAAACTCATGGCCGCAAGTGACTCTCAAGTAGACATGATTAGGTCTCTCCATGAGGCTGAACCTATTATATTTATTTCCACATCACGTTTTTTAGTTTTTTCTCACAATAATTTTAGGATAGATTATCTTTTTAAATCCCTTTTTAAATTCAATAATTTGATAGTTAATTTTAAGAAATATTTAATATATTATGCTTGATATGACCAGGTTTGTTTTAAAAATTAATGTCATTAAAAAATTATTTTAAGTGGGAGGTGATCGAGCCTTTGAGAAACAATTAAAAAATATTGAATAATATATCTATAATATTTTAGATAAATTTTCTATTTTCTAAATTTGGGTATTTTGTTTTTAATTATTTAAAACAATATTTTTTATTTGAAGATCAATTCACCCCTATTTAGCTCATCACACTAAAAATAGTTGAAATATTTTAAAAATTATGATTCAAGATATATGTTGTATAAGTGTTTTATCAATGACATTATGGTTATAAATATCATGAAATATCTGACTGTTTTTATGATGTGTTTTTATGTTATGTATTTCAAAGCATATATGGAATGATACCATAAAAGAGAAATAGTATTTAGTGGTAAGGTGATATTTTATGGAAAACACATGATTGAGGGATATATAACCATTAATATATTTTTTATATTGAGATAATAATTATTATTTTCAATAATGTGATGATTGATATTTATAAAATAAATCGATAGTGTAGAAAACCATGGAATTGATTATTGGTTTGATAAAAAAAAAAATTTATGTTACCTTTTATATAGTTTACTAAATTTTTTGATCTATTGAATATATTAAACTAACAATGTTTTTATTTAAGAAATAATGATAGAGTTATTTTTTTGAAGTATTTATTTTTTAATTTAGGATTTCTGGTGATTAATGTTATTTTGAAAATGTATTAGCATTTTTTATGTGAATATATTATCTAATATTGAATTATTTGGTTTGATAAACTATGAGTAACTTTATGTTGTTTGGGGACTAAATATTATTTTATTTTTATAAATTTAATGACCTTATTTATAATAATTTGTGTTTTGAATTTGGTTAGAAATATTTTAGAGGAATCAACTGTTTAAATACTTATGGAATGATTTTTTCTGAACTTTGGGTGTTATTGTTATTGTTTTCAAGAATAATGTATTATTTTATCATATATGGATTTAGAGATTTTGGGTAACCAATGATGAGATTTTTTTTGGTAAATATATAGGGATATGAGAAATAAATTTTTATTCTTTTATGAATCTTAGGACTAATTAAAATTATATTTTAGTGCTTTGGGCTCATAAAATTCAGTTTTAATTTTCATTTCATAGATTATCTTATGATGTTTAAATTGATGTAGCAAAACAAAAGGATGAAATTGTATATAAAAAATTGAATGAATTCAAGAAATCATATTTTATCATGTTCCCCATCTTGATTGTAAAATATTATTTTAAATTCAGGAAAATGTAATTAAAAATTGTAATACATTTACCATTATTTATGAAATATTTATGTTATTCTAATCCCTCTTCGATTTATAGTTTTTGGATAACTAATATTCTGATGAACCACTTCTCTATCACTCTATATTTGGCCATATATGTTATTTTTCATATCTATTTATATATTTTAACATCCTTAAAATTTCATCATTGTCTAGGAAAAATATTATGTGTGATTTCATGAAAATTATATGCTTCCCACTTACCATTTTAAATGGACGATTTACTGGACCCTTATACAATGTCAGTTTTCAACAAGTTATTTTAAAATAGTGAATATTTCATTATTGAGCTAAAAATTTCATGGATAGAATTTATTTAATTAGTCACTATGTTGTCGATTGAAGAAATATTTTTTAAGAAAATAATCCACCAAGATGTTAAATTCCATAAAATATTCTTAGAACATACTATGGTAGCTTGAACAATAATAAAATAGTTAAATTCCAACCAAATATTACCCCATGAAATAATTGAAGTGCATTAAATAACCTTAATTACACCCAAAATTTCAGAATCAAGTGTAGAAGAAAAACCAAAAAAAATAAATAGGAAGTCTAAAGAATACCCAATATGATTTATAAAGATAGACTGATAACCCAAAAGACCTAGATGACCCCTTTATGTATCCTCAGTATTGATTTCAGTTCATCTTGTGAAAGGTTATTTCCAGAAAACATCAATCATTCCATAATTTGGATAACAATTACCTCTAATATCAAGCTACCATAACACCGAGAGATCATGTTCGGAGTTAATGAAAAACCCATTTGTACTAAATAAGATTATTTAATAACAAATAATAATAGATAATGAGTAGTTTGAATAAAAAACTTAACCTGGTCATGTAACCACTTGTTTCGAGCAATCCAAATAAGGGAGATAAATTCTGATGTGGAATCCCAAAAGAGACTCAACAATTTTGGGGGAAACTAATGTGGAGACCAAAAATTTTCAATACCACGACCAGAGAACATTCATGGATGAGAGATTAAAACATATCAAAAATATTACACCACATTGATGACACTATATCACAGCTCAATAATAAATGATCAACATAATCACTGTGTCTGGTTTAGAGAACATGAGGAACATAGGGAAATGCTGCAGTTCTAAAAAAAGTGATTAGTCTTATTCTTACCATGGTCCAATCCCCAGAAAAAGATTTACCATGAGAGAAGAAAGATGTTACAAAGAATCTTTAACATGTAGTTGAAGTTTAATTCCAAATCAACCATATGGTTGTAGAAAGCCTTTGAAGTAAAAATTCCATTCATTGAGGGATCCCAAATCATGGAATTTCTTTTTAGGAGGGAAAGAATATCTGTTGAAAATAACTCTAATGATTTCTCAAAACTCATTTAAATTGGTCAATTGATCTGATGTTTTATGGAAACTATTTTAATTTTTAATGATGAGATAATGGCATTAAATTACGAACCTACACTAATAGAGTTCTTGTGACTGTTTTAGAAAAATCAAGTAATACTTTTTATAAACCTATAACCTAATTTCATTGGATGTTTTATGGTATTAATTTATTTTGGATTAATAAAATGCATTATTTATAATTTATAATTTTATATTCAAATTCAATTTTTTTTATTTATTTTTGGGAAGTTAACTATGTAAATGGTTCAAACAATTTCTTTAATTATGTCACATGATAAATAAAAACTAATTAAATGTATTAAAATTTATAAAATATTATATTTTTACAAGTGAATGGGATATGGTCTATTATATAAACAATTTCCAACTTATAGGTCAATTTTTATTATATTAAATAATTCATGAACCTTAATGAGTTATAAATATTGATATCATAGTAATCATCAAAATGGTCCATAAGGCGTTAAACATAAGATAAAAGGGTTAAAAACCCTTAAAATTGTACAGATATTATTTTATGGGACTATTTAGATTTATTTCTATCCTATATTCTAAATATATAAATTTGATGCACTTGAACATGAAAATTAATTTATAGTAAATTAATATTTAAGGTAGTTTTAATGGTTCCCCTGTACTCTCTTATATATGATCTACAACTCACCTATTAGATCATAAAAACCTTACAAAAAAACTAATTACCTTCTTGACATTCATTATAGTTGCTATGGTATTCTAAAAATAGAATCCTTATTTTCCATAATTAGAAATCCCAAGGAGGTTCATCAAAGGGAAGTCAATCATCTTAATAGAGTATTTTATTTTTTATATTCTTCCACCTTCTTAAATTTTTTTCAATACATTTCATTATAATAACATCTGTAAAAAAATACACGTATTTTTTATTATGTTAGTTGAATAACCTTATTAAACCTATTTTATATCAAACGGTAAATTAATGTATCTCTCATGCATAAATGTGGAATCCCACCTCCATAATGCAATACGATTAATTATCCATCAACTCCACACATTGATATTTATAATCATGAATTTATAAAATATTGTATTATTTACTATATTATTAAGGTTATATAAAGTTGAATGATTTATTTCCTTTTATTCTGTTATATCCATAAAAAAATGGAGACTTCACTCATGCATTTGTATGGATCATAGTCTCTATGAACAGTTTAATTCATTTTCCCATATATACATTTTATAGAGGGATAAAAATATGTATATGATGAATATATATGATATTTATATCATTATAAATGTTCTATAGAGATGGAACTCAGATAAAGAAGAATGTTCTACAACAACCAAACCAAAATTTAAAGGAAAATTGAAAGACGTAACACCTTGGTATGTCTATTTTAATGATGAATTATTGATAAATAGTTGTTTAAATGTTTTAATTGGATCATATATTAAATTATAAGTTTATATATGTTTATTTTATAGAATTATATTAAATTTAAATATATTATATTGGAGGTTATAATTCTTATAAATAAAGTAAAACAAAAGTTAAGGGTTCATTTTCTCAATATTCTTTCATTGAGACATGTTTGATATTATGCACCTATTTATGCTTATCAGGCACATATAATTCCCATCTAAAATATTATATAATTGATTATTTTTTAATTAATGGTATTTAAATTTATAATTGAGGTCATTTCATCCAAGGGGTTTTGATTCAAACATTACTAATTTTGTTAGATTTAATAGTCTCAAATTGTCTTCTTTAAGACATATGTTATGTCATATACCAATGTAATTTTATGAGGTGTGTCTACTAACCATTTTATTTTTTCTATAATTAATATTTTTTTTATTTCATTTAACAAATCATTTTATTTTATTTATTTTATGGAGGTTATGATTCCAAAGATACAATAGTAGAAAGAGTTTTACACCACAATATCATTTTTACTAGTATTGTTTATGCATAAATATGTGATAGAAAATTATAACAATGTTATTTCAAAAATATTAAAAAATTTATTATAATATGGTTGTTTTTGTAGGTAAAATGTTTTACATTCATTTCACTCTCTTTAGGTATTCATGATAACAAAATAATGTTTTTAATGAAAAATGAAATTGTTTTATTATTTAGTAAAAAATATTTTTAACCCATGCCCATGTTTTCTTTAAAATGTTTTCAAGAATATTTTTATTATTATTAAACAAGTGTTTAAATAAATTTTTACCTATTTTTTACTTTCTATAAGAAGTATTAATATGAATCTTCTTATAATTTTTTAATTAGGTACTTTTGAATTTTTATTGAAAATTTGAAAGGATTCATTGTTTTAAAATACACAACTTGATTAAAATTACCCACCATAAATACCACTAAATTCATTAAATATTTAATTTCAATGTGATATTATTATTATTAAGGATTTTTTCCATTAAAAATTATAAAATTATTATATTTTTCAATATTTTATTTTTTTAAAATGTTATTTAACTCATGAAAAGTTCTAGTGATATTTCGGAATAATTATTCATCTATAATAATAACCGTTGATGCTAGCTATCTTACACTATGAATATTTTTCTATGATACCATAAATATTATTTATCTTGATGTGTTATGGTTATAATAATGACATTTTTATAAAACCCATTTTATTTTCCATGAGTTATGTTATGATGAGTGATAAATGTTTTCATGGTCATTTGGCATACATATGAATGGATTATGATTATGTACGAGTCAGTTATACTATTACTCTACATGTAACATGCTAAATAGTCTTGTTTTATGATATTAAACGGTACATATGAGGTTCTACTAAGAACAGAAATGGTAAATAAAAGTTTTTAGAGAAACCAAAATAGATTACACAGGAGTTTATATCAAGATGAAAAGTAAGTATAAGGGAGGTTTACCCAATCCCAGGAGATGGTACAAAAGAGATTATCCCATGCCCAATGTTGGTACATCGGTGTCTATCCTCAGAATAATAGGTGATGAATTTCTTGTTAGGTATCTTTGAAATACTATTTCTATGATAATGATTATTCCACACATTATGCCATAATTTTAAGACATGATCATATGATTATGATATGTTATCCTAGATAATGAATTTTTATTCTATTATGATTACTATAATATGAACTTCCTTGATTTAAAAAATGAATTATAAATAAGATCTATTAATTTTTTGGTATGATTTTGTATTTTTTGTGTGTGCATGTTCTCATAACCTTGGGGTTATTTTATGCTTAGAAGTGATCATTGACTAATATCTCCCATGTATACCTTACTAAGAATCTGAGCTCACCCTTTATAATATTTTCCTTCCCTAAAAGGGTACTAATAAGAATTTATTTACTAGATATTTTGAAGATATTTTTATATATAATTTCATTACCTTTCTATTATCAAAATAAAATTAACCTTTATGGTCCACAAACATGTATAATTATTATATTGAATAATTATAAATAAAAAATAATTTTATATATATGCATATTAATCTTGGGAATCTATAATTATTGGGTTAATTATCATTTTATTTATAAAAAATATTTTAGGATTTTAATAGAAAATTACCATTGATGATCTTGGTTAATCCTAAGGATTCAAAGATTGAAAATAATATGACATGATTTACACCTAGTGTAAATAATTTTTCATGATTATATGATTTATAACTATGATTATTCTATGTCAAACTTTTTCTGCCTTTGTTAATTTATGGAACCAAAAGGTATCTAGTAGATGATGAATGTGATAGATGATATAGTGATTATACTTATGAGAATCAAATTAAAAAATGATATTGAATATAAATCTTTGGGATTATACATAACTAGCTACATTGATATATAATTAACAAAAATACTTAGGCAAATTTCTGAATGATTAAAATGAGAGAAATATCTAGTTTTATGAGGACCCTGTATGAAAGAAGAATTATCCTCACAGATGTTAACAATTTGGGATGAATCAACATGGGAATTGTATTCAAGGAATGAAATAGTGTTTTAGTCCACGAAAAGAAGAACATAGTGAAAGAAACATCCATGAAAAAAATGGGATGTTTAGTTAATAAAATTGTTTTGAATAAACATTTAGATAAGCTATATACTTAGGTTAAATATTATAAATGTGAAAATTATGGGAGTTATGAAAATTAATTTACTAGAGGGAAAACTCAAGAAGATGATTCTAAATTCTGTACATGTAAAGGTATTACTGTTAATAATGAAGAGAGTATAAATGACATATGAAAGGTATAAATTATTTTAATAGAATTTATTTTATAAAATTAAATTTTTTTTTAAATTAAGGATTGATTCATATTTCATATTATAGGAATAAATAATTACCTAATAATATGATGAATCCTAGATAGTGGTTTAATAATTAAAGTAAATGAGTGTTTATATATTGAGAATTGATAATTATGAAGTAATAGTTTTTTATCAATTATATCATGGTTATAGAAAACACAACACAAATAAGTATTTTCCTATTACATTTTATCATTAAGGATATGAAAGAATAAGTTGAACGATACCAATAACCATGGAATGTTATTTAGTGAAACGATGATGTGTTTGTAAAAAACATAACTAAGGTATAAATAACCACTAATACACAACTAATGTTGAGAAAATAATGATTAGTTGTGATAAAAAGATGATCCATACAAATAAGGTATTTTGGATAGTGTTGACGTCTACAGAAATCATTTGCGATTTGTTGAAAAAGTTATTTAGTTTTGTCGTTATTACATTTGTCTATTTATAAAATATACTTGATAGTTTTTATAGTGTTAATTGTTGGAATTATTTATGTTTAAACTGAGGTTTTATGGTGATTTGGACTATTATTACGTTTTAGAAGATGATATCATCATGGAATTCTTATTTTTGGTACGTGAAATTAAGAGATACTTTATGTTTTTATGGATTATAGTTAAGTTGATTTTGGATTTTTTTTCTTTTGTTTTAAATTTTTGGGTTTCAAATACTAGTTAATAATTTTTTAAAGAGTTTTATAATTTATTCATTTATTGAATGAATTATGTAGATCTTGGGGTATTATTCTTGAAATCTGTGAGAATAATCTTTCAAATGATAGTTTATTCATAGTAAATTTCTTTGAATGTAAAATACATTTATATTTTTGGTAACTGAATAGGGAAAATAGTAATATATTGTCTTTCTTTTATAGATCTTATGATCTATTTGAATATTATTTTTTGTCTTTAGGGATGAAAAGTTTATATTTTTAGTAATCATTGGAATAAATGATGATAATTAGTGGAGTACAATTAAAACATGCATCCAAAGGATGAAATTAAATTTATGGATTTCAAAAAATCATGTCAGTATATTTAATTATATTTCATGGTAATGTTATTCCTGAACTCCTAGAAAAAGGATCTTGAAAATGAAAATGTTTTCATATATATAAATATATAC
This sequence comes from Viscum album, assembly GCA_963277665.1. NCBI lineage: Eukaryota > Viridiplantae > Streptophyta > Magnoliopsida > Santalales > Viscaceae > Viscum > Viscum album. The sequence continues at coordinate 153,061,356 of OY728157.1, forward strand.
TAGGGATTCATAGCCCTTTTCACCCATAACTGACTTAAGGTTATGTGGTCATTAACATTATGATGATAGTGTTATCTATATATCAATACTGCTCTGTAGACAATATAATTATCTTCTATATCCAAAATTTTACATCCGACTAATTCTCTCTTTATCTGGGAACCCAATTATGTGTTATTTTAGGTTACGTTAATGATTTACACTTCCTGTTTTAAAATACGTTTTATTATCACTTTATTCATAGTGGGCTTTTGACAAATGAGTTTTAAAATATTGATGCCTTTATTACCTAGTAAAAATTTTGAGGATGAAATTTATTTTAGGGGGGATTATTAAACAATATAATATTTTCGATTATATTTTTCCTATATGTAACTTATAAAATTTTTATACCATTCTTGACACACAACACCAAGCATAAAATGAACCATAATGTATTATAACCTAATTGTTAAAATGATGGTAAGAATATGAATAAACTTATTATAAAAAATATTTACAATTTTTATATATAATTAAAATGTATTGATTAATTCATATTTAATAAATACTAAATTTTTAATAAATCCATTTTATACATTAAAAATGTTTTTTTAAATGTAATATATGGATATTTAAATTAATTTCTTCCTTTTGGAAATTTTATTTTTCGGAGTTAATATTTTTTAAAAAATATCATAAAAATATCATCTTAGGGTGAATTTTATGTATTTTTGTAAAAAGATTTCTTCCCTAGTTAATAGTGTTAATAACGATTTTTGAAAAATTGTAATTTATTTTCATTAAATCATGTAATAAAAATGTCTAATAATTATTTTTTATTTCTTATTTATGTAAAAAATCTATACATTAATTATATATAATCTATTAATTACAAAGGAATAAATATTGTAATTTTTTGGGTTTAGGTTAATTTCCCGACTTAAAGACACATTATGAATAACTATTTTTATTCGTGCAATGTGTTTTTATCTTAATTAATAAAACAATTAATTATTTTTTAATGATATTAATGGAATTTTCTTATAAAATATAAAATAAAATATTTAAAAATTCATTCTAATGTTTTTACTAGGAAATGAATAAATGAAAATTCAGTTTTAAGCTAATAAATAAATTTTTATAAAAATTGGTTTTCGTTGTGCTTTTTACACAAATTTGAAATTAAATTTGACAACTTATTGAAATTAAATCTGTTAAAATTTATTGAAAATTTTAAATCATCATAATGAATATAATTTTATAGGGTCAACTTAATTTTTGTTCATAATGAATTGAAAAATATTAGAATTTTGTTACAATAATTACTGTTAAAACTGGTTTTCTATGGATAAGAAAACCCCATACTTGTGTAATTATTCTTGGTTATTGGGTTTTCAACTTTATATTATATTATTTTAAATTTATTAGACATTATTTTCATCTTGATCAAAAATGTGACCATATATTATAGATATCTATTATGAAATTTCATGTGTGTCATTCCCCTCACTTATAAAAGGGAACCATTTATCCTCCCTTATTAACAATATTTAAGCCTTCTATCCCATAAAATACCTAGCCAAGAAAATTATTATATTCCTTCACTTCATCATTGATCCCAATTAATTATCCTAACTCTAATCAATCAATGATTATAGATTAAGACAAAATAGGTCTCTCAAAGAAGAGGTATAAATATTTTTAAAGCTCTTTAAATTTTATTTATTCTTCCAACATCTATAAAACACTCATATCCATTAAAATATTATGAATTTACTATCATAAACATACCTGTATATTATTATGAATATGTAGAGTCCATTTCCCATTACTTCTCCAATCAATGGGAAATGAACATATCACTCATTCTTACATGTGGGCTACTGCCTCTACATAGCGATGTAACCCATTTTCCATCACCAAATTTAATTTTGGGTTATTATAATGGATTTAATTTTATATATTATAATTAATAAATAATTATTATTCATTAATTATAAGATATTATTACCATCCCGTCTGTTGGAAAATGATAATTTTCCTCATGCGCAATGCAGACAAACCCCTCCACGAAGCAGTGTGAATTTTTTTCATTTATACATTAAATGAATGCTAAAAAATAAGAATTAATGAATATATATTATATTTATGATATAATTATTATTATTTAATGGTTAATTTTTTTTATCTTTCATGGTTTCTATATATCAAAAAGTGGGTCCATCAATCGTGTGTACGTACGGATTGCCGCCTCTATGAAGTGATGTAATGGATTTTTCATTTTTAATTCATATAAATGGTTGTAAAATATTATATAATGATTAAATATGATACTTATTTGATGATTAATATTATAGAAATGATTTATCCCCAGTCAAAGGGTAATTACCGTGACTATCGAACCAATACATTCAAGAAAAATGAATCTTTTATCAAAAGAAACATTGATTTTAATAAATAATTATTAGTAAAATGATGTTAAAATGTTGTAAGTGTATTATATATGTTATTAAAATTTTTAATGTTTTTATGGTATATAATTATAATAAATATAATTTTTTTATACAACAGTTTATAACACTTATGAATCAAGTCAGTTATAAGGTAATCGTTCTTCGTCTGAATTTTATTTTATTGAGACATGTTGGATGTCATGAACCTATTTTTGTTTATGCGGATTATATTATGATACATTGAAAGGTTATATAATGTATAATTCTTAATTTTTGGTATTATATTTTATAATTCAAATTATTTCATTCAAGGATTTTTTATTTGAAAATTACCAAATTGGTAAGGATTTATTCACTGAAATTGTCTTCTTTGAGACATATATTTTGTTATACACCAGAATTATTTTCTGATGTATCTATAATGAAACATTTATATGTTGTGTCATGAATAATATTATTGTAATGGGTTTAATATTTTATTTTTATTTTATTTATTTCATGATATTATAATATAATTCCTACCAAAGCAAGAAGGGTTTAATATTGGATTATCATTTTTATTAGGAATATTTATACTTATATGATATGTATCACAAAAAATTTAGGTCTTTCTTTTACTCAGGTTATTTTTTACAATTATAATTTAAGCTATGAATTTTATTTTTCCACGTAATTGAATATCCCAATGAACTTTTTTATGGAATACTGACTTTTTTACATCAATAATAAATATTTTCTTTAATGCCTTTATTTTCATTAAAATGTTTTCAAAAATATATTTCAAATTCTCCAAAAATTATTTAAGGTCATTTTTAATTAAATCTTAATGTTTTATCAAGGTTGAAATTGAATTTTATTATCATTTTCGTAATACGGTACTTTTATACTTTATACCAAAAATGAGAAACGTATCATTATTTTAACATACACTACATGAATGAAATTTCCTACCATCATGAATAGTATTATATATATATATTACTTTACCAGTATAAATGTTATTTTAAAATTAAAATTTTAACATAATTTTTGGAATATTTTTATATTCTAAAATTAGTGATTTCAAATTGATAGTTGTATTTTCCATAGGAAATGTTCTAGTGGTCTTTTAATGTTATTTTCATATATAATGAAATCCTTTGATGTTTCTTTTGATTTACTTTAGATATAATCCAATTTTAATATATTTATTATTTCTTAAGATGGTTTTTGTTAAGTATTATGAAATATCTATTAAATAGATTCACTTTTCCAAGTGTTATTATTGAATGGAACGATAAATGATTTAATGATCATATGACATATATATAAATGGATAATGTATATATTATGGGTGGGTCCATTATAACCTTCTAATTCATTCATTAAAGATTTATATTTATGAAATTTATGTGCACACATATGGTTTTCTAAATCCAAAAATAGAGTATATTGGATGTTATACCCAGCCCAAAAGATGGTACACTAGAGGTTATCACAAGACTAAAGTTGGTACATGCATGGTAATCCAAATCATATTATGTAATGAATGTCTTGGTGGGTATCCTTGAAATTATATTTCTTTGTTTATGACTGTGTCACTCATTATTCTACTCTTTTATGACATGATATTATGACAATGTTACACTCTCATGGAACCTTTTGTTTGATTCCTGTATGATTCATGTCTCATGAACTTCCATGATTTTTTCAAAGACTTGTGATTATGATCTATGAATTAGAGGTTATGGATTTCAAAAGTTAATATAATGTTTCCATACCCTTCTAATCATATTATTCATAAATGATCATTTTTTTGTCCCTTTTCTCCCACAACTAGCATATGATCTCACCTTTTATTATGTTACATTTCACTAAGATATGAAGCAATATTTTAAGTATGACATGTATATGAAGTGTTCTAGTTTTGAAGAATGTAAAATGAGATTATATACATATTTTGAGTACCCAATTTTTCATGTTTCATTGTTTCAAATGACACTAATCCTTTATGATTATGGAATATACCATAATTATATATAATGAATATTAATATAATGATATGTAATATTTATATATGTAATTATTGGGCCACTATGGGTAGAATCAATGGCATTAAATCCATTGAAGAAAATAAGTGGATTGAGAAAATTTATAGAATGGATTCTGGATTATGAGTAATGTATATTAAAGACCATATAATTGAGAAGGAATTGAGATACCTACTATTAAGGGTAAATCATGTGATAATGGGGAATGATAAAGTGGAAGGATTGAATATTAAAGACTTTTAACTAGTATTAATATCTATAAAAATATGTTTTTCATTCAATGTTCAATATAATAAAAAAATAATATCCATTTTTATGGTTTTGGTGGATATTTATGAAAAAGTAGTGACCCTAAACAAGAATGTAATGTTTTGATTATAACATCACTTTATTATATTTTATGTATTTTTATCCATTTTTTTCCCATTTGTATTTTATGTGTGGTTATGGGTATTTAATAGTGTTTTTGATTCTTTTTATTGGTTTAAAATAGGTAGTTGTGCTATAGTGATAGTGATCATGGTATGAAAGGGGTGGATATGGAATAGACGATCTTATTGTGGTGTAGCATGTTTTGGAGTTTCTTACCATTCTATAATGGTAATGGTGTGGATGATTTTGTTATAACATGGATGATTTTTATATTTCATCCATTTTAGGTGCAACAACAAATTGGAAATCATGTTTTGGTGTGGAGGCTTGAGTAACAAAGTTGGGGTCATTTTTCCTTTTCTATCATAACTATGTTGTAGTAGGGTACCTCTAGTGTAACCACTTATTATTTTTTAGAGTATATGATGTGTTGTTTTCTCTTACATTATGTCCCTTTCCTAGTTTTATAAATATATGTCTTGGAGCTCACTTCATATCTTCAAAAAGACTTTGACCGTCACCACTACAACATATTCTGTTGCACATGACCATGGTCTGACTTTTTTAAGTAGTTTTCACCATGGTACCAATGACCATTTCATCGTATTTTTTTAATATTTAAGAATCCCAAGACAAATTTTATATTAAAAACTCCTCCCATTTGTACTAAATCAGATCATTTGTATTTTGGAGGCTCTCAAGAGAGTATTTTTGCTTCTCCATCCCATTTTCTCTTGAATCTTTGTAATGGTGGATGTTTTTTATCTCATTGTAGTAAGTTTATATTCTTTAATTTGGTTTTATAATTTTTCTTCTACCACATTATTCGATAATGATATATCCTAATGTAATTTATATATATAAACATTGATTTGGTGGATACTGATAATACAGATTCCTTTTCAATCTTTCCCACCTTCACTTCTCTGTTGGTGGATCCCATTTTGTATGATTGATTGATTTGTTTTGTGTCCTAAAGGATGGTGGTTTCATATGGATTTTAATAACAATTGAAACCATGATTTCTAACATGAATTAGATTTTATTTTCAATTACTTAATAAAACATGAATTCTTATGTTTTAAATGATTGATTTCAAAGGAATAAAATTTTGAGATAAAATTCATTTTTCAAATGCTTTGAAAATATAAGGTGGATTTTTAGAAAATATTGATTGAAATGAGAAATTATTTGATGAAATTATGGGTTGGTAATTATTGAAAAATATGGATTCAAATGAAATATTATTTTGAAAGGGATGAATTTTATGATAAACCTATGTTTTTTTTAGAAATTTAAATTGAATGTTGATACCTGAAATAGGGAATTTGAACTAGGAATGATGTTTTTTTATTTAAAATGAATGGTTTTACCATGATTCATTAATTTTCTTGATTTAATAACATCCATTCTTGGGTTACTAGGATAAGAATTTTAGGACTATGAGTACAAAGCAATGGATTGATGAAAAAACTCTAACAATGCGATGTTCATCATGATTACCCGTGATTGGGTGTCGATTGATTATATTCCAATGGCCGAACCCTTAGGTACGTACACACACAAACAATTGGATACAATGATTAATTGAGTAGTGTGAATATCCTATAGCCATAAACAAAACAAACATCAGTCATATGACCATGGTGATTCATTTTTATTTAAGTATACATTACTGTGATTTTGAAATTATTTATTCACATATACATTACAATTAATGCATGTTTTAATTTAATTATATTATTGATATATATTCTGTTTTTTTAGAGAATGGTTGGACTAAAATGTATAAAAATATTATATTTCCTTTAAAAAAAATTAAGCATAAATTGTTTATTTTTATTCGAACATATTATGTCACATTTGGTAAAATCTTATTATGGTATTTTCTCACACCATACCATTTAATTTGGGAGTTTAATGATTATATTATTATTGGTTTAATAAAAGGAAAATAGACACTTAGGGGTGGTGGTTTTTCTTGATTCTTGAGTCCCTTGAGTGATGGTGGTGACCGGAGGATATATGGTCATAATGTTACATGTGTATTATGAGACTTTGTATTGATAGATTTTTTTTCATATGTTTTGGATGATGTTCTATTTGGTTTTATTGTTTATCTTCATGTGTTACTTTTCTCCTAAAGTAGTTTTCGGTATAGTGATTTTGTCATATTTTATTTTGATTCTTTTTTTAGGGGTGAAATCATTCCTATTTTCCATTTGATTATTCTATAGTTCTACTCTCCATCTTGTGTTGATCGATAAAACCCTTCAAGTCATTTCATGACCAACCCATGTAAAGGTATGTGGTGATATTTATGTTGGTCCATCGAAAAGTGGTATCATAGGTGTAGGTTGAGCCTATTTCCTTGTTGTCAGAATGTAGTTTTGGATGTCGTTGTAGGCATGGGGTATGTTTTTTAGGAACTGAGGGGCAGTTATGAGTATGTTCATGACTAGGTCATATCATAAAGAGCCTTATGATTCTATGGGGATTTTGGAATGTTGTTCATAAGGAATAAATTGATCAGATTCTACTATTATTCCCAACTTCATCTTAGTACCTTGTAATGATATAAATTTTAATTTTATCGAATGGAATTAATATTATTATGTATATTGATTATGTTAATGATATGGATATACTTAATGATGTTTTTTGTTCTTACAAATGCTTTTTTATGGTTCCATTCCTTAAAATGATGTTTGAATTTACCCATGGATTGAGATTCTAATTAATCATGGAAAGTTAACACTCTAGTTTCATAGAACATAATTGATATAGTCATTAATACAATCCAATATTTGGGATATATATCCTCAACCGTTCCTTTTCAGGCTCTAAATGTGAAACTTCAAAGGGATTGAACTATAGATCATGTTTAATAGTTTTTTTAGCTGAATCCACTATCTTTACAAGGAAAACATGATCCTCAATATATAGAAGATTTATTGAGAAACATTGGTTTTCTTTTTTAGTTCCTAGAAATTCCTAATTTGATAAAGGTGAAATGTGCCACCTTTAATATTGAAGGGACTATTTGGAGATAGTGGGAGTCAATGGTTATGATAGAGAAACATGAATGATTGGCATCAACAGAATGTAGTAATATTTTCCTAGAATAATTATATCCAAATTTGATGGTTTTATAAAATTATATAATTTTATTAACCTTAAATAAGTTAATAGAACTATGACTTAGTATGAAGCCACTTTTCTACACATGTACAGTTTTCTATAATGGTAGTGATGAATGGGAATATGAAGTCCCGGATATTATAGATGGGAATCCGATTCGATATTGGTTCACATATTTTCTTAGTTAAGCTTAGTTATTATGTGGATGTTTTTGATAAAGTGTTTATGGAAGACATTTACCTGTAGGGTATGTCTGGGTTGATGAGAGTTCCACTTAATCAAAGTGTAATTTCAATTTGTTCCATTAATGTAAACATGAAGAGTGATGATTCTCATGATGGATCTCAATTGTAGGAATAATCTAGAATGTTGGGAAAATCCCTCAAGGTGACATTGTTGTATTTTTCGGTTGATTGTGTTTGTCGACAAATCAAGTTTCTATGGTGAATTTTCAAGTTCCAAAGATATTATTGAAAATCAATGTTGACAAAGAACCATGAAAAAGGAATGGATGATCTGAAGGTGGTATAAAAGAGAAGTACAAGGTGGCACCATTTCCCAGTGTTTGCCAAATTTTTTGGGTCCAAAATTTGGAGTTTGGTGAGCATTGCAAAAGAGGATATCCTTGAAGATCGCATTTATATATTGAAAAGGAATGAGTTTTGTGAAGATAAGCTTCATGGATTGAATTTCACGAAGACAAGAAGAATGTTGATGCTGTTCTTCGCGATTACGTCAAGCTTCATGAATGGCAGAGGTAGAAGTGCATCACAGTGGTGAAGGGATTTGTGAGGGTGCTTCAAGGAAAAGGCGTGAAGGAATTGCTGGTGATGTTCCAAGATTAGAAAATTTCTGTGGTACTTCACGATATTGAGAGAATTTCAGTAGAAACCTCATTGATTCATGATTTTTGATGATGTGGCATTGACTTCGCACAGAAGGATTGAGGGTTGGTGGAATCTCCTATAAATAGAGGCCGGTCCCCTTGAGAAAAGTATAGAGTTTTTTGAAGAAAATATATTTCTATAGGTTCGCAAATGTGATTCGTGAAGGTAGTGTTCTTCGCGAAAGAGAGGAGCTTCGTAGCGGCTAATCTAGCTCCACGAAGGAAGTGCGCTTCGTTAGGCCGCGTGCTCTAAGGAGTGTGCTTCATGAAGAGGCAGTATCTTCACGATGACCTAAGATTTGAAAAGGCTTGAGCTTTGTGAAAAGGCAAGAGCTTCGTGAAGCCTTGTTTGAGCTTTATGAAATTGGGAGTCTCATGAAGTATGGTGCTTTGTGAAGTTATTTCCCAAGTAATTGCTCAGTTTTCAGGGGAAAAGGGTTATTAATCAGTGGATAAACTTTGAAATTCAATTGAGCATCTATAAATAGTTGAGGATGAATTCATTCATGAAAATGAAGAGTCTAACAGGTCTATAAAATCTGATTGGATCTTCTGAAGAAGTAGTGAGGTCACATCAGTTGATAGAGTAATGAGTTCTAAAATTGTGATTGGTTGTAAACTAGGAGGGATAGTGAATTTTCTTCCAACTTTTAGACATCAGTGTGCTTATAGTGGAATTGGTACATCGGTACACTACTGGTGTATGCTCCTTGGACGTATCCTATTGAGGATGAACCATGTAAAAATCGTTTTGTCTGGTGCATTCTTAATGGTTTGTTCATACTCTACATCGGGAAGGATAGAGAAGGGGTTTTTGTCTAACAACAAAACAAGATCAAAAGGGAAAGTCATTGTAATCTGTCATACCCTGATTCACCACCCCTCTCAGTGTATTTATCCTAGTTGACTAATTAGTCACTGAAAGTGGATAATATTCATTGTTAAAATATTAATATTAACTTTTATCAAAATGCATAAACACCAATTTTAGTCCAATTTAGAAATTGAGCTTCATTTCCCATCATGGTGTAATTCATGCTTAAAGTGTCAATTTGGGCCCACTCAATAAATCGCCTTTGAAAAATAAATTGTTCATAATTTTAATTTTATATTTTTTATATGATTAATAACTTTATTTGGAACATTTTATCCTTCAGGATTGATGGATGAATCCCAAGGAAAGATATAGATTTTTCCCCTGAATTCAAAAATTTGCTTGAAAAAGCATAATGGGCCTAAGGCCCATCAAACCAATGTGGGGCCCAAAAACCAATCCCAATGAAGCTCAAATTTATAAATTAGAAAGTAAAAAAATTCTTGGATCATTTTATTAAACTGTGGCTGGAGCTAATTTTGAATTTTTCACGATGATAAATCGATTTGAAGTTGATATTTAAATGGTGGGCCCGACATTAATGCACAAAATTTCATCCCACAATTTCAACCATAAAATCCAAACGGCTGGGAAAAATTTTATGAACATTTTACATCTCATAGAGGACAGATGGAAGAGAAAATTTCCTTTCTACAAGACCTCCATATTTGGTCATCTTTAGAAATGCACACATCAAAACGGTGGACAAATCTGGCTGGTTTTGTGGTCAACTTTTTAAACTCAATTTCCTTTTGATTCTTCACCTTAATTTTGACTCTATTAATTTATGGGGGGTAAATTTATTGTTGGGGGGTGGACCTAAGGCTCATAATATGCCTATATAAGGAGATGGTGGTGAAGGGAATGTAGATCTCATATTTTTCTTATCATCTTTGGTGCTTTGTTACATTGTATTGTTATGCTATCAATTTGTTGTTGTAATCGTTCTTCATTCTAATGTATGTCTTTTGAATAACACTAGTTCTTAGTAAATGTTATTATTCATCTTTTATTCAGTTCTTCTTCATATCATGTTGATACTGTTGCATTATGGTGTGAACTTTTCCACACCAAACCATGTGATATTTTTCGCACAATAGTGGAGTGATTGTTATTTTTGTTTTTTTACTTCTTCAATTCTTCCCTAATGAGCCTACATCCCAATTCTATTAGGAACATGTCATCAATGGAGGGTTAAATCTTTTATGTGTTGATCCAAGGGGGTATCAAGGGGCAGGATTGGTTGTTATTTATTGATCTATAAATGTTATTAATATCTTTTATTTGAGTTTTTTTGTTCATTGATTTTCTCTCTTCCTCTTCCATATTGAATTTATTTACCCAGCATTTATGTGCTAATAAGATCCTTTACCTTGGAGTGCTCATTTAAATGATCTTACAAGTGTATAGGTGATTATCATGTGTTTGTGAATGCTTTTATCCAGTATGGGATGAGGTTAGTTTGAAATCATTGAATGAATCCTTCTTCAGTTAATGAATATAAAATTGTTAAGAAAGAAGTCATCCAATCAATCCCGATCAATAACCTAGGATTAACCCATTTTATCCTAATTTGAAATCACATATATATCTTAGTTCACTTTTAAAACAATCTAAAATCAACCCCAAGCTAGCCACTTCATAGCCAAAAATTCCATCTCTTTTTATTTTGTCTCTAAGGATCTTCTTAGGTCGTTGAGGGTTCGACAACCTAAAATACAATGCAAGCAACCTCTTAACCCTTCGGACTTGGGTAAATTTGGTTGAAACCAAATTTTGGCACCTTTTTTGGGGAACTACGTAAGTTATCATAGACACTAACATCTTTTTTCTCACCCCAATTCACTTTTCTCTCCCCTGATTTCACTTCAAAGGGGAATCCATTTTGAAAAAATCCAAATAAATGGAACCTATCCCTACCTTGACTACCCCACACCAATTGTGAGGAAAAATGACCTTCCAAGTTTTTATTGGTGGGAAAATCAACAACTTATTGAGACACAATGTTTTAACTCATATGCACATAAAAATTCCAACCTATAATGAGTTTCAATCCCAAAATGGGAAATCTGAACATTCTCCTATGGAATTCCAACTAGTTATTTATCTTACTAGAATAGACCATCTGTCTCAACCTACTGATCATCATTATACAAAACCATTACTTGAGAAATTGTGTCAGAAAATGGAGAGAATGAATTCCAAGGTTTCATCCTTATTATTAGAACTACAAAGCATTGAATCATTTTTGGAACCCACTCCAACTCATGTTGTCCATTCCACATCACTTATAGAAGAATTTGGTTACCCACATAACTCATTTGAATTTAGTAAAGAACCCACTTTTGAATATTGGAAAACAGAGTGGTATAATGAAGAGAATTGTTCAGGTAATGTTGAATTTCCAGCTAAGTAACATGACAGAATTGTTAATGACTGTTTAATTCCGGATGAAATTGATTTCGTGAATTCACAAGAGGGAAATGTTTCTTCATGTATTGAATATCTGGAATATTTCTCCAATGATAATTTTTTAGAAAAACCAATAACTGAACAATTAGGAGAAATCAAAAATATCAAATCCATACCCATTCATGAAACTCATCTATAATATTTTGGTGTTGAATCTTAAATTCAAAGGGAACCAATTGTGTTGAGAAATTTTGAAAATGAAATTGATTTTGATTCTAATTCCTTATCTGTGTTTGAATGTTCTATCCTACCTGAACTCAAAATCGATTTACTTAATTACCCAATCTGGAATCCCATCATAGTTGTTAACCAATACCTTTCATTAATCATTCATTTATCGCATGAAACCAACAAAGGAGGGTTAACCCTTGAAATTTTAGGAAAGACTGTAGAAGAAACCAGATCAACCATTACTGAAACTCCTGGATTTTCACAGTCCTTGTTGTATATGGGTTTTTACATGACAAAAAAACAAAGAAAACAATCAATTTAAATCTTGTTGAAGTGGATAATGATGGGTTTGTTAAAATGTTGAAACATGGTATTGGATAAGCTTGGGGGTTCAAGTTGAGCTAATGACTTTAAATTATGCACTTTCCTGGAGGCAACCCGACTTCTTCCTTTTTTATTTCATTTTGTATATTTTTGTGCATTTTCTTGTTTAAAATCCTTATGAATCATATTTATTTTTCAAATAGGATTAATAAATAAATTTGATATATAAAAAATAAAAAAATTCAAACACAGAATATGATAGTACCTTAGACTGTTGACCTATTCTTCAGTTATGAGTATGGATGGGTATGAAAGGGGAGTTCCATATTCATTCGTGTCACGTGGCATGATCTCTGAGTAATAACATACAGATAAATTTAAAAGAAGACAATGTATCATCAGTTTATTTTATTTTATTTTATATTTTTCTTGGTATTTAAAGAAATAGATTGTTGACATGTTATTCTTTTATGAGTAAGGATGGGTATGAAAGTGGTGTACTATATTCATCTGTGTCACGTGGTGTGATCCCTGAGTAATACCTTACCCATAAATTTAAAAAGAATACAATGTATCATCAGTTTATGTTGTTTTTTTTATTTTTATATTTTTATAGGTTAAAAATAAAAGAAAAAAAATTAAAGGACACATCATAGGTCATGCGGAAAATCCCGTCACAACTGTCCAAGCCTCTGAGACTCGAACCCAGGATTAAAGAGAAATTGTGGCACATGCTTTCATCATCAACCACCAGGTGACTTCATTTCATGATTATCATTTTATATTTCCTCTTTAAACACCTCTCCCTTATCCCCTTATAAGATCACTTTAAACACTGGGGATAGTTTTATTCTATGTTGGGGGGAGATGAAATAAAAAATTATTATTTTTATAATAAGAACAGGCATGGAAATAAAAATTCCATTAATCTTGAACATTATAACACACATTGAAAACTCTGAAATTGGATATCAAATAATTTTTCATGCCTTGATTCCGATTTTAATGTATGTTTATGTTCATGAGCATAGTTTTTTGAAAGTGCAGCTGTCCGATGTGATTTATCAAATATTACATTTTCATCATCTTAATAAGAATTCAACAATTCATGTATACTGAATATTGGGTGTAGATTTTAGTTATTGGGTCCCTTTCATTATATTATAGGGTTCTAGAGTCACATTTAGTTTAATACGAGTGTAAAAAAAATTAAAAACAAATAATAACCACATAGAGCATTGTTTTGTCCAAATGTGTGGTGTACTACACTTCAAAAAAATATATATACACATGTTAAGGTTTAATGTTATTCCCACTCAGCGCTTCCCTTTTTTCCCCATGAACAATAAAATGGGTCCCATATCTTTTGTGATACACAAGACTTTACCATGCTTTATAAGGCCCCAGCCTTAAACCATATTTAATGTTGAGTTATTACAAGATTACACATTGAGGATCTTTTCAGGTTTAGAGTTTTAGAGAATTAGATCATGAAACTTGCATTACATTCCACATTTAAACAAAGTGGTTACATAAAAGACAGTATTCATTCTTCCAATCAACGGAAACATATTTAAAATAAAACACGGATTCATTCTTGACACATTCTTGACACTATCATCACATCATGTACCTTTCCCTTGTCCTGTGAAAAACATTTCAAATACATGGGATAAGCATAAAAATCTCAGTAAGAGTTATAAAAATATTGAAAGGAAACATGAGTTCATATATACATTAAAATGAAATCATACATTACCCATAAAACATAGGCATATTAAATCATGAATAAATCATAGAAATCATAAGATATAAAAGGTATCTTGAGGCATTCATAACATTCTTACGTAGGGCGTAACCCTCTTGGTTACGTTTGGAATACCCACCATAGTATATTCCCTAAATCTCTTCGGAGAAACCTTAACTTTTCACTACTTCACGTTACCCAATACATTGGAGAGCTATATCGGGCTCACCCGCCCTTAGTTTATCACGTAACCACCTGTTTTCATAACAATTCCCAAGAACCATAACATAAACATATCACATAAAACATGCATAAAGTAAAGATAACATTTCCTCATTTCAATCATAATATAACATTTTAGGATATTGAAATAATGAATCAATTCAAAAAGAAACCATTTCCTAAACCATTTAAATAATTTAATAAAGATATTTTTGAATCAATGTATACCATACCACCTTGAAGCTTTTACAATTTTAAACCATTAATATCCATATAAATAAATCCTTAAAACCAATTTGAAAACATGGATATTAATAAGAAAATATAATTAAAACATTTAAAGCGATATTTTGGTTAAAGGGGTTCTACCAAAATTAGAGACACTTGAATACAATAATTGAGGAATAACATTTAGTCAAAACTTTATAATATCATGAGAATAGATTGATTCATGATATAATATTCCAAAGGACAGTATATACACCATATAATAGTGAATTGGTGCATAACAACAATGATGTCTCAGTAGAAATGTCAAATGTGATGAATTCCCTTATAAAGAAGGTATCCTTAAATTAAGGATAATTAAATCTCAAAATTATGTGTGGAAAATATAAATACACTCAATATAAGTGGATATTAAGTGTAAAACAATAAACGTTCATTCACACATATTCAAAAGATGACATATTCAATAACTACATGTTGAACCCAAAGAAATCGAAATTGGGTTAAAAAGTTCCCTTGGTAAAATTCGACGGCCTAACGACATCACTTCAAAATTTAAGAAAATGAGTTGATGAGAGATAAAAAGGGAATCTCATCACGTCGAAATAACAATACATCAATATGTATATAGAATAACATATCCCAACATAATAAGATGTAAATTAAAAGACATAACAAAAGAAGTCTTTTAAAAAGAGGAGGGTGAAAGGTCCCCTTACCGAGTTGGGTAACTTTCGAAACGTACACCCCATGGAAGAAGGGTCATACGATGAAGATGTGAATACCCATAAATGAAATTATAATACAAAAAGTGTATAATAATGGGCAGTACATACACCACTCAACAGAAATTCTGGCAAATGTAGTAAAAATCTCAGGAGAATAAAAGTGAGATGAAAAATCCCTTAGGAAAACTCGGCAGCCTAACGGCGCCACTTAATTCTTTGAAAATGGATTGATGAGAGGAAATAGGGTCTGTCATCGTATCAAAATAAATATTACAGAAAGCGTAATACAAAATAACATCCCCCAACATAACAAAGAGGAGCTTAAAAGAAGTGACATAAAGGAGAGTACTAAAAAAGAAAGAGAGAGGTTGGATCTCTTACGAAAATTCGGCAGCCTAACGGCGCCACTCAAAACATCCAAAATGGATTGATGAGAAAGAATAGGGTCTCTCATCATATTAACATAAAAATTAAAGTAAGATTAATATAATATAACTTCCCAATAACAATAAAGATGAGCATAGAAGTAATCACATAAAAGTGTGTACTTAAAAAGAAAGAGAGGAGCAGGATCCCTTACCTCGGGTCCGACTTGACTCGATCATTCTTTAATCTCCTGAATAATAAACTTGATTTAATTTATACTTCCATAATTACATTTTTCATGTTCATTATTACTTTTATATCACTTATTACCATGTCATAATCATTATGTAATCATTTAAGTTTATAATATTTGTTTTGCCGATATTTGGTTCTTAAGTCGAAAGTGGACTTTTTACAATTACATGTTGTTCATGTGGCCAAATGTTCATTATATCCAGAATAGTATTCATGATGTAGATATCATATATATAATATATATCCAGTATATTTAAGCATTTATAATATTACATAACATTTAGAGTTAACAAATGAGATGCACCGTTCATGGAGACGGTAAGCCGTACGTACGCATGAACACTACTTCCATTTCTATTTCATATTTAATTGAATTAAAACATAATAATACATAATAGTATTTTAATTCCAGTATGGTATCATATATAATATCATTAAATATATCCTTTATACGTACCACATATGGTATTAATGAATCAAATCACTTTGAGGGGGCGGTAGTCCACACTTCCTTAAATGAAGATATCGCGTTTACCCATAATGCAAACCATAAAGGTATGCCATAAATGAAAAATACAGAAGCTTAAGTAAAACATAAAAATATTAGATATCATATATAAATATAGTGTCATCTTAATGGCCACCTTTGAAGGTGTTAGAAGAATGTTGAACAATCATCTTTTCGGGAGGCAGAAATTCGCCATCCACGGAAACAGTATGTTCTTTAACCATTAGATGTAGGTGTGTAAGTGTAGATCGAATCCTTATTATAACAAAATCCTAGTATATTTAAGATACTGGAGTTTTTACAAAATAAAATAATAAAAAGAGTTATGGGGTTGGAGAATTAAAATAAAACAAAAGGACTCAAGTGAAGACATTGCCTTAAAATCAGGTAACTTCCTTTGATTTGAGCTCAAAGGCTTCCTTGGAAAGGATTATGCCCAAAGTGAGGCATCAAGGAGTTAGATAGGGATGTGGAGAGACAAAATGGGCTGGGGTTGGCCGAGCCAAAGGCTTTGTAAGTGTGGGTATGGAGGTAGAGGTGGGGGCCTTTTATAAGAGGAGAGGAGGGGCACTCTTGGAATGGTATAAAATGTAACATTATTTCCAAATGAGTTTCAGATTTTAATTGTCCCACATTGATTTTTTTTGAGGATAAGGTGATAAGGGTTCGAAATCCACCCATCCAATAGGTTTTCTACATGTTTAGGTATTAAATGTTACATTATCTTTCCATTTTATCTAAATCATTAAATAATGAGGTCATCGCTGCATCATCCTGATGTCATAAATTATTTAACTTATTTAATGTCTAAAAATAATAAAAAAATACTATGATGTAGGAAATAGTTTTAGCTTTCCAATGAATACTATAGTCCAAAAGATCACTTATGTAGACAAAATAAAAAATATTTTACATAGGTGATACATTCTTTGTCACATTTAACATTTTTTAAAAATAAATAGATAAAAAGTCACTTTCTCACAAAAGTGATTACATGGGGCCCCCAAGTTTGGCACAAGGCAACCCATAGTCATCCATGAGACAACCCGTAGCTTTAGGACATATTTTTTGGTCATTTTTTATTATTATGATATTATTTTATTATCTTTAACTACCCGATTACTCATTAATCAAAATAATTAAAGAAAATTACCGTCGTTACTATTCATAATGTCCAAAAACAAAAGTCTTAATTACATAATTTTGACCTTCTGATTACAAATATGTGATTCATTTTACCAAATTCCAAACACATAAATTGCAATAATTAATTTAAAAAAACTTCCCGTTGTCAAATCAAATAGCGGGTTTTTTAGAAACAATATTTATGAAAAGTTTGGCACTTGTTTAAGTCTACTTACAAAGTGAAATTAATCCCAATGACCATCATTGAATTACATGGTAAAAATATATTCTAATTATACTTTAAAACAAATTAAAAAGATAATATAACCATATAATTAAATTATATGAAAAAGCAGTTTTGATGTAAAATGCAGTATTTTTCACTATTCATTGAAAAATGAACATTGTCATAAAAATACCAAAAAATATCCCAAGGTAGATTTAAATGTCCCAATCATAAATAATATGTTTATTTTGAAAAATAGAGCTTATAAAATTTTCAAAAAGTGGATTTAAAATGGGTTCGCCATCAAAAGGCGGTTAATCGACCTTTTAAAGAATATTAGAATGTTTTCGCTTAAAAACTGGATTCATTTGCACTTTTAATCCTCTAAAATTTATTGTAAAGTGTAAAAATATTTGACAATCATATTTTATTATTTTGTAGTTTGTTTTAATCATTCCTGCCATTACAACGGCTAGGCATTAACTACCATTTAAAATAATATTATTTATTATTAGAGTGCAACGTAAGATTGCCAAGAAACATGTTGTTGCGTGTTGGGTATGCCATCGAGCATAGCATCTCCTTTAAAGTAATATTAATATTTTATTCACAAATATGGATAAATATAAAGATTTCATATTCTTTATTTACCTGGGGTGTTACATCCTTCTCCCCTTTTTGGGAATTGCGTCCTCGCTATTTTAAAATTGGGCTCGGAAACATCCTTGAATGTCCCACATCGGAACAAGAGTCGGTAAAACAATAACTTTAAAATAAAGAAATATAAGTAAAAAAGGTCACCCAAGTTAACACATACTAGGATTCCATGTATGAAAATATGGACATGGAGGAGAAAACAAAGGGTCATGTTCTAATGGAGAGTGATAGAAAACATGTTTAGGAGAAAGTTAACCACAAGAAAATCACAAACTTGTGATGGGTAAAACGGTATTCGATTCCCCAGTAGGAAAAGATAATAGACATCATTTTTTTTATGTTACTTTTTATTGAGGAATGTTTTCATAAGGAAACATAATCACTTATCATGTTGACTTTCAACTTTTATTAGATTCCTTACACAAACTCATATTTTCTCCAAAAGACGAGTATTTAGTAAGACTTGTTCACATTAAGAGTACTATAATCAACTTCTAGAGAATCAACTAATTCAAAAAATAGAACTATATACTTTCCATGTCTTTGGACTTTAACCAAAACCAAAACGAAAATGGTTAGTACAAGATCAGATAATCCAGAAATGGATAACCCTCTATAAAAAGAAAATCTATTCTTAATCTCCAAAATTTGTCCAACAAAACCCAAAGTTCAACGAGGACCATTTGATAAACAATTGTCCATAAAATTCTTCAAAGTAAACCAGACTAAGATTGAAACCCAAATATTTGAAGGATTTAATCACATAGTCTTCCAAAGTACAAATTAACTTTTATCTCCAAATAACATCAGTTGCTCTTAAATTCCCATATTGAAAAGTAATTAACCTAATCACATATCCTCGATGATAGGTTAACCATTTCCAAAAATAAACATACTCTTGATTCCTAAAATCATCTAACTAAAATGAATTAGTCAAACTAACCAGGGACTTCACGTAGTCCAGTGGTATGCGATAAATACCAGTCGCACTTTGGTTGTGGGTTCGATTCCTGCAGCTTTGTCCGATGCGACGGGTTTTCACACGGTCTGCGTGTTGTCCTTTTTCCATAACTATATAACTCTTAAAACATTCTCCAAAACGAGATAAAATCTTCAAAAATGATCATAACATATTTTAAGCTCAAGTTTATCTAATGCCTTTCATTTTCCATCATAACATATAATAACCCATAATTACCTCAAAAGTAAGGATCATATAAACTCTAATGGTTACCTTTATAATTATTACCTGAACTTCATCATCGATTGGTCATCTCGTACATGATGAATTATAGATCATACCAAGGTTCAAGTGGTTGATCATCGCTCCTTGATAGTTGGTTTAGAACAACCATGAGTTTCCTCATTGAATCCCCCATTTAATCTTGTATCTTATTCATATAACCACCACAGTTTCCTTCAAACCTGTTGTCTCTTTGGTTCCTGCTAGATCTATCCATTCACTAAAAATATAAATGTCTATGTGAGTATAACAACAAAACAATCATGTACTAATGATGAAGATAAACACCAAGATATACTTACTCATTCACTTTATCAAAAACTAGGACTCTTTCTGAAATCCTATCCATTATTGTACTATCACTTATGCTTAGAGAATACCCTAACCTATAAAGTTATCTAAACCGACCTCTGATACCAACTATAAGGCCCCAGCCTTAAACCATACTTAATCTTGAGTTATTAAAAGATTACACATTGAGGATCTTTTCAGGTTTAGAGTTTTAGAGAATTATATCATGAAACTTGCATTACATTCCACATTTAAACAAAGTGGTTACATAAAAGATAGTATTCATTCTTGCCATCAATGGAAACATATTTAAAATAAAACACAGATTCTTTGTTGACACATCCTTGACGCTATCATCACATCATGTACCTTTCCCTTGACCTGTGAAAAACATTTCAAAAACATTGGATGTGCATAAAAATCTCAGTGAGAGTTATAAAAATATGGAAAGGAGACATGAGTTCATATATACATTATAATGAAATCATACTTTATCCACAAAACATAGGCATATCAAACCATGAATAAATCATAGAAATCATAAGACATAAAAGGTATCTTGAGGCATTCATAACATTCTTACGTAGGGAGTAACCCTCTTGGTTGTGTTTGGAATACCCACCATAGTATATTCCCTAAATCTCTTCGGAGATACCTTAATGTTTCACTCCTTCGCGTTATCCAATGCATTGGAGAGCTATATCGGGCTCACCCGCCCTTAGTTTATCACAGAACCACCCGTTTTCATAATAATTCCCAAGAACCATAACATAAACGTATCACATAAAACATGCATAAAGTAAAGATAACATTTCCACAATTCAATCACAATATAACATTTTAGGATATTGAAATAATGAATCAATTCAAAAAGAAACCATTTCCAAAACCATTTAAAACATTTAATAAAGATATTTTTGAATCAAAGTGTCCCATACCACCATGAAGATTTTAAAATTTTAAACCATTAATATACATATAAATTAATTCTTAAAACCACTTTGAAAACATGGATATTAATAAGAACAAATAATTAAAACAATTAAAGCGATATTTTGGTTAAAGGGGTTCTACCAAAATTAGAGACACTTGAATACAATAATTGAGGAATAAAATTTAGTCAGAACATTATAATATCAAGAGAATAAATGGATTCATGATATAATATTCCAAATGACAGTATATACACCATATAATAGTGAATTGGTGTATAACAACAATGAAGTCTCAGTAGAAATGTCAAATGTGATGAATTCCCTTATAAAGAAGGTATCCTTAAATTAAAGAAAATTCAATCTCAAAATTATGTGTGACAAATATAAATACACCCAATATAACTGGATATTAAGTGTAAAACAATAAAATTTCATTCACACATATTCCAAAGATGACATATTCAATAACTACATGTTGAATCCAAAGAAATCGAAATTGGGTTAAAAAGTTCCCTTGGTAAAATTTGACGGCCTAACGGCATCACTTCAAAATTCAGAAAACGAGTTGATGAGAGATAAAAAGGGCATATAATCACTTGTACATAACTTTAAATAAATAAGGATATAGAATAACATATCCCAACATAATAATATGTAAATTAAAAGACATAATAAAAGAAGCCTTTTAAAAAGAGGAGGGTGAAAGGTCCCCTTACCGAGTTCGGTAACTTTCGAAACGTACACCCCATGGAAGAAGGGTCATACAATGAAGATGTGAATACCCATAATTGAAATTATACTACACAAAGTGTATAATAATGAGCAGTACATACACCACTCAACATAAATTGTGGCAAATGTAGCATAAATCTCACGGGAATAAAAGTGAGATGAAAAATCCCTTACGAAAACTCGGCAGCCTAACTACGCCACTTAAAACTTCCAAAATGGATTGATGAGAGGAAATAGGGTCTCTAATCATATCAACATAATGTTTACAGAAAGAGGAATACAAAAGAACATCCCCCAACATAATAAAGAGGAGCTTAAAAGAAGTGACATAAAGGAGAGTACATAAAAAGAAAGAGAGAGGTTGGATCTCTTACGAAAATTCGGCAGCCTAACGGCGCCAATCAAAACATCCAAAATGGATTGATGAGGGAGAATATGGTCTCTCATAATATGAACATAAAAATTACAGTAATAGTAATATAAATGAACATCCCAATCACAATAAAGATGAGCTTAGAAGGAATGACATAAAAGAGTGTACTTAAAAAGAAAGAGAGGAGCAGGATCCCTTACCTCGGGTCCGACTTGACTCGATCGTTCTTTAATCTCCTGAATAATAAACTTGAGTTAATTTTTATTTCCTTAAGAAACTTTTTCAAGTTCATTATTCCTTTTATATCACTTATTACCATGTCAGAAACATTATGTAATCATTTAAGTTAATAATATTTGTTTTGCCGATATTTGGTTCTTAAGTCAAAAGTGGATTTCATACAATTACATGTTGTTCGTGTGGCCAATTGTTCATTATATCCAAAATTGTATTCATGATTTAGATATCATATATATCATATATATCCATTATATTTAAGCATTTATAATATTACATAACATTTAGAGTTAAGAAATTAAATGCACTGTTCATGGAGACGGTAAGCCTTACATACGCATGAACACTACTTCCATTTCTATTTCATATTTAATGGAATTAAAACATAATAATACATAAAATTATTTTAATTCCAGTATGGTATCATATATAATATCATTAAATATATCCTTTATACGTACCACATATGGTATTAACGAATCAAATCACTTTGAGGGGGCGGTAGTCCGCACTTCCTTAAATGAAGATATCACGTTTACCCGTAATGGAAACCATAAAGGTATGCAATAAATGAAAAATACAGAAGCTTAAGTAAAACATAAAAATATTATATATCATATATAAATATAGTGTCATCTTAATGTCCACCTTTGGAGGTGTTAGAAGAATGTTGAACAATCGTCGTTTTGGGAGGCCGAAATTCACCATCCACCGAAACAGTATGTTCTTTAACCATTAGATGTAGGTGTGTGTAAGTGTAGCTAGAATCCTTCTTATAACAACATCCTAGTATAATTAAGATACTTTAGTTTTTAAAAAATAAAAGAATAAAAAGATTTTAGGGGGTTGGAGAAGTAAAATAAAACAAAAGGACTCAAGTGAAGACATTACCTTAAAATCGGGTAACTTCCTTTGATTTGAGCTCAAAGGCTTCCTTGGAAAGGATTATTCCCAAGGTGAGGCTTCAAGGAGTTATAGAGGGATGTGGAGAGACAAAATGGGAAGGGGTTGGCTGATCCAAAGGATTTGAAGTGTGGGTAAGGAGGTAGAGGTGGGGGCCTTTTATAAGTGGAGAGGAGGGGCACTTTTGGAAACGTATAAAATGTAACATTATTTCCAAATGAGTTTCGGATTTCAATGGTCCCACATTGATTTGTTTCTAGGATAAGGTGATAAGGGTTCGAAATACACCCATAAATAGGTTTTGGACACGTTTAGGTATTAAATTTTACATTATCTTTACATTTTATTTAAATCGTTAAATAATGAGGTCATTGCTGCATCATCATGATGTCATAAATAATTTAATTTATATAATGTATAAAAATTATAAACAAAATACTATGATGTAGTAAATCTTTATATATTTCCAAAGAATATTCATAGTCCAAAAGATCATTTATGTAGACAAAATTAAAAATATTTTACTTAGGTGATACATTCTTTGTCACATTTAACATTTTTTAAAAATAAATAGATAAAAAGTCACTTTCTCACAAAACTGATTCCATGGGGCCCCCAAGTTTGGCACAAGGCATCCCATGGTCGGCCATGAGACAACCCGTAGCCTTAGGAAACATTTTGTGGTTATTTTTTATTATTATGGTATTATCTTATTATCTTTAACTACCGGATTACTCATTAATCAAAATAATTAAAGATAATTACTGTCGTTACTATTCATAATGTCCAAAAAAAAGCTTCTTAATTACATAATTTGGACCTTCTGATTACAAATATTTAATTCATTTTACCAAATTCCAAACACATAAATTGAAATAATTAATTTAAAAAAACATCCCGTTGTCAAAACAAATAGCTGGTTTTTTAGAAACAACATTTATTAAAAGTTTGGCACTTGTTAATGCATAATTACAAAGTGAAATTAATCACAATGACCATCATTGAATTAAATGGTAAAAATATATTCTAATTACACTTTAAAACAAATTATAAAGATAATTTAACCATATAATTAAATTATATGAAAAAGAAGTTTTGATGTAAAATGCAGTATTTTTCACTATTCATTGAAAAATGAACATTGTCAGACAAATACCAACAATTAACCCAAGGTAGATTTCAATGCCTCAATCATAAATAATAGGTTTATTTTTAAAAATAGGGCTTATAAAAGTTTCAAAAAGTGGATTTAAAAGGGGTTCACCATAAAAATGCGGTTAATCGACCTTTTAAAGAATATTAGAATGTTTTCGCTTAAAAACTAGATTCATTTGCATTTTTAATCCTCTAAAATTTATTGTCAAGAGTAAAAATATTTCACAAAAATATTTAATTATTTTGTAGTTATTTCTGTTCATTCCTGCCATTACAATGGCTAGGCGTTAACTACTATTTAAAATAATATTATTTTATTATTAGAGTGCAACGTAAGATTTCCAAGAAACTTGTTGTTGCGTGTTGGGTATTCCATCGAGCATAGAATCCCCTTTAAAGTAATATTAATATTTTATTCTAAAATATGAATAAATATAATTATGTAATATTCTTTATTTACCTGGGGTGTTACATCCTTCCCCCCTTTTTGGGAATTGCTTCCTCGCAAATTTAAAATTGGGCTCGGAAACATCCTTGAAAGTCCCACATTGGAATAAGATTCGGTAAAACAATCACTTTAAAATAATGAAATATAAGTACAAAGGTCACCCAAGTTAACCCATACTAGGATTCCAAGAATGAAAATATAGACATGGAGGAGAAAACAAAGGGTCATGTTCTGATGGAGAGTGATAGAAATCATGTTTAGGATAAAGTTAACCACAACAAAATCACAAACATGTGATGGGTTAAACGGTATTCGATTCCCCAGTAGGAAAAGTTAATAGAAAACATTTTTGTTTTAAGTTACTTTTTATTGAGTAATTTATTCATAAGTAAACATAATCACTTGTCATGTTGACATTCAAATTTTATTAGATTCCTTACACAAACTCATATTTTCTCCAAAAGACGAGTATTTAGGAAGACTTGTTCACATTAAGAGTACTATAATAAACTTCTAGAGAATCAACTAATCCAAAAAAGAGAACGATATACTTCCCATGTATTTATACTTTAACAAAAACCAAAACTAAAATGGTTAGTGCAAGTTCAGATAATCCAGAAAAGGATACCCCTTTATAAAAATAAAATCTATTCTTAATCTCCAAAATTTGTCCAACAAAACCAAAAGTTCAACGAGGACCATTTGATAATAAATTGTCCATAAAATTCTTCAAAGTAAACCAAACTAAGATTGAAACCCAAATATTTGAATGTTTTAATCACATAGTCTTCCAAAGTACAAATTAACTTTTATATGCAAATAACACCATTTGCTCTTAAATTCTCATATTGAAAAGCAATTAACCTAATCACATATCCTCGATGATGGGTTAAACATTTCCCAAAATAAGCATACTCTTTATTCCTAAAATCATCTAACTAAAAAGAATTATTCAAACTAACCAGGGACTTCACGTAGTCCAGTGGTAGGCGATAAATACCAGTCGCACTTTGGTTGTGGGTTCGATTCCCGTAGCTTTGTCCGACGCGACGGGTTGTCACATGGTCTGAGTGTTGTCCTTTTTCAAAAACTATATAATTCTTTAAAAATTTACCAAAACGAGATAATATCTTCAAAAGTGATCATAACATATTTTAACCTCAATTTTATCTCATGCCTTTCATTTTCCATCATAACATATAATAACCCATAATTACCTCAAAAGTAAGGATCATATAAACTCTAATGGTTACCTTTATAATTATTACATGAACTTCCACATAGATTGGTCATCTCGTAGGTGATTCATTAAAAATACTACCAATGTTCAAGTGGTTGATCATTAATCCTTGATAGTTGGTTTAGAACAACCACATGTTTCTTCATTGAATCCAAGGTTTTATCTAGTATCTTAATCAGATAACCACCGCAGTTTCCTTCAAACCTGTTGTCTCTTTGGTTCCTATTAGATCCATCCATTCACTAAAAACAGATATGTCAGTGGGAGTATAACAACAAAACCATCATGTACTAATGAGGAAGATAAACACCAAGATATACTTACTCATTCAATTTATCTAAAACTAGGACTCTTTCTAAAATCCTATCCATTATGGTACTGTCACTTATGCTTAGAGAATACCCTAACCTCTAAAGTTATCTAAACCGACCTCGGATACCAACTATAAGGCCCCAACCTTAAACAATACTTAATCTTGAGTTATTATAAGATTGCACATTGAGGATCTTTTCAGGTTTATAGTTTTAGAGAATTAGATCATGAAAATTTCATTACATTCCACATTTAAACAAAGTGGTTACATAAAAGACAGTATTCATTCATCCCATCAACAAAAACATATTTAAAATAAAACACGGATTCTTTCTTGACACATCCTTGACACTATCATCACATCATGTAACTTTCCCTTGACCTGTGAAAAACATTTCAAAAACATGGGATGAGCATAAAAAGCTCAGTGAGAGTTATAAAAATATGGAAAGGAAACATGAGTTCATATATACATTACAATGAAATCATACTTTACCCATAAAACATAGGCATATAAAATAATGAATAAATCATAGAAATCATAAGACATAAAATGTATCTTGAGGCATTCATAAAATTCTTACGTAGTGAGTAACCCTATTGGTTACGTTTGGAACACCCACCATATTATATTCCCTAAATCTCTTTAGATAAACCTTAATGTTTCACTCCTTCACATTACCCAATGCATTTGAGAGCTATATCGGGCTCACCCCCCTAGTTTATCACGGAACCACCCGTTTTCATAAAAATTCCCAAGAACCATAACATAAATGTATCACATAAAACATGAAAAAAGTAAAGATAACATTTCCACATTTCAATCACAATATAACATTTTAGGATATTGAAATAATGAATCCATTTAAAAAGAAATCATTTCCAAAACCATTTAAAACATTTAATAAAGAGATTTTTAAATCAAAGTCTCCCATACCACCTTGAAGCTTTTAAAATTTTAAACCATTAATATCCATATAAATAAATCCTTAAATCCACTTTGAAAACATGGATATTAATAAGAAAAAATAATTGAAACATTTAAAGAGATATTTTGGTTAAAGGGGTTCTACCAAAATTAGAGACACTTGAATACAATAATTGAGGAATAACATTTAGTCAGAACATTATAATATCATGAGAATAAATGGATTCATGATATTATATTCCAATGGACAATATATACACCATATAAGAGTGAATTGGTGCATAACAACAATGAAGTCTCAGTAGAAATGTCAAATGTGATGAATTCCCTTATAAAGAAGGTATCCTTAAATTAAGGATAATTCAATCTCAAAATTTTGTGTGACCAATATAAATACACCCAATATAAGAGGATATTAAGTGTAAAACAATAAAATGTCATTCACACATATTCAAAAGATGACATATTCAATAACTACATGTTGAACCCAAAGAAATCGAAATTGGGTTAAAAAGTTCCCTTGGTAAAATTTGACAGCCTAACGGCATCACTTCAAAATTCAGAAAATGAGTTGATGAGAGATAAAAAGGGAATCTCATCACTTGGAAGTAACTTTACATCAATATGGATATATAATAACATATACCAACATAATAAGATGTAAATTAAAAGGCATAACAAAAGAAGTCTTTTAAAAAGAGGAGGGTGAAAGGTCCCCTTACTGAGTTGGGTAACTTTCGAAACGTACAACCCAGGGAAGAAGGGTCATACAATGAAGATGTGAATACCCATAAATGAAATTATACTACACAAAGTGTATAATCATGGGCAGTACATACACCACTCAAAGGAAATTGTGGTAAATGTAGAATAAATCTCACGTGAATAAAAGTGAGATGAAAAATCCCTTACCAAAACTCGGCAGCCTAACGACGCCACTTAAAACTTCAAAAATGGATTGATGAGAGGAAATATGGTCTCTCATCATATCAACATAAAGTTTACAGAAAGAGGAATACAAAAGAACATCCCCCTATATAACAAAGAGGATCTTAAAAGATGTGACATAAAGAAGAGTACTTAAAAAGAAAGAGAGAGGTTGGATCTCTTATGAAAATTCGGCAGCCTAATGGCACCACTCAAAACATCCAAAATGGATTGATGAGAGATAATAGGATCTCTCAACATATGAACATAAAAATTACAGTATGATTAATATAAAAGAACATCCCAATCACAATAAAGATGAGCTTAGAAAGAATGACATAAAAGAGTGTACTTAAAAAGAAAGAGAGGAGTTGGATCCCTTACCTCGGGTCCTCCTTGACTCGATCGTTCTTTAATATCCGGAATAATAAACATGAGTTAATTTCTACTTCCTTAAGAACCTTTTTCAAGTTCATTATTCCTTTTATATCACTTATTAACATGTCATAAACATTATGTAATCATTTAAGTTAATAATATTTGTTTTGCCGATATTTGGTTCTTAAGTCGAAAGTGGACTTCTTACAATTACATGTTGTTCGTGTGGTCGAATGTTCATTATCTCCAGAATTTTATTCATGATGTAGATTTCATATATATCATATATATCCAGTATATTCATGCATTTATAATATTACATAACATTTAGAGGTAATAAATGAAATGCACCGTTCATGGAGACGGTAAGCCGTACGTACGCATGAACGCTACTTCCATTTCTATTTCATATTTAATGGAATTAAAACATAATGATACATAATAGTATTTTAATTCCTGTACGGTATCATATATAATATAATTAAATATATCCTTTATACGTACCACATATGGTATTAAAGAATCAAATCACTTTGAGGGGGCGGTAGTCCGCACTTCCTTAAATGAAGATATCACGTTTACCCATAATGGAAACCATAAAGGTATGCCATAAATGAAAAATACAGAAGATTAAGTAAAACATATACATATTATATATCATATATAAATATATTGTAATCTTAATGGCCACCTTTGAAGGTGTTAGAAGAATGTTCAACAATCATCGTTTCGGGTGGCAGAAATTCGCCATCCACGGAAACAGTATGTTCTTTAACCATTAGATGTAGGTGTGTGTAAGTGTAGCTCGAATCATTCTTATAACAACATCCTAGTATATTGAAGATATTGTATTTGTTAAAAAATAAAATAATAAAAATAGTTTAGGGGGATGGAGATGTAAAATAAAACAAAAGGACTCAAGTGAAGACATTACCTTAAAATCGGGTAACTTCCTTTGATTTGAGCTCAAATACTTCCTTGGAAAGGATTATGCGCAATGTGAGGCTTCAAGGAGTTATATAGGGATGTGGAGAGACAAAATGGGCAGGTTTTGGCCGAGCCAAAGGCCTTGGAAGTGTGGGTAAGGAGGTAGAGGTGGAGGCCTTTTATAAGAGGAGATGAGGGGCACTCTTGGAAAGGTATAAAATGTAACATTATTTCCAAATGAGTTTCGGATTTTAATGGTCCCAAATTGATGTGTTTCGAGGGTAAGGTGATAAGGGTTCAAAATAAACCCATAAAATAGGTTTTGGACATGTTTAGGTATCATATTTTACATTATATTTCCATTTTATTTAAATCGTTAAATAATGAGGTCATCGCTGCATCACCATGATGTCATAAATAATTTAATTTATTTAATGACTAAAAATTATAAAAAAACACTATAATGTACGAAATATTTTTATATTTCCAATTAATACTTATAGTCCAATTGATCATTTATGTAGAAAAAATTAAAAATATTTTACAAAGGTGATACATTTTTTGTCACATTTAACATTTTTTAAAAATAAATAGATAAAAAGTCAATTTCTCACAAAAGTGGTTCCATGGGGCCCCAAAGTTTGGCACAAGGCATCCCATGGTCGGCCATTAGACAACCAGTAGCCTTAGGACACATTTTTTGGTCATTTTTTATTTTTATGATATTATCTTATTATTTTTAACTACCCGATTACTCATTAATCAATATAATTAAAGATAATTACCATCGTTACTATTAATAATGTCCAAAAACAAAAGAGTCATAATTAAATAATTTGGACCTTCTGATTACAAATATGTAATTAATTTTACCAAATTCCAAACACATAAATTTCAATAATTAATTTAAAAAAACATCTCATTGTTAAAACAAATAGCGGGTTTTTTAGAAACAATATTTATGAAAACTTTGGCACTTGTTTAAGACTACTTCCAAAGTGAAATTAATACCAATGACAATCATTGAATTACATGGTAAAAATATATTCTAATTACACTTTAAAACAAATTAAAAAGATAATATAACCATATAATTAAATTATATAAAAAATCAGTTTTGATGTAAAATGCATTATTTTTCACTATTCATTGAAAAAGGAACATTGTCAGAAAAATACCAAAAATTAACCCAAGGTATCTTTCAATGTCCCAATCATAAATAATATGTTTATTTTGAAAAATAGTGCTTATAAAATTTTCAAAAAGTGGATTTAAAATGGGTTCGCCATCAAAAGGCGGTTAATCGACCTTTTAAAGAATATTTGAATGTTTTCTCTTAAAAACTGGATTCATTTGCATTTTTAATCCTCTAAAATTTATTGTAAAGAGTGAAATATTTGACTACCATATTTTATTATTTTGTAGTTAGTTCTGTTCATTCCTTCCATTATAATGTCTAGGCATTAACTACCATTTAAAATAATATTATTTTATTATTAGAGTGCAACGTAAGATTCCCAAGAAACATGTTGTTGCGTGTTGGGTATTCCATCGAGCATAGAATACCCTTTAAAGTAATATTAATATTTTAATCACAGATATGGATAAATATAAAGATGTCATATTCTTTATTTACATGGGGTGTTGCATCCTTCCCCCATTTTTGGGAATTGCGTCCTCACAATTTTAAAATTGGGCTCGGAAATATCCTTGAAAGTACCACATCGGAACAAGAGTCGGTAAAACAATCACATTAAAATAAAGAAAGATAAGTACGAAGGTCACCCATGTTAACACATACTAGGATTCCAAGTATGAAAATATGGAAATGGAGGAGAAAACAAAGGGTCATGTTCTGATGGAGAGTGATAGAAAACATGTTTAGGAGAAAGTTAACCACAAGAAAATCACAAATTGTGATTGGTTAAACGGTATTCGATTCCCCAGTAGGAAATGTTAATAGACAACATTTATGTTTTAAGTTACTTTTTATTGAGGAATCTTTTCATAAGGAAACATAATCACTTATCATGTTCACTTTCAACTTTTATTAGATTCCTTACACAAACTCATATTTTCTCAAAAAGACGAGTATTTAGGAAGACTTGTTCACATTAAGAGTACTATAATAAACTTCTAGAGAATCAACTAATCCACAAAAGAGAACTATATAATTCCCATGTCTTTGGACTTTAACCAAAACGAAAACCAAAATGGTTAGTACAAGATCAGATAATCCAGAAATGGATAACCCTTTATAAAAAGAAAATCTATTCTTAATCTCCAAAATTCTTCCAACAAAACCCAAAGTTCAACGAGGACCATTTGATAACCAATTGTACATAAAATTCATCCAAGTAATCCAAACTAAGATTGAAACCCAAATATTTTAAGGATTTATTCATATATTCTTCCAAAGTAAAAATTAATTTTTATCACCAAATAACATCATTTTCTCTTAAATTCTCATATTGAAAAGTAATTAACCTAATCACATATCCTTGATGATAGGTTAACCATTTCCCAAAATAAACTTACTCTTGATTCCTAAAATAGTCTAACTAAAATGAATTAGTAAAACTAACCAGGGACTTCACGTAGTCCAGTGGTATGCGATAAATACCAGTCGCACTTTGGTTGTGGGTTCGATTCCTGCAGCTTTGTCCGACGCGACGGGTTGTCACACGGTCTGCGTGTTGTACTTTTTCCAAAACTATATAATTCTTAAAACATTCCCCAAAATGAGATAAAATCTTTAAAAATGATCATACCATATTTTAAGCTCAAGTTTATCTCATGCCTTTCATTTTCCATCATAACATATAATAACCTATAATTACCTCAAAAGTAAGGATCATATAAACTCTAATGGTTACCTTTATAAATATTACCTGAACTTCCACATCGATAGGTCCTCTCGTACATGATGCATTATAGATCATAACAAGGTTCAAGTGGTTGATCATGACTCCTTGATAGTTGGTTTAGAACAACCATGAGTTTCCTCATTGAATCCCCCATTTTATCTAGTATCTTAATCAGTGAACCACCACTGTTTCCTTCAAACCTATTGTCTCTTTGGTGCCTGCTAGATCCATCCATTCACTAAAAACAGAAATGTCAGTGTGAGTATAACAAAAAAACATCATGTACTAACGAGGAAGATAAACACCAAGATATACTTACTCATTCACTTTATCTAAAACTAGGACTCTTTCTGAAATCCTATCAATTATGGTACTGTCACTTATGCTTAGAGAATACCCTAACCTCTAAAGTTATCTAAACTGACCTCTGATACCAACTATTAGGCCCTAGCCTTAAACCATACTTAATATTGAGTTTTTATAAGATTACACATTGAGGATCTTTTTAGGTTTAGAGTTTTAGAGAATTAGATCATGAAACTTGAATTACATTCCACATTTAAACAAAGTGGTTACATAAAAGACAGTATTCATTCTTTCCATCAACGGAAACATATTTAAAATAAAACACGGATTCTTTCTTGACACATCCTTGACGCTATCATCACATCATGTACCTTTCCCTTTACCTGTGAAAAAAATTTCAAAAACATGGGATGTGCATTAAAATCTCAGTAAGAGTTATAAAAAAATGGAAAGGAAACATGAGTTCATATACACATTATAATGAAATCATACATTATCCATAAAACATAGGTATATCATATCATGAATAAATAATAGAAATCATAAGACATAAAAGGTATCTTGAGGCATTCATAACATTCATACGTAGGGAGTAACCCTCTTGGTTTTTTTGGAATACCCACCATTGTATATTCCCTAAATCACTTCGGTGATACCTTAATGTTTCACTCTTTCGCATTACCCAATGCATTGGAGAGCTATATCGGGCTCACTCGCCCTTTGTTTATCACAGAACTACCCATTTTCATAACAATTCCCAAGAACCATAACATAAACATATCACATAAAACATGCATAAAGTAAAGATAACATTTCCACATTTCAATCACAATATAACATTTTAGGATATTGAAATAATGAATCCATTAAAAAAGAAACCATTTCCAAAACCATTTAAAACATTTAATAATGAGATTTTTGAATCAAAGTGTCCCATACCACCTTGAAGCTATTATAATTTTAAAACATTAATATCCATATAAATAAATCCTTAAAACCACTTTGAAAACATGGATATTAATAAGAACAAAAAATTAAAACATTTAAAGAGATATTTTGGTTAAAGGGGTTCTACCAAAATTAGAGACACTTGAATACAATAATTGAGGAATAACATTTAGTCATCACTTTATAATATCATGAGAATAAATGGATTCATGATATAATATTCCAAAGGATAGTATATACACCATATAATAGTGAATTGGGGCATAACAACAATGATGTCTCAGTAGAAATGTCAAATGTGATGAATTCCCTTATAAAGAAGGTATCCTTAAATTAACGATAATTCAATCTCAAAATTATGTGTGACAAATATAAATACACCCAATATAAGTGGATATTAAGTGTAAAAAAATAAAAGTTCATTCACACATATTCAAAAGATGACATATTCAATAACTACACGTTGAACCCAAAGAAATCGAAATTGGGTGAAAAAGTTCCCTTCGTAAAATTTGACGGCCTAACGGTATCACTTCAAAATTCAGAAAATAAGTTGATGAGAGATAAAAAGGGCATCTAATCAGTTGTACATAACTTTAAATCAATAAATATATAGAAGAACATATCCCAACATAATTAGATGTAAATTAAAAGACATAATAAAAGAAGTCCTTTAAAAAGAGGAGGGTGAAAGGTCCCCTTAACGAGTTGGGTAACTTTCGAAACGTACACCCCATGGAAGAAGGGTCATACAATGAAGATGTGAATACCCATAATTGAAATTATACTTCAAAAAGTGTATAATAATGGGAATTACATACACCACTCAACAGAAATTGTGGAAAATGTAGCATAAATCTCACGGGAATAAAAGTGAGATGAAAAATCCCTTACGAAAACTCGGCAGCCTAAAGACGCCACATAAAACTTCCAAAATGGATTGACGATAGGAAATAGGGTCTCTAATCATATAAACATAAAGTTTACAGAAAGAGGAATACAAAATAACATCCCCCAACATAAGAAACAGGAGCTTAAAAGAAGTGACATAAAGGAGAGTACATAAAAAGAAAGAGAGAGGTTGGATCTCTTATGAAAATTCGGCAGCCTAACGGCGCCACTCAAAACATCCAAAATGGATTGATGAGAGAGAATAGGGTCTCTAATCATATGAACATAAAAATTACAGTAAGATTAATATAAAAAAACATCCAAATCACAATAAATATGAGCTTAGAAGGAATGATATAAAAGAGTGTACTTAAAAAGAATGAGAGGAGCAAGATCCCTTACCTCGGGTCTGACTTGACTCGATCGTTCTTTAATCTCCGTAATAATAAACATGAGTTAATTTATATTTCCTTAAGAACATTTTTCAAGTTCATTATTCCTTTTATATCACTTATTACCATGTCAGAAACATTATGTAATCATTTAATTTAATAATATTTGTTTTGCCGATATTTGGTTCTTAAGTCGAAAGTGGACTTCTGACAATTACATGTTGTTCATGTGGCCAAATGTTCATTATATCAAGAATTGTATTCATGATTTAGATATCATATATATCATATATATCCAGTATATTTAAGAATTTATAATATTACATAACATTTAGAGTTAAGAAATTAAATGCACCGTTCATGGAGACAGTAAGCCTTACGTACGCATGAACGCTACTTCCATTTCTATTTCATATTTAATGGAATTAAAACATAATAAAACATAATATTATTTTAATTCCAGTATGGTATCATATATAATATCATTATATATATCCTTTATACGTACCACATATGGTATTAACGTATCAAATCACTTTGAGGGGGCGGTAGTCCGCACTTCCTTAAATGAAGATATCGCGTTTACCCATAATGGAAACCACAAAGGTATGCCATAAATGAAAAATACAGAAGCTTAAGTAAAACATAAACATATTAGATATCATATATAAATACAGTGTCATCTTAATGGCCACCTTTGAAGGTGTTAGAATAATGTTGAACAATCATCGTTTTGGGAGGCAGAAATTCACCATCCACGGAAACAGTATGTTCTTTAACCATTAGATGTAGGTGTGTGTAAGTGTAGCTAGAATAATTCTTATAACAAAATCCTAGTATATTAAAGATACTTGAGTTGTTATAAAATAAAAGAATAAAAAGATTTTAGGGGGTTGGAGAAGTAAAATAAAACAAAAGGACTCAAGTGAAGACATTACCTTAAAATCGGGTAACTTCCTTTGATTTGAGCTCAAAGGATTCCTTGGAAAGGATTATTCCCAATGTGAGGCTTCAAGGAGTTAGAGAGGGATGTGTAGAGACAAAATGGGCAGGGGTTGGCCGAGCCAAAGGCATTGGATGTGTGGGTAAGGAGGTAGAGTTGGGGGCCTTTTATAAGTGGAGAGGAGGGGCACTCTTGGAAAGGTATAAAATGTACCATTATTTCCAAATGAGTTTCGGATTTTAATGGTCCCACATTGATTTTTTTCAAGTATAAGGTGATAAGGGTTCGAAATACACCCATCCAATAGGTTTCGGACATGTTTAGGTATTAAATTTTACATTATCTTTACATTTTATTTAAATCATTAAATAATGAGGTCATCACTGCATCATCATGATGTCATAAATAATTTAATTTATATAATGTCTAAAAATTATAAACAAAATACTATGATGTAGGAAATCATTTTAGCTTTCCAATTAATATTTATAGTCCAAAAGAACATTTATGTAGACAAAATTTAAAATATTTTACATAGGTGATACATTCTTTGTCACATTCAACATTTTTAAAAAATAAATAGATAAAAAGTCACTTTCTCACAAAAGTGATTCCATGGGTCCCCCAAGTTTGGCACAAGGCATCCCATAGTTGGACATGAGACAACAAGTAGCCTTAGGACACATTTTGTGGTTTTTTTTATTATCATGATATTATCTTATTATCTTTAACTACCGGATTACTCATTAATCAAAATAATTAAAGATAATTATCGTCGTTACTATTCATAATGTCCAAAAACAAAAGAGTTTTAATTACATAATTTGTACCTTCTAATTAAAAATATGTAATTCTTTTTACCAAATTCCAAACACATAAATTGAAATAATTAATTTAAAAAATCTTCCCGTTGTCAAAACAAATAGCGGGTTTTTTAGAAACAACATTTATGAAAAGTTTGGCACTTGTTTATGCCTAATTCCAAAGTGAAATTAATCACAATGACCATCATTGAATTAAATGGTAAAAATATATTATAATTACACTATAGATAAAATTAAAAAGATAATATAACCATATAATTAAATTATATGAAAAAGCAGTTTTGATGTAAAATGCAGTATTTTTCACTATTCATTGAAAAATGAACATTGTCAGAAAAATACCAAAAATTAACCCAAGGTAGATTTCAATGTCGCAATCATAAATAATAGGATTATTTTGAAAAATAGAGCTTATAAAAGATTCAAAAAGTGGATTTAAAAGGGGTTCGCCATAAAAAGGCGGTTAATCGACCTTTTAAAGAATATTAGAATGTTTTCGCTTAAAAACTAGATTCATTTGCATTTTTAATCCTCTAAAAATTATTGTAAAGAGTAAAAATATTTGACAAAAATATTTAATTATTTTGTAGTTAGTTCTGTTCATTCTTGCCATTACAACGACTATGCGTTAACTACCATTTAAAATAATATTATTTTATTATTAGAGTGCAACGTAAGATTTCCAAGAAACTTGTTGTTGCGTGTTGGGTATGCCATCGAGCATAACATCCCCCTTAATGTAATATTAATATTTTATTCAAAAATATGAATAAATATAATGATTTAATATTATTTATTTACCTGGGGTGTAACATCCATCCCCCCTTTTTGGGAATTGCTTCCTCGCAATTTTAAAAATGGGCTCGGAAACATCCTTGAAAGTCCCACATCGGAACAAGATTCGGTAAAAAAATCACTTTAAAATAAAGAAAGATACGTACAAAGGTCACCCGAGTTAACCCATACTAGGATTTAATGTATGAAAATATGGACATGGAGGAGAAAACAAAGGGTCATGTTCTGATGGAGAGTGATAGAAAACATGTTTAGGATAAAGTTAACCACAAGAAAATCACATACTTGTGATGGGTTAAACGGTATTCGATTCCCCAGTAGGAAAAGTTAATAGAAAAAATATTTGTTTTAAGTTACTTTTTATTGAGGAATTTATTCATAAGGAAACATAATCACTTATCATTTTGACATTCAACTTTTATTATATTCCATACACAAACTCATATTTTCTCCAAAAGACGAGTATTTAGGAAGACTTGTTCACATTAAGAGTACTATAATAAACTTCTAGAGAATCATCTAATCCAAAAAAGAGAACTATATACATCCCATGTCTTTAGAATTTAACCAAAACCAAAACTAAAATGGTTAGTACAAGATCAGATAATCCAGAAAAGGATACCCCTTTATAAAAAGAAAATCTATTCTTAATCTCCAAAATTTGTCCAACAAAACCCAAAGTTCAACGAGGACCATTTGATAAAAAATTTTCCATAAAATTCTTCAAAGTAAACCAAACTAAGATTGAAAGCCAAATATTTGAAGGATTTAATCACATAGTCTTCCAAAGTACAAATTAACTTTGATCTGCAAATAACATCAGTTGCTCTTAAATTCTCATATTGAAAAGCAATTAACCAAATCACATATCCTCGATGATAGGTTAACCATTTCCCAAATAATGTTACTCTTAATTCCTCAAATCATCTAACTAAAAAGAATTATTCAAACTAACCAGGGACTTCACGTAGTTCAGTGGTAGGCGATAAATACCAGTCGCACTTTGGTTGTGGGATCGATTCCCGCAGCTTTGTCCGACGCAACGGGTTGTCACATGGTCTGAGTGTTGTCCTTTTTCCAAAACTATATAATTTTAAAACATTTACCAAAACGAGATAAAATCTTCAAAAATGATCATAACATATTTTAACCTCAAGTTTATCTCATGCCATTAATTTACCATCATAACATATAATTACCCATAATTACCTCAAAATTAAGGATCATATAAACACTAATGGTTACCTTTATAATTATTACCTGAACTTCCACATAGATTGGTCATCTCGTACATGATGAATTACAGATCATACCAAGGTTCAAGTGGTTGATCATGACTCCTTGATAGTTTGTTTAGAACAACCACGAGTTTCCTCACTGAATCCCCCATTTTATCTAGTATCTTAATCAGTGAACCACCATTGTTTCCTTCAAACCTATTGTCTCTTTGGTGCCTGTTAGATCCATCCATTCACTAAAAACAGAAATGTCAGTGTGAGTATAACAAAAAAAACATCATGTACTAACGAGGAAGATAAACACCAAGATATACTTACTCATTCACTTTATCTAAAACTAGGACTCTTTCTGAAATCCTATCAATTATGGTATTGTCACTTATGCTTAGAGAATACCCTAACCTCTAAAGTTATCTAAACTGACCTCTGATACCAACTATTAGGCCCTATCTTTAAACCATACTTAATATTGAGTTATTATAAGATTACACATTGAGGATCTTTTTAGGTTTAGAGTTTTAGAGAATTAGATCATGAAACTTTCATTACATTCCACATTTAAACAAAGTGGTTACATAAAAGAGAGTATTCATTCTTCCCATCAATAGAAACATATTTAAAATAAAACACGGATTCTTTCTTGACACATCCTTGACACTATCATCACATCATGTAACTTTCCCTTGACCTGTGAAAAACAATTCAAAAACTTGGAATGAGCATAAAAAGCTCAGTAAGAGTTATAAAAATATGGAAAGGAAACATGAGTTCATATATACATTACAATGAAATCATACTTTATCCATAAAACATAGGCATATCAAATCATGAATAAATCATAGAAATCATAAGACATAAAAGGTATATTGAGGCATTCATAACATTATTACGTAGGGAGTAACCCTCTTGGTTACATTTGGAATACCCACCATAGTATATTCCCTAAATATCTTCGGAGATACCTTAACGTTTCACTCCTTCGCGTTACCCAATGCATTTGAGAGCTATATCGGGCTCACCCCCCTTAGTTTATCATGGAACCACCCATTTTCATAAAAATGACCAAGAACCATAACATAAATGTATCACATAAAACATGAAAAAAGTATATATAACATTTCCACATTTCAATCACAATATAACATTTTAGGATATTGAAATAATGAATCCATTTAAAAAGAATCCATTTCCAAAACCATTTAAAACATTTAATAAAGAGATTTTTGAATCAAAGTCTCCCATACCACCTTGAAGCTTCTAAAATTTTAAACCATTAATATCCATATAAATAAATCCTTAAAACCACATTGAAAACATGTATATTAATAAGAACAAATAATTAAAACATTTAAAGCGATATTTTGGTTAAAGGGGTTCTACCAAAATTAGAGACAGTTGAATACAAGAATTGAGGAATAACATTTAGTCAGAACATTATAATATCATGAGAATAAATAGATTCATGATATTATATTCCAAAGGAAAATATATACACCATATAAGAGTGAATTGGTGCATAACCACAATGAAGTCTCAGTAGAAATGTCAAATGTGATGAATTCCCTTATAAAGAAGGTATCCTTAAATTAA
Source organism: Viscum album (assembly GCA_963277665.1). Taxonomy (NCBI): domain Eukaryota; kingdom Viridiplantae; phylum Streptophyta; class Magnoliopsida; order Santalales; family Viscaceae; genus Viscum; species Viscum album. The sequence continues at coordinate 153,101,946 of OY728157.1, forward strand.
GGATAATTCAATCTCAATATTATGTGTGACAAATATAAATACACCCAATATAAGTGGATATTAAGTGTGAAACAATAAAAGGTCATTCACACATATTCAAAAAATGACATATTCAATAACTACATGTTGAACCCAATGAAATCGAAATTGGGTTAAAAAGTTCCCTTGGTAAAATTCGACAGCCTAACGGCATCACTTCAAAATTCAGAAAATGAGTTAATGAGAGATAAAAATGGAATCTCATCACTTGGAAATAACTTTACATAAATATGGATAGAGAATAAAATATCCCAACCTAATAAGATGTAAATTAAAAGACATAACAGAAGAAGTCTTTTAAAAAGAGGAGGGTGAAAGGTCCCCTTACTGAGTTGGGTAACTTTCGAAACGTACACCCCATGGAAGAAGGTTCATACAATGAAGATGTGAATACCCATAAATGAAATTATACTACACAAAGTGTATAATCATGGGCAGTACATACACCACTCAAAGGAAATTGTTGCAAATGAAGCATAAATCTCACGGGAATAAAAGTGAGATGAAAAATCCCTTACCAAAACTCGGCAGCCTAACGACGCCACTTAAAACTTCCAAAAATGGATTGATGAGAGAAAATATGGTCTCTCATCATATAAACATAAAGTTTACATAAATAGGAATACAAAATAACATCCCCCTACATAACAAAGAGGATCTTAAAATATGTGACATAAAGGAGAATACTTAAAAAGAAAGAGAGAGGTTGGATCTCATACGAAAATTCGGTAGCCTAACGGCGCCACTCAAAACATCCAAAATGGATTGATGAGAGAGAAAAGGATATCTCATAATATGAACATAAAAATTACAGTAAGATTAATATAAAAGAACATCCCAATCACAATAAAGATGAGCTTAGAAAGAATGACATAAAAGAGTGTACTTAAAAAGAAAGAGAGGAGCAGGATCCCTTACCTCGGGTCCAACATGACTCGATCGTTCTTTAATATCCTGAATAATAAACATGAGTTAATTTCTACTTCCTCAATAACCTTTATTAAGTTCATTATTCCTTTTATATCACTTATTAACATGTCATAAACATTATTTAATCATTTATGATAATAATATTTGTTTTGCCGATATTTGGATCTTAAGTCGAAAGTGGACTTCTTACAATTACATGTTGTTCGTGTGGCCGAATGTTCATTATATCCAGAATTTTATTCATGATGTAGATATCATATATATAATATATATCCAGTATATTCATGCATTTGTAATATTACATAACATTTAGAGTTAATAAATGAAATGCACCGTTCATGGAGACGGTAAGCCGTACGTACGCTTGAACGCTACTTCCATTTCTATTTCATATTTAATGGAATTAAAACATAATGATACATAATAGTATTTTAATTTCTGTATGGTATCATATATAATATCATTAAATATATCCTTTATACATACCATATATGGTATTAACGAATCAAATCACTTTGAGGGGGTGGTAGTCCACACTTTCTTAAATGAATATATCGCGATTACCCATAATGGAAACCATAAAGGTATGACATAAATGAAAAATACAGAAGATTAAGTAAAACATAATCATATTAGATATCATGTATAAATATAGTGTCATCTTAATGTCCACCTTTGAAGGAGTTAGATGAATGTTCAACAATCATCGTTTCGGGTGGCTGAAATTCACCATCCACAGAAACAGTAAGTTATTTAACCATTAGATGTAGGTGTGTGTAAGTGTAGCTCTAATACTTCTTATAAAAACATACTAGTATATTTAAGATATTGTATTTGTTACAAAAGAAAATAATAAAAATAGTTTAGAGGGTTGGAGATGTAAAATAAAACATAAGGACTCAAGTGAAGACATTACCTTAAAATCAGGTAACTTTCTTTGATTTGAGCTCAAAGGCTTCCTTGGAAAGGATTCTACACAATGTGAGGCTTCAAGGAGTTATATATGGATGTGGAGAGACAAAATGGGCAGGTGTTGGCCGAGCCAAAGGCTTTGGAAGTGTGGGTAAGGAGGTAGAGTTGGTGGCCTTTTATATGAGGAGATGAGGGGCACTCTTGGAAAGGTATAAAATGTAACATTATTTCCAAATTAGTTTCTGATTATAATGGTCCCAAATTGATGTGTTTCGAGGATAAAGTGATAAGGGTTCTAAATACATCCATCCAAAAGGTTTTGGACATGTTTAGGTATTATATTTTACATTATATTTCCATTTTATTTAAATCGTTAAATAATGAGGTCATCGCTGCATCACCATGATGTCATAAATAATTTAATTTATTTAATGTCTAAAAATTATAGAAAAAATACTATGATTTAGGAAATCGTTTTAGATTTCCAATTAATATTTATAGTCCAAAATATCATTTATGTAGACAAAATTAAAAATATTTTACATAGGTGATACATTTTTTGTCACATTTAACATTTTTAAAAAATAAATAGATAAAAAGTCACTTTCTCATAAACGTGATTCCATGGGGCCTCCAAGTTTGGAACAAGGAATCCCATGGTCGGACATTAGACAACCAGTAGCCTTAGGACAAATTTTTTTGTCATTTTTTATTATTATGATATTATCTTATTACCTTTAACTACCCTATTACTCATTAATCAAAATAATTAAATATAATTACCATCGTTACTATTCATAATGTCCAAAAACAATAGAGTCTTAATTAAATAATTTGGACCTTATGATTAAAAATATTTAATTCATTTTACCAAATTCCAAACACATAAATTGCAATAATTAATTTAAAAAAACTTCTCATTGTCAAAACAAATAGCGGGTTTTTTAGAAACAATATTTATGAAAAGTTTGGCACTTGTTTATGCCTAATTCCAATGTGAAATTAATCCCAATGACCATCATTGAATTACATGGTAAAAATATATTCTAATTACACTTTAAAAAAAATAAAAAGATAATATAACCATATAATTAAATTATATGAAAAAGCAGTTTTGATGTAAAATGCATTATTTTTCACTATTCATTGAAAAAGGAACATTGTCAGAAAAATACCAAAAATTAACCCAAGGTAGATTTCAATGTACCAATAATAAATAATAGGTTTATATTGAAAAATAGAGATTATAAAATTTTCAAAAAGAGGATTTAAAAGGGGTTCGCCATCAAAAGGCGGTTAATCGACCTTTAAAAAAATATTAGATTGTTTTCTCTTAAAAACTAGATTCATTTTCATTTTTAATCCTCTAAAATTTATTGTAAAGAGTCAAAATATTTAACAAACATATTTAATTATTTTGTAGTTAGTTCTGTTCATTCCTGGCATTACAACGGCTAGGCGTTAACTACCATTTAAAATAATATTATTTTATTATTAGAGTGCAACGTATGATTCCCAAGAAACTTGTTGTTTCATGTTGGGTACGCCATCGAGCATAGAATCACCTTTAATGTAATATTAATATTTTATTCACAAATATGGAAAAATATAAAGATGCCATATTCTTTATTTACCTGGGGTGTTACATGCTTAATTGAAATTGTATGAAATGTGGCGTTGAATTTAAATAAAGGAATGGGCTTGGGATTTGGATATTATTATGGACATATCTTGTTTTAAATTATTATTTATGGGTTTCATAATTTATTTTGGTATGAGGTCTTTGGGTAAGCAATGTGTATTAAAATGTTTTTGGAAAAGGGGATTCAAATTTCATAATTGTAATATATTTTGATCGAGAATAGAAAAACTCAAGTTGGGGGTGTGATAAGTCACTTAAAGTGGATAATATTCATTGTTTATATATTAATATTAATGTTTTTCAAAGTTCATAAACATCAATTTTAGTCCAATTTAGAATTTGAACTTCATTTCCCATCTTTGTGCAATTAATGCTTAAAGTGTTAATTTGGGCCCACTCAATAAATCACTTGTAAAAAATACGTTGTTCATCATTTTGATTTTATAGTTTTTTATATTATTCATAACTTTATTTGTAACATTTTATCTTTTAGGTTCAATGGATTAATCCCAAGAGAAGATGGATATTTTTGCGCCTGAATGCATAAATTTGCTGTAAAAAGAATAATGGGCCTAAGGCCCTATCAAACAAATGTGGGGCCTAAAAACCAATCCCAATGAAGCTCAAATTTATACAGTAGAAATATAAAAAATATTAGGATTATTTTATTCAACTATTTCTGGAGATAATTCTGATGTTTTCATGATGATAAAGTGATCTGAGGTTGAGATTTAAATGGTGGGCCCGACATGAATGCACATAAAGTCGTCCCACCATTTGGACGATAACTCCCAAACGGTTGTGCCAAATTTCCAGAAATTTTTACAGATCATAGATAATATATGTACACTAATATTTCCATTCTATGACCACTTTGTATTATTTCGTCTTCAATTACAACATCAAACATCAAAAAGGTGGATGAATCTGACAGGTTTTGTGGTCAACATTGTAACGTCAATTTCTTTTTGATTCTTCACCCTCATTTTCACTCTCATAATTTTTGGGGGGTGAATTTATTGTTGGGTGGTATACATAAGGCTCCTAATATTTCTATATAATGATATGTTGGTGAATTGAATAGGGATCTCATATTTTTCATATCATCTTTGCTGCTTTGTTACATTGTATTGTTATGTTGTCAATTTGGAACGGTAATCGTTCTTCATTATAATGTAAGTCTTTTGAAATACATTAGTTATTAATAAAAGTTAATTTTTATCTTTTATTCTGTTTTTCATTATATCACGTTGATACCGTTGCATTATGGTGAGAAAATTTTCACATTAAACCTTGTGATATTCTTCACACAACGGTGGAGTGATTGTTATTTTTGTTTTTTTAATTCTTCCATTCCGACCTTATGAGCCAACATCCCGCTTTCGTTGGGGACATGTCATCAGTGGAGGGCTAACTCTTTTATGGGTTGAACCATGAGGGTATCAGGGGGGGCTATATTGGATGTTATTTCTTGATCTATAAATGTTATTAATATCTTTTATTTGAGTTTTTTCATTCAATGATTTTCTCTCTTCCATTACCATTTTGAATTTATTCACCCCACTTTTATGTGCCAATAAGATCCTTTACCTTGGAGTGATCATTAATATTATCCTACAAGTGTATAGGTGATTAGAATGTGTTTTTGAAGGTGTTTATCTAGTACGTGATGAGGTTAGTTTGAATTCATTGCATGAATCTTTCTCGACTTAATGAAAATAAATTTTTTAAAAAAGAAGTCATCCAATCGACTCTGAGCTATAACCTAGGATCAACTCCTAGAAATTTTATATTTCATTATTTGGATAGATTGGATTATTTTAAATTAATCTAAAATTGAACATTATCATTGGTGCGTCTCCATTACTATACTAGATGGGGTGTGCCATGTTTTTCCGAGAGAATGTGACTTGAGGTCAAGTAGAGTTTGATAACCTTTTTCCAAAGTTGGTCAGAATGATATCAATATTTTCTTTTAACATAAAAGATAACCGTAGTGGTAATATTATTTTAGTTGTTGTTGAGTTTCAAGATGTGTATCTATCTGAATATTATATCCTTTCACTTATTATGTTTTAGATAAATTTATTAAATTTTTGAGCGTGCCACCCTGGGTGGTGACTATTATTTTTAAATGAAATATAATGGGACCATTCACCTATTTAATTATTTTAAAAAACTCTATCATGTTATGAAAATGAATAAATATTTATTTTATATAATTATCTATATTTTTAAAAAATTTATATTTGTAAAGTGTTTCTAAAATATGTATCTCTGGTATGGTTATCACTGAATTATGGTCAAGGAATTTGACATCCTAAAGACAACCTTTTAGATAAGGCAAGTCTATTTCAATCATATTGTTATACAGTTTTGTCAAACTAGTGTTCTAAAAGTTTTCATGCTGCAAATGAACAAGATATTCAATGAGTACCTAGACTCATTCATGGTGGTGTTTGTGGATGAAATTATTAGTTTCTCTAAAATTTAAGAAGAAATATTGGCATCATAAAAGTGTGGTTCAATAAATTTTGATAGGTCACCATGTTTATGTCAAGATATATAAATGAAACTTTTTTATTTAGGAAGTAATATTATTAGGAAAAATTGTCTGAGAAGCGATATTGAAGTTTTTACTGAGAATTTAAAGGTTGTTATGACATGGTAATAACTGTGAAATGTTTTCAAGATTTAAAGACTCTTGGTGTTAGTGGGGTTTTAAAATCATAGCATAAAATATTTCTCAATGTTGGATTCTAAAATACTCATTATCACTCAGAATAGAGTAATGTTTTTTTTGATTTAAAGTGTCAAAATTATAATGTTGAGTTTGAGTGAAATTTTTTAATCTTGCATAACTATTGACACTCCTAGAGATTGGGCCAAGTTATCTAGTTTTTTTTTGATTCATTGGGTTTGAGTTTTAGCTATGTTCTGATGTAAGGTGATAATATGGTGGCCTATGGTTCCCAGAAACATTGTCCACATGAGAAGAACTATTTAACAAAGGATCTAAAATTCACAGTTGCGAGTCATTATCTTATGATTTGGAATATTTACCTTTTTGTTGAAATTTATACGTTTTTTTCTGATAATAAATTTATAAGTTACATATTCTAACAAAAATATTTGAATCAATGAAATTTTAATTGGGTGGTGTAAATATATCCTTTAGATTTCATCATTTTCTATACCCCTGGTCAGGGGAATTTCATAACAGATGAATTGAGAAAGAATACTATAACCCATACCATTAATGAATCATTAGAAGAGTGTAATTTGATTTATTTCATTAGTAATATAATCATTTGAGTTTAGGAGGATGATCTAGATATTTTTTTTGGAAAGCATTCAATTGAACTCATATATCAATAAGATGATCATTTAGGAGTAGCTACTTCATGATGTGTTTCATGGATATAAGGAATCTATTTATAGTGAAAATATCATCAGTAAGTGGTCCTTTAATCATAGGGGTATCATATATGTTCATAACTCATATTTCATTACTTTTCCTATGAGAATGTATGTGATGGTGAATTTGCAGAATTCCCAATTGGTGGAACACCTACAAACTAAAAATATGTTCTATGATATATGATGTTTATTTTGGTTGAAGGGTATGAGATTAGATATCACTGATTTTGTTTCTCATTATTATACATATCAACAGGTCATAGGTGAGCATAAGAAAGCTTTGGGTTTTCGTTATCCCAGAGCTGTTCCAACAAGGATATGGGATCAGATTTCAATGCTTTTTGTTGAATGGTTTACTTATATTCTGTAGGGGAAGAATGTGATATGGGTAGGGATTGTTCAACTAACCAAATTGGATCACATAATTCCCATTGAAGGTAAAACAAAAGTGGATTACTTGAGAAGTGATTATGTATAGGTGATCATTAGATTACATGGACTTCCATTTGTTTTAGTTTATGATAGAGATACTTGATTCAATTATCTTTTTGGATAACCCACAAATAGGAAATGAGATCCAAGGATATTTTGAACATGGTGTATCATCCATATATGGATTGTCATACAAAATGATCATTTTAGATTTTGGAAGGCATGTTTTGTGCCTACGTTATCGACTTTGATGAAGATTGGGATAACCACTTGGGACAGGTTGAGTTTTCTAATAATAATAGCTACAAATTTTCCATTAGTATGGAACCCTTTAATTAATTTAATGTCCATCGATCTAATTCTCCAATGGTTTTTTGAAATATTGGTGAATATTTCCTGGTGGGGACTAGTTTTGTACAAGATATGATAACAATGATGTAATTAATTTTTTGGAGAACAATAATAAATTAGAGTTCTTATAAATTTGATAATAATCACCGTTGAATCCCTTTGTAGTTTTTAGTTAGTAACCGGGTCTTTTTTCGAGAGTTTCACTTGAGTTGGGTATCCAATGTATTGAAAAGTTAGTTATTTTGGCTCCGAGATACATGGGAACATTTTCAATTTTTTAGAATATTGGAATCATTTCATACAACATTTACTTTCCAACTCATTTTATTTAAATTCATAATGTGTTTTATGTGTCATTAGTTTGAACATATATTTCTATCCCACGTCATTTTTATACATGGGATGACCTCAAAGTCGAACGTGATTTATCCATGACTGAGCATCAAGATCAGACTATTGATTCTAAGTTAAAGGTTCTTCATGGAAGTTCTATACCCTTGGTCTGGGTGTTAGGGTAGCATTGATCTTATTTTTATGAGACATGGGTGCATGAGACACTAATAATAGAGTCACAAACTCATATATTTGATATTTAATATTATAGAAGGGATTTTTATGGGTATAAATCATTTATGGTTAGAAGACTCTATCACTATTTTGAAATCTTTTAATATAATTTTACCAATTTTCTATGATCACCTCTTGTTTGGGTGTGGTGCTAGGTACTTTTTAGAGTTTTTGTAATATTTTTTGGGTTTTCTATTTGAATATATTCCATAGTAGGAGGAACTGTGGTGTAGAGAGGGTTTCTGTTGTGAATAAAATATTTCTACAATATAAAAAAATATTTGTTGGTTCTTATAATTATGGAATGGTTGTAGAATGGTGGATTTTCATGTTTATTCCATGTTAGGTACAATAGTGGTGTAGAGAAATGGTTGCGATGTGGAGGATCTAGTGTCCGGGTTAGGGTGGTTCTAAATTTTTCATCATAGAAACACCATGGATAAAAGGCCATATCAAAGACACATATTTATAATTAGGGTATAGAACATAGTGGTATCCCCTATACTGTGGTCTAGTTAGGGTTTTTTAGATCTTATGTACGAATCCCAAAACATATCTCAAATTAGGTTTTGAATCACACTCGTATGACATGGTCCCATGCACTATTGTGTGGTTTGGCATTTTTCAACAGTTCTACACTGCGCTGTTGATGGATACAATGTGGTCTTTTGATCATGTTAAAAAATAATGAAACCAATTTTATATTCCAAACTCTTCCCATTAAATCTAAATTCAATTATTTAAATTTGGAGGATCTCAGTTGAAGATTTTATCTTTTTAATCCCATTTTCTCATAGATGGAAGTTCCATTGGATGTGTCTGATCTCACTCCAATAAGTGGATTTCATATCATTGTATTTTTTCCATTGTTTTATCTCAATTTCATATAGTGGGATAGATCACATGTCATTGGTTTATCAAAAAATTTATTTGTTAGATCATGATTCTTGGGTGTCCTTTTTTATTTTTTTCACTTTCACTTCTCTGTTGGTAGATCCAATTTTAGGAGATTGATCATTTTATCATCTGAACAATATGTAGGTGGCTTAGTAGGGATTTTTTTAACATTATTAACCTTGATTTATTGAATTGAATTGAATTTTAATTTATTTTTTTAAAAAAATTGAATTTTGAGGATTTTTATGATTGATTTCAATGAAATGAAATTTTGAGAGAGAAACCCTTTTTAAAAAGATTTAAAAATATAGGGAGTATTTTTAGAAAATATGGCTTGAATTGGGAAATGATTTCAGGAAATTATATATTGTTTATTCTTGAGAAAAATTCTATTTAATTATTTTTTATTTTGAAAGGCATGAATTTGATGAAAAACCCAATGTTTTGGATTTAGAAATTTAAATGGAATGTTCAAACTAGAAATTGGAGAAATTGAACATTAAATGATGATTTTTAATCAAAATTAACATTTTTACCATGGTTTATTGATATATTGATTGAAGAACATGTGATCCTAGGTAGTTAGTTGATTACTAGGAAAAATAAACTATGAATCTGACTCCCTAGTAATGGATTGATGATGACGACACTTACAAAACCAAGTTTATCAGGATTATACATGATGGGGGTGTTGATTGATTATATCACGATGTCATAAGAATTAGGAATGTGAACATAAAAACACACACAATACCATGATGACTAACTAATTATTACGAGGATCCAATTACTAGGAATGATTTAACCTTATGAAATATGACCATGGTGTCTAGTTTTGATTTAATGATATATTATAGTGATTATAGAGCTTTTTCTACTCATGTCATTTTAATTTTTTGAAAATGTTCATTTATCCATGTTTTTATATATTTTCCATCAACTTAATTTTAAAAAAAGTAAAAAATATTACAATTGCTTGTTTTTATTTAAATTGAAGCGTAAATAATTTATTTTTATTGGAACTTCTTAAAGAAGATTTGGTGATATCCTACTAAGAGGTATTTCTTACACCCTTGCTTTTCTTTTGCGGTTTCTTATATTATGTAATGAGTGGGCCAATAAAAGTTACATAGGAACATAGAGGTGGCCAATGTTCTTGATTAATGGGAGCCCAAAGTGATGGTGGAAATTGGAGGATCAATAGTATACTAGTTAAATGGAAATTTTGAGACTTTTTTCTTGATAGATGTTATGTAATTTTATTTTGGAAGATATAATATTTGGGTTTCCAATCCATATGAAAAGTTACTTTTCTCTTTGAGTAATTTCTTTCATACCAACAATGTCTTGTTTTATTTTGCACTGATTTATTTTGGTGATTTATCTGAAGGAGAAATAATCCATTTTGACCATTTTACAGTAAACTAGTGATATTCATCATCCCATGAGTATCTAGAATACTCTTCAGGTCATGTCAGATCCAACTCATGTACTGGTGTATAAAGAAATTCATGTTCAATCATGGTAGTGATGGTTGTTTTGATTAAGATTTTTGAAAGGAAAAATGGTGATGGATCATCTGAATGACTTTAACATGATTCATAGAAATATAATATTGGTAATATTAACTTTTTTTGGTAATGTATATAAATTTATACTATTATCTTCACTTATAGAGAGCTATAATGTTGTGGTTAACACATTTAGTAACTCAAATTGAAAAATTAATATATTATTTGACAATATTCGAAAAATTGTTTTCAATAAAGAAATAAAGAAGAGGGAAGTTTGGGTGCTGATCGATATTTCCTATAATATTTATGAAAGGGGAAGGTAATTACCATTGAAGAATGTATACCAAAAGAAATAAATGAAAGACATGTGTAATGACTGAATTCCATGTAAATCAGATTATGTGGGTCTAACATACTATAAATGAGGGAAGAAACTAAATATCAATAAAGACATCAAATTTAATAAGGAGAAAACCCAAAACAATTCAAATATTGGTATTTTAGATTCCATTCACATAATATAAGAGAGGAAAGGTTATATTCTAATTGGGAATACTTTGGTAGAAACTTGGTTGATTGACTCCAAATATTCCAATCATTCTATTGTTGTTCAAATTTGAATAGTAAATTATATATATAGATATTTTGGGAAATTATATGTAGTTAATAATTATGTCTTTAAATTTTTTGCAAAAGGATTGGTCAAAATAACAATGAATAATTGAGGATTCCAAAAGTCAAGAGTGGTTTTTCATATTCATATACTCATAAGGAATCTAATTTCCATTAGACATCATAAAGATGTAGGATATGAGTCTTGATTTAATGATAGTGTATATATTTTCACTTGTAGATAAAAATAGTTTCATGAAGAGTATATCATGTTAAATTTTACATGATGTAAAATTTAGATAGGATGATGGTTTCTAAGAGTATAACTTCTAATGATCTAGAAGTATGGAACTACAAATTTCGTCACCTGATAGAAAATAAATTGGATGTTTTGAATGATAAGGGAATACTAAATCTTCATCAAATGGAAATTAAAAAGTGTGAAAGTTGTGTAATGGGAAATTATAAAATATTTTATTTCAAATTATATGGTTAGAATCCAATGAATAAAAAGTTGGAGCATGCATACATTGATTTTTAGGGTTGACAACTATAAAATAATATGGTAGTTTCCTATACTTTCTCACATTCATTGATGGTGGTAATTGGAATGTATGAATTTACTTTTTAAAGAATAAGACTAATGTATTTTAGGTCTTTATTATATGGAAATCATTGAAATAAGAAAAATTCATATGGAAATTATAGTGAATCTAGATGAAAAATAATGGCGAGTTCACTAGACGAAATACCCAAATATTTCCTCTAAGAGGAAGGAATAATGAAAGAGAAGATGGTCCCCAAAACTCCAAAAAAATATATTATTTGAAACAATGATATAAAAATTGATAGAAATTACTGAATAATGATATTTTACTTTGGAATTCCTAGGGTGATTGAGGTAGAGGAAGTCAACATGATAAACTACCTCATCCAAATAAGTGTAGTATTGAAAGTTAGGATAGAACATCAAGAATATATGTTGTTTAGAAAATGACTAATAGTTAAAAATAATAATTTTTTCAATATTTTAACATAAAAAATTTAAAATTATAATTTCCATTATAAACATGAATGAAAATATAAAATAAGATTTTCCTTGCCAATGGAGATGAAAATGTTCTATATCCATTATGTTAGTGTATAAGGAAACAAATCATCAAAAGTATGGATATTTTCATTAATGAGAAAATGTGATGAAAAAAATAACTTGGGAGAGAATGAAGTTTTATAAAAATCAACAGATAATCTCCAGGATTATTAGACTATTATTATTTTGAAAAAACTAAAAAACATATATGTGGGCAATGAAGTCTCCATAAGTCTTGATGTATGACCATTATAAGTACCAAAAATTTCAATGGAATATGAATCATGGGTGGGAGAATAAAAATTACACGATACATAATTTAGAGTATCGTAATTTATGGAAATAATACCATATTAGATCTAAGAAATTCAGAAAATCTGATTCAGTTAGGGATATCATTCAAATTCAGTAGACTATTGCTATGTTTTGGGAGTGACATGAACTATCTATTTCTAATAGATTTAGGAGAACTAGAAAATATAAAGGATTGAGATTCACTTAAAGACTCAAAATAATGGGAACTAAACATGAATGGAGATATAGTTTCATTAATGTTAAATATAACTTGGTATATAGATGATAATTTTGAGGGTAAAAAGTTACCTGAGAATAAAAGGGTTTTCCAGATTGAGAAAGAGACCAATAGTTGGAAATGATACAAAAATTGGCAGGTAGTAAAGGTTTTTTAATATACAATAGAGTATATTATTGGAAATATTCTTCCCAATTTTTAAAAATTATAATTACCAAATAGTTTAACGTATGGTGGCATTGAAATTCATGTACCCGGAATAAATATATTTTCCATAAAAAAATTTTTATGGTGATTTAGAGGATGAAATCTACATGAATTAAAAAATAGGTGTACTAAAATATTTGGATTAGTGCTTTGTGTATATATTGGGGAAATATTTTATGGATTGAATCATTAATCATTAAAATAGAATCAATATATAGACTTATTTATTGATTGCAGAAGGCTTTGGAAGGTGTGACGCTGATCAATTTGGTTACCAAAAGAAATGTGATGATGAAACAATTATTGATTTTCTATTTTATGTCCATTAAATTTTCCAAGAAAAAAATATTTTTAGAATATTAAAAAAATATTAAAATATATTTTCTATATGATTTAGGATGAATTATTATATTAAAAACAAGAAGTTATTGCAAATAAGGATGGAAAGGGATAGGAAGATTAGAAATTTTATTCTCTATCAGAAGGAGTATATATTGAAAATCATTTTAAGGTTTAGTAATGAAAAAATTCAAAATAGTAACTACTCATATATCTAGACACTTCAAACAATCCAAATAATAGGAACCTATAATGGTTGATGAGCATTGGAAAATAGAGAAAGTATATTATTCTTCGGCTATTATAAGTATCATATAGGTAATTGTTTGTAAAAAATCAAATATTTCTTTTGTAGTGGGAGTTATAAGAATATTATGTCCAACCCGAGAATGGAACATTGGAATGTAATTATATGGAAAATTAAAATTTTCAATCGATTGAAAGATAAGTTTCTTTATTTGATGGAGGAATATCCATTGCAATTATATTTTTATGCCCACATTGGTGAAGATTCTGGTATTCAATAGAGAAAAAAAAGATTTATATTTTTATACAGTGGAACTACAAAAAATTGGAATTCATGGATTGAAGAGATTTGTTATTAAATATAATGGAAATAGTGTGTGTAGAAGAAGTACAAGCTGGAAAAGAGATGTTTTTTAAACGTATTTTCTAAAGGAATTGGGATGAATTTTCGAAGTATGTACTTTTTTCTATGATAGTTAATTTGAAATCCACATAAAAAAAATTATTTTATATGAATATATAATTTAAACTGACATGAAGTTACACTTTATTACATATATGTTGGGGGAGAAGGTTTTGGATCTCTAAAATTCCATAGGTATCCAAAATCTAGTGGTCAAGTTCACTGAGACTTTAGATCAAGAACGCTGGAAGAAGTATCATTACTTTTTAGGGATTGGGTTAATAGAAGAATAATAATGTAGAGGAACAGTTATAGAAAAATAATTGAGGACGCATTATAAAGAGGTTTGTAGAGGATTTTTATAGAACTATTATTTTAGTTGGAGTTTTTTAGAATGTGAATCCTTGTTCATAAAATTTAATGTTTTGGTCAATGTAAGTTCATTCATACGATTTTTGTTTACTAGAAATTAGATCAATAATATGTGGATGATTGTTATATGAATACAACTAGAGTTACTCTTTTCATTGGTATATGGGTCATTGGAATTTCATATCTTTTGATGGAATCAAGGGTGTTCCAGAATTTTAGCTAACTCTCTTGAAAAAATAATATGCAAAGAAGAATCTATAAGTGTTTACCTGAGAAGGTGGTTGATGTCAAAAATGATAAGGGTGATCAATGGAAACATTCCATACATGGGATCTTATATGAATATGGGAATGAAGTGTGACTGAAAAAACCAGAAGAAGTTTTCAATAAAAGTAATTGGTGACCGAACCTGAATAGTGTATCATGTGATGATATAGTGAATCTATGTTTGAAATAGTGAATATAATGATTTTGGTTTCATAGGGTGTTAATCAATCATTAATGAATATTAACGAATTTTTTTAGTTTTGAATGATTTTTTTACATATAGTAACATATAAATGAGTTTTAGTGGTTTCTCTGATGCATGTAAAAACAGTATGAAGTATATTAATCTATGAGGTTCATTTAATACTTTATTTACTTCTGTTTCATGTGTTATTATTTCCTATATTTTCATTGGTTTTCTATTTTATACTGAGGTATGTCCAAGGTATAGTTTGTACGGTGGGTAGGGTATAATAACTTGTTAATTATAGTAAGCATAGTCAATCAGAAGTGAATTTCTAGAGGTTTATTTTTTCCATTAAATTGATCTATGTGAGAACATATAATAGTCTATTGATCATAATTTTAGTGGTTTTATCAATAGTATAAGTAATTAATTATCTAATCGGAATTCAACATCACTTGTTATTAATTAGAGAGTTGAGAGTACATAGGTTCAAAAGATAGTAATATCACTATCATGAAATCTTTTGAAGGAAATATCTATATTGATAAATTTTATGGAATGAATTTTGGATTCTAGAAAATAAAATTAAATACCATTTGATTCAGAATAACATGTTAGTGAAATTTTCTTGAGTAAAGTGTGTGCTAATGAATAAATATACATGCGACTTCTTGGATAATAAATCCTTGGTGCGGGTATGATTGTCCTAGAAATAAATGAATTATTCAACATTCAAGAGAAAAAGACAACATTATAAGTCTTGTAGATTTTGGGTGAAATGTATGAAAATTTTATGATTGTTAATAAGGTTTTTACATTGCAATTGAATTTTAGATTGAGGTTTCTAAAACGAAGACCATTGAAATATTTACTAAATGACTTCAACATGATTCTCGGGAATCTCTAATTAGTAGAGGTAACTGTTACTGATGATGTATTATAGTTTCTAATATAATAATAACTTTTAGAGACATTTGGTTCTATGGGTATATGTTTTAGATAATATAATAGAAGAACATATTTGTTACTTGATGGTATTCAGAAATTTGTCTTGAATGAAAAAATAAGCATTACAGAAGTTCAGGTGCAAAATGGTAGTTCTCTTAATATTGAGGTAAGGGGAGGATCACCCCATCATAAGAAAGTTTACTATAATAAATCAACAGAAGAAAAGTACCATTAAACTATTAAATGTTATTTTACTAGTCTGGGTCTAGCCTACTAAAATGTTGGGAGGGAAGACCATATAAAGAAAGAATACATGATTCAAAAAGAGAATACATGATATATTTCAATGTACTACAGTTCAAATTATATGATCAAAAGAAAAGGGATAAATTGTTATCTACGGAGTGTGAATATTGTGGTAGATGTTTGGGTGATTTAATTTGGAGATTCCTATCATTCAACTAGTGATCATTGATTCGGGGTCAATTTTAAATCTTGAATGTTTTGAAAACTGCATATAGTGGGTGGTGAATTACATTATGGTATTAGAAAAGGAGATTTAGATATCTGAATATATATTTTTGGATTATTTAAGTTAGGGAAATTTCATTGCATACTTGACCATAAAAGAAATCTAATTTCTATGAAATATATAGATGATAATATAAATAAGACTAGATCTGCTGATGGAGTATAAACATTCACAAGATGATCAAGGATAGATTCCAGAATTAATACATGAGAACCATTACATGATCAAAAATTCAAATGGGTTAGAATTTTCTAGAAGTCCAACTTCCAATGATCTAGAACATCGGAATTGTAGGAAATGTTACTTATGTGAAAAATCAAGATTGTTCTAAAGTATAAAAGGAATACTGAATCTTGTTCACATGTATATTGTAATGTGTGAATGTTTTATGTTGTTAAAAAAGTTTTATTTAAATTAGATATTTTGATGCCTAGGAATCACAAGTTGGAGTGTCTATAATCTTATGTTTAGGGACATACCCAAGTTCAATCCACCAATGGTTGCCTCTAAATTATATAATTTATTGATGATGCTACAATGTAAGTATGTATATAGTACCTAATGTATAGGTATGATGTTTTTAGATGTTTTTTACTGGAGAGATTCATCAGAAAGGTAATGTGGCTAAAAGTTGAAGTTCATCCTGAAGGAAAATGATGTTTGGATTACTAAATACAATTTCTTAAACATATTCTAGAAAGATGGAATATGGTATAAGATGATGATTCCCAAAACTCCAAAATTAAATGGTGTAGTCAACATAATAAATAATAAATTTATAGATAGATCATGAATTATGAGATTTAACTAATGAATTACTTGGATGATTTGGGTATATGAACTCAACATGATTTTAAATTTGATCTATAGAAGTCCAACATAGATTTTTGGGTAGGAACTTTTGGGGGATATTTGGTCTATAAAAATATTGGATGTTCAGAATACTAATTATTTTAGTAGATTATCATATGTAATTTTAAATTCCATGGAAAATTAAAAACTTGAATAAAAATCCAAAATATATTATTTTAATTTTAAATGGAAATTATAATTTTTGTTATCAATTATAGAATGGTTAAAAGACACAAATCCCCGAAATATTGGTTTTTTTCATTAAGGAGAAAATTATGTAGAATGATTGGAACATGGTGGAGTAAGAATTTGTGGAAAAAAAAATTTTATATCACAGTTGATTGTAGTACTGGTAGTTTAAATAAATAAAGAACTTAGATGTAGGTACTGAAGGACCTTGAAGTGTAGATGTAATACAATAAATACTACAATAAATTTCAAGGGTAGTTGTAGTTCAGGTGGGAGCACTATATTTATGAACTTTTTACATTTTAGTATTGGAAGTTCTGGTACTAATAGAAATAGAATACCCATGTGAAATAGAGTAGCAGATTTAGTTGAGGAGATCATCCAAAATCAGAAGGAAACAATAGAGGTAATGGAATGATTTGAACTCACCCCTCCATATAGAAATTGGAGAACCTAAAAATATATGGGAATTATATTTACATAGTGACATAGTATAGTGTAACTTATACATTAATTAAGATTTGAATTCATTGAAGTTAAAACTATATTAGGAGATGAATGAAATTATAGAGGGCAGAGAGGTATATAATAATAGGTTTATTTACTGAGTTATTGAAGTGACTGATGGATAGAATGGATTCAAAGTAATACTAATTTGGAAGGGGATTCAACATTTGGAAGGAGTAGATTTCTAATAAAAATTATCATGGGTAGCTAAATATTCTACATTATGAACAATGCAAAGTATGGTGTAATTGAAATATCAATATCTAGAACATATGTATGTTAATATAGATTTCTATCATAGTGGGTTGGAGGAGGATATCTATATAAAGTATTCAATAGTAATACCAGAAGATGGGTAATGAGACTTGGTTTATATATTTAAGAAAAAAATTTAGTGATTGAAGAAAAAAATGATAATAGAACACAAATTTTGAATAATTTATGATAGAAGGAGACTTTATTAGGTGTATTAATAATAATTTCAACTACTGGAGGAAATAGGTTGATTAATACTTCTACATTTTTTCTTGAATGTTGATGAAATTTCTCTTGTCAAACCTGTTCAAAAAATTATAAAATTAAAATATAATTTATCTTGATGTTTTGAAATAAAACATCTTAAGAAATCCATGTAGATTTTGGGAATAGGGAAAATAATAGATAGGAATATTGGGTTATTGTTTCCATATTATATGTATATCAAAAATATCAGTGAAAATTTTAAAATGGTTGAATGGAAACTAGTTACTATTCTGATTACTGGGAACTTCGATCTGTCTAAGTCAAAAGTACCTACAAAGAAAGATGTGCATCCATACACAGAGGAAGCTCCATATAATTAACTTAATAGAAGTTTAATGTTTGAAATGAGTTATATATAAATAATTATATCTTTTTTAATGGGGTTCATAAGTATTTTTTTTGAAACCATGAAAATGAAAATTGGGAATCCATTAGATAGACCCTCAGTATTTGAATGGAACAAAAGATTATGTTAACTTTTATGATGGAATACATGTTAAACGAGTTTGTTTTTTATGAATAATATAGATATTATAATGGTTATAAATTCATAAAATGATTAAAATTTATCTCTAGATAAATAGTACTTAGTTACACGTCATAATGATAGAATATTGTTAAATTAAGTACAAAAAAGTAGATTGTGTATGAGAAAAAAAGCTAATAGGGAGGGCTTTTCGTTGAATTTAATTGCAGTAATTATAATGAATTAGTGAATTATGGATTATAATCTATGATATATATTGTGAAATTCACTTGGTGAAAAATTCGAGGTTATATGTAAATAAAAAAACATTGAACATATGTACCATTTCATCAGAAATATATTAATGGTGAAAGTTTTAGATATTTAGAATATTTTTGGTAGCCAAAATCCAATGGACATATTCAATAAGACTTTATCATAAATTTTTTTGAGGTAATATACTAATTTATTGGTGTTTTTGAGAACTAATGATGAAAATGAAACTTGAACATTTCTATTAGTGGAAATAATGAAGTTGGATGACGGGGGTTGCCAAGATTTTTCATAGAATACTTATTCTAGTTGGTGTTTTTTGGGATGTGAAGCTTTGTTCAGACAATCTAATGTTTATATCACTGACATTCACATTATTATATTTATATCTATGAAAAATTCAATCAGAAAATAGAGGCTAGGCTTAAGATAAATATAGTATTACATCCTCCCCTCTATGGAAGCTAGATCAAGAAATGTTTGCTTCTTATAATAACATAATGGGTGTGCATAATGTTGGTAAAATCTCTAGAGGAAAATCTTTATAAATATTAATCTAATGTTTTTAGTGGGGAATGTAGTTGAGGGTTTTAGTGTTATGAGTGATAAAAATTAACATTTTTATAGATGATCTTCTATAAATATGCGATGAAAGTTTGATTGGAGAATCCATATATAGTTACATATAAATGGAAGAATAAACAAACCCAAAATAGTTCTTCTAGTACTAATAAAATGAATTTTTGTATCGTTCAATGAATTTAATGATTTTATATTTACAGAGTGATATTCATTCTATAATGAAACGTAATGATGATTTTGTAACATCTTTTAAATATTTATACTTCTGGTGATATATATTGAAGTAGAAGTGGTTCCTCTTATGCATATAAGACAAAAGTCCAAATTAAATTAATCCTGTATATTATTTTACTATATTATGTACTTATATTTCATGTATTACCATTTCCTATATTTCCATTTTTTTGCCAAGGTTAGTACATGGTTGATTAGGGTTGGGTTAAATGACTTCATACTTATGATATAATTAGTCGAGGGGATATGAATTTATAGAGGACCGGTTTTTCTGTTCTAATGATGTATATATAGAAACCTATAGTGGTCTAACAATCATACTTCTGGGGATATTCTTTGAAGTGAAAGTGATAATTTCTTTAATTAACAGTCCCCATTATATGGTATCAAATAGAGAGTTCAACATTCATTATTTCAATACACCGATTATATTATAGGGATGAAGTTGTTTTTGTGAAATATGAATATTGAAAAATTCAATGCAATAGATTTTGGATTTTAGAATATAAAAATAAAATACCATCTTCTCCAGAATTACCTAGGAGTCCCATTGTTAGGGGTATGTCTAAATGGTAAGAGATAAAGATGAATGTGAATTATTGTATTGGATGGACATGGTTGTGGTAAGAATAAAAATGGAAATAAATGTTTCTAACAACATTTTGGAGAAGAAGAGGACAAGGGAGGTTATATTTTCATTGGCAGATATGTATGAAAAACAGAAGATCCTTAGTAAGGTTATTATATTGTGAAATATTTTTTAGATAAATATTTTTAGAAGGAATACCAAAAAAATAAAATGTTAATGCATTCAACATGACTCATGGGAAGCTATAATTTGTAATGGTGACTTTTTTCTAGTGATGTATGGATATTTTTACTTTTATCATTTATTATTGAGAGTTTGGACACTGTGGTTACTGTACTCGTAACTCAAGTATAAAAACTGATCTGGTACTTATTGATAACTATAAAGTTTTATTGGATGAATAACTATGGTGGGGGGATGTTAAGGTATTGACTATTAGTTTCTTTTATGTTGATTAAAGAGGAAGGTCACCCCATAATAAGAAAGTTAACATTAAGAAACCAAAGGAATAAAAGTTCCATGTAAGGATTCAATGTAAACTAGTTAGTCCGAGTATTACATTATTTAAATATAGTAATAAAGGATATATTAAGATGAACTACAAGTGTCACAAGGGGAACATAAAAAATGTTTCAATTTTTGGTAACTCATATATCAATAACACAACTAATGAGAGAAAAGATTATATAATGAGTGTGAATACATCAACCAAAGCATGGGTGATCAACTCTAGAGTTTATTATCATTCAAATAATGGTCTAATATTCATGGTAAATTATGTATTAATATTGTTTGGTAGATTTCATATACTGAACACCTAAGCCTCATAATTTGTTTCGTGAGGAGATGACAACATCTGAATGATGAATAGAGGATTCTGGAATTTAACAGAAGTTTATCACATCCTTGGCATTATAAAAAATCTATTTTCTATTATTTATTAAGATGATGAAGGCTATGGGACTAACTTTTGTTATGGGATATAAAATATTACATATTTATTAATGATAGCTACAAGAAAATTAATGGATGTGACCATTTAAATGAATGAAAATTAAAATGGGATGGAGGTTTCCTAAAGTAAAACTTTTGATGATTGAAATGTATGGAACCAACAGTATTGTCACGTTTGTGATAATAAGTTGATTATTTTGAATTACACAGTCATACCGTATCTTGATCACCCTAATATTTTATTCATTAAAAAATTGAAATGAAAAAATAGAAAAGGTATTCCTACTATATAGGTGGTTAGAATACCATGAATTGGACTATAGAGCCTATACACTCAGACCATTGAATACTTTCCATTGTTTAGTACTATAATGGGTACCTCTAATTACTATCTTTAATTAATGATGATAAAAGGAAATTATATAATTACGTATTTATGTTTAAGTATTATATATTTCTGGTGTTTATTTGGTGGAAATAATATATTTAAAGGGAATGAAACCGTAAGATGATGTATCTGGGGATATAAATTGATGATGTGGTTAAGAAATGAAATTTCATGCCCCTGTACCAGAAGGAAGGAATAATACATGGAAATGTGGTTCATAAAACTCCATGAAAAAATTTATTAGTTTAAATAATGAATCCTA
The DNA here is from genome assembly GCA_963277665.1 of Viscum album. Lineage (NCBI taxonomy): Eukaryota > Viridiplantae > Streptophyta > Magnoliopsida > Santalales > Viscaceae > Viscum > Viscum album. Next base: position 153,124,203 of record OY728157.1, read on the forward strand.
CATTGAATGATTTTTTCTTATGTAAGATATTACACTATGGATTGGCTATGGTGATTTGTGTAGAGACGCTCAATATATAAGTAAATTTTATAAATATAAGTACATCATCGATAGTTGGTAAATAAATTTTGGGGAATTTATTGTCTAGATAATTATCATATCTTTTACATATAAATTATTTTATTATTTAACATATTTACTTCTAAATTTTATGGACCATGATAAACTTGAATGAAATTAGAAAATATATTTTTTTCTTAGATATAGAGATGAAATTATAGATAATGATTAAGGGATGATGTTAGGAATAAAATCATTAGAATTTGAGATGCTATATTAAATTATAAAATTGTGAACCGAACTTTTCATATTATGATGTTGAGGAAAAATCAATTACTGAATTCTAGGTTGATTAGAGTGTCGATATCTCAGAAAAACTAGAGAAATATTATCTAGGTAATAGAGGCAGAAAAAGTATATATGTAAGACTATATGAATTTCCAAAAAGTTCAAGGGATACTAAATCATAGTTTTTAGAACTGTATGTACATGCTTTATAAGTCAGAGTATCAGCGGTAGAAATTTTAGAACCTATAATCTCCGATAATCCAATTCATTTGGGGAGGTTTACTAAAATTAGGAGACTGTAATATAGTTTTAGGTATGATTTTAACTTTTCTACTCCTAAAAGTTGTACAATAACATAAAAATAAAGAGGAAGAAGCTTCACCTAGTATCATTAAATAGTGATATCTAGCCGTGAATAAAGACACAAAATCATATAAGATCAACATATCATAAGAGATATGTTGAATTTTGAAGTTTAAAAAAGGCACTTGATAATAAGTTTGTTTACCAGATAAAGGAAGAGGATGAGGGCATGAAAATATATGAAGCATGAATGATAGTGAAGGGGATTAATAATAATTAATTTTTATATTTCATATAAATATACTCAGTAGTAGATAAATATTATACTATCCAAACAAAAATAATTATGGTGGAATAAAAATATATGAAAATGGAAAAAATAGTTCTTATTATAACCTTTTTAAATGTAATTTAAGGAGAAAATCTAGCTAAAGTTTATAATATGCATACCTGATGATGGGTATCCCAATTTAGAATGTAGATCGAAGAAAAATTTCTATAGATTGAAGTATAAAACCTGGAATTGGAACCAAAAGTTCAAATCATTTATGGTACTAAAGGGATTAGGTAGGTATAATGATCATCATTCATAAAACCATATGTAATGGGATAATAGAACCTTTATCATTTTCAATACTATGTTGATGACATATTTGTGTCTAGAACAAATGTTCATAAGATTTCAAAACAATTTTTTTTGGAAGTTTAGATATGAAAGATATCTAGAAATCTAGAAAGATATTTGGAATGAGGATTGATAGGGATTGGATGGGAAATGTTTCTTTTTTTCCTCTAAAAAACCATTGAAATGTTAAGAATAAATGAATAAAAACTGGTCACCACTCCCCTTATTCTAAACATCTAACATTCCAAGGCCTAAGAACCCAAAAAAAAATATGAGAATCGGTATATAAAGAATGTGAACCTTTCTTTTGTTTTCAGAAGTCTAATTTTTGATATAGTTTATACTCATCCAAATATTTTTTTCCAATTAGTGTTAAAAAAAATTAATTTCTAACCTTATAAATGAACATTGGGAATACGTTGTATGTATCATTCTATATTTCAAAGGAAAAAAATCATGATCTTTATTTTGTCGAGGAATGTTTTTTAGAAAGATTTTCTTTCAAACTTTAATGGATATTCATAGAGAAAAAATATAAAAAAATTGATTCATATTTATATATAGAGGTTAAAAAATTAGTCATATTTCAGAGCTACAAAATATTTTTTTGTTGAGTAAAAAAAATCCATATATGTAGAAACAATAGAATCTAAGAAGGATATGGTTTTCTAAATGTAACTAATGGAAGAATTATGAAAAATTCAAGAAGGATCCTTTTTTATGAGAGGAAGACTGAAACACATTTTTATAAAAATATGGTCATCCAAGAAAGGGAAAAGGGTATAAAACTAATGTAGCACTTTATTAGTAATACACTTGGGCAGAAAGTGTTTAATATATAAATTATTTCTAGTATCCAAAATTCTGTAGACATGTTCATTAATACATTATCTCAATAGTGTTTCAAGAAATATCATTCCGATTAGGATGAAACCCTCTAGGACGCTCTTCTTCATTAGCCAAAAATATATCCTTCCCAGTTGTGGATCTCTATGGAGTGAAATTTTCAATGGGTGGGGGATTCTCATGTGTGGAGGGTTCATAAATACCACAACCTGGGATTCGATTTTGAGAAAAAGAATGAAATTTACTGAGGTAGGTTACCAAGGTTTGATCTTAAAGAAGTTATCAAGTTAGATATATTTATGATATTGATACTTTTTATAACATATAATTCAAAAAGAAACTAATGTTTGGGATTCAGATTGATGTTTAAATTTATTTATTTAGTGTCTAGTTTCTGGACTTGATGATAGTGCAACAACAATTCCTCTCTTTATGGGAATATAGGTCAATATAATTTCATATATACTGATGGAATCTAGGGTTTCCCATATTTTTTGTAAACATTCTATATGGAATTGTTTTGAAAGAATAATTTTGAAATGATTACTGGGGAAATTTTTTGTGGTTAACATAATTATGTGTGATCAATAGTAACACTCTGTAGAGATGCTCCCCCCCTGAATATGGAATGGCAGTGTGACCAGAACTATTGACCAGAGTTTCTTAAGGAAGGACGTGTGTATTGACACTAAATATTGAATCTTGTAACAGTATAATGAATCTATATATGTAATAGGGAAATTTTTTTTCTAGTTTTATATATTTATATTTATTTTTAAATGATTCTTAATGATAGTTTTATTAATTTTATATAATCATTGAATTTCATTTGATATACAGATACTTTCCAGTGGTTTATCTTGTGTATTAATGATTAATGTTTTATGAATATTAATATACTTGATTAATTTACTAATTTATATATTTTTGTTTCTTTTATTACCATTGCCTTTGTTTTTTAAAGATGTGGTGTGTTTATGGTCAACTTAGTGTGGTAGGTAGGGTGAAATTAATACCTACATTTTTTATGATTAGTTAAGGTAAAAAAAATCAATGGTTTAGTTTTTCATATAAATTGATCTAAATATGAAATTTTGGTGGTTTATTTATCATACATCAAATGGTTTTATTATTATTACAACTGTTTGTGTTTTCAGTGGTCATTCCCCATTAAATAACTTATTTAATCTAGTTTAATCTCGTTATAACATTAAACAATCTATGATGAAATTACATGAAATTATTGATTATATTATCTAATATAATGGTTTCATTTATTAAAATATTGATAAATTCTTTTATTCAAAATTTATATCATAATTTAGTGTTATTTTGATCTATATGTGGATTACACGTTATTTTATAGAACCAATATGATTGGTGTATGTGATAAAAAGAATTATTTATCCTTTATATTTAAAATGATGTATATTGTAAAATTTGACACTATTCTAGGTATTAAAAATAGAAAACAGAGTGGGGGTAACATTTTAATTTAGTCTCATTAAATTGTAGAAAATTTATATAATTTTAATCATCTTGGTTTTAGTGATTATAATACCTTATTTTATTATAGTTTTTAAATATTTATGAATACATTAATAGCCATAACACAACTATAATATTCTTGAATGATTTTTTTCTTTAATTTATTTTATGGATTATATTAGACATGATATAACTTTTTCATAATTTAAAATGAGTTGATATAATATAAATCATATCATGGATAATTTAAAATATATAAAAAGAATTTGTGGATACTTATTGATTAATAGTGATATAAGTTTATATTATAATGATTACATGGTTTTATTAGATGGATGCAATGATGTGAGATATAATACTTTTGCAGAAGAAAATAAATTGATATATTTATGGTTTATTTCCAATTCAAGTTCTACTATTTCTAGTGAGTTTATGAAACAAACATGTATTTCGCAATCGATTATAGAGTTAGAGTTTATTTCTATAGAGATATGTGGAAAGGAAGATGAATAGATTAGAAATCTATAATTGGATATTAAATTTTGGTATAGTATAATGACTATTATTCATATCTATAAGGATAGATATGAAACAATATTAATGTTTTATATCTATATGTATAATGTAAAATCTAGACACAAGAGTTGGGAACATTATTTTGTGAAACAATTATTTCAAGAATGTACCATAACAATTTTTTATATAACATCATATAGAAATGTTTCACAATCATTTACAAAATATATATTGAGAGTGATTGTCTATAGATTTAATACAGATATGGTGTTAACTCCTGTATAATAAATCATTTTTAATCAAAATCCAACACTTAAATTTTTTAGATCATAATAAAAGTATTTTACTATTAACAATGGGTTAGAAAGATGATTATTGATATTTTTTATTACAAACCAGACTACTGGTTATGAATGTTGTCTATTCTGGATAGAGAGTGAGTTAAACTATCTTTTAAAAAATTAATACATGATGAGTTATGTCTTTTAATAATGGAAACACATTGTAATATTTCTCCCATGAGATATTACATATGGTACCCGCTTTTTATAGGAGTCTATCGTTTTACTACATAAAGAATTAATGAAAATGATATAAGCACATGACCATAAAAGAGATAAAATGAGACACTAGATGCATAGACAATTGTATGTATGATATCTTTTTTTATCTCTAATGATTAATGAGGTTAATTTTTGGACAAATTGTTAATCATATAATGTTTTTGTGAAATATATACTAAGGCAAATATTAATTGATGTATATATTTTCTATTTATACTGATACGAATCATTATTGAAGATAATATTTTATTGGTAAATGTGGTGGATTTTTATAATTTTATTCATAAAATATATTAATCATTTGGATCCACATATTTTATAAGTATAGATTCATGGGGTGGATAAAATAGAGGGGATGGATTTATGAAGTGGTATTAATTTTGTGGGACCACACATCAAAAGTGGCACAAAACTCCATTGGATTATTCCTTATATACAAGGGGCTTGGAAGGTGGATATTTCTTCATAGAAAATATACTTTTCTAAATGATTTTAAAATGTAAATAAAATCTCTTTCTAAAAAAGTCTTTATATAGATATTATATAAATAGGAAAAATAAACACAAATAATTCAAAATAGAGTATTTAAAAAAATTGAAAAAAATCATAGACAAAGGATAATATTGGCCATACAAATTAGAATATAATTATCAAGATCTAAGTAGTGTTATAATTCAGATTAAATGTGAGGGTTCAAATGAATGAAAACATTCTTGGAATATTTCATAAGACTGAGTTGGTAAATTACTATGAATTTTGATTAATAAATAAGATGGTTTTAAATTCTATTATTAATTTAATCCAAAAACATATTACCTCATCATCCTATCTATAACTTCATAAATGTGCAATGTATAATCTCTTCAAATTCCCTTAGAATCAATGTGAAATTTTTTTCAGCACATTGATTGTTTATTTGTGAGACATTTCTTCTATAACCATACGTCAAATAAGTTGGGGTAGATTAAACTCTTTGGGAAAATAATGTCATCATGATTTAAAATACCCATTTCCATTTCATATTTTTCTATATTCCATAGTTATAACATTTAAAAGGGTTTAAATTGACGGTAAAAAATAAGTATTCCAAATCTCATAATTTGAATAACAAAGATATAGTAAAACTTGACTATTTGAATGGAAATAACTTCCCTTGATGGAAATAAAAAATTATATTTCTCTTAACAGTGTTAATGATATTTTAAATTCTAGAATAAATCATTTCTCTTATCTATAAATATCCCACTCTGAATCCCATCGACACCCATATTAACAGGACAAAAATCGAACATTTTTTCAATGAGGAAATACCATGAATACGATGGGGTTTAATTCCAAAGACATATTCTCAACAAATTATCAAAGCATCTTTATGACTACATGAAGAAAAATAAATTCTTGTTGAGAGATATGGGACATGATTAATTCTAGTAAGAATCCAATGAAGAAGGTACCCCAATATTTATTATCGAAAAATATATTTTTTTCAAGATATTTTTAACAGTTCAGTGTTGGATCATCTTCATGAGCTCAAATTCATCATGAAAATGAATCTTTCAATTAAAATTAAATTACTAGAAATTTGACAATTGGTTGAAATTATTTATAAGATTCCAGAAATATAAATATAAATTTTTTATATAAAAAATAAAATTGAGTGAGGATATTTCCTTGTAAAAATTGAAAATATTTTTTTATTTAAGAAGAATACATGTGGAGAAACATGGGTTTGAATTCAAAATCTGAAATCATTGTTAATATAATTGAGGGATGGAAAAAAATTACTTTCTTATATGATAATAAAAAATCGACAATTCAAGAATAAATACAACCCTTCCAAGTAAAAAGTATAATTTTTTATTAGTGGAAAACTATGTAATTTTTCATTGTAATAACACTTTTAAAAGAACATAGAAAACACTACTATCACAATATTAACCACATAAAATCTTAATATGATGATATATAATGTGAATAAGACTTAAACTGTTGCGGGATGATGGATTGATTGTGTAGCTATGGTGAATGTGTGATAAGATTATTCAATATTAAAATTTTTTTAAGTATTATAATAATGGAATTACACCTTGGAAATAATTAATAAATTCATGTTATAAGTCAATAAATCCTGGAATTAGATTTTATTTATTTGGAAAAAGTTAATTATTCTAAAATTTATTCAATGTACATGTAATTTGGAAGAATATAGTCTCTATTGATAATCTTTATAGGAAGTAATTTTGTGTTTAATTTAAATTAGAAAAGGTTATATAGTGAAATGAAAGAATTTTTAAAGTTAATGTGTACTATAATGATGATATGTATAAAATATCCATTAATAATGTGATTTAATATTTAAATTAGTTGATTTATTAGTCTAATGTAGGACATAATCGTTTAACACATGTTAATTATAAATCAATGAAATTTAAAAATAAATTAAATTTAATATGTTTTAAGGATGTTTATTTATAATTTTAATACATGTGTAAAATTTTATAGTGTTAAATAACCATTTCAACCCGCAAATAAGAATTTCTATATATATTTTAATTATTATATTATGATATATTCAAATTAAATGGTTTTTTAACTCAGGGATAAAAAAGATATTTTATTAATTTTTTTGATGACGACAATAAATGTTTTATTATATAATTAATTAGAACAAAAGATGAAGCTTTTAGTGTGTTTAAGATGTATTAATCTGATGATAAAAAACAATTAAATAAAAATATTAATGAATTAGACTCAAATAGAGGTGGTGAATACATTATGAATTAATTTTTAGTGTTTTTAAAGAAAATTGTATAATTCATGCATTTACATATCCTTATACACCTCAAAAAATCATCTTATCTAAAATAAAGTAATGTTATTTATTATAAATTCTTTGTTTAATGATTAATAAATTTAATTCACAATTAAATTTATAGGGAAAATATTTATCAGTTGCATGTCGTATTCATTATATAATTTTATCTATTGAAAAATTTCAACCCATTATGATATTTTGAAATGTATAAGACATAATATTTCATATTTTAATGTACGAGGGTGTTTATATAACAATATAGTTATTGATCCTAAAAGAACTAAAATTGCCCCTAGGTAAATTATTGGTTTTTTTACATTCAAAAAATATAAAATCAATTGAATTATGTATTTGGAATTCATTGTTTTTACAGAATCAAGAAATGTAGAGTTTCCTCAAATAAATTTGATAATCATAATATGGGGGAGTCTATCCCTTATACTACTATATATTATAATAGATCTAATTCAAATATTATTATCAAGAATAATGATGATTCTCGAGTTGAACCTGAATATATTTGAATACCTTGAAAGGAGAAGCATCTATATATCGATGTTATTTCCCTCGTTACTGTAGTTTTCATTGTAGTTGGAAATAAAAACAGTCATCTTCTAAATATATATCCTATGTTATCACCTATATTGGACAACCTAAATACATATAAATTATCTATTTATTCTTGAGTTTTTTATTTTAGGAAAGTAGAAATTAATGATAAAATTTATTAAATTATATGGAATAACACCAAAGCTGTTATTAATTTACAACAAGTTCAAAACCTATGGGTTTTAAATGGCTATTGAGAAAAAAATATGAATCTATTTGAAATTTATTAGATTTTAATGCAATAACGGGTTCCAATGTTTTTCAATAAAAAATGATCGATTATTTTGATTCTTATTCTCTCATAGATCGAATTACATTAATAAATATATATTTTAAATTAATTCAATTTGTGATTTATATGTTCATAAAATAAATGATAAAACTTCATTTTTAAATTAACATTCAAATAAATATATTTACATGGATCAACCAGGGGATTTTTTTAAAGTAAATTAAAATAAAGTATGTAAACTAGTTAAATATATTTATGGCCTTAAACAATATCTGTAATAATGACATGGTATTTTTGGTAATATTATGTTATACAATTTTTTATTCACAAATATGTGAAAAAGTTATTTATTCAAAACATTAAAAAGAATATGGAGTTATTTTGTTAATATATATATGATTAGTTAATTTTTTTAAAACAATGAGATTAGTATAAGTGTGATAAATAATTATTTATCCTCCATATTTAAAATGATGGATCTTCGAAATGATTTCACTATTCTAGGTATTAAAGTTAAACATCACAGTAGTGTTTACTATTTAAACTTGTCTCATTTCATTAGAAAAACTAAGATAAATTTATTCATTGTGTTTTCAAATATTCAAATACTCTATTTGATTCATATGTTAAACTATTTATGAAATTATGAAGATCTATAAAAAGACTTAAATATGCTAGTGAAATTGGTTCTCTAATGTTTTTAATTTGTTTTATTTGACATTATATTACATCTATAGTATGAAAAATGAGTTTATATATTACAAATACTAGTGTGGATTATTAAAAATATATAAAAAGAATATTTTTATACTTAAAAAATACTAGTGATTTATGTTTTTCCTAAAATGATTATTCAGTTATTTTAGAAGATTACACTTACGTGAGTTGGATTAATAGTGTTGGAGATAATCAATCCTAATTTGGATTTTCATGTACACTTATTGGTTCTATTATTTCTTTTTTGAGTAAGAAATAAACATTTATTTTACATTTGACTATGGATTTAGAGTTTAATTTCGTAGTGAAAAGTGGAATGGACGTTAAATGTATTAGAAATATATTTTTAGATTTTAAATTATATCATAGTATAATGATTTATATTTCATTAAATTGTTTCTATGATTCAAATTTTTAAAAATTCTAATAGTTTCATTTACAATGGAAAGTCTAGACACATAAATTTTAGACATTATTATACGAAAAAATTATTATAATTTGTTACCATAAAAATTGTTGATATATGTTCATGGAAAAATCTTGGGGACCCATTAACAAAATCTCAACCCTGATACATTTTTCATTCAAATAATAAATTGACAATTGAATACACATATTATAAGAAAAATTTTAATTAAAGATCCACATTTATTTAGGTAGATCATAATCAAAGTGTGTAATATGTGAAGAAAAATCCACAAACATGATTTTTTATATCAACTATTATAACCAAATATGCTTGGTATCAACATCATTGGTTATAATTAGATCCTATGATATAAAATATGAAAAAAATACTAATATGCACTGTGTTACGTGCTCTAATTAATTAAATGCTTTTTAATATTTCACTATTGTTTACTTACAATTAATGTCACTTATTACCAGAGTTAATGAGGTCAAATATTAGATAGTTCATGAAAAGGATTAAAAAACCTGACTATAAATTTGAAACATAATGAGATTATGGATACCTAGATCACTGTATGTGAGATTTCTTTGTTTTACCACTAATAAGGTACATGATTAATGTTCAAAAAACATATAAATAATATTATATATTTTGGTACTGATACCATGTAAGGATTTAAATCAAAAGATACATTTTCAATGTATAATTATATGATTAATATAAGAAGGTAATATTTTAGGAATAAACGTGGATTATTATTGTAATTTTATTCAAAAAATATATTAATTAGTTGGACCCACATCATTGAGAAGTTTGGGGTGTGGAGGTGGAAAAAATGGAGGGGATGATTGATGATGTGTCTTTTGACATCACGGGATCCCATATTGAGAGTGGGATAAAACTCCTTGGGCTCATTCATTATAAATAAGGGGCTTTGAAGGAGGAATTTTCCCTAAAAAACAATTGAGTATTTTGTTAAAAAATAATTTAGAATATATTTTTAGTGAAGTGTTCATATATATATATATAGAAAAAAATAAAATTATATTACGCTTAAAAAAAGTCTAATGAAGAGGTTAATCATACTTTTAGAAATCTATTTTCTAGGATCTAGACACAATTCTCCTTTTGATGACATTTTTGGATTTATGTTAATAAAAAAATACATTGATGATTCTATGTGGTCAATTTGGAACATTTTGTACCAATTTTGATTAATAAATAATAATAGTGTTAGTTTTTTTAATAAAATAGAAAAAGTATTTTCCCCTTATCATCTCTATAAATACTTATGTGATAAAAAATCTCCCGAAAAAAATTTAAAATTTTTATAAAAAGTTATTTACCACTTTTATAGTGTCCTTAATTGTAAATTTGAATATGACCCTATAATTAGGAAGAGGGGAAATATTTAAATCTTTTTTATCATGATCTCATCAAGATTACAAGTGTCATGATTTAAAATTCCATTTTTCTATTTTTCTATGACTTATATTTCCAAAAAATTGTGTTGACATGGTATTCCTCTAGTAATGATGACTAAGAAGATTATATATATAATATGGTGATTTTTATCTCACACATGAACTTTTTTCTAGGTTCAAAATTTTTTGTACCTTAGCTTTTTTCATTCCTAATCCCTTATTTTTTCATTGCTGGAAATTTTATGGTTGTTGAAATGGTTGAATAAGGAAATACCAATGCTTCCTTTTTAAAAAATCTACCCATTACATTTCCCCATCAATATATTTTGGCATTAAAACACAACTTGGTACCAACACAATGAAGTTACTCTTATCCCTTCCAATTCCACCTACGTAACAACCTCCTCATCTTATAAAATCAAAGTAACATTAGAATGAATAAATATATCCTCGATTATAGAATCTATATACAATTTTATCATATCATCCTCCTCCTCGTCTATATGATCAAATATGATATAGATTTTCACATCTTACATCAAATTTCATAAGAACTAGGTTGGGTTGATAATTTTCTCCCCATCCACCCGTGTCGACATACTAATAACATACCCTATAATGACCCAAAATTTATGAATGATAATTATTTATTGAAAATCTATGGTATAATATTAACCAACCAATAATATACTTCCTTAAAAATTAAGTAAGTATATTTTAATGTAACCATCAGGTTTTTATTGTTATATAACCGTTTGTCAATTATGACTGCTGCTAAATTATGACCGTTGCTCAATTATGATCGTTGGTCAATTATGATCGTTGGTCAATTATAACGGTTGGTCAATTATGACCATTTGTCAATATGACAATTGGAAACTATACTATTAACATTATGATTATCATTTATAAATAGAAATGATAATGGTTAATTAATGCATAATGAATAGTCGATGGTCTCATCCAATAGAATATGGTTGTACGAAGCTCATTTTTCGGGACGTGGGAAGGAATTAACATAATTTGTATTTTCTTTGGACCAAACCCTAGTCGAGCTTCAAAATGTTAAGATTTAATGAAATCCCATATAGTATAATTTCATGTTAGTAGAGATTACCACTCAAAGAATGTTATCCATGCCACTCCAAGAGTCCTCCACAATTGAAACAATTACCATTAGGTCATATATGGGTGTTTATGTGGGTTTTTGTCTAGGTACTAGTTACATAAAATGTAATTACATTGTTTAAATAAAAAAATAATTCCTCTATTTCCATTTTATGTATAGTTTTGCTTAAAATTTGAGATGGAAATTGATAAATGGATTTTTCAATTAAAAACTTTATTTATTATGGAATGTTATAAATTATTATATTAAATGAAATTTTTATTAATAATTTTTATTATTAATAAATACTTTTATAAAAACATTCATTCTTAATTAAAAATGATAAAATAATTTTTTTTCAAGTGTCGATAATTTTACTATGAATGTTACAGTACATTTCTTGTCCCTTCTTATTTTAAATAATAGAGTATATTTATAGTGGAAAGCTAAATTTACCATATTTAGAGAATTATTATGATAAAATAAAATTCATTTTTTAATTCATAAGGTCAATATTTGGTTATAGTGAGTTTATTAAAATTTTAAAAATATATTATTTTTTGGTGAACAATAAAAATACAGGTTTTAGTTTTTGGTATTTATAATTACATTTTTAGTGATGTAATAATGATTCACTAATTAAGGTCAACTCGTGAGGAATAAAATATGATATGAGCCATCATAAGTGGCCAATACCATGGGAAAGCCTATTGTTTTGTCGATATAACTACTGAGATGTCCTCAGAAATTAAAAAAACTCCCTCTCTTTTACTATAAATACCACACATTACTTCATTACCATTCATTAAAAAACAACTCCCCTATAAGATATAATATTATTACCTCCCATGTATTCCTCCCAATTATCTTCCCAAGGTGTCCTCAATCCACCAAGGACTGGATCTTCATGTTTTAGGAGTAACTCTTCAAGGTAATGGAATTCTCAAATTCTCCTTTCCTTTGAATTTATCTTTTATCTAGAATGTCTTTAAAATTTCCATACCATGTTCGTATTTACATTATATTACATCCCACTACTGTATTAGGAGTATTTTATGAATGGATTACCATTGTACCCATTCTTTTTAATATCTTATAAAACCTTGTTTGATACCTGCTGGGCTGCAGAATAGTTTCTTCTCAGAATTTCCCTCTCAATCTCAATAAATTCATTTATTTTATTTATGTGAATAACCAACCCTATTTTATTTTCTAGAGTATTCATCATGATAAAAAACTTATTTATTTTATTCTGGATGTGATATACATAAAACCCTCATTCCCTTTCCATGGGTTATAAACTACAGAATGATCATGTTTTTATGCACTTTTTAAAACACCATGATTTTGATGTGAAACCAATTTATAATATTATATATGAGTTATTTATGAAAATTTTGATAATGATCATTGAGTATCACATGAAAATAAATACACATTAAGGGTTTGACCTGATATCACTCGAACACATTGGGTAATGAACTTAATCTCTAGTGATGACATGTTTGATGATACATTTGTGAATAACCTTGGTGATATACTTATAAATGTCTAAATTAAATGTTTTATCTACATTTACATGTTATTATTCATGTTTTTTTTATTTATGATATACCTATTAATCATTCTCTATCAATATTCCCCACATTCTTATTGATATTTCTCAAGATCACGTGTAAAAAGTTTCCCCATTTTACCCTTTCTATGACTTAAGATTACCCTTCCCTATGATGTATGTCCTATGTTATGAGATGAAACAAAATTAATTAGGATGATCCTTGATGAATCCCTACATGTTGAATATAATAATATTTTATGTTTTCATGTTTTATGTACCTTTTTTCAATGACAATAATCCTTAAAATATCCTATGTGGTAAATTCCATGAAATGTTATGTAATAAAAATGTGGGATGGCATAATTGGTATAAAATATTGGTTTAGTTAATAGTTGAAATTAGGATTTGAAAACATAAGGAAGAACACTTTACAAAAGTTTTAATTTAGGAAAACTTATTGGTATTTTGGTGATGTATTATGTAAGTGGTTTCCAAATATATAAATCCCTCTCTGGATATGAACAAGTGGGTGTAGATCTAGAAAAGAAGTAACTATGGGTAAAACCTGAAAATAAATCATTGATATAGACTTAAATGGGAACTGGTGCATGAAAACGATCATTTATTCACTATTAGTTTCAAACTCATTAGGGACATGTTTGGTTAATCATAAGATTTTTAGGAACCCTTATGAAGGATTTATAGAAAATTTAATTGAGGATAATGAATAACTTGTTTATGCATGATCTTATAAGACATAAAAATATTTAGAGTTATAATACTATTAAATAAACCAAGGTTCTAAATAAGGCATCGTAATTTTAGAAAATTGTTGGAAATACGAGGAACTGTGAAAATGGTGACCACAAATAACCATGTTGTGATGACCTTCCAATGGAAACCAAAATGGAAAATTTCATTAGAATAATGAATCAAGTGACTCATGTTATAGAAAATAACATGAATAAATCTGATAGACACATTTCACCATATATGGAACAAAATTCCATTAACCCCTTTATGTATCAACTAACACCAATGTTTAGTGGATCTACTGACCCATTGAATGTGGAATTGTGTATAATCTCTCTAGAAAATAAATTTTTTATACTTCATAGTTTTAAAAAAGAGAATGTAACCCAGGTTGTTTACCATGTAGAGGGAGAAGGTGATCAGTGGTGGGCGTTGATTAAAAACATAATGCCAGAAGGGGTGACTTGAGCTACAGAGTGGGAAGAGTTCAAAGGGATCTTCATCAATATGTATTTCCCTGGATCAATGAAAACAAAAATTGAGTAGGAATTTACTAGGATGTAGTTGAATGAGAATGAATGTATAGAAATCTATGATGTGAAATCCTAAATATTTCACATTACACCTAATAATTTTTCATGGATCCTAATGGGAAGTTTGAATGATTATTTTGTGGACTATAACCACATCTACAGAATAATATAACCAACCATGACTATGACACATAGGAGGAGATTGTACTATGTCTTATAAAGGTCGAACAGGAGTATGGTGAGACAATGTGGTATCATTAATCCTTTAAAAATAAGAGATCAATAAAGCCTTGATTAGGGAGGATCCTTGATCAAGGAAGAGGTGGAATGAAAGTGAAACTTCCCATGTGTAATAAATGTAGAAAGTAGCATATGGGAAATTTTATTCTCAGTTACGGGAAGTGTTACAAGTGTTGGAGTGATGACCATATCACTATAAATTGTTATAGTGAGTTGAAGCCTCAAATTCCCAACACTAATGGAAAAGGGAAGATGGTGAAGTCCTAAACTGAATTCCATTTATTCATGTGTGTGGACAGTGAGGGAACTCTTCCATTAACTATTCAAATCCAAAGGTAGTAGAGTGTAGTGACCATCAACCTTAGAATATTTAAATGGAGCAAGGTTGTTCATTTCTTTCATGACAGCTAAAGTTGAAGAACCAAATTATGGGGTGGAATGTACTCTAGTATTTCCCTCAAATAATTCATGTACATTATTTGATTCAGGTTCTACACATTCGGTTATTTCATGCAAGTTTTAAAAGAATATAGAATCAATCCCTGAATTTCTAAAAGTAGAGATATCATTCAAGACTCCCAGAGAGATTATCCAAGAATAAAAAGTGTTTAGAAGCTCTAGTATTTATGTTGTTGAGAATAATCTCATCGCTAATCAAGTAGTCATTCTAATGATGGAATTATAAATTATACTAGGGATTGGATGACTCTCAATGTATAATGATAATATCTACATTAAAAGTAAGTAAATCTTAGTAGTCTTGAATGGACAACATAAAGTATTTTTCAAAGAGTGGATATCTCAACCTAATCATTATCTATAATCACCACTCATAACCTTCTTTATGGAGTTTATTAGTGAAGATGAAGAAGGAAATTCATGTATATGTATAAATAATGTCCCCACTGTTCAGGAACACGTTGATGTATTTCATGAAGAGTTATATGGACCTCCCCTTGAAATAGAGGTAGGGTTCTCGATTGAATTCACTTTTGGATCCAAGACGACATCCAAAACCATATATAGAATGACAAATGTGTGGTGGGGGAATTAATGAGAAAACTACAAGGTATTTTAGAGAATGGTTTAATCCAGCTAGTTTGTCTTCTTGGGGACCACCTATTATCTTTGTGAATAATGAGGGATCAATGAAGTTATACATTGATTATAGAAAACTAAAAAATATTTCAATGAAGAACAAGTACCCTTTTACATGAATTAATGATTTTTTGAGTATATTTATGGGACATAGTTCTTCTCCAAGATTTATATTCGATCAGGTTATTATGAATTGAGGGTGAAGAAAGAATAAATTCCAATTATTGTCTTCTGAAAAAGATATGGGAATTATGAGTTTGTTGTTATGCCCTTCAGCCGGACTAACACTCTAGCCATTTTCATTGATTTGATAAATAGATTATTTAAGTAATACCTTGATATCTTTGTGGTAGTTTTTCTTGATGATATACTAATATATTTCTAAATAATAGTGGATTGTGAAGATCATAAAAGATTTATATTTAAAACTCTGAGGAAGGAGAGTTTATTTGGAATGTTTGGAAAGTGTGAGTTTCAGTTACAAAATGTTTTTTTCTTGGGGAACATTATAACCAATGATTGAATGTCAGTTGACCCTGAAAAGAGAAAGGATGTGAAGGAGGTACAACATCTTACAACAACAAATAAGATCTGATGTTTCCTTACTTTAGCAGGATATTGTAGGAGGTTTGTGAAAATCTTTTAATTACTTTCTAATATAACAAACATGTTAACTCTAAAAGGGGTCAAGTTAATCTTGAAAACAGAGTGTAAAGAAAGTTTCCATGAGCCTAAGAAGAGATTCGTTACTACATCATTGTTTAATATACCCTCTATCAAAGAAGGATTTGTTATTTTTATCTATGCATATGTGAAATGTCTTGGTTTCATGATCACGCAAAATGAGGAGGTGATATTTTATTCAACTCTATAGTTGAAACCTCATAATAATAACAATCATATGGATGACATAGAGTAGTAGGAAATTGTTTTTTCTATGAAGATATGGTTGCACTATCATTATGGAATGAAATTTGATATATACAAATACCATCAAAGTTTGAAGTATATCTTCATGAAAATGGAATTTAACATGAGATAGATGATATGGTCACAAATTCTTAAGGACTATGATTATTAAATTCATTATCATACTAGAAGAGTAAAAAAATTTGTTGATGTATTATGTAGGAATGACCCTATTTTTCTGGAAATTATGAAGATTCGAAGAGATCCTCTGATCATAGACATAATAAAACTAGAAAAGGGTCTCATAAGGGAGGGGACATCATTAACCCAATCCCATGTGATTTCTCAAGCATCATTACTAGAGAGGATAAAAAAATCTCTGAGAGATGATCCCTTGTTACAGAAAAATTTAGAGGCTATGAAGAATGAGAAGTTTCATGAGTAAAATATTTATCAATAAGGTGTTTTGAACATTCATACAAGGTTATGGGTTCTATCTATTACAGAAATAATAAAGTTAATAAATAATGCTCAAAGCTCTATATTCTATACATATTATGGAAGCAAAAAAATTTATATGGATCTTCAGGATCACTATTTGTGGGATATCATGAAATGTTAGATTTATGACTACAGTACAAGTTGCATGGTGGCTCTACAAGTGAAGGTAGTGATAAAACATCCTAAAACTGTCTTACAACCATTACCCATACCCGAATACAAGTGGGACAATATCACTGTAGTCTTTTTCAGTTGACTCTTGGTAACTTCAAAAGGAAACCATGTGATATGGGCCATCTAACCAAGACTTAAAACATCATATCCATTTGGGAAAATATCTCTCTGGGCAGACTTTCCAAAATATATGTGAATGAAGTAGTGAGGATTCATGGGGTACTACTTTCTGTCATATCTAATCATTATCCAAGTTTCACATCTATATTTTGGTGAATTACTCATCATACTCTAAGAACTGATTTCAATTTTAGTACGACATATAATCCCTAAACAAATAGAAAATTGAAGAGGACTATTAATACACTTGAGGAGTTGATAAGAACATGCTCAATTGAAATTAATGCTTAATGGGATCAACAACTCCCATTAGTTGAGTTCACATACAAAAATAGACATTATTCAAGTATTCAAATGGATCCCTATGATGATATATATAAGAAGTAATGAGGAATGCATATGTGTTGTTATGAATCTAGTGAGACAAAGATTCTTGGGTCAGATCTTGTACAAGAAATGATAGAAAAAGGTACATTCCATCAAACAACACATTAAGGCAGCTCAGAGTAGGAAAAAGTTCTATGTTAAAAAAATTTAAAGGGAATTGGAGTTTCATTTTAGTGACAAAGTCTTCCTTCAAATTTAAACATGAATGTGATTTGTTTGACTTGGGAATAAAGGAATTTTTATCCCAACATACACTGGAACCTATGAAATACTTTATCAGATAAGAGTAGTGTCCTATGAGATAGAACTTACACCAAATCTGTGTCATGTTCATGATGTTTTCAATGTATCTCTATTGAGGAAGTATATACATGACCCTTCAGATGCACAAAATTTAGAGATGGTAAAACTGGAACAAGAACTCTATTATGAGGAGAAGTTGGTGGAGATCTCGGACCGTATAGATAAGGTGCTATAAAAAAAGACTAACCACATCATTAAAATGTTGTGGAGGAACCGAAAAAATGAATAAGAAACATGGGAACTAGAGAAATAAATTACATATAAGTACCCACACAATTTCACAGCTTTGAGAATGAGATGAAATTTAATGGATGAAATTTCTTAAGGGGGAAGAATGTAATTACCCAAATTTTTTGATTGATAATTGTTTTATGAAAATTTGTGTCACATTAATAAACAACAAAAATATATCTTATTTATAATTAAGTAAGTATATTTTAATGTAATAATCTATTTTTAACCATTATATGAATGTTGTTCAATATGACCATTGGATACTATACTCATAACATTATGATTATCCTTTATAAATAGAAATTATAATGGTTAATTAATGTAGAATGAAGTGTCTATGGCCTCAACCAGTAGAATCGGGCCATACAAAGCCCATTTTTCAGAATGTGGCAAGGAAGTAGAGTCATTGGGATTCACTCTGGACTAAACCAATGATGATCTTCAACATGTTAATGTTGAATGAAATCCCCTACGTGAGATGTTCAAGTTAGTGGAGATTACCTATGGGGTGATGCTATCTGAGATACCCCAAGAGTCTATCACTATCACATACCATACTCCCAGGTCATATGTATTTGTGTTAAGGGGTAAGGTGTTAAGGTTTCAGTTACATAATATGTAATCCCTTTGTTTAAATAAAATTGTTATTTCATCACTTCTGTTGTATGAATAGTTTTTCTTAAAAACTGAGATGGAATTTGATAAATGGATTTTTTTGGGTATAAATTATTTTTTAGAAATATATAATTTTTTTATATAAAATTATGGATATATTAATAATTTGTATTATAATTAAATAGTGTCATAATAATCACATTTATTTAATTAAAAATGGTAAAATAATTTTTTTCAAGTTTAAACAATTTCACTATGTAAGCTACCAAGCATGTTATGTCTACTATTATTTTTAATAATTAAGTAATTTTATTTTTTAAAGTTATAAATATCATATTTATATAATTATTATTATAAAATAAATATCATTTTTTAATTCCAAAGTCGATAATAGGATACAATGAATTTATGAATTTTTTATAGAATATTTTGTATTTTGCTGAATAATATAAATATATTTTTGTGTTTCTGGTGTGTCTAATGACATAATTAGTGATGAAATAATGGTTTAATGATTATGGTGGAATCCTAAGGAATAAAATATTATATGAGGTGTCCCAAGTACAAAATACCTTGGGAAAGCCCTTGGTTTTGCAAATACAAATAATGAGGGGTCATCGAAAATTAACAAAAAAACTCCCTCTCTTCTACTATAAATACCAGTCATTACATCATTTCATTTATTTAAAAAATAATTACATAGAATATACGATATTATTAATACCAATTTAATCCTCCCAAGGTTTCCTAAATCCCACCTTTTTCCTGCTCTTTGAGTTTTAGGAGTCACACTTCAATGTAATGGAATTATCAACCTCTCTTTCCCTGTCAAGTTCTCTTTTATGTTTAATGTCTTCAACATTTTAACACCATGTTTCTATATAAATTTTATTATATATTAAAACTTTATTATTAGGCTTTTATGAATGTTTTACCCTTTTCCCCTCTCTTTTAAATGTTTATAAAACTATTTCTCATACCCATTATGTTGCAGAATTTTTTGACTCAAAATCTCTCTTTCTCGAAAAAAATAATTTATTTTCATTATGTGAATACCCAGACAACATTAATTTATAAGGGTATTCATCAATATATTAAAATAATTTATTTAATTCAAGAATTTAAATATATTAAACCCTCATTCCCCTTTTATGGGTTATAAATAACATAATGATCATGTTTTTATGCCCCTTTTAAACATCATGATTATGATATGAAACCATTTTATTTTATTATGTATGAGTTATTTATGAAATTTTTTTTATGGTCTATGTGGATGAAATTAAATTGAATACATATTAAGGGTGTCCCTTGATTTCATTCCAATTAATTGGGTAAATAATTTAATCTCTAAAGATGAAATGTTTTATGATACCCTAGTAAATAACCTTAGTAATTTTTATACCACCTAGGTGATATTTTTATGAATGTCTAAATTAAATTTTTTAGAAACATTTATAAGTTATTATTCATGTTATTTTATTTATTATATTCCTCTTAATCATGATCTCGTGATATCCCTCAAGTTCTTATTGATATTTCTCAAGATCACAAGTAAATGGTTTCCCTTGTTATCCCTTACTGGGCCTTATGACCACCCTTTCATTTGATGTGTGTCCACAGGTTATGATATGAAATAAATTTACTTATGATGAACCTTGATTAAGGCCTTCATGTGGAATAAAATTATGTTTTATGTTTTCAGGTATTATTTACCTTTCTTCCAGGATACTAATCCATAAAATATCTTCTGTTTGTAAATGATGTGTAATGTTATGCAATAAAAATGTGGGATTCTATATATCCCCACCCACAATAGTACATGGTACATACTTATGAATAATAATTTCATCTACAGTGGCACTATATTCCAATAAGGGAAAAAATTATGCACCATTACCATAACTAAAATGAAAAATATTTTCTTGATATAAGTGTATGGAACCATTAATATGTATAACTATCATCAGTTTTTAAGGTACATATTAATTATGATTTGATTAATTTGGTATCATATGGAAGTCACTAGAAAAATTCCATTGAAAATCCATATATTTTAAAAACTAATACACGATTAATACTTTGTTATTTACCTGTATTGATGTTCTTCCGTAATAAATATACAGGTATATTCAAGGATTCCCTTAAATATATTTACCTTGATACAAATATTAGAATTGATCAGGTGTCACATTTTGAAAGTTTGAGAATTAGAACATTGAAATAACCAAAAATTTTACCATGAGTTTTCAATAATAATGTATATTCTAATGGTAAACTAAATAGATTGAATTTAATATAGACATAAAAGTTAATGAAACTTTTCCATGTAAAATTCAAATGACTACTTCAATAAAAAATGAATCAAATTAAGGAAATTAAATTCTTAATACTAGGTGCTAA
Source organism: Viscum album (assembly GCA_963277665.1). Lineage (NCBI taxonomy): Eukaryota > Viridiplantae > Streptophyta > Magnoliopsida > Santalales > Viscaceae > Viscum > Viscum album. The sequence continues at coordinate 153,146,037 of OY728157.1, forward strand.
TATATTTAAATCAATTGGGAGTTTAATGATCTCGTTATTGTAGTCTAAAATGAGACCCAACACATGACTCTATAAGCGGTAATGTTATTTTATACGATGATAAAAATAAAGCAGAGTGGGGAAGCGATAATCAAACCACTATATTTGGGAGAGATCGAGTATATTCAATGACTTATTTTACATTAATGGGGAAATACCCAAAACATTTTTACCCTCCATTATAGGACTGGGTCAATGAATGATCTCAATAAATGATAATTTTTAAAGAGATACTTTTGTTTCACCTCACCATTCATCATGGGATGAGATATAACATAAGTAATCATTCTGTAATGGAAAAAAAACCATTATTATTCTTGTTCAATACCCTTATTATATATTTCAATAAATAAAAAAACTAAAATGGGAGAAACATCCTAAAAAGATAAATTATATGATATTGAAATATATATTGATATTGGAAATGTTTTTTGAAATGATTTGGAATGATTTAGTAATTTTCAAAGATAATTACACAAATTGTTAACAAAGACCATTAAAATGTTATTAGAGTTATCATAAAGTAGGAAAACAATATTTTTGATTATAATTACTTATATAGAATTATATTAGGAAAAAGTATTCAATTTTTTCTTCAATATCAATTTTCTAAAAATAATTTTCAATAAAAAATGGTTACTAAAGTAATTTATCTATTTTTTGGGAGAAATGTTTTTGGTTACTATCATTGATAATTACAAAATTGAAAATATGAAATTTTGATAATTTCAATTATTAAAAAGGAATATATATATATATAAGGATAATCTCAAAATAATTTTAATTTATATACTGTTGTGGTCATTTTTCCTAAAAGATAATTTTTTTTAAAAATCAAATGCACTATAAAATAAAAAATACAGAAAACTATAACATTAATGTTACAGAAATCATTTTCATTTTTAATCTGTTTTTGTACCTTCTTTATATATGTAGGAAAATTAATCAATAACAAAATTTAACCATTATTAGAAACATGAACATCATATCCATGTATAGTTCCTTCCTCTAGGTTTAAAATGACATTTTTCATTTTTCGTATATTTAAAAAAAATTGATTTTTATCCGATTTTAATCATTTTACACTAACATAACACATTAAAAATATTAATCATGAAAAAATAATTTTATCACATTAATATTTTCAAAAATAAAATTTATGTTTGGATTATTTTTAATGCTCTAAAATGATATAGTGATTAAATTTGATAGGTATCAAATTCCATCTGATATGTTTAAAATGTTTCATGAATTTTAATTAAAAATAAGAAAAAAATGATATTTTATAGTTTTATAATTTCCGAGTCCAAAGATTCATTATTTATCACTCTTATCACTCAAAAATCCCTAAAAAAGTTTCCAATTTTTATATTTGTTGAATGATTGATGAATTTGATCAATTAATACAAATATTTTTGTACAAAAAGGTTTATAGATAAACATATCTTTAATAATTTTTGTGTTTATTCAATATATGGACATTTTATTCACATTATAATAATTTATATATGTTAAAATGACCTGTTTATCCGTATATATCTTCATAATAATGAGTTTTTATTAATGAATTTCTCTCATTTCATAATCCTTTTAAATATTCTTGATGTTAGATTATTCTTTTCAAACATTTACCCCCCCCCCCCTCGCACAATCAAATTGATGTATTATTTAACATATACCTTGGGTGTGGGTTTCATCTGTCACTCATTCCAATACAACAAAAATGAATAAACTATCATTGTGTTGTAGAATTATGTATATCAGAGTTCCCTTTACTTGTTTTGGATACATGACACACCTTACTATAATGGGAGAAAAAAAATTCTTTTTTGTTGTTGTTATGTATGAAAAATTAGATTTTGGCGATTCTTGTGTCTTCTATGAAAAAATGAATCATTATTCATTAAGAAAAAAAATTTAGGAGAAAGGAAATATTTGATATTATTTGATTGTTATATAAATAAAATTTCAACAAACTGTTTATGGTATAACTATAATTTTCATTTACTTGTGTCCTCAACATAAAATTCATACATTGAACATATCTATATTGATACACATGTTGATCATGATTTATATATATAAAGGTGAAAAAATTTAATACATATTAATCGAAGATATCCCACATGAAAATGTTGAAAAATTATTCCATATGAAAATATTGAATAATTTATTCCATTCATACATTTATTACATGTAGTGTTGAAAAATTTTCATTTCTATGATTGTAGAACTATTTTTCAAAGTGATCATGTTTTGACGTCTATGAATAAATCATAAGAAATTCTAAAAAACAAAATATGATGATCAATATTCTAAAACTCCAAACCTAGAATCCAATATGAAATGATGTATCCATAACTGAGTGGAATTCATACCCCAACAACACATTGAATCACTTCCATGCTAATCAATACATTAAAATGCCTAATGATCTATATGAAAAATACTGGAGACAATAATAATGAAAACTTTGAGTTTTCATAGTTAAAAACATTTATTACACAGTGTAAGGGACACTATTACCTTTTCGTAAATGATAAGAATAATACAAGTGATTTATTTGGATTTTATTTATGGTTTGGAATTTTAGTGGAAGAATGGGATGAATTCCAAATTTTTCGATTTCATCCATTTTAATTGATAAATACCAAATAACTTAATGAAAATACCCTAAAACCAAAATATTTTAAAGGTTATCTTTAATAATTAATTTTAAATTATTTTTAAACTATAAATACCCCTCATAGTGACCTAATTAAAAAAAAATAGTACCACTTTTTATTTTATGTCGTAATCATTGATAATACAAAAGAGCACACATCTATTTTTACCGGCACATTCTCTAAGAATCATATAAAAGATGTTCTTCAATCTCTGGTAACTAGTGTAGTAGTTTTATTTGATTCAATAAGTTCCTATTTGATCATAATAATGTTGTTCAAATCTCTCTACATTCACATGAGGGAATATAAAATAATTTCCCTCTTGGAATGAGATAATTTATGATATATTTCATTATGGATAGCTAGTATTATATATAAAAAATAATATAATATGGAATTTATACTTGGGGTTACACAATATATAATTAAAAATTGAAGCTTTATAATTTTTTTAATATGTGTAATCACCATGTTAAATAATACCAATAACAATTTCATATCATGGATTTTTATAAATATCATTTTTGAAATAAATAAAAAAATATTTTTTCAAATGTTATTTATTAAATATTTTATTGTCATCAAAATATTAAATAACCTCATTAATCCTCATATGGGATTTATTGAACCTCAATTAATAAATAGATTATTTATGTAAATATTATTCATTCTATATATTAATATTATATTTACTAAACTCACAAATAAATATTTATTTTAAAATTTTCATAACTGAATAAATATATATATATATATATATTCACTAAATTAGTGAATATATATATATTTATTTAATCCCATATGACTAATAAACATGATAATAATTCCTTATAATTTAAATAATTTTTTGAATTTACCCAGTGTATTTGAAATTTTAAAATATCATGATTAAATTTATATAATTTAATTTATTTTAATAATTAATATTCAACAAAGTAAGAATTATATTTATTTGGCACTTCTAATAAAATATAATTTTGGGATATTCTGATTAAACTTAGTTTGTGACCCTTTGGTTCTCTTTTTTTAGTGGAATTCGGTAAACTCACCTAAATACGAAGATAATTTTCTAGCAACACGTCAAGGTGTCCATATAGAAAGAAGATAATTTTTTAATTAGAAAAAATCCCAATTGACATTAATATATAATATAATCCCTTTATTTTTGATATATCATAAATAGGATTGAATACTTGTTTCATTACACTATATTCTTGATTTATGATTCTTTGAAATTCCAAAATTACTATTTATATAAAATACCAAGGTCATGGGTTTAATTAGACAATTTGATTTCAACTAAAGGCTCAATGATATATTCTTCCATTAAGAAGGAAATGAAAACAAACCCACTATTGAATTTTACAATTAATGTCACATCACAAGTGTAGAAAATACATTTTCATTTTGTTTTTTTATCTTTTACATCAGTTATTAGGCGATGTTATTGAAAGAAAATTTATAAATATATTTTTAACAACGTTTAAAAAACCAATGATGTAAATAAATTTATATTGGGGGTTTTTACATCGATTAACTAATAACCAATGTGAAAAACATTTGTTCGTGTCAGTTTTATAAAATAAAGGACATTATAAACTGTTTATCACATCACTTATTCGATAATTGATATGAAAAACTAATCACTAAGGTTTTTCATGATGTTTTTTTAGAAAACCAACATGATATAATTTTTTAACATAATTTATTTGGTAACTAATGTGAAAAATATTTTTTGCATTATTTTATTCTGATTCATTCATTTCACAGCAGAGAAGAGTAGAAAATATGGAAAAATTCCATCAGAAAAAGTAGTTGAATAACAAAAAAAAACTTAAAATTTTAAATTTAATGTTTATATTATATAACACAAATATACTAAAATGTAATCAATCTTGTGAAATATTGTTTTCCATTCTGTTTGAAAGTTTTCCAGTTCCCATACACTATAATATATAGGACCATTAAAAAGATACAAATTAATACGAAATAATATAACATGTATTCTAAATAAAAAAAGGAAATATTTTGGAAATGTTTACAAATAACTCTATCATGATTGTACTTCATAACTACCATTGTTATAATTATTTCAAAAATAAATCTTAAAATCAATTATCCACATTTCTTAATAACTTATTATTTATGAAAATTCTATTTAAAATAATTTTTCAATTCAAAACAAAATTATCTACTAATATTTCCAAAATTTAGTAATTTTAAATTATGATTCTCATTTTGTTTTATATATTCGATCTCTGTGAATTTTTTTATTATAGTCCTTTAAAATAAATTCCATTCAATATTTAAATATTATAAGAATAAATAAATTTTAATTTCAGTATCTTATAAAAAAGTATTAAAATATTCGAACTTACATGTCCAATAAAATTTTAAAATTTTCTCATAATTCACCATAGATAGCTCATTGCAAGTAAAGTGCCTCATAAGTTGGACAAAAAAAACAAGAAATTCAATAAAAACTAATATAAAATGAAATTTATTTTAGTGGTTATTATTTAAGGATATATGTAACAATTTATAAGAAATATGTTTCATACTATTGATGATTAAGAAACTTCCTGCACTAAACAATTGTATTCCTGTGAAATATTTCATCAATATAAACTATTCTTTCTACATCATTTATTGTCCTCACTATAGTTGAAATAAACTATGGTTCTATAAATACATATATCTTTCTTTTAATTCTTAAAAATTGTATGAAGATACGTAATAAGAAACAAAAATAAAAAATATTTCAATAAATTTTAAAAAGATAATTTTTTTTAACCAAATTACATGGAAGAAATTAGCATCATGTTGATTCCCAACTGATCTCGAGATACATGATCTATGGTTGTGTGTTTAAAAATCCCCACCGTAATTTCATGCCCCAAAATATCAGCTTTAATTGTAATCTTATATACATTTAATAACAATGTTTATTATTTTCAGAAGCTATCAAGACAAGTAGAAGCTGTATTTGATGATAGAATTTGAATTTATTATTGTCTATATAGTATTTATTTTCCTTTAAAGTTTTCCGACTAAAATTTTGATAATTATAAAATATTTATAATGATAAATAAAATTAATATAAAAGGGAAATAAAAGTTAAAATATACACATTCCTCAATGGTAATATATCAATAAATTATAGATGGGAAAACTAAAAAATGGATGATACATTTTCTATTTATGGTCGCTTAATCTATAGGAGTGGGTGTTATTTATAGTCTATTTATAATTTCATGTGTAATGACCCTATGATTTTATATATCTATCTGTTGATGTTGAATTGTATGGACGATAAAAAATATAACCCCATATGAAAAATTATACTATGGATCATCAACATATAACTCAAAAAAATATGGAAGATGTGGAGGAGGTGGTGTAGGAGTAAGATAAGAACGAGTGGGGTATACAGGTAGAGGTGGAGGAGTTAAATAAGCAGGAACAATGAGAGATTCAAGTAAAGATGTAGGAGTGGGATCAGTAGGATGAAACTATCCTTTTTATGTCCGTAAATTTGAATTATAATTAATTTATGATCCTATCTTCCATTATCAAAAAAATATCCTTATCTTTATATTTCAAAGACTCTATTTTTTTATAAATATCCCTCATTAATGAAACTGGAGAATGTATGAAGATTTTATTCACTAATACACCTACTGGGTTTATTTGGACATGTCTTGGGTGTTCGATCTTTCCCAATGCTATATTTAAAATATTCTTCATTATCTCAACTATAAAGACCCCCTATGCGATCTTCTATATAAGATAATCCTATATTAATTTTTTTTAAATAAATAATGAATCATAATTTAGAAATAATTGATGGAACATAAATAAATTAATGAATTAAAAATCTTACAACCCTCTCAGGTACAACTACAGATTCCTCTATAACATATTCCCCCTTTTTCCCTTTCATGACCTCTTCCATTTTTCATGCCTAGTGGGGGTGGGGGGAGGGTTGGGGTCAACCTCTTTAGATCCAGAATACTTAGCTCTCCGAGACTGAAAATTTTCAACCATCATTTTTTCTTCCAAAAATATATACCATTTATGAGATAAGGTATAAGGATATACATTTCTAGATTGGATATGTTAATGAAATCTCCTTAATAGATGTAAATTTTGAAGAAATAATTCATTAATAAATCATTAATATAATTAATGATTCCAAAATGTAACATTTCACTTATGAAAAATACTTCTCATATTATACATTTAAAAATTTTCTTCTATTTATATTCATCGATAAATAGTTATATATAACATTTATTATGATGATTATTTTTATCCAAAAGTAATTCTTACGTGTTGGTTGATCTAAAATCACTCCATCTCCATGAAACCAATGGTAAAAATTTCTTAGTGTATCCTCTAGTATCAAGTATGTCATAAGTAATATGATAATAAGTAGGATGAAATATATTACTATAAAAACATTCTAGATTAGTAAAATAAAAACAAATTATCTTAGCAAAATGGTTAACAAAAAATTAGATATTGTCAATTTTTCAACACATATCCAATCATTGACAAAAATACTATCTTTCCTTCTAGTATGAAGTGACATAAAATTCCTTAATTATTATGAATTTCGACCTCTTGGAATATTATTATCATCCATGTTTATCAGAATCCTCAGGTCCTGGCTATGGGAAACAGATAATTTTGGTAAATGAGTGCTTTGACCTTTATCAACCATCAAACTTTTCTTTGGCCCCAGGGAATTTGGAATCTCTTGTAATGAAGAATAACGTTCAACAACAAGTTCATGTGTACATTCCTCCAAAGAGGTACGAGTACAATCATCTCCAAAAGTATGTGGTAGATCATTTTATTGATATCTCATTATCTAACAAATCAATGTAGACAAATAAAATTATTACAAAAAATATTAAAATTAAACTATTACAAGGTAATGTAAATAAAAAATGAAAAATAATCAAAATAAAAATTCAAATAAAGTAATATTAATATATTTTTATTCATATTTTTTTTAATTAACTAAAATGATAAAAACAATGAGATTTGAAATCATATATAAACTAATGTGAACAAATCCAAAATGAGTGTGTGAATAGTAAAAATGATTCCACATAACAAATAATTTTTTGAAAAAAATATATTTATTTGAATATATTCATATACAATATTAATTTTTTTATTTAACCTATTTGATTTAAAATTCGTTTTTTAGACAGAATTAATTAATAAATAATTTATGTGAGAATAAACATGGTAAAGTAAACAAAAAATAAAAAATATAATATAAAAAGTTAAGTTATTAGTTATAAAAACATTTTTTATAATGAAAATAAATTTAAAATATCTAATATTTTATGAATTTCAAAAAATTATGTGAGAAATATACATATGTTAAATGTAATATTAGTAATATACTAAAGGGTTTTTTTCCAAAATTCCTTCATCATGGTCATTACATGTAGAAAATACAATTTTTATGATTTTCTCCTCAGTATTATCTATAAATATTTCTAATGAATTTGGGATATTATATAAATTACCATATTTATCACATTTATCATCACCAACATACGAATTTTTCCTCGTTAAAAAACTAGACCAATGCATATTAGAATGATCAAAACATCAAATTTTTTATTTCTTTATATTGTCAAAGGATTAGTTATGTCGTCCAATATATTTATAATAACTCATTTAAAGAAAGATATTTCTAGAACTATCTACTTCAATGAAAATAAGTATCCTGTATAAAACTCTACAACCTCATCAGAAATATACTTCTCTATAATGGAGGCTTCATGTCGATGTGGATTCTTAACATACCCATTAAAAAAATTTATATACCTTTAAATGGGATAAATCCAAAAAAGATATATATGTATATAATGGTTTGTTTCTATCAAAAAATTAATTATTGAATGCACCATGATATCAAAAAACGTTTGAGGAAAATACATTCCTTATAGAAAAAATTATAGAAACCTCTTCTTTCCGCAATTTTTTTTAAGGAACTCAAATAAATTACCTTATTAATAATTGAAATAATAAAATAATACACCATCATGATAGTCATTTTAAATTATATTCCAAATATTATAAGCAATAAAATTTTTAGGATATATTTCATCATGACATAAAAATAATGATATTTCATACCTATCAATTAGAAATACTTTAAAAACTATTTTTTTACATTTGATGAATAAGTCTGTGATAATTTTATATCTTGAATACATTTCAGAAATATAATTTTCTCCATCTTGGATCATATATGAAACTTTTTTGGAAGTAATGCTCGCCATACATCAAGAGTGGGAGCTAAATCAAAACATGGTCCCATTGAGACTAAGTCCAATCATGTATTCAGACAATATTTATTCTTTCCTTTAATATCTAATAATGATCCAATAAATCTATCACATATATTCTTCTCCACATGAATAAAATGAATTTTATGTCTGACCTCATGATATATCCAATATGAAACATCATGAAATATTTGAAATATCTTCCAAGTATATCTATCATTACTAGATTTATTTGTCTTTCCTAATGTTAGATCAATGTTCTTCACCCTATCAAAATACTAATAAGTAGAAAAATAATTTATAGAAATATTAGATTTTTGTGATAAATTTTGTAACAACCCGAAGTTTCATTAATGGAAATACCTCTTGATAAAATTAAAAATCTATTTATGTTTATATAAAATGTCAACTTCCTTGGTTTTATGTTATGAATTTTGACCGTTTCTAATATAGCTGTTGTACAGTGATCACATGATTAAGTATAAATATAGTACTTTAACAAATCCAATTTACTCGGAAAAAGGAAGCAATGTACTCATCGAATAGAATTGCCCCATAAAAATCCCATTTATCGGAGCTCGGAAGAGAAGTGTCATATTTGGGCTTCGCTCTTGACCAAGACCAAGGTGAGCATCACCATGTCAAGCTCGAACGTGACCATCTACGGGAAAAGTGTAAGTTGATTGAAATTACCACTCGACCGATGTTATCCGAGCCACCCCAAGAGTCTGTCACCATCGCACACCTTACCCTTAGGTCTTATGTGGCAGTTTTGAGGGGTCCTGTAACAAATCGATAGTACTATTTTCATGTACATTATTTTTTTATATAATAATGAATATAATTTCTAGTCATTTTTTATACATTGTAAATAGTTTTTTTAGTACAAATGGTGTTTTTAGTTATTATTTAATTAAAAAATCTATTTTATTAAATTAAGGGATTTTTTAATTAAATATTATTTTTAAAAAATAATAATATTATTATTAAATTATTTTTTATTAAATATAAATGATCTTATAATATTATGAATGCAATTATAATTTTTATTGATGTTTGAAAGCCATTTTTGTCAAAACCTGTGAATTTTTTATAAATGTCAGTTTTTATTTTAAAATTAAAAATTAACATATTTAGAAAATTATTTAGATAAAATAGATGTTATTTCTGGAATTAGGACATCAAAATTATCCCACGGTGAATTTTTCATAATTTTATGAGACAGTCAAATTTTTGGGTGAAAATTAAATATCGTTTAAATATATAATGTGTTTTATGACATCATAATGTCCCAATAGTGATGTAATAAAATAATATAATATTTATTTTCTTCCAATATATGTTTTACCAGTAAAATAATGTGATTTTGGGTTTTTTTGACTTACTTTTGAAAGCATTAATGGACCCCTCAAGACTTATTAAACACCTTGTCTTTTAAACCTAATTTCCATGGGAGTGTGACTCACCTCCACATAAGCAACCCTAATATTTTAAGAAGTTCGGAATTTTGCCTTATAAAATATTGTTCTCCTCTTATATTTTCCAAAAACCATGGGCATAAACCATTGGATGGTTTGTGGTTTGGATTAATTTAATGTAAGGGGTCCCAAACCTGAATAATAAAGAATTCCCCCATCATTCCTATATAAACCCACCCAAGCTCCCACTTCCTCCTCACTAAAACCCTTTAGAGTTCGTCCAAACTCTTCTCAACTCTATCTAGAATCCTCCCAAGGTGCCCCAAGCTCCCAAGAATCCTCCTACAAGCCTCTCTCTATCCTTTGGAAGCACACTTCCATGTAAGGGGTTTTTTCTTCCTTTCTCATTTTTTGTCCAATTTTCCTTAAGTAGTTTTTCCCTTTTAATTTCAAATATGAATATCAGGTTATGGATTCACACCTCTGTCATACTGCCCTCTTTATGTTTGAATGATGGGAGACTCTTTATCTCTCATTAAATGCCTCCCATGTACACCCGTTACTATGCCGAAATTCCGAAAGAAACTTCTATCTCCTCTTTTACATTCATGAAATACTTTTGTATCATGAATCTAAATTCCATTACAATTGTTGGGAAATGTATCAATATGAATTCCTTACTGTCCATTACATGTAAATATGATGAGTATACCTTTTCTATCTCATCAACCATTATTACGAATTCTTATGTCACGTCGTTACGCTGCTGAAATCGCACCGATTTTCTAAGCCAATGTCATGTGTAGTGAATACCATGACCATTTCTCCATCAAGGGTATTCAACATTATGCACATTTACTTATTGATTGTAAATTTTCATGTATGAATTCCACATTCCTTTATCATGGAATAAATTATTATGTTTCATGAATCCATGTTTTATGATCATGTGGAACGCTTATGCATGGAATGAAATGATTAAGAAAGGTGCTCCCTTATAGCGCTCAAACACATTAAGTAAAGAGTAGTATCATGATTCGTCATGTGCAATTTGTGTTGACTCCTGCTAATTTATGTGAAACAAGGGTTTACTTGTGCTTTATGAGCAATGAGGATTTACTCATGCTCTATGTGCAATGAGCCTTGGCTCATGCTAATTCCATGTTAAGTGTTGTTGCCACATTTCCATGTTATGATTATCATGCCTTATCATGCCTTTATGCTAATGTTTCTTTTATCTTCTATTTATATGCCTATTTTCTATCATGTGTTGTACTCCTCATGTTATTCCATGTGTACTTCTTTTCTGGGCTTTATAGCTCACCCTTTTCTTATTCATGTCCTCAGGATATCCCAAGCAATGCTATGTACAAGGGAATGTAGTGTTTATGTAAAAGAAGTTTTCAATAAAGATGTTGTATTTCATGTTTTATGTTATTATGTAATGATCTTAAGCCCTAAAGACAGAAAACCTCTTGATATTATTTGTTGTATCAAGTGAATTTTTATGTACTAAATCATGTTTATGTTTGTAGCAGGGTTGTCATAGTTGGTATCAGAGGATAGGTTTGGTTATTTTTGGGATTAGGATTAGAAAACCCTAGAAAGCCTTAGATACAAGACCAAGTACAATAAAAACATCCCTAGGTTTTGGTGAGTATTGAGTAAGTGGGTTATCAAGAAAATTCATCCCAGTATGGATACGAGTAGGTAGAGGCGGCTTTGGCACAGATGTATCCTAGGGGTAAAACACGAAAACACCGCTTTGAGATAGACTCGATTGGGAACTGGTGCACGACAACGGGCCATACTGCACTCTTGGTTACGTCACTCCCGGGGGATATGCTTTGGTAAATTCAAAATCTTAGTATGAACCCTTATTAAGGGAATTAAAACAATTCCCCTAAGAATATATGTTAGAATGTAGATCATGAAAAGCCTAGATTAAAGCCTATAGACTCATGAGTTAAGGAAATAAAAGTTTATTTATAAGTCATCAAAATTTATCTTTGGAATACCCTTTATGTGTTACCCCTAACTATCCTTTTATTCCAGCCAATGGACAATAATAGGAGGACTCGGGCTAACAACCGTTGTGAAGATCAGTGTGATGACTGTACTAATGAGATGCCAAATCCAAAGGGAGTGGGAATCACGAACATTGTCATGCTTGTCTCTCAGCTAACTCAAGTTTTGATTAGAAACACAGGTCAAGAGGAACGTCCAGACCCCCTAAGAAGAAAAAAGTCGCTATTGAGAGCTTCATGAGGCAAAGGCCTCCCACTTTTAGTGGATCATCCGATCCTACAATTTCTGAACAATGGATCAACTCCATTGAAAAGATCTTCTCCATCCTCCAATGTTTTGAACAAGAGAAGGTTCTCTTGGAGGCTTATCCTATGGAGGGTGAAGCTGCTCAATGGTGGATGTTGATCAAAAATACGAAGCTTGAGGAGGAAATCAAGGCGTTGGAATTGAAGGATTTCCGGAAGATGTTTTTCGATAAATATTTTCTGCACACCCTCCGACTTAAGATGGAAAGAGACATCCATTCCCTAAAGAAAAAAGATGAATAATATGTTGGAGCGTATGAGGCAAACTTCACAAGGCTTGCACGATATGATTTCGGCTTTTTCTATACCCTTGAATGCAAGGTTTACTTCTTCTTTGGTGGGATTAAGCCTATCTTGTTGAAAGCATTAGCGATCCGTGACTTCGACAGCTATGAGGAAATTGTCCGACGTGCCCTCAAGGCCGAAATGGAGATCGGGGAATCGCATGGGTATCATGGGGACAAGAAGCGTATGGTGGACTTCAATATTGGAGGTTCGACGGATAAATCCAATGGTGCTAAGAAGATCCATCACCCCACTAGCCAAAAGTGCGGGAAGAAGCACCCTGGAAATTTCCATAAGGGGACGAGAAAATGCTTTAGGTGTGGAAGAGAAGGGAAACTAGCTATTAACTGTCGGCAAGAAAGACATGTGGCAGTGACAGAGGGGAGGAACGCTCCGTTAGAACCTCAACGCATTTTTCAATGCTACAACTGGAAATAACCGGGTCATTTTGAAAATCTGTGCCCTAATCCAAGCGTTTTTAGAGGCGACCAACATCCTCCAAGGTAGTAAGGAAGAGTTTTTTCCATCACTTCTGCCGGAGTGAACCCCGACAACGTAGTGGTGATAGGTATGCTAGTTATTAATTCATGAATAGTTAATGTTCTTTTTGATTCAGGTTCTACGCATTCTTTTATAGCTCTAAAGTTTAGTAGAACAATCCCATCACCACCACAAATCATGGAATGGAAGATGTCGGTGAGTACGGAAAATGGGAAAATAATTGTATCCCATGAATATAAGTCCTTCCATTTTATAATCTGTGGATTGAATTTCCCAGCGAACCTCGTCATACTCCCTCTAGTGAAATTTTTTGAAATTCATGGCATGGATTGGCTTTCCTTATATAGAGACAACATAAATTTTCGGGAGAGGGAAATCACACTCCATATAGAGAATTGACCTCCAATTATTTAAATGTGTAAGGTGGAAGATGAATCTTCTTTAGCTCCATCATCTCAAGCGTGGATATTACTGCCATATGAGAACGTGTATCTGGCTCAGATGACTGAGTCCACGGAAGAAACCATCCTTTAAGAAATGCCTATTGTGAGGGAATTCGCTGAAGTGTTTCTTGAGGAACTGCCTGGTCTTCCTCCTAGAAGAGATGTTGAGATCTCAATTGAACATATACACGGGGCTTTACCAATATCCAAGAATCCATATAGAATGGCTGTTGTAGAGCTTAAAGAGATGAAGAAACAACTACAGGAGAATCTATATAAAGGGTTTATACGCCCAAGTGCTTCACCATGGGGTGAACCAGTCCTCTTCGTCAAGAAGAAGGATGGGTCAATGCGGCTTTGCATCGATTATTGTGAACTTAAAAAAAATCATGATAAAGAACAACTATCCTCTCCCACGAATTGATGGCTTATTCGATAAACTGCGTGGAACACAATACTTCTCCATGGTGGACTTGTCACCAGGATATTATCAAGTAAGAGTGATGAAGGAAGATACCCCCAATACTACTTTTGGCACATGATACAGGCACTATGAAATCAGAGTAATGCCTTTCAGACTCACCAATTCTCTAGCTATATTCATGTACATTATAAATAGAGTCTTTAGATATTACCTTGAAATATTTGTTGTAGTCTTTATAGATGATATTCTAATATACTCCAAAACTAAGGAGGACCATGAGGATCATTTTAAAACTATACTAGAGACTTTGCGCAAGGATAAGATCCATGCAAAGTACAGAAAGTGTGAGTTCTGGTTGAAGGATGTCTTATTCTTGGGCCATATCATCAAAAGCAATGGGATATCTCTGGACCCCTCCAAAACAGATGCAATTGAGGGATGGCCAAGGCCAACATCGGTAATGGATATCCGTAGCTTCTTGGGGTTAGCTGTATATTATCGACGATTTGTGAGAAATTTCTCATGATTGTCCAACCCCTTTACCAAATCTAAATTCAATGTTCGTAATGTTTTCATGGAGTGATGAATGCGAAGAAATCTTCAAGGAGTTGAAAAGGTGGCTTATCAATGCACCCGTGCTCACTTTACGCACAAGTGGGGAACTTTTTGTGAAATTCAATGATGCTTCGAAGAAAGGCTTAGGATGTGTGCTGATGCAGAATGATAATGTGATATCCTATTCCTTAAGGCAGTTGAAAATCAATGAGAGAAACTATCCAACACATGATATGGAGTTCGCGGCTATGATCTTTTCCTTGAAAATATGGCGGCATTATCTCTATGGAGAAAAATGTGAGATATATAATGACCACAAGAGTCTTAAATATATATTCACATAGAAAGAGATTAACATGCGCTAGAGAATATGGATAGAGCTCATCAAGGATTATAACTGTTCAATATATTACCACCCTGGGAAAGCGAACAAGGTGGCAGATTCCCTAAGAAGAAAGGACCCAGTGATTCTCTCAATGATGAGAATTGAGAAGGATCTAATCTTCTTAGACTTGGTGAAGATGGCCATGGGAATCATAGAGAAGGTAACATCATCAATACTTTCACAAATGAATTCTCAACCGTCTCTTTTGGGAAGGTTAATGGTTGCTTAAAAGGATGATATCGGAATTCAAGAAAAAGTGGAAGCTAGAAAAAAGAGGAAATCCTCGGAGTTTAATGTTAATGAGGAAGGAATTGTGCGTTTTGGGAAAAGACTATGTGTTCCATCAAATCCGGAGCTGAAGAAGGAACATTTGGATGATGCACATAGCTCAAATTTCTCTATTCACCCATGGAGCACAAAGATGTATCGAAATCTCCGAGAAAACTTTTGGTGGCATAATATGAAGAAGGAGATCGCTGAATATACATCAAAGTGCCTGGTGTGTCAGTAAGTGAAGGCAGAGAGGCAGAAGTATAAGGGGATGATGCAACCATTGCCCATACCAGAATGGAAATGGGAGAACATAACCATGGACTTTGTCACCAGACTTCCTAGGACATCCAATGGAAACAATGCAATTTGGGTTGTTGTGGATCGTCTTACAAACACTGCACACTTCATTGCTATTCGGGAGGATTTATCTTTGGATCAACTAGAAAAGATATATGTTAGGTAAGTGGTAAGGTTGCATGGAGTACCACTATCTATTACGTCTGACTGATATCCGAGATTCACCCTTATGTTTAGGAAGAGTCTTCAACATGATCTGAATAATGAACTAAACTTCAGTACGACCTATCATCCTCAAACTGATGGCCAATCCGAGCAGACTATCCAAACACTTGAGGATATGTTGAGAGCGTGTTCAATGGACTTTAAAGGAGGATGGGATCAACATCTTCCTCTGGTTGAGTTCTCTTATAATAACAGTTTCCACTCGACCATCCAAATGGCACCATATGAAGCACTGTTTGGAATATAGTGCAGAACACCGGCATGTTGGGATGAGGTCAATGAACGTAAGCTGCTTGGACCATAAATGGTCGAAGAAATGGTGGAGAAGGTGAAAACCATTCAGTAGAATATCAAGGCAGTCCAGAGTCAACAGAAGAGTTATGGAGATAATCGTCTACGAGACCTTGAGATTAAAGTTGGAGACATGGTGTTTCTGCGCATATCTCCATGGAAGAAGGTCCTGAGGTTTGGAAGGAAAGGGAAGTTAAGTCCAAGGTACATCGGCCCCTACGAGATTCTTGATCGTGTCGGGGATGTGGCCTATTGACTAGCACTTACACCTACCATGGAAAAAGTACATGATATATTTTATGTATCCCTCTTAAGGAAGTACATACCAGACCCCTCACATGTACTCTTTTCTGAGGTGGTATAATTGAAAGATGATCTTTCTTATGAGGAGAAACCAGTAATGATCTTAGATCGTAGAGACAAAGTTCTATGAAATAAGACAAAGCCCCTCATAAAGGTGTTTTGGAGAAACCACATGTTTGAAGAAGAGACTTGGGAGTCAGAGGATATGATGAAGTTGCGTTACCGAAATTTGTTTTAGTGTGGGAAAAGGAAAATTTTTAGGGTGAAATTTCTTAAGGGGGGAATACTGTAACGACCCAAAGTTTCATTAATGTAATTCCCTCTTGATCTAATTGAATGTATCTTTATGTTTATATAAAATGTCAACTTCCTTGGTTTTATATTAATAATTTTTACCGTTGCTAATATAGTCGTTGTACAGCGATCACATGATTAGTATAAAAATAGGACTTTAACAAATCCAATTTACTGAGGCAAAGGAAGTGATGGCCTCATCCAGTAGAATTTCCCCATACGAAGCCCATTTGTCAGATCTCGGAAAAGAGGTGGCATCATTGGGCTTCACTATTGACCAAGCCCAAGGTGAGCTTCACCATGTCATGCTCAAATGTGACCGTCTATGGGAAAAGTGGATTTTGATTGAAATTACCAATCGAGCGATGTTATCCGAGCCACCCCAAGAGTCTGTCACCATCACACACCTTACCCTTAGGTCTTATGTGGTTGTTTTAAGGGGTTATGTAACTAATCTATAGTACTATGTTCATGTACATTATTTTTGTATATCATAATGAATATAATTTCTAGTCATTTTTGATACATTGTAAATAGTTTTTAAAGTACAAATGGTGTTATAGTTATTATTTAATTAAGAAATCTATTTTATTATATTAATTGATTTTTGAATTAAATATTATTTTAATAAAATAATTAAATTATTATTAAATTATTTTTTATTAAATATAAATGATATTATAATTTTATGAATGCAATTATAATTTTTATTGAGGTTTGAAAGTTATTTCTGTCAAAACCTGTGAATTTTCGATAAATGCCGATTTTTATTTCAAAATTGAAAATAAAAATTTTTAGAAAAATATTTATATAAAATAAATTTTATTTCTAGAATCAGGATGTCAAAATTATTCCAATGGTGACTTTTTCATAATTTTCTGATATAGTCAATTTTTTGGGTAAAAATTAAATACTGTTTAAATATATAATGTGTTTTATGACAACATAATGACCCATTAGTGATGTAATAAAATACTATAATCTTTAGGTTCGGCCAATGTATTTTTTACCATTAGAATAACGAAATTTTGGGTTTGTTTGAATACTTTTAAAAGCATTAATGGACCCCTCAAGACTTATTACAGACCTTGTCTTTTTAAATTAATTTCCATAGGAGTGTGACTCAACTCCACATAATCAACCCTAATATTTTAATAAGATCGGAATTTGGCCTAATAAAATATTTTTTTCCTATTACCTTTGACAAAAAACATGGGAAAAAACCATAGTATGGTTTTTTTGTTTGGATTAATTTAATGTAAGGAGACCCAAACCTAAATAATAATGAATTCCCTCACCTTTCCTATATAAACCCACCCAAGCTCCCACTTCCTCCTCACTCAAAGCCTTTTTAGTTCATCCAACCTCTTCCCAAATCTATCTAGAATCCTCCCAAGGTTCCCCAATCTCCCAAAAAGTCTCTCACAAGCCTCTCTCTATCCTTTGGAAGCACACATCCAAGTTAGGGTTTTTTCTTCCTTTCTCATTTTTGTCCAATTTTATTAAAGTCGTTTTGACCTTTTAATTTCAATTATGAATGTTGGGGTATGCTTTCACACCTTCCTAATACATCCCTCTTTCTGTTTTAATGATGGGAGACCATTTCTCTTTCATTAAATTCCTCCCATGTACACCCGTTACCATGCCAAAATTATGAAAGGAACTTCTCCCTCCTCTTTTACATTCAAGCAATACTTTTGTATCATGAATCTAAATTCCATTAAAATTTTTGGGAAAAATATCTATATGACCTATTTACTGTCCATTACATGTAAATTTGTTGAGTAATCCCTTTCACTCTCGTCAACCATTTTTATGAATTCTTATGTCACGCCGTTACGCAGCCGAAATCACACCGATTTTCTAAGCCAATGTCATTGTGTAGTGAATACCATGCCCATGTCTCCATAAAGGGTATTCACCTTTCTGAACATTTACATATTGACTGTAAAGTTTCATGTATGAATTCCACATTCCATTATCATGGAATAAATGATTATGTTTCATGAATCCATGTTTTATGATCCATGTGGCACACTTATGCATGAAATGAAATGTTTAAGAAGGGTGTTCCCTTATAGCGCTCCAATGCATTGGGTAAAGTATAGTATCATGATACGTCTTGTGCAATGAGTGTTGACTCATGCTAATTCATGTGTAATGAGGTTTTACTCGTGCTTTATGTGAAATGAGGATTTACTCATGCTCTATGTGCAATGAGACTTGGCTCATGCTAATTCCATGTTAAGTGTTGTCACCACATTTCCATGTTAGGATTGTCATGCATTATCATGCTGTTATGATCATGTTTCTTTTATGTTCTATTGATATTCCTATTGTATAACATGTTTTGTACTCCTCATGTTATTCCATGTGTACTCACTTACTGGGTTTTATAGATCACCCTTTTCTTATGCATGTCCTAAGGTTATCCCATGCAATGCTAAGTACGAGGGAATGTATTGGTCATGTAAGTGATGTTTTCAATAAAGATGTTGTATTTCAGGTTTTATGTTTTTATGTAATGAACCTATACCCTAAAGACACTAAACCTCTCGATATTTTTTGTTGTATCAAAAAATGTTTTATGTAATAAATCATCTTTAAGTTTTTAATAAAAGCAAGGTTTTCATGCATTTAATTACTTATTAAATATTTTATAATAGTGGAATATATAAAAAATTCTTTCTAGAACCCATGTACAATGTTATTCCCTCATGATGCAGTTGATATGAAGTCTTTTGTTAACAAATTGGAAATGATTTACACCTCTTAACATTGTATCTAAAAAATTTCCATATTATGGGAAGTAATTTCAAGTGAACAAAATAATTAAATTCATTTGAAAATATTTAATTTTATATGTACCATAAACTCTAATACCATTCTCCCATAAAAGTAACAAATCATCAATTAATGGTGACCAGAAAACATCAATATCATTTTTGGGCTGTTTTGGTCCAGTGACCATTGAACTAAACATGAACTATTTACAATTCATAAAAACTGAAATATATAAGTTTTAAATTACCAATAAAACATTACATAAACTATATTTTATACTAAGGAATTGAAATAGAGTCATTACATCCATGAATAGTCTAATTTATATATTTATACCTTCATTTATGAATATAGGAAACTACTGATAATGTTTCTTCCACATTGAAAAATCAGCTAGATTACATAATTTTCATTAACATATCAGCTCATATTCTTAGCATATTACCCTTTTTTATCATGTGAATTTTTAAATAAATGTTTCAAATAATGAAATATATGAATATACCAAAATGACTTCGTAGGGTTCTCTATGACCGCAAACTAATCATACAATTTTCGTTAAAACTGATACAATTTTATCCCACATTTAGAACACCCTTACAGAAATTTGTATTCCTTTCTATATTGTACACAATAATTTAGGAATGAATGTATTTTGTTGCACCCTAATCCCATTGGTAACAGTGTTTTCTTTACCTTATAATGTCAATCTATAAGATCATTGTCTTTTAGAAGAAAATAATTCCAAAATTGTAGATACTTTGTAAAATGGTGTTACTACATCCATGTTTGGACTTCAAGTTAATAAATATTAACATCCATGATAAAACTATAATTTCTATATAACATTAATACAATTTCTCTTCAGCATCACCATATAGATACCCAATTGTCTGTCCCTTCTCAATTTTTTCTACGTCAATATCAAAAATCACTTCTCCAATTTTGTTAAAATTATCATCCTACAAACCTACATCATCAATAGATCTGAAATTATACCCAATTTCACCATTCCAAATCCATGGTCTACAACTTGGATTAAAACCATGAAATATTAATTGAACTTTTTTCTCTATGCTTTTGTACTTCTCCATATTTAGACAATGAAGGCATAAATATAAAAACTTGTAATTTTTTGGAGTATGTTTTTATCAAATTAAAAAAATAAATCAAAACCATGCTCATATTCATCACGTATTCAATGTTTTTTAATCCAAATATTAGTTTTTATTTTATTTAACAATCATATGAAATAAATATATTGTCAAATCAATATAATTGTTGATAAAAGTGAGTAAGATGGGGTAATAATAGATTCTTTCCATGATAATCAATAAGAAACAATTGTGGTATAAATCATCCTTAAAATGATTCAATTATTTTCAATAATATTGAATATAATATATAGAAATTTAATAACAATAATGATGAAATTGAATGTTAATTGAAATAACTATATAAATATCAAATTGAAACTAATGTAAATTTATATCAAATATGACATAACATGGATATAAAAAATTAATAAATTTATGAGAAATAAATACTTATTTCAAAAGTATAATTATATATTCTATAGAATAATTTAATATAAGATTCAATATTACCGGTAAATCATAAATAGAAATTCAGGGATGTAATTTACAAAATAAAACATAGTTTGAACATTCTCTCATTTTTCATTTTCTTCTGATTGAAATTATATAAAATGTGAATTTGAATATTATTGATGTGAATCAACATAGATTGCTAGGAGAAGGTACCCAATTCCGTAAATTATATCCCATTAAATGAGTATAATTTCATTTTTTCAGTCAAAAAATTGAAACTTCATCCAGTAGTTCGTAGAATGTTATGTTATCACTTGGTATTTAGTTGAGTGATTATGTTTTTAATTTAAATTTTTTGATTTATCAATGAATATCTCATTTGTTTCAATATTAAATGGAGAGCGGTACTCAATGTTATTTACAGAAGGATATTCAATCATGGACTACTGTCTTCTATCAACCCTTTAAGTTACATGCCTTGGTAATGTGTATAGTGAGAGTAAATTTGAATTTTTGAGAGGGTAATTTTTTTGGAATAAATTGTTTATGTTCATTTTTAGAATAAGAGAGTAGATTTTTCCCATATCATAAGTTATTTTATTAATGGATTTTAATTAAATTTTATATATCATATAGACTACAATGATGTTAATTTTTTGAATATTGTGTCTTATAAGAAACAAGGACATTACAAAGTATGCCTAAAATTATCATATACTTCATAAAATTATTTAGATAATAATATAAAAGATTTTAATTTATACCAAATATCATCTTTGTTTTTGATCATAATATGGTCTCATTCATATAAGGCATAGTAATTCTTGAATATTCATGTAAGTGGTTCTAAAAATCCATGTATTCTACATATGTATATCGGTATTTCAATAATAAATATACAGTTATATAACATAATGTCAAATTTTGAAAACATAATTTAGTTAAAGCTATTAGTCACCATTAATTAACATTTAATTAGAATATAACAAAGATATTTAATGTAACCAATTTATAGTTCCTATTTCTAAATAACTAATAACCTAAAAATTATATTGATAGTAACTCATATTATGTAGGCCTCATAGTTAATATGTGAATTTTAAAGATAAGAATATTCTCACATCACTAGAAATGTATTGATATGAATATACACTACTAAAATAATATTTTATAATAAAAGTCACTCTAATTACAATGTATGTATATATTACATTTTAAGATTACTAATTCACAAAAAAATACGCAACACTGATTGAAATTTATCCATATAGATGATAGTGTATGCATAAATAACGAATGATTCAAAAACATCATCCAAATAATAAATAATTATATATTCAATTTATAAATTTAAGATGTGATATAATATAAACATATGTGAAACAATTCAGTGAAAATGTATTTCTATAGTGTAGAAACACCAAAACATAATGATATAATGAGGACATTTGTGATCTACGATATAAAATTAAACTATAAGTCATTCTACAAGCCTATATACTTAAAAAAATTCATACTAAAGGTAAATAAATATTTTACTGTGATATTTATGATGAAAAAATATATATTAGAATGCGTGCGGGTTATGGAAGAGGGTAATGTAAGATTTGAATCCTCAAATTCAATAGAAATTTAGATTTAAAGCTTCCACACCATTTAACGACTGAAATAGAGGTTTGATGTAGGAGGATTACCTTCAGAGATGAAAAGAGCATATGCTCAATGGAGTACTAATGTAATATGAGGATGTATGAAGATGGAAATTTGATATTGGAGTGCAAAATATTGTAGAAAAGTGGGTTAGGGCTTCTAGGATAGAAATAAATGTCTGAGTTCCTATGAATGACTAACATTTAAATTATTAAAACTGAAACGTCATCAGATTTTAAATTCTATATAATGTTAGTTAGATAATAATCATCATAATGAATTCTTGTTTCAACATCGGTAAAATGATAACCAATGTGAAAATGTAGTTCTTAGTAATTTAACACATCATTTATTATATAACCTATTTAAAAAATAATCATGATCATGATTGTTATAAAATAATGGATGTGAAAAAAAACTTGTATTATAACTAATTCGACTATGAAATAAAAATGTATTTATCATGTAGTTTATTATTAATTGATGTTAAAATGATGTTTCAATAAATAATTTTTGTATTAGTGTATCACTTATAACCATCCCAATTTATGTTACCTCATCATAATCATATTTCATCATAGTTTCCTTCCTTACATCAAAGTAAGTGATTCATTATATACTTTAATAATATTATTATTTATAAGTATCGATATGCATTTTCATATAAATTCATATCCAATGACACATAAAACATTGAATTTCATTTATAGGGATAGTACTCATGACTTACGTTTATAAGAACACCATGTTACAACATTATGGGAAGAATTTTAAATGACTCATGAACACAAAAAATGATTTCTTGACATCATATGTATCTTATTAGATTGATTTTATCAAGACCATAGGACATATATTTCATAATATTAACATAACATATATAAATTTTAATTATAGTGGATAAATGTTATAAATTTTCGTATATAAAATCACTAATTTACATAATCACATTTGTGTAACGCATAAGAAAAATAAAAATTTGATAATATTATTAGTAATATATTGGTAATAAAAAGTAAAAAGTTATTTTTTCTAGGGAACGACTACAACATACTCAACCATACACTAGATCAAACTACTAGCCATTAACTTGTAAGATATGAAATTATAAATCATGATTCAACTAGGATATGTATTCATTTTCTAGGACTACTACCATTTTGTTCATGACAATTATACTTACTATATAATCACCATTTTTTATTAAAATCTAACAGATATTTTTATCCCTAAGTACATACCCTTATCTCTCTATCATTACGTTGAATTATTTTAAATTTTCCATGCTAAAATATATCAAAAGAAATATTATGATTTTATTTTTCTCTATTGATAAAATTCAACGAACTTGAATAAATATATAGTAACCAATAATTATAATTCAAAAATATGACATATTATTAGATGAATATCAATACATTTCAGAAATACCTGCCAAAGGACTATTAAGGTTTAATTTATTTGGAGACTAGATAAACAATTTTATTATTTCATGAAAGATCATAAAAATATCCTACAAAGAT
This sequence comes from Viscum album, assembly GCA_963277665.1. Classification (NCBI taxonomy): domain Eukaryota; kingdom Viridiplantae; phylum Streptophyta; class Magnoliopsida; order Santalales; family Viscaceae; genus Viscum; species Viscum album. Next base: position 153,170,593 of record OY728157.1, read on the forward strand.
ATTCTAACATTGTACTCTTCATGGACATACCCTAATTAAACATTTATTTATTATCCAAGTAATGAAAACCAGAGAAAGGGTGTGATGAGAAGCCTAGTAAGGGTAAACATGGGAGATACCAATCAATGATAATATGAAGGAATAAGATAAGTATAAGGGTATGAGATCAATAAACAACTTATAAAGTATATACCCAATATATCATGGATACTAACCACAACCCATGGTATAAAACAATTTCATTTCAAGATACATGTATCATAACATTGAGAAATAATAATAAATCATCCTGGAAGAATTAGTTCATGACATCGAAGTGTAGAATCATCATAGGTATTGAAATAATTTCATATATAAATGTTAACTAATAATAACATCAAATAATAGTGGATTATGAATCAACCCATGTTTCTCATATTTTATTTTATCATTCATCATTACCCGTATCCCACAATAGATCTACCATATTGACATGTTTCCAACAGTGGATTAAAAACATCAAATTGTTTCCCATGTTTATCTTATGAGATATAAAAAATTAACCAACACAGTGGGGGTATATATAATTTTGGGCACATAAAAGAAATAATGAATCCCATACATATGTGTGCCACAAGATAATTAAACCGTCATCATATTATCATATCATAATGAATGCAATGAAAATATGTTTTATATACATTTCATAATGTCCTCATAAGATAAACCTTTGAAAATAAATTTATTTTGTAAAAATCACATCATCACAAGAATAAAAGATCCATAGAATGAATAAGGATATTATAATTGGATCATATCACTATTAAAATATAATTAACCCTAAAGGATGTTATCATTGATGAAAATTCCATTAAAATAATCACAGTAATATTTCATGATCAAAATACAATTTTTACATTGAACACGCTTATTAAAAATATAATAAATTTACAAAATATTAATTTTTTTCTTTTTAATTAACCATGATAAATTATAAAGGAAACATCAAATATTTATTGGTCAATATGGAATAAAATTATGCTCATGCTTTATAATTTATGAAGAAAACATTCCTTTCACACTTTTATAAAAATTAAAAAAGAACCTTATTTAGAAAATGATAATAAAATTCCTTTTAAACCATCTAAATAAAAGTAAATCATGGGTTTAAATGACTTTAAAATATCATAGTATAATATTAAAAACATTCTTGAAAATATTTCTAGAAAATATGGACATAGAAGAAAATATATATTCAACTAAAGAGAGTAATAGATATTATTTTCTATAAAAAATAATTATTTTGATTTATTGATTACTTAAATAAAAGGGAATGAAAGAAAAACACGTATCATTACTAAATTACCAGAGTATATAAAAAATTATAGGGATTTATTAGTTATGTATTGTATAATTTTTTTAACTAAAATTCAATCATAAAAAATATTGATTGATAATATGATTGAAAAATAAATCCCATACCTCATGTCTCATAATTCTACATAATCATTTAAAAATAATTTATAATAAATATATATTTATTATTAATTTATTGTAGAACCATAAAAAAATCTATCATACAATTTATGATTTACTTATAAAATTTTTTAAGAGACCACTTTGTGTATGGATTTTATATATTGTCAAATTATTCTCACAGGTTAAAATTGGTGATCAATGAGATATTAATATTTCATTAATGTCATTATGATGATGAATTTTAAATGATAATGAATATTGGATGATGTCTTCAATTTTCTATATTCTTAATAAATATACTGAATATATTGAGGGTCGTGGAGATTCCTGGAGAATTGTTTTAGATTCATTAGATAACCTTGGATATTCGGGTTGAATAATTCAACTTCTAGGTCAGATTATTGGTAAACTAGATCTATGTTCAAATAAATGTATCATATATTATATAAATTTTACAAAAAATTATATAATGATTTAGATGTTAAGAATCTATTTATAATTTCTATTCTAAAAATAAGAGAAGAAGAGTTAAGTAGGTTATGAACCATTTGGATCTTATATAAGAACCATGTCAGGCCTTGAATAACATTTAGATTTTGATTTTAATTAATAAATTAATTGATAACTGTGAAATATTATCACTATTAAAAGAAGGATTATTTTATTATTGAATGAATTGAAATTTTTGGATCTTATATAAATAATAGAGCCTGACCATTGAGATGAACAGTCAGCCTCTAACGAGGTCTCACGAGGATGCATAGGTTGAACGTGCCCAAGGGAGGCTAACATGGGATTGCTAGGAAGTGGCTGAGAATATGTGCCATGTATAAGCCTAGTGGAATCAGTGTATATAGAATAAGGGAGGCATCGTCACCGTACATGATGGCATGGAAGCAAGGAGAATGGTACATAGTGGTACCAGGTGGTAGAGGATGAATTTTGGTGGGTCCATCAAAGCTGTTGATTAATATACCACACCCCAAAAATTGGAGGCTTCGATGTGGGAAATTATTTGAGTGGTAATTTTCACCCTATTAAAAAGGATGGATGTATCATGAGCCATACAATAATCTTAATGCACGCTGTCTATTTCATCTCATGTCCCACTGGTTTAAAATATGTTCGTACGATATATCTCACACCCAAAGTTTAATTTTATAGCATCATATTCCTCCATAGAATACTCGACGACACTACCAGTTTCATCAAAGACATGGAAAAACCACCAGTAATCAATCCTGAGGCTTTAATGAAAATATCTATGTTTAAAAATTAAAAAAAACACTATGGAAATAATCATGTTACTTTAATTTCATGATTCATGTGAAAAAAATCCAAGATCGATCATCAATAAAACTATAAATGAAGTTGTTGGATCCCACATTAATCAGAAAATTTAGAAAAATATATTTCAGAAATTTTTAATTTCACGCATGTAATCTATCACCATGAGGAGAATAAACTCAATCAAAAACAAAACATCATAATATTCGACTTCATTTTAAATTGTGTTTGAAAATATGAAAGATGTGGGTTTTAAGCATTCAAAGACAGTATATTCAATGAATATTTATTGGGAATTGAATTGGTGAACGAATAAAATATGACTGAAAATTAAAATTTTATTAAAAAATATATAATAAAAATAAAAAAACATCCCATGTATCATAGGATCAAGGGGGTGGATGTAATAAAGGCCTACGGAATCATTTCTAACAATAAGCTTTAAATCATCAGGTAATGACCCCAAATTGGTGTATATAATCAATCTCTCTCATAGTCTACATTTTGAAGCTAATTTATTGACTACATAATTCCATTCTTACCATGTTGGTCTGAGAAAAATGTTCTGGTTGACCTCATTCCCAGCGTACCTAACCATGTAAACCATATCCCAGGGAACATAACCTTTCTCTTGAAATAATCTAGCTATCATAGCAGAATCAGTCTCAGCTTCTGCAAGTTGGATGTTGAAACACATATACAAAAAATAATAAGTCTAAATCTTTAGATTTTTCACCCATAGAATTACCTGTACAATGAACATAAAAACCTACAAGTCGATAATCCTGACTGTCTCAAATATGGTGATTAAAAAAACTAGAAAAGTGAAAATATCATAGGCTCATAGTTTTTGAGGAATGTTTGTAGAAAACCTCTAGAGAATACCCCCACAATGTTACACAAAGGTAAATTGTATGTGTAAACCATTGATACACCACTGACTGAGAATAAAAAGCCTACATATTTTGTTTGAGGAATGAAAACTAGACATGTACCTATGTTCATAGTTCCATGAGAAAGACGATAAACTCACATTGTTAGATATTTCATACTACATTTACTGCTTTCATGCACATATGGCTGATAAACATAGTTTAGTAAATCCAAACATAAATATTGTGTAAATAGATATATTAATAACTAATTAGATAGAAGTAAGTTGTGTACACATGTTCATTCATATATAAAATATTTGGGTGAAAATACAATGGAAAAACACATAAAATTATAAATAATGTATTAGTGTTAAGATTTATTCGAAGAAGATACACCATGATTTATGTATAAAGTGAATTTAAAATAAAAAATGTTAGAATTTAAGAAGAGAATTATTTAAAGGTGAAAAATATAATCCATGAAAGTATTGTGAAATCAAGTAAAAAAATATCCACTGAAAAAATAATAATAGAGAAGAACTAATACAACACAATTATTAATTTTTTGTATCTAATTAAGATAATTTGACACTACTAAATTATTACATATTATTGTGTGTTAAGGAATAAAAAGAGAGTTGATAATAAATATATAGTTATTCAGGACATATTAATTATGATGATTCGTTGTTGAGATGATCTGAATTGACTTAATAATCAAAAAACAGTTTTGTGAATCTAAAAAAATAAGTATAATATTACATGAATTATATTTTTCACTAAAAGGATTATGATATTTCTATACACTATTGCATGTATTTATGTGTGAAAATCATTGGGATATGAGGAATTGACTTGAAAATTTGATATCATTGATTATCATCTGGTTCAAATAGAATTCAGTTCATCAGTTAACAACACATTCATACTATTTTTACTGGTAGAAGAAGAAATGGAAATTGATGATTTTATTTTTCTACTAGGAAGAAAGAATAGGTGGTCCTTGTGTGATAATATATATGTAACAAAGTGAATAAGAAGGTTGTGGAAGAACAAATATTAAATATAGCTTCCAATAATTCTCAAAAGGTGAATGAATATCTTGGTGTTATAAAAAGTTATCAATAAAATGAAAACTATATTATTGGTTGTATACAAATCTATTTAAGTTATGTAGAAGATGAAATTTCAATTTACTATATTGAATTGAATGTGAAATTGTATTTACAAATTATTTTAGCATCATTCAAAGGATTAATTTCTTGTGGTATTATGGCTTGATCATTTAAAAACTAGATGAAGGAATAAGAAATCATTTTTATTATTGAAAATTGAAAAAAAATACGATGTATCATTGTTTAATGAATTCGCATAATTTCATGTGATAATTGAAATTTAATAGGAGAATCAAGAACTTATTGGGTGAAATAGGTAAAATGATAATTTTATTGATTGGATTAAAAATTCCCCAATAATGATTAACTCCAAGTATCAGGGTTTGGAATATCACAATATTGTCCTTTAATTTGGTACTAGAGGGAAGGTTCACCAATATTGGATTATCTAAGACAAATATATTCTATTTTAAGGTATTTAGTTTATTTCCTAAGTAAAAAATGAAGTGTTGTTTTGGTGAATATTCAATTATCTATAATAATATGTCTATATCTACCAATACCATGATGAACATGAAAATGAAAGAGATGAGAAATTTGAAGAAGAAGTCAATCATTTTTATAGAAGAAGAAGTGTACATTTATATATTCCTTGGAAAAAATTATGAACTAACATGCATGCAATTTAATAAGTAGGTGGGTTATGTTACCCCCATGAAGATGAATAACCATTCTACCAAAATGAAATGAATGTATCAAAGTGGTCATGATGTATGTGTTAGAAAATTTGAACAAATTACTCATGATGATAATGCTATCACAAGTGGTGATGATGATCAATATAAAACAACCCATGAATGATCATTTGATAGATTAAGTGTTTTTTGCATGGAATTATTGAAGAAAGACCCCCTCTTTATTTCATATTCATTAAATGTATCCATGAAGAGATCAACCAACTCGAAGGAGAAGCTTATTTTTTTAGATAAAGGATTGAATGAAAAAAATAAAAAAAATTTTAAAGTCTCTGGACATATTTTAGCATTTTAATATAAAAAGAGTAAACTTCAAATAAGTACCTCAAAATGGCTCAAATAATTTTATTTGAATGATAGAGTCAAAAATAATCTAGAATAAAAAATCCATGTACTTGAAGAGAAATTGAATAATAACACTATTATCAAAGGATTACAATTGGATGAAATATTCAAGAAGATTAATTAACTTGAATATTTCATTCAGAACAAAGTTAATCTACATTAATAAAAGTTTAAAGAATTATGAAGTCCTGTGAAGAGAAGATTAATATTATAGAAAACAAAACATTATTCCAAATATAAAAGGTCTATATTTCAAATATCAATTGGAAAATCTTGAGAAAAAGAATATTGAGACTTCGCAAAATAATGAAATAATTATTATTGGTATTCAATGATAAATACTGAATTTTTCTATAAAAGGATATCTAATATCTGATTATATAATGATGAAAACTCTTGATGATCTATCTCCAGAAGTTGTGAATAATGTGGTACCATTTATACCAATAAGTAATAATGACTTTAAATTTCTTATCATGAATAGTGAAACTTATAGAATAATGATAAATATGTATGGATTAATAAAGGTTAAAAAATACTAGAACCATGACTATGGTTGATTGGAAGAGGAATATAAATGTCTATTACCCATTGAGAGCACTAGAAGTCATAACAAATACCTAAAAATATTACATAGAAGATATAAGACGATCATTGTTTGTTGGTCATTATTGTTACTACAATAGATTTCATAATTATACAAAATATTTTTTGTACAATATCACAATGTAAAATAAAAGAGGAATCCTATATCATGTTTAATGAAGATAAATATGGTGAGAAAAGATCCATAGGACTCGAAGAATTTGTATAATGTAATTTATTTTTAATGTTTGAAAATATCTATGACAGAAGCAATGGTAGTGGTCAGAATTCTGGTACATTCTCCACTTAATTTTTATTTAAAGTTGATAAGAATGTAAGATAAAAAATATGGCTAGAATTGAATAAACCATCTTGGGAATAAATAAGAAGAATTTTGTGATTTCTTTTGTCAAAATATTTTATGAAGGAAAACAGAGATGAACAAGGATTCTAAATCCAAAAATTTGTGGAAAAATGATTCATCCAAAAAACTACAAATAAAAAGGATGGAACTAAGATGAATCAATATCAAACATCCCAATTAGATACCAGTGTATCTAATGAAATCTTAGAAATATCTCTAGATTATTTCTAGGGAATAAAATAATTGAAGGATTCCCAAGATAAGGTTATTTGAAAAGATAAGAAAATATCCCACATAATGGACACAAAGTACACGATAGTTTTATAAAAAACCAAAATATTGTTTTAAAAATCTATATAAGAGGTGAATGAAATATGATCACATTGAAAAATTTTATTTAACCTTTCCACTATAGTAATAATATATCCTTAATAAGAGAAATAATTTATCATATATGATTTTTTTATGAGAAAAAATTCTCTACACAATGAATAAGATAATTTTAAGAGATCTATATGGCCTCAAAATAAATTAGAATAGGTGTTCAGATTGGTAACCAAGGATATTAGAGAAAATATATCATATTGGTTGAGATGATCCTCTAAATCATTCTACTAATATTGATAAATCAAGGGGAATCCTCCTTATTCCATTATTTCTTTTTTATATTTTTCTTATAATTTATGGGATTAATAGTGAATAAATTTCTTATAGGTACAACCTGAGAAGTGACTCATGATAATAACTCGTGATAAAAAAGGTAAGGAAGTAAAGATTATTGAATGATTGTTTAATATAATATTCAAATAGAAATTTGTTATAGGATCATATTTGATGAAGTTGAATAATTTGATGTCTTATTTTGGATATCTATGACAAAAAATCTACCTTATTGGATTAACCTTATGTTTGATATCTTGAAAAATAATTATTCAAGAAGATCATCCATGGAGAAGATGTGAATTTTTTACAATATGGACTATCACAAGATAAAGATACATTTTTGTATATTCTCCAAATATTAATTTCTAGAAATAAATTCTTGATGAGATTCACCATTATGAATATGATGAGAATAGTTTACATTAAGGAATAGAGAAATCAAGAAACTACCATAATCATTATTTACATTGAAATAAAATTTAATCATTTCGGTAAGTTCTTTGAGATCATGTCATTATGAAAGGTATGTATTTTATTAATATATTATTTTTTGTTTATTCAAAATGATGATCATTGTACAAAAGAGGATTAATTAAATTAATAAATGACATTAGAACAATGTATGTGATCATGTTCACTTATCCTTCTTGTTTCATTTTAATGTTTTTGATTTATCTGTTTAAGTGAGTATATTATTTTTGTGATTATTGTTCTTAAAAAGTTTCATATCACATTTAGTATCTTCATCCTAGAATAAAAGATAATAAAACATGAATAATAGTGTATGATTTATCATTTCATGTGTTATCATGATTATTTAGTAATGAAAATTATATAGGATTAAATAAAATCATATTGTTTTCTACATTGAGCATATTTGATGAAGACTTTGAGTGAAATGATGGATGAAATATTTCATAGGTATGAACTGATACCCTTATCCATTGAATTTTTATTTCATTATAATACAAAGGATAGAAAGTGAAATTATCCTTTGAAATCTAAACGGGAGAGAGAATAAAATGGTACCACATATTGTCACGTTTATTGGAGATGAAATTTGAAGGTATTTATAAGAAATACAATGTGAGAGACTGAACTTCCCACTTTGTGTATGGATTGTATTTGTTGTCAAATAAATTATGTTGGTATAAAATGGTGATAATGAGATAAGAATATTTCATTAATTTAAATATGATGATGGAATTATAATGTTAATGTAGGATGGATAATGTCCTCATGTTTTCATATTCCTAGAACAATTTATTGAAGACTTTGAGTTTCATGTTGATTCCTGGAGAATTTTTGTGGTTAATAATATGACATTGAATGTCATGGTTGAAGAATCATTATAGTAAACCAGACAATTTTTTGATTTTTTCAATGTTCATATACATATATCAAAGGTGATACACTGTTCAAAACAAAAAAGATTTTGGTTTTGATGTTAAGATGATATTTGTAATTTCTATTCCCAAAAGGACAACAAAATAGTTGAAGTATGTCAATGAATATATTTCTACTGTATGAGAACCATTCATGTTCTTAAAGAACATTTCGATTTTTATTTTCATAATGGAAGTGAAGGAGAATTCTAAAATATTATCAATATTGTATGAACAAATATTTTATTGTCTTGTGATGAGATGTTTTTGTGTTTTACTTATCAACAAATCCATCCTACTAAACAGACTAGACAACCTCAACTGAGGGCTCATGTGGGGTACATAGGGAAACTATTCCCAAGGGATTCCTCCTAGGGCCATATATCAAGTGGAATATAATTTAATCCACATATAATACAGGCGAAACTTGTTTATAAGTAATTGGAGTGATGATTCCACTATGTGGGGATGATCAATTATAAGGAGAATGGTACAAGGATGTACTGAGTAGAAGAGAAGAATTATGGCGGTTCCATCATAATAGTTGATTAATATACGGTTCGAATCACTATAGAGGCTTCATTATGGGATGATATTTGAACAGTAATTTTCACCCACCTAAAAAGGATGACCATATAATGATTCTTTCAACTATGTTAATCTATACCATCCAATACATCTGATTCCCACTTGTTTAATCTAATCCCATATGATATCTCTCTCACCGGAATGGTTAGAATTTTGTTGTGGTCCTCCTCCCCACAGAAATTAAAGACACTACTTGTTTCCTCGGAAACCTATCTGAACAACCATCAATTGAACAAGAGTAATATGTGATCATAATGATGTCAAAACATTGATACGAACATTATCAAAATAGTCACGAAACATCATTTTAATGATTCATGTGTACAATCAAATTAATGATCATTGGATGAACTAAAAACGAAATTGGAGGAGACTATTTGATCTCAAGAATTCATAAATATGGTTTTAATGTGTTTATAATCTCACACACATGACTTATCATTGAGAAAATAAGAATCCCGTTAAAAAATAAAAACACCATAATATTCGGCAACATTTTAACCGGGGTTTAAAAATATCAAAGACAAGGGTTTCAAGAATTCAAATTTTAGAGTTTCCTAGAATAATTAATGTAATATTATTTGTTCAATGAATTAAATGAGGTGGTGATTTTAAGCAATGAAAGAAGAGGAACCAATCCAATTGAAAGTTATTTCACTCAAATTATTATAAGAGATCTCATTTTCCATAAAAATAGAGCCTTTATAAAGTGACGTTTTTTATAAGAAGGATAAAACATTCAAGATCCTGAAATGCTTCATAGAGAGGGGATTCCCACAAACCTTCTTTGTTTGATGAATGAAATCCATGAAATTCAATATTCATTATGGATTTACAAACTTATATTTCCATGTGGAAGAAACATAATACTTCAAACTATGTCTGTCACACTTGAATTTTGTTGTGAGGAACTTGTTCTATGAATGTAAATGATTTAATGGATAAGGCTATCCATAAACACTTGACACATGTTAATATCACACAGTCAAAGTCTTTCAGAAAGAATATTTCTTCAAAAGAGTAAAAAATACCCCAATTTTTCATAAAAATGTAAACTCTATGCATACTATATTGATGACCTATAGGTAAATAAGAACAAATGAAAATAGTTTGTTTATTCAAAGACAACCATATGTGCACATAATTTTATACAATCAAGCGGAATAATAGTAACACACACAGTTTCAAATTTCATATGAATATAAATGCATGCATTCACATATAGTTGATAATCATGGGTTATTATTGTGTATGGGTTCATGGACACATGAATTCATAGGGGGAAAACTAAAGGAATGAAAAAAAGAATTTATATATGAAAAATATGTGTGTTTATCTTTATTCAAATCACAAACATCATGATTTATATGTGAAGTGTATTTCAAATAAACAATTTTGTAATTCAAGAAGAGAACTGTATGAAGGTGTACAAAATCATCATTAAAAGTATTGTGAAATTGAGTTAAAAAAATATATATTGTACAAAAAAGAATATATAATTACTGATAAAAGACAATTGTTAATATTTTTTTTTAACTAAAGATAATATAACAATACTGAATTTTTTAATATTATTCTATGTAAAATAAAATTTAGAGAGTGTTCGATCTATATTAAGTTATTCAGGACATATTATTTATGACGATTATTACCAGATTTGATATTCCTTGATTTAATAATCATAAATTAATTTTTGATCTTAGCCTGAAGAATAATAATATTCAGTGCATCCTCTTTTTCACTGAAGAGACCAAGACACAACTATACACTCTGGCATATATTTTTGTGTCACAAATAAAATAGAGAAGAAGAAGTGTATGGAAAAGTTGGTATAATTGATTATAATTTGTGTAAGTGATAATTTGGTGCATCATTACACACAAAATTCATATTGTTATGACTGATAGAAGATGGTGAATAAAGTTAAGCTTTCAGTTTTCTACTGGAAAGAATAATGAAGTACTGATTACTTGATGTTTTTCTTGTAAAAAATGTGAATATGACGATTGTGGAAGAAAAAAGAATAACATTAAAATATTATTGGTTATAAAGGATATAATATATTATTTTATTTACAAAAAATTATCAATAAGGAGAATAGTGTATTAATAGGTAATATAGAGACATAGCCAAGTGTTGTAAAACAATATCTTTCAATTGACTATAATGCATTTCAATTTAATGGGTATTTATGACATTCTGTAAAAAAAATTAAATTGGACAATTTAACATTTTTTATGAATATATTAACATGACCATTACATATTGTATCAACTCATATTTAGTTTTTAAACTCATAAAAATATATTGTTGTATTATTTTTCTACATTCATATGTGATAGGGAAAATAGAATAGGAGAATCATGATCCTAACATGTCAAAAAGGTAAAGGGATAAAACATTTTGATAGGATTAAAAATTAAACAACATATATTAACCATTATTAGTGTTATTAATATAATAATATGGTCTTTTCAATCATAGAATTCATTTTTTGACAATTTTTTATTAAAATCACTTTTCTAGTGGCAAATAACTTCGTTTTTCATGTCGTTTTCAGTCATTCTGCCTCATTCATGGAACAATGAAATGGTTCAATCATCTCTGTATTATTAATCATGATATTAATATAGTATATATTAATTAGTTTTCTATTTTAATTCATTCATTAATTTTTGATACAGAAAAATGAATTACACTTTTCATGTAGATTGTGGAATATAAGTACGCATGAACGATGTTTTCAATTTTAGTCAATTGGAATGAAACAAAGTTAAATTATTATTATAATTTATATAATTATTATAATAACATATATATCTCATATATTAAACAAAATTTTCATTTTCATCATCCATTTCATGTATAAATAGAAAAATAATCACATCGCATCGTGGAGGTGGTTTTCTAAATATACACTCAAGCAACATTATTGTTTTCCAACATATTGGAATTTAAGAAGTTGGATATTATATAATAACTAAAATTTAATAATTATTTTATAAATATTATACATCAAATTTAAAATCATCATAATAGCCATGGATGAAATATGGAGATGGAAAATGAATTATCTCGCTATGTGGATATGCCACACTGTTCATATGCACGAGATATTCTTTCTCTTCCCTTTTGATGAAATGGAGGGTGAAAAAAGGAAGTTAGATAATCATAATTACATTTTAATATATTTATCAGTATTAATTTATTATTTAATAAATAATATTATAGATTTATATGAAGTAAAATATGAATAATTTGAAAGATATTTGGTAGGATGATTACCTCTTCTTTGGTATTCCTCCTTTTGATGCCTTCTTAAGGATGTTTGAAATGATAATTTAAAAATACCAAAACCTATAATTCTTGTATGTGGTAGATTATTAGATAATTTATACGGTTTTGGTATACATATAATGATAAATGTTATTTAAAGAAGTGAAATAATAGGTTCAATTTTATAAGTGAGGGGAGCGGGACTCTTGGAATATCTTAAAAAAAATAATATAATATAATATTATTCTGTATAAAAATTATTAAAATGTATATATATTTGAATAAAATTTATTATTCTGTTGAAATAAATTCCACTAATAATATTTGGTCTGGTATAATTATAATTTTAAACCATATCTTTCATTTTAATATCGTAATTAACATATTTTAGCCTTAACCATGGTAACATTTTTTTACTCTTAAAGTGTTAAAATTTTAATTATAGGGTAATAATTGGTTAAAAAACGTAAAAGAGATTATAATTTAGACCATATATTACCTATAATATCTTATCTTAGTTTATTCTTATTTTTAAAAAATTTAATGAAATTAAATTTTTTATAAATATCATTAATTTCAATTTTGAATCTAATCATTTAATTTGACTTTAAATACATCATGAAAATTATTTAATTTTAATATAACAACTTAACAAATCACTAATAAGTTTCATTAATCAATAAAATATTTTTAACACTATAAATCACTAAATATATATTCCATTTAATATTCTTAAAAACATTTATTTTATATTTGTATTAAATGAATAAATACTAGGTTGATATTGCGTAAGTACTTAAGTTGTTTATATAATCACAAAAAATAATGAATAAACTACAACCATGAAAATAAATTCATTATGATCAAAATAACTAATAATATTTTTTCTTAGCATTCTTTTTTCCTTATATGAACATAAAAGAAATATTTACATATAAGGCAATGAAATTTTCTATTTTTCATTGTTTTAAATAGTATATATGTAATTTTCTTGAAAATATATCCCTTAAACAATAAAATTTTGGGCCCATGGTGATAATGTTAAAGGTACCATCACCCACAAATAATAATGATACAAAATGGTGACCCTAAATGTTTGTTTTAGACTAGTTTGACCTTATTTACCCTTTATCAATGAGATGAATATAACTGTAATTACTCTTTATAATGCATAAAAATAAAAAAATATATTTATCAAATTTATAAAAAATAATTAAAAACACGGGACACATTTTTAAAAATTCAATTTCTATAGGTTGTATAAATTCATTTTAAAAATCTGATCAATATGGGAAGAAAATTGATCTTTAGAAAAATAAAAATTAAAAGCATAAAACTAGATTTATTATTATCCCTTGAAAATAAAACAATTAAATGAATGATAAAACATTTGATTTAATATATATATTTATTTCATTGAAATATTTAAAAAAAATAGTGATCAGTTTAATTCAATAGGATAAAAATATGGTGTACACATAATTTTTTTGAACAAAAACATTCCCTTATTTTTTAAATGATTTTAATTTTCATTTTTAATTATCTAATCACCAATGAATTCATTTTAGAAATGAGTAAACCATACATTAAATTTAATTATTTATTTATATTTATACTCACAAATCCAACTTATGGGTGATAAATATATACTTCAATATAGTTCATTTAAGCTCTGGGTTGTGTGTATCACAAGTTATCAAATAAATTATTTTTATTAAAAAATAATTATATAATAAAATATTTGGGAGTAATTTTCTTCACCCATTATAATTAATTTGACCCTCTAAATTAAATAACTCTAATAAAAAAAGATATATCTATTTCATCACATCCTCATATTCCCAAGAATTAACTTCAAAATTTTGATTCCTCTAGAGAACTTTATCCATGTGAGTAATCTTATTTCATAAAAAATTATCACTATGATCAAAGATTTATAGAAGTTTTCTTTCATAAGAAATATCCTGATCTTGTGGTATAATTTAATTGTTTATTACCTTTGATGGATTAAGAATATTCTTCCACAAGAGTGATACATGGAATATATATTGTGCCTGAGATAGGTTTGGTGGAAGTTCCAATTAATACAATGCCATCCCTACCCAGTCAAGAATTTAAATGTTGCCAATATATATAGGGATCTTCTATATTTTATTTCCTATATCAAAATATTATTCCATAGAGAAATTCATAGATGTTTATTTTTACTAACTTCAAAATCCAGATCTAATTGAAGATTGGAATCATAACATTTCTATTATATTTAAGATAATCTTATTTACTGCTGAATTGATTTCAATATCTATACCATTTACTTCTCTAGTTACGGTCCTAATAAATTTCATTCTCCAGATTTATCGAAACATGTCATAGTTATTCACTTTCTACTATAGAAGGACTCATATGGAACCACTTGAATTATCATGTGAAAATTATACTTTCATGAAATCTTTACTAGAGAAAGCTATTGATCCCAAACACCATTCAATTCCAAAGAACAAGATCTCAACATATACTCAAGGTTTTGAATATTTATATTTTATTAAACATATTATTATGGTTGATAGGTACTTTTGAAACTTAAATCTATATCTTAATCATACTAAAGGTTTCTCTTGTCCTTCGAGGTAAACCTCATATCTCTATCTAATATAATAGGATGTGGTACTTATTGTAATACAACCACATCCATGATGTATAAACTGGTAATGATATCAAAAGTTAAATATTATATACTGAAAATGATGCGTGATAGATTTGTATAGAGTTTGAAATCATCCGTAATGACATTGTACCCTTTATTATTTTTGGGGATTCTGATGACGAAATCTTTAGAGATGTTTCCCCATTTACATTAAAATATGTTTTATGGTTGTAATACCCCTTATCATTTTTTCACTTTGCCTTAGATTACTAAAATAATAGTTATAAAGTTATTTATTATAGAACATCACGTTTCATTTAGTCCCACATGAAATTCTATTTCATATCTTTATACAACATCATACTTCTATGATGGATACTGAGTGATAAACTATGAGCCTTATCCAATAACTTAATTTTAATTTCTACTTTGGATAGACATATATAGGGTTCCTAAACCTTATAATTCCATCACTATCAATCCTGAACTTTGGAATACTTATCACCTTCTATTAATCTCTACATCTTCCTTCAGCACCTCTTTAGTACTCACATAGATAGATGGTTGATATTTCATCCGAGAATGATAGGATTTTCTCATTTCCTAATGGTTTAATTTTTCATGTTCTATAAATATATATGTGTTAGATCACTTTAAATCCTTATTATAGGAAATATAGCATGGTATTCTAGACTTAGAGAATCTTGCGCATTTTTTTCATTCAACGAGTGGTAATTTATTGTGTAGTAATAATATATAATAAACTCTAGCCATCTTATATGGAACATATTTGGCTATTTCTATGTTATGATATAATTAAAACATCTATGATTTATATATATGATACATATCTCACCTAAAAGATAATTCCACCATATATTGAATGAAAAAAACTATTTCTATAAACTCTAAATCTTGATTCAAGTAATTTCCTCATGTATTTTCAGTTGGCATGTGGCATATGATATCACCATATCATTTTTCAAAATTAAACAAGATAGGAACTTATTTTATGCATCATTATTGATCAAAAATCCTATTCTAATATAGGGTAGTGTCAGTACATGTGATATAACCTGCTATCTCTTTAGTTTATTGAAATTAGCTTTACATTATTTTACCTTCATGAAATTAACCCCCTGTGGAGTCAACAGGGTGAGTGGATTAGAAAACCATGATAAATACATAATAATTCTTCAATAACATCCAACTAAAATAATAACACTCCTAATTTCTTATATAATGTTTTGTTTAGGCCATAACTCAATAACTTCTATCATTATAGGATCTACCAAAATACCCACAATTGGGATTATATGACTCAACAATGAAGCTTTATGAATCCAAAATTCACTATTTTTAAAATTTTCTAAAAAAAATTCATTTCTAATGGTGACCAACAAAATTACAAAATAACCATCATGATATTACATACACTTTTAATATATAATAATATCATCTATAAATGCTAATATAAATTTGGAAAGGTAAGCTATTAAGTATCTATTGATTAAATCAATGAAGATAACATGATAATTAGTATGTCTAAATGGAATCAATATAAATTCATAATGATCATAACGCATATGAAATGTTCTGTTTGATATATAATCATTATAAACACTCAATTCATGATATTAATAATGAATTCCAGTTTTGGGAAAATTATTGAGCTCCTTGTAATTAAGAAAAGATATCATTACTACATTGTAGATGATAGTTTTTCTTTATAGTGATCTTTTAATGTTCTCAATAATCATTGTAGAGTTGTAATGATCCTATTTAATTTTTATTAAAAAGGAAATTTCCACCCCAAGGTCACACACTTATATTAATAAATCCCTTATTTAGAATATCCAAGAGTTTTTTCATCAATTCCTACAACTCAAATGGGGTTATTCTATAAGGAGGATTTTAAATAGTTCTACCTCTATAAATGATTACTCTAAAAACTCAATTTCATTATTCCCTAGAAGTCTAGGAAAATTTTGTCTAAAGACATCAAAAAAATCCAAAAAAAATTATGTATTTTCAATATTGATTTTCTCCCCAACCATATGAGATAAAGGGACTTCATGGAAGGAATTATGACCTATATGATAGAAGTAATTTCCATTGTATTCTTTTATTAATCCTCACACTGATATATGATTATAGGTTCTTTTGGAATATAAAATTGGACTTCCCTTCAATAATAATAAATATATGATATATATAAAGAATGTGAATCTATTCATAGAATCACATAATATTAAATGAAAGGGAGAATCAAAAAATGGATTGAATCAATTTTTGATATATATCATTTAGAGAGGAACTATACACTTGATTTTCGACCATCACAATATTAAGAGTTTACATAACTAACACAATATCTAATCATTGATCTACTAACTTGATAATCTTTATAAAATATTTAGATATAAAAGAGTGGCCAGTGATAGAATAAAATATGACATTATCTCTTCTTGATTGAAAGATAACTTTACCTTTTACTATGTCATTATCATTACCCACATTAATAGTCCTGATCACATGAATTTTACTATTGTTTTTGAGATTATGTGGCCACTGACATCAGACATCATCCTAAACCATTAGATTCATGAACCATTTTGAATAAATTTGATACTCCTTGAATTTTATGTATTAGATCATGGGTGGTGCATTCATTTCCATCTTCTTTTCATCCACTACATTAACCGACATATTAAAAACCTTTCTACATCCATGAAAATTATTACCCTATTTTCCATATTTAATGAACATTCCAATTTAATTTACAAAATTCCTTTAGTGATTCTTTCAACATTTATGTAATTTATATGGATGTAATTTCATTCCATCATGTGATTTATTCCCATTTTCATGAGAAACGATCACATTTTTTTCATATAAACCTTTTGAATTGTGGGAATCATCAAATTATACTTCAACATTGAGTGTACATTGAAAAATTTTCTTCATCACTTCTAAATTCTGTTATTGCTAACTCCTTTTGGATAATAATTTTTACGTTACTAATGAATTGAGAATTTTTTCCTTCAGTACTAAGGATTATACAAAAATAACACCATTCATGTATTGTAAAATTTTCCTCTTACATAGCATTGGATTCATCATATATTTTTTATTCTCAAGGAATTCTTTTTTTATACATTGACATATAATTTATGGGATGTAATTTTTGAAAAAATTTCTATTAAACTCATCCCATTTCAAGGAATCAGTTTCTTCCTCATTTATCATATTCCAAGTAACTTTCCACCATTTATCAGCATCAATTCTAAATTATGGATGGATAGGAAAAATTTTCATGTTCCTAGAAATGTTGAATAATTGTTTTCTCAATGTTGTCAATCCATTGCTCAACCACTGTTGAATTAGGTGATCCCCTAAAAGTAGGTGAATTTTTCCTTATTAATGACACATGATTACATTTTTACATCCATTGATCATTTGAGTGATCATCATGATTCATGGACATTGAATGTTTTGTTATCATAGAAACAACATTATATATTCCATCTCCCATATAAATTTATTGCTTAGGTGAAAAATCATTTCATTATCCATAATGTTCATTGTTAGTAAAATGTGGTCTAGTTCAAGCCAGTGACTAGAACCAAAAAAGAAATTGTGTTACTCAATCTATAATAATTACTGTGATCCATAAAATATTCATCAAAAATAATTTCAAGGAAGTCTAAATCAAGAATCATTATTATTAATCTATAGAACCTTTGGTTTACCATGGATACCCAGAGTAATTACTAAAATATCACAATGCTAAATTATACTCAGTGTTATCCATAGGGATTTCACAAAACTTATATAATAATATTCTACCAAAGTATATTTATCCTTTTATATAAAACCAATTACATAGTCTCATTTTTTATATATATAAATATTACACTTTTTAAATGAAAATTATATTTATTTCACAAATATTTTCCCAAGGACCATAATTCATTAGTATCATTAGAGTCTAGATACATATTATTCATATTTTATTAATGATATTCAAAACCTCCCATAATTATATTTCTATATAGTAAATTTATATATATACACTACTTAAATTTTTTTTCATAAAAAGTAGAATTCAAAAAACAAAAGAACAGATAAGATTCCTATTAAGGGTAAGAATTGGACTAAACAATAAATGATTATATAAAATAATAATATAAGAATAAAGGTACGAGGTCATGACCACAACATAAAAAGTCTATACCTATTATAGCATTTATTCTAACCATGATCCATGACATTAAACATTATCGTTTCAAAAGGGATGTATCATATTAGGGATAAGTCATTATAAATCAATCATAAACAATAGGTTCATGTAATAAAACTATGACACCATTATAGGTATAGAAAATATTTAATATAAGATGGTTAACAACTGATACCTTTAAATAAGAGTAATCAGACCTCAAAAACCATTTCCCATGTCATAATAGATCAATAATCATTACCTATTTCCCATTGTAGATCAAAAAAATTACTTATTTCCTATGGTGGATCAAGTATATCGACTTGTTCCCCATATGAATCACATGATATATAAAACATACCCAATGAAATACAAGTATATATAATTATATGGCCATAATTCATATAAAAATCCCATATATATATGTCCCACATAATTTTAAAACATTCATCATATCATCATATAATAACCGATGAAAATAAAACAAGTTTAATAAACATTTCATAATTTAACTATAACATAGCCTCTAAAAAATAAATTTGTTTCATAAAAATATCATCATTATAATAAGAAATCATTGGATCATATACCAAATAATATAAAAACTAAAATCATATGATGTTATTATATATGAATATTCATTTATAATAATCAATGAAATATTTATGGAGAAAAAGATCCTTTTCCCTTTGATATAACTTATTTAAAATATAAAAAAGTTCCCAAATATTAAGGGGAAAATTTTCTTGAAAATTACCTCGAAGTATTATTAAGTAAAATTCAAATGATTTAGCATTTATTATGTCTTAAATTTTTTTTCATGTCATATATATTAAAATATGAAATTCCTTCACACTTTTGAAAAATGTCATAAAGTACCCAGTTTTGGAAAAAATATTCCATTCAAATTTATATATCAAAATTTAAAAATGGGTAAATATGTGTTTGAAAAATAATTTTTGAATTAAAAATAATTCTTTAATTTTTTAATAAAACATGTGTATGGAAGAAAATGGATTTTTTATTGAAGAGAGGAATAATGTAGGGTTTCCTTAGAAGCATTATTTTGATCTATTGAGTATATAAATTGATTAATATGAATGGAAAACAAGTATTATTCAAAAATAAAGATATGATAAGAAAATTTAAAGGTATTTATTATAAAAGTATAATATAATTTCGTCTATATATATTCAAACATAATTAATCTTGATTAAAAATAGGATTGAATCATAAATCACTTCCCTCAATTCTTATCTTTCATCAAACTTATTATAACAACCTATATAATAATTATATATTTATTATACATTTATTCCAGAACCATTCTGAAATCTATTATAACATTTATGATTTACATATGACATATTATCATCTACTTATTAATAATTTTTTTATTAAAATCACTGTTCTCAGTGATAAATTCTTAGTTTTTCCTGCATGTTTCAGTTCGGAAGTCCTTATCTTTATAGTTTCATCATGATTCCATAATATCTTGATTATTAATCCGGATAAAAATAAGATATGTATTAAATATTTATATATTTATAGTAATATATTTAATTTAGTGATAGAAAAATACATTAAACCATTCTTAGAGATGGTAGGTCATACATAAACAAGAACGTTGTTTTCATTTTTTTATGTATGGAATAAAAGTAATGTAAATAATAATTAAACATTAAAAATTCAATATAATATCTTATAAATCATATATATTCGTTAAATTAATCATTATTACCAAATTTTTAAATAATAAATGAAAAAATAATCACATCGCTTTGTGGAGGTGGAATTCTATATGTATGCGTGAGTGACATTATTATTTTCCAATAGATCAGAAAGAAATAAGTTAGATATTAAATTATCATTAAAAAATAATAATTATTTCATAAATATCATAGATAAATACTAAAGTCATCCTAATAACCATCCATTTAATATGTATTTGGAAAATGAATTGTATCATTACACGGAGACTATATGTAGAACATAATCATGGGCGTTACTTTCTATTTCTAGTCGATCGAAAAGAGGGTGAATAAAGCTAGTTTCATAATCATAATAAAATTTTAGTATATAAAACATAAAAAATTTATTTTTTTTATAAATAATAAAATATATTTATAGGAATTGGAAGAATAAAAAATTCAAAGGTGTCTGGTAAGACAGTCACCTCTTCATCGATAAACCTCCTTTAGATTACTTCTTTTTGAAATTTTGAATAGTATATTAAGAATACCACTATAGGACCACAACCTTTTTAAAAGGAATATAAACTAAAAATTGAGGTATAAGTCCTATTTTTTGTTAATAAAAGGATTCATGAGAAAATGATGGGATTTGGGGTTGTTCTGGAAGAATGAATTTTTTTAAAAAAAAGAATAGATTTCATCCACTTCATAGTGAATAGTTGAAAAAAAGTTAGTTCTAACCGTAAAACATGGTACTGGAGACCATATGGCCAATATTTCATCTGAAATAAGCAGGAACATAGACACCACATGGTTTTTGAAACCGTGTGTGGGGCCCAACCAAACCGTGTGGCCTGAACCTATCTTAGACCCAGGGTGTTTCACTGTTGGAGAACAGTTTGGAAGACCATGAAACCAAAAATTAAAAATCATTAAAAGTAGTGGATATAAAGATTTACCTCCCTTATAAATTAGGAATTATTCCCATTTTATGTCTCCATTCCTTCTATATAATCCTAGGGTGTATACTCTTTCCTACCAAATTTCATAAGGGAGATTCATCTTTGATCCTTGGGCATTAAAAGTATAGTGTGTTGGAAATCAAATATCAGGGTGATTCTACCACTCATAATTATTATTAATTCTATGATAACCATGGTGGAATTATTTCTATCCTTACAAATCCCTAAACGACTATTTTTATAGAATATTTATAGATTAGGAGTTAAAGGGTATTTGGACATGTAACAAGGGTCGGGTTTTAGAGAGAACTTTTTAATGAATAGGACATCAGTAATCTTCATATTATACCCCATAGTATTAATTATTAATCATTTTTATGTGGTTTCTATTTTTTGTTTTTACACATAAATTGAAATTATTTGTCATGAATTTATAAAATTGGTTTCAAATAAATGTGTATGACATTTAAAATACCTAGTTGGATCCATTGATAGAGAGTTTGCAAAGATTTTGGCCACACATGGGCTATTCCACTCCCTTGAACATGATAATTGAGATGTTAAATAATGAATTTAAGGGTTATGGTATTAAACCAATTTGGACTATGTTTATATTTAAACATGTGAAAAATGGGGTTTTGTAATAACTTGAATATGGCTAATGAGTTTCGGATTGTCAATGGGTAAAAATGATAAATGGTAAAAGATACACATACATATGGTTAAAAAGATCTAATTGAGTGAAAATGGTTGTAATGTTCTTAAATGGTCAGATGGGTTTTATATGGGAATTTTGAACATGTTGATGTTATGGAACATGATAATTTGAAAATGAAAAGGTATACCATTATTGTTATGGTTTGACAAAAAAATGTTACTAATAATGACCTTAGATATGTGATTATTGTTTTTTTGGATGTTTGAATGATGCTCCTATACCTTTGGCAGGCTAGGATGATGATCCAGGAAACCTAATGCATCATGGTTCTTAAAGGATAGACTGATATTCATTACTATGTGGGTACGTATATGGAATTCAATGGCATGATTTGGATCATCATTCATGTTGTTTCTAATCCTAGCTGGATACATGGACTGCTGCACCTTTTATATCCACATGTGACCCCGTTAAAATATGGTCCAGATGACTGACATGGGATGAAGGGATTTTTATGGTTATGGTTATCACAAGGACCTGAGAATAAGCCTAACTAATTTAAATATTGTAAAATAATGAAACTTAGGGTATTTATTGATTATATTTTTTTATTTTACTTATATATACACTATTTTAGGCTAGATATTATTGTAGACAGTATTGGTGGTGGCCTAGTGAGTTTTACTCACACTCTTCTTGGGCCTCTATTGGGTACTAAAGCATAAATCATGGATGCAGGTCAAGAAAAAGTTAAGTGTCCTATCTCTGATGTGTTATATGGGATTTGGGATAGGACATGAAGTAGGGAACCAGATGTGATATCGAGATCCATTTTTTGGAGTGTCTTTATGTCTTATTTTGGTATTCTTTTTTTGATTATTTTTACCAGAAGTGTTTATATTTATAGTTATGTCTTGTAAATTTTATGGGGAAATGGTTATATGAATCATTATTGAGGATCTTCATCATTTCAGTTACTATTTATATTAATTTTCTCTATTATATTACTTTGGTAAAGAGGGAATATAATCCTTACACACACCATTATACACTTGCTGCTAATGAGTTCCCTTAGTATATGGGGTTGCAAAACTAATTCCATTTGGTACACCAGCTTGGGGAACCATATAGTGGAACATTGGACAGGGTATTAAAAATTGGTATCTGAGAGGTCTTTTTCTATTGTATAACTATTTTTGAATGTTGTATAGGCTATTAGGGTGTGTTATCCCTTAGAAATGAGATTCTGAAAAGTAGTAGTTGACCCATGTACCTGGAAAACCCAAGATTCTTGGGTGGGATTAGTGTTCATGATTCTTGTTGTTATAGTTGGATGTTACTTCATCTTGGGTGGAAAAGATATTGTGTGATGTTATTATTTTTTGATATTTTAATCATAGTCCAACATGACATGAGGTTTATATATTCATGCATCATATTTTAAGACATGGATTTATATGACATTAATCATTTTAGACACTCAGGGAAAATCATTTTATTGTGGGTTGTGGTAAATGAATAAAATTATATTTTTTTCATTCAAATTGACGAAAATAGTGTCTAATAAAGAGTTATAATTGGTTTTAAATAGAATGTTTTAGATTTAAATGGGTCAAACAATGTCCAAATGAGAAATAATTATGTTTTTTTAATGCGAGGTTCTTAAAATCATGTATAATGAAATACTAGTGATTATTTAAGTTTGGTTTAACCCATGTTAATCATGGTCCATGATATATATTGTTGATGGTAGTTATAGAAAATTGATTTTATTAATTGGTATAGTGTTCATATACTATTTTTTATGGATTTTAGTTATATCTTTTTCTGTAAACGTTATAAATTATATGTAATGTGTTTTGAGAAGTGTGTATGGAAATGTATAGAGATTCGAAAATGATGAAAATTACCAGTTAGGTGATAAAAGGGAATCTACTATAATTCTAATATACTAATAGAACATGAACCTCTATTATTCCTAGGTGATTCATGGAGGAGTTTCTCAATGATAAATTTGTATGTTTTAAATAGTGTATGGAGAGTGACCCGGGGTGGGATGTAGCAATTATGTTTGATTTTATGAGAGTGTTTCATCGATAGATTCCTATAATATTTTCCGGAGAGTTTGGATTCAATGAACCATTGTTCCACATTTAGTCTCTCCAAAGGATCCTAGACCACATATATATCCCTCCATTGAAAAGGGTCCAAATGACAGCTTATATTCTTTTGGACTAGTTGAGCGTTGCTGGGATATTCTGTATCAGGATGAGAATTTAAAGGGAATGGAATAAAAAGATATACATGATATGTTCCTAGAAAAATATTACCCTTACACTTTGAGGAAAAGGAACTTTTATGATTTCATGGGATTGATTTAGAGGAGTAAGTCTGTAATGGATAATTCTGGTCATTTAATAGACATTCAACATTTTCCCCTAATTTTGATTGGGGATGAGCCTACTATGGATCGATGTTTTCAGGATTAGCATAGATATGAGATAAATTCCAAGGAAAATCTCATTCATTTGAAGAGGTTTTATATGGTTATTTATTAGGTTCTAATTTTTAGGGGAACATGAAGGTGGTTTTCAGTGGTTGTAAAATAGTTTTTGTTTGGAAAATCTAGCGGTACATCTTGTAATAGTTGGCAGAACTATTACAAGAACATCCACGATGGCGGTGGTAGGTATTGTGGATGATGGATATGATCTACATCTCAGGGAGATAGTTCTATAATCTTATATTTATAAAGTATACATGGACATGTCCATGGTTAGTTTCAAAAATAAAATTTAGAGTAAGGATACTATGGTAGTATGTTTCATATACTTATATTCTATAGGAAACAATGGGACATGGGAAATGATGGGATACTTCGGATGATGTAGAGAGGCATAAGGGAGTTTTCTACCATGTATCAGTAGGGCAGTTTGAGTTCCTCTGACTATACTTATCTGGATTGTGGAAAAGGTAATTTTGGAGAAGAGCATCCATATCATCAAGTCAGTGCATCCCATATGGCGTATATTGGATCCTAAGGAATGAGGATATGAACATTCCATTTAATAGGTTTCATGGTTCGGAAAACTCAAGCCCTAAACCCTTGTTTTTTCAGTAGATTCTTATATTATTAGTTAAAGGATGTACAGGGCTGAATAAAGGGTTATTTTTTAGTGATTAATTTCCTTGTAAATATAGGTAGGTCGTATAAAATTTACATTGAATATTTTTTATGTTTATTCATGCATATGTTTTGGGGTTTTGTGTTTTTGTTCTAGAAATTATACTCCTTGGTAAGAAATGATAAATTATGTGTCTAAATGACGTGTTTTACATTTCATGGATGTAATTGGATATATTTATGGACACTAGAATAAACATGTATCCACCCATGGGGTTTTCTACTCCCTTAAACATGATAATTGAGTTATTAAATGATGAATTGAATGGTTATGGGACAAAACTAATAGGAACTACATTTAGAATGTTAACATGGGATAAAAGGGTGTTTTAATTAACTTGGATAAGAATATTTCATAATGGAATGAAATTTGGTACCTATGATAAATGGTCAATGATACAAGAACATATGGTTAAATGGATTTAGTGTGGTGAAAATATGTTGTAATTTTATTAAACAGGGAAACATATATACAATGTAAATTGGGAACATACGAACGTAAATAAACTTTCAAATGTTTAAATGGAATGGTGTAACCATGTTATAATGGTTTAATGAAAATGGCCACTGATACCTAGCTCATATATATTATTAATGGTTGTTGGGATATTGGACTTATTATTTTCACACTTGGGTGGGCCAGAGTAATTCTCCAGGTGCCCCGATGCATTTTAGTTTTCGAAGGGTAGACTCATATTTATGAATCAAAGGGTAATGATATGTCCTTCTATATTGCGGTTGGGATATTCATACATGGTGTTAAAAAACCCAATTGGTAACATATAATTATGCCCATTTTATTTTTACCTTTTTCCCCTGTGACATGTGGTTTAGATGACTCGAATGGGCCTATGAAGGTTTGAATGGCATGAGTATAACATGGAAATGAGAATAGGTATAACTAATTTAAATATTTTCAAATAATGAATCCTAGGCTATTTTTTGATTATATTTTTTATATTGTACTTCTTTATGTACTATTTTAAACTGGGTATTGTTGCAGAAACTGTTGGTAGAGGCCAATTGAGTTGTACTCACAGCCTGCTTGACCGGTTATTAGGTACCCAAGAAGACTTCATAGTTGTGGGGTAGGATAAGGTAAATAAAACAATGGTAGATATATGATATTATATTTGGGATATATAATCATTTATAGAACTATATGAGACATATAGAACCATATTGGGGAGTGTCTTTAGTGTTTTATTTTTGTTTTCTTGCAACTTTAGACAATGTTGATAAGACATGGTTATTTGTATGGCTATGGAATGTACATAGTTTGGGGAAAAGATTATATGGTTAATGGTTGTTAATTATTATCATTATTTAATTTTTATATTAATTATTGTTGTTTTATTACTCTCACAAAGATGGTATAGTCTTTCTAGGTACCTCATTATACCCTCACATCTAATTAGTGACATTGGAATACAAGGATGTACCTCTATTGTCTTATGGTGCGTTGGATTGGGGAACTAGTTTTGTAGAACTAGGAATGGTAACTTACCACCAACACCTATAATTCATGTATTATGATGTTTACAAAATTATTTTTTTGGTTTTGGTATATTTATATGGTCTAAATTAGTGTAAATAAGAGAGTGTACAGGTAACCGTTTATAATTTTGTGGAGGGACACTCTTGGAATTTTCTAAAAAATATTATAATATAGTAAAGTTATTATTGATCCAAATGAATCCAAATGGTCAGGTATTTGAATCTAAAATATTATTTGGTTCAAATCCCATCAACAAGTAATTTTTTTGGGTTTAAGTGGTGTTTTAAACATTATCTTTGGGTTCAAGTCCTTATTTATCTTATTTTTAACATTTACCTTAATAACATCATTTTCACAATTAAAGGGTTAAAATATTATTTATAAAGTAAAAATATATTTAGAAATGGATATTTTATGATAACTTTGACAAAATCTTATCCAACTTGCCCTATTTTAATATTTTTGGGGTTTTTAAATAATTTAATAAAATATTATATTCATAAAATATCATTATTGTGATTTTTGACACTATTAATTTAATTTACCATTATAGTCATCAAGAAAAATATTAACTTCAAGTATAATACTTTAACACATCATTAATATGTAACATTAATATATATAATTTATGGATCTCTATAACTCACTCAATTTATATAATTTGAATATTTTTTAAATAAATAATTTTATTTTTCAATTAATTAATGATATAATATGATAGTTTTTCATAAGAATTTTGGATAATTATATAAATAATAATAATATTAAATAATTTATTATCATTAGAATAAATTATTTATTCTAAAACACATCAATTTTCTTTAACAACATTATTTGTTTTAGTTTCAGAGCATATAAGAGAGATTTAAATTTAAGAGAGTGACATTTTTTTATTGTTCATTACTTTAAATATTTTATAGATAATAATCATGGAGAAAACTCCATTAGAAATTTAAATATCAATTCCAAGGTGATAAGGGTTGAATTTCCTTCATCTAATTTTAATTACATTGAAAAATGGTGACTTTAACTCTTAGTTTTAGTATAGGCCAATTATATTTACCCTTTACTGTGGTGAGAAATTTTTCCATGGTTACTATTCAAAATGAGTAAACATAAAATAAAAATAATTTCCATATTTTAACCTCTTGATTCAGAAAACTATTTCTTGATTTCATATTTAAATTACTCTAATTGACATAAATTTGTTTTAGAAAATCTTCAAAGAACGAGATGAATTTTTTTCTTCGAAAATTACATTTTTAACCATAAAACTAGATTAATTCTTATCCAATTCCTAGAAAAAAACAAAATGAAGGTTAAAAATTTGATATAATATAATATATATATTTCAATAAAATATTTAACCAATATATATTAATTTAATTTATTAAGATAACATGTTTTTTTCGTAAAAACATGTTTTCATAAAATTGTTTTCTTTATAGTCAAATGTTTTTTTTAATTAATTGATAAATTTTGAATTAATTTTATACATTTGTAAACCATAATTTTTTTAAAAAAATTTAATCATAATCTTACGCACCAATCCAAAAACTATGTGATTACAGTATACTTCCTTACAATTTATCTAAACTTGGGGTTATGTGTATCACAATTTATTTAATAGTTTAAATATATTTATTGAAGAATATATCAAAACAAATAAGGTTGTTAAAGAAATTCTTAAATTAATTATTAAAAAATATCACATGTTGAAATGATCTTACTATATATATATGGGAATCACCAGATTAGATACGATTAAATTTTCTTTTCCATAGACTATTTGTGATATAAAATAAAATTGATATGTTGGAAAACTAGTTTTGTATCACATTGGGAACTTTTTTTCACACTTATCAAATTACTAAGAAAATTATCCCTTTTTAATTTCCCAGGTACTATTATGAAGTTGAGAATTCTATCGAATATATTTCTCTAGGTTCTATTTGAATCCTTTCCATCATGATTTACATATAATTAATATGAATTCTCAATACATATCATAACATATTTGATAGATTTAAAAAATTAAGAATATTGATTTATATTCATTATAATAATCTCTTTTTGTTCATTAACCCATCATCTTATAGAGATATCACACAATGATACACAGGAAACAATTTACTCTTGAATTTTTCCATCATGTAATTATCAATATGTTTTCAATGAGTATTCCATGACATGAACTAATTCACCCCATAGAAATATATTAGAAGATCTTTTTCCCAAAGACAAGGGTCACTAATTTTCTTTAGTCATGAATTAATATTTCTCATATTATTTTTATATGAGTATAAGAATTATTTCTGTTTTCTATATGTGTTTAATAAAATTTTTCCATTGGAATACTACGACGATCCCATTTAAGTCTTATTGATACATGGATCACATTCATTCATAACAAAATAATCTCTTATGGATTCATCAGAATGAATATTTTCTTATCATGATGATTTCATAGAACAATTAATGGATCTCTTCAACATGAATACCATATTTAAATTCTATTGTATCACAAAACCTTTTGGTTTTATTATATATATATATATATATCCCCCACTAGGATTCCATCAAAGAATGTTGCCATGGTATCGATTTTAAAAAATTTATGATCACAAGAGGTTGATATGAGAAGAAAAATTCAAAGGTATTTTAGCAAGGTGACTGATGAAAAGGTTTTTCATAATCTTTACATTGATGTTAATTAAAACATTTAGTTAGAAATCTGCCCTTTTTGATACCAAAATTTCCACCCATTTCTAGTTTTGTATTTAATTCCCACAAATGAATTTACATCAAATAAAGAAAAAATAAAATATATTTTTATATTTTGGAAGACAAAATCCATTTCTGATTTCATCTGAACATTCCAATTTTATCATGTCCCCATTTACCACATTATTATAGGATTCATTATTCTTATCGAATAATATATATGATAAAATGGTGTTTAGAAAAGCATTTATAATTGGTTTTTTTCTTTCATATGTAGTATTTTTCTATGTGATAACTCATCCAACAATGCATATTGATGTTTAAAATTCTTTTACCAAATCATATTATTTTAAAGCACAGAAATAATTGAGTGATATTGTGTTACCACAATCTCCATTTATATGTGCTTCCCACATAGAAAAATATATTCAATCACTTGATTAATATGTTTCTATTTTTGGGATTGTTATATTTAAAGTAACATAGCATAATTAATTGTGGATAACATTGGGTTTTTATTGATTAATGTTTGTTACTAAATTTATCCTTAACAAATGGTTTACATCAAAACACTTGAAGCTATGAAATGCTATATTTGTTTTATATTATAACTTATATGATATTCAATAGTCATTATAATTTTCATATATTTAATGTGTTAATTTTTTTATTTGAGAAGCGTTTCTCAAAAGGAGTAATAGAAGAATTAAAAATGGAAGATCCTCAAAATGAATAATCCTTTTAATAATAAAATCACTTTAACATCTATTAAATAGTGTGATTTTAGGAACAAATCGAATCTATATTTTAAATTATAAATATATTATTGGTAAATATATTCTTTGGATCACTCACCTCAATCTACCATTTAGCTTTTACCAAGTATATTATTTACTTCCATTTATATTCTTAAAAATATCTTATAGGAATATCATGAGTTTTGATGATTTACCTCATGTTTCTCATAATATTTGTTAACATGTATATTTCTAAAATGAACTATAATATTATCTTGAAATAACATATTTAATTTCTATTGTTTTTTTATCATAAAGGATTTCCTGTAATATTAATGAATAGGACATTCCATGTATTGTTTTTAGATATTATTTTGAATATTTTCATGAATAGTAACTGAGACAGTGTACAATTATGAGGCTTGGTTTTCCAGAAATAAATGTTTCGAAAATATTAAATATACAAAATTGAAAACACCCACAGTTTTCTTGAAAAATTGGAATAAATCTGCAACTTTGGCCTAGTTAAAAAATCCAAAGGAAAATTTTAGTTTATAAGTTGAGTTTTACTCTAGGCATGACATAATCATCATATACATTATCCATTTGTGAAAATGTTGTCACATAGATGAAATTAATAAAATTAATTAATTAAAGAATTTATTTTATATTGGCGAAGCAACACCCTACTTCCTCTTTAAATATATGACTAAGGATTTTTGTCTTAGGGGTGTCTGATAAACCATGGAGAGATAGATGAAATTAGACAAGAGTGTTCTTGATTAATGATGATGGATCATGGCCAGGTCATGAATATTTACACCATTAGATTTCATGGATCTTGTAAATAATTAAAACAGAATAGATCTTAATCCACAATCGATCCAAAAATATAGGTTGGATGTTTTTTTTGATTTCTATCTAGAACCCAGATGATTATAGATCAATTCCATGTATTGAACTAACATGCACATCCTTGGTAAATTCAAAATTGGTGAAATTATTTGTTTTGTTCATTTCAATTTATCTATATTTATTCATCTCCTTCCAAAAAAATGTATAGAGGAAAAATAAAAAAGGGCCAATGTTCATTTATCAGGATTTATGAATTATGTATTTCTCCCATATTCCTTTATTCTAATATTATTGGTATTTATTTTGGCCGACAGTTAGACCAATACATAGTTCCTGATCATTGTGTGACCCTTCCAAAATATAACAGAACAAAACTATGGCCACGACATGTTATGGTGGCTATAGATTGGTAATTGATGAATATGGTGTGTAGATCGAGAGAGAAAAGATCGGAATCAGAATTCATTTTCCCGAGAGCTTTGTGGGGATGCAGTCAAAGTGGGATGGTTTGTCGATCAGTTTGGTGGATGGAATCTATATAAAAATATATGGAGATGCTGGTAAACCCCATACAATGTGTTATTGGGGATGATTTATGGTAGAGGTGGAAAATCTAGGTGATGCGTGAACAAGGTAAGAATTTATGGAAAATCTTGATCGAAACAACAGGTAAATCATTATTACACACCATGGGTATCTCATTCTGTAATGGCTAGTGTTTTAAGATGAAGATAAGGATTACAGGGTGTATGACCCCTACCACAGGGTGTGTGACACCAATCAAATGATGTTTATCCCCTTCCATTTGGATCGATGTGTGCTTTAGGAAGTACATGGACATGTGAAATGGTACGAAAAAAAGTGTCACATTGTGTACTTGGACACAAACACGGGCAGAGGAATACATTCTGGTGCATAGACATGACCACCATACACAGACACAACCAAGTGACAGGGGCATGATTTCATGTTTCCATACTTTCAATGTTCTTATTATAAACACCATTTATATGGAGGAATATGTCTTAGGTGGGGATTTACCACATGGTAAAACATGGGGATTTGTGGACATGCTGTGTACCCATGGTACACAATGCGTACCCCTCCAATATTGTTTTTATCTATTTTTTTGATTCATTTGGACTAGTATAGGTTGCGTGGGTTCCCATTTTCCATTCTCTTGAGGGTATAGTGTGACAATGAATCTAATTCACTATATTGATATCCCCTCCAGAGGCCTTGTCTCATTTAGAGTCATGGTTTCTCATGTTTGGACTAGAGTGAGATCCTCTATTATTCTTTGGTCCCTAGGTGGGGCTTGTAGAATCAACATGAATTCACTGAGAAGGTTGTTGATCCTCCATCTATAATGACATATTGGTTGGGTTTGTAAAATATTTGGAATATGAACCCCTACATAACAGGTTGATCTAGATTGGGCTTGTGTTGTCCCCCACTGGTTCTAGTCAAGACCCTATATATGAGTATCAGGGTATTCATAGAAAAGTGAGATTTCGTGGATATGGACCAATGATCTTGAACTATTATTCGTGTGTCTACTACGATAACATGACACATGTATTGTATTCTACTATAATGAGCTGTGATTTGATAATAATACCATGAGTAACAGTTGGTTTTGATCTCCTAGTGATGTAGTGTCATTATTTATTATATCTTGGTGTTTCTTTTATACATTTACTGTGATATATTATATTGAGATAATAATTATCTGTGATTCATGTTTAGTTTTATCATGGTGTCCTATTGGGTATTTTTGTACTCACCCCTACATGGGATTTTCTCACATGTGACATGTCTTATGCAGATGATGTCCCTTTTGACGGTGTCCAGGGAAGATAGGGAGTGGCTGAATCATAGATAGAGCTTGTCAAAATGAGATGTTTACTAGGATCTTGCATTTTAATTTGTCCTCACCCTTGGAGTAGGATGGAATTTTTATAATTTATGGTTGGGATTATATTTTCCCCCTTTTTCAACATATAGTACTATACAATTATACTTTGTTGCAATATCTTAGAAGCATGAATGTATTGTTTCAGTTGTTTTACAATTCAGTATTATGTGATCTTGGATATGTGTGCATGTGTAAAATTATTTATGGAAATGCTTCCCAATTGTGGGTTATTCAAACTTGGTACTGATTTTAATCCCCTTCCCAATTGGAGGTATTCTTTTGGAAGTAACAGGTTTGACCATTGTGGGCCCAGTCATGACAGAGTGTTATTAGAGAGAGGTTGGTTCTATCTTTTGACCTGAGTTGGTGAGATTGGTTTGTGGCTACAATGTTTAGTTTTTTCAGTTCATCCTTCTAACTAGGGACTCTAGTGTTAGTTCATTGACTACCATATCCATACATGAATACACTGGTTAGCTCCTTTTTGGATTTTTACATACAGACATTTGTTGCATAGAAAATTTATTACATGAATCATATTGAAATGGTTTGTGGGTTCCATGTCTGTCATAAGTCACCTTACAAGATATACACTTTTGAACGTGGAACAACATGTTTTATTTGAGGATTCCTCGACATAGATATCTAGGTCAGATTCCACTGTGTGGTCATGAGCATTATCCACCTAGAGACAAGGCATCAGTATAGGGGCTATACCAAAGATATAACCTCCATATGGTTTACCAACTATAACACCAGACTTTGAGCAGTAGTTAGCACTCAAAGTACCCAAAGAGGATTCACATAGGTTGAGTGTGTTCCACAAGTTTCAGAGTTAGTGAAATCCTAGGATTCATGTTGATCCAAACCTATAGGTGTATGAGGACTGGTAAAAGCTATAAACTCATGTTATTAACCATGTGAGGATGCCTGATGATCATATTGGTTTCCTCGAAGTGAGTCTTCATCAAGGACATTTTGGGAAATTGTGGATCTTGGTGACTCAATTGCATGATGAGAAAACTAACTCTTGGTAATAATTTGACCATCTCTTCTGGGAGGAGTTCTATCTAGCCACATTGCGATAGGTATGAATCTAGGGGATTCTATGTAAGTAGTATGGAATTATTACCATGGGAATGTATTTAGCGAGGTTGAATGATATCTCACTTTACTCCTTTTATATGGTGAAATATCTATTTTTCATAACTCAGACCCTTGAGATCATCTTATGCTGGAAAATCAGGGCTTCAATGGTATCCCTTTGAATTTCCACCTATGATGGGGTTCTTGAGTGGGCCTTGGTGGTGGTGAGATTTTTGGAAGAGTAGAAACAGAATGTGGGAGCTATATGTGGGTACCTAGAAGCTGATACTTTGGAAACAAGAATCCAAAGATAGTCACAATAATACAGGTATGATATAAACTTTAGGAGATGCTCTAATGACATAGGGTTAGAGGTGGAGGCTCTAACGACGTATCAAATTTTCCATGTGAGAGGTAGTGTTTCTCCTATATCGATCATTGAAATCCAACTCAATATTGTCTGAACCATCATATAGCTAATAATAAAATGGTTGAGGGACCAATAAGATTGAGAAATAGGTTCTAGAAGTGTGGTTTTTAGGGAGCTGGATGTGGTATAGTGAATGGAAAGGCAACCTAAATTGGCCAAAGTTTCGACATATTACCCCCACCACCCCCATTAGTCTTCACCGAGCATAGAGTTATGGTGGATTGGGATGAGTCCTGATAAAATCAATGGATTAATATTCCACTAAGACTCCATGGATGATATGATGTTCCATTTTTGTCGTTTATACATTAGCTACCGTATTTATAGTCAAATTTTTTAGTCATTCCATCCTTTCCACTTATCTGGTTTTAGATATTCTAATTGAACCATTAGCTCGACCCTTGTGATTAGAGACTTAGAGAGATGTCGACTCAATATTATGCACAAGTGACAACAATGAGATATGATTCTTGTAGGTGAGTGTTTTTTTATGGGATATCCTCATTGTATCAGTGGGTTCTTAAGACATAATATAAGGTATGGATTGGATATCAATAATTCATGATTATATCAACACTTTTAGGTGGAGGATGAGGTGTGTCGGCAATGAGAGAATGAGGTTTTTCTTTTTGGGTGAAAACGATTCCTTCGAAAAGAAGGATGAGATCCAAAATAAGAGAGTGTAGTCAATTACTCACATGTTTTCTATCATGACACTTAGAGATGTGTATTATTCAGGGTATCTGTTTCTGGTAGTGGTGGCAAGGTATGAGGACATATTTCCTAAAGTAATACTAGGTTTACCTCCCAACCTAGATCTATACGTATACGTCAATTTTATTCTTGAGATAAAACTGATATGCAATATCATAGAAGATGTCTCATGAAGATATTTTATTATAGAGGGTGTAGTTTAAGGAATCATATGAGAAGGTATTTGTGAGACCAATTTTTTTCCATAGGAAGCCCTAGTGTTGTTCAACAAAAAGGAGAATGCGGGCTTGATGTTATTTGTGGATTATCGGTGCTTGAATCAAGTGAGCATGAAGAGTAATTATCCAATATAAAGGACTTATTAACTCTTTTATCATTTGATGGGGGTTCGATTGTAATGAAACAAACTATTATAATTCAAATTCCTATGGTTATTTAATGAGATGTATCTTTATGTAATACTGTTATAAGAAAACACATGAAATTATTTGTTTTTATTATATCCTATCATGTTTAATGAATAGAAAAGAATCATTACCATTTATAATAGATCCATAGAATTGTGATAACATGATCAATATAAATAAAGGGTATTACAAAATGAAATTGGCACAGAAAAAAGTAGTGATGAACTCAACCAGAAGGAATGTATCCTATAAAGCCCATTAATCATAGATTCCAAGGGAAAAAACATCATCGGTATTTGTCCTTTACCAAATCCAAATTTGATGTCCAAAAATAGAATCTTGAGTGAATCCATTTGTGAAATAATTTTAATCTCATTGAGATCACAAACCAAACCATGTACACCGAACCAATCCAAGAAAGTATCACCATAATACACCTAACACTTAGGGAGTTTTTTGGAATATTAAAGGGATTTGTATCAGGACCCTAAAAATATGTGTATGTATATTATTTTTTATAGAATAATGATTATATTTTTATCTTAATATTTTTACATTATAAATCATATTTTGATACAATAATGCAAAAATAGTGTTTTTGGGTAATATTCAAATTCAATAATGGGATCTATTTTGATGATAAATTTATTTCATAAATAAAAATATTTAAATAAAATGTTATTAGTAAATAATTTTTAATAAATATAAATGATCATATTATTTTTTTGATATCAATTGTAATTTTAATCAGCGGTCAAAAACTTATATTTCCAAAAACCAGGATTTTTATAATAAATATTGACTCTTATTTTAAATGTGAAAATGAAAATATTTATAAAACTATTTGAATAAAATGAATAATATCTATGGAATTATAATGTCAAAATTATCTATTGGTTAATTTTACATAATCTTCTGAGATAATTGATTTTTTGTGTATAAATTAACCACCATATAATTGTATGGTGTCTATTATGACATCACAATGGCTCGAAAGTGATGTAATAAATAATATAAATGGTATATATGGATAAAAAATTGTTTAAAATAATTCAATTATATGTTTATTTTATTCTTTTAATAAATCATTTGTTAATCATCCATAAATATTAATATATTTTATGGTATTAAAATCATTTAATTTATTATATAACTCACTTCCATATAAAAATGGTATTATTTAATTAATATACAATCATTAAATTATAAAATAATTAATCCACTCCAATTTTGTATAAACCAAGGGAATAAACCATGGTATGGTTTATGGTTTCGGCTATTTTAGTATATAGAGTCTAAAACCTACATTTGAGAAATAAAAAAAATTCCCAATCATTTATTATATAAACCCACCAAATACCACATTTTAATTCACTCAAAGTGCATGGATCACATAATTCATCTTCCATACCATCTCTGTATTTTTTCCAATGTTTCTCCAAGCTCTCAAGAAGCACATCCAAAACAT
The DNA here is from genome assembly GCA_963277665.1 of Viscum album. Taxonomy (NCBI): domain Eukaryota; kingdom Viridiplantae; phylum Streptophyta; class Magnoliopsida; order Santalales; family Viscaceae; genus Viscum; species Viscum album. The sequence continues at coordinate 153,208,490 of OY728157.1, forward strand.
TTGGAGTCACACAATCAAGTAAATGACCCACCAACTTCTCTCCTTAATTCATGTTTCATTATTATCATATACATTATATTTCTAATTCATAAAGTTGGGATATTTATTATCATGTACTTGTTAGTTCCCATTTATAGTAAAAATTATGAGAGACCTCTTTATCTCTAATTAACCAATTTTATGAATTTTTTTGTGACATAGTTATGCTGTCGAAATTTCAATATGATTTTTCATGCCAAAACAATTGTGTTTCAAATAGAATTATGACTTTCTATCAAAGGAGTTCATCTTTATACATTATAATTCACTAAAATGTAGTATAAATGTATTTATTCCACACTCCATGATCGTGGAATAAATTTTGGTCATGAATGAATCTATGTTGTAAGATCTTTGCTGAACACATAAGCATGAGAATGAAATAAAAGTGATGGGTGCACCCAAAATTATATAGCACTCCAATGAAATGGGTAATGCGTAACCTTAAGAGACCACCTTGGTGAAGGAGTGAACCAAATTCTTTTAAGGGGCTTTTTCTATCACTATTTCTTGGTTGTTATCCTCGACCTATGTTTATGATTAAGGGTTTTATTTTGGTTCCATATTTCCTAGGTTTATTTATGATTATCATGTTATATCATGTATTATTATTCATGATTATGATTCTCACCCGTTTTATTCCCAAATGATATGGAAATTTTCTAACACGTATTATCTAGGTCATTTTATCCCATGTTTATTACCTTGTTGGGATTTATATCTAACCAATTTATTATGTTTGTCCTAAGGTTATCCCCTGTAGTTTAATTATGAGAATGTTAAGGATTTTTTCAACAATGTTGTTGTATTACCTATTTTAAGTTGTTATGTAATGTAACAAATTCTCAAAGACACTACATTTCTAGATCTGCTATGTTTTATTATGTGTAAAATTATGTAATAATTCACGAATTAATTTGTAATAAAGAAACATATTTTTATAGTTGGTATTAGAGAAAAAGTTTAGTTATTTGTGGGATTAAGATTAATCAACAATATAAAAAGACTTATGGATAAAACTATGTATATGAATACATCCCTATTTTTATGTTTAGGGAAGTGGTTTATCATGAAAATAAATCCTTATATGAAAAATAAATGTGGATGTGGATCTGGTACAGATGAACATATTCATAAAACCAAAAATCACCATGTTTAATTAGACTTAACTGAGAACTATTGCACGCAAACAAGCCTTGGTTCACACCGAGTTTTACACTTCTCATGGATTTGATTTTGAATATTTATAAGCTCATTATAAACCATTATTAAGGTCCCAAAAAATATGCATAAGGATTTACGGTAGGAAATAGATTGTGGATAACATTTATCAAATCATGTTACTTCATATTTTAAATAAAATATGAGTAATTTATAAGTTTTATATTTAATGTCATTGGAGAACCAGACATGCATTTAATAGTTTCAAAATCACCATCCCTAAGTTTTCATTTTCTTCTCAGCAATAGAAAAAAATAATAGTAATCTAGTAAACAATAAATGTGACATGAAATGTGATAACATCCCCCATTGAGATGCACAACGCAATGAGAGTGGGAAACAGAAAAATTATGATGATAATATCATTACCATAACATGTTTTGTATTGAATCATAGATCAGGTAGATCATCCAAATAACCTAAATAATGAAAATTATATTATTGAGACTATTATGTGAAAAATGCGTTCGAAATTAAATGGATCATCAGATCCCATGATCTCAGAAAAAAATATGAACTCACTTGAGAAGTTCATATCCATACTTCAGTGTTTGGAGCAGGAGATGGTTATGCTGGCTATTTATCATATAGAGGGAGAAGTTGACCAGTGGAGGACATTGAATAAAAATTCCATTTTCGAGGAAGATATCAATGTAACGGGGTGGAAGGAGTTTCAAAGAAGAGTTTGGTAAATATTTTACTCACACTTTTTAAATTATTTTGAAATGGGATTTAAATTTCTTAAAACAAAAATTTGGTGAATATATTAGGGTGTGTGAGGAAAAATCCACCATGCATTCATGATATCACTACAACTATATCATTACCCTTGAATGCAATGTTCACCACATCTTTGGTAGGCTAAAACCTAGTCTATAAAAATTCATGGAGATCCATGACTTTGTTAACTATGAATAAATTGTTCGATGTTACATGAATGAAAATTCCGAGATTAGTGAATCATCGGGGTATCATAGAGATAAAAGTGGAATATTTAATTAAATTATATAATTATGATGGATAAATATAATAGTGCCAAAAATATTCATCACCTCATTGGTAAAAGGTGGGGAAGGAAGCTCCCCTATAAATTGCCTAAGTGGGATGAGGAAAGGATTTAGGTGCTGGAAGGAGGGAACCTAACTAGAGATAACTAATAAGATAAACCCAATAATGCATGTGAAGAGAAGAATGCTGCGATCAACCCTCAATGAATATTTCATTTCTTCAATAGTAAGGAACCATGACACTTTTCAAACCAATTCAATAAGCCCTGGGTTTTTAAACACAACCAACAACCTCCAAGGTAGAAAGGGTGAGGTTTTTCTATCACAACCATTGAGGTGGATCCTAACAATGATGTGGTGATAGGTATGCTAGTTATTTATTAAATAATAGAAAACATAATTTTTGTTTCTTTTTTATACACATTACTTGTTACCATGAATGTTTAATAGAGTTATTCAAACATATGTATATATCATGGAAGTAGATCTATCACTACAAACAATACCACATCGAGATTTTCTGTACTCCTGGTAAGGGTAAAGGGAAGGTGGGGAAATATTTTCTCAATAGGTGATCATGTTCTCAGTTGTTGGATGAGGCATCGGAACAGTTACCCTCGTTACAGTTGTCCCTAATGGAAAATAATAGATTATTATATCTTTAGCTGATGGTTGTTACCATGCCTATTTTAAATCATGTCAAGTATGCTCAGTTTGGAAATTATAAATGTGAGACAATACAAACTTAGATAAAAACTTTACATGATCTTGATGGATTTTTCAAATGTGGGGAACATGGTATTATTTTAAAAGGTTGGGCATTGGTACCATTGAATATTATGGAGGATGTGATGTGGGTGTTTCATACATCCCCTTTGGAGGAACATCTATGTGTGAAAAATGTGTACCAGTACCTCCGATGTTAATCATGGTTGCCAGACATAAAAAAGGAAGTCCAAGATTTATCCTCTTCATGCATCTCTTGTCCTTAGGTGAATGGTGAGCACCAAGTTCCAGCAGGTTTATCCCAACCCCTTGAGGATTTATAGTGTATGTTGGATGAGATATACATTTTATTCATGATAGTGTTACCATGTATTTATTAGGGACACAATTACATATGGGTTATCATAGAATGACTCTCCATGTCAGCCTAATTCTTGGATATTCTAGAGAAAAATATATTAAAGATCTTGGGGTGCCTATATCTACAATAAATAGTCTGACTCGGTGGAATTACCTAGGTGATATTCTCTTATTGTGACAATCGATTCATATATTTTTTATGGATGGGATCGTAGGAGGATATTGGGTCCTAGTTTTGTTAGAGCACAGTGTTTCACCCCTAAAATCTGGCTAGCCAGAGCTAACCACTCAGGAGTTGAAGGAAATTATATGGGCTTGTGTGTTGGAATTTTCCCATAGTTTCTATGATCATTTTCCAATGGATAATTTTAAATAAAAAATCTACCATTTCACCCTTGGTATGGATTGTGTCGAGGATTTTTACAAGAGTCTCTATAGCACACCACTATGTTGGACTAATCAAACAGATTCATCACTCATGGGCCTCATGCTGGTGTGATCTACAATACTGAAGGTGTAGATCATCAAGGATTATTTGAGGACCGTATAGAGCTGTCATAAGTCTTATGTGGACCAATGATGAGGACCTATAGAGTTTTATGAGGGATATCATGTGTTCCTAAGGGACTCACTTCAACATAGATTGCTGATATTTGGCCATAGTGACAAGTTATCTCAAAGATTCACTGATCCCTTCATGATACTGTTTAGAGTAGGCATGGTGGAGTACCTCTGATTCACCACAATAGCTGGACTAGGTACACAATGTCTACCATGTTTCACTGTTGAAGAGGTACCTACATGACCCGTTTCACACTATCAACTGGGGAGATCTAGACATCGAGGATTGAGATTCATTTGTAGCTTAGCCGGTGGAGATCTAGGCTCAGTTGGAGAAGATCCTTCATGTGTAATTAATTGACCATTTGTGTGTTTGGTTGAAGCATGTTAATATTCTAACAAGAACCACAGAGTTGGTGGCCAAAACGTGAGCCTAGAACCATCATATTTGTTTTGGTAATTTTTCTCTTTTTGGGATGAATATTCAAAAATTGGTGGGAATGAAATGACTCAAATTTTCCATGTGTTATTTTTTGTTATTATATGGATTATTTTCCATAGAATTTAATGAGATGAATTTTGATTTAGAGGCACAATGTGCTTAATATATCTTTTTTAAATATTAATAAATATATTAATTACTATTCAAATGTATTTTTTGGGATAAACTGGAATAACTCTTGAATGGATTCATGGATTTGAAATATGAGGGAATCATTGAGTTCGAATGCATGTTTTACCCAAGGCATGACATAATCATTATCATTGAGTTCCATTTGTGAAGAAAAATCATGAATGATAAATTAATATAATAAAGAAAATAAATAATTTATTTTAATTTTATGATTTATAGAACTACATTCAATTTAAATATACGACTATGGATTTTTTCTTATGGTTAGATGCTAAACCAAGGAGATCTATATTCCATTTGAGGAGTGCGTTCTTGGAGAACAACAACGGATCAGGATATGATAATGGATCTTAATTCCAAGAGAGTTTGTGGATATCATCAATAATGAAAACACAATAATTATTTATTAATAATCGATCCAAAGTATTGTTTGGATATATGTTTTTGTAATTTTTATACCATTTCTTAATCCTATATAAACATAGATTAAATCTACAAACAAAACATATCCACATATCAATGGTAGATTTAGAAATTATGGAATTTTTCTTCTTAGATTTTACCCTATTTGATTGTATCATTCTATTATAATGGATCAAGGATAAACAAAAAATAGTTGTGTTTCATTCCTCTTGTTTTATATCTTATGGATTTCTCCCACAATCCTTCATTTGATCAACGTTGGTATTTATATTGGCCAATGGTTTTACCAATACAAGATTCCCAGTCATTGCATTACTATTATTTGGCATAACATATAAAAACCATTGTTATGGAACAAGAAGGGGATTGTTGTTTTGGAATTAATTTTGAAGTGGTGTAGACAATGGAATAACAGAATATAATAAGGTGTTCTTCCTTTTCCCGAGTGGTTTTTAGAGATGTGAATAATGTCAAATGGATTCCTGATTAGTTTGGTTCCAGAATCTGGTGACCCATCAATGGAGAGGCCTGTCAACCCTAGATCAAATGTATTTGGGTGAGACTAATTGAAATGGTAGGAAATATCGGTGACATAGGAACCAGGCGTGAAATTTTTGAAAATCCCAACTAATATGGAATGTAAATCAGTATTTCAAGCAACATGGTTCCCATTCAGCAGTGGATAGGTTTTTTTATAAAGATACATATGAAATAGTGTGTGACCACATTACACATCATGTAAACCTCCCCAGTGGGCTTGTCTTGTAATTCATTAAATTCAAGAACAAAAAAAATTATTGTGGAAAGTGGCATGTTGTGTACTTAGACACATACAATTTCTGGTGTACCAAAGCCAATGCATAGACACAAACATCATAAAAGTACATATCCATGAAACATGGGTATGATTTAATGTGTCTATATAAAGTATGTAATTATTATATACAATTTTTATATGGGGATTAACATTATATGTGAGGTTTTCCCACATTTCCAGACGTGGGGTTAGCTAGACATGTTGTGTACCCACTTCAAGACTACATTTTCATTTTTTTGTCTTTATAAATCATTATATATTGATTGTGTTTTGTTGGACTTTTACCTAGAGGGTAAAATATGTAATTATATCCAAATTATAGGATTTTGATCCCCTCTAGAGGACAAGACTCAGTTTGAGTTGTGTTGTCTATCTGTAAGACTAATGTGCGATACTCAATCATACATTGTTCCTTAGGTGGAGATTTTGGAACTGGTGTGTCCTACATATGTAGGGAATTGATCCTTCATATAGAAGGATGTATGAGTAGTATTTGGGATTATTTTTGGCATTCATCCCCATATGTAACCAGATGATCCAGATTGGGTACATGGTGTCCTCCCATAGCTCTAGGAGTGACCTTTTATCTGAGTATTAGGGTCTTCATTGAATATTGAGCTTTATTAGGAATGGAAAATTGTTAAATACAAATTTTCTAGATGCACTGATGATATCATCAAATATGGAGTGGATTCTCCAGGAATGAGAATTTCTGTACGTAGAATCATGTGGATGGAAGTTGGATATGACAGCTCGGTGGTGTTGTGTCTTTCTTGATTATATTTGGGAGGTTCTATTTTAAACTAATTGTGATAATATTAATTGAGATGAGAATAATTTTCATTTCATATTAAGTGTTTTTTGGGTGTCCTAAAATGTATTGATATATTCATCCCTATAGAGGCATGGCCCGCATGTGTCATATCTTTTGGAGATGACTTCTCATTTGACAGTGTCTTAGGAGGATTGGGAGCGGATGGAGTATATTTAGAGCTTGTTAGACAAAGATGTTTTCTAAGATCTTTCATTTGACTTAGTCATCTCCATTGGAGATGGATGTACTCTTAAATTTTTTTTCCTTGTCTTGTATTTGTCCCCCTTTACCCTCTTTTAATACTTTATTTTCATACTATTTTTGGGATCTTAGATATAAACATGTATTTTTTAATTAGTTTAACAATTAAATATTTTGTGTGTGTTTATGGGAACTTCAGAAAAATGCCTCCGATTTATAGGTTATTCCTACTCAATGCAGGTCACTATCCCATGGGATATTGGAAGTGGGATTGGGGAGTCACAGGTCAGACCCTAGTGGGAAGGGTCATGATTCTAATCATGTAAAAATAGAAATTATTTTTAGCTAAAAATTTCTAGACAACCTTGTATTTATATTCTATGATATTTAAATTTAGTTTTACTTGAAATTTAATTAGAAATCCAAAAATAGGTATTATTCGACTGCTATATTTTGTATTCATCATTAAATAATGATATTGGACATTTATGATTCAAGTAGTATTAAAATATTAATTATCAATGGTATACCATAGACACATTGATTTTTGACATTATATAATGATTAATTATGTTTAAAATTAGAAATTGAGATAATGTTTTTTAATAATAAATAAAAAATAATTGATTTTAGGGAATCAATCCTCTTAGAAAACATGAATTTTTCTTATGTTTCAGTCAATCCCCCTCAATTAAGTAACACCACAAAAATTTGTTATAAAATAATTCAATGATCGAAAGGGAACTTATCACATTACATTGATATTTAATAGAAATATGATATTCTATAAAAATTATACTTAAATTTTAATTTTAACCTGGCTATTAAATTGGTGGTGTCAATAATAATAAGTACTCAATTTCTAGTAATGTCATATGATGATTAAAAAATATATATTCTCAAAAATGCTTTTTATTAAAATTTGTGTAGGGAAATTTAGATTAATTTAATCCAATTTGAGAATTTAATTTTATGAAATTAATACTATTGTTTAAATCACTATTTATATATTAGATTTGGGTGATGTTTTTATTTTTTGAATTCGATTAATTGAAAGGGGAAAATAAATTTTTTTCTTAAACTATAAATTATATGCCTTAAATAATGTAATTTAACGGTCATATTATGTTTTATATTAAAAAATAATGTATGATAATTATACATTAATTACAAATAATATAATTAATTACAAAGGAATCATCATTGCACATGATTTTGGTATAAGTTAATTTATAAACATGAAACACATTATCCAAAAAACTATTTTTCATTGTGCTTTATGTTATTATATTAAAATTGATTTCTACAACTTCTACAAATTTAAAAAAGAATAGGTATTCAATATTTTGAATCAATAGGATCGAATTTAGTAAATTGACTCATTTTATTTTTATCCATTACGAATACTATCCATTGTGAAGATTTATCCCATTAGAAAGGGGAAAACTAGTAAAACAAGGAAAAACTATGAGAAGGGATTAAAATATCTATCAAACTTATGTTTATCTCAATTTATGAGTATTTTTTGAACAAATAATTCCTATATATTAAAAAATGGAAATTTATTTACATTTTACATTGATTACAAAATTATTATTATTAAAAGATAAGGGTAAATAAAAATGTCACTCTCTTGGTTTTACTTTATATTATATTTTTTCATATCTATAATAAAATGTTATAAATTAATATTAAAGTTTATTTTGGACATAAATAAATAATTTTTATAAGGAAAATTTATTTTTAATGGTTTTATGGAATAATTTCTTTAAATTTTTACGCAATAAGGACACAGTTCTTGAACAATTAGTAGAAAAAATCAAGTAAATGATTTTAAAAACAACAAAAGAAATATGTTTTGGATGAGTTGAGATGTTATATTAATTTTAATGGTTAATGATAATATATAATTTATTCTAAATGAGTTTTTTATTCAAAATACATTGTTATATAGATGAATTTAAATTCAAATTAAATTAATACTATGTAAAATGAATTTAATGATATTTTATATTAAATAATATATTATTAAATGAATTAAAAATAAAAAATATTAATAGGGAACATTTATAATTTTAAATGGTAAATAATTCCATCCATAGACCATTTTTATCAACTTTTAACCTTTTATGTAAATTTAAGACACTTAAATGGAAATAAGTGTTACTATAGTTATTGTTAAAAATGGTTAACGAAGGGGATAAACCAAGGGATACGTTTTAAAATGACACAAAAACCTATCTAAATTTTAAGGGATAGTAATAATTTTAACTTATCATCTTTTAATTTGAATCAATTGAATTTTCTAAGAATTATACTTGATAAATATTTTAATTACAATTAAATATTTTAAGTAATTCAATGTATGTCATCTCCTCCCTTATAAAGGGGAACATCTTATACTCCCTTATTCAAAATTATTCAGTAATATATATAATATATTCTATACCCCACTACCTTACTATATTCCTTCAAATTTTTTTATATCCCTTTCCCCACAAATACTATCCTATTAAGGATTAAGAGGTAAGCCTAAAGAGGTCTCTCAAAGAATTGTTAATCATATTACCAAAATCATTTAATCATTATTTCTTCTTCTACGTACTATAAATATAATGTCTCTATAAAAACATAAGGAGTCTAATTTAATCAATATTCTTAGATGTTATTATGATTATAGTACAACTATTTTTTACATACATTAAATCAAATAGAAAATTAAGGTATTGCTCAGGTGTTTGTGTGGACTTCCACCTATAAAAATCAATGTCATTCATTTTACATCGATGACGCAAATGGTTTTTTATAATGATGGATTTGATAAATAAATATTAAATTTATGTTCTAATTTAAATTCTTGATGTATAAATTTTTTTATCATTATTTCATTACGATTTTAAAAAATTTGATGATTGTTCATTTGTACGAAAGGACTATTATCCCCATGAACAATGTAATTTTTTCTGTATATACACATTATATAGATGGTTATAAGTATTTACATAATCAATATATATGATATTTATATCATTAATAATATTATTGAGACTATGAAACGATGACCATGATCCAAGGACAACTACTACAAAAATAAATCAGACATAACAATTGAAACAGTTAAGACAAAAAATGATGAAATTAATAGATAATTTTTTAAAACAAATTATTAATTATAAAATGTGGATAGTATTCTTGGTCACATAATAACTAAAATATGGCTAAATAGGTAGGTGATGAATTGTGTCTTCGAAATGTTTTGGACTTATAAAACAACCTCTTTAATGTTTTGATCACTTAAGAACATTTCTTAATTGGTTCACATAGTAGAAACAATAGAAAAATTAAAATATACTACGCAGATAAATTTAAAGTCATTTAGGGAATAAAGATCCCCTATTATACTCCACCAATACTCAAATCTAGGAGTTTAGTTACTTTTACTATACCGGTTCTTTTAAAGAGGACTATTGGTCCATTTCGAAGGAACTACATGACTGTGTTAATATAGTGGGAAATTGGTAAAATAATAAAAGAATTCCACTATATCTAAGAATAATTTATAAACACCTTACTTATTGGTTATTATACTAATAACATTAATAGATAATGGGTGATAAAACATATAGTTTTCAAATAAGGATCATATTTTTAAGATACAACTGATATTAGAGAAGAAATGTACATGGGAAATGATATGAATAAAAAGAAGATATATGGGAGTCTTCTAAATCAATGAATAGATGACCTTGATAGTGTCTCTATAGATCATGTATTTTTTTCAGATTTTTATTTAATATAGAGTAATATAAATAAAATTTAAACAGTTATATGATGATAGTGCATTTTGTTGTCTTATTTTTTATATTCTGTTCTTCACCACAAATAAATAATATGAATGAAATTGCATTTTCTAATAATGAAACATCATATGCATCGAATCAAGGGTTATAATTTAATTTTTTAAAGTTTTTTTAATCATAAATTCCATAGAAATATTACTATCCATTAAATTATCCTTATATGACATTCTTATCTCAATAATTTAAGCATTTTATAATCATTTTTACCGTAATGAGGTAATACTACATTTAATGAAATTACAATAACATTAATTTCCACTAAAATTACTCCAATGGTAATATATAATTTGCTGAATATGAAATTGCTAATTTAAGATCACCAGATTTCCAAATCCAATTGATTTTAATTAACATAGATGAATTTACCCACACTTCCATTTTTGATATAGTTAATATTATCTACTTAGAATAATTTTCATAGGAATTATTCACATAGAAGACTTGTCATGTAGGTTTCTTCATAATATATCCAAATATATTTATGTTGGCAGGTTGATAATGTATCCAAATATTATATTAATGAATGTATTATGTTTCTATTTGGAACCATGATTCTATTTTCACCTTGTATCTAAATAATATATCTGATTACTCCACATAACTAATTCCCTTAGTCATTTTATATATATAGTCAATTTCCAACAAAATAAAGTTATCAACATAAGTGATTTTCACATAATATATTTTTTATGTAGTAGTTTCACAAAATAATTTCCTTCATGTAGTTGATTTATGTTGCATATTTCTTCAAAGAGTAGTTTTCCCACATACTGAATGCATTTCGTTTCCTATTTTCCTTACTTCATATAATTTTCAAACACATTCTAGAACATTATGTTTTTAATAGAATGAGAGAAAATTATGATAAAACCTACGAAACATACTAAAAATAAAAACATTAATAAATTGTAATTTGTATTTGAGTTATTAAATACCAAAAGTACATGGGATATGTTGCAACACTCTTAATAGTACAACAATCTCTCCATTTATAATAAAAAAAAACCTATATGACATTATACATGTTTTAAAAAATTATTGTAATCGTTTTTTATAAAACTAATAGATATATATATATATTAAAATTTAATGGATATCCTTTTGTAATCCAAATTAATTAGGAATGTCTCCAACTTTAGAGGACTCCTCCCCCTTGGATAATATTCTACAAAAAAGGTTACTTATCCCATTTTTATTAAAGGCCCAGTAAGATTCTGTCTATTTTTTACAAATAAAATGAAGGGATTGGAGATAAAAAACACATTTAATTTAGAAATGATTTTACTTGAATAAATATTGTTGTAACTAAAATGTTATTGTGGTGGGAGTAGAATTTAGAAAAATATTAAACAAAACACCAATGAATATAAATAGATAAGTAAAATATTAATTGAATACAATAACTAAAAAACAAAGATAAGAAAATGTTAAATGAAAATAATCACAAATAAAGACATAAGAGATGGATATATATGGATTTCATTTACTGTTAAAATTTTATCAAAAACAAATTCATTAAAAAACCATATAAGTAAACATAAAAAATAATTTTCATAAAACTGGTCTTATAGATATAGTAAAATTAAGAAGAAGGTTGGGGTGATGGTATTTTGATGTTAGGAGAGGTCCAAAAATTTATTAAGAGGTTCCATAAATGGTTGAAACATTGAGTTACCTATCTTTATAGAGTCACCATTTTCAGAAAAAATCACTGATATATCCCTTATTGTTTTAGTATGTTGGATGAGAATGTTTTCAAGATTTACTTTATCTCTAGTGAAATCATAAGAACCAAAAGGGATAGAATTCATCTTCATTGGAGGTATTTAATATATATCTCTGTTAGAATATATTTTAGAGGATAAGGAGATATAAAAAAGGATTTATCTATCTTATAAATACTAGTAAGATCATAAAAAACATTAACTCTCTATCATGTAACTCTAATGGTTTCTAGAGGAGTTGTCCAATGAGTTATTATTAATCAAAGGTAAAATATTTCAACTGTACACATATCAATATGATTGATGATATCTAAATTATGGAATTGTAGGATTGCATTAGATTCCTATTTATTCACTTTTGAAACTAAGGAGAGACCATTTTTAAGAATTCCATTGATGTTTCTTGGCTACCTAGAGAATAAAATTTCTGTTACACTGAATAATAGAGCCAAATGAAAAGTAGATAAATCAACAAGAAGCACTAAACCCAATTTTGTATAGTTTGATTGGTAGATCCCTCAATGCTGATGAGTCATATATTCATTTATTGTCTCTTTCTTCCCATATTAACAAATATTTCTACTAAATATTTATCATCATATGAGATATAACTTGACAGAGTTTTAGGAATTGAGGGACTAGTAGTAGAAATAGTCGACACTTGGGATATTGGGATAGATTTAGTTGGGTTTGGTGTAACAACTGTTTTGATTGATGGAATAACATTTAGAGGATTGTAGAAAACCATTTCTATTCTTATAGGAGAAATTGGAACAAATGGTGTTCCCTATGTATCTGAGTAACTCTAATCATTTTTTGAAGATTCAGAATAAAAGCCTTCATGTTCTTTATAAACCTTTACTAAAAAACACTTAAATCACCAATTATTTCTACTAAAATTTCTAATTTTCCTACATATCATGCCATATAAATCTTGATAAACTTATTATATCTCTTCTATTTTTCTATAAAATATTCATGATACTAGACCATGTCATTCAAGGACATGTCCGTTCCAATAGTATGCTTTCTAAAAGATTCTTAGGAGTCCTAGAATGCACAAAAAATATATTCCTTGGAATATTTTATCATTAAAATTGTCAAATTTTCATGGTAAAGATATTTTATTTAAGATGAAAAAAATCATATCATAAGTAATCTTATTAACAACATTTTGAAAGTCAGGAAACGTTTAAGGGGAAATGGAATAGGTGGAAGTCTGAATAAACCTACTTAAAAATTCAAACTAATACCACTGTTCTCATTAATGTATGAAATATTTTCTTTATTTTAGACATAAAATCTTGAATCCCATACACTACATTCTAAGATGTATTACATTAGACCATAAGAACCCTAATCTCATTGAAATATTACTTGATGTATGAAACAATTTTCAACCCAATCATTTAGGATTTCAACACCCCAAAATATTTTTCACTTGTCTAAAAATATTTTTTTCACCGAACGGAAAATATAAAAAATCATGATAAATTTTTTTGTATTTTTATTATCCCATATATATTTCAATTATCATGTTTTGATACAAAAATCTAATTGAGTAGTTTGGCCTCATCCATAAAGGATATTAATTCCCTCTTCATCACATTATTATATCCTCTAGGATTATCAAAGTAAGTCATTATAGAAAAAGAAATGGTTTTCATTAATTAACTTTAAAATAACTCACTTATAAAAGGGTATTCATCCTGCACACAAAGAGGAGTTTATGGAATAGTTTTTGTATTATAATGATTAGTATTTTTAATATACAAATCCTATTTACAACCCCAACTGGTAGGTGATCTAGATGTATTTAGATTATATTTTTCATGAAAAAAATCACGTTCAGTTATGTCTAATATAATTGGGAATCTTGGAATAGGTTTATATAACCTTTAATTAGAAGAATCATCATTTTTATGAACAACAGGATCAACATAATAAACTAATTTAGTAGCTACAAAAATTTCTTCTTCTCAGATATGGACAATATCATCAGTAATAGGTTTGAATTTTCACTACTGTGGATTTGATTTAGTATGTACTATCTCTTACACCTCCCTAACTGAAACTATCTTAGTATGTGTTTTATCCATATCTAGTAATTTTTTAGATAACTTCCTCTAAGACACTACCCATTACATCTCATTCCCCATTAGTTTAAACTATGTTCACATGGTCTCTCTCACACCCATAATTTTTAACTTACAACATTATTTTTCTCCTTCCAATACTCGATGACACTACCAGTTTCATCAAAGACATGTAATAACCACCATTAATCAAACTTCAGGCTTCCATGATCATATTGAGGTCTAAAAATTGAGACAAATATGATTGAAACAATCATGAGACATCATTTTCCATATTAATGTGAATAATCCAAATATTAATCATCATCCAAACTATAAATGAAATTTTTGGATCCTACTTGGTCTTGAGAATTCAGAAATATGGTCTTCATAATTTTATAATCACATGAATTTTATATTTCACTAAGACGAGAATAAAAATGATCTCAAATAATAACACCATAATATTCGGCTTCATTTTAAATTGTGTTTGAAAATATCAATGGTGAGGGTTTCATGAATTCAAATCCGTAATATTTAAAGAATATTATTTGGGATTTGAATTGGTGAATGAATGAAATATTACAAAAAAATAAATTTTTATTAAATAAAAAAATAAAACAATCAAACATCCATAGTATCAAATGATCAAGGGGGTTGATACAATGAATACCAAGAGATTCATTTCTAGCAATAAATTTTAAATCATCTGGTAATGTCACTAAATTCGTGAAAATAACCAATCGCTATCATTGATTAAATTTTCTAGCTAAAATATTGACTTCATAGTTCCCTTCTCGCCATATAGGACTGACCAAAATTTTTTGGTTGACAAAATTCTCCTAGTACCTAACCCTGTAAACCAAATCCTAGATAACATCTTTGTTCTCTTGAAGGAACCAAGACATCATAGCATAATTGGTCTCAACCTTGGCATGTTGGATGTTGAAACAACAAGACAATGAAAATATTGAGTCCATAGGTTTAGAGTCTACACCCATAGAATTAACTGTATAAAAAATCCTAGAATTGGAGAACCCTAACTGTCTCGAACTGGCCTACCCCCTCTCATCTCCCCATTCAGAAAAGAAAAATCCACCTTCAATTCCCTCCCCATGTAGGGGGAATCCATATAACCCATCATCACTATTTCAGTTTTCTAGAAGCTATATACGTGCAATAACTCATAAGAAACCTCCAAAATGTAATAGAATGACCATGATTCTTGATTAGTACCATGTGAATGAATGAAATGTGAAAATGACCATCTCCTATAAAATAAGAGGAACCAAGCCCATAGAAGGTCCTTCCACTCATATTATTTGAATATATTCCATTTTCTAGAAGAATAGATCCTCTCTAAAGCGAATGTTTTCTAGATAAGAAAGAATATTTCAATGAGCCTTGAAGGATTCATGAAGAGTGGGATCCCACAAACCTTTTTGGTTTCACAAAGGATAGATAAACACTTTTTTTGCAAGAAGGATTTCTATTATTATCTTTTTCAAGAGGAATAACATAAATCCATCAACCTATGTTCACCACATTTTCATATATTTGAAAATTACTTATTCTAAAATTATCTCTTGTTGCATGAATACAGTGATACGTGGACACTCAAAAAATGATAAAATCATCGGCTCCTTGTGTTTGAGGATAAATAGTTTGGAAAATGACTAGAGAATACCCCATTTTGTTACACAAAGGTAAAATATGTGTGTACCCCATTGATACACCACATACCAATAAGAAAAACACAGACATTTAGTTTGTGTAAAGAGAACTAGACAAGAACCTACGTTCATACTTGCATCAGGAATAATATCAACTCACATTGTTCATTATTTCTTATAAAATTAAGTTATTTCATGCACATAATGTTGATAAACATAGGTTATGAAATCCAAAAATGGATGTTGTGAGAATAGATATATAAATAAATATGTAAATATATGTGAGTTGTGTATACATTTTCATGACTCTGTGGAAGAATTCTGTGAAAATTTCATGGCCAAGAAAAAAATATAATTATACAAAAAGTATTTGTGTTAAGATTTATTCAGAGAACATACACCATGATTTATATATGAAGTGAATTTGAAATAAAAAATTTTGGAATTTAATAAGAGAATGGTTTAAAATATAAAAATATTATCCTTGATTGTATATTCCGATAAAGTTAAACAAATATCAATTGAAATATGAGAAATTGATAAGAACAGATACAAAACAGCTGTTAAATTTAAGTATTTAATAAAGAGAATTCGACACTACATCATTATTACATATTATTGTGTTTCAAGAGAGAATAAGAGAGTTGATAATAAATATTCAGTTATTTAGCCCATATTAATTTTTATGATGCTATGTTGTGATGTTCTTAATTTATTTAATAATCACAAAGGAGTTGTGAATCTAGATTTAAGGAGAAGGAGATTCAGTGCATTTTGTATTTCACTAAAGAGTTCAAGAAATTTCTTTACACTATTGAATGTATTTTTTTGTTAGAAAATATTGGGATAAGAGGAAGTTACGTGAATATTTTACATCAATGATTATCATTTGGGTTAAATCTAATTCATTTCATTAGTGCACAACACATTAATATTAATTTGACTAGTAGAAGAAGATAAAGAAAGTGCTTACTTTAGTTTTCTTATCATAATAAAGAAGAAGAGTTATTTGTATGATACTATATATGTAAAAAATGGAATAAGATGGTTGTGGAAGACAAAATAATAAATATAAAATTCAATAAGTGTCAATTGGTGAATGAATATATTGTTGTTACAAACCCTTATGAATAAGAATAATACTTTCTTATTGGTTGTATAATGATCCATCCATGTTTTATAAAACATGATCATTCAATTAACTATTTGGAATTGAATGTGAAATGGAATTTATAAGTAGTTGTAGAAAAATTAAAAGGATTAATTTCTTGTGGTTTTATGATAAGGATCATTCCAAAACAGATGAAGTACCTGCTACTCATATTCAATAGTGCATCATTACAAAATATAATGTGATATTCATTAAATAATTCACATAATTTCATGCAATAATGGAAATTGAATAGGATAATAATTATAATATTAGGTGAAATAGGTAAAAAGATAAATTTTTTAATTGTTTTTATAATTCCCCAATAATGATTAACCCTCCATGTCTGTATTGGACATATCACAATATTGTCTTTTAAAGTGGTATCAAAGGGAAGGTTCATCACCTATATTAAATTATCAAATTTTGGGATATTATAATTTAAAGAATTTAGTATATTTCCTAATTCAACAATGAAGAGTATTTTTAGTGAATAATCAATTATCGTTTAGAATATGTCTATATCTACCAAGTCCATGATGAACATGAAAATGAAAGAGAAGAGTAAGTTGATGAATAATTCCCTCTTATATAAATAAAAATATGTGAATGTTTCTATATTCCTTGGAAACAATGATGAAATAACATACATGGAATGTAATAATTAAGTGGATTATTTTTTCCCCAAGAATATGAATAACATTTATACCTCAATTATGTTAAAATATTAAAGTGGTTAGAAGGTATGTGTTAGTATATTTTGAAAATTTACTCAAGAAGATGATGTTATCACAAGTGGTGATGACGATCTATATAAAACTTCACAAGAATTAAAATTTGATATATTAAGTGTTTTTCATGGTATTTTTGAAGAATGACCCCCCTTCATTTTTCTGTCTTTCAATGTATCCTTGAAGAGATTAACCAACTAGAAGGAGAAGCTTATTTTTTTGGATAAGGGATTTCAAGAGAAAAATAATCAATGTTTGGAAGTCTCTAGGAATTTTTCAAAATTTTATTAAATAAATAAGATGCATGAAATTAGTACCTCAAAATGGCTTAACAAATTTGATTGAAATGATTAAGTAAAAAATACTACAGAATAAAAGATCCATGCACTTTAAGAAAAATTTAAAAATAACACTAATTTCAATAGATTACAATTGGACGAAATATTCATGATGATTATGTAATAGGACCCTTTGATTGAGAACAATGTTAAGATACCTAAATATTAGTTTAAATAATTAATAATTTTTATGAAGATAAGTGGAATATGATTGAAAATAAAAAATTTATCCCCAAAATAAAAGCTCTCTTTTTCGAAGATCAGTTTGACAATCTTGAGAAGAAAAATATTGTGAATTCACAAAATAACAAAATTATTATATTTGGTATTTAGTGATCAATTGTATATTTTTCTATCAAAATATATCTAACTTGTGCTAATATAATCATGACAAAATTGGATGATCAATCTCAAGAAGTTGTGCAGAAAAAGGTACCATTTAATCCAACAAGTACTAAAGATTTTAAATTTATTATCCTAAAAGGTGAAACTTATAAAAAAATGATAAACAAGTATGGATTATTAATGGTGTGAAAAATACAAGAACAATGAGTAGGGTGTATATGAAGAATAATATGGAAGTATGTTCTCTACAGAGAGCACTAAAAGTAATAAGGAAGACCCAAAAATATTTCATAGAATTTATATGGAGATTATGGTTTGGTTTTCATTATTGTTATTTCAACAGATTTTATAATTATACACAAGATTGTTGGTATAATATCTAAATGTAAAAGAAAAAATCAGGCCAATTTCAAGTTGGATCAAGATTCATATGAAGAGGAAAAATCCATAGGTCTAAAATAATTTGTATATATTAATTTTTTTAAATTTTTGATCATATTAGTGATGTACGAAATGGTAGTGGTCACAATTCTGGAACATTATCAACTCAAAATTTATCTAATTCTGATGAACAATATGATAAAAAATATGTCTTGAATCAAATAAGATAACTTGGGAATAAATTAGAAGAATTTTCTAAACCAAAATTTTTTCATAGATTATTTCATGATAGAAAACTGAGAAGATCATAGATTCTAAATCCAATAAGTTTTGGAAAAGTGAATCATCTAAAATACTACTAATAAAAATGATGGTAATAAGATGGGTCCTGGTGGAATATACAAGTTGGATACAAATGATCATATTGGAACACTTGTAATCTCTCATGAATATTTTTAGAGAATGAAAAAATTAAATAACCTGCAAGCTGAGGATAAGTCAAATAAAAAAGAAAATATCCCACATGATGAAGACAAATTACATGAGAGTTTTATAAAAAATGAAACATTTGTGTTAAATATTTTTATTTTTGATGCAAGAAATCTGGTCACATTGCAAAAGGTAGTTTCTCATTTTTACTATAATAATAGTAAGTCCTTAATAAAAGAAAGAATGTATCATATATTATCTTTTTTAAGAAGAAATGTTCTCTACCCAAAGAATATGATAATGATATGAGATCCATGTAGCCTCAAAATAAATTAGAGTAGATGTTAAAATTGGTAAGAAATGAGAGTGGAGAAAATAGAGCAACTTGGTTGAGAAATCATCTCAAAACTTTTATTAATATTGATGAATCAATGAGTATCCAACTCATTACATTAATATTTTTGTATTTTTTTCTTATAATGTTGATAATGAAAGGTGAAAAATGTTCTTAGGTGGAGCACCTAAGAAATTACTTGTGTAATAAATTATTGATAAAAATGATAATGAAGTTACCATTCATAAATTATTCCACTATCTAATATTCAAATATAAATTTTTTATAGGATCATATTTGATTAATTTATTTAATTTGATGTCTTATTTGGGAGAGATAAGAAATAAAAGCTACCATATTGGATTTTCATTATGTATGATATCATGAAGAATAATTATTTAAGAAGATCAACCCTGGAGAAGTTGTGAAAATTTTCCTATCTGGACTATCAGAAGCTAAAGAACCATTCTGGTGTATTCTCCATACTATAATATTGTGAAATATATTCCTGAAAAGATTTTCCATTATGAAGTTTATGTGAAGTGTTACCATTAAGGAATAGAGAAATCAAGAAACTGTTGTAATCATTATTTACATTGATATCAAATTTAATCATTCTAGTATGTGCTTTGAGATCATTTCATTATGAAGGGTTTATATTTTATTAATATAGTATTCTTTTTTATTAAAAATTAATATCATTTTACAAATGTGGATTAACTGAATTAATCAGTGAAATGGTAATAATGTAATTGAACCAAGTTCACCTATCCTTCCTGTTTCATTTAGAAGTTTTTGAATTATTTATTGAATTCACTGAAGGATTTTTAGGATGACTATCTTAAAAAGTTTTATATCACATTTAGTATCCTTAGCATAAAATTAATGTGAATAACACTTGAATACAAGTGTATGATTTATAATTTCATGTGGTATCATTATTAGTTTGTAATGAAAATCATTTAAGTTTAAATGAAATCACATTGTCTTCTACATTGAGTATATATCAAGTGGACATTGAGTTAAATGATGGATGAATGATTTCTTAGGAATGGATAGATACCATTTTCTAATGAAATTTTACTTCATTTTAATAATATGTATATAAAGTTAAATCGAAATTTTAAAAGTAAATGGGAGAGAGAAGAAAATTTTTCCACATAATGACACATTTTTTGGAGAAAACATTTCAAGGTATTTATAATAAATAAAAATCATGTGATTGAACTTCCCACATTGTGTATGGATTGTATTTGTTGTCGAATAATTTTCATTGTTTTAAAATGTTTTTAAATTAGATAAGAATATGTATTTAATTTCAATATAATGATGAAATTATAATGTTAATGGAGCTTGGATAAAGTCCTCAAATTTTGACATTCCAAGAGACATCTATTGAAGACTTTGAGTTTAATGGTGATTCTTGTAGAATTATTATGGATTCGTTAGATTACATTGAATGTCATGTTTGAATAATACTCATTCTAAATATGAAATTTTTTTTAATTTTTATTTGTTCAAATACATGTGTCAAAGGTGATACATTATTTTCATCAAATAAGATTGTGTTTTTTATGTAAAGAATATCTATGTAATTTGTATTTTCAAAAGAACAAAAGAATAGTAATGTATGTCATGAATTTTTTTTCTACTATATTATAAACATGAATGTTATTAAAGAACAATCAGATTTTTATTTTCATGATGGAATTGATAGTGAAATATGAAATATTATTAATATAGTATGAATAATTATTTGATGATTTTTGTGATGACATGTTCTTGGGTTTTAGTTAAAAATATATCCATCCGACTATGTTGAGTAGACAACCTCAACCTAGGACTCATGTGGGATACATAGGTCAATGATCCCCAAGGGAGGCCTCCCAGGTCCATCTATTAAGTGGCATAAAATCTAATCCATGTATCAAACCAGCTAATCTTGTTTATAAGACATAAGAGTAGTGATTCCACCCTATGGGGTTGAACATCAACAAGGAGAATGGTATCGGGATGTTCCGAGTGGGAGAGGAGAATAATGGAGGTACCATCATAGCGGTTGATTAATTTATGATTTCAATCACTATAGAGGTTTCAATATGGGATGATATTTGAGTAGTACTATTCACCCCCTTATAAAGGATGAACATATAATGAGGCATCCATTTGAGTTAATATTTAACGTATGTTACATCATGTTCCCTACTTATCATTGGACAAACTATAAATGTAGTTGGGAACCTTATAAAAATATCTTGTGATGTTATTATTATACCATCATATGTGATAAGGAAAATAGAATAAAAGAATCGTTATCCCAATAGGTCAAAAAGGTAAAGGGATAAAAAGTTGTGATTGGATTAAAAATTACCCAAAATATATTAACCCCCTTTTTTTGTTATTTATATACAAATATGGTCCCTTCAATCTGAACATTCAATTATTAACAATTTGTTATTAAAATCATTGTTCTAGTAGAAAACCGCTTCTTTTTTCAGGATGTTTTCAGTATTTTTGCCTCATTCCTTGAACATTCATTATGGTTCCATAATCTATGTAATATTAATAATTATTTAAATATAATATATATTAATTATTATTATATTTTTATTCATCCATTAATGTTATAGACATAAAAATGAATTACCTCAATCATGGAGATAGTAGAACGTATGTACACCTGAAAGATGTTTTCACTTTTTTAAGAATAGAATTAATAAAAGCTAAATTATAATTATTATTTCTATTATTATTATAAAATAATATAAATCCAATATATTAATCAAATTATTCCTTATTATCATCCATGTAAATATTAAATGGAAAAATAATTGCATCTCATAGTGTAAGAGGTAGTCCAAACGTACGGTTGACCAACATTATCATTTTCCAACAGATTGGAAGGTAGGAAGTATGTTATTATATAATAACTAAAATTTACTAATTATTTAATAAATATCATTAATAAAAATTAAAATCATCCTAATAACCATGTATGAGAGATGGATAAGGAAAATTAATTATGCCGCTATGTGGAGATGCAAACTGTTCATGCACACAAGAGATAATTTCACATCCCATTTGATGGAATTGAGGGTGGAAAAGGAAGTTTAACAATCATAATAAAATTTAAATATATTTAGTATTATTAATTAATTATTTAATGGATAATAGAATAAATTTATAGGAAGTATAATAAGAACAAATTAAATGATGTTGGGTAGGACGATTACATCTTTTTTGGTATGCCAACTTTAGATTCCTTCTTAAGGATGTTTGGAAAGATCATATAAGAATACCAAAACCTATAATTCTAGTATGGGGTAGTTTATAAGATAATGTATACGTTTTTGATAGATATATAAGGAGAGAAGTGGATTAAATAAGATAATTAATAGGTTCTATTTTATAAGAGAGGGGTGGGGCAGTCATAGAATTCTTAAAATATTAAAATATAATAAAGTTATTTGATATAAAAATTCTAAAAAATGTATATATATTTGATTAAAATATATTATTTGGTTGAAATAAAATCAACTAATAATATTTGGATAGGGTTAATAGGAATTTTAAACCATATCTTTCAGTATAATCCCTACGTTAACCTATTTTAACCTTAACCGTGGTAACATTTTTTCAATCTCAATGTGTTAAAATTTTAATTATAGGGTAATAATTGGCTAGAAAACGTAGAAGTGATTATAATTTAGACCATATATTATCTAAAATTTCATATTTCATGATTTTAGGATTTTTAAATTATTTAATAAAATTTAGTTTTTTTTAAATATCATTATTTTTATTTTTGAAACTATTAATTTAATTTTAATTTAAAAACATCATGAAAAATATGAAATTTTAATATAAAAATTTAAAAAACTAAAAATATGTAACATTAATAAATAAATTTTTTTGAACACTATAAATCACTCAATATATTCTACTTTTGATTTTTTTTAAATCATTTATTTTATATTTGTATTAAATGAACAAATACGGTATCGATATTACGTAAGTAGTTTAATTGTTTATATAATCAAAAAATTTATTAATAAATTAAAACCATGAAAATAAATAAATTATGATCAAAATAAGTGATAATATCTTTCCTTAACATACATTTGTCCTTATGTGATCATATAAGAGATATTTAGAAATAAGACAATGAAATTTCGAATTATTGTTTGTTTTAAATAGTACATATGTAATTTTTATTGAAATATGTCCCTTAAACAAATTAAATTTTTGGCCCAAGGTGATAATGGTCAATGTAACTACATCTAATAAAAATTATGATAATAAATGGTGACCTTAAATATTAGTTTTAGCCATGTTTGACCTTATTTACACATTATCATGGTGATGAATATTACTACAATTACTCTTCATAAAGAATAAAAATCAAAAGGAATTATTTATCAAATTTAGAGCAAGTAATTATAAACATGGGATAAATTTTTAATAATTCAATTTATATAAGTGGAATGATTTCATTTTAAAAATGTGCTTAAATAAGGAAGAAAATTGATGTTTATAAGAAAACAAATTGGATCATAAAACTAGATTTATTTTTATCCCATGAAAAAAACTAAATAAATGATAAAACATTTGATTTAACAATTAATATATAATTTTCATTGAAATATTTCTCCAATCGTGAATAATTTAATTTACTAGGATAAAAAAATGGTGTTCCGATAGAAACTAATTTGATGAAAAACTTTCCCTTTATTTAAAAATGATTTTAATTTTAATTTCTAATTAATTGATAAATACTGAATTAATTTTAAAAATTCCTAAATCAAACATTAAATTTATTTATTTATTCATATTTATACAAAAAAATAGAACTATTCGTTGGTAAAGATATTATTCAGTATAGTTCATTTAGATTCTAGGTTGTGGGTATCACAAGTTATAAAATAAATTATATTTATTTAAAAAATATATATCATAAAATCGTTGGGTTTTATTTTCTTCACCCATTAGAATTAATTTCATCCTATAAATTCTATCACTCTAATAAAAAAGAGGATGTATCTATTTCATCACATCTTCATATTCCCAAGAAGCTACATCAAATTTTTGATTCCTCTATATAACTTTATCCATTTGAGAAGTCATGTTTCGGAAAACATTATCTCCATGATCCAAGATTTATACAGGTTTTTATTCATATGAAATATCATGATCTTGTGGTAAAAGCTCATAGTTTAGTACCTGTTTGGGATTAGTAAGATTCTACCACATGAGTGATACATGTAACCTATCATGTGCTTCAGATAGGTTTTGTGGAATTTCAATGTGATACACTACCATACCTACTCAATCGAGAATTTCAAAGGGGCCAATATACATAGAGATCTTTTAAATTTTAATTCCAAATATCAAAACCTTATTCCATAGAGAAATTCATTGAAATGAAATTTCATTAACATCAAAATATAGATCTCATTGAAGAATGGAAGCATAACTTTTCTATCATATATAAGATAATCTTATGTAATACTAAATTGATTTGAATTTCTATACCATTTCCTCATATAGTTCAGGTCCCAAAAAATTTCATTCTGCAAATTTATCCCAACATGTCGTAGTTATGTACTTTCTACTATAGAGGGACTGATTAGGAACCATCTGAATGATCAGGTGAAAACTATTGTTTCAAGATATATTTACCAGATGAATGTGCTGATACAAAACACATTTGAATTCCATAAATTAATATCTAAACTTATATTCAAGGTTTTGAATTTTTCTCTTTTATTGAACATATTATAATGGTCAATAGGTAGTTTTGAAATATAAATCTATATCTTGAGCCTACTAAAGGCTTCTCTAGTGCTTCCAGGTAAACCTTATATCTCCATCTAATATAATAGGATGTAGTACTCTTGGTAATCTCATTACTTCCTTGATGTATAATCTAGAAATTTTATCATATGTGAAATATTATTTGGTAGAAATGATGTGTGTTGGATTTTTATAGATTTCAAATACAACCATAATAACATTTAACCATTTATTATTTTTGGGGATTCTGATGAAGAAATCTATAGAGATGTTTTCACATTTCCATTCAAATATGTTTAATGGCTGTAATACCAAATTATAATTTGTTCTCTTAGCCTTATATTTCTAAAATACTATGCATACAAATATGTATTATTAAATATCCTATTTCATGTAGTCCCACTAGAAATTTTATTTCATATCTCTATACATCTTCATACATCTACGATGAATAACGAATTATAAAATATGAGCTTCATCCAATAACTAAATCTTTGGGTCTATTATAAATAGATATATACACGGTTCCTAAACATTATAATTTCATCACAATAAAGGATGAACTTAGGAAGATTTATCACCTTCTTTTAATGCTATACATCTTTATTCTGCATCTGTTTAGTACTCACATAGATAGATGGTTAAACTTTCATCTGAGAAAGATAGGATTTTCTCCTTTCATAAAGGTTTCATTTTCCATATTCTACAAATATATATTTGTTATATCACATCATTCCTCATTATAAGAAGTATAGCATGGTCTTATGGATATAGAGCTTCATCCACCTTGTTTTCATTCAACGGATGGTAATGTATTGAGTAATAATAAAATATAATAAACTGTAGAAAATATTCTATGGAACATATATTTTATGATATACTTCAAACATATACGATATATATATGCCAAAATATTAACCTAAAATATAATTTAACAATAAATTAAATGCAAAAATCTATAGCTTCAAACTCTAAATTTTGGGTTAGGTAATATTTCTAATGTACTTTCAAATAACATGTGGAATATGATTTCACCATATATTTTTTCATGAGGAAACAAACTAGTACCTTATTTTCTACATCATTATTGATCACAAACCCTTATCCAATATAGGGTAGTGTGATTACATGTGATATAATCAACCATCTCTTTGGTTCTTTTCAATTCTATTCACATTCTTCTATCTACAAGAAATTAACCCCCTTCTGAGTCAACACGGTTAGTGGATTAGACAACCCAAATAAATATCTAACAATTTGACAATAATATTCATTAAATAAAACAAAACTACAAATTTATGTAACAATGTTTTTTCTAGGCCATAACTCAATAACTTCTGTCTTTGAAGGATATACCAATATACACTCAATTGTGATTATATGTCCCAAGAATGAATCTTTCTGAATCAAAATTCATAGTTTTTAAAATATTCATAAACCTTTACCATCTTCATACTGATCAACAAAACTATAAAAAAACCATAATTATATTCCGTTCACTTTTAATATATAATAATACAACATATAAATAAAAATATAAATTGCGAAAGGTAATCTATAATGCATTTATTCCATAAATCCATGAAGATAACATGGTAATTTGTAAGTCCAAGTGGCATCAATATAAATGTATAATGTTCATATCTCATATTAAAGGATTTATTTGGTATATACTCATTAAAAACAATCAATTGATGATATCATTAATAAAGGTAAATTTTTGGAATGTTATTGAGATCCTTGTAATTGAGAAAATAAATCATCAATAAACAGTAGGTGACAATTTTTTCATGATATTGATCTTCTAATGTTCTAAATAATCAATGTATACTTTCACTGATGTTGTTTAATTTTTATAAAAAATAAAATTTCCACCTGAAGGTGACACAGTTATGTTAATAAATCACTTATCAATAATCTAAAACAGTTTTTTTCTTCAATTACAATAACTCAATTGGGGTCATTCTATACGGAGGCTTTGAAATAGTTCTATATCTTGATATGATTAATGTTTAAAAATAAATTTCATTATTCCATGGAAGTCTAGGATAATCATCTAGAAAGACATCGAAAAAATCCTATAAATTTCGTATCTTCAAGTTTGAGTTTCTCCCCAACAATATGAGATAAATAGCCTTCATGGAAGGAATTAAGAACCATAAAATATAATTATTTTCCATTGTAAATTCTGTTTATTCCTCACATTGATATACAATCATAGGTTCATTTGGAATATAAAATATGACTTCTCATCCTTAACAATAAATATTGGATCTATATAAAGAATGTGAATTTGTTCCAAGAATCAAATAAAATTGAATTAAAGGGGGAATAACAATATGGTTTGAATAAATTTCTAATATATATCAATTGGATAGTAACTATACACTTGATATTTTACCATCACAATATTAAGAGTTTACTTAACTAACATAATATTAAATCATTGAGCTAGTAACATGATATATTTTATAAATTATTTTGATATAAAAGAGTGGATAGAGCTAGAATCAAATAGGACATTAGATATTATTTATTGAATTATAAGGGTACCTTTTTCCATGTCATTCTTGTTACCCACTTTAACGGTCATGATCACATGAAATTTCCCTTTGTCTTTTAGCTTATGTGGCCACTGACATAAATTATCATCCAAATATTTTAGATTCGATAACCATTTTGAATAGATTTGATACTCCTTTAATTTTATGTATTAGATCATGGGTGGTGCATTCATTTCCATATTCTTTTCCTCCACTGCATTAACTATCCTACTAAAAAACTTTCTATATCCAAGAACATTATTACCCAAATTTCCATATTTAATTGAAATTCAAATTTCATTGAATAAATTTCCCTAGTGTTTCTTCCCACATTTATGTAATGTAGATGGATTTAATTTTTTTCCACCATGTGCTTTATACATGTTTTCATGAGAAACAACCATATTTTTTATCTAAACCTTGGGATTGTGGTAATCATCAAAGTATACTTCAACCAAGAGTGTACATCAAAAAATTTCATCATCGCTTTTAAATTATATTATAGCTAATTCCATTTGGATAATAATTTTTATGTTACTAATAAATTGAGAGATTTTTCTTCTAGTACCAATGATAAAAATAAAATAATACCATTCATGTCTTGTAAAAATTTTCTCTTCTGTACCATTGGATTCATCATATTTTTCTTATTCTCATTGAATTACTACTATATATTTTTACATTGAATTAAAGGGAAGTAATTTGTGCAAAATATTCTCTTAAACTCATCCCATTCCAAGGAATCATTTTTTTCCTCATGTATACTATTCTTAGTAATTTTACACCATTTATGAGATTCACCTTAGAAATAATAAATTGATAGGAAAACAGGTTCATGTTCAAAGCAGTGTAAAAAAACTTTTTTCTCATTGTTTACAATCTATCAATAAACCACTTTTGAATTAGGTGATCCCATAAAAGAAGGGATATTTTTATTTATTAATGACACAAGAATGCATTTTTTATCCATTTAACATTTGAATGATCATCATGATTCATGGACATAGAAAGTTCTATGAGCCTAGAAACAAAATTATACATTACAACAATAATATAATTTTATTTCTCTAGTGAAAATAATTTAATTGTCCATCACATTCATTATTAGTACAATGTATTCGAGTTCAAGCCAGTGACAAGAACCAAAATTAAAATTGTATGAATCAATCTATAATAATCTGTGTGATATATAAAATATTCATTAAAAATAATTTCAAGGATTTATAAATCATGAAACATTATTATTAATCTATGTAACCTCATGTTTACCAAGGATACCCATGGTGATTTCCGAAACGTTACGATGCTAACATATACTTAGTATTATCCCCAGGAATTTCCAAAATATTATCTAATAATAGTCAACCAAAATTAGTTAATCCTTTTATATAAAACCAAATATTTTGAACTGTATATTTTATATATAAATATTACATTTTTTAGATGAAAATTCTTTTTATTTCACAAATACATGCCCCAGGACCGTAATTCATTAGTATCCCTAGAGACTAGATACATAATCTTCTTATTTAATGGATGATATTAAAAACCTCCTGTAATGATATTTCTATAGAGTAAAATTTTAGTATATACACTACATAAATAATTATTCATAAGTAGTTGAAGGGGAAAAGAAGAAAGGTTGTGCTAAGATTTATAGTAATGGTAAGCATGGGACTTAATAAATAATTATTATATGAAACAATAAGATAAGAATATGGGTATGGGAGTGCAACCATAACATAAAAAGTTCATACCTAATCTATTATTGATTCTAAAAATTATCCATGATATAAAACATTATCAATTAAAAAGCCATGTACCATTTAAGTGATAAGTCATTATAAATCAATCATAAATAAAAAGTTCATGTCATAAATGTGTGACCCCATCATAGGTATGGAAACTATTTCATATATGATGGTTAAACACCGATACCTTTAAATAATAGTGGATCAGGCATACAAACCCATTTCCCATATCATAATGGATCAAGAACCATTACCTATTTTCCACAGTGGATCCAACACATTGACTTGTTTCTTATAGTGAATCATGTACATCGATTTGTTCCCCATAGTTATCAATTGAGATATAAAACTTTACACAATACATTGTAGGAATATATAATTCTATCCCCATACATCATACAAAACCCCCATATATATATGAGCCACATAATATCTAAACATTCATCATATCATCTTATAATAACCCATGAAAGGAAACCTGTTTTATAAACAATTCACAATTTCATTATAACAATACATGTACAAAATAAATGTGTTTCAAAATAATATCATAATTATAATTATAAAACATTGGATCATATACTAAAAAATATTAAAACTAACATCAAATTATTTTATTATAAATGAAGATTCATTTAAAATATTCAATAAAATATTTCTGTGTAAAAATATCCTTTTCCCTTTGAAAAAACTTATTTAAAATAAAAATAAGATCTCAAAAATTAAGGGTAATATTTTCTTTGAAAATATCCCTGATGTATTATAAATTAATCTTCAACTTATTTAGAATTCATGATGGCTTATAATTATGTTCATGTCATATAATTTAAATAATGTTATTCCTTTCACACTTTTAGAAAATGACAAAAAGTACCTCATTTTGGAAAAACATTCCTTTCAATTTTATATGTAAAAATTAAAAAATGTGTAAATATGTATTCGAAAAATAATTTTCAAATAAAATATTAATTCTATTTTTTTACATGGGTATTGATGAAAAAGGTTTTTTAACTGAAGAGAGAAATATTGTAATGGATCCTTAAAAGCCTCATCTTAATATATTGAGTATATAAAGTGAATAAAATTAAAAGAAAACATGTATTACAAAAAAATGAAGATATGATATGATAATTTAAAGGTACTTATTAGAAAAGTTTCATATAATTTCATCAATATAATTTCAAAAAAAAATTACCCCGATTAAAAATATGATTGAAACATAAATCACTTCCCTCAATTCTTATCTTCCGTCATACATATTGGAACATCCTATATAAAAAATATATTTATTATAAATTTATTCAAGTAAAAAACATAAATCTATCATAAAATTTATTATTTACTTATGACATATTATGATCTATTTATTAATTTTTTTTATTAAAATCACTTCTTTTGGTGATAAGTCCTTAGTTTTTCATGAATGTTTTAGTTTAGAAGTCTTAATCTTTATAGTATGATCATGATTCTATTATATATTTAATAGTAATCATGATAACAATTTCATATGTATTAATTATTTATATATTTATTGTAATCTATTAATGGTAGTGATAGAAAAAACCATTACAACATTCTTGGAAATTATAGGTCATACATAGGAAAGAAGGTCATTTTCACTTTTTGATGTATAGAATAAAAGAAATTTGAATAAAAATTAACCTTTCCATATTAATTATTATATCTTATAAATAATATATATT
The DNA here is from genome assembly GCA_963277665.1 of Viscum album. Taxonomy (NCBI): domain Eukaryota; kingdom Viridiplantae; phylum Streptophyta; class Magnoliopsida; order Santalales; family Viscaceae; genus Viscum; species Viscum album. The sequence goes on from OY728157.1 coordinate 153,240,123, forward strand.
CATTAAATACATCATCATTACCATATTTTTAAATAAAAAATGAAAAAATAAGCACGTCGCTTCGAGAGGTTGTAGTCTACATGTACGTGTGAGCGACACCATTATTTTATAATATATCAGAAGGTAATAATATAGATATTAAATTATCATTAATGAATCATATTTATTTCAATAATATCATAGATAAATATTAATATCATAATAATATCCATCCATGGAATATTGAGTTGGAAATTGAATTTTATCGTTACGGGGAGACTGTATGTAGTACATATAAATGGGTGATAAATTCCCTTTCCATTTGATTGAAAAGATGGTGAATACATATGGATTCTTAATAATAATAAAATTTTAGTACATTACACATAAAAAAGTTATTTTTTATAAGTATTAAAATATATTAATAGAAATTTGAAGAAGAACACATTTAAATAGGTCTGGTAAGACATTCACCTCTTCCTCGATAAGCCTCATTTAGATTACATATTTTGGAAATTTGGAATAGTATTTTAAGAATAAAAATATAGGATCCCAACCTTGGTAATATTTAAGTCACATAAAAATTTAGGTTTAAGTCCCCTTTATTAGTCAATAAAAGGATTCATGAGAATATGATGGGATTTGGGGTTGTTCTAGAGGAGGGAAATGCCAAAAAAGAAGAAAAGATGTCATCTACTACATACTAAATAGATGAAAAAAAGGTCAGTATAAAACATGAACCATACAGATCGAGACCATGTGGCCTAAATTAAATTATACATATGTAGGAACACAAACACCATAGGGTTTTTCGAACATTGTGTGTGGCATGACCCCATCTTAGACTAAGGTTGTTGCACTGTTGGAGAATAGATTGGAAGACCATACAGCCAAAGCATATGACTCATTAAAAATGGTGGATTTATCTATTTCAATCCCATAGAAATTAAGACTTATTCCCATTTTATGTCTCATATCCTTCTTTATAATCCTAGGGTGTAGACTCATTCCTCCCAATCATCCTAATGGAGATTCGTCTTTGATTATGGGGCATTTGATGTGTTGTGGGTCAGAAATCAAATATCATAGTGATTCAAACACTCATAATTGTTATTAATTCTATAATAGTAATGGTGGAATTATTTTTATCCTTAAAAATACTTACACCATTATTTCTATAAAATATTCATAGATTGGGACTTGAAGGCTATTTGAACTGGAATCAAGGGTTGTGTTTGGGAGAGTACTTTTTTTGTACCTGATATCAGCCATCTTCCCATTATATTCCATAGTATTAAATTATATTCATGTGTATGTGGTATATTTGTTTTTGTTTTTACTCTTAAATTGTAATTATTTTTTAGGAAATGATAAAATGGGATTCAGAATTATGTGTGAGGCACATAAAATACCTTTTGGATCCATTAATGGAGGGTTTAGTAAGATTTTGGCCACCCATGGGTTGTTCCACTCCCTTGAACATGATAATTGGGATGTTAAATAATGAATTTAAGGGTTTAACATATTAAACCAATTTTATCAATGTTTATCTTGATATCATGTAATAAATGGGTTATTGGATTAACTTGAATATGTTAAATGAGTTATGAATTATAAATGGGTAAATATGATAAATGGTTAAACATACCTATACATGTTGTAAAATAGATCGAAATGGGTGAAAAATGGTTGTAATTTGATTAAATGGTGATATGGGTTTTATATGGGAATTATGAACATGTGTTTTCTATGAACCATGATAATTTGAAAATGAAAATGTATATCATTATTGTCATGGTTTGATAAAAAGAGTTACTCATGATGACATCAAATATGTGATTAATAGATTGTGTTAGGTTGGAATGATGTCCTTCGCCTTTGGAAGGCTAGGATGATGCTCCAAGAAACCTGATACATCATAGTTATTAAATGATAAACTAATCATCTTTACTATGTGGGTATGGACATGGAATTCCATATCATAATTGGGATGATAATTGAATTTTCTTTGATTCATAGTTCGATACATGAAATGATGCACCTTTTATTTCAACATTTGACCCCGTTAGAATACAGACCAGATCACTGACATGGGATGAATTGATTTTTATGGGTATGGTTATCACATAGACCGAAGAATAAGCATGAATATTATAAATATTGTTAAATAATGAATATTGGGGTATTTATTTTTTTATTTTTTTTATTTTACTTATGTATACATTGTTTTAGGATAGATATAATTGTAGACACCATTAGTGGTGGCCTACTATGTTGTACTCACACTCTTCTTGGGCCGATATTTGGTACATGAGCATATCTTCTGGTTGTAGGTCATGATAAGAATAAGGTTAATATATCGGATGTGTCATATGGGATTTGGGATTAGGTATGGATGAGGGAACCCGGTGTGATTTTGGGACACATTTTTTGGAGTGTATTTTGTTTCTTATTTTGGTATTCTTTTTTTTATTTTGAAAAACAATAGCTGAAGTGTTTATTTGTCTAGTTGTGTCCAATAACTGGTTTAGAGAAATGGTTATATGATTCCTTATTGAGGTTCTTTATAATTTCAGTTACTATTTATATATATTTTCTCTATTCTATTACTTTGGAAAAGAGGGAATATAATCCCTACACACCATATTATACACTTACTGCAAATTAGTTGCCTTTGGTATATGGGGATGCAAACCGGATTCCATTTGGTACACCAGCATGGGGAATCGCTTAGTGCAACATAGGATAGGATATTAAAAATTGGTATCAAAGAGGTTTTTTTCTATTGCATTACTATTTGGTAAAGTTATATAGGGGATTAGGATGTGTTAGGACTTTAAAATATGATTGTGAAAAGGAGTAGCTAAACCATGTACATAGAAAACACAGGTTCCCAAGGTGGGAATAGTGTTCATGATTCTTGTTGTTATAGTTGGATGTTACTTCACCTTGGGTGAAAAAAAATATTGTGTGATGTTATTATTTATTGAGATTTTATTCATGGTCTGACATGGCATAAAGTTTATATATTCATGTATCCTATTAGAACAGAAGGATTTATATGACATGAATCATTTTAGACACTCATGGATGAGCAGGTTATAGTGGGTTGTGGGTAACAAATAAGATTTTATTGTTTTCATCCAGTTTTAATAAAATAGTTTCTCATAAATGGTTAAATTTTTTTTAATTAGAATGTGCTAGATTTAAATTGGTAAATGGGGTTCAAATTAGAAATACTTATGTTTTTTTAATGTAAAGTGGTTAAAATCATGTCTAATGAAATATTAGTGATTATGTAAGTTTGGATTAAACCATGATAGTAGTGATCGATGATAAGGATTGTTGAGAGGAGTTATAGACAAGTGATTATATTCATTAGGATAGTGTACATATAATGGACTGTTAATGGATTTTAGTGAACACTTTTTGTGTAAACTTTAGAAATTAAATGTTATGTGTTTTGATAAGTGATATTTAAAATGTAGATAGATTCTTCTAGGATGAAATTTACTAGTTGGGTGATAAGAGGAAATCTTTTATAATTCACATATAGTAGTAGAACATGAACCTCTATTGTTCTGATGTGATATATGGGGGAGATGTTGCATGAGGACTTTTCATGTTTTGTACAGTTTATGTAGGGTGACCCGAGGTGGGATGCACAAATTATGTTTGATTTAACGAGAGTGTTTCATCTATAGAATCCTCCAACATTTTCCCAAGAGGGTGGACCCAATGAACCAGTGTTCTAGATTAGGTCTATCCAAACGATACTAGACCACATAAAGATCCCACCATAGAAAAGGGTCCAGATGAGAGCTTATATTTTTTAGGCCCAGTTGAGAGTTGGAGGGATATTTAGGATTGAGATGAGAAGTTATAGGGCATGGAATAAAATGACATACAAGATAAGTTCATTGAAAATTTTTACCCTGAAACTCTTAGGAAAAGGAAATTTGAAGATTCCATGTGATTAATTCTGGGGAGTATGTCTTTAATGGATTATTCTAGTAACTTAATAGATTTTCAACCATTTTCTCTATTGTTGATTGGGTATGATTCAGCAATGGATAGATGTATATAGGATGGGCTTAGATGTGAGATAAATTCCTAGGTAAATATCTTTCATTTGAAGAGATTTTAGATGGTTATATATTAAGCTGTCATTTTTTAGGGGAATGTGAAGGTTGTTTTTATTGGTGGTAAAACAGTTTTAGTTGTGAAATATAGTTCTATATCTTCCAAGATTTGGAATAACTTTTCATGGAACTTCATATAGGGTGGTGGTAGATAGAGTGGATGAGGGAGATGATCTACATCTTAGGGAGATAGTAATATCATATTATATTCATGATGTATACATGGATATGTCCATGGTTAATTTCCTAAAAGAACTATGAAGTAATGAGACAATGGTAGAATGTTTCATATAATTATATTATATAGGAACAATGGGAGAGGGTAAATGAATTGGGACCTAGGAGGATATAGAGCTCCAGAAGGGGGGTTTCTACCATGTGTCAGTCTGGTAGTTGGAGTTCCATCGACTATACTGATCTAGGAAGGGAAAATGTATTTTAGGGAAAGAGTACCCATATCATCAAGTTAGTGCATCTCATGGGACTTATATTAGATCCCAATGTATACTGATACATAATTTTTCTTGAAACAGGTTGCAAGGTTGGCCAAAATGAACCCCAAAACTCTTATTATTTGAGATGATTCATAGATTCTAAATTGAAGGATTTTTGGGCCTGAATCAAGGGTCATTTTTGTGTGAGTAATTTTCTTTGAAATAGTGGTAGGTTTTTATATAAGTTATATCAAATAGTATTGATGTTTATTCATGTATATGTGTTGTGGTTTTGTGCCGCTGTGCCAGAAATATTATTCCTTGGTAGGAAATGATAAATTAGGTGTCTAAATGTATCACCCTGACCCCAAAAGGCTAGCGTCAGAGCATTATTATGTATGTTTGGTATAATCACAAAATATCACGTTTCGAAATACAAATAAGTTTAGTATCCTTGGAAGTAATAGATACATTCATAAGGTTTACATTATATCGTAAAATGGAAAACTACAACAACTTTATTTTCATAGAGAACACTGATATCCCATAGACTATTCCTGCATGTCAGTCATAATATACTTCTTCACCTCCTAGAAAAAATAAAACATAGAAATGGGTGAGCGAAGATTCTAAGTAAGGATAACAATATAGATGAAACTTTTATAAATTAGTATAAACATTTAAGGAAATGTATAGAACTAAAAAATATGCCTTATAAACATTAAAATTCGCATAATATGGAAAAGATAAAAATCAAATAATTCCATTTACTTATTCAAATGGATATTCTACTAATCAAATAATCACATGAAATATCAATAGCCACTCTCATAATGATGGAATGCATAATTCCAGACTACATAACCACATAGTCAAAGGTCTTATGCGAAGACTATAAATAAGAATTTATCAAGGCCCTGTGTCAAGAAAGTAGTTTGTCTCATGAGACCTACCGATGCATCGAGGAGCTATAGCGGGCTCCAACCATCACTTACTAAGTCCAATGCATTCATCATATGAAAAATTGAAACATAACATAAAAATTCGTATTAAAACATTCTTATGAAATGTCAATACATTATCCACACACCATGAATGGTATAAAAATAGAACATCCACAGTCAAACATAACTCATTCAAAACAATATAGAAGATTATATTGAAACAGATTATCCTCAATCGAGAATAATGAAGGATATTGACAAAGATGAAAATAGTCATCAAAACTATTTCAGTGACATATCCCCCTTTTTATTGAAATCGTTTAGAAGACACACTATTTTTCAAGAATCCATTTAAAAAATAGATTTTTGAATCAAAGTGTCCCATACAACATTGAAACATTTGAAAGGAATTTTAATTTTAAAACATTAATTTCCATATAAATAAATCCTTAAAACAATTTTTAAAATATTGACATTAATGAGAAATATTTAGAATAATAAATCATTAAAAATTTTAAAAATGATATTTTAGTTAGAGTTCTCATACCACAAGATAGACACTTGAATACAAATAATTTTGTTAATCAAAACTTTATAATATCATTGAAATAAATGGATTCATGATATACTAGGTCAAAGTACATTATATACACCATATTAATGTGAATTGGTGTATAACCAAAAATAAGTCTCAATGGAATGTAAATTGAGATAAAATATATTATAATGATTGTATCCTTAGGTTAAAGATAAATCAACGACATAATTATTTGTGGAAAATATAAATACACTCATTATGATTGGATATGCAGTGTAAATTAATCATAGGACATTCACAGATATTGTTGTAAAACCAACACCAATGAATTGAATGTTTAACTCAATAAATGGATATTGGGTTAAAATTACTCTTTCCAAGTTCATATCGATGATTGGAGAATTTATAAACGGAGTGATTACGTGTATCAAAAGTATATCCACATAATTTAATGGTATATCATATATAAAGAATCATTATCATGTTATATTTTTTATTTACATTAATTACATGTTATTATTATACCCATCCAAAAAATATTGTATTGAAAATCAATTACACTGCGATGTGGAGATGTTAAGTTGTACGTACACACGTTTGGGGACTTCTCATTAAAAGGATGGATAGAATAATGATTATGGTTGTACTGTAATTATAATAATATCACATTATATAGAAAATATTGGAGTTATTATTTTATAATGGAAACAACAAATAAAAAGGAAGTGGAAGAATAATGGAACTTGAAAGAGGTGATGAAATATTTACCTCTTCTTCAGGTTCTTCCTTTTTATTTGATCCAAATGGCTCTTTATGTTGGATTTCTGATTAACGGAAGGCCACTAGGATGAATGTAGGACAGTTCAAATGGTATTTGAGAAGGGGTTGGCCGAGCCAAATAGCTTTGAAGGTGTGAATTAGAGAGAAAGGGGAGTTCCCTTTTATAAGAGGGGTGAGGGGCACCTTAGGAAAAGAAAAAAATATTATTTTATAATAAAATTATATTCGGATTCTAATGGCTCAAAATTTAATTATTTAATGGATAATGTGGGTTTGGGTCAAAATCCAATCAAAAAAATAAGTTTTAGATAGTTTTGGGTCACTATATTAACCTTATCTTTTAGATTTAACTCTTTGTTAAATAGTTTGACATTTACCATGTCTCTTTGTATTTTTATATTTTTTGGTTAATAAACATACAATATACCATAATGTGAAACCCAAATGGTTCATTAATGATACATATATAATTATATATATCTTTTTTCATATCCTTATACTTTTAGGAATATAATATCAATTATTAATATATATCTGTCTTTAAAACTCTTTTATGTCAATTTTGACAGTATTTGGTATTTTGTTTTTTCAAAATTAATTCCAGGATTATTACATTGAAAAAAACTCATCTAACCAACCCTAATATGTAAAATTATCCAATAAAATTAGTGTAATTCATAAAAATTCTATAATTACATTTATTTGGATATTTATAATATCAAATATTTTAATATTTCATTAATTAGGTAATTAGTGCATCATCATTGTGTCATAAATAAATTAAATTATTTAATGGCTCATAAAATGTAAATAAAATACCATTATGTATGAAATAGTTTTATCTTTCTTATAAATACTTAAAATCGAATTTATCTTATGTATAACTATATATTAAAAATGGTTTAGTTTTGATGAATTGAATTTAACACTTAAAACTCTTCTTTGAATTAAATAATAATAAATGTTTTAATCTAATCGAAGTGGACATAAAGAAACATATTTTATTCCGAAGGTTGTTTTTGGTATAATTAAGCTTATCCAATAGAATTATTACATGTGTTAGGGTAATAATAATATCATTTTTACCCTTAATAACCCTATTTACTTTTAACCGTGGTAAATAAAAGTCAAAAGTTACTATTCAGAAAAAATAATTTTTATCTTGTTGAACCACATTTTACTTACTGATATCATCCATGTCCCTCAGGTTTTTTAAATTCAATTCAAAAAATTGGTAAAAATATTTTTTATTCAAATTTTCAAAACCTTTTAGGAGGTGGGTAAAGATGGTTAAAAAGTTAAATAAAATTTTTATACATATAAAATTATTTTAAACCAACTTCAATGAATTACATTGAACATATATTGGTATTATGTATCTATTTTTACCAAAAATAAATTTAAATATGATAAATTATTTTATAAATAAAAATTTAGTTTTAAACTATAACTCAAAGTTTTTCACTATTCATCAAAATTTGAAATTTTTAGAAAAATACATAAAATTCACCCTAAGATAATTTCAATATTCCAAATCCAAAAATGAAATCCATTTCTGAAGATAAAATTTATAAAATTTCAAAAAGTTGGTATTACTATTCATAACAGTTAGTTTGATTGGTCGTGATGTGTTAGAATCTCGAAGTTGAGTACAATGCAAGCAATTACATTATTCAAAGGGAAACGTACCATAGAAGATTTGGGTATTAAATTCTCCCCCTGTTGGAAATTGTGTCCTTGAAATTTTTAAAATTGGGTTTGGGATCATAATTGAAAGCCTCAAATCGGAAATAGAGTCAATAAAACTATCCCTTTAAATGAAAGAAAGAGAGTTATAAAGGTCACCCGAGACAAACCTTACTAGGATTCCATATAGGGAAACATGAAAATGAAAGATAAACTCAGTGTCATGTTCTAATAGAGCGGGATTGAAAACTTGACTTGGAGAAAGTTAACAATAAGAAAACCACAAACATGTGATGTAACAAAAATTCATTAGTTCCCCTGTAGGAAAAGTAAATGGAAAATGTTTTTTTTATTTTTGTTACATTTCATAAAGATTAGGAATATATTTATGAGATTAACTAATAACAAAAAGTGTTATACATTCTTTTTAAGTAGAGTTTCATTATTTATTAAATTTCTACCACTAACTCTTTTTTTCAAACAATGAGTATTCAAGATGACTTGGTCAAACCAGAAGAGCTAGAATCAACTTGTAGAGAATCACATGATCCACAAAGGACAAACTATATATTTACCTTGTCTTTAGAGATTATTCAAAACCAAAATGGTTAGTACAAGATCTGATGATCCCCCAAAATGAAATTCTTTTAAAGAAAGAAACACTAATATTAATTTTCTAAAACTAATCCAAAAATACCACAAAGTAAAATAAATACCATTCAATAAAAAATTGTTCTTAATGTACTTCAATATAATCCAAACTAATATTTAAACCCAAAACATAGAAGAATTTTGTTATGTAGTCTTCCATATTAAATTGTATCTCTAAATGATATCGACTACTCTTAATGTCACATACTTAAAATTAATTATCCTAATCACATATTCTCTATTATAGGTTATTCATTTCCATAAATAACCCAAAACACTATAAATCCACAATAAAAACATAGATAAAAATCCACCATTACTCCTCAAATAAAATCCCATAGGATTCTATTTTACTTAGTCATATAGTGTTCCCAACAGAGCGAACATCTTCGAAAATAACATTTATCACTTAATCGCCAAATAATTATCCTATAATTAGGGTATTCATTAGAAATGACATAAGATCCCAAGTCAATTTAGTATTGAGCAATAAAATCTTTTAACTACAAATAATTAGTCACACAATCCAGGGACTTCACACAGTCCAGTGGTAGGCTATAAATCCCAATCGCACTCTGGTTGTGGGTTCGATTCCCACAGCTTTGTCCGATGCAATCAGTTGTCACAGGGTCTGCGTGTTTTCCTTTTTCAAAAACTATATTTTATAACATTACCAAAATGAGATACATTTTTTTAAAACAACCATAACATAATTTAACCATAAATTTTAGCTAATATCTTTCATTTTTGTCTCAAAATATAATAAATTTTAACTACCTCAAACCTAATTATCATATATAACCATATGGTTATTTATAATTATATCCACAAGAGAAATGATAATTTTTTCTCAAATATCATTTCACATGACAAACTGGAGGGTTACAAATACAAGTGAAAATTATTCAAAAGTAATCCCATAAACAATAAGCACTAATACTTTTAAACATTTTTACATCCATTTATTTCCACAGAGATTCATCCTTGACCATGAAAGTACCCTATAGAATAGGTCACTCACTCGAGTAAGGGAAAGGTCCCCTAAATTTATGGAAAATGACTATAAATGGATTATTGGGACCATTTTAGTTTTCTTCCACATTACTCTTCATTTTTCCTCGCAATTATTTACTCTATGTCCTTATTTTCCACACGTAAAGTATTTCATTGTTCCATTGAGACACTTTCTTGGGTTTCTAATTCAACATTTCCTACAAGATGGAAAATGAGGATTCTTTTCAGCATGGTCTCCACTGCTGGAGTTCTTATCATTCATCACCTTTATCTTCTTTGATTAGTCCATGCATTGGTTAATATATATGTTATTGATCATAATTTTGGAAAACTAATTTGGCATGAACATGATATGTTTTATGCCTATCAATATTCACTTTTTTTATCATTCCACCATCGTTCCCACCTTGTACATCATGCTCAATGTTACTCTGACTTCCTTGGAATCCATCCATTGACTAAAACCAGAAATCATTGTGGGAGTAACAGTAGTCATGAAATCTTGTATAGAATATCAAGACACAATATTTTCAATATCAATCACCTTATTATTAACCAAATACATTTATTCCAATCTTATATTAAAATCAATAAAATAGGTTTGTAAAGAAAATGTAAATTATCCTATTCATATCACACAGGAGTGTCGTAACCAAGAGTACAAAAAGGCTCATTGTCTTGAACCCACTCCTATTCGAGTATAGCTCAAAGAGGAGTTTTTGGGTTTAACCCCTTGGTAAATCTATGCTAGAGCCTCCAATACCTACTCGTATCCAGATATGGATGTATTGCATGTAAATTTTACAATTTCTCTACAATACCAAAATATTAGGATGTTTTCTATACTAATCCTCAAAGTCTATCTTAGGGAAATGTGCTCTAATAAGAGTTTATCTAAATATAGTTTCCAAGTCTTTTACTAAAATAATACTTATACCAACTATAACTCCCCAACACCAGAATCCCTGAGTCAGTGCATTATTACGTATCATTGATATGATCACAAAAGATCAAGTCTCGAAAGATTGGTTAATTTAGTAGCCTTGTAATTACTAGATACATTCATATGGTTTACATTACATCGTAAAATGAAAAACTACAAAAACATTTTTTCCATAGACAACACTAAGATCCCATAGACTATCCTTGTAGGTCAGTCATAATATACTTCTTATCATCCTGGGAAAAATAAAACATAGAATGGGGTGATATCTGATGCTCTGTATGCATAACAATGTAGCAAAAACATTATTAAATAAGTATAAACATTTAAGGCAATGTATAAAACTAAAACAAAAACCTTTTAAACTTGAACTTTTTTATAATATGGAAAATATAAAAAACAAATAATGTCATTTACTTATTTGTAGAGATATTCTACTTGTCTAATACTCACATGAAATATTAATATCCACTTTTATAAAGATGGAATGCATAATTCCAGACTTCATAACCACATAATCAAGGCCTTGTACCAATACTACAAATAAGATTTGTTCAAGGCCTTGTGAAAAGATAGTAGTTTGTCTCATGAGACCTACCGATGCATCGAGGAGCTATAGCGGGCTCTACACGTCACTTACTAAGTCCAATGCATTCCTCATATGAATATTTGAAACATAACTTAAACATTCAAATTAAAACTGCATACGAAATGTAAATACTTTATCCACAAACCATGAATGTTATAAAATTAGCACATCCACAGTCAAACATAAATCATTCAATACAATATAGATGATTTTATTGTAATATATTAACGTCAATTTAGAATAATGAAGGATATTGACTAAGATGAAAATAATCATCAAAACTATTTGAGAGAAATATCCACCTTTTTCTTGAAATCATTTAAATGACATACTGTTATTCAAGAATCCATTTAAAAATATATTTTTTAATAAAAGTGTCTCATACCACTTTTAAACATTTAAAAGTAATTTTTATTTAAAAAAATTAATGCCCATATAAATAAATACTTGAACCCATTTTCAAAACATGGTCATTAATGAGAAATATTTAGAAGAATAAATATTTGAAAAATATAAAAATGATATTTTAGGTCGAGTTCCTAACTAAAAGAGAGAAACATGAATAAAAATAATTCTGGTAATCATAACTTCATAATATCATGGTAATAAAGGGATTCATGATATACTATGTCAAAGTACATTATATACACCATATAAAAGTGAATTGGTGTATTACAACAAAAAAGTCTCAATGGAATGTAATTTGAGATGAAATCTATTTTAAAGACAGTATCCTTAGGTTAATGATAAATCCATGACACAATTATATGTGAAAAATATAAATACACTCAATATGATTGGATATTCAGTGTAAATAAATAATAGGACATTCACACATATTCTTGTAAAAACACCACCAATGAAGTTCATGTTTAACTCAATAAATAGAGATTGAGTTAAAATTACTCTTATCAGGTTCATATTGATGACTTGAGAATTTATTAATCGAGTGATTATGTGTATCAAATGTATATCCACATAACTGGGAGTGTAAATAACTAAACAAATAATAAATAGTTATTCCACACATAATCATGGAGGACAATAATCAATGAAGTATGCGTAAAGCCCAATGAGTGGAAATTGAAATTCAAAACTCCCTTACCGATTTGGTAACTTATGAAACATACACCCCATGAAAGAAGGATCATGAAATGAAGATTTAAATACCCATAAATTAATGTATATTACACAAACAATACAATCATGGGTAGTACATACACCACACAAAAGGTAGTACTGTCAAATATAGCATGAATCTCACAGGAATAAAATGAGATTAAAACCCCTTACATCGTTGTAATCAATATAGTCATATGAAAAAATGATAATAACCACCAAATGAATCAAAAAATACCAGTAATATAATGATAATCATGATAATATATATCAAATGTAAGTACACTATACACCACATGCAATAAATAAGTCGTGAACAATTGAAATCTCATGGAATTAAAAGTGATATAAGAAACCACATACTTGTTACTTTTACTTGGTCAAGGGTATCTTAAACTCATTTATAATTGTGAAATAATTTTTATTAAATTATAAAATAATAATATACATTAATATGATATAATATATGATCTTTTAACATTTTGTTGTTAAAAATATCTTAGTATTATTGTCATTTCGGGTTTTAACAGATTCTTTTTCTTTATATTCTTTTTACTTAAGTAATGTTTGTTATGGATAGGATATATCCTAATAAAATTCAGAATGATATTATGTCTTTAAAAATTATTTTTAATCATCTAATGAAGATTAGTCTTTAATGGATACAATGACGAATGAATCTCATCGCGTTTGTGGAGACGGTAATCCGTACATACTAATAAGCGACAATATCATTATTTTGATATTAAAATAATATATAATTGAATGTTATATTATATATACAAAATCATTATCTTGTTATATTAATTATTTACATCCATTACACATCACTATTTCACTCATCCAAAAATTAATGTATTGAATAAAAATTACACCACAACGTGGAGACGGTAAGCCGTACGTATAGAAGTATGGTGACATGTCATTAAAAGGTTGGATAAAATAATGAATATGGTTGTACCATATTTATAATAACATCTTATTATATAGAAGATAATGGACTTATTATTTTATAATGGAAACAACAATGAAAAAGGAAGTGGATGAAGATAGGAACTTGAAAGAGGAGATGAAACGTTTACCTCTTCTTCAGGTTCTTCCTTTTGATTTGATAAAAAGGGATTCATAATTTTTCTTTCAGATTAAATTAATGCCTCTAGGATTAATTTTGGACAGTTTAGAGGGTATTTGGGTTGGGGTTGTCTAAGCAAAATGGATTTGAAGGTTTTAATTGGGGAGAAGGGGAGTGGGTGCCCTTTTATAAGAGGGGTGAGGGGCACCTTAGGAAAAGCTAGAAATATTATTTTATAATAAAATAATTTTCGGTTTCTAATGGCTCCAAAATGAATTATATAAGGGATAAGGTGGTTATGGGTCTAAAAACACTCAACCAATATGGTTTAGACTGGTTTGGGTCACTATATTAACCTTATCATTTTGATTTAACTATTAGTTAAATAGTTTGACATTTACCATGTCCCTTTGTATTTTTATATTATTTGGTCAATAAACATACTATATACATTCAAAATAACACCAAGTGGTTAAATAATGATACAACTATCATTATATAAGTCTTTTCGAAGAACCATATATATTTAGGAATAGAATTTCAATTAATAATATAATATTCGTATTAAAAACACTTTTATGTCAATTTGGATGGTATTTGGTATTTTGTTTTTTCTAAATTCATAAGAGAATTATTAAATAAAAAAATTAACCCACACTAATATGTCATATTAACCAATAAAATTAATGTAATTCCTAAAAATACTCAAATTACATTTATTTGGATAATTATAATATCAAATATTTTAATATTTCATTAATTAGGATATTACTTCATCATCAATGTGTAATAAATAAATTAAACTATTTAAAGTATAAAAAATATAAATAAAATACCATTTTGTTGTAAATCTCTTTATATTTCTATTGAATATTTATAATCTAATTTATCTTATGTATAACCCTGTATTAAAAATGGTTTAGTTATTAAGCTTTGAATTTAACACTTTTAACTCTTCTTTGAATTAAATAATTATAAATGTCCTAATCTAATTGAAGTGGACCTAAAAGACAAAATTTTGTTCCTAATGTTGATTTTGGTCGAATTAAATTTATCAAATATAATTAGGACACCTGTAAAGGTAATAATTATACCATTTTTACCCTTAGTTACCCTAATTATTTTTAATCATGGTAAATAAAAGTCAATAGTTACTATTAACCAAAAATTATTTTTATCTTATTGAACCACATTTTACCTAATGATATCAACCGTGTCTCTCAGTTTTTTAAAATTCAATTAACAGAAGTGGTAAAAAAAATTTATTCGAATTTGCAAATTCTCCTAGGAGGTGGGTAAAAGACTGTTAAAAAGATCAACAAAATTTTTATATATCTAAAATTATTTTAAACTGACCCCAATGATTTACATTGAAAAAATATATTTATTATTTATCTATTTTGACCTAAAATAAATTTAAAATAAATAAATAAATATTTAAATAAAATCTCAGTTTTAAACTATAACTCGGCGTTTTTCACTGTTCATAAAAATTTGAAAGTTTTCAGAAAAATATCAAAAATTCACCATAAGATAATTTCGATATTCTAAATCCAAAAATGAAGTCGATTTTGAAAGGTAAAATTTATAAAATTTCAAAAACATGGTATTACTATTCATAATTGTTAGTTTGATTGGTCGATGTGTGTTAGAATCTCGAAATTTCGTATAATGCAAGTTATTAAATTATTTAAATGGAAACATACCATGGAATCTTGGGGGGTTACAAAAAATGATGTGTTCTACCTTTCATGGCATCATTGGATATATTTATTGAGAGTAGACATAATATATGTCCACCTAGGGGGTTTTCCAGTCCCTTGACCATGATAATTGAGTTCATAAATGGGGAATTAATGGTTTATTGGGCTAAAATAATGCGAACTATTTATAGGATGTTAAAATGTGATAAAAGGGTGGTAGGATAAAAATGAATATGTCTAATTCATAATTTTTTTAAAATGGGTAAATATGATAAATGGTCAAAGATACGTGAACATATGTTTAAATTGATTTAATGTGGTGAAAATTAGTTGTAATCTTCATAAATGGGGAAACATACATTCCATGTAAATTGGGAACATGTGAACGTAAAGAAAAAGGAAAATTTTAAAATGGATAGGTATACCCCTGTTATTATAGTTTGATGAAAATGTCCACCAATACTAAACTCATATGTATAATTAATGTTTGGTGGGATGTGTGACTTAATATTTTCTCCCTTGGGTGGGATAGAGTAATTCTCTATGTTCCCCGATGCATTTTAGTTTTTGAAGGATGAAAATTTATTTAAGAATCAATGGGTATTGATATTGCCTTCAATATTGTGGTTGTGATATTCATACATTGTGTTCCAAACCCCAATTGGATACATTGAATTATTCCCCTCTTATTTTGACCAATGTCCCCTATGTAATATGGTTCAGATGATTGTAATGGGCCAAATAATGCTTGAAGGGCATGTGTATTACTTGGAAATGAGAATAAGTATGACTAATTTAAGTTTTTTTAAATAATTAATCCTAGGATATCTTTATATTTTATTTGGTTTACTGTACTTCTGTATATTCTATCTTAAAATTGGTATTATTACATATAGTATTGGTGGATTCCTGTTGAGTTGTACTCACACAATTTTCAAGTTGTTGTTGGGTACCAGAGAAGACTACATGGTTTTAGGGTAGGATAAGGTCAATAACCCAATGGTAGATAGATGTTATGATATTTGGGATAGAGAATGATTTATGGTACTAGATGGGGAATCTGTAACCTTATCAGGGAGTGTCTTAAGTGTCTTATATTTTTCTTATTTTTTATCTTTAGACTATCATGATATGACATGTTTATTTGTTTGGTTGTGGAATGTACTTAGTTTAGGGAAAATAATATTTGGTGTGTGGTGGTTAATTAATATCAATATTTATTTATTTATTTATTTTTGTTGTTTTCTTACTCTTGTAAAGAGGGTATAGTCTCTCTATGTACCTCATTAGACCCCCACTTCTTGTCAATGACACTTTAATTCAAGGATGTGAATCTAATTCCATGTGTTGCATTGTATTGGGGAACTATTTTTGTGGAACTAGGAATGGTAAATTACCAATAAAACCTCTAATTCATGTATTATGAAGTTTATAAGATTTTTTTATGGTTTTGGTAGATTTAGAATGTCTAAAGTGATGTAAATAATAGAGTAAAGAGGTAACCTATTATAATTGCGTAGAGATACCCTCATGGAATTTTATAAAATATTATAATATAATAAAGTTATTATTTATCCAAATGAATCCAAATGATCAGTTATTTGAATAGAAAATATTATTTTGTTCAAATTCCATCAACAAATAAATTTTTTTTGGGTTTCAGTGGAGTTTTTAACCTTATCTTTTGGTTTTACCCCTTAGGTATATTATTTTTAACATTAACCTCAATAAAGTCTTTCTCAAACTTAAAGGTTTAAAATATTATTTATAATGTAAAAGTTGATTCATAAATGGACATTTTATGATAATTTAAACAATTTCATATCCAACATGTCCTATTTAATGTTTTTTTGGTGTTTTTAAATAAATTAAAAAAATATTATATTCATAAAATATTATTAATGTGATTTCTGACCGTATTTATTTAATTTAACTTTATAGACATCAAGATAAATTTTTCAATTCAGGTATAATACTTTAACAAATCACAAATATGTTATATAAATATATAAAATTTATAGATCTCTATAACTCACTCAATTTTTATAATTTGAATATTTTTAAAATCACTTAATTTAGTTTTCAAAGAATTAATGAAATACTACGTTGGTGTTTCCTAAGAATTTAGGTTTATTATATAAAAAATAATAATAATAGATAATTTATTATCATTAAAATAATTTTATTTCTCTCAAAAAACCATTAATATTCATTAACAACATCATTTTTTCACTTTTTGAACAAATAAGATAGATTTAACAATAAGAGAGTGACATTTTGTATTGTTATTTACTTTAAATATTTTATAGGTAATTTTCATGGAAAAAGACCATTAAAATTTTAAATTTAAATTACAAAGTGGTAAGGGTTTAATTTCATTCATCTAGTTTGAATTACATTGAAAAAGGGTGACCTAACACATAGTTTTAATATAGGCCAATTTGATTTACCCTTTACCATGATGAGAAATTTTTCCATCATTACTATTCAAAATGCCTAAACATAAAAGTAACATATTTACAAAATTTTAATCTCTTGATTCAAAATAATTATTGTATCTTTCATAATTAAATTTCTCTAATTGATAGAAATTTATTTTAAAAAATGTCCACTAAAGGAGATGACTATTTTTTTCAAAAAATACATTTTTAAGTATAAAACCGGATTAATTATTATCCAATTCCCAGAAAAAAAATTAATTATACGTTAAAAGTTTGATTTAATATATAATATATATATTTCATTAAAATCTATAATCAATCTAGATTAATTTAATTTATTATGATAATATTTTCCATTTATTCAAACATGTTTTTCGAAAAAAAATTACCTCATTTTCAAATGATTATATTTTTATTTTTAATTAAGTGTTAACTAGTGAATCAATTTTGTACATTTGTGAACCATATTTCATTAATTTATTTAATCTTATTCTTACCCACAAATCTAATGGCTATGTGATAATTGAATACTTTTTTATGGTTCATTTAAACGAGGGGTTATTTGTATCACAAGTTATTGAATAGTTTCAATTTATTTAAATATAAATATATCCTAAAATATGAGGGTGTGAGAAAATAATTTATTAAAGAACTTATTAAACAACATCACATGATGAAATGTGCTTAATTTTTCTATATGGGTACCCCTAGAATAGATAGGATTACAATTCCCATTTCCATAGATTATTTTTTATACTAAATCAAATTGATATGTAGGAAAGATAGTTTTGTATCACATTGAGAACTTGTATTCACAGTTTTCAAATTACTTGGAAATTATCCCTTTTAAATTTCCCTAGAGTTATTAGATAATTATTACTCCTACTAAACATGTTTCTCTAGGTTCTGTTTGATATTTTCCCATCATAATTTACACATATGATATAAAAAACATCTATAAATATTTTAACATTTTTGATAGATTTAAAAAATTAAGCATATTGAATTATATTCATTATAATAATCCTTTCTTGTTTATTGACACGTCATATTAGATAGATATCACACAATGAGTCATGGGAAACACTTAACTTTTTAATTATTTCTACTTTAAATTTTCAATATGTTTTCAATGAGTATTGCATGACTTCATCTAATCCACCCCATAGAAATATATTAGAAGACACAGGCCATTAATTTTCTTTAGTCTAGAAGTAATATTCTCATCTAATTATTAACTCAGTATATGAATTATTTATAATTCAATATGTGTTTAATGACTTATTTATCTTATAATACTATAATGATCCCAATGATGTATTATAGAAACATGGATCACATTAATTCTCAACAAAAATCTCCCTTATGGATTCATCAGAATCAAATTTATTTGATTGTGATGATTTCTTAGACCAATTAATGGGTCTCTTCTACATGAATACCTTACTGGAATACTTTGGTATCACAAAAACTTCTAGTTTTATCATATAGATTTCATCCACAAGGTTTCTATCAAGGAAATGTTTCTTAGTTTTTATTTTAAAAAATTTATTGTCAGAGAAGGTTGTTATGAGATGTAAAATTTGAAGGGATTTTAACATGGTGGTTAATGAAAAGGTTTTTCATTTTCTATACCTAAATATCAATTGAAATGTTCATATACCAATCATGCCTTATCGGTATGAAAATTTCCATCCATTTATAGTTTCTTATATAATTACCAACAATTAATTTATATCAAATAATGAAAAAAAATAAAACTTATAATAGAATTTTTATAGACAGAATAAAATTCTATGTTCTTATCAACATTTCAATTTAACCATGTCAATATTTACCACATTATTATATGATTCATTATTCTTATTGAATAATACATCCCATAAATTGGTGGTTATAAAACAATTTCTTGTTAGGTATTTTTCATATTTTGTTTGTTTCTATGTAAAAAATCATCCCGCTATATATTGTGATGTTGAAAATTACTATACCAATTCATGTTTATTTGAATAAAATGAAATCATAGAGTTATATCTTGTTACCACTATCTCCATATAGATGTGCTTCTCACATAGAGAAATATATTCAATCACTTGATTAATATGTTTCTATATCAGGGTTTTTTATATATTAAGTAACATAGGATAATTAATTGTGGTTAAATTTTGGTTTTTATAGATGATTTTTTGTTACTAAATTTATCCTTAACAAAAGGCTTACATAAAAACACTTGAAACGATGAAATAATTTATTTGTTTCATATTATAAATTATAAGATATTCAGTAGTCATTATAATATTCATATGCTTAATGTGTTAAATTTTTTATTTGACATCTTTTCTCAATAAGAGTAATGGAAGACATGGAAATGGAAAAGGGATATAATCAGTCGTCCTTTTAATAAAAAAATCACTTTAACATGTATTAAGAAGAGTGAATTTAGGAACAAATCCCCAATAAATTTTAAATGATAAATGAATTATTGGTTATGATATTATCTGGCTCACTCACTCGAGTCTACCATTATTCATTTACTATGTATATAATTTACTTCTATTTACATTCTTAAAAATATCTTATTGTAATATCTTGAGTTTTATTAATTTACCTCAAGTTTCTCATTTTAATTGTAAACATTTATATTTTGAAAATTAATCTAGAAGCTTTCCTGAAATAATATCCTTAATTTATAATATTTTCTTTATCATAAAACATTAGGATTAATTTTAATAAATAGTAACTTCAAGTTATTATTTTCAGATATTATTTTGATTATTTTATTAAATAGTAACTAAGACATCACACGATTCGGATGCGTGGTATGCCTGAAGTAAATGTTTGAAAAAAATAAGTATCTTAAATATCACGCACACACATTTTTCTTGAAAAAGTGGAATGACTTCGAAACATTGGCATAGATCAAAAATCCAAAGGAACATTTGAGTTTATATGTTAGGTTTTACCGTATGCAAGACATATTCATCATCGATGTCATCTAATTTTGAAAATGTTGTCGCATATATGAAATTAATAAAATAAATTAATTAAAGAAATTATTTTGTTTTAGCAATGCAACAACCTACTTCTTCTTTAAATATATAACTAAAGATTTTTTTCTTAGGGGTATCTGATAAAACATGGAGAGATAGAGGACATTAGAGGAGAGTGTTCTTGCTAAATGTTGATGGATCATGTTCAGGACATGGATCTTTATGCAACCAAATATCATGGATGTTGCCAATAATTAAAGAACAAAAGTTATTCAACTACAGTCAATCCAAAATCGAGGAAGGATGTTTTGTTTTTGATTTACATCAAGATGTCAGAAGATTGTAGATCAATTCCATGAATTAAACTAACATGCACATCATTAGTAAATAAAAAATGATGGAATCATTTTTTTTGTTAATTTCAATTTATCCATATTTGTTTATCTCCTATTACAAAAATGGATAAAAGAAAAATAGAAAATGACCAATGTTCATTCTTCATGTTTTATAAATTATGGATTTCTCCCATATTCTTTTATTGTAACATATTTGTATTTATTTTGGCCAACAGTTCAACCAATACCAAATTATAGATCATTTTGTGACCCTACTTCATTGTAACAGATAAAAACTATTGGTGCGAAATGTGATGCTGGTTGGAGTTTTGTAATCGATGAATATGGTGGGTAGATTGAGAGAGGAAAAAACTGAATTAAATTTAATTTTCACAGGTTTTTGTATTGATGTAGACAAAATGTGTTGGTTTTCTGATCCATTTGGTGGATGTAATCTTTTGAGAAATCGATGGAGTGGTTGTTCAAACCCAATTCAGGAGTTGTTGGGAATAATTGAGGATAATGGTATAAAATCAAGGTTATGCTTGAACCAGGTGAGAATTGCTGGAAAATTCTGAGCAACATGACAAGTAAATCATGATTACACACCATGTGGGGCCCATTCAGTACTGGATAGGGTTTCAATATGAAGATAATTATTACAGGGTGTGTGACCCCAACCACAAGGTGTGTGACCCCAATCTCATGGTGTGTAACCCCTCCCAGTTGGCTCGATGTGTACTTTAGGATGTACATGAACATGTGAAAAGTTATCCAACAATGTGTCACATTGTGTACTTGGACACAGACATGGCCAGGGGTATACATTCTGGTACACATACATGACCACCATACACGGACACGACCAAGTGACATGAACATGATTGCTTATGTCCATACATTCTTTTTACTTATTCTAAAAAAAATTTAAATATTGGATTTTGTGTTGTGTAAGGATTTACCGCATGGAAAGACTCAAGGATTGGTGGACAGTACTTGTACCCATGGTACACGCCATGTACCCCTCCAAGATTTCTTTTATCTATTCGTTTTCTTCATTTGGACTAGTATAGGTTGATTGGATTCCCTTGGTCCTTTCTTATGAGGGTATAGTGAGACAATGCATCTACATCATAGGATTTTTACCCCTTCTAGATGCTAAGTCTCAATTAGAGTTATAGTTTCCCTCCTTGAGACTAGAGTGAGATCCTCTATTATCCTTTGTTCAGTAGGTGGGGTTTGTAGAATCAACATGACATCATTGAGAAGGGTGTTGATTCCCCATCAATAAGGCCATATCCGTAGGGTTTGTGGAATATTTGAAATATGATCACCTACATAGTAGTTGATTTATATTGGGTTTGTCATGTCCCCTAGTGGTTCTAGACATGACCCTTTGTTTGAGTGTCAATGTCTTCTTTGACATTGTGAGACTTTTTGGATAGGGGCCAATGATATAATCTTATTCTTTGAGTATCTGAAATGATAACATGACCCATGGATTGTATTTTACTAGAACCAGCTTTAATTTGAGTAGCATCCCAGGAATAGTAGTTGGTTATGATATCCTGATGAGGTAGTGTCATTATTGTGTATATCTGGCTGTCTCATTTATACATTTACTGTGATATCATATATTCAGGTAGCAATAATTTTTGATTCGTCTTTAGTGATTTTAGGGTGGCCTATTGGATATTTTTTCACTCACCCCTACATGAGATTATCTGACATGTGACATGTATTATGAAAATGATGACCCTTTTCATGGTGTCCTGGGAGGACAAGAAGTTTCTAGAGCATAGATGGGTCTTATCGAATAGAGGGGATTACTGGGATCCTTTATTTCAATTTTTCTTCACCCTTGGTGTAGGTTAGAATATTTACCTTTTTTGGATGGGATTGTTTTTGGCCCCTTTTTCCCCTTTCAGTACATTACTATCATACCCTATTTTGGGATCTTAGATGCATTAATGTATTGTTTCACCTATTTTACATTTCAGTATTATTTAATCATGGAGATGTGTTTGTTTCTGTACATGTACATTAGTAAAATGCCTCCCATTTTTGGGATATTCCTACTCACTACTGGTTGTCATCTCCTTCCCTATTAGAGGCAAGCTTGGGGTATTCACAGGTCAGACCACTGTGGGTTAGGTCATGATAGAGGGTTATTAGAGGGAGGTCAGTTCTAACTTTGGACCGGAGATTGTGAGATTGGTTTGGGGAAAAAATGTTTACTATTTTGTTTTCGCATTTCCAACTAGGGACTCTAGTGTTGGTGTGACAACTGACATATCCATACACCAAGACTCTGATCACCTCTCTTTTGAATCATTACTTGTATAAATTTGTCACATGGAAATTTTTTACATGCATCATATTGAAATGGGTTGTCATTTCCAGGTCCATCATAAGTCAGCTACCAAGATATACACTTTTTACCATGGAACATCATGTTTTATTTTAGGCTAACTCCACACGGATAGAAAGGTGTGATCCCATTCTGTGATCATTATCATAATCCACCTAGTGACGAGGCATAAGTATAAAGTCTATACCTAATATAGAACCTACAGATGGTTTACCAACTATTCCACCACACATTGAGAAGTAGCTAGAGTTGGAAGTACCAACTGAGGATGCACATAGGTTGAGTGTCTTTCACAAGTTTCAGAATTAGTGACTTCCTAGGTTTGAGGTTGAGCTAGACCAGTAGGTGGATGGGGACTTTTTAGAGTGAGAAGATCATGTTCTTAAACTTATGATGATGCCTAAATATCATATGGGTGTCCTTACAGTGAGTATTCTCCAAGGACCTTTTGACAAATGGTGTAGCTGGGTGAATTAGTTTCATGATGAGAAAACTCTCTCCTGATAATAATTTGATCATCTCTTTATGGTTGACTTCTATCTAGCCAAATTGTGATCGGTATGAATTTTGAATATTATATATATATAGTAGGGAAGTATGACCACATGAAAATATATAGTAAGGTGGAATGATATCTCACTTTACACTTTGGATATGGTGCAAGATTAGTAATTCATATCTCAGACTCTTGAGTTTAGATTATGCCAAAAAATCTGGGCTTTAGCAGTATCCCTTTACATTTCCACCTATGCAAGGGTGCATGAATGAGCCTTGGTAGTGGTGAGATTTTTGGAAGAGTATAAACAAAATGTGAGTGCTTGATGTGGGTACCCAGTAGTTGATACCATGGTAACAAGTTGTCGATGATAGTCGCAGTGATCCAAGTATGTTAGATACTTTGGGAGATGCTCCCAAGACATAGGGTTTGGGGTGAAGGGAACTCATGGTGGCTCAAATTAGCCATGTGAGAGGCTGTGTTTCTCCTACACCTTTCATGGACATCGAGCTCAATATTGTCAGAAACATCATACATATAATCGTTAAATGGATGAGAGACCACTTATATAGAGAAAGTGGTAGGAGATGGGTGGTTTGCAGGGCTGTGGATGTGGTAGAGTAGTCAAAAGGGAAACCTGAAGTGGCCAAAGTTTCAATTTATTACCCCCACCACCCCAATGTTCTACATCAGTTTAATGGTTTCGGTGGATAGGGATGAGTCTAGATGAAATGTATAGAGGCATATGACATTAAAACTCCAGGGATGATATGATGTACAATTTGTGTCATTTCTACTTTAGATACAATATTTATTGTCATAGGTCTGTTTCATTCCTTTGTTTCCAATTCTCTGGATTTAGAGATTCCAATTGAACCATTGGCATGACCCTTATGATTAAATACTTTGAGAGATGGTGACTAAGTAATTATTAAAAAGTTCCGATAGTGAGATATGATGATTGTAGGAGATAGTTTTGTATGGGATATCTTCATTGTATCAATGAGTCCTTACGGCATCATGTAAGATATGGATTGGATATCCATAGTTCTTTCCTATATCGACTATTATTTGTGGAGGATGAGGCGTGTCTGCAATGAGAGTATGTGGTTTTCCTTTGTGGGTTAAAAGGATACCATGGAAGAGCATGATGAGATCTGACACACGAGAGTGCAGTCAACTACTCACAAGTTTTCTAGCCCGACATTTTTGAGTAGTGTATTCTTTAGGGTATCTGTTTCTTGCAGTGGTGGTCAGGTATGAGGAAATGATTCCTAAAGACATACTAGGTTTACCTCGCCACCATGATCTATACTTATACATCAATATTCAACCTGAGACAACATGGTATATGCAATAGCATACCAGATGGCTCATGTAGAGCTTTGATAGAAGATGGTGTAGTTCAAGGACTTACATGAGAAGGGATTTGTGAGATCAAATTTTTTTCCCTAGGAAGCCCTAGTGTTGTTCACCAAGAAGTAGAATGTACGCTTGAAGTTATGTGTAAATTACCAGTGCATTTTTCAATTGACCATGAATAGTAAGTATCCACTATCAAGGATTTATGAACTCTTTTATAATTCAAGGGCGGTGCAATTTTCTTGAACTAAACTATTATAATTAAAATTTTCCTTGTGATTTAATGAAATATATTATTATGTAATATTGTTATTAGAAAAAACATGAAATTATTATTTTTTATTATATACTTTTATATATAAAGGAAAAGTATAAATCATTAAAATTTATAATAGATCTATTGAACTCGTATAACATGATTTGTATAAATAAAGTGTATTACCAAATTCAACTGACACATAAAAAAGTAGTGATGAACTAAACAACAAGGATCGTATCCTATAAATACCCTTTATTATAGCTTCAGTGGGAGATAAAATCATTGGTCTTTGTCCTTGAAAAAATCCAAAATTTAGATCCAAAAACTTAATCTTGTGTGAATCAATTTATTGAAGAAGTTCAAGCTTATCAGGATCACAAACCAAACCATATGCACCAAACCAGCCCATGAAAGTCTCACCATCAAACACAATACTCTTAGAGAGTTTTCTGGCATATTAAAGGTATATGTTTGAGGACCCAAGAAATATAATTATTTATATTATTTTTTATAGAATAATGAGTATATTATTATCCTATTATTGTTACTTTATATATAATGTTTTGAAATAATAATGCACAAATAGTATTTTTGGGAAATATTAAAATTTTATTAAGTAAATTATTTTGATGAATTAATGTATCTTTTAAATAAAAAATATTTTAATAATTATTTTTTATTTAATAATTTTTAAGAAAAATTTAAATGATCCTATAATTTTTGGGAAGTCAAATGAAATTTTAATAAGGGTTCAAAAACTATTATTTTCCAAAAAAAAACATAATTTTGCAATAAATATAAATTCTTATTTTTGAAGTGAAATGAAAATATTTTGGAAACTATTTGAATAACATGAATATAATCTTTGTAATTATAATGTCAAAATTATCCAATGGATAATTTTTCATAATTTACTAAGATAATTGAATTATAATGTAAAAATTAAACACCATATAATTATATGATATATAATATGACATCATAATGATCAAAAAGTGATGTAATAAATAATATAAATTGCATATATGAAAGAATAGAGGTTTTGGTTTAAAATAATTTGAATTTATGTTTATTTTATTATTTTTAAAAAGACATTGTGAATCCTCCAAAACCATTAATATGTTTTAACCAAAAGGCCCAGGAGTGAATCAGAGATCCACCCCTACCAAAATTTATTAAATAAAATAAAGTACAAAGTCAAGCATCAGAAGGGGGGTTTGAAAAGACGGGAGAACAACTTACCACCCGCGTCATCCTCAACAAAGCGCACACAACACTCGGGAGCAACAAAGGACCATTCCGAGCATGACTCCTCAATGGCCTTCTTTGATAAAGCATCAGCGACCTGATTGGACTCCCTGTAAGCATGGGTCACATCAATGACAATGAGATCAAGAAGACGTAGACATTCAATCCAATGAGGCATTAAGACCCAAGGAACATTCATGGATCGCTTCTTGAGAATGTCCACAGCCACCATAGAATCTGATTCCAGCCATATAAATCTCCAGCCAAAATGGACAGCATAATTAATGGCTTTGATCATCGCCCATAACTCAGCTTCAATGGCAGAGCCCTGCCCAATATAATGATAAAAACATCCTTTGACAAAGCCCCGATAAGTACAAAAGACGCCGCCACAACCCGAAGGTCCTGGTGATCCAGCCACCGCACCATCAACATTGATTTTCAGCCAGGAAGGAATAGGAGGAATCCATCAGATATATTTTAGGACCAATGGTTTCCTAGGTCTGCCGCTCACACCGAAGTTCCTCAAGACAATGAAGTCATTCAAACCATTTTCCATGCACCCAGTTTGTATCTTACAGGCAGTACAAACAGACCTGTGAATAGCTCTAATACCAGAAAAAAAATTGGGCGTGGTGTCCTCAAAGAGTTGAGCATTTCGAGCCCTCCAAATGAACTCATGCAAAGAGGAAACTGCAACCATAATAATATTTCTAACCTGATCACTGCATCGGCCCGAAGCAGCAGACTGGAGTAGATTATCCAGAGAGGTGACATTCAAACAACACCCAGTCATATCTTGAATATATTTCCAAAGCCTGGAAGCAAAGGAGAATGAGAAAAAAAGATGATCAATAGATTCCACAGCCGCGCGGCAGATGGGACAAGCCGAGGCCATGTGGAAACCAGCTCTTTGAAGGGTGCAGTGGACTGGGAGTCTTCGTTTCCAGATTTTCCATAAAAGCAGGTAAACGGAAGGCGGAATGAAGATAGTCCTGTATGCAAGCAGCCACCGAGGAGTAGGAGTCTGCCCATTATAGAGGAATCTGTACATATCTCGTGTGGTAAGGATTCCATTGCTACTCGATTACCAAATAAAGGTATCACGGTCCATGTACCGATAATTGAGAATTTCAGATTTAAAATGGGGAGGGATGAGCTCCAGAAATTCCGGACTGGCAGCCTGCAGGTCAGAAATCCGAGCAGTTGACAGGTGGGAAGGGATCTGGACAGCCTGTTGAATAGGTCTGGAAAGCCAAGGAGTGGTCCAAATATTCAGCATTGAGTCCCTACTGACCAGCCATTTTGTGGAGGCCGAAAACCCAATAAAGGAAGACCTCAAAGTAAGCCAGACAGATTAATATGTTTTATGTTTTTAATATAATTTCATTAATTATATGACTCACTTCCACAAAAACAAGTGTATTATTTTATTAATTTACACCCATGTAATTATAAAATAATAAAAACCACTCCCATTTTTTAAAAACTATGGCGAAAACTAGGGTATGGTTTTTGGTTTTTTTATTTTAGTATATAGAGTCCAACACCTATGTTTGAGAAATAATATAGAATTACCCACTCATTTCCTATATAAACCCACCCAATAACCCATTTCAATTCACTCAAAACACTTCGATCACAGAATTAATCTTCCATACATTATCTATAGTTCTCTCAAGTTTCCCCCAAGCACTCAAGAATATCCTCTATAACATTTGGAGTCACACACTCAAGTGAGGGACCCCGACTTCTCTTCTTTATTCACATTCCATTATTATCATATACATTATCTTTATGATTAATAATTTTGGGAGATTTATTATATTGTACCTATTAATTCCCATATTATGAACAAATTATGAGAGACCAATTTCTCTCCTATTAAATGATTTTATAAAATTTTAACTGACATTGTTATGCTGTCGAAATGTCTCCATGATTTTTCATACCAAAAAAACTATGTTGTGAATAGAATTACCATTTCCTATCAAAGGGGTTCACCTTTATACACTAATAATTCTTTAATATGGGTCATAAATGAATTTATATTACACTTCTTGATCATGGAATAAAATATTATGATGAATGAATATATGTTTTAAGATCTATATTAAGCACTTAAGCATGAGAGTGGAATTGAAAGTGATGGGTGCACCCAAAATTATATAGTACTCCAATGCATTGGCTATTTCTTAGTCGCATGAGACCACATGGTTGAAGGAGTGAAACTAATTCATTTATGGTACTTTTATCTTCATTATTTATTTGTATTTATCCTTTAACTATGTTTATGTTTATGTGTTTTAAGTTATTGCGTCATTTCCGAGGTTTCCCTATGATTATCATTATATATCATGTATTATTATTCGTTTTCAAGATTATCAGTCCTTTTATTCCCCAATGATATAAAATTTTGAAACATGTATTATATTATTCATGTCATTCCATATTTATTACCTTATTGAGATTTATATCTCACCCATTTATTATGTTTTTCTTGAGGTTTTCCCATGTAGTTTTAAGTACAATAATATTAAGAATGGTTTCAATAAAGGTGATATATTACATATTTTATGTTGTTATGTAATGTACCTAATTCCCAAATACACAGTACTTATAGATCATCAAGGTTATATTATGTGTAATATTATATATTAAATCATGAAATAATGTTTAATAAAGATAAGTATTGTTATAGTAGGTATTAGAGAAACATTTTAGTTATTTATGGGATTAATATTAATAAACTATAGAAAAATCCGTATGGATAGAACTACGCATAAGAAAACATACATATTTTTACGTATAGGGTATGTGGATTATCATGAAAATACATCCTTATATGGAAAATAAATTTGGATATGGATCTGGTACAGATTGACATAGTTGTAAAACCCGAAAACAACACGTTGAATTAGACTTAACTGAGAACTGGTGTATGACAACGGGCCTTGGTGCACACGTAGTTTTACACTTTTGAGGGATTTGATTCTGTAAATTTATAAGATCATTATAAACCATTCTTTAGGTACAACTAAATATCCATAAGAATATATGTTAGGAAATAGATTGTGGACAATATAGATTGAATCCTAGTAATTCATATGCTATGGAAACTACGAGTAATTTATTAGATATATATTTAATGTCATTGGATAAATTGATATATATTTAAAAGTTTAAAAATAATAATCCCAATGTTTTCATTTTATTCTCGCCAATGGAGATACATATGAGGAATCATGTAAAAAATCAATGTGATAGG
The DNA here is from genome assembly GCA_963277665.1 of Viscum album. Taxonomy (NCBI): domain Eukaryota; kingdom Viridiplantae; phylum Streptophyta; class Magnoliopsida; order Santalales; family Viscaceae; genus Viscum; species Viscum album. The sequence goes on from OY728157.1 coordinate 153,270,487, forward strand.
AAATGTGATGACTGCCCGATTGAGATACCCAACCCGATGGGAGTGGGAATCACAAACTTTATGATAATAATATCTTTAATAACTATGGTTTGAATATAATCATAGATCTGATGGATTATCCAAATACCCTAAATAAAGATCAACATGTTATTGAGACATTTCTGTGACAAAGGCCTCTGACTTTAAATGGGTCATTTGATCCCTTAATCCTATAACAATATATCAACACCATCGAGATGTTCTTCTCCATAATTCAATGTTTGGAGAAGGAGATGGTTACAATGAAAACTTATTATAATGATGGGGAAGTTGATTAGTAGTGTACATTGATCAAATATTCTAATGTCTAGGAATAGATCCAAGTGATGGGGTTGAAAGAGATTCACAAAAAATTTTGAAAAATATTTTCCTAACACTTTTTGACTTAAAATGGAAAAGGATTTAATTTCCCTAAAACAAAAACATGATGAATATATTAGGGTGTATGAGGAAAAATTAACAATACATTAATTATATTACTGTAACATTAACATTACCCCTGAATGCAATGTGGAAAACATCTTTGGTAGGAAAAAACCTAGTATATGAAAATCCATGGAGATCTGTGACATTGTCAACTATGAGGATAATGTTCGGTGTTCCCTAAATTTAAAATTAGATATCAATAAATCACATGGTTATAATAGGGATAAGACGTAAAAAATAGAATTTAATTATATATTTATGATGGAGAGATATTATGGTGTTAAGAAATTTCATCATCGCATTGGTAAAAGGTGTGGAAAGAAGTACCCCCCATTAATTGACTAGGTGGGGCGATGAAATGATTTATGTGAAGGAAGGAAGTGAACCTAACTAGAGAAAAAAACAAGAGAAACACACAAATTTATATGAGTATAATAATTCTATGGTCAACCCTCATTGAATTTTTCATTGTTTCAATATTATGGAACCATGGCACTTTTCAAACCAATTCACTAAGCCAAGGGTTTTTAGGAACAACCAACAACTTCAGAGGTAGCAAGCGTGATATTTTTCTATCACACCCACATAAGTGGAACATAAAAATGAATTACGGAAATGTATATTTTTATTCATTAAATAATATAAAAAAGATAACTTTTTTCCTTTTTTATACACATTACTTCTCAACAAAAATGGTTAGTAGAGCTATTCAAACAGAACTATAAATCATGGAAGTAGAGATGTCACTAAAAAATATAAAAGTGATAATTATTCAATCAAAAATATATAACTCATCCATTTTCAAAATTTTAGGGATGAACATCCATGTGAACTTGGTCATACTCTATTGGGTGGAATTTGATGCAATTCTTGGTATGGAATAAATTTCCATGTACAGATCCAACATAAATTCCAACAAGAAGGAGATCACTCTTCATATCCTGAATCGAACTTCGATTATGTACATGTGCCAGGAAGATGATAAATTTTTTCAGCACCAACATACCAATCCGGAATATTATTTACCTACTACCAAGAGCATTTGTCTCAAATTATTGAATCTAAGGAAATAGTCCACCTTTAAGACATGCCCATTATAAGGGAATATGGAGATGTTTTTTCCGAGAAATTCACCGGTCTTCCACCTAGAAAGAAGGAAGAATTTTCAATCGGTGGTATACATTGGGAATTTACATTATCCAAGACTCTATATGAATGGATATTATGGAACATGATGATCTTAAGAAACAAACTCAAGAAAATTTGGATAAAGGTTTTATATGCCCAAGTACTTCAAAAAGGGGCTCACCAGTCCTCTTTGACAAGAAAAGGATGGGTCAATGCGACATTGAATTAATTATCATGAAATCAAAAAGATCATGATAAATAACAAGTATACAATGAAATGGATTGAAAACTTGTTTGATTAGCTACATAGGAAAAAATACATCTCAAAGATGGATATGTGGTAGGGATATTACCACGATATGGTGAAGTAGGAGGATATCTTCAAGACTACTTTTTGTACAAGGTACTGGCACTATGAGTTCATAGTTTTTTCCATTACTACTCACTAATGCTCTAGGCATCTTCATGAAATTTATGAATATTGTCTTTATATATTACCTTGAATTTTTTTTGTTAGTCTATATTGATGATATGATAATATAATCCAAAGTAATATAGGAGCATGATAAGCATCTACTCAAGGTTATAAAGACATTATAGAAGGAGTTGATTTATTCCAATTATAAAAAATGTCTGTTTTAGATAATAGAAGTCACATTATTAGAGAATATCATCACAAGAATTAAGATATCTATGGATACTTCCAAGATATAAGAAATTGAAGGACGTTTGAAGCCAACATCATTGATATATATATCCAAATTTCCTTGGATTATCTAGGTGTTATCATTGATTTGTGATAAATTACCCATGATTTTCGGACCCTATAACCAAGTTAAATCAGATAAGATTCATGTTTTCATGGAACGATGAATGTAAATATAGCTTCATGGAAATAAAAAAGAAGGTTTATCACTATTCCTAAACATAAACTACCCATAGGTGGAGAAATTTTCATGGAATTTTGTAATTAATTGATGAAGGTATTGGGATGTTTCTTAATGAAGAACAACAAAGTCATGGCCAATGATTCAAGGAAATTGTATTTTCACAAATAGAACTAAAAAATGCATGACATCGAGTTTTTTTTGGGATATTTTCTTTAAAAATATGGAGGTATGTTTCATTGGGGAGAAGTGTGATATATATACAAATAAAAAAATACTCTAGTATATATTCTCATTGAAATTGAATAATATGCACTAACAAAGATGTTTAGAGTTGATCAAGGTTTATGACTACTCAATCCACTACTATCATGTGAATGTGAATAATGTGGAAGATTATACAAGTTTAAAGTATTTAAAAATTTTATAATTAATGAGAATTTATAAAGATATGATCACATTACACAAGATGAGAATGGACATGGGAATTATAAATGAAGGATCGTCATCAATCCTTTCACAAAATATTGGTCAACTATCTTTTTTGGAAATGATAAATGGTTCACATAGAGTTAATGTGGGAATTATGATGAAAGTGGAAACTATATGAAAAAATTTATCCACAAAGCTATATATTAATAAATAATAGTTGTAAGATTTGGGTCATGACTCTGTGTACTACAAAATCTCAAGCTAAAGAAGGAACTATTGGATGATGAACCTAGTTCAACTTTATCCATCCATACATGAAGCATAAATATGTATCAGTGTATTCAAGTGAACTATTAGTCAGGAAATATGAAGAAGGTGATCATGAAATATACATCAATATGTCTTGTATATTAGAATGTGAATGTATAAGGGAAAAAATCTAAGTGGATGATGTAGTGATTACCCATAACTACATGGAAATGGGAAAACGTCATCCTAGAGTTTTCACTAATCTTTCGAGGACATCAAGAGGAAATATTTCTATTTTGGCTATTGTGGATATTCTTATAAAATACTGCACACTTCACTGTGATTTGAGAGGATTTATCACTCGAACAACTTGAGTGGATATATATAATAGAAGTGGTGAGTATTCATGGGACACCACTTCCAATTGTATTCGAGAAAGACCCCCAATTTACCTCTAGGTTCTAGAAGAGTATCTAAAATGCTCTAAATACTATGTTGAACTTTATCATGAATTAGCACCCCAACCTAATGGCCAATCTAGTCGGAATATCTAGAAACTTGAGGAAATGTTGAGAGCTTGATCAATTGACTTTAAAAGAGCATATAACCAAAATATTCTTTTGTTCAATTTCTAAAACAATAATTGTTTCTACTCAAGCATCCAAATGGCTCCATATAATTCCCTTAATGGAAAATGTTTCAGAACTCCAACATGTCAGGATAAAGGAAGAGAATTTATGTTTTTAGGACTTGAAATAGTCAATGAGATGGTAGACTAGGTCAAAACCATTCAGCAACACATCCAGGAATCCCAAAATTGACAGAACAGATGTGTTGAAAATTGTTGATGAGACCTAATGGTTGATGTTTGATTCATGGTATTCTTATTCATATCTCTAGGGAAGAAAGATAGGATATTTGAGATGATGGGAAATCTTAGTCCAAGATAAATTGATCCCTTTGAGATCCATGATTACATTGTAGCAGTGTCTTATCCCCTATCACTCCAACCAAACCCGTCTCAAGTACATGATGTATTCTATATATTCCTGTTGATGAAAAACATACCAGAACCCTCACATGTACCCAATCAAGTATTGATACCATTGGAGAATGTACATTCTTATATGGAGTAGTCAGTGAAGTTTTTAGATCAATGGACACAATTATACAGAATAAGACAATGAACCTGGTCAAAGTGTTATGGAGAAACTAAAAGTTCGAAGAAGAAATGTGGGAACCAGAGAATTGATGAGTCAGAGTCACTATCATCGATTTTAGTGTGGGAATTGAAAATTTAAAGGGTGAAATTTCTAATTTTGGGTATATTTTAACAACATGAATTGTTATAAAAAATTACTCTTGTGATTTAATTAAATATCTTATTATGTAATATGGTTATATAAGAAAAAATTCACTTATTTTTATATTCCCTATAATATTTAAATGATCAATAAGCATCATTATAATTGATAATATAAATGCTGGAAATTAATCACATGACTAGAAATATAAGATTTTAATAAATATAGTTGACATAGAAAATTGAAGTGATGGTCTCAACCAGTGGGATTGTATCCCATAAATCCCATTTATCAGAAAATAAAATTGGGATGGAATGAAGGGGATTTTTGATCGACCATTCCAAATTTTAGATCAAACAACATAAGAATGAGATGAACCATTTATGGGAGAAGTTCAAGCTCATCTTGATCATGACCAAAACCATGGGCACCAAACTAACCCATGAAATTATCACTGTTGTGTGCCTTCCTCTGAGGAAATATGTTTTTGTATTAAAGGGATATATATCATTACCATAAAAATATGATTATTTACATTATTTTTTTTAATTATTAATATATTTTCATTTAATTATTTATACTTTCTAAATGATTTTATTTTGATAAAATAAAATAAAAATAGTATTTTTGGGTAATATTAAAATCCAATTAAAGAATTTAAATTGATAAATTAATGTGTTTTTTAAATAAATAAAATTTTAATAAATTTTATTATAAAATATTTTTTATTAAATAAATTATTATATAGTATTTCAGAATTCAATTGTAATTTTTATAAGTGATCGAAAACTGTTATTATCAGAAAACAATCCATTTCTCAATAAATGCCAATTATTATTCTAAAAGTTAAAGTGGAAATACTTAAAAATTATATGTATAAAATGAATAAATTTTTTGGATTTATAACATAAAAAATATCCAATGTATAATTTTTTATAATTTTCGAAGGCAGTCAAATTTTCGGTTAAAAATTAAATACTGCATAAATTTATGGAGAGTTTTATGACATAATAATGAAATAAAAAGTAATATAATAAATAATAGAAATGATATAAAAACAAAATATATGTTTTAAATTTAAAATAATACTATTTTATGTTTATTTAATTAATTTTATAAAGCCTTGTGAATCCTAAAAAACAATTAATATATTTTAGGGGTTTAAAATCATTTAATTAATATTATGAATAACTTACACATAAGAAAGGGTAATATTTTTTTTATTTCTTGACCATATAATTATAAAATATTGAATAAAAAACTATCATTTTGAATAAAACATTGAAATAAACTATTGGAAGGTTTTTTATTTTGGTTATTTTATTATATAAAGTTCAAAACCTAAGTTTGAGAAAGGATAAAGAATCATCCACTCATTTCCTATATATACCCACAAAATTCTAAATTTATATTCACTAAATATCCGTGGAGAACATCCTTAATCTTTCTTACCCTTTCTAGAGTCCGCCCAAAGATCCTAAAGCTCTCAAGAATCTCTTCCAGTGCAGTTGTAGTCACACAATCATGTAAGGGATCCTCAACTTCGATTATTTATTCATGTTAATTTATTATCTTATTTCTTCTATTTACAATTAATAGTGTTGGGATAAGCCTTTACATATCCCTATTACATACCAATTTATTTCCAAATTATTATATAATCCCTTTTGTCTCATCAACCAATTTTATGAATTTTTATGTGACGTCATCATGCTGCCAAAATTTCACCTTATTTTGTATACCACAACAATTGTGTTGTGAGTACCATAACCATTGTTTTTAAAGGATGTTCAACATTAAAAACTTATAAATATTTGAATTGTTAAGTAAATGTATTTATTCTACACTCCTTGATCATTAAATAAAATATTATGATGAATGAATCAATGTTTTAAGATCTACGTGGTACAAATAAGAATGAGAATGAAATGAATGTGATAGGTTCACCATGAATTATATAGAGTTTCATTGATTATAGTAAGGTTTACTCTCATGAGACATCATGTTGGGATATGTAGTGAACCTGATTCCTTTATAGAACTTTTTCCATCATTATGTCTTGGTAGTTATCCACAACATCTGTTTATGATGGAGTTTTTATGTTTTTTCCACATTGGATGTATTCCATTTTGGCTGCCATGACAAATCATGTCTTGTAATTAATTTTTATGATTATCTTAAATTTTATTCCCTAATGATATACTTATTTTCTAGCATTCATTATATTCTAAATGTTGTGACATGTTAATTTCTTTAATTGGTTTATAGCTCAGCCCTTTATTTTGTGTGTCTACAGATTAGACCATGTAGTTTTAAGTATCACCATGTTAAGGATGTTTGAAATAATGATTTTGTATAACCTATTTTATGTTTTTATGTAATGTACCTAATTAAAAAATATTATACTTCTTGATATTTTTTGTTTTATTACATGTAATATTATGTTATAAATCACGAAATAATTTATAATAAAGATAAGTGTTTTTATAGCAATGGTTATCAACGATTTACATCATATTAGTTTATAAACAGCCTTGAGTATGAGACAAGGATATTACGAAGACAACAATTCAATATCACTATTGTCACTATGAGTAATTGGTGATTCCTTACAGCATGATCAGTGCCTTAACACTATTCATTGGACTCATTAACTAGATCTTCCATGCTTTCTTAGACCAGTTCATGGTAGTCTTCATCAATGACATCTTAGTGTATTTAGTGTTTGAGGTGGAGCATGTGAGGCCCATAAATATGGTCCTAAACACAATATAAAAGAAACATAATTATATGAATTTTTCGAAGTGTCAGTTTTTGATTAAATAGGCCCTCTTCCAAGGACACATCATCTTAGAGGAAAGTGTATAAGTGTATCCAACAATGTTTGAGGCTGTGCTTGCTTGGGAGACACCCATGAGTTTTACTGAGGTATTAAGTATCATTTTTTTAGCAGCGTATATCGGTGGTTTGTACCTAATCTCTCCAAAGTGGAAGAAAAGTTGAAATCTTTTACTAAAAAGGGAAATTATTCTATTTGGATGGAAATGTAAAAATAATGCATTTAAGAGATGAGATAATGGTTGCCAAGTAATCGCATTTGAGATTACCAGATTATGGTGTATAGTATGTAGTTTTCTACAATGTAGTATAGATGAGACGTATTTTTGTTATGATTTATTGGAATGAATTTGATTCATATGGTTCAAGTCAGTGAACACCACGTGATTATATCAACATTACCCATAATCTTGTGTTGGAAATGGTAGTCTTCATAATGAAGATGTGGTGATACTACATGATGGGAAATCATTTTATTAATTACTATAACCATAAAAGACTCAAGTATATTTCTCCCAAAAGTATTTTAACTTGATGTAGTTAATATGACTAATGTTCCTCCAATAATAGGACTTCAATATTATTTATACTCCTATTAAGGGGAAGAGGAAGGTTGGAGAATATTTTCTAAATAGGAGAACTTGTTCTCAGTTGTTGGCTGAGGTGTTAGAGAAGTTAACAACATTGTAGTTTTCTATAGTGTAAAAGGATCATTCATTATATATTTAGTTAATGTTTTTTTACCTTTCACCTTTTAGATCATATCATGGATTCTCAGTGTGGATATTCAGATTATGAGACACTACATACTTAGATATCAACTGAACATTCTCTTGAGGGATTTTCTAAATGTGGGGAACCTGAAATTCTTTTCAAAGGTTGGAAAATGGTACCACTGATGTTGCTAGAAGATGTGATATGGGAGTTTCATACATCCCATTTGGAGGAACATCATGGTGTGGAAAAGGTGTACCAAGACCTATGATGTTAATTTTGGTGGATAGGCATGATGAATGGAGTTCAACAGTCTTCTTCTTGATGCGTCACTTGTCCGCAGGTGAAGGGTGAGCACCAGGTTCCAGTGGGTTTAACCCAACCCCTTGAGGTGTCTGAGTGTAATTTGGATAAGATATAGATGGAATTCATGATAGGATTACCATGAATGTATAGGGGACACAATTCTATCTAGATGATCATAGACTGACTCCCCATGTCGGCCCACTTCTCGGCTATTCCATAGAAAAGTTTATGAAAGAGCCTGGGTTGCCTATATCTACTAGAGATAGTCTGAATCCATTTAGATACCGTGATGATCATCTCTTATTGTGATAATCACTACACATATTGTTTATGGATGGGATCTCATGAGGCCTTTTGGACCCAGTTTTGTTAAAGCATAGTGTTTCACCACCAAAGTGTTTCCAAACAGAGCTAACCACTCATGTTTTGAAGGAAATTATATGGGAGTTTGTGTTGAAATTTGTCCATAATTGGTAAATCATCTTACCTTGGAGAATTTTGAATAAGAAAATAGATACCATTTCACCATGGGTATGGAAGTTTTTGAGGAATTTTATAAGAATATTTGTAGCTCACCACTTTGTTGGAAAGATCATGGAGATTAATCACTCATGGGCCTCAAGTTGATGTGATCTACTATAGTGGAGGTGTAAATCATTCACGACTAGTTGAAGGCTGAATAAAGATATCATAAGTCTAATGTGTACGAATGATGATGACCTATAGTGTTTGATGAGGGATATCATGTGTTCCTGAGGGACTCACCTTAGCATGGATTGATGATATTTGGCCACAATGACAGGTTATCTCAAATATTTTTTGACACATTCAAGATACAATTTGGAGTTGGAAAGGTGGAGTACCTCATAGATTCACCACCATTGCTGGACCAGGTACACAACATCTTCCATGTTTCACTACAAAGGAGGTACCTCTATGACTAGTTTCACACTATCAACTAGGGAGATCTAGACATAAATGATGGATATACCTTTTTAGTGTAGCTAGTGTATATCTTGGATTAGTATGAGAGGATCCTTTATGTGAAATTGATTCACCTCGTGTGTGTCTAATAGTAGTTTGGGAATCTTTTAGTGATAACCTCAGTGTGGGTGTCCAAAATGCGAACCTATCACCCTCATATTTTGTGGTAGATTTTCATTTTTTTGGATGGAAAAAAAACGTTGGGGATAATGAAATGAATCATATTTTCCATGTATTATTTTTTGATTTTATATGGATTATTTTCCACAAAAGGTGATGAGATGACATGTGATTTAGAGGCATGGTGTTCTCAATGTAAATGCTTGTAATATTATTAAATATATTAAATACCGTGCACATGTAGTTTTTTTGGAATAACATGAATAACTCATGAATGGATTCTTGGATCAGAAATCTAAGGGAATTATTGAGTTTAGAATGCTTGTTTTACCCTAGGTGTGACATAATCCATATCATTGTGGGCTATTTGTGAAAAACATGAGGTGGATGTAAAATTAATAAAATAAATAATTTAAAGAATTCATTTTAATTTTATCATGTATCCTCCTACTTCCAATTTAAATATATGACTATGGATTTTGTCTTATGGTGTGATGCTAAACCCTGGAGGCCTAGAGGCCATTTGAGGAGTGTTTTCTTGGAGAATGATGATAGATTAGGTGATCATAGATGTTTAGGCCAAGAGAGTTCGTGGATCTCATCAAAAATTTAAACACAACTATTATTCATCATCAATAGATCCAAACTATTCCTTGGATGTATGGTTTTGTGATTTTACATAGTTTCTTAATAATAGATGAATGAAAATTAATTCTAAAAACAAAATTTATACACATATCATCAGTATATTTAGAATTTAGTGAATTAATATTATCTCTTTGATTTTACCTTCTATTATTTTCCCCTTCTATGAAAATGGATCGATGCTAAACAACAATAGGTGAGTTTCATTCCCCTTGTTTTATATCATATGGATTTCTCCCATATTTCTTTATTTGATCATTAGTGATATTTATTTTGTCCAAAAAAATTTCAATACCAGATTCCCGATCATTGCATTATTGTTCATTGGCATAACATATTAAAACCATGGTTATGGAATGCATCGGGAATTGTGGTTTTTGAATTAATTATGATGGTGTTTAGATCAGGGAATAACATAATAGAATTAGGATTTCGTCCTATTTCTGAGTGGTTTGTAACGATGTGAACAATGGAAAATGGATTAATGATTTGTTTGGTGCCCGAATATGGTGAATGATCGATGGTGCAACCTGTCTACCCCATGTACAATGTACTTGGGAGATACTGATGGCAGTGTTAGAAAATCTCAATGATTCTTGAACCTGGCATGAGATTATGGAAAATCACAAGTAAGGTGGAATTTAAATCAGGATTTCATTCTATTTGGTTCTCATTTAGTATTGGATAGGGGTTTTTTATGATAATAATGACATAGTGTGTGACCACTAACACACATCATCAAACCCTCCCTACAACCCCCGGTAAATAAAGAATATGACATTTTTATATTTATCCCTATTTGTGAATAAAATGTTAATATTAATTTAATGGTAACTCTATGCTCGATGGCTTACCTAATATGCAACAACAAGTTCCTTTGAAATCATATGTTGCACTCTAGGAATAAAATAATTTTATAATAAATGGTAGATAACACCTAGCCGTTGTAATGACATCAATGAACAGAACTAACTACAAAATGATTATATATGTTTGTCAAATATTTTTACTTTTTACAATAAATTTTAGTGTATTAAAAATTCGAATGAATCAAATTTTAAGCGTAAAAATTCTAATATTCTTTAAAAGGTCCATTAATCAGCTTTTGATGGCGAACCCCTTTTAAATCCACTTTTTTAATTCAAAACGCCTTTTTAATCTAATTTATTTATATGATTAGATTATCATTTGAATTGGTTCTAAAGTGAAATTAGAATATATTTTTACCATTTAATCCAATAGTGGTCGTTGGAATTAATTTCACTTTGAAATTGGAATTAAAGTAGTGGCAATCTTTTGATACTTATTGTTTCATAAAAACACGCTATTTGTTCTGACATCGGGAATTAATTATAAAATTAATTAATGTAACTTATATGTTTTTAATTTTGTAAAATATACATAATTTTTGAATCCGGAATATCATATATAGCTTAGGGTGATGTTTTGGTATTTTTCTGAAAAACATCAATTTTTGATAAATAGTGAAACCACTAAGTGGTAGTTAAAGAAACTGATTTTTCGTTTAAATGAAACATTTCCACTTCTGTGATTTGATTTTAAAAAATCTGACATAAATTTTTGTCATTAAAAAGTAAAATGTGGTTCAATGAGGTTAGAATAATTTTTGGTGAATAGTAACTTTTAAGTTTTATTAATCGTGATTAAAGGTAATTACTGTAATTTAAGGTAAAAATATTGTTTTAATAATATGAAATGACCTAGAAACATGTACTACCCTAATTGGATGTGTCATGGCCGACCAAGAAAATCCATGGGTCAACTTGGGGACCCCATGGAGCCACTTTGGTAGGAAAATGACATAAATAACTTTTTATTTAAAGTTAAAATTAAAATGTCACAAACATGAGTTGTTTTACTAAAAAAAATTTAAATGGGGTTATACAAGTCATATTTTTTTACTATAAATAATCATTAGAAATATAAAAATCATTCCTTTATCATGATATTTGTTTTATAATTTTTATACATTAAATAAATTAAATTATTTATGACACCATGATGATGCAGCAATTACCTCATTATTTAACGATTTAAATAAAATGAAAAGATAATGTAAAATATAAGACCTACACATGTAAAAAACCTATTTTATGTGTGTATTTATAGCTACTATCACCTTATAATCTAAATATATAATTTTGGGACCTTTAAAATCCTAAAAACATTTTATAATAAAGTAACCTTTTATAAATTTCCATGAGTGCCCCTCCTCTCCTCTTATAAAAGGCCCCCACCTCTACCACCTTACCCACACATATCAAGCCTTTGGCTCGAACCAAACCTGCCCATTTTTATTCTCCACATTCCTCTATTACTCCTAGAAGCCTCACTTTGGGCATAAGTCTTCCCAAGGAAGCGTTTGATCTCAAATCAAAAAGAGTTACCCGTTTTAAAGGTAATGTCTTCCCTTGTGTTCTTTTGTTTTATTTTTCTTCTAAAACCCTCTAAACTATTATTATTACATTCTTTTGTAACAACAGCTATATCTTCCATATACTAGGATGTTGTTATGTGAAGGATTTGAGCTACACATACACACACCTTCATCTAATGGTTAAAGAACATACTATTTCTGTTGATGGCGAATTTCTGCCTCACGAAACGATGATTGTTCAATATTCTCTTACCACCTTTCATGGTGTCCATTATGATATCACTATATTTTATATATGATATATATGGTATTTATGTTTTTCATATTCTTCTATATTTTATATTTATAACATTACTTTGTGCTTTTCATGTTGTGCAAATGCGAAAATTTCATACGAGAAAGTGTGGACTACCGCCCCCTCATGTGATGTGACTCATTCATGCAATACATGGAATGTATATAGAATGATATTAATGAAAATATGTGACCTAAAAAACATATATATTATACTGTAATTATAATATATATATCTCTCAATTATTTTTAATTCCATTGATTAAAAAAAATGAAGGTAGCGTTCATGGGTACATACGGATTACCATCTCCATGAATGGTACATTTCATTTCTTATCTCCATCTTTAATGTACTATTATAAGTACATATATATAATGGATATATATGACATATATTACATCTAAATGATGGATATGATTCTGTAATTATAATATATAAATCCCTCATTTATTTCTAATTCCATTAATATGAAAAAATTGAAAGTAGCGTTCATGCGTACGTACGACCTACCGTCTCCATGAACGGTGCATTTCATTTTTATTATCTCCACATGTTATGTAATAGTATAAAATTAATATATACTGTATATATATGATATTTAAATCATTAATACTATTATGGAGTTGATGTACGTATAAATACATGGAAAATGCTTTTCCAACAAGTTCAATTTTTACTCATGTACCGAACATCGACAAAAATGATTGATATGAACTCACATTGTTAAATAATTATTATAACACTATAATATGTGATATTAAATGAATAATAATCTTTATAGGATGTCCTTAAGAAATAATAAATTGACCAAAGTTTATTATTCAGGAATATAATGAAACGAACAGGACAAGTCGGACTTGAGGTAAGGGATCCTACCCCTCTCTTTCTTTTTAAGTACACTCTTTTATGTCATTACTTTTAAGCTCATAATTATTATGATTGGGATGTTATTTTATATTACTCATACTGTAATTTTTATGTTCATAATATGAGAGACCTTATTTTCTATCATCAATCCATTTTGGAAGTTTTGAGTGGCGCCGTTAGGCTGCTGAATTTTCGTAAGGGATCCAACCTCTCTCTTTCTTCTTAAGTACTCTCTTTTATGTAATTTATTTTAATATCATATTTATTATGTTTGGGGAGGCTATTTATATTCATATTACTTTAATTTTTATGTTTATATTATGAGAGACCATATTTTATCTCATCAAACCATTTTTGGATGTTTTAAGTGGCGTTGTTAGGCTGTCGAGTTTTCGTATGGGATTTTTCATCTCACTTTTATTCCCGTGACATTTATGATAAATTTTCCACCATTTCCTTTGAGTGGTGTATTTACTGCATTATTATACGCTTTGTGTAAAATAATTTCATTTATGGGTCTTTACATTTTGATTTTATGAACCTTCTTCAATGGGGTGTACATTTCGAAAGTTACCCAAATCGGTAATTGGAGCTTTCACCCTCCTCTTTTTAAAAGACTTTTTTTGTTATGTCATTTAATTCACATACTATTATGTTGGGATATGTTTTTATATATCCTTATTGATGTAAATTTTATTTCCAAGTGATGAGATACCATTTTCTCTCTCATCAACTCATTTTATGAAATTTAAAGTGATGCCGTTAGGCTGTCGAATTTTTGAAAGGGAACTTCCAAACCCAATTTCAATTCATTGGGTTAAACCTCTATTTCATGATCATGTCATACTATGAATATTTGTGGATGACCTATGATTTTTTACACTTAATATCCTCTTATATTGGTTGTATTTATAGTTTTCACACATAATTTTGTATTTGATTTATCCATAATCTAAGGATACTGTCATTGTAGGGGACTTCGTCTCAATCTCCTTTCATTGAGGCATATTTTGTTTTATACACAACTTTCCTTTATACAGTGTATAAACCCCTTTGACTTTTACTTTTATTCAAAAGATATCTTTTTATACGAAGCGTTTTTACTGAACGACAAAAGGTAATGTCTTTTTTTCATACGTATGCGGTGACAACGACTTCTCTACCGCTGTGACCATTATTTGAGTTTCGGATTCCTCTACAAGCCTTAACGTTTTTTTAAATGAAAAATAAATACCCAGTTTTACTTTTCTTTTATTTTGGTATTAATAATGGTTTTCATAATAGATTTGTTATGTTAATATATTTAAGTGATATATTGGGATCGAAATGTGGACATGTTTTCCTTCCATTATATTTGTTTTATGCCTTATTATTTTATAATGGTACTTGGACATTTGATGGGTGGTTACGTGATAAACCATATGAAGGGTGGTTCCATGAATACCAAGATGGGTGGTTATGTTATAACCTCCAATGCATTTGGTGTGGAAATTAGCCATATGGATATTCCATTAAATATTTTTGGAAGTCGACCGTATGGTTATTCCATTTAGGTATGTTTATATCTGAAGTTACCTTTATATGTTATGTGTTCTTTTTAGGGTTTTATGGTAATATTTTTGTTACAAAAGGGTAATTAATGGTCATTTATTTAGTGAAGAGTTTTACTACACCATAAAGGTGAAAAGTATTACTTTCGTAAAGTATTCATGGTTTACTTGTTGTATTGAAAAACTAACAGTTTTCCTTCTTTGTGTATTCTTTACTGTGCTTTTTATTCTCATCCCAATTTTTTTTAAATGTTTTACACATGACTTAAAGAAGAATAGGTTCAAGGATGGGATGAAGGAAATAAATGCTATCTAAAACATGGAACTAGCCATGTTTCTTTTTAAGAGTTTTTATTTTATGGAAACATAGTAGAAGTGTATAACTTGTAATCATTTGAGATGTGATAGTTATGTGCTAATTCTCTAGAACACTAAACCTAAAAAGATCCTCTATGTGAATTACATATTTAATTCAATAATAAGTAATGTTTAAGGCCGGTTCCTTATATTTAGTATCATAAGTTGGTTTAGATAACTTTAGAGGTTAGTATATTCTCTAAGCATAAATGACATTACCATAATGTCTAGGATTTCAGAAAGAGTCATAGTTTTTAGATAAAGTGAATAAGTAAGTATATCTTAGTGTTTTTCATCCTCATTAGTACATGATAATTTTGTTTATATACTTACACTGACATTTCTGGTTTTAGTAAATGGATGGATCTAGAAGGAACCAAAGTGACAATGGGTTCGATGGAAACTATGGTGGTTCTCTGATTAAGAAACTGGATGAAATTTGGGTTTCAATGAGAAATCTTCTGGTTATTATAATCAAACTATCAAGGAGTCACGATCAACCACCTGAACATTGGTGTGTTCTCTAAAGAATCATGTACGAGATGAACAACTCGATGTGGAAGTTCAGATAATAATTATAAAGGTAACCACTAGGGTTTATATGATCCTTACTTTTGAGGTAATTATCAGTTGCTATATGTTATGATGGAAAATGAAAGGCATGAGATAAAATTTTGGTTAAAATTATGTTATGGTTCTTTTTGATGATTTTATCTCATTTTGGGGAATGTTTTAAGAATTATAGAGTTTTGGAAAACGGACAACATGCAGACCGTGTGACAACCCATCGCGTCGGACAAAACTGTGGGAATCGAACCCACAACAAATGTGCGACTGGTATTTATCACCTACCACTGGACTTTGTGAAGTCCCTAGTTAGATTGTCTAATTCTTTTTAGTTAGATGATTTTAGGAATCAATACTACGTAAATTATGGGTTATCTATGGAAATGATTAACCTTTCATGGAGGATATGTGATTAGGTTAATTACTTTTCAATATGAGAATTTAAGAGAAACTAATGTTATTTGGAGGTACATGTAAATTTGTACCTTGGAAGAATATTTGATTAAATCCTTCAAATATTTGGGTTTCAATCTTAGTCTTGTTTACCATGAAGAATTTTATGGAAAAATTTTTTATCGAATGGTCTTCATTGAACTTTGGGTTTTGTTGGAAAAATTTTGAAGATTAAGAATAAATTTACTTTTTATAAAGGGTTATCCTTTTTTGGATTATCTGATCTTTTACTAACAATTTTGGTTGTGGTTTTTTTCTAAATATATGGGAAGTATATAGTTCTCTTTTGTGGATTAGGTGATTCTCTATAAGTTGATTATAGCTCTCTTAATGTAAACAAGTCTTCCTAAATAATAATATTTTGGGGAATGTATGAGTTTGTGTAAGAAATATAGTAAAAGTTGAAAGTCAACATGACAAGTTAGTATGTTTCCTTAAGATAAAAAATAAATTACTCAATGAAAAGTAACTTAAAACAATAATGTCGTTTGTTATCTTTTCCTACTGGGGAATCAAATACCGATTAACCAATCACAAGTTTGTGATTTTCTTATGGTAAACTTCTTCCTAGACATGTTTTATATCACTATTCATCATAACATGTACCTTTTTTTGTCCTCCATGTCCATGTTTTATTACATGGAATCCTAGTATGAGTTAACTCGAGTGACCTTTGTACTTCTCTTTGTTTATTTTAAAGTAATTGTTTTACTGACTCTTGTTCCAATGTGGGATTTTCAATGAAGTTTCCAAGCCAAATTTTAAAATTGCGAGGACGCAATTCCCAAAAGGGGGGAAGGATGTAACACCCCGGGTAAATAAAGAATATTACTTTTTTATATTTACCCCTATTTGTTAATAAAATGTTAATATTAATTTAAAGGTAATTCTATGCTCTATGGATCACCCAATATGAAACAACGAGTTCCTTTGAAATCTTACGTTGCACTCTAATAATAAAATAATTTTATTTTAAATGGTAGATAAAACCTAGCCATTGTAATGACGTGAATGAACAGAACTATCTACAAAATGATTATATAAGTTTTTCAAATATTTTTACTTTTTACAATAAATGTTAGAGGATTAAAAATGGGAATAAATCCAATTTTAAGCGTAAACATTTTAATATTCTTTAAAAGGTCGATTTACCGGCTTTTGATGGAAAACAGCTTTTAAATCCACTTTCATGACAATTTTATGTGTTATATTTGACAAAATAAAATTCTTAATTAAAATCGAGACATAAAAATTTACATTGTGTAAATTTTTCATATTTTTCCGATAAAGTTCATTTTTTAATGAATAGTGAAAAATGTTGTATTTTAATTAAAAACCACTTCTTAATCTAATTTATTTATATGATTATATTATCTTTTGAGTTGGTTTTAGAGTTAAATTAAAATATATTTTTACCATTTAATCGAATAGTGGTCGTTGGAATTAATTTCACATTGAAATTGGACTTAAACTACTGTCAATCTTTTGATACTTATTGTTTCATAAAAACAGGCTATTTGTTCTGACAGAGGGAATTAATTATTAAATTAATTAATTTAACTTATATGTTTTGAATTTTTTAAAATAGAGATCATTTTTGAATCTGGAATATCAAATATAGCTTAGGGTAAAGTTTTGTTATTTTTCTGAAAAAACATCAATTTTTGATGAGTAGTGAAACCACTAAGTGGTAGTTAAAGAAACTAATTTTTCATTTAAATGAAACTTTTCCACTTTTGTGATTTGATTTTCTAAAATCCAACATAAATGGTTGTCATTAATAAGTAAAATGTGTTTCAATGAGAATAACATAATTTTTGGTGAATAGTAACTTTTAAGTTTTATTAATCGCGATTAAAGGTAGTTAGTGTAATTTAACGTAAAAATAATGTTTTAATTATATGAAGTGACCTAGACACATGTCCTACCCTCATTGGATGTGTCATGTCCAACAAGACAATCCATGTGTCAACTTGGGGACCCCATGGAGCCACTTTGGTAGGAAAATGACATAAATAACTTTTTTATTTAAAGTTAAAATTAAAATGTCACAAACATTAGTTGTATGACTAAAACAATTTTTAGATGGGGTTATAAAAGTAATATTTTTGAATATAAATATTAATTATAAATCTAAAAATATTTCCTACATCATTATATTTGTTTTATTATTTTTAAACATTAAATAAATTAAATTATTTATGACACTATGATGATGTAGTGATTACCTCATTATTTAACGATTTAAATAAAATGAAAACATAATGTAAAATATAAGCCCTAAACATGTCAAAAAACTATTTTAAGGGTGGAATTCGAAATCCTATCACCTTATCCTACAAATATATAATTTTGGTACCTTTAAAATTCGAAAAACATTTTATTAAAAAGTATCATTTTATAACTTTCCAAGAGTGCCCCTCCTCTCCTCTTATAAAAGGCCCCCACCTCTACCACTGTGACTACACCTCTCAAGACTTTGGCTCCGCCAACACATGCCAATTTTGTCTCTAAAAATCCCTCTATTACTCCTAGAATCCTCACTTTTGGCATAAGTCTTCCCATGGAAGCCTTTGATCTCAAATCAAAAAGAGTTACCCATTTTAAAGGTAATGTGTTCCCTTGTGTACTTTTGTTTTATTTTTCTTCTCCAACCCTCTAAACTACTTTTATTACATTCTTTTTTAACAACACAAGTATCTCCAATATACTAGTATGTTTTTATGTTATGTATTAGAGATAAAATAACACACACCTTCGTCTAATGGTTAAAGAACATACTGTTTCTGTGGATTGCAAATTTCTGCCTCACGAAACGATGATTGTTCAATCTTCTCTTAACACCTTTCATGGTGGCCATAATTATGTCACTATATTTTATATATGATATATATGGTATTTATTTTTTCCATATTCTTCTGTATTTTATAGTTAAAACATACCTTTATGCTTTGCATGTTGTGCAAATGCGATAATTTCATACGAGGAAGTGTGGACTACCGCCCCCTCAAGTGATGTGACTCGTTCATGTAATACATGGAATGTATAAAGAATGAAATTAATGAACATATGTGACCTAAAAAACATATATATTATACTGGAATTTCAATATATATATCTCTCAATGATTTTTAATTCCATTGAATACAAAAAAATGAAGGTAGCATTCATGCGTACGTAGGGCTTACCATCTCCATGTACGATACATTTCATTTCTTATCTCCAAATGTTATGTACTTTTATAAGTAAATATATATAATGGATATATATGTAATATATTACATCTAAATTATGGATATAATTCTGGAATTATAATATATAAATATCTCATTTAGTTTTAATTCCATTAATATGAAAAAAATGAAAGTAGCGTTCATGCGTACTTATGGCCTACCGTCTCCATGAACGGAGAATTTCATTTTTATTATCTCCACATGTTATGTAATAGTATAAAATTAATATATAATGGATATATATTATATTTAAATCATTAATACTATTATGGAGTTGATGTACTTATTACTACATGGAAAATGCTTTTCCAACAAGGTCAATTTTTACTCATGTACCGAACATCGAAAAAAATGTTTTATATGAACTCACATTATTAACCAATTATTATAACACTATAATATGTGATACTAACTGAATAATAATCTTTAAAGGAGTTAATTAAACAATTATAAATTGACCAAATTTTATTATTCAGTAATATAAAGAAACAAACAATACAAGTCGGACATGAGGTAAGGGATCCTACCCCTCACTTTCTTTTTAAATACACTCATTTATTTCATTCCTTTTAATATCATCATTATTATGATTGGGATGTTATTTTATATTACTCATACTGTAAGTTTTATGTTCATATGATGATAGACCCTATTTTCTCTCATCAATCCATTTTGGACGTTTTGAGTGGCGCCGTTAGGTTGCCGAATTTTCGTAAAGGATCCAACCTCTCTCTTTCTTTTTATGTACTCTCTTTTATGTTATTTCTTTTAAGCTCATATTTATTATTTTGGGGTATGTTATTTTATATTCCTCTTACTGTAATTTTTATTTTCATATGATGAGATACCCTATTTGATCTCATCAAACCATTTTTGGAAGTTTTAAGTTGCGCCGTTAGGCTGTTGAGTTTTCGTAAGGGATTTTTCATCTCACTTTTATTCACGTGACATTTATGCTACATTTTCCACCATTTCCTTTGAGTGGTGTATATACTGCCCATTATTATACTCTTTTTTTAATATAATTTCATTTATGGGTATTTATATCTTCATTTTATGACCCTTCTTCAATGGGGTGTACATTTCGAAAGTTACCCAAATCGGTAAGGGGACCTTTCACCCTCCACTTTTTAAAAGGCTTATTTTTTTATGTCTTTTAATTCACATACTATTATGTTGGGATATGTTATTATATATGATTATTTATGTAAATTTTAGGTCCAAGTTATGAGATACCATTTTCTCTCTCATCAACTCATTTTCTGAATTTTAATGTGATGTTGTTAGGCTGTCGAATTTTTTCAAGGGAACTTCTTAACCCAATTTCAATTCATTGTGTTAAACCTCTAATTCTTGATCATGTCATACTATGAATATGTGTGGATGACCTATTATTGTTTTACACTTAATATCCTCTAATTTTGGGTGTATTTATATTTGTCATACATAATTATATAATTTATTTATCCTTAATCTAAGGATACCGTCTTTGTAAGGGACTTCGTCTCAATCTCCTTTAATTGAGGCATGTTTTTTTAATACAAAACATTCTTTTATATGGTGTATAAACCCATTTTACATTTACTTTTATTCAAAAGGAATATTTTTATACGAAGTGTTTTTACTAAACGACAAAAGGGAATGTCTTTTTGTCGTATGTATGTGGAGACAACGACTTCTCCACCGTCGTGACCATTATTTGAGTTTTGGATTCCTCTACAAGCCATAATGTTTTTTTTAAATGAAAAATAAATACCACGTTTTAATTTTCTTTTATTTTTGTGTTGAAAATGGTTTTTATGATTGATTTTTTATCTCAATATATTTAAGTAATATATTGTGATCGAAATGTGGAAATGTTTTCCTTCCATTATATTAGTTTTATGTCATATGATTTTATAATGGTACTTGGGAATTTTACGGTTGGTTACGTGATAAAGCATATGACGGGTGGTTCCATGAATACTAGGATGGGTGGTTACATTATAACTACCAATGCTTTGGGTATGGAAGTCGTCCTTATGGATATTCTATTAAGTATGTGTGGAAGTCGACCGTATGGTTATTCCATTTAGCCATGTTTATGTCCCAAGTTACCTTTATATGTTATGTGTTCATTATAGAGTTTTATGGTAATATTTTGGTTACAAAAGGGTAAGTAATGGTCTTTTATTTAGTGATAATTCTTACTACATCATAAAGGTGAAACACATTACTTTAGTAAAGTATTCATGGTATACTTTTTGTTTTGAAAAACTAATAGTTTTCCTTCTTTGTGTATCCTTTACTGGGCATTTTATGCTAATCCCATGTTTTTTGAAATGTTTTCCACATGACTTAATGATGAATAGGGTCAAGGATAGGATCATGGAAAGAAATGCTATCTAAAACATTGAACTAGCCAGGCTTCTTTTTAAGAGTTTTTATTTTATGGAAACTTTGTAGAAGTGTATACCTTGTAATCTTTTGAGATATAATAGTTATGTCCTAATTCTCTAAAACTCTAAACCTTAAAAGATCCTCTATGTGAATTAATTATTTAATTCAATAATAAGTAATGTTTAAGGCAGGGTCCTTATACTCCCCGGTTGTCTTGTATTGTACTTCATTAAATTTCACAAACCCAGAAAAAAGTATATGGCCATGTGTCATGTCATGTACAAATACACATCTACTACCAGGTGTAGACGGGCTAGTATCCGAACATTGCTAGGCAACATGGGTAGGATTTCAGGTGTGTATATATATAGAAAATAATTATTCTACAAATTTTTTTTATGGAGACTTAAATTCCATGGGAGGATTTCCTACATGGGAAGACTTGGTAATAGCTTGGCATGTTGTGTACCCCCTTCATGACACTTTTTAGCTATTTGTTTTGTCAGTGTAGACCATTATAGATTGATTTTGTTCACTTGGTCCTTTACCTAGAGGGTAAAATATGTAATTATATCCAATTTATATAATTTTGATCCCCACTAGAGGCTGATACTCAGTTTGAGTGCTGGAGTTCCTTTATAAGACTGGAGTGTGATCCTCTATCATCGATTGTTTATTACGTGGGGATTTTGGAACCGGTGTGTCCTCCATAAGTAGGGAATTGATCCTCCACATATAAGGATGTATGATTAGTATTTGGGGTCATTTTTTTCATTCAACTCACTATGAAAACAATTGTTCTAGATTGGGCACATGTTGTCCCCCAACGGTTGTGGGAGTGACCCGCTATCTGAGTATCAGTGTCTTCTTCTTCTAGTGAGATTTATTAGGAATGAAAAATTGTTTTATACCACAAATTCTAGTTTCACTGATGATATCGTCACCCATAGAGTGGATTCTCCAGAAATGAGCGTTTCTTTAAGCTGAATCATCTTGCTAGAAGTTGGCTATGATAGCCTGGTGGTGTTGTTTATTTACATATTATATATGACTGTTTCTATTACATGATGATTATGATATCTTTTATTATGATGAAAATAATTTTTTGATTCATATTGGGTGATTTTGGGGTGTCCTATAGTTTATTGTTACTTTTACCCCTACCGATGCTTGGCATGCATGAGTCATGTCTTGTGTAGATGGCAGCCCTTTTGACAGTGCCCTTTGAGGAATTGGAGAAGATGGAGTTTATTAATACCATGTTAGATAGAGGTCTTTTCTAGGATCTTTCATTCAACTTAGTCATCTCCATTAGATAAGGATGAACTCATTAAAATTTTTTTGGTCTTGTAATTGGACCCTTTTACTCTTTCAGTACATTACTATCATACTATTTTTGGGATAATAGATGTATGCATGAATTATTTAATTTGTTTTACATATCAATATTATGTATGTGAATGGGAACATTAGAAAAATTCCTCTCATTTATGGGTTATTCCTACTCCGTGTAGGTCACCATCCCTTGGCATATTGGTATTTAGCTTAGGGTAATCATGGACCAGACCCAAGTGGGAAGGGTCATGATAGTAATCATGTAAAAATAGAAACTTATCTTAGCAGAAAATGCCTAAATAACCATTTATATATATTCATGATATTTAAATTTACTTTTACAAGTAATAGAATTATCAATCCAAAACTAGGTATTATTTGACAGCTATATTTTGTATTCATCATCAATTTATGATATTGATCATTTATTATTCCAGTAGTGTTACAAAATTAATTATATTTGTATTACCATAATGACATTTATTTGTGATATGAAATTATGTTTAATTCTGTAAAAAACTAGAAATTGAGATATTTATTTGTAATAATAAATAAAATATAATAGCATTTATAGAATCGGTCAACATATAAAACATGAATTTTTATAATGTTTGAGTCAATCTCCCTTAATAAAGTAAAACCACAAAAATTTGTTTTAAAGAATACTATGCTTGATAAATTTCGTAACACAGTACACCGATATTTAAGAAAAATATAATATTCTATAAAAATACTACTTAAATTTTAGTATTTAACCTGGCTATTAAATTGGTGGTGTCAATAATAATTTGTACTCAATTTATAGTAATGTTATATGATTATTCAAAAATATATATTCAAAAAATAGAGTTTATTAAATGTTGTGTATGGAAATTTTGATTAAAATAAACATATTTTTGACATTTTATTTTAACAAATGAATATTTTGTTTTAAATAAACATTTAAATTTTAGATTTGTGTGATTTTGTTTTGAATTTTTGGAATTTGTTATTATGAAATGGGAAAATACCAATTATTTTAAATGTATATATTATATTCCATAAATAAATTAATTTAAAGGTCACGTTAGGTTTTAAATTTAATTTTAATGTATAATAATTATACATTAACTAGAAATAATATAATTATTTATAAATGAATCATAATTGCACATAATTTTGGTAAAAGCTGATTTTTTAACATGAAAAACATTTGTAAAACAACTCTTTTTCATTATGTTTTATGTATTTATGTAAATATTTATGTCCCCCATTTATAGAAATATAAAAATGAATAGTTATTCCATATATTGAATCACTAGGATCAAATATAGTAGATAAACCAATTTTATTTTTTGTAATTATGAATAGTAACAATTGTGAAGATTTATCACATCAAAAAGGGGAAACTCGTAAAACATGGTTAAAACAATGAGAATAGATTAAAATATCTATAAAACTTATTTTTATACCAATTTTGAGATTTTTTTTAACAAATATATCCTATATATTAAAAAATGGTAATTTTTTACCCTTTACATTGAGTATAAATTTTTTATTATTTTAAGAAAAGTGTGAATAAAAAATGTCACTCTATTGATTTTAATTTCTATTATATTTTTCATATTGATATAAATAATTTATAAAATAACATAAAAATTAATTTGATCATAAAAAAATAATTTCTATTATGATAATTTGGTTTTATTTTTTTATGGAATAATTTTCTTATATTCTTATGAAATAAGGACTCACTGCTTGCGTAGATAGTAGAAAAAAATATTTTAAATGATTTTAAAAATAAGTAAAGAAATATTTTTTGGATTAGTTGCGATGTTATAATAATTTTATTGGTTAATGATAATATATAATTTACAGTAAATGATTTTTTATTCAAAATCCATTGTTCTATATAAGAATTTAAATTCAAATTAAATAAATACCCAGTATGATTACTTTAATGATGTTTTATGTTAAATAACATATTATAATGTTATTTAAAAAAAACAAAAATATTGATAAAGAACATGCATAAAGGTAAATGGTCTAAAATTTCATCAATATACCATTTGTAGACACTTTTCAACTTTTAGGTTAATTAAATACCCTTAAATGAAAATAAGTGTCACTATAGTTATTTTTAAAAAGGGTTATCAAAGGGGTTAAACCAAAGGATAAGTTTTAAAATGTCACCAAAACATATCTAAATTTTATGGTATTGTCATATTTTTAACATATCCTTCTTTTAGTTTAATCCTTGGAAATTTTGAAGCATTATACTTCTTAAATAAATTAATTACAATTAAATATTTTAAATAATTCCATGTATGTCCTCTCCCCACTTATAAAACGGAACATATTATCCTCGCTTATTCAAAAATATTCAGTAATATATATCATATATTCTATACCCCAATACCTTACTATCTTCCTTTACGTTATCTTATATCCCATTCCCTCATAATACCATCTTTTGATGGAATAAATGGTATGCCAAATGAGGCCTCTAAAATAATTGGTAATTATTTTACCAGAATCATTCAATGTTTATTTCATACTCTACAGACTATAAATATATTGTTTCTATAAAAACATAAAGAGTATAATTTTATCAATATTCTAAGATTTTATTATGAATATAGTAAAAAAAAATTAACATCCTTTACATTAAATGTTAAATTATGGTATCTCTCATTCGTATTTGTGGACTACCCCCTCTACCAAGAATTGTGATTAATTTTACATCCCTACCTAAAATGGTTATTTATAATGATGAATTTAATAAATAAATATGATAATTTTGTTTTAATTTAAATTCTTCAAGGGTGAAGTATTCTTTATCATTATCTCAATATTTTTTAACTAAATTTTTAGAGTTTTCGTGGGTACGAATGAACCACATTCTCCATGAACCATGTACTTATTTTTAATATATACACATTATATCGATGGATATAATTGTTTATATAATGAATATATATGATATTTATATCATGAATAATATTATTGAGATGATGAATCCATGACCAAGATCCAAGGACCACTACTACCAATATAAATCATATGTAACAAATGAAGTAGTTAAGACAAATAATGATGAACATAAAAGAGAATTTTAAAAAAAATTGTTTTATTGTTAAATGTGAATCATATTATTGGCCACAAAATAACTAAACTATGACTAAATAGTTATGTTATGAATTGAGTCCTCAATATTTTTTAGACTTATAAAACCAAAGTCTAATGTTATGATCACTTCAGAACATTTCTTATTACTTGCACATAATCGATACAAAAGAACAATGAAAATATATTAGGCATATAGATTTAATGTGGGTTAGGGAATACAGATTCCCAAGTCTACTCCACTAATACTCAAATCCAGGGGTTTGGTGATTAGTATTATACCAATCATTTTAAAGAGGAATACCAGTCCTTTTCCCAGGGACTACATGATTGTGTGCAAGTAGTGGATACTTGGTAAAATATTAGCATGAATTCAACTGGGATTTAACAAGGTTTTACAAAGACCATCCTTTAAAGTTATTATACTAAGAAAATTCATTGAAAAAGTGTGAATAAACATATAGTTTTCAATAAGATTGATGATATCAAAATTTTGCAATTGTTGGATTGAATTGGATTTCTATTTATTTATTTTTAAAACAAAAGAGAGACCATTTTTTAAAATTCCATTGAATTATTCTAGCTACCTTGAGGATAAAATTTCCATTGCACTGAATAATGGAGCTGAATGAGAAGAAGATAAAGCTACATGAAGCACTAAAATGAACTTCTTTAGTGTTTGATTGGTAG
The DNA here is from genome assembly GCA_963277665.1 of Viscum album. Classification (NCBI taxonomy): domain Eukaryota; kingdom Viridiplantae; phylum Streptophyta; class Magnoliopsida; order Santalales; family Viscaceae; genus Viscum; species Viscum album. The sequence continues at coordinate 153,297,788 of OY728157.1, forward strand.
ATCCCTGGATACTAATTAGTCATCTATTAAATTATTGTATCTTCCTTTCCATATTAATAAATAGTTATACTAAATAATCATCATCATTTTAGATATAACTAGAAATAGGTTGAGGAATTGAGGCACTAGTACTATCAACAGTCAACACTTGCGATGCTTGGAAAGATTTAGTAGGGTCTGGTATAGCAGTTGGTTTCACTAATGGAATAACTCTGAGAGGATTGTATAAAACATTCTATATACCTATAAGAAAAATTAGAACAACTAGTGTTCTCTAAGACTCGGTGTAACTATAATAATCTTATGAAGATTGAGAATATAACCCTTCATGTTATTTAAAAACCTTTCCTATAAAACATATAAATCACTAATTATTTCTAGTAAGTTTACCAAATGGCCTATAAATCATTCCTTATACATCATGATAAACTTATTATATCTCTTTTATGTTTCGATATAATATTCAAGATACTAGACCATGTCTTCCAATGACATGTCAGTTCCGATTGAATTATTTCTAATATATTCTCTAGTGTCTTTGAATGAACCCAAAATATGATCCATGAAGTATTTCATCCATAAAAGTTTGAAATTATTATGATAAAAAGATTTTATTTTAGAGGAATAAAAATTCATATTTGAAGTAATCTTATTAACCTCATTTTGAATGTTAGGATCCATTGATGGTGCAAATGAAGAGGTGGCAGTTTGACGAAATCTACGAACATACTCAATATTTTATACCACCATACTATTAAAAGTATGAAATATTTTCATCATTTCAGACATCAAATTTTTAATCCCATACAATTCATTCTAATAAAAAACATATTAGACCATAGAAATCCCAATATCATTGAAATATGACATAAGGGAACAAACATTTTTTACCCCAATCACTTAGGCTTTCAGAACCTAAATATAATTTTCACTTATCTAAAAATATTTGATTCAGTGAATGGACAATATGAAAATTATTGATCAATTTTTTTTTGTTTTTTATCACCCCATCTAGCTTTTCAATATCTTATTTTCATATATAATTCTCACTGAGTTATTTGAGATCTTCCATAGATTATATTAATTCCTTAATCATCATATTATAATATCCTCTAGGATATCTAACTCTATCCCTGTAGAAAAAGAAATGGTTTTCATTCTTGAACTATTAAATAACTCACTAATACAAGGGTCATCATCATGCACATAAAGAGGAGTTGTTGGAATATTTTTTGTGTTATAATGGTTAGTATTATTCATAACAACATCTCAAATTCTACGCCCATCAGTAGGTGATCCACAACTATTTAGATCATATTTTGGGTGAAAAACATCACATTCAGTTTTTTCTAATAGAAATGTGACACTTGGAACATGTTATGAAAGACATTAATCCAATGAAACATTATTTTTTGACAATGAAGATCAACATAATATACTAATTTAGTATCTTTATCACATTCTTATTCATAGTTTTGAACTACATTTTCAACAACATGACTGACTTTTGACAACTGTGGATTAGATTTAGGATCTACTATCTCTTACACATCCCGATCTAGAACTATCTTAGTAGGGTTTTCATTTATATCTGGTAATGTTCTAGATAACTTCCCCTAGTACATTTATTTATTTCATCTCATGGCACACTGGTTTAAACTATGTACGTACCGTCTCTCACACAACTACAAGTTTAAACTAACAACATCATTTTCCTCCTTTCTATACTAGATGACACTACCAGTTTCATTAAATACATGGATGCACCTCTATTAATAAAACCTAAGGCTTCCATGATCATATTGAGGTCTAAAAATGTATACAAACATGATTGAAACAATCATGGGACCTCAATTTCATGTTTCATAAAAATAATGAAATGATCGATCATCAACTAAACTATAAATGATGTTGTTGGAACCCACATGATCTTGAGAATTCAGAAACACGGTTTTCATGATTTTAGAATCGCATGTTTGTAATCTATCTGCATGAGGAGAAGAAACACGATCACAAAAAAACTATAATATTCAGCATCATTATAAATTGTGTTAGAAAATATCAAAGATGTGGGTTTCATGTACTCAAAGCGTAAATATTCAAAGAATAATTTTTGGGATTTGAATAGGTGAATGAATGAAATATGACTAAAAATTATCTTTTTATTATATAAGAAAAATAAAACAATAAAACATCCCAAGTTACATAGGATCAAGGGGGGTAGAAGAAATGGAGTCTGAGGGATTCATTTCTAACAATAAGCATACAATCATCAGGTAATGACCCCAAATTGGTGTACATAATATGTCTCTCTTATAATCTAATTTTTTTGGCTAAAATATCGACTGTATAGTTTCCTTATGTCCATATACGTCTAACCAAAATTTTCTAGTTAACATAATTCACCAAGTACATAACTAGTGTAACCCACTCCCAAGGAACATCACCTTTCTCTTGATGGAACATGGAGATCACAGCCGAATCGGTCTCAGATTCTGCAAGTTTGATGTTGAAACACCTACAACATGAAAATCCTAAGTCCAAAGCATTTGAATCCTAAACCATAGAATTAGCTGAAAAAAAAAGAAAATCCTAGAAGTAGAGAACCATTTTTTTCTCAAACAAGCCTTCCCCCTCTCATCTTCCCTTTCAAAAAATACCAATCCACCATTAGTTTCATCCCCATGTAGAGGGAATCTATATTACCCATCAACCCCAGTTAGGATGGCTAGAAACCAAATACGTGAAGTAACTCTGATGAAACCACCACAATGAAATAGAATGATCAACATTATTGATTAGTGCCATGTGAATGAATAAAATGTGATAGTGATACTCTCTTATAAAATTAGTGACACTAATCCTGTATAAGGTCCTTCCACTCACATTATTCCAAGAGAATTCATTTTCTAGAATAATATATCCTCTCAGAAGGGTCCTTTTTCTAGAGAAGGAAACATAATTTAGTGAGCCATGAATTATTCATGAAGAGTGGAGTCCCACGATCCTTTTTAGTTTCACAAAGGGCAACTAAACACTTCTGTTTTAATGAATGAGTTCCATGCTTATCTTTATCCTAAGGAGTAACCAGAATCAGAAATCCAATGTTAATCACAATTGAATAGATTTTAAAATATCTTTTTTAAAAGATATCTAGTTTCATGAATAAGGTGATATACATAAACTCAAAACATAGTAATATCATAGTCTATTAGTGTTTAAGGAAAAATTGTTTGAAAAACCAATGGAATATACCACACTATGTTACAAAAAAGTAAACTATGTGTGTACCACATTGATACACCACATGTCGAGATGAAAAAACACACACATATAGTTTTTGGAAAGTGTACAAGACATGATCCTAAGATCGTGCCTTAAAGAGGAAGAATAGAAACTAACATTGTTCGAAACTTCATATGACATTATGTACTACCATTCACACATAATTGATAAATTTAGGTTCTAAAATCCAAAAATGGATGTGGTGTGAATATATATATATATTAAATTAGTAGATGGAAGTGATTAATGAACACATTTTCATCCGTATGTGAATGAAATGGGTGAAACTACAATGTCCAAGAAAAAAAAATAAAATTATAAGAAAAGTATTTTTGTTATGATTTATTAAAAGTACATATATCATGAATTATGTAAGAAATGAATCAAAAATAAATAATTTGGGAATTTTAGAAGATAATGATTTAAAGGTAAAAAATATAATCCATGAAAGTATATTCCAATAAAGTTAAATAAATATCTTTTGAACAATGAATAATAGATAACAACTGAAACAAAAAAATTGTTAAATTTTTGTATATAATAAAGAGAATTTGACACTACTTCTTTATTAAATATTATTGTCAATAAATTAATATGAAGAGATTTGATAATCAATATTCAGTTATTTATGCCATATTAATTTTTATGATGCTATGTTTATATGATCATAATTGATTTAAAAATCATAAAAGAGATTGTGAATCATTAATGAAGATGAAGAAGCTTTTAAGCATTCTGTATTGCACTAAAGAGATCAAAAAATTGTTATACACTATTGAATTAATTTTTCTATCAAAAGTCATTGGGAGAATAATAAGTGATTTGAAAATTTTATATAAATTATTATCATTTGGGTTCATTATAATTCCATTCATCAGAGAAAAACACATTAATAATATTTTGACTAGTAGAAGAAGAAGAATAAAGTGAAACGTTTAGTATTATTATAATAATAAAGAAGAAGTGTTCCTTTCATGATACTATATATGTAACAAATTAAATAAGAAGGTTGTGGAAGATGAAAATAAATATAACATCCAATAAGTCACAACATGTGAATGAATGTCTTGGTGTTACAAACCCTTGTCAATAAGGAGAATACTATCTTATTGGAAGTATACAGATCCATCCAAGTGTTGTAAAAAATGAAAATTCAAATATTAATAGTGAATTGAATGTGAAATTATATTTACAACTAACTGTAAAAGCATTAAAATGATTAATTATTTGTGGTTTTATGGTTAGGATAATTTCCAAACCATATGAAGTAATAGCTACTCATATTCAGTAGTGAACCATAGAAAAATATAATGTCATATTCTTTAAATAATTCACATAATTTCATGCTATAAAGAATATTTAATTGTAGAATAATGATACTATTGGGTGAAAGAGGTAAATGGATAATTTTTTGGATTGGATTAAAAATTACCCAATTATTATTTACCCCCGTATCAATGTTAGGAAAATCACAACATAGACTTTTAAAGTGGTATTTGATGGAAGGATCACCTATATTTAATTATCTATGTTTAATCTATTACCTTTTAACGAATTTATTCTATTTCCTATGTTAAAAATGAAATTTAGTTTTTGTAAATATTCAATTATCTCTAATAAGAAGTATATATCTTCCATGACCATGATGAGCATGAAAATGAATGAGAAGAGAATGTTGAAGAAGAATATCGTATTATTTAAATAATTATAGGTGAATGTTTCATTATTCCTTGTAAATAATGAAGAAATATCATACTTGGACTGTAATAAGAAGGTGGATTAATATTCCAAATATAAAATGAATAAAATTTCTACCGCAATAAAGTAAAAATATTCAACTAGTCAGAAGGTATGTGTTTATAGATTTGAATACTTTACTCGAGATGATGATTCTATCTCAAGTTGTGAGGATCATCAATATAAAACATCCCAAGATTTATATTTTGATAAATAAAGTGTTTTTTCATGTTATTCCTACAGAAATACCCCCCCCTTCATTGTGTATCCTTTCAATGTATTGAGTAAGTGATTAAAAAAGTGGAAGGAGAAGCTGTTTTTTTGGATAAGGGATTGAAAGAAAGAAATCAACAATTTTTGAAATTCTTTATCCATGTATTAAAATATATTAAACAAATAAGAAAAATTAAATAAGTACTACAAAATGTCTTAAAGAAGTTGATTAAAACGATGCCGTAAAAAATAATCTAAAAAAGATCCATGCACTTGAAGAGAAATTGAAAAATAACAGGGATATCAATAGATTAAAATTGGAAGAATTATTCAAGAAGATTATGTAACCTAACTCTTTTATTGATAAAAATGTAATGATACATATATATGAGTTTAAATAATTAAGAAGTCTTGTGAAGAGAATAATATTATGATTAAAAGTAAAAAAAAATATTCCCCAATATAAAATTTCTCTTTTTGGAAGATCATTTGGAAAATCCTGAGAAGAAAAATATTTAGTCTTCACAAAATTATGAAATAATTATTATTGGTATTTAGTGATCAATATCAGATTTTTCTATCAAAGGCATTCTAACATGTGATTATAGAATCATTACAAATTTTGACGATCTATCTCAAGTAGTTGTGAAGAAAAATTTTCCATTTATACCATTAAGTATTAATGATTTTATATTTAATATCATGACCAGTAGAAATTATAATAAAATGAAAAAGTAGTTTGGATAAATAAAGGTGAGAAAAATACTTGAACCAGGACTAGGGTGCATACGATGAAGAATAAGAATGTATGTTTCCCATAGAGAGGACTAATAGTCATAAAGAAGACCCAGAGAAATTACATAGAATATATAAAGAGATCATGGTTTGTTGGTCATTATTGATAATGCAAAATATTTCTTAATTATACACATGATTATTGGTATACTATCTAAATGTAAAAGAAAAAAGGTATCATATTTCATGTTGGATAAAGATTTATATGAAGTGGAAAAATCGATAGGACTGGAAGAATTTATATAATATAATTGTTTAAAATCATGAAAACATCTGGGATGAATGAAATTGTAGTGGTAAGAATTTTGGTACATTCTTAACTCAACATATATTTGATTCTGAAGAGAAAATAAGATAAATAATATGGTTAAAATTGAATAAGCTAACTTGGGAATAAATCAGAAGAATTTTGTGAATTTTTTTTCATAGAATATTTCAAGAAGAAAAACTATGAATGTAGTACACCTGGTTTCTAGTATGTAACCCTTACTTGACGATTTTCATGGTTTTCATGTTTGGGTTGTTGAATATGAGAGTCAGGAGAACATGGAATGATGTTTTGAGGTAAAGGGGAAGTCGCACGGGAGGAGCACAGTTTGTCTAAACCATTCGTCCAAACTATATGTAGTGGGTGTTGGAGGCATTGGCTTTCACATGGTTGGTTCATGGTTTGTCTAACAGTGCTTCAAAACATTTTGATAAGGGTGGTCGAGGCAGTAGCTAACGCACTGTTAGTGCACAGTTTTTCAAACCGTGCGAACTAATCGTGAGGGCACATAAATGAGATCCTTTAATTGTGGATCTCACACTTTTTTGCCTCTAAATGTCTTGTTTAAGCTCCAAAGTGGCCTTGACTCAGGATTTTTGTTCTGCCAAGGTCATGGAAGGTTCTCCCATCGTTTTGCAGGTGATCCAAAGGCTTCTCTTGACAAATTGAAGTTGAATTCTTGAGATATGTGATCGTTATTGTTTGGTTTCTTAGATCTACATAGATCTACATCCCCTATTATCTAGATTTCATAGATCTAAGCCCGTTATGGGTAGATCTAAGTGTGTAGATGCCATATATGATGATATTTGGTCTTTGTTGTTCTAGGAGAAGAGATCCATGGATGATCCTTGGAGAATCGGCCCGATTTTCTTGTGCGTTATCCGTTTGTTAGAGTTTTCATCAAAACCATTGAGGTAGGAGGCTTCTCTCTCAACTCCTCTTGTTAGAATTGATTGGCATAGTTTAAAATTGGGTTATTGAATGGAATTTATTGTGAAAATAATGGAATAAATCTTCCTTAGTGATGATTTATGGTTTTAGTGAAATTGTAAAATCATAGTGATTTGTTGTGCAAAGTGTTTTGGCTTCCTGAATTAAAAATGATGACTTTAAATTAATGATTTTCTCGAATGGTAAATGGTTTGATGAAAGATGATTTTTCAATAATTTTTTTATAAAAATGATTTGGAATTGAAATGGATTAGATGAAATTGGTTTATTCTTTAGTTTCAAATAAAAGTACATTTTTATTTAAATGGTTTGAATTGGTTGAACACACTTGGTTTTGATGGAAATGGTTTTCAATAAAAGGTTTTTTTTAAGGGTGGTTTTGGTATGATTGTTGGGAATGTGTGGTGTCTGTTCATATTGAATTTGGGAAGGATAAGGGTAAGGGGTCTCCCCCACCATTCTGAGATGGATAAGGGTTAGGGCTCTCCCCCGTCAAACATTCATGTTGCATTCGATACAGATAAGGGTTAGGGGTCTTGCCCATAATTCTAGGATGGATAAGTGTTAGGGCTCTCCCCCATGAAACATTCATATTGAATTTGGGATAGATATTGGTTAGGGGTCTCCCCCATAATTCTAGGATGGATAAGGGTTAGGGATCTCCCCCGTCAAACATTCATATTGCATTCGCGACAGATAAGGGTTAGGGGTCTCCCCCATTATCCTGGGATAGATAAGGGTTAGGTCTCTCCCCCGTCAAATATTCATATTTCATTCAGGATGAATAAGGGTTAGGGTTTTCCCGCATCATTATGGGATGGATAAGGGTTAGGGATCTCCCCCTTTAAACATTCATATTGTATTTGGGGTTGGATAAGGATAAGAAGCCTCCTCCATCATTCTTGGATAGATAATGGTTAGGGATTCCCCCTCTTCCAGGTTTCATGCATGGTTGGTTGCATGGGTTTGTGGAATGGTTGGGTGTGCCAAAAAAAGGAATGTTTGAGAAATAGTTTTAAATCTTATTTATTTATTTTTCTGAAAAAAAATCTTGCGGGAAAATTGGTTTAAAATTCATTTGTTTGTTTTTTTTATTATATATGTTTTTGGGAATCTTGTTATATATAGTTATAAACTTTTTTTGAGAAAAAGATTTATATAGACAGTTTTTATATACTTTTTGCTATCTCTTCTACCCCAGTGGTGTGAGTAGGGAAGTAATTGGGGAAAACCTACTGATTTTTATACTCACCCTTACTCTGGCACGTTGGTGCTTTTGCAGATGTCATATTTTGGGAAACAAGTAAAGGTAAAGAATCTTATTGCTAGGGGTTCATGGTGATGCTTAGGAGATGTTGTGGAGCTTGTAGCTTGTAGAGCACTGAGTCTTAGTGTCATTGAGAGTCGTGAGTTGTTTATCTGTTGTGCACTTTGATACTTGGATTGGTCTTCCGCTGTTGTGTACTCTGATTTGGTTTGAAATAAATGAAGTTTGTTTAGTTGTCTTTCAGTTGTTCATGCATCATATACTGAATGTTTGGGTATGGTTGGTTGGTTTACTAGGATATTTAAAAATGGGTAAATCGTCCCCCATTTGCATTCAAAACCCTTCAGCATTTATTTCCAGCCTTTGGCATCTCAGGGATATTTCTCAAGGCCTAGTAATGACTCATTCGGATCTCAAGCCAATGGGAATGGGTGGGTCATTACAAATGGTATTAGCTTGTTAGGTCCTTGCTTAACAAGTGGTCATCAATGTTCTTGGTCTTGTATTTTAAATTCATTCTTTTCTATTCATTGGGTTGAAATCATAGACATGAGTAGTATTATTGGAACTTGAAATGTATTTCATAAAAGGACTTAACTAACACATTTATGATGAACTTCAAGTTAGAAGGGCATTGGGTACATAAGTGTTTTGGATACACTTCTAGAATTTTGGAAATCTCATTGTCATGAGTTTAGCCAATGAGATGAGCATGAAATGAATTATAGAGGAATGACTTCCCACTAGGATTCAATATCTCATTGTGAGGAATGAGTAAGGATCTTGTGCAAGGTGTGAATTTTTGAAAAATGTAGAAATTGTTTTCAGGTGAATGATTTTTGAAACTGGGTATTTGGTGTATTTTGAAAATGGTTTGATTTTAAAAAAGAATGTTGAATGTAATAAAAAATGGTTGAACATGGTAAACGGTTGTTTTGAAAACAATTTTGTGATAGATGATATGTTAAAATTTGAAATATTAAGCATTTAGTTTCTAGAAAGTGATATTGATAGAGTTTGTTGTTGGTTACGGAAATGGCACCCTGTAGGTGTCATAGAGACCTGAAAGAAAATATTATTAAGAATGTGGTTTCACCTAAACCATAGGTTAACTAAAATTTGGTCCAAAACATCACTCAGGAGTTTAAAATTTTTGAGTTGTACTGCAACTGGATTCTTTGTTTACGATATCTGTCACTGCTGAAAATCCATGTGGAGGAAGTACAGTTTTCTTCACTAGAGGAGCTGAGAACTCTAACACTAAGATAAAGAGAAAATCAGACACCTTTTCTAAAGGAGGAAGAACACACCGTAATTGGACCATAGGGGAAATTAACCTTACTCCGAGACCCAAGAGAAAGATTGGATGTTTCCAGTGTGGCTCTACGAGCCACATCAAGTGGGACTGTACGGCACAACCGAGAACATGCCACAATTGCAACAGTATGGGACACCGTAAGTGATTTTGTCGCACTTCTCCAAGTTCAGGTGTCAGGGACACTTCTCTGATGTCACAAACACCATATTCTTCGATGAAACGAGTGCTATCCATAAACAAGGAGCAATGTGGAACAATAAAGCAATTGTTTGGAGCTGAGTAGATGGTTTTCGATGATCAGGATGGACCATCTACAGTGTGAAGTATCATTCTTTTGAATTCTATCACTGTGCAAGTGTTTTTTGATACTGATGCATCACATTCCATCATTGCTTCTCGTGCTATTGACATTCTAGCTTTAAAACTGGAAATTATGTCTTCTGTTTTGAAACTAAAAACTCCTCTTGGTGGAAGAGAACATCAAGCCTTTTTGTGTGGAGCATGTTCAATACCTACTAATAGAGATGTGTTAAAATGGGACTTCTCAATATTGGACATGGATTTCTATGACGTAATCCAGGGTATAGATGGGTCGACAATGTTTAAGGCTACATCGTCTGTTATAGGAGAATAGTTAGTTTCACAATAGGGGATGGCATCAACATCTTTAGTGGAGAGATAATGGTAAAGAGAGATGAAAATATATTGTTGGAACAAATAGAGGGAAAAGATCCCTTAAAAACTAGCAGCATTAACTCTGGCATCAATGGAAGAAATTGAGGAAAATAGTTTTCCAGCTGTGGTGGATCAATTTTCATATGTCTTTCCCAATAACTTCTCAGTGTTACTAGATCTAAGGTAAGTTGAATTTACGATTGTTCTCTTTCCAGGGGCAAGTCCTATTTCCCTTCTGTCTTATAGTTTAGCACCAATAGAGTTACGGGAATTGAAATTGCAGTTAGAGGAGCAGGAATGCAATGTTCTCATTCGACCAAGTACTTCTCCCTGGGCAGCACCAGTGTTTTTTGTAAAGAAGGCAGATGGAACTCTTCATCTATGTGTTGATTATCATAAGCTTAACCAAGTTAAGATAAATAATAGATATCCATTTCCATGCATTGATGATCTATTAGATCAATTAAGGGGAGATCAGTGGTTCTCCTATATTTAATTCTGTTCAGGATATCACCAATTACGAGTTGGGAAAGAGGATATTTCAAAGACAGCTTTCGGAAGAAGATATGGCCACTACGAATATGTAGTCATGCCTTTCGGTCTAACAAATGCACCAGTGGTCTTCATGGATTTGCTTCAGAAGAATGGCAGTTGATGTCAGTCTTAGCCAATATGCATGTGGAATATGAAGACTGAGGTGATTTTTCAATTTTCTTTTCGGCTACGCTTGGTCCTGATTTGGTAAGGATTATCAATGAATCAAAAACATATGATGCAGAATGTCTAGATGTAGGTTCAAAAATCAATGGTGGGGAGACCATTGATGGCTGGAAACATGATGGGGGTTCAATTTTGTGTTTCGGAGATCAGATGGTTGTACCTATGGTTTTTCAAGAACAACTCCTTCATGATTAACACCATTCAATATGGGCCATACACCCAGATACATAGAAGATGTATAAGGCGTTGAAGGAAGAGTTTTGGTGGTGCAGCATGAAAAGGTATGTGGCTGAGTTCATCTTAGAGTGTTTAACATGTTAGAAGGTTAAAGAAGAGCATTAGAGTTTAGCTGCTATGTTACAATCTTTACCTATCCCAGTGTGGAAATGGGATTAGATGGCAATGGATATTTTTAGAGGTCTTCTAAGAACGGTCCGGAAACATGATGCCATTTGGGTGATAGTTGATCGTCTAACTAGGTTGGACCATTTATTCCTATTTGTGAAACTCATATGGTGGAAGATCATTCAAAAATATGAATCAAAGATGTAGTAAAGAGGCATGGTGTACTAGTTTTGATAGTCTCAGATAGAGATCCGGGGTTCACATCCCGTTTCTTGAAATCATTTCACCCAACCCTTGGGACTCAGTTGACTATGAGCACATTGTATCATCCTCTGATGGATGGGAAATCCAAGCAGACAATACAAACATTGGATGATATGTTGTGGGATTGTGTAATGGATTTGGTGGATCATGGGAGGAGCATATACCCTTAGTGGTGTTCTCATACAACAATAGATATCAAGCCTCGATATCCATGGCTCAGTTTGAAGCATTGTATGGGTGTCCTTGTCATTCTCCACTATGCTGGGTAGAAACTGGTGAAACCTCACAAGTTGTGCCGAGCCTTATCTAAGAAACAATAGAGAAGATCCAGTTTACTAAAAAGAGAATGGAGATCGCTCAGAGTAATCAGAAATATTATTCAAATCACTGTCAAAGACCTTTTTCATTCGTTATGTGTGATCATGTCTTCTTGAGGATCTCTCTTTGGCTTGGACATCATCATTTTGGGAATCCGGGCAAGTTGCCTCTAAGATACATTGAACCTTTTGAGATACTGGAATGGGGTGGAGAGGTGGAATATCGGTTGGAATTACCATCACAGTTTAGTTCATTGCAAAATATGTTCCATGTATCTCAATTGAAAAGTTATCATACAGATCCTGACCATGTGACTAGATGGGATCCCATTGACCTAGAGTCGGATGCTTCATTGATACATATTACGGTACATATTTTCGATTGGTAAGAGAAATTCTTGCATCAAAAAAGCATCGGTCTAGTGCGGGTTTAATGGAAGAATGGCCATATTTAGGAAGAGACTTGGGAACATGAAAATGAAATGAAAGAGCAATGGCTGGAACTCTTTCAGCTGGGTGAAGGTTTTCTACTTTCCGGGGACGGAAAAACTAATGGTGGGGAGAATTTAGTACCCCCAGTTTTTGGTATGTAAAAATTACTTAATTATTTTCATGGTTGTAATGTTATGGTTGTTGAATGGGAGGTTCGGGAGAACATGGATTGATGTTCTGATGTAAAGGGGAAGTCCCACGGGAGGCACACAGTTTGTCTAAACTGTGCGGCCAAATCCTGCGCAGTGAGTGTAGGAGGCAGTGGCTTCCGCATGGTCGGTGCATGGTTTGTCTAACCATGCCGCCAAACTATGTGAGAAGGGCGGTTGAGGTAGTAGCTAACTCACGGTTAGCACACAGATTGTCATACCATGTGAACTAACCATGCAAGCACTTAATAGAGATATTTAAATTGTTGATCTCACATGTATTTGCATCTAAATGCCTCGTTTAAGCTCCTAAGTGGCCCTATCTCAGGATTTTGGTTCTCCCAAGGTCATGGAAGGTTCTCCCATCATTCTGAAGGTGATCCAAAGGCTTCTCTTGATGAATCGAAGCCGAATTCTTCAGGTATGTGATCGTTCTTGGTTGGTTTCGTATATCTACTTAGATATACTTGTCCTCTTCTCTCGGTTTCATAGATCTACGCCCATTATGGGTAGATCTAAGTGTGTAGATGCCAAATATGATGAGATATGGTCTTATTTGTTTTAGGAGAAGAGATCTAAGGAGGATCCTTGGTAAATCGGCCTGGTTTTCTTATGAGTTCACTGTTTGTAAGTGTTTTCATCAAAACTATTGAGGTAGGAGGATTCTCTCTAGACTCCACTAGTTAGAATTGATTGTCTTAGTTTCAAATTGTGTTATTGAATGGAATTTATTGTGAAAATCATGGAATAAATCTTCATTAGTGATAATTTATGGTTTTAGTGAAATTGAGAAATCTTGGTGATTTGATGTGAAAAGTGTTTTGCTTTCTTGAATTAAAAATGATGATTTTAAATAATTTAATTGCTATAATGGTAAATGGTTTGATGAAAGATGTGTTTTCAATAAAAAAGGAGTTTTATTGAAATGATTTGGTATTGAAATGGATTTGATGAAATTGGTTTATTTTTTGGTTTTCAATAAAAGTACATTTTTATTGAAAAGGTTTGAATTGGTTGAACACACTTGGGTTTGATGGAAATGGTTTTCAATAAATGGTGTTTTATTGAAAGGGTGGTTTTTCCATCATTGTTGGAAATGTGTGATCTGTGTTCATATTGCATTCCATACGGATAAGGGTTAGGGGTCTCCCCCATCATTCTGGGATGGATAAGGGTTAGGGCTCTCCCCCTTCAAGTATTCATATTGCATTCAGGATGGATAAGGGTTAGGGGGCTGCCCCATTATTCTGGGTTGGATAAGGGTTAGGGATCTCACCCGTCAAACATTCAAATCTCATTCAAGAATGCTAAGGGTTAGGGGTCTCCCCCATAATTCTGGGATAGATAAGGGTTAGGCCTCTTCCCCGTCAAACATTCATATTGCATTCGGAGTGGATAATGGTTTGGGGTACCCCCCATCATCCTAGGATCAATAAGGGTTAGGGATCTCCCGCGTCACACATTCATTTTGCATTCGGGAAGGATAAGTGTTTGGGGTATCCCCCATCATTCTTAGATGGATAAGGGTTAGGGCTCTCCCCCATCAAACATTCATATTGCATTTGGGGTCGGATAATGGTAAGAATTCTCCCCTGTCATTCTATGATGGATAATGGTTAGGGCTTTCCCCTCTTCTAGTTTGCATGAATGGTTGGTTGCATGGGTTTGTGAAATGGTTGGGCATTCTAAAAAAAGGAAAGTTTGAGAAATTGTATTAAATCTTATTTAGTTATATCTCTGAAAAAATAACTTCCAGGAAAATTAATTTCAATTTCATTTATTTGTTTTTGGTTATAAATGGTTTTGGGAAACTTGTTATAATTAGTTATAAACTATTTTTGAGAAAATGTATGGTATAAACTGTTTTTATATAATTGTTGCTAACTCATTTATCCTAGTGGCGTTTGTAGGGAAGTCATTGGAGAAAACCTACTGAGTATTATACTCACCCATGCTCTGGCACATTGGTAAATTTGCAGATTTCATATTTCGGGACACATGTAACGGTAAAGAACCTTATTGCTACTGGCTCGTGGTGATTCTTGGGAGATGTTATAGAGCATGGAGCTTGTGGAGAATGTAGGCCTAGTGTCTTTGAGAGTCTTGAGCTGTTTATCTATTGTGAACTTTGATACATGGTTTGGTCTTCCGCTATTGTGTACTCTGATGCGGTTTGACATAAACGAAGTTTTTTTAGTTGTCTTTCAAATGTCCATGCATCTTATAGTTAATGTTTGGGTATGGTTGGTGGGTTTACTTGGTTATTTCTAAAAGGTTAAATCATCCCCCACTTGCATTCGAAACCCTTCGGCATTTATTTCCTACCTTTAGCATATTGGGGATGTCGCATAAGGCCTATTAATGCGCCATTGATCTCTCAAGACAATGGGAATTGGCGGGTCATTAAAAAGAACTCCAAGTATTTTAAATCCCCAAAGTTGTGGAAAAGGAAAAAATCTACAAACTACTGGTAAAAAGGATGGTAATAAGATGAATGTATGTTGAACATCCAATCTAGCTACAAATGATCTTAATGGCATACTTGTAATCTCGCTAGATTATTTGTTGAGAATGAAAAAATTAAAAAATGACCATGTTGAGGTTATTTCAAAAGAAAAGAAAATATACCACAGGATGAATACAATTTACATTAGAGTATTATAAATAATGAAAATTTGGTGTTAAAATACAATATGAGAGATGCAAGAAATCTGGCCATATAGAAAAAGGTTATTTAACATTTCCACTAGAACAATACGATGTCCGTAATAAGAGAAGGAATGTATCATATATGAAGTTTTTAAGAAAAAAGTTCTCTACAAAAAGATTAAGATAATGTTAAGAGATCCATGTGGCCTCTAAATAAATCAGAATAGATGTTCTCACGTGTAACTAAAAAGATAGGAAAAAATAGAGCAACCTGGTTGGGAAGATCATCTAAAAATTTCAATTAATATTCATGAATCAATGAGTATCCACCATATTACATTAATATTTTTGTATTTTTTTCTTATAATGTAGGTAATTGAAGGTGAAGAAAGTTAATAGGGGGAGAACTTGTGAAGTAAACCATGATATCATTTCTTTAAAAAAAATATAAAGAAGTATCCAATCATGAATGATTATTCAATCTAATATTCAAATAGAAATTTTGTAGAGGATGATATTTGATGAACTTGAATAATTATATGTCATATTTATGATCTCTAGGAAAAAAATCTACCATATTGGATTTACCTTATGTTTAATATCTTGATTAATAATTATTCAAGAAGATCAGACATGGAGAAGTTGTAAATTTTTTCCAATATGGAATGCACAATGTAAAGATCCATTTGGTTGTATTCTCTATACAATAATTTTAAAAAATCCACTATTGACCAGATCCACCATTATAAAGATGATGAGAAGTGTTTATATTAATGAATAAAGAAATCAAGAAACTCCCATTATCATTATTTCCATTAATATCAAATGTAATCCTTCCAGTATGTACTTTGAGATCATTTTATTTTGAAAGTAATTTATTTTCATAATATATTATCCATGGATATTCAAAATAAATATCCTATTACATATGGGTATTGATTTAATTAATCACTGACATAAGAAAAATGGAAATGAACCTTGTTCAATTATCCTTCTTGTTCCATTTGATGGTTTTTGAATTATCTATTGAAGTAAGTGTAGTATTTTTAGGATGATTGTTCTTCAAATATTTCATATCACATTTAGTATCTTGATCTAGAATTAAAGTGAATAACACTTGAATACTATTCTATCCTTTATCATTTGATGTGGTATCATGATTAGTTTGTAATGAAAATCATTTATGTTAATGTAAAATCATATTCTTTTCAACATTAAGCATATATCATGTAGACATCGAGTGAAATGACGGATAATAGATTTCTTAGGTATATATCGGTACCTTTTTTGAATTAAATTTTATTTCATTTTAAAAATGGGAATTGAAATTGAAAATAACATATGAAAATTAAATGGGAGAGAGAAGATAATGTTTCCACATATTGGTTAATTTATTGGGTATGAAATATAAAGGTATTTATACGAAATACAAAGGGAGATATTGAAGTACCCACATTCTGTATGGATTGTATTTTATTCAAATAATTTTCATTGGATTAAAATGGTGTTAAAAAAGATAAGAATATTTCATTAATTTTAATATGATGATGAAATTATAATGTTAATGGATCTTGGATAAACATCTCAATTTTTGATATTCCATGAAACATATGTTGAAGACTTTGAGTTTCATGGTGATTCTTGGAGAATTTTTATGGATTAATTAGATGACATTGAATGTCAGGGTTGAATAATCCTAATAGAAAATATGACATTTTTGAGTGTTTCTTTGTTCAAATACATGTATCAAAGGTGATACATTGTTCGAAGCAAAGAAGATTGTGGTTTTGATGTTGTGAAGATCATTGTAATTTATATTCCCAAAAGTACTAAAGAATAGTTAATGTACGTCATTGAATAGTATTCTACATTATTAGAACCCTGTACATTCTTAACGAACATTATGATT
Source organism: Viscum album (assembly GCA_963277665.1). Classification (NCBI taxonomy): domain Eukaryota; kingdom Viridiplantae; phylum Streptophyta; class Magnoliopsida; order Santalales; family Viscaceae; genus Viscum; species Viscum album. The sequence goes on from OY728157.1 coordinate 153,315,145, forward strand.
TTAATATTAAAGATAAAATTCAAGGACAACTATGCCATATTATATATATTTTATGAACAATTATTTGATGAATTTGAGGAGAGACTTTTTTTGGGTTTTCCTTAAAAATAGATCCATCCCACTAAGATGACAAGGCAACCTCAACTGAGGGATCATGTGGGATAAATAGGTTAACCATGCCCAAGGAATTCCTCCCAAGGAAAACTATCAAGTTGAATAGAAGCTAGCCCGTGTATAAGACAAGAAAATCTTGTTTATAAGGCATAGGAGCGGTGATGACACTGTGCGGGGATGAACATAATTAGAGAGAATGGTATAGGGATGTACTAGGAGGGAGAAATGAATTATGGAGGTTACATCATATAGGTTTATTAATTTATCATTCCCAACACTATAGAGGCTTCATAATGGGATGGTATTTGATTATTAATATTTACCAACATAAAAAGGATGAACATATAATGAGTCATCCAATTTAGTAAATCTTTACCATCCATAATAGCTTGATTCCCTCTTGTTTAATCCATGGATATCCGATATCTCTCTTACCCACATGTTTAGAATTTCATCGCGATCATCCTCCCCCTAGAAGATGAAGACACTATTGATTTCATTGGATGCCTATTTGAATAACCATTAGTTGAGCCTGAGGCATCAGTGATCATACTGATGTCAAAAAATTGACATGAATATTATCAAAATTACCATGCAACTTAATTTTGATTATTCATGTGTAGAATCCAAATATATATCTTCGGATGAACTAAAAATGTAGTTGGAGGAGGCCACTTGAGCTCAAGAGTTCAGAAAGATGATTTTCATGTGTTTATATTCTCACGGACATGACATATCATCAAGAAAATAAGCACACTGATCAAAAAGAAAAACACCATAATAATCTGCATCATTTTAACTGCTATTTGAACATATCAAAGACTAGCGCTTTAGGCATTAAAATTCTAGATTTTTCTAGAATAATTTGTGGAATTTTATTTTTCAATGAATGGAATGAGGTGATGATTCTCAACATTGAAAGAAGAAGAACTAATTCTATTAAAGGGTTTTCCACCCAAATTATTTTAAGAGATCTCATTTTCCATAAAAATCGAGCCTCTATGAAGTGACTATTTGCATGAGAAGGAAAATAGTTTCAAGATCCCTATATTCTTCCAAAAGTGGTGAGTACCATTAAACATATTAGTTTTTGGAAGGCGATCCATGCAATTCTATTTTCATTGAAGTGTTCCATAGAAATATTTCTCATGAGGCAGAAGCACTATCCTTGAAACTATGTTTGTAACACATTAAATTCTTTATGATGATCTTGTTCTATGAAGGAAAATGATTTCATGAAGAAGTTGATCCATGGACACTTGACACATGTTTATATCAGGCACTCATACTATTTCACAATGAATATTTCTTAAAAAAATTAAATAGTACCCCCAATTTTTCAAAAAAATGTAAACTCTATGTGTACTATATTGATGACCTATAGTAAAATAAGATCAAATTCACATATATTTCTTGCTCAAAGAGAATAGTATGTGCTCTTGAGTTCATACATACAAGAGGAATAAGAGTATCTCACACACTTTCATATTTCATATGAAAACGAGTTCATGGATTCACATACATTTGATAAACATGGGTTAATATTGTGTATGAGTTCATGCACACGTGAATTCATATGGTGAAAAATGATTGAATGATAAAAACAGATAATGTTATATATGAAAATTTTTGTGTTTATATTTATTCAAAACACAAACATAATTATTTATGTGTGTTGTGAATTTAAAATAAGCAATCTTGGAATTCAAAAAGATAATTGTCTGAAGTCATACTCAATCATCCCTAAAAGTATGGTGCAATTGAGTTAAAAAATATCTAATACACCAAAAATAATAGATAATTACCAATAAAAAACAATTTAAAATATTGTGCATTGAAGAAAGATAATTCAACACTACAGAATTATTAAATATTATTGTGTGTCAAGGAAGAAGAAAAGAGTGTCCAATATATATTTTGTTAATCCAGACATATTATTTATAATGATTTTTACCTGAGTTGATCATTACTAATTTAATAATATAAAATTATTTTCTTAAATTGTCAAGAAGAATAAGAATATTCAACACAACCTCTTTTTCACTCAAGAGAGAAAAACACCTTTATACACTCAAGTATATATTTATGTGTAACAAATAAAAGGGAGAAGAGGAAGTGTATAAATGAGTTGGTATCACTGATTATAATTTTTGTAAGTAATAACTTAGTTCATTAATCAAAAAAATACTTATTATTAGGACTGATATAAGATGATGAATAAACTGAAACTTTTAGTTTTTCATTGGGAAGAATGAAGAAGTATTGATGACATGATGGTGTTCTGGAAAAAATGTGAATAAGATGGTTGTAGAAGAAAAAAAGAACATTAATATACTATAGGTCATATTGGATGGAATTAATTCTTCGTTTTACAAAACATTCTCAATAAAGAGATGATAATCATAATAGGTAGTAAAAATATACAACCAAGTGCAATAAAATAAGCACATTCAATTGACTATAATTCATTTCAAGTTAAAGGGTATTTCTGACTTTCTATAACAAAATTCAAAATATTAATTTCAATTTTTCGAGAAATAAAGATTATTTCTAGACTATTACAAAGACTAAGAAATCATATTTAGTATTGAACATCAAAAAAATATATTTTTATATTATTTTTCTACATTCATATCTGATAGGGAAAATAGAATAGGAGAATCATGATCCTAACATATCAAAAAGGTATAGGGATAAAAAGTTGTGATTGGATTCAAAATTACCCAAAATTTATTCAAACCTTCTTAGTGTTAGTAATATCCCAATATTTTCCTTTAAATGTTAACATTCATCTATTAACAATTTACAAATAAAATTAGTGTTCTAGTTGAAAACAACTTCATTTTTCATATCAGTTTCAGTCTTTTCGCCTCATTCAATAACCATTGATTATGGTTCCATAATCTATGTAATATTTATCATGATATAAATATAATATATATTTTTTATTTTTTTATTTGTTTTCATAAATTAAATTTAGATATTTAAAAATGAATTACACTTTTCATGAAGATGATAGAACATATGTATTCATGAACAATGTTTTCACTTTATGAATAATAGAACGAAATAAAGGTAAATTATAATTATAATTTCTAGAATTATTATATGATAATATAAATCCCATATATTAATCAAATTATTACTTATTATCATCCATGTAAAGAGTAAATGGAGAAATAATCACATCGCATCATCAAGGTGGTAGTTCGAACGTACATAGGAGCAACATTATAGTTTTCCAAAGGATTAGAAGATAAAAAGTTATATATTATATAATAACTAAATATTTATATTTTTTTAATAAATATAATAAATAAACATTAAAATCATCATAATGACCATGGATGAAATCTGGATATGGAAAATGAATTTTGTCAATACTAGGAGATGGAAGACCGTTTATACACACAAGAGATATATTCACGTCCCATTTGATGAAATAGAGGGGGGGAATGGATGTTTAATAATCATAATAACATTTAAATATATTTAGAATTATTAATTTATTATCTAAATAATAATATAAATGATTTACAGGTAGTATTATAAGAACAAATTGAAATATGTCTAATAGCACAATTACCCATTCATGGTATGGTTTCTTTAGATTCCTTCTTAAAGACGTTTAGAATGATCATTTAAGAATACCAACACATATAATTCATGTATTTGGTAGTTTATAAGATTATTTATATGTTTTTGGTAGATATATAAGGTTTAAAGTCCTTTAAATAAGAAAAGTAAATTGTCTTATTTTATAATTGAGGGGTGGGGTACGATTGGAATTTCTTAACAGCTCAAAAATATAATAAGCTTATTCTATATAAACATTCATAAAAATGTAAATATAATTGAATAAAATATATTATTTGATTGAAATAAAATCCACTAATAATATTTGGTTACGTTTAGTATGAATTTTAAACCATATCTTTCAATTTTATCTATTAGTTAACCAATTTTAACCTTAACTTTGGTAATCTTTTTTCACTCTTAGAGTGTAAAAATTTTAATTATGGGGAAATAATTTGTTATGAAACGTAAAAGGGATTATAATTCCGAAAATATATTAACTAAAATTTTATATTTAATTTTTATGATTTTTAAATAATTTAATGAAATTCCATTTTTTTAAAAATATCATTAATTTAATTTTTGAAGCTATTAATTTAAATTGACTTTAAATAAATCAGGAAAAATATAGAATTTTAATATAACAATTTAAAAAATCAATATTATGTTAAATTCTACAATAATATTTTCCCAACACTATAAATCCCTCAATATATATTACTTTAAATATTTTTAAAATCATCTATTTTATATTTCTATTAAATGAATAAATACTATATCAACATTGTGTATGTAATCATGTTATTTATAGAATCACTAAAAATTATGAATAAATTAAAAACTTGAAAATAATTAAATGATGGTCAAATTAACTTGTTATATTTTTCTTAACATAATTTTGTCTTTATGTGAACATATAAGAGATATTTAGAAGTAAGACAATGTCATTTTTTATTTTTATTTATTTTAAATAATATATATGTAATTTTCATGGAAATATGTCCCTTAAACAATCGAATATTGGGACCAAGGTGATAAAGGTCAATGTAACTTCATCCAATCATAATTCTGATGAAAAATGGTGACCTTAAATCTTAGTTTTAGCCTAGGATGACCATATTTACCCTTTATCATGGTGATGAATATTACTATAATTACTATTCATAATGCCCAAAAATAAAGAAACCTATTTATCAAATTTAGACCATGTAATTAAAAACATGGTATAAATTTTTAATAATTCAATTTATATATGTGGTATAAATTCATTTTAAAAATGTTCTCAAAATGAGGATAAAATTGATCTTCAGAAAAATACATTTTTAAGCAAAAAAATATATTTATTATTATCCATTGAAAAGGAAAAATTTGATTAATGATAAAAAATTTGACTGAATATATAATATATAAATATTATTTAAATATTTCACCAATAGATATTAATTTATGTTACTTGGATAAAATAATGGTTTTCACATGAAAACCTTTTTGAAGAAAAACATTCCCTTTACTTTAAAATGATTTTAATTTTAATTTTTAATTAGTTGATTAAAAATGTATTCATTTAAAACATGTGTAAACCATACATTAAAATTATTTATTTATTCTTATTTATACCCAAAAATTCAACTACTATGTGATAAATATATACGTCATTATAGTTCATTGAGACTTCGGATTGCATGTATCACAAGTTATCAAATAAATTATGTTTTTTTAATGAAATATATCATACAATCAATAGTCATTATTTTATACAACAATTAGAATTAATTTCACCTTATAAATTTTATCAGTATAATGAAAAATACTATACATATTTTTCATCAAATCCTCATATTTTTAAGTAGCTAATTTGAATTTATGATTATTCCAGAGAACTTTATCCATGTGATTAGTCAGGTTCAGAAAATTTTATCTCTATGATCTAAGATTTATATCGGTTTTTATTCATAATAAATATCATGATCTTATGTTAAAATATCATAGTTTATTACATGTGATGGTTTAGTAATATTTTTCTACAAGATTGATACATTGAAAATATCATGAACTTGGAATAGGTTTGGATGAAGTGCCATGTAATACACTACCATCCCTACTCCGTCAAGAATCTCAAAGGGGACAATATAGATATGGATCATCTATATTTTATTTCAAAATCCCAAAACCATATTCCATAGAGAAAATTCAAAGAAATTAATTTTCAACAACATCAAACTCTCGATCTTATTGATGATTGGAATAATAACTTTTCTATCATCTCTTAGATAATAATATGTGTTGTTTATTTGATTTTAATTTCTATGCCATTTATAAATCTAGTTTATGTCCCAATAAATTTATGTCTCCAAATTCATCCCAAAATATTGTAGTTATGAATTTCTTACTATAAAGGGACTCATAAGGAACCATCTGGATGATCAGGTGAAAACCATTGTTTTAAGAAATCATTACTAGAGGTAGGTGATGATCCCCAACACATGTGAATTCTAGAGAACAAGATCTCTACATATCTGTATGGTTTTGAATTTTTTTCTTTTATTAATTATATTATTGTGTTTTATAAGTATTATTAAAACATATATCTACATCTTAATCCTCATATAGGATTCTCTAGTACTTCGTGGTAAACCTCATATCTCTATGTAATATAATAAGATGTGTTACTCTCTGTAATATCACCACTTCCTTTATGTATAACCTAGAAATGTTATAAAAAGTGAAATATTCTCTAGCAGAAATGATATGCGATAGATTTGAATAGAGTTCAACTAAAATAGTAATATCATATACCCTTTATTATTTTGGGGGATTCTGATGAATAAATCTATGGATATGTTTTTCCATTTCTATTCAAATATATGTAATAGTTGTATCACCCACTAATAATTTTGTCTCTTAGACATAGATTAATAACATTAAAGGTATATAGATTTGTATTATGAAATATTACTTTTCATGTAGTCCCACTAGAAATTTTATTTCATATATCTATACATCTTCACACTTCTATGATGAATAAAGAATGATAAACTATGATCTTCATCCAAAAACTCCATTTTCAGCTCAAGTATAGACAAAAATATAAACAATTCATAAACCTTATAATTACCTCACAATCAAGGTTGAACTTAGGAACATTTATCACCTTCTATTAAAGCTCTATATATTCCTTAATCACCTCTTTAGTACTGACATGGATATATTTTTGATCTTTTATCTAAGAAAGATAGGATTTCCCCCTTTCCTAAGGGATTCATTTTACATCTTCCACAAATATATATATGTTATATCACTTTTAATCCCCATCATATGAAATATAGCATAATATTTTAACCTCAGCGCATCATCGACCTTGTATTCATTCAACAGATGGTAATGTATAGAGTAATAATAATAAATAATTAACTTTAGCAGTATTCTATGGAAAATATTTAAGTATTTATATGTAATGATATACTTAAAACTTCTATGATCCATATATATTCTAAAACATTTACCTAAAATATAATTCCACCATATATAAAATAGAAAAAATACTATAGTTCCTAACTCCAAATATTGAGTAAGGTAATTTTTCTCATTTATTTTAAATTGGAATGAGGAATATGTTATCACAAAATCATTTTTCATGAGGAAAAAAGTAGGTCCTTATTTAATGAATCATTATTGATCACAAACCCTTATAAAATATATTTTAGTGTGTTTATATGTAATATAATCAGCCATCTCTTCAATTTCTGGTAATTCTTTTCATATTCTTATATCCAAAGGAAATTAACCCCCTTCTATGTCAATATGGTGACTGGATTAGACAACCGTGATAAATATCTAATAATGATTCAATAATATCTAACCTATATAATAAAACAAAAAAAATTTGTTACAATGTTTTGTTTTGGCCATAGCTCAGTAACTTCTATTTTTCAATGATCTACATATATACCCCCAATTGTTATTATATGACCCAAGAATGACACTTTATGAATCCAAAATTCACAGTTTTTAAAATTTTCACAAACAATATCCCTCATCAAGGTTGTAAAAATGATTATAAAATAACCATCATGATATTAGGTAGACATTTAATATATAATAATATCATATATATATACTTATATAAATTTGGAAAGGTAATCTATAATGTAAATATTCATTAAATCCAAGGATATAAAATGATAATTAGTAAGTCAAAATGGAATCACTATGATTTTTCAATGTTAATAACTCAAATGAAAGGCCCTATTGGGAATATACTCCTTATAAACACTCTATTGATGATATCAATAATATAGGTCACTTTTCAGAAAATTACTATTCTCCTTATAATTGAGAAAAAAACTCAATAATATAGTGTAGATAACCATTTTTCATGATAGTGATCTCGTTATGTTTTCAATAATCAATGTATAGTTTCACTGATCATGTTTAACTTTTATAACAAGGAAATTTTCCTCCCTAATGTGACACACTTATATGAATAAATCCCTTATCAAGAATCTCCTACAGTTTTTCTTCAATTCCTACAACTAAATTGGGTTCATTCTATAAGGAGACTTTGAAATAGTTCCATCTCAAGATATGATTACTATAGAAAACTCAAATTCATGATTCCATGGAGGACTCAGATAATATTCTAGAAATACATCAAAAAACTCCTATAAAATATTTTTACTTTCAAATTTGAGTTTCTCCCCAACCATATGAGATAAATTATATTCATGATATTAATTTAGATCCATAAGATATAAGTAATTTCTATTATAAGTTTATATTAATACTGACAATTATATAAGGTCATAGGTTCATTAGGAATATAAAATATGAATTCCCATCCTCAAAAATAAATTTGGGATCTATATAATGAATGTGAATTTGTTCCTAGAATCCCATAAAATTGAACGAAATGGAGAAACACAAGATAAATTAATCAATTTTTGATAAATATCAATTGGAGAGGAACTATATACTTGAGATTCTAACATCATAATATTAAGTGTTTAAATAGCTAACACTATATCAAATCATTTTCCTAGTAACTTCATATCCTTTAAATATTATTTAGATATAAAAGTGTGGCTAGAGCTAGAATAAAATAAGAAATTATATATTCTTAATTGAATGATAAGTGTACCTTTTACCATGTTATTACCATTACCCACTTCTAATGTCATGATCATAGAATATTTACCTTTGTCTTTGATCCTAAGTAGCCGCTGACATCGATCATCAACATAAACCTTTATATTCGAGAACCATTTTGAATAAATTTGAAACTCCTTTAATTTTAACTATTAGATCATGGGTGGTGCATTCATTAGAATTTTCGTTTCCTCCACTGAATTAAATGACCTATTAAAACCTTTTCAAAAACCAAGAATATTATTACCCTAATTTATATATTTAATTCACCTTCTGATTTCATTGAACAAATTCCCATAGTGTTTCATTAGAAATTTATTAAATGATGATGGATGTAATTTCTTTCAACCATGAGAGTTATTCTAGTTTTCATGATACATGATCATAATCTTTTATCTAAACCATGGAAATTGTGGGAATCAACAAATTCTTTTTCAACCATGAGGTTAAATCAAGATATTTCTCCGTCACATATAAATTCTCTTATAGTTAATTCCCTTTGTAGAATAGTTTTTACATTACTAAAGAATTGAGAATTATTTCCTTTAGTGAAAATGGATTAACCATAACTAGACCATTAATGTCTTGTAAAATTTTCCTCTTATGTACCATTGGATTTATCACATTTTACCTACTCTCAAGGAATTCCTTGTAAAATATTTTATGTGTAATTAAGGGGATTTAATTTCTAAAAAATATTCTCTAAAAACATTTTCATGTTCCATGCAATGTAAATTTTTTTTCTCAATGTTGTTAATCCACCACTGAAACAATATTTAATTTGCTGACTCCCTAGAAGAAGGTCTATTTTATACCTATGAATGATAGAAGAATAAATATTTCAATCCTTTGATAATTTGAATTATCATCATGATTCATAGACATAGAATGCTTTTTGAGAATAAAAAAAATATGTGTTCCAACTCCCAAATAATTATCTTTATTAAGTGAAAAATAATTTCATTATTCTCCAAATTCATTTTTAGTACGATGTATTTTATTTCAAGCTACTGACTAGAACCAAAAAAAATTATATGAATCAATCAATAATGATTAATGTGATCCATTAAATATTCCTAAAAAATTATTTAAAGTATTTCTAAATCATGAATAATTCTTATTAATCTATGTTACCTCAAGTTTTCCAAGGTTATCCATAGTGATTACCAAAACATTAGGATGCTAACATATACTAATTATTATCCCAAGGGATTTCATAAAAATAATATAATAATAATCAACTAAAATTGATTAATACTTTTATATATAACCAACTATATAGTCCCTCTCTTTTTATATATAAATATATCAAATTTAGATGATTATTCTATTTATTTCACAAATATATTCCCAAGTACAATAATTCTTTGTATCATTGGAGAATAGATACATATTATTCTTATTTCAGGAATTTTATTAAAATTACCTCATAAATATATTCCTATATAATACAATTTATGTATATACACTACTTAAACAATTATTCAAAAGTAGTGGAATGGAAAAATAAGAAAGGATATGCTACAATTTCTAGTAATTGTAAGCATGGAAAAAAATCAATTATTACACGAAAGAATAAGATAATAATATGGGTAGAAGATCATTACCATATCTTAAAAGGATCATACCCAATATATAATTGGTTCTAACAATGATCCATTTCATAAAACATTATCATTTCAAAAGCTATGTATCATATAAGTGATAAGTCATTATAAATCAATAGTAAAAAACAAGCCCATGTCATAATAGTGTGGCACCATCATAGGAATGGAAACCATTAAATTATTGAAGTTTAACTACGGATAACTTAAACTAATAGTAGATCAGGAATAAACACCCATTTCCAATATTATACTGGATCAGGAATCATTATCAATTTCCCATATTGGATCTAACACATTGACTTGTTTCCTATAGTATATCAAGTACACCAACTTGTTCCCCATAGTTATCAATTGAGATATAAAACATTAGAAAATGAATTGTAGGTACATATAATTATATGACTTTACTTTATATAACAGCACACATATATATATGTGTTCCACATAATATTAAAACATTCATAGTATCATCATAAGTGGACCCATGAAAATAAAACATGTTTTATAAACATTTCATAAATTCATCACACCATAACCTCTAAAAAATAAATGAGTTTCATAAAAATCTCAGAATTATATTAATAAAACATAATGAGAAAGAATAATTATTTAATTATTGGATCATATACCCAGTTATATAAAAACATACGTCAATGGATGTTACTACAGACTAAAATTCATTTAAATTAATCACTGAAATACTTGCTGAGGAAAATTCCATGTCCATTTGACATGACTAATTTAAAATATAAAAATGTTAAAAAATATTATAGGAAAATTTTTATTTTAAAATAACCTTTATTTATTATAATTAAATCTTTAAATTTTTTAGCATTCCCGATGGCTTGAAATTATGGTCATGTCATATAATTTAAAAGATGAATTTCCTTTCACACATTTCAAAAATGTCAATGAGTACCTCATTTGGAAGAAAAATATTAATTTCAATTATTTTGTAAAAATTAAAAAATGGGTAAATATGATTTAGAAAAATAATTTTATAGTAGAAAACAATTTCTGGTTTTTTTAAAAAATCATGGCTATGGATGAAAAATGAGTTTCGACTGAATATGGAAATAAAGTTGTGTTTCTTTACAAGAATCATTTTGATCTATTCAGTACATAAAGTGAATAAAATGAATAGAAAACATGTATTATTAAGAAATAAAGATAGGATAATATAATTTAACGTTATTTATTAGACAGCTTTAATAAGATTATTTCAATATAATTTCAAACATAAACAATCCTGTTTAAAAATAAGATCGAAACATAAATCAATTTCCTCAAGCCTTATTTTTTATTATACATATTATAAAATGCTATATAATAAATATATATTATTATAAATTTATTCTAGAACCATACTAAAATCTATCATAACATTTATGATTTAATTATGTCATATTATCATCTATTTATTAACATGTTTTTTATTAAAATCATTGTTTATTGTGATAACCCCCTAGTTTTTCATGCATATTTATGTTCGAAAGTCTCTGTAGTTATAGTTTGATCATGCATCCATTATATCATGAATATTAATCATGATAAAAATATAATATATATTAATTATTTATATATTTATATCATCCATTAAAGCTAGTGATATGTGACATATTACACCATTCTTCGAGACAGTTGGTCGTACATATGCAAGAACATTGTTATCACATTTTTATTTATGGAATAAAAGTAATGTAAATAATAATTTACCTTTTTGTATTCATTATAATATCTTACAAAACATATGTATTCATTATATCTATCATTATTACTATATTTTTAAATCATAAATGAAAAAATAATCACATCGCTTCTTGGTGGTGGGAATCCACATGTATACGTGAGTAACATTTTCATTTCCCAATAGATTAGAAGGTATTATGATATATATTAAATTATTATTAAGAAATCATAATTATTTCTTAAATATCATTGATAAATATTAAACTCATCCTAATAACCATCCATGAAATATGGAGTAGGAAAATTAATTGTATCGTTACATAAAGATTGTATGTCGTACATACTCATGGGCGATATGGTGAATAAAGATGGATTTATACTCATAATAAAATTTTAGCATATTACACATAATAATAATATACTTTATAAATAATAAAATATATTTATTGGAATTTGAAGAATAAAAAATTGAAATAGGTCTGGTAAGATAGTCACCTCTTCATCGATAATCCTTTTTTAGATTCATTGTTTTGGAACTTGGGAATTGTATTTTAAGAAAACCAGTCTAGGATCCCCACTATTGTAAATGGTAAATCAAATAAAAATGTATGTTTATGTCCCCTTTTTGTCAATATAGATATTCATGAGAATAAGATGGCATTCAGGGTTGTTTTAGAGGATGGAAATGCCAAAAAGAAGAAAAGATTACATCCACTACATAGTGAATAGTTAAAAAATGTTAGTAATAACCAAGAACCATGTACCTAGAGACCATTTGTCCTAAATATCATTTGATATATGTTGGAACACATACACTACATGATTTTTCAAACAGTGTGTGTGGCCCAACTAAGCGGTGTGGCCTGACCCCCTCTTAGACCGAGGGTGTTGCACTGTTGGAGAATAGTTTGGAAGACCATCCAGCCAAAAAATATAACTCATTAAAAATAGTAGATTTATCTATTTATTTTGCTTATAAATTAGGAATTATTCCCATTATATATCTCATTTACTTCTATATTATTCTAGGGTGAGGACTCTTTCCTCCCAAGCATCATAAGGGATATTCGTCTTTGATCCTTGGGCATTCAAAGTGTCATGGGTTTGAAATCAAATATCCACGTGATTCTACCACGCATAACTATTACTTATTATATAATAATCATGGTGTAATGATTTATATCCATTCAAATCCATAAGCCTTTATATTTTTGAAATTTCTCAGATTGCGAGTTGAAGACTATTTGGACCTGAATCAACTGTTGTGTTTGGTAGAGTACTTTTTTATGAACTAGATATCAATAATAATTATGTTATATACCATAGTATTAATTTTTATTCATGTGTATGTGGATTCTACTTTGTGTTTTTAATATTAAATTGTAATTATTTATTATGAATTGATAAACGGGGTGTAAAAATGATGTTTAAGACATTTAAAAGGACTTGTTGGATCCGTTGGTGGAGAGTTTACCATGATTTTGGCCACCCATGGGTTGTTCGACTCCCTGGAACTTGAGAAATTGGATGTTAAGTAATAAATTGAAGGGTTATTGTATTATACCAATTTGAACTATATTTATATTGTTAACTTTTAAAAAATTGGTTTTTGGATTAACTTGAATAAGTCAATTGAGTTAGGGACTCTAAATGGGTAAAGAAGATAAATTGTTAAAGATATATATACATGTGGTTAAATAGATAGAATGGGGTGAAAAATGGTTGTAATGTGCTTAAATGGGGAGAGGATATTTATATGGGAAATATGAACATGTGGATGTAATGAAACATGAATATTTTAAAATGAAATGGTATACCCTCATTGTTATGGTTTCATAATTTTTTTTACTAATGATGACGTCAGATATGTGATAAATGGTTCGTGGGATGTTTGAGTGATACTCATCTGCCTTTGGAAGGCTAAGATGATTCTCCATAAAATAAGATACTTCATATTTCATAGAGGATAGACTCATATTCGTCACTCTATCGGTATGGACATGGAATTCCATATCACGATTGGGATGGTCTTTCATAAAATTTCGAATCCCAGTTGGATATATGGACAGATACACCATTTATATCAACATCTGGCCCCTTTAATATATAGTCCAGATGACCATCATGGGTTGAAGTGATTTTAATGGGTATGTTTATCACTAGGACTTGATAATAAGCATTAATAATTTAAATATTGTAATATAATGAATCATGGGGTATCTATTGCTTTTATTTTTTTATTTTGCTTCTATATACACTATTTTAGGATAAATGTTATTGTAGAAACTATTGGTGCCGGCCTACTCAGTTGTACTCACTCTCTTATTGGGCCTCTATTTTTTACCTAAATATAACTCATGGTTACAGGTCAGGATAACGATAAGGGTCCTATATGAAATGTTTGATATGGGATTTGGGATGGGGCAAGGATGAGGATACCAGATGTGATGTCGGGAACCATTTTTGGGAGTGTCTTTAGTATCTTATTTTGGTTTTCATTTTTCTTTTTTGAAAATCATGACCTGAAGTGTTTATTTTTAACATTCTATCATGTAAATGGTTCATGGAAATGGTTATATGATTCAATATTAAGGAGCATTTTTTTCAGTTTTTATTTATATTGATTTTCACTATTCTATTGCTTTGTTAAAGAGGGAATAGAATTATAACATACAACATTATACCCCTGCTGCTAATCAGTTGCCACTAGTATATTGGGATACAAACTTCATTCCATGTAGTACACCTTCTTGGGGAACCGTTTAGAGTAACATGGGACAAGATATTACAAATTGGTATTAGAGTGGGTTTTTTCTGTTGAATTACTATTTGGGAATGTTATATAATATATTAGGATGTGTTAGGCCTTGGAAATAATATTATGAAAGGGATTATCTAACCCATATTCATGGAAAACCTAGGTTCCCAGGGTGGGATTAGTGTTGATGATTATTTCTATTATAGTTGGTTGTTATTTCACCATGGGTGTAGAACATATAGTAGAACACTTGTATTAATATGACATGAATAATTTTAAGAACTCACGGAAAATCACGTTATAGTGCATTTTGGGAAATGAATAAGATTATCCTTTTTTAATGAAGTTCTAAAAAAATATGGTCTAATAAATAGTTTTAATTGGTTTTAACAGGAAGGTGTTATATTTAATTTTTAAAATGGTGTTTAAATGAGATATAATTATGTTTTTTTATATTGATGTGTTTAAAATCATGTCTAATGAAATAATTTTTTTTATTTATGTTTGGATTAACCCATGATAGTTGTGGTACGTGATTTGGATTGTTGGAGGTAGTTATAGACAAGTGATTTTATTCATTGGAATAGTGTACATAGAGTGGACTATTTATGGATTTTAGTGAGCTCTTTTTGTAAAATATCTTGAAATTGTATGTTATGTGATTTGAGAAGTGTGGTTGGAAATTTAGAAAGATTCTACTATGATAAAATTTACCAGTTGTGTGAAAAAATGGAATTTACTAGAATTATACTGTAGTTGTAGAACCTAAACCTCTTTTGTTCCCAGGTGATAGATGAAAGAGGTTTTCCTTGAGAAATTTTTATGTGTTATATACTTTATGGTGAGTGAATTAGGGTGTGAGGAACCAATTATGTTTTATTTAATTATAGTGTTTCATCTAAAAATCCTTAAACATTTTCCCGAGAGGGTGGACACAATGAAATAATGTTCTCGATTGAGTTTATCCAATGGAAGATATACAACATAATTATCCCTATAAGGAAAAGGGTCCATATGAGAACTTATATTTTTATAGGACTAATGATGCATTGGTGGGATATTCAGGATCAGCATGAGAATTTATATGGCATTGAATGGTATGATATACAAAATAAATTCCTAGGTACTTTTTACCCCGACAATCTAAGGAAAATGAGATTTGATGATTTCATGTGATTGATTCAGGGGAGTATGTCTGTAATAGATTATTCTGTTTACTTATTATAATTTCAAACTTTTTATCTAATGTTGATTGAGAATGAGGCTGATATGGATAGATGTTTTCAGGATGATCTTAGATGTGAGATAAATTCCTAATTAAATAAAATTCATTTGAAGAGGAATAATAAGGTCATAAATTAGGTTCTCATTTCTGAGGGGAACCCAAAATAGGATATTAGTGGTGGTAAAATACTTTTATTTTAGAAATCTAGTGGTATATTTTCCAATAGTAGGAAGAATAATTAAAAGAACTCCCACTAGGTTGTTGGGAGATAGAGTGGATGGGGGAGATAATCCACCTCTCATGGAGAAAATTATATCCTCTTCTATTCATTATGTAGACGTGGCCATGTACAAGGTTAGTTTCCACAAAGAATATTAGAGTGATGAGAATATCGTAGAATGTGTCATATACTTGTATTCTATAGTATCCAATGGGATATGGTAAATTATTAGGGACCTAGGCTGATGCAGAGCACCATAAGTGGGTTTTCTACACTTTATTAGTAGGGTAGATGGAGTTCCACTAACTATACTGATCTGGGTAGTGGATAAGTTAATATAAGAAAACAACATTAATATCCTAAAGTCACTGCATCATGTGGGACTTATATTGGATCCCAAGGCGTAAGTATATGAATGTTTCATGGTTGGCCAAACCGAAGACCTAAACCCTTGTTTTTTGAGTAGATTCTTTGATTCAGAATTGAAGGATGTTTGGGCCTGAAACAAGGGTCATTTTTGAGTGATTAATTTCCTTTTAAATATATGTAGGTTTTATATAAGTGATATCAAATAGTATATATGTTTATTCATGCATATGTGATTGTGTTTTTCTGACATTATGCTGGAAATATTATTCCATGGCAGGAAATGATAAATTATGTTTCTAAATGATTTGTTTTAACTTTCATGGATGTCATTCGATCTGTTTATGGAGAGTTGACCAAACATATGGCCATCCATGGGGTTTTTCACTCCCTTGAACATGATAACTGAGTTGTCAAATGATTACTTGAAGGGCTATGGGACTAATATAATTGGAACTACATATATCTTGTCATAATGGGATAAAATGGTGTTTAGGTAAACATGACTATGTATAATAATTTGTCATGAAAATTGTTAAATATGATAAATGGTCAAAGATACATGAACATATGGTTAAAAGGATTTAATTAGGTGAATTTTTTTTGTAATTTTCTTAAATGGGGAAACGTACTGGCTATATAAATTGGGAATATGTTAACATAATGAAACATGAATGTGTTAAAATGGAATGGTGTACCCTTGTTATTATGGTTTGATAAAAATGACCACTGATACTGACCTGATATATATGATTAATGGTCGGTGGGCTATTGGAATTATTTTTTTCTCCCTTGGATGGGCTAGAGTAATTCTCCAGGATCCGTAATGCATTTAAATTTTTGAAGGATTGACTGATATTTAAAAATCAAATGGTGTTGATATGACCTCTTATATCATGGTTGGGATAGTAATACATGGTGTTCCAAACCCCAATTGGATACATAGAATGATGCCCCTTTTATTTTACCTATGTCCCCTATGTTATATAGAGCTGATGACTGGAATGGGCCAAATAATGTTTCAAGGGCATGTGTATAACTTGGAAATGATAATATATATGAGTAATTATAATATTTTCAAATATTGAATCCTATTTTAACTGTTGTATTTATTTTGTTTATTGTAATTCTGCATATACTATTTCAAACTGGGTATTATTGTAAAAACAGTTGTTGGATGCCTATTGTGTTGTACTCACAACATGCCCGAGCCACTGTTTGGTACCTGAGAAGACTTCATGGTTTCATGGAAGGATAAGGTAAATAACCAAATGATATATAGATGATATGATATTTGGGAAAGAGAATATTTTACGGAACTAAAAGGGAAATCCGGAACCATATTGGGGAGTGTGTTTAGTGTCTGATTTTTTGGATTCTTTGGTAACTTTAGACTATCTTGATAAGACATGGTTATATGTATGGTTGTTGAATTTACTCAGTTTGGGGAAATTATTATATGTTGTACAGTTGTTAATTATTATCATTGTTTATTTTTTATATTTATTTTTTTGTTTTCATACAATTTTAAACTGGTTATAGTCTCTCTATGTACCTCATTAGACCCTAACTTATTTTCAGCGACACTAGAATACATGGATGTGTATCTAATTTCATGTGGTATATGAGTTTGAGGAACTATTTTAGGGGCATTGGAATTGGAACATACCACCAACACCACTAATTGATTTATTGTGAAGTTAATAAGATCATTTTTATATTTATGGTATATTTATAAGGTCTAAAGTGGGGTAAATAAGATAGTTTAGTGGTATCCTTTTATAATTGTAGGTAGATACACTATTGGAATTTCATTGAAGCTTATAATATAATAATGTTATTATCTATCCAAATGTATTCTAATGGTCAGGTATTTGAATATAAAATATCATTTGGATTAAATAACATCAACAAATAAAATTTTTGTGGGTTTAAGTGGTGTTTTAAACATTATCTTTTGGGTTAACCCCTTAATTATCTTGTTTTTAAAAATAACCTTAATATTGTCTTTTAAACTCTTAAAGGGTTAAAATATTATTTATAATTAAAAAATATATTCATAAATGTATATTGTTTGATAATTTAGAAAATATCGTATCCAACATGTTCTATTTAATTATTTTTGGAGTTTTTAAATAAATTAATAAAATATCACATACATAAAATATCATTAATGTGATTTTTTACACTATTCGATTAATTTAACATCATAGACATAAAGATAATTATTAAATTAACTTATAACACCATTACACATCACTAATATGTAATATTAGTATATAAAATTTATTGATCTCTATAACACACTATATTTATATAATTTGAATATTTTTAAAATCACTAATTTTATTATTCAATTAATTAATAATATACTATATTGGCGTTTCTTAATAATATAAGGTAATTATATAAAAAATTATAATAAAAGATAATTTCATATCCTTAATACAATTTCATTATTAACAAAAAACCCGTTAATATTCATTCACAACATCATTTTTCACATTGGGAACACATAAGAGATATTTTAATAAAAGTGATTGACATTTTGTGTTGATCATTAATTTAAATATTTTATAAGTAATATTCGTTGAAAAATGTCAATTAAAAAATTAAATTTCAATGGAAATGGGATAAGGGTTGACTTTTCTTAATTCAATTCAAATTACTATGAAAAATGGTGACTTTAACACTTTGTTTTAACATAAGACAATCTGATATACCCTTTAATGTGGTGAGAAAATTTTCCATGGTTACTATTCAAAATTCCTAAACAAAAAAGAATAATATTTACTAAATTTGAACCTATTTATTAAAAATACTATGTCTAGTTTTCATAATTAAATTTTATTAATTAATATAATTTTATTTTAAAAAATCTTCTCAAAACGATTTGAAAAAGGCTTTTTCAAACAATATATTTTTTTAAGCATAAAACATGGCTTTTAGAAAAATGTTTTCTTTATTTTAAATTGTTTTTATATTTATTTTTCATTAATTGATAACTACTGAATTG
Source organism: Viscum album (assembly GCA_963277665.1). Taxonomy (NCBI): domain Eukaryota; kingdom Viridiplantae; phylum Streptophyta; class Magnoliopsida; order Santalales; family Viscaceae; genus Viscum; species Viscum album. The sequence goes on from OY728157.1 coordinate 153,334,861, forward strand.
ATTTTATAGATTTTTAAACCATAATTGTTATAATATTTATTTAACCATATTATTTCCCACAAATCCAAAGGCTATATGATAATTTTATACTTCATTATAGTTCATTTAAACGTGCAGTTATGTGTATCAAAAGTTCTAAAATACCTTAAATTTATTTAAAGAGAAATATATCAAAAAAATACTAGGGTGTTAAAAAATAATTTCCTAAACAACTTATTAAACAACATCGCAAGATGAAATTTGCTTACTGTATACATATGGGTACCACTAGATTATATAAGATTACATTTCTCATTTTTATATTCTAGTTGTGATACTAAATAAAATTGATATGTAGGAAAACTAGTTTCGTAACACATTGAGAACTTATATTCACACTTACCAAATTACTAAGAAATTAACCCTTTTAATTTTCCATGTACTATTAGAAAATTTTGACATCTAACGAATTTATTTCTCTAGGTTCTGTTGATATTTTCCAATCATGATCTACACATATGCAACATAAAATCTTTATACATATCCTAAAATATTTAATAGATTTAAAAAACTAAACATATTGAATTATAATCAATATAATTATCTCGTTTTTTTCATTAACACGTCATCTTATAGAGATATCACACAATGAGATATAGGAAACTCTTCACTCTTGAATTGTTCGAACTTCTTATTTTAAATACGTTGCCAATGAGTAATCCATGACTTAATCTAATCTACCCCATTACACTATATACTACAAGATCCTCTAACCAAATACTTGAGTCACTATTTTTGTTCAATGTTGATGAAATATTTATTGTATTATTCATAACTATGTCTACAATGTATTAATGTTTTCCATATGCGTAAAATAATATATTTCACTAGGAATAATATGGACCTCCCATTGCAATCCTATAGACACATGGATCATATTCATTATTTACAAAAATATATATTATGGATTCATTACATTAAATATTTATTGATCATAATGATTTATTAAACCAATTAACGGATCTCCTATATATGAAAACCATTTTGAAATTATTCGGTATCACAAAACCTCCTTGTTTTATCATATAGATATCCTTCACAAGGATTCCATCTAAGAAAGTTGTCTTCGTATCTATTTTTAAAATTTTATGATCACAAAATGTTTCTACGACAGGTAAAATTTGAATGTATTTTATCATGGTTACTAATGGAATAGTTTTTCATAGTCTATACCTTGATGTCTATTGAAACATTCAGTTACAATCAGGCCGTACAGACACCAAATATTCCACCCATTTCTTGTCTCTTATTGAATTGTCACTAATGAATTTACATCATATAAATAAAAAATATATATATTAGAATTTTGGTGGATAGAATCCATTTCTAAGTTCATGTTAACATTCTAATTTTATCATGTATCTATTTAAAACATTTTTATAGGATTCATTATTATTATTGAATAATATATCACATAAATTAGTGTGTAGAAAACCATTTCTAATTGGTTTTTTTATTTTATATGTAGTATGTTTCTATGTAACAACTCCTCCTAATATGTATTGTGATGTTTAACATTATTATACCAAATCATGTTTATCTGGAGCAATGAAATCATTGAGTTATATCTTGTTACCACTATTTCCAAATAGATGTGCTTCCCACATAGATAAATATATACAATCACTTGATTAAACTGTTTCAATATTAAGGTTTTTTATATTTTATGTAACGTAGCATAATTAATTGGGGTTGAATTTTTAGTTTTATAGATTAATTTTTGTTACTAAAATTATCCTTAACAAATGGTTTACATCAAATCACTTGAAGATATGAAATGTATTTGTTTCATATTATATCTTATTTGATATTCACTATTCATTATGATTTTCATATATTTAATGCGTTATATTTTTTATTCCATAATATTATCACAAAAAGATAATGGAAGACATTGAAATGGAAAAGTCTAAAAATGAATCCTCTTTTTATTAAAAAAACACTTTAAAATTTATTATGAAGTGTGAATTTAGGAACAAATCCCCTATATATTTTAAATCATAAATGAATGATTGGTTAAGATATTCTTTGGCCCACTCACTTGAATCTACCATTGAGCTTTTACAAAGTATATTATTTACATATCTTTAAATTCATAAAAATATCTTATTAGAATATCATGAATTTTATTTATTTATCTCATGTTTCTTATCATAATTGTTAACATGTATCTGTCCAAAATTATTCATTATGATTTTCTGAAATAACATCATTAAATTCTAATGCTTTGTTTATCTTAAAATATTAAAAATAATTTTAATGAATTGTATTTTTCATTTATTATTATTAGATATTATTATAATTATTTTCATTACTAGGAACTAGGGAAACATATGATTCTAAGGCTTGGTGTGCCTGAAATAAATGTATGAAAAATATTATATATATTAAATAGCACACACACAATGTTTTTATATAAAAGTGTAATAACTCCAGAATATTGGCCTATATAAAAAATCCAACGGAACATTTCTGTTCATATGTAGAGTTTTACCCTAGGCACAATATAATCATCATTGGCATGATACATTTGTTAAAATTTTGTCACAAAGACAAAACTATAAAATTACTTTAATTAAAGAATTTATTTTTTAGTTACACAACTGCCTGGTTCCTCTTCAAATATACGACTAATGATTTTTTTTTACTTCGGGGTGCTCAATAAACCTTGGAGTGATACATGACATCAGAGGAGAGTGTTTTTGATTAATGATGGTGGATTATGTCCAGGTCATGGATATTCACGCCACTAGTTTTTATGGATCAAGTTAATAATTAAAACACAATAGTTATTTCTCAACAGTTGATCCCAAATCATGGATGGATGTTTGGTTTTGGAAATCCATCCAGATATCAGACAATTGAATAACAATTCCATGAACTGAACTAACATGAAAATCATTGGTAAATTAAAAATTGATGGATTTATTTGTTTTGGTCAATTCAATTAATATATATTATTTCATATCTTTCAATGAAAAAGGATAGGGTAAAAATAGAAAATGAACTAGGTTCATTCCTCATGTTTTATATATTCTAGATTTCTCCTATATTTCTTTCTTCTAAAATTTTTGGCATTTCCTTAGGCCAAATATTCGACCAATACGCAGTTCTCAATCATTGTGTGACCTTTCATCGGTCTAATAGATTAAAACTATGGGTACAAAATGTGATGGTGTATGTAGTTTGGTAATTGATAAATATGGTGGGTAGATCGAGAGAGAACAAAAATGAATCAAAATTCATTTTCCCAAGTTTTGTGTGGCAATGAAGAAAATGAGGGATGGTTTTCCAATATTTATGGTGGATTAAATCTATAGAACAATCGATGGAGAGGCTCATCATCCTCATATTAGCTATTGTTGGGAATTATTGATGATAGAGGTGGAAAATCATGGTGATTCCTGAACCATGTTACAATTTCTGGAAAATCCAATGCAACAAGACATATAAATCATGATTAAAGACAATGTGGGGGCCATTAAGTTGTGGTTAGGGTTTCATGATGAAGATAAGGATTATATGGTGTAGAACCCCTACTATAGGGTGTGTGGCCCCTATCTCATGGTGTGTAACCCCTCCCAGTTGACTTGATGTGTACTTTCAAAAAAACATGTATATTTGATAAGGTACACAAAAGAGTGGCATATTGGGTTCAACGACATAGACACTACCTGGTGTATATGTTCTAGTACACAGACATGACCACCATACATAGATACAACCAAGTGACATGGATATGATTTCATGTTTTCCTACATTCCAAGTACTTATTCTTAGTACTATTAATATAATGGCTTATGTTTCATGTGTGGATTTACCGCATGGGAAGACTCAGGGATTGTTGGACATGCCATGTACCCTTGTTACACACTATGTACCCATCCAAGAGTGTTTTTAGCTCTTTGTATTCTTAGTTTAGAGTAGTATAGGTCAAGGGGGTTCCATTGATACTTTTCTATGAGTGTATAGTGAGAAGATTCATCTACATCATAGGATTGTTATCCCCTCTTGAGGCAATGTATTAGTTAGAGTCATGGTTTCCCTCCTTGAGACTAGAGCGGGATCCTCTATCATCTTTTGTTCCCTAGGTGGGGTTTGTAGAATCAACATGACTTCACTGAGAAGTGTGTTGATCCTCCATATAGAATCTCATATTAGCAGGGTTTTTGGAATCATTGGAATATTATATCCTACATAGAAGGTTGATCTATATTTGTTTTGTGGTGTCCTCCAGTGGTTCTGGGCATGACCCTATATATGATAATTTGGGTCTTCTTAGACATGTGTGATTTCTTGGATAAGGAATAATGATCTGGACCTATTCTTATAGTGTCACTAATGATAACATGACTCATGGAGAGGATCATACTAGAATGATAATTATTTAAGTAGAATACCATGAATAGATTTTGGTTATTATATCCTGGTGATATAGTGTATTTAGTCTTTATATCTAGGTGTTTCTTTTATACTTTTACTGTTATATCTTATATTTAGGTAACTATACCTTTTTATTCATTATTAATTTTTTCGAGGTATCCTACGGGGTATTTTTGAACTCACCCCTACATGGGATTCTCTCACATGTGTTATGTCTTATGAATGTGATGACCCTTTTAATGATGTGTTGGGAGAGCAAGGAGTGGCTAGAGAGTTGATGTATCCTGTCAAACTGAGGTTTTTATTGGGATATTTCATTTGAATTTGTCCCAACCGTTGGTGTAGGTTGGGATATTTACAATTTAAGGTTGTGATTGTATTTGGACCTTTTTTCCCCATTCATTACTATACTATCATACTCTGTTGTAGGATCATAGATGCATGCATGTATTTTTTCAGTTATTTTACATCTCAGTATTATGTGAGTTTGGATATGTGTTCATGTGTATAGGTTATTTAGAAAAATTCCTCCCATTTGTGGGATATTCCTACTTGGGGATGGTTATCATCCCCTTCCCTGTTGGAGTCGAGCTTGGGATAGTCATTGGTCGCACCTCTGCGGGTCCGGTCATGATAGAGTGTTATTAGAGGAAGGTTGGTACAAACATAGGACCAGATTTGTTGATATTGGATTCTGGAAAAAATGTGTACTGTTTTGAGTTTGAATATCGTGCTAGGGACTCTATTGTTTGTGTGGAGACTGACATATCAATACACCAAGACTTTGATCACCGCTTTTTTGACTTAGTACATGTAGATATTTGTTGCATGAGAAAATTGGTAGATGAATCATATTGTAATGGTTTTTGTTTTCCATGTCCTTATTAAGTTATCTACCAAGATATACACTTTTGACCATGGAAAATTATATTTATTTTTGGATTCCTCCACACAGATATCAAGGTATGATTCCACTGCATGATCATGGGTATGATCCTCCTACTAAAAGGGAAAAAATACTGGGGATATAATGGATATAGAACCTCCAAATTGTTTACCAATTATAGCACCAATCCTTTATTAGTAGCTAATGCTGGAGGTACCAGATGAGGATGCACATTGGTCAAGTGTGTTTCACCTATTTTAGAGTCAGTGACCTCATAGTATTCAGATTGATCCAGACATTTAGGTGGATGATGACTTCTTAGAGCTAGGAACTCATGTTTTTTACCTTGTATGGATACCTACAGATCAGATGTGTGTGGTCACTGCAAGACTTCATCTGAGATCTCTTGGTAAATGGTTGAGCATGGTGACTTAGATTCATGATGAGAAAACATTCTCCGGGTAAAACATTGATCATCTCTTTAGGGTTAAGTTCTATCTAAAAACAGTGTGATCAATATGCATATAGAATATACTATATATGTAGTAGGGAAGTATGACCATGTTAAATTATTCAGTGAGGTTGATTGATTTCTCACGTTACTCCTTGGATATGGCTCAATAATAGTTATTCATAACTCATAACCTTGACCTCAGCATAATCAAAAAAACAAAGGCTTTAGTGGTATCCCTTTGAATTTCCACTTATATTAGGGTGTTTGAGTGAGCCATAGTGGTGGCGAGATTTTTGGAAGAGTAGAAACATAATGTGGGAACTAGATGTGGTTACCCAGTAGCCAATACCATGCAAAAAATAGTCTATGATAGTAACAATGATCCATGTATGTTATATACTTTAAGAGATTTTCCCAAGGCATAGGGTTAGTGGTGCTGGTCTCTCATGATGGTCAAATTAGCCTAGAGGGAGGCAGTGTTTCTCCTACATCAGTCTGGGACAGCTAGCTCATGATTTTCCAAACATTCATATAGATAATTGTTAAAGGGTTGAGGGACCACTGAGATAGAGATAGAGGTAGTAGAAGGGTTCTTTGAAGGGCGGTGGATGAGGTAGAGAGACTGAAAGCGAAACCTTAAGTGGAAAAAGGTTCGACATATTACACCCACGACCCTAGAGGTTTGAACCCGGCTTAGGGTTATTATGGATAGTGACGAGTCTAGCTAAATTATATGGAGGCCTAGGACACTGACACTCTAGGGATGATATGATGTACTATTTTTGTGATTTCTACATTACCTACAATATTTATAGTCATATGTGGGAGTCATTTCTTCCTTTTACACTTCTTTGGTTTTAGAGATTCTAATTGAACCATTGGCTCGACCATTACAATTAGAGAAATCCAGTGATGGTGAATCAACAATGTCACACAAGGGTCGATAGTGAGATCCGATTCTTGTAGGTTATACTTTTTTATGGGATATCTTCATTATATAAATGAGTTCTTATGAAATCATATATGGTATGGAATAGATATCCATTGTTCATTCCCATATCGACTATTTTATATGGAGGATGCATCATGTCTACAATGAGAGAATGAGTGGTTCTTTCAAGATTAAATTGATACCATATTAGAGCAGGATGTGATCTGACGTAGGATAGTGTAGTCGATTACATACATGTTTTCTATCATGTCTCTTGGAGATGTGAATTCTTTGGGGTATCTATTTATTGTAGTGGTGGTAAAGTATGAGGAAATATTTCTTAGGGACATACTATGTTTACCTCCCCACCTAGATCTATACATCTACATCGACATTCATCCTGAGAAAACATTGAAATATGAACTTACATAACAAATATCTATTGTACCGATTTGATATCAGTGGGTGCAGTTCAAGGACAAACAAGAGAATGGATTTGTGAGAACAGATTGTTTGCCTAGGAAGCTCTAGTGTTGTTCACCAACATGGTGAATGTGGGATTGAGGTTATGTGTGGATTATCAGTGCTTGAATCATGTTACCACTAATGTTAAGTATGCACTATCAATGATTTTTGAACTCTTTTATCATTTGATGGGGGTTCGATTGTAATGAACCAAATTGTTATAAATAAAATTCCCCTTATGATTTAATGAAATGTATTATTATGTAATATGGTTATAAGAAAAGTCATGAAATTATTTGTTTTTATTATATCCTATCACATTTAAAGGAGAGTTAAAAATTATTAGAAATTTATAATAGAGCCCTAGAACAGTGATCACATGACTAGTATAAATAAATGGTATTAACAAATCCAATTGACATAGACTAAAGAAGTGATAAAATTAACTAGTAGGATCATATCCTATGAAGCCCATTTATCAGAGCTTGCAAGGAAGATAACACTATTGATCATTATCCATGACCAAATCCCAATTTTATTTCCAATAACGTAATCTCGCATGAACAAAATTATAAATAAAATTCAAGCTCATCATGATCACGACCCAAACCATGTACACCAAATTAACCCATGAAAGTCTCACCATCACACACATTACTCATAGGGATATTTTTTGTGTATTAAAGGGATATGTATCTGGACCGTATAAAAATGAGTATACAAATTAGTTTTTATATAATATTGAGTATAGTTTTATACTATTATTGTAACTCTATAAATGATTTTATTTTGAAACAATAAAACACAAATTGAATTTTTGGGTCATTTTCAACTTCAATTGAGGAAATAATTTTGATGAATTAATAAATTTTTAAAATATAAAATATTGTAAAAAATGTTATTATTAAACATTTTTTAATAAATAAAAATTATCATATATTTTTTGTGATGTAAAATGTAATTTTGATAAGGGTTTGATAAATATTATTGCAAAAAAACCCAGCAATTCTCAATAATATTGATTCTTATTTTAAATGTTAAAATGTAAATATTAAGAAAACTATTTGAATAAAATTAATATTCTATTTGGAATTGTATTTTTAAAATTGTCCAATGGTTAATTTTTTATAATTTTTCGAGATAGTTGAATTTTTGTGTATAAATTGAATACTATAAAATTATATGATGTCTATTATGACATGATAATGACCCAAAAGTTATGTAATAAATTATATAATTGACATATATTAGTATATATATATATTGTTTAAAATACTTCTATTTTATGTTTATTTAAGTCTTTTTATAACGCCTTTGTAAATCCTCCAAAACCCTTAATATATTTTTAATGTTTTAAAATCATTTCATTCATTGCACGACTCAGTTAAAGAAAAATGAGTGTTATTTTATTAATTTACAACCTTGAAATTTTAAAATAATTAAAAATATTCCCATTTGGTATAATGCATGCGAAAAAACCAATGTATGGTTTTTGGTTGTGGTTGTTTTATTATATAGAGTCCAAAACCTAGTATTGGAAAATAATATTGAATTAACCACTCATTTCCTATAAAAACCCGCCCAATACCCCATTCAAATTCACTCAAAATAAATTGATAACAAAATAAATCTCCCATGTTGTCTCTATATTTCACCCAATGTTCCAAAAATATCTCAATAAACTCATAGAAAACATTTGGAGTCACACACTGAAGTAAGGGACCCCCCGTCAACTTATCTTTTTATTCATGTTTCTTTATTATCATATAAATTATATTTATAATTCATAAATTTTGGAGATTTATTAAATGTAACTATTAATTCTATTGTTATATACATTTGATTAGATACCCCTTTCTCTCTCATTAACCCATTTTACGAATTTTTGAGCTATATACTTATGCTGTTGAAATTTCTCCACGATTTTTCATGCCAAAAAAAATTGTGTTTTGAATATAATTCCCATTTTTATCAAAGGATATCACCTTTATAACCTTATAATCACTTAAAAAGGGACATAAACGTATTTATTAAAAACTCTTTTATCCTGGAATAAAATATGGGGGTGAATGAATCTATGTTGTAAGATCTAAGTGGGACACATAAGCCTGAAAATGTAATGATAGTGATGGGTGTGCCCAAAATTATATATCTCTTCAATGCATTTGTAAATGCTTTGTATCTTAAGACCCCATTGGAGAAGGATTGAACCTGATTCCTTTATGGGACATTTTCCTTCAGGTTTTCTTGGTAGTTTTCCTAGACCTATGTTTATGACAATTTTTTAATGTTGTTTCCACATTTCCCATGTTTCCTTATGATTATCATTCTATATCATGTATTATTATTCATGTTTTAGATTCTCAACCCTTTTATTCCCCAGTGATATGAAAATATTCTAACATGTATTATCTTCTTCTTGTTATTCCGTGTTAATTACCTTATTGGGATTTATTGCTCACCCCTTTGTTATGTATGCCCTTAGTTTAACCCATGTAGTTTTATGTACGAGCATGTTAATATTGTTTTCAATAAAGGTGATGTGTTTCCTATTTTATGTTGTTCTGTAATGTACATAATTCCCATAGACACTCTAATTCATGATTTTATAACTTTTATTATGTTTTTTGTAAGGTAATAAATCAAAAATTAACGAGTAATTAAGAGATGGATTGTTATAGTAGGTATTAGAGGAAAAGTTTAGTTTTTATGGGATTAGGATTAATAAACTATAGAAAAAGACTATGGGAAAAAGGTATGTATAATAAAAATACCTATTTTATACGTATAGGGAATGTTGTTTATCATGAAAATACATCCTTATATGGGAACTAAAAGTAGATGTGGATCTTTTACAGATGGACATAATGGTAAAACCCGAAAACACTACATTGAATTAGACATTACCGAGAACTGGTGCACGACAATGGGCCTTGGTGAACACTATGTTTCACACTCCTGAGGGATTTGATTTGATAAATTTATAATATCATTATAAACCATTATTTAGGTACTAAAAAATAACCATATGAATATATGTTAGAAAATAGAATGTGGATAACATATATTGAAGGCTAGTAATTCATATATTAAAGAAAATATGTGCAATATATATTTTATATATTTAATGTCATTGGATTACTTATTATGAATTAAATAGTTTAAAAATAATCATCCCAAATGTATTATTTTATTCTTTCCAATAGAAAAAAATTACAGGAATCAGGTAAACAATTAATGTGACTAAAAATATGATGATTGCCCCATTGAGATAACCAACCCAATGGGAGTGGGAATCAAAAACATTATAATGATAATATCTTTACTAACTCATGTTTTGAATATAATCCTAGATCAGGTGGATTATACAAATACATAAAATAAGAAACAACATGTTATGGAGACCTTTTCGTGACAAAGGCCTCTAACATTCAATGGAACATCTGATCCCTAAATCCCGGAAAAATAGATCCACACCATTGAGAAGACCATATTCATACTTCAATGTTTGGATTAAGAGATGGTTATACTGGATGTTTATCATATGGAGGTGGAAGCTGATCAGTGGTGGACATTGTCCAAAAATATGATTCTTGAGGAAGAGATAAAGCAATTGTGTGGAAGTAATTTCAAGAAAAAATTTATAAATATTTCTCTCACACTTTCTGACATAAAATGTAAAATTATTTACTTTCTATAAAATAAAAATATGACGAATCTATCAGTTTGTATGTGGAAAAATTCCCAATAATTTCATGATATTACTACAACTTTATCATTACCCTTGAATGCAATGTTGACAGTATCTTTGGTAAGCTAAAACCTAGTATTTGAAAATCCATGGAGAACAATGAATTTGTCTGCTATGAGGAAATTTTTCGATTAACCATCAAAGTAAAATTATAGATTATTGAATAAAATGGTCACCCCTCAGATAAGAAGTGGAAAGTGGAATTTAATTATATATTTATGATTGATAAATATAATTGTTCTATTAAATTTCAACATTTCATTTGTAAAAGGTGTGGAAGGAAGAGCCACTACAAATTGACTAAGGGGGTGATGAAATGATTTTTGTGTGGGATGAAAGGGAAACCAATAGAGATAATCAATAAGAGAAACCCACTAATGCATTTGGAGGGAGGAATTAGATGGTCAACCTTCAATGTTTTTTCATTTCTTCAATAGTAAAGAATTGTGGCACTTTTCAAACCAATTCACTAAGCCAAGGGTTTTTTGACACAACCAATAACCTCCAAGGTAGCAAAGGTGAGATTTTTCTACCACAACCACTGAGGTGGATCTTAACAACCATGTGGTGAAAAAAATGCACGTTATTCATTAAATAATAACAAACCAAATGTTTTTTTCTATGCATTTCTTCTTACAAGGAATGTTTAGTAGATCTATTTAAACACAGCTATAAATCATGGAAGTAGAGATATCATTGAAAATAGTAAATGGGAATATTATTCCATAAAAAGTATATAAATCATACTCTGTCAAATTTTATGGGATGAAATTCTATTTTGAACTGGTCATACTTCCATTAGGGTAATTTGATGCAATCTTGGGTACGGATTGGATTTCACTGTAGAGAGACAACATAAATTTCCTTGAGAATGAGATCCCTGGCTATATCATTAATCAACTACAGATAATGTACATGTTCTAGGAGGATGACATATGTTCTTTAGTATGAACATCTAAATAATGGATTTTATTCCCAAATGACCAAGATTATTTTACTCAAATGATTGTGTCTTAGGAAATAATATTCCCTGAATACATTCCCATTGTGAGGGAATACGATGATGTGTTTCTCAAAAAATTCACTAGTCTTCCTCCTATATTGGAGGAAAAATTTTCAATCAGTGTTATACTTAGAAAATTTCTGTTATCCAATACACTATATGAAATTTCTATTGTGGAACATGATAAGATTAATTAACAAATACTAGACAATTTGGATAAATGGTTTATATGGCCATATGCTTCACCATGGGTTGAACCAGTCCACTTTTTCAAGATAATGATGGGTCATTGTGCATTTCAATTAATTATAATGATGTAAAACATATCATTAAAAAGAAGAAGTATCATATGAAATGAAATGAAGAATTTTTTAATCAAATACATTGGGAACAATACTTATCCAATGTGGATATGCGGTCGGGATATTACCATGTTAGGGTGAAGATGGTCGGTATATCCAAGACTACATTTTTTATAAGGTACATGAACTACGTGTTCATAATAATTCCATTACTACACACTAATGCTCTAGATATATTCATGGAATTTATGAATATAGTTATTATAAATTATGTAACACCCCGAGATTTTATGAGAAATATTCTATTTAATTGATTTCTTCTAATGTACGTTAAATCAAAGGAGTCTTGCACAACACGCAACCCTAACGTGGCTGCATTACATGCAATCACGACCTTTCGAGATAGCATGTGTAGTATGCAAAACCGATTTTCACTAAACGAGATATTATTATAACATTATTATGGACTAACCGTTATGAATAGTAATACCCACTTTTTGAAATTTTATAAATTTTATCTTTTAAAATGGACTTCATTTTTGGATTCGGAATATCGAAATTAGCTTAGGGTGAAATTTTGGTACTTTTCGGATAACTTTCATTTTCTGATAAATAGTGAAAATTACTAAATTTTAATTAAAAACAACCATTTTAATCGAAATAGTTAATAGTGATAAATTATTAATTTGAGTGGTTTTAAAGTATATTTAGAATATATTTTTACAATTTAATACAATGTTGTTCATTGGATGTAATTTCACATTTAAACCAGACATGAGCAAGTGTCAATCTTTTGATAGTTATTATCTCTTAAAAACACGCTATTTGTTTTGATGATGGGAATTATTTTTTAAATTGGATAATGTAACTGATATGTTTTGAATTTGGTAAAATAAACACCATTTTTGAATTCGTTATATCAAATATATCTTAGGCCTATTTTTTGGTATTTTTCTGCAAACTTTCATTTTTTGATGAATAGTGAAACCACTAAGTGGTAGCTAAAAACTGAATTTTTTCATAAAAGATAATTTTACCACTTCTGTGAGTGGAATTTCAAAAATCTGAGAGACATGGTTGATGTCAATAATTAAAATTTGGTTCAATGAGATGAAAATAATATTTGGTGAATAGTAACTTTTTACTTTTATTTACCACGGTTAAAAGTAAATAGGGTAGTCAAGGGTAAAAATTAGATTATTATTACCCTAACACATGTACTAATTCTATTGGATAAGTGTAATTAGACCAAAAACAACCTTAGGAATAAAATATGACCATTTAAGACCACATGGATTAGATTAGGACATTTATTATTAATTTATTTAAAGAAGGGTTAAAATAGTTGAAATCAAAGTTTAATAAGTAATCATTTTTAATATAGGGTTATACATAAGATAAATTAGACTATAAATATTCATTATAAAGATAAAAATATTTCCTAGATAATTATATTTAATTTTTAATATTTATATATTAAATAATTTAATTTATTTATGACACAATGATGATGCATTAATTATTTTATTAATGAAATATTGACATAATTGATGTTATAAATACCGAAATAAATATAATTTTAGACTTTTTATGAATTCCAATTTTTTTATATGTTAATATGACATGTTAGTATTGATTTAATTTTCTTTGTTAGAATTAATCTTTCTGTTATGATTTTCACAAAAATCTATTACAAAATAGTATCAAAATTGACATAAAATAGTTTTAAAAAAATTATTATATTATTAATTGTTATTTTATTCTTGAAAATCAAAGGTTAGGCCAAATGAATTAGATAAAGTTATATATATTAATAATAAACAACTTGGGGTTCGTTTGGCTTGTTATAGTAAGTTTATTAAACTTATAGTGTAAGAAAACAAGAAGACACGGTAATAGTAAAATTATTTAACTTAAAGTAAAATCTAAAAGATAAAGTTAAAATAGTAACCAAAACTTGTCTAAATTATATTGGATGAGAGTATTTCGACTCATCCCTATCGTAGCCTTGAAATAAATCTATTTGAAGCTATTTAAAATCGAATATGACTTTATAATAAAATAATATATTTAGTTTTCCAAAGGTGCCCCTCTCCTACCTTATAAAAGGGAACCTCCTGCCTCTCTTCCACACACCACTTTGAGCTTTAAAGTTCGGCCAAACCCTGCCAACTTATCTTCTCCACTTCCCTAGAAACATACTAGAGGTCCTCATCTTCTTCAAAGACCAATTTTAGTGCCCAAATAGGACGTCTCAAAGAGGTGCTTCAAAGAAGAGGTAATGTCCGTTACCGATTCTTTCGACTTTATTTAATCTTCCACTTCTTCTTCTTAGGTTGTTTCATTATTATGTAATAACATCAGTATCACACATATAAAAATATGTTATTATAAGTATGAAACAACCCTATTTCACCATCTATCCATCCAACGGAAAATGAAATCACCGCGCATACGTACGTACGGAATACCGTCTCCACGCTGTGGTGTAATCTATTTTCCACCACCACCATACATGGATGAGTATAATGTTGTAAATAATAACTATATATGATTATTGTAATGTGATATTTATTCTGTAATATTATAAATACACTCCAATAAAATTCCACGATCATTGTAACGATATCATCGCTCATGCGTACGTACGGAATACTGTCTCCATGACGTGATGAGATTCATTCTCAATGATTAACCATTCATAAATGATTATAAAGTATATATAATAAGTAATCATGAAATATATGACATAATAATGATACTGGATTTATTATATATATATATGTATGTCATCCAATTAATTCCATTCAATTCAATGAGGAAACGAAAATAACGTTCATGCGTACGTACGACCTACCATCTCCATGAATGGTGTATATCATTCCATTTCTCGATCTATTATATATATGCATATTCTGAATATATATTATATATAATCATGTTTTATATTCTGGTCTTAAGTAATCATTATCTAAGTAATCATATGAATAATTACAAGTCAAAACACAGACAACAAATGAAACAATTTTACCCAAAACGCTCTTTAACATGGAATTTACAAAAGAACAGGTAATATAAAGTCATAAGTGTACCATATATGATATCATAAAAATTAATATGATTATATAATAAGTAAATGACATTATTTAAATCATATTACACGAGGTTCGGATACGTACGAAGCATATCGGACCTAAGGTAAGGGATAATTTTGCAAATCTCATTTTTATCCGAGATTGCTTATTCGTAAGTAATTACTGGGGTTATTTCTATCATCCATGTCCATGTTCTATAAAAGTGTTTTCATGTATGTTAAAATTCCTTTTTACCCATTTTTTACTTTTACTACATGGTATGTAATGAGTCTTTATTTAGTTTACGTTACGAGGTACTTTTTGACATTTCTGACAAAAGTATGAGAACAATGTTTTTTTAACGTATACGGCATGAAAGGATTTTTACGGTTTTATAAAGCCTTATTTTCATGAAGCTTCCTCCAAAATATATCATGACTATATTCAAAAAAATTATTTTCTTTTAAAATTTCACGACATTTCGTGAAAAGAAAATGATTTTGAAGAAAAAAGGATATTTCCCTCAAGAATTCATTTCAAGTGTTTTATCAAAACCATTTTCATCTAAGATGATATTATTTCACATGTGTATGTTTCAAGTATCATGTCTCTATGATTTACATGGTTTCAATTTACTAATGGTGAAATTATATCCATATTTTTTGGTACGAATTACGTTATGATGGAATGATGTTTATGAAACACATTTTATTCTTAGGTAATGATTAATGATTTATGTTTATATTGTGGCACAAGTATGAATGATTTCATTATTAGATGGGAGGGAACTATATCTCCCTCCAATGCATTGGGTAAAGATTTTATATCTCATGAGATAGACATGGATAGAACGGTAAGTTAATCCGGTTCAGTGTTACAGGACTGAAAAGAGGAGTGAACTCGATTCAGAAAGTGACTTTGTCCACTAAGATGGTCTTGGAATCAATGCTTTGACTACTATGGAAATCATTACATGGGATTAATAGATTCCACAATTACATGTTTTATTTCCATGCTATGTTATCATTATTTATGTTCCATTATGATATATGCCTTATGTACTTCCATGTTTTATGTCGTTGCTCATGATTTTGATGTTTAAACATTATGTTCATGTTTTTAGGTTCAACTATGTATGATATGTTTTATTTTATCCATGCTTACCCTTACTGAGAATTTGAGCTCACCCTTTTTATGTTTTATTTTCCCCCAGGATTAAAATAAAGGTATTAGGTAAGGAAACAAAAAGTGGAAGATCATTATGGGAGATTTTGAAGATCTTTCACCATGATTAAAAGATTACGTTGCAAGTTTCCAAAGACACTAAACTATTACAGTCCTTGTGTGTCTGTTTCTGTTATGTATTATGTATTCCGCAAAAGTAATGTAATATCTATGTACGTCATGCTTCGGGTCTCTACAGTTGGTATCCGAGGAATGGATTAGTCATCCTTTTGATACTAGGATGCGAAAACGTTAGTGAGATCCCAAGAGATATTTCTAAGGTATGACTAGGGATGTTCCTAAGGATAAGTATACGTATAGGATATAGTCCTAGAACTATGGTAAATATCATAGAATTTAACCTAAGATGTTAGATATTGAGGGAACTCCCCCTTTACTATGTTGTTTTCCCTAGCATGATTTTTTCCTCTCACACTATTCTTTTTGGGCTTTAGAAAATGGCTGGAAGACGGAAGATTCATGATAATGGATGATATGACAGACAATGGAATGATATTCTACATGAGAAACCAAATGAAACGGGATCTGGAAGTCCAAACATCATTATTATGCCTAATCAGCAATCTCATAATATGATCAATAATCTCAACTTTGGTATGTTTCCTGACTCAGATAATAATAGAAAGATGGAGTTTCATTATGATCATAGACGAAATAAAGTTCAATTTCCCTCATGTAAATCATGTGGGAAGAGGCATCAGGGAGATTGTTTCAAAAGAACTAGAAGATTCTCTAGGTGTGTAAAAGAAGGACACAAAGCCTGTAAGTGCAAAGGAAAAGGTTTAGATAACCCCATGGACAAGGATAATGGTATTTGTATGACATCAACAGTGATTAGATGTTTTAAATGTGGAATGTAACGGAATTATGCAAACCAATGCCCTAATGGAAAATCTCATGAAGAGAATCAGCATGGTCATATGGGTAGTATTTATGTGGATGATGATGAGGAGAATAAAAATGATATATAAGCTGAAAGAAGTGTTGAAGCTCAGTCAGTTGTTTTAGAAGGTAGTGGAATGATTGTATGTTTATCGAGAGTTATGTAGTATAGTTAATGGTACTATGGAATAAAGAATCATCTAAGGATTATTACACTATTGTTTTTCCTAATATTATTTGAACGTACCAGTAACCATGGAAGGTTATTCAGATATTTTTGTAAAGTAGATGATATGCGCATAATGAAGGAATAAGAAGATAATGAGTTGTTTGATTGTATTCATGAGCTCATGATAGATATAAGGACTAAGTGATATCATGGTTTGAGTATATAGAATTTTGAGGATTTTGGTATGTTGAAAGTGTTAACTTTTAACTGCATTCAGGTTTTCACTAAGGTTCAATGGGTATTCATTTTTCAAGAGAATACATGATTAAGGCCTTCGAATGTTTGGAATGTAACCAGCAAGACATATCTTATGATATATGGGGATCAACGATGGTATTAAATCTCTGATAATCGTTTTCACTATATTATGAGAGTGGACTGCAGTATTATGGATAAGCCTAAATATAGGAATGGATAATGTTGTACATAAGTTAGTATTGTTTAAGGATAGACGTTTTTTCGATATTATTGATCGGATGTTATAGTAATATAGTTTTTGAAAAAGGACAACCTGCAGGACGGGTGACAACCCATCGCGTCGGACAAGGCTGTGGGAATCGAACCCACAACCGAAGTGCAACTGGCCTTTATCCCCTACCACTAGCCTACAGGCAGTCCCTGGTTAGTATAAACTAGTTTTATATTATTAAGAGGTATGATATATTAAGTATAAGTTCATTTTTGAAACCATATACGATTAATCTAACCACAAGATGGACTTATAACTTTTTCTAAACTTTTGTTTCAAACAGATGGAATAACCCATCATTCTATCACATGATCTATTAACACATCTTGAATAACAAATTAAACTTCATTTCTTTAAGGGATGAAGTAGAAATTGTTCAATTCACGAACAACAATGAGATTGTACCAAAATCATGTAAGTATTTCTTTTAATTCATCAACTTTAGGGAAATGATCATGAAAACCAAAAATGTTGTCCTAGTTCCCTTATATCCGATGAATCAGATGGTACCTTAGATCGTCACAAATATATAGCTTTGTGATTGTTGGATTTTTCATAGCCATGTTCTCTACCACTCTCCATCAGAACATGATGGTTAGGTTTCTCTTCCATATCCATATTTTCACCTATGTTCACTTATGTGGAAACCCAGTGATTAGTTAATTTGGGTCACCATTATGTTTCATACTTTAGTTTTTAAATATTGGTTTAGGTATTCCTTTTTACGATGTGGGTTTCTATTAAATAAACTTCTGAGTAGTAAACTATTTATAACCCTGACGAATTTCGAGGGCGAAATTCATTTTAAGGGGGGTAGAATGTAACACCTCAAGATTTTATGAGAAATATTATTTTTAATTTATGTCTTGTGTTGTACGTTACAACAAAGGAGTCTTGCACAACACGCAACCCTAACATGGATGCATTACACACAATCGCGACCTTCCATGATAGCGTGTGTAGTACGCAATACCGAGTTTCACTAAATGAGATATTATTATAATATTATTATGAACTAGCCATTATGAATAGTAATACCCACTTTTTAAAATTTTATAAATTTTATCGTTTAAAATGGACTTCATTTTTAGATTCAGAATATCGAAATTAGCATTGGGTGAAATTTTGGTACTTTTCGGATAACTGTCATTTTCGGATGAATATTGAAAATTACTAAATTTTAATTAAAAAAAATGTTTTTAATAGAAATAATTAATTGTGATAAATTATTAATTTGAGTGGTTTTAAAGTATATTTAGAATATATTTTTACAATTTAATACAATGTTGTTCATTGTATGTAATTTCACATTTAAACCAGACATAAACAAGTGTCAATCATTTGATAGTTATTATATTTTCAAAACACGCTATTTGTTTTGAAGATGGGAATTAATTTTTAAATTAGTTAATGTAATTGATATTTTTTTAATTTGGTAAAATAAAAATCAATTCTGAATTCATAATATCAAATATAGCTTAGGCCTAATTTTTGGTATTTTTCTAGAAACTTTGATTTTTTGATGAATAGTGAAACCACTAAGTGGTAGCTAAAAACTGAATTTTTTCATAAATATTAATTTTATCACTTCTTTGAGTGGAATTTCAAAAATCTGAGAAACACGGTTGATGTTAGTAAGTAAAATTTGGTTCAATGAGATGAAAATAATTTTTGGTGAATAGTAACTTTTTTACTTTTATTTAACACGGTTAAAAGTAAATAGGGTAGTCAAGGGAAAAAATGATATTATTATTACCCTAAATCATTTACTAATTCTATTGGATAAGTGTAATTCGACCAAAAACAGCCTTAGGAATAATATATGACCATTTAGGCCCACTTGGATTAGATTAGGACATTTATTATTAATTTATTTAATGAAGGGTTAAAATAGTTAAAATCAAAGTTCAATAAGTAAATCATTTTTAATATAGGGTTATACAAAATATAAATCCGACTATAAATATTAATTAGAAATCAAAAATAATTTCCTACATAATGATATTTAATTTTTAATTTTAAGACATTAAATAATTTAATTTATTTATGACTCAATGATGATGCAGTAATTATTTTATTAATGAAATATTGACATAATTGATTTTATAAATACCCAAATAAATGTAATTTGAGACTTTTTATGAATTCCAATAATTTTCTATGTTAATATGACATGTTAGTATTGATTTAATTCACTTTTTCATAATTAATCGTTCTGTTTTAATTTTTAAAAAAATCAATTACCAAATAGTATCAAAATCGACCTAAAATAGTTTTTTAAAAAAATATTATATTATTAATTGTTATTTTATTTCTAAAAATGTAAGGATCGGCCAAATGACTTAGATAAGGTTATATTTATTAATAATAAACAACCTGGGGTTTGTTTGGCTTGTTATAGTAAGTTTATTAAACTTATAGTGTAAGAAAACAAGAAGGCACTGTAAAAGTAAAATGATTTAACCTAAAGTTAAATCTAAATGATAAGGTTAAAATAGGAACCTACACTTGCCTAAATTCTATTAGATGATAGTATTTCGACCCATCCCCACCTTATCTTCTGAATAAATCAATTTGGAGCTATTTAAAACCGAATATGACTTTATAATAAAATAATATATTTAGTTTTCCAAAGGTGCCCCTCTCCTCCCTTATAAAAGGGCACCTCCTCCCTCTCTTTATCACACCACATTGAGCCTTCAAGCTCATCCATACCCTGCCAAATTCTCTTCTTCAATTACCTAGAAACATCCAAGAGGTCCTGGTCTTCTTCAAAGACCAATTTTCGTTCCCTAAGAGGAGGTCTCAAAGAGGCGCTTCAAAGAAGAGGTAATGTCCGTTACCGATTCTTTCACATTAATTTATTCTTCCAATTACTCTTCTTAGGTTGTCTCATTATGAAGTAATAACATCAGTATCACTCATATACTGATATTTTATTATAATTATGAAACAACCCTATTTCCCCATCTATCCATCCTATGGAAAATGAAATCACCGCACGTGCGTTTGTACGGAATACTGTCTCCACGCCGTGGTGTAATCTATTTTCCACCACCACCTTACATGGATGGGTATAATGATGTAATTAATAACTATATATAATTATTGTAAAGTGATATTTATTCAGTAATAGTATACATACACTCCAAATAAAATTCCATGACCATGGGAATGATATCATCGCTCGGGCATATGTACGGAATACCGTCTCCACGACGTGATGAGATTCACTCTCAATGATTAACAATTCATAAATGATTATAAAGTATATATAATAAGTAATAATTATATATATGAAATAATAATGATACTGGATTTAGGTATATTTATATATGTATGTCATCCAATTAATTCCATTCAATTCAATGAGGAAACAAAAACAACGTTCATGTGTACGTATGGCCTACCGTCTCCATTAACGGTGTATTTATTTCCATTTATCGATCTATTATATATATGTATATTCTGAATATATATTATATATAAATCATGTTTCATATTCTGGAATTATGTAATCATGATCTAAGTAATCATATGAATAATTACAAGTCAAAACACGGACGACAAATGAATTGATTTCACCCAAAACGCTCTTTAACATGGAATTTACAAAAGAACGGGTAATATAAAGTCATAAGTGAACCATATATGATATCATAACAATGAAATATGATTCTTTAATAAGTCAATGACATTATTTAAATCATATTACAGGAGGTTCGGATACGTACAAAGAATATCGGACCTATGGTAAGGGATAATTTTGCAAATCTCATTTTAATCCGAGATTGCTTATTCGTATGTAATTACTGGGGTTATTTATATCATCCATGTCCATGTTTTATAGAAGTGTTTTCATGTATGTTAAAAGTATTTTTTACCCATTTTTGACTATTACTACATGGTATGTAAGGAATCTTTCTTTTGTTTACGTTACGCGGTACTTTTTGACATTTCTGACAAAAGTACAAGAAGAATGTTTTTTTAACGTATACAGCATGAAATGATTTTTACGGTTTTATAAAGCCTTATTTTCATGAAGCTTCCTCCAAAATATTTCATGACTATTCTCAAAAAAATTATTTTCTTTTAAAATTGCATGACATTTTGTGAAAATATAATGGTTTTGAAGAAAAATTTATATTTTTATGAAGAATTCATTTCAAGTGTTTTATCAAAACCATTTTCATCTAAGATGACATTATTTCACATGTGTATGTTCCAAGTATCATGTCTCTATGATTTACATGGTATCAATTTTCTAATGATGAAATTATATCCAATTTATTTTGTACGGTTTGCGTTATGATGGAATGATGTTTATGAAACCCACTATATTCTTGGGTTATGATGAATGATTTATGTTTATATTGTGGCACAAGTAAGAATGATTTCATTATGACAAGGGTGGGACCTATATCTCCCTCTAATGAATTGGGTAAAAATTTTATATCTCATTAGATAGACATGTCTAGAATAGTAAGTTAATCTGGTTCAGTGTTAGAGGACTGAAATGTGGAGTGAACTCGATTCAGAAAGGGACATTGTCCACTAAGATGGTCTTGGTAGCAATGCCTTGGCTAATATGGAAATCATTACATGTTCTTAATGGATGCCAAAATTACATGTTTTATTACCATTCTATGTTATAATTATTTATGTTCCATTATGATCTATTCCTTATGTACTTCCATGTTTTAAGTCGTTGCTCAAGATTTTGATGTTTAAACATGATGTTAATGTTTTTAGGTTCAAATGTGTATAGTATGTTTCATTTTATCGATGCCTACCATTACTGAGCATTTGAGCTCACCCTTTTTATGTTTTATTTTCCAACAGGATTAAAAGAATGTTTTTAGGTAAGGAAACAAAAAGTGGACGATCTTTATGGGAGATGTCGAAGATCTTTCATCACGATTAGAAGATTACGTTCCATGTTTCCAAAGACACTAAACAATTAAGGTCCTTGTGTGTCTGTTTTTGTTATGTATTATTTATTAGACAAAAGTAATGTAATATCTATGTACGTCAAGTTTTGGGTCTCTACAGATTACCTTGAATTATTTTCTATATTGAATATATTATAAAATACTCTAAAGGAGAGTAGGAGCATGGGGAGGATCTGAGAACTGTTATAAAGACCTTACGGAAGGAGAAGATTTATTCCAATTATTAAAATGTGTATTATAGACAAATAAAGTCACATTCATGGTTAATATCATCATAAGTAATAGGATATGTATGGATAATTCAATGATATAAGAAATTTATAGATGGTTTAGGACAACTTCATTGATAAATATCTGTAGTTTCCATAGATTAGGTGTGTATTATCATTGATTTTTTAGAAATTTTTCATGATTTTCAAACCCTATAACGAGGTGAACTGATAAGATATTCATATTTTCTTATAATGTTTAATGTAAAGATATCTTTATGGAAATAAAAGAGTCTTATAACAATTACTTTACATAAACTACCCACAAGTAGAGAAATTTTCATGGTATTCAGTAATTCATAGATTAAGCGAATTGGATGTTTGTTAATGAAGAACAACAAAGTCATATAGTATGATTCATGGAAATTTAATTTTCACAAATAGAATTACTAAAAGAATGATATTGATTCTTTTTTAGTGATATTTTCATTGAAAATATATAGGTATTTTTCTTTGTAAAAATTATGAGTTATATAATAATCAAAAAACCACATGTATATATTCACACATAAGTGAATAATATGCCCTAACAAAGAAGGGTACAGATGATCAAGGTCTATGACTACCAAATTCACTATGATACTATGAAAGTGAAAAATGTGGAAGATTATATATGTTGATATGATTTAAAAATTTTACCAATAATGTGAATTGATAAGAATCTTATCATATTAGACATGAGGAGTACGGATATGGGAATCATAAATGAAGAAGAATTATTAATCCTTTCACAAATGATATCTCAACTATCTTTTTTATAAAAGATAAATGGTTCTAAAGCAGTTGAAGTGGGAATTAAAAAGAAAGTGGAAACTATAAGAAAAAATAATTCCTTAGAGTTCAACATTAATAAATAAGAGTTTTAATATTTGGGTCATAACTATGTGAGCCATTATATCTGGAGCTATAGATGGATCTATTAGCTGATGGACATAGTTCAACTTTATCAGTCTGTATATGAAGTAGAAAGATGTATCGATATAAATGAGATAACTATTGGTGGGAAAAATTGAAGAAGGAGATCAGGAAATATAAATCAATAGGTCCTATATATTATAATGTGACATTATAAAGGAAAAAATTTGAGGCGATGATCTAACTATTACCGATACTTTTAAGGAAATGGGGAAACCTCATCATGGAATTTGACATTGGTCTTTCAAGGAAAATAAGGGGAAATATTTATATTTTGGTTGTGGTGAATATTCTTATAAATACTGCACAAATCATTGTGATTTGAGATGATTTATCACACAATCAAACTTGATAGGATATGTAATAGAGAAGTGGTGAGGATTCCTGGAACACCACTATCTACTATATCTGATCAAGAACCCCGATCAACCTCCATGTACTAGAAGAGTCTCCAACACACTCTGAATACTATTTTGAACATTACCAAGAACTATAACCCCAATCTAATGTTCAATATGATTTAAATATCTAGAAACATGAGTAAATGTTGAGATATTGATCAGTTGACTTCAAAAGAGGATGATACCAACTGATTCTTTTGTTTGATTTCTCAAACAATAATAGTTTCAACTAAAGAATACAAATGGATCCATATAAAGCCCTTAAAATTAAATGATGTTGAAAACCAGAATTTGGGATGAAGACAGTGAACAATAGTTTTAGGACATGAAATAGTCATGGAAATGGTAGACTATGTCAAAACCATTTAGCAATACACCATGGAAGGAAAAAAATTAACAGAAGGGATGTGTAAGTAATTTTCAATGAGACCTAATGTTTGATGTTGGATATATGGTATTCCTCTACATATATCTATGGAGTAATTTCAGTGTATTTGGGATGAAAGGAAATATTTGTCCACGATAAATCGATCCCTTTGAGATCCTTGATTGCATTGGATCAGTAGCTTATCACCTTGCACTCCCACCTAACCCATCTCAAGTTAATGATGTATTCCATATATCCAACTTGATGAATAGCATACCAGAACTCTCACATGT
Organism: Viscum album; assembly: GCA_963277665.1. Lineage (NCBI taxonomy): Eukaryota > Viridiplantae > Streptophyta > Magnoliopsida > Santalales > Viscaceae > Viscum > Viscum album. The sequence goes on from OY728157.1 coordinate 153,360,171, forward strand.
ACTCAATCCAGTATTGACACCATTGGAGAATGACCATTCTTATGTGGAGTAGTTGGTCATTTTCATAGATCAAGATTCACAATTATACAGGATAAGACAATGAACCTAGTAAAAGTGTTTTGGAGAAACCACTTGTTTGATGAAGCAATGTGGGAACTAGAGGAATTGATGAAACATAGTTTCCATAATATATTTTAGTGTGGGAAATGAAAATTTCATCGATGAAATTTCTAAAGGGGGAATATTGAAACGACCCGAACTATTATAAATAAAATTCCCCTAGAAATTTAATTAATTGTCTTATTATGTAATATGGTTATAGAGAAAAAATACTCTTATTTTTTTTGGATATGTCCTATTAGATTTAAATGACCATTATTCACAATTAGTATTGATAATATAGATGGTGAAAAGTAATCAAATTATTAGAAATATAGTTTTTTAATAAATGAAATTAGCATAGAGAAATGAAGTGATGGACTCAACATGTATGATCGTATCCCATAAATCCCATTTATCAAAATATACAATTGAGATGAAATCTATTTGATTTTCAATCGACCAATACCATTTTTAGATCCAATAACTTAATAATGAGAAAAACTATATATTGGAGAAGTTCAAGCTCATTTAGATCACATCCAAAACCATGTACAGTGAACCACCCCACAAAAGTATCACCGTTGTGCGCCTTACTCTTAGTGAATTTGTTTGTTTATTAATGGGATATGTATCTATACCATAGAAATCGGACTATTTTCATTATTTTTTATATAATAATTAATATATTTTCATCTTATTATTGTTACATTATAAATGATTATATTTCGATACAATAAAACCATAATAGTATTTTTGGGTAATATTCAAAATCAATTAATGAATTTATATTGATAAATTAAAGTATTTTTTAAATTAATAAAATTTTAATAAAATTTTATTATAAAATAATGTTTATAAAAGAAATGGTCACATAATTTTTTTGAATTCAAATGTAATTTTTATAAGGGATTGAAGACTATTATTTTAAAAAAAACACCACATTAATCAATAAATGATGATTATTATTCTAAAAGATAAAATTACAATATTTATAAAATTATTTTCATAAAATGATTATAATTTTGGGAATTATAACTTCAAAATTATCCAATGGATTTTTTTTTGTAATTTTCTCAAATAGTGGATTTTTTGTGTAAAATATAAATTCCATATAAATTTATGGTGAGTATTATGACATCATAATGACCCAAAACAGATATAACAAATACTATAAATGACATCCATAACCAAATAATGTATAAAATTTAAATAAATTTATTTAATGTTTGTTTTATTAATTTTATAAATCCATAGTGAATACTCAAAAACTATTAATATATTTTAAGGGTTTAAAATTATTTAATTTATAGTATGACTCACTTCAACATAATAAAGGGTAATTTTTTCTTAATTTATTCCCATATAATTATAAATTATTGAAAAAAATATCATTCGGAATAAACCATTAGAAAAAATTATTAGAAGGTTTGTTTTTTGGTTATTTTATTATTTAGAGTGAAAATCCTATATTTGAGAAATGATAAATAATTCCCCAATAATTTCATATATAAACCCAACATATTCCAAATTTGTATTCCCTAAAAATCCTTGGAGGACATCCTTAATCATCAATACCATTTCTTGAGCCCTCCCAAGGTTCCTCAAGCTCTCAAGAATCTCCTCCTAAGCATTTGGAGTCAAAAAATCAAGTAAGGGATCCTCAAATTCTCTTATCTATTCAAGTTAATTTATTATATTATACCTTATTTTTAAAATTAATAATTTGGGGATGTTCATTTACATATCCCTTTTACATTATGTTTTATTTCCAAGTTATTATATAACACCTTCTCTCCCATCAAACCATTTTATTATTTTTTATGTGACGTCATTATGCTACTGAAATTTTACAGTGTTATTTATACCAGAAAAATTGTGTAGTGAATACGATACCCATTTATTATCAAGGCTGTTCAAATTTATACCCTTATACATAATTTAATTGTTAATGAAATATATTTATTCCACACTCCTTGATAATAAAATAAAATATTATGATGAATGAATCTGTGTTTTACGATCATTGTGGCACAAATAAGAATGAGAATGGAATGAAAGAGATAGATTCGCCCAGAATTATATAGAGTTCCAATGCATTGGGTAATGTTTAGTCACATTATAACTCATGTTGGGATACAGAGTGAACGTTATTCCTCTGTGGGTCTTCTTACATCATTATTTCATTGTAGTTATCCATGACTTTAGATTATTATGTAGTGTTTTTTGTTGTTTCCATATTTCAAATCTTTCATTATGGTTGTCATGACATATCAGTTCATATTATTCATGTTTATGATCCTCACACCTTTTATTCCCCAATCATATACCTATTTGATAACAAAGAATATATTTTTCATGTTATGAGATATTAATTTCATTAAGGGGTTTAGAGTTCATCGCTTTCTTATTTTTGTTTTTCAGTTATCCCATGTAGTTTTAAGTATGAGCATGTAAAGGATGTTTTAAATAATGATTATGTATTACCTATATTAAGTTTTTTTTGAAATTTAGATAATTCTAAAATACTATAATTATCAATATTTCAGGTTTTATTCTGTGTAATAGTATGTTATAAATAATGAATTAATATGTAACAAATAGAAGTGTTGTTATATCAATGGTTCTAAATGATTTACCTCATATTATTTTATCAACAAACTTGACTACGAGACAAGGATATTCCAAAGAAAAAATTATGATATCACTATCGTCACTATGAGTAATTTTTCTTTCCGTATAGCATGATCAATGACCTATCAATATTAATTGGACTCATGAACAAGATCATAGGTCCCTTCATAGACCGGTTTGTGGTAGTATTCAATGAGAATGTCCTAGTGTATTTAGCATCTGAGGAGGAGCATGGGGGGCACGTGAGGATGGTCCTGGACACACTCCAATAGAACCAGCATTACATGAATATATCAAATTTTCAGTTTCAGATTCAAAAGGTCCACTTATTGGGACACACTATCTTAGAGGATGGTTTATATGTGGATCCCACAAAGGCTACGGTATTTCTTGCTTCGGAGACCCCTAAGAGTTTTACATAGGTAAGAAGTTCCCTTTTGTTATCATGGTGTATTTGTGCTTTGTACCTTATTTTTCTACAGTGGTAGCTCCCTTGACATATTTTACTCAAAAGGTAAATCCTTCCATGTGGATGGAAACATGAAAACTGTGATTTCAAGAGATGGGGTAACAGTTGAAAAGTACGCCCATTGGAGATTACTGGAGTAGGGTGTCTAGTACGTAGTGTTCTGCAATCCATTAGGGATGAAAATTATTTGTGTTATAATGTATTGGCATGAAATTGTTTCATATATTTCATGTCAGGGAAGACAACATGAGTAGAACTAGATGACCCATGATATTGTGTTGAAAATGGTCGTCTTCATTCTGAATATATGGTGACACTACATAATGGGAAATAATTTTATCATTTACTCTAACCATAAAATACTCAAATATATTTATCACAATTTTATTTTCACTTGAGATAATTTAGATGAATAATGTTCCTCAAATAATATGAATTCATGATTATCTATACCCATTCTAATAGGAAGGGAAAGGTGGGGGAATATTTTCTCAAGAGGATATCTTGTACTCATTTATCGGTTGAGGTGTTGAATTAGTAAGCCTTCTTGTAATTGTACTTAATGTAAAATGAAAGTTATATATATCATATGTTTATGGTTTTTAATATACCTCTTTAAATATTGTTTGGGATGATCAGTATGGATATGAGGATTGTGAGACACTACATAAACAAATATCAATTATACATGCCCCTGATGGATTTTCTAAATATGGGGAACATTTTTTTATTTTCAAAAGTCGGACCATGGATCCAATAACGTTGTTGGAGGATGTGATGTGTGAGTTACCTATATCCCCTTTAGTGGATCTTCTAGGTGTTGAAAATTTATACAAGGACCTCCAATGTAAATTTTGCGGGCCTGTCATGAATAATGGAGTTCTATAGTTTTCCTCTAGGTGTGTCACATGTCCATAGGTGAAGGGTTAGCACCATGTTCTAGCGGGATTAACCAAACCCCTTGAGGTGTCATAATGGATGTGGGATGATATATACATGGATTTCATGATAGGATTACCATGTATCTCTAGGGGACATGATTCCATTTGGGTGATCATAGACCGACTCCCAATGTTAGCCCACTTTTAGGATATTCCAAAGAAAAGTTTAGAAAATAGCATGGGGTGCCTATATCTACAAGAGATAGTCTGAATCCATGAAGATACCTAGATGATTGTCTTGGATTGTGTTATTCGCATCAAATATTGTTTATTGATGGGATCGTAGGAGGCCTTTGGTAACTAGTTTTGTTAGAGCACATTGTTTCTCCCCCAAAATGTGGCCAACCAATGCTAACCAATCAGGTATTGAAGGAAATGATATGGTATTGTGTGTTGGAATTTTGGCGATATTTGGTAAGATCAACTTCCCTTGGAGAATTTTTAATAAAATAAATTCTACCATTTCACCATTGGTATGGCTCTTTTCAAGGGTTTTTACAAGAGTCAATGAAGCTCACCACTTTGTTGGACCGATCAAGGAGAGTTATCACTCATGGGCCACAGTTTGGTGAGATCTACTACATTGATGTTGTAGATTATCTAGGAGTAGATGAGGACTATATAGAGTAGTAATAATTCTTATGCATACCAATAATGAGGATCTCTATAGTTTGATGAGGGATATAATTTTTTCCTTGGGGGTCTGACCTCAATATGGGTTGATGATATTTGGACACAACAATAATTTATCTCAATGATTAATTGATCCCTTCAAGATTCTATTTAGGATTGGTAAGGTGGAATACTTCTTAGCTTAACTATTGTAGTTGGACTAGGTGTAGAACATCTTCCTTGTGCCACTGCTGAGGAGGTACCTGCATGACTGCTTGAACATTATCAATGATGGAGATCTAGACATTGAAGATAGAGCTACCATTGTAGTTTAGCTGGTTGAGATCAAGGATGAATTTGAGAGGCTCATTTATGTGCAATAGACTCCAATTGTGCGTGTCTGGTTATAGCTTTAGAGTATTCAAGCGAGAACCTCAGAGTGGGAAACCCAAACACTAGCCTATCACCCTAATATTTTTGGGAATATATTCACTTTTTGGGACGAAAATACATAAGTTGGGGAGAAATAAATTACTTTAATTTTCCATGTATTTGTTTATATTATATTGATTTTTTTTCCATAGTAGGTGCTGAGACGACGTCTTATTTAGAGTCATTGTGTGCTCAATGTAAATGGTCGAAATATTATTAAATATATTAAATATCATTCACATGTAATTTTTCTAAAAAAACTAGAATTACTCATTAATGGTTTCATGGATATGGAATCTGAGGGAATCATTGAGTTTAGAATGCTTGTTTTACCCTAGGTGAAACATTATCATAATCATTGTGGGATATTTGTGTAAAACATATTGTGGTTGAAAAATTAATAAAGTAAATAAATTAAAGAATTTATTTTAATTTTATTATATATAGACCTATATTCAATTTAAATATATGACTATGGTGTTTATATTAGGGTTGAATTGTAAAGACCCGTAAATTTCAAGGAAATTTTTTTCTTAATTTTCTTTGGAATTTTACAAGAGCACAGCTTCAGACGGCACCTGATTCCGAGGCCCGGTGTGCCCGGAATCAATTTCCGAAGTTTGGCTCGGGTACGTTCAGTGAACGGACGAGCGGGTTTTTCTATCTTTTGAACCGGTGCCCGGAATCGAATTCTGAGGGCACCGATGAAATCGCAGCGCCGGTATTTGCTTAGAAACGCCTCTTCCGGAGTTGCGTTTGCTCAGACGTGGTTTTTAAATTTTGCGGCTTAAGTCAGAAATAAAATAAAGTTTGTGCGACAACTTTATTTTATTTCACTTAAACTGCTTGGAAGCCACTTAAAGTCACTTAAAGGCGGCTTGAACTGAGTTGAACTGGATAGGATACTATCCAGAAATATCCTACCCCTTGGTAGGATATTTGTGCGGTGGGGACCGCACGAGCCCCGCCGTTTCTTTCGCTAAGTAACGCACCCGCGAAAACCCGTCAAAGTAACTGAAAAGTCAACCGACGCGTTTTCTTTAATTCTTAACAGACCATTTAATTGGGCTGTTTCTTTCGTGAATTAAATGGGCTGTTTTATTCGTTGAATTAATTCAACGAATTGAGTGGGTCGTTACTTACGCGTTTTGCGTTTGTTGGAAAAATAATAAAATAGACAAACTTGTCTATTTTGGAGGATTGCTATTCCTCTGAGCCTCCACCCTCTCCGCGAAGAACGCGAAGAACGCGAAGAACGCGAAGAACGCGAAGAACGCCGGAACCAGAATTCGACGACGCACGATCCGCGACGTCGACAACTTTTCCGCGACCTTCTTCTTCTTCTTCTTCTTCGGTGCCTCTTCTTCCGCGGCGAACGTGCGATCGGCAACAAAGGTGAGAATCGAATCTTTTATTTCTCCCTTTTTAAATTTCAATAACAACGGATTTAATTAATTAAATCCGTTTGTTCTTGATCCGGAGATTGGTGACGCGACGCCGGATACCGCGACGACGCGACGATCTCCTTCCTCCGCGACGAGCGATTCCGCGACGACCCCTCGTCCGACGACGACGACAAGGTAAGGGATGTTGGATTGTTTTATCTTTTTCCCCGTGTTTATTCTTTTTAAGTAAAGAACATAATCTCCGACAATTTTAATTTAATTAAAATTGTTGTTGATTTTCCCTCCCGGTGGCGTTTATGACTAACGCGGAGGGTTCGGGTCTAACGAACAAGACCCGGCAACCCTCCGCCGATCTATTTTGTTGTGCGGATATGGCGGACGACGACGAAAAACCGCGCGGCAGGGGCGATCTGTTGATCCCGCAGTGAAGGTCGGCATCCGGGAGGGGCAACGGCGCAGACGGGAGGCAAATCGGGCCACCGGAGCATCTCCGGCGGCCCGCGGAAGGCGGCGGCGGCGCGGGTCGCCGGCGCGGCGGCGCCGGCGACCGGAGGCGGCGGGGCCCGGCGCGCCGCCGTGGAGGAAGTCCGCCGCGGCTGAAGCCGCGGCGGCAACGGCGGCCGGTTCCGCGGCCGCGCGGAACCGGGAACGGACGCGGCGGCCCGGCCGCGTCCGCGTGACAGGCGGCCCCCCGCGGGGCCGCGTTCCGTTTGAGCCGCGGGTTTGACCCGCGGCGGCGGCTCCCTCGGCCGCTCGGCCGAAGCCGAGCCGGCCGGTCCGGTCGGCCGGGCCGCGCCCAGGCCGGTCCGGTTCGGGCCGACCCGGTCCGGCCGACCCAGGGGGGGTTCGGGCCGGGTCGCCCCGGGCCCAGAACCCCCGTTTCGGGCCCTCTTCGGTCTTTCGCCCATATCTTGGGCCTGGGACCTCCGATTGACGAACCGTCAGCGGCTACGCGATCCTTGGATCGAGACGGTCGTTTCGGTATATTATACTCAAGGTTTCGGAAGACTTTGGGTACGGCCGGGTTGGTTCGTACACGAAACCAACCGGGCCCTCGGAGCGGAAACACTCATAACTTCAGCTACGGACGTCCGAAGGACGTTCCGTCAGCTGTGGTAGTTTCCTCTAAGTGAGACGGAGCTTTTGGCATACTCTGCCAGAGGATCGGACACAGGCGGAGTATGGTCGGGTTGGTTTTTCCCTAAAAAACCAACCGGACCCCTGGGACGAAAATGCCAATAACTCTCAGACCGGGCGTCCGATTGACGCGCCGTCTGTCGCGTTGAGATCCTGTTGTCGATACAGAAATTTTGGATACATCAACTTCGGACTACGTGTCAGTTGATGTATCAGCCCCTCGGCTCGTGGAGCGGACCCTCCTAAACGAGCTCGCTACGTGCGGGAACCCTAGCGCTGGCTGTGACCTCGACGACAGAGGAGAGATCCTCCGTGGACTGCGACGACGGCAGAGCAGAGATCCTCCGTGGACTGCGACGACGGCAGAGCAGAGATCCTCCGTGGACTGCGACGACGGCAGAGCAGAGATCCTCAGTGGACTGCGACGACGGCAGAGCAGAGATCCTTCGTGGACTGCAGCGACGACTGTGCAGGGACCTCAGTGGACTGCGTCGACTACTGCACTCAGCGATCCTACGCGGATCAGTGCCTGATCCTGTGTGGGTCCTACTACCGGTTCTGTGTGAGCCACTGCCTACCGGTTCTGTGTGAGCCACTGCCTACAGGTTCTGTGTGAGCCCGATCCTGTGTGGGTCTTCTGCGGGGGTTAGTACCTATCGATCCTTTGTGGGTCCGACGACTTAGATGGATCAGTGATCATCTATGACGTCATCTGAAAAAGTATACCTGGTTGAGCTGAATCGTATGTTACTCTCCTTTGTGGATTGTGTTGAACTATCCTATGTGGATTTTACTGTTTACTCTCCTTGTGGATTTGAGTCTTGCTTTCCTTTGTGGATTGAGTTGTTCTTGAGCTCGTGAGCAGAGCTAGAATTGGGGACTTAGGTATATGTATGGGCATATACCTAAGTCGAGTCAGATGTTACTTCGTGATTGCATCTTTCTTTTGTGCTATATCCTTTGTGGATTTCGGGAGACCTTCGGGGGTCTCGGGGTCCTTACTGAGTAGCTTGTACTCACCCCTGCACGGTCTATGCCCGCACCTTGTTGTGTTGGTTGCAGACGACGGACAGCGCTGATCACGGTTGGGGCGTGGAGCAGGACGGTACCTGGAGGTGGACCACTGGGCGGGACGTGCTCGGAGCGGACGTGGGACCCGAGGAGCCTGGAGGCTATCTGTACCCACCCTTCAGGTGGGATTGCCAGTGGATGACACGAGGCCGCCGTCTTTTCTTCAGTTGCTGTACTTTACTTTTCAGTTGTACTTTACAGTTGGGCTTGTATTTCCGGCCCCTTTACTTTTCTGCACTTTACTTTCCGCTTGCTGACTCTGTGTGGTTGTTACTTATAAAGGCAATGCCTTCCCTGTTTACTGGGATTTTATGCCATGGTGCTAGTCGCCAGCCCCTGGCCTATGGAAGGCGGGCTTGGGGTAGTCACGGCACGGGCCCCGAGGACGGGTCGTGACAAATTGGTATCAGAGGTGGTCGGTTCTACCACAGACTCTGATCGTCTTTTCTTTCTATATGAAGCAATAGTGTTTAGTGTATTGAGTGTGGTTATCAGTTCAGGGAGCCCAATGTTGGTGCGGCGACCGACGTATCCGTACACCAGGACCCTGACTCCTGATTTCCGACTTAATGCATGAAAACATTGATTGCGTGTGTGTTTCAAGTCTTCTTTGTGATTACTTGTGTCAGCTCACCGGGTATACTGATCTGCTTTATGAAAGTCTCAAGTTTTCCTTGTGATTACTTGTGCCAGCTCACCAGGTATACTGTTCTGACTGTGGTGCTCTTGTTCTCCTTTTCAGGATGGCCCCGCGACGACTGCCAGCTAGGGTTCCGAGTGTAGGGCGCGACGGCAGCCCACCGAGCGACGAGGCCTCGGTGCAGGGCCCTTTGCCAGCAGTGGCACCGGCGGTAGCCTTACCCGCCGAGCCACCGATGCTTCCAGTACCAGACGCTGACGATGCACGTCGCCTCAGGGCACTGCATGAGTTTCAGAGCCAGCGACCGCCCAGGTTTCGCGGTGAGGCGGACCCCCAGGCCGCCGAGGACTGGCTAGAGGCGGTGGTACGGATCTTCAGACTAGTGAGGACACCAGCGGATCTCATGGTGATTCTCGCGGCCAGCCTCCTGCAGGCGGCGGCAGGACGATGGTGGAGCCTGATGCTCCAGGTTCACGACGAGTCATCCTTGCTCTGGGCGGACTTCGAGAGCCTCTTCCGCTCTGAGTTCGTCCCGGCCACCCTCCGAGCGGTGCGCATCCAGGAGCTTCTCCAGCTGCGCCAGGGCAGCATGACGGTCGCTTAGTACGCGGCGAGGTTCACGGACCTATCTCGCTACTCGACCGACATGGTACGGGACCCCTTCTTCCGGGCCCGGACCTTCGAGCAGGGCTTGCGACAGGAGATTCGGGCGTCACTGATCTCCCTCAGCATTCCGACCCAGGCGGGAGTGCTGGAGCGAGCCCTCCTGATGGAGAGCTTCCTGGCAGAGCCTTCTTCAGCGGCGAGACCTAGCGCAGGGCGGCAGGTAGCTGAGTCTTCGGCAGCAGGTAGCCGACGGATGACTCTCGGGTCCAGGCAGACCAGACCCCCACGCAGACGGCCTCAGGACACCGGCTCAGCGGTACGGGGCACACAGCGGAGTGCCAGCCTTTCGAGAGGCAGGCTGTGCTACTCTTGCGGCGGGCAGGGTCACATGGCTCGCGACTGCCCGACTCGCCGATCAGAGGAGCAGCAGACGGTGGAGGGGCCACCCAGGCAGAGGCAGAGGGTCGACCGTGGCGGTCCGCAGGGAGGAGGCGGAGGAGGCAGAGGAGCTGGCCGAGCAGCGGGTGGTGGGCGACGCTTCCAGGCTCTACCCCCACCACCACCAGGAGGGCCACCTCGACCACATGGAGCTGGCGGGCAGGGACAGGCCCATCTCCAGGCAGTGGAGGCCTACGACCCCGACATGCCAGAGATGATTCGAGGTACGATATGTGTCTATTCCACCCTTGCTGCAGTACTTATAGACACAGGAGCGAGTCACTCTTTCATAGCCTCTGCCCTTGTTCGGAGCTCGGAGATTCCGACTGAGCCGTTGGCTCGATCCTTACGGCTAGAGACTCCTACGGGAGCAGACTCGACGATTACGCACTGGTGCCGGCAGTGTGAGCTTACTCTAGGAGGCGAGAGCTTCGGCTGGGATCTCCTTGTAGCGGCGTCGAGGCCTTACGACGTCATCTTGGGCATGGATTGGCTATCCACGGTTCATGCCCAGAACGACTGTTTTAGGCGCAAGGTGCGATGTGTTCGTACCGACGGGAGCAGGTTTACCTTCACCGGCGAGAAGGGAACCTTTGCAGCACAGGATGGACTTCCGCGGAGGAGAGTGCAGCCCATCTCTCATCAGTTGGGCTTGTATTTCCGGCCCCTTTACTTTTCTGCACTTTACTTTCCGCTTGCTGACTCTGTGTGGTTGTTACTTATAAAGGCAATGCCTTCCCTGTTTACTGGGATTTTACGCCTTGGTGCTAGTCGCCAGCCCCTGGCCTATGGAAGGCGGGCTTGGGGTAGTCACGGCACGGGCCCCGAGGACGGGTCGTGACATGAATGCTAAACCCTGGAGACCTAGCAGATATTTTTGGATTTTCTTCTTGGAGAACAACGAAGTTTAGAGTTTTGATCTAGGATCTTCATACCAAGAGAGTTTTTGGATGCCATCAACAATGAAAACACTACAATTATTCATCAACGATAAATCCATGATCTTGGTCGGATGTACGTTTTTATGATTTAGATACTATTTCATTATCCAATATTAATGTATATTTATTATACAAACTAATTTATACACATATCATCACTATATGTAGTATTTATATAATTATTATTATTTTTTTCTTTGATTTAACCCTCTTCAATTGTTTTTTTCTATTAAAATGAATCGATGCCAAAAAAATAAATAGATTTGTTTCATTCCTCATGTTTAATAGCTTATCGATTTCTCCCATATTCACTCATTTGATCATCATTGGAATTTATTTTATCAAATAGTTTGACAAATACTGTATTCCTGACCACTGCATTACAATTCATTGGAATAACATATCAAAACCATGGTTATAGAACGAGATGGAAATTGAGGTTTGTCAATTGATGATGAAGGTGGGTAGATTAGGGAATAATAGAATATAATTAGGGATTCGTCCATTTTCTGAGTGGTGTATAGAGATGTGAACAGATACAAATGGATTCTAGATTAGTTTGATGCCACAATCTCAGGAACGATCAATGGTGAGGCATTTCCACCCCAAATCTAGGGTTATTGGCAGAAACTGATAACAATGGTTGAAAATCTAAGTGAAACATGAACTAGGCAAGAAATTATGGAAAATCCCAATTAAGATGGTTTGAAAATCAATATTTCTTGCCATCTGGTTCCCATTCAGAATTGGATAGGGTTTTTTGATTAAGATAAGAATGACATAGTGTGTGACCAGTACCACACATCTTGAAACCCCCCGGATGGCTTCTTGTTAAATTCATAAAATTCCAAAACACATAAAAAGGTATATGTCCAAGTGGCATATCATGTACTTAGACACATACACTACAAGGTGTACACGGTCCAGTACATAGACACAGCCACTATACATGGACATAGCCTAAAAATATGGGCATGATTTTATGTGTCTCTATAAACTATGTAATTGTTCGTCACAATGTGTATGTGGAGGCTTATATTCCATGTGAGGCTTTCTTACATTGGTAGACATCGGGATTTCAGGACATGTACTGGACCCCATTCTAGATTTCTTGTAGCTATTTGTTTCATTAGTTCATACCATTATATATTGATTGTGTTCGCTTTGTCCATTACCTAGAGGGTATAATATGGAATTATATCCAATTTATAGAATATTGATCCCCTCTAGAGGATGACACTCAGTTTGAGTTGTGGTGTCCCACTATAAGTCTAGGGTGCGATCTTCTCTCATCATTTGTTCCTTAGGTGGGGATTTTAGAATAGATGTTTCCTATCTAAGTAAGGCATTGATTCTAACTATACAAGCATGTATGAGTAGTATTTGGGTGTATCATGGACATACAACCCCTTTATAAAAGGTTGAACTATATTGGGTACATGGTGTCCCTAATGGTTCTGGAAGTGATGCGTTATCTAAGTAGCATGGTCTTCATAGACTAGTGAGCATCATTAGGAATAGAAAAATGTTCTATACCAATTTTTCTAGTTTCACCAATGGTATCATCACTCATGGAATGGATTTTCTAGGAATGAGCATTTCATTAAGTAAAATAATATGGCGGGAAGTTGTCTATGACCGCCTAGTGGTGTGGGTGTCATTCTTTATTATATATGGTAGTTTCTATTATATGATGAAAATTATATCTTTTATTGTGATATATATACTTTGTGTTTTATATTTAGGGTTTCAGGGGTGTCCTATAGTGTATTGTTATACTCACCCCTACAGAGTCTTGGATCGCATGTTTTGTGTCTTATGTAGATGACTTTCCTTTTGAAAGTTTCCAGGGAGGATTGGGAGTGGATGAAGTGTATTTAGAACTTGTTAGATAGAGGTGGTTTTTGGGAGATTGTATTTGAATTAGTCATCTCCATTAGATAATTTTAGACTCTTTAATTTTTTCTTGTTCTTGTATTTGGCCCCTTTTTTCCCATTCAGTACATTACTGTTAAACTATTTTTCGGATATTAGATGTATGAATGAATAATTTAATTTATTTTACATTTCAATATTGTGTATGTATGGGAAATTTTGAAAAGTGCCTCCCATTTATGGGATATTCATAATCGTTGCAGGTCAGCATCCCTTGGTATATTGGAAGTGGGATTGGGGTAGTCACGGGTCAGACCTTAGTGGGAAGGGTCATGATAGTAGCCATGTCAAAATAGAAATTATTCATAGCTAAAATTTTCACATCAATATTATATATATATATATTATTGATATTTAAATTTATTTTGACAAGAAATGTAATTATAAATTAATAACTAGGTATTATTTGATAGATATATTTTTTATTTATCATTATTTAATGATATAGAACATTTACGATTCACATAGTTTTAAATTATTAATTATGTATGGTATGCCATAACAACATTGATTTTTGACATGGCATAATGTTTAATTATGTATAAAAAATGATAATTTTTTTGTAATAAAAAATAAAAAATAATAGAGTCAATGGAATAAATCCTCTTAGAAGATATAAGTTTTTCTTATGTTTGAGTCAATCCTCTATAATAAAGTAACACCACAAAATTTTGTTTTAAAATAATACAATGCTCGATAGATTCCTTAACACATTACACCAAGACTTTAAGGAAATAAGATATTTTAGAAAAATACTACTTAAATTTGACTATTTAACTTATCCATTAAATTGGTGGTGTCTAGGAATAAGTACTCAATTTCTAGTAATGTCATCTGATGATTTAAAAATATATATTCTAAAAAAATTATGTTTACTACAAGTTGTTCGGGTATATTTTGATTTATTTTAACCATTTTTAGACATATAATTTTTTGATATGAAGACTATTTTTTAAATTAATATTTAAATATTATATTATGGTAATTTTTTAGGAATTTTAGGAATTTGTTTTAGTGATATGGGAAAATATTTTTTTAAAAAAATATCAATTATATTCCATATATAAAGTAATTTGAATGTCACATTATTATTTAAATTTAATAATAATGTATAATAATTATTCATTAATGTGAAATAATATAATTAATTACAAAGGAATCATCATTTCACATGATTTAGGTAAAAGTAAATTTTTGAACATGAAACTCATTTTTCAAAAAACATATTTTCATTGTGTTTCTTTATTTATATTAAAAATAATTTCTCCAACATCTAGAAATTTAAAAATTTATTGGTTTTCCATATTTCGAATTAGTAGGTTCAAATTTATTAATTATACACCTTTTATTTTTTTCCATTATTATGAGTAACCATTGTGAAGATTTATCACTTCTAAAGGGGAAAACCGGTACAACATAGATTAAACTATGGGAAAACATTAAAGTATCGATAAAATTTATGTTTCTCCTATTTTATTAGATTAATTTGAACACATAAATTATATATATTAAAAAAATTATTTTATTTACCCTTTACATTGATTATGAATTTTTTTAAGAAAATGGTAAATAAAAAATGTTACTCTCTTGATTTTAATTTCTATTATATGTTTTGATAGGGATAAAAATAATTTCAAAAATAAAAAAAATCATATTTCAAACATAAATAAAAAATTTTATAATGATAATTTATTTTTAATTTTTTGATGGAGTAATTTAAATAAATTATTATACAATGTGGACTCAGTGCTTTCACACTTGTAATGATATTTTAACTAAGTCCATGTGTGTCCTCTCCCCCCTAATAAAAGGGAACATATTATCCTCCCTTATTCAAAATGATTCAGAGCTCTATATAATATATTATCTACCCTGTTACCTTATTATCTTACTTTATTATTTCATATATCACTTTCCCCCAAATACCATCCTTTTAAGTATTAAGAGGAAATCCAGAGGAGGTCTCTCAATGAATTGGTAATCAACATACCAGAACCATTCAATGATAATTTTTTCTTCTATATAATATGAATATACTATATTGTTAAAAACATAAATATTCCAATTTAATAAATATTTTTATATGTTATTATCATTGTTGTACGAAAATTTTTAACATCCTTTCCATAAAATGGGAAATTAAGGTATAGATCATGCGTGTGTGTGGACTACCACCTCTACAAAGAAATGTTATTAATTCTCCATCACTACCTCAAATGGTTTTTTATGATGATGGATTTAATAAATAAATATGATATTTATGGTTTATTTTAAATTAATGAAGGATAAAATATTATTTATCTTTATTTAATTAATTTTTTAATAAATTTGAAGCATGTTTGTGTGTACGTTTGGACTACTATCTCCATGAACGATGTAATTACATTTTATATATACAAATTTTTTATATGGGTATAAGTATTTTTATAATAAATATATACTATATTAATATCATCAATAATATTATTTAGATGATGAAACCATGAAAAATTTCTAATGACCACTACTACCAAAACAAATCATACAAAACAAAAGAAGTAGTAAACACTAAAAATGATGATTATAATATAAAATTTTAATTCAAAAATGGTTTAATTGTTAAATGTGGATCATATTATTAGTCATAGAATAACTACACTGTGGCTCATGATTTAGGGGATTAATTGAGTCCTTGAAATGTTCTCGATATATAAAACCAACCTCTTTAATGGTATGATCACTTTAGACCTTTTCTTAATATGTACACACAGTAGAAACAAAAGAACAATGAGAATATATTAGGCACATATATTTAAATTGGTTTAGGAAGTAATTATCCCTAATTCTACTCCACCAATAAAAAAATCTAGGAGCTTGGTGATTTTTACTACACCAATCCTTTTAAGGAGGACTACTAGTCCATTTCCAGGGGATTACATGACTGTGTGCAAGCTGGGACAACTTGGTAAAATAATAGGATCAAATCACTTTGTTCTAAAATGGCATTAAAACACCATAATTAAAGGTTATTATACTAGGAACATTCATAGATAAATTGTGAATAAAAACAAAGTTTTCTAATAAGGCTCATAGTTGTAAGATACAGCTGATAAAAGAAAAGAAATGAACATGAGAGATTATATAAATAAAAAGAACCTCTAAAAGAGTCTTCTAATACACTTAATAGATTATCTTCATAGTGTCTTTATATATCATGTATTTTTTCATTAAATTATTTAATATTGAGTAGTATAAATAAAATTGTCAATGTTTTATGGTGGTAGTGCATGTTATTCTATTATTTTTTATATCCCCTTCTTCACAAAAAAATATTAATGAAAAGGGATGTTTTAAAAATGAAACATTAGATCCATGGAATATAGTTTTATAATTTAATTTTTACATTTTTTTCTTCTAAAAACCTTCCAAATATTACTCACCAATAAATTACCTTATATAACATTCTTATCTATATTATTTACTATTTTTATAATCCTTTTTTCCATAAAGAGGAAATACAACATTTAATGAATGAAAAATAACATTAATTTCCACTAAAATTACAGAAATGGAAATAAATAATAGGCTGAAGATGACATAGCTAATTGAATACCACTAGATATACAAATTTTATAGATTTTAATTCACTTTTATGATTTGATCCACATTTCCATTTTTGATGTAGCAAATTTTATTAGCATAACATAATTTTAATAGTCCATATTCACATATATGATTTATCATGTAAGATTCTTAATAATGTATCCAAATATCATTATGTATTCTTGTTGATAATGTATCCAAATATGATATAACTTAATGAATTATATTGAAATTCGGAACCATGGTTGCATTTTCCCCATGAATCTAAATCACATATCTGATTACTCAATATAACCAATTATCATAGTCATTTTCTCTATATATTCGATTTCTCACATAAGAAATATATCGACATTGATGATTTAAAAATATTATATGTTTTTATGTAGTAGTTTCACATTTTAATTCCTTCATGTAGTCGATTTATATAGAATATTTCTTCACATAGCAGTTTCTCCACAAACTGAATGTCGTACGTTTCCTATTTTCCATATTTAATAAAAATTTCAAAAACATTCTATAAAATTTAGATTACAATAGAATGAGATAAAATAATGTTAATAACTAAATAAAAACTAAAAATAAAAACATCAATAACATGTGACAGGTATTTGAGTTCTTTTATACCAAAAGTACATGGGATATGTTGGAACACTCAATAGTCCAACAATCTCCCCCTTTCTAAAGAAAAAAACCTATAAGGCATTAGATTTGTTTTAAAAAATTACTATAAAATGTTTTTTCAGAATATATATATATATATAAATTTAAATGATATTTCTATCCATTTTTTATCCCCATTAATTAGAAACTTCTCCCACTTGAGAAGACTGCTCCCACCTGAGTAAACTCCTACCAACAAGGTTAGTTATCAAATTTTTATTAAACTGGTAAAATTCTTCTACTTTTTGTGTCATAAAAAAAGAATGGCATGGAGATAAAAACAATTTAATTTAGAAATGATATTAAGAGAATAAATATTGTGTTATAACTAAAATGTTATTTTGGTGGGAGAGGAATTTAGAAAAATACTAAACAAAAAAGTAATGAAAATAAATAGTTAAACATAACATTAAATGAATACGATTACTAAGAAACAATGAGACTTAGTATATTAAATAAAAACAACCACCAACAAATACATAAGTGATGGATAAATATTGATTTCATTAATTGTTAACATTTTTACAGAAAATACATTCAATTAAAAACCATATAAGTACCCATAAAAAATAATTGTTATATGAACTAGGCTTATAGATATAATCAAATTAAGAATGAGGTTTTTGTGATGATATTTTGATGTTAATGGAGGTTAATAAGCTAGTAAGAGGTTCCATTAGAGGTTGAAACATTGAATTACCAGTCTTTTTAGAGACACCAGTTTTAGATCAAATGCTAATATATACATTATTCTTTTAGCAGGTTGGATGAGCATTTTTTCATGATTTACTTCATCTATAGAGAAATTATAAGAACCACCAGGGTAAAATTCAAAATTCATTGGAGGTATTAAATATAGATCTTTGTGAGAATATAATTTTGAATATAATGTAATATAAAACTAGGATTTATCTATCTTATAAGTATTTGTAGGATCATAAAAACATTAACTCTCTATCTCGTACCTCCAAAGGTTTCCAGAGGAGTTGGTCCATTAATTCTTATTCCTCAATGGTAAAATAATTAAAATACACCCATATCAATATGATTGATGATATATAAATTTTGGAATTCTAGGATATCATTGGATGCATTTTTATTCATTTTGAAAACTAAGGAGGGAACATTTTATAGAATTCCATTATAGTATTATAGCTACCCTGAGCGTCAATTTTTTGTTGCATTGAATAATAGAGCCAAATGAGAAGTAGATAATGAAACAGGATGCAATAAAACCAATAACTGTAGTATTTAATTTGGAGATTAATGCATGTTGATTTGTCCTCTATTCATTGACTATATCTTACATTCTATATTAACAAATGTTTCTACTAAATATTTATCATCCTTTAGATATAACTAGTAAACAGTTGGGTAATTGAGGCATAAGTAGTAGAAACAATCGTCATTTGTGAAATAGAGTAGGATTTATTAGGGTCTAGAATAGCTGATAGTTTTAGTGATGGAATCAATATGATAGGATTATAGACAACAATCTCTATACCTATAAGACAAATTGGAACAACTGGTGTTCCCTAAGACTCCAAAAAACTAGAATATTATTTTAATGATTATGAGTTTAACCCTTCATGTTATTTATAACCCGTTGCAATAAAACATATAAATCTCTAATAACGTCTATTAAATTTACCAATTGGTCTTGAAATCATTCCTTATACATCATGATATATATATATAATATCTCATTTCTATTTCCATAGAATATTCGAGATACTAGACGTTCTTATTTAAGGACATGTTAGTTACAATTTTAATCTTTCAAATAGATTCTCAGGTGTCCTAGAATGCACCAAAAATATGTTCCTTGAAATATTTTATCCTCACAAGTGTAAAATTTTAATTATAAAGATATTTTTTTGTGAGGAAGAAAAATTTATATTAGAAGGAAACATATTAACCAGATTTTGAATGTCAGGAACTATAGAAGGTGCAAATAAAGTAGGGGAAGAATGAAGAAACCTACTTACAAACTCAAAATAATATAACACTATACTCTTTAAAGAATGAAATATTTTCTACATTTTAGACATAAAATTTTTAATCCCTTACACTAAATTCTAATAAAATTATGTTCGAACATAGCAACCCCAATCTCATTGAAATATGACTTGATGGCATAAAATTTTTTCATCCCAATCACATAGGTTTTCAACTCCTCAAAATATTTTTCACATATGAAACCATATTTGATTCACAAAATTGGAAATATAAAAAATCTTGATCAAATTTTTTGGGTTTCGATAATCCCAATTAGGTTTTTAAAATCCTATTTTGATAAAAAAAAATATCCTTGAGTTGTTTTATCTCATCTATAGAGGATATAATTTAATTTTTCAATACACTATAATCTCTTCTAGGGTTATCAAACATTGTCATTAGAGAAGAAGAAATGGTATTCATTATCGATATTTCAAATAACCCACTTATAGAAGGGGCTTCATTATGCAGCCAAGGAGGATTTCGTGGAATAGTGTTTCTATTAGAGTGATTAGAATTATTCATAACCATATCTAAATTTAAACCCAATAGGTAGGTGATCTAGAAGTATTTAGATGGTGTTTTGGGTACAAAACATCAAATTCAGTTTTTTCTAATAGAATTGGGAAACCTTGAATAGTTTACGATAGCCTTTAATCATGAGAAACAAAATTTTTCTGAACAAAAACATCAACATAATGAACTAATTTAGTTGCATCATAAATTTTTTCTTCTCATATTTGAACTAGATCTTTAACAGTATGACTAACATTTGAGAACTGGGGATTTGATTTTTCACCAACTATCACCTACACCTCCATAACTTGAACTATCTTAATTGTTGTTTCATCCCTATCTAGTAATGATTGAGATAACTCCCCTTTAGACACACTTTTAGGTCTGATAGGTTTTAATGAATGTCAAGTAGTGTCTCACTAGTGACATATAGGATTCACAAGAATAGTAGGAAGTGTTTTAACTTTATGGTATTTCACTTTGTCTTCCCTTTTAAGAACAACATTCTTCATCAATTATTGTAGGGGGATTATTACAACATGAGAATAATAGATCAACATTACATTCCCTTTAATATAAAAATTCATAAACCAAATCATATAAATTTTTTAGATTAATCATTACACTATTAATCAAGATATATAAGAGATCTATGTCCTGAATCAAACCTTTTCCATTTTGTTGTCTCTCTTGGAAATCCCATTTTGAATGACCAAACAAAAATCATTCTATTTATCTTATAAATCCTTTATAGGTATATTTTCAAAACATAGGTTCTAAAGGGAAACATAAAATCCTCACCTAGTCTTAATAAAATCATAGTGACCATATATAAGCTATAATTAATCTCCCCCATCTTTGGTACAATGAAATACTTCATCCATTTCTACAGATGAAACTTTTGTAACATTTACATTGACATTCAATGAAATATCATCTTCTATTTCACTGACCTCGAACTCAACATTCCAAAAGGAACATTTCAATGATTCCATAAATATTAATCCTTAATTAGTTTCATAAAAAATAAACTCCCAACCATGAAACTGAAATACTTTTTTTAGTATCATATTTATATTTATCAAAAAACAACGATCAATGGATTTTAGAACAAGTACCCAGTAAGGAACAACACCTTACTTATAATTCTTTGAAGAAACAAATCTTCCATCATCTCTATGCTTATTTTTTCCCATTATAGACAGATTGGTATTATGTCAGGATGAATTAATGGGAAATATTGACATAAAATAATTATAATTTATCTTTTGAGAGAAGGGATATGTGTGAAGAAATAATGGGACTAGGGATACATAGAATTTAGGTAACATAAGTAATTCAAAAAAGGTTGGATATAATCGAGTTGGAATTTGGGTTGAATCTGACTTAATATAAATAAATTATTATAATACTAAAAGGGACCAATTTGTTTATCTAAAAAACACATCTAGGAAAATTAAAATAATATAAAATAATAATTTTTAAAAGAAATAGATTTAAATAAATTTTCTATATCGTTAAAATACTAAAAAATTAAATTAAAACAAATTTTTTTAACTAAGATCATTTAAATTCAAATAGACCCAATTCTCATTTAATAAAATAAAAATTATCACAAACATGGGCCTAAGTAAAAATATATTATCATTACTTCTTATTAGATATAAATTGTAGAGTTATATCCCCATTTTGTGTGTGATCTTAAATATAATGAATCCTCAGTTATATATAATTTTATCTAGAATGATTTATCAGATTCATTAAAATACTGATATCCCTATTTTGGATAAATTTTATTGACAGCTGATTGAAATTAAATCCAAAATATAACAAGATGTTCTTTATCCACAAAACATTAGGAGAAAGAATACCAGGGTCTATATATTCTATGTTAGAAATAGATAACACCAGTAAGTGTTTTTTTATTTCAATAAAAGGATGAAATAAATTTTCCTGGAAAATGGAAGGTTTCTAAATTACTCTTATTATATTTTTTTACAACCACTAATGTCTGAATCAAAAAAATATGTAAGATTAAAATCATATGTCTTCAGAAAAATTAAAGAAAAAAAAATTTCCTCTTAAATACATTAAATTTATTATTAAAGATTTTATATCAAATTCCTCTTAATTAGCTTGTCCCATAATCATAATGAAAAGAATGCCTGATCTACAAGAAGTTAGATACAAGAGACTTCTAATTAGTCATCTATGTATCTTACTGTCAAATGGTTTTCTAGATTTATCAAAATAAATATTCTCATTATAACTCATAGGATTTGTTTTAATTTTACCACTTTTGAGTTTAAAACATTTAAGAAATTATAGTATGTATTTTATTAGATTTATCTCATTCCATTAGATTTTTGATAACTAAAAAAAATAAATAAATCATCCATCATGATTATTTTAAATTATTGTTTTCATGATATTTGAAAATTAATTATATAATTTTTTATTTATGGAACCTAATATTCCATCGTCAACATATATATGAACTTTAAAAATATATGAAGATGATTTTTATTGAAAAATGTATGATCATCCACTCCTACTAAATAATCATTTTATAAAATATTATAACTAAAACATTCATTATATGATCTAGGTACTTGTTCATGGACATAAATATTCTTGGGATGATTTAAAATTGAATTTCGAAAAAAATATTTTCAAAACATGGTGTTTGTTCCACATAAAACTCCTCCATAAAAAACTACTTTGAATAATTTTTTTTACATCTATATGATATAATTGTAATATCATATGATATTTTTAATCTAGAAGAATCAAAATATATTATAATCTAAATGCATTTGTAATGATATTTATAGAACATATAACATTTTCTTTATTATAACCATTGGTAACTATTTAGTCTTCATTCCTATCGATCACAACATGATGATTCTAATTATTTTAATAATCTCATTCAATAATTGGATATTAAGATGGTCCAAGAACTAATTACCATAAATTATTCCTCTTGAACTTGTTTAACACTTATTATATTGGTAAAAACCATATCTCATTAACTAAGTCCCATTATATAGTATTTTTTTAGTTTATATTAAAGGAAGAAAACTCTATATGTTTTCCTACACATATTATAGTCCTAGTAAATTCATCCAATATTCTTATACTAGTGTATATATAATCATTCTTATGGATTTTAGGTTTTCTAAGTTCCATAAATTCTAGTTCATTGGAATTAATCCTATTATGGTTTTGTTAAAAAAATTCAAGTTCCAAATCATCTTTCTCTTTGTTTGGAAATAAGGTTCGGGTCACATGTTTTCAAACGAATCATATATGCCATCAACTTGTTTCATTTTGTGATCAATATTTTCACTTTCATAAAATTTCACATGCCTTGATTTTTCAATAATCTTTGAAACTCTTTTGAAATATCTATATTCCTTAGATGTAGTATAATATTCAAGGAATATTCCATTATTACCCTTTGGAACAATTTTACCACAATTATTCCTTCTATTGGGAATGTAAACATTACAACCAAGAACATAAAAATTTATAATCATTGTATTTCTATTATTTCCCGGTTCATAGGGTTTTTTTCTACTAAATAGGCATAATTAGAAATTTGTTTGTGACACAACATACTATATATAAAAATTTAACCCAAAAATGAGTGATAATGTTTTAATCACATAATATTTTTCCCGAAATTTCTTTCATGGTAATTTTCCTACTTTCAAAAACACCATTATGTAGACATTTCCTCAGGGGAAAAATATTTTTTATTCCATGTTTTAAAAAATATGAATTTAAATAATGGGTTTAAAATTATCATCCACCAACACTTATTATCTTTTTATTGAATTTATATGAAGGTAAATTTGAAACTAAATTCCTTTTAGACAATTTATTTAATCAATAAACATTAAAATTTCATAGTATTATATTCCAAATCCATGATTAAATTTTTTATATATTTTAATAGTACATATTTTTCTACTCAAATAATTGGGATCTATAGTATAGTCATTCTATGTTATTGGTTCCCTAAAACTAGTGTTTTTTTGAAAATAGAAGATGAATTATTAAGAAAATCAACAGAATTTACCATCATTAGAATGATGTGAAATAATTTTAATATTGATCTTGAATACTTTCACATGAAATTTTTTTAATGAGGAATTTTTTTATTACCAACTGATCCAACTACCATAATCATTCCTTATAAATTTTCACCAATAATCCTAGAGCTTCTTTGAATTTTTATATGGATTTGAAATTAGAGAAATCAACATTTATATTTTTGGAACACAGAATGTAAATATATCATTTATCATTAATTCTCTTATTCCCTTTTCCCTATAAAGACAAATTATTCATGAAATTTTTCGGATACCCATAATTTTTGTGGTCAAGAAATGTTAACAATGTATGATTAGAGAGACAAAACTTGTTTCTGTTATTTAGATAATTGGACATTAATTTTTTATTTTTTTGAATCAAAAGAATCTTTCACTCAAAAAAATTAATGATTCCTCAAAATAAAATTATTATAATACATGTCTTATTGTCCAATTCAAAAATAAGTAACTTTTGAGAGGTTTTCCATTTTATAATTATGCACAATATAATTTTTGTAAAACACTAGTTTTTCAACTTGGATTCCTATTCCAAATTAATCTTCAAGTACTTTGTTGCGTATAATAATTTGATTGATGTAATTATATAATTTTGTGATAAAATTGGAAGTATATTTAATGTTTAGAACATATTTTTTCAATCCTTCAATATTATTACCATTTACAATATCATTATTATATTTCTTGAGTAATTTTATTCTTTATGATTTAAAACATTGTTTTTAGTCTGGAAAAAATCATTTAATTCCTCCTAAGAGTAATTTCATTTTTTATATTCAGATTCATGTTCGGAATAATAATAAGAATATTCCTTGTCTGAGTGTTCCATAAAGAACATATAAACATTTTGATGGGAATTTTAGGCTACTGCAATTATAGATGTATCATTACTAAAATATTTAGAATAAATCTATGTTTGTTTCAGGGATATCATATATATCGTCTTATGTCAATATTTTTTGAAGTATTTTTTGTCTTATTTCTTATTTTTTTACAAAGGATGGATATCTGACTTGATGTGACCATTTTTCTTACTCTCAATGAATATTAATTCGTCATCATGTACCTAATGGATATTATACTTGTTACAGTATTTCATCATAACATTTACATTTTTACAGATTTCTTTTTCATTATAGAAATGTGAAAAACATCACAACATAAAGAAGAACTATTTTTGGCACATTCATCTGAAAACACAACAAATTTTACTTCATTGACATTATTTTATTCTTTTGACGTTGGAAAATTTAAAAAAAAATTACACATAACTAATCTATGTTATCTTTCAACATCTTCCATCGCATACTCATATGTGATAATATTTTCAATAAGATATTTTTAAATATGTACATTTCTTAATGGAATATATGATTTCACTCCATTGAGGTGGCATAATCCTAAGAATTTTTAAAGATTGATTTAGTTTAGGGAAGACTATTACTATTATAGAAGCATTGTTCATAACCATAGAGATTAATATTTTAGTTGTTTGATACTTTCTACATCCCTTATTTTGAAAATATTGAACTTAAACTTCAATGTTTTATATCTGAGAGCTCTAACATTATCTATTACTTTATAATCCACATATATAGTAGTATGCTTTTTGTAACGTCCCGGATCTGGGTGCCACTCAACGGGTGCCCCAGACCTGGTTGGTCACAAAACTTAAAGTGAATTTCCCCAAACGCCAGAGGCTTCCGACATGAAGCGAGGGCCCGGGTCTGATAGTGGGGAAACTATTCCCTCATTTGTCAAACTGTAGTACAATAGAAAATAAATATATCATACAATATCAGAAGAAGTAAAAAATATACAACTGAAATGGAAAACTGATTTAAAGAGAACCATCAGTCATATATATAAATATGCAACTTTTCTATATTCTATGAAAGCATCCAAAACTGGATACAATACGATACAATACAATACAACTCAAAGTACAAGGTACATCAAAACAAAACAAAGAAGATTAAACATAATGAAGCAGCATCACAAGTATAAGCTCGGTCCCATGCTCTCCTACTCCTGTACTACAATCATGTACCTGTATAGGGACCCTTTCCCTTATCGACACCTGTATAAATGTAATCTTTTTGGGCCGAAGTCAATACCCAAAAAGTGTGTGAGAAATAAATCCCAGTAGGCACCCTCCAAAGGCCCGTTCCCATCTGTCAGTGTAAATGTGTAACATCAGTGAACAATAGTAAAATGCAATAAACTAAGCAGTTCTCAAAAGTAACTAAATCTATCAGTTATATTTCCATTTTAATTTTCATTTAACCATGCCAGGAATGTTCTTTAACTTGGAAGGTATAACATATGAAAATCACTGTGGGGAACATTCATGATAACTTTGTCCTCAGACATAAAAAACTTACACTCAGGTAATCAGAGTCACAACCGGTAGGTAATCACCCAAAAACATAAAAAAATATTACCCACAGGCATACGATGTGTCTCCCTAAAGCACATAATCTACTTCCAACAGGCACGAAAGTATTTTCCCTCAGGCTAAGTAGAATACAGCCCCCGGCTAAATAGAAAACTTTCCTCTGGATAAATAAAGCACTTCCCTCAGGCGCAAGTAACTGGGCCTAGCCCAACATATAAGAAAGCAATTATATACAATTCCCTTCAAGGGAATTTAAACATGCTAACTTTTACGTTATAACCTTGGGTAACCTGGCCAAATGGATAAACAGAGGAACGCAGCACAGGGGTGGTCCTGGATCCAAGCAGTGATCCCAAACATCAATTAATAATTACATTCAATTACCTATACAACTCTAGGTATTTAAAACAGCATAGGTCGCAACCATACAACACCCCAAACATGGGTTTTTAGCACAATGGTACATAAAAATGCACATCAGTTGGAATTTAAAAACCAGACCACTTACCTTGATCTTATCTGATCGGTATACGTGAACGAAGCCTCCATAAACCCCCAAGAATGACATAGATTTGGGATAAGAGAATTCCCATTTAAACATAAATAACTCTCCATCATGAATTAATTGGAATGAACATTTCCAGGAGAATAGAGGGATTACATGTGCGGTCCCAACGAGATTGACGACGAAAGAATCGGGATCCCTGTGCATGATCGGGTGATCTCCAAAGCTCCGGAAATCCTTATGAGCCCCCCTCTGGGGTTCTAAGCTTCCTCTGTGAATAGAGGAGACTACATCCCATTTTATGCAAAAAAAATACATGGCATGTACTCTCAAGTACACATCGTGTAATCCCAAGTACACAGTGTGTACTCTCAAGTACACAGAATGTACTTTTCATCATTTAACAATTCCTCTGGCGGCTTATCGCCAGCATGACACTATTCACCTGCCAACCAAGTACACTGTGTGTAATACATAAGTACACGTTATGTAATGTCGCTCAGTTTGTGGCTTCCATCAATGCCTTACTATTCACCTACCGACTGACTACACGATGTGTAAATAACCTCTACACAGCGTGTAGTCAGTTTTTACAACCTTCATCACTGGCAGGGCTACATGCCCTGTGTACTCATCCCACACGGCCGAAGTACATGGCATGTGGAAAAGTAGACAGCGTGTACCCACCAAATTTGGGAATTTTTCCCCTTTTCCTTATTTTCTCAAAAACACTTAAGGAAAAGGGAAAAGAATAAAACCATACCTCAAGAAGACGAATTGGGTTCTTATAAACTTCTCCCCTTAATGTAATTTTCCCCCTAATTTCCCTACCAAGGGTGGTGAAGATAAATTTGTGAACAACTCTGTCCACTGAGCACATACATCGGTCTCCCCCTCCCAGGTTTCGTCTTGTACTTGGACATTCTGCCATATCACCCGTATGAGAGGAACTGACCGGCCTCAGAGAACATTTCATGCTCCTATCAACAGTATGAATCAGATCTTCTTCCAAGGTTATATCGACATGTAGCTTAACCTACTTGGGCTGAAAAATTTGAGACGGGTCTGAGTGATAATGGCGCAGCTGAAATACATGGAAGATGTCGTTCATGGCCCGGTACCACTACGGTGACTACAACCAACATGCAGCTGGACCGACTATCTCCAGAATCCCAAATGGCCCCACATACCTCGGTGGATGTTTACCAAGTCTCATGATTCGCTTATGTCCCGACCTCAATGAAACACACAAAAACACCTAACCCCCTACCACGAACTCCAAAGGGTGTCTGTGGCAATCCGCATAATATTTCTGACGAGACTGCATAGTTTGCATTCCCTTCTGTATCAGCTGGACCTGCTCTGAAGTCTCCTGTATGAGACATGGTCCCAACAAAGCTGCCTCACCTGCCTCCAACCAGCACAAAGGTGATCCGCATGACCTACCATATAAAGCCGCGTATGGTGCCATCTCATTAATTGCTTGAAAACTATTATTATAGGCAAAATCGACTTGGGGTATTTGCTTCTCCCAAGATTTTCAAAAGTCTTGGATGAATTCACGCAACGTGTCCTCAATCACCTGTATCATACGCTCTGACTGGACATCGGTCTGAGGGTAGTATGCTATGCTCAGAAGCACCTATGTACCCAGTGACCTCTAAAAACTCTGATTGGAATGAGATGTAAATCGGGCATCCCTTTCAGAAATGATAGAATGAAGGACCCCATGAAGACGTACGATCTCTCAGATATATAACTTCTCGATCATATCATCTCAGAAGGTCTCCTTAATCGGAAAAAAGAGAGTTCCCTTCGTAAGTCCATCCACAACGACCAACACTACATCATTGCCTCGAGGTGACCTCGGCAACCCCGTCACGAAATCCACCGCGACATCATCCCATTTCCATTCCAGAATGCGTAACAGTTGTAACAATCCATCTAGCCTCTGATGATCCACCCTCACTTGCTGATAGGTGGAACATCTCATAACAAGACCAGCTACTTCGTTCTTCATACACGGCCACCAATACTTATGTCTCCAGTCACAGAACATCTTGGTAACCCCCAGATGAACTGCCCAAGAAAAAGCGTGAAACTCCCACATCAACTCGTCACGTTTGTCCCCTGGAACCCATACAGTCCATGGAAACGTTCTACCTTATCATCGTCTATCGTACAACCAGGAGGAGGGTCCTCACTTTCCACCGACTCCCGTAGAACTAGGCCTTCTGAATCAAATAGTTGTCTCATCCTCACTCTATCCAGAAGGTTAGAAGTCACAGCTAAGGAAAAAAGATAGGTTTTCCCCTGATTCTCGTGCACCTCAAAATGCATCTCTGAGAAAAAAGCAATACACTGCCACTCAACACTAGCCTCATGAACTGCCTGTGTCTGAGTCTTCCTGCTTAGTGCATCAGCAACTGCATTACCCTTACCAAGTATATACGAAAGCTCAAGGTCGAAGGACTGATGGTATTCAACCCACATTCGCTATCTCGGATTCTGGTCACGCTGAGTAAAGATATACTTGAGACTTTTTGGGTCGGTGATAACCACAAAATTCTCTCCCAATAGATAATGTCTCCAACAGTGCAACACATGAACAACTGTAGACATCTCGAGGTCATGCATCGGGTAATTTCTCTCATGTGGCCCCAACTGGTGAGACCCATACGCAACTACTCGATCACCCTGCATCAACACTACTCCAAGCCCAATACATGACGCATCATAATAGACTGTATAGCTCTTCCCTTGCTCTGGAAGTTTCAGGATTGGTGCTGAGGTCAACCTTCCCTTCAGCTCCTAAAAGGATATCTTGAAAGCTTGTGACAAAACAAACTTCACACCCTTCTTAGTCAAACCCATCAATGGTGCTGGTAAGTGGGATAAGTCTTATATAAAGCGCCTGTAGTTACCATCCATCCCCAAGAAACTCTATATCTCAAACATGTTTTTAGGTTGCTCCCAGGAAACTATTGCTCTCACATAATCTAGTTCTACTGCTACTCCAGCCTCTGAGATAATATGACCCTGGAAGTGTATCCGGTCCATCCAAAATTGGTAGTTTGAGATCTTAGCATATAGTCGATGCTCCCTTAGTGTACGAAATATGATCTAAATATGGGTAGCATGGTCGTGTAGAGTGTGAGAGTACAAAAAGATGTAATCCATGAAAACTACCACAAAAGTGTCCAAATAAGGATGGAAAACACGATTCATCGGATTCATGAAGACCGCTGGCTCGTTTGTGAGTCTGAACGGCATCACCAATTACTCATATAGACCATACTAACTCCTGAAGGCTGTGAGAGGTATATTAGAAGTTCTAACGCACAAATGATGATATATGGACCCCAAGTCAATATTAGAGAACTCTCATGCTCCTAGAAGTTGATCGAAAATATCATCAATCCTTGGTATGGGATACCAGTTCTTAATTGTAAAATGGTTCAGCTTCTGATAATCCACATAGTGTCTGAGGGTACCATCATCCATCGTCACAAAAAGGACTGGCTAACCCCAAGGA
The DNA here is from genome assembly GCA_963277665.1 of Viscum album. NCBI lineage: Eukaryota > Viridiplantae > Streptophyta > Magnoliopsida > Santalales > Viscaceae > Viscum > Viscum album. The sequence continues at coordinate 153,390,847 of OY728157.1, forward strand.
AAAGTACATGGTTGGATGAAACCCTTTGACCGAAACTCCTCTAACTATCTCTTGAGCTCCTGCAACTCTGGTGTGGCCATCCTATAAGGAGGAATAGACACTTATACCGCTCCTGGCACAAGCTTAATAGAAAAATCAACATCTCGCTCTGGAGGTAGACCTGAAAAGTCGTCCAGGAAGACATCCATAAAACGGTCAAAAACTGGGGGGAAACCTTCTAACAAGTTCCTTTCCCATCTAGATATAAACTCACAATATGGGATGTTACTCCAACTCTCCCATGATGCTCTGGTCCAGCTCAACTTGCCTGGAGATCTGACACATCCTTGTATATAAAATCTCTGACTTCTGGTGACATGAAATTCATCCTACAATGATAGTAACCTACAAAGGCTCGAAAGGGTACCATCTAATCCATCCTTAGAATGACTTCATAACTCTTCATCTCTAAGAAATAGAGGTCCCATAGAAAGTGACACACACCAACCTCTAGGGGGAACTACCATCACTAATGCATACCTACCGTTCTAGTTCCCAACAGTGTGTCTGGTTTCATGATATCAGAAGAAGAAGAACACTGATCCCATCACTCCCCTAAAGGGGCACAAATATAAAGATTTGTGTATCACCCATATCGAAAAGTATTGAAGATAAAACAGAATATACTAGAATAGTACCTCTAACAGTGGAAGGTCCAGGATCCTGCTCCTGCTGGGTCTATTGCACTGCATATACTTGCCCAGTGCTGTGGCCCTACGACAAAACCTGGCTACCCAGAGCTGTCTTGTCCTGCTGCCTCTAAGATCCTTGTGTCTGGAAACCACAACCACAACCACCATCTCTTCCTGCAAGCCCTGACGTGCCCCAATTTCCAGACTGGTAAGAAGCTGCTGGTCCTGCTCCCACACGTGGATTCTGTCCAGAACCCCTCTCACTAGCTACTGGTAGGAACGCCCGGAAAAATCACTATAGATGACCCCTATTTCCATAAGCTCGGCACTCCACTGGGAAAAGTGGAAACTGCAGTCACTTGTTCCTTTTTTTACCACACTGGCAGCACATGACCTAGCCAACTGAAGTATTCCTCTGGATAGTACTGCCACCGTGAGATAATTCCATCTTCCTCTTCCTCTTAATGGTAGAAATAGTACCAAAAACTGGTGTCAAATCTCCCTAGCCCACACCACTAGATTCCCACAGGATCTGTTCAATAATCAGTTCCTGGTTCACAATAGCATGTACTATAGGCAACATGAAAACATTCACCAATGCTCAGATGTCATATCAAAGACCATCCTCAAAGTTTCTAGCCATCAACACCTCATCACCCACTAGAACAGGTGCAAAACTATGATTCTCAGTGAAACGAGTGGAATAATCCATCACTGATATAGCACCTTACTATAGATTCATGAACTGTTGAGCTCGATCAACCCTCAGCGTCTCTGGAAAGAAGAAGTCATAGAATGCTGCTTGAAAATCTTCCCACTCCATGTCTTGGTGATGCTCAGATTGAGGCGTAACATCCCACCACCACTTGGAAGAATCACGCGTCATGTAAATAGAGAGGTTGATCGTCCGCTCTGGAGGCATCTCAAGATGCTCGAATATAGTCTACATCAACCACAGCCAATACTCCACAGCCTGTGGTATGCCATCCCCTGAAAACGTAGGTGGTTGCTGCAGCTGGAAGATACGTTTTATCTCTTCCATATATGTGTAAACCTGCGGTGCTCCCTTGAAGATCTGCATAAACAATATGAAGACTTCATGGAAATGTGTCTTCACGACTGTGTCCGGTATAATTGCTGGCGCCGCATCTGGCACTGTTGGAGGATCAACTGGTAGCCCATGGCCTACCATCTCAGGAGTATAATCGTCACCGTTATCCTGGAGAAAAACCGGTGGTCTTCTCGGGGGCATGACTCTACAACGTCCAAAACACACCTTAGATTAAGATTCTCAAGGATAGAAAACAAGGAAACCAAGATGGGAATAGGAGAGAGAAACCATTCAAGAATTGAAAAACCTGACTACCCGACGTGTATAAAAATTACATGGTGTGTTCTCGCAAGCCCTTCACATTGGCATGTACTCCAGTTAACACTGGACATGTAACACCCCAAACACACGACATCTCCTCTGACTACACGGCATGTACTGGAATCCTTATTCCCTTCCCGGGTCCTTCAACACGGTATAATCCACACAACTCTCTTTGATCGATATTATACAACATGTATAAATCTAAATGGTGTGTATGGTTTAATTTCCAATTTCTTGTATCATTTGTGACTCGTACGACTACTCGGCTGTCACTACATGGCATGTTACACCCACAGACAGCGTGTAAACCACCCCATTTTCCTAATCCACACGGCTAAGTCCACACGGTCTCTAACTGGTCTAGACTACACAACGTGTTCCATGGGCACACGCCGAGTACTAGGAACGGTATCACCGAACCGTGATGTTCATGACACGAATAGGTACCTAGGTCAGAATACACGGCGTGTACAACATTGACACGACTTGTTTAAACAAGATTTTTCCTCCATCCGTGTTGTTAGTTACACAGGCTGTCCCAAGGTGTACAATACACGGCCTTTACAACATCTACCCGACATGTTCTCCCAAGCCAAGCCCAACCCCGTGTCCCCACCCACACGGTCTATGACATATGGTGTGACTACATGAAATTTTAAGAGGGTACATGGCATGTACTTCAATGTTTTCATTTCTTCCCAAACAGAATAACACACGGCGTGTGTCCATAGAACTACACGGCGTGTATCCTGGGTTTTCCAGACAGTAAGCCTCAGAAACTACTCCAGAGCCCAGAATTACTTTGAAACCACACCTAAGTGCCATATTCTGATCCATGAGGGCCTATACTCCCCGCAAATCAAATATTGGCATCTTATACATGTTATAACAAGGGAAAATGTTAATGATCCACCAAATTCTGGTTATTGAGGGCCAATAATCCCCGAAAACCAATGTTTGGCGTCCATTCTATAAGCACCCTCACAAAACAAGACCATATCAAATAGCAGGTATTTATCACGAAGATGTCACAACTGTATGCTTTTCTAGCACAACAACTATCAAAACAACATGCAATTTCTAATCTACATAAATGGATTTGAACTATGTGTGGCATGTGATTTCTAGCATGTGTCTAAATGATGCATGAGATGGAATACCCACATCTCATTGGGTATCAACTCAATAGAACCCATGTATAATGTATAAATATATCAATTACAAGTGCATCACCGCTTAGTGAAAATCAAGTCAACTGTAAATTAGAAAATCAATAAAATTGAAAAAACCAGGTAATTTGGCTTTTCCTTATACACGGGTTAGCTACTCCCAGGCACATCTTATTCCAAACTACCATGTCTGTCATATCCTTAATTAAGGCTCCAAATAGTAAGTCAAAAAAAGAAATGAAAAAGAAAAGAAACCTCCCTATGCTACCACTTTGTAACTTCCTGGATCCGTGTGCCACTCAATGGGTACCCCAGACACGGTTGGTCACATGAACTCAAGCACATTTCCCCAAACGCTAGAGGCTGCTGACAAGCAGTGATGGACCAGGTCTAATAGTGGGGAAACAATGTCCTCATTTTTCAATGTATAGCGCAATGAAAAAGAAATATAACATACAACAGAAGAAGTAGTAAAAAATATACAACTGAAATGGACAACTGATGTAAAGAGAACCAGAAGTCATATATATAAAGATGCAGCATGTCCCTATTCTAAGAAATCATCCAGAATTGTATACACAAAAATAAAATACAATACAACTCAACATACGAGGTACATCCAAACAAAAAAAAGCAGAGTAAACAGAACGCAACAGCATCACATGCCTAATCTCAGTCCCATGCTCTCCTACTCCTCTGCTACAATCATATACCTATATAGAGAACCTTTCCCTTATCCACACCTGTAGAAATATAATTTTCTTGGGCCGAAGAAATGACCCAAACAGGGTGTGGGATATAAATCCTAGTAGGAACCCACCAATGTCCCATGCCTAACTGTCAGTGTAAGTGTAAAACAGCAGCGAACAGTAGTAAAATACAATAAACTAAGCAGTACTCAAATGTAAATAACTCTACCAGTTATATTTCCAATATTCATTTAACCTTTCCAAGAATGTGCTTTAACATGGCAGGTATAACATATAAAAATCACCATGTTAAACATTCATTATAATTATATCCTCAGACATACAAACCTTACCCATAGGTAATCAGAGTCACAACCCACAGGTAATCGCCCATAGGCACAACAGAAATTTCCCTCAGGCGTATGAAGTGTCACCCTCAAACATAGAATCTACTGCCCAGAGGCACAAAAGAATTTTCCCTCATGCTAAGCAGAACATATCCCTCACGCTAAATAGAACACTACTCTCGGTCTAAATAATGAACTTCCCTCAGGCGCAAGTAACTAGGCCGACCCTAACATACAAGAATTAAATTATATACAATTCCTCTAATGGAGATTTATACATGCTAACTTTTACGGTATACCCTCGGGTAACCTGGCCAAATGGCTAAATATAGGAATGCACCATAGGGGTAGTCCTAGATCCAAACAACGATCCCAAAAAATAGTTATTAATTACATTCAATTACCTATACAACTCTAGGTTTTTAAAACAGTGAAGGAAACAACCATATGACACCCCAAAAATGGCTTTGTAGCACAATGGTACACAAAAACGCACTGCAGTTGGAATTTAAACACCAGAACACCTATCTCGATCGTCTCTCATCGTTATACGTGAATGATGCCTCCAGAAACGCCCAATAACGACATTGATTTTGGATAAGGGAATACCTGTTTAAACGTAAATAACTCTCCCTCAAGAAAGAATTGGCATGAACAAAGTTAGGTGAAGAGAGGGCTTACCCATGCAGTCCCAATGAGATCGACGACTAAGAAATCAGGTTCCCAGTGCATGATCGGGTGATCGTCAAAGCTCTGGTCATCCTTTTGAGCTCCCCTCTGGTGTTCTAATCTTCCTTTGTGAATAGATGAAGCTACTACCCATTTTAAGAAAAAAAATACACAGAGTGTACTCTCATGTACATGGAATGTACTTTTCATCATTTAGTTGTTCCTATTGCAGCTTGTCGCCAGCCCGACAATGTTCACCTGCCAACATGAGTACACGACATGTAATACCTGAGTACATGGTGTGTACTGTCGCTCTGCTGGCTACTACCTTCACCGGCTTACTATTCAACTACCGACGGACTACATGGCGTGTAGTCGGTTTTTACACCCTTAATTGGAGGCAGGGCTACACACCCTGTGTACTTATCACACACGGCCAAAGTACATGGCATGTGGAAAAGTACACGGCATGTACCCACAAAATTTGGGGGGTTTTTCCCATTTTCCTTATTTTCTAAAAAATGCTTAAGGAAAAAGGAAAATGAAAAAACTCGTACCTCAAGAAGAATAACCGGGTTCTTACAAACTTCCCCCATTAATGCAATTCGTCCCCGAATATTCCTTCCAAGGGTGGAAAAGATAAAGCTGTGAACAACTCTGGCCACTGAGCATGTACGCTGGTCTCTCACTCCCAGGTTTCATCATGCACTCATTCATGCTGCCATAACACCCGTACGAGTGGAACTGACTAGCCTTGGAGAACCATCATGCACCTATCAAAATAAATAATCAGATGCTCCACAAAGGATGCATCGACCTAGAGCTCAACCTCCTCGGTCTGAAAAACGTGTGACGGGTCAGAGTGATAATGGCACAGCCGAGATACATAGAAGACGTCGTACATGGCATAGAACCTCTGTGGTAATTGCTACTAATAGTCAACCGACCTGACTCTCTATAGAATCTCAAATAGCCCCACATACCTCGGTGAAAGTTTACCCTGTCTCCCGATTCACATGTGTCCCAACCTTGGAGAAACACGCAAAAACACATGATCCCCAACCAAAAACTCCATGGGTCATCTATGGTGATCATCATAAGATTTTTGACAAGACTGCAGAGTAGCCATTCGCTTCTGTATCAACTGGACTTGCTCTGAAGTCTCCTGCACGAGACATGGTGCTAGGAAAGCTGCCTCACCTACCTCCAACCAACACAAAGGTGATCATCATGGCCTACCATTTAAATCCTAATATAGTGCCATATCAATAGTTTTCCAACATCAATTATTATAGGTAGACTCGAACAGAGGTATATGCTTCTCCCAAGAGTCCCCCAAGTCTAAGATGCATGCACACAACATGGCTTCAAGCACCTGTATCATACGCTCTGACTGGCCATTGGTCTATGGGTGGTAATTTGTGCTCAGAAGCACCTACGTACCGCCCTCTAAAAAATCTTCTAGAAACAAGACGTAAAATGGGCGTCCCTACCCTAAATGATAGAATGAGGGACCCCATGAAGACTTACAATCTCTCAGATATATAGCTTTCTGAGCTCGTCAACTCTGAAGGTCTCCATGATCATCAAAAAGTGAGTGACCTTCGTAAGTCTATCCATAACGACCCACACTACATCATTTCCTTAAGGTGACCTCGGCAACCCCATCATGAAATCCATCATGAAATAATCCCATTTCCATTCTAGAATGGGTAACTGTTGTAACAGTCTAGCTGGCCTCTGATGCTCCGCCTTCACCTGCTAACAGGTGGAACATCTCATAACAAGACCAGCTACTACATTCTTCATACCCGACCACCAGTACTGACGTCTCAAGTCATGGTACATCTTGGTAACCCCGGATGAACTGACCATGATAAAGCACGAAACTCCCACATCCACTACTCGTATATGTCCCCTAAAAACCATACTTGTCTATGGAAATGTAGTACGTTATCATCAAATATCATACAACCAGTATGAGGGTCCTCACATGCCACTGACTCCCGTAGATCTAGGCCTTATGAATTAGATATCTGGCTCATATTCACTCTATCCAAGAGGGTAGAAGTCATAGCTAAGGATGAAATACAGTTTTCCCACTAATTCTCATGCACCTCCACATGAATCTCTAAGAACGAAGACATAAGCTGCCACTCACCACTAGCCTCATGAAATGCATGTTTCTGAGTCTTCCTACTCAATGCATCAGCAACAACATTACCCATACCAAGTGTATAGGCAAGCTCAAAGTCGATGAATTGAAGGTATTCCACAAACCTTCGTTGTATAAGATTCAGGTCACACTGAGTAAAGCTATACTTGAGAATTTTTTGGTCGGTGAAAATCACAAAATGATCTAAAAAGAGATAATGTCTCCAATCATGCAACACATGAACAACTACAGCCAACTCGAGGTCATGCATCAGGTAATTTCTCTCAGGTGGAGACAACTTCCGAGACACATACAGAATAACTATATCGTCGGAGATCAACACTGCTCCCAGCCCAATACCTGATGCATCATAGTAGACTGTATATCTATTCCCTTGATCAGTAAGTGTCAGGTTGGGTGCTGAGGTCAACCTTCCCTTCAGCTCCGGAAAGGCTACCTCGCAAGCTTCTTACTAAACAAACTTCACACCCTTCTTAGTCAAACCCATCAACGACGCTTCTTTCCGGGAGAAGTCTTGTATAATGTTCATGTAGTAACTAGCCAGCCCTATGTTACTACATATCTCAATCATATTCTTAGGATACTCCTAGGAAACTACTGCTCTCACTTTCTTTGTGTCTACTGCTACTCCTACCTCTGAGCTAATATGACTCAAGAAGTGTATATGGTCCATCCAAAAGTGGCACATCGAGAGCTTAGCATATAGCTGATACTCTCTCAGTGTACAAAATATGATCTCAAGATGGGTATCATGGTCGTGTAGAGTGTGAGAGTAAACCATGATATCGCCTATGAAAATTACCAAAAAAGAGTCTAGATAAGGATAGAATACATGATTCTTCAGAGCCCTGAAAACTGCTGGCATGTTTGTGAGTCTGAACAGAATCTCCATGTACTCATATAGACCATAACTACTCTTGAAGGCTATGAGAGGTATGTCAGAGGGTCTAACATGCAGTTGATGATATCCAGACCCCATTTCAATATTCAAGAACACCTTTGCTCCTCTAAGTTGATTGATAAGATCATCAATCCTCGGTTTGGGATACCAGTTCTTACCGATAAACTAGTTCAGCTTCCGATAATCCACATAGAGTCTGAGAGTATTGTCCACATTCTTCACAAAAACGAGCAGCAAACACCAAAGAGAAGTACTGGGTCAGATGAAAACATTTGACTTCAACTCCTCTAACTATCTCTTGAGCTCCTGCATCGTAGGTGTGGTCATCCTATAAGTTGGAATGGACACTGGTGTTGCTCCCAGAACATGCTCAATAGATAAATCCACCTCTCGCTTTGATGGTAGACATGGAAAGTACTCCAAGAAGACATCCCTAAAACGGTCTACTACTGGGGGAAATCCTTCTGACAAGTCCCCTGCCCGTCTAGATATAAATTCGCAATATGGGATGTAACTCCAACTCGCCCATGATGCTTGTGTCCAGCTTAACTCGCCTGTAGATCCAACTCACCCTTGTATACAAACTTTATGCGTTATGGTGACATGAAACTCACCTAAAATGATAGCAATCTACAAAGGATCGATAGGGTACCAGCCAGTCCATCCCGAGAATGACATCATAACTCGTCATCTCTAAGACATAGTGGTACCATAGAAAGTGACACACACCAACCTCTAGGGGTCACTCCCTGCACTGACACATACCTTCCATTATTGTTCCCAACAGTGTGTCTAGCGTCATGATATCAGTAGATGAAGAAACACTGAGCCCAAGGCTCTCCACAATGGGCACAAATATAAAGATATATGTAGCACCCAATTCAAAAAGTACTAAAGATAAAACAGAAGCTACTAGAATAGTACCTATGAAAGTGGATGGTCCGGGATCCTACCCTTGCTGGGTATGTTGCACTATATATGCTTGCCCAGTTCCATGGCCCTACGACATAGCCTGGCAACCCTGAGCTATCCTGCACTGCTACCTCTAAGATCCTGGTGTCTGGATACCACGACCACAACCACCATCTCTGCATGCACGCCCTAACGTGCCCCAATTTCCTAACTGGTAAGAAGCTTATAGTCCTGCTCCCGCACGTGGAGTCTGCCTAGAACCCCTCTCACTAGCCACAGGTAGGAACTCCCTGCAAAATCACTGAAGATGACCCATATTTCCACAATCTTGACACTCCACTAGGTAACGTGGACCCTACGGTCTCTTGTTCCCGTATTTACCACATTGGTAGAACCTGACCTGACCACTTGAAGCATTCTTCTGGCTAGTACTTCAACTGTTAGAGAATTCCATCTTCCTCTTCCTCTTACCGATAGAAACAATACCCAAAACTGATGTCGAACCTCCCTAGCCCTAACCACTAGCTTCTCACAGGTTCTCTTTAGTAATTAGTTCATGGTTCACAATATCATGCTCTGTAGTCAACATGAAAACATTCACCAGTTCTCGGATGTCATATTGAAGACCATACTTAAAGCGTCTAGCCCTCAACATCTCATCACCCATCAGAAAAGGTGCAAAACACCGAAGATCGGTGAAATGAGCGGAATAATCCATTATTAACATAGAGCCCTACTGTAGATTCATGAACTCTCGAGCTCGATCTACCCTCAGCGTCTCTAGAAAGAAGAAGTCATAAAAGGATGCTTGAAAATCTTCCCACGCCATCTCTCAGTGATTCTCAGATTTGGTGGTAACATCCAACCACCTCTTGGCGGAATCACGCAGCATTTATGTAGTGAGATTGACCCTCTGACATGGAGGCGTCTCCATATGCTCGAATATAGTTTGCATCGACCCCAACCAAGACTCCGTAGCCTGCGGTCTTCCATCCAATGAAAATTTAGGCAGATGCTGCATCTGGAATATACGTGTCAACTCTGCCATAGATTTTGAAACCTGCAGTGATCCAAAGAAGGTCTGGATAAACCGTATGAAGCGTTCATGGAATTGCGGCTCCGCCCCAGTGTCCGATATAATGGCTGGCACCGCATCTGGCACTGATGGAGGATCAACTTGTAGCCCATGGCCTACCATCTCATGACTATAATCATCATCGCTCTCCTGGCGAACAACCTGTGGTCCTCTTGGTAGCATGACTCTACAAGATCAAAACCACGCCTTAGATTAAGATTAAAAAGTACAGAAAACAAGTAGACCAAGAAGGGAATAAGAGAGAGAAAGCATTCAAGATTTTAAAAACATGACTACAGGGTGTGTATAAAAATTTCACGGTGTGTTATCGCAAGCCCTTCACATGGGAGTGTACTCTGGTTAACAATAGTTGTGTAACACCCCAAACAAACGACGTGTCCTCTGACTACACGGTGTATACATGAATCCTCCTTCCCTGCATGGGTCCTTCAACATGACTTAAGACACATAACACTCTTTGATCAAGTTTACACAGCGTGTATAAAACTACACGGTGTGTACAATTTAATTTCCAAATGCCAGTGTTGTTGGTGACACGGTCGGCTACTCTGCCAACACTACACAGCGTGTTACACCTGCACACGGCGTGTAAACCAGCCAGTTTTCCCAAGCCACAACGCTATGTCCATACTTTGTCTCTCCTTTCTAGACTACACGACGTATCCCACGGACACACGACATGTACTGGGAAGGGTAACACCGACCCGTGTAGTTCGTGACATGACTGGGTACCTAGGTCAGAATACATATCATGTAAAACATTGACACGGCGTGTTTAATCAATATTTTTCCTCCATCCGGGTTGTTAGTTACACTGGCGGTCCCCAGGTCTACACTACACGGAGTGTACAACATCTACACGGCGTGTTCTCCCAAGTGAAGCCCTACCCCTTGTCCCTGCCCATACAATCTATGACACGGGAAGCGAATACATGGTTTGTAAATACGGTACACAACGTCTACTTCAATGTTTTCATTTCTTCCCGAATAGAATAATGCACGGCGTGTGTCCATAGAACTACACAATGTATATCCTGGGTTCTCCGGATATTAAGACTCAGCAACTACTCTAGATCCTAGAATTACTCTAAAACCACACCTAAGTGCCAAATTCCAATCCGCGAGGGCCCATACTCCCCAGGAATCAATGATTGGCATCATATACATGTTATAACAAGGAAAAAATGTTAATGATCCACCAAATTATGGTTATTGAGGGTCAATACTCCCCAAAATCAAAAATATGGCGTCCATTATATCAGAAACCCCACACAACAATACCCTATCAAATAGCATGTATTTATCAACCGGCTATCACAGCTGCATGATTTTCTAAAATAAAAATTATCACAACAACATGTAATTTCTAATGCATCTACATGGCATGGAACTATGCTTGGCATGTGATTTATAGCATTTTCCAAATGAAGCATGAGATGGAATACCCTCATCTAATCGGGTTGCAACTCAATAGAACCCATGTATAACATATAAATAGAAAATTTACAAGTGCGTCACCCAATGGTGAAAATCAAGTCAACTTTAAATTGCAAAATCAATAAAACGACAACAATGAGTTAATTTGGATTTTCCCTGTACATGGGTTAGCTAATATCAGGCAAAGCTTATTACCAACTACCATGTCTATCTGATCCCTAACTACGATTCCAAAAATTAAGTCAAAGAAAAGAAATGAAAAAGAAAAGAATCCTCCATCTGATACCACTTTGTAATGTCGCGGATCCGGGTGCCACTCAACGGGTTCCACGAACCCAGTTGGTGACATGACCTCAATCACATTTCCCCAAACACCAGAGGCTACTGACTAAAAGCGAGGGCCCATGTTTGATTGTGGGGGAAAGTATGCCCTCATTTTTAAAATTGTAGTGTAGTGGAAAAGAAATATAACATACCATAGTGGAAGCAGTAAACAATACACAACTAAAATGGACAACTGAAGTAAGAGAACTAGAAGTCATATATATAAAGATGCAACATGTCCCTATTCTATGAAAGCATCCAGAACTGGATACACTGCAATACTATAAAATACAATTCAAAGTATGAGGAACATCCAAACCAAACAATGCAGTGAAACCAGAACACAACAGTATCACAAGCCTAAGCTCGGTCCCATGCTCTCCTACTCCTCGGCTATAATCATGTACATGTATAGGGACCATTTCCCTTATCCACACTTGCAGAAATATAATCTATTTGGGATGAAGACTTGACCCAATGAGGGTGTGAGAAATAAATCCCAGTAGGAACCCACCAAAGCCCCGTTCCCAACTATCAGTGTAAATGTCCAACAACAATAAATAGTAGTAAAATGCTATAAACTAAGCATTACTCAAAAGTGACTAACTCTACAAGTTATATTTCCATTTTAATATTCATATAACCATGCCAAGCATGTGCTTTAACATGGTATGTATAACAAATTAAAATCACTATGGTGAACATTCATGATAATTTTGTCCTCAGACCTTCAAACCTTACTCTCAGGTAATCAGAGTCACAACTCGTAGGTAATCACCACCTGGCAAAACAAATATTTCCCTCATGTGTACGAAGTGTCACCCTCAGGAATAGAATCTACTACCCACAAGCACAGAAGGAGTTGCCCTCAGGCTAAGAAGAACACAGCCCTCAGGCTTAATAGAACACTTCCCTCGGGCTAAATAAAGCACTGCCTTCATGCGCAAGTAACTGGGCTAATCCCAACATATAAGAAAGAAATTATATACAATTCATCTCAAGTCAATTTAAACAAGGTAACTTTAAAGGTATAAGCTCGGGTAACTTGGCCAAACGACTAAATAGAGGAACACACCACAGGGGTGGTCATGGATCCAAGAAACGATCCCAATCATCAGTTAATAATTACATTCAATTACCTATACAACTCTATTTATTTAAAACATCCAAGTCCTCATCCATACGACACCCCAAACATGGGTTCATAGCACAATGGTACACAAAAATGAACATTAGTTGAAATTTAAACACCAGATCACCTACCTCGATTGCCTCTGATCGGTATACATGAACGACGCCTCCAGAAATGCCCATGAACGATGTAGATCTGGGATAAGAGAATTCCCGTTTAAAAATAATAACCCTCCCATAGGATAGAATTGGTAAAAACAATGCCAGGATAAGATAGGGATTACCCATGTGGTCCCAACGAGATCAATGCCGAAGGAATCGGGTTCCTAGTGCACGATAGAGTGATCTCCAAAGCTTCGGCCTTCCTTCCGAGCTCCCCTTTGGCGTTTTAAGCTTCCTCTGTGAACAAAGGAGTCTACTGCCCATTTAATGTAAAAAACAAAATACATGGTGTGTACACTCAAGTACCTAGCGTAAACTTTTCATCATTTAACTATTCCTCTGGTGGCTTCTCGCCAGTGCAGCACTGTTCACATGCGGAAATGAGTACCTGATGTGTATTACCTGAGAACACAGTTTGTACTGTCGCTCAGCTGGCAGCTACCTCCACTGCCTTACTATTCACCTGCTGACTAACTACATGGCGTGTAAATACCCACTTCATAGAATGTAGTCAATTTTTACACCCATCATCACCGACAGGGCTACATGCCCTATTTACTCATCCCACACGGTAAAAGAACATGGTGTATGGAAATGTACACGACATGTACCCACCAAATTTGGTACTTTTTTCCCATTTTAATTTTTTTTATCTAAAAAACACTTAAAGAAAATGGAAAAGAAGAAACCCATACCTCAAGAATAAGAATTGGGTTCTTACAAATATCATGAGTTGTTTGATAATGGGAAACATGATTGAACACATCTAGACCTAGTCCAATTTTAAATCCATTCATACAACAATAATTAACAATATAAATGTATTCAGTATCTCTATCCCATGCTACAGGTTGTGTCTTGGGAATTTTGTAAATTTTTATTTCCTTATTGTAAAACATTAGAGAAAATATCTTTAGATATATGATTATCTATTCATTATAGAAAAATTAATCCTCTCCATTAAACTAGGGATCTCTTACCATTAACATTCCTTCTCTATTTCAAGACATAACAACAATTTTTAATATGATATTTATAGTTTATCCTTTAAATGATGATAACTCAAAATCCACAACATATGATACTAATTATATTCTAGTGACTGAGTAAACTACGACTCAATATGGGGGAATTGAATTCATGTAATTTTATTTAAATAGAAAACTACCATATTTATCCTTATTAATAATTTAAATAATTTTCGTGACATAAGAACATTGTAGAAAAACGAACAAATATAAGTGATCAAAAAAAGATTTTTATAGTTGTTTTGAGAACATAGATCATATAATAACCCCAAATCCAATAACTCAGAGTGCATTCATAATTTATTATAATGGAATTAGATATAAATAATTTCATCCAAACGGAATGAATAAATTATTAGTCTGGGAAAACTATATAGATACATGATTCCCATGTTAAATCTGAAAACAAAAATTACAACATATTCTTTTTCAAGCATAATTTTATTACCTCTTTTATATTATTTTATATCAATCATAGTACACATAATTGATTCCTTTGAATGTAAGATAATAAGGGTGATCTCAAATTCATAGTATGGTTTATGTATAATAGAAGCTACTGTGAATAAATAAACATAATCAACAAGGAAATTTAAATTTCTAAATACACATGACATTTAAATATGTTTACTATCATAATCAATATAAAAAGGAAAATAAATAATAACAAATTATATTTAATCAAAATAATTTCTATGATAACTGGATAATGAATCATTAATTTGGAATAATATTTAAGTAAAAACAGTTTCCAATTATTCAATAAATTGATAATGAAATGCCTCTAGATATAATATAATTTTTAAAGTATCACCGTTAATAATAACTAAGTTCTCAATTACGTAAATTAATATTTATTTGATATCATGAACTTATGCATCAAAAAAATCTCTGCTATTAAGATCTTTCTAAAAAATATTTTGAAAAAATGTGTAGGTATACACAAAAATCCATTTAACTTAGGTTATATAATAGATTCATCTCATCAGACTAATGATGCATCGAGGGGATATCAACAAATTGTCCCAAACAATATAATCATGTCCAAATAATTCTTTATATATCAAATAATAAATTTAATTTATTTCTAATATTCCATATCCACAAATATCTATATTGTGTAGGGAATATATATTTTTTAATATTTCCCAAGCCAGACAAACAACCTTTAATTAAAAACACCATATGTAGAAATTATATATGGGATAATTAATAAGTATATCCCTAATAAATAATAATGATACTCAACTTACTATGATAAAAAGAATGTTAATAATTTAAGGGAAAGTTAAAGAATAAAAAATGAATCATGGAAGTAAATGTCAATAATATCCATGGTAAAAAAATCATAAATGACCTAGAGTAAGAATATATATTGTAAAAATAAAACATATCCCAAGGTATTTACATATTAAATAAATGGTTTTTTCTATTAGAAAATAAAAATTCTGTAAAAATATTTTTAAGAACATTATTAAAGAAAATATCATTTTCATTTCCAAAATAAACTTTGAACAGTAAATTTTTAAAAAAAGTGTCTAATAATTTTATTTAAAAATTATCTTTTAAACTAATAATTGTATTGTTAAAACATTTATTGGTATTGAAAAAAAATTAAATTACATACCTCTTTTCAGGTTAAAAGAAATATTCCTTTCACATTTTCTGTAGAATCAAAACAAGCATTGTTTGGAAAACAACATGAAGATTCCATGAAAATAATTATGTAAAAATAGTAAATAATGTGTATAAATTTATTTAAAATATCATTTTTAAGGAATTTATAATATTACTATTTATTTAGAGAGTATATTTTTGAATGAAATTTGATTTTTGACTGAAGAGGGAAATGAAATCAAATTTTGATAAAAATATTTTCCCAATAATTTTATGTTAAAAAGAGTGAAAAAATTAAACTATTACTTGAAATGATCATAAATAACCTGATGAGGAGAAAATTGAAGGGGTTTTTTAGACAATGATAAAATAATTTCGATCAATGGAAACTCAATTATAAACAATCATAATAATAATGATATTGTCAAAGAATACATTATAAAGATCATAACTTTGTAGTGAGAACTAATCAATAAATCAAGTGTGAATTTAAAAAGTAGATCTGCCTGAAAATTATTTAAAAAGAATAATATAATAATAAATAATTATTCAGATAATCTTGGAATATCAAATAAATTTAAGATGTAATATAATCCCATGAAAATAAATTGAGTTTTGAAATTCCATATAACATGGTAATTTTCATGTAAAATTCCCTTGGATAAAATAACATAGGTAAAAACTGAAAATAACATGTATTATTAATGTTTCATGAAATTAAAAGTAATATTGAAATTACATACACCGTATAAAATAAATTAATTGTATAACTTTACAGTGTGCCTCAATGAAGGGAAATTAAGATGAAGTCCCTTACCACATGGTATCATTCCAGTAAAATCCCCTTGGATGAAATAACTCAAATTAAAAATTTATATACCATTAAGTTTTAATAATACAATATATAATATTAATAATATGAAATATGTACACCATATAAAATATATTAGGTTTTTGACCGTACAATATACCTCAATGAAAAGAAAACGAGACAAAATACCCTACAAGATAGTTGCTTTTGGATAAAAGGATTTAACAAACATTTTAATGGTCTCAAGAATGTAATTAATTTATAAAAAAACCATATTAATCTTTATATATTGATATTTTAGTCTATTATACAATTTTTTCCATTTTTGTATAATATTTCATTGTTTTCATTGGTTCTGGTGTTAATTGTAATATATTATCATTCATGATTTGTAATGAATTTTATGGTTCTTTTAAATGATATTTTGTATCATCATCTCAAAAAGGATATTAATTTTATGAAATTTTCTCTCATTATATATATTTTTATAATATTTTTTTTATTTTATCATAGATAACAGATCACATTACTATGTGGAGATGGTATGTCGTACACACACATGAGTGATATTATAATTTACTTAATCAGTGAAAGGGTAATGAGGTGGGGATATATTAATATTAAAAAATAAGAATAATTTAATATATTTCAAATATATTCAATAAATTTATTCTTTTTAATTTTTATATAAATCATATGTGAGAAATGAATCACATCACATCGTGAGGCAGTACTCTATCATACACATGGGAGACATTATCATATTTTAAAGGGAATATAATGTAAGATGGTATATGTGATTATATAGTTAAAGAATTATAATAATATCATAAATATCAAATAAATATTTTATATAATTAATTATATCTATCATGTAAATGTGGTGATGGAAAACAAATTACATAAATTCGTGAGGGAATAGTCCATTGTACTCAGGATTCTGGATTTTATTTCTCATTGGTTGGATAATAGGGGTGAAAAATTTTATAAAATCAACATAATAACATATCAGTATATGATATATATTGTTTTATATTATAAATTGTGTTAATACATAATTTATGGCTGAAAATTAATAAATAAAATGAAATAGATTTGTTAAGACAGTAACCATCTATAAGAGAATCCTCATTTAGATCTCTTGTTATGCACCCAAGGGTTTGTATTTTGGGAGTAAAAAAGATATTAAATGGGTTTTAGGATGTTGGGGAGGTATTTTTTCAGTGTTTGGTTAATTAAAATTTCTTTATTAGTTTGGACATGTGAAAAAAGCGAGTAAACTTCTATAAGTGGGGAAAGGAATCGATCTTGGAAATTAATTAGAAATTTCCAAAAACTATCCAAAATGATAAATTCATAAAAAAATCATTTAAATGAACTTATATTTTAATTCAAGATGTAAAATATCTAAATATTATCATCATACATTTATTTGCGAGTAATTAGGTCATTTTAACCCTTATCTTCTTTGTCTAACCCTTGGTAAACATATGTTTACCATAACCACATTAATTAATCTTTACAATATTCACTGTTAATTTTTGTCAAAAATTATTTTGAAATTATTATCAAATATAAATTTTTAAAAATAAAAATATGGAATAATTTTTTTCAATTTCAATTCACAGATGTGGAATGCTTTGATTTAAAACTATACATGTAAATATAAAAAAAATCATGATTCCCTAGAAAAAATAATCATATCTATAGAAGGTTTTGAAATCAAAATTCAATATAAAAATTAAAAAAAGATCATAAATTAGTAAAATTTAAATATAAGTAACTAATTTTACTTCAAAAGAAATTTTAAATATCATTTTTCCTTTGAATTTATTTAAATCAAAAGACAATATCCAATAAAAATTGGTATTTTTTACAATTCATAAAAAATGATTTTTTTTTGGAAAAATATTCAAAATTCAACCAAATATAATTATAATATGATTATTTCAAAAATAAATTTAATGTTTTCAAATTAATTTTCTGAAATTGGGAGAAAATAATATTAAATTATGCACGCAAAGCATGAGTAAACTATTTTTAGGAAAAAAATATAGTTTTTTAGGAAAAATTATTATTAATTATTATTAATTTATTTCTAATAAATATAAAATTAAAATTTTAATAATTTATTTATTAATTTTCATACCACAGAATATAATATCTAGTTCTTAATGATATACTATATTATAGTTAATATAGACTCGAGATTGCCTGTTTTAGGTGCTATCGAATAGATTAAATTTAATGAAAAATATTTTGTGGGTTACTTAAGGTTTTTGTGGCATGTTTCATATTCTATCAAATAGAATATTATAATTTTATAATTTTTGGATGTTATATTATACCAACCTTAAATAAATTTCATCCAGATAATTTGATCTTCCACTTAGAAATTATAGTGTTGATATTTGAAAACATTCCATTACTGAAAACCCACTTCATTAAAAGGGTTAACAAAAAATAATCTTAATAAAAGATAAAGGGAAGTAACAAGTTCATATAGAATAACACATGACTATGTCATGATGTTAGAAAACATTGGCATAATGTGAAGACATGTACAGAAAATAAAATTATATATAATTATAGAGAGTAATAGAGGTAATTGATAATTAGAAAGTGAGTAATTACTAGAAAGATAAAGACCTCAAAACATTGAACCTACGATGATTTAAAATACCATTTGATTCATTGGATATGATGGTTATATGATAATTTTTTTTCAATATTCATTTCTTAATGTGAGTAATTCTTCTATATTTTATGAATATAAGAAAATATAATTACTTAACACATTTTTATTTCAAAATAACAATTTCATCCCTTAGTTGTGATTTGATATATTTCAAATTCATTACATGCACCATTAAATGAATATAAAATGTTAATTTTGTGTGTCTGAAGAAATAATATTCACTTTTAATAGATCATAATATTCATAAAATGGTGACATGTATTTAATTATACCTCTAAATATTTTTCAAATTCAATATTGTAAGCACAAATTATCCAATATAATAAATTAATCTCTAAAATCCAATAATAACACAAATGGTTCATCATTAATATTTATTTGTCAAATTGATTAACTTAAAATAATGAAAAATTAACTATGACATCATTTATGACACCTTTATGTGCTAAACACTTATCTACCTTCAGTTGTTGGTTTTGTACTTGTGTCCATTCCGAACATGACGATTTGTTATCCAACATATATGTTTTTTTTTATAAAAAAAAATTAACATAATTCTTATAGAATTCCATAATTGAGATAACTCATAATTACAACATAAAATATATGAAATTATGTAAGGTTACCAGTATGTTTAATCAAAATAAATAATATATAAAGGCATAATTCTTCAAGCCGATTTTTAAAATACTAAACTAATAGGATATATTTTTAAAAAATGTCCACTAAAAAACCCTTAATCATTGCAATTTCCTATCACATAAAACCTAATAATAGGTGTTTAAGACATTGAACTTCTGATTATCCTTAAAACTCCTAACCCATGACTCTATAAAAACACTTATATTAATAAATACATATGCATTTATAATGTTTTACAAAATAATTAAATGGTTCATGAATCTTATAAAAGAAATAAAATTGGTTAAAAAGAAAGTTATAAAATTTATCCCATTAATTCAAATGTATAAATACTTCATATATTTTATTCCATTATATGTACTTCCATTTTAAAGGGTTTAACCATTATAAGAGAGTGGTGACTTAGATAACACCCAGGTTCCCCATGTATAAAAAATTTAATTATAAATGTATCCCCTATGAGGAAATTGTTTTTCCTTCCATCATAATATAAATGTTTCCTAATTTTTTTTCTTTATATCATTATTTTCCACAAATAAAGCATTTTACCTTTCCTTTAAAAAACATTCATGGGTGTCTCTTTTATATTTCTCACATAATAGATATCGATCCTTCTTTTCCCTATGGTCTGCACCACTAGAGCTCTTAGGGGACTCCATACTTATATTCTTGGGAAAGTCATAGATTTTTTTAATATATAAGATCTTAATCATATTATAGATAACTAATAAAGAATAACCATGATATCTTTCACTATTTTCATCTTCCCATTTTTTTCTCATAGTCATGATGTTTTCTTTCATGTTCAATATTAACATGATTCATTTAGTTTAGAGAAATTAACTATAACCAAAATTCATAGTGTGAGAAAAAATAACCATTGTGAGAAACCCTAAAATCATTTATAATATTTCTATATTAAAACACCTTATTTTAAATCTTAGAAACATTAAGTTTAAGCTATGTTATTCATTTTCACAATATATTAAAATATATCATAATGGATTCTAAATAAATTTTGAATTACCGTAAGCATTTCCTATGGGAGTGTTGAACACGGTGTGAATTAGGGGCTATTTTCATTCAATAGGTGAAAATTAAGTCATGCCTAATGTTCCATTTTTGGAGTTATTACCCATAGATATAGATTGTTCTGGGCGGAGTGGAAGAATGCAGTGGTGGGTGATATTTTAAAATTTATTTTAATAATAATTATCTATAACAAAGAGTTGGAATATTACACTTCATATTTATGAATAATTTATTAAATAGTGGAAGAAATAAATACCAAGGATTACAAATATTATTTTTGGGTGATTTTTTTCAATCCAAAAATATCATTTCACCTTGCCTACACTAAACTATGATGATACAAGGAAATAATCCCTCTAGTGGTGATTCACACATGATCCTATGATCTCTAAGAAACACTACTTGATACCTGGGTTGTAGTGTGGTGAGTTATATGTTTTGTGTTTTTTGTTCTTGATTAGCCCTTATTTGGTCTTGATGAAATCAATAATTTTCATATCGTACATAAGAGAGAGAGAGATATGGAGTATTTGACATAGAATTTGATATTTTAATCAATTCTCTATACTAAATGTTGGATACACTACACATTAAACATATCCATATATTTTTAGGGTAAGTTTTTATTTTATAATATTATTTAATTTCATAATGAATATTAAATGAAATTTATTACCTCTAACAAAACCTAATCCAAATAATCATAATAATAAAAGTTCATATTTTGGTGTGCTCCCACATGCTCTATAAAAAATATTAATTAATCAGACTGTAAATTAGTATTTTTCATTAGATATGGTATTGTTCTATTTGAACTTCCCTTTTATTTATCTAACTATCTAATAAAAAATTTCTTTGTAAATAAATATTTCATTCACACAACAAGGGATAAATATTTAGTAAATATTTGATAAAAAAATTAATATATATTTATCCACATGTCTAATAATTATACATTATTTAATTTATGCGATCAATATATCTTAAATAATATTATTTTTCAAACACGAGAAAAATACTAATTACATTAATTAAGATCAAATATAATTTTATTAGGTTCAATAGAAACACATAGTGTGAGACCCTCTAGGATTATTTTTCATTTTCATTAGGGGTTTTTAAGTCCATGATTACTAGTTAAGAATGGGTAAAACCATCCAAGAGAAACAATTTGTGGATGTATAGTTGAAAACCACACACAAATTTTCACTGTGTAATATAAATCATTTGTCATAATATCTCATTATTCTTTTTTCATGATTGTATCTTCAACATATTTATTCGATACATATTTATATGACTATATAAAATAAAAATTTCATTATGAAATGGACATGGAATTTAATGGGATTGTTTAATTTGAGTTAAATGGTTGAGATATTAGTTCTATAATGATGGACAAGATAAATCCTTACATAACTTATCCATTAGAGACATGTCAACCACGTCACACCTAACATACCCTACTTCCACCCAACATATGGCATAATGATTTTTGATATAAAATCTAAGTGATCGATTCATGACATTCATTATTGATAATATTAAATATTAAGGTCCATTACACACACCCACATATCAGAATACCTGATGACACCAAAACATGAAAAACACCTATGGGAAGGTCTATTCTCATAATATCATGACTTAGAGATTAACAAGTGTAAATTTCCTAAATAAAGGCATTATATTTTCATGAGCACTCACACCCAATGGTTAAAATACAATGTTTCCCATAATAGTATGTTATCCAACTAAAAAACTATATGTAGAATATTTTCATAACACATCATGGTCCTCATCATAGTAGGGAACTTCTTTGACACTATCAATAGAACAAATTCTATAGGTAATTGTTACATTAAATCCATGAAAAAACAATGAAAAATATGTAATAGTATTTTAATTTAATATTCAATGAATAGAATATACATGGAATTAAAGAACAATTAGTTGGTCAGAGGAAACAAAATCTAACAAACTTTTACATTGTCGAGAGTCAACCCACTATTACTATCATTCCCCTAGAACTCACATGATAATCATGTTTTTTCCAGGTCATGGATTTATTCAAGGGGTCCACCATGTTGCTTTTTTAGAGATACTATTCACAAAATCCTCACATATTTTAGAGAAATCTCTCAAGAGATGATACTTCTGATGTATGTGCTTAGTCCATTGTTGTGATCTTGGATCTTTTCTGAGATACACTATTGCAATATTACCACAATAGAGTGTGATAGGATCTTTACTTCCAGAAACCGTGTCATTATCATAAAGAGAGTTGAAAATCCATTCTACTTCCTCTTCTTCCTTATTATCCATAATATAATGAAACTATACTATAAAAACTGGGACCAAGTCATTTTTTGAGATCTTCTAGCTCAATAAACCTCCCTTTAGAGTGAAGAAATATCTTATTTGTGACTTCAGGTCATCTAGATCAGTTTTGGAACTACCATCTACAAATCCTCTGATGACTAGTTTATCATATCAACTATAGACATGAAACATATCCTTAGTATTCAATTGATACATAATGATAGTATTTTCTTCGATCCAATGGTGGTCACTAGGATTTTCATGATATCTTCCCACCACATAAAATGATTAGGAATCATCTAGCCCAGTATATAGCATAAAATACATCACTGAACCAATTGAATACACCTATGAAATCCTTTTCATTATATTTCATTTTGGATGTGTTTGAGGAAGCATTTTCTATGAAAGTTGAATGCCATGTCTTACTGGAAATAATCCCCTATTGGATTGTTCCATATTCTATCTATTCAGTTTCTTATCAATATATGTACTTTTTCATAGGATAATTTGTCTCTTGGATGTATCCTGGAAGATCTTTATCCCAATAATATAAGTTTATTCTCCCTCAAGTCATTCATAGAGAAGGATTTATCCGACCATGTCTTAACTAAATATAATTTTTTAATTCATTTTATATTTGTAAAATGTCATCAGAAATTAGTATTAAAAAATTACTGGACTCCCAAAAAACCGGTTGTAGAAATATACATCACACTCATTATATAGGAAAACAAATTCCATTATAGATTCTTCATATTTAATTTTCCATGATAGATATTATTTCCCTAATAAAAAAATGATTTTATTTCAATTTTCATATCTGATTGGAATACTTTTAAGTCACAAACCCTTTAGCTTTTGTAACACACAAATCTTCATGAAGGTTCCCATTATAGTTATGAAACCAAATTATGTTATGGATTCATCATGAAAAATCTTCCATGATCAAAATTTTTTATTTAATACATAAATCCATTTTTGATAATTTTCATATCTAATTGGAATTCATTTGGAGTAAAAAACCCTTCAGGTTGTGTAATTTATACATCTTTGAAGAGGATCTCATTATGGTCGGATGTTTGGATATGTTTATTCCAAATCATATAGTCTTGCTAAGAAAAAAATATTAGTATAATTATGATGGATTTTCCTTATTGAAAACCATGAAAAATATTCATCATAGTTAATGACTTGATTCTATTTAATCCTTTTTGCAACCAGTAATGCCTTATTGGTACTTACTTATACTTCCATGTACAGTTTCTTCTTAAATACCAATTTTAAACCAATAGGCTTTAAATATGATAGATGATCTACCGAAATCAAGGTTTTTTTTGTTATATAGAATTCATTTCATAATTCATTGATTATTTACACTTAGAAACATATGTTTCATATAATACTTATTTATTGTTTAAAGGATCATTATTATTAAATAATAATTAGTCACCATCATCAGTGACTAGAAAAATTTAACATATAATTTCTCTTCCTTAACTTTTACTACTATAGAGTACCTGTGTCACAAGAATAGTTTCATCATCCACAGGGCCATGAGGATTATATTAATTTACCAAATATTGTTTAAATTAAACCTCAACTTCATCAAAGTATATCTATTACCCATAATCTATTTTAGATATGTTCTCCCTCTCAAGTAATATGATGTTTCATTCCACCATAAAATTTTGTTTAAGTGGTTTTATATATTATGTCATGTTATATCCTTGGGGTATCTAATAAAGGTGAAATGTATCCATAGGGTGAAACTTTATTACCTGATGAGGCCTTAAGAAATTCATTTTTCCCATACATGTTTATTCAATAATATGGTTGTCCTTCCACTCTAAAATTAGTAACATTTGTCAATTTTTTAGTACCGGGTTTAGTACATGGGATGATTTTTTAATGCAAATCCAAAAAATGATAATGTATGAATCACATGAAATATCATTAATCTCACCATTTCATAAGAGGGGAAGATACTCTTTTCTCTTACTCTATTCTGTTGTGGCATATAACGAGGATTGGGTTGGGATAACATCCCAAACTATAGTAATTAATCAATAAAGTCTTAATTAATAAATTTTCCACCATGGTTTGTGTAGATTTTATAAACATATTACCATTATGGTGATTAACATTATTGTTGTATTCAATTAATATATCAAAATAATATTACTTAAAAACATAATGTAGACAAATTCATGTCATCTTAAATCAGCAGTAAAAGTTATGAAGTACGAGTACCCACTCATTTTATAAAAAGATAATGGCTTAGACATAGTTGTATGAACTAATTTGAGAATATCTTCATCCCTTTCACAATTCCCACTAAATGGAAATTATGTATATTTTCCTTGAAAACATGCATAAAATAGACCATGTGGTTTTGATTAAAAATAATCTAAATAAATATATTGATGTAATTTAGCCATTCGTTTTTCATTTACATGTCTTAGTCAGGGATTCCATTGTTGGTTGTGTTATAAATCATCCTAATAAACATTTTTATCAATTACTAATATACGGTTCATGTAATCCAACACATAAAGGATTTTCTTTAAATTTTCATAATCATAAAGAAAATTATAAAAGATGAAATATTTATTTTCAAATATGAAATAAACCATTACATATCAAAGAATGATACATATAAATATAATTTGGTAAAAGATGGAACATAATGAAAACTATTCCAAACCAAGATCATTATGGTTGGAAACATGAGGATGTAGTCCCTGAAAACAACAACAATGAGTTTTACTCAGTTTTATAATCATATAAATACCTACCGTAATTAAATATTTATGAAGATAAATTGTCTCTATATTTGAATACATATGTGATTACCAAAAGCTATATCTCATAAACAATTTTAAGAAATATATGTACTTCACTCAATAACATATGAAAATGATAATTCCCATTACTTCTTTGAATGGGTGTAGTTTTTCTTCCACCGACACTTCTTTCCACATGTGAAATAAACAAAATCATATTCCCTTGCTTTCATCTAGATATTATGTTTCTTAGAGGGGAGAGATGAATATTTGGGCTTAAATCTCTTCAATTTCCATTTCTTTTTGTTCACTGTAAGGATAGAAGGATTTTTCATTTTTCTTATCTTTATCTACATAGTAAAGAAGAGTGAGAATATATGGTAGAGATTTGTCAATATTCTTTCATATTAAAAATTACATAAAAATCAGAGAATATCTGAGTTAGTGATTCCAAAATGAGGCTTGTTCCTAGTTCTTCAGGGAGTTTAAACCTAAAAATCTTTATGCACATAATATTTCTAATTATCTTGATTGTTTTATTTCCAACTAGTGAACCCTCCCTAATTTTTCTCTAAAATAGTACCATAAAATTTTCAATATATTTATATCTACATCATTACTGATAAATAACATTGAGATTACTAATTGTTCCATATGCATCAATGTTTTGATGAGACTTCATGGGTTTACTATAAATTTATGAAAGCATCAGAAATTGAATTTAATCTATTTTTATCACATTTTTTTCATATAAAAATAATTAATTATCACTCACCTCCTTAGCAGAAGGATTAAAAATTTAGGATCAAAACATGTAAGATTTCTACACATGGTGTAGAATAACCCAAATGCATATAAACTACTTATAATGTTTATTAGAATTTAAGAGTTTTCCTTTATCTAGTATTGATCACAAGGATAATTTGGATGATGATATTTCCTTTTTGTTCTAAAAATTAAAAAGATGAATATTAGTAATTTTTCTTGATTACTAATTTTTTGAGAAAGAATAAATTAATTGATTTTATTAATTCTAACACAATATTATCATGTTCTAATAACCCTGAACATTAGAAATGGATTTTCTAGTTGCTATAAAATTATGTTGACAAGGATCCAAATTCCACATTGCAGAACCCCAACAATATTTGGTCAAAATATTTGAATGAATTTAGGTAAGATCGTATTTTTCAATGATAAGATTATAGCTCCCTGATCTGTTGAGTGGACTCCCATATCCAAAATTCCTAACATTGATTTCATCAAAACTAGCCCTAAAATTATAACAAGTATAGAAAGTGATATAAATCTTGATGTAAAATGGTCAATTAAACCGAAAACCTACATAATAACACCCTATATATAAGTAAGTGTCAAAGACGATATGGAAAACACTTATTTCTATTCTGTTTTGTTCTTAGTTGAATATTTAAAGGAGTAATCCAATTTAATATTGGATTGAATGATTTTAATCAATTATGAATAAATTTTATCTTGTTTTATCCTTTACATTCCTTATAAATATTAAGTGGATATTACTTAATTAATTGACCATGTTGGGAAAAATAAGGTTTTTTAATTCATTTATTTAACTTGTAATTCATATAATATATTTTTTTACTTTATAGGTCTTGTTAACATTTATTATATGTTACTTAATTAATTAAAGATGGTGAATAATACATTTATACGTAAAAAAAATATTTTAATCAGGTATTTAGACATTAATATAAGTATTTATGTGACCACGACCTTGAATCTATATATTAAATAATTCTATAAACAAGAATAAATAAATAATTAAATGATCTATTCATGTGCTTTATCTAATAGATGACTTAACGAGATGACATCAGGTCAACCTATGACCTAGGGGAAAATAATCCTTTTTTATCTAGGCATGAGTTACAACATTCCACTTGTCTACATATGTATCTCCTGAGTTGTAATCATAAAGGTTTCATTTTGAACTGGCTCTATATTCCTTGGAATAATCCATTAATTACACCTATTATAGACTCACATGATACAGTGGGGAACTGCATTATTGGATAAAAGGGGATGAAATAAATCTTCTTGGTCAATCAAGTCCAATATAATAATGGAGGGAGAGATAACATGCATTCCATCATATTTAATTTAGTAACAAATAATTTAAAATCATTCAATAAATTTAATTAAAACAACTAATTCATACATATGTCTTGGTAAATCTATTTAATGGTCAAACATAAAACGAACAAGAAAAAGTAAATGGCCATCATCAAATTAATTATTAATTATTCATTATTTATGATGAACATGAAAGTATTAATTAATTAGTTAGTTAATTATTTACCTTTAATCTTAATGATTATCCCTTGTAAATTGGAGATACGCATCATTTATTTCATTCATGAAAAATAAACATTAGAAATAATAATGAAATTTTATTTATATTAAATTAGTTGAGTCTTTGATAGTCATTATAATAATTATTAAATTTTCAAACGCATGTTTTTTTGAAAACCAATAAAAAAGTTTTAATGATGTATTTTTAAATTCAATGTAATTTTTATTTATATCATTTAGTCGGATACTACCTGGAATGTACAATCCAAAAAATACCATGTACCTCAGCTGTAATTTATCGAAGTCACATGCATGGGGATTCATAATATTTACATAGAAAGACAACCTGGCATGTACAAGACAACTATAAGCCTTGTATCAACTTCATATATTCCTAGTTGTGCTAGTCAACAAGTGGTGTGTAATAAGTGAACTTCCTATAATTATTTTCTATGTACATCGATGTTCAAATCTCATGCTTGTCATAGAACCCTACTTTACCAGCCTACTATTTGGGATTTCTTAATGGAATCTCCAATCGCCATTTATCTATTCATAGTATATTATTAAAATTAATCACTAAACTAATATGATTAATATTTCAATAACAATTTAATTCAAACCAGATTAAATAATGAATGACAAGATATTATAATCTATCTGTATTTATGCTTAGGCCACCCATAAAATAAATATATATGAATATAAATTTTACTACTATGATACCAATTAATGGTTCCAGTCCTTGAAGAAACACGTACAGGTGGGGGATATTTTAAAATTTATTTTAATAATAATTCCTTCAAATCGAGAATGAGGATCGTTAACGTAATATTTATTTAATATTTTATGAAATAAATAACTAAGCTTAGAAAATTTATTCATTATTTAATGTTGATCATCTGAAATGGACCTTTCAGATTACCTACATTGTTCTATGAAGATACAAGGATAGATACCAACCTGTTGTGATATATAGATGCTACTACAATATCTGAAAAAAACCACTCAATCTTCTGGTTCTAACATGATTAGTCAAATTTATGACGTTGTTCGTTCTTTTTCATTTGTTCGTTGATGTCGAAGAAACATATATTTCACTTACAATTAATGAGAGGGAGAGATAATGTGAATTTGAGATAGAAATATTTTTGAATTAAAATTTTCTATTATCAATTTGGATGCAGTAGAAAATATACATAACCATCTATTTATAGAGGTAGTATTTATGATAAAATATTATTTAATTTCATGCCATCCATAAAATAAATTTTATTACCTCTAATAAACCTCATGAAACATAATAATTATAATAATAATAATATTTTTATATATTATTGTAGACTATCTTGTGCAATAAAAAATATGTTTAACCATCTTGTTAATTAATATTAGTCAGAAAATATAGTCTGGGTCCGATTGAACTCATTTTGCATTTATTGAGCTCCCAAATATTTTTTCGATAATTAAATAATTTATTCACATACATGTGGATAATTTTTTTAAATATTGAATAAAAAATTTTGAATATTTTAATTCAAATGATAGTGAATAAATATTTATTATAATTATGAGATCAATATAAATTTAATAAAATTATTTCTCATACTTGAGAATAATATTTATTCTACTAATTAAACACAAATATAATTCAAATGAGACTTAAATAAACACATAGTGTGTGACCCTCTGGGATTCATTATCGTTGGAATTAGAGAGTATTTTCTAAAATACATGACTACTATTTTTAACTAGTTAAGGTACACAAGATTATGAATATAATGTGGAAATATCAACAATTACATATGAACTGTCATAGTGTAATGTAATACCTTTTTTATAATATCTCACCAAGAAAGCTGCACGATGGTGTCATCAACATATTTAGTCGATACATATTTCATTTACTAATTGAAATAAACAAATCATTAAACCATGGACATGGAATTTGATGAAATTATTCTATTCCAATCAAATGGATAATATATCAACTTCCATAAAGATGGGATGGACAAGTCCTTTATCAAAATATCCATTAATAAAATATCAAGGATGACGCACCCACATACATAACATCCCACCAAAATATAGTCAGATAGTTTTGGTCAATAAATCATTGTGATTATGTCCTGATATACATTAATGATAACATTATACTCTATGGAAAATTATACACTCTCGAATATAGAAATATCTGATGACACCATAACATAATGAATTCATTCTGGAGGGTTTTTTCAAGTAAACTCTAATATTAGATATTACCAACTGATAAATTCTTCAGATGAATCCTCATATTCATATGACCAATCACAATCTCAGCTGAAGGTATAAATACTATGTGTCCCATCATGGTACATTATCTAACCACAAAACTATAATAAGAATATTTAGATAACACTTCAAGGTTATCATTATAGCATGGAAGTCTTATGACCTTATCAATGTGTAAATACTCTACTACATTATTACATTAATTACAAATTTAAAAAATGAATAATATGTCATAAAATTTTAATTTAATATTCAATACATTGAATATAAATGTACTCAATGTGAAATCAGTTCATCTTAGGAAACTAACTCTAATAGGTATAACTGTTCCATATTCACATGCACTTTTGAAATCCATACATGGATATATTTCAGGAAAAAATATATAATTTGTTCCTTTACAAAACATTATGACGTTCTTCAATAATTATCCTAAAAGTATATCATTGGGTTATGATATGAAATATATGTGGTCTTAAATCTAGTTCCCAAGGTTTCTACTAAATATCTTCTGATACCCACGAAAATGATTATAGCTTCAGTAGCCTAGAACCAGTATTGTATCAACCTTCACTCCAGTAACCAAAAATTAGTGTCCTACATTATTGTATTGCCATTAGATAAAAGTAATAAAATCCCAATTGATGAAGTATTTTAGTAGTATTGGTAAACTAAAAACATATATGATTCCCATTATACATTTGAAAACACAAATTATGACATTTTTTCAAGAATAATAATATTCCATCTAGAATTTCCTTACATATAAATAATAATACACTTTATTGATTCATAGTAAAGGAATAAAATACTGGTGAGCTCAAATTCTATGTTTGGATTAAGTGTAGGGAAACTAATCACGAATCAATAAGAATAGTATACATTTTATGGTAAAAATTTGGACACAAGTTCCATTTATATAAATTAATAATCACAAAAAATATAGGAAGGTAAATAAATAAAAATAAATTTCATTTAATCAATGTCCTGACTATAATTTATGGATAATGCATAATCAATATGGAAGGTTAAATAATTGTAAATTCATGAAATTCAAACAATATAATGAGAATGAAATGAATCTTGAGATAATATCTTGATGAAAATTTCTTATATAATAATAAATTATTACTCAATGAAAGAAATTATTTATTATTGGACATAATGAACTCAAGCATCATGAAGACATTTAATATCAAGAGCTTCCTCAAAATAGTTTAAAACTGATGGGGGAGTACAAACTATAAACCAATTTAACTAATTATATCCAATTTATTTGTGTTGTGAGACTACCGATGCATTTAGGGGAAATATACAACCAGGACCAACCTATATATGCATTTCCAAAACATTACTCATTCATAGAATAATCAATTTAATTCTTTGAAAACATTCCTTATGAAAAAATATCTATATTTATTAAAGAATATGAATTTATCAATGTGTTTCTAGTGAATCATATATCTTCTAATGTAAAAAATCAAATGAAGAGTTGATATATAGTTTTTTAAATAATAATATCCATGATAAATAATATTCAAATTTTATAGAAATTTAATTTCCAATGATCATTAGTATATTGATATTTTAAGGAGAAATTAATGACAAGAAATATGCATCAAGAAAGTGAATGTCAATACCTTAATTGGTAAAGATGATCCAAAAATATCCATAGAATGTAAATGTATGGAATCAAAAAAAAATATTCATAGTGAAGTATATATAAAATAAAGGGTTGTTTTCATTCATTAATAGAAATAAAATAAAAATTTCCTTAAAAAGATTATTAATGTAAATATCCATTTCATTTAGAAAATCACTTCAAAATCAAAAAGTTCAAAAAATATTTTTGAAGTATATATTTTTGATAAATTATTTAACAATTATATATTATTCATTGAAGTTTTTATTGGTAATGAAGAGAGAAAATTCCATACATGTCTTACATGTTAAAACATAGATTCATTTCACTTTTTTTGTAAAAGCCAAACCATCCTTGTTTGTAAAATGAAATGATGATTCATTTCAATTTTTTTTCTTCTAAAATGTCAAAAATGAGAAATAAATTCTTTAATAATTTATTTTTTTAATTTTGAAAACATATTTCAAAATATTTTTTGAACACATCATTTTGAAAGAAATGATATTTTCATGCTAATACATAAATGAATTAATATTTTCCTAGAAGAATTTTCTAAAAATATTAACCACTAATGAGTGGGAAAATCATAATACTACATAATGAAATAATGAATAATAAGAGAGAAATAAAGTTAAATGGATTTATTATCCAATTTTCATTTAATTTTTTTCAATAGAAATTAACAAAATTAACAATCCCTATTAAAATGATATTGTGAAATTAACCCTCAGAAATATCACGCCATTTAAGTGAGAATTAATCAATTAATAAATTATATGAATCAATTATGTCAATCAAATGTAAATACACTTTAAAAAATGGAAATGAAATTGAATATTTTAAAAACTAATTACACACATCACCTTATTACATCAAAGACCATGAAGAAGTAAAATTACCCAATGTAAAAATTGAGTTTAGAAATTCATTACCATTTGGTAATATTCAAGTCAAATCCCCTTTAATGATGAAATTGAAAATAAACATAAAATACCATGAATTGATAATGAATCATGATATTTCATACAAATGGGATATATATACACACAATATATAAAAAATATCATCATAACATTACAATATTACTCAATGAAGGGAAATTGAGACTCTAATGTCCCATGTTATTGAATGGGGTTTTTTCTAGATGAATATGTATTTTTGTGTTGGTATTCAGAAAAAACCTTTTATTAATATTAGAATCCTCATTCTATGAGTTTTTTACCCAATATCTTTTTTTAGGTGTGTTTAAAATTTATGTGGATGAACCGAGTATTCAGATGAACACCGAAGGACGATCAAATTACCTGGGACTTTGAAAATAGATTACGCATGTTTTTCACATCAGTAAATAATATCAATGGAATTTTATGGTTTCATGTATTATATCCTATTGGGTTCATGATATAAATGACTCAACATGTCTACCTGGGTAATATATGATGTGTAACTGGGTGTTAGGTTAGGAAATTGATGCACAGTGTGTACTATTTATAGGATGCGTAAGTTATAGTAATTTTTTTTGAAAGGGATAAGGGCTTAGTTAATTTCACACATAGAGGATACAATATATATGGTGTCTCATGTATCTCTCTCCCTTCTATATAATTATAACTATATATCCTCCCTTAGAGAAACTATATTTGATCTGTCTGTGGTTATATATTCGTGTTGGGGAGGACATCAATCCGCTGGCCTCTTCTATTCTTATCTCCCACCATATTGAGCTCTAAATAACTGAAAATAATTTTATCCCATTGTCATGGTGTTTATCTAAAACAAAGATACCTTCTAAACCAAATTGAGTTATAGTTCTATCTCATATGATTGTGCATTTTCCATTGAGTGGTAGGTGGTGCCTAGATTTATATTTGATTTCACACATGATTTTTGGGTGTGTGCTTTAGGCTACTGTTGGGTTATCTATGAAATACCCTAATAACTTTTGATTTTTTAAAATAAATAAATTAATCAGTATATATTCATATGGGTATTATCCCACCTGATTAATAATGGTTTTATACACTGATAGTCTTAAAAAATGGTCCGATTTGGCCATAGTGTTTTCCTTTCTTAAATAAAATTGAATTATATTATATTTCTTAAGATGGTTCTGTAGTAATATGATGGTTAAGGCCTGAATATTGAGATTATTTATAACATATAGATGAGGATACATTGTTCCTTAGGATGGGAATTATTAGATAATTTTGGTGATGTTGATCAAAAGTTACATGATGTGGTCATCAGATTGAGGTAATGAGGTCGTCATGTTTGAAGCATGGATCATATGATATTAGATGGGGTTGACCATAGAGATGATAAAAATTGATACAAGAGAACGAGTTACATAGATAATGTTGATTACATTTTTTTTGAAGTTTACACTCACCATTATTGGTCAACTCACTATTTGGTGTTCTGTTGACAAAGGAAAGACCTAGTAATTTAGGTGGTGTCTCCCACTCATGTTGGTAGCAGCCACCATTAGATTCAGATTAAGATAGTGTTGACGACTAGTATTGTATGAGGTGATTTCCATAGAATGATAATTGGTTCGTGAGGTCCATCGGTTGATGATGTTGTGACCATTGGTTGCTGGTTTACATTCTCCTTATAGTGAGGCCTTTTGGGTGACATTATTTTGGTGGAAAAATACCACCATCCCTAAGGATGTATGCTGATGAGATAATGGTACTTATTATTAGAGGGACATACATCACTATGACATCATTATCTGGTGTTGAGACAATTTCAATTATTTTGAGATGTGTTTTGTGGGATTGGGAACTTGTTTGGGTGTTCCTTTTGGATTCCGATTATTAATTTGGAAATACGGTTAGAGTTGGTTGAAGGTGTTGGGTGATTCTATTTGAGGTGGAACGTGAGGTTTCATTTGGATTTGATTATCTGAGATTACTAGGGCTTTATTAAATTGATTCTATATGATATAGTTATATCGACGATGTCCATAGTAGTTGATTTATTCCTTGCGAATGTTGATCCCAAGAAAAATAGGTTATATATATATATATATATATTTTTATAGTGGGTTTTTATACAAAGATACTTGTCACATACGTAAGATAAAAACACGTTTGTGGTGGCCTACTAAGATTTATTATCAAACCCTACATGGACTATTTAGGATGAATGTTGAATTTATGATTTGGAAATTAGTTTAATGTTTATGATTAGGAGTTATACCTTAGTGGTCATGTAGGGTTGTTTGGCATGGGATAGACTGTAGAAGACTATATAAGTTCATGCATTAGATGGAGTTTCATGTTGAATATTACTTTTTTTATCATAATGTATATATATGTATGTATTGGGGATCATCCATGGCTGACCCCTTTTTATTTATTATTTTGTATAACCTGACATGTATGAATGATTCTACAAATTGTATTTTATTCTGAGAATGACACGTGTGATCTTATATATGATTATCGTTGATATTGTTTGTTCTTCCTCTTTTATAGGTTACTAGTTCTATAATTTATGCCCTTTCTTATAATTCTATGTTTATATATATACCATTAATATCATCATTTAAAAATTGTGTAATGTCCCTATTATCACATCATTACACCCCCTCAGGTAGTTGATATTCTTTATAGTAAGGGGAGGCGCACCTAACGCCTAGTTGTTAGCCGACTCTGAGCACTATTTGGGTGAAAAAAGGATTGAAGAACTAAAAATGGTACTAAAGGATTTTCAAATACCTCTTTTTTGCTATTAATATTTGGGTTATAGTAGACATAAGATTAAGATGTTATCATAACAAGGTTCAGAACTCGTGTTTCGGTTCCTGCAGGTTCATGTAGGAGGGACATACCTGGTTTCCCTACGTGGGAAATTACTATTTAATTTTTCATATTTTTATAGTTATTATAATTTACCCCTTGAGTGGTGCACTTGGGGATTATTTTTATTAGTTATGTTATGTGATCCTTATAATAGTATGTAATGGGAGAATTTTCGACCCTTAGCTCAGTATGGAAATGGATATTTAATTATGCTTTCTAGACAGAATCATAAGATGATATATATATCTGTGTGTGTGTGTGTAAGAGAGAGAGTGACTTTGTTTCCTGTTAAGAATTGGATTTGTTTTTCATTGTAGAATGAGATTATTCTAATAATTTGGAGTGGTTCAAATTCCAATAATGTAAGCTAATAATGATTTCCTACATTGGATCTCTTTGGTCGAATTCTACTCAAACTGCCTAGGCATGTGAATCCAATGAAACCTGTATGTGATGTGATTTGATAAGTCTTGTGATATATATATATGTATAATCATGTGTCTTATATGAGTGGGTAGGAATGCTGATAGGGTTGAGCTAATAAAACGGTTCTCAATGGGAAGCAGAATAGTTTTTTCATGCTTAGCCTCTCCTTGGGTGAAAATTAATCTACTACCTCAGATGATATGTGCTGTGTAAATTTTTAATGGTTAGGTGAGGGGAATGATGCATGATTTATATGTGACAACTATATCTAATATGGGTGGGGTTGGGGAAAATTGGTTGTATTTTGTGAGACGTGGTAACAATGGGGGAGAGTACGGTTAGTGATATTGTGGTTCCTTTTACTGGTTTCCCTAACTGATATATATATATATATATTATTGTTGTCTGACCATGTTATTGGTATTCAACAGGTTGCTACATGGGCAAGCCATTATTTGGTTCGACATGAGTGTTCATGGGATGATATTTATGAGGGTTGGTGTGATGTCCCATAGGATTAGGAAAATCATGAGCCATATGTAAATGATCATGTATAGGTTCCATTACATGTTGGGAAGCTATCGTATATGACATATTTTTGTCCATGGATAGATGGGACCATCAAGGACCGAATTGTGCATGTTATACCTATAATTGATAGGGGAGCTCCGGGTGTAGATACTTATATATAATACCTAAATCAATGATTTCCATCATAGAACCAAGTACAATTTTGGGGTGAGGGTGGACTACAGGAGGCCGATAATGGGATAGAGTAAGTGTGAATTATTTTAAAATAGCCTAGGACACCCCAGACTAGAGGATGATGTTAGGGACATACATTATTAGGGGAAACAAAAAACACTGGTGGTACATGAATGTTCATCCTAGAAGATAAGAGGGAGAATATTGGAAATGTTTTAAGGCCAGGTTCTTCGAGTACTTCATTCCGAAGATGCTGAGCTTGGAGGGAGCTTGGGAGTTATTGAGCATATAGTAGGGAGACATGTTTTTCATGGAATATGAATATACATTCATAGAGTTTTCCAAATTATGACATGTTATGTTGCATGATAACAACTCGAGGGTGATTTATTTCAAGGATGGTTTATAGCACACCATTCGGGTGTAGGTAAAAAACATCAATTTATCCTTATTCTTAGAGGCTGTGAATCATGCATTAATAGTAGAGGAAAATATGAAAGAACAACCATATTCGAGCTGGGTGATGTTTTAAATTTATTATAATGGTGACTCTATAGATAAAAGGATACAAGGATGAGGGGTGTCTTAGTAAGGAATATTGTCTAGAGACTCACACAAACAACTAAGGAGTGGGTCATTGATGGTGTGATTCTAATGTGGTAATCTGGTACATGTGCGTATGTAGTGTGATCCGGTATCAAAGGGGTTACAAGCATGAAAAAATTCCATGAATATCGAGAGATTATGAATGAGGCCTTCTTGGATACACATTAGTTAGGGACTAGGGTAGGCTTAGTGTTCCAATGTTAGATAGGCAGTGGTACCAAGAGCTTCTAGATGCGATTTAGAAGAATATGGAGGTCTTGATAGATATAGTGGTAAATATTAGTGTATTTAGTGTTTATTTGCTAGTTTATATCTGTAGTTTGTCCATGCTTTAGGTTTTCAGTCTTCCGACATGGGGCTTGATGTTGATCTTCTAAGGTTAGAGCAATATAGTGATCCAATGATAGTTATAGGTACTCCATGAGAATTATTGAGTTTTTTTGGGATTTAATTTTTTTATGAATGTTATGTATTGGGTTCATAAGGTTCACATGTTGTTTTCGCACAAACCAAATGCTGGTAAGTAAGTTTGAATCATCTTAGATGTATTATATTAATATATGAGGTGAATGAAACTATGATTTATTTACAGTCATCAATGTAATTAATGATTACTTGAGGTGAGATGAAATCTAGGAATCGAGGATATAGATGATTCTCGAGGTATGTTGGCAACTAATAATTGGTGTGATATAGGATCTATGTGGTTTCTGAGGCACCATGACTGTTTTTGGGCATCTGATGAGACATGGGACCTTATAAGTGCCAGGTGAGACAGGGCACAAAACATCCATATGTTGTGATGTAGGACATGATGTCTGTCCAATCTGACATGGGTACAATTTGAGTACCTGATGAGGTGTAACAGTGGTGATAAATCACTTTAGGAATTTTATGTTTGAGAATGTTGAACATGATTAATGTATCACTGAAATGGGTAGGGGTTGAATTAGTGATATATTTATCTTTTATATGTCATTCATTTTGAAACAACCTTAACCTCCTATTAATGATTTATTACCATTATGAAAACCAAACCAATCACACATCCACATGAACCGAATTATTTACAAGTTTCACTACTCAACAAGAATAGTTATGTCCTTGGTTTGGATTGGAAACAATCCAATACCACACAATCCACTAGAAATTAATATTTTGTGTAGAATAAGATGAGTTGGATATTCTCATAAACTCATGAATCACTATGTTCAATACAATAGTGCATGTGCTTCATGTAGTATGAAATTATGTAATACAATTTTTGTAACAATCAGTTTACCATGATTCTTGATCTACTTTCAAAAAGAAGGTCTTCTAAATAATATTCACTTCCATACCTAACATCAGGAAGGAACATTCCTAGACCTCTTTATGATACTCAGTTTTATTTAACATTCTAATTTTAAAATAAGAAAATGTAATCTATTTGAATAAGGTTGAGATAATTCTAAACTACTTTTAACATAGTCTGGAAAACCTAGTATTGTTTCATAGTCTGATCCAGAAACTCTAAATATGATCATGTCTCTACTTTTTTATTCTTCTATCCAGAAATTTTCCTTAGGTAATATCAATGATATAAAATCATCCCCCTAGAACATAAAATTTTCTATCACTTCTCCCCCGCATCTTACTTGTGTCAAAATGTAAAATGTACCTTCCAATTTTATAGATGAGCCAAAATTAGTTTGAAAAGGATTCTAAAAGTATTTACTGCAAAACCAAATATACCGAATCTTTAATTATCCTTAAATTTCAGATCAATACTTTTTATATTGAATGCTTATTATCACTTCTAGAATCCTCACAACCACACCTCACATCAAACATTCTTTACAAACATCTGTATGATTCTGATTTCCTATACTGATTTTTCCATTACAATGAATACACAAGGTCTCTCTGATTTTCATGACCAACTCGTAAGTCAATCAGTCCTAAATACATCTCATTAAATAGTTCGATAGAAAATAAATACAAGCACATGTATTCTTATTATGATTGATAGGAACTACTTTTTTATCTAATTTATTCATTATGATTTAGATGACTGAGTCTTCATTACATATCTCCACAGTAAATTAAACACATTACAAACAATTCATAAAACATCTCCAATAACTTCCTTGGTAAATCATTGAAAAGATTCAAGAAATAATCCTTTTTTTATTTTCCTAGACTAATGATTTTTTTTTGAAGTCATTACTGCAATTTCTAGTTTGATATTTCCCACTAAATCGTTAAAATCATATTAATGATATTATTTATCTAAACCCAATTATAAACTCCTAGCATTTTATCTTAAAGAAAATTCTTGAATACATTATTGATCATCATCATGAGGATCTTATTTTTTATTATAAGAATAAATATTAACAAACATAAACATCCTATATCTTTTTCATTGGTCCTATCTACATCCCTAAAAAATAAATTTTTCCTCTGATGATTATTGGAACACTGCTTCTAATAGATTGGTTCCAACAGATTCAAATTAAGAAAAATATTTCCTATTCTGATTATGATACCAATGAATATTATATATTCAAATTATTACTCACAAAATGCATATCATGTTGATTAATTGTATTACTGAAATCATATATCATCATATGTTTATGTTCCGATCATCCATCTAAACCGACAAACAATTATGTGTCTGATGTTCTCACAACAATGATCTGATAAATAAATGCTTTAAATTCACCAATTTATATCTTGGAAAAACGAATGTTTGTGTTATAAATTCCTCAGAACTTTGAGTAAAATTAAGACCATCATTAGCATCGTCTGAATTACATTTCTAAGTATTTTTAACTTCTCATGATTTCTTGGAAACATATTTTTTTCCAACCCTAAATACAAGTGGCATCACTACCCCATTATTTTACAAACCTTTCATAACATGTTTTTTAGAAAATTATGATTTTATTAGAACTCTATGATCAGAAATTAATCATCATGTTTTATATTATATACATGTATACTCTGATTTCCTATCCTATTATGATCATTGTTTTTGGACATGACATGATTACGATGATCCTTTTCGTCTTGGAAATATCTTCTAAATCTGAATGAATTTCTTTGGATTTATGAGTCTTATTATCTAATAATAATGGTGAGTCCAATTTCAAAATTTTTTTAGTAGAGATTTTGATTTCTTCTATGAAATCTACTTGATAACTGAAGACTACACTTTTAATACAATCCTATTTCAGTTTCCAAAAAATCACCCTTTTAGATTGGTCCCAACGATCTCCCCCTATAGATTTTCCTGTCAACTAAGATTCACAAATCACATAAATTTTTAACTTCAATATATGGATTAATTATCAATAATTATAATCCTACATGAAATAACTCATTGTTGGAAATAGGAATAATTGATAGAAAATGCATGCTTTTAAAAAAAAGTGGATCCTGGAAACCACCTTAGTTCTTCTTTACATCATTTTTTACTATGTTCATTTATTACTCTACTTTCCTGTAACGAAATTATTATACAACAACTCTAAAAACAGTTAAAATAGTTTAAACATTTATAATGATGGATTCAAAGCCTAATCAAATCTTATCCTTTTTCAATGATTCATTAAAAAGTTTCCACATTTCAATGAACAGATTTATGTAACATTATTCCCCTTTGACAACACTATCCAATGCAGTGATGAGATATGGGATATAAACACATACATAATCTTTGATGAGAAATAGGTTGGATTCTTATATTCAATCTCATATTTGAAAATTTTTCCATTGGTAAAAGTTTTTTGGAGAATATCATCAACTTGTTCGGATGTAGGAACATTTTCTATCTTTAATTTAGTATTATCCAAATGTTATTTGATGAAATAATATATGAAATGAATATGTTTTGATTAATAATGTATTACTGGATTTATGGTATTGTTTATGGATCTCTAATTACTACATACTGAGATCAAGGGTAGATTAAATTCAAAAAGAAAATCCTCTAATTGAGTTTTTATTCACATAAGTTGTTTAGGTGTTTTAGTGTAAGAAACATACTCAGATTCATCAATGCAAATATTTACTCAATTTTTCTTAATTGTATGCTAACTAAAAAATATTTTCCCTAGAAATAAAACAACTCAAAATTTGGATTTTATATCATAAAATTTTTCCCAATCAATATTTGAATACCCAAACAAGTCAATACATTCCGAGCTATCATGCTTGATTCAAAACTTATATGTGCCTTTTATATATCAGAGAATTACTTTTCAAGAAAAAATTTTTGTTCTTGTGGTGGACTCTAAAATATTTCATAAAAAGAAAAAATTTAAAAAATGTCACATAATTTGGAAGTAAAATGGAAATTTTTTTTATTAACAACTGACACTATTCCTGATTAACCTTATTACCTTATATATTTTTATTAAAAATATTTCCCATAGAAATTGGGGTGAAAAAATGATTTGAATTCTTTATGTTGAATTTCTCAAGATGTTCTTTATAATAATTTTCATTGGATATAAAATTGTTTTTGTTATTTTGTGAGATTTGATACCCAACAAAGTATATCATTACACACAACATAGATAATTCAATCAACCTTTTAATATCCTTATAAAATATGTCACAAGTTCATTCATAATTCCTCGGATGGATAATGTCAACAACATAAAAATTTAGTGCGAGGGAAAAATTAAACCTTCTTTAAAGTATTATTACTATCAGTTCATTATTTCCTAAAAGTAATTTTCCTTAATGAAGTATAAAATTCGGAATATCATGCCTCTGAATATTGTTTTTATCACAAGAAAGTATTTCTTCAACCTAAACACATAATTTTATTCCTTCCCAACAATAAATCCACACGGGTTTTCAATGTAAACATTCTCATCAAGATCAGAATCCAAAAATTATTATTTTACATCCATTTGAAAATTTATGAAACCTCATTATGCATCAATAGGAAGAAATATTATGATTGATTCTAACTTTTCACTAGTGAAATGGTTTCATGAAATTTAATTCCTTCAATTTTTGAGTAACCATTTCACTTTAATCATTCTTTTATTTCTTATCAAATCACAATATCAATTCATCATGTTCTAGAAAACTCATTTTTACAGGTAACATATTTTTTTATCTTGATGAGTTTTGATTTCACACGTATCATTATTTTTAGTATGATAAAGATCTTCATTCATAGCCTTAACCAATTCCAGATTCTCAAAATTTTTACTCAGATATTTTGGTTTAATTTTAGAAT
Source organism: Viscum album (assembly GCA_963277665.1). Taxonomy (NCBI): domain Eukaryota; kingdom Viridiplantae; phylum Streptophyta; class Magnoliopsida; order Santalales; family Viscaceae; genus Viscum; species Viscum album. Next base: position 153,433,880 of record OY728157.1, read on the forward strand.
ACAAAAAAGTATGTGTAATTTTTAATCCTAATTTTATTCTTCGATATTGATAAGAAATAATGTTTTTAGTCTAGACTTACTTCCACATAATACGATGATATTTTTATGAATTTTCTCATTCAATAGAAATATATGAGTCAAATTCATCTTCATGAAAATTATTTCTTTTTTTCATCCTTTTTATAATCCTAATTATAAGTTCATTCTTTCTGTTTATATTCTGAATTTATATGACTATGTTTGTCTTCCTCAAATTTTTTAATAACTTTGACATCAAAAGGATCATATAATATACTTGATTCTTTGTGGAAGAATCTATAGCTTATTCCATCAACATCTTAGCAATGTAAAATTCCATCCTCACCCTTTTTCTAAAACATTCCATGATTCTACCTTTGTTATTTATGACACTTGTACTCCAAAAAACTATATGAATTTTTTAAAAATTGTGATTTTCCATAAAAACATTTATATGTAGTAATATTACAAAATGGACTCTTGAAACATCTGTTTTGAAAATACACAGTAGTGATCAGGGATCTCATCCAAAATTAATGAGAAAGATCATGTTCAAGTAACATTGTCTAACCCATTTCCACAAAACTTCTATTTTTACTATTGGAAACAATTTTTTTGAGGAGTGTAAGGTGTGATGAAATCATGCTGAATTCCATATTATTTATGATAACATTGAAATTAATCGTTTTTGTATTCCCCACTAATTTTCATTCAAAAATTCATTGCTAAATACTCACATTCAGTATCATATTTCCTCAATTTTTTTAAAAAATTTCAAATCTTGTGACTTATGATTCATATTCATAAAAAAATTAATATGAGTAAATATATAAATTAATGTTTTTAATTAATTATCTACATGAATTGATTATTTTTTAATTTTCTGTAGACACATTAATGAATAATTTTCAGAGGTTGTTTTGAAAAATTGCCAATATTTGTATGCATATAATTTGTAATATTTCATTCTAATAGATTGTGCAACTCCAATATATTATTATTTCCATATCAGGACTACCATAGGCACTATATCATTTTGAAAACATTACAGTGTTTCTTTGAGACATGTATCCCAGCCATTATGCCACAACTTATTTTCTTCCACCTTGCCTAAGTAACAACAGTTATCTATATCAACAACTTCAAATAAGTTTCATTTTGTGTATTGGACTCTTATAACAATCCTTCCATCTTACTCTCTTTTAGAAAAAACCCATATTTTTTTAAAATAACTATGTTTCATTCATCAAAATGTTATGAGACACTTATCAATCAGTGTTTCAGCCCACCAACATACAAAGACTTCTTGGACATAAATGTTTCTTCCCCAATAATAGAAGATATAATACCATTGATTCTGATGGATTCATCATCACAAAATGTTTTTATTCCTTATTTTAATTCTTCCACATTCATAAAAAAAATTAAGCCTCATGTAATAATAGAATAACACCCAATATCCAGAATATAAATCCATTCTTCATTAGTAGCATTTAGAAATGTTTCTATAATAATTTCATTTTCTTTCCCAATATATTTTTAACTTTTGGATTTTAAGAATTATTAACAAATAGTTGATGTTATGGTAAAAAAAATCGGCATCCTTTATTAGGATATCTATGTTTTTCATATATCTCAAAAATATTTTGTATAGGTTTAAATTTATTTTAAACCATTAGTTAAACCTTCTCAAACTTCATCAAAAAATCTTTCTGAGAATTCTTTCCTTGAGGGGACTAAATCTCCCTCAATATGTTCCTTATATAATTCATGGAATAAAGATAATTTATTTGGATAATCCAAAAAATATTTGGAATACTTAAAACCCCACCATAATATTAATAGTATCTATAGAAATAATATTTTCTTATGAAACTTCCATACTTCTCAGAGCTGTGATTATGTGTCTCGAAAACATTATTATACTTCTTACAAAAAATTTATATACCAACAAACTTCCTATTATTAACCATAATATTATATTTCATTTTCATATCCTTTTAAACCGTATAGGAACAATAATTATTAGAAACATTTTTTAACTTATATTTTTTGAATCTTCTGAATGCTCTATGTTGCTAGTTTTTTCCACATACACAATATTCCCAGATTTCTTTTCCTCAAAACCAGCTTAATATTTCTCCTCATCCTCGGATGGTGATTTTTTACCCTTCATATTTTTATCATTAATATAGATTTCACCAATAAAAGAGATAGAATTATTAGAAATCATAAACATTTTTTCGCATTAATAATTTTTTTTGGAACAGATTCAACTCATTTACTTTTTCCATCACCTCTACTCCAATATTATCATTATTATTCATTTAATTCTATATATATTTCTTCAATTATAAATTAGTTCTAGTATATTTAATTTCTCATCTAGGATATATTCATGATTATTTGATGAAAATTGTTCACTTTTCAACTTCTTGATTTCTTTATCAAGTCTCCTAATCTTTCTAAGTAATGATTCCAATTCATCTTTTAGGTGAAATTCTAATTGAGTATCTTCTTCTCTATAAATTTGGCTTTCAAACTCTTTGTTGTTCAGTATTACTATGAATGTAATTTCACCATCCTTGAGTATTCATTTTTCATATTCGGCCTCACTACCTTCTTCTTCATCATCTCTTGATAAAAAAATCATTATTTCTTATTTGAATAATTTCTTATCCTTCCTTTGAAAGAAAATTATTCCTTATCAACCTATCTATTCCATGATCTGCTTAGTCATTTATCATCTTCATCAATGTTCTCATTATTTACTTGAGGATAATTAGGTTCAATGTTACCAATGGATCTCAAATCAAAATATTTCAAGGGAAGTTATCCCATATATTTTACAACATATTTTTTTAAAAAAATTAGATTATATGGATTAAAATTCCCCATGTTTTTTGTATACCTCATTTTTAGATTCAAATTCTACATCTTATTCTTCAATAAAACTGTCTTTGAAATATCTCTCCTGGTAACCCTGAAAGACATTTCTCTATTATGTTTTTTTAACATTAATGTCTTTTCACCATCTGATTTCATTAGTAATGGGAGTGAAATGAAAGTCACATAGTGATAATGTTTATGGATCAATATGTTACAATGAGGAAACATTAACATCAAAATTTATAGGAAGAATTATAAATACATTTTCAAAGAAAGTAGAATCATCTAACTCTTCTCCAGAAATTAAAAAATTACGGACAATTCCATTAATCCTAGTAGAGAAATCACCAATAGATTTATATTCAACAATATTTATATCTTAAAACATCAACATCTAGATGTTTAAAATTTTCTTTTTTCCATTTTGTATTTCATTCATAATTTTTTTTCAAATTATCCTATATAAATTTTGCAGTGGAAACACCCTTCCCTCATAAGAACTCACTTTCAAAAAGTGATATGAATTAAGTATTCGTATCTCCTCCATCATTATCAATTATCTTACTTTCAATAAGGGTAAGAGAATCTATATCATAAATATGTTGAAGTACATATTTTACAACTTTATGAACATCATACCCAAGAGAAAAAAGATAAGGAAACATTCCATATTTACAAATATGATATATCTTACCATGAAAGACATGAATACCTTTATTGTTAAATAAATTAAGATTATCCATATCAAATATGTTCTTGAAAACATTATCAAGTAGTTGATAAATGGAACCTTCAATTCAATACCAAAAGATAATGCCCGGTAGGATCAATGTATCACTAAGAGGAGGAGGGGTGAAATAAAGAAACCATTCTCTATTAAGTCTCATTTATTTTGAAATATTATTCAATTCCTATTAAAAATATGTTAACTTCATAAAAAATCAATATCACATCCATATTAACACAAGAAATTACAAGGTTCACTAATAATGAAATGAAGATAATTTCATTATATGGTTTGGAAACAATCCAATACCACAAAATCTATTAGAAAAAAAATCCATCATTATAGATTACAATGAATATGATATTCCATTACACTCATGTTGGACTATGTTCAATAAAATAGTTCATGTGATTCAAGTTGCATGAAATGATGTAATGATTTTTTTTAATAAAAATGTTATGGTGATGCCTGGTAAACATTACCAATTAATATATTAAAAAAATCACTTCCTTACACAATAGTAGGAAATAACATAATTGTTTCTGGAAAAGATATTCAGTCTGATTTCACACTCTGATTCTTGAGTCTGATTTTTCAAAATTGGAACAAAATTGTGTTAGAATAACGTTTCGTCAATTTTTATCTACTTCTACCTCATTTCGGTAAACCCAGATTAATTTCACAATCTGACCCAAAAACTCTGAATACGATCTTGTATCTTCTCCTTTCTTCTTTTGTAGAGAATAATTCCTCATGTAAGATCAATATATAAAATTCTTCTCCCAAAAAATGTAGTGATTCTATCTCTTATCATGGACTAAGTACATTTTTTATAATGTAAAAAAATACCAACTACTTTTATAGATGACATAGTAGAGGTTTGGGAGGGATTCTGAAAACCTTTACTACTAAACCAAATTTTACAAATCATCACATGTACACAAATCTCAGATTAATATTTTTCTTTTTTAAGGCTTCTTAAATATTCTCGAATCTATCCAAATGTTCAAAAAATCATATCAATGAAAAATTTATTCACAAAATATACTCTGATTATGATTTATCATTCTGATTTTCCATTACAATTGATACATAAGGTCATATCAATTTTCTTGAACCACTAGAAAATAAATCAGAAATAAAGACATCTCATTACATTTCTATATAACAAATGAAATAAAACATATATCATCTCATTAAAATTATCCAAATAAACTAATAATTATTATTTATTGGTTATTATATATACAACATAGTTTTAATTATGTTCCTCTACACAGAATTAAACACATGACAACCATTCTTCAGAAATATCCTTCCACTTCCATTCTAACACATTGAAAATATTAAACAATTTCTCTTTTTTTCCCTCCCGAGACTGTTGATATTTTGTATTACGAAGTCATCAATGTCATATCCAGTCAAAAAGTCTTGATCCAATTATTGAACCCATATTAGTATTCTTCTTCTTATTGAACCAATAATCAATATATTGAAATTTATCTTGATGAAAATGGTTCAATACATTATTGATCTTTATCAAGATGACCAGACATTGAATTTCATGCATTGGTCATAAAAAAATTCAACTTTACTTCTATTTTTCATTGGTCACGCCAACTTCCCTTCAAATGAAATAATTCCTCTGATAATCCGTTACACATCACATCCAAGGGACGGGTTCCAGAATCATAGATTACGAAAACATATTTCCTCTTATGATTATAATACCAAGGAACATTCAATACTCAAATTATTTCTTAGCTGATTTGTTTCATGAGGATTATTGGTCATAGTAAGAACCATAATCATCATATGTTTACATTATGATCATCTATCTCAGACAACAAACATTACTGCATCTAGTGTTTTTACATCGATGATCTGACACCGAAAAGATTCATCTTCCTCAAATTTCTTCTTTTACAAAATTTTTCTTATATCATGACGTCCTCATGACATTGAATATTATTATGATTAGAATAAACATAATATGACTTAAAATGGGATGTATTTCTGACATACCATCTATTCCCATAAATATCTTTATTTAAAACCTTCAATATAATTATAATCACACACCATTCCAGTTATGAAGATTTCATCACATTTTTTTAAAATAAATAATTTTTTTCAGAACTCCAAGATCATAAAAACAATATCAGGTTTTATATCTGAACTTTGAATACTTTGATATAAATTTTTATTATGATCGGAGTTTTCATTTTAGACTAGAGGTGATTATAATGATATTTTTCTTCTAGAAACCTTCTTTCCAATGTAATGGATTTTTTATGATTTTGGATTCCAGTCATCTGATCATGATGGTGAGTCGGATTTTCAACATTTACAAAGTGTTGTTATTTATTCTTATTTGTCATACCCTTTAAAAAATACAACACATTTAATAAAAACTAATGTTATATTCTAAAAATAAATTCCATGAATCTTGGTCGCAAAAATTATGGGGATGGTTGGTGCACCATTATAAATTTCTTATTTTAAGGTCATAATGAAACCGATTAGAAACTTATAAATATGTGTAGAAGCATGGGGGATATGACATGTGGCTTATTGTGATATATTTTGTGGTTTTAAATGTAATGTGTATGTTCACTACTATATTCAAATTAGGTTTTATAGCTCATGTATTAGCTATGTTTATGTGGGAAGATTTTAATGTCTTGGGGTTTTGAACGGTTCTTTTCTAGGTAGATTTTAATGTTTGAGTATGTGGTTAGACCAACCATTTCTTTGGACTATGAATCCTCATTCTAGGAGTGGTTGTGACCCAATAAACTATTTTGACTCAATTCCCTATTTTTGGTGTGTTCTAGGTTTCAGTGGATGACTCGATTGGTTGGTAAAACACTAGTGGAAGACTGAATGACCTGAGCTATTGAAAACACATACTTTTTTTAAAGTTCATGTGATTCATTCACATGAAGTGTTATGGTTTCATGAAGTGTGGCTAGGTCGGTTCAAAATGTGAATGTATTTGGGGTGTCTACCCATGGAATAGATGACGTTTAACTAGTTTACATACTATAAACCTAATACATGATGTGACATATTCAGATGTTGTGTAATTTGTGGGAAATATGTTTTTCAAGATCTAAAAGGCTCTCTTATTTTCAAGTACAGAGGAGGAATCACCCAAGGGGTCTTGTACACCTCTACAACATCATACAATGGTTCTCGATATAACTATTTTATGACATCCAATCATATATCCATTTGGTGGCTACAGATTTGTCCTGGTAAGGCCTTCAATCCACTAGCATATTTTATTCTTTTTTCCATTCAAATGATTTAGTAAATACATATAATCTGTTATACCTTATATTACAGTGGATAAACTAAAGGACATATTTCTTTGAATCCATATTATGTTAAAGGTTGATATCAGATGATATTTCATCAACTAGTGCATGATAGGTGGTGCCTATATTTCCCTTTCACTTCATTCATATTTTGAGGGTTTATTCATTATCATGCCATTGGGTTGTATAAGAATTACCATAACAATTATATATATTTATTTAAATTAATTAATTTATATTGGATATGAATATGTTTATGCTCCCTCATGAATATAAATAGTTTATTCTTGGTGGGAGGCTTTAGATATTGGAAAAATTATTCCCGGTGTTTTCCATTAAAAAATTAAATTGGTTATGTTTTATTACTTGAGTTTCTTATGAGGGATCATAATGGGATATTATATAAGATTTAGATTGTGTTGAAAATCTTTATGAGCTATTATGGTTTATTTTGTTGGGTGAGTCTCAACTACATTGGGTGATTTTGATCACAAATTATTTAACATGTCCACCAGATTTAATCAATGCGGTCGTCAGGCTATGGGAATGGCACATGTGATATTGGAGGGGTTGACCATCTAGATGAGTGACATGTATTTAGATGAATGTTAATCCTAGATTATGTATCTTAGATACATTTTTGGTGATTTTTTCTCACCGTGATTGGTTGTTGTGTTGTTTGGAGTCATTTTCACCTAGATAAGACTTAGATGATGGGTAGGTGATTATCACACATGTGGTTAAAGGCCTTCATTAGATGTAGATTAGGATGTTTTTAACATTAGTATGGTTGTATGTTGTTTTCATAGATATCCTTGTTAATTTTGAGGGGTCATTGGTTGACGGTGTTCGAACCTTTAGTTGGGGGATAATCCTCACCGTTCGTTGAGGTTGTGCAACCAAGATTATATGGGAGGACAAAAATCATCATTCCATGGGAAGTAAACTAACAAGATTACATGGACAATTATTTACAGGAAATTAATAATTCCTCCTTGGACATCATACTTTGTGAAAATAGGGATTCATCTAAAATGAGGTCCATGAGACTAGGTACTTGTCTTGGCTTGCCTTCAGAACATCAGTTATTTCTTTAAACAAAAGGTGAAATTTTGTATGAGGTGTTGTGTAATTATTTTAAAATTTGAAGATGAGGTTTCTACTAGATTATTTTTCATTAGGGAATGACTTGGGAATTATGATAAGGATCACATACACTACAGTTATACCGACGATGGATAAAGTAGGTCATTATTTAATTATGGCTATTGAGAATAATTGAATCATGTTATATCACTATATATAGTGAATGTGATTATTTTATATATATTTAATTCATAACATATAAAAAAAATGTACTATAAGTACACAGTGGTCGTGGCCTACTATGATTTATTCCCATAACCTTCACGGGCCCTTTCGGAAACATGTATATTTTATGCTTCTACGACCAGGTAAAGTTTTAGGTTGAAGATCTAAACATTAGTTATGTTGTAGGGATGTTTAGCATGTAATGGATAGTAGGGGTCCTTTGAGGCTCCTTAATAGTCTGTAGTTATTTTTGTGTCTTTTATATATATAAAGAAGCATATATATCAATGTACTGGTGGTCATCCACGAGAGTCCCTTTTTGATTATTATGTTGTATGACATGGCTTTCATTCATGATTCTAAAAATGGTATTTTATTTTGAAAACTGTTTTTACAATATTATTTACTATTATCACTATTATTGATTATTCTTCTATTATGATGGTTTATTGTTCTTTCCTTTTATTGTAATTTCTCCATCGTAATATTTATTTATAGAAGAGTACTTTTATCATTATCGAATGGTATAATATACCCAATAACACCAATTTAAACCCTCACTACTAGTTTGGAACTTTTATAATAAATGGAGTCACACCTAAGGCCGATACATCAAATGATCCAACCATTGAGCATAAAAATGGGTTGGGGTGCTTTAGAGACGACGTGCATTACTTCAACCTTCCTTTTTGTTGAAAGTGATTTAATCACCTATATAATTGTGTAAATAATTCTATTAAATTATATTATAACCATTACCATATTCATATTCATATTATCATATATTATCATCTTATAACATTTTAAAACCTGTTTTCTAATAATATTTCATTATATTCACTATTTAGGGTGTTAATTGCATTATTTTCTCACACGTGATTTGTTATAAAAGTTCCAGTTCTAGTTAATACTATATAGTTACATCACATACATAATGACATGAATGTTTTAAATACCATTTTTGTCAATAGTTATATTTTTATAATTTTTATTTTAATTTGGACGTGTAGAATGGATTAGATTACTTTTGGGAGATTGTGGACCATATGTACACATGATAATCGTTATCATTTTCGTAATGGGTAAAAGGGAAAGGAATTGGGTGATATATTTATTTTATAGAATAAATATAATTACTTATATATATCTCTCTCAGATATTAACTAAATTTAACATTTTGTCTTTCTATGTAAAACACAACTGAGAAATTAATCACATTGATTTGCAAGCAAATAGTACTCCGTACACACGAGTGACATTATTGTATTTGAAATATAATTGAAATTCAAAAGTTCTATTTGATACTATAATTAAAAAAGTTAAAAAAATTCATAAATATCATATAAAAGTGTTAAATCCATCACTATATGCATCATTTAAATGTAGTTATAGAAATCACATTAAATTAGTTTGTTAAATGGTAGCCTTTCAAACACATGATAACTGATTTTGTTTCCTTTTTTATGGAGGTGGAGATGAGAAAATATTATTCCACAAAAATAATAGCATGTAATTATATAAGAAACGCTAGTTTTATTATATTTTAAGTGTTATTAAATATTTTTAGGTAAATAAATAAGAAATTAAATGAAAGAGATTTCAAGGAGAATTACCTTCTCTAAGATAAAACTACTTTGTATATCCTCTTAAGAACCCAAGGGATAGTATTATTGGATGAAAAAAGATCAAAAAATAGTACAATGATGTTGGTGGTATATTTTTTGACGGTTCAGTCAGGAAAAGGTATTTTAAGGATTTGATAGTGAATGGAGTGAGTAACCTTTCATTAATGGGAAAGGGAACCCTCTTAGAAATTCAATAAAAATTACCCTAAGGGGAAAAAATTATAAAGTCGTTACCAGGAAAATGATTCCAATTGAACATTTATTATAATTTTTGTTTTAAAAATACATAATTATGGCCATAAAATAAGAAGTTCACATTTTTTTGGTCAATTTATTCCTTTCCTTTTTAGTTTAATGGATGTTAACCCAATTTTGACATTAACAATGGTAATGTTTTTTCTTTTTTCACTATTAATTTTGGTAAAAAATTATGTTTGTTTTTTAGATGATAATAATTATTCTATTTCCCAATATTTAATATTTTTTTTATCATTCAATTCAAAAAAGTGGAAGAATTCAATGTAAAATTATAACGGAAGATGTGATGAAAATGCATATTTTTAAAGAGAAAATTTTCATTAGTATAGAAGTGTTAAATATTAAACTGATTTAAATATTCTAAATTAGTATTATTGTAATATAGTTAAACTAAATATATTTAAAATCCAACATAAAATATACTTTATCCTTATAAATCTTTTAAACAGAAAATTATTGTTCAAAATAAATCATTATTTTTCACTATTCACCAAAAAAAAACTTTTCACAAAATAAAGAAACTTTTCCATTTGAAATTTTGATATAATTAATTCAAAATTATGGTTATTTTTTAAAATAAATTTTATAAAATTAGAAAAAATAAATTTTGAATTACGTGCGTAGACATGACTTAACTTCCTTTTAGAAAAAATACTGATTTTTTTAAAACATATCTATTAAATGAATATTATTTTATTTATAATATATATATAATAATAATTTTCAAAATATAATTAGTACTAGTCATAACTATAAATTTAATGTCTTTTTTATAATATTTAACTCCATTACAGTTCAATTAGACTCAGGGTTGTCTATTCCCCAAGCTATCAAGTGATTGAATTTGATGAAATTAATTTTATGGGGTATTTTGGTCGGTTCATCATGTTTCATATGCTATTTAATAAAATATTTTTATTATAAATTTTTTGGGTATTACATTTTTCCCATATTAAATAACTTTCATCCTCAAAATTTCATTTTTGTGCTCTTAACTTAAGGGTTTTAGATTTGAAATTTTCTTTATTGAAAATCCACATCAAAAAAATGGTTAATAAAATATCCACATTATTAGTGAGAAATAGAAGTGTAATAGTCATATATAATAACACATGAAAATATTTATATATTGGAAAACATTGGTTGAAATTAAATACATATATATGTAAGAAAGGAGTAAATAATTTGAAAGATTAATTCAATCCATTGATCACCTGAGAGTGAATGATGAATAGAATGTTAAAGACCTGAAAACCATAAATGTACAATGAATTAAAATTCAATTATATTCATTATATAATATTGAAATTTGAAATTTTTTTTGTTTCAAGAACCTTTTCTTAAGTTTGATTAATTGTCATACTATATAATAATAAAAGGAAATATACATACCTAATAAATATCAATTTCATAAGCACAAATTCATCTTTTGTACGTGCTTTGACCAATTTCCAATTCATCAATACCTCCAAGATATGAATATCCAAAAATTATTTTTTAATTCATAAATAACTAAAATTCATGGTTATTGAATCTTAAGATTCATTAAAGAGTTACATATTATTATATATATCTCTAACTATTTGAAAAATCTAATTTTGTTAGCACATGTCTTCTAATATGATACAGTAATCTATAAACCTCAACAGTTACACTACTATTTAAAAATTAATATTTATTTGTAAATTTTTTTAACTAAAAACAAATACATATTTACTGAACATTATGTAGGCTAGTGATTGTTTGTAAGACTTTGTCATCCTTCAGTTGTGGGTTCAAGCCCCGCAGCCTTTTCAATTGTGTCATGTGGTCATCTAACTTGTATATATTCCTATTTCTAAAACCATATTAATATATTTCTTATAAAATTCAAAAAATCAATTAACCGATAAATACAAAATCAAATATAATATAATACTTAGCGGTCAGTAATACCTTTATTATTAATTCTAAATATATTTAAAGTAATTCTTCCTCAAATAAATCTATCATATATTATACCAATATTTTTTATTCCACTAAACGTTTTCCAAAAATATTCTTAATATTATTTATAAATAACCAAACCCAAATTTCCCAGAGTCGATGCCTTACTTTATTACATTTGTAAAATAAAAAAATAATTATCACACAAATGGACTGAATAGTTAGGTATATTGGAAAAAAATTGATTCAAAAATAAGTTTTACATTACAACATGAAATGAAAAACAATATAGAAACTCTAATGGAAATATCTATAAATACCTAGGCTATCCCTACCAGTCATTCATAATATACATCTAATAATCCTAGGGAATAATAAAACAAAATAATTGTCTGATATTATATTCCAAGTATGGGTAATCAATACAATGGAATTTATTATAAATATACATAAATAATAAATCATATTTAATAACTAAAATAACATTCCATTAAAACAAAATCATGAGCATAATAAGGTAGACATAAAAGTTGATTAAATTATTTCATAAATAATCACAATACAAATAATAATTACCATGGATATTTTACCAGTCAAATAATAACATGGATTATAAATTAATAATTTCACAATAATCGAATACATAATACTAGGCCTCATAACATACCGTCATGGCATCATCCAAGACAACATAAACGGGTATGTCGTCAACCAATACCCAAACTAGTTTGTCTCATAAGAAATTTTAATTGATATAGGGGATATATCTATCCCCACCAATCACTTATGAATTCAAATTCATTCCACATATGAAAATGGTAACACATAGCATAATCATTTATTTTCGAAAACTAGCATATGAAATGTGAAAACATCAATCATAAACCATGAATAGAATATCCACAGAAAAATTGGTCAGAAGCGCATTAATAAAATATGGTATATGGTATAATAATATATCAACCTATATCAATCAAAAAACCCAAAAAAAAGTGTTCCATTATATGTAAATACAATAATAAACCATTAATAAATTATTGATAGAAATTCCATTTTATATATTGAAAGAAGTGTTCTAATGGGAAAAAACATCTATATAAAATCATGTTATAATCATGTTTATAACATAAAATAAATATTAATAAAAAATAAATTATATTTATAGAATAAATTATTTTTAACTGTTGTGAAAAAATATAAAATGAATCCTTAAAATTGAGTCACTTTAGTTCTGCATAAGAGAAAATATAGAAGATTCATTAAAATGGAAAGGCAATATTTTTTGCATAAAATGAGAAAAGAACAAAAATATTTTTACTTGAAAAAAATTATTATTTTAAAACAATATAGGTGCCTTATAACTGATTATGGAATGTACATGAAAATGGGTATGAAATTGGGAAGTTCCCTTTAATCAGGCTTGCTTATTAGGAGGAATTAAAAATAGAAACTATGAAAACATGTTTTTCCACTAAAGAAAATTGAAATTATCTAGATACATGAGTATGGATCATATAAAAAGAATTTAAAATAATTATATAAAAATAAATATGTATTAAATTTGTGTAAAGGGTGAGAAATCATAACCCAAATGAAAAATGGAGGTTCGAGAAGAAACCATTAACTTTTGAATGAAAGTGTTATGAAGTTGTACATAATGTCATAGATAATAAAATTATATTCATTAATAATTTAATTCCGAAACTCTCTAATTTTTTTACACAAATTATGTTGTTTTGAAGTTCAGTTATAACAATTTTATGAGTTATTAGATTCAATTTTGTCATTCAGTAGTGTGTGTTTCTTTGGTTTTCCTGATTAATTTACTTGTATACAAGTATGAAATATCCTGTAAAATTTAAATAGTTAACCGGATATGAAATTATATGATATTAATGAATAAAAATGATATTTAATGGTGTTATATAATTTTTTTTCAATATATGAGGTTGATTCATTAGGTAAATAATTAATGATAACCATTAATATTATTTTCGCATTTTTTCGATCAATACGACTAGTTTTGTATTTATAAATTAATATTATTTGTATATAAAAGTTCCAAAACATTAAATAAGCCATATTAAATTTATTAAATCCTTTGTTACCAATAATTTTATTAACCATCCATTAAGGAAGAATTAAGAAAATGAAAACTCATCATCCATGAATGCGGAAAATCAGCACCTCACAAACAATGTTTACATTTTTAGAATAAAAAGGAGAAGTGAAAATAATTAATGCTATATATCCAATAATAATAATAAAATTAAAGTATATATATAATATGTATGACTTAAATATATTTTTTAATACATGAGGTAAGTAAATGAATAAAAAAATAAAATAAATTGAAATAAAAATAAATGAAAGAAATGTGATTTTACCTCTTCAATTCTTCTCCTTGAGGACCTCCTTATAAACATTTAAATAGTTTTTTGGGTGATACTTACATGACCATGAGGTAGGGTATATGTTTGAGAATGGTTATTGGGGAGAAACTGGATATGAATCAATGCTTTGGAGGAGTGATAAGAATGAGTGGTAGGGGGTGGTATTTATAATAGAGTGAAGAGTTTTTTGAATATTTAATTCATTTTTTGTCATTTAGGCTAAAAAAATGAATAGATTTTATTCAATGACTATATTAATTAAAAATTTAGTAATAGATAGAGATTATGGTGCTTACATAATCAATTACCCATGAAATAGTTTATCTAACATATAATAAATATATACTAAAAATTACCATATTTCACTATTCACCAAAATTCAAATATTTTAAAAAATTCTCAATGAATACCCTAACCATTTTTTGACATGTAGAATTTGAAAATGGAATAAATATTATAATAATATTTTTTTAAATATGAAAATTTTTCTTTTTATTTATGATATTTATTTATTTGAAAAATATTGATTTTAACATTATAAATGTTTTTATAACACTTTGAAAAATAATTAAGGCCTCATAAAATAATCTTATTAACAAAAAAAATATTAATTTATGAATCTAAATTTTAAGATATGTATTATTTTGGAAAATTATTTTTATTATAATATTCTATATTAACATTTATGGTTTACAAAAATTAAAACACTTTGATTACCATTTTTAAAACATTTAATTACTTATAAAAAGTTATAAATATATCTTATTTTCTTTTCTAAGACACTGAATTTTTATTAATACATTACATGGTGAAGTTTCTATTATATTGGCCATAATAATATTCTTAATGATCACAATGCTATTGTAGTGGTTGTGCTTAATTGCATACTACATTTTTAAATTCATTGTTACATGAAGCAAAAAAATCAAAGATATTATATTTTAAAAGAGACATACTCTAAAATAATGGGGTGTTTCATTTTTATACATTCATCACATAAAACCAAAAAGGGGTATTTAACAATTTTAACTTATGGGCAACCTTAAAATCATCTCCCGTGATGGTATCCATGAAAATTTTGTTAATGAATACATATATTATGTTGAAATCATATAAAATCCTTAGATGTTTCATGATTCTTTTAACCCAAATTCTATTGGTAAAAACGTGGAAAATTAAATTATTGAATCCCAATGCATAAATACAATATCTATTTTTTCAAATTATGTCCTTCTTTGGTATATGGATTATCCATTAGAAGAGGGTATTGACATGGATAATTACCATTGTCCCAACATTTAAGGTAAAAAAGATAAATGGATACCGATGATGATATTATTTTACTTCCATCTCACTATTCTATTTTCATCATTAATTCATTACATTATACTCTTATTTTCCAAACATAAATAACATTCTTATTATAAGGAGACACTATCCTAGGTGTCTCTTTCTACATTCCTCAAATGATGTAAATCAAGCCTTATTTCTTCCATGGTCTCAACCACTCTATCTCTTACTAAACTCGACAATTCTCTTCATTGGTGTGTCTAAGAGTTAGTTAAGGTAGAGGTTGTTAATCATATTTTAGGATAAATCATTTTTAATAATCATGTTACCATTCAATCAAATCATCACCCCATTTTTTTTCTATTATTCACCACAATATTAATCCATGCTCTAGGTTAACAAAATTCATTTGGGTTCCATCGATTGACTAAAACAAAAAATAATAGTGTCAAAAATAATACCCATAATGGTAAAACAATATAATAATTTAATGGATGTTAAAATGAAAACACCAATTTTTCAATATAATACACATTAGGTTTAATATAGGAAATTCATTTTCATCATCTGTTCTAATAATTCTTAATAGTTTGTAAAAAAATAAGTTATCCTTGGTATATCCATCATTAGTGTAAATCCATGTGTGCAATAAGGACCGTTTTTATAAAACAAAATTTGTCAATAATGTCAATCGTAATACTACCCTTTTAGTATTAATATTTTTGGTAAGGTATTCTATAACCACATCCATTTTGTTATCCAAATAAAATTATTTTTATAAGAACCCCCGTATAAATGTTTCCCTAAAAATGATAGGATGTTATTGTATACATATTCAAAAATTCTACCATAAAGTGATAGTCCATAATATATTCATTCATAAATAAGGTTTTAGGGATTCTATTAAACTTCATATTATACCATCTATAACAATCTTGACTCGAGAAATCAAGATCTAGTGTGTTACATTATTACATTTTCATAATATATAGCGAATTTCATATAGAATGATAGAATATATTATTAGTAATTGTAAACTAGATATATAGATTATTATAGTTTTACATTTGAAAACAAAAAGTTAAAGATAATTTTTTTAAATAATAATATTATTTATTCTATAATATCCTTTTATATAAATTATTGTACACTAAAAGAATTCATAGGAAAGGAAAATAAATAAGTGTGATCTTAACTTATTATTAAGTGTTATGTATAGTGGAAGCTATCATAAATCAATAAGAATACTGAAAATAGAATGTTAAATACATAGACACACATTCCACTTATATAACTTGAATATAATAATCAATATGAAAATTTAAATAACTAATAATACATTCCATTTAAAAATTATATCATGACAATCATAACTGAATTTCGAATAATCAATAATACAAATAAAATGAATGAAAAAATGTTCCATTTAATCAATAAAATGAGAATGAAATAAATTAGGGGAAAATATAATTGTAAAAAAATCATGTATAATAATATGTAAATTCTCAATGAATTAAATACATAATTATTGTATGTTATGATCTCATGCATCATGAAAATATCTACTATTATTATCATCCTCAAGATAGATTAAAATTGGTGGGTAGATATTTAAAAAACATATAAGTAAGGCTAAAAAACTAAATCATGTCATGATAATACCAATTCATAAAGGGGTTATTTATATATAGGTCCCACTCATATCATCATATCTAAATCAGTCCCCATATAGTGAATAAATGATTGAATTCACTAGTGATATTCCATAACAACAAATATCTATATAGGTAAAAGAATACTGTTTTATCAATATTTTTATTGTAAATCAAACAATTTTCAATATAAAACAATATTTATAGAAAATATTTATTAATTAGAAAATAAGATACATCCATGATAAATAATATTATTTTTTGACTAAATTAAATCTCTAATGATCTTGGGTAAGCGGATACTTTAGGGGGATTCTAACGACTATAAAAATGAATAATGAATGTGAATTTCAATTAATAATTTTGTACAAAAATAATAATCACTCCATAAAATAAATTTGGATGGTATTTGTATGATATATCCCCAGTGTAATTATAGAAAAATAGAATTTCATCTCCGTAATTAATAAAAATACCATAAAACATCATTAAAAACATTATTGAGGAAAAAATCATTTTCTTCATAATAGTATATTTTAAAAATAATGTTTACAAAAATATATTGAATGTTATTTTATTTAAAAAACATCAATCCTTCAAATATAATCTTTACAATATTTATAGTTCATGATTATAGAGAATTCCATACATTTCTTACATGTTAAAATGAAAATCCCATTCACTTTTTCTATAAACATCAATTGAACCTTGTTTGAAAAACAACAAGAATATTAATTTAAAAATTAATAATAGAAATTATAACATTGTCAAAAATTTCAATAATAAATCAAGATAATATTTTTAAATTTTATTTATTATCATTTCTTAAAGACTTTGTTTTGTATGAAATGTGATTTTCAATCTAAGAGAGAAATAATGTCAGATTTCATTAAAATAAATTTCTCTAAAATTTGAAGTGTGAAATAGTATAAATATTTAACTATTACATAAAAACATGATGAATAAACTCATAATAATAAAATTAAATGGGTTTATTATCCAATTATTAAATAATTTTCTTCAATTAAAAATAAAGCATCCCTAATCCCGATTAAAAGTAGATTGTGAAATAAACCCTCACAATGATCGTAATAATGAAATGGGAATTAATAAATTAATTGATTTTTTCTATCAAATTTTTATAATCATGGAAAAATAGAAATATAATATAATATAAAAAAATTAATTACACATTTATTTTCATATAATTTCAATGATAACTAAGATATAATATAATCCAATAAAATTAAATTTAGTTATGATTTTTTACCATATGCTAATATGCATGTCAGATCAACATGGATGGTATAATTAAAATTAATTCTTAATGTAATAATAATGATTAAAAAATCATGTTATTACATGTCGAATTGGAATTATATACATAATATAAATCAAATTATGTGCATAACATTACAATATACCTAAATTTATGAAAATTGAGATAAAGTTATTTACCTCACGCTGCCTTTTACTTGAACATTATTGAACCTCAATAATAATGATTTAAATAATTCTATTAAATATTACCAGAACAATTTTCATATTTAAAATTCCATGTATTAACCTCGTGTAACATTTTCCACCTATTTTATAACAGTAATTAATTTTTTTCATTGTTACGGTTGTAAATTTCCTTATTCTCTCATTTGTGCATTATCTTAAAAGAAAATATTCTTGTGTATATTATATACATCTATAATATACTAAAAGATAATAATTTTAAAAATATCACTTTTCCCTTAGATATATTTTTATAATAATTATTTTAATTTTAATATGGATAATGGATCACATATCCTTACAGAGACGATATGGAGTATGTACGCACATGTGACATTATTATTCCATTAATTGGTGAAAGGGTAAGGATGTGGGCGATATATTAAATTCTTTTTTTGTCAATATAAAGTCATTTATATTAATATATATTAATATATTTATCATTATTACTTTCTATGTAAATATTAAGTGAAAATGATTTAGATCTCTTCGTGAGGTCGTAGTCTGACGTACATAGGAGCAACATTATCTTATTTTTAGAGGAATATAAAGTATGATGGTATATGTGATATTATAATACCATAAGTTTAATAATACCATAAGTTTAATATAAGTTTATTATGTCGCTATTTGTATCCATAATTGAAATATGATTGTGGAAAATGAATTACATTGGTTTTTGAGGAGGTGGTCTGTCGTACATATGATCAATGATTTCATTTCCCATTTGATGGATGGGAAATGGATAAATATTATTACATTAAAATAAAAAAATATTAGTTTATGGTAGATATTGATGTTATTATATTGTATGTTTGAAGACATATTTTAATGTTAGAAAAGATATATTAAATGAAGAATCTTTGTTAGGGCCATAACCTTCTCTAAGAGAAACCCCCTTTAGATATCCTCTTAAAGACCCAAGGGTAGTTATTTTGTGAGGAAAATAATCCTTAAAATGTGTATGTGTATGTTAGGGTGTATTTTTAAGGGTTTTTTGGAGCCAATGGTCATTAGAGGTGTGAATAAGGTAATGGGTTGAGTTCCCTTTTATATGTGGTGAAAGGGAACCCTCTTAGAATATATATAGAAATTTCATAAAAGAATAAAAAATGATAACGTAATTCCAAAGAAAAGTAATTTCAATGGATCTCAGTATCAAATTTTGTTAGGATAAGGTCAAAATATGTCTATAAAATAATATTTCGACAATTTTTATGTCATTTTAGGCCCTTATATTCTTATTATAACCCCAAAACAAATTTTTATTATAAACACAATAACTAATTTTTTTAGTTTCCACTAATAATTTTGATAAAAATAAATTAATAGAACTTATTATATAATATAAATTACGAATATTAAAAATATGGAATCAATTGTTTCATATTAAATTAACAGAAGTAGAAGATTTCAATTTGAAAACAAACATGCATACATGATAAAAAAGAGGGGTTCCAAAGAGATAATAATTATTGGTAAGGAGGGTTTTAAAAACAAAATTCGATATAAAATTGATTACAATGAACTAATTTAGTTGAAATGTAATTTGAATAATTTTTTTCCTTTTAAATATATTATATTTAAAATTCAAATAATAAATTATTTAATGTTAATGGTAGTTTCTAATAAAAATTAATATTTTTCAGTATTCATAAAAAATGATTCTTTTAGGAAAGATACAAAAATATTAACCTTCGGATAATTTTAACATGATGAATTAAAAAAAGGAATTTTATTTTCTAAAATAAATTTTATATATCTATCAGAAATTAATTTCAAATTGTGTGCTCAAAGCAAGACTAGACAATCATTTAAAAAATTATGTTTTCTCTGAATGTTTTTCTTTTCAATTATTATAATTTTATTTATAATAAATAGATCATAATAATTGTAATAATTGAGTCATTAATATTTGTACCATTTAATTTATCGGATTTTATATGAAGGTATATTATATTATGGTTAATTTATCCAAGGGGTTGTGTATTCCACAAGATCTAGAAGAGATTATATTTACAAAAGTATATTTCATGGGTTGTTTATGCTCACTCTTGCGTTTCACATATTCTTTTGAACAAAATTTTATTATTATAGAGTTTAATGGTTTTTAATTATAAATTAATTAACCTAACTATATTGACCCATAGGCAGTGTCATAGTTTATTAGGTTGGTATAATATATAATGAATCACTTCCCAAAGAATTGAATAAATTAGAAAACTTGGTAAACTAGATATATAATGATTCACATATTACATTTGAAATATAATATAATTTTTTTTGAATAATGTCTTTCCCTATATCATATTATTTCATATAAATCATAGTACACTTTATGGATTATTAGTAGTGTAAATAAAATAATTATGAGGTCAAATACTAACAAAATGCTTCAGTATAACAAAAGTTATCATGGATCAATATTCATACACAACATGGATGTGTAAACAAATGAAAATACATTGTTTTTAAAAATAATGAATATTAAAATCAATATGTAAATGTAAATAAGTAAACCAAAATTACATTTAATCAATACCATGACTATCACAACTGGAGATGTCCTAATTAATATAGAAAGGGAAATTACTGAAAATACATGGAATTTAATGAATAAACTGAGAATAAAAAATCCCAAATATAATATGATTATGAAATCATTATAGATAAAAATAAATAAAATAGAAAATTTTTAAATTATTAATTACTTTACCTCATGACCCCAATAATCCTGAAAACATCTACCTCTAAAACCATTCTCAAGACTGTTTAATACTGACGGGTAGGTATACACCAAAAAACAATATGACTAAGCATGTCTAGATTAATTGCCTCTTTATGTTGCTAATATATCAAGGGGATATCTATTATTGGACCATAACTATTTTTTCATGTCTATGACATTCCTCGTGTACTGAATAATCGATAAAATTTATGAATTGTATGACTTATAAACAAATATCTATGCTGTGTAATCAATAAATATTTATTAGTATTTCTATTGTCAATAAAATATTGTTCAATGTTAAATAACTTATGTAAAAATGTTATATAGTTTATGAAATAATTATATCCAAGATAAATAATATAGATATTTATAGGACGTTTAATTTCCAATTATAACATAACATTAAATACATCAATTGAAATTAAACTGTTAAAAAAGAGTCACAAGGTGAAAATAAATATAATCATTGGTCAAAATAATCATAAACCATATAGTGGAAAATTAATTATTATATAAATATTACATATACCTAGTAAATTATTTTTAATGTACATTTTTTTTAACATTGATGAATAAAAATACCAAAAAATTATACTTAAAAATAAAAATGACGAAAATAAAATTTTCATTTTGGAAATAAACGTTTAAAATTAAATGAAAAAATTAGTAAATAAATTAATTTGAAAATGAACTGTTAAAATATAATGTAATATTAATTAATTGAGTGTTCATGATGGTAGAAAATATCATATATTCCATACATGTTAATAGAATGACTCCTTTCACTTTTTAGTAAAATCCAAACATGCATTATTTAGAATATAACATGAACAATCTGTTAAAAATAGTTGTAAGAAATTAAATATTATATAATAGTGTCTTTAAATAATAATTTTGAACATTTTTAGGATCATTTTTTAAAACACTTATATAAAACATGGTTTTGGAAGAAATATTTGTTTTGTCAAAAGAGAGAAAAAAAAAACGATTTTACTAAAAACATTTTCTCAATAATTTTAAGTACCAATGAGTTGGAAAATTTTTCTATTAGATGAAAAAACCATAGAAACTATAGTATAATAAGATTAAATGTTTTTATTATAAACTTATCAAATAATTTCTATAGATGGAAAATCAAGTATATAGAATCCCGATTAAAATTAGGTTGTGAAATAAACCGTTATAAAGATCCAAATGATGGATTGAGAATTAATCAATGAATCAATTATATTTGAAAAATATAGATAAAAATAAAATAATTGGAAATATAACATAAGAATTTTAAATTAATTGAACATATAATCATAGAAAATAAGATACATTAATGAAGAAATACAATTTAATGATAATGAATTAATTTATAAAATTTATTTCCACTTGGGTAATTTTTATGTAAAACAAAATTGGATGATATAATTCATATTTAGACATAAAATAACATTAATTATGACGGATTTAAGATGTTTAATGTAAAAACGAAATTATTCACACCATATAAAATAAAATAGGAGCATAACATTACAATATTTCCCAATGAATGGAAATTGAGTCAATGTTTCTTACTACATGGAAACGTTCAAATAATATTCCCATAGATGAATTAATTATAATTTAAACATTAAATATCCTTAATATTGAATTATTCATGAAATAATTTAAAAAAAGGTTGTATGTACACCATATAAAAGAATTTTGTTTCATAAAATTACAATATTCGTGAATAAAATTAAATTGAGATAAAATCAATTACCTCATGCTTCTTTTTGGTTTAACATGATTTTAAATCCTATATAATGGTTTTAATAATGTTATTTATTAATATTAAAAACATATTCATATTTATAATTTCATATAAGATCATATTATATAATTTTACCACCCATTTTTTGAAAATATTTCATTAATTTTGTTCTTTTGGTGGTTAAATTCCTTATTTTATCATTCATACCTTTTCATCAAATTTAAAAATATTTATCATATTATATAGTTTCATAATCTATATAATGATATTAATTTTATGAATATAATTTTTTTCATTTGATAGTTTTATATATTCATTATTTTAATTTGAACATATATAATTGATCCCATATCTTAGCAGAGACGGTAAGTCGAACACATACAACAGAGAAATTATTACTTCTTTAGGAGGTTAAAGGTTAAATAAGAGAGTGGAATGTTAATTTTAAGGAATAATAATAGTTTCATATATATTAAAAGAATTTCATAAATTTATTCTTATAACATTCTATCTAAATATTATGTGAGAAATGAATCACATCACTTCACGAGGCAGCAGTCCACTGTATACATGAGTGACATTATCATATTTTAACCAAAATAGAAATTAGGAAGTTATATGTGATATTATAATTCCAAAGGTATAATAATATCAGAAATATAATAAAAATGTGTCAGGTTAATCATTATATTAATCATCTAAGGGTGGTAATTGGAAAATAATCACACCCAATAGCGGGGCGGTATGCCACCATTTGCACAATCGATGATGTAATTTCCCATTTTACAGTAGAGGATATGGATAATTATTATTCCACCAAAGCAATAAAATCCTATTATATGAGATATACAAGTGTTATTCTATATTATATGTTAACACGTAATTTAAGTTATTATAATAAGATAGAAAATGAAAGATATTTTGTAAGATAATTACATTCCCTATGAGAAACCTTATTTAGATATCTTCCTAAGGACCCTAGGGATTACATTTTTGGAAGAAAAGAGGATCTAAATTGTCTCTAAGGATAAATGGGATGGATTTCATCATGTTTTTTTAAGATAATCTAATTGATATGTTTTTATAACTAAAGGGATTGAGTTCCACTTTTTAACATCGGATAGGGAACCCTCTTAGAAATTACATGGAAATTTCCCAAAAGAATTATAATAATGGTGACATTACCTAGAAAAATGATTCTAAATAAACATATATTAT
The DNA here is from genome assembly GCA_963277665.1 of Viscum album. Classification (NCBI taxonomy): domain Eukaryota; kingdom Viridiplantae; phylum Streptophyta; class Magnoliopsida; order Santalales; family Viscaceae; genus Viscum; species Viscum album. Next base: position 153,458,485 of record OY728157.1, read on the forward strand.
AATTTGGAATGGATATGGTTTATATATTTCTATCCCATAATAGTGTTTTAAATTTTTAGGTAATTTCAACCCATATCATCTTAGTTTATCTCCTAGTAAAACCATTTTTATATTAACCATGAAATTAATTTATACTATTTTCACTATTTTGTCTAAATAAAAAATAACTGTAATTTTTAAATAATAAAAAATATACTGATTCAAAAGTTAGAATATATTTTTTCTATTTAAAATTACATAATTATAACAATTCAATTTATAATTTTTCTGGTAGATGTGATGAAAAAGTGGATTTCCAAGGAGAGAATTATCATAATTATAGATGGTTTTAATTTCAATATTAAACATTAAATTTATTAGAACGACAAGAAATTGTTAAATATTAATATATTTGAACTTTTTTTACATTAAAACCAATTGGAAATATAAAGTTTCCTAATAAATTATTTAAATGAAATATTAATTTTTTATAAAAATTAGTAATTATCTATATTCATTGAAAGATGAAAATTTTAATAAAAATCCCAAATCATCACCCTATGAATATTTAAAAAATTTAATTAAATTTATTATTATATGAGGTACATTTTCAAAACTCAATAAAAATTTAATTTTGAATTACATTCCCAAAGTGCGACAAAACTGTATTTTTTCTAAAATACATTTTTTATGAAAATGATTATTTTAGATGATTATTATTTTATTTATAATCAATATATATAGATAAATTTCATAATTTATTAAGTACAGTTTATACCCAAAAAATTATTTTCGGTTATAATGGTATTCATATTATAGTTAATTTATACTTGGGGTTGTGTGTTCTAGAAGCTATCAAAGAGGAAAAAAAATCATGAAATATATTTAATAGGTTGGTTAGGATATGTGTTTAATATCACATATGATAGAAAATACAATGTTATCTTCTAGAATTTCAGGGTGTTACATATCATATAGTCCACTCCACCAACAATAAACTCCATGATCTTGGTAATTTTAACTGTACTAGTCCTTCTAATTGTGATTTGAAGTTATTTTTCCATGGATTTTATTATTAAGTGAATGTTATACATACATAGTACAATGGAAATGATTTAAATAAAGATCCTACATCAATTTATAAACCCTAGTATTTGAGTTTATTTTACCTAGAACCATCATAGAGAAATAGTGAATGTACATCAAGATTACAAATGAGGTTTATAGTTATACTACATAACCATTAAAAGAAAAGAAATCACCTAGATAAATGATAAAAAAATAATTTTGAGAAGAGTCTTATAAAGAACAAAAAATATGATCCTGTTAACACATATATTGATTTTTTATCTTATTCTTATTTTTCTTTGTACAATAGAGATGTTTGTTGAGAGATTTGATAAATAACAATGATGATAGTATAAGAACATCCCTACTCGTGTATATTCTCTTCAACACCACACAAAAAATATATGCATTAAAAAGATCTATTTTAATCAAACCTCACCAGATTCAAAAAACCATAGGTTAGAATTTAAATTCTACATGTCCTTTTCTTAGTGATTCCTCAAAAACATTATTTACCAATAAATTATACATGTTATATTTTATGATTTGGTTAATTATAGAATATGATAACCATTTCATTACCAAAATAGTTGTAATCTAACATTTAACGAATGCACAATATAATTAATTTCCATTGAATTTACACCACCATTAATAAATAGTAGGTCTTAGATGAAAAAGCTGATTGCAGTTCACCATGTTACAAAATTTATTATATTTTAATTCGCATATACAAAGTGATCCACATATCCATTTTTTATGCAACTAATTTTATCCATGTTTTTAAATTTATAGATATATTCCTCATGTAGTATTTTTATCACATTTCCATATTAGCCATGTATCTTGGTCTCTTCACAATGGATTTTTGATCATGTATTTAATTTTTATATAGCCTAATGTATTACATATCTATTTAGAAATTTGTATCAATTATAAACACATATCCAAATCATGAAGTATATTAATCCATGAAAACAATCCACCATATCCTTTGATATATGTGTTCTATTGTTCATGTTAGTAATTTATCAATATAGGTGATTTGTATAAAGTAGATTTTGCGATGTAGATGTTTTACATAGGTGTTTCCTTCAAATAGTTTATTTCTTGACATATCTATTTATCCAAATAGTTGAATGTCTCACGTAGCCAATTTTTCATAATTCATAAAATTTTTATCAAATTTATAGAACTCTTGTATCTTAAAACTTTTAGATAAAATAATGATATAACATCGAGAACACAAACGATAAAAATCATCAAAAACCTATGTAATAGATTAGTGATCAACAAAAGATAATGTTCATGGGATATATTGAGAGAACATTAGTCGTCCAATTAATATATGATATTATAATGATATATATTTTTCTATTATTAGACTATAAGAAATCTAAATTTTATATATAAGGGATTAGAGTACCTACAAATCAATTTGGGAATAAGGTAATGGTTCTTCATCATTTTATTATTTCATTGAGATATGATTGATGTTATAAATCTATTTAATTTTATGTTTTGTTATACTACCCCTTTTATATATTTTATATCGTCGATCATTATTATTCTTTTGTATTTACTGCTAAAATTCAAAATTTAATCTAAAATGTTTTGATTCAAATGATACCAAAATTCGAATAGTTCCTTATTTCACTTTTTTTTATATGAGACATATTCCAAATTCAAAACATTTTTCTTTATGTTTTGTACAAACAACCAATTTATTTTTTTATATTATGAGTATAATTATAAATAAGTCATTTAATGGTTTATTTGGTGTTATTTCAGTCATGGTTGTAATGATTCCAAATTTACCACAGTGGTAACGGTTTTATGTTATAATATAACATCTTAATTATATTTCAAATAATTATAAAAATTAGGAAAAATTAAATCAATAAGAGGTATGATGAATGAAACATTGATATTCTAATTATATGTCTTATACATTGAAAACAAACATCGCATCCAATTAGGTTGAGTTATCTCAGTTGAAACACAACACTCAAGCTCACCCATGAGAACCAAATAATTTACACGAGTTTCTAATGAATAATAGTATCTTTTCCTTGACATGATCTAAAAAATTTTGATATAACAAATACAAAATAAAAAAAATTTGGTATAAAAATATTTGATTATATCCATCACATTAGTAGTATTAGAGTTATATGATAGTGAAAGTCATTTTTACTCTAATAATACAACAAAAAAGAGTTTTGAATAATTAAAGAGACCTCCACTAACAAGTTTCAACACCTCCTCTATGTGATACAATATTTTATTCACAATTTCACTCATATAAGTGATTTATTATTCAACTATTTATTAAAATGAATATTGTGAACCATTTTATAGGATTTATTTTTCAAAAATTGTTTGTTAGGAACTTCTTCATCTTATAGCTGTTAATTAAAAATTTCTTGGTTTGGAATATGACATTTTCATCTTGTGTGGTCTTCATCCAGCACCCCACATCTAATAAATATCTATTAAGTACACTTTTTTTAATATTATAAAATTATCTCTAAATATTATCTATTAGAACCACTCTTGTTCAAAAACATCATTCCAATAAACTTTTATCCTTTTATATAATATTAGTTGCTATTAAAATTAAGGGATCATTGTGAACTAAAAAATTTAATTTTCTTCTTGAATAATTCATCAACTAATATACATCAAATCCCTTAAATAAATTGGATTCAACACAATCCATAAAATCGTTCTAAAAATATAAATGATAATAATCATTATTTTTTCATGAAATATCACCTATAATCTAGATGTTTCCTTCATGATTATTAAGAAATTGTATTTACTTCTATGAATATTCAAAAAAAATTACATTTAAAATACTTTGTAAAGATCCACTTACCTCAATCTGGTTCCTCGTTGTATGAAATCCTTCATAAAATATTGATACTTCCATTAATCCTTGTATATTTTCCTGGTCAGGATATTTTTGGGTTTTTTATGTCTAGAACATTCAAGGATTCCCTTTTCAATAACTATTTTTAGAAAACAATATCATATGAAATCATATAACATATTTCAAGGAATATATATCTCTAAATGTCTAAAAATATTCACTTGGTTTTATTACATATATTTTATTCGTAAAAAATCCACCATCTAATGCTCTACTCGATATAAACTATTACATATTCTATTTAGGATTCTCCTTAAATCAATTTAAAATTATTTTTATAATTCGGTTGAACACTCTTAGGTAATTTTCATGGAAACCTCTTTCTAGATAACTCTTCCTTAAAAAAGTTTTTTTGAATCCTCTCTCTAGGAAACATCAGTTTCGTACAATTCATTCATTTGAAAAAAATCATTGAGAATCATTAATATCATATAATAATCAAGATGTTTGGTACTTTATGGAATTTAAAGGTATCACATGATTTCCATTTTCTGAATAAATCAGTTTTATGTCAATATGAACATTTTTAGACAATTTTTTTTCTCACATTCCATATGATCATATCAGATATAGTCATATTTCTCTATCTAAAACACTCTATCAAAGAATATAATAATAATGTGTCAACCTTGTTATGTAATTTAATTATTAAAAATTATTAAACCATAAAAAATAAATTTTTTAAGATAAAAAGGATCTTCATTAGCTTATAAATTAATCAAAACCTATTTTTCTCTACAATCTCCAACTCTATATTTTTTTCAACTAGGAAAAAAAATCACAGATACTCTGAAACCTTGGATATAAATCACCATCAAAAGATTATAATCCTATTAGAGTGAGCTCATTATTGGAATCAAGAATCATTGAATAATATTAAAATTATATCCATAATAGGGTTATTGGAAATAAATCTATACTTTTTTAAAACATCAACATCTAAAAAAAATACTCCATTATGTAAAGATTGTGTTACCTTGTTCACTTAAAAAAATTAAATAAGTTCACACATACTATCATCAAGGATTTCAATTTTTAATAAAATAATCCTATTAATATATACTCCCTCTAAAATTGGTAAAGAAATTATAAATTTATTTAGTGTTATTTTTCTTGTTTGAAAATAATATTTAATGAAAGGAAGATATTAGGGATAACTATCACCAAACATAGCCTTGAAAATAGTAAATTTGAATTCCCATAATCAACCATAGTTTCTAAAATATTTATTTTAAAAATAATTTCATAATGATATTATATGTCTACTACTTTATAGGTAAAAACTCCATATATTTTTTTTCTCATTCCAATCATTATTTCATAAAGTGATATTTTCTATTAATATTTTCATAGATATGTTTTCATCCACCTTAATTAGAGTTTTTCTTGATTGAAAACTATATACTTAACTTATACATTATTGAGAGTGATAATTTTTCTTGTATTCCAACTTAAAATAATTTCATGGAGAAATAAAACTCTATATTATATGGATATTCTATCATCAGCACAACCTACATAGACTGCATTTGTATAACCAAAAAAATTCAACTATACCTTTCTTTTATAGTTCTACCATAATGTATAGATCCTTTAATTTTTATAGTATTTTTTTCTAAGATTTGTTTCTATGTTTTAGTTCACTTTGAAATCTAGGATGTAGGGTGACAAAATAATTCTTGTTTGGTCTAGAATATCTTAATTACAGATGGATCCCCCAAAATTTTCTAAATTAATTTTGATCAACACTCCCTACATATTTATCTTTAAATGTATGTTTTTACTTAGAGGGGGAGTGGAAATAGGCTTCCAACCATCCATTCAAAATCATTTAAGAAATTACATAGCATATTTTTATTATAGAAAGAAAATGGGATCCTTCCTACATATTTTTTCGAGACAAGAAAATAATAAATTTCTCCAAATATATATAATTTAAAAATCATATTAAATTCACCAGAAAGTCATGCATATCCTTTATTCCCTATAAATATTATATCCTCAATATAATAAATTATAATAAGAGAATCCTCATTATTTTTTACATATGTTTTTATACACTGTTAAATTTATATATTTAAGACTATTTTATAATTAATCTATCTTATAATACTAGTCTCGTATGTATTTATCCATCCTTAATAAAGAGTAATTAAATATATACACATAGTTATCTTCATTTAATATTAATAAATGAATGATATTTTAATATATATTTCTAGCTCCCCATTATAAAAATAATTTTGATGTTCATTTGTAATATCCTATATCTCATTTTTATATAAATAAAATGAATTATTTTAATGGTTTCAAATATATTTATTAGAAACAACTTTATCATTAAATTCAAGGATTTTAACATATGAGATCTTTAAAAATCATTTTTTCTTTATTTCTTATCACATTACCAAATTTATTCAACTTGTTCCTTACAACACACTTTGTTCCAATAAAATATTCAAATTTAGTTTTGGGAACATGATCCCATGTCTCATATTTCACAATCTGATCTAATTATTCAATTATATCATCAGTCTACTCTTATAGATTCAAAGCTTCGTTAATATATCTTGGAAAAACCTATGAAAACAAATAGTCTTGTAAAAAATCCTTGCTGTTACTCGGGTTTAAAACTGATTACCATAAAAGCTAATGATATTTTGGAAGTTCAAATGATTTTTTTAGTGGGTGATATAAATGTAATTATTACCCTTTGGTTAAAATTATTGATTAATTATCTTCATATTGTATGTAATCTTGACCATCAATTCTGTAAGAAATAATTTAATGTTTTTTTAACAAAAATTATTTATCTATGAACCCACTTATACCTATAGCTATCTCTGAAATCTTCCTATAAGTATAGTCGTATTATTTTAAATCTATTGTGTAAACAATAAAAAATTTTATTAGTTATATCACTTTCAATATCTACCATTAATATGGTAGATTAGAAAGATACCATCAACACCTCTTTAATCTTGTATCCTAAGATTCACTACTTTGTCATTGATAATTCATGGGCTAATGGACACCCTTGAGTATTCCAAACACGAGTCTGTTTGTAACGCCTATTTAATGGAGGCATAACATAATTTTTTATATGGAAAAAATGATTATAATTTTGAAATGATCCTCTAATAACTTGTATCCAAAGGATTTGAAATGTTTTAAGTTTACTCTGTATAGTTCGATCAATTATCAATCAAAAATATCTTCTTTATAATTGTATAACCATTCATTTTTTCTGAGTATGATGCATGGATTTAATTATGAACGCTATGATTTTAAATAAAATTTTACAACATTTATTTTTGTGATTATAAACATTATCATCTCGATTATTCTTCATGGAGTATTTAAATTCATTATCAATACATCTTTATAAATTCTTAAACTAACAAAGATCCTATAATTTAAGTTACAAAATAATAATACATGTAATAAGATTTAAATAACTACTAATTTAAATAAAATATAAATCTCAACTTTCCAATTACATTCTCATTGGCCCACTTAACTAGTTTTTTACAATCACGCTGAAATGACATGATCCTTGAGAATATAAAACATAAGAAAATTTACCCTGATTATTTTTTACCTTTTTACAATGTTCCTATAATAATCTATTTTAACAAACATTAATATCTTATAAAACTACATCATTTCATTCATCAAAAAGGTTTTAAATAATCAGCAATTGGTGTTTAATATAAAAATTAATAAAGAAAATTTGTATTTCAAATTTTATTTTCTATTGATGAAATTTACAATGCCTTTAATTCTAAGTCACTCCTCATTTTCAAATCTCAGGAGACCTTATTTATGTTTTCTATTATTTTATAACAAGTTAAAATCTATAGTAACATGTGAATAACACCCACTATCTAATATCAAATTTAATTTTTCTAATATGGGTTTGAGATAATTTTCAATAACTACGGAATTTTATTTAACTTTTTACTTGTCTTCATTATGATTTCATGATTAATAATATTCTCTTTATTTTTCTAGTAGCATTAAAAAACATCATTCAACAAGATGTTTAATACGATCACATATTTGAAGAATAGTTTCTCTTAGTTGGAATATATTTTTAGCATTATAAATATTTTTTCTAGTCTAATTTATATAATTTTTTATTAACTTCCCAAAGCATCCACTTTACTAAAAATATTTATAGAAATTATATTTTCCATTATAACCAGTTTGTTGTCCAAAATTGTGTATCTGTATTCAAACATATTTCCAACCATAAACCTGAGAACCATATTATAAAATAAAATTTTTATATTATCCTGACATATTCTAGTTCTATTTTGTATACTTATCATCATTAAAATTTCCTCATATTACAATAGTTTCAAAATTGAAATTTAATTTCTCAGAAATTCGAGAATTTTGGAATTTACATTTTCTATATAGATAAATGGTCCTCTTGAATTTTCTATTGTTCCAAACATCATCCGCCATATTTATTACCATTTAGGATAATAATTGCTTATCGTTCTGAGATTTAAAATTCATTGAGTATTCATCAACTATCACAATTGAATTTTGGATGTGTGAAATTCAATTTTTAGATTAAACTATTTTCTACTTTTTAGGGCCAAATTATTTCTCCTTTACCCTCATAATTTCTTCCAAAATAATTTTTGTGACATTTTTATTCATCTAGAAACATATTTAATATTTTAATTTATTTTAACAATCTGGAATCTTATTCTACATAAACTATTTCTATTTTATCAAAATGTTAGCCATAATTTTTTATCTTCTTGTTTACCATCTTGTTTACCTGTTCATGTTTAGAAATTTTTGAAATAAATTAATTCAATTTTTTTGATTATAAACTTCTATTGAGTTATCTCTTTTCCTACATATGATATTTTACTTTCACCACATGGAAAAATCACATAATTCACTATTAAAATGAAAATAAATATTAGCACTATCCTCCGTGGAAATTTAATCTTCCACTTTACTATCATATTCAATCAGAAATATCGATGAAAACAATCAATTTTTTAAATTTAGATAAATTCATAAAATTTATTTTGAATTTTAATTTTATTTTTCTATATTCTTATTAAATTATATTATTTTCTCTCCATAGATTTAGTCACTATGTTTATCATACTTTAACCGTGGACAATTTTGGGAATTTTTTTCAATTGATCAATAATTAAAAAATTAATGGTTAATTTTAATTAAACTTACCTATTAGATTTTTAATACTATGGAATATTAATATAAGAATTTATAATTTTATACTGACATTATCTTAAATGTTAGATTCATTGACTCTATCCTCATAGATAACTTTATTATACATTCCCTTATTTAGTGTTTTGAAATAGATTTCTTGATCATAATTTTACCCATTCCCAATAACATTTTCTATCCTCATTTAATATGTGACAAGGTTACTATATAAATAATCCACAGAAATAGTTTTGGGATCTATATCGTATTATTATGATACATTGACATAAAATTTGTTAGGAATAATTCTTATAATACTTTCTACAATACTAAAATCTTTATATTTCACACTAAAACATTTTATTGTACATAAATTTTCATTAAACATTATGAATAACATGCTAATTGGGCAAAAATTTCTCATATTTAGACCATTATACATTAATACCAATATTTTTTATCTTAATTTATTCACTTTTATATTTCTTTTATTAATATTTTTTGTCTTGTCCCAAATTTATTTGGCTATTATAATTCATCAAAAACTAAGAAATTGAGTTTCAAATACATAAGAGATTATCTAATTTATAACTCTTCCATAATTTTCTAAATTCTTCTTATAAGTTTCTATTAAGAGATTTCCATAAATAAGTGGAGTTAATCCATTTGTATATGATTCATAAACCTAATATCCAATGGAAAAAATATAGGGAATCATATTTTCCTTCTTGATAAAATATTTTTCCCATTAAACATAGGACCCCCATTATTTTCAACTTACTTTTGACTATCTATGGAATCCTTATTCTTAAATATCTATATAGACTATAGTAAAAAAGGGGAACCTATCTTATCATACAAATTTAAAGGGCCAGTTAGATTTTTTTTTGTCATTGGGGGGATCAGTGATATTATATTATTATTATTTTATCTTTTAAATCAACCTTATCCTCTTATTAGAATGAATTGAATCAGCTAATACAAAACACAAAATAACACCCATGATAATAAAGTAATATAATATCTTTACTACTCATTTAGAGTATCTAGTCCTAAGAATGATCTAGAAAAAATATGAGATCACACATCCACAAGAGAAAAAATAGTTATTTTTGTTTAAAACTAGTAGGGTATTTCCATCAATTCAATATCACAAAATTTCTATGACAGTGCATATACTTCATTTAAAAAAATTATTATAAAATAGAATTTATAAAAACAAAATAGAAAATAAAAAATAGTTATTCGCACATCATAAATGTGATGCTAATGTTTTCTTAAACATTTAATCATTTTTGTTTGTTATTCATATATTATTTCTTCTACAATAGTTTGCATGAAATTTTAAAAACCATCATTTTTGAAATACATTGGTCAAAACATCTCTTTATAATACATGATTATTTAAAAATAATTTTCCAAAATATAACTTATTCATTTCTTACCCTTTTTATTTAAAACCACATGTCTTGGGTTTCTCTTTTAGTACTTCTCATTGCATTACCTGGTTTTTGATAAAATGATAAAAGGATATATTAAGATACTAAGTGAAAACCAAAGTTCTTCAACAATATGTTTGCAATGAACTCGCCCCATTTATATAAACATATATTCTTATGGAAATAAGGGAGGACTTTGAGAATGAAATTTCAATTTTCTACTCAATTAATTCTTCTATTAACAATCTTCTAAACCTCTAAATAAATTTTATTCAGTATACTTCATAAAAACCTTCCAAAAATATACGCATCAATGATCATCAATTATTCTTATGTACTCAGTATGATTCATGATATTTTCTTTTATGATTATAGGGGAACCTATATTCCAATTAAATAATAATTATTTATATGAACATAAAAATTCTATTTAAAGATCCTAAAACCTCCATTATGGTCTTCATCATATGATCTTATTCATTTAGAAGTGATCAACCTAAAAATAATTACATATTTCATCTGTTCAATATATTTTGGGATTCTATATTAAGAACTATTAGGGTTTAACTATATAAAAATCTATCTGAAAAACTCTATTTAATGTATCTTTTTGAAAAAAAAGTATTAAATAATATCAGGAATATTTTATCAATTAATAAATATCAATGATGTAATAAAATGATTTACTTTATTCTGATTCACATCATTACATCTCAAAACAAGATCAACATTGAATCCTCCACTGATCATTCTATTCCCTTTATTCTAATACAATTTATTCCTCTATTAATGATTCAGGTTTTCTATAATATAGGAAAACTCTATTACTAAAAAGGTTCTAGAAATATCTATTTAGAGAGTGTAGTTAGAAATCATATATCCATAAAACCAGATGTTCATATAATTTATTCCTTCGAACAGAATCAACTAGAATTATAAATTCCATAGATTAATTTTTATTTTTATTTCCTTTATGATAAAAAAGAATAACATTTTTTCCTTTATTCAAAAAACACTCTCCAATATTCTTTAGATAATTTTCAACCAAATTATAGGTCTTACAATCTATCAGGACATCTAAGTATGATAGAGTTACTCAAATCAATCAATAAAACATTTTCTAAAAACATCATAAATATGGCCAAAAATTTTCATGTTATTTTTGTATTTATATAAAAATACAAGACCATAACGGGTCTTTATTTCTATTAACCATATTATTTCTGTCTTTGGAAATCACTCCAAACCTCTTGGTCTCAATTTTTTTTGATTGAATTTATGCTGATGATATTATAAATTCAATATCTCCCAAATATTATCTATTTTATTATCCATTGTTTATTTCTTGTAACTATAAATTTTCGATTCATTTTCCTCTCTCAATGTACTAAATTTTTTGATTTAATATCTTATAGAAAAACAATTATTTCTTTTTTGGTCAGGAATGTTTTTACTTCTATCATCATTGTTTTAAAAAATTTATTAAAAATGTTTTCAGTTTTATCCAATTATTTATTAATGTAAATTTTACCTATTATTATATTTTTATAAAATCTATTAAAAGATATATTTTTTCACTTTCTGAATGTGGTTCTTTTTTACCAATGATGTGAACTAAATATTTTTTTTTAAAATATACTGCATGAATGAATTTTCCAACCATAATGAATACTCCTAACATTGAATATCAATTTAAAAAATATCATGGATATTATTAAGGAAAATAAGTCTCTAATACTTAGAATATTTTTATATTTTAAAGTAGTGAGTTTGGAGTGAAATCTTTTTTCCTTATGAAATATTCTAGTGATAATTTGAATTTATTTTACGCTATATTAGTATCCATTGATGTTACATATTTTTCTAGGGATATAATCTAGTGATAAAATATATATTAATTATTTAGTTTTTTTATTATGGTCATGAAATATTTTTAAAATCAACTTTTTTCCAAGGGTTATGTTATGATAAAATATAAAATGTTTTCATTATCATTTAAAATATATATCAATAGATTATATCAATGTGATGGGTGGGACTATTATAATCACCAATGTATTAGGTAAATATTATTATTTTTGAAATAAAATTTTGTAATTGTGGTTATCCAAAGCCCCAAAATTATACAAAAGTGGTTAGATAAAGACCTACAAGGGTAAAAATGAGTTTATCAAGATCTTATAGCTGATACCTGGGTGGTTATCCCAATCTAAACATGGGATGAATATCTTCATGGGAATATTTGATTTAGTATTATTATAATTATTATTATGACACAATGTATTCTACTATTTTATGGCCTGATAATATGGTATATTTGTCCTCTCACAGGGTATGTTCTTTCCAATCCAATAAATTTTTGTGTATTTTCCAAATAATAGTTTTGAAGGCTAAGTGTGAACAAAAACAATTAATCCAAATACTATTCTTAAGATAACCCATAGTAGCTCAAGACACCAAGAAATTCCCCTACCTAGCATCTAGATTGATATTTCGAGCCTCCCACATCACATAACAGCTTGGCTAGATTTCCCATGCATAGATCCACTGGACAAGTATTGATGATAATCAACATACCCTCTCAATCATCCAAATATGAATTCCCATGTGTTGTTGAATTCTTCCTACTCTGAAACCTCCTCTGGTGCTGATCCCTGAAAAGATACTGGTAACATCCACAAAACAAAAAACAAAAAAGATCGCAATCCAACAAAATTCCTTGTACTAAGACAAAAAAACACAAACCACTTAAAAAATAAATAAAAATGTAAATCTAAAACTTTTTCCTAACTCCAACTCAAAAATCAATTCATCGAGAATGGAATCCACCATAATTTATCGACTCCAATGCCAAAAAAACATGAAAATGGAACTACAATTCAATGAAAAACATCAGTTTGTACCACATATCTCATATGTATATCAGACCAACCAACAAAAACCATACACAACAAATTACATTAGCAACCAAAATCCTCCACTACCAGGACAAGAGCTAGGGATGCCTTCTGGGAAACCTTGGCCAAATGAATGAACTTCCAAGAGCATTATTGAAATCGATGTAGCTGACCAACTGAGAGAGTAGCGATGGTAGTGTGAAACCAGAGAAAAAAAGATTTATATAGGGATTTAATGGAGAAGAAACCACAAGAACGAGCCCAAATAAACAGAGCCTCTAGAAACATCAACGGTCGGATGACCAACACATCCCAAATCCTCCGATAATTCCCTCACATCCACCTACTAGAAGAAAAATGTTGGTTCTTGAGTCCATAAAAATGGTTGGATCTGGAAAGGGCTTCAATATAGAGGTAAAAGCATGACCATAACGATTAATCCTCCAATCATATAAACACCTAAAAACCAGAAGAAGAATACTAAGAATCCAGATCACACTTGAAGTTGTGCGAATGAAACTGTAAGATATACGAATAGTGACACCTAAAAACCCTAGTTGTATTGTGAGTTGTCATATCATTTAAGACCACCCAAAATGGGAACACAAATATAAGAGGCTGTCACTAACCACATGGCACCGTGAATGACCAAGGAACCCTATCTGAAATGTCATCTCTACGTGGAAGATGACGAAAATGGGAATGCCACGCAAAGCTAAAGAACTGATCCCTCACCACTGTGAATAAAAGAAACCACCCCGTATGAACTGTGATGCCCGCAAAGAGAGAGTAAGAAAAAGATAGTGGTGTCCAAAGATGGAAGGAATATAATATGAGAGATGAAGTGAATCCATTATAGAGGATTCTAGGAGGAATCCCTAGAAATCGATACTCTAAGAGATAGATAAACTCTTGAAGAGTACACCACAATCTCAAAACCCATTCCTTGTTATGTACTTTGATTCTCTTAATATTCATATCTAATGAATATCCAGGATTTATAAAACAACTACTGATTTTGATATGTGAATTTGTTGGAAATAATTTAAATTTTTATGTTAATGTTTCCATACCCTTATTCTCATTATATGTTAACATCTGATCCTTAAAAAATATTTACCTTTTTATCTTTACTAAGAATATGAGCTCACAATTTATTAGGTTCTATTTTTTCTTTATATGAGGAAATGTTTTGTATATGCAAAGGCTAAGTAAAATTTTAAGTGTACATAATATAATGGGAGATGTTATAAAACATTTATGTATCAGTTGTTTATGTAACTAATATTCCATACACAGTAAACCAAAATGGTTATGAGGAATATATTTCTAGGAAAATTTTATTACTCATATATAAAATTATGTTATTTTATGTACGTATCGATTATAAAACTGTAGTTAATATAAAAGTGTGGTTTAGTTGTTTTTTAATTTTTTTGAGAAAAAATTTGTTGGAACCCTAATGATAAGTATATGAATTGAATAAAATCCTTTTTTTTTTGACAAGAAAAGAGTTTAGTTTTATATGAAAATTAATCTATGACTTGAAACTATAAAGTGTATGTGGTTATTGAAAATATTCATCTTATCAAAGGGTCATAATTGGTATTAACTTGATCATCTCCTATTTAGGATGAGTGGGCCTAAGATTTCACAATCTCATTGACACCCTCTAGGGATATGATTTAGATAATTCACTTATTATTTTTGAACCATTATAAAGGATTTGAATATATTACAACCATGTAAATATTTAGTTGAAACTAAGGTTTCAAAGATTAAAAATATGGTGTAATAGTTCAGATATAGTATAAATTATATACATGATTATATGATCACTCACTATAGTAATTATTTCCCATATTACTAGTTTTGGTTTTATTTGATCAATGGAACTAGAAGGAATCCAGTTAATGGTGAATATGATGGTAGATATAATTAATACCATTATGGGAAAAATTATTCTCCTTCATACATGTTTATAATGAAGGATAAATCACCAAGTAAATATCTCCAAGGAATTGGAAGATATATTAAATGTGGAAAAAAATTGAATAAACAATATAATTTAAAATAAAAAATCCAGAGTTCCATGAAGGTAAATAAATTATATCCTAGTTACAATTTATTGTATAATGTATTATGTATGGGGAACACGAGACTAATATGATCCAAATACCTAAACAAAGGTGCAACACTTAGGCCATGGTATCTCACATGTTATGCTAATTATTGATGTGGAATGACTAATGTGATTATTTATTAGTATAAGTGTATTATTCTATACACATTTTTTAATAAATTATTTTCTTGCATTAAGAATCAAGAATATTCTAATGATTTTTAGCAGGTTTTCTTTAAGGATTTTCATTTATATGTTAAATGGATCCAATAACCTAGAAAAGTGATTTAATGGAAGGGTGATATTATCAAATAAAACATTTCATTAAAAGATAAATATCTTTTTATATGTTCCTAATGTTAAGATGATAAAATTTATAAAGGATAGTGATATTTTTTATATTGATAATGAAAATTGGATAGTATTTGGGACCTTGAAATTGAGTAGTTATTTGATGAAAAAATTATTTATGTTATCTTTCATGAAATATGAGTACATTTTTATGGATCATATTTAATATTCTATGATTTTACGTTATGAATAATGGATAGGGTTATTTATTTGAATCATATATATATTCATTAAGGTTTTATTATGATTCAGTTTATTGGTTTGATTTTGTAGAATATCTAATCATGGTATTCATGTGTTTGGTTTGTGATATTGATAGAAACTTTATATAATTTGGGGATTAATAATATGTTAATTTTTGAAATTATAATACCAAATATTCATATTTTTTGTTTTTTGAACACATGGTAAGAATTAATTTATTGGTTTAGGATTTACCTATTGGTAAAAAGAATTAATTAAATATATGGGTATTATTATTTAAATATTAAAGATTAATCTTTCAAATGAAAAATTATTCATGTTAGTTATTTTAACAAATACTAATCTTTTTTATATTTAGTAACATAATTATGATAGGAGAAATGTATTTTCATCCATTTTATAGATATTATGATCCATAACAATTTCATTTATTGTTTTGATCATGAAAAATTTATATTGGTCAATCATTATTGGAATATTGGTAGAAAAGTGGTTGAATCAAATTGAATCAAAAAACCAAAGGAATAAATTATGTTTATGTATTTTATGAAATTAATTAAGTATATCTTAAAATGTACCAAGTTAATAGATTATCTCAACCCTTGGAAAAAGTATCTTAAATGTGAAAATGGTTTCTTTTTTACAATTATTTCTGTAGAATTGGGGTTCATTTTCACAAGTCAACAACATATCGTTTGTTTTTCATTAAAATTATCATTATTATATTCCATATCACTCTCCATTAGTCCTTAAAAATAATATTTAGCTTCTATTACTATATTATCAATTACAAATAATGGTATCATTATCTAGGACTCAATTATGTGTGATTTTAGGATACCATTTTGTTTCTGACATCCCCTTTTCAAATGATGTTTTATTATCCCCTTGTATAAGGTGGTGTTTTAGAAAACGAATTTTTAAATTTTAAATTTTTGATTTATTATAAAAAGTTAAAATAAATCAAAATTATAGGGGGGAAGGTGAATTGACCACGAAAAAGTTTAGTTGAAAATAATACTATGCTCGATAACTTTCTTAACATGCAGCATCGAACTTTAAGTGATTTATGATATAATATAAATATATTCTTTAAATGGGACTATCATATCATCAACATTAAATTGGACTTATGAATAGGAGTTAACCACATTACGTGAAATATATATAAAGGTATTATATGATGAAAATTTATTCATTAATTCATAATAAATAAGTACATAATTTTTAGTAAAGTCAATCTATTATTTAAAAATATTATTTTTCCAAAAAAAGTTTTTATTACATTTTGTGCATGGATATTATAATTAAATTATAAAATAATAATAAATTTTATTATATAAAATTAATAAAATTAGTTAAATAATAATTTAAATATTATTATAGGTTGAATTGTTTGGATTATTCTGAAAATATTAATTTTATTTGGATAGTGAAAAATAATAATGTTTCAAAACTATTGTATATTTTTAATAATATTCATTAATTGAAAAGTAATTTTTTTATATCTTATTAATAAAGTATAATTATATTTTAATTAAAAATAATAAAATTAATCAAATATGAATCTATGTTAAACATTATTTTGGGGTATGTTCATCTGTGAACATAAAAATATTTTTTCTAATTTTTTTTATTTTAATGTTACACATTAATGTTAAAAACAATTCAAAGAATATTAAAAACTTATAATTGAAAAATGGATTCCATATTTAGAGTTAATAGGTTCATATTACGAAAATAGGACCCATTTTTTCCATTAAGAATATTAACCATGGTAATGATATATCACATCTGTCAAGGTAAAAAATGTTAACTATGGATAAAAAATTGACATAAGGATTTTAAATCTCTATGAAACATGAATTTGATATATTTTAAGAGTAATATTCCATAAAATATTTCATAGTTATTAATATATGGAAATTTATTTCTAGATTCCTTTTATTATAATAATAATTTTATTTTAAGAAGATGAAAAATATATAATGTCACTATCTGGATTTAAATTAATCTTATATTATTTTATTGGGATAAAAATAAGTTATGAATGAATAAAAAATTATTATGTTATCAAAACTAAATAACATTTATGATGGTATATTTTTAAATATTTAGTGATTTTATAATTACCTTAATTGACTCTACAATGTTGAATCAGTGCTTGTGCCAAGAGTATGAAACATGTAGTAAATGGATATAAAAACATTAAAAAAATATTTTTATGATGGATTATAGTGTTATAATTTTTTTTGTTATTAAAAATTTAAATTTTCTGTTATAATTGTTTACACATTAATTAAAAATAGAATGAAATGCCCCAAAAATTCCATTAATGATGTTTTATTTTCAAAAATATTTTATTAAATTACTGAATAAAATATTTATGAGGACATGTTGATGTTAAAATTATCAAAAATTTCATACATAAACCATATGTGATCTATTTTTCACCTTAAATATAAATTTATCGTTTTTAAGCTCAAACAATGTCACGACCCCCTCCCACCAAAGATGCCCCTCCTGAGCTGGCAATGGAGAAAGGGAGATAATGACCCCAGAGTCCCGCCTCTAGTAGGCCCCAGAGTGGTGACAAACTCCAAGGGTATGAGTTTTCACAAATATGGGAGGCATTACCCATATTTTTTATTTAAGATCGGTAGATAGGACAATTAAACCACAAAAAAGAAAAGAAAAAGTGTATAGAAATAAACCCAAACCAATCCTACATGAATGTTTAAATACTTCTGAAACAAGGTACAAGTAAAAGAAAGCTCAAAAAGTAAAATACCAAAAGAAAGAAGTACAGAAAACTGCAGCAACTCCAACTGTCCTGACTAGTAGGGTCCCGCACGACTCTAGTAGTCCTCCTGGAAACCTGAAAGTAAATGTAGGGTGATCATACATGTATACTCAGTAGGGAAACCTAAAGCTCCCGTGCACAAGTGGGGAGACATCCTAATGTCCCGTGAGAACAACAGAAGAACCAAAACATAACAAGGAGTTCTATCCACCAAACCTCACTAGCCACACTCACCGAAAAACACAATCACAACAGGTAGTAGTATATAAGAACAAGAGTATTGGGTACCCCACACCATTTCCCCCACTAGCTAGATGCTCTTCCTAATGGAGAACGTCCTGACGCTACCACACTCTTCCCTCCCACCCACACCTGGGCCTCACAACCACGTATCCCACCCGCACACACCTGGGCCTCATCCCAAAGGTTCTTGGTAAATAGTAAAACCGACCTGAAGAGTCTTGGGCTAAACCACCTCAATCAAAACCTACCCAAGGAGTCTTGGGTGTAAGGTCGCCTCAAGCCATCACAGCCTAGGGAAGAAGGAGCAGGAAGGAGCTAGTAACTAAGGGGAAAACACCTTGTCAGATAAAATGGGAGTGTTCGGCACTAAGTGCTCAACATGGGTGGGGTGCGATAAAACACAAAGATACAGATATATATATATATATATAACACTCTGCCCAACCTATGGCTTACAATCAGAGAAATGAGCACGTGCCTCGGCACTGCTACTACAAAGCATGAATACAACAAACTACCCCAACCCCATTTACATTTTCATGTTTCAATAAAATCAGTTTATTAGTTCCTTAAATACTAGGTAACTATCCACAACCAACTATATAGATCATTCGAAAACCATATCCCTGCCATCCACAAATCAAGTTAGGAAAACACAAGCAACACAACCAAGTACTTCTTATTATCCAACCAACCCCATTAATTATTATTCCCATTCCACTATCATCCCCACCATTCATTAACTCTTCCACTTTTATTTATTAGTCACAACTCATTGTTCGATCACATTCAAACCCATCCCTGCAGCCCTGCTTCCAACCATCAAAACCACAACCACAACATACATCATCACCCCTTGATACCATTTATTGCAGCCCTGCTGCCCATCACTAACATAACATTCACACCAACCCACAACCAAGCATACCGCAGCCCCGCTGCTCACCCGATCCACAACAACCCACAAAAACATCCCCCCTTCACATAAATTAACCCCAACAGAACCCACATGTTTATTATTTCAATTTATTTCAACCGGGGTGATCACACAAGGGTTTCAGATCTTAATTTAACCAGCTAAATTTATGTGATTAACCAATTTCCCCATTCCATGAAGTTTCCATCCTTAAACAGACTAGAAAGATAGGTCAGCATTTAATAGCACAATCAAAGGCCCCCAACGACCGTGATTTTCAGTAGGCATAAGCCTATTCACATCACCACATAAAATCACAGGATATAAAAAATAATGTAACAGCATTCACAAACTTCCCATCCCCATTATATAATCCATTTATTATCTTTATTAAACTAGTTCAAAAGTGTTTCACGTAAACAAGGGGACACCCACCCCGCATGATGCACAATTTAGAGAGACGAAGTCAAGACCCCTACCTCAACAGGTTCTGATAACAACGCTCCCCCCCAGATCAACTTTAGAAGAAATCCGTCGGCGTCCACCGCTTCTGGAAAAACCCGGAAAAACCACCTCATGTGGAAGCTGGGAAGGAAAGGACAATGGATCCAAGCTCAGAAGTTCTTCCTCGTCGTTACGATCCTGTGGACGCTGGCTGATCGTAAATCGGAGCTCAGACAAAGAAGTTATGGAAGAAAAAGAGCCTTCGAGTCTCTTGGGAGAGCTCTGCTCAGAGGAAAGGGGAGGAGAGGGGTGAGTTGAAAAGGAGGAGGGGACCCCTCCTTTTATAGGCGTGAAAAAAAGTACACGACGTGTACTTGGCCATTTCATATGGTCACCACATGGCTTCCAACACGGACTTCAACGCGGAAAGCGTCCATTGACTGGTAAACACACGTTTTAAAGGTAACGCATACACGGGGAGGGACTAAATGGCATGTTGTATTTGGTACACGAAGTGTACCCAATTATTTCACACGGCAAGGACACGGCTGCAACATGTCACATGGCCATTGACTGGTCAACACACGGTTTGAGGGTAACGCGTACGCGGGGAGAGACTACACGGAGGGTAGTATTCGGTATATGGCGTGTACCCATTTATTTCACACGTAAAGGACACGGCCTACCTGGAGTGGGGGTACATGGCCTGTAATCACACTACATGGTGTGTACTTACAAAATTTTTAAATGTGTGTTAAATGTCCATTTTACCCTCCAGAACACTTCGTGACCTTGTTTTTGACAAAGGAATCGGACGGAGAGGTCCAGGGCCATTACATTAGTTATCTTTTAAAACAATCTCATCCTCGAGAATTCAAAATCCAACCCGGAGGAACCCAAAAAGATACCTCTTAGGGCCCTCATTATAACAGGAACCCATCCAACAACCCTAATCATATGTGTTAGGAACTTCTTCTCCTATGTAGTGATATTATCCAATTTAGGCGGCCCTGACTCACCTGCACGAGTTTAATCGCATCCTCATTAATGCATATCGATTAAGAATTGGGTCTTCCCATTTTCATACATTAGGATTTTTCAACTTGCACTACCCCCGAAACCACACAACCAACACACTGCACGAACATGTGGTTTGGGGAAATTAATTCTCCTTTGATGAGATATTATCCGCTTTAGGCGGCACTAACTCTCCCACACGGGTTCAATCGCATCCTCATTAATGCATCTCGATTAAGGATCAGGTTTTTCCCTTTTTACCACACATCGGGACATGCTACACACTTCCAGAGAATAAGGAAACAAAAGGTCTCATAAACGACAAGCCAATCATTCCATATATCAATGTTAAAATGTATAACATCAAACAAAGCTCAGAAGAACAAAGCGAACACAAGTAAAAACAACTCTGGGTACTGAGTGTGCATATGGGTCTCCTGCTCCCAAGTGCTCTCCTCGAGGCTACCATGAATCCACTACACACGAACCAAGGGAATGGTTCGTCCATGGAGAACCTTCTTTTTATGATATTTGATTCTGACTGGTCCTTCCTCGAAGGTCACGTCATCTCCCATATCTAACTATCCCTAGCCGATAACATGAGAATCGTCGTGTAAGTACTGATGAAGCTGGGAGACGTGGAAGACGTCATGAACCTTCTCCAACTGAGGTGGAAGGGCAGCTGATATGCCTCCTCACCGACTCGCCACAGCACCTCGAAAGGTCCGATGAACCTAGGGGAGAGCTTACTCCCCTCCCCAAACCTCCTCTTCCCCCGTCGAGGGGAAACATTCAAGAACATATGATATCCCACTTCGAACTCCAAGGTCCTCCTCCGACGATCAGCATAAGACTTCTGTTAGTCCCGAGCCGCCTTCATCCTCTCACGCACAAGCTGGACTTTCTCGGTGGTGCTCTGTACTACCTTTGGCCCAAGATCACCTGTCTCACCAACCTCTGCCCTGCAAATGGGTGAACAACATGGTCTTCCATACAAAGCCTCAACTGGTACCATTCCGATAGTAGAGTGGAAGCTGTTGTTGTAGGCAAACTCTAATAAAGGCATGTTTCGTACTGATGATCCTCTCAAATCTAGAACGCATGCTCCCAGCATGTCCTCCAACGTCTGGATAGTCCGCTCTGTCTGCCCGTCGGCCTGGGGGTGGAAAGAAGTGCAATGGAGTAACTGGGTTCCGAAAGCGTGTTGTAACCCCCTACAGACTCGTGAGGTAAACCGAGTATCCCGGTCTGAGATGATAGTCATCGGAACTCCATGAAAACACACCACCTCGTCTACGTACCTCTTTGGTAAGGTACTCACTGGGCCCGACTCCTTAATTTCTAAGAAGTGAGCTGATTTTGTCAGTCGATCCACCGCTACCCAGATAACATCATAACCACCCTAAGCTCTGGGTAGTCCTGTGACGAAGTCTATTGAGATTTCATCCCACTTCTACTCGGGGACATCTAAAGGATGCAACAAACCATTGGGAACACGATGTTCAGTCTTCACTTACTGACACACTAGGAATTTAGCCACAAACTCCACCATTTCCCGTTTCACCTAGGGCCACCAAAACTATTCCCTCTGGCCTCGGTACATTTTTGAAACTCTCAGATGTAATGCCATGGTTGAGCTATGGAAGTCATGGAGAACTCCCTCACGCATCACCTCCAGAACAAAAAACCATCCATGGAAAAGAATCTGATGTCGGCTATCCTCTGACCATCCTTCTGGAGAATTTCCCTTATCGACATGATCCCACATCACTTCTTCCTTAGAGTCCTCCCACTGAGACTCTTCCACCTGTTGCAACAAGGAGGACTGCACTGTCATCTGAAACAAACAACCTCTAACAGCCTCTACCCTTGCATCCAAGTGCAAGGCATCCAACTCTATCATCGCTTTCCATACATCATTGGATTCCCAAACCACTTCCTTATGCAACTTCCTTCTCAAGGAATCAGCCACAACATTGCCCTTACATTCAGTGTAAGAGATCTCGAAGTCATTGTCTTGAAGAAACTCAACCCATCTCCATTGTCGCAAGTTCTGGTCACATTGGGAGAAGATATAACGTATGCTCTTGTGATCTGATAAGACCACAAAGCGCTCCCCAAATTGGTAATGTCGCCACAACTTCAGTGACAACACTACTGCTTCAAGATCCAGGTCATGGGTGGCATAGTTACGCTCGTGAGGCTGAAACTTCCTAGACCCATAACAGATCACACCCTTCTTCTACATTAGTACACACCACAAACCAAGGCCTGAAGCATCACAAAACACCTCATAAAAAAACCCTTTTACTGGAAACTTGAGTACGGGAGCACTGAACAACTTCTCCTTCAGGTAGTCAAAATCTTTCTGGCACTTTTCGCTCCATAAGAAGACCTAGTTCTTCCTAGTCGAAGCTGTCAATAGAGAAGAAACTCTAGAGAAGTCCAAAATGAACCTTTGATAGTAACCTGATAACCCTAGGAAACTATGAACTTCTTCCATGCTCTTTGGTACTACCCAAGAAACAACTGCCTCCATCTTCAACGGGTCCACTGACACTCCATGTTGAGACACTACGTGCCCAAGGAAGTGTACTTCTTGTGTCAAGAACTTACACTTTGACAATTTCCCATAAAGCTGATGGTGTCGAAGGACTTCTATAACTGCCCTGAGATGCTCAACGTGCTCCTCATCGTTTCTTGAGTAGATCAGGATGTCATCGATAAACACACTGATGAACCGGTCAAGAAACTCTCGAAAGAAAAAGTTCATAAGTCCCATGAACACAGCAAGTGCATTCATAACTCCAAACAGCATCACTACAAACTCGAAGTGCCCATACCTACACCTGAAAGTTGTATTCAATATGTCACTGTCCTTCACCCTCAGCTAATGATATCCTGATCGTAGATCAATCTTAGAAAACCAACCTGCTCCCCTCAGCTGGTCGAAGAGATCATCTATCCTTGGAAGGGGGTAACGGTTCTTGACTGTTACCTGGATCATCCTTCGGTAGTCTATGCATAGCCTATGACCACCATATTCCTATTTTATGAACAAAACTGGAGCACCCCATTGCGACACGCTGGGTCAAACAAAACCCTTCTCCATCAGATCGTCAATCTGAATGCTCAACTCCCACAGCTCCGAAGGTGCCATCTGATAAGGGGCCATCGAAATCGGACGGGCATGAGGATATAAGTCTATCCCAAACTCAACATCATGTCGGGGGGTGGAGTCACAAACTCCTTGGAAAAAACATCGATGAACTCCCCATCAACCTCTGGTACATCCATCATCTAGGAATCAACTGGAACCACTGATAACCTGCCTAATAAAGAAAGGAGAGGCTCCACACGACGGATTACCACCCGATAGATCCTCTCACCAACAAAATTTACATGCTTCTCGTCCACGTCAGAGAACATGACTCTTCTCCAGAAGCAGTCGATTGCGAAACTAATATAAAACAACCAGTCGATGCCTAGGATGACATCGTATGGCTGCATCTGTAACAGAAGAAGGTCCCCACTAGATCGATGTGGTCCCAACGTAAGCCCACATCCCCAGCAAACACAAGATACACTGGTCTGTCCCCTAACTAGTGTACTCAGCACCCATGGTACGAAAAGTCTCTCTATGTCCAGTCCCAATGTATTGGCTAGACCAGGTGCAACAAATGAGTGTGAAGCTCTCGAATTGAACAAAGCATAAACAAGAGTGCTGAACAAACAAATCCTACCTCGCACCACCTCTGGTCCTGCTGGAGCTACCAACTTTGCTGTGTGCAACTGTCCACACCCAGCTCCTCTGCCTCTCTGATGACGTCCTCCTCCCTGACCATGCCCTGGTTGAGGTCCCTAAAGAGAAACCTATGGTCGGCCACCTCTCACAAAGTCTGTCCTCAGAGGAGCATGGTCCTGCTGCTGCTAGTAGGGCCTCTCCAGCAACTGGTGCTGCTGAGGTGGGCGTTGAACATGCCCACCTCCACCGTACTGAGCTCGGGTCGGGAAGCGACTCTGAATGTGCCTGAAACCCCCAAAAGAGAAACACTTTTGTCCTGGGATCGTGGAAAAGGGACGAGGACCCAAAGATCAGAACTGGAACTTATGGGGCCTGCTCCCCACTGGCCAGAACCTGGAAGGTCCTCTCACATGAGACCTTCTGCTGAATGCCTTCCCCTTCGACGAACCTGGCTGAAACCCCTCACGTGGTGCACCTCCCTGTGAGTGCTTCCTCTCTACAACCTCTGCCTTCTTCTATACTGCAATGTATGTCGGAAGGGTGAAGGGAGTGACAACATACTGGAGCGAAGGACGAAGTGCCTCCTCCAAACCTCTCTCCCGAGAATCCTCATCTGGAAAGAGATCCAGAGAAAAGTGTAGGAGATCCTTGAACTTGATCCCCAACTCTCGTACTATCATACTCCCCTACTGGAGGGAAAGTAAATCCTGCTGCTGCTGCACCTTGATCATGGAAGAAAGGAATTCCTCTTGGAATTCCTTCTCAAAGTCATCCCACGGAACCTCTTCCTCTATCCTCTCTACGAGGTAGAGCATCCACCACTATCATGCCGCACATCTCAGCTGACTTACTGCTAAGGGATCCTAGTACTCCCTCAGAGCATAGATCATGTTAAAAGATATAACTAGCTTCTCAAGCCACCCCTCTTCTCTATATATGATGTACTTCCCTCGTACTTCTTGATGGTTTGCCGCTGGAAATATTGGAGTGTCTTCCTCCACTGGCTATCTTCCTCCTCTCGGTCAATCCTCACCTGATCGACCACCTAAATCTGTTGGGCCTCGGCCGTCTGAGTCACCCGGGGACGATGTCCATGTTCCATAGCTGTACGATAAACAAGGATCTTCTAATCCCAAGTGGTAAGGAAAGTTCTCAATTTTTTATTTTATCACATTATTTCAATTTATTTCTCAGAACGCCCAAATCTCGTAAAACACAATCATGATGATGCATGTACCTTCCCTAGGGTCTCTACCCTGCAATCAATGTGGTGTCACTTGGTCGTTCGGTAGGCTCAAAGTCCTTGCATCGGATCACGGTGGGCCTTAAAATCTCGTGTCCTAGACGGTCTTCCCTGCCCAATGTCACGCACTAAGATTAACCAACAGGGTTTCCCTACTATCCCATGCAATCTTCAATGTTCCTAACTCTAAAATTCATCCTATCTCTCAACCATCAACTCTGATACCATTCTGTCATGACCCCCTACCACGAAAGATGCCCCTCCTGAGCTTGCAATGGTGAAAGTGAGATAATGACCCCCCGAGTCCCGCCTCTAGTAGGCCTCAGAGTGGCGACTAGCACTAAGGGTATGAGTTTTCACAAATATGGGAAGCATTACACTTTTTTTATTATTTAAGATCGTGAGATAGGAAAAGTCAACCACCAAAAAAAGTGTGTAGAAATAAACCCAAACCAATCCCACATGCATGTTTAAATTGTTCTGAAACAAGGTACATACACAAGAAAGATCAAAAGGTAAAATACCAAAAGAAACAAGTACATCAAACTGCAGCAACTCCAACTGTCCCGACTAGTAGGGTCCCGCATGGCCTGGGTAGTCCTCCTGGAAACCTAAAAGTAAACGTAGGGTGAGCATATAAGTATACTCATAATGGAAACCTAATGCTCTCGTGCAAAAGTGGGGAGACATCCTAATGTCCTGTGAGAACCACAGAAGAACCAAAACTTAACAAGGAGTTATATCCACCCAACCTCACTGGCCACAATCACCGAAAAATAGAATCAAAACAGGTAGTAGTATATAAGAACTATATTATTGGGTACCCCGCACCATTTTCCCCCACTAGCTAGCTGCTCTTCCTAATGGAGAATGTCCTGACGCTAGCACACTCTTCCCATCCGCACACACCTGGGCCTCACAACCACGTATCCCACCCGCACACACCTGGGCCACATCTCGAAGGTTCTTGGGAAATATAATAACCAGCTCAAAGAATTTTGGGCTAAACCACCCCAATTGAAACCTACCCGAGGATTCTTGGGTGTAAGGTCGCCCTAATCCATCACAACATAGGAAAGAAGAAGAAGGAAAGAGCTAGTAACTAAGTGGTAAACACCCTCTCCCATGAAATGGGAGTGTTCGGCACTATGTGCTCAACATGGATGTGGTGCGATAAAACATAAAGATACAGATACATATGTATATATATATATATATATAACACTCTTCCCAACCTATGGCTTCTAATCTGAGAACTGACAGTGTGCCTCAGAACTACTACTACGAAGCATGCATACAACAAACAACCCCAACCCCATTTAGGTTTTCATGTTTCAAAAGAATCAGTTTATTAGTTCCTCAACTACTGGAAAACTGTCCACAACCAACCATATCGATCATTCTAAAAACATATCCCTTCTATCCCCAAATCATGTTAAGAAAACACAAGCAACACAACCAAGTCATTCTTATTAACCATGAAACTCCAGTAATTATTATTCACATTCCACTATCATGCCCCGACATTCATTAAATCTTCCAATTTTATTTATTATTCACAACTCATAGTTCGATCGCATTCAAAACCATTCCTGTAGCCCTAATTCCAACCAACAAAACCACAACCACACCGTACATCATCGCCCCTTGATAGCATTTACTGCAGCCCTGCTACCCATCACTAACATAACATTCAACCCAACCCAAAACCAAGCCAACTGAAGCCCCACTGCTCACCCGATCCACAACAACCCACAAAAAAACACCCTTCACATAAATTGTCCCCAACAACACCCACATGTTTATTATATCAATTTAGTTCAACTGGGGAAATCACACAAGAGTTCCATATTTTCATTTAATCATCAAACTTTACGTGATTTACCAATTTCCATATTCCATGATGTTTCTATCCTTAAATGGTCTAGAAAGATAGGGCAGCATTTAATTGCGCAAGAAAAGGCCCCCAAATACCGTGATTTTTAGTAGGCATAAGCCTATTCAATTCACAAGATAAAATCACAGGATATAAAAAATAATGTAACACCATTCACAAACTTCCCATCCCCATTATATAAGCCATTTATTATCTTTATTAAACTAGATCAAAATTGTTTCATGTAAACAAGAGGACACCCACCCCGCATGATGCACAATTTAGAGAGACGAAGGTAAGACCCCTACCTCAACAGGTTCTGATAACAACGATCCCCCCTAGATTAACTTTATAAGGCGTCTGTCGGCGTCCGTCGCTTCTGGAAAAACCCAGAAAACCCTCCTCAAGTGGAAGCTGGGATGGAAAGGACAAAGGATCCAAGCTCAGAAGATCCACCTCATCGTTATGATCCCATGGCCGCTGACAGATCGTAAATTGGTGCTTGAACGAAGATGTTATGGAAGAAAAAGAGCCTTCGAGTCTCTTGGGAGAGGAATGCTCAGAGGAAAGAGGAGGAGAGGGGTGAGTTGAAAAGGAGGAGGGGACCCCTCATTTTATAAAAGTGAAAAACAAAAGTACACGAGGTGTACTTTATGGTACTCGGTGTGAACTTTTCCATTTCACATGGTCACCACAAGTCTTCCAACACAGCCTTCAACGCGGAACGTGACCGTTGGCTGGTCAACACACAGTTTGAAGGTAACGCATACGCGGGGAGGGACAACACGACATGTAGTATTGGGTACACGGTGTGTACACATTTATTTTACCCAGCAAGGGCATGCCTCCAACACGGAACACGTCTGTTGACTGGTCAACACTCGGTTTGAGGGTAACGCGTACGCGGGGAGGGAATACACGGCGTGTAGTATTGGGTACATGGCGTGTACCCATTTATTTCACACGGAAAGGACATGGCATTCAACACGGGGTGTACCCGGTGAGGGGGTACACGGCGTGTACGTACAAAATTCTAAATAGTGTGGGAAAAGTCCATTTTACCCTCCAGAACACTTCATGGCCTTCTTTTTAAGAATGGAATGGGCCGGAGAGGTCCGGGCCATTGCAAAAAAAATATGTTATCATGTTTAAAGTTTAAAAGGGATAACAAATTATTTCAACACAAATATGAGGTTAAAAATTGCACCAAAAACTACATAAATTTAAATTTATAACTATATGTTTACCAAATAATGTTTTTCATTATACCCATGGACATTTGGATGAATTTTAATTGAAAGGTCATTAATTATATATAAATATTTTTTGTAATTCCATGTGTGCCCACTAATCAGTAATAATGGGTAACTCATTCTCATTCTTTATTCAAATGGTTTGAGAACGCTAGATTAACCAATTACTACCCTAAGAACTATCTAGTTTTATTCCTTTAATACAATATGCATGGGACATCCAATATGACAAACAATTAATGTCTTAAGGTCTAAGCCAAATGAGGTCTCACAATGAAGAGGTAATCGATTTATATGACCTTTTAAAATTATATTAATTTTTATAATTGATATAAATATTTTTTTTTTCTGCAATAACATTATTAATAAAATATCATCAATATATTATGATATTTTTTTATTTTGGACAACCATTTTCATCTCATTTCCATCAAATGGAAAATTCAATAATCAATTGTGTATAAGTGTGGATTGGCACCTCCAAAAATGATGTGATTCATTTTCCATCAACACCTCACATGGATATTTATAAATATATACTTAATAAATATATTTCATATTTATTAGTTAAAAATTATATTTTAATGATAAAATAATATTTATATTTCATTCGTTCTTTTCAATATTAAATGAAAACAATGTTCATACTTATGTACGGACTATAGTCTTCATGAATGGTGTCATACAATTTTCTTTCTCTACCTTTTATGGATGGTTATAAATCATTATATAATGAATATATATGATAATTATACATGGAATTATATTTTTAATATTATGTAACCAAGATAATATTTATGTTTTATAACTTCTGAAAAATAAAGAGAAACATAATATTTAGCACTCAAAAATATGACGTCAATAGAGAATTATTAAAAAATGGGTTTTAATTATATAATTAGATAATATAAATAATTATATTTATGTATATAGTTTTTTACCAAATTATAATATATATAAATTTATTATACAAGAAGTTAGTGTGGTTATGATTCAATCCAAATATATGGTAAAGGTTATTTGACTCAATATTATACTATTTAGGCATGATTGATGTTAAGAAGAAATACTATTTGTATATAAATCAATATTTACATGTTATGTCATGGATACTTCTTCATTAATTGAGTTTAAAATTAAAATTCATGTTTTTTGTTCCAAGGTGTTTTTATTTGAAATTTAATAGAGTGGTATGAGTTTCTCGTATCACTTTTTTTGGGTGAGTCATATGCCTTGTTCACCACTTATTTGTTTCATTTGGGGTATATAATATGGAATTGATAGGTTATATCTATAATATCTTCATAATAATGGTAATTGAAGTTGTGATGGTACCACTAACTATGAACATTTAATAAGAAGTGGGACCCTATCTATCACTATATTCTCCAAATGGAATTACTAGATTATTTATTATCCATATGAATGCCTAATATCATTAATTGATATTTTAATTTCTATATACTTATTATGTGATCAACAAATTAATATCCACCCTCTAGTTTATACTTCTATATTTTAGTGAATATCTCAACTATATTTTACAGCTATTTTTTATTTTCTGGTTCGTCACGATATGTTCTCATGGTTTATACCTCCACATCCTTATGTTTCATAATAATATCTCTAAATTTGGATGATATCAAGATGTAACTAAGCGTATGATTCACGTACCATGTGGATCCAATTGGAATAATTTTTAACCTCACTGACACCCATAGGTAGTTGATCCGAAATATGGGTTTCAAACACATATAATTTTTTCTCTAGTAGCACAAAGTGTAATAACCTGTATCACCAAGAGAGGTTTTTTGTAGTGTTGTTTTTTTTACATTCAATACTAATAAAATGGTATATGTGGATCATTTTTCAATATTTTTCAGTAAATAAGATCTTATTATTAATACTTTATCTTGATTATGAGATATTATATAATTAATTAATTAATTAATTAATATCTTAATATCTTATCAAATCAAAATTACGCTCTCCATTAGAGTTCACATATCTAATATCTTGGATATTTCAATTTAAATGATACATATTTAATTTAAAATAACCAATATAAATACAATATTAAAATTATTTTAATGTATTTATATACTATTTAAATTTCCTACAATAATAACTTACATATCATTATTGAGTAATGTGGACTGCTTAATCTTAAAATCCAAAATTAAAATTTTCACACTAAATTATACAAATATAAAAATGATATTTCATAAAAATTAAATATTTAAGTCTAACTTTTAAAACATTATTCAATAAATTTATTATAACTCGTTGATAAATTAAATCTACCAGATAAGTTACAGACAAGAAAATTGAACTATGGGTATATGTATAATCCAGATATGGAATGTGTCTTCTCAATAAATATTTCCCATATGATATTTTTTTACTTACATGTAAATATTTCCTGTTTTTCTTTTTTCATTACTCTAAATTTATATGGATCATACATAAATAATGATCCCTGGCTGATAAACTATTTTATTCATATTTATTTCATTTTATTTTATAATAGAATGCTATTAATTTAGTTATATTATGTGATAATGATTAAATAAATAATCAAATAAACCATGAATCATGTAAATAATTAAATAACCATAAAAAAAATATAATATAAATAGTTGATATAATCACGAGAGTTTATCTATTGGTTTTTTTGTGGTTAAAAAAACCTTGATTCTATGAGAAATAACTCCTCGATCCCACACACAGTTCGAGTTACAAGATTTCTCCACTCTCACTAGTTGTATTCATTTCAAAACAATACCTAAACCACAAACTCTATATGGGATAAATTTATAATATAAGTATTAAATAACTTGAATGTGAGGGGTTTACATCCTTTAATGTTCATAAATATGTGATACCATGTGTGGTCATGTGAGTCTAATCTTATAATCTTGATATCTTTACTATATGGGCCCCCTCATTTTTATTTATTAATTTGATAATATGATTAAATTTTTACATGAATACCCCATTAATAGATATTATTATATATTGATTTATCCTCATTTTGGTCTAGTATAAATATAAAAAATTAATGTATAATTTTTTTACCAAATTCATCCATAAGGATAATCCAATGATCTTATTATCAATAATGTTTTGATTCTATAACTCTCTATAATCTCACTAATTATGGTCTAGGTTAGTTATATATATGTCTCCCATGTATTAGTTCCATCAATTCCTCCCATTTTCATTACTAATATGTGGAAGGATCACCCATGGTTCATACAATTTCATATCTATCATAGTTAATGACATGAAAATCTATTATGAAAAAAATACAAGTTTCTTCTTTTTTTGGGTAGATTCATTGTTGATATGCAATACAACTTGTTCAAAAATAATTTATAAACTCTATAACATAAGGAAAATACTTCTTCATTAAATGGATCACCAATGATATAAAATTTCCTTCTAGTTATCCTTCAATTATATACAACATAAAATCACCTATACTCACTAAATTTTGGATCTTTCTATTTTTTCTCTCTCTATATCTCTTCAAATTCCTTTTCATTAGCATCTATATGAATTTTGAAAAACCTAAATACCTTAATGTGATGATTTATATTAATCATTCTTCCTTATAGTTTCTAGATATTTTTCTTGGTGTCCCAAACCTTTAGTATGGACATTTAGTGCCATTAAATCCATGTTAATGAACTAAAAACTCACCTGATAACTCTTTGGTCAAACTTCCTTATTATTCTTGAAAGGTACTTTACTAAAGTGAAGTATATTATTCCATGATTTTTTCATATAATTTTACATGTTCATGATAGTTTACCATAATTCAATATGGCTTTAAATATGAGTTTAATCAAATATTTTGATGTGGTCTACATTTCATAAAATAAATAATATAATGAACTAATAAACCATTATTTGTTATTTTACATCTATAGAACTCACTATAAATCAAGAAATGAACTCCTAAAAACTGTTTTTAACATCAAATTGGCTACGGTTTATCCCTTTACTTTACAGTGTAGTTTCCTATTGGTTTATAGGTAATAATTCATATATTATATCTAGATGATATCCTATATAAAATAAAGAGCTTCTATGGTGAAAACTCCTCCTAAATATCATGAATATTGAATAAAGTTATCTATCTGGTGTCAGAACTCTCATAATCTACAACTGCTACAAAATTCCCAATGGTGTGATGCCTAACTATTTTTAATTTTTTGATCCTTTATAGAAATCATTCTCAACCGATATGTATGTCCGGATCCACCCTTATTTTAAGATATTCATATATCCATTATGACATGCCCCACTATAGTATGGTTCTATCTATTCTCCACATAATTAGTGTTACCATTATACATATTTTATTCAACCATTATTCAATATACTGTACTATGTGGATCTATATTCTATAATTCAGTATGCAGTTACAACAATTGGCATGTTAGGTTAACTAATATTTACCCTTTTGTAGCTTTAAGTGTACATTTACAATGCGAGTCCATTACCTTTTAAAAATTTATATAATCTCATTATATAGTGTAAACCAATATCTTATAGTGGAGTGCATCCTTGTGTATGTCTACAAAAGAGTGATGTACCCTTACACTAATCATCCTCTACCTTAATTAAAAAAAAAATTCAAGGCATCCAACTTCTTGGGTAATGAATGATAATTTTTTATGACATCACAAGACATAAAAATTCCACATGGACCCTCTCCTATGGTATAACCATAGTAACTAAAACATCGAACACTCTATCAATCAAATACCCAATTGTAGACTATTGTTTTGATGAATTGTTTCCATCCACCCAAAATTTTTCTCTAAATCTCTACATTATCCATACTCCTTTCCCCTTTCACAAAATTCTACCACAATAATAGTTGAATATATTTCCCAATAATCCTATGAGAATAAATTTTTTCATATAAAATATGTATTTCAAAAAAATCAACATTTTACAACATCCTCTTATATTTTTAAGAAATCCATTTTTACAAATTTTCTACAAATCTGACACAAGGGTATCTGGAATCTCCACCATGTTGTAGTTTGAAATGTAAAACCAACTAGATTAGTTCTTGATTATATGTTTTCATTATTAATGAAGTTTTTAATATAAATTTTATTTTATTTTTCTATAAGACATTTTTTTGTGATAATTTCCTAATAATATAAGTTTCAGACTAAGGTAATAATTGTTCTCCACTATGATTAGAACCTAAAGGTTCAATGATTATATTCTTCAACATATGTTGTAAAGCTGAATGATTTTGTCTAAAGAGAGAAATAAAATGTAGGATATTATGGTTAGGAAGTTCCTAGAATATTGACACATCCTCTCAGGGTGTTAACACTTGGTAATCATTAAGAAAATAGTTTATGAGATTAGAGCCATATATAGGAAATCCACATTTCCATATGTCGTTGGATGTTCCTATATACAGACTTGTGTTCTTATCGTTACACTTTAATGTTATCATTATCAAATTTCATTACTTGATCTCTTTTATGTATTTATTAAAACTATGAAAAAATATTATCTATAAGGGATATTATATGTATGGTGTGTCCAGAGTGATGTTATGCTAATGGATAATTTGAGAGTGTACTTATCCCTTCTTTCCCATTATGAAATGTGATATGTTAGGCCCATTTATGGGAATAGAACTTCCTATAGAAATAAATGTCCACGATTTTGGTTTGTTTAGATAATTTAATAAAATTCAAATAATGATACATCGCGATCATTGGTTTATGGAACCCGTATGAATCTTTATTGGTTTTAGATATAGAGAAAAATGGATTATATTACATGGTAAAATTTTATAGGAGGATAGATATCATTGAAGCTTTAAATTCCATCACTATCAAAGCCTTGTATTTTTTCTCAATGTTACCCATAAATTTTATGTGGTTATGCCCAATTATATTGAGAAATATTACTAGTTATTCACACAAATATTTTATGCACAATCTCAGTTAAATTGATTAATTGAATTTAAATAGTTTAAGTAAATGACATTTATTTGACTCGGTGGATCACCATAATTTTATCACAGTGTATTAAATATAATCAGTGAATAGAAACAAATAATAAATAGTATATTTAATGTTTTTAAAATATAATATTTATTATATTTAAGATAAACTAATTTAGTAACATTTGTTTAATTAAATAGACATTACTCAAGGATCGATATAATTTGACAAGGGAAAGAGGACTGAGCTTAACGGTATAATTAGAAATAATGAAAATGAAATTTATTTATATTCAAAATATGGTTCACATCTGAAGAAAATAATAATATTATTATTATAATTATTATTAAATAACATGAGGTCATCTAAGTATATTAAATAAGGTAATGTCATTTTCTATTATTCCCTACCCTAAAACATCTATAAAAAATATATAGGTATATCACTTTCTATAACTGAATTTTGGTTTTCATAACCAATGATGTGATACTTGATCAATCCCAAAAGTTAATTCTCCATTCCTACACTCTCAATCCAACAATAGAAATCCAAGGGTTATTTTTCATCTAGAATAATACTATTATGGTCAACCACAAAAAAATTAAAGTGATTAGGGTCAGTTGTGTTATCACATGATGATTCAATATTTATGTTTAAAGATATTTCATTAGGTGTAGATCACCTCTACATTTGTTCTGTACTAGGATCCTATAATTAGAAAGTTGAAATATGATCTATTCCACTAGATCGTCAATGAATAATGAATTAGATATTTATGTAATTCTATATTCGATAATAAATTAATTAGAAATTACTTGTGAATATCCCCCTATTCTAGTGTTGGAATTTTTATCTAGACAAGTAATCTGTTGTTTTCATTGGAAATGATGTTTTAATCATGTTTTATGATGATTACATTTAAATATAGACTAAAATCTGAGCTAGTAATACCTTTAGAGTACTCTTCCACTACACCATAATCATCCCAGGTTTATCAATGTGGTCACATGTTTAATTTTTAATTATTTAATATTCATTGATCAGTGTCATATGTTTTCATTTATTTCACTTAAAACAATTCATTCCAATATTCGAACTTCATCATCTCTTACATATATCCATTCGTGATACCATTATGAATAATAGGTTAGTGATTAAAAATTAAAAGGTATTAAAATAACCCAATATAGTTGTTCCAAATGCTTCACATGGCCAAAACCAGAGTACATGATGTGTAGTTCTCACATAAATTCTCTATAAGTTTTTTTAATGTTTGTATATCTTGATAAATTAGGATAGATATCAGGAAATGGGATATAATGTCAGAAAAAAAAAATTCTCTATGTAGATCCAGATAGGTTATCACAGTACTTGAAGAACTACATGTTGTGTAATCACTATACACAATGTGTAGTCCTTGTTTTCTCACATTAGAGTACCTGAGGTGTCATAGTGATTTGTCTATATAGTAAATTACACATGGACAGATATACCATGAAAATATATGGTTACATTCTCTTTATGTTGGACAAAACACCATGATCCTTGATATTGTAAGTGACACAAAACATTCCTAGTCCCACAAAATTTTCCACGGGCATGGGAAGAGAATAATACACATTGCGTACTTCAATACATGTCATGTAGTATAATTTATATAGTATTTACATTTTTTATGGAGAAAGTTCAAATATATAAATAAACTTATTCATATGTCTTCCATGTGTCATTTATTTGAAAATTTGCAAAAAAATTCAAATGGATGAACATGGAATCATTTTCACCATAATGATCCATATCAAGACAAGGTGATTTAAGAGATATATAAGATCTCTAATTCATTATTCACCTCAATGATTAGTCAATTAGAACTAGCGGGAGAACATGTAGTCATGATGGTTAGATACATTGAGAACCTAGACA
Organism: Viscum album; assembly: GCA_963277665.1. NCBI lineage: Eukaryota > Viridiplantae > Streptophyta > Magnoliopsida > Santalales > Viscaceae > Viscum > Viscum album. Next base: position 153,496,138 of record OY728157.1, read on the forward strand.
TATTGGTTTAATGTTTCTTAATGAGTTGTGTAAATATCTCATTATGTCCTCACAACTTATGATTTTATTTATTTTTATTTGGAATTATAATATGATAAATTGTGAGAAGACTATTTTGGAACATCTTACACTAATATCACATGTTGATAAAGAAATGGGTAATGAAACCACCACTATCATGTGGTAAATAATAAGAAAAAGGCCAATGAAAAGAGGCCAACGAATACTTTCAATTCAAATCTAAAAACCATCATCCATCTATAGAAAAGAATATCCAAAGGAAATGAAATGAATAGAATGTGTAATGTTTCTAATGTGGAATTTTACGGCCACTATAAGAATAATTTCTCCAATCAAATTATGAAAATGAACAATTTCATTGCATTCAATATTGATTGTAATCTTTTTATATCTACAAGTTGGATGTTAGATACCACCTTTTGTGCTCACATTTTGATCCAAATATCAGAAGCAAGTAGATTTTGGAATATTACAAGAGTTTTGGAGGATCTATGGTTTGCTAATATACTGTAACTATTTTATATTTACATTACATAATACCAATGACATTTCATATTGGATTTATTTTAGTTTGAATAAATTTTTTATGTTTATAATATTACCAAGAACCTTATGTCCATATCTTATTTATACATGGATTGATTTATATTCAGATTTGAAAATAATAGATATTAATTTTAAAAAAATATCAAATGTTTTGTTAAGACATAATCTAATAATTAAATTTTTATATTAAGTTATTAAAACCAAATATTTTCAATAAATAATGAAACTAATATACATGAAAAATATAACACACATTTGTGGCTTCACTTCCTTGGCATGTAAACGAGAAGCATTTGAAAAAACTCTACCAATATTCTTACTTAGAATATTTTTTTCTTAATCCACATGAATGATTTCAAACATTTTTACTGGGTAACATGACCAAATCACCTTTGAGTGGACAAGGTTATTGGGACACAATGATTGTAGAATCATTGCACAATAATGGTGAAACATTTTCAAGAAGAGTCTATAGTTGTATTATCATACATTACCACATTTACCAATGAATTCATAAGGAATTGATATATATAAATGATGAGGTTAAATTTGGAATCATATTAGAAGTTAAAATTTACACATAATGAGGTTCATAATCATCTTGATAATAATATAATTAAAATCATTTCAGATTGAGGTGGTTAATATATTTAATTATATTTTTTAGAATTTCTATGTTAGTAAGAGATTTTACATATACTCACTCCACCTTATACACTATAGTAGAATTGTGTTTGTGATAGGAGTAGTTGTAAATTATTGGACATGTTAGGATTAATAATGAATCTTGAAATCATTCCATTATCCTTTTTTAGATATTCAAGACAAAGGTCATTATACATACTAAACTTTGTTTCAACTGAATCAGATAATCTTATTCTCTTGTAGTTATCGAGTGTAAGGAAACCCATTTGTTTACATGTTAATGAATGGAGTTGCGATGAAATTTCTATGTCTAGATCAAGAGAAAACTATCACCCCATGGCATGAAAGGTATCATTAAAGGGTATCAAGAGGAAATATCAGTTACTACCTATACAAACCATTAGATAATAAATTTATTATCACCCGAGATACCATATTACTTTAAAGGGATCAAATTATCATGGGGGTGTAGGGAGAAAGACTGCCTTCATTGAATTTTATGCTCATGATACAAAACAGTACATAAAAAAATAATTTTGTAGGCCCTTATAGGAATTTTTTTGCTGAAACATATGTTCTACATATTAGTGATAAATAGGTAATATAACAAGAGAGCTATATTTTCTTATTCACTGATGATACATACTCATTTTTGGAAGGAAATAATGATTCCTTCTCCAATACGATGGTGATTGAGATATTTTGTTCTAAAATATCACATAAATCCATGAATTCTAATATAAATTCCATGTATCAAATCTATGTGTAGTTTATGATTGATTTTCTAATTGACAGAAAACATATTGGGTGTTAGTGGGTATTTAAGAAAAAGATGGACATTACTGGTAATGGGAATTTTAATAAAGAATGGATACTAGATAATGGGTTTAAATGTTGTAATGGAATTGACAAAGAAAAAACGTTTTCTTTGTTTTCCAGGTTTAAATTCATTAGAATAATTTTCCTCATGAAACGTTGCACTAATTATAAGATTCCAAAAACTAATGTAAGAAACACATTCCTTAATAGGTAACTTCATGAGGATGTGTATATTAAAAACTGAAGAGTTTGTGACTCCATGAAATTAAAAAAAGGGATACATTCTATAATGATCCATTTTTGGATTAAATCAAGAATCTAAGTCATGGAACATTCAATTCAAAGAAGCTATAATTTTTTTATTAATTATAAAAAAATTTGATCCAACTATTTATAGATGGATTTATTGGAGTAAATTTATTTCCATATTATTATATATATATATATGTAATATATTACCAATTATAAATGATATAACACCCTCCAAATAGTTTAAGTCATAGTTGAGAAGGATTTTATCTATAAAGGACAAAGGTGAAGTAGCCTATATTCTAGGTATCAAGATCATGTGTGATAGATCAAAGAGGATTCTTGGAATATACCACAGTATATACATTGACCATATACTAAAATGGTTCAATATGGAACAATCCAAGAAGGGATTAGTCCTAATGCCACATGGTATACATTTTCTAATAAAAATGTGTCCTCATTCCAAGAGGAATGATAGAGAATAAGTAAGATCCCATATTCTTCAATAATAGGATCTATCATGGATAAAATTTTAAATACATGGAATCATGTTTAACATGCTTTGAGCATTATATGAGGATATAAAACTGATTATGGAGAACATTATTAGACTACTATCAATGATATCCTTAGGTATATGATTAAAACTAAGATATGTTTATGGTGTATATAATAAATGAAGATGTAGTCCTCAATCGTTAGATATAATCATCATTTTAGACATATTATATTGATCTCAAGTCACAGTCTGAATATATATTTTTCTAAATAGAGGAGCGGTTAGATGGAAAAGTTCAAAGAATCTATTTTCACTAATTCTATTATTATATATTTGTATATTTTGGAATGTAATGTATCCAAATAATTCGTATGGATTCAAAAAAAAATCAAGAGCATGATACAATACTTAAAAATAAATAACCTATCATAGTTTATAGTTATAACCATTTAATGATGGTTCTCTCCTTTCAACCATGGTCAGAACTATTTAAAAAAAGTACATTTCTTGAATGTTTTATCTCTTAATCATTTTTATAAATACAAGGTACAATTGTTTTGCATATAGTATCCATGGAGGAAAACAAGGAAGATACCTTGAACAAGGATAAAAATAAATAGAGGGGTGTGTATCATGTGGGATCCAGTGGAATGAAAATTTTCATTAGTTGGGTCTAGTGTATGTGGGATTCTATTGATGTTGGTGTCCTAGAACGAATAATTTCAGTACTTGATTACATTTTTTCATTATTAATGATGTTTTTATTATCAAATTATTATTTTCCCTTTATATAAAATATATAATTGATAATTTTCAAATAATATAAGTAACACAAAACAGTCATAAAATATTCCCACTATGATGAGAACATAAAGGTGCCACACCCTTATTCCTGAATATAGGTTTTATAGTTGGATGATATTATATAAAGGGTCATAGACATTACATGTTATCAGGAGTAGGAGGCTAATAAAACATTTGGGAAATTTTATCTTGTTTTTCTCCCATGGTAATATCTATGGTATAAGGTTATGAGATTAAACCCATCAATAAGAAATCCATATTTTAATGTGTTGTTATATGTTATTATATGATGACATGTGTATCAATCATTATAATTTAATGTAATATTACTCATCAATTTTTATGTATTAATGAAAACCATTATGGCATATACTAGAAGGTATGTAAGATATGATGGGTGTATCAAAAGTGACATAACAGTAACATATATTGTGAGTAATGATTTATCCCTTATATCCCTTGATAGAAGGTGATATGTTTATCCCTTTCTTGAGAATGTAACATCTTGTACAAATCCATGGATATAGTGTTCAATGAGAATGATCATTTCCATAATTTCATAGAAAGATACGTTGAGATTATAGGATGATGGAACCAATATTCATCTGGCATATTTTGAAATATCGTGATTAAGTTATTATATTACATGGTAAGTATTTAATGGAGGATAAATGTCATTTTAAAATTAAATTCTTTCTCTATGGGATCTTTGGTGTGTTTCTAGATGCTAACCATGGAATTTAGGTGGTAATTAATAATTCCACTGAGAAATAAACCTAGTGTGTAACAAATTTAGTATGTTCACAATATTTGTTTACATCATGTAGTTAATGTAACATGTTTGAATAAATGGGAATTATTCAGTTTGGTTGATCATCATTATTTAATCATGGGTTATTAAAAAGAAAAATTTAGCTAAATAATTATAACATGGATTATTTTTCATCTCTATAAAATAAAATATTTATTATATTTATCATATAATAATGAATTGACATTTATTTAATTAAATACTAATTATTCAAGGATCGGTAAAATCAAATGAGGGAAAGAATACTGATGTTAATTACATGATCAAAAATGATATAAATGGTATTTAAATATATTATTACTACATTTCACATATCAGACAATTAATAATAAAATTATTATTAATTGATGTGGGGTTATAAAAGAATATTAATGAAGGGAAGGAGAATGTGTGCAATTTTATAAACCCAAACCAACCATAGTAAATATCTAGTTATATCACATATCATTCTATATTTGGCATTTCACAACAGATATATACAGACATGATAATGAAGTAGAGTGGATTATATCTTCCTATTATCATTAACCTTATAAAGAAGACTAAGTGATCTCCCCATTTCGAGAAGAATACGGTTTTGGTAAACCATGATAAACACATCTAATTAGGATCAGTTGTGCTAGCACCATTTGATTCTATAGTGTCATTCATAGATTGTTCTTTATGCATGGATCAATGTAAAATAGATATTAAACATAGATAACATAGTGAAATGATGGTGAGATGGGATGAATTCCATCTTATCATCAGAAAAAGTGGAATTACAAGTTTAGGTAATTCTATATCTATTCATAATTTAACAATAAATTGCATGTGAAGATCCTCCCTCCTTGGTCCCAACAATTTAATCATGAAAATAAATCAATAGTTTTTTGTTGGAAAGTATTTTTGATTATGTATGCCAATTATTACATAAACATTATGACATAAAACTAATTGGATGTACATTCAAAGGATTATTTTACTACATCATGAACCTACTCAACTAGGTATTTTTTGAAAATATATCTACTCATTATTATAGATTACATAACCCCTTTTGACTCACATATTTTCTATGAATTACAAAGTGTGGAATTATTCATTTTCAATCATCTAGTTAATCACTATAATGTTTGAGTTCAATGATATGAAATTACATCATTCATTAGGTGTATGCTCCCCATTTATTTTCCCCACTAGGAAATGAATCCCTTTATCTCCCATATTGATAAAATAAGAGGCTTTACTCATTGGACTATTTTCTCCCATTAAGAATAGGAAAAACACATTCCCTATCCCCCCTTGGTCGAAATTATTAGTTGCACAATTTCTATATACCAGTTGTAATCAATTATTGTTTTACTATATAATTCCACAATCATCATAAAAAACAAACAACATAATAGCTATAAACACTCAATGTAATACAGGGAGTGAATTTACTACTTATAATTAAATTTGATGATAAATCACTTAATCCTATTAAAATGGGGATTAGTGTAAGAAACATGAGTCTTAGTTAAAAATAAAAAATCCTTCAATGTAACTAATGAATATTAATGAAACCAAAACAACATAAACTTTACAATTTTACTAACAGGACACATAATCGGTTATCACATCTCATCTTTTCAAAAACCATTAGTCCAAATGTAGGAATTCTCAAATTATGTGAAATATAACACTTGAATCACTAGTAAATAATATATTTATATATAATGTTGGTAATTCAACATAAATTCAATGTCATCCAATAATTATAGGGTATTTCACTCACTGGAAAGGCTAACAAATCTTTAAATGTTAACCATCAACCATATTAATTTATAAAATCATATCTTGATACATTTTATTTGATTGTTTTCTTTCAACAATGGTTAACATTACCTTAGGAAATAAAAATCCACTACCCTTCATACACTCATATTTCTATCTTTTATTAATCTAATATATCAAAATAATATTGAAATATATGTTAAAATTTCTTACACAAAGGATAATTTAATTTTCAAGTCGTGATACATTATTAATGTTTTATAAATGGAGAAAATAAGATGGAACATCCTTACTAAGTGGACATGTACATTATTCGTCAGACGTGCAGATAAAAGGTTCTTTATAAAGAGGATTATAAATTTCAATTGATGAAGTGAAACAATGTTACACTAGATAATATTCAAGTAAATATTAAAAAATGTTTTTATTGGATGGTGCTAGACATTATTTATAGGAGAAATTTTTTAAATCCAACTAGATAGTAGAAATTCATACATACCACTATTTGATGAATTTATATTCTACCTAATAGAATCTTTATACACTAAATTGGTGTATTTGATAATGAAAATTGCATAAATATGAAGTTATGAAAATTCCAAGGGAATATGGAGTATATTTGATTACATTGAAACCAACAATGAGATATATGGATTATGATTGTTGGGAGAGTGATTATAAATATAACTTCTTTCGAGGAGGAGGAAGGATGTTATAAAAATAATGTAATATTTTAATGAATAGTTTTTTATATTCTAATTTTAGTGATAATGAAATTTATCATGGACGTTTGAAAAAATTCAATATTTATACAACGTAATTAATATGTCTGACTTGTACTATGGTAATAAGGGTTGAACCATAGGTAAGGTGGATAATGTGCTGACCAAAAAAAGAAAAAAAAATGTTATTGTCAATTGAAAACAGTGAGATGGGGAAGATATGAGTAGGTGAAGTGAGAAAAAAAGGATATTAAAGTTAGCTATTGGATGAAAATATGGTTGAAGGATTAGTTTAATCTGATAAAATGGGGTTCTATTATTACAATCAAATTAATAAAACAATTTAGTGCTTTGATAAAGGGTGAATGATCACCAAGATGTCACTTCATAGAACTTCCAAAACTCAATGAACCTTCCTGATCCAAAACCATTCTATCGTAACCATAAAATGTATTTTTATATTGAGGATACATCAAGATTTTCTAGGTTCAATACTTTAGTAAATGATATGATGTAAAAATATTCACTATCCTCATCGGCTGGTTCTTCAGTACCGTGAGATGATACTATTAATTAAAAAAGTTATAACATTAAAATAAAAATTCACTGAACAATCATATTAATAATACTAGTGTGGATGAATGTTAATTAGTTAATCACAGTCCAATTTCCCTTATCAATTCATCTACTCGTGAAATTATAAAGAGGGATAAGAGAAAAATTAAAAAAAGATGAGAAAATTTTCTATTGAGGCATTTCACACTCTTAAACTCTATCTCCAAATGTGATTCAGCTCCCCAACTCATTTTTCTGCTCCCATCCATGTGATCTGGTTTGAATCATTGGTTAAAGAAGCATTTATAGAAAAATCCCCCCTTTTCGAATCATCACAGATCTTCTTCTATTTTACTAAATTCTTCTGTATACCTAAAAAATGTGCTCTTTTCCACTCTCTTATAAGTGGAGTTCTTGACATTATCATCATAATCTCCCAAGGCTGTATAAGTGAAATCAATGAGCCTCTTTCAAGAAACTCTATTTTCCCTAAAAAATTCCAATATTATAGCACCTAGAATCTGATTTTTTGTCTTCACATAAATATTTCATGATAATTCTAAAAAAAGTGAAATGGAATCCAATGCCTCAATATGTGGAAGAAAAACCCTACTGAAATCATGTGTCCTAGGATAGTCCACTTTGGGCCCATGCATCTAATCCAACATCAATTTGTATATATATATATATGCATGTATTTAATTATGGTCCCGAAAGACACTAGTTAATGTCTGTGAATTTATATATATATATATATATATTAAAATTATATTATCATTATTATTATATATATATAATTATGCATAATAATAATAATTAATATATATATATTGTTTTCTTTTTTTTTCTTTTTTATTTCAAATCACTTGTAGGTATTATTTAAGCGGTCCTTAAGGTTTCACTTACATGGTAAATTGGATTCAAATGAAGGGGAAACTCGACTTAGTGGATTGGTGGAGATCAGGAAATGGTGGGATTCATCTACAGTGGTTGACATGGGTTTGGTTACCCAGCATCCATGAGGGTAGGTCATAGTGGTTGTCTTCTTAAACTATATTTCTCCCTTGCTGATTTTGGTTTAGTTTATTATCTTCTCTTTGAATCCTTCATAGCCTCCGAATAGATTCTCCACATTTTCAGCCTTGATATCCCTTTAATGGAGGAGCTACAATGATTGTGGAATTTGGAATCTGCTTTTTGGTTTCTAGTTCATGTGGTATTCTCTTTCATTCCATGGAATCTAAGATATGATATTCATCATTAGTTGGGTTTTTGTTCTTGAGTTTTTCATATATGTAAAATGTGCTTGGCTAGACCAGCTTCATTCACTCCTTGAAGAGGCACATATAGTTTCTTCATTAGTTAATTTCTTTAGAAAGTATGTCTCCATGTAAGTGGAGAGGCTCAACATTGATGTCATTTATAAGAAATATTAATTTCATTTAGCTCTGATCTAGTTCCTCTTCTTCCCTTAAACATATCTGAACCCATGATAGTAAAATTATAAAGTTCCATTGTAAATATGTGATTGGTTAATAATTTTATTGGGACACTAAATCTTCTACAATAGAACAATGGAAGCATCAGGGAAGAGCTCAGATGGGTTCAAAGAATCAATGATGAAAAAAAATGTTTTAACAATTCTATTAAATGAAATTAAAAGTACTAAAAAATAATTCATAATATCAGAATGTTTATGAGAGGTCCCTTTAATTAGTTTTAACAGAAGCACTGATAAAGGTCCCTTTTATAAGAGCTAAATAAGCACCAATAAACGGCGACATTTATGAGTGTTAAAAAAGAGTAGATCAGTGTCAATATTTTTTATAATCCAAATATAAAAATATGATTTAGAGGTGCCCACCCTCCCATTATTAGTTCAACAACACCAAATTAATAGCACTACCCCCCTTAACATTGATAGGAATACCAACCCATGTTAATAATTCTAGGCACCCCCTTCACCCACTCATGCACACTCCCCTTCCTCCCATTGTATTCAAACCAAGACCTCTTTCTAGCACTTATAGACCCTAACCACTCCTCTATGTGGAATTATTATCCATTTTATTATATATCTATTTATTCATATATATGTAATTATATTTATTTATATATTTATTTTCATATTAATATAAATTTATATTATCATTTTTAAATATATTTATAAAATCTGTTTTTTTGTGTTTATAAATAATGAAAACAATAAATAAATACAAAAATAACTATAACATACATATACATATAATATAAATGTGTATCTATAAATATATTAATACATATTTTTATTTATTTACTTATATTTTATTTTTATATTGATATACATATATTTGAATATATAGATAATATATATCAGTTTGTCAAGAGAGACTCAAAAAAATACACACACATTATATAAGTTTAAAAATATTCAAATATTTTTCATTTTAAATAAAATGAATATTATTTTTTATTTAGGAATTGTTTATTTATTTATAAGGTTATTTTATATGTAAATATTTTTATATATTTATTTATAATTTATTATGTGTTAATATAATGAAATATGTATATATGTGTGTATAATTAATTATAAATTACAGTAAATTATAAGGAAATTAGTTTTCATTGAATTTCATAATATTCTAAGGAGTTTAATACGTCAATATAAATTGATTATCCACTAAAAAACATAAAAATACGGCCATTAGATTAAGTCTAAAATCCATCGAATGTTAAAAATTTGTTGTACCCCAACTAAAAACAAAGTTTTAGAAGCCTTTTAGGCCTTTTTCCTTGAGAAATAGTGACCGAGACCACCCTGGTCATGATGCTGCATATATAGTCATAGACAATAATTTGATATATGGTAGATCCCAAACGGACACCCAAATAAGAATTTATGATTTTTTGATGTTTGAGTCACATTTTTAACTAATTTTAGATTGATTATTATTATTTTCTTTTTTATATTTTTAAACTTTATTCAAATGACTATTACTCAATAATAATTATAAATTATTAAATATTATTATCTTTAAAATTAGTTTTTTAATTATTTCACACTAAATATCTAAGATATTAAATGTAAATGTGTATTTATCCTTATTTTAATCATATTTTATAATATATATTATATGTATATCAATGTAAATATATTTATATATAAATATATGTTATTTTTAAATAATTTTTTTATGAAATTTACATTTATCATTATCAGTAAAAGAACCTTTTAAGATCTCGTTTTTTTGCACTGATAATGGTATTAAATTTATTAGAACTTTTTTTAGCACTATTAAAATGTAGAACTATATAAAACCAATTCTATGGTAGTGATTGTTCGATAATGTACATTAAAAAATTACTTGGGGAAGAATTTTCATGGTGGAATCAACCTCAAGATCAACCTCATCAAATATTGGTGGTGATGTTGGTTTCTCAAGGTAGGCATTCCTACCATGAGGAAACGACAGTGTGGCTCACCGTGAGTCGGCTGACTGTGAGATGGGTGGATTTGGAAGTGTTGTAGGTTGTTGGTGGGAATGTTAAGTAGTTTATGTTAGAGAGAGGCATTCAGATATGGTTTCTACACCATATGTGTTGTGAGTGCACTCACTATACATGGTCAAATGGCATGACCAACCAACTAGGTGTGCATTACTTTACATGAATTTTTATAAAAAAAATTATAACAGAACAAAATTAAATTCATTTACAAATAATTAAAAAATTATATTTGAAAAATTATATTTTAGATAATAATAACATATAAAGGAATAAAATTTTTACAATAAAAATTCATGCTCTGAAGGAATTAATAAAATAATTTATTCATTGTTTACATCCATTAAAATTAGATAAAATACAAACAAAATAAAAATAATTAATAAAAATTTCGAAAGGGAATGAATTATTTTTTTCAAAAAATATACTAAATTAAAAGACTAAAAATTATTTTTTTCAATTAAAATTGAAAATAAAATAAATATATCAATGAATGATAGTTAAAAATTAAAATTATTATTTTAAAATACAAAAAAATAACAATGAATAAATCAATTAATTTAAATAAATAAATGAGAAAAAAATTCTAAAAAATTACACACGAATAAAAAAAATTATTATGAAATATGTGATGAATAGTTTATTTATATAACTAATATTTTTCACAATAATTAAAAAAATCAATTGATATTATAAAATAGAAACACAGTTTTTAAAATTAATTAACTAATTTTCCACAAATATAAATTATTCAACTAAAATAGTTTTTTATACATTTAAAAAGAAAATTAAATATAACAAATGATCTGGAAGAAGAATTGGAAGATAAAATTTCGAAACACTTAATCAATTCTTTATCTGTGAAATTTAAGCATTTCATTTATTCACAAAGAATGAAAAAATGTAATGATTATTTTTACTAAGTTAGAAATCACTAAAAATTATAAGGGAATAAAAAATTATTCCAAATATTTAATTAATCTTACCTCCTCATGTATTTCAATATATTCTTCACTTCCATTTCAAAATGGGATCCAGTTCAAGGAGTGAAATGGTTAAAATAATCACAGAAATAACAATTTGATTGGATACATCTACTAATACCACTATCTCTTTGGTTACGGAGAATGAAAGATCCATTTTTTTACTTCAGTGATTCAACTAATATTATTATGGATTTATTCATTTTTTACCCTCCTCAAATATAGTCAAAACACCCTCACATAAAGTAAATAATTTTATTATTATTATGTTTTTATTTTTTTTTACATTACCCAATCATGTATGTGTAGAGCACTTTGAAACAAAACAAATTTGATGCATACAGATCAATTACACACACACACCCAAATCAAAAATTCCATACATTCACTATGAGTACCCAATTTCCCATTTATAATATTTACAAAGTACATATATAATTAGAACATTGGTAGTTTCAATGTCATATTTGATCAAAAATATTTTGTCAACTTGTTCATTTTTAATTTTGTAGTTTTTTCATGTTATAATATTAATTTAAGAAAAATTACACCCATCACACTCTCTTCCCTTGTATAAAAATAGAATAACCACAAAATAGTTTTATTAAAACACTCAATAATAATACTATTCAAGAAATTTTAACATAAGAGAAACTCCTCAACTAAGAAAGAAAGATTAACCAAGATTTTATGCAAAGATAGTATTTCTTGTGATTGTTTTTTAAAACACTAAAACAATGTTTATTTAAATACGCAATAAAATGAAGCTTGATTGGAAATAAAGTGGGAAAAAATTAACTATTTTTGACTAGTTTAAATAAATTAAAATTAGTAATATTTAAGACATATCCCCCATACATAATACTCAACAATTTCCCCATTGTTGACTCCCATAGTAGGATGTATACTTCAAATTATTGAAACAAGTTTAGGAATTCAAAACATTAAAAGGATATTTTGAGGGGTGGTAAGAATTTTCAACAACAATTATCCAAACATGAAAAAATTAAACATAAATTCTTAAGACATGAATTTTTTTCATAAAATCCATTATCAAATATGAAAATTACAGAAAAAAGAAATACCATAAATATCTTACTACACACGATTTCACAAATTATATTCAAGGTAATAGAAAATAAAATCATAAAATTAGAGAAAAATAGTGGTCAAATTAATGATGATAATGTCTAGAAAGAGTTTCCAAAATGTAGTATTCTAGAATATATGTTAGTAAAAAAATTTAAAACATTTCATTTAAATAGATAGTAGTTTTACTAAAAGAATTTATAATGATTTTAAGTTACTATTCTCTATATTTGGAATTACATTATGTGATTTTTTTACAAAAAATCATTCTCCCTTGAAGTATGGATTAAATGAGCACTCTAGTTTAAAATTTTAATTTCCCACAATAAGAAAAAATTGACTTGAGAAAAAAGAATGTGATGATAAAAATAATAAATATAGAGGAAAAGTGGAATTAGTCCCTTTTATAACTGTAATTGTAAATACATTTAAATTGAAATTTAAAATGGGGATTTCGTTATTAATGAAATATCATAACCAAGATCACATGCTTCATAAATTCACTTAACTAACATCACACCAATTAAACCTCATGGTAACATGATTGAGAAACATTCAAATATAGATAAATAATTATAAACTAGAAAGAGAATCTAACCGAATCTTTAGGAATTTTTGGTTATAAGTTTAATGAGACAAACAACAGGGGTATGATAATTTATTCAATAATATATTTAATGAAAATATGAGAAAAATCATAGTTTTAATCCATTAATGTGATATTTTTATAGCCCCTAACTGGACACAATACACTAAATATTTTATTCATAATAATTTAGTGACTAAGATTCATTATTCAGGGGGAATATAATATTTACATTAAAAATTGATTAAGTTCACAGAATACATTATGCAGCTCAATATCTCAAGTAATTCCACAAAAAATATATCAAAACAAGATATATAATCCATATTCCATAAATATATTCAATAAACATATTACCATTCAAGGATTCATGAAATCGATAAAACAACTTATTAGAGTCATCATAATAATTAGACAAAATTTTCAATTTCACACTAGCACTCTCCCAAACACTGGAGACATCCCAAGGATTAGATAGAGAAAAACTTATTACTATAAGTAAATAAATATAAACAATAATAAAAATTTAATATGTAAATTAAATGGGTGAGGTAGTGGGATAATAATAAATCTCTTCTATGAATTTATCTAATTAATGGTCAAATTGTTTTATCCATATAATATAATTATGCAGGTACATAACAAATATACATTTCTAAAAAAAACTCATTAAATACCCATCTCTCTGTAAAAGATCCAAATAACTCACCTTCAACATCAATTTGGGAAAACTGAATATACGAACAACCTCAACCATAGATGATTTATTTAAAGTAGAAAAACACCATGATAGAAATCTCCCTCATCAGTTTGTTGGGACCAGAAGAAGTTACCGAGATGGGTTCTTGGGATGGGTTTAATCATTGAAGAGATTAATAAAAACAATTCCCAAGAAATCATGGTCTAGGATCGATCACTTCATGGTCTGGAAAAATGTTTTCCTATCTTGAATCCCAATTCCCCCCACATTTTATAGTTTACGAGTGGTCTCAGATTCGGAAAAAAAATTATACAATAGTTTTATTGAATGAATCAGTGATAAAATAATAAATAGGTTGAATATTTAACTTAATGACCTTATTTATATTCACCTCATACATAATAATAACTAGCATAATAATCAACTCAAATGGGGAACTATAAATTCTTCTAGGTCCTCACAATCATGATGCCAAGTATTAATCACTGATACTTCAATGATATCCTTAAAAGCATATAATAATTACCAACCTGAAATTATTTAAATCATTTAATCATAATAAATGTGTTGAATAAGGATGTTTTGTGAAAATATAGATACCCCACATCCACTAATAATTTATCTCTCGTCCCATAATGGTAAAAAATGATATATCATACAGTTGTAGTAACACTAAGGATGGTTACAAATTTTGTAGACCAAATATTTTTGAATAGATATTAGGTAAGATGTATAAATATATATCATATATTATACCTGCAACTAATCACCACATAAAAAGTTATTTTACAAGAAATAAGAAAACATCCAGTGTCATTTAGTTTTTGAGGAATGTTATTTTAGAATATGTCACTACACTCTTCATTCAAATTTACTATAATTCTCTCAACTCAATCCCTCATGTTTTACTATAACAATTTAATATATTTAACGAAATATGATATTTTTTCAATGATTAAACAAAATTAATTTTAATGTTTAATCTCTTAAACATTTGAAGAAACATGATAATCAGTCTCATTGTTCATTTTCAGCCTCTCTGGAAAAGTGATTATAGTGGAATATTTTTTTAAATAGGTGGGTTATTCTTCTAGTCCCCAAACATTACCTTCACATTTCCATATTTTATAAATTCCAACATCATATTCCATTAGTATATGGTTATATCAAGAAGGGGGTTATTATTTTTCATGGAATCTTCATATCAGTACAAATGTCTAGATTTTGGACATTCCATTTTTCTACCGTTGGAGTTAGAACATAAACATTATTATTAGACTAATCCCTAACTAGTACATGAATTTTTATACAACTAAATGTAAATACTTCCATATAATTTTCACTTTGGTTTGATTCTGTTTTGTTAGGCAGCTTTCCCTTATCTATTCCGCCTAAAAATCTAAAAATATGACCCATTTATAGTTTAACTATATGAATCCTCGTGTTTGGGTCATTTTTTAAAGAAACAATCATACCAAAAACCTGGAATATATTCGATAAATTCACCACTATAAATTTGAATATTCAACCCCATATTGATTTTGAAAAGAATTTCATAGTTGTCTTTGAAAAAGTAATGATTTCCACTATTTGATTATACCCTATTCAATTCCTGAGAGGTTAGGGTGATTTTTTATATAGAATTATACAAATTTGAGAAATCGTTTTAGGAACACTTATTCATAGACTGGTAATCTACAAACTAGTAACTCCCCTATGATTGGATGGAGATATCAGAGTTGGGAAAATATTATTTATTGTGACCAAACAGCCCACACTGATTTCACTAATCCCAATGAATTTTGAAATGAAAGACAAGATATTTTCTATTAGTTTCAGTATTATGAATTGTAATTTTCATAATTCATTTATATTGAGTCTTTTGGACCAATTTATCATATAGTTTATTATGCTTATTCATATTGGAATCATAGAAGTCACCCTCATAATTTGGGTTAACGAGACTCCAGTTGTAAGGGGCGTGGGAATTTAAAAAATTATCCATGAGTTAGTGGAGACCTAACTATATATTGTTACTCTTCTTAATACGACATATGAACCTATCCCATTCCATGTGAAACAACACTACCCCATCCAGTAAAAAGAAAATGATCATATTCCTCTGTTCAATGGTGATATTTTGTTAGATAAAATTTGGATTGAAACGAAATGAACACCTCATCTGTTGTTCCAAACATGTAATCATCAAGATTCTAAAACCATGTCCAAGACAACCCATTAAGACAATATAAGAACACCCCCAACCTCAACTCCTCCTCACTCATACATCAGAGAGGGAATTTTTACATAGAACTATAATCATCTCTAATAGAATCAATTGAATATTCTACTTGGAGTCCATTAAATTATTGATGTTAAGGGGTATAAGAATATTTAATTTAATACTTCTATAATCTAGGATACAATCTTATGTAATATAGATTTCATGATATAGTTGGTATTTTAATATCTCTAATTCTAGGTCGGTTAAGGGAATGAAGAAAAGTTTATGGAACATTGATGATTTAGATTTTAGTTCATCATAAGTCCAATTTTTCAAAATATTCCATTTATGAATTATATTTGTAATTATGTGAATAATAGTGTGATTAATTTATGAAATTTTAGATTCAAAATATAACTAAAAATACAATATGTTCATACAAATAGAGAATCTTTTTGATTTTTTTGATAGGTTTTTATATTTTATATTTTTATCCGATTTCCACGTTTATTGATATATTTTTTATACATTTTTTTAATATTTTTTTTTTGATTTTATTTACATGGTCATATATTCCATCCCTAAACCTGGGGAAAATGTTTTTAAAAAATTTCACGGAAGGATGGAAAAATAACATATTTATAAAACCTACTTTATAGATATTAATGTTTCTATGGTAAGAAGGGAGGAACAATGTGAAATGAGAATGTTTTTAGAACAAAATAAATAAAAAAATGAAAAAACTAAATAGGAAATAGTTGAATTATGATGTTATAATAGGTTTAAAGAGGAAAAAGTAAGTGTGAAATATTGATAATGAATGAAATTAGGGTCCTTAGACTATGTTGGTGTTAATGTAATGATGTTATATGATTCTATTCAAATCAACACAACAATGAAGTGATTTTAAAAAGTGTTAATATTTGTTGAGCTTTCACATTAGTGAAATTCAATATATTTCGGAACATTCTTGATCCTCTGAATTTCTATATTAATGTAAAAATAAATCCTTCAATTATGGAGAATATAAACATCTACCTTTTTCTAATTTTTGGTACTTTGGTAAATGATCCTAGGTGAAAATAATCACCACCTTCAACTATTGATTATTGATTTGTTTGAAATGAAACTCAAAATTTGGTTGAAAGAAAAACATAACTAAATATCATCTATGAATTATATTAACATAATTATAGAGGTTAAAATTTTAATCAATTCATTACAACATAATTTTGCTAAAATATTTAGGTACTCACGTATGTGTAAATAGATATCCATAAAATAAGAATAAAAATATAAAGAGACATCTTCAATTCCATGTATTCTTTAAAGAAACTCTAGTTCTATATATGATTTGGCTCCCCAACCTAGGAATCTACTCTGGTATGGGTTCTCCAGTGTGAATTGTGGATTATATATGATTTTCAAGAATCATCCACATTATTATTATTATAGATATTTAAATTTTAAATAGAATTGTTTTGTGCACCTCATTAAAGCTTTATTTCTCACTCTCTTATACGTTGCATGCTTTGAAAATCCCTCTCCCAATTCCTAAAGAAGTCTTAGTGAAATAAACGATCCTCATTCAATGACCCATATTACCCCTAAATAATTCAGGTATTTCCACATACATTATCTTCTTCTCTATATATACATCAAAATTTCTTAAATATGACCATTATAAAAATAATTTATGGAATTAATTGAATATAATTTTTGGAAGAAAAAAAAAGGGTAATAATCCAGTGTAATTTGGGCTCTCACATCTGATCTAACGTCAAAATATATATCATTTTGGACTCGACGATCCGAAGTTTACATCCACAAATTTTATATATTCTTTTAAAAATAAATTCTAAAATTATTTTAATTATAAGTATAAATGTTTGTCTATATAAATACAGAATATATTTATATATACTGTTTTCTTTTATTTTTCTTTTTTTAATTTCTTATCCTATGTATGTCTTCTCCTAGTGGAATTGGGGGATTATTTCACACATTTAGTTGGACATATAGGAAATCAAAACTCGTATCAGTGGATCAGTGAAGATATAGTAACCCTCGATCTTCTTCAATGTTGGTAGAAATGGGTCTATTTGTTTGGAATCCATGAGGGGGAATCACGGGGGTCATCTCCATTTACATGATCTTGAGAATGATGCTTTAGATTCAATTGATATTCATATCTATTCAATAATCATAGGCATTAAATGGATTCCCAATATTTTCAGCCTTGATGCTCCATCTAGGTTGAATCGATAGTGGTGTAGAGATTTTGAATCGGCTATCCATTTTCTAATTCAAGTTTGATTCACTTTTTGAATATGGTATCATATCTATATGATTCATCATCAGTCGTGACCTGTTTCATGAACACATCCAAAATTTTGAAGGGTGATGGATTGGAAAAGTATACTATTTCTATGGAGTAGCATTAACACTTTCTTAATCAAGAAGTATGTCTAGATATGAAATATTCACAGTGTTGGTGAAGATCAAAATTGATGTGGGCTCTATGAAATATTAATTTCCTTTGGGTATGATCGAGGATATATTCTTTCCTTGAAATTTTTAAACACAAGCTCATGCATTTTTAGAGATCTATTAAAAGTGAATGTTTTTTGTATAAAATTTTTAACAGTGTTTATGTTTGGTATTTTTTTAGATTTATTGTTTTTTTGTTTTTTTGTTGATGTTTTTGTTATATAAATTATCTTCTTTTTAACAACATGGTCATACATGTATTCATTGAAAATGGGGCCAACATTTGACAAGATTCTTTCGTTGAAGATTAACCAAATTTAAAAGTTATAATGCCTAAAAACTACCTATAACTATTACTCCAATAAGAGGAGTGGAAATGCTATGAAAAACAATTTTTTTTCAAATAAAATAAATAAAAAAACAAATAAAATGAGTAGACAATATTGAAATTGTGAATTGATGAGTAGGTGCCGAGTGAAAAAACAAAGAGTAATGGATGAAAATGGATGAAATTAGGGTCATCTATCTACTTTAAACTAAATTAAATTGTTTTCTACAATTAAAATCATATTAATAAAATTATTAAACTTTTTGAGAAAGGATGATTGTTCACTAAGATTTCAATTCAATGAAATTTTCTTTCTCGATGAGTCTTACTGAGCCAAAACCTTTGGATTTTATCCTTAAAACTAATCATTCAATTATGGAGTATATATACAAATATCTTTTCCAGTTTTCATTACTTGTTTAACTGATCTCATGTGAAAATATTATCCATGTTAATCCATATATTGTTGAGTTTTTTGGGATTAAAATCATAATTATATAGAATTGATCATAGAATTAAAAATAAAATAAACAATTATATTAATAAAAATAGTGTTGATAAATGTTAATTAGTTCATTATGTCCTTATTTATTTAAGCTTTTTAGATACTAAAAAAATAATAAAATGAGATATAGAGAACAAGAAATAAATAAATGAAGAAATATCCTTGGAAAGTTGTATTCCTTCTAGAAACTCAAGCTTCAGATCTGATTCTTCTACTTAGCTCATTTGTGTTCCCCTGTCATTGTAGTATGTTGTGAATTGTGGAATATAGAATCATTTATGGAAGAATTACCACTTTTTTATCATTCTATATCTTCTTTTTTTAACATAAATCTTCTATGTTCCTCACGAATGCATGGATTCTCACACTCCTCCACATGGAGTGCTTTAACATGCCCACCACCTTCTCTTGATGCAGTCTCAATGAAATTAATGAACATCCTGCAATGAACTCTATTTCCCCTTCAAAATTCACATATTGAAGCTACCACGATCTCCTTTACTATATAAAAATATATCATTCATGAATAAAAAAATAGAAAAAAGAGAACTGTCATTCAGTGTCTCCAATTTTGGAAACAGAAAAGCCTAATAAAAAATTAAGCTATGTGCTAGTGCACCTTTGGCCCACACATACACTCTAGCATCAAAATATATACTGTTTTGGGATTTAATTTTACTAGTTGAGATCTGATAATTTTTCTACAATATTTTTAAAATAAATTATATTATTATTAGTAATATAGATTGTTTACAATGCTTTCATCGGGGCATAGATTGTCTATGTGGATTCGGTGATTGTTACCCCACATTCCTGCTTTCCAAAGGGGGCGGAATTCATCACATCTTCGAATATGTTTAATTTTTTATTGAAATGAGATAATTGGATTTCAGCCTCTCCTTTCATGGATTTCTCCTCAGAATACATCACCTAGTTCGGGTCTCCATAATATATTTTGATGTTGTTCATAAAACTTTTCTCAATGTCATATCATTGTGAACGCTAGTTAAATATATTTCTTTTGTTAGAACATTCTCAGGGGGGTTAAATCAGGGTAAAAACCATCATCCCAAAGAGTAGTCAGGTTCATGCATTTCTATCATGTATGGCCAGTGAAACACTGATACACCTTTATTTTTCCCTATCAAAGGTTTTCTCGAAGGCATGGAATCTCGACGCATCCCACATTAAATGTGGGTAATTACATATTAGAGGCTTATCTCTGTCGCTTTCCTAGGCTTTCAATATTTAACATGGGGTATGTTTTGAGTTTAATGTCTATAATAGACAGATTAGACAGATACAAACATTGATGGGAGTGGATAAAATGAGTACATCACTAGGAAAGAGTACATAGATAGATTACCATATGGATGGGTCCAATAAGGGCAGACCTAGGATGGTTTTCCCACAAAGGGAAATGATTCCCACTGTAAAGGCTGAATTGGAAAATAAAATGGGGAATTAGAGAGGGCGATGGGTCCGTGCAAAGGGGAAACCATGGATTACCATTTCTTGTGATTGATCCTCGAAGAGGCTTCCTGTATACCTTGTGTTTACATTAGTTATAAAAACCCATGTAGTTTGAATTAATAAAGCCTATAATCAGGGTGTAAACCTATAACAACAACCCAAAAGAATCTTGGTGTTTAGGCATGGATAGCGGCCTATACGGATGGTATGATTTATCTAGGATGTGGTGGCCTTAGAAAAATCAAGATGGACATGGATGAAGTGTTCATAGATGGAATGAATGTGGATGGAACCAAAGGCTGATGTGATGGGGGAAATATTGGGCTTAAATCACAAAGAGGTTTCCTACATATCACCATGGAAGGGAATCAAAGTCCATGTAGTTATTGGATGGGGTGTTAAGCCACTTGAGGAGGAGTCTTGTGATAATTGGATGCATGGATGGGGACCCGAAGGAATCTAAACCAAAGGGTTATGGATTGATATTAATGATACACAAAGGCTTAAGGGAGAGACTAGGATGGGATAGTATAGATGGTCTTGAACCTGAGAGAGTCTTCTTATATACTATTATCAAAAAGGAAAAAGATCAAATTCTATGTAGTTTATGAATAGGGCATATAATTGGGGTGAACAAAAGGATGGAAACCCGAATACATGTTGGGACTTACGCTTAGTAAGTAGCCTATCTCAAGAGGGACACTCTTGGTTAGAGGAGTATGGATTGAGTGTGGGTATTATACATCATTAGCTGCCTGGGAATGGGGATGACACTACTAAGGGGAGATCCAACAATGTGGGTCCCAATAAAGGTGATATAGAAGTTAACTATTGTTTGGGGTTGAACCTCAAAGTGGATTCTTACATACCATATCAAAGAGACACGGATCAAAACCAACATATTTCTAAATAGTATAGTTTAATTTCATGCCATATTAAAGGGGTATATAGTATAATACCATGTGAGATGAGGTTGAAAATGACATGAAATGATCGGGACCAATGGGTGATGCTCTTGGACCTTCCAAGCAGTTTCCCACACACATTTCTCAAAAATGGGGCAAGGATAAAAAACAATGTAGTTTCGTAGATAGGGGAATGTGGCTTGTGTGTGGTTAGCATCCTATGTGGATTTAATGGTCTATGCTTACTCTAAGACCATGTGAGTCATGCTCCGTGTGAGAATCACAAGGTAGCATCATGCTTGATGATCATGTCATGAATGGTGTGGCCATGAGGAATGGTGTAACACATGGTTAGTAGCCCAGGGCACACATGGAGACAAAACTGAGAGGAAGAGGAGGAGTGAGTGGGCACTGGTGCTCATCCCCTTCACAGTCGTCTCAGAGCTTGTCACTTATGTAGTGATAACATTTCAACATTGCCTATTAAAGAAGTGGGGTTTCTCAAAAGTTTAGCGTCCTACAACTCGGATGATGAGGATTTTCTCCTCACCACTAGGTCATTTATTTCCGGCACGCCTTAACACATTGTGATAGGAATGAACCTGTATTTCTATTCTGGGGGTTGTGGAATCCTCCATTGAGGGGTCCATGTTAGCATGGAAATATAAGGAAGAAATTTTCATTAGCATACCTATGTGAAGAAGAACAATTACTGTAAATGAAACATGAAGAATCACTCGGGGAACCTTGAAATCACTATGCGCAAGGATGAAGGACTACACAAAGGCAGTGCATGCAAATAGGGGTGTTTCACGTAACATGGGATTGGACATGGTTCCTTGGGGTAAGGATGACACCTGAAGAACCTAGGAAGGGGTGCACACAAGATTGTTTCTTTTCACATAAGATGACAGGTTGCACACAAGATGGAAGCCAAGATGAAGAATGGTCCTGACATAAGGATAAAATAGCATGCAAGAAGATTCTTTTGTGTGAAAATTCCTTAGAGTAAAAGGAAATGGGAGAGGTTTTATTCTTAGTGGGCCCACCCAATTAGAGGACCCATATGTGTCTTTTAACGCATGATATAGTACATTGAGGATTTTTTTTGTTTGGTTGAGGAAGGGGTCATATTTTTTCCATTAGAGTGATATTAATCTTCTTGAATGGTACACCAAAGTGAAGGGGTAAACTTCTATTTATAGGAAAACACATGAATTGTGGCGTGGAAGGAAGCCTGTGTGGAAGTGATATTTGACATCACATTGGGCATGAAAGATCTTGCATGTAGTCCATATCTTTGAGTGCCATCCTGATTTATTTAGCACCTTGGTCATGTCCATTTTTTGGTTGGATGACGAAGAAGAATCCATTTGACTTCACATTTGGTGCACAAGATTGTTCATTTAGAGTTCAATCTTGGGATAAATTCTCAAATCTTGCACACTCCTTCAATAAGAATCTTATAAACATGTGTAAATTCAAAATATGCCTTCGGTTAGTTCAAATAAGACGATCCATGGCCTCAAATGAGATTCGGTGCCAAAAAATCCCCCCAAAGGATCCTAATTTGAATGGGGACCTGAAGGTTGTATTCTGAAGGAAACACTGAAGAGTATAATTCTTGACCATCAGTGCATGATAACATTCTCATTCTATTTTTAAATAGCTTATACATGTGTGAAAGGGTAGGTCCGTTCCATAAAATATTCTGGTGGGACCAAGGATATATACATTGACATTCCTATGTGATATGATATTTTTATTTGGTGCTAGAAAGATCTTCCTTTCAATTTGAAAGATCGTTAATTTGGTAGGCACCTTGTTCACAAGACTAGATTCTATCACACTCGTTCTAATTTTTCCATTCACCTAAATTAGATGAGTATTTGATGGATGACACCCATATTTCATGCATCCATATTTACTACACACCAAAGCCCCATTCTATTTCTCAAACAACCATTTCAATTATGAGGTTCAACAATAACGGCTGGTTAACAGACTAACGTTGAGAGGGAAGATAATGTTGCTGCATTGAAGACTCAGATGATAAAAACATCACAGATTAATCATTTAAGAATATTCATGTTCGATAATCAGATTCCCTTTGTTATGTTGAGGCATGCTCAAAAATATTATGTTTATATCAACATCCTCCAACTATGACACTTTGTAATCCTAGAAGATGTTCTAATTCTAGTCCTCAAGACAGATGCACCGCAATCAGGCATTACTTGCAAGGATTTCCCTACAGGATACATCATTATGAACAAATTTTCACCCATAAATATAAACATAGAACATGGTTTGTTACCTCATTAATAAAAAACCATAATTGTTGTGGGGAGCAATTCGAATATTGAGGAATCTCCATCCCACAATACGAATGTGTTTAGGATCATAATCCCTGATAAGTCTAATGGTTGGAAGGAATGCTACTTTTTATTTAGGGGGATCTTCATGAGTGAATGGGCATGGGTGTATTGGGTACGGAAGACATGTGAGGAGTTTGTGGTAGATTTTTGGTCTATCTGGTTGTTTGATGTTCTGTGGACATCATAGTTCTATTTGTATGATCAGAATGACCTAATGATAGAGTTTTTTAGCTGGTGGTCCCTTGACACAAACACATTCCAGCTTCACCATGGGAAGTGGAAATCAGACTTTAGTAAATCCATTAAATTGGGGGAATTCCCTTAGACGGGTACCAGTACAACAAGTTCCTTCTAATTGAGAATGTTTGGTGGGATCGGATGCACACCCCAATTCTGACAAGACATCTATTCAAGTTGGACAAGGAGAACCAGAAAATAAAATACATCTTAAAGGAAATATCTTATCAGGGATGGTTCAGTCTATTTCTAATGCAGGAAGAGGTCGTGAAGAATCAAGGTCCAGGGAACCAATTCCCAAACACATCTTGGAGGGGTAATTTGGGGACATAGTGGATGGTTCTGGAGGCTACCATGTACTTATGATGGGGATTCAACATAAACAAGATATTATAACTGAATGTACGATATGTTGGATTTCTTTCCACATTTCATAGTGGGTGGTCTCTTCTAGTAAGGGATACATGGGTTGGAGTCCTTCCGAGGATGGTGGAGATGGATGGGATCATGGAGTCCCAGAAAAAGGTAAACATGGGAGTGTATGTGTTAGCGATGTTATACAATATTTTTTGGTGCATCTTAAGAGGAAGTACACCCAATAGAATATGAAGACCATTACAGATTCTCCTTGGTTGGGTTGCATCCCATTGGGGTGGGTACTACTTCTCAAATTCCATCCATCTTCCAGGTGATGGTCTTCAACCGTCCTTACTAAAAAATTGCTGGAATTCAGCCCATTATGATCAATGGGGGAGTGGGGTCAAAATCATGATAGAAAACCATGAAAACGTCATCTTTCATCAATTTTAGGCCCCATCTGGCAAGATGGTAGATGATACGGAAACCCTTGGTAGTAGAGGGATGAATTGAAAATCATTAGGTGTGGTTTTTTGTTATACTCAATCAGTAGAATTTTTTTTTTAAACCTATGTCTCGATGAGGTTTTCCATGTATTTTGATGCCTATAAAGATTACAAAGAAAGTTTATACAAGTGTTAGAGAGTATCAACATCCATGCATCCTTCACCTATTGTGGTTTATGTTCATGGCTATTAGATTTGGTGATTTCATTACTCCCCCCCCACAGTTTTTAATGCCACTCTATCAACAGAGTTTGTCTACCATTGGATATTAGTGAATCCGAAAATAATTCTATGGAGACGCATTCAATAGATCAAGGTGGTCTTAGTGGATCTTGGATGATGAGGTAGTATATGAAGTATTTCCAGATAAGTGAGATTAGAGGTGATCCAGATAGCTAGGCCATCATAAGCTAGAACCTCTGTTATAGGAGTCTCGCAAAGAGGGTCGTACCTCCAACATCTGAAGAGCAATTGTCTCGTATTCTACCTCATGGACTAAACAGATAACATACCAGAAATAAGCTGAAATACCTCCTACAACCAACTTATAATTCCATTTTCAATTCCTTATTTTCAGGTTGGAGGGCGATGTGACAATTGTTATCTCTGAATAACCTGTGGTAGAAACTAGTGCACACTGTACTCGACCATCCAGATTTGGGGAACATTCAGACGGTGGATAAGGCATACTTTGATCACCATCACATGTGTTGGAAAACAATGGACATTTATGTGTTTCAGCAGTGGTGGTATGAAGAATCGAATCACCTGGTGAATGTGACGCTCAGACAGGAGTACGACCCTGAGAAAATTCCACCATAGGATGACGATGAGGATTATAAAGAAGCAGATCAAGAAGGAGAAGAAGAATAAATTTGAGGGGGAGGAGGTGAATAGAATGGTTTAGAGGAATCTATAAGTGAGGGGTCTAGAAGTGAGGGACTTTGAAGTTAGGGACCTTAGTGTAAAACATCCTTCGAGGTAAATCCCCCAAGATAGTGGCGAAATGTCTAGCTCTGACACAAAACTAGATGAACAATTTGAGGTGTGCCTCAATTATTATCTCTACTGGGATTTACATTTTCAAAACTATAATCCCTTGAACAATAATTTCCCTATTAAAGAATACATCGATGATGATATCCTAGATATCCCCCCTATAGGGGATGAAAATGCATCAATTGATGTTGATAGACATCCAAATTCATGAACACTATAAACTGAATAGGGTGGTGGACCGACCATGGCTGCAGTGGGTGAAGGACCAGCCATTATTAATTTAGTGAGTGTCAAACTAACATGAGGGGCTGAAAAGGGGACCTCATAATCTCAGGCTATCCACACCGCTCAAACTTCTAGGAAACTAGGATTTATACATGATTTAAAACAATGTTAATATACCCTAAAACCATGGTTATAGGTAATAGCCATGATTTTTCTAGCCTTGGACTCTAATGGTGTGGCTATAAGGAAAATTGTATAGACACGTTTACAACCTATGGGTAAATATACTTCCATGTATATTTAGTTCCATGGTTAAAAACCATGTATGTATGGAAATAGACACGGTTAAAACCGTGTCACTAGGGCTATTTCCACAGTTCAAAACTGTGGATATTTCCCTATCTATTTTGAAAAAATATATAGGTATACTGACATGATATATAACTATGGATGTATCCTTCTACGTCTAAAAACAACAGCAGCTTGCACTGAACAGACATGAACTCTCTGCACGGCCAAAGGCTATAAAGGGAACTCCCACTACTCCACACTGCACACTGCCACAACATCAGCTTTCATTGCACTCCCTACACTGCATTAGACTGTCCAGGGCACACCCTCTACTGCACACAGCACAGTGCCATAGTTTACAATAGTACATGGAATAACACTCTCTATAATGCACACTAAAATAGGTTATTATGTAAAGACACTAATCACAGTATGATTTTCCATACATTCATTTACACACTAATATCACCTCTATTAATCATGAAACTCCATCCAGTAGTCCAGATCCTTCGATCACCTTTACAGGTGTGGCCTCAACTAATATGTTCCCATTGAGACGATTTGTTTTATGTTCAAACCTCTATCACAATCCTTGAAGGTTAATTCCATCAACCCCTTCATAAATTAAATAATAGTGCAGTTCCTCTCCATCATTATTTCTAATCTATAATGACCATTGTTTCCTACTAAACCATTCATGCTAAATATTTATGTAATGTCATCAAAGGGGAATAACTAAAGTTTTTCGTATGTGAAGCAGAATTAACTTGGTCTAGCTATAGGGCCAACCATTCTATTTTACATGCATCCCAAACAGTCCAAGACAACTTTGAAACCTTTTTGTCACCATCCTTTTTATCTCATTTAACCTCACTCTCTCCATCATCTATGAATAACCGAGGACATGAAGAAGAGAGAGAGACAACAATAAAACTCTACCCATTCCATAACTGGTCCTTTTCCCTAAATATGTATAAATCATGGAATAACCTACTACATAAATAGAATGATGAATCATATGATCACTAAAAATTTAATATTTTTTTTCCTTGAAGAAAAATGTTTCACAAACATGATTAATTAATATTTAAAAACACAATCATAGGGTAAATAGATTGAAGAATTCGAAGAACATCCTAAACAAGAGATTCACCATCCTCATTGAATTGTCCTACATTTATGAATATGGTTAAATCCAAAATCTGAATGGAAAATGATTCTAGTTAGATGTGTGTTTCCACAAAACACTGCCCAACAAAGCCCCATCCCCCGATAATAGTGGACAATTTTTGGGTTTCAGACATTTTCTGTCAAACCCACTCAAATGGAATCAAAATAAATGATATTTATTCTAACAATATTTTATGTCACTATATCTTCTAATCAAATAAATAAGTATAATGAAATGAAAATTTTCTATAAAAAAATTTTTAAATCCATATCATTAAAGAGATGAAGGGGATAACCACTTGGCACTATGATGGAGTTATGTTTTTAATTTAGTGATACAATAAGGTAAAATGAAAACGTTTTAGAAATAAAAATCAGATGTAGTAAAACCCTACCTTGGGAAAAAATGGAGAATATGATAACGGGATAGAGCACAAATGTTATAATGATGAAAATCACAGGGAAAATTCTATATATATATTTCATGTTTTTTCCCATGCGATAAAATGAGATAGTCATGGTGAAATAAAAATAGTGATACCTTTTTATTGACATGTTTAGAGTCAATTTTTGAACCCATTTTACCTAATCCATATGTTAGAAATAATTTATAGTTATAATAATTATCTATTGAATCCATTTAGTAGAAGGGATTCATTATAAAGAAACAATTCTATATAATTGATGGTCTATCATGGGGTATTCATTACGAAACTAGTTTATCTAAGCTATAAACTAACAAAAAGACCCAACATAATATTAGTAAATCCAATAATCATTTATTGAGAAATATATAGACAATGGATCATGGATAATCCCCCAAAAGAAACATATTTTGTCCCCTAGGTTTTCCACTGGGTTCCAAGTATGTGAATTATTATTAGAAGATCTGAATCATCTCAAAATAATGTTGTATGACAACATGATTAAGATATTAATCAAAATAACATATGGAATATGGAATCCAATCCAAGTAATCTACTAGAATTTGTTATATCTAGATTTCTTTTATACAGATTAAAATATATCAAATAGAAGTAATCCTATCATGGAATACATTAACAATAATAATATTACAAATCAGTCAAAAATAAACATTGTTTATCACTTAGATATCATGTATGGATATATTATCCACAGTAAAATAACCAATAACTCACTAATAAATATAGACTAATTATTACAAACCATTCTCCCAAATATAAGCTCTAGTAATGTGAATGGATTTCTTATCCCACTTCATATATAAGATTTTATCACCCTTTTTTCCATAAGATCTATTTAAATGTCATAAATATTATAACAATCTCATTTTCTACTTATTCTTGGTAATCATATAGGCAATACAATATCCCCCTATTCATTTCAAAAGAACTATTGATGCCCCACTCTTAATATCATGAAATCAATACAACTTCTATAGTGGTTCAAACTGAAGGTATATTCCCAAAACATGATCATTCACTTATGAATGTTAGTGATCCCATCAAAAAACCAACCCTACATACATCCATTATTATAATTACTAAACCATTCCCACTGTGACACTAAAGGATTCTTCTCACTAGCCATGCCATAACTGTAATTGTATCATTCTCAATTGAGTGCTCATACATCATAAATCTCATTATTTCCAACTCATATCACTTATTCTTAGAAATTCATTATTATTAAATCAGAGGATAGACATTGACGAAACACCATAGTTAATTTTATTTCTCACTCAATTCTAATCCCTTTGAACTATTTTACTCGATGACTTGAATATTGAACCTTCAAATGAATGGGGAAATCAATGAGAACCGATGAAGGTGCTTAATGAAGTTCAATGAAAACAAGTTACTTAGGCACTAAGTGGTGAATTATTCCATGTAATGAAGTCAATTTTATCAAGTTCAATTTTAAAGTGATGTTTCTAAAGAAAGTGTCAAGTTTTCAAGGATGGTTGTTTGTGTTTGATTATAATAAAACAAATATATTATTTATGTTTTAGCTTTTTATGATAATACACAGTTTGTGTTTTTTCAAAATGAAGATATATCCATATATAAAGTGAAGGAAATTTTATATTAAGTTCGATGAAATTTTTTTACCTACCACATGAAGGGATATTAATGCTAATTCATAATAATAACATTTTTTTAAAAAATTATGAAATTATTGAATTCAAATTAATGATTTAGGCATAGGGAACCTACCTCAACCTAACAATGAACTACTTTTGAAAATGAAATCTCTAATCCTCCATTTATTTCTACTTGCACACAGATGCACCTTCACATATATATAAATACAACTTGCCCCCATGTACCAATTTTCATGGACAAATATGCACAACGTGGTCCTTAGATATATGTTTATATAAGAAAATACCCATTTTCACATAAAAATGTAATAATTTTTCATATCTATATATAATAACACCTAGTACCAATATATATATTCATTTTACCATTATTAAATATATATATATATATATATATAAATGGAAACTTATATATGTATATGCCACCTATGCATACACATGTAAGTAACCATCACAAACAGCAGCTTGAATCCTCCTCAACAAGATAAAAAATACACTGAAATAATATAGAGAACCCAAAAATCACAATATCCATAATCAAAAAAGGGAAAAAGAATAAAAACGACTGATTCCTTAAATGAATCATATTTCAAAATCACTTACAATGATGTTGGTGGATAGAATTGACATCATTAGAGGAAACCACATATTAGTAAATAAAGGGAAAAGAAGTGATATATAATAAATTATTATATATATGTGATCAGGGAGTCAAATATACATGTTAAATGATACATGACCCCATAAACAACAATAAAGAATGAATAATCACAATAATATGCACATCCCAATTTTGAGTAAAATTATTTTCAATAAAGGCTTTTTCTTTAAATCAAATCGAATATCATTCAATACATACACCAAAAAGTGGTATCATTAATCAAGAGTCAACACAAACCACAACATGATAACATAATAGTGACATAAAATAATTATATTTGAAAAAATATATCATTATATATTTTTCATATAGGGAATATGGATGTTCGTTTTTTTAAATTCATCATGTAGTCCTCCCCAGTTAATGTGTTTAATATTATCACAATGAAATTATCAAGTAGCACAATATAAGAAGAAATAATGTAGAATATAATTTTATGTAAAATATATGATTATCATTACAACTACATGGAACAATCTAGATAAACTGTATCCTAATTATCAATAAACATTGTAGCATACTCCTAATCATAGTGTAACAGATCCAATTTTCTAATTTTATCGATGATTTCTAGATGTATAATTGAATAGTTTTAATTTCACATTGGATAATTGAATATCACTACATTTATAAGTTGGATTCCCTAAAATATGCACAAAAAAATTGTTTTCCTCTTTATAAGGAAAATTCTGATAAAGAAAAAAATAAATAATATCACAACAAAAAACTAGCAATAACATAATGTGTGAAGGGTTTTTCAGCTAATTCGATGTCAGAACCCAATGATTCTTATATGATTTTAGATGGTGGGACCGCTAAATTATTGTGAAGATTATATATCATATAAAATATTAATGATGTGGATTGAAAAGGTGCACATCATTGTTGCTGGATGTAACAGAACATGGTGAAAGGACATATCGATGTACTTCACCTGACAAAAGAATATTTGAGACCATAGGAAGTGGTAGACACATCATAGTTCAACGGGACATCCACATACCCACCTATTGTAACAAATGGGTTTTTATAAACATAGTTGTATGAGATTCATGCCCTATAAATTTGTAGTTTCATTAGATGTGTTTATGTGATATTATGTATTTATTATTGCATTTTCATTTATTGTTATCCATTACTCAGGTAATGCGAAAACACAAATCTGATAGACCCATAACCCCCCCCCCCCCCACATTGGCCTTTCCTCCTCCCCATTACACTGCACCAACCCCTCCCCCTACTACCATCCCTACACAGTCCCTCCCCATCCCCTCATAACTACACCATCTCCACCCCTCCCCCTAATACATCATCCCCTCCCCCCTCCCCCATAACATCACCATCCCCTCCCCTCCCACATACACTACTCCAGCCCCTTCCTTCATATCATAGACCATCCCATCCCCCAACTGCACCAGCCCCTCCCCCTCCCCCAACCTTGCACAGCCCCTCCCCCTTCTCCTACTACTCAAAACCCTCCGTCGCCTCCATAAATTACACCAACCCCTACTCACCCTTGTTGCACCATCCCCTCCCACACCCTTACACTACTTCAGACCCACCCCTTTCCAAAACCATGCTCACCCCTCCCCCTTCCCAAAGGTTTTTTCCAAACTTTTATCGAATAAATATCTATGGATGAATAGAGGCTACGTTTATTGTAACACTTTTTATGTTTGTTTGGAGTTCAAATAAGGATAAGTACTAGATATATCACTAAATGTCTCCTAAACATGTCATCCAAAACTAAATAGTTTTTATGATGAAGGTTGAAATCTCAAAGTCTATGGAATGTTTCTTTATTATGATTGGTGATGATAGACATTGGTTCTTTCATCTTTAGAATAATATCTTAAAAATGGTAATCTATTTATAAAATGTTTTATATGATGGGAGAGAAATTTTATGAAGAGTTGTAATTAGGTTGAAGAATGCAGTTGGGGAAAAAGGCCTAATGCATTCTTGGATCATTTTGGATAGAATTCCAATGGATTTTATGGACTGTATTGGGATTTAAATATTTCATAGATATTATAATTTACATAAGGGAAATTTAAAATGAATGTTAGTTTATATGGAATCACTAAATCTAGAAGTATTGGATGTTCCTGATTACCCAATCTCTATATACCACCACCCTGACCCCCACATACACCAACCCCCTACTACCCCTAGCCCCCCTACACCAGTCCCCCATCCCCCTTAACCAACCCTTTGCACCAGCCCCTCTAGTACCTGTGCCACCCACCCCCACACCTGCACCACCACCCCACCCCAGCCCACATGCAGCCCCCAACCACCCTTCACTAGCCCCCCATCTGCACTACACCCCAATTTTCACGAACCCCCCTGCACTAGCCCCCCTACACTTCCCCCAACCCCATGTACCAGCCCACTATCTGCCCCGCACCAGGAATCCTTTCCCTATACTAGCCCCCTCCCCCACATATACCATCCCCCCCTACCTGCACCAGCCTTCTACCCCCACAGCCTCCCCCTGTCTGCACCAACCATCCCCTTTCAAAAGATGAACCACCATCAATATAAATCAACTGATCATATACCTTTAACTACCCCAATCATATGAATATATCCAAAAAACCATTCCATTCAATGATATTATAAAATATCAAAGAGTGGAAACCCATGAATTGTGAATGATGGTATCTACTGAGTAGATAATGCTCAAATCTAAGAGTTCTAATTCAAGAGTGAAGAATTTTTGGGTTGTCTTAACGAAACATTTTGTAAGTATGAATCATTGAATAAAATAAAAAATTAATCCAAAATAGGCATATGTTGATGAATATTTTATTGACGACCTCAAAAAAACAAAAAAGATGATATAAGATCATTTGATCTTATCTAAAGAGGTTATATGACAACTGAAGTTGTTCTGTTTGAGTGTATGACACTCTTATTGATTAAATATAAAATATGATAAAATCCACCAATTATGATATATATGTCACAGGTTGAGAGACATGAAGATGTGATATCTATGGAAACACAAGAGATATTTCGAAATTTGTTAAATCTTGGATTCATGGGAGATTGAGTTTTTATTGTATTTAGGACACAATTGAACAAATCTTGATGAATGATTCTAGTTTGATAAAGTTATTATGGAAACTAAAATCCATGAAGACCTTATCAATTTCATTCCTGATCGAAGAAGACCCAAAAAATTCGATTAAACTAACTTTAAGATACAACATCTGATTTTGGATGATTATAAACGTTATTTGTTTCTTGATTATTATAAATAGGTGTAGTTTGAGGACGATGATGGTCCCTCTACAGTTATCCACTGATGTGGTTTCATCTTCATTGATGTTTGTACAAAATGTGCTCAATAAAATTAACAAATAATGTTCCATCTAGATGAAATTACCTTGGATATTGAATCCCTAACCAAGGTGTGTTAAAGACACTGAGGATAATGAATTTGAAATACATGCCACAAGACAAAATGAAGATCTCAATTCCATGGGTTAAGATGTTTTGAATCCTTAATTCATCCCATTGAAGCGGGTTCAACATATGGTGATTTAAGAAGTGGAGACATATCCAACTAATGTTCTAGGATCCACTAACAAGTAGGACCTTCTAGAGGTTTCCTTTCATACATGCCAACTCTATAGAAGATCTACTGCTGATGAAACCCTGACATGAGTCCTAGATTCGAATACAAAAATTTTACACATATCTCATGAAGCCTTCACATAAGACTTGGGATTCCTTGATAGTAATCCATTCCCAAATAGATTATAACAAAAAAAATGAAAATTTCATAAATATGGTTGAAGAAATAATGTTATATAAATTCTAAAAATTACGAATTCTCGGAACTATTTTAGTCCAAGACTAATCTATAAGTGCACCACTCAAATTTAGTGTCATGTGATCACGCTATTTAGAGCATAATTTACATGTTTTAATTTAATAAAAAAGAGATTCCACTTAGATTCTTCCTAAATGAATATGAAATCATATATTTATAAGGGAATTATTTGATAATAATATTTACCAAATACCCATTTGGTGAAATCATGACCCTCATCCTAGATATGTGGAACCCATTAAAAATTGAAAAGGGGTCTTGTTGTTCGATACCAAAATTCATGGATGAGTAGGAATAACACTGGTGATTATTATAAATTTATTTCCCATTTCGAATTTTTCATTTCCTAGTTTAGTGGATTTGGAACATTAGCTTCCGTCATGGTATTTTTTTAGATAGGTTTATTATATTATTTCAATACTAATTCTAATATCATTTTATTCATCGATGTGCACTAAAATATTGTCTCCTTCCCAAAAGTTATCATGTTTCATCATCTCTGTGATTTTATTTTGATGTCATGCTCTATGATGATGAATTACTAACTCATTATTGGTTATCCAAATGGATATTACAATGATTATATTAAATTTATCTATTTTACTTAAATATAATTTGTTGGATTCAATGAGGCTATATGGGTAGAGAGTTGGGGCATCGATCGTCAATCTTTTTTCCATCTATATTGCTTCATTATTTAAATGTTCTATAATTAAATGCTTCATATTATTTTGGTTCACTCACCATACCAATAAAGGTAATTAAATTGAGATATTAAATTAATTTTTATCCCTTCTAAGTTGGTTGAGTATGCTCACTCTCTAGATTAAGGGGTGTTCTTTCTTAATTCAATAGGGAGGAGAAGTGAGTTAATAGTGCGATTGAGGATCATTGGGTATACTTGTGATTTAAAACTTCTGAAATATTATTGTACATGTAAGGACCCTGACCTAGTTTCACTAAGTCGATGCCTTATTTTATTACAATGGAATATAAACCAGGAATATGCATCCTGATGTACCAACTAGTATTGTAGCTTTTGGAAACAAGATACATAAATAAGTTCAACTTTACATCATGAATGGAAAAAACAATAAAATTTTATTCCCTTAGAAACATTCATTCCTCCTAGATAATGCTTGATATTAATTCATAATTTACTTCTTAATATATGAGGAAAATGAATCATAAGAAAATTGTGAGATAAATTTCTCATTATGGGTAATAAATACAATGTAAGGTATAATAAACATAATAAATGGTACTTGTTGAAAACACATTCCATTAAAAAATAAAAAATGTGAAGACATTATGGCAGGAAGATGAGATAAGTTAATAATTACATAATAAAACATAATCATGGACATTATACAGGTCAAATAACCACATGAAATTTCATTTAATAGCTTCATAATAAGGTATGTTCATATGCCATATATCACAACTATACCGTCCAAGCCTTGTTCTATGACTATAAATAATCTTTTTGTTAAGGCCCTGTGCCAAGACTGTAGTTTGTCTCATGTAACCTACTGATGAATTTAGGGGATATAAGGGGCCCCACCCATCCCATAATAAGTCCAATTCATTCCTTATATGAGTGGGTATAAACCTAATCTACATATACATTCATATGGAAACTAACAAATGAAATATATCTAACATTCCCTATTCATTAAACCTAAACACTAACCATTCGAAGTCATATGGTGACGAATTGGAGACATCACATAAACCATAAAACAAGTCAAAAACAATTAAATTAAATATTTTGGATGATATAATAAATTAATAATCACAATAATTAATATGAATCAACAGGAGTGTTGAATCAGACGAAAAATCTCTTCTAGAATCATTAAGAAATTCATGAGATAAATACTCTTTCATTTTGAAAAGAATAGTTCTTTTGAAAAAATCCTTGTTTAAGACCATAAGTAAAGTAAGTTGGTATTATAATAATAAAATTATTTATTACACAAACATAATGGTTTCCAAAAGTATATTATAGAAATATCTAGAAATTAGATAAAAATTTGTGAATTTCCCTTGAAACAATCTTGTATTTTGGAAAAAGTTTTTAATGTTTATTTTAAAACATGTAAATATCACTAAAATAAGAAAGGATTATATTTGGTGTACATATATATAATAATAACACATAATTTATGAGTATTATATAAAAATACATTATAATTTTATTGAGGTAATTAGACAATGAATGTAACCTGAATGAAATTCGATGTTCGTGTGAGAAAACTGTTACCTTAAGTCTGAATGTGGTCCCCACTTTAACTTAAGGTCCTGGAATATGAAATTAGTATCATTAATAACTTAATTCAGAACTCATTAAAAATGTATTTCGTTTATCATAATTATTTTTAGTTCATTTATGTTCTTATTTATAAGTTATAATATCGAATTTTGTCATTCGGGATTGTTTGTTTCATTGTTTTTCATAACTGGTTATCTTGTTTTTATGTAAAAGGGTTCAGGTTGAAGGGATGTAAATCTCCATAATTGAGATTAAATATTATTTATGAACATACATATTATTTAAAGGTAATTTATATCATTTTTTTACAACAAAATAGTATGAGTCATTAGAGGAATTGTTACTGATATTCACTTAGATTATTTAAGAGGTATGTTGATTATTTGGAACTAGTTTTGACTTATGATTCAATAATATGTACATATACTGGTTCTTGTATATTAATTTGGTTAGAATAAATATATTATAGTCTATTAAAACCAAAAAAATGGTTTCATGACCTGTAATGAAGGAAAAAATAAAGAACAAAACGTCTTCGTCCACGAAGGTTATAAATTGGAACCTCATAGACGAAGTTTTCGTTTATAAAAATAAATGGGAGGGAGTAAAAATATTGATGATGGTTATTCCATTAAAATGATATAATTATAGTATATATATTATACATAATTTATAATGGTAATTTTGTTAGAGGATTTTATGAGAGAGAAAAAGTTATTATCTTGAAAAAAATAAAAAGTTGAGAGATCCCTTATGAAAATTTGACAGCCTAACGACGTCACTTAAATTCCATAAAATGAAATGATGATAGAAAAAGGGTATCTCATCATATGTAAATAAAAATTAAATTATTTTTAATACATAAAATCTAACCCCACCACATGAGAATGGAAAATTCAAAGAGATAACATAAAACAAGTGTCAATTAAAAGAGTCGGGTGAAGGATTCCATTACTTTGTAGAGTAACTCCTAGAACATGAAGGCTGAGACCTTGAGGGCTTAATAACACATTTAAAGGAATCATAGAAATGTAAAGTCACCATATATTCTAAAAATAGGGTTTAGGAATGAAGAAAACGAATTGATGAGTGGGTATTTATTGTAAAAGATATAAAATATTTTATTAATATAAAAAGACACCTCATTAGTGGTTTTTGCCAAACCATGGGATTTCCCATTGTATTTGCTCATGGTTTTAGTCACCTGGGACAACTCATGTCATATGTTACTATACAAAAGTCAACTAGAATTTTTTTATAATTATTTCATTATTTTGTCATTAAATTATCGAAAACTCAAAAATGTATTTTTACTTTTGATGAAAAATTCAACTATTTTTGAAAAATCCAAAAAAAATATCCCTAAGCATTTATCGACGTGTAGAATCCAAAAATTATCTCTATTTTTTGAAAATAATTTTTTAAATATTATTAATTTAATTTTTAAATAAATTCATAGTCAATTCGAAAAATAACAACTTAAACGTATAATTGGTTTTATATCATATTAAAAAAATTATTAAGATATCATTATATCATTACCTTAAGAAAATAAAATAATATCATTATTCACTATTCATAAGGGTCATATTACAATTAATTTTACTATTCATAAGGGTATGTTACTATTCACAAAAAATCAATTTTGTTTTATCAGTATCTAAATTACATACTAATAGCAACTCTGGATGACCATTTATCAAAATTCAAAACATAGTAGATTAAATGTTCTTTTAAATGGATAGATTATAAAATTTTTTTGTAGTATAGGGACTCAGTGATTCATGCATTAAATATTTAATCTCAAAACCTTGGGGTGTTTTATTTTTTCCTCCTTACATATGTTTCATCCTTGAAATTCACAAAATCATACCTAAAAGTACATGGGTATGTCTTCAACATAAGCTCCTCAAGCTCTCATGTTGCTACTTCCATCTTATGGTTCCTCCAAAGATCCTTTACCAAACAAGTCGTCCGATTTCTCAATACTTTCTCTCTGGTTCAAAAATCATGATAGGCTATTCACAATAATATTGATTGAGGTTAAGTTATATTTCTTCATAGGTGATTACATGTGTTTGGTCTAGCATGTATTTCCTTAACATTGATACGTGGAACACATTGTGA
Organism: Viscum album; assembly: GCA_963277665.1. Lineage (NCBI taxonomy): Eukaryota > Viridiplantae > Streptophyta > Magnoliopsida > Santalales > Viscaceae > Viscum > Viscum album. The sequence continues at coordinate 153,535,495 of OY728157.1, forward strand.
ACTTTGGAGAGACTTGGAGGCATTTCCAAATAGCAATCTATGACTACAATACGGTCTAGAATTCAATAAGGTCTGATGTACCTTGGACTTAATTTCCCTTTCATACTGAATCATACAATACCATTCCATAAAGATATTTTTAAGAAAATATAATATCATTTTTGAAATTAAAAATCCTTCCTTCGGTTATTAGTATCACTCTTTCTCACACATTGAGGTGTTTTGATATGGGATTGGATAATATTCATCTTTTTTTTTCTTTCATCAACATGTTCTGGGCCCACAAGATTTCATCCACCTACATCATCTGAGAATGTTGGTGTATGAAAACTTTTCCCATATAATGCTTCATAGGGTGAAAATTGAATACCTGAATGGATGTTATTGTAGTATGAAAATTAAACAAGAGGTAAATACTGCCCCCACATACCATTAAATTAAATTTAAAAGACCTAAACATGTCTTCCAATTTTATAAAAGTCCATTATTATTGTCCATCAGTTTGTGTGTGGTAGGTAGTGCTCAAATGAAGATCAGTATTTAGGGATTTCATGAGACTATTCTAGAACTGTGATGTAAAATGGGGATCACGATTAGAAAAAACTGATAAGGGTACACCATAAATTCGTACAACATCATTAATATATATCCTTACTAGACGTTCAAGTAGTAAATCTTATATATAGCAAGAAAATGTGACGATTTTGTAAGATGATCATCAATGGCCCATATCAAATAATTATTTCATGGAGTCTTCGATAAACCCATGACAAAGCCCATTGTAATATCTTCTCATTTACACATAGGAATAATAAGGGGTTGCATCACTCCCCCAAAACATTGTGTTCCAGCCTTCACATGTTGACACACTGAACATCGCAACACATAATCAGAAATCTACCTCTTCATATATTCCCACAAGAAAACGTTTCATTAGATCTCTATACGTCATTGTGTTACCAGGGTTTATAGAGAAATTATATCGTTGAGAATCATAGTGCACTTCCTTCTTCATCTCAGGAATAGAGGGAACACAAAACCTCTTTCTTAATCTCAAAATGCCACCATCATATACGATGTCAATCAACTTCCCATCATCTACTGCTTTATTTATCTTTTAAAACTCCCAATCAAAATCTGGAGAACTTTTTATCCTTTCCAATATAAAAGGTTTGGAAACCATTTGAAGAAGTAGTGATGTTTTTCCTTCCTTGATAATTTCCATATCCATCTTTACTAGATCCATGAAAAAAGGATCCATTTCAAATCTCATCTTTTTCATAATTCTGTGGCCCTTTCTACTCAAAGTGAACACCACCTTATTTTCATTCCCTAGGTGGTTGTGTATTGTGAAATCATAATCTTTGAGTAGCTCAAACCGTCTCCTTTGTCTAATGTTGAGTTATTTCTGTGATAATATATATTTCAAACTCTTATGATCTATATATATCTCACATTTTTTGAAATAGAGGTAATGTATCCAAATATTCATAGAAAATATTACCACTTCTAACTCAATATCTGAGTTGGATAGTCTTGTTACGGAATTTTTAGCTACCTAGATGTATATGTAATCACTCGATCATTCTGAATAAGGACACAACCGTGTCCTTTATTTGATGCATCACTACAGATAACCAACCCATCATTCCCCGATGGTCGGGTTAGGATAAGGGAATTCAATAACCTCCTCTTCGATTCTTCAAAACATTCTTTATATTCATTGGTCCATAAAAACTTAACCACTTTCAATGTAATCTTGGTCATTGGGTCGGATAAACGGGAAAAGTTCTAAGCTAAATTCCCATAATATCCAACTAAACCAGTAAAACTACATACCATAGTTAAGTTCATTAGTGTTGGCCATTCTTTCACAACCTTTGTCATCACAGGATCTATAGACATTCCATATTTAGAGATAATGTGGTCAATAAAGGAAATTGATTGGAGAAAAAATCACACTTGTTAAACATCCCATATAATTAATTTATTCTTAGTGTCTTCAAAATAATGTTAAAGTTATTTTATTGATCTTAATAGATTTTATAGTATAACAGGATGTCATCAATAAACTCCACTATAAATTCATCAATACATTCATTGAAAACTCTGTTAATCAAATCCATAAAAACAGATTGTGAATTTGTTAGTCCAAAAGGCATTACTGTACAATATTAATTCCCATACCTAGTTCAGAATGATATTTTTGGAATGACTGCATTCCTCTCAAGAAACTGATAACATCCAGGTCGACAATCAATCATTGAAAAATATTGGTCTCCCTAAAGATGATCGAATAAATCATTAATTTTTGGATGATTATACTTATTATTCCTTGTAATACCATTGATTTTCCTATAATCAATGCACAACCTCATAGACCAATCTTTCTATTTAATTAAATGCACAGGGGATCACCCTGGAGAAACACATGGTTGAATAATTCCTTTTAATACTCAATTCCACTTGTTGTTTATTTAGATCCACTAACTCTACAATGGTCATTCTATATGTGGAATTTTATATGGTCCTTGAACTAGGAATTATGTCAATAGAAAACGCAATTTCATGATCTAGAGGATATCGAGGTAAATCCTCTAGAAAAACAACATCATATTCTTGCACAATAGGTACATCCTCTATTTGAACATTCTTATCCACACCGATATTTATTGAATTATATTAGAACACAATAATTGAATTCAATAGTGCTACTGGGGGTGGATCTAGATGAGAATCAAATAGTGAGGTTTCTACTCTAAAGATGAGGGATTCTATAACATTCTCAAAAATTGTAACTTTATTTTTATTGAAATAAGTATTCAAATCATAATTTGATATCCAACTCATACCAAGAGTTATATCATATTTAACCATATGTATGATGAAAAGGTTAGAAACTAAAGCAAGTTTTTATGTCATGAGGGGGACTAATCGAAACATCTTTGTTGTAATGATACATCCACTAAGAGTTTCGACTGGTAAATACATTATTAAATCAAAGAGGACATGTATAATTTTCATTGAAAACAATAGAAATGAATGCAACAATCCAGAATCAAATAAATAATAGGTTAATTTTGATGAAACAATTAATGTACCAACTACCACTTCATTAGGGACTTTAATATCTGCGGGTGTGATCGAATAAGCTTGTCCTTACTCCATTGGACTTTTCTATTGCATGTTTCCTTGATACATGGAACAATAATTATCATAGTGTCCCATATCCCAAAAATTATAGCATTGAACATTGGTATCTTCTTTCAACCCCTTACAATCCTTAGTTGGGTGGAATTTTTCTCCGCATTTGTAACAGACTCTCACTTCTTTCAGGAACGTTTCGGTGAGTTTCTTCCGTTAATTTTCATAGTGTTTAAATTCAACTCTTCCATTTTCCCTATTTCATTGTTTCCCTGTCTAGAGTTTTTGGCAACCCTTTTCTTCTCTTGTTTTCCCTTAAAGTCATAAGAAATATAAAATTCAATTTATCTCTTGATATTACATGAAACTATATCTTCAAATGATGAGAAAATCTAGGAGACTAGAGCCCTCCAGAAGAATTTATTTTATCCATAAAAGAATCGATAAATTATTCTCCTTAGATTTAATATATAGTACAAAACATTCCCTGATAACTTTGTGAAGTTAGATTCATACCTTGCAACGTTATCATCTTACTTTTCCGTCAAATTCAAAAACTGCCTTTCCGTATCTGATAGGTATTCTTGAGGAAAATATTTCTCTAGGAAAATTTCTGTAAAGTAAATCCATTCCATATCTTTTACCTCTTCATAATCCTTTGTGTTTTGGATTAATGACCACCATTTTTCCACATCTCCCAAAAGATGTTAAATTTCCATGAAGACTATCTCTATGTCGTTACATCCCAAAGAGAGAAATACCTTATCTAGGGAACTTATCAACTTTTCAGCAAAAAATTGGTTTGTAGTCCAATTGAATGTTGAAGGTTGTTGTTACATAAATATATATAACATATCTCATCCATGTGGTGGATCTGAATGCTCCATATAGGTAAGGATATTATTCATAACCTGAGTAAGTTTTCTCAGTATTGTTATGAGTTGCTCAGCACAGGACAGAACACCAGATCTGACATCATTATCTTGCATCAGAGGAAAATCCCTAAAGGGGACACATGAGTTCATGCAGTTTTTATTTCTTCCACTATGTTCCATTTCTAGAAAATGGAATACACTATATTAGGTAATGAATCATAATTTACAATCTTATCATTACAAAATACTAAGCATAAATTTAAATCCTACGCATTGATAATCCCATAATCACAAAAATGGTTTCTTTAAGAAAAATTTACATTTAAATTCTTCATAATGGCTTGTAAAAAAATCTGAATTATCCTAATCATATCCCCTCGGAATGTCATAACCCATAGTACAACAAGGCCTATTTTCTTGGTCTAAGATACCTTTTGTCAAGTCTAAAACTCCTTGCCAGATGTTTCACTTCTAGGTACATCTGTGCTAGAGCCGCCTCTAACTACACGTATACATAAAATGATGTATTGTTCAAAAGATATACATAATCTATTCTTTAAAAAAATACCAGGATGTTATTATATGTTTATCCTCAAATAATATCTTGTAGACTCTTACCTAATCTCCATTTTCTAAATCTAGTTTCCATGTCTTCAACTAAACTTCCCCAAATACAAACTGTAAGGACCTGATCCTAGTTGCCTAATATCAGTCCCTTATTTTGTTACATTGGCCTATAAATATGGAATATTCATCCCAAAATACCATGTAGTTTAATAGATTTTGGAAACAATATAAATAAATAAGTTCAACATTACATCATCAAATGAAAAACATCACTAATTTATTCCATTAGAAACACCAATTCCTCTATGATTATGCTTGAAATTCATTCATAATTGATTTCTTCATATCTTAGAAAAATGAAACAAAAGAATGGGGTGAGATAAAATGCTCAGTATGGTTATTTAATACAGTGGAAAAGAGAATAAACATAATACATGGTAAATAATTTAAAACACATGCATTTAAAAATAATAATATTGAACACATTATTTCCAGAATATGTTTAGAGTAAATAATTCCATAATAAATACATAATCATGGGAATTATACTTCTTGAATTACCACATGAAAATTCAATTAATATCTTCATAATTTGGGACGTGCGTATGCCAGACATCACAACCATACTATCCAGGCCTTGTGCTGGGACCATAAATAATAATTTTTCCATGTCCTTAAGCCATGACCATAGTTTGTCTAATGGGATGTACTAATGCATCGAGGGGATATAGTTATCCCCAACCACACATAATAAGTCCAATGCTTTCCAAATATGATCGGGGATAAACATAATCAACATATAAATTCATATGTAAACTAGAAAATTAAATGTATATAACTTTCCCCAATCATTAGACATAAACACTTTCCTTTCAATTTAATATCGTGAATGGTATAAAAACATCACATACACAATAAAACCAGTAATAAACTATAAAATAAAATATTTTATATGGAATAATAAATGATTAAACCCAATAATACATAATAATAAATAATAGAGTGAATCAGATGAAAATACTGTTATAAAATCATTAAGCAATTTTCGAGAGAAATACTCTTTTCTTTTGATAACAAGAGTTATTTTGAAAAAATAATTCTATAAAACCGGAAGTGAAGTAAGATAGTATTCTCATAATAAGATGAGTGATTTTAGAAATATAATCGTTTCCAAAAATATATTATTGATTTCCCTTGATAATAGATAATAATTTGCGAAAGTCCCTTGAATCGAGCTTTTATTTTTGAAACTGTTTTTTATGTTTCTTTTAAAAACTTTTAATATACATATAATAGGGAAGTATTATGGTTGGTGTACATATATAGAATACTCACACAGAATTTATGAGGAGTACGTAAAAATACATAATAAATTTTTGGAGGAAATTAGATAATGAAGGTATCACGAATGAAAATGGATGTTCTAGTGAGAAAACCCTTACTTTAAGTCCGAATGTGATCCCATATTGAACATAAGGTCCTGGAAAATGAAACTAGACTAATTAATAACATAATTCATAACTTTTAAAAAATATATTTAGTTTATCCGATTTCTATTTAGTTCATTTATGTCTTTATGGATATGTTATAATATCAAATTTAGTCATTCCTGATTATTTGTTTTCTTGATTTTCATAATCGGTTATCTTTTTTTAACTAATAGAGTTTATGTGGAACCGATAAAAATCTCTAGAATTGAAAGTAAGTATTATTTATGAACATACATATGTTTTAATGGTAGTTTATATCATTTGGATATACTGATGTAGGATGAATCATTAGTTGAAATATTAATGATATTCACTTAGATTATTTAAGTGGTATTTTGATTATTAGAAACTTGTTTCATCTTATGATATAATAATATTTATATATACTAGTTCCTGAATATTAATTTTTTTAAAATACATATATTATAGTCTGGTTGAAACATAAAAATTGTTTTATGAAAAGTAATGACGGATAAAATGAAGAACGAAACTTCGTCATAATTGACAGAAATAAATTGGAACCTCCTGGACATTGATTTCATTTTTAAAAATAAAATTGAGGGAGTAAGAATATTGATGATAGTTATTCCATTAACAAGATATAATCCCATTATATAGATTATACTCGGGTAATCATTTTCATTTGGACAAAAGAGGTGAGGAGAGAAAAATAAAATACATGAACTTGAAAATAAAAGAAACTTTGAGAGATCCCTTATGAAAAATCTGCAGCCTAACAACGTCACTTATAATTCCATAAATTGAAATGATGAGATAAAAAGGGTGTCTCATTGTAGGGATATAAAAAGTAAAGTAATAACAATACATAAAATCAAACCCTGACATATGAGAATGGAAAATTCTAAGAGATAACATAAAAGAAGTGTCGACTAAAAGAGAAGGGTAATGTATTCCCTTACCTTGTAGAGTAACTACTAGTACATGATGGTTGGGACCTTAAGGGGTTATGGTCACCTTGAGAGGACACCTAGATAGGTATAACCACCAGATATTTGAGGATGAGGGATTTTGAATTAAATAAAACGAATGGATGACTGGGTATTTATAGAAAAACCGAGAGAATATTTTATTAATTTAAAAAGAGACATCAGTAGTGGTTTTTGAAAAACAATGGGATTTACCATGGTATTTTCCCATGGTTTTTTCCACTGGGGACACCTCATGTCATATGATACTATACAAATGTCTACCAGACTTTTATTTTAATTATTATGTCATTATGATTTCATTATATTAGGGAAAACTCATAACTGTATTTTCATTGTTCACAAAAAAATCAAGTATTTTTTAAAAATCCCATAAATTCACCCTAACCACTTATCGACCAGTATAATTAAAAAATGATCTCCAATTTATAAAAAAAATCATATAAATATTATTAATTTATTTTTTTAAATAAAATCATAGTTAATTCGAAAAATAAAAATTTAAAGGTACATTTAGTTTTATTTCACATTAAAATTTTAATTAAAATGTCATTATCTTATTACCATAAAAAATAAAATAATAGCATTATTTTTTATTCATAAGAGTCATGTTACTATTCCTTATGGTGTGATACTATTCACAACAAATCAATTTTTTTCTTTCGTACTCTAAATTACATAGTAATCGCAACTCTAGATGACCATTTTTTGAAATACAAAACATAGTAGGGGAAAAGTTATGTTTAAAGGATATATAATAAAATGTTTTTTCTTTTAGGGACTCAGTGTTTCATGCATTCAATATTTATTTCAAAACATAAGGGTGTCATAATACAAGTGTATGAATGATATTTATTCTTATTATAGTGTTAGGTAATAAAGAAAAATAGAGAGTGATTATGGAATTCATTTGGATTCACCAAAATAGGGTTCACCCTTATTGATAATTCATTGTATAGTACTCTCATATTGATTTAAATTCACAAATAATTAAAAAACCAATCACATTTTCTAAATTACTTAAAAATTAATAAAACATATTAATAAGTTAACGAGATAGTGAAAAATAAACCCATGATTCCTTAAGAATATCCCTAGTTTGTCCCACTATATTATACTTTAGATTTAAGAAATATTAATGTGAGTAAAAAAATAAACATTCAAATTATTGGAATTGTTTCTCGGGGTTTAGGTCAACCATTTATATTTTCTCATCAATACTATTTAAATAATATATTTTTCATAGTTTATAATTTAATATAAAAAAATAGAATCTCTATAAAAGAGGATTGAAGATCATAATATTGTGGCCAGTAGAATTTTGAAAAAATAATTCTTTAGGTCACCTTATAGACCCTATTGAGTAGGCTAAACATATTGAAGAATTACTAACATAATACGAAATGATGAACATGTATGAGAAAATAATGATTATAAAATACTGAAATCTATCGAAGTAATTATGGAAAGAGCAAACATTTTTAAGATCAATGGTTATAAAAACTAGTACAACTACTATAGATTGGGAGGATTATAATAATTTGTAAATGAGAACCCATATCATTATTACCAACCTAAAAAATTGAAATTTTTTTTATGGATTCCCTAAGAGTACAATAAAATTGATTATGGATTAACTGAATCAGTATAACAAATATCTCGCACCATATGATAGAATTAATTGATCATGATGTACCTTAAATATATTCCCATTTTATTAAAATAATCCAGGGGTGGGAGAAATTAATGTGATTAATGAATAGGATAAGGTACCAATATTCTCAACTAAACTCATCATAATAGTGGTACTCCACATTGAAGAATAAATTATAGTTTATATCAACCATGGAGATAATAATTATTACGTGTCACTCTAATTATCTTATTGAGTCCAATTTAATTTCTTAATCACTATATATTGTGAATTCAAAATAAACACTATTGTTGTAGGACATGGAGTATGAATATCATGAAATAGATGGACTCAAATTTAATGAAAATATAGAATACCCAACATTTCCCCATCTATACTAAAAGATTTTAATGAGGCAGTTCACTAGGAGGATGAAGTATATGATAAATTTAAAGAGGGATTTGATATTAAATTGGATTGATATTTTCCACATTTTATTCATAATAATTTAGAATCTATGCTGAGTTATTTTATAATGAAATATTATTCCCAATTGAATCCTAACATGGATAATGATAATGAGTATCTAGAGGGAATTTTTTAGGATAGACATAAAGAACCCCAGATAGGAAGCACATTGGTTGAATTATCAAGAGCCTTGTGAAAATGTGGAAGATATTAAAGATGACTCAATGGTGGGATATGAATATAATTTTATTTCATTTATTTATTTTAAAAAATCTATATTTCAAGATAATTTCCATTATTTTAACTATATAGAAATAGCTCTGTGATGAGTTGCTCATCAACCTAGAAAAGGTTGTAATGACTGATCCCATGTTTTAATCTGAACCAACACTCGAACTGGTCTACCACGTTCCCAAGGAGAATTCTCAATCCCCATGGGCTAACGTTAAGTGATAGTGTAGAAGTAACTAGAATTAGGAATTATTTCTACATAAAATTAAAGTTTAATCACAATTTAATTTCTTCTAAAAATATAGCAGGTCCCATACATAAGTTATATGTCCAAGCTAAAATCAGAAATAAAGAAAATTAATAATCATGTGGAACATATTAAAAAATATATAAATTAAAACTTATCCCACACTTTGAACACCCTCCCCAACATAAATAACTTCAAAAAATTTCCTATCCTCTATTACTACAATATTCGTACACCTATAACTGAAAAATGTATACATGAAATAAAAAGATGAAATATATTATTTAAAGATTCACATAATATAAACTATATGTAAGTAAAGGGAAATATTTAAAATACTATAATGTGAAAACTTCTCCAAATGAGATTAAAAAATCTAACCACAAAACCAAATTCAATCAAAGCACTATGATTAGTGAGATGATGATGTTTAACCTTTAACTAAGAAGGATATTGTGGTTGTGGGGTAACCATATCTGAGTGGTACTGTAGAAAGTGGTGTGGCCATGTCAGATAGGCATCAAGTGGAAGTGAGATTCATTGAAGGAAGAGGCCCATACTGAGGTGGTGGAGGGTGAGGGCGCTAGAGCCACGTCAGCAGGGAATTGGGGAGGTCATGTTAGTAGAGAGGAGGGTTGGCTACACCAGAGCCTCATTTTTAGGGAGGTGTCAGAGCCATGTTGGAGAAATGTAAGTGGGGGGGGGGGTGTTGGCTATGTCAGATCTAATGGGGGAGGAGGAATAATGTGGGGAGGAGGAGGGGGAGGAGGGGAAGGAGTGTTGGGGGAGGAATGGAGAGTGATGTGGAGGAAAAATGTGAGTAATTTCTAAGGGATAAGGTTGAGGGAGGAAGAGAGTTTGCAGGTGGGAGTGGAAATCCATATAGAGATAATACCTTTGGGGTGCAGTTTCCATGGCCAACTATTTGGCTGTTGATATATCTCAACCTATATACACATATAATTTAATCCATTGATATAGATCTGTGGCTACAGGTCATTTTTCTAGTATTGTCAAAATGAGTTAGAGTCAATCATTCAATGAACGATCCCTGAGGGATGCCTTATAGTGGAAGATCCTATCATGAAATGGCCATTGGATACTGCAATGCTTGGCACATTTAAGTTTATACCATTGTTGAGTAACATCTATTATTGGGGAAATAATTTAACAAAGGTATCAATTATCCATGTAGTGATCCCTTGATTGGAGGTTCGACAAGCTGTTCAGTCTAGAACATCTTCCAGAGATCTTCCAATGATTAAAAAATTTCATGTAGAACCTATCATTCATACTATTCTAGACCTGGGACAATATGAGCAAGAAGCTCCAATATTGGGTGATGCAACTACCAGGGATGTGCTCCAGGCTTGTGGAGGTGAGGTCACTGAATAAGAATTGATACTAGAATATGACCCTACCACTGAACTCCTAGATACTTTTCCTATGTACAGGTCTACAGATCCTGAGGAGTTAGATGACTCTAATCTTAACTCAGCTGAGGAGAGTCATATGACCTGTTGGATTGGTGGGAATGCATCAAATTCTTCCATATTCTATTAAAGGCAGAATTACTGTGTCATATGGGGTCACATCTCACATGGATATGCTTTTAGTATGCTGGAGGGATGAATTCTCACCATCTCCATATAAGAATCTTTGGTTATATGGACAATATGATGCAAGATAAAACCCAAAACAACGATATTACCAACTTTTGGACAAAATAAGATAATGTCGAAAAGGTTCATGAAACTGATGAAGAATTTATGACACATTTAAGGGCATGAAAATGAACAAGTTGCATCTATCACTATCTAATATGAGCTCATTGAAAAGTTGAAAGCCCCGCTGGTGGATTCCAAGGAGCAAGTTATGTAAGAATGCCATCAAATGAATGTATTCCAAGATGATAATGATTGAATTAAGGCCAGATCTAATAGGCTTAATTCCACAGCTACTAAATAATATAGGGAACTTATGGAGAAGTATACAATCTTGGTGGCCACATGTCTTTAAATGGTTGTACTATAGTAGTCTTATGAAGGTGATAATCCATAAGTGTTGTATTTTTTCCAATCATAGGAAACATGTTTTCCCACTTATTTACTCATTATAAAAAATGTTCATGGAATTCTTTATTTCTTATTATTACATATGATATATATTTTATCTTTTATTTCACTGCATCTCAATCATAATTGTAAAGTAACTAGCAATAAATCCATAAGCTCACATGTGTCAAGCCAGGGTGATAAACACAGGATGATCACATAATCCTCCGATTCTTGTGTGAGAGTTCTAGATATTCATTGAATATTAAAGGGTATTTCATTATTGACTAATATCCCAAAATATTTTTGTTTCTTGAGAGACCGTAACAGAAGGATAGAATTCCCAAAACAACCAACATTCTTTTCCCAAGATGCTATAACTGACAAACGAGGTAATGCCATGGGAATTAGATTCAATATGATCAAGGGGAAATAATAAATGAAAATCAAGATACCAAATATTTAGAACACAGTGATGGTGGTGGGCCAATATCAGAGAACTACTAACATTATTTGAAATACAATACCTATATAGCTAGCATAGAATGATGAAAAACAAATGAGATCCAACTGTTGACCATATTCAAGAACACGGGTCCAAACTCAAAATATAGTCTGATTACTTATTAAATTCTTACCAAGAATTTTGGAGAACCCACATGGTGTGGGTCCAGACCATTGGGGGGTTCCCATAGACATAAAAGAGGATGAGAATACAAATATTGTACAAAAAATCAGGGATATAGAGTGAAAAGTTATTATAATGGAGTCTATCACTCTTGAAACTACAACTCCATGATAAAATCACATCGGGTTTATGCATCGATCTAAAACAAGATAAATCATTCACCAGAAATGCCTTTTTAGTGACGTCCATGAATTACCTTTAGTTTTACATCATGAAAATGAGGACGATAGATGTGTTGTTTAGCATCGTATGGTGAGGATGATGCATGGAATAGTTTAACATCAGATGACCATGATGTTATATATAGTTTTAGGTCATACATTTAGGACCCTGGTTAATAGTTTAATGTCCTGTTCCCCAAACTAGGGATACCAAATTTTGGGTCATATAAATTGGACTATAGTTTGGGGAGATGATCTGGAAGAGCTAATGAAGTTGTGGTTAGGCCCAAGGAGAAGTGGTCGGGCATCACTATGTATCATGTAAGGGTAGGAATAAATCTGAACATATTTTATGAATTACAACATTATTAGAGACCAACAATAATGGGGTTAATCTTCCCTAGAGGGGAAAATGTTGCATCCCATTAATGTTACAGGGTATCCTATTCTTATCCAGGATGGGGCTGTAGTTTAATGCCATGAATTGAAGGACTTGGGAACCCCAAGGGAGATATATGTGGTGTAGTAGATAAACGTAATGTGAATGATGAAAAAATAAGTCCACACCATACCACACATTCTTGAATGGGTTCTTGGGTCAAATGGATGGAAAGATAAAAGGGGTGTTGCTAACCCTTAGGTGTAGAGTCTAAGAGTCACTATTTATCACATGAGAATGATAATAAAGACACATGTACGTCATTAGTATGGTATAGACGACATCCAATACCAAAAATAATGATATCCACTCAGGTGAAGAAAGTTATTGGTATTACACAATTTAGTTTCATGCGAACTAGGACAATTGAAATAATAGTTTCATGGATGTAGAGTTTGGAATATATGAGGCATAGAGGTACAATATTGGCCCATGAGGCAACACAAAAATGAATGAGTACAAGTGATGTCTACTAAAAACTACACCTATCCATAAAAGAAAACGGAGATAAAGAAGTGGGTCAAAAAAGTTAATGACTCTAACACTGGACCTGAAGGTAATGAACTTGGGAATCACTATGTATCTAACATGGGTGATAATCAAGCTACACGTATTTCTAAAAATGTGACATGGTAGAGGGAAAATTCCAAAGGAGTAATGTCTTTTTTAATGAATACAGCATATGGCTGGATAATTTATCATCACATAGCCCAGATAAAGAATAAATATTTTAATGTCATACAATAAGGACACAAGAGATATTAGTTTATATTCACAGCACTCAGACCAAGTGAAACTGTGATTCTTCCATGTGGGTGCAAACCATACTCATATCCGTAATACCACTTGTTCTACGATCTGTGTAGGGAATAAGGGTGGATATGGTCTTTACAATGCATGGAAGAACATGGTATGAAATTAAGGTGTGGAGTAAAGGATGACCCCACAATGTTGGTTCATCCTCTCAATGTGCAAAAGTGCATTTATGGATAACACTAAGGGTGTCGAAGATTCAATTCAACATGATGAAATGGAATTTTTTTTGAATCATGAAACAAATATGTTGGGAAGAATGGGTTTGGCGTTACGATTGAGTATAACTATTTACCATATTCAAAATAAATAATATATATTGTGTGACATGGTATGGGAAAAAATGTGAGGGTGTGATTATAACAATATATTCAATGCAGGTCTTGTCTCAAATGTCATTCGAGACCTTTCGAGATGTTGGCCCAAAATGTATGGTAATCTAGATGTCCAAGCATCCATACAACTTTTTGGTCCTTTCAGATGTGAGATATGATGAAGAACCAATCAATTCGACATGTGAAGCATGGAAATCGAATGAGAGAATGTTTATATATAATTCAACACTATAGGTTCTAAACAACATTGTATTTGATCATTTTGGAGAGGTACAATAGTGGTTGGAGGGTCCATTGAAGAGTGTTTGACTCAGGGAGATGATGAGACGAAAGTGGTAAAAATTGTGTTAGTGAACCTAGGGATGTACCTGAGGTGAAATACAAAGGCATTCATATGTATCCTACAAGGGAATGAAACAATTCATACATAGTTATTAAAAATACATTTAGTTTAATGTCATGTGGTATGGAAATAATGGGTAGAGATTTCTCATGAGAGAAATTCGTATTGTATGGAAGAATAACCCGATGTGAATTATCATGAATGAAGTACATATACCACACTATTCCAAATCCCTGAAACAAAACCCAAGCCATGGGGAAAGGAGAAAGAATAGAAGAATCAAAAGGTGGACCCAAGGACAACATGTGTATGAATTCTTATATATCATATGAGCGAAAGAATCATGCCAAATATAGATATGAGAATTCTATGTAGTTTAACATCTTTTGGTAAAGTCTAAAGATCGAATAGGAAATGTAATTTCCCCAATCTCCATGATTTTTTTCAATATTGAATTGGATTTTTACATGACCCAGAACTGAGATAGCACATAATTCTGAGACCAAGTGTGGCCAGAATTGATTTTTAAACATTTTTAGTTCATTTAAATAAACCTTTGACTATGTTTTCATATCTTTTAAACCAGTTCTTGAATCGAAAGTACAAGGTCACTGTTGAACTCAAATTGGCAGGATTCTCATAGGAAGGACTTATGTTCAACCCGCACCAGTAGACCAGAAAAGTTAATTTTTATACTTTTCAAAGAAAATATAGAAATGAAATAAACTTGTTTTATTTTATTTGTATGAATTTTTAAATATGTCCAGTATAACTGATGTCCACCAAAGAGAAACAAAAACATTTTTTCATTAATGGAACATTGTAACCTCTTTGTAACGCAGTGTAACAGAAAAAGATGATTCTTGATTATCTATTTAGTGGCTTAGCAAGGATCCAAGGATGGGGGGAGGATGGTGGATTTTGTTGAGAAGTATTGAATAATTCGTTAGAAAACAACCAATAATAGTGAGGAATCCCCTCAAATAATGAACGCAGGTAAATTGGCAAGTGGCGACGATGCCTTTGGAGATCGAAACTGAGACTGGAGATTGACGGTCGCAAATGATGACAACCTGGAGACATTCTTCATCAGCCAAATAACCTTTTAAGATGGGGCTTGTGTTTTAATTGTTCCCTTCCCCATTCTTAAATTTAATGATGAACGTGGACCAAATCACGTTGGTTGACTCGTGGATCATTGTCCTATGGGAGGGTTTTTATTAGGTTGATCATGGAGAATTAATAATCCATATTTTCATAGGATTTTATTTTTCCTCATTTAGACCTTTTAACAAAAGCAGAATAACATAATGATGAACCATGGTATAGGTACGGTCTTCTCTTTGGTGTTTGTATTTTCTCCTTCCTTCATTGGGAATTCATTTCATTCTTCATGGGAAGACATGTGTCGGGTCATTGCTCAACTATCCTTGGCATAATGATGATATAGGAGGAACAAATGTTGATGACAGACGAATCGAGGAGGCGTGTGGGATATCATAAATCAAGCACTTTTTAGTGGAAGGGTGAAGAACAGATTTTTTACCCCCTGATGGTGGATAAATCAATTCAAGTATATTAGAGCACCTCCTAGTTCGATGAACGGACCACTGGAGCACGTCTGGTGGTCTGCAGAACAATTGGCTGGTGTGCCAGTGATGATTAGTAGTGCCACGTAGAGGCGGCCGCGTGTCGGGTTGACAAAGTGTTTTCTCCTACCTTAGCATCCTGGAGGACCAATGACATCGACCGCTGTGATGTAGGATATGAAGAACTGTCACGTTGACCACATCAGTGTCACCTGACCGGATTCATATGGTCGGGATGCATGCAATAATTATAGTCTAATGATTGTGGACTAGTGGGATGGGGTGGTGGGGTCGGCTGGCACAAACTTGTAGATAGAGGATACAGCTGTGTCGCGTACTAGATGAGGTAGTTGACCCTCTTGGATGGGGGATGGGTTTGTGGAGGCTGGCTGGGCCAAATGGGCCGAACTTGTAGTCGGGCCAAGAGGGTTCGATTCAGATCGGGTCAAACCCTATTCTAGTCTTTGGGCCCCTGACCAGGTTGGGTCGGTCCTAGTATGGGTCGGTGGGCCCCAGGCTATGTCAAGTCGGTTCAACTGGGTTAGACCGCAACAGGACCCGACAAGCCCCCTGTTTCACAAAAATGCTTGTAACATTCAAACAGAGTGTCCGTTAGATGAGATTTCTACTACATTGGGACTATTGGGATGATAGAGTCCTTTTGAGATACTCTAAGTGAGGTTTTGAAAATGTTAGAGAAAATACACTAGTTAAATTAGTTGGAACTCCCTTTATGGGAAGACATTGGGTAGAATCAGGGTGATTCTTATGATGAGATGTTAGGAAGGATACTCCATTAATCACTCATAGAACGAGTTCTCCATTTCCATATACTTTAATATAGATGGGACTCCCCATGTTTTTGGGTGGAAGTTCATGGATATGTTCATAATAAAATCTCCGGTACTCCCTTGTCATTCCAGGGTGTGGGTCCTCAATCCATGGAGCCGGTAATCCCCAATTGGACTAGGGTACAGGTCCTACAGACCTAACGAATATATATTTTCTACTCCCCTATCGGGTAGGGAGTGGGTCCTCTATTGTAATAGTTAGTACTCCTATACCATTCCAGGGTGCAGGTCCTTCTTACATAGTGCTCTGGTAGAGTTAGTACTCCCCTACCATGCCATGGAGCAAGTCTTCTAGCCTGAGTTAGTACTCCACTAACATACTAGGGTGTGGGTCCCCCTTAGTAAAAAAACTAATAGATTCAGTGATCCCCTGCTATTTTAGAGTGTGCATCCTCCACATGTGATCAGATAGAGTTAGAAATCCCCTACCTGGTAGTGTGTGAGTCTTCTATTATATGAGTCAGTACTCCACTGACATAGCATGTCATGAGTCCTCCAAACATGATCTAATAGAGTCGGTTCTCCTATGTCATACTAGGGGGACAGTCCTCTAGTAATTGAGTTGTACTCCCCTACCATTTAGGGTGTATGTCATGGATTAGATATAGGGCTCCCTTTGGTGTCTGGAATAGTAACGAGGGGAGGGCCCATCCACTTGAGGAAAATGATACCAAGATAGCAGTTAGTTCTCCCTCGATGGACTAATGTGCATGCCACTCCTTACATGAGCGACTAAGGTATCACATGTTAGTTTTGAGATTTAATTCCTCAATTAAGTGTAGTGATGGGGAGCAGTCCTCTTCAATTAGGTTTCCTTAGTCATTCATGGGGCGGAAGACTCTGATGACTAAACATCTAGTGATGGGAACTAGATTCTGACCTAGTAGAATATTAATTATGGATCATGTTCCCTCAGACATACCATTCAGAGTGGTATGATCTTACCAGATGGAGTGTGTCTCTCCGATGGGTGCCATCAAGGATGGATGACCTCGTGGAGTGTGATCTCTTGGTTTTTGTGTTATGAATTTATCCATCAATGAGAACCATGAAATTGGTTATTTGTTTGGGACCACATGTATTCTTAGTGGCTGGGATGAGTATATTTGGATTTTCATTGTATATGTATGGTCATATACCTGAGTAGATGATACAATGCTTTCCTATGTGGTTTTCTCTTGTGCTTTACCTTTGTGGTTTTGGGGTCCCCTATTGAGTATTGTTTTACTCACCCATGAACAATATTTTCGCACACATGTCATGTCTTTTGTAGATGAATGACACATAAAAGGAGTCCAAGGAGGACATGGACCATGTACTGTTCAAAGAGATCATATAGATGAGTTGTACTTCTATAACATCATGTAACTACCCTTCACCTACCCTCCTAGTAGGTTTCTTTTCGGATGAGCTTCAGGGATATGGAGTTTTACATTTTTTTGTTTTCCTTTTGGTGGGATTTTTTATTGGTCTGGGTTTCCGGCTATTACAATACTCTCTGTTATAATATGGTTCTATTTTACATAGTGGATTTCAGGAATGGTATTCCATTGATTTTAATTTTTAATAAGTTTGATAGGAGTTTTCATCATGAGTATACATTTTCTAGAAAATGGATTCTGCTTGGTGGATAATGCCTTTGAATCTAGTCTCCATCCCATGGCCTTTGAGAGGTAGGCTATGGTTAGTCATGACATGGGCCCTAGGGGACGGTTCATGAAAAAATTGTATTAGAGGTGGTTGGTTCTACCTCAAAGATCGAGGTTATATTTTTTTTTGTTTTGGGCGCCATTGTTAAGTGTTTAATGTTCATATTTTATCCCAATGACTCTAGTGTTGATGCGGTGGCCGATGTATCCATACACCATGACTCTGGACACCTATTTTCCTGCTCTATACCTGAAGACATTGGTTGTATGAAAATAAAGGGTACATGAATCATGTAGTGATGGTTTTTCATTCCATGTCCTTCTTGAGTCGTCTCACCAGATAAACTCATTTACTATTCTTCCTCTTGGTATATTTCAAGATTCCACTATGACAATAGCCAGATAGGATTCTATAATGTGATCGGGATGATGACCCACCTGGTGTAGAGGCTTCAGTGAAGGGAACTATATTTGTGTCATTACCTTTAGGTGGAGAAATATTGATGGAGACACCCATCGATCATCAGTTGATACAAAAGATACATGTAGAGGATACATGTAGGCTGAGTTCCCTACATAATCCCCAATGGTTGGGACCTCATAGGTTCCGAGGTGATACAGATCCTCATTTATCTAAGGATTGGCTTGAGGAGGTTATGTGAGTCTTCCGCCTAGTGAGGACACCTCTTGACCAGATGGTAGTAATAGTCAAAATCCTTCAACATGCCTTATCGGGATGATGGTGGATCTTAGTTATCCAAACGCATGATGAGGAAACCCTCACCAAGAATGTTTTTGAGCGCCACTTCAGGGAGCAGTTCATTATAAGGAATTTACGCATTGTGCGTCTATAGGAGATACTACACCTACGATAGGGTAGCATGATGGATGAAGATTACTAAATGAGATTCACGGATCTTTCTCGATACTCTCTAGATATGGTGTGGGACCCTTAATTCAGGTCCTGGACCTTCGAGCATGGACTGCCCAAGGATATCCGGGTGTCGACGATACCCCATAGTATTCCTCTTTTTCTTGGTTGCTGGAGTGATATTTGGTGGTTGAGATCAACCTTGTAGAGGAGAATATGGAGGTGACCATCAATAGATATCATGAGGTTGAGTCATCTACAAAAGCAAGACGATGGAAAGTGATAGGATCGTAGCATATGATGAATACCCATACATGAACACATACACATGCGTATATGGAGAAGGAGCAATGCCATGGAGAAGATCATCTGTAAGAGAGGTGGTGTTACAAATGAAATGGTCGGGGATATCTCACAAGAGATCATCTAACCCGTCTTGCCACTGAGAGGGATTCAGAAAACAAGCCTCCTTGGAAGAGACAATTCTTGGAGCTATGAGTTCCCCAAGATGGAGGGTGAGGAAGAGGAGTTGGACAAGAATCGGGATGTGGTTCTTCCAAGCATAGAAATATAGAGGGTGAGGTATTGGAAAAATGCATACAGTCATGGATTATAACAAAAAATATTTAATAGATATTTGAGGTACAATATGTGGCTTTCTTTTTGATACCTTTTGAAATAGACATAGGTTCTTGAAGTTCTCTTGTTTATGAATGTTTTATTTGAGACATAGAGGATCTAGTGGGACCATGGACATGACCCTCCCTCATGGAGACTGCTTCTAGAAGATACCCATTGATCAAGAACTGGCTCCAATAGTGTTACCAGACTCTTAGAGGTGAGAGTTGTGGTTGGGATCTCATTGTTATGGCATCGAGGCCTTATAACGTCATTTGTCGCATGGGATACTACCGTTCCTACCCAGATTGTTTGTATTTGGAAAAGGATGTGGTGTGTCCGTGATGGTGATAACATGGTTCCCCTCCTATGAATGGAAAATACAGGCATCTTAGGGTGGACTCTCGAGAAGAGTGATGCTTCAAAATGCTCTATGGTTGCAGAGTTTGACCTCCTGATGTTTTCATAGTATGAAATGATTTTTTACCATCCATAATCAGCTAAGATGCTTATACTAGGTGTGGTAGTGTTATAGATTTAGTAAGTTGTGTGGATGTTGGAGGTTGTAGAAAAAGAGCTTATTATAGACCAATGTTTTCTCATGGGGTGCCCTGTTTTGTTCATAAATACCCCTACGTGTTTAGAGTCAAACTTGGAAGCATAACACATTGAGAATATTTAGCACACTTTAACGAGGGGGGATGGAAATGTGGTTTTCTGTTTGTATATATGATAGGTTAGTGTGGGGGTGATCCACTAGACCCCATTACAAGAAATGAATTAGAGTACTTAGTGCTTTTCCGACTTGTCGTAGCTAAAGAGACATGTGCTCATTGTTACACGATGTTGACATAGAAGAAGATGGACATGAAAGTGGTCAATCTCAGTGGTTCCTCAAGTTTCATTCTTATAATAATCACAAGAACCCTTGATGAACTCTATATTCCTCCCTTACGGATATGATTTCACTTTTTTTGGAAGAAAATCCATAAAGTGGGGGGAATTTAATGTACTGGAATTCCATGCCTTTTTTAGAATTATAACTAATTTTTATGAGACAAAATTCTGAGATGGAATGTAATTACATGATCTAGAGTGGCTATAGTATATTTTTGATCTTTTTTTAAAATTTAAATAATATTCAGTGTATGTTTTTTCTATCATTTAAACACTTGTTTGGACCTAAAATACAAAGGCCCCATTGAACTCAAAATGGCAGGATTCTTCTAGAAAGAACCTAACATTCACCTATGTGAGTTGATCCATAACGTTATTTTTTGGAATTCTTAAAGAAAAATTTAAAATAAAATAAAATCGTTTTTTATGAATTTTCAAATCCTTATAGCATAACGGACATCCTCCTGAGTGAAACTGAAACATTTTTTCGTAAATGAAATAGTGTAATGACTTTGTAACGCAATGTAATACAAAATACTGAATAGTGATTCACTATTTAATTGCATATCATGGATCCAAGGTCAGGGGGAGGATGCTGGATTTTGTTGAGAAGCCTTAAAAAAAATTGGTGATTGACCAACGATGGTGAGGAATCCCCTCCAACAAATAATGCCCATAAACCAAGAAGTGGTGATGATGCCTTTGGAAATCAGAAGCAGGACCAGAGATCAATGATCGCAAATGACATCAACCCAGAGATTTTATTCATTAGGGAATGTAACATTTGAGGAAGGCGTTTTTTTTATGTTTATTCCCCCCCATTCATAAATTTAATGTCAAACATAGATCAACTCACGCTTGTTGACCCGTAGATCATTGTCATTACTGGAGGGTATTTATTGAGTTTTTCCTAGGAAATTAATAATCCATATTTACCCATGTTATAATTTATACACCATATAAACCATCTAAATGAAGAAGAATAATTCCATGACGAATGAATGTGGAGGTTCATTCCTCTATTTTATGTTTTTATTTTCTACTTTATTCTTCCCTCTTTATTCTCATTAATCGTGGGAAAATGAGTATCCAGTCGTTTCACAACTATTCTTAGTGAAACGATGGCCGAGAAGCAATTAATATTGAAGATAGATGAATCGAGGAGGAACATGGGATACTGAAAAGAAATACCTTTTTTGGAATGTATTACAACATATTTTTGTGTGCCTAGTAGTGGAGAACAAAATGCAGGGATCATAGGGATCTTCCTGGTTCGAAGAACCAACTATCGGAGCATTCTCGGTGGTCTGTGTAACAATTGGCCGATGCGCCAACAATGTTTGGTGATAGAAAACTATGATGGAATAATTCCCATGTGAAGAATGCCAGTCTCCTACCACAGATTCCATGAGAACCCAAGACATATGCTGCGGGGATTCATGATGCGGTGCACCACCTCATGACGAGGCGTACGCTGCCAGGCTGCATGTGATAATTCTAGTCCGCTGATTGTGGAATGGTTTAATGGGGTTGTGGAACCAGATGACGCCACCTTGTGTAATGTGGGTGTGCCTGTACCATGATGGCGTTGAAAAATCCAGCTAGAGTTGATGCGAGCCAGGTTGGGTCGGACTGTGGTTGGGTCGGACCTGACCGGGACCCGACCTACTCCTGTTTAAAAAAAATTCCATTATCATTCAAACATAGACTATTTTTGAAGAGAGGGTTGTGGAATTTCGAACATTTGGAAAAGAAAATACTTTTTAGATACTTTATTTGAGCATCTGGGAATGTTAGAGGACAAATTCTTTGGTTAGAAGAGTAGGCTCTCCCGGTACAAGAAAACATCGGGAAAAATCTGGGTGATTCGTATGGTGAGATTTTAAGATGGTTAATCCCTTGATGACTCAATGAACGAATACTCTTTATCCTTATAATTTAGTAGATATGGGACTCCTCATGTTTTAGGGTTCATTTTCTTTGAGAATTTTGTAAAAGAAGAGTTGGTACTCCCATACCATGCCAGGGAGTGGGTCCTCTATCCTTGGATTTGGTACTCCCCTATTGGAAAAGGGTATGGGTCCACCATAACTTACTCATATATATTGGGTAATTATATACCATGTTGGGATTGGGTCCTATATTGTATTTTTCGATACTCCACTATTGTTCTAGGTTGTCGGTCCTCCTTACACAGTGCTACGGTAGAGTCGTTACTCCCCTATTGTGCTAGGGAGTGGGTCCTCTAGCCTGAGGTCGGTACTCCCGTAACATATTAGGGCGCATGGACCCCATAGAGAAAAAATAATGGATTCAGTACACACCTACTATTTCGGGGTGTGGGTCCTCCACATGTGAACAAGTAGTGTGGGTATCCCTGAACTAGGTAGGGAGCCATTCATATATTATAAGAGTCAATACTCCCCTAACATACCAGTGTTTGGTTCAACCACACATGAACAGACTGAGTCAGTACTCACTTTTCATACATGGGAATGGTTCATTTAGTCACAAAGTAGTGCTCCCATATCGGGTAAGGTGCTGGTCCTTGATTGGATATGGAGCTCCCTCAACGGTCGAGAACAATAGCGAGGAGTGGTCCCATCCACATGATGAATAAAATTCCAAGATAAGAGTTAGTGCTCCCTAGATAGACTGAGTCATGGGACATTCCTTACAAGATCAAAAAAGGAATTTTGTGTTAGTTTGAGGTAGTACTCCATCAATTGAGCGCATTGATAAGGAGCGTCTCTCTTCAATTGGGTTTCCATAAACATTCATGGGGTGCATGACAGTGATGACTAAACCTCTAGAGTCGGGCACTAGTGTTAGATCTAGTAGAATGTTCCCGATGGAGCATGTTTTCTTGGACATACCATTTATAAGAGAAGTATCTTACCTGATGGATTGAATCTCTTAGAAGTGTTTCATCAGGGATGGTTGTGATCATGGAGTGTGATCTCTTGGTTCACGTGTTAGGACTTGAACCTTCTACAAGAATCCAAAATGTGGATGTGTGCTTGGGACCACATGTTTACTTAGAAGATGGGAGGGTATTTCTGGATGCTCATGGTATATGTATGGGAATATACCCGAGTAGAGATGTTGGTGATTTACTTTGAGGTTTTTCTATTGTGATTTAGCTTTGTGATTTCATGGTCCCCTACCGAGTATTGTTTTACTCAACCCTACATGGGATTTTCCCACACATTTCATGTCTTGTGCAGATGATTGATGCTTTGAAAAAGTCAATGGCGGAACAAGACCTAGTAGTGTTTATTGAGATCAGACATAAGAGGAGTACTTCAAAAACATTAGGAGCTACCCATCACGTACCCTCCAGGTAGGATTCCCTACGGACGAACATCAAGGACTTAGAGTTTAATTTTTCTAATGTTATCCTTTTGGAGATCTTGAAATCTAGCCCAAGATTCCACCCTATACATTACTTTCTATTGTATTCTAGTTGTGTTTTATATAGTGGATTTCATGCTTGGTTTTCCTTGGATTTTAATTTCTAGTACCTTTGGCTGGGAGTTTTGTGCATGTGTACAGGTACTCAAGAAAATTCTTACTGCTTTTTGGATAATTCATTCCACACTAGTCGCCAACCCTGTCCTTTGGGATGCGGGCGTTGGGTAGTCACAAAGTGGTTCTCGAAGGATGAATCCTAATAGGAAATCCTGTTGGGGGACATGGTACTTCTATTATAGACCCAACGTGAATGATACAAAAGTCCACATGCCACACCACATAATCCCTTAAGAATATTGGTTGAGGGGGGAAATAGATGAGATAGTTTTTGGATCCTAAACTGGACCCGAAGGCTAAATGTTCAGGTGTTCCTATATATCATATGAGGTAAATAATAAAGAAAAATATATATCTAGAATTCTGGGTAGTTTAACATTATATGGGAAGGATGTAGAGAGAATGGGGATATTTCTAAAGGAGGCACATGGTGATGCAGTTACAATAATAACATGGATAGGGAAAATAGATCACATCATGTGACATGATAAAAAAATGAATCTCTGGAATTATGGTGGAAAATGGGGAACATGGTGCTATAGCCAAAAAAGAAATGTACAGGCGTTCCTATGTGTCCCATGAGTATGGGAATCAAGCCATACATAGTTTTGAATTTACATGCAGTTTATCTTCATCCGGTAAGTATGGAAGGGGTGATCCCTGAATGGGGACATATGAGGAAGTAGTAGAAAACATGATGTAAATGGGGAAAATAGTTCACATCGGGCCATGTTCTCTGGGATACATAGGCTGAGAGGATAAAAGGAAGGATGAATCTCTGGTACTTGGGGCTGGACTTAATGATGAAATTTCAAGGCATTCCTACCTATTTCATAATTATGGGAATCAATCCAAATGTAGTATTAAATTTTGTTGTTGTTTAACATCATGCAGTAAGGATGAAAGAGCTCTTGGTTTATGGTGGTAGATCTCAGACTGTAGGTGCCCGATTTATTGTCGTGTGTCGGATACAGAAGGGAAGGAAAAGGTGAATCATTATGCCTGATATTTGAGAGGCTGTGGGGATGGTGATAATGATATTGGATAATTGTAGACCATGGTCGCAACATAGTATCCCTATCATGTGACTTGGAAAGGGAATAAATTGTTGAGCATTTACTGTAGACCATATTCGTAATGCGGGACTTGTATCATATTGTCATTTGAGATCATCTGGGATGTTGTCCCATAAGGGTAGGTGATCCAAGGGTCCTTGAGACTAGGCCACTAAGTGGGGTCCATTCGGATGTGAATGAATATAATGACCCAACTGAAGGGAGGTGTGGAGCATAGAGGTAACCATTAAGTTTAATGTCTTGTGTTAAGGTTGATAGAGATCATAGATGAAATTTATAGAGCTCAGACCATAATTTTTGTTTATCACTTGCATTTTATCATCACACAAGACGAAAATGATATCAGTTTAAGGTCATAGAGCTCAGTATATTTTCAGTTTATCGCCATGCATGACAATAATATTTGTGTAACTAATAATGATTACTACTTTTGGAATTTTACTTTGGTGGGACGGGTGATATGTTCACTATCCTTGGTGACCAGAGAGTATGCACCATTTCGTTAAACCCTATGAATAATATAGGGTCCCTACCATTTGGGTTTCAACATTGGTGGTTTCTTAGAAGGTATATTTGGTGTCCTCAAAGACAATACCATGTCACCTTGAATAAATGAACTGAAGTGTACTTTCATATTGAAAGCGCTTGCTATCTTGTTCTGATGCCTCTCCAGATTGTGCAATGCATGTAACATGTTCTCATCCTGGGTATCCAGTTTATCTAGATGAAGTTTTTCTACCTTTTCAGACAATTAATGATCGTAAATCACTATATGGAGTGACCGAAATTAGAGCTGAATGGGTTGGAATGCCTCTATTTCATATACAAAGGGAATATGGGGTCACTTGGTTGGAATTATGATTCATCATCCTTAATGACCCAAGAGCATTGGGATGATTTTCTAGATAGCTCTTAATATTATAACCGACAATCTTTTGAAAGATTTTAGAGAGGGTTTTGTAGAATGAATCGATCTTCCCATATTCTTGTGCATGATAGTTAGTGTCATGATTTGAATAGATATTGTACTTGATATAACATTTCTTCATCTCATCTTCCCAAAAGATGGTTTCACTATTGGCAAAGATAGCATAACAGACTCCAAATAAGTGGGGGATATTTGATCTCTTGAAAGAAACGATATAATGGGCCTTAATATCCTTGATCATAATTTCCTCTTCCCACTCTGAAGAGAAATCCAATTTGGTCAGGATGAAACTACACTGGTGGGCTCTTGAAGGTGGATATGGTCCCAAAAAATTGAGTCCCTAGATAGCAAAGGGCCAATGGTACATGGTAGTATGGAGTGGATCTAGTTTCCTATGAGAAAAATTATCATGTATCTTCCATGTGTTGTACTTTTGGGAGAACATGATAATGTCATGGACTATGGTTGGCCAGATGTAGCCCAACATTCATATCTGATGAGATTGTTTCGGCCCACCCCAATGATCTCCATAGGAATTGGAATTAACATCCGACATAACCTTGGGAAACTTGTCTACATGAATTTAATGGAGTATAATCCCATTAAAACCGCCAATGTAGAGGATATACCCAAGAATTGGACATGTCTGGAGGGTGAACTGCACTGCACACAAATAGAATCCCTCACGTTCATCTCGGTCTATCTGCAGGTTACATTGATGGTGATACTGGATAAAGGGAGTTTTCCACCTAGGGTTCCCTTATAATACCAGGGGGAGACCGAGGTCATAATGTGGATGTGTCGGTGGTGAGATGACTTACTCGCTGGATATCATCATCATATAGGGTGATGTGACCAATAAATCTTTGAGTTTCCACACCGATAATCAAGTCATCGAGGTCAGGATCTATAATAGATTCAGCAAGGATGGTCAATGAAACATGTCAAACATTCATGGATCAAGGGACATGAGTTACCTCCGTCAGACATAGGAACTACGACATTAGCTAGTGAGTGCGCTCTATAAAGGGAACAAGTTTTGGTTTCCTGATGAAATATTCACCGTACAACTATTTGATGACCATTTCAAAGTCCACTTTGACATGCATGTGGGGAACATCAATATCAAGGGCCATCCTGAGACCAATGATGAGGGCTTGACACTATTAACCATTGTTGGTGAAACTTTTTGAAATTAATAATTAATAGGGTAGGATAGCTTGTGCATGTGTGATGAATATGATACCCATGCCCACTCTATTGAGTGTGGGATCAATGAGTCTCATTCCCATAGGGATCTGTAAAGTGCCATCAAAGTGCATCTTCAGACATGGAATATAACACCCAATGATTTTATGAGAAGGACACTAAATTTCTTTGATGTATTGTGTTATACGCTACACCAATATTATCTTGCGCTATACACAACACTGTATTAGCTTGTAGTATACGCATAACTATTCATGGCTTTCTTTACATGCAAGAGGGACATTCCTTGATATCCTGTGTTGTACGCAATATCGAGAATCACTAAACAACGATATGTTATTAAAATATTATATAAACTAGCTATTATGAATAGTAATACCCACTTTCTTAAATTTTATAAATTTTAGTCATTCAAAATGGACTTCATTTTTGGATTTAGAATATCAAAATTATCCTAGGGTGAATTTTTTGTATTTTTCTGAAAAACATTCAATTTTTAATGAATTGTGAAAACACTGAGTTGTTGGTTAAAACCTAATTTCTATTTAAATAATCATTTATATTATTTAAATTTATTTTAGGTCAAAATGGATACATAATACCTATATAAGTTCAAGGTAATTCATTTGAGACATTTTATAATAATTTTAGATATATAAAAATTTTATTGAACTTTTTACCATCTTCAACCCACCTCCTATGAAAATTTTCTAATTTACATAAAACATTATTTAACCACTTCTATGAGTTTAATTTGAAAAATCTGAGAGACACGGTTGATGTTAGTAATTATAATGTGGTTTAATGAGATGAAAATAATATTTGGTGAATACTAACTTTTAACTTTTATTTACCACAGTTTAAAGTAAACAGGGAAATTAAAAGTATAAATGATATTATTATTACCCTAACAAATGTCTTAATTCTATTGGATAAGTGTAATTCGACCAAAAACATCCTTAGGAATAAAATATTACCCTTTAGGTTAAATTGGATTAGATTAGTACATTTATTATTAGTTTATATAAAGATGAGTTAAAATATTTAAAATCAATGTTTTATAACTAAAACATTTTTAATATTGGGTTATACATAAGATAAATTCAACTATAAATATTCATTATAAATATAAAAGGATTTCATACATAATGGTATTTTACTTATATTTTTTAGACATTATATAAATTAATTAATTTATGACACAATGATGATGCAATAATTATCTTATTAATGAAATATTAACATAAATGATATTATAAATACAAAAATAAATATATTTTGAGACTTTTATGAATTATAATAATTTTATCAGTTAATATAACATATTAGTGTTGGTTAGATTTTTTTTTCAAAGTAATAATGCTGTTATAAATTTATAAAAAAACAAAGTACCAAATATTGTCAAAATTGACATAAAAAAGTTTTTTAAAAAACTATTTTGTTATTAATTTATATAATGGTCTTAAAAATATAAGGATCTTAGAAAAGACATATATAATAATTAATATGACATTAGTGAACCAATTTGTGTTATATTGGTAGTTTATAGTAATTTTATTGACCATATTTTGTATGAATACAAGAAGACACGATAAAAGTTAAATTATTTAACATAGAGTTAAATCTAAATGATAAGGTTAAAATGGAAACCTAAACTTGTCTAAAACCTATTGGTTGAAATTATTTCGACGCATTCCCACTCTAGACTCGAAATAAGTCACTTTGGAGCCACTATAAATATAATATGGATTTATTATAAAATAATATTTTATGTTTTTCCAAAGGTGACCCTCACTCCTCTTAATAAAGGGAACTCCCCCTTCTCTCTAATTCACACATTAAAAGACATTTGGCTCATCCAAAACCTACCAAAATACCATATAAACTGTCCTCCCTTAATCTTAGAGGCATACCTTTAGTCATAAAGCCAACCTAAATTTCCCTTTTGCTCAAATCAAATGGAAGAACCCAAAGAAGAGGTAAATATCTCGCCACCTATTTCAAGTTCATTTATTCTTACACTTCCTCTTTATTTGTGGTTTACATTGTAAAATAATAACTATAGTATATTAAATATACTGTGATGTTATTAGAAAAATTTTAAAACCGTATTAGTTATTTTATCCATCCTCTGAATTAAAAAGGCACCACACGTGCGTATGTATGACTTACTATCTCCATGTTGTCGTGTAGTTTGTTGTTCAAACATTTCGTCATTTGGATTGGTATAATAATGAGTATAAATGATATAAATAATAAATATAACATTATTATGGTTATGTATATATCATATACCATACAATTATATATGATTTTAATATAAATATAATGATCTTGTCGCTCGTGCGTACGTACGGACTACCGTCTCCACGAACATGATGTGATTCATTTTCAATAATTAACCATTCTAGTATGATTATAATGTATATGTAATAAATAATCATTAAATATATTACATAATAATTATAATATATTTATGTACATATATTTTTCATTTACTTAATTCCATTCAATTCAATAATGAAATAAAAATAGTGTTCATGCGTACGTACGACCTACTGTAACCATGAATGGTGTATTTCATTCCATTTATCGTTCTATAATGTATATTTATATTCTTAATATATATTATCTATAAATAGTCTTTTACATTATTTAATTATGTAAATCACGATATAAGTCATAATATCACAAACAAAAAGTCGAAAGACGTACAATAAATGAAACGATTTTACACCAAACACTGCTTCAACATGGAATTTAAAAAATAACGGGTAATATAAAGTCAAAATTGAATCATATATGATATCATAAATTAGATTATTGTTATGTTAGAAGTTCATAATATGCTTAAACCCACTATATTGGAGTCTCATAAACATACAGAAGAAATTGGACATAAGGTAAGTGATAATTTTGCAAATCTCATTTTTATCCATGGTTGCTTATACGTAAGTATTTACTGGGGTTATATTTTTCATCCATGTCCATAAAAATGATTTTCATAACTTTCATAATATTATTCCATGAATTTTTAAATTAATGATTACCCCTCTTTGACTTTTACATTCTGTTATGGAAGGATCTTTCATTTCTTTACCATACGAGGAACTTTTTGACTTTTTCGGAAAAAGTAAGAGGAGAATGTTTTTTTAACTTATATAGCATGAACGGATTTTTACGGATTCATAAAACCTAATTTTCATTAAGCTTCCACTAAAATATTTCATGATTATTTTCAAAAAAATCCTTTTCTATTAAAATTGAATTGAATTTTGTGAAAAAAGCTTATTTTGAGGAAGAAAGGATATTTTCCTCAAGAAATAATTACAAGTGTTCTGTCAAAACTATTATCCATCTAAGATTACATTATTTAGTATGATTATGTTTCCAGTATAATGTCTATATTATTTAAATGTTTTGATTCTTCTTATGGTAAAATTATATCCATTTTATTATATGGATTATGTTATGATGGGATGATTTTTATGAAACCCATTTTATTCATTGGGTTATGATGAATGATTTATGTTTATTTTTTGGAACAAGTAATAATGATTTAATTATGAGATGGTTGGGACCTATATCTTCCTCCAATGCATTGGGTAATGATTTATATCTCATGAGATAGACATGTCTGGAATGGAAAGTGAATATGATTCAGTATTATAGGGCTGGAACAACAAGAAAACCTAGTTCAGTAATGGACTTTGTCCATTATGATAGTCTTGGAAGTAATGCCTTGGCTATAATGGAAATCATATCATGTGATTAATTTTTTTCCGCAATTACATGTTTCATTCCGATGTTATTTTTCCTGATTTGTGTTCCTCTATGATATATGCCTTAAATAATTCTATGTTTTATGTAATTGCTCATGATTTAGATGTTTAGATTTTATGTTCATTTTTTTCATTCAAATGTTTATGGATTGTTTTATGTTCTATATGTTTACACATACTTAGCATTTGAGCTCACCCATTTTATGTTTTCTTTTCCCCTAGATATATAGATGTGTTTTAGGTAAGAAAAAAAGTGGAAGATATTTATGGGAGATGTTGAGGATCTTTAACCATGATTAGAAGATTATGTTCTGAGTTTCCAAAGACACTAAACTATTACATTCGATGTGTGTTTTTTTTATGTATTAATTATTTCACAAAAGTTATGTAATTTCCATGTACGTCAAGTAAGGATCTCTAAAGTTGGTATCAGAGGAAAGGTTTAGTTATCTATTGGAAACTAGGATGCGAAATCATTAGTGAAATCCCTAGATATATTTCTATGTTATGTCTAGGGATATCTATAACATTATGTATAAGTATAGGTTCTAGTCCTAGAATTATGGTAAAGATCTGAGAATTAAACTTATGATTTTATACATTAAAAGTTCTCCCCTTGATTATGTTATTTTCTTATTATGATTTATTCCTCTCACATTATTCTTTTTGGGTTTTAGACAATGGATGGAACGCAAAGGAACCATGTTGATTAATGTAATAGACAATGTAATGATTGTCCTCTTGAACAATCCAATGTTATGGGAGATGGAGTGCAAAACCCTTTTTCTATACTTACACAAGCTATGAATCATTCTGGACTTCCAAATGTGTAGAGAAGAGAACAATATTCTATTGAGTCCTTCATGAGGAAACGTTCCCCTTCTTTTAGTGGGTCTTCTAATTCACTTGTTACTGAAAAATGTATCAGTACCATGGAAAAGATATTTTCCATACTTCGCTGTTCAGAGCATGAAAATGTCATTTTATCTATTTACTGTTTAGAAGGTGAAGAAGACCAATGGTGGACACTTATTAATAATACAAGTCCCCAAGATGAAATTGAATCCATGGAATGGGATGAGTTCAAGAAATTGTTTTTCAATAAGTACTTCCCTCATATTCTTCAAAGAAAGATGTAAAAGGAGTTACTTGAGCTTAAGAAAAAGGATGATGAATCTGTTGTTATATACGAGGAAAATTTTACAAGGCTTGTATGGTATGCATTTGTCTCTATCATCCAACCTGAAAGTAAAGTTGATCAATTATTCAGTGGATTAAAACCAAGTCTTCGCAGGGTATTAGCTATAAAAAAACAGTTTCTATGAAGAAATTGTGGGTCATGCTATCACGGTAGAACTAGAAGTTGGTGTAACATATCAATCTCATGGCTTTGACAAGAAACGAAAGATAGAGTTCAAGAAAA
Source organism: Viscum album (assembly GCA_963277665.1). NCBI lineage: Eukaryota > Viridiplantae > Streptophyta > Magnoliopsida > Santalales > Viscaceae > Viscum > Viscum album. The sequence goes on from OY728157.1 coordinate 153,568,354, forward strand.
AATCATAAACTATGGTGAAAAGAAGGAAAATGTTTCTTTATGATCAAAGTCTGGAATGTAGTTGGTGGAGATTGTCTCTAAGGGACTAGAAAATATTTTAAGTGTGGAAAAAAGGTCATCAAGTAGCTGAGGGTACATGTAATGGGAAAACAAGTATCTAATTATGTGAATTGATAAAATGATAAAAAGACCACGCCACCAACACTTCCATGCTACAAGTGCAATAAAATGGGTAATTATGCTAACCAATGCCCTAATACAAGAGTTAATGAAGATCTACATTAACAACCTCTCATGGAAAAGGAAAAAGTGATGTCAAATGTGATCAGTATTGGCGATGTTGAATATGACAATGAAGTGGTGGAATGATTAAGTTTTTATGTAACAGGAATTCCAAAATAGTGATGTGGAATCTCATTTTTAGTATAGTGGAATTTTATAATATATATGTATTGGTTTTTTGTGGTTTTCATTAATAATATGGTACCCAAAATCGTGAAAAGAGATTGAAATATTCATGGAAAGTATATTATAAGCGCATAATGATGGGATAAATATATAATGAAATTCTTGATAGTATTAATGAGCTCATGAATGATATAAAGACCAAGTGATATCATAGCTTGAGTATAGAGAAATTTTGTGAATTTGATATGTGGAAAGAGTTGACTTTTGACAAAATTCATGTTTTTACAAATATTCTATGGTAATTCATGTTTCAGGAGAATACATGATTAAGGTATTCACATTTATGAAATATGACCAACAAGATATATCTTATGATATACATGGGTTAAATGATGGTATTCATATGATCAATAGATGACCTTTATAGTAATCATTTTCATTATACTATGACCCTGGACAGACGTAATTTGGATAAGCCTAAAGATTGGAATGAATTAGGTTAGACATCATATAGTATTGTTTAGTTAATGTTGTAATAGTATAGTTTTAGAAGAAGGACAGCAGATAGGACATGAGACAACCTGTCGCATCAGACAAGGATGTAGAAATTGAATCCACAACTGATGTGCGACAGGCCGTTATCGCATACCACTGGCCTACCAGATGTTTTTGGATAGTAGAAATTAGTTTAATTTTATTAATTTGTAATATAGATGAAGTATAAGTCCATTTTAGGAATTATATATGATTAATATCACCATATATGGACTTATGTATATTTAAGAACTTTTACTAACCTTTTTTTTGAGATAGATGGAATGACCGATCATTCTATTGCATGATCTACTAACACATCAAGAATGAAAAATTCAACTTCATTTTATTAAGAGATGAAGTGAAAATTGTTCAAGTAATGACCAAGGATGAGTTTGTACCAAAATCAATTAAGTATTTCTTTTAATTCCAATTTTCTCAACTTTTGGGAAATGATCTTGAAAACCAAAAACGTTGTCCTAGATGGTCCTTAGCTCGTCACAAATTTATCGATTTGTGATTATTGTCTTTTTCATATCCATGTTCTCTAACACTATCTATCAGAACATGATTGTTATATTTCTCGTAAATATATATATTTTAACCTATGTTCTTCTATGTGGAAACCCAGTGATGAGTTAATTTGGGTAACTGTTACGTTTCATACATTAGTTTTTAAAATTATGTTTTAATATTCCTTTTTACGATGTGGGTTTCTATGAATGATACTTTCAAGTAGTAAACCATTTATAACCCTGATGAATTTTGAGTGTGAAATTTATTTTAAGGGGGGAAGAATGTAACACCCCTAGATTTTATGAGAAATATTAATAATTTCGTTGATGTCTTGTGTTGTATGCTATAAAAAGATTATCTTGCGCTATACAGAACACTATATTATCTTGTAGTATATGAAACATTATTCCTGGATTTCCTTACATGTGATAGAAACATTTCTTGATAGCTTGAGTTGTATGCAATATCATGTTTCACTAAATAATGATATGTTATAAAAATATTAAATAAACTAGCCGTTATGAATAGTAATACCCACGTTTTGAAATTATTTAAATTATATCTTTCAAAATGGGCTAAATTTTTGGATTTGGAATATCCAAATTATCCTAGGGTGAATTTTTTGTATTTTTCTGAAAACATTCAATTTATAATGAATAGTGAAAACACTAAGTTATTGGTTAAAAATTACTTTTTATTTAAATAATCAATTATTTTATTTAAATTTTTTTTAGGTCAAAATAGATTCATAATACATATATAAGTTCAATGTAATTAACTTGATATATTTTATAATAATTTTAGATATATAAAAATATTATTGTACTTTTTATCATGTTTTACCCACCTCATAGGAGCATTAGCAAATTTACATAAATCATAATTTTACCGCTTCTGTGAGTTGAATTTCAAAAATCTAAGAGACATGGTAGATATTAGTAAGTAAAATTTATTTCAATGAGATGAAAATAATTTTTGATGAATGGCAACTTTTGACATTTATTTACCACAATTAAAAGTAAACGGTGTAATTAAGGGTGAAAATGATATTATTATTACCCTAACACATGTCCTAATTCTATTGGATAATTGTAATTCGACCAAAAACAAACTTATGAATAAATTATTACCCTTTAGGTCCACTGGGATTACATTAGGACTTTTATTATTATTTTATTCAAAGAAGAGTTAAAATAGTTTAATTCAAAGTTTAATAACTAAGACATTTTTAATATATGGTTATAAATAAGATATATTCTACTATAAATATTAATTATAAAGAAAAATGGATTTCCTATATAATTTTATTTTACTTATATTTTTTTTAGACATTATATAATTTAATTTATTTATGACACAATGATGATGTAGTAATTTCCTTATTAATGAAAGATTAACATAATTTATTTTATAAATACCCAAATAAATGTAATTTGAGAATTTTTATGAATTAAAATAAATTTAAAGGTTAAAATAACATATTATGGTTAGTTATATGAATTTTTTAGAAGTTTTTGTGCTGTTATTAAAAAAAACAAAAGTCCTAATATTTTCAAACTTGAAAAAAAAATAGTTTCAAAAAAATATTATATTATTAATTGATATAATGGTCCTAAAAATGTAAGGATATACCAAAAGACTTATATAATAATATATATGACATCAATAAACACATTGTGGTTAGATTAAAAGTTTATTGTATGTTTATCAATTCTATAGTGTAAGAATACAAGAAGACAGTGTAAAAGTTAAATTATTTAACTTAGAGTTAAATCTAAATGATAAGAGTAAAATGGAAACATAAACTTGTCTAAAAGCTATTGGTTCAGAGAATTTAGACCCATACCCACCCTATCCTCGAAATAAGTCACTTTGGTTCCATTATAAACCAAATATGAATTTATTATAATATAATATTTTAATTTTTTCCTAAGGTGCCCCTCACCCCTCATATAAAAGGGCACTCCCCTTCTATCTAATTAACAAATCCAAATCCATTTTTCTTGGTAAAAACTCGACCAAATACCCTTTAAAACATCCTACATTTATCCTAGATGCCTTCCTTTGGTCATAAATCCATCCTAGAGAGCCCATTTGATCAAATCAAAAGGAAGAACCTGAAGAAGAGATAAATATCTCACCACCCATTCCAAGTCCTTTCTTCTTCCACTTCCTCCTTATTTGTTGTTTCCATTCAATAATAATGGCTCCTATATCATCTATATACTTTTATGTTATTATGAAAATTGTACAACCATATTGGTTCTTTTAATATATCTTGTGAATGAAAAAGTCACCACACGTGCGTACGTACGGCTTACCGTCTCCACGTCATGGTGTAGTTTGTTATTCAAACATTTCGTCATTTGGATGGGTATAATAATTCGTATAAATTATATAAATAATAAATATAACAATATTATAATTCTGTATATATGATATACTATCCAATTATATATATCAATTTAATAACAAAAGAATGATATTGTTCCTTGTGCGTACATACGGACAACCATCTCCACGAATGCGATGAGATTCATTTTCAATAATAACAATTAAAGTATGATTATAAATTATATATAATAAATAATCCGGAGTTATATTACATAATAATGATGCTGTATTTATGTACATATATGTTTCATTTACTTAATTCCATTCAATTAAATAAGGAAACAAAAACAGCGTTAATGCGAACGTATGACCTACTGTCTCCATGAACGGTGTATTTAATTCCATTTATTGATATATAATATATATTTATATGTTCAATTTATATTATATATAAATAATTTTTTAAATAATGTAATTTATTAAATCAGGATATAGGTAATAATATCAAGAACAACATGTCGAAACACGTACGATAAATGAAATGATTTTACCCAAAACGTAGATTTAACTTGGAATTTACAAAAGGCCGGGTGATATAAAGACATAAGTGAATCATGTATGATATCATAAATATTATTAGGGTTATGTTACAAGTTAAGAATATGTTTAAACCCACTATACATGAGTCTCGGACACATACATAAAAATTTTGAAATAAGGTAAGGGATAATTTTGCAAATCTCATTTTTATCCGAGATTGCTTATACGAATGTATTTAATAGGGTTATATTTTTCATCCATGTCCATAAAAATGTTTTTCATAAATTGTTTAATAATATTCAATGTATTTTTAAGAAAATATTACCACTATTTTAATTTTACATTGTGTTATTGAAGGAATCGTTCTTTTTTTACCATATGAAGAACTTTTTGACTTTTTCAGCAAAAGTACGAGGAGATTTTTTTTAACTTATATGACAAGAACAAATTTTTATGGTTTCATAAAACCTAATTTTAATTAAGTTTCATCAAAAATATTTCATTATTTTTTTTACAAAATCCTTTTATTTTAAAATTTAATGGAATTTTTTGAATAGAAAATGATTTTGAAGAAGAAATGATATTTTCCTCCATAATTCATATCATGTGTTTTATCAAAACTATTATCCATCTAAGAAGAAATTATTTAGTATGATTATGTTTCAAATATAATTTATCTATTATTAACATGGTTTGATTATCTTTTTGCTGAAATGATATCTATTTGTTTTATATGGATTAAATTATGACGAGATGATGTTTTGAAACCCATTTTATTCTTTGGGTTATGATGAATGATTTATTTTTATTTTGTGGAACTTGTAAGAATGATTTCATTATGAGATGGGTGGGACCTATATCTCCATCCAATGCATTGGGTAATGATTTATATCTCATTAGATAGACATGACTGGAATGGAATGTGAATTTGGTTTAGTAATACATGGCTAGAATGGCAAGTAATCCTGGTTCAGTAATATATTTTCTCCACTATGATCGTCTTGGCGGTAAGGCCTTGGCTATAATAGAAATCATATCACGGGCTTAATATTTTTCAAAAATTACATGTTTTATTCCCATTCTATTTTTCCCGATTTATGTTCATCTACGATATATGCCTTACATACTTCCATGTTTTATGCCATTTCTCTAGATATTGATGTTTACATTTTATGTTCAAGTTTTTGCATTCAAATGTTTATGGATTATTTTATGTTCTCTATGTTTACCCTTAATGGGAATTTTAGTTCACCCTTTTTATGTCTTCTTTTCCATAGGATATAAATAAAGGTTTTAGGTAAAAAAACAAAAGGGGAAGATCTTTATGGGAGCTGTTGAGGATCTTTCACCATTATTAGAAGATTATGTTCTGTGTTTTCAAAGACACTAAACTATTACGGTCCTTGGGTGTTTTTTTGGTATCTATTAATTATTCTACAAAAGTAATGTAATGTCTATGTACATTAAGTATGGTTATGTACATGGAATGAAAAGATCCACATAAAGGATTGCCTAATTTGGGAAATCATAATCTAGAGACTGCTCTACCGGAGCAGGATGGGCAGAAATAATGATTGCCACTTCCTGACCATTGACATCTTTTTTGCAGAATGATCCTGATGTCAAATTGAAAAAGGATAAATTCCCAATGAGCTAGATGTCCAGTCAATACGGGTATGTACATTATATAAATTAGAGGACACACACGAGACACTAGATGTATCTCATAGTTCAAGAAGTAATTTCACAACATTTGGACGATAAATACCTATGAAAGGCATCTCCTCTCGATAGAGGAATATCTGGTCTTCGTATCAAGGAGGATGTGGCTTAGATAGTAAAAAATTGTTCTCTATTTCTATGTTATTATTCTCAGTGAAAAGGACACAAAGGGATAATTCTAGAGTGGCCACATAAAAGAACATAATCATTATAGAAATGGGTGGAATTTAGACCAGAGGCTATAAGATGTACTACTTCATCTCCTCGAAAGTGGACTGAAATTATTCTTCCCATTGGTAGTCATCACCTTTTTCATGTTTCAATAAAAGTGCATAAAATTCCCAATGAACTTTTCTATTATTCGGTGTATATAAGCTATGTGGCCTTGAAATCCTCGGAGGTCTCGAATAATTTCATAGAGGATGCATATGAATGATGGCCATTATCATCTCTGGGTCGATCTCTATGCCTCTATATTTAATGAAAATTCCTTGAAACTTTCTAGAGGTAACCCTGAAGGAACACTATAGGGGGTTCATATTTAGGTAATGGGAGTAGAGGAAGCCAAAAAAATTATCAAGATCTCTGAGATGGTCCTCATGCTATTTGGATTTGACCACCAAATCATCCACATAGATTTCCACCAATTTTTTGAGAATCAGCTTGATTATGCAGTGCATGGCCAACTGATAGGTTGCATCAACATTCTTTAGACTGAAAAGAATTTATTTGGAAAATAAAGTACCTTGAGGTAATATAATGTAAGTAGAGTCTTATTCCTTAGGATCCATTAAAATTTGATTATATCTAGAATACCCCTCTATAAAAGAGAGTTCTTAGAATCCAATTCTAGCATCGATCATATGCTCTATCGTAGGAATGGGAAAATCCAACTTTGGAATGTGATGGTTGAGATCCCATAAGTCGATGAAGACACTGATATTTTCATTCTTCCATCAAATCAGAATAATGTTTGCTATCTATTTTGGGTAATGGAATTATGTGATAATGATGGCCATAATGAACTTATCAACCTCAGCCTCAACCATGGTACCATGAAAAGGGTGTATATTTCATAGAAGATATTTGAAAGCACAATGGTTTATCTGGAGACCAAGGCGGGGGATGGTGACATGAGGATCATGTCCTAGAATCCCACTCTAATGCCAGGAAAACACATCTGGATGCTACATTAAGAAATAAACATACTGTTGTTTCTATTATATAGGCATAAGTGCACTGATCATTATTGATATTGGATATGTCTTGGTACTAAGGATCACATGTACCGACTCATCTATAGGGGTGGTGATACCTTCCTCAAACGTGAGAGGAGTGTCTTCCAAATCCTCTTCATTTCCTATGGCAGGAGGATTAACAGATTAGGGAAATTATTATCAGTGGGCTGATCTTGAATGAATTATGGTGCTAGTTGTAACAGCCCATGATTTCATAGTACATTATCTCATTAATGTAATTCAATAGCTTGTGCTACATGCAACCCTGAGTTCGAGCACACCAAAACTTACTAAACTAACCGTTCAAAAAGCGGTTATGAATAGTATTAACTGCATTTTGAATATTATATACTCTATATAATTTTAACATCCATATTATGTGTTTCATTGACATAATATAAGAACAAATTCATTTTTTCGTATAAAATAAGTATTTTTCAAAAAATGAAATTTTACGACCTTTTAATGGAGAACACTTTTTAAAACCAACATTTGACACTTTTATATATTCAATTTTGTGTAATTAAATTCTTCATTAGAAGTGGGACAGAAAAATTTAGATTTTCGAAATTATTCGTGTTTTTCGGATTACTTTCATATTATGGTGAATAATGAAAAATACTAAATTTTAATTTAATTTTTTTTTAATAAAAATAATTTATAGTGTTATATTTTAAATTTGAATGTTTTGGAAGTATAATTAGATTATATTTTTATAATTTAATAAAATTTAGGTCATTATGATTAATTTCACACTTAAATTTGACAAAAACACATGTTAATCTTTTGACAGCTTTTACTTTTAAAAATTCGCTTTGGTTTTGAAAACAGGAATTAATAAAATATTCATAAATGAAACATCTATGTTTTGAATTTGGGAAAATAGACTTCATTTCTAAATTCAGAATATCAAAATTATCTTAGGATGATTTTTTTTATTTTTCTGAAAACATTCAATTATTTATAAATAGTGAAAAACACTTCGTTATTATTTAAAAATAAATTTTTTTCAATAATAATTTTCTTTATTTAAATTTAATTTAAATAAAAATATATATATAATTCCTATATAAGTTCAATTTAATTTATTCGAGTCATTTTATAATGAAATTAGACGTATAAAAGATTATCGAACTTTTTAACGTTTTTACCCACCTTCTAAGAGCATTTTCATATTCGCATAAAACATACTTTTACCACATATGGGAGTTTAATTTCAAAAATCCAAGAGACACGGTTAGTATGAGTAATAAAATTGTGGTTCAATAATATAAGTTTTTTTAGTGAATAATAACTTTTGACTTTTATTTACCAAGGTTAAAAGTAAATAGGTTAATTAAGGGTAAAAATGATATCATAATTAGCCTAACACAGGTAATAATTCTAAGGGATAATTATAATTCTATCAAAAAAACCTTAGGAATAAAATATGAACCTATTTCATCCACGTGTATTAGATTAGGAAATTTATTATTATTTTTATTTAAAGTATAGTTAAAAGTGTTAAATTCAATGTTTAATAAGTAAGCCAATTTTTATATAGGGATAAACAAATTATAAATTAGACTATATATATTCATTAGAAATAAATAACTATTTATCCCATAATGGTATTTTATTTTTTATTTTTATACATTATTTAAATTATGTTATTTATGGAACAATGATGATGTAATTATTACCTTACTAACAAAATATTAAAATAATTGATATTATAAATATCCAAATAAATGTCAATTGAGACATATGATAAATTAAACTAATTTTATAGGTAAATATTACATGATAGGATTTATTATATTTTTTTGAAGTGACAAAGATTTTATGAATTTCACAAAAACAAAATACCAAATAGTGTGAAAATTGGCATTAATAAATTTTTAAAACAAATACTATATTATTGGTTGATATAATATTCCTAAAAACTATGATTTATCCAAAAGACATAAATAATATTTTTTATGTACTTAATTAACCAATTTAGGTTCTTTTGGAAGTTTGGAGTAATTTTATTAACCATGTATTGTAAGAATACGTGAAGACACGGTAAAAGATAAACCATTTAACTAAAAGTTCAATCTAAAAGATAAGGTTATGATGGTAAACTAAACATGTCTAAAACCTATTGGTTGAAATTTTTTCGACCTATAAATACCTTAACCTTTAAATAATACATTTTTGATCCATTATAAGACGAAAATTATTTTGTTATAAAATTATATTTCAATATTTTCAAAAAGTGACCCTCACCTCTCTTATAAAAGTGCACCCCCTTTCTCTTTATTCCACACCTCCAAAGCCTTTTGCCTCAGCCAACCCCTACCCAAATTACCTCCCAAATATCCTCCCTTAATCTTAGAGGCCATCCTTTGGTCAGAAATCCATCCAAATGATCTCTTTTGATAAAATCAATTGGATGAACCGAAAGAAGAGGTAAATATTTCATCACATCTTTCAAGTTCTTTTATTCTTCCATTTCCTTTTTCATTGTTGTTTTAATTATAAAATAATAATTACAGTATCTTCTATATAATGCGATGTTATTATAAAAATGGTACAACCATATTAATTATTCTATCCATCACGTGAATTACAAAGTCACCATACGTGCGTACGTACGGCTTACGGTCTCTATGTCGTCATGTAGTTGTTATTCCAACACTTCACTATTTCGATGGGTATAATAATGAATATAACTAATGTAAATAATAAATATAACATGGTAATTATTTATTATATATTATATACCATCCAATTACATACAATTTCACCATTAATAAAATGATATTGTCGCTCATGTGTACGTACGGATTTCCGTCTGCACGACGCAATGAGATTCATTTACACGTCACCATTGAACGATGATTATAAAAATATATATTATTAATAATTATGTAATATAAGAAATACTAATGATACTGGTTATATATATGTATGTACATACATACATATATATTATTCACTAACTTCTGTTCAATACGATATCAAAACGGAGACAACGTCTATGCATACATACGACCTACCATCTCCAAAAATGTTGCCTTGCATTTCATATATCTATCTATGGTAATTATTTATATTATAAATATATAAGATATATAAATAAAGGACTATATTTTGGATGTATTTAAATTATTATCTAAATTATAGGATCATGAATAACATGTTAGAATATGTACGATAAAGAAAGCGATTATTACCCAGAATGTTAATTTATCATAGAAATCATTATTTAATGGGTAGTATAAATTCATAATTTAATAATGAATGATATAATAAATATGAATATCGTTTTTGTGTAATTTAATAACATACAATGGTCATTATATTGGAGGATAAACATTCCCTCAACCAAAGGAAAGTGAGGTGTAAGTGTTAATTCATCAATCTCATTATTATCCGAGATTGTTTATGTGTATGTTTTTAATGGGACATATTTATTATCCATGTCCATGTCTGATAAAAGAGTTTTCAAAAGTATTATTTGTAAGGCACACATTATGTAAAAAATCATTTTAAATGTTTTAATGATTTATTTTTCTATACCTTTCTCCTTAATGTCCGTGTTTTGAAAATAATTTGAAGGATTTATTTATATGTACATAAATGCTTTAAAATGTCAATTCCTTTAAAAAGTTTCAAATTGTAATGTGGCACTTTGATTCAGAAATAACTATTAAATGAAAACATTTACAAATTATGTGACTTTTAAAATGATTTCATGAAAAGGGGATATTTCTCTCAAAGACTTTCACTGATCATTTCTTACCATGTCAAATTCCTTTATTGGATATTATTCTTAATCACAGTTTATTTATTATGATAAAAATCATCCATATTGTGTTGATGGTTTAGTAATACATTTGACTATGTATGTTTTATTTTTATACCATTCATGGTTTATGGAAAAAGTATTGACATTTCATATGCTAATTTTAATAAGAATGTTTATGTTATGTTTAAACCTTTTCATATAAGGAATTCATTTTACATAGTAAGTGAGGGGTAGAGCACGCTATAGCTTCTTGATGCATCGGTAGGTCTCATGAAACAAACTAGTGTCTTGAAATAGGTCCATGACAAAATATTATTTGTAGTCATGGAACAAGACCTTGACTATGTGGTTATGAAGTCTGGAATTACGCATTCTATCCTTATGAAAGTGGCTTTTGATATTGCATGTGATTATTCGACAAGGAAAATATACATGTGAATAAGTAAATGACATTATTTGATTTTATATTTTCCATATTATGCCAAATTTTATGTTTAAAATAATTTTTTTTAGTCATATACATTGCCTTAAATGGTTATTATTATTTATGAATGTTTCCTCTTTATTGTTATTCTTACTGGGAATCTGAGCTCACCCCTTTCTATATTTTATTTTTCCTAGGATTGAAGAAGTATTTTATGGTTGACCTGGTGGGATAGGACAAAGGATATGAATTTGTTCAAAAGGGGACAATTTTGTGGTTGTTTTTCATTTTATAATGTAAGGTAACGTTCATTTATGAAATAAATTTTCCAAGACTGATAAACTGGTCGGTCTTTTGGGACTTGAATACTTGTAATATTAACAATGTATTAAAACAATTCACAAAATTTGGTTAACTAGGGTCATGAAATTACAGTTAATATCAGTGAATGTTTAGAAAAAACCTTGGAAATAGATTTATAAAAACTATCATTAGATAACATTATCCTAAGATAGACTTTGAGGATTTGTATAGAAGAACATCCTATAATATTTGTATTGTAGGGATTTTGTGTGTTTTACAATCAATATATCCCTATATGGATATGAGAAGGTAGAGGTGGCTCTGGAACATATGTACCATGGGATTTAACTAAAAACACCGATTTGATCTAGACTAAAACAGGAAGTAGTGCACGACAACATGCCTTGCTTCACTCTTGGTTACGACACTCCCGGGGGATATGCTTAGGATAATTCATATTTTAATTACAATACTTTATGAAGGATTTAGTTATAATTGCATCCTGAAAGAAAATATATTATTATTTTAGATTATATGCACAATATTTTCAATTTACTTTAGGTATTTTACAAGTTTGGAATTATGCATTACGATTTATAAACTAACATAGTGCATGAAATTGTTTAGAAATGGCACCGAATCGATGGAATTGTAATTCCCACAATACGCATGATAGAAATATTAAAATGAATAATATATTTCATGGTATTAATCCAACATTTAAAAGGGAAATATTCCCCCATGTATTCTAATCATATGAATAAATAGTATCATGTGTTAATAAGATAAGTAAAGAATTATATGAGTCATATGGCTTTGAAGTTAAGAAAGAGACAAAAAGGATGGGAGAGAGAAACATGGATAAAGAGAAGAGGGGAATGAATGATTTTCCTTTATGTGATAAATGTGGAAAGAATCACCTTTGTAAATTCATGAAGGGAATGGGATTTTGTTATTAGTGTGGAGAAAAAGGTCACTAAGTACATGATTTCAAGGGTATGAAAAAGGTTTCAAATGTACAATTCTTCATCTGCAAGGAGATGAGACACTATGCGAATCAATGTCCAAATCACAAAATTATACCCCAAATGCTTCTATTTGATAATAATGATTTTATGATACTACTAAATATAAAGAACAATGATTAAGAGTTCTTATATTGTAATTAAAGTATTGTGTCTTTTGAGTATTGTATTAATAATGTACATGTTATAAGAATTATATAACATATTAGGATTGTACTGCAGTATTATTTCATTAAGAACTACAGATTGTGTGGAACCATGAAAAGTGACCCAATGGCAGGTCACATTTTTTGGAAAAAATATAGTTCAGAGAAGGATAAACCTTAATATTATTCTGATACAGAGGTAGTGATTTAGGAATAAGATATGATTGATTTGGATAAATTATATTGGATATTCTTGACTATCTTGAAACTGATTAATGATTTTTATATTCCATAATTGTTAGAGTTTACAAAATTTTTGGATATAAGGAGTATATCCAGTATTCTAAAAGTAATAAGGGAGAATGATTGTAATTAATATGGTTATATGATAATTCATGGTGTTACTCTGTTTTAAAATAATATATGATGAAGGTATTCACATGTTATTATGTGGAAAAAAGGATCTTCATTGTGTTTACATTCCTTATATATTTAGGACTGTGAATTTGGAAAGATGTATTTTGGATAAGTCTAAAGGTTGGAATAAATTATGTTTTACATTGGATACTATTGTTATGGTTAAATCATTTATTGAGATTATTTTTGTATTGTCGTAAAATGGACAACTTGTAGGTCGGGTGAGAACCCGTCACATCAAGAAAAGTTGTAGGAATCGAACCCACAACCAAAGTGCGACAAGGATTTATGACCTACCACTAGCCTACAGGATGTCCCTAGTTATTATAAATTACTTTTCATCATTTTATATGTCTAAATCCTTATAATATTAGGATAAATATAATATTTTTGAGTTCTATTATGTTTTGGAGTGAAGAATAAGTTTGTGGTATAAATAAGTTAAAGGAAAGAACTCTACATGTCATGTATATATATGTTATCCTCTAAAGTAAATTAATTATTAAAGATTAGGTAAGGGGTATTAAAACCAAAAATGTGTTATCCCAATACCTTAGTTTTTTCTTAACCAATGATATTCAAAATAAACTTAGATTGATGGATTCGAGGCCGTCAATTTTTTCATGATTGTGATTGATGACCTCATTAACTACCTATAAATATTTATGTTTTTCATGAAATTTTGTGTCTCTAATTTCCACAAATGTTCTCATATTTGAAACCCTAATTTGGTGGTGAATTTTTCATTTTCATTTCACTCTTATTAAGACTAAATTTTATTAACCCAATTTCTGATGTGGGTTTTCCACAAAGGTATTTTTCTATTTTTAAGAATTTTGTTCAAATAATAATTTCAAATTGCGAGGACACAATTTATTGAAGTAGGGGAGAATGTGACACCCCAAGACATCATAGTAAGTTATTTCATTAAATTAATTCAATAGCTTGCGCAACATGCAATACTGTGTTCGAGTGGACCACAAATTACTAGACTAACCATTCAAAAATGGGTTATGAATAGTGTTAACTAAATATTTAATAATATATACTCTTTATAATTTTAACAACCATATTATGTGTTTCGTAGACATAATATAAGAACACGTACTTTTTTTTGGATAAAATAATTATTTTTAAAAAAAATGCAATTTTACAACCTTTTAATGGTGAACCTTTTTTAAAACCAATATATGACACATTTTCATATTCAATTTAATGAAATTAATTTCTTCTTTAGAAGTGGGACAAAAAAATTAGTTTTGATTAATTTTTGGTGTTTTTATGATATCTTTCATATTTTGGTGAATATTTAAAAATACTAAATTATAATTTAAAACAAATGTTTTAATAAAAATAATATATAGTGTTAAATTTTGCATTTTAATGGTTTGAATGTATAATTATATTATATTCTTATCATTTAATACAATTTAAGTTGTTATAAGTAATTTCAAATTTAAATTTGATATAAACAGAAGTCAATATTTTGATAATTTTTTACTTTTAAAAACCCACATTTTGGTTTTGACAAAGGGAATTAATTTTAAATTTAAAAAAGAAACTTATATGTTTTTAATTTTGTAAAATAGACTTCATTTTTGAAATAATAATATCAAAATTAGCTTAGGGTGATTATTTGGTATTTTTTAAAAAACATTCTATTTTTGATGATTTTTTTAAACTGACTTTTATTTAAATAATTAATTATGTTTTTTAAATATATTTTAAGTCATACTAGATATATAAAACCAATATATGATCAATTAAATTCATTGGAGTCATTTTATAATAAAAATATATGTATAATATGTTTTTGAACTTTGTAACATTTTTTACCCACCTTCTAGGAGCATTTGCAAATTTGCATAAAAAATAATTTTACAGATTTTGTGATTTGAATTTAAAAAATCTGAGAGACATGGTTAATATTATAATGTAAAATTTGTTTCAATAAGAAGAAAATAATTTTTGGTGAATAGTAAATTTTGGATTTTATTTACCACATTTAAAATTAAATATTGCATTTAAGGGTAAAAAGGATATCATAATTACCCTAACATAGGTCCTAATTCTATTGGATAAATATAAATCGACCAAAAATACCTTAAGAATTAAATATTCTCCTCTTTGGTCTACTTGGATTAGATTAGGACATTTTTTATTATTTTATATAAAATAGAGTTAAAAGTGTTAAATTAAATGTTTAATAACTAAACCCATTTTAATATAGGGTTAAAAACAGTATGAATACTACTATAAATATTCATTATAAAAATAAAAATATTCACAACATAATTTATTATATTTATAATTTTTAGACATTAAATAATTTAATTTATTTATGGAACAATGATGAGGCAGTAATTACCTAATTAACCAACTATTTTAATAATTGATATAATAAATATCCAAATAAATGTAAATTGAGACTTCTGATGAATTAGACTAAATTTATAGTTTAACGTGAAATTGTAAGCCTTAATTGAAATTATTTTGAAGTTATAATGTTGTTATGACATTCACAAAAATAAAATACCAAATAGTGTCAAAATTGAAATATATTAATTTAAAAAATTAATATATTATTGGTTGATATAATATTCCTAAAAAACTAATTTTCTACAAAATGACATAAATAATATTATATATGTCATTAATGATCCACTTGAGGTTCTCTTGTAAGTTAGGAGTAGGTAGTGTAATAATACAAGAAGACACGGTAAAAGTTAGACTATTTAACTAAGAGTTGAATATAAAATATAAGGTTAAAATGGTATACTAAACCAGCCTAAAACCTATTTTCTAAAATGTTTTTGACCCATACACCCCTTATCCTTTAAAAAATTTATTTTGGAGCCATTAGAAACTAAAAATGATTTTATTATAAAATAATATTTTAAGTTTTTCATAAAGTGACCTTCACCTCTCTTATAAAAGGGCTCTTACCCTTTTCTTAATTCGACACCTCCAATGCCTTTTGTGTGAGAAAAACCCTACAAAAATATCCTCGAAATATTCCTCCATTCATTCTAGTGGCCTTCCTTTGTTCAGAAAGCCAACCAATGGAGCCCTTTTGATCAAATCAAAAAGAAGGACCCGAAGAAGTGGAAAATATTTCATCAACTCTTTCAAGTTCTTTTCTTCTTTCACTTCCTCTTTCGTTGTTGTTTCCATTATAAAATAATAACTCTAGTATATTCCAAATACTTTTATGTTATTATGAAAATGGTACAACTATATTCATTATTCTATCCATCACATGAATGACAAAGTCACCATACTTCCGTACGTAGAGCTTACGGTCTCCACGTCGTGGTGTATTTTGTTATTCAAACGCATAATTATTTTTATTATTGTAATAATGAATATAACTAATTTAAATAATAATTATGACATGTTACTAAATCTTTATATATGACATACCATCCAATTACGTACTATTTCACCATCAATATGATGATATTGTCGCTCGTGCGTATGTATGGATTACCGTCTCCACGATGCGATGAGATTCATTCCCATGTTCACCATTCAATGACGATTATAAAAATATATATTTATTAATAAGTATAAAATATATGACATAATAATTCTACTAGATATATATATATATATATACTTACATATATCTTATTCACTTATTTCCGTTCAGTACGATATGGAAATAGAAACAATTTTTATGCGTACGTATAACCTACCATCTCCATAAACATTGCCTTCCATTTAATTTATATATATGTTATAAATATTTATATTCTATATATATATGATATATAAATCAAGGTTTATTTTCTAGAGGTATTTAAATAATGATCTCAATGATATGATCAAGCATAACAAGTTAAAACACGTAGTATAAATAAAGTGATTTTTACCCGAAATGGTAATTTAACATGGATGCCATTATTAAATGGGTATTATAAAGTAATAAATGATTCATGAATGACCTAATAAAAATAAATATGGTTCTAGTAGAATTTAATAACATACTATTGTCATTATATAGGTGGTTAAATGTACCATCTTCCAACAAAAAGTTTATAGTAAGGGTTAATTCTTCTTTATCATTATTATCAAAGATTGTTTATGTGTAAGTTTTTACTAGGACATATTTACTATCCTTGTCCATGTTTCATAAATTAGTTTCCAAAAGGATTATTTTTATGGGACACATTGACTAAAATATCATTTTAAATGCTTTAAATATTTATTCTTCTAATCCTTTCGCATTAATGTCCAGGTTTTCATAATGATTTAAAAAATTTATTTATATGGACATTAATGTTTTAAAATGTTAATTACTTTAAATTGTTTCAAAGTGGTATGGGACACATTTATTCAAAAATATATTTTAAATGAATTCATTTATAAATTGTGTGAATTTTAAAATTATTTCATGAAAATGGTATATTTCTATCAAAGAGTTTTACTGATTATTTTATACAATGTCAACATCCTTTACTGGATATTATTCTTGATTGAGGATGATTAATTATGATAAAAATAATTCAAATTTTATTTAATATTTTGTGATATGTTTGGATGTGTATTTGTTATTTTTATATCATTCATGGTTTATGGATAAGGTTTTTACATTTCATATGCTAGTTTTAATACTAATGTTTAGGTTATATTAAAACCTTTTCAAATGAGGAATGCATTGTACATAGTAAGTGATGGGTGGATCCCTCTATAGCTCTGTGATGCATCAATAGGTCTCAATAGAAACACTAGTGTCTTGGAACAAGGCGTTGAAAAAATCTCATTTGTAGTTTTGGCAGAAGGCCTTGACTTTGTGGTTATGAAGTTTGGTGTTATGCATTCCATCATTATGAAATTGGATATTGATATTCAATTTCATTATTCGACTAGTAGAATATCCATGTGAATAATTAAATAGTATTATGTGATTTTATCATTTCCATATTATTCCAAAGATTAATTTTAAAAGGCTTTTGTTTTATTCTTATACATTTCCCTATATGATTATTCTTATTTATGTAAGATTTCACTATATTGTAATCCTTACGGAGAATCTGAGCTCACCACTTTCTATGTAATATTTTTTACAGTATTGAAGAGTTATTTTATGGTTGACCTGTTGGGATAGGCTAAGGGATATGGATGTGTTCAATAGGGGGACAATATTGTCATTTTTTGTCATTTTATAATGTAATGTAACGTTCATGTATGTAATCTATTTTCCAATACTGCTAATCTAGTCGGTCATTTGGGACTTGATTCCCTGTAATAATGATAATATATTTAAATAATGGACCGAATCTGGGTAACTATGGTCGGGTCATTACACTAGATGAGTTGCAGTGGAATCCTCATTAGGTGAACCCTGTGCTACTGAAACCATGGTGAAAAAGTAGTCGATCTGAGCCCATCAAGACTTTGACCCAATATTCCATCATTGATAATATCCAATTAGTAGTGTCACGTCGTCATGATCTGGTTCCACCCATCTAGGTGAAACAAGCAAGTATGAAGTACAACTGTTTCCATGGGGAGAACATCACAACAACTTATAGGGGTAAGGGGAACTTGGATCACTAGATCTTGATTAATGTAGAAGTATGAAGTGATTTTCTAGTGCTCCTTACACAAGAGAAGGTGCATTCTCCTTTTCCCAATGATGACCAAGTAGCGTCCTAGGATTGGGGTTGTGGCCTCCAATTAGTGAATTGGAAAAATGTTGGCATCATCTAGTTTTTCCCATGGGCCAACCAAAATGGTAGTATGATTGACCTCATTGGCCTAAACCCACTAGTCTGTGATTTTGTAGTAGTCAGCATCCATGTAGCATGCTTCACTATAGTAAATGGGAGATGAATCACCTTGGAGCCCGCCCACTCGCCATTAAAGGATTACTTGATGCATTGCTGATATGAGGAGGGGAGGGTCACCTAACGTCGGAGCCAGGGTGTACCCATCATTGCATTATAGGAGGTGTCCTTTGAGATAATAATGAACTCTGTGCTAGAAATCAGGCCCCTAAATTAGTTCTTCAAGAAGATTTATCCTATAGTTTTCTACACTGTTCTATCATACTCATGAATATTTAGATCAAACAGATCCATATTTGGTTCATACAACCCCAAATTTTGGAGTGTCCTAGTTGGGATGAGATTGATCTCGGGACACATGTCAACGAGACAATGGTGGAATTACATGCCATTGAATTGACCAGTGATATATAGTGGGAATATGTTCTCCTATATGTGAGAACCTTCATATTCACCTTAGAATGAAATGATGGACTACCATTTTTCATGCTCGACATCATGAGAAGGGAAAGATTCTATGGTCGCTACCTCGGTTTCAAACTGGTGGAGGGTTCTTAAATTCTATACATAAGATTCACACATTTATATATAGGGGAGGGGAGACACGAGGACTGAGACCCTTGTGGGAGTAATGGTTAGGTTCTAAAGTACATCATGATTCCATGTGAGACATGCATTTCTAATGACAGGAGGTTTCTCTACGATTGAAGGTATATGAGACTCTATAAGTCGAACCAGAAGATTTTGGCTTATGATGGGGATATCCCACTACTTATCTATTAGCTCATGGTGTTAGAACACTAGATAATGAGTAAATGGCTAAGTCATTTTTGCAATTGAACATATCCAATCATAATATGGTTGTGGTGTCTCTTCCTTATCACCCAATATGAATGGAAATGGAGGTGAATCTGACGAAACAATGTGAGAAGGTTGTGCATGCTGATCTCAACATTGGTCCTATAGTTTTGTCATTGTGGAATTCAGTTCTTGGCTAAGAGCACTGACATGAATATTCTAGATATGAGCATACCCATGTCTCAATCGACGATGGCATTGACTGGGGACAGTTGGAGGGTATTCATGGAATTTCTCGTCTTTCAGTTCCATATAAGGGTCCACTAGTTCGACAGTATTCCCTGATTCCAACTAATGACAATCACTCAAAGATTCTTCTATTTTCCTGGTGAATTTTGGGGGAAATACCCATATTTGGGGAATGATGTTTCCAATTGTTTGAGATATATTTGGCATGGGTGGAGGGATTCAATTTTTCTTTGTAATCGACACTTTATTTAAAAATAAGGAAAATGATGAGTTGTCGACATAGAAGTAGAATCTAAAGGTAACGTAGGGACATAAAAAGTATCAGGATGATTTAATCATGCACGAATAATACCATACGAACGGTCGATTAACCTATGAGCTATCTAGTCATCCTAATTTTGAGACCCATGGTGCGAGACCTACGTCCATTCTCCCTCACTATTGCTATCAATCATTGTAGACACACATTCCACCTGTTTCGAGGCTATACCCAATCTGAAAACATTATTCTTTACTTCATCATGGAACTGGTTTTTGAACCCATATCACTGTATGGGATCGTGTCCCTGAAACTCGTGATTGGTTATGTAACTAGGGATATTAGTGGGATCTACCTCTTCAGGCCTCCTTTATTCTGGGAATCGTAGGATTCCCGAATCCAAGGCACTCTAAAAGTTGGTGGGTAACTGGGATCATTGAATGAGTATTTAGAATTTCATTGATCTTGGAATGGGGCTATAAGATCCTAGACCTCTCAAGGGGATGGAGCCTGGAAAGGTGGTGGGACATTATTTTCTCACCTGGGTTGTAGTGGTACATTACACAGTGGCCCCTGCCGATTCCGAGGCAGGTGATTCTGACATAGAGGCTGAGCCTGAGGTGGTGGACATCAGTGATGATATAAAATTTGCATTGCCAGTAATTATTAAAAATATCTAAGTCCCTAATCTGGTGCAATAGTAGTGGTATCGACCATGGATACTCTTCTTGCAGTAAACACAACTGGCAATGGTCGTACATGCTTGGCTTGCTGAAAGGCTTCCTATAAGCGTTGAGCGTTGTCAGAGAAATCTTAGACTCCACCTTGGATATTTTGAGTTATGAGTGAAGGAAGTAGTTTGGTATTCACATTCCCTACACACATCATTAGTAGTTGTTCTTGAGTTATTATCATATCAAGTTAGTATGTGATTCCCTTTCAGCTAGCAATAAAATCTAGGACTCACTCATCTAACCTTTTCTTGCAGTCGAAGTGGTTGAAAATACTTGTCTTATTGGTGGTGGATGTAAAATTTTATAGGAACTATATATGGAGATCCTCCCAACTGGATATCAAACTAATAGGGAACTGGCTATAATAGACAAATACATGCCCCTCCAAAGTCTATATGAAGCACCAGAGTTTAGCGGCCTCCTACTGTGTTGGAGTTCCCAGCATTGGTCCGCATATTGAAATGAAGTGGGATAGATGTTGTAGCAAATATTCCCTCCCATTGAAATTGGAGAAGGTAGGATTTGACCAACCTAGGGGTGTTGATCTATCATCCACCCATGTAGGATATAGCTTACCACTAGGCAGGATTGCCACCTGTCATGTTTCACATACCATAAGATGAGTAATAGTAGCATCCATCGCATCATCCTGATGAGGATTCCTATATTTATGAGGATACCTAACTACCAATTCATTAGAAGGTTCTTCAATGTGGTAAGAGGACCCAACAGATCCTTGAGTTGTTGGTAGGATGACCTGAGGGGCTGCTGGAGGAACCTATGGAGCAGCCTGTTAAACTTGAGGAGCAGTTAGTGGATCATCAGCCAGGTTATAAGAATGGTTGTCTCATAGCTCAGTTCGATTCATTGACACATACTAGGGTATCTTACCATAAACACTATCCTATAGCCTATCTATATGGTATGGGTTATTGAGATCACCTGGGGAAATTAGTTAGGGGGAAGCTATACCTTCTTATACTACCCTGGTGTAGAATTACCATTTTTTGGTCATTGTTATCTGGTGAATTTTATGAGGATCTCATCAACCATCATTCATTGTTCAGTGATATTTTTCCACAATGACTCCTTTTCAAGATTATCCTCCATCTTATGCACTGAGCTAGATGGGTCTGGGGGATTGATTGTCCTAGCATGATCTTTACCCTTGTTGGGGTATAACAAAAAGTCAATGACTCTAAAGGTTCGTAAAGGCCAAGAAAATTTCTTTTTTGGAGAGTGTGGAGATATATAGGGTTTTGAGAATGTTTTTCTACTCCATATTGTTTTTTATCATCTCTAGACACCATGTCGGTGCCCCCTTCCAGGTATATCTTATGAATGACCATGTTCACTGTGACGACTCCCGAAGGAATATCTTCAATATCACTGGTTGATCCAGTTTGGATCATGATAGGACTAAAATGAAGGGCAACATACTACACCCATCCATTGATATGGAGTTGTGGGGAATCCTCTTTAATAACACTATATAGTACTTTATATATCTAAATGCATCATTTTTGGTGGGTCCGATGATAACCAAGTGATGTAGGGTGCTGAGAAAAAGAGAGTGTGGCCAACTCAACTAGGCGGCACTACAAGGCAATGTCATCTAAGAATTCATGACTGTTGGGGTAATCTAACCATTGATGATGGAGACATATATTCATCATCACTATGTTTCCATTAATGAAATAACCTCTTCATATGCGAGGGACTCTAGGTGATTAATAATCACAGTTGCAATTATCCAGAACCCCTCGTGGGGATGGTACACTCTGAGAATTTCACACAAACATCCCAAATCAGACATAGGATTTATACTTTGGTTTCCCCATTCATTCACTAGGGGTGGTTAAAGAACAAGTAATGGACCTGATTCAGACCATTTCATCAGTAGGCTGGTAGGGGGGAGTATGGTGTGTGAGAAGAAAATCCAATGCATCTTTGGATATATTTTGGAGAATTTTATGACTACATCACCACATCCCTATAAGATGGGGTGCTGACCACCACATCCTACACATGATGGGTGGTCATTGGAGGTGGATCAGGATGTGCTCGTCATCAACTTTTCCACATTATAAATATGTGATCTCTTATTGAGGTAGAGAATGATCCTGGTGATAAAATGGAGGATTGCATAGTAAGAACCTAGAAGGAATCCAAGTATTCCTCCTCATTTTGTATCAAAAAATGCATTCTAGGATATAGTGCATCTCAATTTTTGAGAGGAAAAAGATGATATGCCTAGTTCTTTCCCTAGACCTTGATATCAATGATCAGGGTTAGGCTTCCATCACTGATTCTCACTTCTCTTTTGGGCCTGAAATGTGAAATAGTTTGTACATGACTTGTTGTTTCTCAAATCACTTCGTTTGGTGGAAGCAACCAGACCTCCTACCCTAGGACTATTCTTCAGGGTATGGTAAATTTTCAACATATGGAGGACCTCCACGAGAGATAATGTTGGAAAGGGGAGGACTCCAACTTCGAACATATGGGTTGTGGTGGGAATGAAAACAAATGAATAATGGAACATAGGGAGGAACACCATGTTGATGGGTGACAGGGAGAGGAGGACCATTCTTTCCTGTTGATTTGGCCATTAGGAGGGCCTTCAATTGAGATGGTGATGATGTGAGGAGGACCTTTACATTGATGAACTGAAATATGTGGAAAACCCCCATACATGGGACCGTGGACATGGGGACGACATTCATTGATGTTGGTAATTTTTTCATGGGGAGGATCTTCATGTTGAATGCAGGAGTTGGGAGGAACTCCTCTATGGATAATAATTTTGTAGGGAGGACCTAATAACTTAATATGATCATCGTTGATCGACCTATAAAGACATATACTTGCACTAGTGACCTAAGAGCCTTCACAAACTTTTGGAGGGGTGGTTCAGGTCTCAATACTGATCATGCATAGAGATTCCCCTATTATTCAGTAATAAGGTGGTGATATCATATTCTAGTAGTGGATCAGGCCACTAAAGCCACAGAAGATGATTCTGTAGGGTGGGAATCCTTTTGAGCTAGCACCCAATGTTGGAGTCAGGTTAGACGAATTAGGGACAAATATGTAGGGGTATCGACCAACTGCTCCACAGTTTTTGTGACCAGCTGACATTTCTGATGTGGCTTGGTGGGATCCCTTATTGCCATCTCCCTAGCTGAAGTTGAAGCTGGGAGGAGTCAGACATCCCTTACTTCATCGGCATAAGAGAGTGAGTCATAATAGTGATCTGGGGAGAGGATCTCAAAACGATTGACGGTCAAAGTGGGATCATTGGCTACGATGGAGCCCATGGGGGTGGTAGATTTGGTGGGGGAATTGAAGTCTCTAAATAATAATGGGTTATATCCCTCATCATGATTACACCATCCCATTCGTAAAATAGAACTAGAGTATCGATAACCATAATTTGAAACAATTTGGACGTTTACATGGGGAATTTTCACTCAGTAGCTATGGTCTTAGGAGTCTTCGCAAAAGAGGTGTTACCATGTGGGATTTCGACATGTGTATTTCCCCTACCCCTGCGTTTGTGGGTGGGAGGTGATTGGTTTCCTATAGCTGTAGCATTAGTCCTACAATGAAGGAAGATTCATGCATCAGGAAAGATGGTATGAAAGAGATGCATACTGCCCCAATGTCATTCAATATTCTATGGACTGATAAAAAGATCCACCCTGACAATGTAACATACTAGGATGCCTAATGATTATATTCCCCATATCTTAGTGAGTTTCACTCAAGGCCCAATATATTCATAGCAAGTACTAGCCTCAAATATCTATATCTAATGACATGTTCATCTGATGATGCCCTGAATTCTAATAATCTCCCCATTGATGAGAATAATTTCACATTAGGTTCACTATTTAGGTTATTTATTCTTATTTTGGGGTGCATATTGTTTGTGAGGATGTGCTAATTTTTTCCTTGCATTCGTGATTTCCAAATGCAGGTGACATTCTTCACATATTCAGAGATGATTGCTCCATGATCGAAATAGGATGATGAGATTCTTGTCTCTCCTTCTATGGATTCCTCCTTATAATGTTTCTCCTAATTCGGGTCTCCCATTAATATTAAGATGTTTTTCATGAAGCTATTCATGATTCCATATATTTGTGGATGCTGGTTAATTATTCTACTTCTGTTAGGACCTTCCCTAGGGGTCAAGTCAGGGAAGCAACTGTTGGACATGAGAGTAGTCACTTTGAGGCATCATTGGTGTATCTAGATACTAAAACACTGGTACACCTAGATTTTAATTTTTCAACGGGCTTCTAAAGGGAGCATAAGACCTAGTCATCCCACCTCTAATGACTACCACGGGGTATTTTGTGTGTTTAACATCTAGAAGAGATGTTTTAGACTAATCAGAACACTTATGGGAGTGGATCCGATGCATACATCCTTATGAGGGAGTATCAAGATTTTTCACCATATGGATGGGTCAAAACACCCAATATGGAAGGACCCATGATGATGTGTTGCACATGGGGGATGGTTTAACACCGTAAATAATTATTTTGAAACAACAATGGGGAATCAGAGAGGTTGATGGGTCCACACAAAGGGGACACCATGGTTTACCATTGGCTAGGATTGAACCTCGAAAAGGATTCCTACATACCTTATGTAGAAGTCATGGATCAAATCCCAGAAATTTCAAATGTCCAAAGCATAGAATTAGGGTGTACAAAATAGAAAACAACCCAAACGTATGTTGGGGCTTACACATGGATAGAAAGTCAAATGGATGGCATGATTTCACTAGGATGTGTTGGCCTGAGTAAAATCTCGATGAACATGGATGGAGTTTCAAAGGATGGAATTAATGAACATGGAACCAAAGACTGATGTGAAGGTGGTGGTATTTGGTTGAACCCAAAAGTGGTTTCCAACATATCCTCCAGGAAGAAAAAATATGTCTACATAGTTGTGGGATAGGGTGATAATTCAAATGAGGAGGAATCACTTGAGAATTGGACGCGTGGATGGGGACCTGATGGAAATGGAAGGAACTACTTATATAATAATATTCCTAAGGCATAATGTATTGAGGGATAGACCATGATGGAATATGATATGTGAGATTTATTATTAGGGAGGATTACTACACACATTTATCCAAATGACAAAAGATCAATCTCCATGTAGTTCAAGTATGGGGCCTAGAATATGGGTGTACAAAAAGGCAGAAACTTGAAGATATGTTGGGGCTTATCTGTGGTTGGAAGCCCATCAGAAGAGGGACACACTTAGTTGGAAGAGTATTGATTGAGTGTGTGGATTATGAATGTTTAGCTACCATATAACTGATCCAACACTACAAAGATGCGGTCAAAGGATGTGGGTACCAATAAAGGGGACACCAAAGTTTACCATTGATTGGGGTTAAACCATAGGGAGGATTCATACATAAACATTCTTGGAGACAAGGATCAAAACCCAAATAGTTTATAATTGTAAATTTTAACATCGCGCAGGATGAATGTGGAATACATTTTAATGTAATGATGGATGGGGGTGAATTGACGTGAAGTAGTCGGGTTCGATGGGTGATTGGATCGAACCTTCCAAGACGTTTCCTACATACCTTGCTCGAGAATGGGGTAATGATCAAATTATATGTTGTTCATTGGAGAGGGGAACATGGATTTTATGTTGTTAAGTGCCCATGTGGACTTAATGGTCGATTATTACTCAAATTCAATGTTAGTAAAGCTCAGTGTGAGTAATAAGAGGTACCATCAGGCCTCACAATCTTGTCTTGAAATGTGTGGCCATGAGGAATGGTTTGAGGCTTACTCATGGTTAATATCATAGGGTACACATGGAGACATAGTGCAATGGGAGATAAGATTTGAGAGAGAGCTGGTTCCCATCCCCTACATGGTCACCTCATGGATTTTCACTTTTGCAGTGTTCACAATTTAACATTTTGTGTTGAGGAAATGGGGTTTCATGGTAGTTTAACATATTCCATCTTGGATGATGAGGATCTTATCCTCACCCCTAGGACAATAATAACTGGTGTTCCATAACCATTGTTAAAGGGAGCGAAGAAAAAAATCTGGAATGTGGGTTTTATAGTGATCCATAGGGGGGCCATGTTAGGATGGATATGATAATAAGAAATAGATGTTATAATTAATATGCAAAGAAGAACAATCTACGGAAACACAAAATGAATCACCACTCAGGGAACATTGAAATCACTACATGCAATCCTAGAGGTATGCACAGAGGTAGTTCACGTTTGATTTGGTTATTGCGTGTTAGAGGGGCTTGGACATGGTGACCTGCGGTAGTGATGACACTTGTAGCACATAGGAAATAGTGTGCACAAGATTATGGTTTCACACACAAGTTGAGGGGTTTCATGCAAGATGGAAGGATGCTTGTAAAATGTCCATAACACTTGTAAAAACCTACATGGGAGAAGAATATTTTGTGAAACATTTCCCTAGTGTTAATGGAAATTGGAAAGGTTCAATTGTTAGTGGACCCACCTAAAAGAGGACACATGAGTGACTTGTCATGCAAGATCCAGCACCTTGAGGCCATGTCTTGCATTCCATCCCTGAAGGGGTCATCATTCATACAAGGTAGAGACAGTTTTTCTTCTAAAACGGTACCCCTAGGTGAGAGGGTTAAATTATATTTATAGGGAAAAATTTCAGTGGAGGAATGCAAGGTGGCATGTGTGGAAGTGGAATTTTATATCACATTGGGAACATAATATTTTGTGCGCGGTCCATTTCCTTGTGTGCCAGCTTGATTGATTTAGCACCTCACACTTTATAGTTTTTTATAGGGATGATGAGGAATAATCCCTTTGACGTTGCATTGGATGTGAAATATTTTACATGTCGAGTTCAATCTTGTGCGAAAACCTTAAATCATTCACCAACCATCCTGGGGAATCTTGGTATCGTCCACTGATTCAAAATATTCCATTTATTTTTTTCAAATATACTGATCCAGGACCTAAAAGGATATTCAACGCCAACATAGACATAAGAATTAATATATATTAATAAATTTTTATCATTGTTATTATATATATATATCATTTCTTTATTAATTTTTTTATTTTAATATGATATGAAGGTCTTATTCTAGTTGTGATGAAGGGTTGTTTCACATTGTTAGTTGGATTTAAAGGATTGGGTAGCTTGGCTCGACTGATTGGTGGATATTGGTAAATTTTATAGCTTTATCCAAAATGGTTGACATGGTTTTGGGTGTTTATATTTAATTAGGGTGACTCATTATGGCTATGTTATTCTTCAGGAGTATAAGAATTCCACTTCTGGATCAATTGAAGATCTCCTTTGTTAAACCATCTTTGGCATTTGAAGAATTCCCCAGATTTGTAGTTCGATATACCTTCCACTAGAGACCTTTTGTGGTGGCCATATTTGGAATAATCCTTCATGAATCTAGGTCTGGTTTGCTTCAAATACCGATTGTGGGATTCCATATATGTGATACATCAAAAAATGTGTTCTTCCAAAATTCCTTCTAGATTGTAAGGAGAAATAGCTTTTCCAACTTCACACTCTCATTTATGGGGAATCAAGTGTTTCGTTATAATGTGGCATCTCCAGGTAGTCCATCTATATTGTTTCTATGAGGTTATATATTCATGTGGGTATCCTAAAATCATCATTTCATTTAGTGAATGTATTTTTCTTTTTCTAATCTTGAATATATGTAAACTGTGGCTCATGAATTTTTGTAGTTCCACTATGTATGTGAGATTGGTTGATTAGCTTAGTGGACTGATGAATCATAAATAGTAGAATGGTTGTGTCTTATTTAGTATTTTCAATGTATTCCATTGTGAAAGAAAACATATATTATTAATATATTATAATCTAGAATACTAGGTCTTGGGATACAATTATTATTCAAATCTTTGTGTCCATGTATTACTTCCTCAAAGATAACATACCATTATAATAATGTTAATATTATGGATATGTTGGGCCTGGTTAAAGAAATCGTTAACACTTAAAAGTAAATAATGGTATCAATTATGAATGTTTCTATGTGTTCTCCTTAAATACATTATATATGTTTTCTAAAACATTTTTTAAAAGTTTATAATTTTTTGGATCTTTTTAAAAATATTAATATAGTTTTTATAAAGACATATGACATTCAAAATATGGATTTTGGTATGAAACATCACATTAGATAATATTTTAATGTGGTTGGATAAAATTTATTGTTTTAATTTTATAAACAGAAATTAAACACCAAATTATGGTAAAATATATACTGTTTTTATGCTAAATTATATATCAGAGATGGTTTATAAATTTATAAACTATGTTACACAACCATTATTTTATATAAAATAGTGTATTAGTTTTTAATATGGATGGTTTTTCTATTGGGAATCATGAAAGTTTAAATCCAAGAAACCACTAGTATTTTGTGGTTATGATTATTGATACAGAACAGATCCCATGGGGACTTTCTTTTAAAATAATGGATTTAACAAATTTTTCATGTTGGATAGATATTATAAAATTCTTATAAACGTAGTTAAAAATTTTATAAGAGATTATAAATTGTAATATGAACATATAAATCCATTATGAAATACCCTACTACTTTTTATGACAAGGAACATATATTTATATATTTATTTTTGTGAATCCGAAAATATTATTTGAAAGAAACATGAGGTTTCACACTATAATACTAATGAAGTGGATGAAAAAAGAAGATTCATGATTTGATTTTATTATATAGAATTTAATTTCATAACTTATGAATATATTTTACAAATTCATCAAATATTGATGATAATTTTTAATTTCCTATAATATCATGGAGTATGGAAAAAATAATGAATAGTTAGTTGAAATAATTATTAATATTATGATTAATGAGGGGAAATATAAGAGTAATGTTATCGATGATATGAAAAAACTTACTCAGTGTAGTCTATATGGTATTATTGAAACACTCATGCAATATGAGGGTAGATTAAAATGATATAAAAAATAATTGAAAAATATGAATAGGGATGGCATTTTAATCAAAATCTATAAAATTTATGAAATTTTTATCCTCTAAAAAATTTAATAAAACATTCATAATAAGAAGAAATTGAATGATTATATTGAGATTTGTTCATATGGAGAGAGTTAAAATATACATTATAATCATTCCAAAATAATTAATACATTAGTTGTCAAAAAAGATTTAACTTATAAATTCCAGAATAATCCAAAAGAGAGAAGTCCTAAATTGTAACTTTAGAGACGTTTTGTTATAAATATAGAAATCTAATTCAAATTATTACATATTTTCCTAGACTGGAGAAGAAGGATAATATGGGAAATATTTTAAGAAATTTACACTAGAGAAAAAATAGTAAAATTTTAAAATCGTCGAACACATTGGAGTGAAAGTGGATGAGATATTTTTTCATATAATCATTCTCACAATAGTATTTATATTTAGAAAATTATGGGGTTTTATACTGGTATTATAGAGAGATAATTATTCAGGATAAATAATTCATCGACTAAATATTTAATGAATTGAAATTTGAATCAAAATTAACTGTATTTATAATTGGAATATTTTAATTCTTTTATTTTACAAAATCAAATCATATCTGACAATGAAGAAACATTAACTAGTTTGGAATAAGTATTAAGAAATATTAATTTACTAAAAGAACAAAAAGATAATTTTGTGAACCAATTTCAAAACGATAAGGATGAACATTTAAATGTAAATTATCGGAGGTCAAAACATAATATAGAAATTTCAGATCATTTTATGGAATTCAGAAAGAAATCTAGTTCTACCTCATATTTTGAAGATAATAATTTTATTTTCAAACTAAAATCTGATGTTTTCCATCTAGAAAAACTTGTATCATATTTTAATTTGGGGAAGGAAATTTTTAATCCTACGTACGGAGAGATTAATATTCATTGAAATATATTTTAGATTCATTTTATGAAGAAAAAAAAATTTAAAACAAATAATTTAATCCAAAGAGTCCTGCATTTTATAAAAAATCTAATATATGTGGATTTTGGAAACACAAATCTTCATCAAATATGTATAATATATTTTAATAAATTCTATATTTCCAAAGAATAGTAGTTTCTAAATTAATTGAATATTAGACATATTTGAATCTCTAAGGTTTATATTTTTAATAATTATGGACCCATGATAGATTCAGTACGGGAATCTTAAATTTTTTATATTTAGGAGAAAATAAATGTAACATAAATAATAACATATGGTACATGTATAGTTTATGTTTAATACATATTTCTAGAAAAAAGAAATTCTACCAAAATATTATCAAGGTAAAAGAATGAAAATTCAATTATGAAGATAATTTAAATGGGGATATATAGATTATTGGTGATATTATTCTTCTTAATATATATTTAATTTAAAAACTATATTTGTATAGGGCTAAAGCCCAAAACCATTATCATAATTCAATTATGTGATAAATGATATCATTTGAAAGTGAGGAATGATAAATTTTCTATTTAAATAATGGAAGGTATGATTATACATTGAATAGATTGACATGAAATTATTCAACCCCTAAATGTATAAGTCTTTAGAATCCATTATCTACCATGCCTTAGTGAAATGTAAGATTAGTCTCGATTATGTAATAGAATTGTAGGACAATGTAATGAGAAAACATTATTAAAAATTTTTTATAATGGAATTTTTAGGGATTACAAGATATTAGTATAAATTCATCTATTAATTTTAGTTCTTATCTATTTGGAAAAAATCATAAGTCACGATTTAAATTTATTGGTCATGTTTAAACTTATGATGATTTAAATTTAATGCACTTGGATTTTTTTTGGTTCAATGAAAACATGATGTATGGATGAAAAATACTATATAAATTTCGTAGTTGATGACTATAATATATATATATATATTGGTATATATTCTAAAAACATATTCTGAATCCTTTTTTTTCACATACTTCATATCACATGTTTAAAAAGATAAAGTCTGCCTCTGGTAATAATTCAAAATCATCATGCATGATAGTTTTTAAATTATAATTATGAAAATTTTATTCATAAGAAATGTATATTAGAAACTTATTAGTTACTAGAAAACATTTGAAAAATTCTGTAGCTGAAAAAAATTATAATTATTATAGAAATTATTAGAACAATGTTGAGTGACTTCAACATTAGTAAATATTTTTAAGATTATGTAGTTATTAATGCTGGTTATACTATAAATAATGTTTAATTTAGTCGATTTGTTAATAAACCCCATTATGAGTTTTGGATATTATTAGATCCAAAATATCCATGCATCAGAGTTTTTGGATGTAATGTATCAATTTGGAATACTAAATATAATTTAAATAAAATTTATCCCAAAGTTGACAATGGAGGTTTTCTTGGATATTCTAAAACTCGTACAACTTTTCAATTTTTTTTAAAACATATTACAACTATTGAGGCAATAGTTCAGTTTGAATTTTATGAAACTGATCTATTTGTTTTTGAACTATTTAAAACCACATATTCGATTGATATTTCTAAAAAATGTTTTTGAACTATGTTGGAAAAATGTTAATAAAGAATAAAATTTGAATAAATACATTCTAAAGTTATACATATTTAATAAATTTAACATTTTGTTAGAGGGCGACAGTATATAAACCCATGAAATCAGAAAATCCTTATAAATCATCACACTAATAATATAATTGGTTGTGTCGATCAACTAAACAAAACTAGAATTACTTATGGATGAAATTTTTGCATTATGAATTCTTATGAAAAATAAATCCTAAAACTCTAAAAAAGGATTCATGTGATTATGGTTAGATGAAATAAATATTTGACAAAATCATTTATTTATAGAGGAATACTGTATTTCATTTGGTTAGAATCCATAAATAGTTTTCTAAAATTTGAGTAGAGTGGGGTTTCCATGAAAATAATAAAAAAAATATTATATTTTTTAGAAATAAGTCAAGAAACATTACTAGGGGTTATGATCAACAATAATGAATAGACAATAAATAATATTTCACTCCATTATCTATATTTAAATCAATTTATATAATTTTATCCCATGAAGGATAATTATGTTTTACACATTTTCAAATGGATTGAAAGTGTACATTTCTTAAAGATATGTAATTTCTAAATTTTATGTAGAACAAACCCCAATTTTTGAAAATAGAAATCAACATATAATGTTTTTAGAATGACTTTGGTCCTATATGTATATAAACGAAATCCAATGTCTGGTATGATAGAATTATTAGATTTTTGTTATAAAAAATATTTAAGGGAGATTTGGATTTAGAACAATATACTAATTTTTTTTTCAAGGAAATAATAATTGATCTCATTTATGCTTGTGACATCATATATGGATCTACTGAAAAATCAATTTATATTTTTATGGATCTTATGAAATTTTATTTTGAAATAACAATTTTGGGAGCACATATTTTTTTCTTATGTTTTTCAAATTTATTAAGAACATGATGGAACTTTTATATCCCAAAAAATGTTATATAAAAGTTATACTTAAAAATTTTGGATATGAAAATACCAAAAACATTATTAAACCAATCAAAACCACAAAAAAATTAAATCTTGATGAATTTGGGAAACCAGTTGATTAAAATAATTTTTAAGGATGAATTGATAATTTACTATACCTTAATTCTAGTTTGACATATATAATGATTTAAATATTCTTATGAGAATTTTTTTTTGAAAAACAAAAATTATACCATATTAAATTTGTAAAAAAAATTATTAATACCTTATGGTAAGTATGGATCATTGATTATATAATTCTTATAGAAATTATTTTTTAATTAAAAAGTTTTACATATTCTAAATTTAGTGGAGGTAAAGTGTATAGAAAAAAGACATAAATAACATTTGATTAATTAAAATAAGTTCTAGATTATTTATCTTGTATGAAATGACACTCAGTATACCTTTCCACTATTATACTCAATATTTAGAAGATATAAAATATTGTGCTTAAGTGTTAGGGATGCAACATAATTTCTTAAACATCACCACAAGATTCTGTAACAATATTATTTGGTGTGATAACATAATTGAAACAACTTTATGTAAAAACATATAACATCACTCCTGAGATGATAACATAGATATAAAAAACCATTTAATTTGGGTTCACACACAAAATAGATATATAATGTAAGACTTCATCGAAACACCAGACCAACATCATAATTTTTTAAAGGAAATATTAATTGTGATGTATTAGATTATATTAAACTAAAGCATGGAATAGTAAATATAAATTTAGGATTTAGATTTTTCTAATTTACCTATTCAATTATAGTAATGAACTAAATAAAAATTATGAGAATATTTTCTTTTGGATACATAGAAATTCAATTAAAAGTTTAATTTAGTTATTTTAGATAAAAACATCTTTAAATATTTTTCTTCCACAACTTTCTTAATTAAATTTTCAGTTTAAATTTTACTTAATTTATTTTGGAAAAAATAAAACATAATAGTGTTTAAGGGAAATATTTACATAAAATATATGGATACAATGATTTTCTTAAAAAAAAATTCAAAATTTTTTTTCTAAAAAATAGTCCAAAAATGATATTTAAGATCTTATTAATGTTTAATTATACAGAAAACTATCCAAAAATTAAGTAGCCAAACTCTTTACTTTATTAATTTATCATGAAAAGATATAGGTTCATACCATAAAAAAAGATTTCATGGGAAATTTTAAATTTAATTTCTCTATGAGGTTAGTTGGAAATTTTCTATTATAAACAGTTCTATCTATTCATTCATAATTTATATTCTATTTACAAAATTTTATTTTCAATTTCTTTTACAAACATTTTATATTCCCTTAGAAGAAATGCTTCTCCTATAAAAATAACACAAAAATTTAATAAATATAAAGATTTTGAAGATCTTTTAATTGTCATAGTTATTTTATCAACCATCTATCTCTATTAGTCTTTTTTAAACCATTTGTTCTTTTATGATGAAAGGAATCTCTATTTAAAATATATTTAATGGATACTTGGGTCACCAGATCCTTTATAATAAAAACATTAGTATAGAGAACTATTTATAGCTCGAAATTCTTATGTCCATTTGGTTCATAGTATTTACATCCATGATGATCATCCAATCAGAAAAATTACATCTTTAAGTGTTTTTTCAAGAAGAATGAATTTCACAAATTGGTTTATAGAGAAAAATAAGAATATAATTAATTATTATTCTCAAATGTCTATGTCCATTTTTTAAGGAATAAATATGTCTGTAAAGATAATTTGTTCTTGCAGTACTATGACATAATTAGAGACTTTTACACCTGTGATAGGTTTAGTGATGGTAATGTCTTGATGAATGTTTCCTTAAGATTTTCTGGACTTTAAAACTAACAAAAAATTAAGAAAATAGTTAATTTTGTTGAGATACCATTTGAGGGAGAAAAAATATTTTAACTAATATGATTCTTAAAAATCATTAATGTTTTGAGAACACTTTTGATGAAACCACAGTTTTTTTATTCATTTAATAAATGGAAGAAAATATCTCATATACCTAAAGATTCTATAATTATAGATTTATGGACTCTATAATTCTTAATTCAAAGGATAAGGGATAGATTTATTGCCATGGTTTAAGTCATTTACATGTTGAATTTCATATGTATTGTGTTAAAATTTAATATCATGAAGTTTATGTTAATTTTCAAAGAAGAACTGAATGTTGGATCATATAAATTAAATATTATACATTATAAAAGTTTTATAAACATTATTTTATTAAACATTAAAAAGGCTAAAATTATTAACAATGATGAAAATATTTTTAAGGATTAAAAAATATATATTAGATAAGAAACTATAGATAATATATTCTTCTCTATGTTCATAACTCGAAATGGGTTGTTGAAAAAATGAACTAAGGTGAGCCTATTTGAGAATTTGGGAAACTTGAATAAATTTTTTTGTAAAATATGAAATATAGTTCAAAATATTCACAAATTTTGGGGATGAAATCAAGTATAATTTCAAATGTGAAATTTTCATAATATCATAAAAATATGTGTGAGAATACATGTAGTAGCTCCTTATTTAGAGTTGATAAATATTAAGCTTTGGCTATAATAGAGAAAAATTATAAGAAACTCATAGAAGTGGAAAAGATAATGTGGAAAGAATAAGAAGAAAGAAAATAAAATATTTTTAGGGAAATATTAAAGGGTATTGAACAAATACATCTAAGAGATAAATTTGTGTGAAATAGGAAAATATCCTTAGGACAAACAACCTTTGTTTGTTCAACTAGATAAAACTTTTTCAATGCAACTATAAGTAAATTCCACTATTACATCAGTAAAACCAGTGTCTTGTATGAAGGGAAAGGAAAAAATATGGGTTTTGGATAAAATTGAGTCAAAAAAATTTATAGATGATGTTGCTACCGTCATATAAAAAAATGAAATGTTAGTTAATGAATAATGATGATCTTTTTTAATAATTGAATAAATATTTGGAGTGACAAAAAATTTCAGCCTAAACAATAACTAACTCATATTATTAATCTCAAAAGTATTTTAATATCCATAAATTGGATGGTCAATAATTATTGAAATTTTGAATATAAAAACCCCATACAAAATCATTGGACATAGATGATACTGATCATGAATTTGATATAATATATATTCCTAAAACATGCTCTAATGAAAGAGTTATAGTTCCTTAGCCTTCGATACCAACAAATCCATATATTATGGTTGAATCCTTAGATTCTACTAATTCTTCACCATTTAATAGTATAAATATAATAGAGATTAAAATGAAATATTTCAATTTAGTGACAATTAGTCATAAAGGAATCATTATTTTTTTCTATAAAATCAACTTAAATACATCTTAGTTCAAGGAAAAGTTAATTTTTTCCTAAAATAATTTTTTAATTGAACAAAATGAAGAAATGCTTATTCAAAATGAGGTAGTGTTTATGGAAATAAATGTAAAATAAAAAATAGATCAACAAATTTTCTTTTGTTGTCAAACTGATAAAAAATAGAGAAGGTGATATCATGTTTTTCGATGAAAAAGTTATTGGCATTAGAATAGATAAAAAGTAAGGATCTTTGTTTACAATAAGTAAAAACACTAATGTGTATGAATATTTAATGGTATTTGATAATATAATATCTCTCTAAATGTAATAAGTTTTAGAAATATATAAAAATAATATATTTTATACCATGAAAACTAGATGAATGTTTTGGAAGAAAAATTATCAAAGTTATTGTCTTTTAGTGTATAATCCCAATAGAATAGTGAATAAATTTCGAAGAAAAATTAAAATTTTACATTTTTTAATTAAATATCCATGAATATCTCAATTAACTACTTATTGTTTTCCAAAACTCTTGAAAATTTGTAATAATCAAACTCAAATATTATTGGAATTATATTTAGCTAAATTCACTTTGATATTGGTTTTGGAGGTATATTTTTAAAATAAATATGGATTAATTTATTTTATAATATTTTTAGATAAATATATTTATATTTTTTTAGAGAAAAGATTGTATAATTTTTTTCATGTATGAATTATTTTCTGAAATTATTAGTAAGTCTTTATACCACCAATTACTTTTCCTAAATAAAAAATAAGGATAAATGTTATAAAATTTTAAGGAATGGGTAAAATATAAAATATAAAATATTTAAATTTGTTTTATCATTATTTTTTTAACATTAATACATTTGTTATGTGAGTTTGAAAAATATATAGATTATTGAGTCGATAGTTTTCTTTCAAAACATTCAGACATTACTTTTGAAAATAAAAATCAAATACCTTTAAAGATTTTATATTTATCAATTTTATAAATATTTTGTTTTTAAGAATATATTTTTAAAAATGTTAAATTATTTTACATCATGGATAATTTCATTTCAAATAAATTGATATTTCTTATTATTTTTTGAATATATGAACACATTTATGAAATTATTATAGGAAGGACTTTTAGTTTGTACATGGGGAGGCCCAACAGGAAGACCACTAGTAAGAGGTTTATTAAATCTAGATGATTATTTATATAAAAGTAATTAAAAATAAAGTTCTAATAAATATTAAATATAGTGTTTATCATATAAACAAAGGCCTGATTACCAAAAGAAAAATTATTATGAATAAATTATGAGATAAATTCATACATTTAACAAAAAATTGGATTTATATTCTATTATATGGAACCAGGATACACTGTAGTTTTTTATTTAAAAATGATAATCATATAAAGAATATGTGATGAAATTTCCATGTGAATATGTAGTTTATCCCCATATAAAAAAATCTGAGATATGAAGAATATAAACATTGGTAGTGTGCCTATAAATATACCTAAATTCAAGAGGATAATTCATTCTATGAGTTATATATAATGTTTTTGTGAATATTTTGTAACATATATTTATTAGATAACACTGAGTTTTATGTTTTAGAGAGTTCTTACTTAAGGCATCCATTTTTTGAGATTTTTGTAAATGACATATGTTATTTGGAATTGTAATCACTATGTATGATCTCATGTAATCAAGTTATTATACAATTAATGGAAAAATATTTTTCCCATCTTATGATTGATGTTTTTCATGTCTAGGTAATATATTTTATTCTGATGTTCATATTGTGGGAATCTTTGATTTAAGAAGACATTATTTTATTGTAATGTTAGTACTATATATTCCATGTATATAGTTAAATATAAACTTATAAATTAAGGATAATGTGAGGATCCTATTATAAATGTTTCGATGTGTTATCCTTATGTAAAATATATATGTTTTTTATATATATATTTATATGTCTCAAAAATCAATAGTGGATATCATAAAAAAGTATTATATAGTTTTTAATAAACACGTTCTTAATTTGAATGTAATGTTTTTGGTATGAAATATCATCCAAAATAATTTCTAAAAAAATTTTGATAGAGTTTTCATTTTTAAAATTTAAACAAAAATTCACGCACACACATACAGTAAAACATATACTATTTCAATCCTACATATCACATTGTTAGGGAATTCTCCATCCTAGGGATATCATTTTTTGTGAATAAAATTATGTGGATAAAAACATTGTATCGTAGAAGAAAACTCATCATATTTTTTTAAAACATAAATAGATGGTCGTGAATTTCATCAATGTGGTTAATTTAAATTTATCATCTTCATTAGTGGTCTAATTCCACTAACTCCTTTTATAAATGCCAATTGTTAATGTTCTTGGGTTTTCATAGAACCTAATATAACATACTAGATATACAAAGATTCTAGTAATTGTATTTGTTATAGATTTGAATAGTTATCAATCAATTTGTACATTTATTCATGGAATTAAGAGCAAGTAAATTCGAGATAGGATCACCATAAGTACTGATACAAATATTGACCCAAATATCTTTAAAATCATAAAATTAAATATATTTTATAGCTTCATCAAATTTCATTTTTATTCATTTTCATGTGATTTGTGAGCACACATACCCCATGGTTGCATCTCCAAATATTTTTTTCACTACATTAAATTGTGTATAAACAATTAAAATATTTGGGGAGCTAGGTACCACATATTTTCATAGTTCAGGTAATAGGATTGGTTAGATTGGACCAACCCTTCATTATCCTCCATTAAATTTATTGTTTTCATATTTTAGGAAATGAATATCAAAACTTGTTCAACAATTTGTTCATATTGAATACCATTTTCTTCCAGCTTAGTCTACCTCATTCCATTGGATCTTTTTTGGGTGAAATAATTTACACACATTTCTTCATGGATATGAGAAAGAGTTTATTCTATCGGCATGATAATTTCCACAATTTCAGAATATATTCCAGTTGTGTAGGTTTATATTTACATTGTAACTACAGTATATATTACTTCTAAATTTAATATCCACTAGAGGAAACTTCCCCCAATATTCTTATCCAACCTCAATGTTTTTTGTGAGATCACTTTGGAATACCTCTTCTTTGACAGTTATGAGATCTATCTCATATTTATTCTTAGGTACTTGGTTTGTATCCACTTACACCTTCCAAACACATAGAGCATCTCATTTCCCATTCATCAAAATTGACTTTTTATATTTTAAATAAAACTACTGTGTGTAACATAATTTTTATTCTTGGTTCAACCTTCATTGACTAGTAATTGTTTTTCATAATAGTGAACATATTATTCATGATAATAGGTTTCTTTCAGGATTGATACACTCCATGAATGTTAAAATAGTATATTACATCCTTATAAAATCGATTTTATTCCATGAATACATCTAATTGAAATTGTTTCCAATGTAATCATGTTTCCAATAATGAAAAATATAAGATATTAATCATACATAATGTTCTGTCCCCTTGAGTAATTTTTTGTAATACCTTGTTTTTTCAAATTTTTCCTTTAACCATTGATGAACAAGCTCATAATGTTCCGAAGTCTTAAAAAGTAAAATTTTATATCCAAATTATTTGGTGGATCTTATTTTTTATTATTTTTATGAAAATTATAATTTCCCTATATTTGATATCAATATTTTTTATTTCTAATCCATATTTTTTATTTGGATTCCTACTTATTATGCATATTTATACATCCATAGAAGGGTTATTATTACAATTTTTGATGGTATTAATCTTATCATCAATACGATATATTTCCCCACACATATTCTTTATATTTATTTGTATTTTATTATACTTGAATCAACATTCATTCTAGACTGTGTTTTTTCTTCAAGTTGTGTTCTTAGTGAAATGATTCATTCATTCAATTCATTCTCTTTGGTTATCTATTTATTGATATATTAGAAAATATATTCAAGGAATTGTCTTTGTTACTTTATATTAGATCTAATTTTGTTCATATCAATATTTAGAACCTCCTCCACCTTTTTAGACTCATGTTTTTTTGTTCCAATTCTTCAACTAATGTAAGATATATGTCATGAAGTATTCCCTCATTTTTTATAAGAATTTTTTTTATTCCTAATTCATATACTAATAATACATGAATTTACAAATTGATGTTGTTGTAATATCATCAATATAATCACATAACCTTTTTTTCTCCATGAAGTAGTATGAAACTGATAGTAAACACCCATTCTATAATGTAGATATAACAACAGTTATACTAGTGGGGGTAATATTATTAACCTTACATGGAGAGATTTTAAAATTAATGGGCTTTTCATTCTTGTTGTTTATTGATAGATGATACTCCTCCATTAGCTTGTTACTATTTCATCAACCAAAAAACTCTTCCATGTGTTTTCACATTTCCATAGAGTACATGTAGTGAGAAATATTTTGAAATAAATATTCACTTATGGAATCATTGAATTCCATTCTAGTTGTGGAATATATATATTGTATTATTTGGTTTTTTTCAAATATATCTCCATATTAGATAAATAGAACAATCTATTATAATAAAAATTAAATGGGATCTCTAATTAAGTTTTCAATATATGATATGAAATTAGTTTTCCATCTGTTGAAATTATTTACATCAAATAAAAGACCAGAATAAAAATTTATATTTTTATAGTATGTATCTTCATAAAACAGTTCCAATTTTTTTGATATCATACATTGAACAAAAATATCAGCTTAAATTACTCGAGATATACAATTAGATATTATTATTCAAACGTTAATATTGGAATAGAAATGAGGCTATTAGGAATAGTAATCTATCCATTAGAATAATAACATCAAATATTAATGTATAAATAAAATTCAACCATCTTATGAATGAAAATTTTTTATATTTATATAAATAAATAAATATTTGTTTTTAAAAAAATTGATAAATTAAGTTTGGGTTTTTTGACAGATAAATATGTATTTAAATATTTATAATTATTGTAATTATTTAAATGAATATTTTTTTTCATAAAATATATTTACAAGTTAATTTTTTTGGTGTATTATAATTATAAGGGAATTTCATTTTATTATCATTGGTTTTATGAGTCATACTATTCAACTAATTACAAAGTGGTATGGTACATTGTCTCTTTTTTTTGTTCATTAAGGTATATTTTTGATGTTATGAACCTATTTCCTTTTCTATGTGAAATATATAACACCTTTTATTTATTTTGAATGTTCATTGATTATTTTATCAAATATCAATTTTTCATGTAATATGGATAATATTTTTTTATTAAGAAATATAATTTCTTTATATGGTGTTAACATTGTAAATTATATGAATAACTAGGGAAATAATGTTAAATCCTTATCTTTTACTTAATATAAATATTATTTGATAAGGAATATTGATTCATATATTTAATCGATCATTTCAATATTTGAGTTATCCTTTGGACACATAGACATTGGTGGATCATTATAATTGTTACCTCCTATATGCATTGAAAGTATCATGAGATGGAACATTTTGAAATATTTAAATGGGTTTTTACCCAAAATGATTAAACTAACTTGTGAAATGTCTTGATAGTAGAGGTACCATGATGCCTGAAATCATGGCATTAAAATTATTAATCATTTTAATGATTAATATTTCAGTCCTTATTATCCATTAAAATTTCACTTTGATATTTTTTATGGAATTATGTTGTTTGATTAAATTCCATTTGTTTACAATCATTTACATTTCTATAATTATTATGCCTTATCAACTCATGATTGAATTATATTTATTAATTGAATTTTATTTTAGTTATATATAACTTTTCCATAATGATTATGTCTCATTTCAATTTGATTCATTAAATAATCTGTTGTATTTAACCCTAACTTAGAATATGAAACCACCCTTTTATTCATCCTCTTTTCACCAGGTTATATTGATTAATTGACCGAATGAGTCCCTGGATGAAACTACTTTCCTTTATTGTGTTCTATATTTGATTACCAATTTGATAAGCATACTGTGTACATGTCTATATCATCAATACTACTAAACTGATTATTTATTGGGGATCTAAATCTTGTATATATGCCAATGTAATAAAGTAAGACGCCGACTCTGTGATTATGGGGTTTGTGAAATCATTGTTAGTATTAGATGAAGGTTAGTTGACACATTGGGAGCTACATATTATATTAAAAACAACAAATGTG
This sequence comes from Viscum album, assembly GCA_963277665.1. Lineage (NCBI taxonomy): Eukaryota > Viridiplantae > Streptophyta > Magnoliopsida > Santalales > Viscaceae > Viscum > Viscum album. The sequence goes on from OY728157.1 coordinate 153,611,820, forward strand.
GGAACTATAATAATTCTATATAGTTTTAAAAACATTTATCATTAGAGGATATTTTTATTTTTTGGCTCAATGCTCATGATATTTATTAGAAAACAATTGTGTTCTAATATTTAGTAATGAAGAATAATAAAAGCAAGGGAATCAATACCAATAAAAATATATGGATTTCCCCACTTAGAATGTCAAACCAATTGGTTTTGGGGTTGAGAATATCATGACCATATAAAGATAGAATTATATATTAATAGTGAATAAACATACTAGAATGGAGAAAAATAATGCTTCAAGGCATCATAAACCTTTGTAGGATCATTTTATGTGGAATAATCTCCCATATTATTGGCGGACAACATTTCTATTGGGAAATGAGAAATGTATAAAGTCCATTGAACTGATTTTTCCTTAATTGAGATGCAATAAAAATGAAAGTGTGTTACTCATAGTATGTTTTATCATGGGGGATGTTGATGAATAGTTGTTATTAGTCGAAAATAATAGGGAGGAAGATGAAATAAAACACATGTGATGCATATCTCTTAAAGAAATATTCTTAGGACAATATCTCCATATTGATTAATTAATTGAAATGAAGATGAAATTAATTTTTTAAAATAAAAAAGGAAGAATAGAATGTTGAAGAGTACGACACTACCTTTACAATAAATTCATGGTATTCTACAAAATATGTACATAATTCAGAGATAAATATTGATAATTTATTTGATGTTCTTTAGCCAAATAAATGAAGTGAAATGTTTTCCCAAAATGTTTCATTACATGCTGAAATAGTGCTATGTGTTTTGGAACCAATATCTTCATTTTATATATGAATCATTTTTTAAGATATTTTTATCGAAAAAGGATGAAAGGATAAATTTTTTAAGTATATGCCGTGTACGGGGTTTTTACGTGTAGGTGTGTATTGGCTATGTAATTTCCACGTACATGGCTGTGTAGGTAACCTGGAAGATCGCCTAATGAAGGATTCAGATCAGGCTAGTACACATAGTGTACATTAAATGAACTCGTCATGTAATTTTCGTTTTAATTGATTAAAAAGTGCAAGGTCACATTTAATCTCTATATCGATGTTCCTCTACCCAGGTCTCATACTGGAGAGCGACGAACGATCAATAAATTTTAATCTCATCCAGTTCCATTTCCCGTGAACTAACTGAGATGTCGTCAGGTGCATTGGATTCCCAACGGTGAGTTATCTCTTCCCATATAGCCTCAAATATTGATTTGTCCTCTCTCATGAGTTCTTCATGGATGAATTATTTTTACTTTTTTTGTATATCTGCTACATTCTAGTCTGATTCAAGGGTCGACATTCATGAGTGTTCATCGCAGGACATCAAGGAAGGTGTTTTGTACCATTCAATTATTGAATTTGGATTATATATGAAAAATGTTCCTAATTCCCATGTTAAGGGTATTGTGTGTTATGTAATTTAACCCTATTTATGATCTATTATGGTGTGTTTGATTGAGAAAGGGTTATTGATTAGGCATATGTTTTATAGCATTTATTATGGGTGTGTTTCCCATATTTTACTGATTATGGCCGTTGAGTCTAGAAAGCATGTTTGGCATGCTTTTTTTCATGCATAGTGTTGTAATGGTGGATTTATTGTTTATTTTAGATTCAAGTTATTATCAATATTAAATTATGACCAAAGTGAATGGACTATGAGGGTTTTATGTGGTAGGTTCGCATATGTATAATTGTTGTTCTGTTGACGTAATTGTGTTCAATATAAAAGTTATCTGGTGGCCGTTGGTAAATGATTAATGCTATATGGAACCAAAGGGGTTAGACTATGTGATATTTCTTATAGGGTCATTATTTATTAAATTGATGATATGTTAAACTAAATGGGTTAGACTGTGAGAACATTCAAAGAGGGTTGATTTTGAATGATTGTGATGATTCTACCAAGCCAAATCTCAAGCTTGGACTCTTTCATAATTTTATGTTTAAAAATATTTAGAGAAATATGTTTTTCTATTACACGAGTTATATAGTGATTAGGCTAGATACCTGGATTCATTATTCAACTGATTGGATAGTCAACGAATGTAAATGAATGTAATTGAAAACTATAGGATTGTTTACTTTTGAGTACTTCCTTGTTTATTTAAACATTTCATCATATTGCCTACTATATATATTCACTAATAGTTTGGATCATATATTTTGGTGGTTACATACGGGGATTCATCTCACACCCAATTTGGGTCTGGCTTTTAGAACCAAACAGATTATATGGTTATAGGTATAGGTAAGGGAAATATCCATTTGACATCGGTATTTGATTGGTGATTAGAGATGGAGAGAATGTGACCAAGCTGAGTCTTATGATAATTCTACACTTTAATGCTTTATGTACTACATTTTTAGTATTTTATTTCTAGAAATGTGAATTGTCTCGTATTTTTACTTGGAATCTGAGGCATGCATCATTTTTATATGTGTTGCAGTTGTTTATTTACAATTAGTCATTCGTTGTTTACTTTGTTGTTTGGTATTACTGCTTCCATTATTTTATATCATTTTTTATTTTTCTGTGTATACACTTTTAATGAGGGAATATTTTCCATAATGTCTTTCCATTTCCCTCACTGCTAGTAAGTGACTTATATTGTTTTCAGAAATGAGTTTGAGGTTATGTGACCAACTGGGTTCGGGGCAGCATATGGCGGCACCCATAACCAGGATGTAACAATGTGGTATTAGAGGTGATTCTATGTTTATTTGTCTAACTTTTTGGAGCTTATCGATAGGGATAGGAAGTAATGGTAGTTGTTAATAAGCTGTTCTCAGGAGTAGCTAACCCCGGTATTAGGAAAATCTATGTTACCATGAATATTGTAATTTTTCCAGTTTTTCCATTGTTACAGATGATTTGATTTCACCATTGGGTGATTCACATGTTTAGTGTTGTTATCATTGATAATATTGAGGATCTATTTCAGCTGAAACCCAATGAAATTAGAGTATTCCACCTCTTTCATTGTATATGAAATTTATAGAGATCAGTTGTCATTCATTCTTATCATTCTATTTAGGTTGCATTGCAGATTACATATTGTTATGATATATGTCATTATAGATATAGATGTTGTTTTGATAGATGTCGTCATAGAATAAATGTTATTTTTATTGGTTATTGGAACATGTAATGTTTCATTGGGATGGATTTAAACCTTTGGTCCCTAAGCTATTATGAGCCCTCTTGGATCAGAATTTTTTTATCTTGTTTGAACAGTAACTAAATTTTGTCATGATATGAGGCGAATAAGAATTCCAAATATTGATTCACGGGGAGTATGAGCTGCAATGAGTCTGTATTTGTCATTCATTGGAAAAAAATAACTATTTTTAAGGGCTCCAAAGATGTTTCATGGGATTATTTCTGAGAAACCCAGACAAAAAAGAATGTGGTGTTATGAACACATTCCATGTGTTCCTCTGTTCAGGAAGAAACAACTATTCTTATGTAAATACCATGTACCGTATGTACACACCGTGTAGCCTTTAACCGTGTCAATAAATATGTGAGAACAGGTATGGGGTAGGGAAATACTTGGTGGAACATTCCGTGTACTTGGAGTATACGTCGTGCCATAAAAATCTTGTGTCCAACCGTGTGAAGAATGATATAAGTGGATCAAACTTAGGTTTAACATGAAACTTGTAGGGTGAATGTTCCATGTAGGGTTTTTATGGAGGGAACCATGTAGTTCGATCCATGTAAAAATACATAGGTAGGAAATAAAATTCAAGTACACCCCATTTCATAAGAGGAACACGTCATCTGTAAGGGTGATACATGACTAATTTGGAAGTGGTACAAGCCCATGTTGAAACATAAGGGAACATGTTGTCTAGTAATTCCACCAACCATGTATCTTTTTTTTTGTAAAAAATGATTGTTTTTATTCATTTGTTCCTTTCTATCACTTTTAATTTTCAGTCCTTGAGAATATTGAACTGGGATTCGTGATTGAAATTGTAGAGTCCTACAACTGAGACTCCCTCCACATGTACGTTTAATATAGGCCAATGATTAGACACAATAAATTATCGGTCAAGATAACCAGTAGATCCTCCTATCATGACCAGTTATGAAAGACGTACGTGATAACTCACATTTTTGTGAAGGATGTTTTAGGATGTTACATACTCATCTGGGAGCACCACATCCTTCCCAAACTATGGACGAGTTGACATGGGTGTTCCACCAGTAGCAACCTCCAACATTTTCTAGTTATGGAGAAATAGAGGCTACCTAGTCTTGGTTGGAGGCCATTCTTTCTATCATAGAGAATATGGTATAACCTATAGAGAATAGGGTGATGCTCAAGACATACATTATTTGTGATTCCACTAAGAGATTGTGGGATGTTACATCATAGGTAGGACTCCATCGAGATATGGCTTGGAAAGAGTTTCAGAGGACTTTATATGATTAATTCTGTCTTGAGAATTTGAGGGAAAATCGACCTTGAGAATTCATGCATTTGGAGCAGAGTACTCTTTCAGTGATGGAGTAATATTCTCATTTGAGCTTCAGTTCATTTCAACTGTTCTAGGAGGTGATTAGTTATCATTGGATATGCAATTTGAGGATGGTCATAAATGTGACATCCGATCGTAGGTGAATGTATTCAGGCTGAATATTGTAACTGATATAGTGAACTAGGTTCTAATTACCGAGCACAAGCTGAGGGAGTTAGGAGTTGAAATCTAGGGAGGTTTAACATCTAGGGTTGGTAATGTGTTGACAAATAGAATAAATCATCATTGGGATCTTTAACGAAATGTTTTTTAGGTATCCAGGTGGTATGCTACTAGTGTAGAAAGAGAGGGTGTATGATACCACATTTCTTGAAAGACCTAATTGAGTGCCGATCTTGCCACATGATGGGTCATTTTAAATGTTCTTTCTAGGTGTTATCACCAGCATCTAGTGATAGGGGTTCTGTTATGACTCCATGTTCAGGAGAAGGACTAACAGTTTCTCAACATTTAGGGAACTTGAGTACATCCATACATTTAGGATGAGGAGGAGGTTGTGGTTGTGATATCTAGATGATATGATTTCAATGATAGCAGAGTGGATCTGCTCCGGGTAGTCAGTCAGGGTTGTAGGGCCACAATACATGTCTGACATTTACAGTGGAGCTGACCCAACCGGAGCAAGAGTGCAGAACTTTTACAGTTAGATGTATTATTCTATTTGCCTCAATTTCAGCTTCTGCTAATTTTGATACTGGGGCTTCCTATAGTTTTATAATAGTTACGCCTGTGGAGATACTTGGACTCATTATATTTTCTTCTAAGGATATTATGATTCTAGAAGTTATTTTGGGTATTAAGAAGGGTACTGTATATTTGTGAGAGGAATGAAATTTTGAGGTTGGTGGGTGTCACATTTTATGGGACCTATATTTCTTAGAGATGATGGGCTTCTATGTCATTCTTGGAATGGACTGGTTGGTCTCCTTTTTGGAATTTTTTCATTGCAATCATTGTAGTGTGGTTTTGATATCACCAGAGGGTGGGTAATTTTTACACAGGGTCAAATGAGATGTTCAGGCGAGCAGAGAGGGACTCGAGGCGAGTAGAGCGGGACCTAATCATCTAGGGATTTGTTGGAAAACAGCCCAAATTTCATGTTTATACCTAGATGAGCAGGGGACAACACAAATAGACTTTTCTACAGTGGTGGATCATTCCAAATAATTTTCTAGATTAGTTATTTAGGTTTACCTTTTGAGTTATAGGTAGTTTTCTCTATTGATCATGTTTTGGGAGATACACCTTTGTCCATTCCTCCTTTTAAGATAAATAACTCTGAGTTACATGATCTCAAGAAATGGTTAGAGGAGTTGCAGAAAATAGGTTTCATCTGACCCAGAACATCTCTTTGGGGTTCACATGTCCTTTTTGTGAAGAAGGAATATGGTACCCTTAGACATTACATGGATTATCAGATGATGAACAAGTTGATGGTCAAGAACCGATATCCATTTCAAAGGATTGATGATCTATTTGAACATATTTATGGGCCATAGTGTTCTTGAAGAATGAATTGTGATCCTGTTATCATTAGTTGCACATTAGACCCTCAGATATACCTCTTTCAACATTTCATAGATGGTATTTTCTATATGATTATTTGGTTATTCCGTTTAGTCTCACGAACAAGGTGACAATTTTCACGAAACAGATAAACCAAGTATTTGATACTTACATGGATCATTTTTTGGTATTCTTCGTGGATGATATCTTTGTGTACTCTCACACTCGACATGACCGTGCCACCCATTTTGAAATCGTATTGAGTACACTATGATATTATCAGTTATATGCTAAGCTCTCTAAAATTCCACATTTGGATGGATCATATTCATTCCTTATGTCATGTTATCTCAGAGACATGATTATCCTCAAACACAGAAAATGTGAGAGTATTAGTTTCCAAGGAGTGGCCAAATAACGCCTTTTAGATATAGAGTTTTGTATGGAAGTTTTATTACTAAAAATAGCTTATACTAGACATTTCATGTTTATTAGTTCCATTGATGGTCATGACTAAGAAAGGTACAAAGTACTTGTGGACATAATCCTATGATTCAGCCTTTCAGAATATTAAAGGGAGATTCACTTCAGCACCGATACTGATTTTCATAGAGCCGAAAAAGAGTTACACCATTTATAGGGAGGCATCGAGTATCAGGCTAGGAGGAGTGCATATTCATGGGATAGGAGTCATTGAATACAAGTATTAGTAGTTGAGGACACATGAGAATAATTTCTTGATGCACGATCTCGAGATAGCTTTTGTTGTGTATGATTTACACTATGGAGACATTATCTTTTGGGAGAGAATTTTGTGGTGCACACAAACAACAAAAGTCTCAAGTATATCTTTATTGAGCTTGATCTAAATTTGAGATAATGAAAGTGGGTTGAGTACCATCATCCCATTGACTTTGAGATAGCCTACACATCTAGAAAATTAAACACAGTAGATGATTCATTAAGAAGGATGACTCGGATATAGTCAGTTTAAGAGTCAATCATTGAGCGGTAGCTTATGGATATGTTATATGATATGCATTTGTAGGTGCATGACTGATAGGGTAAGAAGTTTCTTTCATCTATAGTGATTACCTCTTTCCTACTGGATCGTGTGCTATTAAGGCATCTATCAGATTCCAAAGTCCTAGTCCTACGGAAGAGTGTGTCAGGAGAGGACCCAACGCATGGGTGGACCGTAGAATAGGATGAGATTTATAGATTTCATGGCATGTATGGGTATTAGTTGACATAAGTTAGTATTTGATACGAGATATTCATTCCTTAGTTTTGGCAGTTTGTACTGGTGTCATAAAAATATATCAAGATTTACACTGTCACTATTGGTGGCCAGGTGTGAAAAAGGATGTTGCGGGTTTTGTTATGACACGTTCCACCTCTCACCTGGTGAAGGAAGATCATAAATGACCAGTAAAGATTTTATATCAGTTAACCATTCTTGAGTGGAAGTGGAATGATGTCATGATGGATATAGTGACTTGTTTACCATGATATCCTTGAGAGAATGATGTAGTTTGGGTTGTTGTTGATAGACTCACAAAGGTTTCATATTTTGTTACCGATTAAAGAAAACGTTTGAGTTAATGAGTTTGGAAGGTTGTTCATCTGAGTGATTATACATTTTCATGGGGATATTCACTATATTGTTTCTGACCGGGATGCTAATTTTACTCCTCTTGTCTAGAAGGGTCTACAGAGGGCTTTTATTATATAGGTACTTCTGAGTACATCTTACAATCCCTAGAGTGATGTCCAATATGAGGATACGGTTCAGGTTTTGGAGGAAATATTGTGAGCCTAAAACCATGATTTCAGGGGATCTTGGGAGAATCACCCACAGGAGAGTTTTACTACAATAATAGTTTCTAAGGGATTATTTAGATGGAACCATATGCGGCATTGTACAATAGGACATGCCGATCACACCTATGTTCGATGGAGGCATGAGTGGAAGCTATGTTGGGACGTTGTATTGTCCAAGATACCATTGAGAATGTGGATTTTATTCATAAGTGGATTGAAACTACACCGTCTCGACAGAAATATTATCCTAAACAATAGAGATGACCTATAAATTTTGAGGGCAGAGATCAGTTTTTATTACTTGTCCCACCGATGTTGGGAAACAAAATTATTAAGAGATAGGTGAGGCTTTCACTGAGATACATCGGACCATTTGAGGTTTTGGAGAGTCGGACCAATTTCCTATCGGTTGAAGTTACCACAATGCTACCAGGACATACAGGATGTCTTCCATGTTTCTCAGCTACGACATTAATTTTCAGACCCATCTCATGTTTTTCTTCTTGTGGATTTTTAATTAGAGGTTGATGCATCCTTTTAGGAGAACCCTATTCTGAGTGTGGATTGCATCACAAAGGTTCTCTGTTTCTGGTCTATTCCTCTAGTACGAGTGCTATGGTAGCATAGGTGAGTACAAGATGAGACATGGGAGAGGGACGAACACATACCAACTTAGTGGCCAGTGTTGTTGGATGTTTCTTTTTTGTCACCCTTGGAAGGGAAATTATGCGATGAATTACCTCAAAGGAGGAAGTTTGTAAGAAAAAAGATTCTTTTTTAAGGTATGGATCTTTATATAAAGTTGTTTTTTAGGAAAAAGGATGATATATGAATTTTTTTAAGTACACTCAATGTACCCGGTTGTTGCATGTAGCTGTGTACTAGCTGTGTAACGATCAAGTACATAGTAATGTAGGTGAGTAGGAAGACTTCCTAAAGAAGGTTCTAGTTGAAGCCATTACACATCATGAACTTTAAATGAATATGCATCGTATATCTCTTTCTAATTGATTAATCGGAGATATGTCACATCTAATCTCTAAAACACACTTCTTCTACCCATGTCGCGTATAGGAGAGTGATGAAAGACTGAGAAAATTAATGCTCGTACCATTCCTCCATCCAATCTCTAATGGAGATGTCACTGGGTGCCATGGATTCCCACCGATGATTTCTCTCTTACCCTAGAGCCTCACATCCTAATTTCTCCTCTCTCCCAACTTATTCAAGGTTTAACGATTTTGAATTTTTGGTATATCTACTATGTTCAAGGATGATTCAAGGGACGATTTTCAAGAGTGTTCATCGTACAATGTCAAGGTAGGTGGTTTGTGCCTTTCATTGATTTTCATTAAATTATATACACTAAAATTGCCAAATACCCATGATTATTGTATTGCATGTTATATAATTTGACCCTGTTTAAGTCTTGATATGTTTATTTTGAATGAGAAATGAATAATGATTATGTGTAAGGTTTATTTCCTTGATTATGGGTGTTTTCTTCAAATTTTATTAAATATGGAAACTAGGTCAAGAAATCATGTTAGAAATGATATGTTTAATATGCCTACTGTTGTTAGCGTGGAGTTATATTTTATTCTAGATGCATGTGATTTGAATTGTGAAAATATTTCCAAGGGGAATTGAATACAAGAGATTCCTGAGGTGGAGTCTTTTATTTATAATTCATGTTATGTTGACCCATAGGTATTGAATCTGTGAGATCACGGGTGGTCATTGACCAGAAGGGGTTGACCATGAGATCATCCCAGAGAGTCATTATGAAATGAATTAGGGTCCATAGGGAATTGACTGTGAGATCTTCCAGGGGTCAATATAATTATTTGTTGCTACATAGACTGAGGGGTATTGACTGTGAGAGCTACCTTAGTGGTCATTTGTAAATTATTAGTGATATGAAAGACCAAAGGGTTTAAAATGTTTGATAATTTCTAGAGTTTTATTATTTATTGAATTAATGATATGTTAAACCTGAGAGTTTAGACCGTGAGAACATTCCAAGAGGGTTTCTTTTGAATGAATTTGACGAGTCTACCTTCCCAAAGCACAAGTTAGACTCGATCTTACTTTTTGTAAGATGGTATTTAGAGACATATGTTTTTATATTACATGTGTGATAATGATCATAGGCTAGATCCTAGATTCATTATTTAACTGATTGGATAATCAAGGAAACTAAATGAATGTAATTGAAAACTATAGGATTGTTTACTTATTATTACATCCTTTTTTATTGTTCCATTTTTTCATATTGCCTGCTATATATATATATTGACTGGAATATAGCCATAGATCGTTTGTTAGTGACTACTGGGATTCATCCCACACCCATTTTGGGCCATGGTTTTAGACGAAAATATGATTTGTGTTTGAAGGTATAGATAAGGGAATGCACCCTTCTATATATGGTACTTGACTGTGGATTAAACCTAGAGAGAGTGGGACCATGCTGAGGATTGTGATGCTATTGTAGTTTATCATTTTTTGTACTTTGGTTTCAGTATTTTATTTCCATAATTGTGAATTTTTGGTCTATTTTCCTAGAAATATGTGACATAAATCATTTATATTTGATCTCTAGTTGTTTATTTACCATGAGTCTTCTATAGTTTAATTGTTTATTTGGTATTAATGATTCTTCTAATTTTTTATCATTTATTATTTTACAACGTATACTCTTCCAATGAGGGTTTAGTTTCCCCAATATCTTACCTTGTACCTCTCTACAGGTCGGTAGATTCTGGCTTTTGGGGAAATGAACATGGGGTTATATGACCAACTGAGTTCAAGGCGCCTTTGGACGACACCCTGAACCGGGACGTAACAATGTGCCACCAGAATAATGAAAGAACTTTCTAGATATTTTATATTAAAATGAAATCAATAGAAGAAGTGTCTAGATTAGAACCTTGATGATGGTAATGAACCAAATAAGAATAAGGTAATGAAGCATTTTCAATCTTATAAATTTTTTGGGAGGAAGCATTTGGGAAAATGTCTAAAGGGAAGATGAGTGTGTTATAAGTGCGAAGAAAATGATCATCTTTCTCATCAGTGCAAGGGGAAACAAACTAATGGTATTCAATGATTCAAAATTCATAATATATGGAATTATTCAAACTAATGTCTCAAGAGTCAAGGGGATATACCATAGAAGTGGCCAAAGGGAAATGATCATGCTTATGAGATCACTACAACTAAGGTTGAAGTATAAAAAATTTTGGTGGAAGGTAAATTATTCATATCTTAAAATTTAGCCAAATAATTATTTTATTTTCGATCATAATACTATTTTTATCTATAAAGTCTTTCACAAATATTAGACATTCCACATTTTATATAATAAGAATGTTTTCAGTCAAAAATCCTAATGGAAGACTCATTGAAAAAAATATGTGTCAGAAAGTCCCCATTATGACACATAAGAATGCTTTATTTTTTAACCTTATCATAATACATATGGTTTATTTTTATATAGTCATTAGTGTAGACTATCTTTGAAAATATTATATGAAAATATATTACAAGAATAAAGAAATTATGATTTTTAAGGAAGATATATTGTTACTTATATATAAAGAAGAAACATCATCATCTGACTCATATCTAGATCAACAACCAATAGCTATACTAAATGAATATCATGGGGAGGAATTGAAATCCAATTCTTGGAATGAAAAAGGTAATATAAAAATAAATATGTATATATTATATAGGAATACATTGAGGTATTTATTGATGAATTACATGGAAACTCTATTGAATGTGAAGTTGATTTTTAAATTGATTTAACCCCTCATGGAAGTCTAATATCAATATATCCCTATAGATCATAAATAGTGGAATTTCTGGAGATGAAGAAACTACCAAAGGATATGACAAATAAGGGAAATATTCACCATAGTGTTAATATATGGGGAGACCCAATTCTCTTTGTTAATATGAAATATGGATCCATGAGGGTGTGCATTGATTATAGAGAAATAAATGCAATTATGATAATGAAAATGTATCATCTAATATGCATTGAGGATTTATTTTATAAAAATCATGGATCTAAATATATTTTAATGATTGAAAACTATTATAGGTATCAAAAAATATGAATAAATAAGGTATAAATTCCAGAGATCGATATTTAGATGAGATATTGACATTAGATGTTTATAGTAATCCCGTTTGGATTGTCTAATGCACCATTAGTTTTTATGGATTTGATGAATAGAATATTAAAGGATTATCTTGATTATTTCTTGTTGTATCCATTGATGATATTATATTCTATTATAAAACCTATGAAAACCATGTGAATGACTTTATGATCAATCTTGAAACAATCTCGAGAAAAGTTTTATACGTTAAATTATAGATTGATGAAATTTAATTTAATTGTTGTATTATCACTAATGATGAAGTCAGGGTCGATCATATGAAGATTAATGTTTTCCAATAATTCCATATACTAATGAATATATTTTAGGCATGTAGTTCCATTAGTTTATCAGCTTACTATCATTTTTTAATTTACAATTGTTCCATATTGGAAAACAAGTTAACAATGTGGACACATAAAGGGATTTTGTTTGTATGTACAAAAATAGTGTAGAATGTTTTGTTGAATTGATGAGAAGATTACTCAGTGCTCTAATTTTGACACTACCATTAGGAAATGATGGGTTTGTTATATATATTAATTCATATAAAAAAGTAAATGGTTGTTTCTTTTTGAAAAATGATAACGTTATTACATATGCATCAAGGATATCGATGATTCATTAAGAAAATTACCTAATTCAAGATATTGAGTGAGTAGAAATAATCTTTTCATTGAAGATATAGAGACACTATCTCTATATTGAATGATGTGAGATGTATAAAGATAAAAATAATTTGGAATTGATATTTACATAGAAAGAGATCAATATATTGCAGAGGATATGGATCGAGCTACTCAAGGAATATTATTTTTCAATACACTACCAATAAGGAAAATAAAAAAGGGTAGATGATTCATTAATTAGTAAAGATCATAGAGTTATAACTGAAATAAATATTGAGAAAGATACAATGTTCATGTATTTGGTAACGATGAATATGTGGATTATAATGATATTTGAGACACCAATTCTTTTTAAAATGATTGCAAGACCATCTTTATTAAAAATGATAAAAATATCAAAATTTCATGATGAATGTTTTTGAAATAAAATTAAGGTTGTTAAGGATTTAAAATTGGTAGACATTTTGTTTGAGGATGGAATTCTGATATTTAGAAAGAGGTTATGAATTCCATCAATAAATGGGATAAAAAGGGAACTATATGGTGATGATCATAGCTCATATTTCCCTATAAAACATTTTATTACCAAGATCTATATAGATTTGGAGGAATATTTTTGGCTTGTTAATATGAATTGGGATGTTTATGAATATGTTTCATGATGACTGGTTATTCAAAAAGTGAATTATGAGAGATATCATGATAGATGATTCATGAAATCTCTACCTATTTCTATCTTGGAGTTGGATGATATTACAATGGACAACATACTCGGATTACAAAATACCCCTAGAATGTATGATACAATATGGGTTATTATTGATTACCAAAAAAATAAACATTTTATTTATATAAAAGATGATTTAAATATTGAGTGCCCAGAAAGACTCAATAATAATGATTTTGTAAGACATAATGGCACACCTCAATTGATTATGTCTAATTGAGATCCTAATTTTGCATAATAATTTTGGAAGAGTCTTCATAAGGCTCTAGATACTAATCTTCATTTGAGCATCGCCTAATATCTTCATACTAGAGGATAGTTTGAATATACTATTGAAATATTGGAAGACATGTTTATAACATGCTGACATGACATTCAGGTTATGTGGGATAAATATTTACCTTTGAAGGAGTTTTCCTATAGTAATAGTTTCAATTCATGTATTCAAATGATTCCATATGAAATATTATATGGAAAGATATGTTATACTCCAAGTTTTTAGGATAAATTTGGTGAAAGGAAACTTATAGGCCTAGAAATGACATCGGAATCAAAGATAGAGGTACAAAATATTCATTCTCATATTAAAGATAGTCAAAGTAGAAAAATATTTATATCGACCACTATAGAATGGATTTGGATTTTGAAGGGGGAGATCATGTCTTTCTGAAAGTATCTTTCTGGAAGGGTGTCATAAGGTTTGGTAAGAAAGGTAAATTTATCCTTGGGAAGATCAGAACATTCAAAATTATTGATATAATTGGAGTTATACACTAAAAATTTGAAATTCCACAATGTATCTCCAAATATCATGATGTGTTTTAGAAATCATAATATTGTATGTACATTCAAGACTCAAACAATGTACTCACATATGAAGAAATAGATATGTAACTTGATTTGTCTTACTTTCAATATCATATCAAAATATATGACACTAAAAAGAAATAATTTATAAATCAAATGACTTGATTGGTAAAGGTTCCTTGGAATAACCATAAAATGGATGAAGCAACTTGGGAACCAAAGGAATTTTTGAAGAAGAGCCACCCTAATCAATTTATAAGGAAATATTCCATAAAAAATTATTTTATAAAAAATTTTATGAGGGAAGAATATGACATCGCAAAATTTTATGGCGTGTATCCTCTTAAATCATTTTAGTTTATTAGATAACATACATTTCATGTTACACTGAGTTTAAACCAATCAAGATATACAATTAAATCTTATTATTTTAACATGACCATTGGAATAGTATTTTAATCATTAGAATATTAGTATGGCCATTAGAATTATATCATCACATATGAATTTATAAATAACATATAGGTTTCTCATAAATGAATATACAATATATTTATATGATAGAATAATAAAATAAATGTTCTAAATATGATAAATTAGGTGTTGGTATTTTTGTGAAAAGTAAAAGTTTATTTACAATTTTATAATTAATATAATGATTTAAAATAAATGTGATAATATAAAATATTTTCCTAAATTAATATTTTTGTATTGTAATTATAATATAATATTATGATACAATAATTAATTTTACTATGTATCGTGAAATATGTTATTATATGATAATATGCATTATTTATATAAATGATAATTTTAATTAAAAATTATATTTATCATAATTATAAAATTATAATAATTAAATGGATTCAATTTTATTTAAATTTTTTTAATAATTGTTAGGGTTGATTTTTGGGATTATTCTGAAATAGTTGATTAATTTGGTGAATAATGGCGTACATTAATTTATGATATGTAACTTTATAGGCCAAATACATGAATTTTTGAGTCATGGATGTTGTAAGAAAACATTTATTTTTGAACTCAAATGAAATATTTAATTTACTTAGTCATAATAAACAACAATATTGATATTCTAGAGTCAAAATAATAAACAAATTAATAACATAATAAAAAAGGACCCTTTCCTCCTCTATAAATATCACCCCTCACAACCAATTCCCATCACACATTCAGATAGTTGTATATTTTATAAATTCTACCCAATTCCATTACTGAGATAATTCCCCATTTATGAGACCTACTAGTATTATGAAAATTCAAAATCCAAGGGCCTTAAAAAGGTTCTCAAGGAGATGATACTCAAGAGGTAAAATTCTCCTTCTTTCTCTTTTAATTTTATTTCATTACATATTCTATCTTCACATACCATTATAAAAAGAAGAATTATAACCAAATTATCATACATATAATATATTTTTTGTATTTAATGGAATAAACTTCATTACATTAATCATTTTACCCTTTTATCGGAAAAATATATACATTGTCCATGAAATGTTGATTCATCGTCTTCATGTGCTATGATTTTTCGATTTTCATTCATCACCTTCAAGGATGTTCATCCCACCATTATTATGGAAAAATTATATAATAATATGTAAGTTCTAACTTTTTTATGGATATAATATATAAAATTAAAATAGTAGATGATTATCAAAAAATGCCAAAATGAACTAAATATTTATAATTAAAATTTTATTAAATAAATGATCTTCATAATATAAAATAATGATATATAGAACCATTTAAAATCTTATAAGTATATTAATACTATTTCATTCCATGTTTGGAAATTTTAAAAAAATTTCAAGAACTCTATTTATTTTACCCTAGGAAACTGACCATAAAACCGAGAAATAAATTCTCCAAGAAAAGTGTAATTAAATATTATAACTCATTGAAATGACCATAAATGAACTTAATAAAATTATAATTAATAAAATATGTGATTAATATATTCATAATTAAGTAATTATTTAATCTAATTTGATTATCTAGTATGTTAAGTACAAGTGAAGAATGCTTTCATATATAAGGTAATGGTTTTTCTCATTTCACTTTTAATTATACGAGATATATTACTTGTTAACTACTAAATTATTTTTTGTGGTTTACACACCACACATTTTTATAAGATATCATGAATAATTTTTTCTTCGTGGTATTAGATTTTTTAATTTAGGATCATTAATTTTATAGTTTATACAGTTCAACTAATTACAAAGTGGTAAAGAGCTTCATATCAATTTTATTTAACTAAGTCATATTTTTTATGTTTATAAAATATTTAATTTTATTTTGTGAATATATTTCTCCATTTATATATGATCATTATTCATAAAACATTTCATTAATTATCCATATTTCTTGTTTCATGCATATGATTATTTCTTAATCTGTATACCAATTTTTTTATATGGTGTTTACTTTGAATGTTATTTGTTTAACTAGGGTAACACTTTTAGATTTATATATTTAACTCAATATAGATATTTTTTGATTAGTTATATCGATTCCTAAATTAAATCAATCATTTTAATATTTGAGGAATTTTTTGAACTTTTAAACACAGGTGGGGATTGGTTATAGATAATCCTTAGATGCATTAGTAGTCTCATGAGGTGAAATTTTTTCCAAAAGTAAATGATGTTTTACCCATAATGATTAAACCATATTGGAAATGGTATTGAAGGTATAAGTAGCACAATTCTTGACATCACGAATCCCAAATTAATAACCATTTAATTCATTAAGATTTCAGTCCTTATTATCCATGAAATTTTCACTATGATATTATTTGTGGATTGAGATTTCTATCATGTTTTTTATTAAATAACATTTTAATACATTCATTTACATTTCAATAATTAAAATTCTTTATCATATCATGATTTATTTATTTTTATTAAATGTAATTTATTTCAGTTATATATACCTTTCTGTTTTTAATATGTTCCATTTATAACTAATTCATTAATGAATCTGTTTTATTTAACACTTAATCAGCATCAGAGATTTCCCTATTATTTGTTCTCTTTCCGCCAAGTTATGAAGTAGAAACAGTTCAATTGGTTCTAGGATGTAATTACTCTCCATTGTAATCTTTCATAATTTATTTTCAATGTAATAAGGGTAACCTATATGATTCAATTTCTTCAAGACTAATAAACTAATAATCCCTATGGGATTTGAATATTTTATATATGTCAACATAATAATGTAAAGTAATGAATCTAGTCTTTTGAGGCTTGGTTATTCAAAACCATTCACTAGGAATTCCATTACTTTTCAAAACATTCGATTAATTCACAAAAAACTAATTTTAAATAAATAAATAAAACTATTATTTTATACCAATTATATATCCCTCAATGAGATTTGATGAATCTTAACTTGAGAGGTGGAGTGGTAATCATGGTGTGGAACACTATAAAAAATTAAACACTTTAACCATTTTAACTCGCTACCCTTAAGATCATGCACTATTAATTCTTTGGGACAAATATTTCTATCTTATTTATTCATTGATCAAATTACATTTTCACACGACAACACCTTCAATAGATTTTATCTAAGGTTTCTTTATCCATCATTGTTTTCTAAAAAATTATAAGCACTAAATAAAATAATCACAATGATTATTACTTGTTTAAGGAATATGAGATAACATAAAGAGATTATAATCACCAATTTTTCAATGTTCTGAATTAATATAAGCTCATTTATTAGGGTCTAGGTAACTCTTTATTATTCTCACCACCCTTAAACATTTTTTAGGCATATGTGTTTATTCTTGAGATCACATTCCTCGCACTTCCTACCTCTTTTCATTCTTTTATAATGAAGAACCACCCATGGATTCTATACATTTAGGTCCACAATAGTTGAATGACATGTAGGTCCATCATAATCATCAACACTCACACATTAATATTGATGGTAGATGAATAATAGATCTCCACTATTATATCATCATAAGGAATTTATGAACTATTCTCCATGACGAAACTCATTATTCTCATAAGTATCTTCACCAATTTCCAAAATTTCTTTATTATACTTTTGATTTGATTTAATATAGAAAATCACATCTACTTTTTAAAATTATAATCTTCATATTTTATCTCACAATTCATATTTATTTTCCCCAATTACTACATGAATCTTTCTAAAAATGTGGACTTTTCCTACAAATATTAAATTTAATCCTTCTTATTTATCTCTTGTATATATTTTTTTGTGTCTCACACATTTAATGTGTCCTTCAAGAAAAAAAATCTAATATATGGAACTAAAAAATCATAAAATAAATATCTCATAAGTCTTCCTTGTTGTCTAGAAATCCTATTTACCATAGTGTGGTTTATATTTAAATGATGTAGTCATATCAATTTAGGAATTCACAATCCTTTAGCATCCTCCACTACAACATTACATATGATATCAATAAAATATCTTTATAAGGTTTTATTATTTTATAGTGTACCCCACCATAGAATATATCCTTAATTATTGATAATTTAGATTCATAAAAAATCACTAATAATTATATAATTTACTCTTTAAAAAAATTACAAAACTGAATTGGATACGACTTAGTCCTCCACCTACTACAAAGTCTCTTATAGGTTTATTGATATCAATTAGTCCACTGTACCAAGATACTCTTGTCTATTTTAGAAGGTGTTTTTATATAATGGAATTATGTACTTCCTAATTAATATTAGGAAGCCTCATCTCTATGAAATATTCACCATCTTATATAGTTTCCATAATGACATTCCCTATCATTTGGTTAATAACAATTATCTATTTTTACACTTTAGAAAAAAACCCCTCACCCTGATTCATGTCAATATATACACCTATATGAAGACCAACACATAATTATTTCAACATATTCCAATGATTTATCATGTAATATTTTCTCTATATCATTAGTTTTACCTTTAAATAGGGGAGTTGTTACATTGAAATAATATTCTATAGGGCATGTATCAAGTTCCACGACGTGTTACACAATTATAAGCCTTTGAAATAAATGATAATTTTCCATTATCTATAAACGAATTCCATTGTAACTTTAAAAAATACATCCATTTCATTTACGTTGGTCATCCAATGACATCCTCTGATGTACCCAAATATTTTGTACATTAATTAATTTCAATGTATTTTTATGTTAGTGGGATGCCCACTAATGCAACTCGTAATCATCCTAAAATAAAATCGTATGTGGATGAACCATCTTCTCTATGAAAAGAAAAAGGTTTTCACAAGCTTACGAATTCAATTGAACAACTCATGAATCATCCCTTATTGTGTCAAATTTTGGAACTGTGATTTTTATATCCTGATCAATCATATTAGATAGCATAACTTCTGCTTTTGAAGCATAGTTATGGTCATAATAACTTATACTTTTCAATATTTAAATATCCATAATCCCAAACATTTTTAATAAATACTAAAACTAAAAAATAACATCATTTTTTAATAATCCTAGATTAATCACGTTATCATTCATGAATAAGTATTAAAAAAAATCATGGTTAAACCAAAATTTATATTTTCTATAAATCCAACACCAAGAATTGTCAACAAATCCAATCCAATATTTTGGGGGTATAATAAGGATAAACACTTCTTTCGGTCACACCATATAAAAAATTAAAAAGAATTTCCATGCATACTAAATGAATGGGAGAATATTCTTATAAAAACATATTTTATTTCATAAAATTACCACACTAAACCATGAAAAGAATAATTTAATTATATAACTAAAACCTATATACACATTATAATAGACCAGAACTCCCACTCTCAGATCTTGTACTAAAATCCATAACATTAGATTTTTTTTCAATGTTGTCCATAATAAAAGAAATATTTTTTCTATAAAAATACATTCAACATAAATAAAAAACATGGATCCATTAGATTATAGAGGAAATTTTAGGTAATATAGATTTAGATAATTAGGAGGAACTCCTACCTAAACAATTCACATCAACTTGGACTAAAAAATTACTACATCATAAATATGAGCATAAACTCCCATTATACGTAGATTTTAGTATATAACATTAGGAAATAAACATCATCCATATGAAATCCTTTATAGGCATATATCATTCAACATCATTAATTACAACTTATGGAAAATGAAATATAGTAATGGTGAGAGAAAATTATTATTAAGGGTAATCATAAGTATTGACAATTAAATTTCATCAATTAGAATAAGAGTGTATAAGGTAATTATGAAAAAATCAATTTGCATGTTTAAAACATAAGGAAAAACACATCCATAAAACCTATATTACTAAATATAAAAACATTGAAATGAAAGGAAATAATCAGAATCAATAGTCATGATCCACGGGGTATCAATCTCGACCATTAAAATAATTATTACCCCATAACAATCATATAAAAAAATTGGTATCTTAGAATATCATATCCTTAAACCCTTAATAAAACTACAAAAAACCCTTGAAAATTAGAATAACCATATGAAAAATATCCAATATAATTATTTAGAGATATAAATTCTTACCTAATACATTAAAGAGCTATCTGAGCGCACCCATCATATAACCTATATAGGGAAACCCGATGATACCTCATTAAACTAATCATTTATAATATACACGAACTAAACAGATTGGGAATTCATCAAAAATAAATGATAAAAAAATTATTTATTTAATAATATGATTAAAAAATTAAATGATATAGGATCCTAAAAAAATATCCTTGAAACATGGTTAACCCATGGAAATGAACCAGATTCCATAACAATTTCATTGAGACTCAATTAAACCATGGAAAAGAAATGGGTTAAATAACAGTCACTTTGAAAAATGATTAACCCATGGATGATATATTGGTTTTGTAAAAATATATTTGAAACATTATTAACACATGTAAATGAAATGGAATAAATGAAAATATCATTGAAATATGATTAACCAATGTAATAGAAATGGGTTTGAAAACAATATCTCGGAAACACGATTAACCCAAGGACATAATCAACCAATGAAAAATAATAGGGTTTAAAAATAATTAATTTTTTACATAAGAAAAGAATGGAAAATAATTTTTTTTATAAAAAATCACTTTAGTACAATATCACCATGTGGAAACGAAATAGGTCTCACAATATTCTCTTTAGGACATAATCATCCCATGGAAGAGAAACATGATTCACAACAACATCTTTGAAACAAACATAATCCATCCAAAATATTGAATAATTATTGTATCAATAATACTTATTCATTGTGGAGGATATGTAACAAATATTATTATTTATTTTTATTATTGTATGTAACCTTAAAATATCATTAAAAGCATTATGATGAAAATTGCATTTAAACATTCCCAAGAGTCCCATACAGCTTTAGAAAATTTCAATCATAAGACCCATGATATAATAATATAAATAGTATCATTTTATAACATAATAATAAGGTTATAACTGATATATCATTTCAATGTAGAAATAAATACACCTCATAAAATAAGTTATTTGTATAACACATCGAACGTCACAAAGGAGGGAAATTTTGAAAAAAATCCAATACCACTTTGTTAAATTTGAAATAGTGAACCCCATGAAATAATCTTCATTAAATGAAACATATAATATCATTATAAAAAATAAGATTAATTATATAACATTTCAAGGTGGTATTATACACACATTTTAAATTATTATAGGTGTATAGAAAAACAAACACCACAACGAAGTAAAATTGTGACCCCAATCAGTTACCTTTTTGTAACATTGAAACCCTAAGACCCATAAATGAAAAATAATTGAATGAAACATATGATATAATGATATATAAATATATTCATGATATAAAATTTCAAAGGGTCATAAAATAAAAATCATAAATTAATAAAGGTGAAAAACTTCATAATATGCCTCAATGACAATAGATTGAGATGAAATTCCTTGTTTACATGAGTAATATTTTAATCCTGATATCCTTGATGAATAAAATCAATTGAAACATTGAATATCATTAATACAGTTAAAGTGATTATATAAATATTCATATAGTAGTAGTTAAACCATATAAACGTTTGCATGTTCATAATAACAATTAATCCTCAATGGGATTCAAATTTAGATGAAACCCCATACCTTGAGTCTGACATGTCAGGCTTGTCCACTATATTCATAAATTATAAACTTATGTTAATTATTTACTTGATTAATAACATCTTATAAGTTTATTATTACTTTTATATTACTTGTACACAAGTTATATTAAATTACATAATGAATAATGTTTATGTCCGATGTTTTGACCATATTCATCTTATGTGTCAAAACTGACATTATATGGTCAACTATGGTCAATGGGATAATTATTTATGCATTTCAAGAATAATAAAAATTATATAATTAACATATTTAATGAAAAATTATACTTTTAAAAATAATCACTACAAATTTTTATTAAAAATGAGTCAACGTTACAATCATGGAGACGGTAGGTCGTACGTATAAATGTGTAACATTTTCATTTTTCATTGACAATTATTAATAGAAAGTAATAAATATTATCTTTATAGAATAATAAATATATCAAATGTAAAATTTTACATTATCATATACACTTATATATATATATATATATTTATACTTTTGTTAATGTAATGACATCGCTTTGAGGAAGCGATAGTCCGCCTATCCACAAATGACGTTGTCACTTTTTTGTGTGTGTGAAAAGGGTAAAAAATCAAATGATATATTATACTAACAAAAGTAAATTATGTCATCAACATAATATATAGTTCATTTTTATCACAATTTATTATTAAAACCATCTTTAATACATTCAGTGTAATGTTTGAACATATCAATCCACTTTGTGGAGGTGGTAGTCCAGACATCCAAAGACGATTGCATCATATTTACAAAAAATGGAATGAATGAAGGTATGTTAAATATAAAGATAAAATATGCATAAATAGAAGATAAATATCATATATATAATATAAAAATATATTTTCAAACATAATTTACAATTATTAGAGGTGGTAAAAGAAAATTAACGACATTGTTTCCCGAGGATATAATTCACCACACAAACAAATGATATGTTCATTACCCATTTGATGGAAGTGTGTGTAGGTTTAAGAATAAAAATTTACATAAAAAATCATTGTATATGTTTCACACTTATGATATTACAAAATCATTGATTTATAGGAATTTAATGTGTGCTGAAAGAAATAATACAGAAACTCGTGTTGATGAAAGTAACCTCTTTTTCAGGTAACTACATCTGGTTCACACCAAAGGAATTTTTTTGGATTTCATCCCAACGTGATAAATATAGGATCTGGTATGTAATTTTGGTATCACATTTTTGAATGGTTTTTAAGATCCAATGGTATTGACATGAGTTATGAAATTTGGTTGTGTGAGTTCCTTTTAATCGTGTAGAGGGACTGACATTCAGGTAAATATAAAAAGGTAAACACTATTAAGAGGTTTAAATTACATAAAGTGCCTCCAATAATGATCCAAATTCTATATAACAGTTTAAATGTTTGAATAATCTGCATAAAAGGTGTTTTTATGTGTTTCTAGGTCACTTGGACCCTTAATATAAATGATTAACCACAAATCATACTGAGTTTTACCTTAATCATTGTAATTAATATCAATTAAATTCACTAATATTTTTTTCAATAACTATTTTTACCTTACTAAAAATTATAAAATACTGATATTCCCAAAATATAAATGTTTTCAAATTATTATATTTAATTTTGGTTCACCATTAAAAGGCAGTGAAATGACCCTTTGAAAATTTACACTATTCTAGGCCAATGATTTGATTTATTTTAACCTTAACACAACCAAAATTTATTGGAAGAAATTAAATTTTTTTAAGAATTATTTAACATATAAATTTCATTGTAATATTTCCCTAATATTGATGAATCTAATTTATTAAGAAAAAATAACATTCGGGTTATAAAAATATTTTAGATAAAAACCCATCCTTAAAATTCAATTAGTCATTATTTAAATTTATAATTAACTATTAAATAATGAATTTATTTTATAAACATGTATATATAATGAATTAATAATTTAGTTAATAATATTAATTTCCTCCATTACAAAAACATGGTGATAAATATTATGTTAAATAATTAATATTAATAGTACATAATTTTATGGTAAGCCTCAGCCTTTTGTGCAATATCAGTCATCAAAGGGACTCAGTGTGGAATGAAATGAAAGAAAAAATTATATTTTCATGTGATAAAATATAAACTACTTATTTCAATTAATGTAATTTATTAAATATTTTTTAATTTATCTGAAGGAATATATTTTATAAATTTTTAGGATGTTATATCCAACACCCCTTAAAATGTATTTCTACATAAAATTTCATCCGGGTTATCAAATGAATAAAATATTTAGAATGCCTTTATTTAAAACCACATCATAAATATTTTTAATAAAATAATCTAAAAAATGGAATGTGGAAAAATATGAGTCATTAGAAGTTACATATTACAAGGATTACACCTAGGGATAACATAATTGGGACTGGAGAAAAAACGTAAATAATTATAAAGAGTGTTTGAGGAAATTGATAACAAAAATGTAAATGATAAATGAAAAGTTTAGGGGCTCAAAAAAATAATTCAATGATGATCTAAAATACAATAATCTCATCAAAATTGTTAGTACTAGGTTAATAAATTTTTTTCATTATATTTCTCCAAGATTTAAAGAAATATCTTAGCATATAGACCAAATGAAAAAAATGTACATAATTTATGAGTACAATTTCATCATTTTATCAATTTCCCCCAAAATGTAATCTTTTTCTCTGAATGATGAGTATTAAAGATGAATAATTAATTTATGAATCACTAAAAAATAAATTTTAAGAGCACATTACTATAAAATTGGAAATTAATCTTTTCAACCTGTACTTATACATTAAATATAACCCATATGGTTAGAAAATCGAATGATTATTTCGAAAATGAGTAAACTTTCATATGATAAATTATTATTAAAATTTATTACCACTTATTGAATTTAAATTACATTATAAATAACTATTCATAAATTTATCAAAAACACACTGACTAATTTTGATCCGAAAATATTAAAAGTATAGGGTTATATATTTCCCCATGATAAGTAATACATTATTCTTTTAATAAGATCTCATAAATATATATTATAAATAAAATAATTACTTGAAAATAGTCATGCTAAATCGGAGATCATGTTGGCCAGTGGTAGTTTATGAAACCCGTATCATCCTTCAGACATGTGATCAATCCTCAATACCTTGAAGGATGTGACTAGTTATCACCAAGCAAACATGTATCTCTTTTTTCTTCAAAAATGAAATCAAATTACTGACTAAAAATAATCATCTTGATACAAGGGTTTAAAATGATACATCCTAGAAAATTTATCCCAAAAATAACATTAATATCTCATTTATTAATACTTCAATTGGGTTTATAATACATTGAACATATTACCATATTTGTGATTATAGATTTATGAATTTATCCATAAATATTAACAGAACCTCATATATAAATTTCATAGTCTCCAAATTTCTCTCAACTGATCTTTAATACCAACTATAAAATCCTAGAACACACACTCTCATATCCCATAATTAAATATATAACTTTACATATTATTTTATGACTATGATAATTGTAACATAATTTTCATTACATAAATCATGGACAAAAGAAAGCTGAAAACCTGGATCACATGCATTTTGGAGGACCCTTTAATTTTTGCACATAGATAATTACTTTAAAAATCCTAGATAAACTATTCACATAATCATGGACACATAAACAACTAGTTCATAATGTCTAACATCAGCTCCCACTATACCAACGTTTTCATATTTCAATTCTAGTCATCAAAACCATCCTTAGGAAATCATTTATACACATATATAATTCAAAATTATTATTTAAAACTTAGGGAAAAGGAAAAATATAAATGGTGAAGTGATATTTCAAATAATGGTAAACATGAGAATTAAAAATTAAATTTCCTTAATGGGAATAATAGTGAATAATTTTATGATTACATAACAAATTCTCATGTGTGAAAAAAAGGATCTTCCACTCATTAAGGACTAGATCATAAAATATTAAAAAAATTTAATGTAAATATTGATCAGAATAAATATTATTGATCCAAGTTATGTCAAACTCATTCAATAGAAACATTATAAACCCATCACAATCATATGGAAAACATATTGGTATATTGGAACATCATCTTAATGAACCATTATATAACCACTAACGAGCCATTAGAAAATGAAATAAATATTCAACTGAATTATAATATAATTCTTCAAAGAAAATAATCATAAAAAAATTCATTAGAGAATTCTCTAGGTTCACCATCCATGTAATATATATTAGTCTCACCCTATGCTATCTGGATACACCAATCATTTATAATGTACAATAACCAAATACATATAGAATTCATCAAAACAATTTGAAACCACATACTTTATTCTCCTAATATGATTAGTCGATGGAGTGGAAATGGGATCTAAAATAATCTCTTTGAAACATGGTTCACTCATGGAAATGAATTGGTATTCATAACAATCTCAATCGAACATGATTAACCGATTGAAAATAAAAGGGATTAACAACAATCTCATTGAAAAATGATTAACAAATGGAAATGAAATGGGTGTAATAAAAAATCATTGAAATAACTAGGTAAAAATGGATTCAATGAAAATCACTTTAAAACAATATTACCAAATAGAAAAAAAATGAGTTAAAAAAATAATCTCTTTAAAACAAGATTATTCCATGGAAAAGAATCTAATTCCCAAAAAATCTATTTATAAAATGATTAGACCCTGAAAATAAATGGGATCAATTAAAACATCCTTAAAACAAAATTAACCCAAGAAAAATATATGGGTATAATAACAATCTCTCTAAAACATGAGAAACCCCTGGAAACGCAATGGGTTAAATAACAATCTCATTAGGAAATAATTGACTAATGGGAAACATTGATTTTCACAACAATCCTTTTCATATATAATCATCCAATGAAAATGAAATGAGTTCCACAAAAATCACCTTATGGAATAATCCACCAATGAAAAAGAGAAATTCAAAAAATACAGTCATAAGGAAAAAATTAAGCAATGGAAAATAAATGGGTTTCACAACATTATCTTTACGACGTAATCAACCCATGGAAAAGAAAAAGGATTCATAAAAATCTATTTCAAACAAATATAATCCATCCATAGAATTGATGATGATGGTATAAATAAAAAATAAATTTATGGATATGTAACAAAATCATATGTTTATTTTTATAAATAAAAATAACCTTAAAAATAATAAAAAAATCGTGAGGAAAATAACTAATAAATATTCCAAAGCATCCCATACCACGTTTAAAAATTTGAATAAATATCTCCATGATGGAATAATAATAAAATAAACATATAATATTATGAGAATAATTATATTAATGTTATATAATTTTAGTGTATAATTATATAAACCTACAAAAAATATAGGAATATAGCATAACAAACATAATAAAGAGGAAAAATTAAAACAAAAATCCAATACCATTTTGGAAAAACTGAAATCATAAACCTCATAAATTAATTATCAATAAATGAAAGCTGAAATAAAATTAGAAATAAATATATTCATGATATGACATGTCAAAGAGGAATTATATGCACCTTATAAAAGAGGATAATATAATAAGATAACAAAATTCACAAAGAAATAAAATTGTGACAATAAGCCATTAACATTTTGGTAAATTTTAAACCATAAACCCAATGAAAGAATAATCATTAAAAAACGTATAATATCATTATAAATAATTATATTCATCATTTTACATGTCAAATGGTATGGTATTACACCTTATATAAGAATAATGTTTCATAAGATCAAAATATTCCACAATGAAAGGAGATTTAGATGAAGTCCCTTATTAGTTGAGTAATTATTAAATCATGATTTACGAGAAATAATAACATAAACTAAAAAAATTAAATAACAACAAATAAGTGACACTCTTGATATAAAAATCATATGTTAGAATATATTCCACATAAGGTATCTTCTTGCATAATAACAATTAAGTCTAAATGGAATATAAATTCAGACAAAACCCCATACCTTGAATCTGATTTGTCAGGATTTTACACTATATTACTAAATAATAAAATTATGATAATTATTTAATTACATAATAAAATTTTCAAATATTATTATTAATTTTTTTTATAAACATTTTATATACAACTACTCAATCCATAAATTTTTGGGTGGGTTGTTTTGACCACATTCAGATTATGTGTCGAAACTAACATTCAGAGGTCGATTATGGTAAAAGAAGGAATTATTTTAACATATATAGAATAATTAAAATGTTATAATTCACATATTTATATGTAAATTATAATTTTAAACACAATCATTAATAAATATTATGAAAAATGAACAAGTGTTATAATCACAAAGATGACAGGCTGTACGGATGCATGAGCAACGTTCTTATTTTTCAATGATTGTGACGAAAATAATGTAAGAAAAATTTCACATTATATAATCATAATTATATCATAAATAAAAAAAAATTTAATCATATATTCTTATTTATAAAATTATTTTGATGTAAAAATAATCTAATCGCAT
Source organism: Viscum album (assembly GCA_963277665.1). Classification (NCBI taxonomy): domain Eukaryota; kingdom Viridiplantae; phylum Streptophyta; class Magnoliopsida; order Santalales; family Viscaceae; genus Viscum; species Viscum album. Next base: position 153,640,851 of record OY728157.1, read on the forward strand.
CGAGGAAGAAGTAGTTGACATGTCTATGAAATACACTATCACCTTTTTAGCTTGTGAAAAATGTAATAAAGAAAATGATATATGATACTCCCAAAAAATTATTTTTCCATTAATCTAATAAATATAAAAATTATATCATATATATTTATTAAATAGATCTTTAATAAATTAAATGTAATGTTTCAACAAATCACATCACTTTGAGGAGGCAACCGTCCACAGGTCCCTAAACAATGTTATCATATTTACTCGAAATAGAAAGAAGGATGTTTTATAAAAAAATTAAAAAAGAATGAATAAATAAAAAATATAATATATATAATATAAAAATATTGAATCAATTAGAATTCTAATTAATGAGAGGTTGAATGAAAAAATGAACTACATCTTTTCGTGAGTTGGTAGTTTTCCAAACACATGAATGGTAAGTTCACTATATATTCGAAGGATGTGTGTGTGGTTATAGGAATAAAATTTAACCCAGAAAACATATAAGTATATTTTTGATACTAATTTTATTATATAATCATTTAATAATTATAAATGAATATGTTTATAAAGAAATAAAAAATTAATATTCATTGAATATTATTACCTGTTTTTTAGGTAACTCATTTTGGTTTACGCAAACGAACTTCCTTTGTTAGATTTATTCTAAAAATTATGACCTTAGAACGAGATTATGGGGTTTGGGAGCTTATTGGGGATGGTTTTTGATGAGAAAAATGGATTCATAGCTTTGATGAATTGAGGGAGGGTGAGGTTGTTTTTATGGTGGAGGGGGAGTGAAATTCTTGTAAATATAAAAATGTTAACACTATTGAGTTGTATAACTTACATAATGTGACTTCAATAATAGTAAATATTCTATAAAATATATTATAGATTCAAATAGTATTCATATAATTATATTTATTCATCTTTATATGTCTTTTTTCAACATAAGATTAATGTTGAACGACTAAGTAAACTCATTTTTACCTTAATCGTTGTAATAAATTGTATTGAATTTGAGTAATTTTTTATGGAAAATACTAATTTGAACTAATTATTGATTATAAATTATTCTGATTACAAATATGGACCTCATTTTTCAAAATTTCAATCACATAAGTGGTAGAAATTAATTTAAAATTTATAATGCTAACGAGATGGTAAAGTAGATTTTTAAAATGAAAATGTTCAATAGATTTCTTAGTTTTTATATCTAAAATCAATATGAAAAGTAGTAAAACTACTTAAATTAGATTAAAAAATATATAATTTAAATAATTATTCATAAAATATTTAAAAATATAAATAATCCTCATAAATTATTAAGACAAATAAGTAATATTTAATTATAATTCAGTGTCATTCACAATTTTTCAAAATATTAATGTTCTCTAAAAAATTGAAAAAATTAATAGAAAGAAAAATTTGATATTAAAATATCCAAAAAATTTATTTTTTTAAATAAAAAATATTAAATTTCCAAAAATTATATTTAATATAGATTTTCCATTAAGAGGCGGTAAAATTGACCTTGAAAAATATACAGGTTATATGAGTACAATTTTATTATTCTTATCTTATCATTATTAAAATTATTGGGTTAATTTTGAATAATTTGACAAAATATATAATATAAAATTTCCTTAATATCATTCCATAATAGAGAATAATATTATTTATTATGATAAAACACCATTCTGGACATAAAAATAGTTTTTACAAAATAAAATCCTTATATCAAATTTTTAGTAATTTACATTTATAATTAATTAATTAATAATGAATTCATTTTATAACAAGATTTTAACTATGATTTCAAAATATATGTAATCATATTTTTTTCATTCCAATGGTTTGATGAACCATATTATTAGAAATAAATGGTATTAATAGTATATTTTTGTTTAGTAAGACTCGACCTTGCATGTAACATTAGTCATCCAAGGGAATTGATGTTTCATGAAAGGAATGATAAAATTTTTGTTTTGTGTGATTAAATCTAAACTTTTTAATGTGTTAAATGTAATATATTAATGATTTTAAATTTATTTTATGGAATGTGTTTCATTAAATTTTGGGTTGTTACAAACATAGGACAATGAGGCTCATGATCAATCAGAACACCGAATGAATAAAAATTCAGAATTCATAGCATTATTTCAATTTATTGTAATTTATTTAAATTTTCTAGATTTTTTATTATTTTAAATAACCATTCATTAAATAATTTATTTAATTATTAAATTAATTATTTTCCTCTTTTATTTATCCCAACAGTCCTTGAGAAATATAAATATGATCCTTTGTAATTTTAAATAAATTATATTGTTTATATTTTATTCAAAAATATTTAGCTACATAGTGTGTACTATAAATACCACCTGGCATGTACATTCTCCGTTAGATTTAGACAATTTCCAGTATTTAATTATTCTACGATAATATTTTCACTTTGTATGTCATGTGACAAATGTTGGGTATGGTCCTAGTTATGTACATTGTGATTACATGGCATATAAGCCCACATGAAATGTTTCAATATACATGGTGTGTAGTTCCATGGGTCGTGAAATGCGGTCATTAGGATGTGTACAACCACATGGTATACAATGAATATATGTGTCATGAATCTTTGACAGTGTGCACGAAGTATAAAGAGCGTACAATGAAATTTACTCAGCAATTATTTACAATTTTAACATAGCATGATATTATTTTCCTATAAAGACACATAACATTCCAAAATTCACTCATCATGTAAATGGTGTGTGGAATTTATAAAAAATGATATGTAATCCCATAAACAAACCATGTAGTCATGTATCACATTTATTACATCATGTGATGACCTACAAGACAATCCAAAATACACATTGTATATGCCATGCATGGGTTAAAATGTGTCACAAAAAAATGTACATGGTAATTACATGGCATGTAGTTTACATCAGGTTTTTTCAGTCAGCTGGTATTGAATAATATCTATTTAAATAATCATTATATCGATCACGTTACTCAATAAAAATTACATGGTATCAAATCTATGTAAGGATTCAAGGTGTGTACACTCGCTACATGACACATAATATCTGACAAAAAAGTCTATGTTGTGGCATTAAAATAGTGTCATGTAATAAATGAACATACTAACCTAGAGATTATATCCTAATTTATTCTATGCTCACCTTGTTTCATTTACCATGGGTGCACGTTGTGTAATTTACCTTTACATACAATTTATCTGTCTCGTGCTTCTTTTGATTTTAACGACTCGAGAATTCATGTTTGGGAGTTCATGACATGTATTTTACATATTATTATACTTTTAAACACAAATGAATGTGTTATATCAACCATCATAATAGAAATGAAAATATTAAAATAAACAAACAAAAATCTAGGATATTAAAAAAATTGTAATGATTTAAAAATTATAATGCCAACACTCTGATATCAACAAATGGTTCCAAGGCATAACATAAGGTTGTACCAGGTGCCTAATTTTTGTATTTCATTGGTTTTAATATATAATATCTAAATAAAATGATGCATTAAACTCCAAAATATCCTAGTGATAATTATTAAAAATTAATTAAAAATGATGAATTTATCAAATAGCCAATTGCATTGGCCCAAATTAATTACAAATATATTTTTATTATCATTTATCTGAGAATTCAAATAAAAAATATTTTACATATTTCGTATTACATTAAATAAATATATAAAAAACATTTTTTATTCATTGGGTGATAACATAGTAGTTTTAATTTTTCTATATAATTCTCCATCAATCATAAATAAGGTTATCTTAATCATTCTATATTCTCTAGATCTTTCTCTGTGCACTACCAACCTCATTAATCTAAATTTAGATAACGTGAAATTTATAAGTAGGTTTAAAAATTAATAATTTAACAATGGTCCTTTATTATGTTGTTTATTATATATAATCCCCATGTCTAATAATAACGATAATATGATTATTATTTCCATTAAAGTGTTTATTTTTATATTATTTGTTAAAAAAATTAATTTATAATTTTTTAAAATGTTATTAAAAAAATAATACAATTCTATTGACCTATAAAATCAGATAATTAATTATCACATGTGATTTAAAAAAACATTAATAATAAAATATTTATTTAGATAAATATTATTTTTTTGACAAATAAATAACTAATATCTTCATCAAACTCATGAATAAGTATTTAATTTAATATTCAGATAACTAAAGTGAATTTCTATCAATCACTTCACTAAACTGAGGAATAAATAAATATCTATTTACTACCATCTTAAAAATAATGATGATTTAAAAAAATACTCAAAAATTATAATCCCAAGTGTCTCATTATTAAATTTATGGAATCAAATTTATATTAATATTTTTCATTCCACAAGATGAGAATAATATTTTTTATTAGCATGAAATTTAATTTAATATAGTGCGATAGCATATAAAGTTTGTTTATTACAATCTAAGACACATTCTTAATGTCATTTGGTGAATTAATATGTGGTCCAAAATAATTTTTTAGAAACATGTAAAAGGACATATAGAGAAATAAGTCAATGTTTCCACAACCACAATAATCCAATTAATCAGATTTTGTAATATAATGTGTTTATCTATAAATATCTCAGTAAAATAGATACCTACTAGTTTTATGACCCAATAAGATAAATTTATGATCCTTTGACTTTACACACTAAACATGTCTATAATCAACAATGGAAATTTATTTATTCATACAATTATGTTTCAATCAACATGGCATAGATATTTTCTTCCATTAACACAGGGGGAATAAATATTTATTTAAATTATTCATGTAATTTTATTTCACTAATAATTTACTAAAATAATTTCACCACCATATTAGAATATGATTTCTTCATTTTAATACATACACCAAAAATCCATAAATTTTGATATAAATTAATAATAAAAATATTTTTTTGTATAAATACACATGTATTTAGGAAAAAAAATTTAATGGAACATAAATGATATGTAATTCCTATTACTAAGTATGGACTCATTAATTTTTTCATAGAAATTACCAAGTGAGAACTTCATTATAAGATGTTCTAGTGTCCAATGATCCCCACAAACCAAATTTTTATACACCATAAATGTCCCACTATACAGAAGTTATATATATCAATGTAAATATATTTAATAACATTCTCATAACATATATGGGATCTCAATATAGCTATAAAATTTGACAACATTTTGAAGTGAATAATAATATAAGAACATTATGAAATCAATTTTATGAATAATTATATTAATTGTGTCATAATATGTTTACTAGTATACTGGTAAAAAGATTTACTAAGTGGGTAATGTACAACATCAAATATTATAAGATAATTAAATTATAGAAAAATAACTAAAAATATAAAAAACATTAGAATAGATTAACATCATACTAGTTAACAACTAATATATTTTTAGATGATATCCCATAGTAGTATGTCAGATTTTGTAGTTCTATCATAAAGAAATCATTGTATATAACATGTACTCGATCAAGTCCATCCCTAACATCCTGTTGAATAAAAAATCACTAATTAGAGCTTATAGTGAATTGTTCAGGCTTCATGAAATCATCCTTCAACCCTTTTTTCACTTGTATAATGATTATATTACTTCAATTTCCTGAATTTTTAACATACATTATGGATATATCCATCCTATTCAACATCATAATTAAAAAAAATCACTATTTTCATAAAGTTACAACACGTATAATAAAATTAAATTTCATAGCAAAGCCAAATAATATCCCATATTAAAACGATTTTAAAAATCACTATGTACTTATCTAAATTCCAAATTTCTACCTTCTTCTCCCTTACTACTATGGCCTTGTTATCATGCATCCATGCTATCAGCCATCCAATCCCTACAGAGGAACTAAATGACCCTATAATAAACTATACTATGGACATCACCAATATATATTTCAAATTAAAATATATTTAAACCTTAGGTAAGTACAACACTCCATATCCAATATAATTAGGGATGAAGTGATAATTTAGTTGAATATTCATTATTCTGGAGTGAAACATTGAATTATTAATAAGTTATATCATCTCTAACTACCATAAAATACCATTCCATTCCATTAAATTCTTTTAATATCTTCTAAATACACACTTATTTAAGTAAAATCCTTCCATGAATTCATGATTTTTATATTATTCAATTTAATTGGTGGTAATGAAACTAATAGTTGATATCCGTACAAACTATACAAAGTTGTTTCTAAGAATGCAAGGACATATGAAATGGTACAAATCTGTTTGAATAAATTTACTCTTAGTATTTAAAATGAAAACCTTTTTTTTGAATTATCCATTATAAAATAGTGTGATATGTTTAAAAACCATTGAGAAACCAAATTAAACACTTCACCACTTCATATTGCTCATTTATAAGATTTTCTATGAACCTGATGATGGATTCCACTATAAACAGAATGTATGACATATTGAAAACAAATAAATACAATAAAATTTCACCATCAATTAATATGTAACCCTAGCTATATAATTATACTCATCTTACACTCTTTGTGCCTTTTTTATATTATATGAAGTATTCATTTATTGGAGACATTATAGTGTCATAATAAGTCAGTCCAAATTATTTCATAAATTTTTAGATGAACTCCTACCAAGATAGGAACAATGTTATATTCTTGTTGTCACATGTGATCCTCATCCCTAAAATATACTTTACCAATTTGAGATATTATTCTAATTATTTTTATAAAAAAGGTTATAAACTCTTTAATATAATCTCATCTTATACTTATAAGACGTATATTATCCATAATGATAATTATAACGATGAAACTCTCATAGTAAAAATACTTCTGGAAATATAGATTATCACTTTTACTATGGACAGATGAATTACTCATCATAAAGGATTCAAAAATCAGGTCCCACTATCTAGGTAACTTTTTTAGATGATATAAACTCCATTATAGTGGACACAAAAGTCCATCTAATATATTATTCATAAAAACCTTTGGATTATCCATTTAGAAATCCTCTTTTAAATGACCAAGAATAATTATATCCATTTCATCTTACAAGTCATGATATAGAATCTCCATAAAATTAATTTTAAATATAAAACATATTAATAAGAAATCTACAACATCAGTTTATTAAAAATTATTTAGAATAAAAATTGCCTTATTCCACCTCCTACCATATTCATTCTACATGTACAGAAACCTATTCTACCATACTATTTTCCTAGTAATAAGTTACATTTTCTACCATGTCCTAGAAATCTAAAAGAGATTACCTTTTCCATATCATAATATGAAACTCTATCATGTCACTCAGACATTCCACATATTCTCACCTATTAGGTTCTACTCCATCTAGAAAAATCACGAAGTGAACATCATTTAAAAAACATTTCATTAGGATCTCTATCTTTGTATACTTCTATAATTTAAACTTTGTTTTTTATTTTCTAAAAACACTACTTCTAGAAGATCACTTTATAGAGATATACACTAGAAATTCCTAGTCCTAAATAATTATGGTACAAATGGATTTGTTGTTATTAATGGAATTTAACATCATGATAAAAGGTTGTCTTCTAGGTGTTATAGTATCTACCTAATTGAAGTGTCCCATTATATAAATTGATATTCTAAATTTTTTCCAGATAATTTTTTTTGGGTCACATTAATTAATCTCCATTACATATTCGACAATGTTATAACCCCTTTCACAAAAACTACTCATTGGTTATGAAATTTTAACTTCCCTAAACCTTGAGGCTACCCAAACATTACATAAAAAATATTATATAATTATTGATTAATATAAAATATATCCCATAAAAATGAATGAACTAAAACTATAATGGTTTATTTATTTTGGATACATGGATATATTAAAAATAGTTTACAAAATAATTATAAATTCCCCGAAAAGTTTATTCACACATATATAATTCCATGGGGATAACATACATAAAACCTTTATTTGTTCCCTATGAAAAATGAAACATAAGAAAGGGTGAGATAATATTCTTATTCTGGGTAAACAATGTTGATAAATATCTATGATCATTGTAAATACTATAATGAGCATAAGTGTATTATAACATGAGATTAAAATTTGAAATCCATAATAGAAAATTCATAGAACATAAGGAGGATTCACCAAGTAAATCATGGAATTTCAAAAGAATTGAATCATAAATGAATGAAACAAGATGATCCTTGAACGAATAATATTTCCATAAGTTCATGTCATATATGAGTGGAATAATAAAAATAATAGAAATATAATGTGAAGGATAACCAGAAATAAATTCATCACATGTTACGCTTGGTATAACCACCCATGTACCTACATTAGTCTTGGAATAACCATTGAGGTACCCTTCTTGGGCATGGTATATGTAAATATCCTAACTATAGTAGCCTATATTGAGTTGTTATGTTATTACATTGAATCTAGATTGAAATGGTCACATCCCATTTGATCGAGTTGTTTAACAGTGTTGGTAAATAAGATATATACATTAAATTCATCTTATATATTTAAAAATTATTTAAAAAATATAATTTTATTTTAAAAAAACATTATAACCCATATCATATCCATATATATCAATCATAATACAGTTACTAGCATCCAATGGAATGGAAACCCAAGATTGGGATGTTCTCCAATTCAATATAATTGTATCCTTATTGTAGAATGTATTAAAAAAAATTAGGAATTATCAATGTTTAAATAGATATTTTAATATAGATGTAATTTAATCAATAACTTCAACAAGATGAATACTATGGTATGAATAAGTGATGATCAACATAATGGAATATAAATAGTTACATTAGCTTGAAACATAAACATGGATATTCTAAATAATCAAATAATCACATGGGAATCAATAATTTGTCACATAATGATGAAATACGTAATCATGGACATCATAAAAATAACTTAAATTAACTGTTAAATGAAATAATAAATAAATGGGTAAGGCCTGTATGAAATACCAGAGCTAGTTTGTTTCATGATACATTTTGACGCATCAATGGGCTATAGCAGGCCCCACACATCACGTACTATGTTCAATTTATTCCTATTAAGAATGGGAAGAAATATAATTAATATAGAATTTTGTATAAAATAAATATCATAATTTTTTTTATTAATTTCCCAAATCAATAAACATTATTTAAATAAAATATTAATAATGGAAAACTAGTTTACAGATGTTAAATATTTCCAAAGAAAATTAATATAATAAAAAAACATTTTCATTAGAGAAATATCATACAATTGTCTATACATTCGTTAGTAAAAATTATCATAAAATATATAAAAAATTAATATATATGGTATCACTATAGTATATCATTATTATAAGATTCAACACTGTAAATTGACATAAAAGAAATTGCTAAAAATATAACTAGAATATTTTTTAACGAAAATACCCTTTTAAATTTGAAATCAATTATTTAATATCAAATATATTTATAAAATATTAATTAAGACATTTAATCTGAACATTTTTTTTATAATTTTAATTTAATTGTCAAAACAAATAGAGTTCATGATGGTAAGTAATATTGTAACTTCCATATAAGATAAATTCACATTCCTTTCACATTATTGTGAAATGGTTAAAAATTAATTAAATCAATAAATGAAAAAAAAATTAATTTAAAACAATTATTTAAAAAAAAAGTATATAAATTTATTTAATAAATCATTTAAAAAATTTAAAAAATTTAAAATATTTGTTGAAAACATAAATATAGAATAAAAATTATTTTCTATCAAAAAGAAAAATTAATTCCTTATTTAATAAAAACATTTTCTCAAAATATTTATCTATTCAGTTGTATAGAATTGTGAATTTAATTATAAGTTCATTAATAACTATAGGAGATAAAAATATATCAGTTTTAAGATATAAATATTAATAAATCCCTTCAAGGGATACATAAACATAAATAATCATGAAGAATGATTTTATTGTGAAATAAACTCTTATATAATTTTTAACATTTGAATCGTAAGATTCCTAAAAGAAATAAAATAAAATAAAACATATAAAATACATGAATATAAATTTATTCATTATATAACATATCCAGTGCATAGTATATAGACCGTAAAAATAAATAAATAATTATTATGACATATGAATCACGAAACAAAATGTGGGATTAGAAAACCTTACATGAGGTCTGATATACTTTATATATTTTTGAAAATCAAACATAATAATTATATATTTTTTATAAATATAATAAATAACCATAATAATATAATTTAAAATTTTTATTTATTTCTTATAAATTTTCATTACTCATTTACTAATAATTATTTAGTAAAAACAATATTTTGGATGATTACTGCTATGTTTGTCACGTATGTTTTGGTTTATTAGTTATGGTCCTCATAATTGGATCATAGAAAAATCATCCCCAAAAAATTAAAACTAATATAAATATAATGTATATTCATTATATAATTATTTATAACAGTCCAGATGAGTTTGAAATAGAAAAAATATTTACACCATTCATAGTGACGGTAGTTCATACAAACACATGAATGTTTCAATTATTTGATGAATGAATTAAATGAAAGATAAATAATATTTTACATTTAAAAATTAATTATTATGTCTTATATAGAAAATATATTTTTTGAATCTATCCTAATTAGTATCCATGTCAAAATAAAATAAAAATTCACTTATATTTCATTGTGGAGGCAGTAGTTCACACGTATGGTGGAATGACCTTATAGTTTTACAAATGATTGGATGAAAATAATTTGGATGTATTATTGTCACAAACACAATTTTTTTATTATTTATTTTATTATTTTTATTGGGAATCAGATAGTTCGCATCTAGGCCAGGATTAAAAATTTCTAAGCACCTATTTAGAAATGAATGTTTCGCTCTTGGTTGCGTACAGCGCATTGCAGTCGAAGCCATAAGGCCTCACCTGGGTCGCCGTGTGACCTCGCCCAACTCGTCGCATGGCCTGCATGATGATTAAGGGAGATGAAAAATATAAAACAAATAGTAAAATAAGAACACAATGAAAATTGTGACGATGCGGCCTTGGGCGAGGCATGACTCCGATGAGGCAATATTTTGAAACCGCGCAACCTCTCCTGGTCCACCGGGTGACCTTCTAATGACTAATTAATTAAATAAAATGACTAGATGATAAATAAATAAAATTTAATGTGATAAAATTTAATGAATTCTTTGACTGATGATAATAATATTATTAATTGAGTATATTGTTAATTATTATTGAGTATTAATGTAATTCATATTAGTGTCGATACTTAAGTTATATTCTTTATTATTAATATTATTATTATATTTTTTATTATTATTCTTATTTTTATTATTATAGGTATTATTTTATTTTTATCTTATTTTTATTCTTTTTTATACTTTGTTTTTTATATTTCTTCTAGGGGTATGCTTCACCCACCATGTTTCACTTCCCATCACTTCGCACTCCACATACCCCCGTCACCTCGTGCCTCACTTCCTCCCTCCTTACCCGGCATCGCCCCTCCCCTTCGGCTCCGGTCTGGCATCGCCCTCACCGACCTCAACATCGGTCGGCGCCTTCCTCGACGGCTTCCTCGACCCAGCTCATGCCCCCCAACCGCCTGACCAGCTGCACACACCGTCGTGGATCCCATCCAACTGTTGTGTCGGACAGCCCACACACTCCCTCTCAGCCAACTCGAAACGCAACCCCCCCTGGAACCTCGTCCGACTACTGCCCTTGCCTCTCCCATCTGGCCATCCTCTTGTACAACACCCCCATTGAAACTGTTTTCCCCTTGTTCTACGACACACCCCTGGTCGAACACCATTACACCGTCACACCACCAGATCCCCTCGAACACCTATCACATATCCTCGTCCTCTCCTATTGGTTCAACCTCTAGCGCATTGCCTCCCACACGAGCAGCCCCCTCTCCGGTTGTTTCTTCTCTTTTTTCCCTCTTGAGTTATTGGCCATTCAACAGGTGTGAGGTATAATTTATTGGTTATTTTTTTAATCCTGGTTTGTTAAAATTCTTATTTAGGGTCCAATTTGGTTTCCCTATGGTGTGAATTAGTTGCAATTGGAGTTTTGCACACAAGTTTGGAAGTTTCAAAATTGAGGTAGGTGGTTCCACATATAACCATTGTTTGAGGAATTAGTTTTCTTATTAAATTAATTTATAATTTTATTTAAATTAGTTTATTTAATGTGAAAATATTTTTTAATAGAAGATGATATGAGTGTGTGATATAGGTGGGTTTTATGTCAAAAATTTATGTTGAATTGTTTGTTAGTTGTTTACAAATTATAAAAATTGTTCACAGGTTTCGCAAAAAAAACATTTCAGGTCAGATATGATCATTTGACTTCATTTTTAGTATTTTTGAGTCTTGTGACATATTCTGAAAATTATTGTATAAATTTTTTGGTGAATTAGTTTGTCAATTTAATTAATTTAGAAAAATTGTTTATTAGTTTACATTCTGTGAATGTTATTTTGACTATGTTTTGTTGTGAATTTGTTTTCATAGTCGAGTGTTTATGTGATGCTAATGTGTTTTGTTTTGAAAACCTACATTGATCTATTGATCAGTGTTCTCAAGATTATGAATTTAGTTGTTTGAATGTGAAAGGGTTTTAGTGTGAGTTTTGGGTGTTCCATCAAAGTTAATTTTGTCATAAAAGAGGATATGAGTGCATTTTGGTGTTTAAAGTAATGTTGAACATCTTTGAATTTTTTTAAAAAGTTATCTAGGGGGTTGTCTATGTGTAAGAAATTTTTTTATTAAAATTCAAGTTGATTAATTGATGGTTCAAGTGATGCATATTATGTCCAAAAAAGATTTTTGGGTGTGCGTAATATTTCAAAATGGTATATGGGTGTGATTAATATTTCAAAATGTTATTTGGGTGTGGAAATGATGTGTCATTGTGTATAAGTACACAATTTGGCTTTTATACATAAATCATACATTTGACCTGATTGTGAATTTTAAAAGTAGAATTGATGGTGTAAATGGTATTTTGTCATCCATGGTGTTTTTCTTGAATTTATTATGTGATTTTCTCCTATTATTATCATGAAATATTTTACGAACAAAGTGGGAAGTTGGGGTAGCTAGGATGGTGAAGTAGGACTAGTGGGATAGTGTTCTAGAGGTGACTCATTCCAGTTTCATTGGCAGGATCGATTATTTCAACACTAACTAAACATATTCTTTTCTAAGGGTCATGGTGATCTAAGAAATGTTTTCTACGGGTCATTGCCTTCTAAGAAACGTTTCCTAAGAGTCATGGTTTCTATTCTAGGTTTCACTGAGACACGAAGAACTAGGGACCCAAGCTTGCTAACACCCATGAGGCCTCTCCCATATTTGGCACTCCTTGGTTACTTTACGTCCATCGTTGCGACACATTGGTTATCTTAAAAAGTAAGTGTGTGCGTGTGTGTGTTTTAATTTAATTTGTTTTACTTGAATCAGTTTTTCATCAATCATGTTTTATTTAAAAGTGTGCGAGTGTTAAATTCTTTTCCTTATTTTATGTTGTTGTCTTTAGAATTTTTTTTAATTTTATGAACGTATCATTAAATTTTTTTTGATTCAATACTATTTAAGAAATTATTTTCCTTTTATCTATTTTATAGGAAAATGTATTTGTCATTTAATGATTATAAATGGAACCTTTTTATTGGGTAACGTTCTAGTGGGATCTTTGCTCACACCATACATACACCTTTGGGTGTATGTAGACCTTGTTCTCACTGTATTTCAGGTTGAGGTTTCGTGCTTAGTGATGGGGTTTTATTCATTGATGGTCTTCTCATGCAGGTTGGTGTTTGTGGAAAGAGGATTTTGCACCTCTACTATTTCTTGAAGGTTTGAGTTAGAGTTTATTTTTTTTCATTTATTTTCAAAAGTTGGATCAAGTTGTAAACCATTAAATTTTATTGTTAGTTGAAGGGTCTATTTGGTTGTTAGTTTATATTTTTATTTTTTAACATGTCAGTTGTTTTGAGTTTTCTATTTTGGGTAAATCGTTCCCACATGTTAGTTTTGATACCTAGGAACTTGTGACAGCCCGTGGGAATTGGGAATTCCCTTCGAGCCATGCCGCGGACCGGGTCGGGCACTGGGTTGGATGCGACCCAGCCTGGTTCGTGAAAAATTAGTATCAGAGCCAGTTTTCTCTCTTGGGTCATGTTATTTTTGTATAAAGTCATTCTATACCAATGATAATGGTGTCAGAACTTGACGTTTTAGCTATGAATAATGTGCATGGCCATCGCACGTTATGGCATGACTCGAGTTACCATAGTAAGTTGAGTTTTTTCTGAGTATTTGGTCCTTGTATATTATCTTGTTAAGGGAAAATGAAAATAGAGTAGGGTCAGTGGTCCAAATGAGCTCATAGGGTATGGAAATCCATGTGGAGTCGGGGATACTATCCATGAATACTCTTTGTGGTTGTGGGGTTATTGGCATATGGTCGCCAACCATATGTTCCAGTCACCCGATGACACTAGTTTTCTCTTTCACCGTTCATTGTTTCCTTATTTTGGAAATGTGGGAATTAGGTTTTTAAGTAAAAATAATTTATTCATGGAAAATATTTTGAAATGGAGCCTTTTAAAAAGAAAATAATGTATAATGTTTGACATGTGTGGGATGAATGTTTTGGTTTTGAAAAAAATGGAATGTTTTGGTTTCGATCCTTGGTGTTCTCATGGGAAACCATATGCATGAGTATTTATGGAATGGAAAATGGTCAATGACACTAGGGAATGAATTCCATGGTGTCTATGATGTGGGTGTCAGTGTGAAACAGGAACATGCATGTGCGAGTCCTATGGGACACCATTGGAGTTTGTGAAACCCGCTATCTTTGCTAACTTTCAAAATGTTTTGTAAAATAAATATTTGGTGTTTTAGTAACCGGTGATTGCATGGTGTGTCCTTGTGTTTTTAACATATTTGGTGTGAGGAATTTTGAACCGAGAATCCTTTTTTACTGAATGGTGTCCGAGTTTGAATTTTTTTGGTATGTTGGGGCGCAAGCATGTGATTATTGATTTCTTTCAAACAATGCTTCAGGAATCCCTTGCAGTGGTTACCCCTGCACGTTTAGTTTTAGTTTGCATTATGTCTTGGCCATTGGAAAAGTTTGATTAGGTCAATAGATTTATTTCATGAATATTTTATGTCCTCCATAAAAATTTAAAAAACGATTGAAGTGTGTCCATGGGTAATTCACCGTTGGAAAACCCTTTAGTTGATCGAAAGACTCACTTCCTGAAATCTCAGAATGAAACCACCTCTCTTTATGATCATGCAGATCCTCCCACACCGGGAGGGTGACATGAGAAGTGTTGAATGAAACTTGGGTTTCCTTTAGTTATTTGATAGTCAAGGGTGATGTTTGATGTCGTATTGTTGAAATTCCTATTTGGAAAGCGGTGAAAGAAATTCTAACGGGGAAGGGTGAATGTGGTTCGGGATTATCGGTGTTGACCGATGGATTGAAATATTTGTGGTGATTTCATCGGATGCAAGGGTCATGTTTGGTGACTTCTGGTATCATGAGTTCTCTTGAAGAGTAAAGGTGATATTTGTAGAACACTTCGAGAATCCCAGTATTCATAGGAGTGTGTTCTCCTCTTGGGATGTTTTATTTTTTCTGTCAGAAGAGGAGTGTTTGTCGTGGTTCTTTCTTTAATAAGTTTCATAGTTAAGGTGAAGAGGTGATGCATGTGCATCATCTAAACCCCAGTGATGGTAAATGCACCACGTGGGAGTAGTTAGATGTCATGGTACATTGTGTTTGATGGTGTTGTTTTGGTTACAGTGCAGTTGCATGTATCACCAAAATGGAGAAGCTTTGTTCGGGAGTCTTCAGTGCCTAGCTGTGAGGAAAGAGATGTTTCAAACATCAGGGCTCCATCCATAGGCCTCTAAGTGAAATTGGAACATGGACAGGAACCCCTGGAGTGTATGAGACCCTGACTTTTTTTCTGTCATCGGTGTTGAATGTAAATGCAGTTTAGATTTTTTTGTGGTTATTTCATTCTGAGAAAATTGTCTCGGTGTGTAAGGATTTTGTGACTTTGTGGAGGCGTGTTCGTCTTGTTACCTTCATGTTCTAGTGGTTGTGTACCACAAAATTTAATTTCTTTTGGTGGTCCTTATGGGGTTTTCTCGGTAAATGAGTCCAAAATTTGAATGATGCTCATCCAGGGATTTTGAGATGTTGGTCTGTCATTGGTCGTGGTTTGATAACCGGTCGTTGGGGCAGACCCTCCCTGCCCATTGTGGTGGGGTGCTTTGTCCCCGTCAGAAAATTTCTCAAGTTTTGTTTCTGTTGTTAGTTCTAATGGTGGGGAGTCCCACATTGGATCTTGCACAAAAGTCTCTAGAATGAATCGATGTTGGACTATTCTTTAATGGTGGGGAGTTCGGTCAGACCTCCTTGTGTCAGTTTTCCAACCTCGTCATTGGCGTTTGTAGGTTTTTAATGGCGGGGGGACCCTCGGATATCCCCATTATGACCTTTTGGTTCTGTTTCTAAGGATGACTTGGTGATAAGTGATATGAGTGTTTATTGGGAGTGTTTTATCCTAGTTTGTTCATTCTATCCTAATCGTGTTGTTTTTATTCAATGGTGCTTTGGATGTTTCATATTGCGAAGTTAGTTTCCGTGGGTGTGAGACTTATTTTCCTTGATCAGTCAACTGGAGGTGTTATAGCTCTTTAGGTAGAGGACACATATCATAAAGTCTTTTTGTGAGTTTCTTGAAGTTGTTTTTGAGTCACTCTAACTTAGCACGATACTTTTCCCTATCTTTTCATGATGTTTGTGGGGATCCCTTTGAACCTTAAGGGAGTGTGGTTTTCTGATTCGGGGTTTGGTTCTAGTTATGGATTTCTAGGGATAGATAGATTTATTTGGGGAGAATTGTCACACCCACCCTCATTATAATATTTATTTTATTATTTTTATTGGGCATCAGATAGTACAGCCTAAGGCTCGACTTAAAATTTTGTGAGATCTTATTTAGAAACAAATGTTTCACTCTTGGTTGCATCCAGCGCACCACAGTCGAATCTGTGCATCCTTTCCTAGGTTGACACGTGACCTCGCCCAGCTCACCGCATGGCCTACTCGATGTTTAAGGGGTTTGAAAAATATGCAACAAATAATAAAATGAGAACAAAATGAAAATTGAGACCACGAGGCCTTGGGTAATGCACGACTAAGGTGAGGCACTATTTTTAAACCGCGCTGCCTAGCCTAGTCCACCGTGTGACATGTCAATGTCCAATTAATTAAATAAAATGACTAGATGAAAAATAAATAGAATTTAATGATTTTTTTACTGATGATAATAATATTATTAATTGATATTTAATATAAATAATATTAGTGTCGATACTTTAGTTGTTTTCTTTATTAGTATTATTATTATTATAATTATTCTTATTTTTATTATTATTGGTATTATTTTATTTTTATCTTATATTAATTCTTTTTTTACGTTTTTTTAATTTTTCTTCAAGGGTTTTAATTCACCCCCTTATTTCCCTTCCTACCGCTCTGCACTCCCCATACCCTCGTCACCTCGTGCCCCACTTCTTCCTTCCTTACCCAGCATCGCCAATCCCCTTCATCTCTCATCTAACATTACCCTCCCTAACCTCCACATCGGCCGACACCATCCTCGATGGCTTCCATGACCAGGATCATGCCCCGCTCCCAACCAACTGCACGCACAGTCACAGATCCTAGGAAACTGCTGTGCCGGACAGCCCACACCCACCCTCTCGGCCAACTCGAAACACGACCCTGCGTGGAACCTCATCCGACCATTGCCCTTGCCTCTCCCATCCGGCCATCCACTTGTGCAGAAACCCTACTAAAACCCTTATCCCCTTGCAATACGACACACCCCTGGCCGAAAACCATTGCGCTGTCACACTACCTGCTCCCCTCGATCACCTCCTACGTTGCCCCTGACTCTCATATTGGTGCAACCTATGGCGCGTTTCCTACCACACGAGCAGCCCCCTCTCATATTGGTTCTTCACTTTTTATCCCTCTTGTGTTCTTGGTCATTCCACAAGTTTGAGGTATCCTTTATTGGTTGATTTTTTAATCCTGGTTTGTTCGAAATCTTATTTAGGGTCCAATTTGGGTTCATTGTGGTGAGAATTGGTTGAAATTGGAGTTTTCCACCCATGTTTGGAAGTTTCGACATCAAGGTAGGTGGTTCCACATTTAACCAATGTTTTATGAATTAATTTTCTTCTTATAATAATTTAGAATATTATTTAAATTAGTTTATTTAATTCGAATAATGTTTTTAATTGATGTTGATATGTGTTTGCGATATAGGTGGGTTTTATATTGTTCAAATTCTTATTTAGGGTCCAATTTGGTTTCCTTGTGGTGTGAATTGGTTGCAATTGGTGTTTTTCACCCAAGATTGGATGTTTCGACATTGAGGTAGGTGGTTCTACATTTAACCACTGTTTGATGAATTAAATTTCTTCTTATAATAATTTACCATATTATTTGAATTAGATTATTTAATGCAAATATTGGTTTTAATTGAAGTTGACATGTGTGTGAAATATAGGTGAGTTTTATGTTAAAAATTGATGTTTAACTGTTAGTTAGTTGTTTATATATTATACAAATTGTGCTCTAGTTTAGCGTAAATTTGCGTCGAGTTAGAGATGATCATTCAACTGCATTTTTAGTATTTTCGAGTCATGTGACATATTCTGAAAATTGTTGTATAAATATTCGAGTGAATTACTTTTTCAATTTAAATAATTTAGAACAATTTTTAATTAGTTTAAATTCTATGAATGTGATTTTGACTGAGTTTTGTTGAGAATTTTTTTTGTTAGTCGAGAATTTATATGATGGTAACATGTTTTGTGGTGAAAACCTACATTGAGATATTGATCAGTGTTCTCAAGATTATTAATTTAGTTGTTTGAATGTAAAAGAGTTTTAGTGAGTGTTTTGGGTGTGATATAAAAGTGTGTTTTGGTATAAAAGAGTCTCTAATTGCATTTTGGTGTTTAAATTCATGCAGAACATCTTTGAATTTGTTTGAAAAGTTTTCCTGGGGGTTTTCTAAGTGTAAGACTATTATTTTAAATGCACGTGGTTTAATTGATGGTGCAAGTGATTTAGATTATGTCTAAAAAGGATTTTTGGGTGTGCTTAATATTTAAAAATGGTATTTGGGTGTGTAAATGATGTTTCGTGGTGTGTAAGTACTCTGTTTGGATTTTATGCATAAATATGACATTTTACATGATCTTAAATTTTAAAAATAGAATTTATGGTGTAAATGGTATCTTGTCATGTGTGGTGTTTTTCTTGAATTTCTTATGTGATGTGCACATATTATTATCATGAAATTTCTTGAGAAAATAGTGGGAAACTAGGGTATATAGAAAGGTGAACTAGGACTAGTGGGCTGGTGTTCCGGAGGTAACTCGACCCGGTTTCACGGGCAGGACCAAAAATTGCAACACTTACTAAACATATTCTTTTCTAAGGGTCTTGGTCATCTAATCCACGTTTTCTGAGGGTCGTGGCCTTCTAAGACACATTTTCTAAGGGTTTTGGTTTCTATGCCATGTTTCACCGAGACACGATGATCTAGGGACCAGATCTAGCTAACACCCATGAGGCCTCTCCCATATTTGTTTCTCATTTTTTTACTTTACTTCCATCAGTGCAACACTTTGGTTATCTTAAAAAGTAAGTGTGTGTGTGTGTTTTTATTTAATTTGTTTTATTTGGAACATTTTTTCATAAATCATGTTTTCATTAAAAGTGTGTGAGTGTTTAATTCTTCTCTTTAATTTATGTTATTGTTTTTTGATTTTTTTTCATTTAAAGCACATGTCATTAAAAATTGTTTTATATCAACACTATTTAAGCAACTATTTACCTTTTATCTATTTTACTGGAAAATTCATTTTTCATTTAATTTTTTTATTTGGAACCTTTTTATTGGGTGACGTCATACTGGGATCTTTTCTCTAACCCTACATACACCTTTGGGTGTATGGAGACCTTCTTCTCTATGTATTCCATGTTGAGGTATTGTGCTCAGCAATGGGGTTTTCATCATTGGTTGTCTTCTCGTGTAGGTTGGTGTTGATAGAAAGAGGATCTTGCAGCTCTCCTATTGCTTGAAGGTTTGAGTTAGAGTTAGTTTCTTCTAATGTTGTTTATTTTTGGATGTTGGCACAAATTGTAAACCTTTAAACATGATTTTAAGTTTAAGGGTCTATTTAGTTGTTAATTTACAGTTTTATTTTTTTAACTTTTATTTTGTTTTTTGTTTATTATTTCGGGAAAATCGTTTCCACTTGTTAGTTTTGATACATGGGCACTTTTGCCAGCCCGTGGGGATCAGGAACTCCCTTTGGGCCACGCCGTAGACCGGGTCAGGTGCTGGGTCGGATGGCGGCCCGACCTGGTTCGTTAAAATTATTAAATTTATGAATGTATAATAATTTAATAATATATATATATATATTTAATCCATCATTATATACATCCATCTGAGGTGCTGATGGAAAACGAATTCAATTAGTTTGTGTAGCGGTAGTCGAACATACACATGATTGACCATTTTGTATCTCATTCGATCAACGATTAGATGGATATAGGTCATATAAATAACATATAAAAATCTTAGTATATTTAGGATATTTTTTTATTTTATCAAAGTTTATTTATTTTTTATTTAGTTAAAAGAATATATGCAATGAAAAAATAAGGTCAGGAACTATACCTCTTCTTTGGAAAACATATTTACATTTATTTATAAATCCCTCATAGATTTTTTTTCTTAAAAAAATCACATATATATCATGGGGAATAATTTATTTAAGGTACTAGGGTTGGTATTTTTTGAAAAAAATGCATTTTATGTGTGAATAGGTTAAAAGTGTAGTGCTCTTTTATATGGGGAGGGCACATTTCAAATTTTTGAAAAGGATAAATTTTACCCATTTTTTTAACATGAAAATAGGATCCAAAGTTTGTAAATATAGAGCCTTATATGATATAATGTAAAAATATGGCCATAAATATGAATTGTACTTTTTATATGTCATTTGAATAATTAAATTCTAGTATAACCCCATTTAAACTCGTATTAAACACAACTACAGTAATTAATTTTTACTATTTTTACTATTCATTATAAATAAAAATAATTTGAAATCATTATAAATTATTAATTGTGATTATTCCAAATATATACTAAATTTTTAAAATTTTAATTCACTTATGTGGCATATTTTAATTTAATGTTAGACCAGAATATGCGACCAAAACATGTGTTTTCCAAAGGAAAATGTTTAAGAAGTATAAAACTTGTGTAATGTAAAAATAAACGTATACATTTTTGTAAATGAACTTAATTGGATGAAAAATAATATTATTGATCAAATATTAAATTTAATCCAATCATAATGAAAATTTATATTTTCAAATGATTTATATAAAAATGATGTTTTCTATGAAAATCATTATTTATTTAATATTCATATAAAATATTATCTTTTTAGAATGTTATAAAAAAATCACCCCAATATAATTCTGAAATGATTATTAATAAAATTATGATTTTTTTTCAAATAAATTTCATTAATGTGGAAAATTTATTTTTAAAATTTGGGCACAAAATACAAAGAAATAATTTAATTGAAAAAATTATTTTTCAAAAAACATTAATTTTTCTTTTAAATTTATTTTATTTTATTTTATAATAAAATGATTACCAATTAATTTATTTAATACTGGTCTAAAAAATATAATTTTAGTTATTTATTTTTTACAATTCATACGCACCAATTAAACTTCTTGGTGTTAAATTTCCCATTAAATAATAATATTTTAATAAAATATTTTGATATGTTTAAATGTAATGTTTTATTTATTGCACTAAATGAGAGAAATAAAAATAATATAAACTGGAATATATTAAATAATCTATGGGTATTATTGGTTGACCACCTGTGTACCCTATTTTAGGCTTTAGATGAACTTTTGTATACACTTTGAGTTGATAATAAATAATATTTACCCAATTCATTGGAGGGATATAATAGGGAATCCTATCACCAAATCATAATACATTCATATATATGACATAAAATCATAGAGACAATTATCATTTCACTATATATTAGCACATAGAAAAAGTATGTGATTTTCATAAATATTTCATAATCATAATCATGAGCCTTCCATATAATTAATAGAGATAATATCATTGGAAAATATACTCAGTGAATCATATGTAACATTATTTGATATTGGCATAAATGAAAATACATTTAAAAGATCACCAGAACATTTCTTGTGGAAAATACCATATCAAATTTGAAATCACGTATTGTAAATATAAAAATTAATATATTATTAGGAGAAACATTTTATTTGAAAATAACAATAAAAACATGTAATGTAATTTTGAAATAAAAAATAAGTCATTATGTACGGAAAATTTATTCAAGTTGTATACATTAAAAAAAATATTTCATTCAATACATTGGTATTGAGTATATCATTCATGAAATGATAAGAATATTCCCTCATAAAAATTATTATATAAATAAAAAATGTGTAAAAAAATAATTTAATCAATGATTTTATAATTTTGATGACATTATTTAAAGCATTTTATTAAACTTAAATATGAAATACAATATATTTTGGACCAAATTGAGAAATAATGTTATTTTTACATAAAAAAATTTCTCATATATCTGAGTACATTGAGAGAGAAAAATGAGACAATTTTTTTTAATTTAAATAAATGAAAATAGGATAAATATTTTAAAAACATTCCTCATATATATATATATATATATCTTTTCATATTACCATTTGAAATTTATACATAAAGAATCTCGCTAAAAGTGATATTATAACGTAAAACTATTACCACTTTGGTAACTCATAATTCAAAAACCTATGCAGGAAATATATTCTAATGAAACAGTATATACCATGATTAATAAATAAATAATTATATAATATGTACAATGGTTGGTGTATACACCCATTGAAATTAACACCAACTGAATAAAGAATATGTCTCATAGATTAAAAAGTGGGATGAGACAACATTTTCACTTTGGTAAATTTTGAGTAAAAACCATAAGGATAAATAATTGGAAATATAACATTAAATACCATGAATTAATAATGTTCCATTTTATAACATGTCAAGTGTGTATTATATATATAAAATAAACATAAACACTTTTATAACATCAACCATTTTTTTATAAAACAATATTGAGTAAAAAAAACTGTACCATATTTCCAACTAATTTGTAAGAGTGATAAAATCATATATAAAAAAATTAAATTTATTATAAATATATAAAATAAAAATATAAAAAGATATTATATAATATGTGATCTATTTATAAAATTTCAACTCCATTTTATTAAAAAATTTCTCTTAAAATTTATATTTTAGCTGATAACTACTTTATTTATTTGCATGCTTTGTATCCAATGTTTTGGTACGTGAATCTTCATATCAATTTCATAATCTTTATAATATTATTAATAAAATTTATGTTTTAAATATTTATTATTTATGTATTTTTAACTATACATAAAAATAGAAGAAATAAAAATATTTTACACAATTCATGGGGATGGTAGTCCATATGTACGCATGAACGATGTTTTAATTATATAGGAAGAAGAATTAAATTAATATAAATAATATTATTTCCTTATAGAATGTGAATTAAATAATAAATATTATATATATTTGTTAAATACAATATTAGGAACAACCGTTTGTGGTGGTTTTTGAAAATCAATCACATGGATTCCGAGAGGTGATAGCCTACACGTTTCTCATGAGCGATACTTTCCTTTCTCATTTAATGAAAACGAGGTGGAAACATTTTTTCCAATAATAAGAATAAAATTTAATTATGTTAATTATATTTATATAATATATAATAATAAATAAACCATAAATGAGTCTAGATAGATGATTACTTTTATTTTGAGAGAGTTCCTTTGGATTACACTTTATGGTTTTTTAGTGTGGAATTGCTCAAAAAAAGGATACAATATAAAGGTAAGATATATAAGAATGTTTTAGGGTATGTATTGGTTGAGAAGGGGCTCTTAATATTTGTGAAAAGGAAGGAGCATCAGTCCCCTTCTATAAATGGAGAGTGCACACACTAGGAATTACCAAAAATATTTATTTATTGTTTTATAATGAAGAATAATGCTTTTAAATTTACATTAATTAGAATAAAAAGATTATACGTTTGAAATATTATAATCATAAAATATTTATACATGGTTTTGTGTCATTTAAAATATTATTTTACTCATTAATCCCTTTGTTAACCCTTTTAAACCTAAATCATGAAAAAAAAATTTCTAGCCTTTAAGGGTTATGATTTAACATCAATGGTGACACGGGGAACTCACAAATTCCTTGTATGACATAATGACCCTTTTAAATTTCAAATTTCCTATTTATTTTTTTTTTAATTTCTAAATCATTTAATAAAATTTTATTTGACCTAAAACATCATTAACGTCAGTTTTGGAACTATTCAATAAATTTAAATTTAAATTCATCATGCTAACAACGGAATTTTAAAATAAATGGTTTTAATATAAATTTTAAATAATCATTAGGCATAAAAATATTTAAATAAAAATATCCATCCAATAATATTTTTATTTTTAGTATTTAAAATTATTTACTAGATTGGTTTACTATTTTCATAAGCATCAATTCAACATTTTCCAAGAATATATGAAAATTAGATCCCCAAAAAAATTAAAAATATATAACACTGAAAAAATTATTTATTTATTTTCAAAATGAACATTTAGATTCATTAATATCTTAGATTTATCTCTATGAAAACATATTATAGAAGCTAATATCTGGAGCGTGACTTTTTGTATTTATCAGATTCATAAAATAATATAAATGTTATAATCAATGGAAAGTTGAAGGAAATTTACCTTTTTTCATATGCATGATGTTTCTAATCTAATAAAACTAATAAAATATTATAAATTGCGGTTTTTTTATTTATTTTAAATCCTTTTTATTTTTTTAAGCTAGTTTTAGCCTTACCGATGTGAGAAATATTTACCGTGGAAACTGTTCATAATGAAAACAAATAAAAGGGGTCTATTTTCATAAATTGTGCCTAATAATTAAAAATATGGAATAAAATTTTAAATAATAAATTTATAGAAGTCATAAAATTAAAATCTAATATAATTTAAAAAAATATTTTTTAACATAAAATCTTCTTATGCTAAAAATGAGCTCATTAAAAAAATAAGGTATAGTTATTATTACAATGTCATTAAATATATAATTTATAATTAAACAAGAATTACATTTATTTCAAATAATATTTTAATTATAATATGACATTAATATTAATTTAAATAATGAAATAAAATTTTAGATTTACCAAATTATTATTTTCATTATTCATTTAAAAATAAATCATTTTAGAAATATCCTAAAAATTAGCCATGATATAATATTGAATTTATAATTTCAAAAATTATCTTTATTTTCAAAAATAAAATTTATTATAATGGTAGATATTAATAATATTGTTCATGTACATAGTGGAATAAAAACTATTTTTGGAGAAAATATATTTTTTAAGAATGAAACGATTTTACTGAAAATTGAATACTTATTTCTTATGCATTAATCAATAAATTTTAGTTAAATATAATCTTAGTACATTTGTTTTATAATGTTTTTATACATATTTATACTTCCAATTTCTAACCAAGTTTATAATATTCACATTTAAAATATATTTTTTTGGTATATGACAGTTCCCATAATGGATGGTGTTACATGTTATGCAAGACATCAAGAATAATATTGTTTTAAACTAAAATTTTATGGTTATTCACTTTTCAACAAAAAATAATTACATCCTAAATTTTTTAATCTTAGTAATAAATGGTTAAATATTTATAAATTTCTTTATTGAAATCCCACATCATACAAAGGGTTAATAATAAATCCTTTGAAAATGGTAAGTGGTAAAACTAAGACTTACTTAAATTAATACATAATTCTGTTCTTAGATTTGGATAACATAATGAGAACTGAAAATATAGTCAGGGAGGAGAAAGAAAATTTCAAAAGAGTAATTTATGGTGACAGAAAACATGATCAATATAATGTTGGTGAACCCAAATCTATAAGTTAGATATGGGTGAAAGATAAAATCAATCATTCATAAATAATAAAAAGAAAACACATTAATTTTATGGATCCTTTTTACTTATGTTAAAAAATTATTTATCGTGAAATTTTTAAAAGTATACTTACATGATTTTTTTCAAATCCATAAAAATTGTTTCATCCATTGGTAATGTGTGTAAATTAGTTTCCACCTATTTTATTCCATATTTTTACGAGTAATGAACAATATAATGTTCTCATTCCTGAAGAAATAAAAAAATTATAATAGATCACAATATCTTTAAAAGGATGACATCATATTCCTTATATCTGTCTTCAATTACTGAAAAAATGGTTAGTTTATGAAATGATGACCAATATTAATAAAATATAATTTGTATGATTAGTCCAAAATATTTCAATAATAACACAAAAGTATATAATTAATTGTTTAAAAAAAATAGGTAAATTCAAAAACAACTCAAAGCATTATTAAGTTGTACACAATAATAAAAAAATAAGAATAATGTTTAGAAAATTTCCAAAATAAAAATATCTTTAGTCCCCAAACAAAACAATGCATCTGTTAATGTCACATACTATACACAAGAATACCCTATTAACATATTATTGTAAAACATACTAATAACATAAATCACCAAAAAACTAAATGAAAAAATATTCTTCCTATGATTAACATAATAATTATTCCTAAAATAAAATCATGGACCAAAAAAGTATATTCTATAATAAATAAAATAAAATATATTAAAATTAATATAAATCACATTCTTATCAAATCACTAATAATTTTCAAGGATAGAAATGATATCAAATTTACTCTAATTATATAAAATAGTTTATTTTTTCCAAAAAAAATTATAATCATAGCATGAGGTATATAGAATGGGTTATATATATTTAATCATGTTTTAAAAAAATACACTGTTACCACTAAATCACTTATCTATGTCATTAAATCTATTCAACATTTTCTTGAAAATCCTTAAATAAATTGTATTTATGAAAAATCATTTGATGTATCATTATTCTTATAACAGTTATATCATTGATAATATAACTCTATAAAATAATTATTAAATCCAAATAAATAAATTCTTAAATATTTTTAGTTGAGAAAACTGCTGGAAAATGATCATATACCCACGGTTTGGGGAACCATGTTCATTGATGGAATCAGTATAGTTCCATGACCTATACACACGGTTTGAAAAAACTGTGGGTATAAGCTTTTCCACCATGTCATAACTTTATACCCACGGTTTGGAAACTATGGGTATAACATATTTTACAAAATAACGGCCTGCTAGATTCAATCTCTAGACCACTTCTCCATTCTTGAGCGGCCTTACCACTACCCCATAACCACATATATGTATGTATATATATATTTTATTAAATATATTAATTTAAACCGTGGGTATAGAGGAATAAACCATTGGTATAGAAGTCTCACAATTTTTTTTTCTTTCCACAGAAAAAAAATTTCCACGCACATGCGGGAAACCAATACCCACATTTTATCAAAACTGTGGGTATATTTTATTTTATCTAATGACTATACCCATGATTTTGTGGAAAACTGTGGGTATAGGTCACCATATCCCCACAATTGTTTGGAAAACCATGGGTATATGAATTATTTGATACCCTATACACATGGTTTGAAGAAAACTGTGGGTATAGGGTAGCCTATGCTCCATGGTTTGGGGAAACTGTGGGCATAGGCTATCAAAAAATTCATATACCTATAGTTCCCCAAAACTGTGGGGATAGGGTGACCTATACCCATAGTTTTTTTCCAAAACCATGGGTATAGGTCCACTTTTTAGTAGTGGAAATTGGTATTAAATATACCCTTCTATGGACTAGGAGTTACCCCATATATTTGGGAATTAATATATATAATTCAAAAATTCTCATTCCAAATATTTTCAAAAACATTATATGTACTCTTACAAAGATAGAAACAAGTTTATATTCTTAATTACCCATGTGATCCTCACCCCTAAAATTTACTTTACAAAATTGGGAAGTTATTCTAATTCCTTTTGTAAAAAATATTGTTTAATTCCTTAATATAATTTATATATAGACATAGAATACGTATATCATCCATAGATATAATTACAATGATTATACTCTCATCATTAAAATCCTTTTGGTATTATCAATTATATCTTTTACTATGTACGGATGCACTCACGAGAATGGAACCGAACTTTAGGTTCAACTATTCGGGTGTCTATTCTAGATGATATAAACTCTATTATAGCAGACACACTATACCATCTAATATATTATTCATAAAACCAGTTGGTTTATCCATGTATTGATCCTCCATTCAATGACCATGAATTATTATATCCTCACAACATACTGGTCAAGATATTGAATATCCATAAAAACCAATCCAAGCACCATACAAATTATTAAATAATATTTAAATAGATAATATTTTCATAAGAAATCCACAGTATCATTTTATGAAAAATGATTTACAACAATAATTCTCTTTTTCCAATTCCTACCATATTCATTCCACAAGGATAAAACCTATTCTACAATAATATTTTCCTAGAATGACGTTACATTTTCTCCCATGTTTTAGAAATGTGCAGGAGTTCACCACCTCTATATGACAAAATGAATCTATCTCAAGTCACTCATAAATTCTATATATTCTTGGATATTAGGTTCTCCACCGTCTAGAAAAATCACAAATAGAACATCCTTTAGAAAACATTTCTTTGGGAACCTTATCCTAATATACTCATTTAATTGAACATATGGTTCTGATATTTCTAAATCCATTACATATAAATCTTCACCTAATAGAGATATACCCCAAAAATCCTCAGTCTTAAAAAAGTGAGGAATAATTGGATTGAGTGTTATTAATATAATTTAACTTCCTTATAAAAGGGAATCTTCTAGATATAATAGTATCACCATAATTGAAATTTCCCATTATATAAATTGATGTTCTATAATTTTTCAGAATATAATTTTTTATGCATGAATTTATTTTTCTCCATTACATATTCCATATATTTTTAATACCTTTCACAACAAATACTCATTGGATATGAAATTAAAACTTATAACAACCTTGAGGCAACCCAAAAATTATATAAAAAATATTATATAATTACTGATGAATATACTATATATCTATTAAATTTACATGAAATAAATCTAAAATGGTTTATTTAATTTTAATACGTGGATATATAAAAAATAGTTTACTAAATATTTATAAGTTACCCCATTAATTTATTTACATGTAGATCCCTCCTCAGATATAACATACAGAAAACCTTTCTTTATGTCCTATAAAAAAGGAAAGTTATTAGCCACTAAATGAGGATAATATTAATTGTTTATATATATAATATTAATGTTATTTATTATTGACAAACACCGTTTAAGTTCATTTTACACTATGAAAATCATTTCACATTATGATTGTAATACCTTCTTAAAATGTACTATTATGTGGTACACTTTTTCACAACATTTAATGTACCCAATGATTCATTTGATTTTAAGGAATTTAATTATCCATATTTTAATTTCATATTTTAGAAAAAATATCTAAACCTAAATATGAAATTTTTTCATTCAGAGATCAATGGAGGATTCATAAAGAATGATAGAGTTATTTGGAGATGAATGGAAACAATTCTAGGGAAGGAATATTGGACAGCAACCCACTGATGAGATTGTGGGACCCATATTACAGACCTAATGAAGCCCAAATTTTGTGGTATTCTAGAAGACATATATAGGAAAAAATCTTTCTTCAGAAGTCAGTGTTAATTCTTCCTCCATTGTGGTCATTAAGGCAGCCCAATTTAAAGTTAACATTCTGGGCCAGATTCTATTGCCCAGGAAAATATCCATCCAATATGATCATATCTCGGAATCCACAACTCCAAATTGGCCTAAATTTTACAAACTGTTATGAGACATCCGGATATACATTTTGTTCATCTATTACCCACTCTGATGTGTCCATATAAAAGGTCTTCCAAGCGCATCTGTTCGGTGGATGAAAGTTGGATGCCACCTTGGGTCATGTGTGGAAAAGTCCAGGTTATACAAGCATTCCACCACCCTAGGCCTACCATAATAAAGTGGGATGCTTTGTATTGTTTGAGGCTCGACCCAGGGCTTCCAAAATGCTTATTTAAATCAGTGGTGGTGGAGGAGTTGTTCATCTTTGATGCTTTGTCCAATTGTAATGTTATGCTGTGATTTTTTTGTCTCAAGTTTGTCTTTCAAATGTAAGCTGTTCAATTCACTTTAGTTTCTTAATAAAAGTACTTCTTCTCCTTTTACTCTATTTTTATTCATATAACATTGATAACGTTGCTTCATGTTGTGAGTTTATTCACACAAAACTTTGTGAAATTATCACACAATAGTGGAGTGATAATTATTTTATTGGGTTTTTATTACTTCTCCATTTCTTCCTTCATTAGTTTACTTTCCCCTTCCATTGAAACCATAGAATCAATGGAGGTCCAAAACACATAATTGTTATTCCAATGGAGTAGAAAGGGGATGGATTGGATTTTATTTACCAAACCATTAATGTCTAATCACTTCTTTAATTGGGATTTTTATTTTATTATTTTTAAACTCCATCGTCCTTGTTGAATTTAAGGCCACACAATTCAATTGCTAATACGAACCTTTACATTGAAATGATAAAAACATTGATCCTTCAAGTATATAGGCGATTAGTATTACGGTGTGTTGGTAAAAAATCAGTATGTGATGAGATTTTTTAATCTCCTTAAATGAACTCAATTCAAATATAAGAAATTGATATAATTGAAAAGGGAATACGTCCAATCCACCCCAAGTGATAACCTAGGATCAAATCATTATTTTAAATTGAATTCACTTAACTCTCCTAGAGTTATTTTAAACCCATCTAAAATCAACCCATGTTGGCCACTTCAAATACAAAAACAGTCCATATAATGTACGGGTCTATAGTTTTCTTCTTAGGTCTGTGAGGATTCGAAAACCCAAGATAAACTACAAGGACCATCCTACATACTTCTCTTGGGTAAATTTGAGCATGAATAAAATTTTGGTACCATTGCTGGGGACCCATGTATGTCATCTAAACATAAATTCTATTCTCACCCATTTCTTTTTTTCTCAACAAATTCTCTTATCTTGTCGCTTTCTCGTTTTTTTTTTCTTATGGCACATGTCCACTGACACCCGTGATCAATCAAACCCTCTAGTTAGGGTGGATTTTCCTAGGGTTAGGGAGTCAAGTACATCAATGGAACTCTTTACATTAGATCCTAAGCTTCCTAATACTCCAAAGACAAAACAAGAGCCTATTTCAATGGATGTTCTTTAAGGAAACCAACTCATAAACCCAGGTGGGAACCAAAATGGAGACCCAAAAGAGGCAGCCCCAATCATGGGGAATGCAATTGATCAAACCGTGAATGACTACCTCACACATTCTTGTACCAATGCCCCCTCATGAATTAGACACAATTACCTATGAGATTCCAATTATATCCTAAAATTCGATGTACTAAACCACCTTCCCATATTACATGGAATGGAGTCCGAGATGCCATACCTTCACATTAAGGAGTTCGATGACATTGTAGAAACCATGTATCCCCCACATAAACTAGAAACACATAAGATGATGCTATTTCATTTTTATTTAAAATATAGAGCTAAAAATTGGATAAAAAATTTGATACCCTCATCCATCAACTCTTGGGACCAACTAAAAAGAGAATTATACAAAAAATACTTCCCCCACCACAAAATAATTGCACTTAAAAAGAGAATCCAAAAACATTTTTGAAAATGAGGGAGAGTCATTCTATGAATAATGTGAGAGGTTCAAGGACAGTATAAACATGGTTCCACACCATGGATTTTATATTCCTGAACATGTGTGAATTTTCTATGTAGGTTTGGGTTCGGGGAACAAACAATTCATTGACATGATATGTAATGAAACCTTTAAAAACATTTCCCCAAATGATGCTTACGAGTATCTAGAAATCCTTTCTGAACAAAATCAAACATGGGTAACTTCACCTTATTATGAAAAGCCAAAAATAACTACTAAAATTAATACATGTAGAGAATAGTAATTCCGTAGGGAAAACTAAAAACACTCTCTATGAAGGTTGAATAGATATACCTTAGGAAAGTCCATGAACTCGAAATTGTAGACCCTGTTTGCACAATTTGTGACAAACATGAAAATAATATAGACAACTACCCAACCATTCCATCAATCAAGGATATTCTTTTAGGAGGACCTCCAGTGGAAGTAAATGCTTTGAACTTTTAAAAGCCTCAATACCAAAACAACTTCAACCCAAGGTATAATGTCCACCCATGCTTCTGCTGGAAAGATAACCAAAAACCTAGCCAAACATAGCGACAAAATCCTCACCCCCATCAGAACTACCAAACCAATAACCAGTTCCAAAACCAACCTATCCAATACCAACAACCACCATTCTATTTTCAACAATCCATCCCACCTTCAAAATATCCCCCCGGGATAAACCAATTTTCTCAAGCACCAAACCATACTGTTCCACAATTCCTACTAGAACTGCTGTGAAAACTAATGGAAAGGATGAACTTGGAAGTCTGTTCCCTTAACCAAGAAATTCAAACCATCAAAACTGGAATGGAAACCATGCCTACTCAGGTGGCGACATCCTCAACTTCAAGGGGAGAGTCAAGTTTCACTCAAAAAAATCATGAACAACTAAAGGATGTGACCGTTTTAAGAAGTGGGAAATCAATTCAGAAACCTGAACAACTAATTCAAAACCCACCTAAAGATTCAAAAAATTAATGATAATTCAAATGAACAACAAGATCAAACTGAGGTAACTGATAACAATGTGAAAGAATCAACTCTTCAAAAAACACATCCACAACATGCACCAATTCATCAATGCATGAGGGGAAAAACCAAGACTGAATTGAGTGAAACATTGAGGGAAATCTTCTCACAAGTCAAGATGAACATTCCCCTTCTTGAATCCATCCAAACCATACATTCCTACTCAAAGTACCTTAAGGAAATGTTCCGTTTTAATAGAAAATTTTCATATAAAAACCATGTCCTTTTGGCTGCTAATGTGAGTACCACCATTCATGGGACCATTCCTCCTAAGTTGAAAGAACCGGGTTTCCATTATATTAATGTTGAACTAGTATAGAGGAAAGTTCTCAAGGTCTTGTGTGACCTAGGTTCTAGTGTCAATCTCATTACCTATACTGTGTACTGGTAGTTAGGCCTAGAAGAACTCCAACCCACATCTGTCACACTTCAACTTGCTGATCAATAGCATTTGGGTTCCAAAGGGTATTTTAAAGGACGTTCTGGTAAAGGTTGAAAAGTTCATATACCCTACTAACTTCATTGTCCTTGAAAACCATCAAAAGTTAGGAAATAATGAACAAAACCCAATCATCCTTGGTCGTCCTTTCCTTACAATAATCAACTCTATTATCCAAGTCTAATATGGGAACATGGCCATCACCTTTGGAAACATGAGTCTAGACATGAACATATATAATGGAAGCTCACAAATAGAGGATGATGAGGAAATTCATGAAGTAATCATGATAGGAAGCATTGATAATGAATCCATAGAACATCAAGGAATATTTGCCGGATGTTTAAGTCAGGATGAAATTTATTTCCTTTGTTCATATGAAGGAATTTTATCTCCTTGGATTGAATCATTTTAAAATTGCACTTATGATAAAGTCTTAGGTCCAACAATCAGTGAACCCTTTCAACAAACCACATTCACGGATACCGATCAATCTTCCTTCCCTAAATCTGATCAAGATAATCACATAGCTGAAAATTCTACATTTGGGTAATCAATCCTCTCTAAAAGTCTAGGAAACAAAATTGATATTGATCCAATGTCCCAATATTCTGCTAAAATTCTGAACCAACCTGATCTTGAATTGAAGGAACTTCCCACTGCACTCATGTATTCCTTCCAATGGGATAATAAAACAAATCCTGTTGTCATTTCTTCTTCTCTTGAATCCAATCATGAAAGGATGCTTCTAGATGTCCTTTGGAAACATAATATAGTCATTGGTTGGACCCTGTCTGATATTCCTAGGATTAGCCCACTTATCGGGACTCATAGGATTGTTCTAGAATATGATTGAAATCCATGTCATCATCCTCAACGACAACTCAATCCTAATCTCCTGGAGGTAGTAAGGAAGGAACTTCATAGTTTGTTAAAATATGGTATCATATATCCCATAGAAGAGAGTGAGTTATTTAACCCAATCCAAGTGGTTCCAAAGAAGGCAGGAATCACAGTGATAACCAATAAGGATGGGTAGATTCTTCCAATTAGGGGGAGTAGTGGATTGATGGTCTGCATTGAATATAGGAAGCTAAAATCATTCACAATGAAGGACCATTTCCCTTTACCATTCATTGACCAAGTCCTTGAGAGTGTGGAAGGTCATGCCTTCTACTGCTAAATAGATGGATACTTGGGGTATAATTAAATTGAGGTCTCCCTAGAGGATCAAGGGAAGACAACATTCACATGGCAATTTGGCACCTTTTCTTTCAAACGCATGCTCTTCGAGTTATGCAATTCCCCTATAACCTTCCAGTTGTGCATTATTGGAATATTCTCAGACATGGTAGGGGATTTTCTAGAGGTCTTCATGGATGACTTCTCTGTGTTTGGGGATAGATTTGAGGGATGTCTTCAGAATGTGGAGAGAGTCTTGTCATGATGTGAAGAAAATAATCTGGTCCTAAACTGGAAAAAATGCCATTTTATGGTTAATGAGGTACTAGTTCTAGGCCATACGGTCCCAAGTTGGGGGATTGAAGTTGATAAAGACAAGGTTTACATCATTCGTCACCTTCCATCACCAAAAACTGTCAAGGAAGTGAGGTATTTCTTAGGACATGTTGGTTCCTATAGAAGATTCATCAAGGACTTTAGTTCAATCTCCCATCCCCTTTGTGCTCTCTTAGTAAAGGATTCTCCATTTGTTTGGACAGAAAGCTATGAGTGTTCATTCTCCACCCTCAAATCCTCTCTCACCTATCCTCCCATTATGAAATCTCTGAATTTGAACCTTCCTTTCGAACTTATGTGTGATTCCAGTGACATTGCTGTAGGAGCTGGGTTAGGACACAATTGTGATAAAAGTCCTAATGTCATTGATTTTGCAAGAAAATCCTTAATTGATGCCCAAATCAACTACACCACCACTAAAAAGGAGTTAATTTTTATTGTGTTTCTCTTAGAGAAGTTTAGGTCCTACCCCTTAGGATCCCCCATCACTATGTTCACTAACTATTTTGCACTAAATTACCTCTTCCGAAGACAAGATGTTATGGCATGACTGATTAAGTGGTTCCTTCTCTTACAAGAATTTTACCTCACAATCAAGGATAAAAAGGGAATTTAAAATGTTTTAGCTGATCATCTCTCTGGGATGGAATTCAAAGACAACTCAAATCACTTTTTTGTGTCTGATTCATTTCCTAATAAACACCTATAATCTGTGAGTGACTACCCCTGGTATGCCGACATAGAAAATTTATTAGATACATGAGTCATTCCAAAATTTTTAGGGACTCAATCATGATTGTAATTCCTTTTTGATTTTAGACACTATGTATTTGATGATCCATACCTCTATAAGTTCTTCCCTGACCTTGTCATTAAGTGGTGTGTCCCAGAATCTGAACAAGAGTCCATCCTTAAATTCTATCATGGTGAGGCATGTGGAGGTCACTTTTCCTATAAGAAAACATCTTCTAAGATTATTCAATGTGGTCTCATTTGTCCCACCCTCTAAAGGGACTCCTACACATTTTTTCAATGTTGTCCTAGGTGTCAACTAGTATGGTCCATCACAAGAAGGAATCAAATGCCACTCACTCTCATCTTAGTGGTTGAAATCTTTGACTGTTGGGGAATTGATTTCATGGGTACCTTCCCAAATTTTAGGAGATATCTTTACATTCTCTTAGCTATAGATTATATATACAAACGGGTTGAGGACATTCCTACAAAATCCAATGAACATCAAAATGTTATTAGATTTTTCAGAGAAAACATCATATCATGATTTGGAATTCCACAGGCTATCATTAGTGATTGGGGAACTCATTTTTGCAATCTTCCATTCTCATCACTTAGGAAAAAATATGGAATTTCTCACAATGTTTCCACTGCTTACCACCCACAGACCAATGGTCAAGCTGAGTTAGCAAATAAAGAGATTAAGAATATTCATGAAAAAACTGTTAATCCTTCTAGGAAAGATTGTCCTGAGAAATTCTTCGATGCTCTTTGGGAATATCTTACACCATACAAAACCATCATAGTAATGTCACCATATTAGTTGGTTTATGGAAAATCATGCCATTTACCAGTTGAAATTGAGAATAATGCCTTTTAGGCAATTAGAAATTGGAATATGACCTCTCATTAGAATGAAAAATGGAAATTATATCTGAATGAACTGGAAGAACTATGAATAGAGGCTTATGAAAATTCAAAGATCAATAAAGATAGAGTTAAATCATACCAATCTAGGAATATAATTGTCAATCATTTTGAACTGGGAAAACATGTGATCTTTTACAGTTCAAAACTTCATTTAAACCTACGAATGTTAAGGTCTAGATGGTCAGGTCCTTTCATAGTGCATCAATTGTATCCCCATGGGGTAGTAGAGATTCCAGATTCCACAAGTGGTTACATTTTCAAGGTCAATGGTAACTGGTTAAAACCATTCATTTAATCATTCAATAAACAAAAAATAGAGGTCGAGTTAACTGAGACAACCTATGAACCAAGAAAAAATTGATAGATTTAGGATCCATGTCAGGATAATGACGTTAAAAAAAGCGTCGCATGGGATGCAACCCATGGTTTTCATTTTCCAATGATTTTGTTATTTTAATCAACATTATATTTTAAACAGGATTAATGAGTCATTTTTATAGTTATATAAATAATAATAAACTATTGACATGTTCTTCTATAATTAGTATAGATGGGTATGAATGGTGAGCGCCATATTCATCTGTGTCACGTGGTGTGATCCTTGAGTAATACCTTACACAGAAATTTAACAAGAAGAAAATGTATCATCAGTATGATTTATTTTATTTTTATGTGTTTGGAGGTTAAAATAATAATTCAAGAAAATAAATATTAATATAATAATAATAAAAGGACACATCATAGGTCATGGGGAAAACACCGGCATAACCGGTGAAGCTGTGTGGATTCAAACCGGGGACTGAAGGGAGACTGGGGCGCGCACTTACCACTGACCTACAGCTTTTTGTGCTTCCTTATTCTATAATTTATATATATATACTTATATTTTAATTTATTTATTATATATATATATATATTGTTTTGTTTTTTTCATTATTTTTTTCCGTTTTCTACTAGGGAATTCTCAGAGTGACATCGAGATCAAGGGGCTAAACTGGAGCAGCAAGAACTTCAATTTCAACCACCAGGTGACTTAATTCCATGATCCTCATATTTAAATTTCCTTTTTGAACTTCCCTTATCTTCCTCTACTCCTTATAATTTTTTATTTTTTCAAACACTAGGGACAGTGTTATTTTATGTTAGGGTAGAGAGATAAAATAAAATTGCTTTTGTGTCAAAAAAAGGAATGATTTGGAAAAAAATGTGTAAATGGAAGGAAAAATTCTTTTACCTTTGAACATGGTAATACACATTACATACATTGAAACATAATATCAAATAATTTATCATTCCTCGATTCTGATTTTAATCCTTGTATAATTTCTTGAGAAGAGATTTTGGAAAGTGTGGTGGTCCAATGTAATATTTCCTCATTTATATTTTCATCAAAATAAAAAAAGTTCACAATACACGTACATTGGATAGTGGGGTATTAGTTTGAGTTCATGGGGTCCCCCAAAAAATATCATATGTTTAGTGATCATTTTAGTTTTAACATAAGTATTCAAAAAAAATTAAAAATATCTAAAATAAAAAAAATTAATACATAAAAATTAATTATTCATCTTAATATTGAAATGTGATTCCACCTAGTGATTCAATAATTTCCCTCTTGAATAAAGATGAACCCCCATGTCTATTGTGATACACAACAAATCCTCACACTTAGTTGATATTGGATGAAATATGGAAATGAATTTGAACAAAGGAATGGGCTTGGGATTGAGATCTGCTTATGAAACTATAATGTATTAAAATATTTTGAGGGGTTTCATGATATTTTGGTATAAGGTCTTTTGGTGATCATTGTGTATTAAAATGATTTTGTAAAAGGGAATTATAATTTCATATTGTTGGGATATATTTTTCTCAGGACTAGAAAAACTAAAGTTGGGGGGTATGATTAGACACTAAATGAGGATAATATTCATTGTTAATATATATAATATTTATGCTATTTATTATTCATAATCACAATTTTAGTTTATTTTACACTTTGAATATAATTTCACATTATAATTGTAATACCTTCTTTAAATGAACTATTATGTGGTACATTTTTAACATAATTTAAAATACCCAATGATTCATCTATTTTTAAGGAATGTATTTATCCATATTTTATTTTTATTTTTTTGGAACTGTACCTCAACTTATATATGCACATTTTTTATTCAGGGATCAATGTAGGATTCAAAAAGGATGATAGAGATATTTTTAGATGAATGGAAGCAATTATAGAGAAGAAAGATTGGACACCGTCCAACTGATAAGAATGTGGGACCCACATTGAAGACCCAATGAAGCCCAAATTTCATGGGATGCTATAAGACATATATAGAAACAAATAATTATTCAAGAGCCAGTTCCAACATGGCCTCCATGGTGGTCATTAAGGAGAAAAATTTTAAAGATAATATTTTGGAGTAGATTCTGCGGCCCAGAAAAAATCCATCCATTATTATCATATCTCGTCATCAAAAACTCTAAATGGGTCCAAATTTTACAGCTGGTTAGGAGAAATCTGGAGCAAAAATTTATTATTATAAGACCCACTCTTAGTCGGCTATCTAGAATGTATTAAAAGCGCCTTTGTTTGGTGGATGAAAACGGGATTCCACCTCAGGTCAAGTGTGGAAAAGTCCACGTTCCACAAGCTTTCCACCACCCTAGGCCTACCATAATCAATTGGGATGATTTTTACTATCGGAGACTCAACCTAAGGATTCCAAAATTCCTATTTAAGGCAGTGGTGGTGGAGGAGTGTTTCATCTTTGATTCTTTGCTCAATTGTAATGTTATGCTACAATTTTGTTGTCTCAAGTTTGTCTTTAACATGTAAGTTGTTCAACCCACATTAGTTTCTTAATAAAAGTTCTTCTTCTCCTTTAATTCTATTTTTCTTCATATCACTTTGATATCGTTGCATTAAGGTGTGAATTGATTTACCCCAAACCTTGTGAAATTATCACACAATGGAGGAGTGATCATTATTTTATTGGGTTTTATTTTACTTCTCCATTTCTTCCCTCATTATTCTAGTTTCTACTTCCATTGAAACCATAGAATCAATGGAGGGCCAACCCAGTTATGGGTTGATCCAAGGGAGTAGAAATGGGATAGATTGGATTTTATTAATCGCCCCATTAAAGTCTAATCTCTTCTATAATTGATATTTTTATTTGATGATTTTTAAACTCCATCTTCCATGTTGAATTTAAGGCCACACTATTCAAGTGAAAATAGGAACCTTTACCTTGATGTGATCAAAGAATTGATCCTTCAAGTGTATAAGAGATTAGTATTATGGTGTGTTGGAATAAAATCAGTAAGTGATTATTTTTTTAATCTTCTTAAATAAACTCAACTCAAATATAAGAAATTGAAATAATTGAAAATGGAATACGTCCAATCCACCCCAAGTGATAACCTAGGATAAACTCATTATTTTAAATTGAATTCACATAAGTCTGTTATATTTCCTTTAATAGAATCTATAGTCAACCCATGTTTGCAACTACATAGAAAAAAACAGTCCATTGAATGAATGTGTTAATAGGTTTCTTCTTAGGTCTCTAAGGATTCGACAACCCAAATTAAACTACAAGGATCGTCCTACCTTCTTCTATTGGGTAAATTTGAGCATTAATCAGAAACATAAGTAAGTGCGAGATAAAATTCTTGATATGGGTAAAGAAAGGAGATAAAAATCTATGATCGTATTTCATATTATAATGAGAATCAGGGTATTAAAATAAGATATTAGGATTTGGAAACTATAATAAAAAAAATTTAGATCATAATGATGAATGATCAAGTAAATCAAGTAAATTCAAAGGACATGAATCATAAATGAATGAAACAAGATGATATTTGAGAGAATAAAACTATCACAAGTTCAAGTCATAAAATAATGGAATAATCAAAATCATAAAAATATGATTTTAGGGATACACACCAAGAAATTCATCACATGTTATGTTTGGGATAACCACCCATGTACTTAATTTGGTCTTGGAATAACATTTGAGGTACCCTTTTTGGGATTTAGCTATGTAATTATCCAAACTGTTGTAGCCTGAAGTGATTGGTTGTGTTATTACATTAGTTATAGATATAAATGGACACATCCCAATAGAATTATCAGTTTATATGTCTTGGTAAATGATATATATATATATATATATATATTAAATTTTTGTTATATTTGAAAACATTAAATAAAACGTACAATTTTTTTGATAACACCATTATACCATTTATCATATCCCAATATATCAATCATAATACACTTCGTGGAATCCTATAGATAGGAAACACAAGAAAGGGTTGAACTATAATGATCTGTATGTATATTCATATTGTATAATATATTTATAAAAAATAATATACTTTAAATATTCAAATGGAAATTTGTATTACACATGTAACTTAATCACTAACATGAAAAATATGAATACTATGTTAGGAATAAATGATTATTAACATATTTACATATAAATAGTCACATTATCTTGAAAAATATAAATGGTTATTATGAATAATAAAATAATTACATGTGAATCAATAATATGTCTCGTAATAAAGGAATGCGTAATCAGGGACATAATAAACATACCATAAATTTTATATTGCATGAAATAATATATAAATGGATTAGGCCTCTACCGAATACCTAATCTAATTTGTCTCATGATACCTATCGATGCATCAGGGGTTGCAATGGGATCCTACCATCACATACTATGTTCAATTCATTCCTAATATGAAAGGGGAGAAACATAATAAATAGATAAATTTTTATAGAAAAAATATCATAATTTTTTTAATAACTTCCTTAATCAATAATCATAATATACAATATATTTATATTGTAAAACATGTGTACAAATGCTAATAATTTCTCTAAAAAATTAATACAATCAACAAAAACATTTTCATTTGAGATATATCATAAATATTTAAATACATTAATTAGTAAAAATGATCAATAAATATTTAAGAAAATAAAATGGATGATATCATTACATTATATCCTCGCCATAAGATTCAACAATTGATATTGACATAATGGAAAATTCCAAAAACATAATTATAAGTGTTTTTAATGAAAATACGCTTTTAGATTTGAAATCAATTATTTAACATTAAAAACTCATATAAAATATTTATTGAACCATTTTCTATGAAAATAATATTATATTATCTTAATGGAATCTTTAAAACAATGAGTTTTCATGATAGTAGGTAATATTTTACATTCTATATAAGTTAAAAAAATTATCGCCATAATGTTAAAAAATGGTTAAAACGTTACTCATTCAATGAAGTAAGAAAAGATTAATTTAAATCAATTTTTTAAAAAATTAAAAATGTGTAAAATTTTAATTAATAAATAATTTACAAAATTATAAAAAAAATTAAAATATTTTTTAAAAACATATATATCTAGAAGAAAAATGATCTTATATAAAAAATAGAAATTATATCCTCTTTTCTTACAAATGTTTCCTCATTCATTTTAACTATTTAAGAGAGTAAAATGGTGATGTTAATTTAAAAGATCATTAAAAACTATAGTAGAATAAAATATAATTTTTTATAGAAACAATATCAAAAAATCCCCCCACAGGAGACATAAACATAAATAATCATGCATAATAATGTTATTATGATATAATCCCTTAATAGTTTGGTAAAATTTTAATCTTAATATACATAAAAGAATTAAAATAAAATGATACTTTTACATTTGATGAATATAAATTTATTTATTATATAAAATATCAATGGGTTAGTATATACACCATAAAAGTAAATATTCTGTGAATATGACATATTTATCATTGATGAAAAAGTGAGTTGTGAAACCCTTACATGAGGTCCAATTTCTTTCATATGTTTTTGAAAATCCTACATAATAATTATATATTTTTTATAAATATAAAAAATAAAAAAATACAATATTTCATACCATTTATTTGTTTCTTAAAACATTTTATTTCCCATTTATTAACAATTGTTTTGTAAAAACAATATTATTTGTGATACTGGTTTCATTTGTCATGTATGTTCTTTATTATTTTTTATGGTAATTATAATATGATCAGGGATAAATCATTCCTAAAAAATTATACATAATATAAATTTAATATATATTCATTATATAAGTGATTATTATAATCAATAATAGTTTGATAATGAAAAATAATTTACACTATTCATAGTTAAGGTAGGCCATACATACAAATGACTGTTTCAACATTCTGATGAAAGGAATAAAAAATGATAAATTTTATTTTAAAATTAATGATTAATTATTATGTCATATATATAACATATATGTTTCAATATATATCCAAATTAACACCTTTTTCAAAATAAAATAATAAACGTTTCATATTTCATCGTCGTGGAGGTAGTCCAGGCTTATGATGAAGTGGCCTTATCATTTTCCAAAATATTGGATGAATATAATTTTTATGTGTTATTATATTAATGTATGTATAATAATTTCATAATATATATATATATATATTAAATCTATAATTATATACATCCGTGAGAGGTGGTAACGGAAAACGAATTAAATTGGATTGTGAGGTGGTAGTCTACTGTATACACGAACGACCATTTTGTATCCCATTTAATAAATGATGTGATGGATATAGGTAATTAAATTAAGATAATAAGAACTCAATATATTTTGGACTTTTTTTATTTTATCAATGTTTATTTATATTTTATGTAGTTAATGTAATAAATAGAATAAAAACTCATGGTTAAGAACTATACCTCTTCTTTGGAAATCATATTTTGGTGAATTTATAAATCCTTTCTAGATATGTTTTATAAAATAAAAAATTCCCTAAATAACAATGAATAATTTATTTAACGGATTTTGGCAGGTATTTTATGAAAAAATGGATTTATATGTGTGAATATGATAGGAGAGTGGTTCTCTTTTATAGGGGAAGGACACACTTCAATTTTTTAAAAGTGATAAATTTTACTTATATTTTCCCCAAAAAATATAATATAGAGTCGGTAAATATAGAACTATTTGTGATATAATGTAGAAATATGGACATAAAATAGTAATTGCAATTGTATCTAGGTTATTTTATCCCATAACATTATAGTTTAGCCAACCGTAAACCCATATTAAACTCAACTACACTAATTTTTTTTTCTATTTTTACAATTAATTATGAATAAAATTAAAATGAAATCATTATAAAATATTAATTGTGATTTTTAGAAATATATATAATTTTTTTCCAAATTTAATTAAAGAAAGGGGCATAATTTAATTTATTGCTAGACCGGAAGACGTGAACAAAACAAGTGTTTTCGAATGGAAATTTTATCAAAATTATAAAAATTTTGTAATGTAAATATGAAAATATTGTTATTTTAAATTAACATAATTAGATTATTTGAAATTTTATTGATCAAAATTTTTATTTAATCCAATTATAATGAAAATGGTTTATTTTAAATTTATTAAATGAAAATGATTTTTTCAATAAAAATTAGTACTTTTTAACTATTCATTGAAAATATAATCATTATAGAAAGTTATAAACAA
Organism: Viscum album; assembly: GCA_963277665.1. Classification (NCBI taxonomy): domain Eukaryota; kingdom Viridiplantae; phylum Streptophyta; class Magnoliopsida; order Santalales; family Viscaceae; genus Viscum; species Viscum album. The sequence goes on from OY728157.1 coordinate 153,685,386, forward strand.
ATCAATCAATGATAAATTTTGAAGGATTATTTATAAAATTAAGAAATGATTTGAAAAAAATAATTAAAGGGAAAAAATACATTTAATGTTTTGTCACAAAATACAATGAAATAATTTTTTTGAAAAAAATTCTTTTTAAAAAAACATTCATTTTTTTAATTGTTTTATTATTATAATTTATAATTAATTGCTAACCAATAAATCTATTTAATATATGTGTAAAAATATAATTTAAATTATTTATTTTTTACTATTCATTCCCATCAATTAAACTGGTTGGAGATAAATGTCACATTAAACAATAATATTTTAATATTAAAATGTGATTAGTTTAAACACGGTGTATCATGTATCTCACCATATTAAAGAAATAAAATTTATTTAATATAGATTATATTAAAAAATCTTAGGATATTAATGTTTAACCACATGTATACCGTATTTTTAGGTTTGGGAGAAAGTTTTTTATACCCTTTGACCTCGTAAAAATAATCTTTACCCACTGAATTGGTGGGATATAATAGATCCACATATAATATTATCATAATCCATTATTATGTATGACATAAAACTATAGAGACATTTAACATATCATAATATTTTAAAACATTGAAAAATTATCCAATTTTCTAAAATATTTCATAATCTTAATTATAAAAAATCCATAGAATAAATAGATATAGTATCATTGGACCATATACTCATTGCGGAATAAGAAAAATTAATGTATTTTGGAATAGAAGAAAATAAATTAAAAAGATCACTAGAAAATTTCATATAGAAAATAACATTTTCAATTAAAAATCACATGTATGAAATATAAAAAATTATTTAATATTACGAGAAATATTTTATTTTAAAATAATCAGGGAAACATGTAATGTAATCTTAAAATAAAAAATAATTAATTATGTGAGGAAACCTATTCATGCAGTATACATTAAAACCAATATTTCATTCAAAACATTTGTAAATCGTATCTCATTCATAAAATGATAATAATATTCCATTTAAAAGTTTTTATATAAAGTAAAACATGTGTAAAAATTATTTTAATCAATGATTTTATAATGGTGACCACTTTATTTAATACAATTTATAAAACATGAATATGATATACAGAATATTTTGAACTAAATTGAGAAATAAAGTAAATTTTAATTAAAAAAGGTATTTCATAAATTTGAGTACATGGAGAGGAAAATGAAAGTAATTTTTTTACATTTAATAAATAAAAACAGGATAATAATAATAATAATATTTTTGATAGATATATATTCTCATATTACCATAAAAATTTTATACATAAAGAATCTCGATAAAAAGTGAGATTGTAATATAAAACTCTTACCACATTTGTAAATTTTAAAAATAAACCCATGATACAAATATATTCAACCTAAAAATTATATAATATGAATAACAATTTTATTATTTATATAATATCTAAAATGGGTGGTGTATACACCCCTTGAAATTAACACCTGAGGAAAATGGAATATGTCCCAATGACTAAAAATTTGGGATGAAAAACCATTTTCATGTTGGTATCTTTTGCGTCAAAGTCACATGGATAAAATAATTTGAATTATAGCATTATATATCATAAATTAATAATTTTCCATTTTAAAACATGTCAAATGTGTAGTATATAAAAAACATAAACATAAAGTGTTTCATAACATCAACCATTTCTCAACAAAACAATATTGATATGAACAACAGTTACCAAATATCCAAATTGATTTCAATGAATGATAAAATCATAGAAAAAAATATTGAACTTATTATAATTATATAAATTATCAATATAAAAAATTAGAATACAATATATGATCTATTTATAACATTTCAACACCCATTTATTAAATATTCTCTATTAATGTTGTCATTTCTGGTGATAATTATGTAATTTTTTAAGTATTCTTTGTTTCTAAAGATGTGGTTATTGAATTTTGTTATTTATTTCATAATATATATAAAATTATTAATATTATAAATATATTAGATATTAATTATCTATATATTTTAAATTATACAAAAAAGTAGAAGAAAAAATGTTTTACACTGTTCATGGAGATGATAGTCTATATGCACGCATGAATGATGTTTAAATTTTATAGTGAAAAGAATTTAAGGAATATAAATTATCTTTTATCATTAGATAATATTAATTAAATAATAGATTTAATATATAGTTATTATATCCTTCACTATAAAAAACTATTTGAGATGGTTATATAAAATTAATCACATGTCTTCGTGGAGGTTATAGCCCACACTTTTCTAATGAGTGACACATTCCTTTCTCATTTGATGGAAAGGTGGTCGAAAATGGTCTTAAAATAATCATAATAAAATTTCACTATATTAATGATACTTTATTCATTATTTTAGGTTAAATAAAATATATGTATATAATATATAAGAATAAATAATCCTTGAACAAGTTTGGAAGGATTATTACTTCTTTATTGAGAGACTTCCTTTGGATTACACCATAACAATTCATAGTGTGGTACTAATGAAATATAACGCGATATAAGATTAAGGTAAGGAATCTAAGAATTCATTATTGTGAGTATTGGTTGAAAAAGGGTTCTTAAATTTCATGAACAAGTGAAGGGTAACGGTACCTTTTTATAGGTGGAGAGTGTACACACAATGAATTACATTAAAGATTTATGAATTGTTTTCTAATCAAGATAAATGGTAAAAAATTTAAATCAATATAAATAAAAATAGAATTATTTTGAAATATTATAATATAAAATTATTTATACAGATTATTTTGTCATTTAAAATGTCAGTTTTTACATTAACCCCTTTGTTGTTCATTTCAAACTGAAATCATGACAACACATTTTCTAGAACTTAAGGGTCATAAATTAACAACTATGGTGACAAGTGGAACTGAAATGGTATTTTAATGATATTAATGACTATTTAGAATTCAAAATATCATCTTAATAGTTTTGTTAAATTTTTAAATCATTTAACATTAATTTATTTAACATATTACATCATTGAAGTCAGTATTGGTATTATTCAGTTATTTCAAATATAAATTCATCATGTTAACAATGAATTTTAAAATTAAATGTTTTTAATTTTAATTTAAAATTATTATTAATCATATAATTATTTTATTACTAAAATTCATCCAAAAATAAATTTCATTTTATTTTTCTATTGAAATTATTTACTATATTTTTCTTATTGCTTATAAAAGAATTCAGTCATCATTTCCTATGAATATATAAAAATTAGATCCCCAACTAAAATTGAAAATAAATAACCATAAAAAAAGTATTTATTTATGTTCAAAATGATCTTTTAGATTCATTCAGAACATATTTTTATCCCGATGAAATCAAATTATAGAATTTAATATCAAGAGAGTGACATTTTGTATTTATTATTTTCATAAAATAATTTAATTTTTATAGTCAGAGGACTTTTGAAAAATTAAATTTTTTTATATAATAGATTTTTTTGTATAATAAAACAAATAAAATACAATAAATTTAGGGTTTAGAGATATTTTAATTCATTTTTCTATTTTAAAGCTTGCTTCAGCCATACATAGGTGAAAAATATTTCTTATGGTAACTATTCATAATGAAAAAAAATCAAAGAGGCTTATTTTCAATATTTATACCTAATAATTCAAAATATGGAATAAATATTAAAAGTTTAAATTTATAGTATTCAAAAAATTAAAAATTAGTGTATATATTTTAAAAAAAATTTATAAAAAAATATTCTTAAGCTAAAATATGAGCTTATTGAAAAAATAAGGATTATTTATTTTTATAATGTAATTATATATATAATTAATAATTAAACAATAATTTTTTTTCATTGAGATAAAATTTAAATTTTAATATGACTATAAAATAAATTTACTTAATGAATTAAAATTTTAGTTTTACACAAATTTTATTTCTTTATTATTCATTAAAAAAAGAATTTTAAAAGTTTCCAAACAATAATATATGAGATAATATTCAAATTAATATTAAAAAATATTTTTTTTTTCTAAAATTAAATTTACTAAAATGGTAGTAATTAATAATATTTATCACATACAAAATGGAATAATAACTATCTTAGGAGAAAACATATTTTTGATGAATAAAATGAGTTTATTAAAAATTTAATACTTATTTTTTATGCATTAATCAACAAATTGTAATTATATATAACCTGTATACATATTTTTCATAATGTATGTATTCATATTCACACATCCAATTTAGGAGCTAGTTTATAATAGTAAAATTTAATTTACATTTTTCTGGGATATCAAAATTAAAATAATGTTTGGTGTTACATGTAATGCAAGTTATCATGAATATTAATGTTTTAATATAAATTTTCAGGGTTTTACATTTTTATCCTAAAATTAATTACAACTACAAAAATTTGATCTTCGTAATTAATGGTTGAATGTTTTAAAATACCAGTATTAAAATCTAACTTTGTACAAATGGCTAATAAAAAATAACTTGAAAATGGGATGTGGGAATCCTAAGGGTTACATAAATGAACACACAATAATTTTCTTATATATGGAGAAAATTAGTGAGAAGTGAAAATATAGATATGAAGGAGAAAAATATTTTCAAAATAGTAATGGACGGTGATAGAGAACAAGTTCATTATTATCTTATTGACACCAAAACTATATGTTATTTATGGGAGAAAGATAATATCAATTATTCATAAATTAGAATAAAAATGAAAACATATACATTTTCAGTTTGCTTTTTACATTTGTTAGGGAGTCCTTTTACCTTAGAATATGGTAAATTATACTGACATGATTTTTTCAAATCCATAAAAATAATTTCTTCTATTGGATATGTGTTTAAGTTAGTTTGCTCTTATTTTCATCTTATATTTCAATGTTGATTGAAAATTATTGATTTCTAATGCCTAAAGAAACAAAACAAAATCAGATCATATCATCTACAAAAAGATAAAAAGATATTCTTCATATAATTATTTAATTACTAAAAAAATATTTTGTACGTTCTAATATAAGAAATAGTAATTAATTTCATTTTAACAATTAATCCAAAAGATTTAAATAATTGTACAAAAATTTATACCTAATTATTTCATAAAATAGGTAAATTGAAAAACTATTCAAATAATCATTAAAAAGTAAAGAACATGAAAAAATTACAAAACATGTTTAATAAAGATCAAAAATAAACATAACATTAATCCCAAAATTCACAATGTATATCTTAATGTCACATACAAGACAGAAGAATACCCTTATAATATATTCGTGTAAAACATGCCAATAACGAAAACAACTATAAAAAATCAAAGAAAAACAATATATTATTCTTAATATTAACATATTAATTAGTCCTAAAATATAATCATAGGATATTAATTATATTCCATAATAAATGAAATAAAATTTATTGAAGTTAATATAAATCACATTTTTATCAAATCACGAATCAATTTATAGGTCACCAATACTATCCAATTTACATTAATTATATGAAAAGTTTATTTACACCAAAAATACATTATTATCTCAACATTAAGTATATACTAAGGGTTATATATCCTTAATCATGTTTTTTTATCTAAAAATACATTGTTACCACTAAATAATTTTCATTGTTATTGAAACCATTAAACATTTTCTTGAATATAATTCAACAAATACTATTTAAGAACAGCAATTTCATTTCTCATGATTATTATAACCATAATATCATTGATAAAATAATTCTAAAATATAATTACTAAATACAAGTACTTAAACGCTTAAATTATCGCACTTCAACAATTGGCATAAATAGACCCTTTGTTGGCCTAAGGGTTATCCCTTAGATATGGGTATCGACTCAGATAATTCCTAAATTTCCCAAAAATAAGACATTAAACTATAAATAGTAACATAATTTTAATTTACTACCCTCCATTAAAATATTTGTTTTTCCTTGGTAACTACATTCTCTTTCCCATTATTTTTAACTTTTAAAACATATTTCTATTCCTTTGATACATTTCAATTTATGTTTATTCCCACATTATCATCATGTTGAATGATAAATCTTTTTTCTTCTATGGTCTTCATGAAACTCCTTATTTATCTTATTTGGTTCATTCAAAATCTCACTTATGTTTAGGGTTTTAATCATATATCAATATACATGGTTAGGCAAAATAATAATATTTCATATTCTATATCCTATTTTATTTGGTTTCTCAGGAGGATAATCATTGCTTCATCTACCATAGTAAGTTTTAAAATAATTCTACATGGTTCAATTAATTTACTTAATCTAAGAAGAAACAGATTTGAAACAATAATCATATTGTTATTTCAAATAATACTAAAATTATTCATTGTATAAATAAATAATGAAACTATATTTTAAATATATGGCACCACATGTTCAACCTATTTTATGAATAATTACTATATATTTAAATAATTCATAATGGTTTATAAAAAAATGTGAATTAACCTAATCATATCTTATAAGAGTGTCTCATTATTTGTGTAATGTTTGACCACACATTGTGCAATGGTGGTGATTTATTTAATACCCAATACAATCATTTTAGAGTTATTTCCCATTGGTGTGCCTAATCAATAGCTTCATCCAGTTTGATGTTTCCAAGAATGGATCTATTTTCCAGGGAAACCACAATCATTTATCTTATATAATGTGTTACGTTCTTATATGTATAGCCTTATCCTATGGTTTACCTTTAATGTTTTATGATATTTATTTCTAAATAAACTACTATATGAATCCAATATAGGTTACCTAAACATTAAATATTTAAATAATTTATCTTTTTAAATTATTATAATAGACATATCAAAGTATTATATAACCCAAAAACATACATGCATAGTTTATTTGGAAACACAGATACATAAGAAACTAGTATATAATAGGTTTATTACATCTTCTATTATTTTATTATCACATTGAGAGCACCTTATTTTTAGAATAATTAAAACCATTCTTCATATTTTTTAAATATGGATACATTAAAAATGGTGACCTCATATGCACTATTTGTCTAAATAAGGGAGATATAAATCAATATTCATATGTAAGCCTATCATGGGAATAAGGGTTTGAGAACATGAGAATAAATTCTCAAAATCTTACCCAAAAATTTATAGTTCATAGTCATGACCCATGTAATAAATATTAGTTGTTCATAGTACCTAAATTATAAATGATTTGAAGAACATGAGCCATGAGAGAATTATATTGAATGATGTTCAAATCATAATAGAATGGCCTAAATTTTGGCATAATGAAAATTATAGAAATATTATGACATGAATACCCATTACCACATTAATCACATATTCTTTTGGACATAACCATCAGCATTACTTGTTTGGGATTGGGATAACCTCGCATGTACCCTATCTGGTCTTGGGCTAATGGCATGTAACAACATTATATATTGTTTCCTCTAATAATGTCAAATATGTATAATACTTACTCTACTCACTTCACATTACATTAATAAAGACACAATATATTTTCATAATAAATATATATATATATGAATGACTATTATAAATTATACATATATTCAATTATAATTAATAATAGTAACCACTATTTGAAATACTGATTCATTATTTAATATATTACCTTTATAATATTTTATTTTTATGTGAATTGAAATAAATAATATTTAAAATAAATTTTTAATATATATCAACACCATTTTTATTAATAATTGAATCAAAATAATAAAATGAATAAATTATACAATAAAATGTTATTTTCTCTTGAAAATAGTCTTTATTATATTTGTGTTTTTTTCAATGTTAAATTATGAATTTTTTGAATTTTTATTTTACAAATTTTTTTCATGATTGATTTAGAATAACAGTATAATATTAACAATAATTTTGATGATTTTTCATAACGGATTAATTTTCAAGTGAACATTGAAAATACAATAATTTTTAATGTTGACACATTCATGTAATAATTTAAAGTTATAAAAACAATGGATGTTTTTAAAACCATTTAATATAATATTATCTATGATAAAGTATAATAAATTAATTAAAAAATACTATGTTTGATTTATAAATCCGTGCTAACTTTTTATAAACTTATGTGGCATTTTAGTGAAAATTATTTTTTGATTAATTATTTATAACATGATGAAATGATGTTTTTAATTTCATTAATTGAAAAAGTATATTCTTGGAATTATAATAATTGGTTTATATTCATTGGAATCTATTGAACTAGTAATTATATATTAATCATAAATCGTTTATCTTAAAGTAGATGTTTTCCAAAAATGGGGTTTTCAATATTTCATGATATTGTGTTAAAATTAATTTCTACAACAATATGATTATTATTTGATAATTTGTATTTTATAGAGAATAATTTGGTTAAAATTAATAAATGTACCTAATCGTCATTTTATATATTAATGTTGATTACTATGTATAGAAATTAATTACCAACGTTAATGCTAATTTGTTTAAAAGGATAAAAAATGATAAAAATACTTAAATCCCTAATAAATTATCATAAAATGATTGTATAATAGGATTATTTATATTATCATTTCCCATATACCCAATTTTTCATCTTTTTATCCATTGATCAGTGAATAGTGTCCTAGAATTATTAAAAAATTATGTGTATATCCAAAAGATCCATTTTATTCTCTTATAAGAGGGTGCCAATGGCACTTTTAAATTATACAACTAAACATATAAATATTAATTGAATGTATGAAATTTTACTATCCCTATAATCATCACCCATAAATATAAGACCCCACTCCTTCATAGATAGCCTAATTTCATCATGTTTAAGGGGACTTTGAAGGGAAAGTCAGGTCTCAAAAGTTTCTATTATAGATTTCTTATCTTGTTATGATTAATATTAATATAATAATTAACTCATTACAATAATAATATTATTAATTAAGTATAATTAATATAATTATATATTTTTATAATAATTTTTCAACCCTTAGTTATTCATTTATACCCACTTTTAGAAATAAAGGAATAGAAATCATGTGTGGGAATGGACTATCATCTCTACAATGAATCATATTTCATCTTTCTTATAGTTTTTAACTATATAACAAAAATCCAAAAATCAAGTTTAATGTCATAGAATCTTGAAAATAGTATCATTGTTCTTATATTTGAGTGAAATTATTTACAAAGAAACACCTTCTTAACTCTAATCACAAATCATGTTAAAGATTTCTCATGTTTGGTTTTGTTAAACAACTCTATAGAACAAATATATAAAAATGAATATTTAATGGTCTTAAAATTTGTTTAATAAATACATATGGAACTTATAAATTTTAAAATATTCTATAAGATTTACACTAACATTATATAATAACGTTCTCTTACTCGTTCAATCATCGTAACACACTCTTCTTGAAGATATTTTTACCACCAACATGAGTAACGATGTATTGTTTATTTTGTGGATGATTATTGAATTTTTTGTTGTGGTAATGAAATAAAATAAAAATTTATTCAATTTTTTCAAATTTCTCTTGATAAATAAAATTTTAATTTAATGATGTTACTGTTATATCATCTTTTAATCGTTAAAATCACCAAAACATTCTCGCCTTTGATTTCATTATCAAAATGCATTAGGAAAAAACATTATAAAAGAAATTATAAAGTTATAAAAAATTTTATAACATCCATTAAATTACTTATTATGATATATTATTTATGAACTTTTTGATAATAATGAAAACAAACAAAAAAAATACATAAAAAGTCCAAAATGATCAAGATTTTTTCACACCAATTTTTTAAAATAGATGATAATTATTTAATATACATGAATTGAATATTTATGATTCAATTTGGTAAAATTATATATAAATGAATAAGGTTTATAAATATGAGTTTATGATAGTTGTTGTTGTGATATAATAATTTCAAGCACATTCCACTGAGAGGGAATAAAGGTAAGGGTATTTCATATAAACTTCTATTTTTTTAGTGTAGTTTTAATTATATGAAAAATATATAATTTACTGGGATTGAATACTATGCTCTTATGATTTGTAACAGAATCCATTATTTAATTTATAGTGTTTAAAAATATATTATTGTAATCATCTAATGAATTTTAAATAATAAAATTACCAAATCCATAAGGTGTTTTCATGACTCAAATCCTTCCCTATAGTCATAATAACATATTGTTTATCTGAAACCCATATCATTTATGGTCAGGTCTAACCTATGTTTATGTTATTATTTATTTCCACTTAATTTTATAGAGATATTCTATTTCACAACAAATCCTTCTTGTTACGAACAATGATGTGTCACCATCAAACCCGAAGCCCGACCCGGTCCGCGACAATGCCTAAAGATCATTACTTATTCTCATGGAGTGGAAACTAGTGTAGTGAATAAAAATAAACTATTTGAGAATGGTTTAGAGTAGGAAATACAGATAAGGAAACAAGAAAAATCAAAACAGACATGGAGTCTAAAAAATGTAAACTAAGAAATGAAACATACCTCAAGGGACCTTGTGATTCATCACGGAATATAAAACCACACTCACTCCAAGAGATAACCATGATAATAGAAACCTAAAATTGGATTATAATGTATGTGTGAGAACTAGGATGCTAAGTAGAAATTACTAATAGAAATGATGCACAATGCCTTTTCCTTTAAAAAGAAACTCAATCATGCTATTTTGAAAATAAGACATTAAAATAACGTTTTCATTTTTTTTGAAATCATATCAAAAGTTTTTTATTTTTAAGGAAATTATTACAATTCCACTATATTTTCTAAATTGATCCAAGCATTTTTTAACATTCATAAACAAAAGGTATATAGTTTTAGTTAAAAACCCAGATTTTTCATAGGATGAAATCATTTGGAAGAACTATAATGAAAATCAATTCACAAAAACCATTTAATAAATGAACACAATGGTAAATACCTATAGGTAACTAGCACAAGTGGGACCTGAGGAACCTCATACCTTAGTGAAATATGATAACGAAATTACAACCAACTATATTTTCATGCAGGGTCTACTGTTAGGGAACACACCAATTATCTAGTATTCTCCAATCATCAAAATGATTAGTTAGTGTTGTAATCGTCAATCCTGGTAAATGAAAATATTACAAACCACTTCTGAATCATGTAAGTACTAGTCTTAGTCTTTCCACCTAGTTTCCCATGTTTACCCATGTTCCCTATTTCAATTTTTGGTGAGGTTTTATAAATAAAACATAAATGAACATAATAATTTGAAAATCCAATATCCATTCAACATATCACCTCTGTTCTCACTCCTTAGATTTATAACCTTCAACATTAGAAACATATCACAAACCAAATTTTAACACATGAATCACATATATCAAACTAAGGGAATGACTCCAGAGGGGTTCTCTACATAGGCTAACAAATATTAATGTATCAACTAGGCATTATTGCTTTATAATGAATTTTATCATTTTATAAAACATTTTTTCTCAACACTATTAAGTTCCAAAAAACTTTTAAAATCACACTTTCACAACCAAGGAATCTTAGATATAAAACAAGATGAAAATCAAAATAAATATGGGGTTATCCTTCGATAAAAATCAGTAAGTTAATATAATTTTATAAGATAAATTGGACGAAAGGCCACACATATATGGAAATACCTGTTTCACGTTCAAAAAAACAAGGAAACCACTTTTCAAGAATCAATATCATTTTTATATATACCTATATATATATTGAATATAAATCTCATATAAAAGCTGGAGACATATATTTTTAATGAAAACCAATCAAAAATGGATCTTCTAATTAAATATCAAGCAGAGGGAACCAACCTCAAGGTGGAACTAAAAAAACATTCGACCATTCATGCTTTCTATCTAAAAACTCTCACCCCCACTAAGCATATGCACATTAAAATACATATAAGGGCGCCTATATTCTATGCACACAACCACATATCTATAAACATGTGCAAGGGTATCCATTAATATATTTTCATATGCATATAATAGTCTATACTCACCTATGTATGCTTTTAATATATCCACATGGGAACACCTAGACCAATACATGTATATAATCTTCCATGGATTACTATAGAGGTAACAGGGGAACCCACACATAAATATACATACCTATCAACATGCAGGTAATATTCTTTAGGCTTAGAAACTCAAAACCACAAATTAGGGATCACACTATTCACATATAATTTTTTAAATCAAAAGAACAAATTATGAAACACATAAAATATGGAAAAATAAAAATTTACACAAAAAACACTCTTTAACCTCAAACGCATCCCAAATCATATACAAACAAGGTGTTCATCTCTCTCAGATTTTTTGAAACCATTTTTATAATTTAACAAACAACCCAAAGAAACACCAAAAGGCGACACACAAAGAACATACCCCAAATAACATCTTTTGAATCAAATGCACACTAATTCCACACCAAAAAAAATTCAGCAATTAAATAATTTAATAAACCAATTTCACAGGTTATAAAAGACCAAAAAATAATACCAAATGAGTTTACATCAAAACACATCCCATTTCACCTAGACATGCCACATAAAAATCAATCACACGTTAATATTTTACAAAAAACATTCACACCAAATATATGAATAAAAGCACATGAACAAAATTAAGAAATCAAATAAACTCATAAATTAATATTAATAGATGAAACCAAAAACCATGATGTCAAAATACCAAAAATTGTTATGAATTCTCCAATTGCGCACAAATCTCACTACTCCGAAATAAATTGAACCCCTAATCCTCAAGATTGAAAAAAATACTCATGATTAAGACTCTAACAAGATCCCCATACCCACTGGAAAACTAAAAAATCCCAAAAAGAGAAGCCAACACCTTAACTGGAGAGAGCATGTGAACTGTGGAAGAATTCTCCAGCAATGGGGTCGTCCAAGTGGTGAGGGTGGTATGAGGATGGTCAGGTAGCATGAGGGAATCCCCGAAAATGCGATGGGGTCTGGGACATTGTGAGGGGTTCACGCAAGGTGGGACGATGTAACGAGGTTCCCAGAAAGGTGGTAGGCTAGCGGCAACACCAGAGAGGGAACTAACCAGGGAGGTTCAGTGCAAAGGTGGCTCTTACCAGATGCACGCAACTGGATTTCGGGGTATGGGGAAGGAATATGACTTCATTTGGGAGAGGGGGGAAGACCAATCTATAACCCAACAAAAAAAATAACAAATAAAAACATATCAATACTAATAAACATATTGATAATAATAATAAAAACATTAATAATAATAAAAATAGAAACAAAAATTTAATATCAATGTCAAAAACAATAATAAAAAATATTATAATAATATTATTATTTTTCATAATAATAATTTTATTATTAAAATTGTAAAAATAAGTCATTAAATGTAATTTTTTATTATTTTATTTTACTCTCATTTTATAATTCATTTTATTTTAATTATTTATTTGGAACTTCAGGTAGGCCACACAGTGACATGGTTGAATCCACATGGTTTCAAAACCATGCTCTACACATTCATCAGTGGAGTCTAGGCCACGAAAAACAAATTTAAAAAATCATAAAATTTTAACCAGACATAAATTCAAACCTCGACAAGATTATCATGAAACATCAATACCATCCCACCCTACTCCCATGCAGAATAACTGATACCCGACCCAGACCAAGACCACAGATATATTAAACCCTGTGTGTCACACATGATCCTTGAGGAATATATTGTTGTATTGAAATGAAATTTTACCATGAATAATTATCATCAAATTTAAATTTACGTTTTATCCATATCTAAATGTTATCTTCTCTCTATTGTTCTCAAATACATTGTAAACACTAATTTTTTATCTATAATTTTTATCATAGTCCCCTTTTTTTAATCATTGTATTAAAATCACTTGAAATATGTCAGTTGTCAATAATTGTATTTTCAAATATTTCAGTAGATTTTTATATCTATGATCATATATTTTTCATTTATTCATTGATTTTTTACATATTATTTATTTAATTTAAATGAATATTTATTTAAATTTGTTTTAAAATAAATGTTTTAGGATATATCCTCTTTATTTTACAAAAATTATTTTTTTGATTATGACCTGAAAATATTACATTCTAATGATGAATTAAGAAACACATTTTATGAAAATTATTTTTTTATGATTTTTCATTCATTTTAAATGGAATATTTTCCAATAATATAATGTTTCATAAATCATTAGATAAAAAATATTTTGGGGTGATATATTTTGGTATAAAATTTTCATGTTTCATTCATTTTATGATACTAGTTGGAAATTTAATGAAAACCAGTTTGTTCACTAGAATTATTCATGAAAAGATAAATTATTTGGATTTAATTGTTATCCCTGTATGTGGATGATATAAGGTGGGGTCATATATATATCTATTCAATGTATTGGTTATGGTTTTATATCTCATAAGATAATGATGTGCGGATGTACCTGGATTTATGCACAAAACAAAAGGGTGGAAATTCATAGATTTGTTCAACTAATTAATTGGTGGACATACAAGTATTTGTTAACAATGTTTTCATTTGATTTTTTTTACCACTACTTCTATAAAATGTTACTTATACTCAAAATATCTTAAAGGTTAATGACATTACATACTCTAAAGACATTTCACTTCCTTGTTTATAGATTTCATGGCCATTTAATGTTTTTATGATATTTTATATAACCATTATTTTTAAATATGATCATATGACATGATCATTATTTCTATGTCATGTTTTACGATTTTCACTTATGATATCAATATATTTCTATATGATATTTACCCTTAAATAATTATTATTTCATATTTAATATCTTACCGTTATGACTAACTATTATTTCTCCTTTACTGAGAAATTTTAATTTCCCATTATTATCTTCCCACTCCCTAGGTTATGATAATAATTATTTCATGTGAGGTATCTATTTAAACACCCCGAAAATATAAACTAGGTACATTGTATTCGATAATGTGTATGACATGGAAAATCAAAAATATAAGGGTATATAGTAACTATTTAATTTGTAATATTTTTAATATTTCAAAATAATTCAATATAATTTATATCTTGAAATTAATGTGTCACTGAGTTGGCATACATCACACAAAACATCAAGTTTCTTCAATATCCTGCATTACTTGAACGATTAAGTTTTACCAAACAATAATATATTATTAATATATTTTTATTTAATATAATAATATATTACCTAGATTTTAGATTAGTGGTTATGTATAGGATTGACTGACTTATATTGATAAATAGTTTACAAAAATATGAAATAAATTATTATGTCACAAATTAAAAAGAAGTGAATATATGAACTAGTTGAATATAAAGGGAATGTGTTTATATATATGAATGTATATGATTACAATGAATTTGTATCGTAATAAATTAAATTAATTACAATAAGTGGGTGATATTAATATATATTATATATTCCATCAAATAGTTTGTTATTCATTAAATATATTTGATAGGTATGAGATAATGACAATCTCAATATTACACATAAAACCCTAAATTTTTAATAAGGCACATTTAACACATTTTAATAAGAACATATTTTATTTATTATTTTGGAACATTTATAAATTTTACATGTCAATAAACATAAAAATTGTGATTAGAAAATTATAATTAGGGTAGGGTGATTTTTTGATATTTTTCTGTGAAGTTTCAAATTTCGATTAATAGTGAAAAAAGGCTTAATTTTAAATCAAAACTACTTTTTCATATAATTTATTAATAAAGATAAATTGTTATTTTAATAGTTTTAATGTTTTATAAGATATATTTTTTTAATTATTACATTTTAGGTGATTTTAATTAATTAAATTGGGGAATTAATAAAAAAATAAAGAAATTTTTTGATCAATTTTAATTTGAAAACTTGTATTGTCATCCCTCCTACAAGATTAAAATTAAGTTAATTTATGCCACTTATGTTGTTCTAAATTGGAAATATTGATTGAATAATTCGAATTGGAATAATTTAAAACTTATATTAAGGTCAAATTACTTTTTCAGAAACAATATTTGTTAATATGATCTAAATTAATTACAATGATTAAGAGAAAAATTAGCTTAACAAGGGACTAAAAATTAATCTTAAGAGCCAAAAGGATTTAGAAAATCATATGAAATAAATTTTAGGGCCATATTAAGACCCTAAACTAAATTTTATATAATTTTTCCCAGTATGGGATCCAATTTCACTGAAAATAACATTGGTGGAAGTATTTTTTCCAAAATACACAAGAGTGTCGCTCCTCCATTATAAGAAGGCACTCAAGCCTCTGCTTCCTCACACATCTCGAGACCCTCGAAATTGATTAATATATACCAAAATATGTTCTAAATATCCCTTCTATAACCGTATAATCCTCAACTAGGTCATAAATCCTTCCAAGGAATCTCTTCTGTTAAAACCAAAAGGAGTTACCCTAACAAGAAGTAACATCCATCCTAAGGCATTTGATATTGTTTCTTTTTCCACACTATAATGTATCCATATACCACAATTATATTAAAAACATAGTATACTCGATGAAATTATTTTTTATTTTAAATGTTGGATGTACAATTACTCACACTTTTATATAATTGGTAATGAACATACTTTTCTATTGAACGATGAACCACCGCCTCAAAAATCGATGTCGTTCATTTTTCATTTAATAGATCTCTTGGTTGGGAAAAATAATGAAAAAAAATTATATATACTAATTATAATATTTTTAATGAATTTATGATTTTATAATTCTTTTATTAAATAGAACATTATTATTTAATTTTTTTGTAAATACAATTACATCGTTTGTTGATGTGTGGACTACTGCCCACCAAAAGCGATGTGACTTACTTATAGTATACATGAATCAGACAAAGGACGGTTTTAATAAAACTACTATTTTATATGAAACATATATGACCATTTAGTCATATTATACATATATATCATTTAATTCTCAATATTTTATAATGTAAATAATTGAATGCAGTGTTCATGCGTATTTATGATGTACCATCTCAATGAATTTTGCATTCCATTTATTATCTCCTAATGTTAAATATTATTATAAATACATATATAATGAATATATATTATATTAAAACGTTGATTAAAATATATATATAATCAATCCATGGTTTTAAAAATAATTAACATTTTAAATCATACTCGACAAATTCATCAAATAACACCTGAAATTGTGAAAATAATGAATGATTTTCATCAAACGAGTAATGAGATTTTATAAGGAGATAATATATGATATTATAATTGTTATTATGGTGTTATAATATATTAAGAACACTATTAAATCGATTTTAAAAATAATTAATTTTATTTTAACTCAAAAGGGGATGCATGGTAATGGATTTCTTCCCAATTTAAATTCCATTAAGACTTAATTTTTTGTTTCGCACCATGTTTCTTTTATATAGTTCTCTTGGAAATGTTATATGATTAATGTACTTATTATAAATATATTATAAGTTACATTTAATGTTACTCCTTTATTTATATTATATTTTAAATGTTTCAATGTTCTGATGGGACACTTTTTTTTATTCAAAGATTATTCACCTTGAGAACATATATAATGATTATCTTTGTAGTCTGACTTCCTTTTGCGATTATTAACAATCACCTAAAATAATAACATTATTTTTATAGATCCAAATTTAATATATATATATATTGTTAATACTGATAATATTTCATATTATATCATTATTCATTCATTATTAATGACATTTTGAGTTTCAATTTGAATTATTTCATATATGGGTATTTGAGACTAATGTTATAAAGTAGAAAACTATTTCATAACCCAACTTATTTTCATTGGTCTATAAGTATACCACATTATTGTTAATATTACATTGTTATTTATATAGTTACATTGAATATATTTTGATGTATTTCAACTTGTTTATGTGAATTTACAATTGATACACATAATCAACTAACAGATAGATTCTCACATCATCTTAAAAATATATCAAAGGGTTTACTAAAAAACTCATTTTATTTGGGATATTTTACACATAAATATTCCTTAGAGGAATTTATTTGATAATTTTCTAATAAACCCTTTCATTTTATTCTTATCCATTTTTATGATCTTCATCCTGAAATTGAACAATTTTTCCACTCATTGGTACTAAAATTGGTTTAGAAATTATTATTAAGAAATACCAACATTATTTTTCTATATAGTCAGAGAACCCATTTTATTAATAAAAATCCTATTTTATAAAAATTATTTCAATTTTATTTTACTAGAATTGAAAATTATTTATTAATAAAATTACCTATTTTTTGTATTAGCAATTATTTCAAAGGAATCTTCGATTCTCCTTTCAAACAAGGCATTTTTTGAATCATTTTTATCATACGAAAAGAATTTTATTTTTTCCTTGTAAGACATGTATTGATTTATGCAAATTCATTTCATTTACTCTAACCCTTTCATACATTAAATAATATTCTTCTTAAAATAAAATGTTTTCAAAAGATATTTTCAATGTTATCTATTTTCAAAACTGTTTTTCAATGTAAAAGTGTATTTTCGTCAAGATTGTTTTTAAACGATCTTTTATAGTATTTATGTTCATTGAGAACAAAAACTGTTATATTTTTTCTTCATATTTGATATTTTGTATTAATACCAACCATATTTTCCCTATATATGGTTTATGAATGATTCTTCCATTGATAATATTAAAATTCAATTCCATGATTTCATTGTTAGTTCCCTAGAAATATTCAATTTCCAATGATTTTTAAAAATTCAATTTCCTCTGATTATCCATATCATTTGTCATGGATATGATCATTTCCTAAGTTGTATACCATTTTTCATTTAGCGTTTACTTTGAATGTTATTTGAATGCTTGGGAAATTATAGATAAATATGTATCATTTCATCAAAATGATATTTTATAAGTCATATTAGTTATTTGATATGAGAAATTAATTAGACATGCAGTGATGGGTGGGGAATATACATTATATATCCCCATGATGCATCAAAATGTTATCAAGAGACAAATTATTTGTGCTAATTAAATCCGTGTCTTGCTGTTGTTTTAAACCTTCTTATGAAAGGTTTTTATGGTATAGGTTTTCATGTTAATCATACATGACATCAAATAATAATTAATTTCCATCATTTTGACTATGTAATTAGTTATCAAAGATATTTTTCATCAAAATGATTATAAATTCATTACATTATTAGTTAATTAATTAAATAAAATATGATTTTAGTTTCTCACAATTCAATATTGATTTTTCCTTATATAGTTATTTGAATGGAATGTGTATTCAATTATTTACCTTTCATATTTTTTACAGAAAACCACCTCGGTTTATCAATTATATGTCATGTGTCTTCAATTACCACATTTACATTATTATTATTATCAATGACTCAGAATTTCTTTTGTTGTACATACCCTTAGGGATAATTTGATCTAACCCTTATTATCAATCCTCTCCCTATGATTCTCTAAAGAGTTATAAGAAGGATATAATAGGATACTCGTGAAAGAATTAAGTAATGATTATCCTCAAAGAAAAAAACATGTTGTAATTAGTGTATTCATTTGTAATAAATGATCCATGTATGAATATGGTTTCCCCAGACTACTGAACTCTTTATTCATTCATGATTTGATTCCTTGTAATCAATTCAATGTAGGGGTAGTTGAAATGTGATTTCGGATTTCTAGGGTCGAGTCGCTACATCAAAAAAAATTTATAGAGTATCACATTTATGATGAAAGATTCCCAATTATAGTAAATTAAGATTTTATATATCTCGTTACATATAAACTAAACATTATGGTTATATTTATTTGATTATTGTGAGATATAACATTAAATTCATTTTATTATTGTACTATTTTTGTTAATTTTCTATTAGATCACTAAACTCTACATGAATGATGAAATAGTTATTTTAGATATTAGTTTAGATATTTTTTGAGAATAGTTTAGTTAAATTTCGAAAATTCATTAGAGATCCCTAATAAAAACCCAAGGGATGACTATAAGTAAACAATAATATCCTGAAATACTTGTAAAGTCTTGATTATGTATATTTCCTTGAAAATAAAACCACATTTGGAAGATGGAATGTGGATTTATGATTTTTCATAGTTTTATCGGGGGTAATAACCCCAAAGTCGGTTTGTGGACTATTAACTAAACCATGACATATTTCTTGTAATATATGACTTCTTGAACACCTATATTGACATTTCATGGGCTATTATTTGTTTTATATAACACTCTCTAGGAATAATTTAGAATGACTAATTTCTAGGTTATATTATGATATTGTGTTAATATGTATGATAAAATCCAATATAATGTTTAACCATGAATTATTTAAGTTAAAATAATGAATTCATTAGAAGACATGAAGATATGATTCAAGGGGTTTTTATGTTAAAACACCACTATTTTCAATGAATATGATAATCTACAATGATTTAAATTTTATTCACTTTTTAAAAATCATTTTTTGTTTTGAAATTTTGGGAACTAAATAGAACTCAATAAAAAATGGTTGTGAGGGATAATGTGATGAATATCTGAAAGAAAATACTAATGAAATGTGGGATGGATTAAAAAATGAATCTAGTACACACCAAACTATATTATTTTGTGAAAAATAATGTGAAACACATTTTCTCCAAAAATCACAAAGGAATGAGAATCTTACTATCAAATCATTATTGGGAAAATATACACCGTATTTTAGGGGATATTCAAATAGACTTATTATTGATTAATAGATCAATGTGATAGAGATGATATTTTCTATCCTCCAGTGATTTTATAGAATAATAGTCATTTAACCTATTTATCATTTAGAATAAAATTGTATTTAATAGTGTTGTCTAGTTTAGAATATTATCGAAAAGTAAGAACTAGTCTTTATGGCCTACATGGAGTTCAAAAACATATTATTCATCAACAAAAGTTCTCAATGATTTCGTAAAAATCATGAGGAAGAATTCAAATTACTAAAAAATGGTGTATGAGTCTTTGTCACTTATGAATAAAACATCATTAGGATTTCAAAATACGACTCTAGTTATATCCCTTAATCTATAAAAAATATCAACATATGCTTTGGTTTAATAAAACCATGTCTTTGAAGGTTGTTAACCATAAGAGACATTGAAAGCTATGGGGTTATTAAATGATGTTCTCAAATGGTGGATATTTAAATCAATAATTATATTTATTATAGGTATAAGATAGTTTATTTGGTGGTTTCATGTAATATCTATTGTTAAAACAGAAGGGTGAATAAAATTCAAACTACATATGCATAAAAAATATGAGAGGAAGAACAATAGATTTTTCCTCCAAGAATGTTGGATGTTTTTTTTTATTTTGTAGGAAATGAAATATTTTTTAAAACAATACAAATAGTGACATGAATAGAATTAAAAAAATGGAGTAAAATATTTACCTGACCATTATGCCCAAAAAATTTCAATTATTTATGTGTAAGGTGTTTGGTAACTATGAAAATCACTACACTGACCCCCTGAGTTGTTGAAAAGAATGGGCCCCAATAACCTCCTAAAATATGGTGGAATGGAAAATCTTATTTCAGCAACTCTAATGAGGTGGATCATGAATATTATATTGTTCTAGGTTCAGTTATTCATCACTGTGTTTTTTCAAATTTCTTATATAATTTATTTCGTCACCGACTACCTGCTAAGAACATATTTGGTGGAACCATTGTTATATCCCTAGTATATGAAACCATTTTAAGGGTTATAGGATTAAGATTCAAGAAATTGTTATTAATCCTTCAACTAATGGTATTTAATGTGATTTTGGACAATGAAATTATATCGTTATATTTATCACATATAAAATTTTATGAAAAAAACTAACATTTCATAGAAACTTTTCATAGTCTATCAATGAACAGATGATTATTAAAGGTATATACATGGAAATTATATAATGATGGTTTAAAAAATGAATAATGATATCAATGTGGCTCTAATTCTTAAAAAATGATTGATATTAACCATAATATTATTTAACGGAAAATTATATGTTACCCAATTTATATGGTTGATATAATTTTGGAAATTATACCCGTAGTCACCTTGATAAATTGTATTCCATTATATTTATTAATTGATAAGAAAAAATTAATATTTCAAGGACATAATTTATATAAGGGGTGGTATGTAACTTCTTAATATTTTAACATATTGTTTCCTCTAATTAAATAAAATATGTTTGATATATTTCTCTACACACAACATCACACATAATAAATAAAATATAAATTCATATATAATATAAATATGTACCAATGAGAATTAAAAACATTCCATCAGCCTAATTGGATTGGTTAATATTTTAATAACTTATGAAATATTTATAGAGATAAAATAAATAATAAAAAAAGTTTTTGTAAAATTAAATTTGTGTAGTTATATAGTTTATAGGATGATTTATGGTTTAAAATATAACCTTTGTAAAATAGTATTTTATGTTAATTGAATTTATTATAGATATAATATATTTTTAATATGTTTTAGAACTCATTAAATTTATAATTTTAATTAAATAAGAATAATAATAGTTATTATTTAAAAAATTTATTTTTCTATTAAATATTTTACGTCCCACTGAGTTCACCATGTGAATGGTAACCGGAACAGTCATCGATAAGGCCTCAAGAACTCATCCACGTATAAAAACGTATTTTGAATAGAAAATAGGGTCTAAAGGATATAGAGTGCTGATAATATTTGATTTGGATATATAATAATTAAAATAAAAGCATAAATAATGGAAATAAAATATAATAATAATATATATTCCATAAAGAATATATATCTTGGCTAGAAGAAAATACGAACAATAAAAGAACATTATGATTTATTATTAAAATAGTAAACAGACATTATATAATACCTTAAATAGGACTACACTGAAAAAATAATAAGTAAATAAATTTTCAAAATACTTTAGGTAGCCCGTGTACATGCTCTATCCCTATTTCTAATGTCAAGTCCATGTCTATAGTAAGAAAAAAATAATGAAACATAATCCATGATCCTGAACTACAACCATGAGTTCTATCCATGTACCCAATAGTGTCTAGAATCGGGTGTGAGTAAGGCTCAGTAGGCCA
Source organism: Viscum album (assembly GCA_963277665.1). Lineage (NCBI taxonomy): Eukaryota > Viridiplantae > Streptophyta > Magnoliopsida > Santalales > Viscaceae > Viscum > Viscum album. The sequence continues at coordinate 153,708,704 of OY728157.1, forward strand.
CCACCAACAATGTCTAATTAATATATAGTCAGTGAATATAAAATAAAATAGTTCGGATGTATAATAATCAAATGTAAAGAAACAATGTTAATATAACGAAGTTGTGATTTGGTTCTTAATGGGACACCTGGTAAACAATACCTACTTTTTCATAAGCTATATATCTTTTAGTATAGAAACAATAAAGTAGAGATAGGGCCCATGGATATAAGCACAGAGTTAATATATAAAACTAATAATGTGGGATCCAAGGACAAACAATGGAATAAAAAATTTTGATTATGATCACACCAGGTAATATGTCTAAATAAAAGGGTCATCAATCCCTGAATCGAATCCACGGGTACATGGAGTGTCATTTCCACCAATCTTAATATAGTTTAATAAGGAACAATATATCCAATAACGAGGAACTCCAAGCATGAAATTTTCCAAAAAAATTATTTGGAATTAAAGGTTCATTAAATAAGAACTCAATCCCCCATAATTATTATATGATTAGTATAATAATTTACGAAAATTAAATAAAAAATATAGCTTCACATGTATAATAATAATAATAATCAATTTATGAAAGGATGAATTCCATGTACACTAACCCAAAAAAACAATATGTAATGTCATGTAAAATAATTCAATAAAAATATATTTAATGTTTTTTGATAAAAATCACTCAAAAAATTAAAGTCCATGTCCACTGTCTCTTAAAAATTTATAAATAATCATAAAAAAACTGAAAAATTCCATGGGAAATCGCAATCATCGGGATTAAATATATTACATTATCTTTTCACTTACAAGTCAAAATATTATAAAATTACTTTTAATAATATTGATATGTGGGAATAGTAATTTATTTCCCTTAAATAAACCCTTTATTATGTTAGTAATTTCATTTTCATATAAGGAAATCAAACATAAGAGGGTGTTTCATTTTATAGTAAAAAAATGGTTGAAGAAATAAAATTATAGAAAACTCAAATCTCACTTACCTTATTTTTCCCATTGTAATATCATAATTTTACACATGTAAGGTAATTATACATTCCCTATTACAATTAAATAAATTTAATCATCATCATTTAATATAATATTATTTTTTATTTCAAACATCCACACCTAAATGGGGTTTTGGTAAAATACATGAAATAGACAATGAGGTAAATAATAGTACGCACTAAAGTGGGTGTTCCAAGATGAGGTCACATACCTTCATCCATGTTAATGAGTCGATGTAGGGTCTAGGTCATGATCTAGACAATTAATTTAAGGTGTTTCAAGTTATAGGAGAAATTCGTGGAAGGTAGGGCATTAAACATGATGGAAAAAGTTATATTTGTAATAATAATAAGATAAAATCAATAGAATCCCAACCACATACAAAGGGAGAATTAATCATCCATTATGGACCATATAATTGGTATGGAATGAGAGAGAACAAAGAATTGGTCCAACACCATAAAAATAGTAAATATTATCTCACATGGAAATAACATCTAATATAGTGAGAGATCCCAATAAAATAAACAAGTGGACTCATAGACCTACCTATTGAGATCAAATGTGGATGACAAAATTTGTTTTTTATATTTAATTAGGGATATCTCAACAATAAGAGGAAGAGGAAGTCATATCCCATATGCGGAGCTACTATGTGTGAAAAGGGACCAATAATGGTGGATTTTGGTTAAGAGAAGGATATGAAGAAACGATCTTTTCCATCCTTTTTAAAGGGGAATTCAATTTGGATACATTGTTTTTCTAATTTTTTTCTTGCAATGTAGGCCCGATCTTCTAAGCCTTATGGCCTCACATGACACGGAATATAGTTAGAAAAATAATTCATGTACTTTTTGGGTGTCATATACAAATCCTTAACCACTTGCATGACTAGACACGCGATTTGACAAACCATGCACAACCTGCATAATTTACCTTTTCAATCCTATTGATTTTTATACACAACAATTCACACTAGCCATGTGACAACAATGCATGTCCCACTATTTTACAGAAAAACTAGGTTTTTAAGCCCGATGATTCATAAAAAAATCCATACTCCGTAGACACATCTCATGTTTTAAACCCAGTAAAAAAACACTTTTATGTGAATCCTCTCTCAGAATTTCAGTTTGAGGATCTTTTTATGATTTATACCATCCATTAAATGAAAATTCTTTTCGTTTGAATTTCCATACTCTTGTACTGAAAAGATCATACAAAAATAGTTTTCATTTTATTAATGTTTTTATTGAAATGTTAAATTATCAAATTTTAGATTTATAAATTGACAAAATTGATTAATGTTTTTGTATTTAGAATAATAAAATTATATTTTGACATCTATTTTTGATTTTTGAAAAATGAATAATTTTTGTATGAATAGAAAAAATTATAAATTTATTAATGTTGTAATTTATAGGACATTATTTGATTATATGAATACATTTTAATTTTAGGAAAATTTTATATATAATGTTTTATATTATAATTTATAATAAATAATATCAACATACTATGTCGGATTTATAATCCAATACTCAATATTTTGATTTTTTTGGTATTTTAATAAAATCTATTATTTGATTGTATTTTTATTAATTATAAAATAATGATATAAAACTTTTCTATATTTTATTTTTAAATAAATATTTTTTAAATATTTTAATTATTTTAATTTCATGGGAATCAATTTAATGTATAATTGTTTCATAATCATAAATCATTTTTCAATAAAAGACATATTCTAAATATGGGGTTTTGAATGTATATTTGCATGTGTTGAAAAAAATATCCATAAAAATTATATTTTTATTTGATAAATTAGATTTCATTTTTATAATGAGAATATATAATTTAGAAAAAAAGACTTTTAATTTTATTAATAATGTTAATAAATAAAGTTTAAATTTAATTACTAATGTAAAAGTTATGTTTGTGTAAAATTTTAAAATAAAAAAAGCTATAAATATATCTTAAATATATATATGTATATAGATGAATGTATTAATAAATTTTGTATTTTGACACTTCACCAGAAAATCAATTATTTTAAAAAATACACTAAAACAATCAAAATATAATAAAATTACTCCAAATATAAAAATTTTGTGATTTTTTTCAAATCATATTTTGAAAATTTTTGTAATTTAAACATTAAATAGAAACCTAAATGAAGTGAATACTATTATTTTAGCATCCCGTATCTTGAACTAAGAAAATTTTCAAAAGGAATTTGAATTTTCCATTGGTGGCTGGGATAAATTTTAATATTATAATCCAAAAGTAGTATTGAGAGTTAGAATACTAAAATTTGTGGTTTTTAGATAGGGTTTAAGATATGAGAGGTTCCTTTTGTGTGTGGAAATATATTTAGAATCACTAAGTTTTAGATTAATGGTTTTGGAATGAAAAGGTGAGGTGCATGAGTAAAAGATGGTTAATTACAATAATAAACCCAAATCATTCGACCTTGTATAGTTTTACTCTAGTTTTTCAAGCTCTGAACATGAAAAAATATGATCAAGTGATAAATAGAACAGGATTATATAAGTGAATCACATATACTTTACATGGTTTGTCAAACTGTGAACCCATTTCAAGAGGGGTAAATGACAATTTTTACCTTGAATTATTTATACCTAAATCCACACATATGAATTCCTTTTCATACAAAACAACAATATGAGGTGGATCTCTCCTCCTCATTATTATATAGTAAAATTACTCTTAGTAAAACTTGAAATAAAATGTTCTCTATCAGGTTGGATGATCGACGATATGTCTAAAAGTCCAGTTATTTATTTTCTTTGTTTTCATCATGGTTTTGGATGATATTTCCATACAGTATAATTTCCCTATTTGTATGATGTTTTTCTAATACTTTGATTTTAATCCTTCCAACCAAAATCTATGGCCAATATTGGACTAGTGAATAATCCTTTCTATAAAGTAGGTGGTCAAGGTTTTTTTTTAAAAAATCATAGTTTTTTTATATAGTGGACCACTATTCTGTGTAAAAAACATTCAATATGACTATAAAAGAATTTAAAGTTAAACAAATAATTATTAGTTCTTTGATTTTTTAGTTAATATAAACAAATTTAAATCATCATATGTTTTCTACCACCATAAGAACCTCCCATTATGATTTTTTTTAATATTTATGTGAATTATCTACCATTTTATGAAATTGAACAACACATGATGTGTGTTTTATTGGATCTTATAAATGTTATGGTTTAAATGTATTTAGTGGAATAAAATTATCCCATTATAGTTCCCTATATTTAATGTATGTAATTAAATTACTTTTTAATGTGTGATGACTGGTCTTCATAAATTAAATGAATAATATTGTTTAAATGAATGGTTAATAAAATGAATATTTTCCTTATCCTTTATTATATTATAATTTTTAATTTTGATAAAAATGATCTACATGAGATGCATGTATCTTGTTATTAAATTTCATTAATCGGGGCTATGAGTCCCTTTAAACCATCAATGGTTGACTGATTCGGTTTGAAACAACCCTTAGGGTTCATTATTATAATTGTTTTATATGTTCATGCCTTCAATAGGTATCCTAAAACACTCATAAGATGTATTCGGTTTATTACAACTTATAAAATGATGAAATTATGTTTAATGTCTAATAAAAAGATAATGGGTAGATTATGTGCCCCATCGATTATACTTACCATAAACTATGACCCCTATTATGTTATATATATTTATATATTTAAAATCAATGTTTTATGAGAGTAACCTTTTTCGTTTTCCTTGTTTTATTATTATAGTCTAATAAATAGAAGACTAAGAATGTGATAAATCATGGAAAATAGATTGTCTCATGGAATTTCCACCCATGAATTGGGGGAAGATTATGTTGTTAAGAATGGGAATTTTGTTCATGATTTAATTGTTTTAGTTGATTATATTTTTTAACTTTAGTGACTTATCTTATTTTTAAATTGTTCATTAATTATGGTATTTACCACTTTCCATGATATTCCAAGAGAGGAGGTTTTTTCATGCATCATTTCAGGAACATAGGATTCACATGTCGTTAGAATTATTATCAATATACTATGATTATGTGATTATGTTTCGTGTTTATTTATAAAAAGGACTGTGTGATTATTTAAAATGATTATTTGTATTCAATGTTGTGAAATTATCTATAATTCTTATCTCTATATCACGATTCTATGGGTATTTAAATCTTTACCAATAATTTCTTCTAATGTGATATCCTTCATTGTTATGATTATTATGTAAGGCTGGTCAAATAATGGTTCTATATAAACCTATGTGGATTTTTTATACATAGCTTTATGATTAAACTCTACATAACTAAACTGATTAATAAATGAATTAAATAAATTTAAGATTGTTTTTTATAATTGAAAGGAATACATTTTTTTAGATATTTAATGTCATTGGTTATAAAAATGAACTAATTTGTGTATCAATTATAATATATAATTCTTAATACCATTATATATACATTATGTGAATAATTTTAACTTAGTCCTATTATATATCTTACTCATCCATTATATATGTTTTTTACATTAAAATCTGATGAGATAACCCTGTTGAGGGTGTTTTAAGGTAATAATAAATATGACTGTAAATTGGTTTAGCGTAAATTGGACTCCAATTGTAATTTATAAAGCATTGACTCTATATATTAGGAATGTATTCCCATAAAACTGAATCCAAGTTAGTATTACAGAACCATCATAGGTCTCCTTTATCCTTGCATGTGTAGCAAAAAACCCTATAAGGGTATATATGTCCTAAATGATATGTGTATTTTAAGTGTCCTAGGCTACTTAAATATTGTTACATTAAATATTTTGGTGGAATATTCCATAATCCATCCACATTAAATGATAACAGTTCTTTTTTATTCTTTTTAATCATTATAGTTATGAGGATTCCGTTAATTATAATGATTATTTCAACCTGTAGATTATTTACCTCTATGGATTATAATTGATATTTTCCTTAAATCATCATATTGTGAGAGATTATGGACAATTGAAATGGATAAAACAACAACTTTTAGTAGAGTTGATCATATATGACCCTTTTTTAAGGGTTAGTTTTAATGATATCATGAGAATTACATAGGATTATAACATATATGTTCCTTATAGGTTTTAATGGATTCTATTCTTCAATTAATTTGAATTAAAGGTTAGCTTGTAGACCCTTGTGAAATTTTTGAATGAATTTTGTTTATAATGTTTAATCTTCCTTATTTAGTGAGGGATTAACTTTTTTTGTAACACCATTTCAAATGAAATAGAGGAAGACTATTTTGCAATGAGACCAGAAGTGTTATGATCCATTGTTTGACTATTTATATTGTGTAAGTCTCTTAGACAATGAAAAGATACCCTCACGTTGGTGGGTTTTTTTGTAAGATCCAACTCAATTGAGGTATTACCACATGTGTATAACTATTTAGTATAACCTTCATATCCTTTTTATGCACATATAATTTTGATATATGAATTAGTTCCTTGTAGATCTGCTTAGAGAGGCTTAGGGAATATTAACTTGATTTCCCATGGGGTCATTATCTATTGAATTTATTAAATGTTAATCCAGAGGGGTTGACTTTGAGAACATTCCCAGAGGGTTTCATTTGAATGATTGATTGATTGTGATGAGTCTACCATGAAAAAAAAACACAATCTTGGACTCGGTTTTACTTGGTCGTTTATATGGTCTATTGAGGCGTCTGTTTATTATTAATAAACAAGGGGAAACAAAGATTATAATAGTTATAGATGTTACATTATTCAATGGATTTAATAATTAATAAATGTAAATTAATGTAATTGGAAACTATAGGATTTTTTCAGTTTTGAGTAATTCATAGTTTATTGGTTCACTTTTCATATTGCCTTTTATATTTATTCACTGATAGTTGGGCACAAATATTTTGGCTGTTGCCTATTGGTTTTCTTCTCACACCCTGTTTGGGTCTTGATTTTGGTTCCAAAATGAATATATGGTTGCATATATAGATAAGGGAAATCTCCCTTCATCATTAGGTTCTTAATCGTTGTTGGAGAAAGGGAGTATGGGACCATGTTGAGTCTTTCGATGTTGTTGGAGTTTACTACGTTTCTCTACATTGAATTATTATTGTATTTACAGGATTGTGACTTATTTGTCTGCTTTCCGAGAAACATGTAACATAAATCATTTATATATGCGCTACAATTGTCTTATTAGAATCATTCTTCCTTTTTTTACTTCTGTTATATGGTATTTCTCCTTCGGTTACTATTTATTATTTTTTATTCCATTATTTATACTCTACCAATGAGGGCGTAGTTTCCTCAAAATCAAACATTGTCTCGTGCTGCTAGTTGACAGCCTATGACATTCAAGAAATTATCTTGAGGCTATTTGACCAACCTGGTATGAGGCACCTTTAGACGACACCTTGATCTATAACGTAAAAAGATGTTAACTCCATGTGTTTATATACATATTCATATAAAGAAGAATCAAAATTATTTTTAGAGTATAGGAAAAAAATTTAGAACACAATTTAGATGAGATAGATGTGGTTTAATGGACATCCCTGGATTTTCAAGGAAAATATAGCCTAAAAATTTTTAGTATTTTTTATTGTAATTAAACCATTCAAAACATATTTGGGGTTGAGTTTTGTGTCCTCATGGGTTATTAAGTGCATATTGTTCAAAAATTTGTTATGGGAAATATAAGATGTTGGTGAAATTATTCAATGAAAAATAAAAATGGTGGGAGCACCATTGGTTGGAATTTTATATTTAATACTACAAAATTTGGTTGGATAAAAATTTTGATGTTAAAGAAATATTCCTCTGTGAAAGTATCTTGATTCAATGATTCTCAGGAAATAAGAGTCTTTTTATTTCATAAGTAGTTAAAATCTTTGACACATGTTTTAATGGATTATGTAATGTATTTATAAAGTGATTATTGGATTAAGGATAAGAATTCAAAATTTGAAAAAATCCATTTGAGTTTTAAATTCATGTCCTAAGTGGTTTTTTGATGTTTTCATTGAAACAAAATGATTATCAAGGATGATTATTTCTATGATGGAGAGATTGTAAGATTCTATGTTTGTAACCTATAAAAAATTCTAATGGAATTTAAATATCTGTATAGTGGATATGAAAAATATTTAGTTAGCACTTGAAATGTAATTATAAGAGATGGAACACTTAAAAATGTAATTTTTAGTTGGATTTTATGGCCTTAGAGCTGTCTTTGGTGTTTGGAAATAATACATAAGCATTTGTCATGTAATGTCGAATTTTTGGAATAAACTCTATTGGTAATTTGTTTTTTCTAACTATAAACCAAAAATATGTGGGCCTGTAGGGGTGGAATATGATTTTTTAAAACCATGCACATAAGGAATCATAATTGTGTGAAAATCTATAGATGATAAAAAAGGTGAATTGTACGGTCTATGCATGGTTTTCAAACTGTGTACATAGTTGTTAGAGGGGTTAAGGCTTTAGATAGTATGCTTATGTGAGCTCCTCATAGTTTGTATAATCATGTGACTAGCTCTGTGAGGACACACGAAATTTCATCAGTTTGTTTGTACGGTTTCGCATGGTTAGCTAGCAATGCGTTCAAACCATGTTACACTTTCAAAAAGGGTAAATGGATATATTAAACCTTTTATTATTTTAACCCAAATCTATTGTTCTTCATCTCTTTTCACACTAAATAGTTCCATGTATGGGAGTTCACGTCCTCCACCTCCTTGGATTTGTGTAATGTCATTAATTGGATCTTGAAATCGAATTCTATTAGTCATGATTCATTAGTATCAATAATTCTATGAGTACACCTCCTTCTTTTCTATATTTACCTCGCAATGATGGATGCTAATACTAGGTGAGCTCATATGCCATATTTTTCGGGTGTCTTTACAATTTCTAGATTTCTATCATTCCAGACCAATTTATGGTAAATAATGGATTACCTAACATCCCTTGGTATATGGTAGTGGATCTTTATACTATAACTTAATATCTGGAAGTTTATTAATTTTTTCAACTATGTTGCTAACTATACATTTTGTGTGTTAGTACTAAAATATCAGAAACCATAAATTAATTTTCTATATATTTTCCTAGACCCTTTGTAGTTTCATATAAATTGAATATTGTTGGTGACCTTATCTTGGTACCCCTATTTTGGTGTGTCTTATTATTTACCCTCATTAGCTATTGCATGTATTTGATCAACATACCTCTTAGATGTGGTAGGATGAATCCAAAAAGAGGAATTGATTAAATGATAATTATTGAAATGATTGATTTTAAATATCTCATGTTTACATACATGTTTCATGTTAAATTATAAATTATTACCTTAGGGACAAAGGGATGTTAAAGAGATGTTATACTGCCTTAATTTAATTTATTCATCCATGTTTTTCCCATGAAAACAAACACCCCCTATGGTGTGATGAAATATAATAATATGATAAAAGACATAATAGAATAAATTAATTTTATAGGGTAATGTAATTACACATATAATACAACCAAAATATAATAAATAGTTTCAAAATTATTAAAAAATATCCAATCTTAAATTTTTATTATTATTAATTACTAATGTTAAATTAATTACCATGATAAAAAATTGATTTTAGTATATGGTTATAAGTAAAATAAATCATTTATCAACTCATAAGAATATAAAAATAAATTTATTTGATTATTTCATAAATTATATTATAATTCATCCAATATTTTTCCACTATTGAGTTGTTGAACCATGAATAGCATCATGGAATTATTAAAAAATTAGGCGTGTTTCCAAAAGTGACATTTTTTCTTCTAATAAAATGATAAAAATTAAAACCATTAAAGAGAAAAAAAACATTTTAATTACTCAATGAAAATAATCCATTTTACTCTCCCTAGAACCATATTCCACCAAGATAACTTGATGGTTACTATTAGTTTGCCTAATCCATTGAATTTCAAGTGGAACTCCAAAGAAAGATCCACTATTCATCTGAAGTATTATCTCATTATTATGTTTTTCTTATTATTATTACTCATCCAAATATATTATTACCATTATAATATGATTAAATAAGTATCATTATTATATTTACTGGTTTTTATATTAATTTAACAAAACACGTTTATTTATTTTGAACCACATATAAAATTAGAGGAATATCAATTGTTCATGCCCGCTAACTACCTCCATCATAAAGAATCATTTTTTATATTTATTATTATTTTTTATTACTAATCCAAACCTCGAAAAATATTATTTAATAACATTAATAATCATAATAAGTTAATTATTATTATTTTATAATAATATTATGTTAATATAAAGAAATCATTAACTTTACTCATCAATTTAGTAGAAGAATGATAAAGTTTAAATCATTTTTACATCCTACACTAATTAGAGTAAAAAATCAATCTTGGATGGTTTAAGGAATGATTTTAAGGAATATATATTATAATTATAAAATATATAATATTGTTTAATATTTTTGTAAAAATTATATAATAACATTATCTTACTCATTTAATTATTAACACACTTGTTTAAGTAATTTTTATCACCAGAAACAGTGATGTTGTAATGTCTATGTCATGGATTATTATGGAATGTTATATTCTAGAAATAAAAATCAATAGTAATTTATTAAATTTATAATTATTTTGTGATATAATATTATTATATAATAATTTTGTTACTATAACTTATTTTATTCAATATACTCACCAAAACGAGCTCTCCTTTGATTTACTTTTCAGAAAAAATTACCAAAAAACTTATGAAATGAAATAATAAATTTATTAATTATTTTAAATGTCATATGAAATAATTTATCCTATTATAATTATGATTTAATTTATTAAAAGAATAAATAACAACATGATCATTGTAAATGTAGTTCTATATGATTAGGTTCAGCCACCCGATTTCTAGAATAGATGATCAATGATAAAAAATCATTTTTGTAATATTTATAAAAGAATTTTATAAAAAGGAAATAAGAATTAGCAGTGTTATAATGTTAGGGATTAATATTTTTTGATACAGGATGTTAAATTTCATTTGACAAAGAGAGAGTAAAGGCAATGTATTTTCATCTCAACATCTCTTCATTGAGAACTATTTTAATATTATACAACAATTTTTTATTTATATATATTATATATATTATAGATAATATTTATTTATAATAACTATTTGTATTTTTTATTTACATTAATATATTATTTTCAATCTTCGATTGAAATATGATTCAAGAAACATCATGATACAATAGGGGTTTCCATGATTAATATAAATCACCTTACTCATAATCATTCTCTATTTATTTAAGTAAAATAATATTTCAAATATGATAATGTTATATTTTATTTCCACCATGTTTTCTAGGAAAATCATGTTTCCCAAAAAAAAATTCATCCTTGATGAAATATTATTTTATGGAAATGAAATTTTATTTTAAATAAATCGCATATGTTATTATGGATTGGTTCCCCATATCAATGTTTTTATGTACCAAAAATTATTTTCCATTAACTATTAAAATCCCAATTTTTTTTATTTCCAATCATCCTTCTATTACCCTTTATTTGAAACCATGGTTTTTATATCCTTTTAATGATGTGGGTTTTCAATAAATGAATTCTCAAATATTTAAATTTATTTTCTTTTCAATGATCATGTATTTTTTCTTTCTACCTATCATTTTTACATGTGATTTAATTTCATTAAATGTCTTTTTTGGATAATTTTTTGAATGTTTTTTAATATGTTTCATGTTTATTTTAAAAAAAATGTTTCTTGGAATTTTGTATGAAAACAACATCTTTTTAAGTTGATATTATGATAATATTAATAAGAAAAATCATTGTGTGATTTCACTTTCATTTTTAATGAATTATTCTTTAATAAATTATGTTTTCTTAATAACCTGACTTATTCTCTTTATGGAAACATTTTTTTGCTATAAATTTACATTGCATAATTTATTTAAATGATAGCTGTTGAAAAAAATTGAAATCTATTTTTCTCCCCATAAGTTGTTTTTTGAAAAAATGGACGACTTGATTTTTTGTGGCTCCCATATTTATATATGATGATGTGATAGGTCATTTATTTCACTCAAATTTAATAGTTATTATATTATATAACATGAGGTGATTATTCATGGGAATTATTGTATTTTATTAGAATAATTGGTGGTCCTACCTATATTTTATTGTTATGTGAAAGGGTTGACACACATGGATTTGGTGAAAGTGTTTTTCTATGATTTTTTTATCCGATGATTTTATAAAATGTGACTTGTTTTCAAGATAAGGATATGTTTTATGATAATAAAATTTATAACATATTTTCAACATTATTTTTTATTGATTTAATATTAGTTAAATGTTTTTAATCCATGGTTTTGATGACTATTCATTGGTCTTATGATCTTATTCCATGATCCCTAATTCCTAGTCATGATTTATGACTATAAAAAAAGGATATAATGATACTTTTATGAAATATTTATCGAAAACTCATGTTTTCTTCATATTTATGATCTACGAATTATAAATAATTTATTTTTTCCATTTTTGAGAATTTTTTAGCACCCCTTATTTATTTAAATTCCCCATGCTATGAAGATTACAATCTGATGTGTTGTATCTAGAAAAGGTTCTGTGAGAGATTGTTTATAGAGATATTATTAAAAGTGTAGTAATATACTATGTTTATTTAACTTGTTTGCAAAAACATAAAACATTCGATCCTAAGGTTTCATTACTATTGAGATAGGTAATATTTAAATCATTGGATTATTATGTTGTTTATGTTAATATTATTTTGGGATTCCATATCTCTTATTAACCCACTTTTGGTCTTTGAATTAAATCTTATATAAACTATGAAATAATAAAATATTAATATATTTCCAATTCATTGTAGGGATATAATTGAACCACCCATAACATTATCATAATCCAATAATATGTGCTCCACAATATCATGAAATCGTTTAAACATTCATTATCACTTACCCGTGGAAAATAAAATTCTTTTTATCAATATTTCATCAAAATAATCATAAAAATTCTATATAATTAATAAATATAGTATCATTTTATCATATCCCTAGTGAACCATAAGTAATATCAATGAATTTGATAAGATTAGAATATACATTTAAGAAACCAATGGTCATTTCACATAGAAATTATTGTTTCATGTTTTGAAATAAATTATTTAAAATATAAAAAATTCTATAAAATTAAGATACAAATTTATTTGAAAAGAACCATGGAAAAAAATATAAGAAAAAAAAGTGCAATTTATGATTCGCAGAATTAGTTTTCTTACAGTATAAATTAAATCAAATATTCTTTCCATAACTTTGGTAAAAAATACCTCATTTGGAAAAAACAAGAAGATAAAGTTTAAAACATTTTATAAAAAGTTAAAATAGTTAAAAATTATTTTAATAAATCATTAGAGAATATTAAAAATATTATTGAACATATTTTAGAAAACATGTATATAGAATTGAAAATATTCTTGACCGAAGTGGAAATAATGATGGGCTTCCTTAAAAATGTTCTTTCATAATTATTTATACTTAGAGAAAGGAAAATAAAATGGAAAATTATAATCTCTAGAAAGAAACATAGGTGTTAAATTGAATATTATGTTTAGAGATTGATAATATAATACCATCGTTATAAATTTAGGTATTATCAATCTTGGTAAAAAGTGAGGTGGTAACATAAAACCCCTAACGCTTTGTTAACTTTTGAATTAAAACCCCCATGGAAGAGGCAATATAAAATGAAACATTAAATACTATATTATAATGATATTGATGATATAAAATATCAAAGAATAAGTATATATACCACATGAAATTAATAATTATAGAATATTTCATATCTCTTCACAAAATGAAATGTGAGATGAGGGACCCTTACCACTTTGGTAATATTCGAATGAAAACCCCCTATATAAAATAATTTTAATTTTTTTACATTAAATACCAATAATTTAGAAGTATCCATGATATAAAATTTTAATGAAGTAGTATATACACCTCATAAACATAAAGAGTTGGATAATATCTAACATGTCTAAATGAAACATTATTGAGATAAAGAACCATTGCCTTGTGCCTTCCATGATTAATTAGCACTCTAACCTATTGTATAAAACATATAGATTTATTATATTTATATAAAATAAAAATAAACATACATACAATTTAATTTATGAAAAAATTATAACATTTTCACACACATTTATTTATAATTATCTATTAAAATCGTAATTTCGATTGATAACTGATTTGTTTCTATTTTATGTTTTGATTCCAATATAATGGTCATGGTTTAATCATATAAATAATGTTATTAATATTATACATTTAATTTATATTTAAAATATATTTATTCATAATAAACTATAAATGGTGGATATAAAGAAATTAATTGCACCGTACTAGAGGACAACAGTATGCACATATGCATATTATAATGGAAAGATATTAGGAAAGATAAATAATTCTTTATCTTTATAGAATCATAAATATATAATATATATAATATATATTTATTAAAACCATAATTATGAACATCCATGTGAGGAGATGATGTAAAATGAATCACATCTTATCGTGGAGGTAGTACACTACATATACGCACAAGAGATACATTCATTCCCCATTTTATAAGAAGGTGGAAGAAAATAGTTTTATCATTATCATTATTAAATAACAGTTTATTGATAAATATTGATTAATTTTTAAACATTTATACAATATATTTAGAGTATATATAATAATAAATAATGTTTTAAATATTCTTGTATGATGATTAATACTACTTTGATGGATCTCTTTTGGATTACACCTCCATTCTTCGAAAAATGGCCATAGGGGAAGTCCATGGGCTCCATAAAAATATTTACGAATCCATTTATGTAATAGGGTTGTAATTTTATAAGATATAGTTCTCAATAATTTAGAAAAATGATCAAGGAAATATTCCCTTTTATATGTGAGGATATGATACACTCATAATCACTTAAAATAGTTTCATATAATTAATATATTTCTCAAGTATAATGATTCCATGTTTCCATTTATTTGAATAAAAATATATAAGGTAAAAATAGAGTCTCTAAATAACATTTTAATAGGGTTTTGTACCATTTTGTCCCATATATTTTTGTTTAACCTCAAAAATAATCCTTTTTAACCATAATTATTATAACACATTTTTAAAAGTTATCGGTCCTAAATTAACTTATAAGAGGAAAATAGCTCTCAAATGGTCCATTGATGAAATTTTTTATAATTTTACACTCTAATTTTATAGATTACTGATTATTTTCATTTTAAAATCATTAGAAATAATTTATTGAACATACAATACTATTAATGTAATTTTAGACTATTGATTTAATATAACATTAAGGTCATCAAGACAAAAATATATTTTGAATATAAAATTTTCACCAAAAATAAAATTTTATTAAGCATATTATTTTTTGACACCATTATTCATCAAAAACATATTTCTTTCAATTTTTTTTAAATAATTTATTATATTTTTCTTAATATTTTCACTACCTATGAATCATCATTGTTTATAAATTTGATGAAATTATTCCAAGATAAAAAATAAAAAAAATACCATCATATTTGTTTTATTTATGTTCGTAGTAAACTCTTATATTCATCAAAAAATTCTTTTTACACCAATAAATATGTTTAATATTTGTTAATATCAAAAGTGTTATAGTTTTCGTTTATCCTTTCAATAAAATAATATAAATTTTATAATAAATAGAATGAGGAAATAAATTTCCATATTTTAGTTTATTAGATTTATTTAAAAAATAAAACTCATATAATCTGTAAAATTCCAGTGTCATAGAGATTTCGATTCCTGACTCCTTTGTTATAAGGTTGTTTTACCTTTTTTCTCTTACCGAGGTAAACAATCGTTACCATGGATTCTATTAAGAATGAAAAACTAAAAGTGCACTATTTTAAAAATGTGAATATAATATTTATAAATATAGAATATATTTTTTCAAGAATAAATTTCTGTAAGTAGTGAAAATAAATTTTTATATAAATGTTTAAAAGGAAATCAAAAGGAATTTTTAGAAATTTTTTTATGCTATAAAATAAACATATATCAAAATAATGTATAAATAATATTCTTATATAATTAATTATATTATTTATAATTAAATGAGGATTGTTTTACATAAATAAAATTAGAAAACCAATTGGACTTTAAAATGAATTTTTTTTTATCAAAATGAAATAAAATATTTAGAATAACCAATATTGTTTACTATTTATTTAAAAATAAATCATTAGGAAAAAATACCATAACATCACACAAATATAATTTTTATTTTCCTATATCAGAAAAATCATTCATTTATTAAAATAAATTTTTAAATAATATTATAAATTAATCATTATATACATGTATATAAATCTATAAAAACAATTTATGGAGAAAAATTATTTTCAAACAACAAAATTACTTTAAATAAAATTGTGTACTTATTTATTTTCCAATAATCAATATAATTAAATTATATGAAACAATTATAATTTTTTATAATTTTTTATTACTATAAATACAACTAACCAATGTTATAAATATCACATTTATGTAAATTTTATAGTAAATAGAAATTAACTGATGTATTAGTGTTAGGAGTTAATAAAGCCATCAATTATAATATTATTTTCAACTAAAATTTTGGTTTTTATAGACATTCAATTATTTTATTACTAGATTGTAAAAATCATATTTTTGTTTCCTTATCATATAAATAAACATGTATGGGTATCATCAAACCACTTATCCCTATCTCAATAATTTTCTTAAACAAATTTAAACCCAAAAAACTTATCACTACATCACTTTATAATATTTTATTTATAAATAAATTACATTTTTATTATAGCTTATATTGTATGAAATAAGAAATTAAAATATTGATACATAGAACAATTATATTATCTTGTAGTATATGCAATGCTATTTCTGCTGATGTTACACAAAATTCAGATTTCCTTCGATAGGTTGCATTACGTTTTACACTGATTTTTTCTTAACAATAATATACTATTGATTTTATTGTTTAATATAATAATTATGAACTATCAATTATAATAAATTTCAGGACATTATTAAATAAAAATTTTAAACTTTTTTTACATGTTTTAATATAATTATTTGGCTACCAATTTATTATAAATGAATATATGAACCAATTCAATATAAAGAGAATGATTTTTTATAAACATTATTACGATGTGGAAAATAATTTTATTATTGATAAAATAAATTTATTAATATTAGTGAATTATATTAATTAAATATATGTTTTAAATATTCATTCAAATACTATTTACATTCATTCTATATATTTGACGTACATAGGATAATAAAGAAATACAATTTTACACATAATTATCTATATCTTTCTAAAGTATGTTTTGAGCCCTTTTAATGGAACACCAAGTTGGAATAAATTTTTTAACACAGCTCTAAATTATATTTTAATAAATAAACTTCATTTTATAAATTTTAATATGAGAATAATATTTGGGTGAGTTTTTATATTTTTTAAAGACCTTTCATATTTTGATGAATAGTGAAAAAAAATTGGATTTTATTTGAAAAATTCTTTTTCATGGAAATAATTTATCAATTTAAAATATATTTTTAATTGGTTTGAATGTATTATTAGCTAATTTTTTTATCATTTAATGAAATTAGGTTATTTTTAATTATTTTAACATTTTTTTAGATATAAGAAGTTAGAAAACTTGTGGACATATTTAATTTAAATATCAACTTTCTCATTATGTACAGAAAATTCATTTAAATTTAATTTCTTCCATTTTGGTTATTAGAATTTGTGTAAATAGATTAAATATTTTGAATAATTATAATTTATAATATAAAATAAGAACAAGTTAATTATTTTACCAATTTAATTATTGAATGTAGTTACAATTAATTACAATGGTTAAGCTGAAATTGAGTTTACATGATGATTATGTTGAGAATATAAGGTGTTGAAATGACCTTACACTTATAGAACACTAATTTTATGGATATATTTAGACATTAACTCTTCATGGATCAAATTTTGTTTTTTATTGAATCCTCATGGCTTTATGAAACATGGGGTGCCCCTAAATATTTCAAGAATACCCAATGTTTCCTCTCCCACGGTTATAAAAGGGAACTCACCCCTCACTTATTCAAACACATCTGGCCTATTTTTCATCCAAAAAATGACCAAATCAGATTTTAATAACCATACAGTCATCCTAGAAGAATAATTTTTTTCTGAATTCAATCCATGGAATTCATTTTCTATAAATGAAGAAGAGTTACTCTAAACAGAGGTAACATTTTTAAACATGAATATATGTTTTATTTCATTACCCATCCTTCAAATTATTCTTAACTTTTTTTATATAATAAAACATGTATAATTTTATACTCTGATGTTTTTATCTTATGGTTATGACCTAAACCTTCACACAATTCCATCAAATGTGATACACAAGTATCATTCATGTATAAAGAGGACTATCACCTAAAGAGCTGATGTCATTTGTTCGTCCGTTAAAAGATTTAATGGTTCAAAATAATGATGAATTTATAGTGTATAATTCGTATATATTATATTTAGAGTTTCTATTTTATTCTATAATAATTTTAAAATACATAAATTTTGTCATTGCATTTTGTGGGAATATAATAACATCATTTGTGAATGTGTGGAAAACCACCTCCTCAATGAGATGTGATTCATTTAGACATTACATGGAATGTATTAAGGATGGATTTAATAAAAAATGAGATAAATATGAAATAAAAAGAAAAAATTAATTATAATATACAAATATATTATTTAATTTTCAATCTTTTAATATGAGATGAAAATGGAAACAAGATTTTTAAGTATGTATGATCTACCATCACCATGAATGGGTTATTCCATTTAATGTCATTAAATATAAAATATTATTCTGGAAACATATATACTATATATAAATTATATATATGAAATAATTATATTATTAATTTCCTTATTTCATTTCTGGGGATATTTAATATCTTTCTTTAATTCAAATTCACATATAGAAAAATGTGATGACATCATTTGTTGACATGTGGACTACTAACCACTCAAAGGGATGTGCTTCCTTTTTAATCACAAGAGTAATGTATAAAATTATATATAATTAAATATTATGTTATTAAAAATATAATTATCATTATGGAAAGATAAATGTTATTACATTCTATTCGTAATGACAATTTTAAAATAGAAACATTACTCATGGATACATATGACCTACCATCTCCATGGTCACGACGTTAATTAATTTTTAGAACTATTTTACTAGATTGGTTTTAAAATTATAATTTATTTATAAATAAGATTATTATTTAATTATTATTATTCTATATAGGTTTAAATAATTAAACCTTTGACCATAGTCTACCAACAGAAGTCATTTTTGACACATAAACCGAATATCGTCAAAACAACTGACATGAACTTAATTGATTAAGTAATTTTAAATAACATGTTAATAGGTGAAATGAATGTAATAATAAACATGATAAATATTTTTAAAAATTAAATAATTAACATAAGTTTATTATTAATGATTATTTAGATACATGTGACAAGTTGGATTCAGGTTATTGTATTTCATCTCAATTTACATTCCACTGAAACATATTTTTTATTATGCTCCAATTAACTTTAATGATTGGTATATACTACACATTTTTTATTTTATATCATGATTTTATCATAATTAATGGTATTTTGGGATTCATATTGAATTATCTAATAAAATGGTATTTGATTCAACAATTTACATGTGATGATGTTATTGTGAATTATTTTGTTATTGCAAAAATTCTCTTAAAATAATAACTTTGTTATAATAATTTCTCATTTGTTATTACATTTCTCTTGAATATATATATTTTTGTGTAATTTATATGATTATTTTCGAAAATTCATTTCTTTTTTTCATATGATGTTTATTTTTAAGGTTTTTTTGATTAATTGTGGAAATATTAAGAAATATATATCTTTTATTTAGTAAGATTTTTTTATGATAGGAAATATTATGTATAAATTAAATAAATTATTTTATATGTGAGTAATTCTACAGATTGTTATGACATGAGTTAGGGACTAGTTATTGAAGGACCTACCTGTTAGTGACTGGTAAATGTAATTCGTACAGGTTGGTGACTGGTTAATGCTTTCCGCACATTACATCGACGGTCTCAAGAGATGAAATCAGTTGGTGATAATACCATTGAGTTTGTTTGAAGTCAGAATAAGATGGGTTTATAACCAGAGACCTAAAATATATTGAGGATATATCTTGACAGAATAGTTGTTCATGTTCCAGATTCATGATGTTAGATAATTAAGCATTTACTTCATTTTTATTTATTGATAATTATCCTTTGGATCTTCACTATGAAAAAAATATATGTATTTATTTATTTCATAGTTTATTGATGATATATCAATATTTTTTTAGTAATTTAAAATCCATATTGATTATCCTCATTGATTAATTATTTATTCCAACATACAAAACCCTTACTAAGAAATTTCACTCTCCCATTATTTTGTCTTTTTATTATTTTGATATGATGATGTATTCTTGGAATGAGTTTCAAGGATAGTAAGAATTTACAATTTTTTATGACATATTTTCAATCTCTAATATAAATTTGGTTTCATCTATGAAATTTGGATTTCAAAAACATCTAAACGTTTCAGTCCATTAGGATTTCATTGCTTGTAATCATGCTAATAAAAAAAGTAAAGCACAGGTTTTTGGATTCATGGGTCATGACAGTATAGTTGTATTCAACGAATTTTAATATATTAAATAAAAAATATATTTAGAAAAAAAGATTCAAAATAAATAACCAGTGATTAAATTTGATGATGGGTAATGGAGAAAATCCAAAAGACATCATGTTTATGATTATGAGACTATATATGCCTAAATTTTCAATTAATGTTTTTATATCAATTATTTTGGGATTATATATTATGTTTCATAATTATTTGATCTAATATATTATATGATATTTTTTAATATGATTCATGAATGGAATAATGGTATCAATTATCTTAGACAATATAAAGGTTTCCCCACTAAATAATCTGATATGAATGGTATGGGAATTGAGAAAATAAAGGATATATTAGGGCATATTAATCATGTTATGAAAAATTACCCCACATTAATGGAGAAAACATTTCAACATCAATATTAGCCTATTATGGATCAATTTCTATGATAGATCCCACCATCATTTTGTAGGAATTCCAATAAAATGGTGGTATTGTAGTTAATTATGTATCTAGTGCATATCATTTTAGCATTAGGATGTAGTGAAACTGAAAATATTACATTTTAGAGTATTTTCTCAAAAGTGATTCGGATTAATGGTGTTAACTTGCCTTGAATACTTGGAATAAATAGAAAATATTAATCATGGAATGTAATTCTTTTTATGAGTATTAATTAAAAAATAATCCTCACATGGGAAAAAAACTCTGATAAAAATAATGTCCTTACCTTAAAGTAAAATTGAGAAGAAAGTGTTCAATTTAAGAGGCTACATTCATAATATTAGAGATGTATTCCACTTATTTCACACATAATATATAGTGAAGTAATGAGCACATCATTTATAAAATCAATCCAATTCTCTGAAGTGCATTGGTATCTCAAAATTATTCTTCTCACAATGATATAGTTTTATATGAAATAAATATATAGAAATAATTCTCCATGTATTATGGATTTAAATGCAAAAAATATAATAAAAGGTTGAAAATTAAAATTACAGATAAAATGAGTACGGGAAAGATTGATTTTCCCATATATGATAATAGTTGAATGAATCACCATGGGAAATTCTACAAGGGACTGGGTGCTTATTATAAATTTAGATAAAAGGGTCACTAGACAAATGAGTGTGAATGGATGAAATAGAAAATTGATATTAAGTTTTTTAATTGTTGTGAAATGAGAAATTATGGAAATAATTTCCCCAGTACTCAAGGGAAGCTAATTGATCAAGGTCAAACATATGCTATTTAGACAACCGAAGTTGGATGATTAATGTACTTCTATATTTGGATATAAGAAAGATGATATCAAATTAATTTATTGATGATGATCTGATCATATGGATTTTAAAATATATTATTATATTACTAAAATACAATTTCATTAAGAATTTGAGATAATACATTGATTAGTACTAAGAAAGGTGATTTAGTAGAAAGTTAAATTTTTCATAAAATGCATGGTTGATTAAAATATAACCCCTAATGTGTTCCTGGTCTTTTGAGAATGATTTTTTGATAAATAAATGAATGATATGGATAAATTAAAATGGGTAATACTGAATTCATTTTAACTGATTCAAATGTTTTAGATCATAATAAATTTAATGGTTAAAAGGATAACCATTTATGAAATGAATTATATATTTTTTCAAATGGTTTTATAAGATAATGTATTACATCAGCCTATGATGAAACATGTTCTAAGATAAGAAGTATAAATAGTTCAATTATTAAATAAACAATACAATTGTGTTTATGAAATAGTAATTTAACAAGTAATTATATTTACTTATATATTTAGAGAGTGAAATTATATCTCAACTCTAGGAAAAGTGTCTAGAAAAAAAAAACGTTTTTATATTATAATAATTTTTATGATATTAATAACCTTTTAGACACCTATATACTATGGATTTTTAGTCAATCGATTATTCATTAACATGTTCTCAATCACTCTCCATCATAACTAGATAGTTACATTGGTTTCCCTTGTCTAATGTTTCCATTTCCAGTATATGATATCCTTATTTGGAACTTTGTTATATAGCCATTGTACATTATTTACAGTTTTATTATGATGATATTTTATCAAAACATTTAATATGTGGGGTATTAAATAATAGTATTTCCATATATCAAAATCTTTATTAACATGATCATATTTGAATTGTGAGGAAATAATTTATTTATGGCCTGTAAAATGAGACACCAAAATACATTATAATATTTTCTATTTTGAATAAATATAATCTTTTTTCTAGCATTAATTGTATGAAACACCAAATTATGGTTTTGATACGCACAAAATTTTGACTAGATTAATGTATATGAAACACATATTCGTCTTGTGTTATACATAATACAATGTTTCATCGATAGCTTTTATTACACTTAAGATTGAATTCTACCAAACTACAATATAGTATTAACATTTTTTATTAATATGATAATTAGAAACAAGAAGTTTAAATGACAGGTATAAAACTACTAACTAAATATATGAAATATTGTTTAAATTTGCATATATAATTATTTTGATACCAATTAATTGGAAATTAATATAAGAACAAATTGAATATGAAGAGAATATTATTTATAAAAAATATTTTTAGGTGCCAAAGGTGTTTTATAATTTTATATTTTTATTAATTAACATAATTTAATAATATTAATGAAAAAAATATATTTTATATAAAATCCAATATATTTTACATCCATTTAAAATTATTGATATGCTTATGGTAATAACAAATTCAATTTTACTCGTTGAAAGATAAATTATTCTATAGAGAGTTTTACAGCATTCAAATGGTGCACCAATGTTAATTCCTTTTTTCAAAATTATTAAAAAATATATTTGAAAAAATGAATCAATTTTCTGAAATAATAATATCAATATTTATTTTGGTTTAATTGTTTCTATTTTCTGATGAATTTCAGATTTTGATGAATAGTGAAAAATACTGAAATTTAACTAAAAACCCTTTTTATCTAAATAACATATAGTGTTAAATTATATTTTAAATTTTTTTAAAGTTTAAGTATATTTATTTTATATAATTTAATTCAATTTATATAAATTTATTTATTTTTTAATTTATTTTATTATCATAAAATTAATAAACATTTGGACATTTTCACTTTAAAACCCCGCTTTCCCGTCACATTCACATGATTATTTTTAATTTAATTTCAGCCACTATTTTATTTTGAATATGAAAATAGATTAAATATTTTAAATAAAAATTATTTATAGTATCTAATAAATCCAATTTAATTAATTACCAATGTAATTATTGGAAATAGTTGAAATTAATTTCAATGATTAAGGTAAAAACGAGTTTAATTAATGAATAAACATTGAATATAAGCATTAAAAATGATCTAAAACATTTACAAGACCCCTTTTATGGCCAAATTGTGATAAAAAATATTCATTGATTAAATTTAGTGTTTCATGGAAGCCAAATTTCATTTAAAAATGTGGAAAAAACAAATATCTTATCATGAATACCAAAATGTATTTTATCCCCCAGTTATAAAAGGGAACTCACCCCCTCAATTTTTTACACCACGAAAACCATTCTATCATATCCAAAACAATCCACATAAGATAAAAAAATCCCCCCCCCAAATTCCTATGATCCTTTATTAGGACATAAATACAACCAAGGAATTATTTTTGTAGAAACAAATAGAAGTTACCTGAAAAAGTGGTAACATTTTTCAATATGAAATTTTGATTAATTTCATTCTCCAACTAAGAAATTATGGTAATATATATCATATATAATAATTTAATTATCCTCAAAATAAATAAATTTTTTTATCTTAAGGGTACAACGTACACCTTCATACAATTCCATCAAATGAGATACACAATCATTGTTTGTGTGTATATTGGACTACCACCTCATGAACTGATGTCATTTTCATTCATTAACACTCATGAAAGTTGGAAATAATAATGTATTTATGGTATATATATTATATATATATATATATGTTATTTATAATTAATTTCTCCATATTGAATTATTTTATAACACCCAACTACTTTCATTCCATTATTTGGTAAAATGATAACATTATTCGTGGATGTTTGGACAACCACCTCATCAAAGCAACCCAATTCATTCACGCATTAAATGGAATGTGTTAATACTGGGTTTAATAAAATAATGTCATATATATGAAATAATAATTTAAATGGAATTATAATGTACCAATATTTAATTTTCATTTTATTCTTTTAATACAATGTGAACTTGGAAATAACGTTTATGCATACATACGGTGTACCATCTCTATGAATGGTGTATATACTACCTAATTTTCAATTAATATCACGATTCTCCCATTCCGTATGGTATTATGAGGTTTAAATTCAATTATCCCATCCACGGGGATATGATTTGAATGTTCTGAGTTATAAAGTTATTCTGAAATATTTTTTGATTATTATATTTCTTTTTATATAATAATTTTATTTTAATAAATATTCATTAGATATTATATTTATCATCAATATAAATTTTATTGTTTAGTTCATAAAATGTTTTCTTAAACTATATTCAATTTTTAAAAATCATGTTTAATTTTATAGATATTTGATAAAAATGGGAGATATTGATAAATCAGTATGTTCTATATAATATGAATATTATATGATAAGACATATTACTTATTAATTAAAAAAATTATTCAATATATGAGGAATTATTTTAACTGGTATGACATGGGATGGAGAAAATTTAATGCATTCCCTATGGGTTAGGGACTATTTAATGAAATCCAGATGGGTTGGGGACTAGTTTATGCAAGCACCATGATGAATAAATGGTCTAATAAGATAAAATATATTGGTGATTAGCCCTTTGAGTTTGTTTCAATATAAAATTGGATGGATTCATACCCATATACATAAAATTTCATGAGGATATATCCTAATGATATAGTTGTTCATGTTCTAGATTCACAACATCTGATAATTATTCATTTACTCCATTCATTATATAGTTATTATGATCAAATACAATTTCACTATGAAAAAATCTATATAAGAGTTTTATGCTACGTTTTTCGATTAAATTTTTTGAATTTTTGGTTATCCACTTTTCTACAGTGATTATTATAATTTATTAACTATTTATTCCTTTATACAAAACCCTTAATGAAAATTTGAGATCTCCCTTATTTTTTTCTTTTATCCAGTATATGGAGTTTAATTCGTGGAATGAGTTTCATAGATGATGAGATTCGACTATTTTTCGGAAACATTTTCTCTCTGAAATGTAAAATAGGATTCGATCATCTAATCTAGTTTTCCAAAAACGTCTAAACATTTTGTTACTTTGGTATTTGGTTTCATGTAATCATTCCATTGTAAGAAATTAAGGAACTGAATCTAGGATTTTATGGTTAGGGTGTTACATAAAAACATTTAGGTTGGAGATTCCAATTACCCTTTCAAAAAAATTATATTCTAGAAGATAAATATCCAATTAAGTTGAAGGGTTATAATTCAAATTATAATATAATCCTATAACTTCTTATACAAAAAACACATTGGTAGAAACCAATGTGTATGATCATGCTTCATTCCCTCTCATTCAACATCTTATTAATCAATTCAATGAATATTTTTTATTATGTTTTATTGATATTGTATTCTTAAAAAATATGAAATCCCTCTAATAAAAATACATAGGTACTTTCTACATATATACTCTCCACAATTATCTATGCTCAAACCATTTCAACATAGTCCTTGTGTTGTTTTCCACCATGGCTCTCTTTCTGTTAAAGATTTCAAAAAATTGTTACATTTCATTTAGAAATAACTACCACATTTTTTGTCACACATATAATGAAGGAAAAATAAAGTATTTATACTATATGAGAATGATAATGAAATTCCCCCATACATCAATGTGAAAAATCACTAACTTTTTATTATTCGGTGTCATATAATTCTTATTAAATGAAACCTTACCCTTTGTTCCAACCATACACTGCTTATATGTTATATACATAACAAGTTCGTGTTTTAATATACCTTTTATATAAAATAATATCACTCATTTACCATAAATGTTATAGATAAATTAATGAAACAACCTCATGGATTAGGATAACTATTGTTTATCATGTATTACACTATATAACATACAGTATAGATACAATGTACCATCCTTCATGCTTTATTCTATCATCGTGGGAATCTATGTGGTATTTCCCATAATCTATAAAAATATAGTACAAACCACCCCCCCCCCCCCAAATATAGTTTCCTTCCTTATATTATGTTATTATATAACCCCATTATGTGTCACATAACTTTCAACTCTAGAAAACAACAATTTAGAGTCCAAATAGATACATCAACCATTTCTATAATCTCTAGTACATCATCTTCTAAAAGCTTAAATATTCTAAATCTTCTAAACACAATGATTAATAAGAACCAAATCTCACATGGTGAGTGACCAGAATACCTAAAGTATATAATTTTGAATTATATATACTAGTTACCTTCAGAACCAAACTACTGTTATCTTTCAATACATTATTTGTGGAAGAACTTCTATACCCATACCTTCCAGAATTGACCAATTAGTCCCTAAACTCATTATTTATAAGCCCTTTAATCCAATAATGAAAATATAAAATCATAGTCCCATGAAAATATCATGGAAACCTTTATATATTCGTTTTCATCTTCTTATATATTTTTTGCTAAGTCTAATATCCACTATAATCCTCATTAAAACCCTCACAAGAAATCCCTGAGTCTAATTTTTTTGAATATCTATTTAATTAAATTAAAACCAAAGATGTCATCAAAACCCAAGTTATTTTTATCAATGGAATTTTACACCATGGTTATAATAACGTAAAATAAGGCAAAAAACAATGATTGTTACATCTCGTTAACATAAATAGGAATGTTTTTCTCCTCCCTTTGAGCTCCCTTTTGGTGTGGGTTTTTTATATGTTGATTTCAAGGTTTTATTCCGGATATTGAAAAATTTCAAGATGTATAAATAGGCTAAGCACCAAGTAATGCTTGTTGGGTGTGTGCATTGAGATGGGTTCATACCATTAATGTTATAGGATATGATGATTTTTTCACATCACTAGTCATTAAATTTAAATATTTTAATCCAAGGAGATGGGTTGTTCTGTGTATATGTACATCATGGATTTCACAATGTGCAATGGAATTACACATTTTGTAAATTCTTTATCATTGAATTTTATAGCATCGTTCATGTGATGGGTGTGTATTCAACTGCCATTTCCCTATTTCTCTCAACTTAATGTTTCAGATCTGTGATATTTAGAGACATTATTCCATCATGATTTATTAATTAATAATTTGACATTAATTTGGGTTGTGGTGAATCTCTCTATGTGATTGACCATTATACTTAATTTTTTTATTGATCATATTAAGGCCCATGATTTAAATTATAATTCATATTGGTATAAATGGGAGTGTCTTCATGACTTCTTCCAGGTCCATTGTGTGATCTCATTTGGGAGGCTATTTATTTGTTTTTTGTGGTGTAGTGGGTGTTCTTTGTGGAAATAGTTTTTATTTTTCATTCTCTATTAACCCTCCTTTTCAATTCTATCAATTCTTAGATGTTTGGACATGGCGTTATGGCCTTCATTAGGGATGTTGGGTTTTTGGGGTTGGTGGATCTCGTTGCAGGATTGTGTGAACTGAGTTTTGAGATTGGTTGTTCCATCTATATCCTAATATGAGGAAACATATAATTCATGTATTATAAAATAAATTTTAAAAGTAATTGGAAGGATTGTTTTGTGTGTGCTAAAAAGAGTTTCCATTAAAGGTTGGGTTTCCCTAGTTTTTTATAAATTGAAATAAAATGGGTATTTTCAATGCATTGAATAAGATATTGGAATTGGTTTTCAAATAATTGTAAGTAATTTTTAAAAGGATAACATTAGTTACATAGGGTACATATGTTGAAGGGTTATCTTGATTCCATTTTCTATATTTTTTCATGTTTATCAGGTGGTTTTCGCATGGGGATTTCCTTTTCTTCATTGGCTAGTTGTTCTATGGGAATGATATTAATATTTAAAGTGTGGTTTACTCATGGAGTATTTCTCAACAACTTGAAATTTGTTCTTTGATCTTTATTGTGCACCTGATAGATTATTGTATGATTAGTCTACTAGTTTGGCTAAATAGGGGTCCTTAAAGTGAAATATGTGCTTCTATTTTGTGTTTCTAGGATTCATTGTTTTATCCTTTACATGGATGTTTCTTCTTATGAATGATGATATGGAAAATGTTCTTTTAAATTAACATACCTATTTTTTTAGAATTGTGAAAAATGGAAATGTTTACCATTTTTTATATAAGTCTGCATTAATTCTGATTGATCCATGTTATATTGGAAATGTGCATACATGAATTATTATATGTTGACTTCATATGGACTGCCTAGGTGGGAACCTATTTATCCAATTATCTCACACCTTGTTCACCTCTTTAGTGGTGTGGAAGCCTATATCTGTCTTCCAATGCAGGGAATAATAAGGAAACATAGTGAGGCGATGATATTTCATGTTAGATGATTCGGGTAGAAGGTGGTGAGAGAGTGGATGTTTTCCACAATATCACATGAAGTAGCTATTATGTTTTGGTCGTTTGTAGTTGGAAATGTATCTTGTATTTTTGGGCTACTTTTACAGTTGTTTTGTTTCCATTATTTTGATAAAATTATCATATATATTGATATTCTTCCTGCTGATCCTTCTTTCTCCATGTCTATATATTCCATGTGTTTTATTTGGGGGGGGGGGGTGATATTGTTCCCTCAAGTTTTTTTGGTGATGTTCGAGTGCTTCTCTATAGCCAATGGGATTTGGGAACTCACTTAGTGTTTGTGAGGGAATTAGTTGGGTGCTATGTTTGAGGGTAACATGGGTCTGTTCATTGAAAATTGTTATCAAATGATAGTTTCCCCCATGTTTCATAGACATGGGTGGTCTATTAGATGGAAGATAGATTTTTTGAGACATGAAAAGTACGTTTGGATATGTTCTTGTGTAGATCATGACATGAAGAGACTCATATTTCCATAAGAAGTTGGGATATGTGTCTCCAGTGTTGGGTTTTGTTTTAAATCACAGTTAATACTTATAGTTTTTAAATTTTGGATTGAGATTTATTCTATTGCATAATAGTTCTTCTATTTCAATGTGCAGTAGTATACCTCTGAGATTTATTCAACGAGTTTATCAAGAGTTTGTAACTGATGCTCCTCATGTAAATATTTATGTAGATCATAATCCCCTAAAGTCTATATTATGGGTAATTCATGTTGTTGATCATAATGAACCAAGAGTTTAGAATTCGATTATAGAAGTACAACAAGGAGTTGGAAGAGAGAGAAAGAGTTTTACCACGATAATTAATGTTTGAGAATCCACCATCATTTAATGAATGGAATGAACCTCAAGAGTTAGTGGACTGTCTAGAGAGGTTCGATCAAATCTTTTATATTCTGGAGACACTAGTGAATATCAAGGTGAAGTTTGCGATGTTCAGGCTTGAGGGGTCCGATAAGTGATGGTGGGATTCTATAGTCTAGGAAGATTGATACATGGACTAGGATTG
Organism: Viscum album; assembly: GCA_963277665.1. NCBI lineage: Eukaryota > Viridiplantae > Streptophyta > Magnoliopsida > Santalales > Viscaceae > Viscum > Viscum album. The sequence goes on from OY728157.1 coordinate 153,739,380, forward strand.
AAATGTGTACAATACACTATTCTTTTAGTATTTTTTTTCTAGATTCACTTATGTGGGAAAATTATTAGAATTTACACTATTTTTAGTAGTGAGAGCGTTCGGTGGTGGTGTACACTAATTTTTTTTGTCTTGTCCTTTATTCATTGTACATGTAAATTAATGACCAGATTGATGTTCAAAAGAATCTATAGGGTTTGCGACTGAATTTCAGATCACATGAATTTATGTTAAATCATTCTAACTATTTGGATTGGGTAAATAAAACTATATTAGGAGTAATGAATATGAAAGGAAGTGTTGTCTTTTCCACCAATTATCTTACATCTAGTGGCAGCTTTAGTAGAGCACATAAAAGGAAAAGGAAGTTTAAGGATCATCCTAGGATTGGTGAAGGTGGGTCTCAACAATGAGCCTCTTACACAGGGATTACTATAGCTAGTATAATTCCTCTTACTTTCTATCATTATGTCGTGCTCGGACACAAAAGTTGTTCTTGCCTTACTCCCACAAATACATGAAATAGAAAATAATGGATTCCTCACTTAAGTTTCTTATCATAGGCTATGACAGCACATTGTTATGATCTGGGTTATTCATCTCCAAAGGCTGATGTGGGGTAGTCATATTCTTCAAGGACTATAAGGATAAATCATCAACCATAATGAGTGAATAAATTTAATAAATTAAAAAAGTTCCCTGTGGTTTTTGATGGAGGTCTAGCAATAGTGAGATGTAATATCTTTATCGAATCTTCTATAACAATTTATTTATTTGATACATGTTCCTCCCACTCATTTTCATCTAAATGTTTTTTTATATTCGTAAAATTCCATAAAAAATATGACCTTTGTATTGGAGATAGTTATGAAACTTTGTAAGAGGATATTAGAGGACCTTCAGTGTCCTACTTGTTTGTTAATGATAGATAATACAGAGTTTGTATGGGATTTTCTAGTTCATGATATAGATCTATTTGATGTCATAACTAGTATGGATTGTCTAGTCTCTCATCGTGATTGGACCGATTTTTATCATCATCACATTTCATTTCTTGCTACAGATGTGAGATCTTGTGTATTTCAGGGGGAGTGGGACTCAAGACCTGGTCATTCATGACCATCCCACTATGCTCTATGATTTTTTTGTTTTCTATTATAATTGATCATGATGATTTTTGTTCTTTTTTTTCTTATTGTTGTTGTTTGGGAAATTTATGAAATTTTCCCAGACAACTTCTCTTGTATTCCTCTACAGAGAGATGTAAATTTTATGATTGACATGGTTCTTGGTATACATACAATACTGATACATTTTCATCATATGGAACCGACAGAGATATAATAGATTTAGATTTAGTTAAATGACATGTTTGAAAAAAAATTGTTCTCCCAAGGGTTTCACCATGGGATTCCCCTGTGCCCTTTTCCGGGAAGGTATATTGTTCACTTTAGTGGTGTGTGGACTATAAGAATTTGAAGTGGGTAATAGTTATGAAAATATTATCATTTTCCTCATGTGGATGATTTGATTAATCTTTTAATGGGGGAAAGTGGTTTTCAAATATTGATATTCGGTTAGGTTATCATCAGCTCGGATTTTATGAGTCTTATATACCAAATATATCATTCTGGAGTAGGTATGTCCATTATAAAAATATTTCAATACCTTTTGGTCTTACTAATGCTCCTACAGTTTTATGTCTTTGAAGAATATGATATTCCATCAATATCATTACACTTTTTATGTGATCTCGTGGTAGATATTCTGGTTCATTTAAAATCCAAGAATGAGAACGAGAACCTTCTGAGTATGGTTCTGAAAATTCTAGGATGTCTCTATTTATATGGAATTATTTAGAAATATAGTTTATAGATTCATGAAATAATGTCCATAGGGAACATAATTTCTGAACATGGATTATCAGTTTATCATAAAGAGGTGAAGGATGTCTTTTCATGGAAGGTACCAAAAAATTCCTTTGAGATATGGAACTTCCTTGGTCTAGTAGGATACTATTGACAGTTTTTATAGGAATTTTCTAATACGGCATCTCCTTTGACTACTCTTATGAGAAGAGAAGTGATGTTCACATTAGATATGAAGTTTCAGTATTTTCTCATTTAAATAAAAAATTTCTAACATCAATTCATATTTTGATCCTACCTGAGCTTAGTATGGGGTACGTGGTGTATGATGATGCTTTTGGTGATGGTTTGGGATGTGTGCCTATGTAGGATGACCATTTGGTAGCTTACAACCATCACCACCTCTTTCTACCTGGGTGTAATGACCCCACTCATGATTTGGTGATTTCTATAGTTATACATGAACATAAATGATGGAATCAACACCATTTGGGGAAAATTTTCATAGTCTTTATTGATCATAGGAGTTTGAGAAATATATTTTAACAGAAATAAATGAATCACAAAAGGAGACTATATGTAAAATACATTCAGACAATTTACATTGATATTACCTACACCTTATGGTAGGGGAATGTCATTGTAAATTCACTCACTATGAAAGAACTATTGCATTCTATTCAATAATAGATCGAGGAGGGAAAACATATGGGTATTTTTGCTCAGTTTCTCCTAGATACTAAAAATAATGTGTCAATTGTGGTTTTGACTATTGTCCGATTATCATATTCTCTCCTATATTTTATTTTTCATATTCCATAGTAAGATGACATGTTCATTGAAATTAGAGAGAGATTTATTGTGGTGATACCATTTTTAAATCCATTTCACTATTCATATGGTATAATTCTTATTGGGAAGTGGTTATTCATCCCAATATCTATGAGGAGTTATGTCTTGTTTAATAAACACAGATCCTCATGGGCCATTAATCCAAGAACAAGGAAGATTTATTATGACATGAAATTATGATTCTAATATATTGGTATAAAGAGTAACAATTATGATTATGTGTCCCCCCATTAAGCATAACCACAAATAAAGGAAGATCGCATAAAAACCTTTGGTTCACTTCATCCTATTATGATGTTGTTCTGGAATAGGGTGACGTATCACAATATTTTTTATATTGGATTACCGTAGAATCCCTGAGGGATAAATTATATCTGGGTAGTTTTTGATCATTTAATGAAGTCTTATAATTTAATTATGAATAAGGATACAACTATTGTTGAAGATATAGGAATGATCTATGTGTAAAATATTGTAAGGTTATATGGTATTTCTTTTTTCCATTATTTTGGATATGGATCCTGGGTTTACGTAGAGGTTCTGGAGGAGTCTCTAGGAGGCAATAAGAAGCCATGTCACCATGAAAACAACATTAAATCTACTTATTGATGGTCTTATTGACTATGTTATTTAGATCCTGGAGGATAAGATATGTGCTTTAGTATTGGGTTTAAATGTATCATGGGATAGCCATCTGGGATGGGATGAGTTTTTTAACAACATTTATTAGTCATGTATCAGAATGTAACCATTTGGGGCATTGTATGGTCATCCTTTATGGTCACCTCTTTGTTGGGATAAATTTTTTGTAGTAGATTTGGTTGGAACATGTTTTTTCTAAGGGACATAAATTAAGATTCAGGTTGTACATTAACGTCTGGTTATTGTGTATTTAACAAAAGTCAAAATATGATCTTTGATTTTGTCCATTGGAGTTTTTCATTTCTGATTGGGTTTTATGGAATGATTCTCCTCAGTTGGGGAACTATTTGCTTGGAAAATCTAGAATGTTTTATCCATGATATATTAGACCATTTGAGGTCACTGATTGACTTGGGAAGGATGCTTTTTAGTAAGCATTTATAGTTCAGTTGACTGTTATTCTTGATTTTTTTTACATATCTCTTCAGCAGTAGTACCATCCTAATCATGCTCAAATTCCGAGTTGGGTTGAAATAGAGTTAGAGCCAGATGATTCTGCTTTTGAAAAAAGAGTTGAGAACCATAAATCTCTAGTGAAATAATTGTGTGGGAATTTGATCTTTCTAGTCACGACATTATGGAAACACTAATCAAATATTCACGAGGCATAGTAATGTGAGTCTTTGATGACGGAGTATCTGACTCATCTTTTTCCAAGGATTATATCATCAACTTGACTTACCAAGGATGGAATGTCATTATGTTGGGGTGTCTATAACATCATATTACCCTGATTAGATATATATATTCTTCTCTATGTGCTCTCTTTTACTGTTGAGTTTTTATATGTTGCATTCTGGGTTTTCCACAGGCTTTAGAAGACGTCTATGCAGTGTAACTAGGTTACACTCCATGTTATTGTTACTTTGTGTATTCCATAAGAAGGATATACACCATGAATGGTTACATGACATGACTAGTTTTTACATGTCATGAGTTATTAAAATATCATATTTTCATCTAAGGTGACAGGTTCTCTTGCGTATTAGGACATCATGTATTCCATGATGTGTAAAGGAATTAAAAATTCTAAAATTTCACAAGCATGGATTTTTATGGCACCTTTATGGTTTTGGTTTTCCATTCAACTACTATATCTACTTCTCTATTGACACAAGGTTCATCTCAAGTGATATTTGGAGAAATTGTTCTACCCTAATCGATATGTACAACATTATATATTCATTACCATTATAGTGTGTCTCTTCGAGTGTGTGATCTTTTTTCTTCTTAATTATCAATGATTGAGGTAGCATCGATGAGATTTATTATCAGATGATTGTTCTATACTAGTATTTCATTATGTAAGATTCCTTATCTATTGTGTGATCACATTCTTGAGTTTGTTCCATTGTTGGTTGTGGCGCCGAGAGTGTTCGTATTGGGGTGTGTTGTATTTCCCCTTTTCTTCATGACCAATTTTTCTAATTGGATCTATTTTGAGATGTTTGGATTGGTTTATAGTTCTTTTATTTATGACATTGTGTTTTCATTATTGGTGGATCCCATTATGGGTGTGTGTAACCAGAGGTTTGAGGTAGATTGTTCCATCCATATCATGTGTTGATGAACCCTATTATTCATATTTAATAAAATTATTCATAATAAGAATTTGTATTATTTTTTATGTCTGTTGAAAAGATTTTTTAAAGAATGAAGGTTTTTCCCTAGTTGTTGGTAAATGGAAATAAATAGGGTATTTTAAAATAATTGAAATATATTTATGGAATTTTATTTAATACATTGATATGAATAGTGAAAATGTTCACATGGGTTACCTTGGATACTTAGGTGGAATGATTATCTTGAGACCATCGTCTATATTATTTGGGGATTATCAAGAGACATACTCATGGGGTTTTCCTTTGTTTCCTATGAACATTGTTCGAGGGAACTGATTTTTAAATTTTTAGGGGGGTTTAATCATGGGGTTTTCCTCTACTACCTTGGACTATGTTATTGGAACCAGATTGAGCACTTTATTGATTAAGATACGAAGAGTCTACTAGTCTGAACTATTGTGATCATTAGTGTTGAATCATGTATTTCTATTTTATGTTAATTTGATGGTTTATTTTGGCTATGATTGGATTGTTTATTCATATAAAAGATGATATTGAAAATATTCATTGAAATAGATATACCTGATTATTTTTATGAACTATGAAAAAGGGAAATGTTTACCCTGTTTTCTATAAAACTGATATAATTCTTATCATGCCATGTTTTATTTGAAATGTGAATACATGAATTTCTATTATTATATTTGTTATAAAACACCTGGGAGGGATCTTATTGACCCTATTACCTCACCCTATGCACCTCTTTGGTGTTGTGAAAACATATATATGTATTCCAATATATGGAAGTCCATGGTGCCATAGTGAGTCATTGAGGTTTTGTGTCAGCTGATTCAGGTAGCTGGTGGTGAGATTGGGGTGTTTATCTACACAATAACATGGAGTTTCTGTTTTTTGATTTCCCATTTTAGTTGGAATTTCCAATTGGAGATTTTTTATACATTAATAGTTATTTTATTATTATTTATTTATAGTTATGGAATATATTTATTAGATTTTTGTGGTTCCTTATTGCCTAGTGTATATATATATTCCTTCATTGTTTAGGATATGTGTAATATTTCCATATCGTTTGTTGTTTCATGCTTGGATGCTTTTCACCATCCCATGGTGATCGTGAATGTCCTTCGGTAATGTGATGGAATGGGTCAAGTGCCAGATTTGAGGGAAACTCGTGTCAGTTCATTACAATGATAAACATTTCAATTCCATCATTCCACATGTGAAAATAAACCCAACTGCATCCAATTAACATCAGATCATGTTAGAGTGATTAAAAATATTATCTACAATCATTCCTTCAAAAATAAATAAACAAAAATTCACCACATCATATATACATTAACCATGGAGAATCTCACTTGAATATATCCATAAGTGTAAATATTAATTTAGAATTATTCTTCATATCATAGATGTTATTGTCCATATTTCATAAAAATCATCTTAAAAACAAAAAAGTTCATTTTAATTATACTTTTACTATTCTTCCCTTGAAAAAAATTCTAGTTTGGATCCCTTTAATAATGGAACAATATCTCTATGAAATAAAAAATCATTAATATAACCCCCTAGAGTATAAAATACAACCTTTTGATATTATCAATCAGAACCACAACTTCTTCAAATTCCACCCTTCAAAACCTTAATCCAATTAAATGAAAAAATCATAAATATTAGAACCATTTATTAAATATACCATTTAATGTATTAATAATTAAACCACAAAAATTAATCTCTAAAAAGATGAACATTAAATCAACATTTTGTTATCTATTAAAATACTATGGTACAACTTGTTTCCTTATATCCCATAATTTAAAATGTAATCCACTTAAACATAAAATGAGGAAAAATGATTGAAACACACAATATAAATTGAAGTGTGAAATTATATATAAATAAATGATAAAACAATACACCACCTATATACATTGAATCATCAAAATTCCATGCAAGGCTTTCAAAATAATAATAAAAACAAACTCAAAAAATAAAAAAGAACACTACAAATTTATATGTTTTGGTATTTCATTACTCCGTATGAGGAAAAACGAATCCACAATATTAAAGAGAAAAAACCAAAATACAAAACGTTCTGAGTTATATGTTACCTAAACATATGAGCACTAACAATAAAAATTTGAGAAAACATTTTAATAGATTAATATCATATAATTATCCCCTAACGTATATTTATATATGATCTCCCACATTAGATAGCTAGTTCAATTGGTTCCACCACTATTTGATCCTTCAGAATGACCTATGCTCAATCATAAGAACCACAAACTACCTAATAAATTAACCACCGTAGTATGAAACATATAGTTAAATTTCAAGGATTTTATAATGCATATTTCATTCAATTTTAACTTATAAAATTTATCTACTACTGACACTTCCTAACATACCTTTATCTACTACGATTTCCCTCTTTTGATTATGTAGCATATGTTCTCAAATAAAAAATTTAATTTTTTATACATATCAGAAAATGGTTTTCACAATTATTCCTATCATATTGAAATATAATTTTCAAATTTTATCTGTAAATAGTGAAAATATATGGTCCTGCCCATGGATTTAGGGATAATTGTTTCTTAACAATGTAAAATTCTCACTGTTGATAATTTTTTACATATTACTAATTTCCATAAAAACTAATAATAGATAATATTTTTAATACTTTAATATTTTAGATTATATTTTCCCTTTAAAATAACACTATATTAAATAGCATACACCACACACAACCACAATTTTACATGAACCAAAAAAAATAATTTTAACAATTAAAACCTACCTATTTTATTGAAAATAATTAATAGGAATAAATTACTTATGAAATATGTGTAAAGAATAGTATAATAATAAAAATAGATTCAACCATGAAATTTATCATTTATCTAATTTATTTGTCATGCAAAGAATAATAATAAATTGATTTTATGGTTTACAGTATATTGTCTATAAAAATTTGGTTTTATTTTATTTTCAGTTTAGATATTATAATTTATTTGTATTAATTTTATAAATAGTATTAGAAAAAATTGGATATTATTTTAAATCAATGTTTTAATAATATCTTATGGTGAATTTTTTGAATTTTTATAAAATGGATTATTTTTCATTGAATAGTATAAAAATAATGATTTTATATAAAATTATATTTCTCATTAATATATTTAAAAAGTCCTAGTGTTTTTGAATTTATCTTAAAATAAGATTAGTATAATTTAAATAAATATAATCAAATTAATTTCATTGGAATATAAAATTTTCACAATTGTTATATAAAAATATATTAATAATTAAATATTTACTTTTCTAGAAAAAAATCGTCATCTAGTTTTTGCGGGTTTATTTTATATTTTATAAATACCACTTATATAAATTTAATTTTATAAAATGGATTCCTTAATTTTATTTATAATTTAAATATTTTTTTATGTAGTACAACATTAATATTTGTTCTTGGTGAATAGTAACCTTTGTAAAAATGTTGTCACCATGGTAAGTGTAAAACATGTATAAAAATGATAAAACATTGAAATATAGATTTAATTTCATCAAAAAAATTTTATATATTTAAATATATGAGTCTCATTTCATCAACCCCTTTATAAATTCTAAAATATAAGATTTAGTTCCATTTTTACATGTTAAAGACATTTATATTATTTTAAGTAATGAATAACTCCAAAATGTCACTTTATTTAATTTTATGTATCTAATATGTTTTCACACGGATAAAAATATATAATGAAGGGTTATGAATTGTAACTTTTGAAATTAATTATTCTTTTCTGGATGGTAATTTTATATTAATATTTGGAGATGAAATATTTACCTTAATTTTTAATGAACAACGACATGATTCTTCGGCAATTAGTAATGAATTGTGGAAATGTTTTAAAAAACATACAAATTAATAATTATTATTGTTATTTATGGTGAAAACTTATTTTTTAGATAAATATAATCTATTTTTAAAGTGTTAAATGTCTATATTCTAATTATACTATGGTTTTTATATTTTATATTACCAAATTATGTAAATATTCTAAAAAACGAATTTAATGATATTTGATATTAATTTTTTATTAAATGATTTAAAATTTAAAAAAATTATAATTTTATAAATTGAGGTGATATGGTTGAGTATATCAACCATTATCCCATAATGTGTCCCAATTCTATTTATAGAAATTTTCTTGACCCAAAAACAGTGAAATATAGTGTCATCCTGGTAATCGTTAAAAGGGATAATATTAAGGTTAAAGGTAAGAGATATGGTTTAAAATGTCACATAAACATTCCTAATTATAATAGATAAGAATAGTAATAATTATATTCCCCATATTTTGTAAATATATAATTTTTTGAGGCATTTTCATTATAATTATTTAATATTAATTTTCAAAATTATATAATTTTGAGGGTCCCCATATCCCCTCTTATATAAGGATAACACCATTCATCTCTTACTCACAAATTATGATCAATGTAACATGAACAATATCTAACAATAATACTTTAAAAAAATTATATATGTCATTTATAGTCTCTAGTATTATTAATAGATCATCCTAGAATGCATAAAGATTAATCAAAATGTGGTTTCCTAGTAAAGAGGCATAACTCTTAATTGCGTGTTTTTATTTTATTTTTAATACCACTTCACAAATTATTTATACATGATGATATAATATCATCAGAATCATAAATAAAGTAAATTTTTATTATATTTATTGTATTAACAATTTTCACCTTCTTTTCCATCCTATAAAGGATGAAATCATCATTTATATGTATATGTGGACTACAAATTTCAGGAAGTGATGTGATTAATTTTTCACCCCCCCCGAAGGCTAGTTATTATGATGGATTTAATGAATATATAACATAATTTCAAAATAATTATGATTCTATAAATATTATATTTCACTTACCTTCTTACCATTCCATCCATTAAAAAATTGATACTGCCACTCATGCGTACGTGTGGACTACCACCTCAACGAAGCGTTGTGATTAATTTTTCGGGTTTGAATTTTATTGATGATTATAAAATCATTTTTAATGTATAAAAACAATAATAATTTTAGAATGAATATTCATTATATTCTATAATCATAACCTCTTTTTCTATGATCATCCAACTAATATTTGTATTTGTGATTATGAATCAAACATTCCCAAAATAGTCAATATGAACTTATTTTATTTAATAAATATATAATGATTAAAAATAAATGAAATTAACGATACATGAATGAGTGAATAAAATATAAAATGGTTCATACATATCAATAAATTTAATATAATTATGTTTTATAAGAGATAAACTATATATGTTTTGAGTGAAACTCCAAGTAAGGTGTTTCTCACTTCAATTTTCTTTTCATTTAGTTATATTAAAACTTTATTATCCATGTTATGACAATATTATACGAGTAATAATGTCATGTTATCTAATATTTTATACACACATTACTTATGTGAATTTAATTTTGTTACACATATTCAATTAGTAATTTAATTCTATCATCATTGATAAAATATAATTATGGTTTTCTCATCTCAGTTTTCATTATGTGAGACAAATGTAAAATTAACCAATTGGTCATTTAGTGTGATTTTTATAATGCCTCATTGATATTTTAAGTTAGTAATGTATTTATATTTTTGGAATTTAAATTTATATTTGAATTTATCTGTTTCACGGGAATTTGGATTCAAGTATTACTAATGTGATGGGGGTTTATTCTATAATCCTAATATTTATTCAAAAAATTTCTTGTTTAAATTTACATTAATAGAAATAATAATATCTATCACTTTTTAAATCAATGTATTTTTTATTTACAATTTATATAAGTAATTTAAATTCATTATTTCATTTTAATCACCTTGATTCTTATAATGGGTGAGATTTTTTTACTGAAATGTCTACTTTATTTATACATTTGTACAAAAAATATTCTTCCAAGCCCTTGTTTTTAATAAATTCATGAAGAATATTATTATTTGAAATTTATTGATTTATTATGATCCTTTTATGTTATATTTGGTGTTATTTAATATGGTTTTGAAATTAATCCTGTAATCATTTCCCATCGGAAACATTTTGATATTCATTAAAATGTGGAAAATATTGATTTTTATCATATATTGATTTACTACCATTACCCTCAATCATAAATAATCATTATTTAAAACATCCTTTATATTTTTCATTGGATTATTTAGAAGATTTTTTTTTGAAAATAATCTCTATATTTTTTTATTATAAATAAGTAAATATGAAATGATAGTGGAATTTTCCTCTAGAAATATTCCAGTGATATTTGAAAATAAGATTCATCAAATTCAGAATCCTTTATTGAAATAAATTATTTACTATAGATATAATCTAATGATACCATCCAACATATAAAACTAGATATATTAAGATTATGAAGTCCTATTTTTGACTTGTTAAAAATTATGGACACCATGTATTATAGTTTTAAAAAAAGAATATTTATGTATTGTGTAAATTATTAATCCATTTCCATATAATGAATGAATTATAATTAATAATTAATAAGTGTTACTTTTTATAGTCCCTTTATGTATCAGTAGGTCTGAGGAGACAATGTATCATGATTATTCATTGTATTCAATATTATCCATGGATATATTCCCCCATTATTATATTTTTATGGAATAATTTAATATTATTTATCTCTTACATATTATTCCAGATAGATTATATTTTTTCGTTCGCTTATTGGGAATGGGAGGTAACCCATTATTATGTTTTCATTTCCTTGGATATCTAGAAGGGAATAATGAATGTTTTTAGAGAAATATTTGGAGAATAAAAAATGTATTCAATAGTATATCTTGTAGTATTTCATGTTTTAAATTTTAATTTGAGAATTATTTATGCATCTTGTCTCCCAATAGTAATAAGAAATTCAGTATTTCTATATGAGATTTCTTGTTTCTTGTCCTATTATTGTTAGATAATAACAAGCCCTTAATTATTTTAGTTGTGATGATTGGTATCAAATATCATTTAGTAGGACTATTGGGAACTATATTTAGAAAAATATATATTAGAGAACATAACTCTATTATATATTCTAGGGGTAAGTCAATATATAGGGTAATATATTGAATTTTTGGTAAAGTATATATTTTGTTTTTTCCCTAAAAAACACATCCCTCACTTGATAATGTAATGTGGGTTTGGATGTAAAGAATATTAAACTAGGGGTCAAATGTATCAATGGGGTTGATGAGGAATTTATTCAATCCTCACTAGTGAATGATAAGTAGTTAAAGAATAAAAATCTTGCAACACACTCCCAAGGGATATTCATTGGTTAATTCACTTTTACATTCTTCACAATATTGACAAATTAGTGTATAAAACCTATGGAAACCTTTAATATCTCTATTTACATATAATATACCAAAAGTAATGTTATTCTAATAAGGTTAAATACCATTAGGGGAGGGGGGATGGGGCGATTCTGGGTATGAAAAATTCAAACAACTACCCCTTTCAGACCATGTTCACCGTTAAAAAAACACACAAATCCCCCTTTCCTCCAGTAATGTATGAAAACAAATTTAAATTGTCCTTGAGACACTACAATTTTACATGGTTCACCCTAACTAGGCTATGTCCAAGGAGTTTATAGTGATGATGTGCTGATGTAGAAAATACACTAAGGCTCACTTCCAAATTACATGGTTTTGTGAGACCACTCATATTCCAAGGATAACTATGTTTACATAGTTTTGGGTAATCTCACTATTTTCCCATGGTCAGTCCCAAACTCTCATTATTTTTGTCATTTCCCATGTAAAAGATATTATTTTTTATCTTTATTTTCTCAGCACTCTTGGATGGGATTCACACATTATATTTAGTATGACAACCCTTACATTATTACAAACCTAAACATGATTTATTACATAAAACGTCACTTGATACAACAAAGAAGATCGAGAGGTTTAGTGTAATTGGGGCTTAGGATCATTACATAAAAACATAAAACAATAAATACAATATCTTTATTGAATACATCTTTTACATGACAACTACATTCCCTCGTACTTAGCATTGCAAAGTATAACCTGAGGACATGCCTAAGAAAAGGGTGAGCTATAAAGCCCAGTAAGGGAGTACACATGGAATAACATGAGGAGTATAACACATGTTAGACAATAGGCATATCAATAGATCATAATAAAAACATGAACATAAAGGCATGATTAATCATGATAATCATAACATGGGAATGTGGCAACAACGCTTAACATGGAATTAGCATGGGCCAAGGCTCATTGCACATAGAGAATGAGTAAATCCTCATTGCACATGAAGCACGAGTAAACCCTTATTTAACTTTAATTAGCATGAGACATCACACATTTCACATGACGTATCATGATACTATACTTTACCCAATGCATTGGAGCGCTATAAGGGCGCACCCTTCTTAAACATTTCATTTCATGCATAAGTGTGCCACATGGATCATAAAACATGGATTCATAAAACATAATAATTTATTCCACGATAAAGGAATGTGGAATTCATACATGGAAATTTATAATCAATAAGTAAATGTGCATAAAGATGAATACTTTTGATGGAGAAATTGGCATGGTATTCACTACACAATGACAATGGCTTAGAAAATCAGTGCGATTTCGGCAGCGTAACAGCGTGACATAAGAATTCATAAAAACGGTTGATGAGAGGGAAATCGGTTCCTCATCATATTTACAGGTAATGTAAAGTAATGAGGTCATATAGATAAATTTCCCAACAATTTTAATGTAATTTAGATTCATGATTCAAAAGTATTGCTCGAATGTAAATGAAGAGAGAGAAGTTCCCTTCGGAATTTCGGTATAGTAATGGGTGTACATTGGAGGAATTTAATTAGAGAGAAAGGGGTCTCCCATAATTCAAAAAATAATAGGGCAGTATGGGGGAGGTGAAAACCCATACCCCAACATTCATAATTGAAATTAAAAGGGCAATACAACTTAAAGAAAATTGACAAAAATGAGAAAGGAAGAAAAAACCCTTACTTGGAAGTATGCTTCCAAAGGCTAGAGAGAGGCTTGTGAGTGGCTTCTTGGGAGCTTGGGGAACCTTTGGAGGATTCTAGAGAGGTTAGGTCAGAGGTTGGACGAACTCCAAGGGATTTTAGTGAGAAGGAAGTGGGATCTTGGGTGGGTTTATATAGGAAAGGTGAGATAATTCTTTATTATTTAGGATTAGGTCACCTTACATTAAATTAATCCAAAGCACAAACCATCCCATGGTTTTTTTCCATGGTTTTTGGAAAAGGGAAGAAGAAAAAAATATTTTATATGGCCAAATTCCTAACTTCTTTAAATATTAGGGTTCCTTATGTGGAGGTGTGTCACACTCCCATGGAAATTAATTTAAATAGACAAGGTGTTTAATAAGTCTTGAGGGGTCCATTAATTCTTTTAAAAGTAAGTAAAAAAAACCCAAAATCACATTATTTTAATGGGAAAACATATATTGGCCGAAAATAATGATTATTGTATTTTATTACATCACTATTGGGTCATTATGATGTCATAAAACACATTATATTTTTAAACGGTATTTAATTTTTACCCAAAAATTTGACTGTCTCAGAAAATTATGAAAAATCACCATTGGATAATTTCGACATCCTGATTCCAGAAATAAAATTTATTTTATCTAAATAATTTTCTTAATATGTTAATTTTCACTTTAAAAATAAAAACCGACATTTATCGAAAATTCACGGGTTTTGACAGAAATGGATTTCAAACCTTAATAAAAATTTTAATTGCATTCATAAAATTATATGATCATTTTTATTTAAATAAAATTAATTTAATATTATTATTATTATTTTAGTAAAATATTATTTAATTAAAAAATCCCTTAATTTATTAAAATAGATTTATTAATAAAATAATAACTAAAAACACCATTTGTACTTTAAAAACTATTTACAATGTATCAAAACTGACTAGAAATTATATTCATTACTATATACAAAAATAATTTAAATGAACATAGTACTACTTATTTGTTACATAACCCATTAAAACAGCCACATAAGACCTAAGGGTGAGGTGTGCGATGGTGAAAGACTCTTGGGGTGGCTCAGATTACATCGCTCATGTGGTAATTTCAATAAACTTCCACTTTTCCTGTAGACGGTCACGTTCGAGCTTGACATGATGAATCTCAGCTTGGGTTTTGTCAAAGGCGAAGCCCAAAGACACCACCTATTTTCCTAGCTCCGAAAAATGGGCTTCTTATGGGGAAATTCTACTGGATGAGGTCATTGCTTCCTTTGTCTGAGTAAATTGGATTTGTTGAAGTCTTATATTTATAATCATCATGTGATCACTGTTCAACGACTATATTAGCAACGGTAAAAATTCGTTACATAAAACCAAAGAAGTTGACATTTTATATAAACATAAAGAGACATTTAATTATAACAAGAGGTATTTCCATTAATGAAATTTTGGGTCGTTACAATATTCCCCCATTAAGAAATTTCTCCCTTGAAATTTTCCTTTTTCCACACTAAAAAAATATGGGTAACTCAGCTTCATCATATCCTCTGATTCCCAAGTTGCTTTTTCAAACATGTGGTTTCTCCAGAACACCATGACGAGGGGCATTGTCTTATTTCGTAGAACTTTTTCTCTATGATATAAGATCTTCACCGGTTTCTCCTCATAAGAAAGATCATATTCCAATTGTACCACCTCAGAAGAGAGTAAATGTGAAGGGTCTGGTATGTACTTCCTTAAGAGAGATACAAGAAAGACATCATGTACTTTGGACATTGCAGGTGGAAGTGCTAGTCGATAGGCCACAGTCCTGACATGATCAAGAATCTCAAAGGTCCTGATGTACCTTAGAATTAACTTCCATTTCCTTCCAAACCTCACAAAATTATTCCACGGAGATATACGTAGAAACACCATGTCTCCAACATTAATCTCAAGGCCCCGTCGACGATTATTTGCCTAACTCTTCTTTCGACTATGGGCTGCCTGGATATACTGCTGAATGGTTTTCACCTTCTCCACCATTTCTTTGACCATTTTTTGTCCAAGCAGCTTACGTTCACTGACCTCATCCCAACATGCCGGTGTTCTGCAACCTTTCCCATACAGGGCTTCATATGGTGCCATTTGGATGCTCGAGTGGAAACTGTTATTATAAGAGAACTCAAACTATGGAAGATGTTGATCCCATACTCTTTTAAAGTCCATTGAGAACTCTCTCAACATATCCTCAAGTGTTTGGATAGTCCACTCGGATTGGCCATCAGTTTGAGGACGATAGGCCATACTGAAGTTCATTTCAGTATTCAGAGCATGTTGAAGACTCTTTCAAAACATAGAAGTGAATCTTGGATCTCAGTCAGACACAATAGATAGTGGTACTCCATGCATCCTTACCACTTCCCTGATATATATCTGTACCATTTGATCCAAAGAGAAATCCTCCCGAATAGCAATGAAGTGTGCAGTCTGTGTAAGACGATCCACAATAACCCAGATTGCATTGTTGCCTTTGGATGTCCGTGGAAGTCCGGTGACAAAGTCCATGGTGATGTTCTCCCATTTCCATTCTGGTATGGGCAATGGTGGAATAATCCCCTTAAACTTCTTTCTCTCCGCCTTCACTTGCTGACACACCAGGCACTTTGATATATATTCAGTGATCTCCTTCATCATATTATCCCACCGAAAGTTTTCTCGAAGATCTCGATACATCTTTGTTCTCCCTGGGTGAATAGAAAAATTTGAACTATGTGCATCATCCAAAAGTTCCTTCTTCATCTCCGAACATGATGGAACACATAGTATTTTCCCAAACCATACAATTCCTTCTTCATTAACATTAAACTCGGAGGTTTTCCCCTTTTTGATAGCTTCCACTTTTTCTTGAATTCCCACATCATCCATTTGAGCATCCTTTAACCTTTCCAAAAGAGATGGTTGAGAAATTATTTGTGAATGAATTGATGATGTTCCTTTCTTTATGATTCCCACATCCATATTCATAAAGTCTAAGAAGATTGGATCCTTCTCAATTCTCATCATTGAAAGAATAGTAGGGTCCTTTCTACTTAGGGAATCTCCCACCTTGTTCGTTTTCCCAGGGTGGTAATGTGTTGAACAGTCATAATCCTTGATGAGATCTATCCATCTTCTCTGACACATATTATGATCATTCTGTGTGAATATATATTTAAGACTCTTTCGGTCAGTATATATCTCGCATTTCACTCCATAGAGATAATGCCACCAGATTTTCAAGGCAAAAATTACCACCGCCAACTCCAGATCATGGGTTGGATAGTTTCACTCATGGATTTTCAGCTTCCTTGAGGCATAGGATATAACTTTATCATTCTGCATCAACACACATCCTAATCCCTTCTTTTAAGCATCACTGAATACCAAAAAAGATCCCCACTTGTCGGTAACCTGAGCACGGGCGCAGTGATGAGCCTCTCTTTCAACTCCTTGAAGCTTTCTTCGCATTTATCACTCCAAGCAAACTTTACTCCCTTCCGAGTTAGCATGGTAAGAGGGTTGGTCAATAGTGAGAAATTTCTCACAAATCGTCGATAATATCCAGCTAACCCCAAGAATCTATGAATATCTGTTACCGATGATGGCCTCGACCATCCCTCAATTACATCTGTTTTCGAGGGGTCCACAGATATCCCATTGCTTGTGAAGATATGACCCAATAATGATACCTCCTTCAACCAGAACTCACAATTTCTATATTTTGCATAGATCATATCCTTGCGCAAAGTCTGTAGTACAGTTTTTAAATGCCCCTCAAGATCTTCCTTGGTTTTGGAGTATATTAGAATATCATCTATAAAGACTACCACAAATTTGTCAAGGTAATCTCTAAAGACTATATTCATCAAGTCCATGAGTATTTCTGGAGCATTGGTGAGTCCGAATGGCATTACTATGAATTCATAGTGACCGTATCTTGTACGAAAAGCAGTCTTGGGGACATCTTCCTTCTTCACCCTTACTTGATAATATCCCGACCGCAAATCCACCTTAGAGAAGTATTGTGATCCACGTAGCTGATCAAGCAAGTCATTGATTCTTGGGAGAGGATACTTGTTCTTTATCGTGATTTTGTTATGTTCACGATAATCTATGCAAAGCCACATTGACCCATCCTTTTTCTTGATGAAGAGGACTAGTGCACCCCATGGTGAAGCACTTGGGCGTATAAACCCTATATCCAGATTCTCCTCTTGTTTATTCTTTAGCTCTTCAAGCTCAACAACATCGATTCTATATGGAGTCTTGGATATTGGTATCACCCCAGGTATAAGTTAAATTGAGAACTCAACATCACTTCTTGGAGGATGACCAGACAGTTCCTCGGGAAACACTTTATCCAATTTCCTCACAATAGGCATTTCTTCAAGGATGGTTTCTTCCTTGGACTCAATCATCTGAGCCAGATACGCATGCTCATAAGGCATTAATATCCATGCTTGAAATGATGGAGCTAAAATAGATTCATCTTCCTCTGGACACTTGTAAAGAATTAGGGGTTGATTCTCCATATGGAGTATGATTTCCCCCTCCCGACAATTTATGTTGACTCTATATAAAGAAAGTCAATCCATGCTAAGAATTGCATCAAATACCACTAGAGGGAGTATGATGAGGTTCTCCGGGAAATTCAATCCACAGACTATAACAGGGGAGGACTTATATTCATGGGATGCAATGATTGCCCCATTTTCCATACTCATCGACATCTTTACTTTTATGATTTTTGGTGGTGTTGGGATTGTTCTACTAATCTTTAGAGATATAATAGAATGCATAGAATCTGAATCGAAAAGTATGTTCAACATTCTTGAATGAAGAACTAGCGTACCTGTGGCCACTTCGTTGTCGGGGTTCACTTCAGTAGAAGTGATGGAAAAATATCTTCCTTGCAGCCTTGGAGGTTATTGGTTGTCTCCGAAAACCCTTGGATTAGGGAACTGATTTCCAAAATGACCCGGTTATTTTAATTTGTAGCATTGAACTATGCATTGAGGTTCGAACGGAACATTCCTCTACTTTGTCACAGTCGTGGGTCTTTCTTGCCAATAGTTAATAGCTAGGTTCCCTTCTTTTCCACACCTGAAGCATTTTCTCGTCCCCTTAAAAGGAATTTCCAGGGTGCTTCTTTCTTCACTTTTGGTCAGTGGGGTGATGGATCTTCTTAGCACGGTTTGATTTATCCATCGGACCACCAGCATTGAATTCCACCTTACGCTTCTTGTCCCCATGATACCCCTTTGATTCCCCGGTCTCCATTTCGACCTTGAGGGCACATCGGACAATTTCCTCATTGCTGTCGAAGTCACGGATCGCTAATGCTTTCTTCAAGCTAGGATTAAGCCCTCCAAAGAAGTGGTCAACCTTGCATTCAGGGGTAATGACAATTTCGGAAGCGTATCATGCAATCCTTGTGATGTTTTCCTCGTACGCTTCAACAGATTCTTCATCTTTTTTCTTGAGGGAATGGAAGTCCCTTTACATCTTAAGCCAGAGGGTGCATGGAAAATATTTATCGAAAAACATCTTCCAAAAATCCTTCCATTCCAACGCATAGATCTCCTCCTCTGGCTTAATATTTTTGATCAACTTCCACCATTGATCAGCTTCACCCTCCATAAAATAAGCCGCCAGGAGAACCTTCTCTTGTTTAGAACATTGGAGGATGGAGAATATCTATTCAATGGAGTTGATCCATTGTTCAGCGATCGTGGGATCAGATGATCCACTAAAAGTAAGAGGCCTGTGTCTCATGATGCTCTCGATAGTGACTTGTTCTTTCTTAGGGGGGTGAAGGTTCTTCTTGACCCGTGTTTCTATTCAAAACATGAGTTATCTGAGAGAGAAGCGTGACAAAAGTTTGCGATTCTCGGTCCCATTGGATTGAGCATCTCATTAGTATAGTCATCACACTGATCTTCACAATGGTTGTTAGCCCAAGTCCTCCTATTACTGGACATTGGCTTGAATAAAAGGAATTTTTGGGGTAACACATAAAGGTTAATACAAAGAAAAAAGTTGAAGACTTATAAATAAGCTTTTATTTCCTTACTGTAGAGTCTATAGGCTTCAATCTTGGCTTTTCATGATCTACTTTCTAACATAAATTCGGTAGGGAATTTTTTTAGTTTCCTTAATAAGGGTTCATACTAAGATTTTGAATCTATCAAAACATAACCCCCGGGAGTGTCGTATCCAAGAGTGCAACAAGGCCCGTTGTTGTGCACCAGTTCCCGTTCGAGTATAGCTTAATGCGGTGTTTTTGGGTTTTACCCCTAGGATTCATCTGTGCCAGAGCCGCCTCTACCTGCTCGTTTCTACACAGGGATATATTTGTTTGATAAACCACTTACTCAGTACTCAATAAAACTTAGGGATGTTTTTATTATACTTCGTCTTGTATCTAAGGCTTTACTAGGGTTTCCTAATCCCAAAAATAACTAAACCTATCCTCTGATACCAACTATGACAACCCTGCTTTTATTAAAAACAAAAAATTGATTTATTACACAAAACATCACTTGATAAAACAAATAAGATCGAGAGGTTTAGTGTGTTTTGGTATTAGGATCATTACATAAAAACTTAAAACATGAAATATAACATCTTTATTGAAAACTACTTTTACATGGCCACTACATTTCCTCGTACTTAGCATTGCATTGGATAACCTGAGGACATGCATAAGAAAAGGGTGAGTTATAAAGCCCCGTAAGGGAGTACACATGGAATAACATGTGGAGTACAAAACATGTTAGAAAATAGGCATATCAATAAATCATAAAAGAAACATGAACATAAAGGCATGATAAATCATGATAATCATAACATGGGAATGTGGGAACAACACTTAACATGGAATTAGCATGATCCAAGGCTCGTTTCACATAGAGCGTGAGTAAATCATCATTGCAAATGAAGCACCATTAAACCCTCATTGCACTTTAATTGTCATGAGTCAACACTCATTTCACATGACATATCATTATACTATACTTTACCCAATGCATTGGAGTGCTATAAAGGCGCACCCTTCTTAAACATTTCATTTCATGCATAAGTGTGCCACATGGATCATAAAACATGGATCCATAAAACATAATAATTTATTCCACGATAAAGAAATGTGGAATTCATACACAAAACTTTATAATCAATAAGTAAATGTGCATAAATGTGAATACCCTTGATGGAGAAATGGGCATGGTATTCACTACACAATGGCATTGGCTTAGAAAATCGGTGTGATTTCGGCAGCGTAACGGCGTGACATAAGAATTCATAAAAACAGTTGATGAGAGTGAAATGGGTTCCTCATAATATTTACATGCAATTTACAGTAATTAGGTCATATAGATACATGTCCCAAAAATTGTAATGGAATTTTGATCCATGATTCAAAAGTATTTCTTCAATGTAAATGAGGAGAGAGAAGTTCCTTTCTGAATTTTGGCATAGTAATGGGTGTACATGGAAGGCATTTAATGTCAGATAAAGGGGTCTCTTATCATTCAAAAAATAATAGGGCAGTATGGGGGAGGTGTGAAACTATACCCCAACATTCATAATTGAAATTAAAAGGTCAATACAACTTAATGAAAATTGACAAAAATGAGTAAGGAAGAAAAAACCCTTACTTGGAAGTGTACTTTCAAAGCCTAGAGAGAGGCTTCTAAGAAGCTTCTTGGGAGCTTGGGGAACCTTGCGAGGATTCTAGATAGAGTAGGACAGAGGTCGGACGAACTCCAAGGGCTTTGAGTGAGGAGTAAGTGGGAGCATGGGTTGGTTTATAAAGGAAAGTTGAGGGAATTCTTTATTATTTAGGTTTGGGTCCCCTTACATTAAATTAATCCAAACCACAAACCATCACATGGTTTTTGCCCATGGTTTTTGGAAAAGGGAAGAAGAAAAAAATATTTTATAATTACAAAGACCGAAATTCTTAAAATATTAGTGTTGCTTATGTGGAGGTGAGTCACACTCCCAGGGAAATTAATTTAGAAAGACAAGGTGTTTAATAAGTCTTGAGGGGTCTATTATTGATTTGAAAAGTAAGTCAAACAAACCCAAAATTACATTATTTCAATGGTAAAACTTATATTGGCCGAAAATAAAGATTATATTATTTTATTAAATCACTATTGGTCATTATGATGTCATAAAACACATTATATATTTAAACGGTATTTAATCTTTACCCAAAAATTTGACTGTCTCAGAAAATTATGAAAAATTCACCGTTGGATAATTTCGACTTCCTGATTCTAGAAATAACATTTATTTTATCTAAATAATTATCTAAATATTTTAATTTTCACTTTTAAAATAAGAACCGATATTTATCGAAAATTCACGGGTTTTGACAGAAATGGCTTTCAAACCTTAACAAAAAATTTAATTGAATTGATAAAATTATAAGATCATTTATATTTAATAAAAAATAATTTAATGATAATATTATTATTTATTATAATATTATTTAATTCAAAAATCATTTAATTTAATAAAATAGATTTCTTAATGAAATAATAACTAAAAACACCATTTGTACTTTAAAATCTATTTACAATGTATCAAAAATGACTAGAAATTATATTCATTATTATATAAAAAAATAATGTACATGAAAATAGTACTACGTATTTGTTACATAACCCCTTAAAACAGCCGCATAAGATATTAGAGTAAGGTGTGTGATGGTGATAGACTCTTGAAGTGGCTAGGATAACATCGCTCGAGTGGTAATTTCAATCAACTTCCAATTTTCCCGTAGACGGTCACGTTCGAGCTTGACATGATGATGCGTAGCTTGGTCTTGGTCAAGGGAGAAGCCCAAAGACGCCACCTCTTTTCCGAACTCTGACAAATGGGCTTTGTATGGGGAAATTATAATGGATGTGGTCATCGCTTCCTTTGTCTGAGTAAATTGGATTTGTTAATGAACTATATTTATACTAATCACGTGATCACAGTTCAACGACTATATTAGAAACGATCAAAATTATTAACTGAAAACCAAAGAATTTGACATTTTATATAAACATAAAGAGACATTTAATTATATAAAGAGGGATTTCCATTAATGAAACTTTGGTTCGTTACATTTAGACTTGTAGGCCTGTTAAATTTCAATAATTAATTCATCCTCAATTGTAAATATAGGTTTTATTGAAGTCCCTCTTTCATCAAATTAATTATTTCCATATTAACATTGTTTTAAAAAGAAATTTATATCCTACGTACAATATTGCGATGTATTACAAATAAAATTAATAATTTTTTGGGAAACATTTGAATATAGAGGCAATACACCCAAAATTTCACACTATCACAAACCAACCCATCCTGTGTAACTTTTAATGTTTGAAAAATATATCATTATTCAGAACTCCCATTTCACAAAAGAATACATTATTACAATACAAGATTATCTAAAAGGGTTGATATACTGAATGAGGTGGTAGCCATATATTTATAGGAATTTCCTATACATAATGCAAATATATCACCCAATGAACACATTGTGTTAAACATTTCCCCCAAGTGAAGAAAATCACATATGACGTCACATTGATTGTGTTAATCACGTTCGAACCACTAAAATTATATTTATATTGTAGGTGCCTACAAACACAATCAACCCAAAAATAGAACAATGTTCTATTGATCTATTTTTTCCAACATGTGTCATAGGTTGATAAGTATAAGATTGATCATAAGTTTAAAAGTTAGTATAACACTTTATAGTCATTATGTGATTGTATTTTAAGTTTATTAAGTATATTTTGTGTATGTTAATAGGAATAATAACCATTAGTTTAGTATGTATTTTACTTAAATAGTTATTTGAGGTAGAATTATTTTACATTTTTAGGACATAAGGTGATGGTTACTGATAAACTTTATGTTTAATAAGATCATTGATATTAATTTCATTAATTGGGATAAAAGGATTATTAAATTTTGGGTATACATATTTAATCATATAGATAACCCTGAAATTACATATTTAGATGGTGACTATGGGAAAAAATATTTAAAATTAAATTAAAAATATTCGGAAAATTATTTATATTGAAATATTTTTTTTCTACAATGGAATTTTATTTAATGAATATAGGTTGGGTTATATATTGGACACATATAAGATTATATTATATATTTAACATGATTAAGCTATTTTTTTTAAATATCATTACATTTTTAAAATTATATAGTTATACATATACTTTTTTATATGAATTTATGAGAGATAAATTTTTATTAAAGATATATATTAAATTGATCTTAGAAGAATATGTGAACAAATCATTCCTGTTTTTGAGTTTACTTCGTGGTTAAGAATATTTTTGAATAGTTTTAAGGATAGTTAGTTATAAATTTTTTTAAGATTAACTTTGGATGTTACCTATGAGGCTTTTCATATTTTTTTTTAAATTTCCCCATAAAATGGTTATTCATATTGGATTTAATTTTATCTTATGCTAACTATTTTGGTTTTTGTTAATAAAGACGAATATGTGGAATAATTTTTCATCCTTTTTTAGATCTTATAATGATTAAAAAGATGTGTTAGTGCTTTAGGAATAAATAATTCATTATGATCTTGTTGATGCACATAATGGGATAAAATCATGATTATATAATGGATGGAAATATGATTAGTAAATTTTTATGTTTCTTCCTATCTATATGGTAATAGAATTTTTCAAAATCATGTAAACCAATGGTAAATCAATAGAGTCTTATATAGAGTGTTATATTCATATATGAATGTATGATTTCAGATAAAATACTTATGTATGTGGCATATAGAGGAAAATTCATAATAAGGTTCCTATCTATAAAATAAAAATATAATTTCATTATAAAACCTATATCCAATTTTCGTAACATGATATGGTTTCTTCTGATTTGAAAATAATAATGAAAAATACAAGAATGTAATTTCTTCATGTATGATAGAATGATATACCTAGATATTTTAGTTTATATTTTCATTATTAAAGAAAACTATATGGAGTAAAATATTCCACAAGTAACCCCAATATTATATGAACTATAGAATGATATTAATTAAATGTAACTGATATAAAAATGTTGTTGGGTTGGGAAATATAAGTTGGAATAACCAATTTTTAAAATATATGTATAAATTATTTCCATAATACAAATAGTTAGTACAATCATTAAATTTAATATTCACTTAATTTTTTTCCTATGAAAAGAATAAAAATAAACTCATTTTATGCTTCATAGTTACTTTTCTTTAAGAATTTTTTTATTTCATTTTATTTATAGATAATATTATATGATTATAAAAATAATAAAAATATTATTTGAAAAAAAATAATAACATTTTTTAAATTATCATTTCAATATTTTCTTATGGTGAATTTACAATATTTTTTTAAATATATTAATTTCCATGTGAATAGTAAAAAATACCCTTTAAAAGTAATTTATTTGAATTTTTTAAATTTAACTGGAGAAAATTTATTAAATATTTTGAATCATCATGTAAAAATATTTTAGATAGACAAAATTTATTTTTTTCATAATGAATAATAACCTTAGTAAAAATGTTGTCACCATAGTAATGCTAAAATGAGTAGAACAAGGATGAAAGTCTGACATAAAACATAAAAATAATCTATAAACATTCCTAAATATTAATGTATGAGTCTAACTATAATATATCTTTATTTATGTAAAAAAAATTCGATTTTACTCCCATTTTTTTGAAGTCTTTTATATTATTTTATGTAACTAATAATTAAAAATTAAAAATTTGTTGATTTTATTATCTATAATATATTTCCACAAGGATAAAAAATACATGAATATCTCAACATGTTTATTTTTTTTAAAATAATTATTTTATGACTACAAATTAATTATAATTTTTAGAGTCTAAGTAATTAACATAAATTCTTATAGAACAATGACACAATACTAGTGTAAGATGTAGAAAAATTAAGTTTATGATTTTAATTATTTACAAAGAAATATAATTTGGGTGAGTTATGGTGTCTTATTTTTTTATTAATAAAAAATATTTTAACAGGTTCAAATATTATATTAATATTACAATGTGTTATTTAGAAATTTTAATGTAATATTATTTGAATTGTGTGATTTTAAGTTAATAAAAATATTAAATTTTATCAAATGAATGGGATATAGTTCATAACAACAATAATTTTCCACTCATGTGACACTTTTTCATTTATTGTAACATTCTTTTCCCCTATCAAGAGACAGAGAATGTTATCATAGTGATTTTTAAAATGATTAAGGTGGGGTACACATTGTGATTTACGCTATAGAACATCATATAATCTTGAAAACAAATTTTTTATTAGACCATTTAGATTTTTCTACATCATATATTTTTAGTATATGAATTTCATTCCAAATTTCTATTAAAATTATTTTATATTAATTTGACACATAATGTAATTTGAAGGGTTCCCCTCCACTCTGTAATATAAAGAATCCAACCCTACACTATTCCTCACACTTAATGATATAGGTATCTCAAAAACACATATAAAACACTTATCAACTATCCTCTCCAACACCTAGTGGATTTAGAATCATCAATTGACCATCCATGAATTTAGATGGTGTAATCCGAATGTTTTTTTCATAACAAGAGGTATAACTATTAACTAAGAATTTAAATTTTATTTCCTATTTGTCCATTTTTTAATATTCTTAGACCTTGATGGTTTAAGATAATATGTATCACACCTTTGGATAAATTTTATTATGATTATTTTACAACAGCTTTTCTTCTCTTAAACAATCCTATGGGTAAAAAACATCCTTCGTGCGAATGTGTAGTCTAATACCTCTACAAACATATGTGTTTTTGTCATCACCACGTTACAAGGACGGTTACTATGATGAATGTGAGGAATACATATTATATTATTTTCAAAATTATTATTCCATAAAGAAAATACAATACTTACCTTTTTACCATTCCACTATTAAAAATGATAATATCGCTTGTTCGAATGTGCATACTACTACCTCCATAAAGTGATGTGTTTTTTCACATGTAATTATTTAATTGATGATTCTAAAATTGTATTTAATGTATAAAAATTATCTTACATCATCATTAATATTATTTACATTATGAAACCATTTCCCCTTTGACCATGGTCAACCTACCAATTTTTTTTCATCTATGAATTGATCATCCTTAGAACATTTGATAAGAATTTTAGTGATTTAAAAAAATTAGGCAAAGTAATGAATGAAATAAATGTTATAATAATAATTTAATGTAATTATAATTGTTATTAATCAGTTATTTAATTTACATAAATTTATTGTATTAGATAATAAGTATATATGTAGCGAGTCAGACTCAACGTAATGGGTTTAAAAACTCAAATTATTTTTATTGGTATATATTAATTTATTATTGATTATATTATTCCATCATTATTTGTGTAATTTAATTTAATTATATTATTTCTTATGTCAAAAAAATTTATATTGATTTATATTTTTGTATAAAAAATCAATTCATTGTTTTATTCTCATTTCAAATTTATGATCTTATTTTAGGCTTTCTCATCTCAATTTTATTTTTGTGATACATATTCCATATTAACTTCTTTTTTATTTTTTGGGGTTTTTATAAAACATATTTTAAATTTTATATAATAAATCATATCATATTAAGGGTATTTAATGATTCATTTGATTTTTTTTCTTTTAATAGTGTTATAATGATAATGTATGAAAAGTTGGTAGGGTTTAATCTAAAATATAATTTTCATTCAGGATTTTTTTTGTTTAAATTTACATTGATGGAAATTATAATATATTAGTATTTTAAAACCCATATTTGTTTCTATTATAAATTAATCTATTTATTTCTAATGTTTTTTCACGACCCGTCCTTCGAGTCGTATGTCATGACATACCAAAAACCTGCCTCCCAATGGCCAATGATTAGAAACTAGTGATGAATGTGTCAGTGTTAAAGTGTAAGGCATATTACTGAGTACCTATATGCACAAAAACACCCAAAATCATACCACAAACTAAAAGGGGAAAAATATTATACTAAAAAACGTTATGAGTACACATACAACTGATAACAAGTTGCCCAGAATAAAAACAAAAAAACTACAAAGTATAAAGGGACTTGAGATGCCATCCACTGAAACCCCCACATGATAGTAAGAGTAGTGTATCTACTGGAAGATTAAGTAGTCAGTCATGTCTTCTTGATCCTACTAGGCCATGCCTCCTCCTACTCCAAAAATTCCTCCATTGAAATGTCTGTCATCTGCACAAGACACAACATATGCGGGAAAAGCCCATGTAGGGGTGAGTAACACAGTACTTAGTAGGGGATCACAATCCACACAGGTAAAATAACACAATGAAAAAAAAATCAAAGACAAAATGTAAGTAAAACTCACACCATGTATAATATCGATAATTAGAATTAGGTTCAATGAATATAGTGATGAACATTTAATAATGTTGAGGGACTGATCCCCGATGAATCGTGGTTCGTATTCCCATCCACTAAAGATCCACATGACTGCTAATCCACTTTCGGGCCATTATGGATCCACATGGGTGGTTCTCATCTACAAACCTACTAAGGATCCACACAACTGCTTCTCGTCTGCCAGGATGCTAAAGACCCACACCGCTGCTACTCTTCTTCTAGGCCACTAAGGATCCACACTGTTCTTACTCGTCTGTCGGGCCACTAATGATACACAAAGTTTCTACATGTCTAATTGGTCATACCCCTACCACCACAATGTTCAACAAAGAATAACCCAAAGGATTGTCTCATTGTAAGTGTTCCAACACAATAGATGACACATCAAATGGATGCCTAGTCTATAAGATATTGACATTTTTAAAAGAATATCTCAGTTGGATTTGAGACAGATCTATCCTATCCATATGCCAACCCCCACCAAAACATTAGTAGAGTATCTACAAAGGACCACCTTGTCATAGGGGTCCTCGTGCTGCTAACAACGCATCAATCTAACAATCAGTCTATGAGTTATTGATGTTATAGTGAAACATGGGCCGAAGGGGTCTGTGGTTCACTGACCTAACCTGGGTTGGTCCGGCATGGGTCTGGCCCTACTATCCTACTAGGCCCTTGGGTTTGACCCAAGGGGCGACCCATGCCCTGCCCAGTCTGCCAAGGATGGACCGGTTCATCTACCTGTCCAGGATGCAGTCAGATGTTGCGTCTGACCTCCTACACCACCACATCACACCTTCTCCAACCCGACCATATGAACATTTCCTAGTACTGACATAGCTAGACATGTTGGCTAGACGAAATTCCCACACATAGCTAGATTCCACTAGCTCACCTTAGCATCCCAGACGTGGTCCGCTCTTCCATGTGGCACCACCTATCAATGCCACTACTACCCTGCGAGCATGACCTTCTGCCATAGTGGGCCCTCAACTACCACTACTACCAGAGCCATTGTGATGACTATTCCTTCAATGGGCCTCCAGAGATTCTTTGCTGGTCCGTTTCTCAATTTTCATACCCCTATGGGCCTCTCAAGCCATTATCATCCCTTCTTTGGCCCCAGATTCTTTTGGTCACCAATTTGAGGATACGACCATGAATAATTCACATGTAGAAGGACCTTGGCCTTATTTTTGTTTTCCCTCTCCCTCTGTGTTAGAGGTTTAATATACAGTAATGTTCAAAGATTGCAATTCTTCCAATAATAAAATAATTCATGAATAAAAATCCCAAGAACGAAACCCTCCTACAAGAAGACATGATCAAAAAATTAAACTGTTCTGGGGTTAATCCATATTCATCATTTAGAAAAGTAATGTGGAATTCATAAAACTATAATCAAACCCCTACCATGTTGACATTCATTGTTGTAGTGCCTTTTCCTCGAGTGTCTAAGAGGTTGAAGGTGTTCGTCAATATTTTGAGTATGTCTATGTCGATGATTTCCCTCCGGCATTTGTCATTCATCATAGGGGTGGAAAATTCATCGAAGGTTCATCATAGAATCCTAATATTTTAATCCTTGTTCCTTTAATGCATCAGACTATTAAAAAGATAACATGTTACAATGTTTATGTTCCTCTATGATGTCTCTTCATTATGATGTATCATTTATGAAATAATGTATTTATTACATTTTATTAAATCATCATTACCCTACTTGTTAATGATTCATTAATGATCTCCATTAATGTGTCTCGTTGTTGTCTCAACAATGCACCACATTGTAGATGTGTCATCCCTAGTCGGCTAGAATATAAATAAAATAACTTTTTAAGTTGTTTAATTATTTTTCTAGAAATTTCTGAAAATAATATTTTCCATTCAGCCCATTTCGGGTGATGTTTAGTCCTTTCTAGGTGAATATCGATGTACTGGGTTCAACGGTTCCATCGTATTTTTAAATCGAGAAATGGTTTAAAAGATAGAAAAGCCCGCTTGAGCATTTATAGAACACACCTTTTGAAATGTTAAAAATTTTCTTCTGGGATCATCGGGCCTCATAATCATTTGTCATTAGAGTGTGTATTATCACAATAAATCCATATAATTTTAAAAAAAATTACATGTACATTCCATGAAATTACATTCTTCCCACCTTAGCATATTACTTCCCTGAAATCCATAACCAGTGTGGTAAAAAAATGGGGGTACAGAGCACGAATTTGAGCCTCCCACTTTCATGTGATCTCTTGGAGGTTCCTGTAATGCCACTGAATGCACACTAGATTAAATGACCATCTATAAAGGACATGCTCTTCTCAATCCTCTATCTCCACTGAGGACTCCGCAAACGTCACCCCATCATCATTTTCCAACTCTCTAAATTTGATGACATGTGATGGATCATGCATGCCCTCCTCAGCAGTGACACATGGAAATCATCGTGCAATAAGTGCTTCTTTGGGAGAAGAGCTAAGAGGTATTCCAGCTCACCATATCTTCTTAGTATCTGTAAGGGTTTGATGAACCTGAATGATATCTTTCAACCACATCCAAATCTCTACAATTATTGTTGGGGATATACCCAAAAGAGAACATGGCCTCCCTCCTCGAACTCCCATGGCCTCTATATCCTATTGTTATAAGACTTCTCTGTGCTCTAGGTAGTCCTCATCCACTCTTGGATAACAAGAACCTTCTCAGTGGTAGCCAATACGTTCTATAGACCCATTAGTGCCTACACCCGTGGGTCTGTCCAGCATAATGGTCATCTAAAAGTTCACCCATACAAGGCCTTGAATGGTGCCATGTCAGTGGCGGAGTGATAGATATTGTTTTGTGAAATCTCCACCCATGGAAGGTGGTCCCGCCACCTAAAAATAAACTCAATTATGCATGAACATAGCATGTTATCCATGGTAAGTATGGCCTTCTCTATCTGACCATTTGTCTAGGGATGAAAATATGTTCTCTAATGTATTTGAGTCTTGAATGCCTTCAGTAAATCCTTCCACAACTGGGATGTAAATCAGGAATCATGATATGATATGATAGTCAAAGGAACCCCATGAATATGAACTATTTCTCTAATGTATAGGCATTCCAATATATCAACTGCTCCCTGCACCTAGATGGGTAGGAAGTGAGTCGACATCCTAATTCATTCAGCAATCTCCCAGATAGAATCATGGACTCTAGATGTATGTGGTAACACTGTCATGAATTACATTGAGATATTATCCAATCTCCACTCTGGTACCTCAAGTGGTTGAGCCAAGCCTTCTAGAACCTGACGCCCAAACATCACTTGCTGACATGTGAGTTATTGTGAGATGAACTCATCCACTGTTTCTTCATTCCTGGCCACCAGTGCCGATATTGGAGGTCCTAGTACAACTTTCTCCCTCTATGATTTACTACCAAAGGTAATGTATGAAACTCTCTGAATACCTCCTACCACAATTCCATTTTAAATATGGTGTTCCTTACAAAATTAATGACACATTCTCCACCTATCTAAAATCCTTTAGGAGCATGTCCTGAGGATGACTGAGAAAGTCAGGCCTCATAGCCAACATTATTCAGATATTCCTCCCGGAATCACTATAAGAGTGGGGGAGTAATAGTCATCGGCTGAAGGAAAAGTGTATCCACCATCAGCCACAAAAGAATTTCTACATCGCGGCTCGCTGATCTATTTTCTCACTCAACATATGTAAAACACTCCTCCTACTAAGTGCATATTCTACCAAATTCCACTTCCTAGGATTATAAACTATCATAAAGTTATAGTCATGGAGGTTCTATGGCCATCGTCACTTTCTCAGGTTCATGTCCTTCTAGGAGAATATATACATGGGACTCTTGTGATCTGAGTGGACTTTAAACCATTACACATCTAGTAGTACTGGCACATATTCAGATAAAATACCACCACTAATTATTCCATGTCATGGGTCGTGCAGTTTTGAAAATGCCTCCTCAACATCTTGAGCCACATAAGATGACTACTCGCTTATGTATTAGGACCCAACCCAGTCCAGGCCCTGATGCATCTTAGAATACGACATTCCCAAATCCATCCTCAGGTAGTCTCTATATGGGGGAACTTATCAGTCCCCGCCTCAGTTCCTAAAAAATCTAATGGAATATATCCATCCACATGAAGAAATTCCCCTTCCATGTCAAAGCCGAAATGGGTGATGCTACTCTAGAAATGCCGACAATGAACCTCTGATATTACCTATCTGACCCCAAAAAACAATATACCTTAGTCACGTTTATGGGTGGCTCCCAAGCTAGCACTTCCACTATCTTCTCTGATTCCACTGCAACTCCATCCTTCAAGATTACGTGTTCCATAAAGTGGACCTCTCGTATCATGAATAGACACTTCAAGAGTTTAACATAAAGCTCGTGCTCTTGGAGTGCATCCATGACTATCTTTAGTTGAGTAGCATGATCCTCCTCAGATGCTGAGTACACAGAGATGTCATCAATAAAGATCACAACATAATGATCGAGGTAAGGCTAGAAGATATATTTAATGCGTCCCATGAACACAGATGGGGTGTTGGTCATGCCAAAAGGCATCACTAGGAATTCTTAGTTTCTATACTGACACCTAGAATCCATCTTTAGTACATACTAATACCATACTCAAAGCTGAGGATAGCCTGATCTGAGGTTTATTTGGAGAACCACCTTGATCCCTTCAGTTGATCATAGAGGTCATCAATCCTCAGTAGTGAATACTTGATCTTCGAGGTCACCTGGTTCAGTCACCAATAGTCACACATAATCTGAAACTCCCATTTGTCTTCTCGGTAATGAATATATGGGATTCCCATGGTGATACACTGGGCCTCACAAATCCCTTCTCATACAAGTCATCCGGTTGTACCCTTAATTCACGAAGCTCTGTGGGAGCCATCCATTATGCTGCTGTGGATATCAGTGTTATCCAAGGGTATAGAAGAAAGAAGATGTTTAAATATAAATGGAAAGTGAACATTGAACATCTTCAAGGAAGATTTCGTTATACTCTACTATCACTAAGGAACATGACTAATCATTAAATTAACTGTATTGGGGGTCTAACTACCCAAAATAATTGGAATTGGCTACACCCTCCTCATCTAGAGTCCATCAGGAGCTATAAGGATTTCCTTTTTTCTGATAATGGGATATATGGTTCCATATCTATAGATGAACCACATAATTTTACTAATATAGTTACTACTGGTATGAATGGTACTAGTCAATACCAAGAATTACGTTTTAAGTCCTTGACACTACTACCCAGAGATCCCAATCAATACACTCACCTCCAAGAGTCAGGTCACGCTGTTGGAACCAATGTGTGGTCATTGGGTCTCATATTGGAAGAGTATCTAAATATGAGGGTCATGTCAATGGTATTAACTACAACCTATATGTAAAAACAATAATAAGTGTAAGGAAGTGTAAATCACAATTATAAGTGTCCATAAACACTACAACTAAAGTAGAAATACATGCATCGTACCATTATTGACCCCTACAGTCCTGGGGCAGAAGCCTCGATAGTCTGTAACTATCTCCTCTCCTACCCTTAAACATGAATGGTGGGAAAATATCCCTCGACATTTACATTTTCATGATGATCATAGAAAAACCTTCCCTTATAGAAACAATCATGTGACCTAATATAAACCCTCTCATTCTGCAACTTAATGTTCACACATAAAATACATAGGACTTTCTAGACCTACATCTTGGGTGATAGTTTCCTCGGAGGCATGTGACACACATTCG
Organism: Viscum album; assembly: GCA_963277665.1. Lineage (NCBI taxonomy): Eukaryota > Viridiplantae > Streptophyta > Magnoliopsida > Santalales > Viscaceae > Viscum > Viscum album. Next base: position 153,773,822 of record OY728157.1, read on the forward strand.
AACATTGTGTCTCTTCACTAAGATTCAAAAGTGTCAGCCATGAATCGATCTGGAAAGATTTATCCATATAAACCACTAGAGGTGGGACTAATAACTGATCAAAGGGTGGTAGTAACACTAGTATACCACCCGATGGGGCCATCTATAGCACTCGTCTATGAACGGATGCCTCGTTGCTAGGAAGACTATCCTCCCAACAACGTATCAGGAACTGAGCTAGCTGTCTGCGTGGAGGCATCCTAAAATAGATCAATATGGACCATGGTTAATAGATTATATCTGGGGAGATGAATCTTATACAAAACAACATTACAGGATCATTATGCACCTAGTTCTTTCATGTTTATAGCTTAAAAGAAGAATTTAGGGTCATTGTGAATGAATACGTCAACCGTCGCAACAACTCAAGACTCTCTATATCTAATAAAAACTGAGACACTCAACTCCGTTTCCAAAAAAAAATCATTAGAATCTTAGTATTTGAGTTAGAATCTCTGATACCACTTTTTCAGGACCTGTCCCCGGGGCCCATGCCATGACATACCCCATGCTTGCCTCCCAAATTATTGGGGTTGGCAACTAGCGATAAAGGCTTCAACCTACAATTGGGATGCATTTTCGTGAGATTCTAAACTCACACACACACACCCAACCATGGAACACAATATGAAAGGGGAAAATGTATACTGAAATATGTTCTAAGTACAAGTTCAACTAAAAACAAGTGTACTAGAATACAAACCCTACTAGTTGGATGTCATATCTCAGTCTAAGAACTATCAAGGTATGGTCTGCGAAGACATAGATATATCCAATTAAAATCACTTATTTTTGCAGATTCTAAGAGATGATAATTCCCTATATTTCATGAATATTTATTAAGGAAATATGACTACGTTTGGGTATTCATCTTGCTTCACTTAGCTTCAACATTTATCTCCATCTCTGAATAGTGAAGAGATAGTGACTGTGATGAGTTTTAATGATGGGATTGGGTATGATTTCCATTCATTGGGGAATGTGTTTTGGATAAATAAAATTATAGATATAGTTAAACTTGAACTAATCACAAAAAATAATCTGAGAGAGGTGGCCAGTGTGATCCATGATGATTCAGTTGTGAGAAAGGAAATGGGTCTTATGGTCGTTGGAAGTTCCATTTCGAGGGTGAATGTTTGCATAGTGCCAACCTTGTTAATTAAAATTACTCTATATTTTGTCAATAGTATGTTAGATGAGCCAATAATAATCCTCAGTATTTTATAAACTCGATTGAATGTCAAGATTGTGTAAGTATTAGTCATCTGTAGTGATTTTGAAGGAATTTTCTTCTAGCATCATGTTTGGGGTGAATCATTCTGACACCCCTATATGGAATGAGATCTATGAATACACGTACAGTTCGATGTTTTTATTCTACTGGTCGATTAGTCTTCTATGGTATTGGTTGTGTTCAATGTAGTCAGGTCCTGAAGCCTCAACATTAGTAACGTTCATCTGGTCAGGCTAGTCAGGTAGCATATCAGGTCAATCGTTCCTTCCATATTTATGTAGTACAACCAATGGCTGAGGAGCAGAGTCTTGGTCCATATAGGGTGATAGGTAATATTAATGTATCCTATACTCTAGTTTCTTCCCTTTTATGATATATTCTCATCAAAATCTTTTAAATTTGATGCAATTGTGTAATGTTGTGGTATTGCAATTAATCATTTTATGGAATCATATCATTTAACACGCCAATAGGGATATTATCAGTGGGAATATGAAAATCGTTGGAGTAATCACATAAAGAGGAGTTTATTATTATTTTTAGTTCCCTTGTCCTCAAGTTGACTGACTTCGACGTCATTCATAGTATGAACATGATTATTCATTATCTTGACCACATGGATTTCTATCACCATTGACTGTGTTTCAAATCCTCCAAGGTAAATAAATATATCCATAAGGGTGAATAGATTATCTAGGGAATTAAAGCTTGACCCTAGATAAATGGGATAATTAGAGTGATATCCTAGATGGGTAGTCTCTGTATGAATGATCATGGAGTATAATTATTATAATCCCTTGCTGTTGTGAATCATTTTAATGATGTTTTCCCGGATTATTTATCCATCTTACCTTATGATAGATGGTTTGAGATAACCATAATGCTAGTTTCAATTTCAAAACTAGTTCCCAATACTCCAAATAAAATTGAAACTAAATAGCTCTTGGAATTCAAGAAGGATATTGATGATCTACAAGCTAAGGGTTTGGTCTGACACATCACATCGCCTAGTTTTTCACCTGTTATTTTCACCATGAAGGAAGATGTTACCTTATATTTTGAAAGGATTATCTTGGATTAAACCATCCTATGTTGGAGAATCATTATCCACTACCTCATGTCAATGGTCTCTTTGACTAGCTCTGAGGAGAAACTATTTTCATCAATATCGATTTGTGGTTGGGCTACCATCTTTTTCATTTGAGGCCATCAGATATACCACATTCAATGTTTCAATGTATGTACGAACGTTATGAGCATGTGGTTATTCCTTTTGGTATTATGAACAAGTCTTTAGTATTTATGGATTTGTGTAATTGGGGTTTCGTCTTATACCTTTATTCCATCATGGTAGTATTCTTACATAATATCTTAGTGTAATCTTGAACTAGACATGACCATTCCAATAATCTTGATATTTTTTTTGATTACACCAATAGAGAACCTAATATATTCAAAGATAATTAAATTCCACTTTTGGATAATCAAGGTTGATATCATAGGTAATATTTTTTCTTAGGTAGGTGTTTCAGCTGACCTAAAGAAGGTGTGCGTCATAGTTTCTGAGAGTTATAGAAGAATGTGTTTGACATATCTAGCTTATTATTTATAGTTGGATATTATAGTATATTCATCCATGAATTATAAAACCCAAATGTGCCTCTTATTTTATTGAAAAAAATGGTGTGAAATTTGACTTGGAAAAATATTGTGAGAGTTATTATTAATAGTTAAAGGGAGAACTCACATTTTCACCGATTATGATTCTAAAAAAGCTAGAAGAAGTTATAACATATAATATGAGTCTTCCAGTATCAGTCTTGTTGGAGTTATGATGAATGGTGATCAATTCATGGAATACATGTCTTACTAGATGAATCATCATTAGAGGAATTACACCATGCATGATCCCTTTTTAGAATATATGGTTCATTCTATGCTCTATTGGAGAAAATTTATATTGGGTGAAAAAATCATTGTTTATATAGAGGAAAAAAAGTCACAAATACATATCCGCAAATGATAGTGGAATGTGAGGTAGGGAAGGTGGGTCAAACACCTACAATTATTTGACATTAAGCATGCTTAAATAGTTGGAACAAGATACACCATAGATGTTTACATGATCCTAAAAATGTAGACAGAATCCCTAAAGGAAGCCGATAGAGTCTGGAAGATGATCGAACTACTCTATGAGTTTCACCTAGAGGTTCAAGAATAACAAGGGAAAAACTATTATCATCTATGGAAATTAAATCATTTCTATTAGAGTGGGTCCATATGAGGAAGCTATCTGATTATGAGTGACTCACCTTGAGGGAAAACATCACATGAGAGAACAATCCACCAAGTTGGGGTTTTTATAGTAGTGAAACCCATCCATTCTTTGGTTAGGTATGGGTGCCTATGTAGGTATAGAAAGAGATGATGTGGGAATAAAATCCCATTGTTTGGAATATTTTCTTGGGATCAAAAATATGTAGTGAGGTATACATCATTATTATTGGTCGCTAGGTAAGAAGAGGTAGATAGTTGGTATCATCACTTGATGCACCACCTATCAGTAGGTGAACACAAATCTCTTGTGGAATGTTAGACTCCTAAAACCTATATATATTCCTATGTGGAAATGAAATGACGTCATAATGGACCTCTTGATAGATTTTTCATGGTCCCCTCAAGGAAACAATGTCGTATGGGTGATAAACCATTGGTTGACCAAGGTTTCACACTTTGTACCTATATGAGAAAGGTTAAAAGTTGATGAATTCATGAGGATATATATCTGGGATATTGATTTACATAATTATGTTCCATGTTCTATCATTTTTGACCAAGATTCCCCATTTAGATCACAGTTCTAGAATGGGATACAAAAGGTATTGGGTTCACATGCACTCTTGATTACAACATATAAGCCTCAAAATGAATAGTTCTCTAAGTGGATGATGTGGGTGTTAGAGGATACTATTTGGGTATAAATATGTGATTCTAAATGATGATGAAAATAGAATATCCCTCTTGTTGAGATTTCCTACAAAAACAACTTTTAGGAAACAACTCACATGGAACTACATGTGGCCCTTTATAGGAGACCACGTTTTTCACCCCAATGTTTAATAAAGGTGGGTGAAGAAGATATACTAGGTCCTAATCTCATTCAAGACACATCATAGGAAGCTCACCTGATTTAGATGCATATGGAAAAATCTTAGTTTAGGTAGAAGTTATATATCTATTATTGTTAGAGAACTCTAGAGTTCATTGTGGTACATTGAGTATTTCTACCAGGGTCACCTATATTGGGTCACCGATGAATCAAAATATATGGTAAGCTCTCTACATGTTATGAATGTCCTTCCATTATAGTAGAAAGTTATTTTTTGGTATCTTATTAGTTAGATTAACCACAAAGGTATCATACCATGCATGGAATCTTCCATGTATCTCATATTCGAAAGTACCGTTGTGACGAATCTCATTTTTAGAACCCGATGATATTGATTGGGAGGTAGATTCATCCTTCAAGGAACTCTCGATAAATATCATTTATCAGATCATTATTCGAATCTGAGTTAGGTCAGTTCCAATGGTCTATGTGCTATGGAAACATAGACACATATATGACGAGACCTAGGAGTGGGAGACTAATTTACATTCATAGTATCTAGAAATCTTCTCAAATGAAAAGGTACCCTGTTAGGAAGGTAAAATCAAGGAAGATTTGTCTTATAGAGGTGAGGATGTAATTTCCCATCATTTCTCAATGGTACAAACAGTTTATTTTTTGTTTCAATTCCATTACACCATCCTAATAAATATTCATACTGAATTCATGGGGCTCTCAGGTTTATAAAAAGATAATTCAAAACGTGGAACTCTAAAATGTGGTTAAAAGACCGGTTATCATGGATAGAAGAAACTGTGCCACCTAGACTGCAAGGTTTCCCTAAACCATTTGGTTTGATACACTAGAATGTTGGGTCCCTCGTGATTATTTGGAAATCGTGTGACCCCAGGCACATGCCTGTGTATCTAACTATAGGTATTGGGAAATGGACTTTATCATGGTTTACACAAGTTTAGATATACCATGAATCTAATATTATATGGTTTCCTATTGAAGAAGAGTCTTGATTAATGGCAGGAACATTGTTTTTCTAACTGGTCGGAAAAACTATGAACCCTTTTTTATGGGGAAATTATTATTTTCCCTTATTAAATAACCCTATCCCTTTTATTTCCATTACTAATTTTATATCCATTGGTTTTTATTCTTCACTGTTATGCGTGAGCTCCTCCTCACCTTTTATACGATTTATGAAATATCATTTGTTTTTTCTTCAAATAAATTTCCATTACAAGAAAAATAATTCCCACAATATGCCCTCTCACCCACATCCTTCTATTTCAATGTTTCTCTTCCAACCAGTGTTCTATTTAGGTGTAGTGAATTTTGACCTATTTTTGTGGCGTTTGAATAATATTTTAATTTATGGAATTATCAGTTGAATTAATCCTCAATAATAGGAGAATGGATTTACACTACATACAGGTTGTTGGTTTAGGGTTTTCATGTTCATTTCATCTCATTTTCTATAACCCGTTATTGTTTCACAAAATAGACCATTCTATAGATGCTTTAAATTTGTTTAATAAATTCACTGAATTGGGTTTCCATATAATGTGTGACCCATCCTTGTAATGAAACCCACATATGGGGTGTTTTCCTTCTTATTGGACACCCATTTAGTTGTTACCACCATTAATATACTATTTCTCATGCCTCAAATGGTTAATTACCACGAGAGTACCCCTCCTTTTTTAGTTTCATAATCTTTTAAATTGAATTGGAATGAATATTTGACAATGTGATATGTTATTGTGATTTATTTCTCATTTCATATATTTGAAATATTATACTTGATGATTCAAAGTTAATTCCATGTTCATTATATTTTCATTGATTAATCTTGATCCTCTATAATTACCTACTTTGTGTGGTTTACAAATCATTTAATTTACAATAAGTAATGCTAATGTTTTAATCTTATTTTAGTATTTCAATTCTAGTGCTTTTAAATTTTTCATAGTTATCATTCCCGAAGCCTTGATCTTAAATTTGTACTTAATGACATATGCCATGTTTAAAGAATTGAATTGTATCATTGTCAATTCTTGTACGATTGAGATATTGGAATCCCAAAAATGACATTTGAATTATAAAAATGATATTAATTGTTTTGATATGTTATTTTAATACCATGGATCACCTGTTATGGGATGAGAGAGAACATGGGTCCCAAATTACAAACTATATGGAAGGGCTAACCATGTTCGATTGGATTTACATGATGTGGTGTGAGAAATATATTGGATTTCTAGGTACTGGTTCTCTGAGAAGATTAATTTATAATCATGAGTGAGACTAGTTCCTTAGAAAGTAAATTGAGGATATTACTGATGAAAATATGGCCACACCAAACCACTAGTGATACCTAGTCCCCTATATGAGATACTTGGTACAAAATTAGATTCACCATGCCATGAGTGACATAAGGGACACTATATTGGTCTACATGGATAGAATTAGTGGCATTGATTATATCATATACCCTTGTAGTGACCCCTGAGATAATATATAGATCACCTAGGAAGGGCTCAAGACACCACCAGTTGATTGAATATAGTTTTTCCTTGTTTTATATATTACGATACTTATAGTGTTTTTAGAATTTCTTTTTTATGACATTGAAATGTGACCACAACGAAAATGAAAAAGAATGGGTGTAATCATACTTCAATTGATATGTTTGAGACTACCACTTATTTACCTACTACGACATAAATACGAACATCTTTTCAAACTACCGAAATTGACTGCTGAAGGGGGTATTGGTTGGTTGCCCACATAGAAACCTAGATTGAAGTGGTTACTCTTCTATTTATTTACCAAAAAAAATTTAATTTAATATTATTATAACACTATAATTTTCTTAATGAAAGAAATGGATTATCCATTACACCATGGGTGGAGCCATAGAAATATTCTATCTCACACCCTACTTCACCTGCCTGTGGCATCCAATCAGATTTTATGATCACTAGTATTGCTAAAGGGAAGTGTACAACTTCGAATGCTTCATTGATTTTTCAATTAGGATGGAGTTTGGGGTATAGGATGGATCAAATTCATGAGATTATTTTAAAATAATTTTTTTTGGATTTTCATATATTTTTCATGTATGTAGAATGTCCATGTATCCTCTAACTCCCTTATACTCTCTTTTCTTATAGAATAATTATCATAAACAAACTCGTATCGACCCTGAACAAGTTATGTGAGACGACCCATGACTTGGATCGAGAGGTGTTCTAGATCATCTTGGGCTTGTGACAAGTGCCATGGGAATCAACAGAGTAATGATGGGAACGATTTCTCCCAATTAATGTAAAAAGAAGTAGTAGAATAATAATAAAACATCCCAAAAATAAATAAACTAAACAAAAAATCTAAGAAATAACTAAAATGAAAAACTAACTATACTTAATTAACAATGATGTCCACGTGACCCTACGGTCACACTCTGATCCCATGACTCGGTATCTCCCATGACGATTGTGATCAAACTGAAACCTGCTCCTAAGACTAAAAATAAGAATGAAGTATAGGCATGACTATTAAAACTCAGTAGGTGTACCCAATTATTATATTTCAAAATTAATTTCTATAAAAAAAATATAATCATAAATTTTAGGCTCAAACTATAATATAGAAATGTTTGTTTTTATCATAATTTTTTCTTTTATAGAAAATCATGGTCCATTAACCATTTTACCATATAAAACCATCTTCTTTCCCAAGAAGGAACCATATCCATTTTAATGCTGAGATGAAATTTCAATTATAAAAAGAGAGAGTTACGATAACACATTCCTAAAACCTTTTTCCATTTACCATTTGACAACACTTTATCATTTTTGCTACAATCCACAAAATTCTAGAATCAATCTCAACTGTCATACTACAAGGGAAATGTGGAATAACACAAAAGAGTATCTAGCTAAAAATGCATAAAATAATTCATGCCAGTAGACATTTTTTAAACCTTGGAGCTCTTGAATAGTCTATAATGTACAATACATGTGACTTATTTTGAAGGCATTACATACCTTAAGACATTATAGCGCCCAAAAGCCCTATCATCACCCTACATGGCCTGATCAAAGGGAAAAATTCCATATTAATAATAACAAAATATCCCTTGATATTAGCCAATAGGGAAATCTAAACTAGTGCATCAATAGTTCAACGAAAATTCCCTCACTATGCTAGGTTCCCATGTTCAGACTAAAAAGGTTGTGTGAGTCAACAAATACTAACATGGAAATCAAACATATGCATATTCATGTTACACCATCAATGCACACATAAAAAATCACCCTTATTCACTCCAAGGGATTTTATTCCTCTTTCCTTTTACCATAAACACATGTGTGAAGTCCCATAGAAGGACCATCTGTTCCCATAAACATCAATCAGAGAATGTGGTGTGTCCCAAAGAGGGGGTTCAAAGTAATTAATTGTTTTAAAAGTACCAAACTGGACTCACAAAACCATTTATCTCAATATAATTACCAAGAGAAGAAACACAATCCATTATGTTGAAAACCAGAAATACACATGGAAACCCATTTTAGAACCCCAATTAACCACTTTAAATCCGAATTGCATTTATAAGGGATAAAGGAGAATTTCATCAAACACTTAGTAATCTCCTTTAATAAAATTGTTTCATGTAATTAAAATACAAAGAGGGCCATAATTTATTTCACAATAAGTAATTATTATAAAACCACAAATTAATAACTAACATTAAATAAATGTGAGAATATTAATAATTCAGTAATTCTATAATTTAATGGCTACTATATTGGGAAACCTACCTAAAAAAGGAGTAGAACAAACTGAACAATTCCGCACCCAACACCTTTAATGAAGATCTCCCCACAACTATACAAACATACACTCAAATATATATACCCTTTATTCCAATACACATATTCCAAGTGCCATGAGGGAATATGTGCAAGGTGGATGTATATATATATATATATAGACAGATATATCTAGCTATGTATGTGTGTGGAAACCGTTAATGAGACACTGAACATTTCAATTATCCAATAGGAAGACCACACACCAAATAAGTTCATTTCCAATACATGATTCACACTATTTAATAAATTCAAAACCCAAACTAAATGTTCACAAAGGCCTACATGCCAATATTAATCAATTTTTTCCATTTTACACACACCAAAAACCCATTTTAAATACATTTACTATTATGTACACAATTTATAAATTACCCTTCGACAAACACAACGAATACAATCACTTTCACAACCAATTCCCCAGAAATCGCCTTTTTATAAATCCAATCAAAACCTGAAATAATTTTCAAATACACCTTTATATGATTAATCAATATAAAATTCATACATAGAAATACATGAATAGGCCTATATACCAAAACTACTCCATTCTTCAATAAAAATGGATTTCAAACTAATATGCGCCTCAAGATCCCTTGTAAATATAATTCAATATTTGAAAATAAGGCATGAAACACTTTTCAAGAAACATTACAACACAATACGTACAACACATAGCCATTTATTTTGAATAAAAATCATTTCTAACCCATAAACATGTTGAAACATCTATAAAGAACACATTGTTCTAGAAAAATAAAATTCAGACAAAATTAAAATTAACTAAACAAATAAGAGGGTAAAATCAATCTTCCTCAAACGGTGGCAGATGATCTAGAATGGACCGAAGCACTTTTCCTTTTGTGTTTGATGATGTAACCTGCACGAGTAAGACATGGGAGATGAACTGTGCACCATAAAAAGGATGAAATTACCAAAACATGGTTAACCCATGACCTAGGGTGCATCTAAGAGAAAACCCAAAGAAAATACCTTTTGAAAGAGGTGTTAGTGAGGTTGCGCAAGGGAGAGGAAACCCCTCGAGAGAGTGGTAGTGGAGAGGGAGGTTCGCAGGGTAGAGGGAGCACGATCGGAGGTCCGAGAGGGGGTGGGGGTTGATGTTGTTTAAAAGGAGGACGAGGGGGGGGGTCGACATTGTCATCAGCCAAGGGGGAGGGGAGGAGCGACATGCAAAGGGGGAGAGATTATGTTTTTTTAAAATACATTTTCAATTATATTTATTTATATTTATTTTTACATAACATTAATTTCCTTAATATAATCATTAAATAAAGTATTAAAAAATAATTAAAATAAGAAAAAGGTGTTTGTTAGGGTGTGAAAATTCTCCCCACTATGACACATTCATCCCCGAGAATGTTCCAAGAGATTCATTTGGACAGAAAAGATGCATGGATGAATTAAAATGTATGAAAAACCTAGAAACTCAAAGACCAATAAACCAAAAATCACATTCATTCAAGGCATGGTACTACTGATTCCCAAAAAGAAACTACGAGACCTTCCCCCAAAGAAGACAGTCATCCATGAAAGACATTATACATGAACAATGTGTTCAAACTATAATGAATATATGAAAAAAAAGACTCACACCTTTCTAGACACAACCCAAAATTGAACACCCCGACCCCTAAAATAGAAACCATAAAAATAACTAATAATGAAGCAATCGAGATTTCAACGAGCATCTATTACATAACCTACTATTGAAGTATACCAATAAATATAATAAGGTTTGGTCGATGAATAAACAAGAAAGTGCTCTGTCCAAAACACCTGGATGTTGGATTCATCGTGAGTTCATCCCATGGTGGTTTCCCCACCATATTAGTATTTGAAGAAAAACATTGATTTCACAAGCCAGAGTAATTCTTGAGTCCTATAAAAAACTAGGAAAACACATAAGAAAAAAAACATTGGACAACAATCCCCACCATTCTACATCAACATTATGAACATTAAAAATAAATCCTCATTAAAAAGGAGTTCGCAAAAGTATTACATAATCATTCTCTATACCCAAAAGAAAACATCACCACATATTACATTAATTACAACAAAATGGCATTTGAAACAAATGTAAAGCATATCATTCAGCTTGCATCCGTTATTCATTCATCCTACTAAGCTGAAAGGTTCCCCAAGAGAGTGGATCGGGCCTTGTTTCACTTCTTGGAGCCACTCTAGGAAATCCATTTCAAATGACCTAAAAATCCAGATGAACTAAAAATCTATGATGCTCCGTGACCTGAAAAACTCTTATGCCCTGACTTCGCATATTGAATACACAATCAGTACTTCCTCTCAGATGAATCTACTGAGGTAGAAAACAATGGGTTTTTTGTACCTCTTCTCAACTAAATATACTCTTCTTAATCTTATTTGACATGAACATCCCACCTAATGACTTCTTCATAATAATCAAAGACTGAAGGCAAAACTAGGTGGAATTATGATCAGAGAACTTTTATTTTGAATCGAGCATTCATATATTTATCCCTGATGAGGTTTGGGAGATATGGAACCAACTCAGAGAATATCGTAGCATTCTACAACACTATTGAATCCCCCTTCTTGAGACTATATGACCCTGAACACATCATTGTCTTCACATCTTTAGGAATGTAATATTTGATGAACGAGGATTTACAATCATTCCCAAAAGAAATTAATTTGTGGTTCGGCCTGAGGAACATATTTCTACCATTCCCAACATAGGCCATCCAACGTGAAGGATGAAAGCAACATATTCAGTGGTTTAAGAGATTCCAGATTCAAAAATATCTCCATGATATTTCACAACCATTCTTCACCATTACCAGGTTCCGAATGCCAATAGAAATAAGTAGGGATTGACTATCAGAACATATTGATGAAATCCTAATATTGTGAACCACCATACTCTATATATGAAATGAAAATACCAAATGTCTAAAGCATGAAATTATCAACCTAAAGACATAATATGGAAGAACCACACACAGATGCTTCTAAAAATCCCTAAGAACTCAGTTGGGATGTAACCTATAAGTAGGGACCATGAAACCAAAGCAGAACTTACCATATATCAAAATAATTCATGTCATCTTTACATCAAGAACCCAAACACAAAACATCTTTTCAATCACACCCCCAACACATCAAAGACAATGTCCAAAAAGGAAACACCAAAAACAAAACAATAACATCACAAACTGAAACCCTTTAAAACATTGAAATCCCCCTATTTTAGATCATTTTTAAAGTACATAACAAGCCTTATGAACTGATCACCCACTATTGGAATTACATTTAGCCTCCCGTATATTCAATATTGGGATAGTTCAAGAACTCACTCATAAATACTAATATCGATCCAATTTGTACAAACATACATCAATATAAATATATGTGAGCACTCATAGGGATACCAAGGGCCAGATAAAAAAATATTACCACTATCAAAACAACATTAAAAGTACCCCAATCAAATTTTAAAACCCCACCTCATCGTTAGAGAATTTGTTTTTCAAGTTATACACTCATTTTATCTAATTTAACCTCTCATATAACCTCTAAAAAACCCCAAAATATTTTCCAATAATTACTCCCACATTCAAAAAAACCATTTCACTATACAAATGATTTAAACTTTTGGTTGTGGAAACCACATTTTTGACCACAAAATATTTATTTTTTCAAACCAAACATCATTTTAAAATCTAAACAAGGAACCCCCAAACTGTACTAGCCAAAATTAGGTACAAAAAAATACATACCATTCAATGGATCAAAAATCTCAACATCTCAAAAGGACACAAAATAATAAATCAGGAAAAAATAGTGGAGATGGGTGACATGGAAATATGGTTGGTGGCCATATACCAATCAAACCACTGTCATAAAGAGTCTTTCAGGACCATGTCCCTAGCTCCACATGGCTATCCTGGGCCAGTGAGCTCACTAAGACAATTGTCCCGACTCTCATTTCATTTTCCCAACTACAAGGCAACAGATAAAACCAAATATAACAAGAAAAACCTGACTTCCCATGGTAACTCGAGGTTCTTTCTAGAATGTGTTGGCCAAACACTCCTCTTTACCTACACCCCAATGTACGAATATCCTACTTCATCTACCCTGACAATCCAAATAAAAAAAGGTGCTCAGAAATTTAGACCCTCTATAGTACTTATACGCTGATACCATTTTGTCACGAACCAACCTAGGTCGACCCTAAAATGGTCCCCATGTTGGCCTACGACATGGCCTGAGAGGCGTTCCTGATCTTCCCAAGAGATCAGAAAGTGCCAAGGGCAGGAACAGAGTGATAATGTGAATGATTTCTCCCAATAAAAATAAATAGAAGCAGCAGAATAGTAATAAAGAATCCCATAAATAAAGAAACTGAACTGAAAACTAATGAAGAACCAAAATGAAAAACTAGTCAGACCTGATGACTACTAAACTCCTTGTGACCCAATGAGTCAGTCTCCGATCCAAAAATTAATATCACCCATAACAATTGATATTAAACTAGAACCTTCACCTAATACAAAAAACATGAATGATGTATAAGAGTGAGTATTAAAACTCGGTAGGCATACAAAAGTAATCTAATCCCAACTGAATTTCATTATAGATAATAATCGTAAATTTTAGTTTTGAACTAAAATATATAAAATTATGTTTTACACATATTTTTCCCTTTAATGAAAATAACGGTTCATTTCCATTTTTACCATTTAAAACCATGTTCATTTCCAAAAAAGTAACTATATATATTTTAAAGGAGATATGATATTTCATATATAATGGAGAGAGTGAGTATAAAACATTTCATAAACCTTTTTCAATTAACCATTTTAATACACATATTCATTTTTTCTATAATCCACACTATTCTAAAATCATGCTCAACAATCATACAACAAGGTAAATGGGAATTTACACACAAGTATATCTATCCAATGATGCATAAAAACATTCATGCAAGTAGATTTTGGTAAAACCAAGTAGCTCATGAATTGTCTAGAATGTACTATACATGTGACTCATCCTGAAGGCATGCCTTACTCGATGATATCATAACACCCAAATGCCCGATCGTCGCCATACATAGACAGATCGAGGGCCCCAATCCAATAGAAATAATAACAAAATATCCTCTGCTATAGGCCACTAGCGTAATATAAATTAGTCCAGTAATCATTCATCCAATACTCACTTATTATGCTAGTTTCCCAGGTTCATAAAAAAGGGATGTCAGTCAACAAATAATAACCCAGAAATACAACACAGACATTTTCATCTTACATGATCAACACACCCATAAAAAAATCACTTCCTAATATCTCCAAGGGGTTTTCTCTCTAGCGCCTTCAACCATTATAAATGAGAGATGTCCCATCTAAGGACCACACATTCCCATTAACATCCATCAAGGCTAGAGGTGTATACCAAAGAGGTTTTTCAATGTTATTAATTTAAAAAAGTACAAATTAGGCCTCAAGAAACCATTTAACTCTGAATCATTACCAAAAGAAGAAACACATGCCATTACATTGAAAACCATAAACACACATGGAATCAAATTTATGAAACCCAATTAACCACATTAATTATTAAGCAAATTTATAACTTCCATTGGAGAATTTTAACAAATACTTAGTAAGAACCATTAATAAAACAATTTAATGGAATTCAAAAACAATGAAAATCCACCTTTATTCAAAATAATCAACTGTTTTAAAACCATAAATTGATAACTATAATTAAATAAAATATTAAAAAACAAGATAACAATATTCCTCTAATTTATGTTCTAATGCATTGAGAAACCTACCTAAAAAATTAGAAGATCAAGAAAAACAATTCCAAACCTGATGCCTTTGATGAAGATCTCCCCACAACTGCACACACATACACTCAAATATATATACACTCCCTAATCAAATGCACATATTCCCCATTCCATGAAGGAATTTTTTCAAGGAGGGTAAATATATATAGTTATACGTACCAATTTATATATGTGAATCCCTTTGACGAGACACCGATCAATTTAATTAACCTATAGGGAACCCACACACAAAATAAGTTCTTTTACAAAATTAGGTCTCCATTATTTAATGAATTTATAACTCATACTAATAGTTCACGAATGGACTACATAGAAATATTAAATGATTTCTTACATTTTACTCACACCCAAAACCCGTTTGAATCTCTTTTACCATCACATGAACAATTTAAAAATTCTTCATTTTCCAATAGAAGTAATTCACACACTTTCTATACCAATTCCTAGGATATCCTCATTTTATAAATCCAAACACAACCCGAAGTCATTTCCAAAAGATACCTTTTTATGATTAAACAATATAAAATTCATACGTAAAAATACCCAACATGGCCTATATAAGAACACTAAAATATTCTTCAAAAAATACCATTTCAAACAAATACGCACTTCAATTCCCATTGAAAATATAAATTTCACTTTTTAAACAAGGTCTAGAACACTATTCATGATAAATAAAAATACAATATGCCCAAAAAAAGAAATTTCTTTTGGATAAATTCATTTTTAACCCAAAATCATGTTAAAAATTTACCAAATCACACTTCACACTACCAAAATAAAATTTATATCACATTAAAATTAACAAATAAAATTAGAGGGTAAAAAAAATTAACCTCAAACAGTAGTGGATGTACTAGAATGGACCGAAGCGCTTCCCTTTTGTGGGTAAATGATGAAACTAATATGAGGATGACCCAATAGACCGACCGTACAACCTTAAAATGGATTAAATAACCAAACCTCGGTCATACCATGACCTAGCATTCAGATGAAAAAAATCAATGAATATTCCTATTGAAATAGGCGTTAGTGAGGTCATGTTAGGTAGAGGAGGTCACCAGAGGGAGAGGACATGGGGTGGGAGGATGACTAATTTGAGGGATCATGGTCTGAGGTCTAGGAATGGGGGAGTGTCAGCCCCGTGTGACTCGAGGAGGGGGGGGGGGGGGGGGGTTAACTACATCATGAGACCAGAGGGCGGGGGAGAAAAGCGTAAAGGGTGGATTAGTTTTTCTTTTTTTTTTCAAATCCATTTTGATTTTTTATTTATTATTTTTATTTTAACTTTAAAATTATTTTATTAATTTAATCATAAAAAAAGATTGAAAAATAAATAAAATAATGAGAAGGTGTCAGTTCAGGGTGTGACAATCATGAAAATGACCATCATTATATCTATTTTTATTATCTAGATTCTTCCAACCTCTTTCTTATTTGGAATGGTTTCTTATTACGATTATAGTGATTCATCTATTTCAGATTTTTAATTTTTTTTATTTATTTTGATTGTGAATTTTTGTGCTTACTCTAATCAATGATGGCATAGTCTCACCAAAGTCACTTCCATGGCCCTCACTGTTATTCTGTAGCATCGGTTACTTAGGGAGACACTTTTGAAGTAATGTAGACAAACATATCTGGGAATTGTTGATTGTCAACCTGGGTGGAAAGCTATATTTACAATCTTTTCTTTAATCCTTGTAATGTTTTTATTTCTGTACCTCTTCTGTAGACTTGAGAATTTTTTTACTCAATGTATGAATGAATCAATGTTTAACAACATCTGTTGTAAATGTAAATGTATGTAAAATTAAATTATTCATTAACAATATATTAATGATAAAAATTTAACCAACCTAAATACACTATGAAAATTATATTACTTAATTATTATAAATAATTTCTTAAACTATGTTAATAAAATAAGTTATAATTGAATAATAGGATGTTTCTATCCTAATTACATATAATCAACTATTCTAAATTGTGTACAGACATAATATAAACCATTTATATTACTTTTTTATAACAATGAAAAATAAAAATCATTAATAAAAATTATAATTTTTTTAATAAAATTCATAATAATTTTTATTTAGATCCACTGAATTTCAATAATGCATTATGTTTATCACTCTTCTAATAAGTAATCATCTCTTGTTTCTGTGTAACTGAATAATCATTGGTGATTTGTATACCCTACAAGTCAATTCCAACTCTATGATTATAAATTAAAAATATTACAACCTTATATTCCCTCCACGTCTACCTTAAATCCAACCAAAATTCATCCCTCATAGATGGACCATCGATAAAATTGAAGTGATTTTGCAACAAAAACATTATTTTATATAAATATAATGAAAATTCATATGTCAGTATGATATATTTTTACCCATATCTGATGACATGCATTATTATTAATTTCATCACAATGGTGTTTATAAGTGATTGATTTCATGATAATTATATCAGTAAAATTTTCATGAACCACCATGAAATTATGAAATTAACTACAATTTTTGTAACGCCCCGACCCCAGCTACCCAGAGTCGGTGCATTATTACATAACATTGGCATGATCACAAGAAAGATCAAATCTCGAAAGACCGATTGGTTTAGTAGCCTTGGAAACACTAGATATATTCATAAGTTTTACATTACATCATTAAACAAAAAACTACTACAACAACATATTGTCTCCATAATCCACACTCATATCCCCACATAATATCTCTGCAGGTCATTCATAACTTACTTCTTCACTTCCTTGGAAAAATAAAACAAAGAAAATGGGTGAGCTCAAATGCCCAGTAAGGATAACAATATAGCGGAAACTTTCATAAATAAGAATAAACATTTAAGGCAATGTATAACTAAAACAAAAGCCTTTTAAACTTGAATTTCAACATGGTATGGCATAAATAAAATGAAATAATTCCATTTAGTTATTCACATGGATATTCTACTAATCGAATAATCACATGCAAAAATCAATAACCACTTTCATAATTTTGGAATGCATAATGCCAGACTATCATAACCACATAGCCAAGGCCTCGTGCCAAGACTACAAATAAGATTTTGTCAAGGCCTTGTGCCAAGACACTAGTTTGTCTCATGAGACCTACCGATGCATCGAGGAGCTATAGCGGGCTCCACCCGTCACATATTAAGTCCAATGCATTCCCATATGAAAAGGTTTAAACATAACATAAACATTCGTATTAAAACTAGCATACGAAATGTCAATACTTTCACCATAAACTATGAATGGTATAAAAATAGCACATCCACAGTCAAACATATCACAAAACCTTCAATACAATATAGAAGTTTTGTATCATAATAAATCAACTTCAAATAATCTTAAAATCCATCAAAGGATGTTGACATAGATGAAATCAAAATTCTTTTTAAAGAAATATCTCCTTTTATTTTGAAAAAATTTAAGATCCATATAAAATAAAACATTTTCTTTGAAAATATTCTTATAAGCTTGTAAGGGATGCTTTTAAGATTTTATAACGGCGGAAAATTGCCGCACCCGCCGTATAAGTTAAAAAAACATTCTTACCTTAATTCTGTCGAAAAGGTTAAAAAGGACCTTGTTTTGAAAACGACCGAAAGATTCCTTTATAAACCACTTATAAAAGTCAAAAAGGGTATAAATTTCTTTAACTCATATTCTAGTAAATAGTAAAAATGTATTGAAATGCATTTTTAAGAAACATGGATGTGGATGATAAAGAGATCCCAGTAGATTATTACGTATAAACAACCTTGGATAATGAAGAGGTTGTAAAGTAAACACTTACCTTGTACTTTTCCTTGGTTGGGGTAGGTTAAACTCCTGTATAATGGTGAAATAATTGTTATTAAATTATACAAGAATCATATATATTAATATGATATCATATATGATCTTTTAACATTGATTTGTTAATAATATCTTAGAATTATCGTCGTTTCGGGTGTTAACTTACTCATTTTCTTTATATGTTTTGTTACATAAGCCATGGTTGTTGTATCTTATTCATATCCAGAATGATATCTAGTCCTTAAACATCATTTTTAAATCATCAAATGATAATTATACTTGAATGGTTACGATGGAGAATGAATCTCATCGCGTTCGTGGAGACGGTAGTCCGTACGTACGCACGAGCGACAATATCATTCTTTTGATATTAAAATAATATATAAATGAATGGTATATCATATATACAGAATCATTAACATGTTATATTTATTATTTACATGTGTTACACATCATTATTATACCCATCCAAATAATATTATATTGAATAACAATTACACCACGACGTGGAGACGGTAAGCCGTACGTACGCACGTATGGTGACATGTTATTCAAAGGGTGGATAGAATACTGAATATGGTTGTACCATACTTATAATAACATCACAGTATATGTGAGATACTGGAGTTATTATTTTAGAATGGTAAGAACAAAGGAAGAAGAAGTGGAAGAAGAAATGAACTTAGAAAAGGGTGGTGAAATCATTACCTCTTCTTCGGGTTCTTCCTTTTGATTTGATCAAAAGGGCTCCTTAGGTTGGCTTTATGATCAAACTAAGGCCTCTAGGTTGTAGTGAGGGATGTTGGGAGAGTATTTGGGCAGAGTTTGGCCGAACCAAAAGGCTTTTAAGGTGTGAAGAAATGAGAAGGAGGAGTGCCCTTTTATAAGAGGGGTGAGGGGCACCTTTGGAAAAGTTAGAAATATTAATTTATAATAAATTCATATTCGGTTTCTAAAGGCTCCAAAGTTTATTATTCAAAGGTTAAGGTGGGGATAGGTCGAAAACCACTCAACCAATAGAATTTAGACAGGTTTGGGTACTTATATTAACCTTATCTTTAAGTATTAACTCTAAGTTAATTAGTTTCACTTTTACAATGTCTCTTTGTATTTTTATATAATATGGTTAATAAACATACTATATACATCCAAGAGACCCCCAAGTGGTACATTAATGATGAACCTATCATGATATAAGTCTCTTGGCCGAACCTTAGATTTTTAGGAATTTAATATCAATTAATAATATAATATTTGTTTTAAGAACTCTTTTATGTCAATTTTGACACTATTCAATAGTTGATTTTTGTGAAACTCATAACAGATTGATTACTTCGAACAAAGTCAATTAAATCAATACTAATATATCATATTATCCTAGAAAATTAGTTTAATTCATTAAAAGTTTCATATTATATTTATTTGGGTATTTATAATATCAATTATTTTAATTTTTCACTATTATAGTAATTACTGCATCATCATTGTGTCTTAAATAAAATATATTATTTAATGTCTAAAAATTATAAATAAAATATAATTATGTAGGAAATCTTTTTATCTATCTAATGAATATTTATAATCTAAAATCCAACATATATAACCTTATGTAACAATTGTTTTTCTAAAAGATATATGCTTGTGTCATTTTTGTATTCATTTTAACTTAATTAAAATAAAGTGTCATTATCACTTACAAGTGGATCCATGGGGTCCCAAAATCGACCCAAAGATGCCCATGGTCTACCATGTATCAACCAATAGGGTTAAGACACGTTTTATGGTAATTTAGTATTATTATAATATTATTTTTTTAACCCTTATTTACCGGATTTACCCTTAACCATGGTAAATAAAATATTTACCGCAGTAATTTTTCAAAATGTCTAAAAATAAAAGTTACCCATTTACACAATTTGAACATCCTGATTCCAAATATGGAATCCATTTTCCTAAATTCAAAACACAGAAGTGGCAGAAATTAAATTAAAATTAATTCCCGCTGTCAAAACAAAAAGCGTGTTTTTAAGAGATAATAACTATCAAAAGATTGACACTTGTTTATGTTCGGTTTAATTGTAAAATTATGTCCAATGACCAACATTATATTAAATGGTAAAAATATATTCTAAATATACTTTAAAACCACTCAAATTCATTATTTATCACTATTAATTATTTTGATTAAAAAAGTTGTTTTTAATTAAAATTTAGTAATTTTCACTATTCATCAAAATATGAAAGTTATCCGAAATGTACCAAAATTTCACCTTAGGCTAAATTCGATATTCCGAATACAAAAATGAAGTCCATTTTCAAATATAAAATATATATAATTTCAAAAAGTAGGTATTACTATTCATAACGGCTAGTTTGATTAGTTATGGTGTGTTAGAACTCGGTGTTGCGTACAACACATGCTATCACATTATTCAAAGAGAAGCGTACCGTAGAAGCTTGGGGTGTTACATTCTCCCCTCCTTCAAATAATTGCGTTCTCGCAATTTCTAGGGTATTACTGCATAAAAAGACTCGGGTGGTTCTTCATCATAAGTTCCTCGGGTTCCCACGTTGCCTCTTCCATCTTATGGTTTCTCCACAAAACTTTTACCAGACGCGTCATCCGGTTTCTCAGCACTTGTTCTCTCGTATCAAGAATCTTGACGGGCTCTTCGCAATAAGACAGATCGGGTTCCAGTTCTAATTCCTCATAGGTGAGTACATGCGTCGGATCAGGCATGTATTTCCTCAATAGAGATACGTGGAACACATCGTGAACTTTGGAGAGACTTGGCGGCATTGCCAATCGGTAAGCTACAACCCCAATTCGTTCTAGAATTTCGAAAGGTCCGATGTACCTGGGACTCAATTTACCTTTCTTACCAAAACGTATGACTCCCTTCCACGGAGATACCTTCAGGAAAACATGATCACCGACTTGAAATTCCAAATCCTTCCTTCGATTATCGGCATAGCTCTTCTGCCTACTTTGAGCTGCTTTGATGTGATTTTGGATTACTTTCACCTTTTCCACCGTTTCCTCCACCAGTTCTGGGCCTACAAGTTTTCTTTCACCAACGTCATCCCAACAGGTTGGTGTACGACATCTCTTTCCATAAAACGCTTCATATGGTGCCATCTGAATACTCGAATGGAAGCTATTGTTATAGGAAAATTCTACCAGAGGTAAATATTGATCCCACATACCCTGAAAGTCAAGTGAGAAAGATCTCAACATGTCTTCTAAGGTTTGAATAGTCCGTTCTGATTGTCCGTCTGTCTGAGGGTGGTAAGCAGTGCTCAAATGAAGTTCAGTATCCAGGGATTTCTGAAGACTTTTCCAGAATCTTGAAGTAAAACGGGGATCACGATCAGAAACAATCGATAGGGGTACTCCATGAAGTCTCACAACTTCATTAATATATAGTCTTGCTAGACGTTCCAGGGGTAGATCTTCTCTTATAGCAAGAAAATGTGCTGACTTGGTAAGACGATCAACAATAACCCATATTGCATCGTTCCTTCTAGGAGTCTTTGGTATCCCCATGACGAAGTCCATCGTAACATTGTCCCATTTCCACTCCGGTATGGGAAGAGGTTGCATGACTTTTCCAGGCTGTTGCCTTCCAGCTTTCACTTGTTGACAAACCATACATCTTGACACAAAATCAGCAATCTTCCTCTTCATGTTGTCCCACTAAAAATTTTCCTTCAAATCTCTATACATTTTGGTGCTCCCAGGGTGTATAGAGAAATTGGAACTATGAGCATCATCCAGCAATTCCCTTTTTAGATCAGGTATATTGGGAACACAAAGTCTCTTCCCGAATTTCAAAATTCCATCTGCATACAGAAAGTCTCTCAATCTCCCATCATTCACAGCTTTAATCTTCTTTTGGAATTCTTCATCATCGGTCTGAGAACTCTTATTCCTTTCTAGTAAAGATGGTTTGGCAACCATTTGAAAAAGCATTTATGTTTCACCTTCCCTGATTATTCCCATGTCCATCTTCACTAGATCCATAAAAATTGGATCCCTTTCAATTCTCATATTGTTCAAAACTCCATGGTCATTTCTACTCAAAGCATCTGCCACCTTGTTTTCCTTCCCTGGGTGGTAGTGTATCGTACAATCATAATCCTTGAGTAATTCAAGCCATCTCCTTTGCCTCATGTTGAGTTCTTTTTGTGAGAAAATATACTTCAAACTCTTGTGATCAGTATAAATCTCACATTTTTCACCATAGAGGTAGTGCCTCCATATCTTCAAATCAAAGATCACTGCTGCTAACTCGAGATCATGAGTAGGATAGTTTTGTTCATGAATTTTCAACGGTCGTGATGCATAGGCAATAACTCTATCATTCTGCATAAGGACACAACCAAGTCCTTTCTTCGATGCATCACTATAAATAACGAACCCATCATTCCCCGATGGTAGAGTCAATATAGGAGCATTGACTAATCTTCTCTTCAGTTCTTCGAAACATTCTTCACACTCTTTTGTCCAAACAAATTTAACCCCTTTACGTGTGAGCTTCGTTAATGGGTTAGCCAATCGGGCAAAATTCTGGACGAAACGTCGATAATAACCTGCCAAACCAATAAAACTACGTACCTCAGTTATACTCGTAGGTGCTGGCCATTCTTGGATTGCCTTGGTCTTAGAAGGATCAACAGAGATTCCATCTTTAGAGACAATATGGCCAAGAAAAGGAATCTCCTGAAGCCAGAATTCACACTTGCTAAACTTCCCATATAATTCATGCCTCCTCAGAGTCTTCAAGATAATGCGCAAGTGATTTTCATGATCTTCGTAGGTTTTGGAGTATACCAAGATATCATCAATAAATACCACCACAAATTCATCGAGATACTCCTTGAAAACTCTATTCATCAGATCCATGAATATAGAGGGTGCATTAGTCAATCCAAACGGCATTACAGTAAACTCGTAATGCCCGTACCTGGTTCGAAATGTTGTCTTCGGAATGTCTTCCTTCTTCACACACAACTGATGATATCCAGATCAAAGGTCAATCTTTGAAAAGTATTGAGCTCCATGCAGTTGGTCAAACAAATCATCAATACGAGGTAGGGGATACTTGTTCTTTATCGTTATAGCATTGATCTCCCTGTAGTCGATACATAACCTCATAGATCCATCTTTCTTTTTAACAAAAAGAACATGGGCTCCCCATGGAGAAACACTAGGGCGAATAAATCCCTTATTACTCAATTCCTCTAGTTTTTTCTTTAGTTCGACTAACTCTACAGTGGCCATTCTATAAGGGGTCTTCGATATAGGCCTTGATCCAGGAATCAAATCAATAGAAAACTCAACTTCTCGTTCTGGAGGATGTCCAGGTAAATCTTCCGGAAATACATCTACAAATTCTTTCACAACAGGTACATCCTCTATTTGAACATTCCTTTCCTCACCGACAGTTATTTCATTCTCTTCCTCCCCAATAATTGAATTAAGTTGAGCTACTGGGGGTGGATCTAAATAAGAATTAGGTGGTGACGATTCTGCTCTAAAAATAAGGTGATCCTTATCATTATCATCAAGAATCGTAACCTCTTTCTTCTTACAATAAATCTTCGCATCATAGTCCGAAATCCAGTCCATACCGAGGATTATATCAAACACAATCATAGGTATGACGATGAAATCAGCAGATAAAGAAAATTTATGTGCTCTAATGGGGACTGATTCACAAAACTTTGTTATAATGATACTTCCCTTAGGAGTTTTAACTGACAACTCCCTTATTAAATCAAATTGGAAATATCTAATTTTCTTAGTAAACTGGGAAGATATGAAACAATGCGATGATCCAGAATCAAATAATGCATTTTCTAAACTTGAGGAAACCATTAAATTACCTGCCACCACGTCTTTCGGAGCTTCTACCTCAGCAGTAGTGATAGCATAAGCCTGGCTTTGATCCCTTGGCCTTTTCTGAGGTAATTTCTCCTGACGCTTAGGACATGAATTTGCATAATGCCCCATCTCCCTGCAATTATAGCACTGAACGTTGGTAGCTTTTTTCTTCCCCTTGCAATCATGAGCTTGGTGGACTTTTTCACCACACTTGTAACAGACTCCCATTCCCTTCAAGCAAGTACCAGGATGTTTCTTCCCGCATTTACCACAAGATGGATATTCAACCTTTCCCTTCTTCCCCTTATTTCCATTCCCAGATTGATCAGCATGTCTCTTCTTCTCTTGCTTTGCTTTAAAGTCATAAGACTTAGAGAATTCCTTTTCGGTCTTGATAGCACATGAGACAATGTCTTCGTACGATGAAAAAGATTGTGAGACTAATGCTCGACGGAGGAATGGTTTTAACCCATTAAAGAAACGATAAATCTTACTTCTTGGGTTGCGAATATAATCTCCAGCATACCTCGCTAACCTTGTAAAGTTAGCCTCATACTTTGTGACATTCTCATCCTCCTTTTGTCTCAGACTCAAAAATTGTCTTTCCATATCTGCTCAATGGTCGCGAGGAAAGTATTTTTCTAAAAACAGATCTTTGAACTCCCTCCATTCCATATTTGATACTTCATCATCTTCCTTCATGTTCTGAATCAATGACCACCATTGATCAGCATCTCCAGTGAGGCGGTAAACTGCCATGATAACTTTTTCCATTTCACTGCTCCCCAAAGCCTGAAATATTTTCTCTAGGGAAAATATCCATTACTCAGCTACTAAGGGATTTGTATTCCCATTGAACGTTGGTGGTTGTTGCCTCATGAATCGATCTAACATTGATCCTCCACGCTGCGGATCAGGGTGCTCCATACGGGTAAGGTTATTATTCATAACCTGAGTAAGTTATCCTAGTATGGTGATTAGCTGATCAGCACCAGTTGCATCACCAGCCCCACTATAATTATCTTGAGCAGGAGGGCAATCCCTACATGGAGTGTGCATTGATACGGTTTCCATTTCTTCCACTAGGCGCCATTTCTAAACAATGGCATGAACTAGATCAGTTTATGAATCAAAATACATAATCCCATACTTATAAAACACTTAACATAAACTGAACTATTTATGGATATAATCCATAATCATACGAATTTTTTTTTTCTTTAAGGATGTATATACTCATAATCCCTTCAAAATTATTTGTAAAGAAAATGAGAGTTATCCTAAGCATATCCCCCAGGAGTGTCGTAACCAATAGTGCAGCAAGGCCCGTTGTCGTGCACCAGTTCCCATTCGAGTCTAGCTCAAAGCGGTGTTTTTGGGTTTTACCCCTAGGTACATCTGTGCCAAAGCCTCCTCTACCTGCTCGTATCCAGACAGGGATGTATTGCTCGGAAAACTCACAAAATCTCTACAATACCAAAATTCTAGTAAGTTCTTCTATACTAATCCTCAAAGTTCATCTTAGGTCTACGTGCTCTAATCAGAGTTTATCTAAATCTAGCTTCCAAGGTTTGTAGTAAACTTCCTCTGATACCAACTGTAACGCCCCGACCCCAGCTACCTAGAGTCGGTGCATTATTACATAACATTGGCATGATCACAAGAAAGATCAAATCTCAAAATACCTATTGGTTTAGTAGCCTTGGAAACACTAGATATATTCATAAGTTTTACATTACATCATTAAACGAAAAACTACTACAACAACATATTGTCTCCATAATCCACACTCATATCCCCACATAATATCCCTGCAGGTCATTCATAACTTACTTCTTCACTTCCTGGGGAAAATAAAACAAAGAAAAGGGGTGAGCTCAAATGTCCAGTAAGGATAACAATATAGCGGAAACTTTCATAAATAAGAATAAACATTTAAGGCAATGTATAAATAAAACAAAAGCCTTTTAAACTTGAATTTCAACATGGTATGGCATAAATAAAATGAAATAATTCCATTTACTTATTCACATGGATATTCTACTAATCGAATAATCACATGCAAAAATCAATAACCACTTTCATAATGTTGGAATGCATAATGCCAGACTATCATAACCACATAGCCAAGGCCTCGTGCCAAGACTACAAATAAGATTTTGTCAAGGCCTTGTGCCAAGACACTAGTTTGTCTCATGAGACCTACCGATGCATCGAGGAGCTATAGCGGGCTCCACCCGTCACATATTAAGTCCAATGCATTCCCATATGAAAAGGTTTAAACATAACATAAACATTCGTATTAAAACTAGCATACGAAATGTCAATACTTTCACCATAAACTATGAATGGTATAAAAATAGCACATCCACAGTCAAACATATCACAAAACCTTCAATACAATATAGAAGTTTTGTATCATAATAAATCAACTTCAAATAATCTTAAAATCCATCAAAGGATGTTGACATAGATGAAATCAAAATTCTTTTTAAAGAAATATCTCCTTTTATTTTGAAATAATTTAAGATCCATATAAAATAAAACATTTTATTTGAAAATATTCTTATAAGCTTGTAAGGGAATCTTTGAAGATTTTATAACGGCGGAAAATAGCCGCACCCGCCGTATAAGTTAAAAAAAACATTCTTACCTTAATTCTGTCGAAAAGGTTAAAAAGGACCTTGTTTTGAAAACGACCGAAAGATTCCTTTATAAACCACTTATAAAAGTCAAAAAGTGTATAAATGACTTTAACTCATATTCTAGTAAATAGTAAAAATGTTTTGAAATGCATTTTTAAGAAACATGGATGTGGATGATAAAGAGATCCCAGTAGATTATTACGTATAAACAACCTTGGATAATGAAGAGGTTGTAAAGTAAACCCTTACCTTGTACTTTTCCTTGGTTGGGGTAGGTTACCCTCCTGTATAATGGTGAAATAATTGTTATTTAATTATACAAGAATCATATATATTAATATGATATCATATATGATCTTTTAACATTGATTTGTTAATAATATCTTAGAATTATCGTCATTTTGGGTGTTAACTTACTCATTTTCTTTATATGTTTTGTTACATAACCCATGGTTGTTGTATCTTATTCATATCCAGAATGATATCTAGTCCTTAAACATCATTTTTAAATCATCAAATGATAATTATACTTGAATGGTTACGATGGAGAATGAATCTCATCGCGTTCGTGGAGACGGTAGTCCGTACGTACGCACGAGCGACAATATCATTCTTTTGATATTAAAATAATATATAAATGAATGGTATATCATATATACAGAATCATTAACATGTTATATTTATTATTTACATGAGTTACACATCATTATTATACCCATCCAAATAATATTATAATGAATAACAATTACACCACGACGTGGAGACGGTAAGTCGTACGTACGCACGTATGGTGACATGTTATTCAAAGGGTGGATAGAATACTGAATATGGTTGTACCATACTTATAATAACATCACATTATATGTGAGATACTGGAGTTATTATTTTATAATTGTAAGAACAATGGAAGAAGAAGTGGAAGAAGAAATGAACTTAGAAAAGGGTGGTGAAATCATTACCTCTTCTTCGGGTTCTTCCTTTTGATTTGATCAAAAGGGCTCCTTAGGTTGGCTTTCTGATCAAACTAAGGCCTCTAGGTTGTATTGAGGGATGTTGGGAGAGTATTTTGTCAGAGTTTGGCCGAACCAAAAGGCTTTGAAGGTGTGAAGAAATGAGAAGGAGGAGTGCCCTTTTATAAGAGGGGTGAGGGGCACCTTTGGAAAAGTTAGAACTATTAATTTATAATAAATTCATATTCGGTTTCTAAAGGCTCCAAAGTTTATTATTCAAAGGTTAAGGTGGGGATAGGTCGAAAACCACTCAACCAATAGAATTTATACAGGTTTGGGTACTTATATTAACCTTATCTTTAAGTATTAACTCTAAGTTAATTAGTTTCACTTTTACAATGTCTCTTTGTATTTTTATATAATATGGTTAATAAACTTACTATATACATCCAATAGACCCCCAAGTGGTACATTAATGATGAACCTATCATGATATAAGTCTCTTGGCCGAACCTTAGATTTTTAGGAATTTAATATCAATTAATAATATAATATTTGTTTTAAGAACTCTTTTATGTCAATTTTGACACTATTCAATAGTTGATTTTTTTGAAACTCATAACAGATTGATTACTTCGAAAAAAGTCAATTAAATCAATCCTAATATATCATATTATCCTAGAAAATTATTTTAATTCATTAAAAGTTTCATATTATATTTATTTGGGTATTTATAATATCAATTATTTTAATTTTTCACTATTATAGTAATTACTGCATCATCATTGTGTCTTAAATAAAATAAATTATGTAATGTCTAAAAATTATAAATAAAATATAATTATGTAGGAAATCTTTTTAGCTTTTTAATGAATATTTATAATCTAAAATCCAACATATATAACCTTATGTAACAATTGTTTTTCTAAAAGATATATGCTTGTGTCATTTTTGTATTCATTTTAACTTAATTAAAATAAAGTGTCATTATCACTTACAAGTGGATCCATGGGGTCCCAAAATCAACCCATAGATGCCCATGGTCGACCATGTATCAACCAATAGGGTTAAAACACGTTTTAGGGTAATTTATTATTATTATAATATTATTTTTTTAACCCTTATTTACCGGATTTACCCTTAACCATGGTAAATAAAATATTTACCGCAGTAATTTTTCAAAATGTCTAAAAATAAAAGTTACCCATTTACACAATTTGAACATCCTGATTCAAAATATGGAATCCATTTTCCTAAATTCAAAACACAGAAGTGGCAGAAATTAATTTAAAATTAATTCTCGCTGTCAAAACAAAAAGCGTGTTTTTAAGAGATAATAACTATCAAAAGATTGACACTTGTTTATGTTCGGTTTAATTGTAAAATTATGTCCAATGACCAACATTATATTAAATGGTAAAAATATATTCTAAATATACTTTAAAACCACTCAAATTCATAATTTATCACTATTAATTATTTTGATTAAAAAAGTTGTTTTTAATTAAAATTTAGTAATTTTCACTATTCATCAAAATATGAAAGTTATCCGAAATGTACCAAAATTTCACCTTAGGCTAAATTCGATATTTTGAATCCAAAAATGAAGTCCATTTTCAAATATAAAATATATATAATTTCAAAAAGTAGGTATTACTATTCATAACGGCTAGTTTGATTAGTTATGGTGTGTTAGAACTCGGTGTTGCGTACAACACACGCTATCACATTATTCAAAGAGAAGCGTACCGTAGAAGCTTGGGGTGTTACAATTTTTACAAACAATTTTATTGTACATAATATAATATTCCATTACCTGTCTGTGGAAGTTCAACATATTATGCATGTGGATACACCCAAAACACATATAATAGATACAACTATTAAAGGTTTAATAATTATATAATACTAATAACTATTATAAGGTAAATAAAATTATTATTTTATTATTTAATAGAGTTGTAAATATATACCTTTGTGAAGTTGATCAATGGGATCTGGTAGGACTATAAGTTGTGAATTATTCATAGGCTATAAAATATTGATAACCTCAATATTATTATAATTATCAGAATTATAAGTCAAAGGATCTTGGGAATAATACCATAAAGAGAAAGGTATTTTATCAAATATGTAAAATATAGTTGTTACTATAAAAGTATAGTTTGGATGAAGAGTCATCACCAGATAAAGATAGGGTATGTAATAAAAATTTCCAAAAAAAATTATGGAATAACCATAGTATGTTAAAAGGGCCTAGATTATTTGAGAGGTACTAAAGGTGTCAATGTTTACTAATATGATATGTGATAAAGGGTTTTATTGTAATCGAGTATTGAGAGATATCTGAGTACGTCTAGTATCCTTGATCAGTCATGATAACTCCCATTATTACCAGTTTTAAGGGTGAAAAATTGTCTCTTGGATGGTGGTTCCAAATTGATATTTTAAAATGATTAATAATATTACATTTAATGTAATTTAATATATGTAACACCTCTATATTTCCTGATATATTTTTTAAAATAAATTTAATCAATTAGATAATTGGTGATACTAGGAACACCGTGTATAAACAAGGTATTATATTGTATAATGTTTTATCCAAAATATTAAATTGGTGGTTATGAATAGGATTAGATAGATTATAAATATTATATGGTTTACAAATTTTAAAAATATTTCACTATTTATCAATTTATTATAAATGAAAATATAATTATTTTGAATGAAAACGAAATATTCTTTGGAAAACAAATTTTTTACACAAAATTTGGTGTTGTTTTAATAAGAAAAAATAATCACTATTGGTAAAAAAAATTAATATTATTTAAATAAATAATATTTAACCAAATTAATTTCCATTAATCTAATATTTTTCAACAAATGGCATAAAATTAAATATATTTTTATGGTTAAGACTATATTTTTTAAAAATTTATTTTATCATGTTTTGTATTATTATTT
This sequence comes from Viscum album, assembly GCA_963277665.1. Lineage (NCBI taxonomy): Eukaryota > Viridiplantae > Streptophyta > Magnoliopsida > Santalales > Viscaceae > Viscum > Viscum album. Next base: position 153,805,228 of record OY728157.1, read on the forward strand.
AAATATAATTTTGTTCCAAATTTTAGAAATTTAATTTAAAAAAATGTTTAATACAAATTTCAAAATTATCTTATAGTGAATCTTTGATAATTTTATGAGAAGATTAGATTTTCAATTGATAGTGAAACAAAAAATTTTTTATTAAAAAATATATTTACATTTAAGAAATTTAAAAAGATAATTTTTTTAAAATGTGGTTTAATGGGTAATTATTTATAATATATTATTATTAATCAAATTTAGCTAAATGTATTAAAATTTATATTGATATTTTATACAAAAACCTTTTATTCTTAGGAAAATGATTTCTTTTAAATTCTATTTTCACCATGATTGAGAGATTAGTTTTAAATTTTATTCCTCCTATTAAAGTGATTTAATTAATAAAATTGATTAAATTTTTTTAATTTAATTAATTAATATTATCTAATAATTCAACATTATTTTTTCTACATGGATATTGAAAATAGTAAAAAAATATTACCATGGTTAATTTTAAAACTGTTTTTAGCGTGATTAAAATAAAATAATAATTGTTAAGATGACCTAAAAATTTTTACAATTTCAATTTTATAGATATATTTAGACATTATCTCATAAAATTTTTATAAAATTATCTATATTTGATCCATTTTAAGTGAATATGAAATTTAATTATTTGATTCATTTGAAATAGTCTAAGCTTGCGGTATCCCCAGCTTATAAAAGGAATCCCACTATCCACTCCTTGTATAACTTAATATCCATTTGGTTTATCCAAAAACAAAAAAATAAAATTATTATATATCTATCCAGGAATTATAGTCCCTTTTTTGATAATAAAACCATCCTAGTAATGCATTATTGATGAACCTTTGGAGGTTGTCAGAAGAAGTGGTATCGTTCATAGAAGAGAGTTTTTCTATTTATTGTTACACTACTATAAAATATTATTAAAAAATTATAATATAGTAACATCAATATCTAATATATACTTTTTTATTATTTTTTAATGATGTTCCCTAAATCCATATTTAATTCCATTAAATGGGAAATGGAATTATCAATCATTTTTATGGAGGACTACAACCTCATGAAATGATATAATATGTTTTTCCATAACCACATCTCACATATTGATATAATTATGAATTAAAATATATATATATATATATATATATTTAATAACATAAATATATTTAGTTTTTTTAATATCATACCTATCATTTTACCTTTGAATCTTTCCTAAATTGATAACATCGCTCATGAATACTTTTGGTCATCCATAATCATATAACTCAGTTTTCAATTTTTTACATTGAGGGATGACTATAAATATGCATATAATGAATATATATGATATTTTTATGATTATTATAATGTTTTATATTATGGAACCATAATCATTGTATAATGAACAACAAATAAAAATTAAAAAATACATAAAAAAATGTTTTTATCAACCGAAATAGTGATTTTAAATAATAAATAATCAATAAGGGTGGTAAATTTTTTTAATAAATAATATATAGTATGATAAACTATTTCATGGTTTTTAATATATTTATAATAAATATATATTTATTATATAGTATATTTGAACATCTGTGATGGAAATTAGACTAGTGTTATGGGATTTTTGCTTGAAATTGTCTTCTTTGGGAAAAAGCTAAATTATGAACCTATATTGTTTTATTAGATTTATGCATGAATCCTTTTAATTTTTTAATTATGGAGTAATTTATTTTCATAAATTTTTATTTTATTTTATTTTATTTTTTCAAGGGGATTACAGTTTATAAGTTACCAAAGCGGTAAGGGTTTTTGTTACAATCTCATTATTTACTAAAATTATTTATTATTAAGTTGCTCATGATTAAATTTCATGATATAAAACTCCATAGACTCATGAATTTTATTATCAGATGGTTATTTAATGATATTAACATTTTCATTTAAAATTTTCTTATTTAATATTTTATGAAACTAAAATAAATTTTTATGGAAAACCCAATTGTATTTCTCAATTCCCTCAAAATATTAATTTCTACTGTATCTAAGTTATCTATAAATTTCTCAATGAATGTTTTTAATATTATTAGACTATTTCTTCAAGTAATTTTCAGAATTTTTTAATTTTTAAAAAATCATTTAAAATAAATATTATTTTTATTTTTCTAACTAGGTACATTCTACGTTTTACTAATAATGTTAAATAAAAGTTTTTTTAATATATATGCCTTGATGTGAATATTCCAATATTGTTATCTCTCAATGATTTAATGATTCCCTTAAAATATTTCAAGGTTCTATTGAAATAAATAAATCATTAACATCTCATATATTTTATGATTTTAAATTTCTCATTTAAAAGTGAAAAGGTTATTTTATTCAAGAAATGTAAAAAGTAATATTTGAAAAGAAAATTACATATAATTTGTCATCCTTTGATGTTTCCTAACATATATATGGGGTATAATACAATAAAAAATTTTTTATTATTTATTTTTATTATTTATTTTTATGATTATAATAATATTATTATACCTATTCTTTTCCACGACTTATGCTATGATGAAACAATGAATTGTGTATTCAACCAATCGCTTTTCCACATGATACACTATAATGATATGTTTATGATTCCCATTACTTTTTCATGGGTTATGGTATGATGATTTTTATGATCTTATTAAATACATATGTATTTCATTATGTGATGGTTGTCATGTAATTATATTGACATCCAATGCAATGGGTAAAGATGGATATCTAATGAGATATTCTAGAATTGAATAGGAAGGGAACTAAGTTCTATATGGGATTATATCCACTATAGTAGTCCTGGAATTGAACCATGACTACTAAGATATTTTGGGGTCTAAACCCATTATACTATGATAGTTTTATCAATGATCGATGAATACCATGGAAATTATTTCCTTTATTTATGTTCATACATCACGCTTATTTCTTATACCAGGAATATGTTTTCATAGAATGTGTTATATGATTCATTTATGCTTCATAATCTATGAACTACCATGATATTTTCTATGAATATAGATTATGATATATGATATAAAAAATATGGTATTCAAATATTATATTCATGTAATCATTCCCATATTATTATGCTATATTTAATTCATTAATGATACCTCCCTTGTTTACCTTTAATGGGTATATGAGCGCACCCTTTCATATGTTTCCTTTTGTTATGTTGTGAAAAAAGTTTTTATATATGATATTAATATAAAGGATGATAGTTAATGAGAACATTGGAATAAATCATGTAGATACCATCCGAAAAAGTTTCTTGTGTGTCTATGTTTCCCATGAAAATTTACCTATACAATTATGAAATGGATTAATATGTTATGCAATAAATATAGGTCTATTAAAATGTAATATAAATGCATGAATATGTGGGTTGGTATAGTTTGTATTAGAGTAATGTTTAGTAAACTATGGAAATTTGGATGAGAACTATTTAGTAAGAACACTATGGACAATTATATGTGTAGGATTAAATTATATAGTTTTGTTAATGAACATGTATAACAAATGTTAAAATAAATTGTGTTGTAGATAAAAAGTAATTAGTATTGATTTAGACAACCTATAAATTATTTTTCATGACATTTTATTTACAATATATTGTTATAGTTTCTCACACATAGTTTTTTTGTTTTAGTTGATGGATGGAACCTAAATAAATCATGTTAATACTCCATGTGATAAAAAAGACAATTATTTTTCTCCCAGAATGAAATTTAATTGGATATAAAATAAAAAATATCAATACTAGGATCACAGAAATCTCATATTTTTTGAATAATAATAAACATCCAAATTATTAAAGGAAAGAACAACATTTTGCTGAGTCCTTATTAAGGAAATTCACAACATCTTTTTTTTGGTTCTACCAATACAATAGTTTCTGAAAAGTGAATCAGTATATTTTAAAATGTATTTTCCATTCACAAGATATCAATGAATCAATTAGTCATTTGGGATATCATGTGTTTAGACAGTGACTCCGATCAGTGGTGGAGACTTATCATGACAAAGTGGTATTAGGGAGAAAATGAATATATGAAGATGGGTTACATTACAATATTATTTTCCAATAAATACATTATCTATATAACTCATATGAATATGGAGAAGTATTTATATGATCTAAAAAATATGAATAATGAATATATTGGAACATATGAGTAAACTTTATCATGATATGAAAGGTATGCCTCTGGTATTATCATCCAAACTGGATTTATGGTGGATTGATTCTTTAGTGGATTTAAAAAATATCTGAAATGTGTTTTCCATATGGTATATTAGTATCTGTGATGAAATTGATAATTATTATATCAAGGTAGAAATAGAAATTGAATTTTACCATCATTTCAATGTTTTGATATGAAAATAATGATGTATTTCAATATAAATTATAGAAAACATGGAGATAAGAATAAAATCCTTCCATTGTGATTGATGTATGGAAGGAAACATTGGGGAAATTATCATATGGGGACTAATGTATATTTTATTTTAAGACAAAAAGTCCATCAAGAAATAAAACACCAATGTAATGAGTAAAAATTATATAATGATGAAAATAGAGATAAATCATCCCAAAATACACCACCCACACTATAGTATTTCAAATTAAATGGTAATGGAAATTATGATAACTAGTGATCAAATATGATGATTAATAAATATTATGACATAAAAAACCTCTTAATAAATGAGATTAAGAAAAATACCATTTGATAACTATTTCTGATGAGGGGTAGAATAATGATGTGCTGGATGGTATAGATAACCTTCACTATAGAAGTACTAATTTAATATTCATTTAAGTAAATTTTGACACTTTTATATCCAATTAATTTTCTTAGGGTATCATAGTATAACATCAATCATTTTTTGTTGAATAATCATTGTAAAACCCCAATGGTATGCTGATTTTATATCAAGTATATTATTATTAATATATTGTTTTAGTTTTTGGGAATATGCTTCCTAAAGTACTTTTTATTCCCTCTATACTTTAATTTTATGTAATCTTGTGCATCTATTAGTTTTATATACAAAAATATCCCATAAACATATGTGTAATGGAAGTCACATTTGATATTTGGAACCATACTATGACTGCCAATTAGTGTGATGATAAATATTAACAACCAATGGAAATTGGATAGATTATAATCCTAATTATTCCTAAAAAAGGGGTGTTTATCTCATATGGTTCATGAAAAAAATGATTGAGGATATTCTTAGTGTGTGACAGTTTATTGATATGTTTCCAAAAGATATTCATATATTTTCACAGAATCATGATGTTGAATTTTTAATAGAACATATATATGGTGATTCAAATATTTCAATGACCCTGTAGAGAATGGACACGATTGAGTTGCATGAATTAAAGAAGCAACCCTATGAAAATATTGATAAGGTATTTATTTAGAAAAATTCATCAACATAGGGTGAACTCATTCAATTTTTAAGCATAAATGTTGATTAATTGAAATATTCATTTATTATCAAAAACATAAAAAGATAACAATAAAAAATGACTCCAGAAACCTATATTAGTAAAAAAATTACCGGTTACAGGAGGTGAAATAAATTTCAATGATTGACCTTCAATATGAGTAAAATCATTTGTGGGTCACAATTGAAGACATAATAAATAATTCCTTCCAATCATTGTTTGGAATATATGAATACATAACAACACAATTTATTCTTAATAATTCCCTTATATATTAATGGATTTATGAAATGCTATATTTAGATATTACTGTGATAAGTTTCATGATTCCTTTATAATAATGTGTATTAATATTTCTTGATAGTTGTGAATAATGCACTGATAAAGTATTGTTTTTATGAAAAGCTTTGCAAGTGTGAATTTTTATACAAAAGGGTTCATTTTTGTGTTATATAATCTCAAAAGAGGGTATATCAGTTGATCCATCAATGTATGATGTTATTTAATATTGGCCTAGACCAATCACTATGACTAAGATAAGTAGTTGTATTTTATTGGATGGATATTAACTATAATTTTAGGAGACATTAAATTTAGTTTATAATCTAATCACTAAGTTAACTAGAATGGGATCCAAGTTCCTTTGTTAAGATGAATGCGAAAAAAATTCAAGGAACCAAAGTGAATGTTAGTCAGCACACCTGTACTTACATTACCCATTAATAGATAATGTGTTCTTATATAAGGTTATACATATAAGAAGTTAATGGGATGTGTTTTGATGAAGAGTGATATGGTTTTTATGTTTTTCATCATGATATTTGAAGGTTAATGGGAAAAATTATACACCTTATGATTTAATGTTTGGTATGGTAATTTAATCATTAAAGATATAGAGGGGTTATCATTTCAGGGAACGATGTGATATGTAATGTCATATTTTTTTACACTATATATTCACAGAGATGGAGTTTAATATTGAAAAAAAATCACCTAAAAGATAATTTTATTTCCATTTATTAAAGTTAATAAAGCGATAAGAAAAGAGTTGGGCGAGGTCCATCATGTTGAGTGCCCTCATCCATGAAACACAAAAGTAATGATCAAATTAAGACATGTCATTTCCATAGTTAGACACATCAATAGTTCCCACTCATATTGAGATTTACCTAGATTGATAATATTGAGGATATCAAAAATGACCATATTTGAGGCTTTAAAAAATGATATGGTATACACAGTTCATAGTAAGTGTGAGTAATCTTTCTACTTCCTTCTATTAAATGGAGTAGGGGAGAATCCCTCCTTGTTAATTAAATTTTTCTTAATGTAAATAATTGCATCCTTCTATGATGAATGATTAATTCTACCCAGTTCCCTTAGGGGGATTTTCCATTACCCCTTCATCATCAGAGTTATTTTCCCACATCCCTGATATGATGGAAGAGTTGAATATTTTATGGATATTTCAAGTGAAATCAAATTTCTGAGTATCAAGTTGATTAAAACCATAATCATGCAAAGATGGATTATTATAATGAACCAGCTATAAGCATCATATCCTTAAATGGTTATATGTATATAAATACTCTAAAACATCTAGATGTGCCCTAAAATTATCAGCAGCTTCCACATCCTATTGAAAGACATCGTCACCCATAATAGGTGCACATGCATCCACCAACACATTCTTTTGGATACCGATTCAAATAGAGAGCTCAGTAATAGGCTCCATATCTAAGGAGGAGGCATGTCATTTCAAAGATGTTTCCACAACCTCAAAAGTAGATTTCCGATCAAATTCTTATTTATCACCATCATGGTCCACCTTCATTTTCACATTCACATTCTTCTGACAATATGAATCATGATTCCCTTTTAAATGAAAGCGAGAGGAAATCATAATTTTACAGCATGTCTCTTTGACATGAATTATTATTTTTAAATTCAACACATAAATGAGGAAGTATTTTAGACTCAACCTTAAGAGGGATATCTACATCTAATGCTAACAACAGTATATTGTAAATAAATAATGTTCTTAAGTCAAACTCCTCTAAAATCTATGAATAGTTCCCCAATTTAGAATCATTAGTGGCACAATCCATATTTTTTATAATTCCCACAAAATAAGAAATATCAAAGAGGATTTTGGGACTCAAAATAGTTCTGTTGAGACCAATATTTTTAATCCAAACATCATCCTAAGAGTTTAGGAGTTTATTATTAACCATTGAAGAGTGTTCAAATTGATTAAATATTATAACTATTTAATAAATTTATACCATGTGAAAGTGAACAAGGTATAGAATGATATAATTTCAAAGGATAATTATAGATTATATATGATAAGTATAAAAAAAATATTACAATATTTCAATATTTTCGAAGGATGGCTATTAAAATATTTAAGGAAGGTGAAAAATTATCTATCTCAAATTAGTATTCAACCATAAATCTATGTGCGGATTAAAAAGGTTCATATAGAAAATGAGAAGTTTTAAACAAGGGTATGAAATTTTCTTGATTTAACCATTGATTATGTGTAATACACCATAATTATATGTAATTATTTTTAAAAATTAAATCGGATTATTTCAAGACGAGGCTCTGAGAAAAAACATAATGCTGGGGAACAAAGTTGCTGTAATTTATTTGTGTACAATTTTAAGGTTCATTATATAAATATGCGATTGGGATTTTATAACATTTAAACATGCGCCTAGATCAAAAATATTAGGGAAAGATTAAAATCATAGCGTTGTGATTCTCCTTAAAAGGGACATACATTGGTCGGCATGAACAAACAACATAATGTAATTTTTGGCCATAAATAAAATAATTATTGAACAATTATTTAATTTTCAAATCCTTAAAACTCTACCTTGGTAACTCAAATTGTAAATCCAAGAGTCATGTTTATCTTTTTAGGGAATGTTTCCCTTAAACATAGATTTACCTAGATCGGCATGGGTTGGGGGTGAAAGTATATTGTTGGAATTTTTAGAAGAATAATATCATAAAATAAAATGTTTTTATAATTGTTTTCTTCGTCATTTAGCAGTGGAACATCCATACTGCTATGTAGTGATGAGGAAACAATGAATTTTCTTAATGAACCACATTAAAGAGTCATCTGAATGAGGCTTCAAATTAGTGTAGTAGAAATAGTGATTCACATTCTTCAATAAAAAACCTAAAAATCAATAACGGATTGTTGGCATAGTCCTAAAAATACTCCGAGGTTTTTTTTTTGGAGACGACGAAAACACCTTATTCCACCCTCAGATGAATTGTATGCGACAGTGGAATGTTGATCATAAACAATAAATGGAGTTTCATGATCATGTTGTTCCACAACCATCAATATTATCAAAGTTATAGGGTTTTATAATATGTGAATTTCTACTTGTCCATGTTCATTATTTTAAAAGACCAATGATGGATAACTAAAAAACAGATTAACATCCATATCGATTGTCAATGCAGGATGGTTACTGTTTCAAGATAAAAAGGTGAAACATTTTTCAGTGATTATTCTACCTTATTTTTTGGTTCTTCGTTATCCAGCTAACAAGAACACACCTGCGTTAACATGGACAAAAACCGATATTATTCTTTTGGTGTTTTTATGCGAAACTTCTTCCTCTTCTCTCTCATTTTTTCCTTCCCGTTCTTCATGACACAACAGCTGTGACCCACTGGCCATGGAGAAATCATGTGGAAGGGTTGAGACATTATAGATTGGCCATGGCAGGAGGCCTAAGTAGCTGTTAGATGCCACAACACCTAGACTTTGTGACAGAACAATGCTGTGGGACCCCATCCGCAGTGATAGGTAAGAGGTAGTGCATTGGCAGGGTGCCAATGGGGCGACAAGGGCCAACGAAATTGTTCATATTGGCTGGAGGAAGGTGGATGTAGCCACCCGACCATTTTAGAGGCACCACTTTGTCTGTATACCACAATGGGGATCTGGACTTGCAACAATGTTACAGTCCATCTGAGGGATACCCATCTGCATGAGGGGACTGGTGGAAGAGGGTGGCACTACTGGGGTGCTGCGTTAGTGGAGCGACACATGTCGGTGGGCTGAAGAAGGTGGAAAACAACTGGTCCCCATGGGAACACATGTGGAGAAGGGGAAGGCAACCTCAACCGGCCACGAACGACATGAACCAGATAACCAGCGGGCATTTCGGTAGCGGGAGAACTAGCCCGCCAAGAGGATCGGGCCAGTGGTGTGAACCAGGACGGTGGGTGGCCCGTGATAGAGCAGATACAACTCACTGATTTTGTATGGGCCTATGGAAAAAATGTTCCTCTAGGCGATTCAAGCCAGGAATGAACTGACCTTCCAGTTGCAGGCCATGTCAGATGTAACCTAGACATTCGACGACCCAGTGGGATGGAACCTTGCAGAACTGGGCCAGGTCCAGCATGGATCAATGTGTCCAGCCCAGCAGCAAGGCTGGATTGGGTCAACCTAGACCCAACCAAGATGGTTCAGTTCAGCCAAACTGTATCAGGTCATACAGGTCCCCCAGTTCAGTTTGGTCGGGTCAGTTTGACCAGGTCATACTGGATCTGGACACAACCTACCCATGTTTATGAAAACACCAATATCATTCACACTGAGTGTTATATTGACATACAACCTTGAGAGTTGTGACCCCTGAAATGAGATCATCCTCTGGGAAACTCTATGTGGGATTTATTTGTAGTTCAAATGAGACTGATGGTTGGAGGTGTATATTCTCCCCGAATCAATTGTGTTATAAGAAGGAAACCTACGACTGGTTGTGAAGTGAAGGATATGATCCACAAGTCTAAGTGATCTGGTGGGCCATGAGACAGGTGGGTCTTAGGGTTCCATCTAGCCTAGATACGATCATGTATAAGTTATCCAGTTGGCCTAGAGGCGATCGGGTCTAAGTGATCTATTTGGCTAAGAGAATAGTGGGTCTTTGTGATCTAATGGCCTAGTGAGGAGAGAGTCTATGTGATCCAGCTGGCCAAGAGGCAGTGAATTGGTGTGATCTAGCTGGACAATGATGAGCGGGTCCAAGTGATCTACCTAGCGCAAGATATGTGCTCTTCTCAGTGATCCCATAGGACCAGGTGATAAGCGGCCCTAGATGATGAATCCCTCAGCATATGAATATTCATATTTATGAAATATAATTATACTTCTTATACTTTGAGTTATACCTAGTGAGAGCAGTATTACATTGTGATCATGATTTGTGGTATTTCTTTATGGTTATGCATTTCTGTTATTCCATCATGGATTGGGTTCACAACTGAGAATTGTGCTACCAAACAATTCATGGGCTTCGCCCACATGTATCGTGTCATTGTGAAGATGATCGACACCTTGGCAGTGGACTTGGTGGCCTAGGACTAGGTAGTTCTTAGTGAGATCATGTATGTGGCGCATACTTATACTACTTCAAGAATTTACTTTACACTTACCCATCAGGTGGGGTTTTCAGCAGATGGCCTATCAGCATTCTTGTACTCCCTTTTTCAGTTGTCTTTTGTTAGGTTTGTATTCTGGCCTATTTACTTTGAGTTTGTATTATACTCATAGTAATTGTTTTGTTATAGTGTGGATTACATAGTGTATACCTTTCTCTAGTTTCGGATGTGTGCGTGTGCATATGATTAAATGAAATTCCTTCTATTTTGTGGATATTCTTATACAGGGCTAGTCTCCAGCCCCTGGCCTGTGGATTTTGGGCAAGCAGTAGTAATGACACATGCCCTAGGGGGACGGGTCATGAAAAAGTGCTATCATAGGTTGTTGGTTCAACCAAAATAACAACAAATATGTAAATTTTGATTGGTTAAATAGTGTTATGCTTTTTGAGCATGGATTTAAGGATAAGGTCTCTAGTGTTGTTGTAATTGAAAATGTATCCATACACTTGGACATTGAATTATTCTTTCCTACTCGGTAACAAAAAACTGGTTGAATGCATCTTTGAGTGTTTTCTCATTAATATTTTTAGTCATAGTCATCCCACTAGGTACAATCTATTGTCCATGGTTTATCATGATATCTTTTAGGATGCATCCACACAGAAAGCCAATCAATATTCCAGTGAGTGACCACGAGGATGGTCTAGAGAGTGATGAGGTCTTGGTATATGAGTCATTGCTCGAGATGGACTCTTCAGGAAATGTCCAAGAAATACCCCCTCCTGATGGTCAGAAATTAATACTAGTGAAACTAATAGTGGACCCACATAGGCTCAGTGCCATACATGAGTTCCAGTGATATTGACCTTATAGGATTTGGGGAGAGTCAAATCATTAGGTCAATGGGTATTGGTTATAGCTGATTAGACATGTCTTTTGCTATGCGAGGATTCCACTTGACCAGTTGGAGGTTCTAGAAGCGATACTTATTAAAGGCTCAGTAGGGGATGGTAGAGTTTGAACATCTAGACTCCTGAGGAGGTGACCCTCATTGGGTCTGACTTCGAGGGACTTTTCTGGGAGGATATCTTCCCTGTGACATTACGATCAATGCACATATGAGAGCCTCTTCACTTACAGTAGTGAATCCTGTCAGTGGATGAGTACTCTGCGAGGTTTACATACCTCTATTGTAACTCTAAAGATATAGTGGATGACCCTTTTCTTAGGGATCATTTCTTTTTTGTAGGGACTCCAATGAGAGATCTGGGCATTAATTATTTCTTTATGAATAATTACATAGACTAGGGTGATGGAGAAATATCTACTCGTCTATATCTTCCTCACTAAAAAGGCACTGATGGTTGGAGGTACCCCCAAGTGACTGGTGGCCATGTCATCTATGGTAGGTAGCCGATAGTTGAGGTAGAGGTCCAAGTAGGATAGACCATCCCGAGGATGAACCATGACTCAGGGTCAGTGGTACAAGGACATTGGAGCCATGAGAGTCAGAAGAGGAGCATGGTATTCTACTCATGAGTTTAGCATGTAAATATCGAATTTGACTTCCCTACCCACCACACAGACGATATGCAGATGGTCGAAGGGTCGTTCAAATAGAGGAAGAGGTTCATGTGATATGGTCCGTAGGGAAGCAGACGTGGTAGGGGAGCAGACAGATTGGCAGGTGGTGTACAGAGGTTTGAGGAACTATAACCCGCACCCCTAGATAGTCCATCATAGGCTCTAGGAGCTGGTGGATAGGGAGGAGGCCAACATCAGGTGATGGAGAACTATGACAATGATTCTGAAGATATGATTAGTGGTATGATCTAGGTGTTCTACATCTTGGAAACAGTTGTTGTAGACATAGGTTCTTGTCACTCTGTCCTTGTAATAGTCCTTTTTCAAATCTCATAGACCCTGATCAAAACATTGGCATGATCCTTACAGTTATAGAATCTTATGGTAGGGGATTCGAGGATTTCACTTGGGTGACAATTGGGTGAGATTACTCTAAGAAGTGAGAGCTTTAGCTGGGATATCCTAGTACCAATGTTGAGGCCAAATGAGGCCATATTGGGTATGGACTGGCTGACCATAGATCATGCCCAGATCAACTATTTTAAGTGCATAGTTTAGTGTGTCTGTGGAGATGGGACTAATTATAATTTATCAGAAAAAAGGAAATCTGAGCAGTTCAGGGTGGAATCGCTTGTTGGAGGGTGTAGTTGATCACTCATCAGTTTTCTTGTGTGACCCTTACTGCAATTTATAAGGATATTACAGAGTTTCCAATAGTGGTGGTTGAGTACGAGGTTTTTCTTCCGTAATATTTTCCAGGACTAACTCCTCACAATGAATTAGACTTCTTCCTTGATATGTACTCCCAGACTGCACCGATATCTACACCTTCATATCAGATGGCTCTTTCAGAGATCATGGGGCTGAGGGTATATTTTGAGGACATGAAGTAGAATGGGTATCTATGTCCCATATTTCACCATAGAAACTCAAGAGTTGTATACCAAGAAGGTATAAAAATGTTTGATGTTATGCATGGACATCCATCAACTAAACCAGGTGACTGGGAATAACAAGTTTCCTTTAACGAGGATTGATGACATTTTCGATCCGATGATGGGAGTGAGATGGTTCTCAATGATATACCTCAGTTAAGGCTATCACCAGCTTTGAGTATGAGGTGATGAAATCTCAAAGACTACTTTCAGATGTTGCTATAATAACTACAAGTATTTTGTGATGTCGTTTTTCATGACGAACATCCTAGCAGTGTTCATACGACACGTGAAGAGGATCTTCTAGCCATATTTAGACCGGTTTGTGGTGGACTTTATTGACGAAAATATTGTCTTTCTAGAGTCTAAGGATGATCATGTGATACTCCTAAGGATGGTTATGGACACACATCGAGATCACTGACTTTACGAAATTCTATCTAAGTGTGTGTTTTAGATATGAAAAGTAAAAATTCAAGGAAATGTCATATTAGAGTCTATATTTATGGTGAATCTAGAAAATTTTGAGGAGGTGATTGCATGGGGAACACCCAAGAGTGTTAACATGGTGTGGAGTTTCCTTAGGTTGTCTAGGTACTATCAAAGGTTTTTACATGACTTCTCTAGAGTAGAAAGACCTATGATGGGAGGATAGAAGAAGGGAAAATCATTTATTGGATAGAAGGATGAATGTAGAGATTTCATCTACTAAGATAGAGAATGAAAAGTGATCCTACCATAATGTTTATAGATGAGTTCCATGACAATGTGGTGTATTGTGAAACATCTAGAACCGGGCATGGTTTTATCCTAATGCTGGGGAAAGAAGTGTTTTCTTATGTCTCATGATAGTTGAGATGACATGAGAAATACTATGTTACTCATTACCTTGAGTTGTTAGTGGTAATATTTCCACTGATGATGTGGTGACAATACCTTATTAGTGAATTATTCATCATCTACTCTAACCAAAAGAGTCTCAAGTATATATTTTCATAGAAGGATTTAAATCTGAGACAATGAAATTGGATAGAGGTCATCCAGGACTATGACTACCTGATATTCTATTTTCATAGGAAGGGGAACTTGGTGGAAGATGATCTCAGTAGAAGATCGAGTTCACAGCTACTGAATAAGGCCTCAAATAAGTTGTCCTCGAATCAGATGTCCTTCTTGGATATAGAGGAGATGACATTTATTCGGTCGATGGTAGTTTCCCCTCCACTCTTATAATGATTTAGGGAGGCTTAACTTAGAGATGCCAGCTGTGAGACTACATGTGCCGAGATGTCCGCAGGTCATTCCCCTAATTGATATTCTAATGGTGGGGTCTATGATATCCTTTTAGAGGATTAACCATTGTACTAGTGGGCTTGTAGGAGGATTTGTTGATGGAGTTCCAAAAATTCCATTTGGTGGTACATCCATGTCTGTGAATATGTACCAGGACCTCCAACGTCTATACTGGTGATCAGGAATGTAAAAGGCATTGGTCATGTTTTCCTCAAGAAGCCTCACTTGTTTGTATGTGAAGGCTGAGCACTAGGTTCCAGCAGGATTGACACAAGCCCTCGAGGTACCAGAGAGGAAGTGGGATAGAATATAGATTGCCATCATGATGGGATTACCATGTACATCTAGGGGTACAATACAAATTGGGTGATCGTAGACTAACTCACAACATGCTCCCACATACTACCCATTCAATAGCAGGGTTCAGTCGACAACATGGGATGCCTATATGTGAAGGAGATAGTTCAACTACATTGATTCCCATTTACGATAGTATTAAATCATGATGCATTCTTGACATACCGATTGTGGAAGGAATTGTAGGGGGATTTAGATACATATATTCGTTTGACCACAACCATTCACCCACAGACTTCTGGTTAGATAGAGTGGACCATACACACCATATGAGACATGATTCGTGCTTCCATTATTGATTTTTTCATAGAGGGGTGAACCACCTACCACTGGTAGAGTTTTCATACAAAAATAGTTACCACTCTACCATCGGTATCACACCTTTAGAGGTACTATATGGACAACCATGTAGGTCCCCGTTATGATGTACAGACTCAGGGGAGTCAATAATCACAGTTATAGAGATGGTATAAGCTACCATGGAATACGTACAGGTTGTTCGGGATAGGATGGAGACTACATAGAGCCGAATGAATTCCTATGCTGATAGGTGACAGAGACCCTTAGAGTTCATGGAGGGGGACAACGTATTCCTACGAATATATCCTCAATGAGGGATACATAGATTTGGATGGGGTGGAATGTTATGTCCAAAGTTCATTAGACCATTCCTGATACTATTTAGAGTGGGTTATCTGGCCTACTTCTTGGATCTACCACCAGAGATAAAGAGGGTGTGTGATGTCTTCCATGTATCACAACTGAGGAGATACATGCATGCTCCTTATCACATCATAAAACATAAAGATCTGTAGATTGAATATGGGGTGACATTCACGAATTACATAGTGGAGATAGAGAATCAACATGAGAGGATCCTTAATCGATGGTCGATTCCTCTTGTGCATGTTCATTAGAAGTAGGAGAATCTCTAGAAGATAACATGGGAGTGGGATGCTTGGAGTCGTTATTAATACCGCAAATTGTTTTATTAGCCTTTGTTCTTTATTATTAGGATGTAAATCCATAAGGGGGGGGGGATTAATTTAATACCCCATAATTCCATAATTTATTTTTTTAAAATGAAATGGTATTCTTTTGAGGCCAGGTTCTAATACGACATGTAATTATAAGGCCCACAATGGAAGGATTGTATTTTTGAACTGTTTTTATGGATCATTAAATAAAAATTTGAGCGGTTTTTTCTAACATCTATGCAGGAGCCCGGATCAAAATACAGAGGGCTTTATTGAACTCAGAATGTCTTGATTTACCTAAAAAAATACTGAAGTTAGCCGATGTGGGTCAGTAAAGGATTGTAGTTTTTGACCGTAAATAATATTATTAAATAAAAATTATTTTATTTTCAATCATCAATAACTCCAATATTGTAACAAGGATTGGAAAATTTTGGATTACTGTTGATCTCGTGAGGTTCTGTTTCTCTTAGGCAGAGCTTATCCTCAACTAGAAAAGGTCATGTATGAAAGAAAATTTTCGAGATTTCATGAAGAAAAATAAAATAACATAAAAAGTTTTTTTAATTGTTTCTTTCTTCGTTGAGCTATGGAATATCATCTTTTCAATGCAGCAACTATGTGAAAATGAATATTATTAATGAACCACATTAATTAGTAAGCATAATGATGCTGCAATTCAGCATAATAGAAATATTGATTCAGGTTCATCAACTAACACCCTAACAATAAATGTAGGATTTTTGGCACAATACTTGAATTGCATTAGGGATTTTTTGGTGGTGAAGATGAATGAAAAACATACATTATTACAACATTCTAAGACTCACTAGTGACAGTCTGCTGCATATCATGATCAAAGAATGAAGGTGTGTGATCTCATTCTTCCTTGACCAGCTATTCTATCTCAGGTAGGGGGTTTTATTTTATGTGAATTTTTTTCTTTTCACCATTATTTTTTTAAACGATGCACATAGGTTAAATCATAAGCATGTTAACCTATGGATTGTTCGTTCATGTGGGATGGTTAATACTATGGGATAAATATGAAATTTCTTTTTATATGATTATTTCACCTTATGTCTTGGTTCTTCAAGATCTTTCTAACAAGAATGCATCTGAGTCAAAAAGAACATAGACCTAAATTGTTCTTTGGGTTTTTCTGTGTGAAAATTCTTCCCCTCCCCTCTCTATCGTCCTTCCCTTTCTTCATGATGCAATGGAGGCAATGCATCACCTAAGGAGACGCCAGGCTGAAGAGGCATGACACCCCAACCACAACGGTATGGTGGAGGTAGTGCAATTGTAGCATGCAGTGTTGGAGATAAGGTCCACTGAAATAGAATAAGGCATCTAACAGTAGGTGGACGTGACCTATTGGCTACTTCAGAGTCGCGATGTAGTCCATGGACCGTGGCGGTGAACTGGACCTAAGACAAAGACACTGGCCACATTATGGAATCATGTCGACATGATCAGATCAATATATGAGGGAACCACTGTTAAGGCGTCACATAAGAGGAGCGGCTTGTGTCGGCGGGTAGTAGTAGGTGAATTCCATATTGTGCCCTCAAGAATGTGATTAGATAATGGGAATCCTACTTTATCTGAATGTGTGTGGCATAGATCTAGATGCCCAGCAGGGGTCCTGGGAGGGGAGAACTAGCTCGACATGGGGGCTAGACTGGTTCTGCAAACCGTGCTGGTGGCATGAATCAGGAAGTTTGGTATCCTGGGATGGAGAAGTATCGGCATGCCGTTACAGGCTGGGTCGTTGCAACAAACTGGGCTACCTGTTGGCCGTGGCTGGAAGAGAACCGACCCACCAGTTGTGGGGTTGCCAGATAAAACTGGGTCATTGGGAGACCCGGTGGGTAGAACCCAGGTCTGAACTGAGCTATGTCCTGGCAAACCCAATTGGCTTGGCCTAGTGCTCAGCTAGATCGGGCCAGCCAAGACCATACTAAGTTGGGTTGGGTTTGCTGAATCGGGTATGGTAATGTGGGATCAAACTGCCCCTGTTTACTAAAACAATAATATCTTTCAGACCGAGAAGTTTATTGATGTGTCGTACATGGAGTTGCGACACTTGAGATAAGATGGTCCTTTGGTAATATTCCAAGTGGGATTTCGTTGTACTTGAGATGTGACAGGTGGCATAAGGAGTAGGTTCTCACAGAAATAATTGCTCTATGAGTTGGAATCCTACAGCCAGCTGAAAAGAAAATGTTATGAAGAGTTGGTCTAAGTGGTCTAGTTTTCCAAGTGATAAGTGGTTCATAGTGACACAACCGGACCATATAAGAGAGGGTATATGTGATCCAACTGGCTTATAGGTGATCAGGTCTACGTGATCCAGTTTCCCAAGAAACGAGTGAGTTTTGGTGATCGATCTGGGTTTGAGACAAGTGGGTCTGAATAAACTAGTTGGCTAAGAGATGAGTGAGTCTTAGTGATCTAGTTACCTAGAGACGATCATGAATAAGTGATACAGTAAGCCTTAGCGATGAGTGAGTGTCAGTGATCCCACATGCCCAGGTGATGAGTGGGCATAAATGAAGAATCCCTCAGTAGTACGAATGTTCAGATTTATGACTGATAATTCTACTTCCAATACATTGTGTTATACTGGGTATGATTTTTTTGATAATGCTTTGTGGTTTACCTTTTTGGTTGTTCTTTGTGGTATTACTTTTGTGAACTGGGGACCCTACTGAGTACTCTTTTACTCACCCCTTCATGGGGTTTTCCTGTACATGTAGTGCCTTCGGCAGATAACCGAGGCCATGATGGGGTACTAAGTGTCCTAGGACCAGGTGGATCCCAATGAGATCAGGACGGAAGGGCATACTTCTATGGCTTCCGTCATCCACTCTACACTTACCCATAAGGTATGGTTTTTTTAGAAAACAAATTATTAGGAATAATATAATCTCTTTTGTTTTTATATTTCATTTGTTGGGTTTGTATTCTAGCCCATTTATTTTTAATTTTTATTGTACTCATAGAAGTTTTCTTTTGACGGTGTGGTTTACTTTGGGATTCCCTTTCTACAATTTGTGTTGTGCACGTGTATATAGGTTTAATGGAAATTCCTTCTCTTTTCGGTATATTGCTATTCAGTGCAAGTTGCAACCCTTGGCCTATGGAAGGTGGTCATTGTGTAGTCTAGAAACTGGTCATGGGGGGACATGTCATGACATTATTTTGGAGTAATGAGGTTATGAAAAAATGTATGTCTTCCTATTATACCGGATTTGAAGAAGTAGTCATTATATGATGGTTATAGATCATCATTATATATTCAACATTCATGTAAAAATATGTATACATATATGAGAAGTATTTATGGTGGGACAACATGAAGAGAGATATCTAAAAGTATGCATATTGATGAAGTGTATGCTATCATGTTAAGAACAAGAGATATAAATCAATGGGTATGTTATAACCATTACCTATAAATGAATTTTAATGAGAATAAGAGCATGGATTTTCTCATTAGGATCTTAAAATTTTTAGAATTCTATAATCCAATTTGGTTTGTAGTCAATAACCACAAAAATTTAGTAAAATTAATTGATATTGGAGAATATTTCTCTCTAGACTATGTTACTGTATTATACATCAATAATGTATCATAGTTACATGGATTACCACATTCTACTTATTTTGAAAAGGATCTATGATTTTCCTAAATGTTTTGTTGAAGTATATTATAATATCTTGATAAAACAAGGAATTTCAGCACAACATATCATGCATAGACATGTGGTTAGTATGAGAGAACCCTTCAAACCTTTATACGGGAATGTTATAACTATTTTACAACACTACAAGGTAGCTAAAAGATGAAAAATTTTAATGTTGATAATAATTGATGATATATGGAGTTGAATTTTGGTGAGAGGGTGTTTCTATGAATTTATCCATTGAATAAAGTCATGATATTTGAAAATAAAAGAAAATTTTATCCCTATTTATATTTTCACTTTTATATTCTTTTCTGATTATGGTTGGTAGCATAATCGTTGATGATTGCTATGAAAAAAAAATCAAGTTCACGATTTTTTACAAGTATATCTCATAAGGAAGTACATAAAAAATCCTTTACATGTACTAAAATCAAAGGTCATAATATTGGAGAATGATCTTTCAATTCAAGAAAAACCATCTTTTATCATGGATCATAGAGATAATGTGATACAAAATAATACTACTCATATAGTTAATGTTTTCTGGAGGAATCAAAAACTAAATGAAGCTACATGGGAAACCAAGGATGTAATGAGTAAATGATACACTTATATTTTGTATCAATGTAATATATTTTCAATGGTGAAATTAATTTTAATGGGGGTATAATGTAACACCACGTGATTAAATTTTTATTTTTAAATATATTTCATCTCTTCAGTTGCCTATGATAAATGTAACCCAAATACTAAATAATTCATAGTATAGTATATCATTATAAACTATACATTAAATTGGTGGTTATGCATTAGACTCAATGAATTATAAAAATTATATGGTTCAAAAAAATATAATATGAAGTCATTGGTTATCAATTGATTAGAAATGAAAATATAAATCATTTTAATGAAAAAAATTGTTTTTTCTAAAATGTTTTTTATCCCAACAATGTGTTTTTATATTAATAAATTAAATTAATCGTTATTGGTGAATTTATTTTTTTTAAAAAAATAATATATCTTTTATTCAATAAATTATTTTTATCATTTATCTATAAGTTTCTTCTAGGTAGAAGTTAATAATTTATCTAGTTATATTCTTAAAAACATTATTTTTCATAAAAAAAGATTCATCTCTTTTTGTGCACTCATATTAAATTTAATTTTTTTGTAGAATTATAAAAAATATTTAAAGAATAATGTTCATTTTTTTAAATCAAAACATAAAATTTATCATAGAGATATTTTTTTTATAAATATAAAAAAAATAATTTGTTTGATAAATAGTGAAAAATACTAGGTCATATTAAAAAATTTATTTTCATTTATGGATTTGAAATTGATACATTTTATTATAAACTATTTAAAATGATAAATTAGTTATATAATGTTATTATTAGTCCAATTTATGACCTTTTAATAAATTGTTAGTTAAGTAATTATATAATAGAAAATCACACAAAAGGAAGTGTTTTCTTTAGAAAAACACATTTTCATTATGATTATGGGTTTAAGGTTACATAAAATTATAAAATTTATGTGAATTGAAATTGATAAAATTTATTACATATTCATAATCAATAATTTATTATATTTAATAATGTAAAATTGTTTTTAGGTCATAATGAATAGTAAAATCACAAAACCTATTATTGTTTCTAAGGTCAAAATAGGTTTATCAGGTGTGAAACTAAATAAATATGGTCTTAAAATACATAAAAACTTCTATAATCTATATTTCACAAAACTATTTAGAAATTAAATATTCCATGATTTCTGAATTATCCATTTTTTATCAATATTATTGGAATGTGATATTGATTTTTTTATTGTTTTTAAAGGTTTCACATGTGCCTTATCCCCAACATATAAAAAGACACCCCCTCTCGTGACCTCTTCATACTTCAAGATCTTTTTGGTCCATCCAATAAATATTAAAATCCATTATTTATATACCTCACAATGAACTGGGTTCTATGGTTTTATCTAAAAAACATAATAGGAATTCTTCAGGTATAATAGTAAAGTGGCTTTTTCCAAAAAGAGGTATCATTATTAATTATTAATTTTTATTTTATTTTTTATTACACCACATCCAAGTATTATTAATCCATAATGTTTTATTAAAATCAATTTAGCCCATAAAAATATGTTTCGTTATATTAATTACATATTCTATATCTGTATCCCATTCCATCAAAAGGGAATCCAAATCTTTCACTATGTGTACGACAAACAACCGCACTGTGAACCAATGTAATTCATTTTCCATCACCACTTCTCAAAAACTGATAAAATGATGAATTAAAATTATTTATATATCTATGATATTTAGGAAATTAGTATACTTGTATAATTTTAATATCACATAATTATTCTTACATTCCAATCCATTGTAAAATGATAACATCACCCTTGCAAACATATGGACTTCTGCCTCCATGAAATGATGTAATATGTCTTATAATTTTTTTTTGAAATTTATGGAAACAAAGAAATAATTATTGAAAATTTATTATATATATGATATAATAATGATTCTATAAATTTTAATTAATAAATACATTTTTTTCATTCTATACTTCATTATGTGAAATAAATGTTCACTTATATAATTATTTTTTAAATATATAACTTTTGTGGACGACTATAGTTATTTATCCAATTAATATATATTATATTTATATAATAATGGATAATTTTAGAATATATTACAATATTCAATGTATTATGACCAAATATACCGAACACAAACATACTTGAATGACAAGGCAGTTATCACCCATGACATTGATCTTAACAAGAAAATGTTATCAAATGTATGGTAAAAGGTAATATGTAAATAAAATATGATATAATATATTTTAACATGTTTATATAATATATTTATAATATATGTAATTATAATACTACATTTTAAAACAATTACGATGGAATTTAGACCCCAGGTAAAGGAATTTATTCTCAAATTGTATTATTTGGGATATAAATTATGTTATGAACTTATCTTCTGTTATGAGGTTTATAAAAAACCAATTTCATGTTATATAATATATTAATTTATATTTAGTATATTCAATTTATTATACCATGTTATTGTTTAAACGAGATTAGAATTCAATAATTAGTGAAGTGGTAAGGGTTTTTTGTTAGAATCTCATTGTTTACCAGAGTTGATTATTATTATGTTATCTATTATGAAATTTAATGATATAAATATTTAGAAACTCATGAATTTTGGTGCCACCTAATTTTTTTTTTATAATTTGACATGTTTTCATTTCTGTTTCCTATTTTTATGCATTTACGAGGTAAAAAAATATTTTTAGGAAATGTAGTCTTTTATTTCTCTCTTCGTTCAAAAAAACATTTTATTCACAAATTGATTTTTAAGAAATTATTTAAATACGTTTTTTACTATAAGAAAATGTTTTGGAATAGAAATCTTAGACATATTTTAAATTTTTCATACAAATTTATAGGGTATCTTCTCTCTTTTTACTAATGATGTAGTTTTAATTTTTTACCCACAATGTTTAATGATTATTTGATTAAATGTATAAGAAATGAATAAAAAATTTATTCCATCAAGTCTCTTATATGATTTGAAGCTTAATTTACATGTTTTTATGGTTCTTTTCATATTAAATGTTTTATTTTTTGTTTGGGAGTTCTTTTAAATTTAAATAATTTATTTCATTGTGAAAAGAGTGTTTTCGTCATGAAATTTTCTACATGATCTTTTATAATAGTTTGCCATCTAAGAATATAATATTTTATTATTTCTACCAATTTTTATGGATAAGATCCATTGATAACATACTTATTAACTCTATATATGATTTATTATTATGATAATAATATTTTTATGAAACCTATACATTTTCCATAGGGTATGATATGATGAAATTAAGAAATGTATATAAAACCCATTCCTTATCCTTGGGTTATGTTATGAATATATATTTATACAATCCATTTATTTTTTATGGATTATGATATTATGAATGATTCATGATCTTGTGATACACATATATGTTGGATATAAATATAATGTATATTGATATTCGGATTGAAATATTATGTTCTTGATGGGTCTAGTGCAAGAGGTTGGGGTTGAATTGTAGTTTTAATATACTTTAAATTAAAATTGTTTAAAATAAACTAATTTATAAACATCGTTAAGTAAAAATTATAGGATTCATAATGGGCACTCATTCTAATTGATTATGTTTTTTTCCAAGAATAATTTTGATATATTTGAGTAAAAGAGATAAAATCATAATGAATATGATTAGATTGTAATTAAAATGGATAAAATTATATTAGAGTAAAATTATTGAAATCACATAGTATTCCATTACAATAATTTAAATTGATCAAATTCACTGAATATCGGATTTATAGATTAATATTTTTCATATTCAGATATGTCACCATAAAAAATTACAAATAAGAATCGTAAAATTTATGTCTTGTAAGAAACAAGTAATTTAATATATAAAATATTAGAAAAACATATATATATTTAAATGAATTAATCTATTTTAAACATAAGATTAAAGTAACCAATAATCATGGAAGAAGGTGTAATTTGTTTTATAATTACAAGAATTTACATCTTTCCTCATCATGGAAATCCCATGATACATTGATCATATTTGTTTTGTCCAAATATCCTCGAAAACCCACATTCGGATGGATTAGATCTTTCATGGAATCCCCACAAGACCTTGATCAGAAGATTAGATTCTTTGTATTACCATCCCTATAATCGCGCTATCATAATCAAGGATAAATTCATGATTATAATGAAATATAATTCTAAAGGGTAAAACTAGAAAATGTTCCCTCAAGAAGATAGAACTATACAACAATAAAAAAAGACTAGGAACTAGCCATTAAATCATTATAATATTCAAATATCCCAGGAAATGAAATCAATCCAGTCGATGAAAATTCTAATCTATATACTTGTAACTCTTCGAATGGTGGGGCATTTATAGGAAAATACTCAATGGTCATTTTCCTTGCCAATGGTAATAATTCTTCAAGTTTGTCCTAGTGACTTGGACACCATACTCTTCAATGACTCTTTTGTAACTGATTTAATAATGTCATATGGAATTATACCATTTTAATGTAAAAATGGTTTTCATACATTATAAATTATTTTCCCATAATAAAAATTTATCTATGTCCAGTCTGATGGATTTCCTTCTAGATTTCATTGTTATAATATTTATGATAGTGATTATGATGTTTATTAGTTCCCTCATCAGTCCGATTATAAATACTTTTGTCATTATTAATGAAAATACATAAAGTATTAAATCTTATATGATAATGGTAAATATGATTTTTATTGGATCAATACTTATTTTGATAATCGTAAAAAAGAATGTTAGATTATATTCATAAAAACTTCATAAAAATATCTAACTATGGTAAAATTATAGGTTGTCCTCAAAAACATTCTAAAACTGATTTGTACATAAAATTTATTTAATCAATTAATTAAGAAAGAGATTGTGATTTTAAAACCAAAAGTAATGGAGGGGTTATAAGTAAAACATTTGACTTAATAATCTACCCATTTTTTGAAAGTAGAAAACACAATGAAAAATTAGAAAATAACATTGAAACTATTACAATCCATTATCATTTAATTTTCTCACATTCTGAATTAAACATTAAATTCAACCCCCCTGAATGTTTTATAACTCATCTGAATAGGATGATACGTACAACTAACTCCCCTTTTGGATAAAATATCTTCATAAGGATCAAATTTTCTTTCTAAATGTAATTACTCCCCCTTTTTAAAATAATAAGAAAATATTCCCCCAAATATGTGTCATTCTCCCCCATATTGATTTTCAAAAATACATCAAAAAAGTATTGAGTTTCTTAAAAAAGTTAATATAATTAAAACATGAAACAAAACAATGATTTAATTGATCATCCAAAAAATAAAGTAGAATTCAACCAATTAGAATTGTAAAAACATCAAACAATTCATAATGAGATGAATAGTATATTCATTGATAAAAATGTTTTACAAAAGAGAAATAGAAACAGTGTTCCAAGGAAAAAAGATTATAAAATTTCTTCACTAAATAAATGAGAATGGTCTTTATCTTTTTAACACATTTTTGTATACATAAAAAATTAATATATCTTAATATTGTGACATATTTTTCTCTTCCTGGATATGAAGTCTATTTCATAAATCTTCAATCTATTTCTTAAAATTGATTATTTCCACTTTTAAAATTTTGAGCTATGAAAATTATAACTGTATGTATTTTATCACGCCAATGAATTTTTCACTTCCTATGTCGGGATATCTACTGTATTGTTGAACTAATACATGAATTTCCCCATATCGAACATAAATTATGATAATACATTAAATGGTTATGTGGATTCAATAATTATTTTCTTCAAATATTAAATAGATTCATCATGTTTTTTGACATCATAATCAAAATTGTGAGACCATTTACCCAAATTATTTCATTCCTTTTAATGATCAAAAGATATTTATTAAAGGAAATTGAAATTTTCATCATTTTAAATAAATCTGTAATATAAGTCTTTAATTGACTCTGATATTGGAATTCCTTTTTTGTAAATGAAGTGAAACATGGATTTTAATTTTTTAAAGTAAGGGATAATTCATTATAGTATATGTAAATCCTAAATTATATAATCATCTCATTGTAATTTAATAATATTTACTTAATCTGATATCTTAGTTTATTGTAGTAGTGGATGACTTGTTCCTGTTTCCACTATTTTTATATTCTCTTTGTCATTTTTGACACTAATTTTAAAAATCATTCAGAAATTTATTTTTCATAATAAATTTCATCATTGTTTATATCATCTAAGTTTTCTCTATCCCCTTATTTTTATTAATTCTGATCATTGTCATCATTCTTATATGAAGATATATCTTCTCCCTCTAATAGAGATTTATTATTCTCAGGAAATTTATATTTTTAATCAATTTTTTATGGTAAACCTAATGATAAAGCCTATGATGTTATAAAAAAATTTATCTCATTGAGAATCTTCATCTTATTCTTTATATTCATCATCTTCTTCTCCATCATATTCAAAATCTTTAGTATCTTCATCATTTTTAATCACCAAAAACTTCTTCGTCTATAGACTCTTCTCCATATTCTAATTACTAATATTTTCCTTATCCATCATTACCTATTTCATAAATTTCAATAACACATTCTTAAATTTATTTAATAAACATTTCATGAAACTATTAGTATGATTTTCACTTTGCCTTCCCATGTGGTGCTTATTTGGATTGGTTTTCATGATTTTTCGGAGGTTCCAATTTTTCAAGAGCTTTAGAGATAAGGCCCTGTCCTTAAACCATACTTAATATTTAATTAAATGAATAATTCATGTTGAGGATCTTTTCAGGTTTAGAGTTTTATTGAATTAGATCATAAATCATGAATTACATTCCACATTTAAACAATGTTGTTACATAAAAGATAGTATTTGTTTCATTCCATCAACGGAAACATATTTTAAATAAAAAATGAATTCTTTCTTGAAATTTCCTTGACACTATCATCATATAATGCACCTTTCCCGTGACCTGTGAAAAACATTTCAAAAAACATGGGATGAGCATAAAAAGCTCAATAAGGGATATAATTGTATGAAAAGAAAACATTAGTCCATTTATGAAATCATACATAATCATTTTAGCATACCTCATCAAATCATGAATAAATCATAGAAATCATAAGTCATAAAGGTAACTTGATGCATTTATAACATTCTTACATAGGGAGTAACCCTTTTGGTTACGTTTGGAATACCCATCACAGTATATTCCCTAAATCTCTTCAGAGAAACCTTAACATTTAACCCCTTCACGTTACGCAATGCATTGGAAAGCTATAACGGTCTCACCTGCCTTTAGTTTATCACGGAACCACCCATCTTCATAACAATGCACAAGAACCCTATCATAATCGTATCACATAAAACATGTATAAAGGAAAAAAAACATTTCCACTTTTCAATCACAATATATCAATAAACACATTGATATAAAAACATTATGAAAACCATTTTCAATACCGCAATAAAATAAGATTAAAACATGGTATTTATTTTTCATTCAAAAAAAGTTATGGCTTGTAGAGGAAGCCGAAACTCAAATAATGGTCACGGCGGCAGAGAAGTTGTTGTCGCCGCATACGTATGACAAGAAAAACATTCCTTTTTGTCGTTTCAAAAAATGCTTCATATAAAAATATTCCTTTTGAATAAATGAAAAGTCAAAGGGGTTTATACACCGTATAAAAGAAATTTGTGTATAAAACAAAATATGCCTGAATGAAAGTATATTGAGACAATGTCCCTTACAAAGACGATATCCTTGGATTAAAGATAAATCAATTACATAATTATGTGTGATAAATGAATACACCAAATATAAGTGAATATTATGTGTAAAACAATCATAGGACATTCACACATATTTATAGAACGAAATATTCAAGGAGTACAAGTTTATCCCAAATAATCAATATTGGGTTAAAAAGTTCCCTTGCAAAAATTCGACAGAAAAAACGGCGTCACTTGAAAATTCAGAAAAAGAGTTGATTAGAGAAAAAAAGTGTATCTCATCACATGGAAATAAAATTTACATCAATAAGGATATAGAAGAACATATACCAATATAATATTATGTGAATGAAAAGACATAAAAATGAAGTCTTTTAAAAAGAGGAGGGTGAAATGTTCCCTTACCGACTTGGGTTACTTTCGAAACGTACACCCCGTTGAAGAAGGGTCATACAATGAATACGTAAATAACCATAAATGAAATTATATTACACAATGAGTATAATAATGGGAAGTACACACAATACTAAAAGAAAATGGTGGCAAATGTACCATAAATATCACGAGACTAAAAGTGAGATGAAAAATCCCTTACGAAAACTCGGCGGCCTAACAGCGCCACTTAAAACATCCAAAAATGGATTGATGAGATCAAATATGGTATCTAATCATATTATAATAACATTTACAGAAATAGGAATATAAAAGAACATCCCCCATCATAACAAAGTGAAGCTTAAAATAAGTGACATAAAAGATAGTACATAAAATGAAAGAGAGAGGTTAGATCTCTTACGAAAATTCGGCAGCCTAACAACGCCACTCCAAACTTCGAAAATGGATTGATGAGAGAAAATAGAGTCTCTCATAATATGAACATAAAAAGTACAGTAGGATTAATTTAAAAGAGAATCCCAATCATAAGAAATATGAGCTTAAAAGGAATGACATAAAAGAATGTACTTAAAAAGAAAGAGAGGGGTAGGATCCCTTACCTCGTGTCCTGACATGAGTCGATCATTCTTTAATCTCCTAAATAATAAAATTTGGTCAATTTATAATTTCATAAGGACCTAATTTAAATATTATTATTCATTTAATATCACATATTATATGGTTATAATAATTGGTTAATAAAGTGAGTTCATATCAGACGTTTTTGTCGATGTTCGGTACATGAGTAAAAATCGAACTTGTTGGAAAAGAATTTTCCATGTAGTTATAGGTATATCATATCCAGAATAGTATTGATGTTCTAAATATCATATATATCCAGTATATATTCATTTTATACTATTCCATAGCATTTGTAGATATGAAATTAAAAGCACCGTTCGTGGAGACGGTAGGCCGTACGTACGCATGAACGCTACTTTCATTTTTTGTCATATTAATGGAATTAAAAAAATGAGAGATATATATATTAGAATTGCAGAATTATATCCATAATTTAGATGTATTATATTACATATATATTTATTATATATATGTACTTATAATAGTACATATCATTTCAAGATAAGAAATGAAATGTACCGTTAATGGAGATGGTAAGCCGTACGTACGCATGAACGCTACTTTCATATATTTTTTTATGAATTAATTAGAATTAAATAATAATTATATAAAGGTATATTATAATTCCAGTAGGGTATCATATGTAATTCCATTAATTCCTTCTTTATACATCCAATATATGGCATTAACGAATCAAATCACTTTGAGGGGGTGGTAGTCTGCACTTCCTAAAATGAAGATATCGCGTTCACCCATAATGGAAACCATAAAGGTCTTCCATAAATGAAAAAAATACAGACGCTTATGGAAAAAATAAACATATTATATATCATATATAAATATAGTTACATATTAACATCCACCTTTGAAGGTGTTAAAATTATATTGAACAATCATTGTTTCGTGAGGCAGTAATTCGCCATCCACAGAAACAGTATGTTCATTAACCATTAGACGGAGATTTCTGAAAGTGTAGATAGAATAATTCTTATAAAAACATCCTAGTATATTTGAGACACTGTTTTTGTTACAAAAACAAGTAATAAAAATATTTTATGGGTTTGGAGAAGAAAAATAAAACAAAAGAACACAAGGGAAGACATTACCTTTAAATCGGGTAACTTTCTTTGATTTGAGCTCAAAGACTTCCTTGGAAAAGAATTCTGCCCCAATTGAGGCTTCAATGATAAAGATAAGGATGTTTAGAGATGAAATGTGGAGGGTTTGGCTGAGACAAAGGCTTGAGAGGTGTGTGTAAGGTGGTAGAGGTGGGGACCTTTTATAAGAGGAGAGGAGGGGCACTCATGGAAAGTTATAAAATATTACCTTATTATAAAATGATTTTCAGATTTGAAAGGTCACAAAAATATATATTTCTAGGGTAAGGTGATAAGGTTTCTAAATCCACCCATACAATTGGTTTTTGACAAGTTTAAGACTTATATTTCACCCAATCTTCTCATTTTATTTAAATCGTTTATTTATGAGGTAATCACTGCATCATCACGGTGTCACTAATAAATAAATTGATTTAATGTCTGAAAATTATAAAACAAAATATCATGATGTAGGAAATCACTTTATATTTCTAATGAATATTTATAGTCAAATATATGACTAATATAACCCCATATAAAAATTGTTTTAGTAAAACCACATATGTTTGTTACATTTTAATTTTAACTTGAAATAAAAAGGTATTTATGTCATTTTCCAACCAAAGTGGCTCTATGGGGTCCCCAAGTTGACCCATGGATTTTATTGGACGTCCATTACTTATATAATTAGGGAATTACATGTTTCTATGTCATTTTATATTATTAAAACACAGTTTGTACCTTAAACTACACTAATTACCTCTAATCGCAATTAAAACTTAAAAGTTACTATTCACAAAAAATATTATTTTAATCCCATTGAACCACATTATACATCTTAATTAAAACCATTTATGTCATATTTTTTTAGTTAAAAACAAAGAGGTGGTAAAATTTCATTTAAACGAAAATTCAGTTTTTTAAGTACCACTTATTGGTTTCACTATTCGTCAAAAAATGATGTTTTCCAGAAAAATACCAAAAATTCACCCTAAGCTATTTTTGATATTTCTAATTCAAAAATGATGTCTATTTTACAAAATTAAATACATATAAGTTAAATTAATTAGTTTAATAATTAATTCCCACTGTCAGAGCAAATAGTGTGTTTTTATGAAACAATAAGTATAAAAAGATTAACACTAGTTTAAGCCCAATTTCAAGATGAAATTAATTCCAACGACCAGTATTGGATTAAATGGAAAAAATATATTCTAATTTCAATTTTAAAAAAATTCAAAATATAATCTAATCATATAAATAAATTATATTAAAAAGTGGTTTTGAATTAAAATACAACATTTTTCACTATTCATTTAAAAAATGAACTTTATCGGAAAAATACCAAAAATTTACACAAAGTAAATTTTGATGTCCCGATTCTGAAAGAGAATTTTATTGTTTCAAATATAACTAATAAAATTGTCAAAAATTGGATTTAAAAGAGGTTCTTCATCAAAAGGTGGTTAATCGACCTTGTAATGGAAATTAGAATGTTTACGCTTAAAAATGGATTCATTTTCATTTTTAGTCCTCTAACATTTATTTGAAAAAGTAAAAATCTTTGAAAAACATATATAATCATTTTGTAGTTAGTTCAGTTCATTCTCACCATTATAATGGCTAGGCGTTAACTACAATTTAAAATAATATTATTTTATTATTAGAGTGCAACGTAAGTTTCCCAAGAAACCCATTGTTGCCTATTGGGTACGCCATCGAGCATAGTGTCCCCTTTAAAGTTATATTATTATTTTATTCACAAATATGGATAAATGTGAAAATTTAATATTATTTATTTACCTGGGGTGTTACATCCTTGCCCCCTTTTGGGAATTTCCTCCTCGCAATTTTAAAATTGGGCTTGGAAACTTCATTGAAAATCCCACATCGGAACAAGATTCAGTAAAACAATCACTTTAAAATAATGAAAGAGAAGTACAAAGGTCACCTTAGTTAACCTATACTATGATTCCAAGTATGAATATATGGACATTGAGGAAAAAACAAATGGTCATGTTCTTATGGAGATTGATAGTAAACATGTCTAGGAGAAAGTTAACCATAATAAAATCACAAACATGTGATGGGTTAAACGTTATTCGATTCCCCAGTAGGAAAAGTTAATGGACAACATTTTTGTTTTGAGTTACTCTTCATTGAGGAATTTATTTTTGAGCTTAACTAAATCATAATGAAACATACTTACATGTCACGTAGACTTTCAACTTTTACTATATTCCTTAATCAAACTCATATTTTCTACAAAAGACGAGTATTTAGGAAGACATGTTCACATTATGAGTACTATAATAAACTTCATGAGAATCACCTAATCCACAAAAGAGAACTATATAATTCCCATGTATTTATAAAAAATCAAAAAACAAAATTTTTAGTATGATATTAGATAATCCACAAAAGTATAATCCTTTATAAAAAGAAAATCTATTCTTAATCTCCAAAAGTTGTCCAAAAAAACCCAAAGTTCATCGAAGCCCATTCGATAAAAAATTATCCATAAAATTCGTCAAAGTAAACCAAACTAACATTGAAACCCAAATATTTGAAGGATTTAATCACATAGTCTTCCAAGGTAAAAATTAACTTTTATCTCCAAATAACATCAGTTGCTCTTAAATTCTCATATTGAAAAGAAATTAACCTAATCACATACCCTCCATGATAGGTTAATCATTTCCATAGATAAACCAAAATAAAAATACTCTTGATTCCTAAAATCATCTAACTAAAAAAATTAGTCAAACTAACTAGGGACTTCACGTAGTCCAGTGGTAGGTGATAAATACCGGTCGCACTTTGGTTGTGGGTTCGATTCCCGCAGCTTTGTCCGACGCGACGGGTTGTCACAAGGTCTGCGTGTTGTCCTTTTTCCAAAACTATATAATTCTTAAAACATTCCCCAAAATGAGATAAATTCTTCAAAAATAATCATAACATATTTTAACCTCAATTTTATCTCTTTCCTTTTATTTTCCGTCATAATATATAATAACCCATAATTACATCAAAAGTAAGGATCATATAAACCATAATGGTTACCTTTATAATTATTACCTGAACTTCTACATAGATTGGTCATCTCATACATGATGCATTACATAACATACCAGGGTAAAGGTGGTTGATCATGACTCCTTGATAGTTGTTTTAGAAAAACCACGAGTTTCCTCATTGAATCCCCCATTTCATCCAGTATCTTAATCATAGAACCACCATAGTTTCCTTCAAACCTATTGTCACTTTGGTGGCTGCTAGATCCATCCATTCACTAAAAACAGAAATGTCAGTGTGATTATATCAACAAAACCATCATGTACTACTGAAGAAGATAAACAGTAAGATACAATTACTCATTCACTTTATCTAAAACTAGGTCTCTTTCTGAAATCCTAACCATTATGGTAATGTCACTTATTCCTAGAGAATACCCTAATCTCTAAAGTTATCTAAATCGACCTCTGATAACAACTATAAGGCCATGGACTTACACCTTACTAAATATTGGATTAAATGAATAATTCATATTGACGATCTTTTCAGGCTTAGTGTTTTAGAGAAATAGATCATAAATAATGAATTGCATTCCACATTTAAACCAAGTGGTTACATAAAAGATATTATTCATTTAGTTCCATCAACGGAATCATATTTAAAATAAAACATGAATTCTTTCTTGACACATCTTTGACACTATCATCATATCATGCACCTTTCCCATGACCTGTGAAAAACATTTCAAAAAACTTGGGATGACCATAAAAAGCTCAGTAAGGGATATAATAGTATGAAAAGAAAACATTAGTCCATGTATGAAATCAAACTTTACTCATAAAACAGAAGAATTTTAACATACCTCATCAAATCATGAATAAATCATAAAAATCATAAGTCATAAAGGTAACTTGAGGCTTGAATAACATTCTTACGTAGGGATTAACCCACTTGGTTACGTTTGGAATACCCATCACAGTATATTCCCTAAATCTCTTCAGAGAAACCCTAACGTTTAAACCCTTCTCCTTACCCCATGCATTGGAGAGCTTTATCAGGCTCACCCGCCCTTATTTTATCACGAAACCACCCATCTTCATAACAATGCCCAAGAACCATAACATAATCGTATCACATAAAACATGTATAAAGGAAACAGAACATTTCCCCTTTTCAATCACATGATATAAATTAAACACATTGATATAAAAACATTATGAAAACCATTTTCAATACCAAAATAAAGGAAGATTAAAAAATGGTATTAATTTTTCATTCAAAAAAATGTATGGCTTGTTGAGAAAGCCGAAACTCAAATAATGGTCACGGTGGAAGAAAAGTCGTTGTCGCCACATACGTACGACAAGAAAAACATTCCTTTTTTTCGTTTAGTAAAACACTTCGTATAAAATATTCATTTTGAAAAAACTAAAAGTCAAAGGGGTTTATACACTGTATAAAAGAAATTTGTTTATAAAACAAAATATGTGTCAATGAAAGGATATTGAGACAATTCCCCTTACAAAGACGGTATCCTTGCATTAAAGATAAATCAATTACATAATTATGTGTGACAAAAGAATAAACCAAATATAAGTTGATATTAAGTGCAAAAAAATCATAGGACATTCACACATATTCATATAACGACATATTCAAGGAGTACAAGTTTATCCCATGGAATCAAAATTGGGTTAAGAAGTTCCCTTGCAAAAATTTGTCAGCCTAACGGCATCCCTTCAAAATTCTGAAAAAAAGTTGATGAGAGATAAAAAGGGTATCTCATCACTTGGACATAAAATTTACATCAATAAGGATAAATAAGAACATATACCAACATAATAGTATGTTAATTAAAATACATAACAAAAGAAGTCTTTTAATAAGAGGAGGGTGAAAGGTTCCCTTACCGACTTGGGTTACTTTTGAAATGTACACCACATTAAATAAGGGTCATTCAATGAATATGTAAATACCTATAAATGAAATAATATTACACAAAGAGTATAATAATGGGAAGTACATACACCACTCAAAGGAAATGATGGAAAATGTATCATAAATCTCACGGGACTAAAAGTGAGATGGAAAATCCCTTACGAAAACTCGGCAGCCTAACGACGCCACTTAAAACATCCAAAAATGGATTGATGTGATCAAATAGGGTCTCTCATCATATTAAAATTAAATTTATAGAAAAAGGAATACAAAATATCATCCCCCATAATAACAAAGAGGAGCTTAAAATAAGTGACATAAAGGAGAGTACTTAAAAAGAAAGAGAGAGGTTAGATCTCTTACGAAAATTCGGCAGCCTAACGACGCCACTCAAAACATCCAAAATGGATTGATGAGAGAAAATAGGGTATCTCATCATATGAAAATAAAAATTACAGTAGGAGTAATATAAAAGAACATCCCAATAATAATAAATATGAGCTTAAAAGGAATGACATAAAAGAGTGTACATAAAAGGAAAGAGAGGGGTAGGATCCCTTACCTCGTGTCCTGACAAGACTCGATCGTTCTTTAATCTCCTGATTAATTAAATTTGGTCAATTTATAATTTCATAAGAACATAATTTAATTATTATTATTCAGTTAATATGAAATATTATAAGGCTATAATAATTGGTCAATAAAGTGAGTTCATATCAGATGTTTTTGTCGATGTTCGGTACATGAGTAAAAATCGAACTTGTTGGAAAATAATTTTCCATGTAGTTATTGGTACATCATATACAGAATAGTATTGATATTTTAAATATCATATATATCCATTATATATTCATTTGTTACTATTCTATAGCATTTTGAGATAAAAAATTAAAATCACCGTTCATGGAGATGGTAGGCCGTACGTACGCATGAACACTACTTTTATTTTTTGTCATATTAATGGAATTAAAACCAAATGAGATATATATATATATATTATAATTACAGAATTATATCCATAATTTAGATGTAATATATTACATATATATTCCTTATATATATGTACTTATAATAGTACATAACATTTCGAGATAAGAAATGAAATGTACCGTTCATGGAGACGGTAAGCCGTACGTACGCATGAACGATACTTTCATTAATTTTTTTTGTATTCCTTGGAATTAAATAATAATTATATAAAGTTATATTATAATTCCAGTAGGATATCATATGTAATACCATTAATTCCATCCTTTATACATCCCACATATGGCATTAACAAATCAAATCACTTTGAGGGGGAGGTAGTCCGCACTTCCTAAAATGAAGATATCGCGTTTACCCATAATGGAAACCATAAAGGTATTCCATAAATGAAAAAAATACAGAATCTTAAGGAAACAATAAACATATTATATATCATATATAAATATAGTGACATATTAATGTACACCATTGAAGGTGTTAAAATAATATTGAACGATCATCATTCCGTGAGGCAGTAATTCCCCATCCACAGAAACAATATGTTCTTTAACCATTAGACGGAGGTGTGTGAAAGTGTATCTCGAATCCTTCTTATAACAACATACTAGTATATTTAAGATACTGTTTTTGTTACAAAATAAATAAATAAAAAGAGTTTGGGGGTTTGGAAAATACAAATAAAACAAAAGAACACAAGGGAAGACATTACCTTTAAATCGGGTAACTCTCTTTGATTTGATCTCAAAGGATTCCTTGGAAAGGATTATTCCCAAAGTGAGGATTCAATGATGAAGAGTGGGATGTGGGGAGATGAAATGGGCAGGGGTTGGCTGAGCCAAATGCTTGAGAGGTGTGTGTATGGTGGTAGAGGTGGGGGCCTTTTATAAGAGGAGAGGAGGGGCACTCTTGGAAAGTTATAAAATATTACTTTATTATAAAATGATTTTCGGATTTAAAAGGTCCCAGGAGGATATATTTTTAGGATAAGGTGATAGGGTTTTTAAATATACCCATCCAATTGGTTTGTGACAAGTTTAAGACTTATATTTCACCCTAACTTCTCATTTTATTTAAATCGTTCATTTATGAGGTAATCACTGCATCATCACGGTGTCATAAATAAATTAAATTATTTAATGTCTAAAAATTATACAAAAAAATATAATGATATAGGAAATCATTTTAGCTTTCTAATGAATATTTATAGTCAATGATATGACTTATATAACTTCCTGTAAAAATTGTTTTAGTAAAACAACACATGTTTGCGACATTTTAATTTTAGCTTTAAATAAAAAGGTATTTATGTCATTTTCCAACCGAAGTGGCTCCATGGGGTCCCCAAGTTGACCAATGGATTGTCTTGGTCGGCCATGACTCATCAAATGAGTGTAGGACATGTGTCTCGGTCATTTTATATTATTAAAACATTTTTTTCCTTAAACTACACTAATTACCTCTAACCGCGATTAAAACATAAAAGTTACTATTCACCAAAAAACTTATTTTAATCCCATTGAACCACATTTTAATTCTTAATGACAACCATTTATTTAGGATTTTGGGAATTCAAAACAAATAGGTGGCAAATTTTCATTTAAACGAAAAATCAGTTTTTAAGTACCACTTAGTGGTTTCACTATTCATCAAAAAATGAAGTTTTCCAGAAAAATATCAAAAATTCACCCTAATATATTTTTGATATTCCGAATTTTAAAATAATTTCTATTTTAAAAAATTCAAAAAATATAAGTTACATTAATTAATTTAATAATTAATTCTCGATTTCAGAGCAAATAGCGTGTTTTTATGAAACAATAAGTATCAAAAGATTGACAATATATTAAGTCCAATTTTAATATGAAATAAATTCCAACGACCACTATTAGATTAAATGGTAAAAATATACTCTAATTTCCCTTTAAAACCAATTCAAAACATAATCTAATCATATAAATAAATTAGATTAAAAAGTGGTTTTTAATTAAAATATAACATTTTTCACTATTCATTAAAAAATTGAACTTTATCAGAAAAATACCAAAAATTTACCGAAAGTAAATTTGGATGTCCCGATTCTAAAGGAGAATTTTATTTTGTCAAATATAACACATAAAATTGTCAAAAAGTGGATTTAAAAGAGGTTCATCATCAAAAGGTGGTTAATCGACCTTTTAAAGAATATTAGAATGTTTACGCTTAAAATTTGATTCATTCGCACTTTTAATCCTCTAACATTTATTTTAAAAAGTAAAAATATTTGACAAACATATATAATCATTTTTAGTTAGTTCTGTTCATTCCCGCCATTACAACAGCTAGGCATTAACTGCAATTTAAAATAATATTATTTTATTATTAGAGTGCAACTTAAGATTCCCAAGAAACTCTTTGTTGCGTATTGGGTACGCCATCGAGCATAGCTTCCCCTTTAAAGTTATAATAATATTTTATTCACAAATATGGATAAATGTGAAAAAGTCATATTATTTATTTACCTGAGGTGTTACATTAGCCTTTCCCATGTCTACAATAGAGATATGTTCTGTATTATCTAAAGCTATTTATTGAAAAGAAAATCCAGAATCCAAATTTAATTCATTGGTTAATGTAGGAGGAATATTGGGTGGAGCATTGCCTATGTCCATTTCAACCCCTTTCACTAACCTATAACATAAAAGATGTTGTGTTTACATCTTATTTTACTTCATTTGTTTTCCTCTTATAAAAAATTAGAAAAATGAATTCTCATTGATTTAGCTTTATCTTGGTCATGATCGATTTGAGGATCTCCTTTTTTCAATTTAGACTTATATATAATATTTTCATCTCTTACATCATTTGAAACTATATTTTTTTTCCTAACATTATGAGGCTCAAAAGTCTATTTTTTTTCTCATCTTGATACCCATGATCAAAATTATTCTTATTTTTATAACCAATTTTCTAGGTTATCTATGAAAGATTTACTTCCAGATAAATACCACAAGATATGAAAAAAAAACGTCATTGATTCTTCATAAAAGATGAACCTTATCCTTTTATAGCGTCATCTTTAATGAAAAATAATTTTCAACTTTTTTTGATATGAATTCTTTTCAATATTCAATAAATTCATACATTCAAGAATTAAATTTGACATCATGACCCAGAAAATTATAATTTTAGACCTAATTAAAGATTATATTATTTTTCTAATGCATAGAAAAATTTTATCCAACTAGATCTTTTTTCTTACATTTACAAGGAAATATGAAATGTAAAAATCAGTGAATTTTATGTTATCATGATACCCTTTTCATGTAATCAAAAAACATTAATACCATAAAGCAATTACCATTTTATTTGGTGTCATTTGAGTCACCTTATGAAATTTTTTGTACTGATAAAATAACTAATCTTGTTCTTTTTATATACAAAAAGATCCTATATATTTTGGTTACTAATGTGAGGGGAAAATAGATAAAATTGTTCATAGAACACTGATATGACTATCGGATTTTCTATTCGACATTTGAAAACCATTCCCATAAATTTTGAAAGATATAATTTCTTTTTTTATTCATTGGAAAACATCACTAAAATCTATAATTATTAGATAATATCAAGATATACTAAATCTCCATCTTCATTGTTTTTTTCTACAAAAAAATATTTTCAAACTTGGAATTATATAATTTTTTTATAGTAGAATCATAATTTCCATAAATGGTTTTCTTGACTAAAATTTCAATAAAAACGTACCTCTCATTGATATTATATTCTACTGGAATTTAATTTAGGGAAGAAACTATAGATACCAATAAATAAATTATTTTTTTACTAGATGATTTTAAATGCGATAACACTTCATCCCAAGATGAATGAAATTTTCAATGTGGGACACAAGGGTGCCCCCACATATAATGGAGACTTGAGTGAAATTTTAAATTCCATTTCAAATCGAATTTTCAATATTGAATTATATATTATTTTATGATTATGTTATATCCTGTGATGTATATTATGATTTCTTCAGTCTTGATGTTTTTAAAGAAATACTCGTATTTATATTGAAAAAGAACATGAAATTTTTTTAAAAAATGTTTAACAAAATAATGTATTATATTAAAGAGACCAAGATAAGAAAATTGTAATGAAATTGTGAAAAATTTGAAAGAATATAAGCATATAATTCTAAATATTAATGTACCATCTGTATAGATAACAATTCTCTATTTCAATTTTGTCAACTAATTAGATTACAATAATATTAAATTATTGAATATGAAGGATTTAGTAAATATTTACAAAATATAATTAATTTAAAAAACTATATAGAAATCAATATTATATTCATAAATAAATATAATTTATGACAATTTCTCTGAATCCAAAATATTTAAGAAAAAACTAGTTTGGAATGTTTTTATGGAAATATTAGTTTGAAAACCCAACTATGAATATTTTTTAAAAAACATAGAAATTATGAAAACAAAAAAGTTTTTATAAATAAAAAATATATGTTCCCACTATGAAAATGAGTGAAATATTATTATAAGATGGGTAAAATAGATGTGTATATGAAATATAATTTTACAATGATCATTCATAGATTCTTTTTAGTATATTCAAATTTATCAGATGTTAAGGGTTTTATAAAAATGTAATTATATTGTTCTTGTGCATTGATTAATTGTAGAATGATATATCCTTAAAGTGTTTGTATTCTAAGAAAGTGATTCCTAATATCAATGTGTTTTTTATGGGATGATTTGTAGGGTTTTCACTCAATGTAATGGGACTATTACAATGACATATTTTTTGAGTTGTAGTAAAACACATGGCTTAGTTAGTAGTGTGTGTTTCATTCTAAATAAATTAGAACAAAAAACATAAATATAGCATATATTTGTCTTCATCAGTGGAATGTACAACTATGTATTGTTTCATACAAAGCTATGAAACTAATGAATCTGTAAAAAACCACATGGTCTATATGTGTTTTTCATATACATTATACAACCATTAAATTCAAAATCCAAAAAAAATTAAACTTAAATAAAATTTCAAGAAGGATAAAAATGTCTAAAATCTATAATTCCCATTATGTAATAAAAAATCCATTTTACTGCTTTTATATGTGATTCATTTTGATCATTTTGATATATTTTACATAATAATTTTGGAGACAACAATTCAAGACATCAAGAAGTTAGGCAATGTAGACATCCTAACATTACTCTAATTTTATGATCAAATGGGTTCCCAACCAGATCAAATAATGTATTTTTGAGGTTCTAATTAGAGAAATTATATATTTTATATTTTCTTATCAAAAATTTTACAATGATATTTGATATAATAATGTTGAGATATATATGTTTCTACTGGTTTTTATGATATTTAAAAACCAAAGAAAAATATTAACTAACCCATCATACTAACTTCAAAATCATATTTCCTAATATCCACAAAATAATCTATTAATTATTTTTTATTTTATCCAAAAATATTCTCATAAATATAAATTTGAACAATCATAAAATATTTTACCTTATTTTATATAAAGGTTTGTATCTACATATCCCCGAAGAAAATTTTTTGGAACAAAAAACCTTTTGAGCTATCCTACCATGCCCTAGGTGATTGATTAAGTTAGGATAAATCATTCATATGTTTATAAATATATCCACGATGTTTCTTAATTTTAAAATATGGGGGATGTTCTTTATAAAAATTCTCATGTACACATCCATTAAATAAAGCACACTTCACATCCATTTTAATTTTTTTGAAATAAAATAATGTTACCTAGGCTAGTATAATACGAATAGATTATAATATTTCTACCAATGAAAAGGCTTATTAATTTCCCATTTATTCTTGTTGGTTTTAACTCATAACAAATAGTGTATCTTTATTTCTAATTATAATTCCATTTTTATCACATTTCTTTTTAAAAATTCATTTTATACAAGTTATGAATATTTCTATACGTCATTCGACAAGAGTCTAAACCTTGTTCTACTCAAAATCATTCATCTCCTCTTGCATATCCATAATCCAATCATAATCACCAAATGACTCACTAAGATTCGAAGTTTCAAATTGAGAAAGAAAATATAGATGTTCAATTTCACTTTTGAGACCTAATTAGTTGATCAACATCTCTAATGATACTATCAGTATTTTAATTAATAAAAACCAGATTTCTTGGATTCTGAAAACTCTTTTAATAAAAAAAATGTAGAGAATATTCTTGAGTAAATAATTTTCAGAATTTTTCATGAATATTTTCCTCATAAATATAATTTTCTATCATCAGTTGAAAATAATTTTTTAAATTTCATCAGAAGTTTTTGGTTTATATTGTTTGAAAACATAATTTTGGTTTCATCAAAATTAAAATGTACTATTTCCATACTAGTAAATGAATTTTTAATAAAAACACTATATGTCTTAGAAGTAATGGAATGACCTAAAAATATTCCTTCATCATATTTGGTTACAAATTTATGAATCATATCTTTCGTATTCAAGAAGAATAATTTATAACCAAATACTATGAATTTATAAAAATTTGTTATTCAAATATTCAACAACACATTATGAGTTTTATTTAGAATGGTTTGTATTAAAAATTTATTTATATAATAGTGGGTATTAAAAAGATTCTTTGTTGTAACGCTTTTTAAAATTGAGTATTTACTTAATATGATTTTTCTTGAAGAATACAATTTCTTCTTTCATCAAAACCATTTTACTGATGGGTTCTAGGATAAATAATACTTTTTTATATATATTTATTAATATAAAACGTTTCAAAATTTTAGTGATCAAATTCTCCACCATGATCTCTTTAAATATTTACATATGCATGGTTTTTCACATTTTTAACTTATGGAAAAAATTATTTGAAATAACAAAAGGATACACTTTTCATTCTTAGAAAATATACCCATGTGTATCTAGTGTAATCATCAACCAAGACATGTACATTGTATTGGCCTCCAATAAACCCAATTTTTGTAGGATTGAATAAATCCATGTGCACTAACTATAAAGACTTAGTATTTGAGATTGCACTAATATATTACAAACAAGACTTATGATTCTAATAATATTGAAAATGGTAATAGTCATTTGAAGAATAAAACCTATGATATAGTATAACCTTAAGAATTATTTTTTTAGTCATCATACATATGAATATAAGGTTATGGTTTCTTAACTTCTTACTCCATAACCAATAATGATCTTCCATTTCACTAATTAAATGTAATTCTTGGCACATATGGTATTATATGTTTTGTGTGTATACATTTTCATACTAATGGGAAAAAATAATGTATTTATTAATTCAATTGTGTTATACATTTTTATCATTTATAAAATTAACAAGGTAAGATTCAAAAGAAAATTGAATTATTATTGTAAGGTTGTGATTAAAAAAT
Source organism: Viscum album (assembly GCA_963277665.1). Classification (NCBI taxonomy): domain Eukaryota; kingdom Viridiplantae; phylum Streptophyta; class Magnoliopsida; order Santalales; family Viscaceae; genus Viscum; species Viscum album. Next base: position 153,848,868 of record OY728157.1, read on the forward strand.
TTAACAAACAATGCATTAGAAGTTACTGATTTACCATGAAGAACTATATTACCAATACATATAATCCTACATTGTGCATTATCTCTTAAAGTAACATTTCAACATTTTATCTTGATAAATTTTTTGAAAAATTCAATTTTAGTAGTCATATGTCAGGAACATCCACTATCCATATACCATGTATTTGTATTTTTGGTACTTTCACTATTTTCATAAAAGCCAAAAAAATTAGACTTTGGCAACTGAAACCTTATTGGGTCAAAAAATTAGTAAGTAAAACCTTTGGAAACAAATTTTATTAAGAAATATAGTATTTGTGGAAATATAAGGATTATAATTTAGTAAGGCAATAATTATTTTTCCAATTACCCCCACAATGATACATATTTCAAAAGGGTTTATTTTTAGAAACAAAGTAATTATTAAAAAAATCAGGTTTTTAGACGTATAACCCATTCTGGAACACTATTCATGAGTGTGAATTTATTTATACATATTTTCAATGTAATTTTTACCATTAGGATTGTTTGATAAAATTTTATTCAATGTAGAAATTTTAGATAGTATATTTACATCCATATTCTTATCCTAATTAGTAATAGTTTAAAAATTGAGGTTCAACAACACATGATTCAAAAGTTATTTTTTTATCAGACATAACTTTTTTCTAAATCTTTGTAAATTAATTATCCTTCAAATATTTCTTTTTTAAGATATTTTGAAATGATTTCTATTTCTTTTTTAAAAACACTTATCCATAAATTTTCATTATAATGATTTTTAATTACATTTAAATTATCATTTTGAATGAGTTTAGAAAAATAAGAAATTTCATTATAAGAAGGTAAGATATTATCCTTTTATGAGGAATATTCTTTATCTGGGGATATAGAATCATTCTCATTAAGAAAATTATCATTTAAATAAGAGTTTGTAATATTCTCAGTAGTGCATAACTTATCCAAAATATAAAGATATTCTCTAGGTATCACGGAAATAATACCAATGCTTCACTATAAAAACTATTATTTTCAGAAGATTTTTTAGGGGTATCATCCACTAGAACTCCAAGAATCATTAACTTGAAGAAATTATTTTCATTTGAATTATAAATTTGTTTTATCCAGATCATAATTTTTACCATTCCGATTTTTCATTTTTTGATTTGGCCAATCCAATATGATTTGTCCAGATCTCTTACATTTATAACAAGTAACTTCATAATTTCTCTTATTATTTCATTCCATATTACCAATATTTTTAGGGTTTTGGAGATCATTCCTACCAACTATGTTGTTCAACCTCCGAGCATGTTTTTTCAATTCATTTTAGAATGTTCTGAATAAATATTGTCTGATTGTATAAAAACATGATTCTTTCTAGGTGATTTCACTACGTTCTTAGCAGAATAAACTATAGGAGGTAAGGTAGATCTTGTAGAAAAGGAAACACCACCATTTTTATTTTTTCCTTTTTACCACATATTTTTAATCTTTACTCATTAGAAAAATTGTACTAATAATTCATCAAGATTAGGATTTTTCAACAGTCGTGTAAATTCAAAAGCTGTCCTCCTAGAATCCCATTCATTTGAAATGATATCTATAATATTCTTCACAAGGATTTCATTATCTAATCCTTTTTTTCACGATATTATATATAATTTATTATATTTATAAACACTTGGGTCATATTGGTAGTTTATTTTCCAAATAATAATTCAATATCTTTGTAGTCATGTATTAGCATCGATCTCTTAATTTCAATATCCTTTGAAATACTAATATGTGTAACCTATAACATATTCAAAATAACATTATATACATCTCAAGGTGAATTATGACTATATATTATTCAATTAATTGAGCATAAAATGAATTTATAACACTGTATTTTAGTTGATACTCTTTATTTTTTGGATGGGTGAAAGCTATAACTTTCTTATAAGGTATATTTTTATCTTTAGTAAAAATGATAAAATCATAAAACATATTGTTGATAACAAAAGTCATCATTAAATCTCTTTAATATTCATAGAATACACTAAAAAAACAGGTGATCAATTGGGATTGAGATTATATATGGATCAAAAATTATGTCATTCCATCTTAATAGAATTTTTTTACACAAAAACTTAATTGTAGTGATGTATTATAAATGAAAAGTTTATAATTTTTTAAAACATTCAGTAGTAATGATAGGAAAAATTTATCACGTATGTCGGTTGTGAAAAAATATCTAATACCAATTCTTGGATATCAATATGAGATAAAAAGATATGAAGATCAAAATAATATGTTCTTGATGGAAATATTACATAATGGGGAAGAATTTGAATTTAAAAAAAACATTAGTTTAATAGAGTTTAAACTAAACTAATTCCTAAAACGTTTTAAGTAAAAAAATCAGATTTATCATTAGCCCTCAGTCCAGTTCCCTAAATACCACAATCACGAAGGATGTTGATATATTTTAGTAAATGAATTATAGTAATAAAGTATATGATTAGATCATAATAATAATTAATAGGATAACATCGTAGTAAAATAATCATAATCAGATAAGATTGAAATACAAAAATGTAAATATATCATATTTGCAGAAGAGCCGATTTTTAGTTAAATGCTTACCATATTCAGATATGTTACCATTAATCAATTACAAAAAGAACAGTTTAATGTATGATTTATAAGAATCAATTAATCTAATATAAACAATATAATAAATTCTCATAGAAATGTAAAAGAGTTTATCTATTTTAACCTCAAGTTTAATGTAGCTAAAAATTATGGATAAATGTGTCCCTTTTTTTATACATTCCAGAAAGTCTTTCTTTCCTCAATAAATAAAGTCATCGACATAGACATACATATTGTTTTTCTTTATATAATTGGATTCTATATATCTGATGGATCAGATATATCATTATAACCCCAAAATCCCTTGATCTGATGATCATATTCTATATCATTCTATCCCCTCAATCTCATGGATGAAATTACAAATCAGATGCAGGATTACTATTAGAATTAATTATTAAGATACATCATATAAATATTAACTTATAATGACAATATTCAAAAAAAATTACAAAATACTAGGAACAAGTGGTTAACACTTTGTAATCATCACATATCTTACACAATAAAATCAATCAACACTTTAGAAAATATAATTTATCAACTTCAAACTCTTCAAATGATAGGGTGTTTTTAGGAAACTCCCTACTGGTCATATATACATACAAATGGTCACATTTTCCGGATATTTTCACAACATCATGTATTCATAGAACAGTAATGAATATTTTGTAACTGATTTCCCAATATGATATTCAATTACATTATTATGGTCTAATTGTTTTCCCTTACATTAGAAATCAGTATTCCATATTTAGAATTTAAACATGGCCAATGTGATAGAAATAATTACAGATTTTATTACGATAATCATTATGAGTGTGATTTTGTTCTTTATCAGCAAAAAAATAGTCAGATTATAAAGTCTTTTTTCAATACAAAAGAAAAGTCAAAAAGTTTTACATCATATTAGATAAAAATGAATCTGATTCTGATTGGATCTATACATATTATTATAATTGTAATTAATAAGGTTAGTCTATAATCATTAATAATTTTGAAAAATTTATAAGTATATTAAAATAATATGTTTTTCACAAAAACAATTCAAAACAAATTTGACATAAAAAGTTAGTAGTCAAATATTTAAATTAGAGTTTTGGTTTCCAAAACAAATGGAATTGAAAGTAATAATGTAAAAGTATTGAATAAAAAATCTATTTATTTTAATTATTTAAGCGGTGGTACTAGAATTATATAATCATTCAATATGTGGGTTAATATGGCCGTTTCATTAATAAAATAGGATTTAAATAGGGAGTTGACATAGAATAGTAAGGGAATTTATCAACTATGATTGTTTTGGGAGTTGACCATGTCTCCCATGATGGTTTGGGGAGTGAAACTATTACACTATAATAGTCATGGATATAATCCATAACTACATAGGATATTATTATCTTTCCTTATGTTTATTCCAAAGGCCTTTATATTATTCCAATTTTATACTCTCATGGATCATGTTTTTTGATTTCATTATTATTTATGTTTTATAAAAATCCAATATTTATTCATTGAATTATTATTATGATCTACAACATGAAGGGTCTATGTTTCAAATTTAATTCTTATTTTCTCATAACCTTAAAATATAGTTATGTTTTTGAGATCATTGATATCTCCCTTGTTTATCCATATTGAGCTTCTGAGATCACCCTTTCTTATGTAGAAACCATATGAATAATTATCATGTTTGTCAATGTTTTTCAAGGTAGCAGGGTTATAAAATTCATTCATAGATCATTTTTTCATGTAATAATAATTCATGTATTACGATTCAATATCATTTTATTAATTATCTGTGTATCCATAATATATATAAATGTTGAATTTCTAAACGCATAGTGGGAATTAATGTATGACATACCATCTATCATTTCTATTGATCATTATTGAAAAATCACATCCCATTTATCTATTCAGTTGTATTCATATAATTTATATGAAAATGATAATTTAAAATTTATTATAAATATAGTAATTATAGGCAATCAAATAAACACATATTAGTTTGTATGAAAAATTAATTTATATTAATTTGAAAGATAAACAAATATTTATTGGTGATATGAAATTTCCAAGACATAATAATTTGTATAGAGAATAACATATAAATAGTTTCATAAAATAATTAATGAACAATAATTTCCATGTTAAATGTGGAATGATATAATAAGTAGCCTAATCCTAGAACACTAATTTCTAACTAATATCTAAAAAATTTAATTATTTCCAATAATAAAAAGTTTATAAAATAATATATAGAAAATTAGGTTTGCAGGGATAAAACCAAGTGGTTACCATCAATTTTAATACACATAACGGTGTGGAAAGAGATAGTTAAAATCTGATACACCAACTATTTTGGACTTCTTTTTGGTAGAAATAGAATTTTCTTCCAATACATTATGTAATGATTTTCATTTATATGGAGGGTGTTGTGTGAAGGGTGTGGATGAATGTGTGGTGCCATGTAGTGGTTTTGGGATAATGAAAAGTTTATAAGGGGGGAACAAGTATGCTCATAATTAATTAATGGGGACTTCATGTGAAACAATAATTACACTAGGGTGGGGTGCACATAGGCTCTTGAAAATGCAATGATTCATCTACTTGAGTCTAGTATGTGATGATACCCATGTATTGGAGGCTCCATTAATGTTATTTGATGTTTGGTGCTGTAAACTATTCATGGTGTAAAGTAATATGAATGTGTTTTCCCAACTACGTTTGGTGAGTAAGAGATTCCACCTAAAGTTATCCTTAAAGAAGCTATGTTTATAAATTAAAAATAAAATATAATTGGATGAATATATCAAAAAATTTAAATATAATATATATAAAATTTAAATAATAGTATTAATTTAATTATTTTCTAAATATGATTATAACTAAAAATAATGAATTGTTTTTATTTCAAATCCAATATCCCTTCTATATCATGTTATTTTAATGGATATAGTGTTGTATAATTATATTATGTCAAAAAATTAATATGTAACATTCTTATTTATTGTCCTCTATATATTTTAAAATGTGATTGCACTAATTTTTTACTATATGTAGAATTACATATGTAACAATTGGGTTATTTTTATCTCATTAAAATTGTATGGAATTTATCTAAAAATCATTCAACAATATCCAAACGTGGTTTGAAAATTAGATATTAAAAATTCTCCTACAAATTAAGGATCCATTTATGTATAAATTCTATTTTTCAATATTATTTCAATCAATATTTTTAATGATATCATGAGTTGTAATAATGTAAATTTAATATTCATTTCGTATTTTGAAATTGAAATAAATTATCTATAAATCATTATTGTAAACCCACACCATTTTCCCCTATTTATGTATTCAAAATATTCCCTAAATTAATTGGTCCATTTCTAGGAAGACTAATTTTTTATTAATTATAAAAATTTATTTATTTATTTATATATTAATTCATACTAATTTTATATTATTTTTATTTATTTTAGTAGTTGAAGTTCCCATTAATACATAACCACCTATAGTTGATGGTTTTCATAGAATGTATGATGATCATATCAGTGAGGTGAATAACTGGATAACCCATATATAATGTACTCGATAAACCTTTTTGTGGTCTATACTATGTAACCACCACTATTTTGAGCCAAGGCTGAATTTCAAATGAATTTGAATTTTGTTGTTTAGTTGATGAGATGTTCATTTAATTGAGATTCAGAACATAATTTAGAGAGTTTAAAAAATTAAAAGAGTTTCATAGACTTGGTTAATGGTACAAGATGTCCCTAGATTGGATTTATGAGTTTCAAAAGTTTCTAGCTTAAAAAAATTACATTTCAGAATGATTAGAAAGGCCACTCAGTTTTTCTAAAACCATGCGACCAACTAATGAAACCCATGAGGATCTAGTAGGTTTGATGAAGTAAAACATATGATTTACACACAAATTTTAAAACACTATTAATATCCAACACTAATAGTTCCATTTAAGATTTAATTTTTCACAACTAATCGCATGGTTGTCCCACGGTTAGGCAAACAGTGCAGGAGAACTATGCGGGGTTAGGGTTCCTAAGTAGTGGGAGAAGTAAAGTTGGCACACAGTTTGGCCAACTATATAGAGAAAACACATAGACCAGTTTTGAAGATGAATTGATCATTTTTTCATTAATGATTTTAAATAATCATTTATTTATTTATCCTCCATCATGTTCAGCTACATCTCCCATGGGTTCGTCTTTCTCTCTATTCTACTGATCATGAAAAATCCTCTATCTATCATAATAATTGAGATAAATCGGTCCCTATAGACTACTCTAAAAAAGATCAATATTCCTTTTCAATGTTTCTATATTTATCTTCCTATATACCATGTAATTATGATCGAATATCATTTTCCAAATTTTTAGTGTGGATGTATGTTTCATCATTTTCGTTCACACCGGGCTGAATCAAACCTTTTTATTTGATGGATAAAGTGTCCTATGAACAAGGTAGGTGGTATATATATTATTCTAAATGATTTTAACATTTTATAATTTCTACCTTTGTTCCACATGATTTGAATTTTTAGGTGGTTCATTAAAAATGTTATATTCAATATAAATTGTATTAAGAACCATGTATTGCTTCTGTTGATCCATGATTTCTAGTTTGAGGTTTTCAACCTTGATCAAGGACTCCCATGGGTGTGAAAATTTGATTTTTCACTTTCTAATTACTCTTAATTCTTTAATTTATTTCTAATAATTTATATTAAATTTTATATAGTGTTGGAACTTATAATAAAAATCCAAATTGATAATGACACCTCCTAAGTGCCATGTAAAACCATGAATTTTTTTATCTATGATTGGTTTTTTTTATAAAAATAATTATTTTATTGAATTGATATGTGATTATTATTTTTTATACCATTTTGGGATAATTGAATTGTTTGTTGAACAATGTCATGTATTTATTTAAAAAACCCTCAGATGAGGTGTGTTATCTTCGAAATTAAAATGTGATGATTTGTGAATTAATAAATATTGGGAATATTTGTTTGGTGTTTTTTATTATTTATTAGATATATGGAATGTAAGAACCCATATCTTCATTCATGTATGTTTTTACTTTTTTTGGAGTTTTTAAGAAAAATGAATTTTCTGGAAATTTTCAAAGTACACGCCATGTACTTTCTGAGTACACGTCGTGTACTCTGATCCGGATCGAAGTCGTGTGCTGGTCATACCGGGGCCACACACATGGTGTGTAGGGGTGATGTGGAGGCTGATTTTGGCGGAGTACGGAAAGGACCCAGTACACTCCGTGTACTCTAAATGTACATGCTGTGTACTTTCTTTTTTTCACTAAACAGACGGGGTCACGCCTAACCGCCAATTTCATCATCTTCTCCAGTTTCTGTCCATACGAAGTGACTAGTATGGCCGAATATTCCCCAAGCATCTTCTTTGCAGTCTGTTCTCGGATTCGATCACGGTCGATTGAGTTGGAAGCGCAACGTTGAGTTCTTCCTTCTGCTTGAGCCTTGTTTCATGATTCCTCCTTGTTTTCAAGATATCTAAGGTTGAGATTTTTGTGCATTTTCTCAGATCTACACCATTCTGATGGGAATCGGTCATCATAGTTCACGTATATCGATCACCTAGGATCGAGGTAGTTGGTTAGTGCCTTTCCGTAGAAAGTTGATGAATATTTTGTGAAAATTCCACCAATACCCTTGAACAAGGTATTGCGTGTTCTTGTTTTTTCCTTGTTGTATTTCCTATTATTCTTGATTTCTAGAGTATATTTTTTTTCCTCGGTTATGGTAGCTTTACTCTACCTTGAATGTTTGTTATGCTTGTTCTGCATGTTTGGCGTTTTTCCAGTTTCCGTGCCTAGTTGTAGGATTGTTGACTGCTGCCTTGTTTTGCTGCCGAGCCTTAGTTGATTGCCAAGTAGTACTTGAGGTTTACATGGATGATGCACGCACACTGATCATGTTTAGTTTCACTCAAGACTGTGAGAACCTATAGTAGTAGACCAAGGGAGAATTGACGAAAGGGCTTCTCCAGAGTGTATTTTAATTACGATACGAGACCACATGGGGAATTGACATTGAGTTCTTCCTCAGACGGTTTGTAGTTCCTTGACGAAGGCCACATAGGGAATAGACATTGAGTGCTTCCCCAGAGAGCATTTATCATGATACGAGACTATAGGGGGAATTGACGCTGAGTGCTTCCCCATAGAGTCTGCTTAATTTCTTACCTGAACTAGAGGGGTGAGACTGTGTGTGCCACATAGAGGTTTGCTAGTACTTAAAGGTTGAACCATAGGGGTTAGACTGTGAGAGCTACCCAGAGGGTTACCTTTTTCCTTTGTTACTGGTTGTTTACTTGTGATCTTCTTTTGTTAGAACTATAGATCGTAGAGGCTTGTGTTTATGTTCAATGCCTCTTGTTTTATCACTTTCCTTGTATTCATTGACTATTAGGCACAAATATTTGGGTGATTGCCTACTGGGATTGTATCCCACACCCTATTTGGGCTATGATTTTCAGCCCAAGAAGACTATTTTGATGTAGGTATAGATAAGGGAAAGAGTCCTTCTACTTCAGGATCTTGATTACACTAGAGATGGAGAGCATGGGACCGAGCCGGAGCTCACGATGCTGAGGAGTTTATTTTGTTTTTCTTTTGCACTTGTTTTCAGTTTTATTTCAGCACGTTGTTGTGTTTTCTTCATTCCATAGAAACTTGTACATGCGGAATCATTATCATCATTGTTATATATATTCATTGCTTCCGCTATTTGGTTTCTGTTGTTATGAATGTTGTTACTACTTCCGAAGTTGACAGTTGTTTTTCCGTTGTGTACCTTACCAAATGAGGGCATAGTTTTCCCACTGACTCACTAAGGCCCTTGCTGCTAGTCGGCAAACCTCTGGAATTTGGGGAAATGTTCTTGAGGTCATGTGGCAAACCAGGTATGGGGCACTAGTGGAGGGGCTCCGGATTCGTGTCATTACAAAGTGGTATTAGATGAGTTTTTTCTCTTTCTTTACTATTTGGATACTTTATCCAGGGATAGGATGGATTCAGTACTTGGTATTAAGTTGTGCTCAGGAGTAGCTAACCCGTGTATAGGGAAAGACCATACTACCTCGTTAATTGCAGTTTTCTAGATTTGAGTTTGATGGTTGATATGTTTTCACCTAGGGTGATTTGCATGTCTTGTGCAGTTATTGTATTGATGTTTTGGTTCTATTTCTGTGACAACCCGATGAGATGAGGATATTCCATCTCATGCAACATATATACACAATTAAAAATCACATTCCATGCATTCTTATCATGTCATTTAGGGTGCATTAGTGATTACATGATGTTGTGATAGGCTTTGTGTAGATTATGCATGTTGTTGTGATAGATGCTGATAGAATCCATGCTGTTAAGCTATAGAGCTGTTGTTTTCCCTTGTATGTGACTACTGGAGATGCCGATCTTTGACTCACATGGAGTATGGGCCCTCGCGCATCAGAATTTGGCACCTATATTCCATGTTTTTAGTGGTTATGGGAGTCTGAGCAGTTTCTGAGCTACTGCCCATAAAACCCTAGAATACATGGTGTATACTTTTTGGATACACGCTGTGTAGTTTTTAGGCCATGTCACTGACCGTGTGAGAAGAACATGGTGTCGTGGGAGTAACATTGGGAACATGTTTTGTACGATTGATACACGCCATGTAAGTTCGAAGCCGTCTACCCGGCCATGTCACTAACTACATGGGCCATGGAATCTTGGGTAGAACACGCCATGTCCTCAGGGAACACACCATGTAGTCCTGACCAGGTACCCAGCCGTGTCACGAACAACACTGGCCGGTGTTAACTTCTTTTCCACACGCCGTGTTTGTTCAGAACATGCCATGTAGTCTGGTCTAGGTACCCGGCAGTGTCACAAACAACACGGGGCGGGGTCACCTTGCCTATACACGCCATGTTTGTTCGGAACATGATGTGTAATTTTCATCCGTGTAGACGGCTGTGTGTTTAACAACATGGGTCGTCGAAGCCTTTTCCACTTCATGCCGTGTCCATAGTAAACACGCCATGTAGTCTCAGTTTAAAAAAAACCATGTGGGTTAGCCGTGTAAGGAGAATCGGGAAGGGGAAAGGTTTTCAAGTACACGTCGTGTGTGGGTTCAACACGTCATGTAGTTTGAAGCGTACACGACCTGTAGGGAAGGAGTACACGCCCATGTCAGTGGATTAAGAAGACACGTCGTTTAGTTTTATATACAACTTGTAGTCATGTTCTATAAACTTGTGTGTTTTTCTTCCACTATTTCTGTTTTTTACTCTTGTGTTCTCTATACTTGTTTTCCTGATCTATGGTGTGATTTTGATCTTTCAGAGCTATGCCTCTGAGACGTCCTTCAGTCATACGTCTGTCGTCGGGAAGTGATCAGATGCCAGATTGGGCTGATCAGGGACTTCCTGCCGATCCTCCATTCGGGACAGCCTTAGCACATGCTGTTATACCAGTTGCAGGTGATGATGCACAGTTCAGGGAAGGTTTCATGAGGATGATGCAGGCCTTCTAGGGAGCCCCACCTACTGCCATGTCTATGACAGACTTGACGCAGGTTTTTCAGCAGCAGCATCCTCCTACTTTCTTGGGGGAAGGAGGACCTCAGGCTACAGAGTCATGGATGAAAGCCATGCTGAATATCATCGAGCATCTGGAGATGCCGCCAGAGAGGCGGGTCAAGATCGCCACCTACATGCTCCGAGACTCCTCCATGAGGTGGTGTGACATGATCTCACAGGTGGGTAAGCATCAGGCTGTGGCTTGTGAGGAGTTCCAGCGCATGTTCTATGACTATTTCTACCCGATGACCCTAAGGGCCAACCGAGCCCAGGCGTTCATGAGCCTAGAGCAGGGTACTCTTTATGTCATGGAGTATTCTGCTCATTTCACCGAGCTACAGTGATTCATGCCCCTTTGGGATGGGAGTGGGGTGTTCTTACAAAGGAGGTTCGAGGATGGTATAAAGAGGGAGATACACTCACAGGTGAACATCTTCTAGCTGAGTTCTATTACTTCCATCATCAACCAAACACAGATTGCGGAGCGCAATCTGAGAGACTCTGGAGCTGCGAGCTAGGGTCGTTCTGCTTCCAGAGCTAGTCTTACTCTAGAATACATCACGAAGCACCGTAGAGATCCTACATGCGGTGATCCGAGGAAGAGAGATGCATCATCAGGCAGGCAGGTGACATGATACTAGTGTAGCCGGTCCTGGCACATGAGGCCGCAGTGCCATAGGGACCTCGTGGAGTTCTGATCTTGCGGCAAGATCGGTCACCATCAGCATTTCTGCCAGGTCTTCTCACCAGCAGCTAGTGACCACGGTTCTTCTATGACTCCTTGTTCACGAGCAGCACCAAGAGTTTCTCCCCAGTCGGGGAACTGGAGTTCTTTTGGCCATTCAGGCCGTGATGGGGGTCGAGGCCGTTGTGGTCAACCACCAGTTCTTCAGTACCAGGAGGGTGGTTCAGCTCAGAGTGGTCAGCCCGGGGCCCAGGGCCGCAGTACATGCCATTCCTTCGCCATGGAGTAGACTTATCAAGAATAGGATCTCAACCCTTATATTGTTCGAGGTACGAATTTAGTATCCTTAGTTTTATCTTCATCCCTTTTCAATACTGGTGATACGCATAGATTTATCTATTTTTCAGTTGTGGAGAGCCTTGGGCTCTGCATCTTTTCTTTTATCGACTCTTTGACACTAGACACACCTTTGGGGATGAAGACATCTAGTGTACGCTAGTGTAGAGAGTGCCCTCTCGAGGTTGCAGGGTATTTCTTCTTATGGGATCTCTATGTCCTAGAGATGATAGGATATGATGTCATCCTTGGCATGGATTGGTTTATTCCATTTTAGGAAGTCGTCGACTGTTATCACCGCAGAGTGAGCATTATTTCACCAGAGGGTGAGTCTTTTCTCCATAAGGTCGAATGGGATGTTCGGGCGAGTGGGGCAGGACTCGTGCATCTTGGTCTAGGAAGGGTGACAGTCCAGATTGCTAATGTTTATCTGGATGATCAGGGGATACCGCAGTTGGATTTTCCTCCAGTGGTGGATCGCTTCATGGAAGTCTTTCTAGAGGACTGTTCAGGTTGGCCCCCAGAGTGTGAGGTAGACTTCTCTATTGATCTCATGCCAGAAGTGGCACTAGTGCCCATTCGTCCCTATAGTATGGCTACACCTATGTTGGACGAGCTCAAGAAGCAGTTGGAGGAGCTACATGCTAAGGGTTTCATCCAACCCAGTACTTCTCCTTGGGGTTTGTATGTCCTATCTGCAAAAAAGGCAGACAGTACCCTTCAGCTTTGTGTGGATTATCGGAAGCTAAACCAGTTTACGATCAAGAACTGATATCCTTTACCGAGAATTAACGACCTTTTGGATCATCTTTGAGGAGCCCAAGTTTTCTTGAAGATCAACTTCAGGTCCGATTATCTTCAGTTGTGCGTTAGACCATTAGATATTCTTCTGACAGCCTTCAGGAGCACGTATGGTCTATAAGAGTATACATTCATGTTGTTCGGTCTCACGAACACACCTACAGTTTTCATGGCACTGATGAAATGAGTGTTCCATCCCTACTTGGACTCCTTTGTCGTGGTCTTCATAGACGATATATTGGTGTACTCTCACACTCAACACGACCATGCCACACATCTTGAGATCATTCTGAGTACACCGAGAGTGAATCAGATTTATGATAAACTCTCGAAATGCAACTTCTGGATGGATTAGATTCACTTCTTGGGTCATGTCATCTCAAGGGAAGGAGTACCAGGGGACCCAGAGAATGTGAGAGATATAGTTTCCTAGGAGCATACGAAGAACGTCTTTGTGGTACGGAGTTTCCTAGGGCTGGCTAGGTACTACAGACGCTTCATTCAAGACTTTTTACATCTAGCAGCACCTTTGACATTTCTGACTAAGGGGGTGAAGTTCTTATGATCAGATTCTTGTGATTCAACCTTTAAGGAACTGAAAGGCAGCTTGATGTCAGCACCGATACTAGTCTTGCCGGAGCCAGGCAAGAACTACACTTTTTACTGTGATGCTTCAGGTATCAGGCTTGGAGCTGTGCTTATGCAGGGGGATGGAGTTGTTCCGTATGGGTCTCGGCAGTTGAGGCCACATGAGAGGAACTACCCTACACACAATATGGAGTTAGAAGCTGTTGTCCATGCCTTACGCTGTTGGAGACACTATCTTCTGGGGGAGCACTTAGTGGTCTTCCCTGACCACAATAGTCTCAATTATATTATCACCCAGCAGGATCTGATCCTCAGACCATGCAGGTGGGTCGAGTACCTTCAGGTCTTTGATTTCGAGCTTGACTATAATCCAGAGAAAGGAAATGTAGTGGCAGATGAATTGAGTAGGAGAACTCAGTTTTAGGCAGTTCAAGAGGTCAGCAGTGAGTGTCAGCTGATGGATTTGTTCTCTGAGATGCATCTGGAGGTGCATGATAGAGAGGGACAAACTTTCCTATCTTCTGTAGCTATTACCTCTAAAATTCTTGATCGAGTACGGATGAGGCAACTATCAGACTCTGAAGGCTTAGTCCTGCGGGAGAGTGTGTCAGGAGAGGACCCTCTTCCTGGATGGGCAGTGGGTGAGGATGAGATCTTTCATTTCTAGGTACATGTATGGGTGCCGACAGATATACGCGAGGAGCAGATGTGGAATTTCCATTCCTCAATTTGGGAAATTCATCTTGGTGTCACCAAGATGAATCGGGATCCTCATCGGCAGTACTGGTGGCCAGGTATGAAGAAGGATATTGCTATTTTTGTCATTAGATGTTCTACTTGTCAGCATGTGAAGGCAAATCATCAACGACCAGCAAGCCTTTTACAGCAGCTACCCATTACGGAGTGGAAGTGGAACGATGTTGCAATGGACTTCGTGACTGGGTTGCTGAGGATGCCTCGAGGGAACGATGTTGTTTGGGTTTTCATCGATAAGCTTACGAAGGTTGTGCACTTCTTGCCAATTAAGGAGACCTTCAGTTTTGATGATCTGGGGTGACTATACATCTAGGAGATCATTTATCTACATGGATTTCCAGGATCCATTGTTTCAGATAGGGATGCACACTTTACCTCTCGTTTCTACCAAGGACTTCAGAAGGCCTTGTGTACACAGGTACATTTGAGTACAGCATACCATCGCCAGACTGATGGCCAGTCTGAGCGCACGATCAAGGTGCTTGAGGATATGCTCTGATCTTGTATCCTAGTCTTTGGTGGCTCCTGGGAGAATCATATCCCTCTGGTGGAGTTCTCCTACAACAACAGTTTCCAGGCGACCATTCAGATGGCACCATACGAGGCTTTGTACGGTAGGCCATGCCGATCACCCTTATGCTAGATGGAGGTAGGAGAGGTAGCTTTGCGGGGACCTTGTCTCGTTCAGGAGACCTCAGAATAGATAGAGCTGATTTAGAAGAGGATGGCTATGACAGACTCTCGACAGAAGTCTTATGTTGGTCAGCGGAGACGACCTCCTGAGTTCGAGGATGGGGATCAGGTTTTCTTGCGTATATTGCCAAGGATGGGACACAAGAGGATTCAGAGATAGGGTAAGATTTCACCGTGGTACGTCGGACCATTTGAGGTCATGGAGAGAGTGGGACCATTGGCCTATCGGTTGCAGCTACCTCAGAGGTATCGGGCTATGCACGACGTCTTCTACGTCTCTTAGATATGACATTACTTTTCAGACCTGTCTCACACCTTTCAACCCGAGGTAGTCGAGCTTGAAGTGGATGCGTCGTTCGAGGAGCATCCTATCTGGATTTTCAATCACAGTACGGAGGTTCTCTGTGGGTGGTCTGTTCCTCTGGTACGAGTTCTATGGAAGCATGAAAGAGTACAGGATGAGACCTGGGAGAGGGAGGCCGATGTACGATCGTATTGGCCGAAACTGTTGGGGGATTCTTCTGCTACTCCCCATTAGGGAAATTCGGGGACAAATTTCATTAAGGGGGGGAGTTTTTAATAACCCGAATCTTCATTCAGGTATGTTCTTCCTTTTTATGGAGTTTTTAAGAAAAAATAATATTCTGTAAATTTTTAAAGTACACGTCGTGTACTTTCTGTGTACACGCCGTGTACTCTTATCCAGCTCGAAGCCGTGTGCTAGCCGTACTCGGGCCACAGACACGGTGTGTAGGGGTGACGTGGAGGCCGGTTTTGGCAGAGTATGGAAAGTACCCAGTACATGTCCTGTACTCTAAAAGTACACGCCGTGTACTTTTTTTCACTAAACGGACCGGGGTCGTGCCTAATCCCCAATTTCATCTTCTTCTCCAGTTTCCGTCTGTCCAAAGAGACCTCTATGGCCGAATCTTCCCCGATCTTCTGCTTCGCCGTCCTTTCTTTTATTCGAGCACGATCGACTGAATTGGAAGCGTAGTGGTGAGTTATTCCTTCTTCTTGAGCCTTGTTTCTTGATTACTCCTTATTTTCAAGATATCATAGGATGAGTGTTTTGTGCATTTTCTCAAATCTACATCGTTCTAAGGGGAATATGTAATAATTGTTCACGTATATCGATCACCTATGATCGAGGTAGGTGGTTTTTGCCTTTCCATTGAATTTTGATGAATATTTTGTGCATATTCCACCAATACCCTTGAACTGGATATTGCGTGTTCCTTTTTTGACCTTGTTGTATTGCCTGCTTTGCTTGATTGCTATAGTAGATGTTTTTCCTATGGTTATGATATATTTACTTTACCTTGAATGTTTGTTATTCTTGTTCTTCCTGTTTGGAATTTTTGTAGTTAGCATGCCTTGTTGTAGTATTGTGGACTTCTCCCCTGTTTTTCTGTTGAGCCTTAGTTGATAGAAAAGTAGTTCTTGAGGTTTACATGGATGATGCACGCATGCTGAGCATGTTTAGTTTCACTCGGGACTGTGAGAACCTAGAGTAGAAGACCAAAAAGAGAATTGATGGAAGGGATTCTCCCGAGTGTATTTTAATTACGATACGAGACCACAGGGGGAATTGATGTTGAGTGCTTCCTCAGAGTGTTTTTAGTTCCCCGACGCGGGAAACATGGGGAATAGACGTTGAGTACTTCCCCAGAGAGATTTTAGCACGATACGGGACTATAGGGGGAATTGACGGTGAGTGCATCCCTAGAGAGTCTTCTTAATTTCTTAACTGAATCAGAGGGGAAAGACTATGTGTGCCACCTAGAGGGTTTCTAGTACTTATAGGTTGAACCATAGGGGTTAGGCTGTGAGAGTTACCCAGAGGGTTACCTTTTACCTTTGTTACTGGTTGTTTACTTGTGCTCTTCTTTTGATAGAACTATAGATTGTAGGTGCTTGTGTTTCTTTTCACTGCCTCTTTTTTTTATCACATTCCTTGTATTCATTGACTGTTAGGAACAAATATTTGGGTGATTGCCTACTGGGATTGTATCTCACACCCTGTATGGGCCATCCTTTTGGGCCCAACCAGACTATGTTGCTGCAGGTATAGGTAAGGGAAAGCGCCCTTCTACTTCGGGATCTTGATTGCGCTGGGGCTGGAGAGCATGGGACCGAGCCGGGGCTCGCGATGCTGAGGAGTTTATTTTGTTTTTCTGTTGAACTTGTTTTCAGTTGTATTCCAGCACATTGTTGTGTTTTCTACTTTCCATAGATACTTGTAACTGCTGCATCATTTTCATCATTGCTATATATATATTCATTGCTTCCACTGTTTGGTTTCTACTATTATTCATGTTGTTACTGATTCCGCTGTTGACTATTATTTTTCCACTATATACCTTACAGAATGAGGGAATAGTTTCCCCACCGACTCACCAAGGCCCTCGCTGCTATTCGGAAGACTCTGGCATTCAGGGAAATGCGCTTGAGGTCATGTCGTGAACCGGGTATGGGGAACCAGTGGAGGGGCTCCGGATTCAGGTCATTACATGGAATGACATTGCATGCCGTTATTTGTTGATCTAAAACAAAGATGCCTTCAATATATATATATATATAAATTTGTAACTTAAACTAGAACCTCCTGAGTGCTTGGTGAAAATTATAAATGGAATTTCC
This sequence comes from Viscum album, assembly GCA_963277665.1. Lineage (NCBI taxonomy): Eukaryota > Viridiplantae > Streptophyta > Magnoliopsida > Santalales > Viscaceae > Viscum > Viscum album. Next base: position 153,866,651 of record OY728157.1, read on the forward strand.
CAGGTAAGAAACTAGTAATTTATTGAAGGAATATTTTATGTTCCTCCATTAACTAGTAAATTTTATTTCCATTCTTAAATAGACTAATTGTAATTCTTATAAATAGAATGGCTAGTCATTATGGAATTCGTTCCTTAAATGTTTTGAATTGATTAAATGATATAACTTGCTAATACTAGACCACATTCTTCGTGAATTATTTTCATGCATAAATGAATTGAATGATTTAAAACAAATTAATTTTAAATTGTAGAAGGACCATGCCATTTATTTCATGGTTAAGTACATGACTAATTATGATTGTAATAAATTAAGCATCCCTGATTATAATGGGATTAGTATATGTGTAGTATGAAATGTAATTCCTAACGACTATTATTATGAATATGAATATTCTTTATACATTGGATATCGAACCATGCTAATGGTTCTCCTGATCATGGAGACATCATGCTCCACATAATCAAGTGTTACAATGAAATCACACACCACTGATAGTATGTGGATGGTGAGAATTATGCACCACATCCCCTAATAGGTATTTACATTACAACAAACTCACTACCCTTCAAGTGATTACATGATGGGAAGCTCACAATCTTGATTGTCGATCATGACGTCTCCCACCAATTATAATATGTAGGGAATACATTCTTTTTCTTGAGATTATGTTCTCATTCAGATTGGTTATGAAGGACCGAGTTGTTACCCAGTATATCCAGTGCATTGTATTCCAGATATATTTTCCATTACGTCCACACGTACTTGGTCCATATAGGTGGATACAATAATAAATATATATATATATATATATTGTTAATATATATATAGTTAATAGTCATAATTATCTGTTTGGACATGATCTGAATCAGGTAGAGCTCCCAAATGTCCATTTAGAGTTTGAGTGGGAATTTTTTTATTTTTTTTATTTTTCATTATTATTTTTTTATCCATGATACATTACATTAAACACATAGATTGGTTTTAACTGTAGACAAAGATTGTTGTGGAATACTATGATTATATATCACATAATTCATGGGACTCTATTACACTGGGTACCTAGGAATATATTATTTTTTCAAGAGAGTGTATTAATGATTACGATTCCTTGCTTCTGCCATAGAGTTAGGAGCTAGGTACTGATATGGAGATCTGGATGATCATGGATTTCTCCCTCAATGATTTCTTTTTTCTAAATTTTTCATGTATTTCATTGTATCATAATGCATAATGTATTTATCATTTGTAGTTATGTATCATAATCTAGAGAAGAATATATCATTGTATGTTGGTGTTGAACATCTGTCTTTCAATTTATATAATTCTTCTACTACTTTGAATTTCATATATTACTGTTACCTCTATTTTATATCATTTATTATATAATATATCAGTGCTCTACTGTAATCTTTAGGGTATAGTCTCCTCAATATCACTTCCATTTTCTCTCACTACTAGCTGAAAATCTCTGGGATATGGGGATGCATTCATGAAGATATGTGACTCATCAGTTAAGATACAAATTTCATGGTTAGTCAGGTCAAGATATTAGAATATGGTGTCATTGTGGTTTTTACATTTTCCTACTAATTTGGGGTAGTATATAAGAGACTGGGAATGTGTTGGTGCTTGGTAAATATCTATTTCTGGGAGCGATCAACCCATGTATGTGGAAAATTCTATCTAGACAGTGATGGGATAGTTGTTCATGACATTTTATATTATAAATGATTACAATTTGACCTTGACTAACTAGTGTAACTTCAAAAAAATATTTATTTAATAAATATTTTATTTACCCTTGGCCTAGTGTAGAAAAAAATCATCATTACTTGATTCATTATAAAATCATATATATTCAAATTCCAGGTATATTCCATTCCATGTAGTATAATTTGAAGAGATTATTTCTAATTTTGATTGGGTTCCTTTAGTGTTATTCCATGATTTTGTTTTCTTTTGTATTACTACTACTATAACATGAATTGGTGATTTATTTTTCATGAAAAATTAATGTTATGTCTATGTTATAGTATTCATTGATTTCTGTCTAATTATCATGTCCTTTCTATGTATCACTCATTTGGTATTAATAGAATGATTCCATGTTTACTACTCTTGATAACCTTATTATTTTAATTCTTTTATATAATTGGTTTCATGGGATTAATATAATTACTTGTGAATAAAACAGAATCCAATTTTCATTTGTAAGGTGTATGGGTGCATTATAATTATGGGACGGTAACTCGTGTACACAAACCAACTCTGGACCCTTATGTAGGTCTAGATACCTCTGTTAAAAATTAAAAAAGAAACTAAATCTCATGTTTTAATGAAAAATGTACTGGTCTTTTTTAAATTTGAGCTACTTAGAGGTCTATTTTGTAAATGGGATTTTTATAAATTGGATATGGGAAACAATATAATCAAACAATTATTTTACAGAATGATTTATTTTGAAATGGTATTAATGAGAAAATTTGTTTCATTCTAATCTAAAATAAATTAGTTTCCCCTATAAAGGATTTTGACTCTATAACACCATCATGGAAATCCGTATGATTAAATTTCATAAAAGAACAACTACACCATAGTTGGTAAATTAAGGCATGTTTCTTATTGGATGGCCCTATACGAGTGTGTTGAAGCATTGGTAAATAAATATATACTATTAGGTTTCTTTTTTATGAACCCAATTTTACTTAACTAGACCCTCATGGGTCTCCTCATGTTTTACCATGTACCCTTTTCATATTTTTGGTACTTTATTTTTTGACAAAAATATTTTAAATTTTTATTTTTTAAATTTAGATCAGTGGAAGGACATAAAAAGATAACAATATGTTTTATCCTTAGATTAGTCTATCATGTATGGGTAGTTAAAACATTCCCTTTCTGTTACTTGGAATGGAAACGTGAGTGTTTCCAATGGTCCTTTTTAATTTTTAACATACAAATAAAAAATACGAGTTTGGACTTTTGAGATCTGTTTGGCATGAACTATTGAAATGGTTGATTCTTATTCTATTATAAGGGGCTACCACTAGGTATGTATCAACCCTTAATCATTAATTCCTCTCTCAATTATATATGTTGTCTAACATTCAGTGTCATTCATGTGCCATTTCCCCTAGAAGGACTCTAAAATTTTAAATTAAACCCTTGTTTAATATGTGGTCGGGGTATCATTGGATGTTGTTACGAGCATGAGCATCATATAATGCTTAGTTTTATCTGGTTAGACAATCATAGGGAATTCTATACTGCTGATTTGGTCATGTGACCCTATATTCATCTTCAATGATGGAATAATTTGTATTTCATCATAAAAGATAATGGTGGTATGGGGAAATATGAATTTGAGTTAAAAGTTTTGTATGGACAATGACATACTCAAATTCACTGGGTAGATATAATATTAATGGTATCAAGGGTATTACATCTGGTTTCTAAAATCATAGGGGTTGTGTGTGTTCACATATGAAATACACACTGAGTTTCTAAATGATATAATAAAAAAGTTGAGTTCATTGGAATCATTGAGAATTGTGATATTGAGTACATTATCATGTCATCTATGAAGTAGAGTGACATGGGTGTTAATGGTATCATATTCTTTCTAATGATCGGGATGAAATCATAATGAATAATTTGTTTTGACATTCCAACTAGGTCAGGATAATGTTCATGCCAATTACATATATTTTGGTGACCATGACTCATATAATTGTCATGCATGAGTTTGATTTGTTCCTGATCTAGAATTCTTATGAGTGGATAGTCAATCTCTATATTTGATGAAAATGAATCTTCTATATTGGTGAATATATCATTGGTTCGAGGGAGTGAATTTAATAGTAGGTAAATGGGATACAACCTTGGAATATCTTGTGTAAATGGTTGGATTTTCTTGAATTCCATTATGTATTTTAATTTTTTAACCATGTCGGTGCTTTCTTAGAAGCATTAATTATGTGAGGTTGGATGTGAACAAAAGCCTTGAAAAACACCATTTTTCTGGGATGGGCTATAGTGATAATCTTGAGTGATCTATGGATTCCTCATATGGTAAAGGATTATGATTTACTAATGATAATGCATCATTCAGTGAAGCAGAGCCTCTTTAATGATGTCAACTAATAGTGGTTCAACTTCTCTGCTTTGGGTTTTCTTAGTACGCTCTTTCTGTATTATTTCATAGGGAAGAGTGTTTTCCCTATATTAAAATCATCCATGATTCACTATGGTTTCATCAGTTACACACCAAGAAAAATGTTTCAAATTTTCTTCTATTCTAGTAAATATTTATAACCAAAGATTGATGCCAGACCTGTGGTATTTTCATAGGCATTGTTAGTCCCATGTAAGAACACTATGGATAGACACTTTTACACTAGCCATTTTCATTTGATGTGACTATCATGAGGATCCCACAATGGGATTATTCAATGATCATCTCTTGACGTTTAATACTTTTTCCAATGTCTCACTTTTAAATATAGACTATGGACTACCTTGGGTTAGTTCCTTCAACTATATTTTAATGAGCCCGGTGTTATCCTATACATTTTTTTCTAGATAATTTAATGGGAATTGATTATTGTGGTATGGAACTAGGTTACACCCTTCTTCATGCCATGGAATGGAATATTAAATGGTCAAGAGATGGTTTGAATGGGTAACATCATTGAATTCCAGATATAGGATTCGGTGAATATACTCATTGTAAAAACAAAATTCTGCGGAGGAAGGCAGTGTGGTTCAGTTTAAGTTATGATTTCCTTAAAATCTGAGCCACATGATAATAGTCGTCTAATGTGGATTGAGTCACTTTCCTTATCATTTAATGATTACAGTCAAATTGAACTATATTAAATCATTTCGTTAGGTTATGGTGGGTGTGCTGTTAAGGTTTGTTGTCACTTCCAAGGATATCTTGCATGAACAGTTGATTGAGGTCGATGTGGATTCAGATGTTTCTTAATAGTGAGGATTCCACTCTGTAAAGGAACCTAAATATGTTCTCCAAGATAAGTAAAATATTCCAGGAGAATCATTATAAGGTTGATAGGAATGATATTTATGTAAATTACAATTATGGTGGTATCATGGATTAGAATTGGGACCTTTTTGGAGTTAAAACCTATAGTGGGGAGAACCATCATCTATATTCTTATTGAGAAAATTACATGATGGTTTTTTTAGATAAATATTCTCATGTAATTACTATTTTACCGTTTGAGTTCAAAAAATGATCATTGGAACGGGTTTTGAAAGCTTATGTAATGTATGATTATGTAGTGCTTTGAGGTGCCTTGGGATTTTGGAAATGAAACATAAAATTTTTTAAGATACTTCAAGAACCTTTTTGGTCATTCTATGACTTAATTATTTCATGAATGCATATCAAGGACACAAATTTATATCTTGGGAGGTTTTAATGAAACATGATTTTCACCAAGGTAGACTTTCAAAGGAATTTTATTTTTTACATTTATTCAATGGTCTATTCTTTGATAAAATATTTAGAACATAATCCTCATAGATAGAAAACCTCAATGTTTTGATTTAAGTATTGTTTAAATGATTGAGTGGCCCCTATAAAGACTAAATATGTTTTAGGAGTACCAGCCTTCAAAAAATATAGTTTAAAAAGGACATGAAAATGTACATGGTTTGTTTGAAACTATGAATCATAATAGTGAAAACCATACAACTGTAGTAGGTGGGAAGAAGTAAATTGGATGGAATTCACATTGATTCAAAAAAATGTGCATAGATCACATGGTTAGTGACAGATAGACAATAATATTTCACTATTCTTTATAATGTTTGTGGATGGATAAGAAAATTGTGCAGGAAAAATGTGCAAGGTTAGGGTTCATTTTTTGTGGGAGATACACAGTTTTTACATAGTTGGGCTAACCATGTGACCTAATTGTCAAACCAAATTTTAAGGTCCAATTTACCATTTTCACTTAATGAGGTTAAATCCTCATTTCCTTCATTATTATCCTCCATCAATCATAGATCCATTTTTCATGGGTTCTTCCTCCCTATTAATGGAACCATTACAACTAATTCTTCCTCTATTAGAATCGAGCACCATTGGTCAATATTGATTCTCCCATGTAATCTCATTGTTACACTAGAATCATTATTCTTTTAGTTTTCCCATGAACGATTTATCATGTTGTGGGATGATTTCCCTTTTTTTTGGTGGATTTTAATTTCATTATTTTTTTCAATACTAGGAGAAATAAGACCTCAGTCATATACGATTATAGAATCCAAATCATAATGTATTTTTTCTGTTTCTTTTTATAAAGTTTATTTAATTTTGTAAATATAATTGTTTCTCCACACACTAGATTTTTCCTCATGTTTTCAAAATTTTATTTTCTTCAATTGTAATTTTATTAATCAACCTGTATTTATCCCTTTGTTTCCTCTTTAGTAGTTTAAATTTGTCAACCTTGACCATGGAAACCCTTTGGGTGTTCTATATTGTTTCTACCCTTATTGGTTAATTATATAAATTCCCTAATTTCCATCTAAGAGTTCGACATTTATTTTAATTTGAATTTTTCCTAGTAATAAAAATCCCAATTGATAATTGAATGTCTTGTGTTATACATAAAACATTGTATTGCATAGACATGTTTTGTTGTTTCTTTATTTTTTTTATTTTACTGAATTTAGATGTGATTATTGAGTGTGATGAATAACTAGGATAAATGAATTGTTTGATGAAAAATGTTATGTTTTTATAATAAAATCTATCTGGTGAGGTTAGTATCTTGAAAATTACAAATTGATGAATAGTGATTAAATATATTCTTTTCTATATTGATTTGGTTTATTTAATATTCTTTTTTTATATATAGGGAATTATATTAGAATACCTTTTATGTTGTTCTGAAATAGATTTTCACTCATTATATATATATATACAAATGTTTAAATAATATGAGAACCTCATGTGGGAATGTCCCGACCTATAAATGAAAATTCCCATATAATAAATTGAGCAATTATTGAAGTAATATGATAAGTGAATCCTTCCACATTGTAATCTTTGTTTTCATGCTTGAAAAGATTAAATTTAATTCTTTTCACTGGAATGGAAAGCCAAGATAGAATTCCTTCCATGAATGTTTTTTATGTTTTTAATGATATTTCATGTTAATATTGGAAAAGATACATCCAGATTGATTTTATTGCCTAAATGAATTGATCATTTTAAACTAAAAGAATTTTATACGGTGGGAAGGAAAAACCATTTATTGAATTATTAAGAAAATTCATAATATGGATAGTAATAAATGGAATAAACTAGTTTATAGTGGGATTAGTAAATGTAAAGAATGAGAGAAATTTAATCATGGATATTAGTGTGAATATGAGTACACATTATATAGATGTTTTGTATTGATGGTAAGGGTTCTATTTTCCAAGGAGGTATCACACTCCCCTATTTAGTGTGTTGAGCATGATGTTTTACATGATGGATGAATAAGTACTATTCAAGTGTTGGAAATAAATAACACTCACTATATTGAGTGAAGTGCATGACATCTCCAAGTCATTATGAGATATAGGTCACGTACCCTTTTTCCTAATCATATGAGCTCATTCAAACATGTTATGGGTAACTGAGTTATACCCCAGTCCAACCATCACATTGTATTCCAGGTATATGGCCACTTACATCTGCACATACATGGTCCAAATTAGTTGATTAAATATATATGAAATATATATACTGTTACGTTAAATATAGTTACTATTCAAACCTATCTTTCCGGCCATGAGCCGATGCAGGTAGAGACACCTGCTGTGTTTCGGGAACCTGAGCGAGATGTTGTTTATATATTTTGTTCTATTAATTGATCATTATACCCCCACACTAACATAATTTATACACATAGAATGTATTTATCTGTAGACACCATTTGTGGAGACCTATTGAAATTATATCTCAAACATTGATCAGGGCCCCATTGTACTAGGGTGTCTATGCAGATCTCATGTTTGCAGGACCATCGATTATTGATTATGCAGTGATTCTTGTGCCTAGGAGTCAAAAGAATGGAACTAAGCTAGATATCATGATCCTCATGGAGTTCTCTATTGGGGAAATTTTTTTTATTTCCTTAATAATGTAAATCTTTAGACAATGTATATTTTTTTGTGTATATAATTTTAGTTATGTATCATTTTTTAGACATCCATTCAGTGTTGTATATTGGAATTGGACATCTCTTATTCAATTTATATTATTTATTCAGTGCTCTATCTTTCATATATTACTACATAAACTATTTTATGTAATTTATTATCTGATATACTAGTATGATAATTGGATCTTGATGGTATTGTCTCCCCTATATCACCTCCTTAGATCCTCAATGCTAGTCATAAGCCTCTGGCACACCAGGAAGCGTGCTTGAGGATAGGTGACCCACTGATCCTGCTATCATTTCTGTGGTCAGTCAATTTGGTATTTTGTAAATTATATAGTGATTTTATATAATTTGGAATAAATACATATATAAATTTTTTTATAATAGTGAATTGGAGAAATGTTGTCACTCATTAGGGATATCAGTACTTACTGGAGAATGATGGGTCATAGGGAAAACATATTTATTTTATGAAATGTGTTATATTAGTTTAAATTTTTTGTTTACATAGTGATGTTTGTGGTGTGATTTGGGAAGAGAATAATATTAAAATTTGGTTTATGATTAATGACATAATGAATTTATAAATGAGTTCAACTATTTTTTTGAATCTTATGAGCGCTCAAATTTAATGTAATTTAATAGATAATGATACATATAAGGTACCATTGGGTGGTGTTGGATGGTTTGGTCATAAAAATTATCTATTTTCTTGGAATATATAGCTATTATGTATTTATAATATTGAAGTGGGTTTTCATTACTAGGAGATTAATTACTGAGTACATGGATATAGCCACCCTTAATTTGGTTCATAATGATTCATGGTTTTATTGATAAAGGTATTAGGAAGAAATATCATGGATATTTTTCATGATAGTAGAAACATTACAGTTGGAGACTATATTATCAACACCATTTAGTTATGCTAGAGATTACTTTATATGGTACATTTATTTTTTGAGGATCATTTTTTTCTATATATTAAATTTTTATGCAATTTTACACATTTTATTACATTAAATCATTTATTAGATCCATTTTTTTCCAATTAATATGTTTTTATGGATCAATTATTTGAATATTTTTCTTATTTTTTACACATTTATCTCAATTGGGTAATTCAACAAATTTTAGTATTGTAAACCCATGATGATAGTTATGAACCATTGGAGTATTAAGTGTCAAATCAGTATATCACTCTCATTCTCGTCATCAATTTTGTGATGGATTGTTTCCAATATTGGACATTGGTGGAAGGAAATATATTTTTCATTATGTTGGTCCAATCATTACAATAGAATCATATGAGGTTTTGGTTTATAAAACTATGGAAATAATGTAGGAATCATTTTTTGTTTTTATATTATGATAGAGAACCCATCATAGTGTGTATTGGGAAATTCATGTCTACTATAGGAATTTGATAATTTTCTAATTAGATCATGTATATAGATCATGAAATAAATGGAAAATTTATGTTTGTACATTCATTAAATAGTTTCTAGGTAATGATCTATTTTCATTCTTGTTTCTGATAATAAGACCATTATATGAGACACAATTTGGAAATTCTGATGATATATTAAACAATTAACACATTTGGTTGTGCTACGAGGAAATAATGATTTCAAAATTATATATAATGTGTTATCATGTCATATAGAATATGTCAATATGAAATTTTGATTTTAGGAAGAACAAAGAAACACATATTGATGTGACACCCATTCTTAATCATGTGGATGATGGTGAATTTATCCATGGACCTCATTATATTATGGATAGACATACTACCTTAACAAAAATTGTGCCCAATACCCACATTGATACATCTCATGGTTGTTAGATATTGTGAGCTATGTTTGATGGTCAATTTTATGGAGATAATAAATCTCATGTCATATTAATTATAAATGTGGCCTCATTTTATTTTCTATTTCTTTTTTCCCTTTCTTGGAATTACAATGGAATCATTATTTTATTTTTAGAATCTCTTTCCTTTACGAGCATAGAATATTTATTATGGTAATAGTCCCCCTTTTCACCAAGTATTATGGATGTCGTCAATCCAACATTTTCAAGTATGATTGTTATTTATATATGATAATAATGATTTTAAATGAAGGCCAAGGTTATGAGTACTTGAGTTTATCTTATCAAATGAAGGGTCTACTTACAAAGTTCATGTCTCTCTTATAATTATAGTATATATTATTTAAAACCATCCCAGTAATATTTTCGGGTACATTGGTCATGGGGAAGATGAATCATTAACTTTTATCAATATGAAAATTAATATGTATAAACGGTTCTATAAATTCATCCTTAATATTTGGTCTTGCAATGGTTGAATTTTACACAACTAGGAGGTCGATATTTTTTTTCATCCTAGGAGATATTAATTGTTGTAGAGTTATGATCAGGGTTATGATATTAAATTATTATATATCAATATCATTGAAATTGTATCCCATAGAATTTAGAACCATTTAATGGGACACATTGTCATTTTATTTATTTTTGATGAGCACTATTGTAGATTCATTGAAGATGTTAAAAAATTTACCAAATAACATACTTTTAAAATATATGTCTCCTTGATGACTATTGTGCCATTTAAGGTCATGAAACCAAGACCAATGATACACATTTTATGGTCTTACAACTTGGATCATTGTTTCTTGTAGTTTAAAGCATTGTTATTATAACTAGTTAAGTGTAATTTAACGAAACTTAAGATGGACTAGAAAGGGAAAAGAACCAAGAAATAGTTTGTTTGGGACATATTGTTATGATTCTAATTATAAGTATTCATTTATTTTTGAGACATGTTATGAAGGGATGTAGTTGGAACATTGACTTAATTGGTGGAATGTTTCATTTATATCCCCATGATAGAAAAAATGTATTATGTCATCGATTAGAACCTGGTCTCAGTTTAAAATGTATTGGATCTCCATTTATACATATCAACACCTTATATATTATTATCTATATTTGGAAAGAATATGAGTCTAATAGTAGATATGACCCAATGAGTTTTGGTTGGGATCTGCAATAGATCGAAACCATGTATATATGTATAGATCATTGGTTGGTCATAAGTATGAGATTATCAATGAGATATTTTTTTGGGATTTCTCATTGTTAGAGGCCCAAGGTATCAATATAATGTTTATAAATGTATAGATATATAAGGATACCGTAATGGATTATATCTAGTAGTATTCCCCAATAGATATGATTCAGTATTATAATCACTTCGGATAAAGGGTGTTGGAAGTGTATTTTGGTATGTTTTATTATCATAATTCAGATAATTCAGTGAATGAGGTGTTCTTTATAGAATTTTATAGTAGATAGATATTTGGATATGTGTCTGACACATCGTATAAGACCAGAGTGAAGGGGAACTATGTTTTATGATCCAATAAAATTACATCATAGTTTAGTGGAATGGGTCGATTTGTACCTTGTAAGGTGTATTATTAATGGATTTAATAAAGAATAACTAGGATCTAAATGGAGGATATTATGGGGAAAAAATAATTCAAAATTATGATATAAAGAAAATGGATATCCAGGTGGTTAAAATTTGAGAATATGATGAATCCATTTAAAGGTATACTATAAATTGAAACCATATGGTAGAAAATGTACCTATATATCATTATTTAGTATTATATAGGAAAATTTAGAAAATGATAATTGACTTTTTTTGGGGATGAGGTTGGCTATGTGGTTTTATAATGACCATAATCATTAATGGAAACAAATACCCTAAAATTTAATCCATTTTCCATTTGACTATATTAAGAAATTATCTAATTTGGAATCTTGGAAGGAATGGGAATGGATTTCATTCACATATATATTTCATGACCGTTTCCAATACTATTATAGTCAATATTTTATCTCTGAGGGCCCGTATATATTCCAATGAATATAAGATCATGGTAAACCATCTGTAATAATTTGAAGAGCCTATTTACTCAATATAGATTATTCAACATAATAACTAGAAATATGTGGTGTTCATGTTATTTGGTTGACATAGTGTATGGTTGTTTGGAGAATTAGTAACCTTATTAATCTAAGCATGATGAACTTGTAACGTTGTTTTTGTCTACCCCCTATGAATAATAATTAATATTTTCAATGGATTTGTGGAATTATTCCTTGATGAACTCTAGGAACCATAAAACACATCCCCTTATAATTAAATTTTATTAGAATGAATAGGATAAAATCATGGGGTAGAAATAAATTATACACTGACTAGGATATGAATACATGCTTAGCTTGATTTAATGGTCACATGATGTGATGAAAGAATGAATTTTTTAACTATCTAGTGTGCATATTTACACATTGTTTGAAACATGGTCTATGATGTGGGATAAGTTCATTACATCTATTTATGAGCAGAATACCTCATCAACACACACATGAATACATGGAGAATCATATAGATGATGATCCTTATTTTCCCAATGTCATACAATGCTCCCTATAATGCCTCAGAATCACTACCATTCAGAATTTTTAATTGGTGACTAAAAGTGGGGTAGGGTCTAGGTGACCTATAACGGATATCGATCTTGTAATTCCTACTAATAGTGAGATAGGAGTAGTTTTTTGGACATGGTTTCCTATTGTAATTCCTCTAGGAGTGTGAGATTAGGATCCATGTTCTTGGGTCTAAAATGTGTACACAATGAGTTGGATGTTTTAATTTTCTTGTAGAAATTTTCTCCTAATTATTCTTATTCTTTTCATAAAGCCTTCATACTCACATCTTTTTTTATATCTTCCATTTTTTATATTTTTTCTGTCCATTTTGTAAAATTATTTATAGAAAATGTATATGTACTCATATAGTTTTCCTGACATAAAATCTAATTCTTGCATCAATCAACTAATCCATAACATTTAATAATGTCAAGACAACAAATTTATACCACATCCATAAACAATTTACGATCATGATGGTGAATAATTATATGTTTACTATATCAATCGTATTTCCTCTACCCTACCATGAACTACTATTATATTTTTTTTCTAAAGAAGGATGATAACTAGGTAGAATCATAGTTTACCCACTACATGAACCTAGATATTGTTAAAATATCATTAATGTAGATATAAATTATAGATGATTGATTTTATCTATATTACATCATATTTTATTCAAAGGAAGACATAGAAAATCAAAATTATGATCTAGGGCCTCAAACGCACTACTATAAATCCATTTAGCACTTCAGAATAATTGATAAACTATAAAGACGTAATTATTAAATGATTTTTGGTCTCAAGTGTATGGAAAAAGACTAAATTTACATGGAAATATTATTTATGACGTAGAAACATTGACATAAAATATTGTTTGAAAATAGAGACATTATATTATGTTATCTTGATATCACGAATTTATGTATCAAACAAATTTAACATATCATTCTTGATATGTAAAAGCATAAGGGTCCTCAAAGTAAAACGTTGAATCTATCATAGATAGAAGTAGGAATGAGCATTAGGTATATATTAGATTTTCAAGAGAAAAATTCCTTAAGTCCATGTATGAAGATATTACTCCCCCCAATTTTACCTAGGAAGACAACTTTGGAACATTCCCATTTTCCCATCCATTATTAAATTATACTACAATGCATTTGTATAAGGAGCCCCATCTATAGAAAAACATTACTTTTGATAAATGTATTGATATATATATATCATAAAAAAATAATTTAAAAACCACACAACATCCCATGGTTTTCATATAATGAAAATAGGGGAATTATAGGATATTGGTTTCATGAGCTATAATGTGTTAAAAATTAGTAATTGGGTTATAGGGTAAAAAAATAAAAATCCCTACATTGATCCTTTTGTATTAATTTCAAAAAGGTTCCATATAAACATGAACCCAAATCAAAACTCACACATAGGGGTAGCTTAAATTTTATGTAATATGGTAGGTAAATTAGTGGATGGGAATATTAATGGTTTAGAAGTGAATGTTCTGGTTAGGATTCACCAGTGCCTATTGTATATATTTGAATATGTCTTAATTCTACATCATAAGACCATTTAATGGTTTATGGGTTGTATAAAATCACATTTTAGGATGTATGAACACTGCAAAATGGTTAGGATCCATTTTATTCTTTATGAATTTCATATTTTTATTTCCCTAAATTCATATCCTTTTATTAAAATGGAATTATAGTCAAAACATTTATGATAAATTTATAATAATACTTCTTTTCCTATGGGTATGTATCAATAGGGACCTTTGAGGATGATGTTTATATGTGGTATGATTAAAACTTATGTATATTGGATTATAGGGATGAAAATAATAATATAAAATAAAAAAAATCCTTAATATAAATCATTTTATGAGGTTACATGACCTATCAAAAAATTATATCACAACCCCATGAATGAAATATTTAGTGTTATGGAGGACTTGATACATAGACAACTTATTCCACTAATCTTATGTACATTCCTCCATACATAATCCACATTAAACCATTCCTATAAATTTTATAGGCTATAATTATTGTTATAACATGTGTAATTAATAAATAAGAATGTGGTGATCTCATACTCCTAGTAAGGTAATACTTATAATCAGGTCATCATGGGTTAAATCATATTTACAATGGAAAATATGATAATGAGAGAAATTTCTTACTAAAAAATAGGGAATCCATGACATTTTCCATGAGTTATGATATAAGAATATATAAGTGAAAACATATTCTGTGGAAAAATAATCTAGAACCAATATATTATAAACTTGAGACCTATTTTACAATCATTGGAATATGGAATGAAAATTTTAAATGACATATAAAAAATAATAAGTCATTGAAAAATGTAAGAATAAAGTTATTATTGGAATATCCAATATGTCACTCAAATTTATTTTGATGATATATATGAATACCCACCCATTAGATTGTGTACATAACAAATAGGTCCCACACTATTACATCTCCTGAAATATAAAATATTAACTAATTCAATGTAGGGTATCATAGGACCTTGGCTATCCTTTATCCATACATATGAGTGACACATGATAATAATTAACTAGTCACATCATAAATAACCAATAGAAAGAAATTGGGGTTCATAACAATTTGATCTTAAAAGAATTCACATTTTATAGAATAGATAACCTTGGAAGGAAAAATGGTTTTAAAAAAATTCCCAAATGGTAATAGAAAAATTATCCATAACAATGTAAATGGTTGATACCAAAAATTAAATCAACCCAAAAGAGTAATTAAGAATAAAATCTGTGTTTTATTCATCTAAAATTACATCGATTGAAATAAATCCTTTTAATATAATGAGTAAAATATTATTGAAACCATTGAAATGTTTTTATAAAATGTTTATAAAATTTTCATCAGAGAAGAAATTTCATATCTCATTCCAAATTCAATTTCCAAAAGTTTATGTGAAATGATTGGGTTAAATTTTCAATAAAAAAAATTTCCAATAAATGTTACATGATTCTATATAAATAGTATCAAAACAAATTTGGGGTGTAAGATAAAATATATTATTGTAAAATAATGAAAAAATAAATTTAATATATTTAAAAATATTTTTTGGTCAACCCACATCATAAACATACAAAAAACATTTCATAAGATTGAAATAGAAAATATATTAGTCACCACGGAAAATAAATAATTTTTTATCCAAGTAAAAATGAGAATAATGACCGGATAATAAAATACGGATTAGGAGAGGAAACCATCGTTAAAGTGGATGAGAATTATTCCCAAAAAATGAAGTATTTTTTTGAATAAAATATGTCAGGGTAAATATATTAAATAAAAATTTCCATTTATATCAACATTGTAAAAAATTATAGTATCATAATTGAATAAAATAAATTTACATTCTAAAACCATTTTAAAAAGGATTCATTATCACTCAATAAATGATGTTGAGTCACGAACAACCCTTACCTTGTATTCATGTTTAATGGAATTTGCACTGAAAACCTATATAAAAAATAATTATCTTAATAATATATTTTATAACATTATAAATATTCATAAATATTTATAAAATTCATTTATAATAATTTTAAATGTGTTTTTTAAGTAGATAATATCAATTATGAATATCAGGTGCCGGTAGTTTTGATGGTTCTGAACTAATTACTTAAAAACATTGTCCGTATTCATTAATATATGAAAGTTCATAATTTATGTCAATCTATCACAAAAAATTTTTATTTATATTTATTTATAAATATTTATTTTTATTCAATGTGAGATTTCTTTATGATCCTTGAATTGGAAATTGGTGATGAGCTTATTTCGATGATTTTTACCAAAAAAGGGATGTTTTCTTACCGAATGAGATAAGTTTTAAAATTAATATAATATAAAAAAGGATATAATTCTTTTAATATTAATATAATTTGTTATATTTTATTATTTTATTTTATAAATCCATAATATTGAATGGTAACATTGTTCGAGAATATGTCTAGATTGTCACAATCATGACAATACCAGTATTATCCGATTATTGTTATTATTATATTTATATGGAAATAAAAATAGTTGATGAGGAAAAGCAACCACTCACATTGAGAAATTAGATTTTACATTCCACGAATCCATTGAAATAGATATATTAAAAGAATATATTATTATTAGAGGCTCAATGAAAATGAATAAGTTATATGGTAATTATTATTTTTATATTCCCAGGTGGGAATATAAATATTTGTCTGTTCGTAATGGGGTGTATAGTGACCCCTTTCAAATATTTTGAAAATGAAAATTTAGTAAATAATTCAATTAATAAAATTAAGGAACATTTTTTCATTTTACAAGTCTCAAAAATGTGAAATAATATATTTCAAGATGAGATAATTTTGATAATATATCAACTTTTAAATTATAATCATGTTAAGGACATGTATTAAGAAATTTTTAAATTGATATTTTTATTTTACTATTTTACATTTTAACCCAGAAACTATTTTTCCATAATGAATTTAGTTTTGTTACCTGAATAATATATAAATAATTTCATAAATTCTACCTACATATTCTAAATATTAAATCAATTTTTTCATATGAAATTTATATGTGTGTTACAAATACAATTTAATATTAGCACATGTAATTCATAAAATCTATTTTTTTATGTTAAACATTTTAATTTTATGGTAAAATTACCCATTTTATTGAATCTCATGAAATAAATAGGTATTGTAAAAAAAATATTTGACTTTCAAAGCTATATAAATAGAAATTTTACAGAAAATATTATTCGATTAGAGGAAAATATGGAAATAGTTTTTATTGGAAAACATTACTTTAGTTCCAAAACTATTAAGCATAGGTTTTATTCAATAATAATGTTATTACAAAAATATATCTTTACTCCTTATACACATATCTTTTACAATTAATGTTTTATAAACTTCTAATAATTTCTTGTATAATGATAAATATATATTTTGTAAAAATTATATGTTCACTATTCACCTAAAATTTTATTTTTTAAAAAAATCACCCAAAAATCAATTTAGATGTTTTATTTATTTTATAATTTTAAAAATAATTAAATATGATAAAATTGAAATTATAATTTTTTTTTTAATTTTATATTAAAACACAGTATATAGTAGAAACTAATTTTATTAAGCCATATTCCCTTTTAAAATATTAATTTTTCTTAATCCTACTATTTCATGATATTCTAATTTAATATATTATTTTTATTTACTATTGGTTTTATTATTATTTATTATTAATAATTATATTAATATAATAAATCAAAAATCTTAATAGTAGTGTTTTGGATATTAATAAACTATTAAAAACAACATTTAATTAAAGGGAGAGTATATGTGGATAAGCATAGGTCATTACATTCTACCCAATATTAAAAGTATTTTATTAATAAAATTTTCTTAATGTAATCGAATATAGTGAAGATAATTTTCACCCATTATCTCCTCAGGTCCCCACATGACCTCTCAAAACATAGGATTCATTGATAGAACTTCAACCACATGGGTGTTCTTGTTCCACATTATACTATATATTTTTTCTAAAATTTCAAGAGGTAATTTGTAATATGAAATATCATGTTCTAGTTGAAATGTTTTAATGTTTAGTACATATGAAGGGTATGGTATGAACATTTAAAAACATATACTTAAACACATCATGTACTTTTGAGAGATATATTGGGATTACAATGTTATATTTTATATCCCATACATGATCAATGATCGTTAAGGAACAATATACCTAGGTCTCAACATATCTTTCATCCCAAATCTCATGAAACCCTTCTAAGGAGATATCCATAGGTACACCATTTCACCAAACTGTTACTCCATAGATCATTTGGGATTACGAACATAAATATTATATTTACATTCTAAATCATTCATATACTGAGTAATGTGTTAAAACATCAACATTATTTCGAAGATAATGTCAGGTCCTATCAATATACTCTCTTAAGCTTCATATCTGCATTTTGGAGTCCAGTACCAGTTATGGTAAAGATCCTCTTATTGTTTCTTCTAATTATATAATGGAATATATTATTATAATATAACACTAAAATAGGAATTTAATTATACCAAGATAATTGGAAATATATAGAACACTATCTCAACAAATAATAATGAGTTTGAATGGTTTTAATAGGGTTTCCTTCTGTATAATGGTGATAATTAATGGTAAAACATAACTCAATCCCAAACACTAGCAGAATAATTTTACAGAACCTCACAGTAAACCTCATATGTTGATCATATACAAAACATATATGTACTATATAAAGCCTTAAAACCTCCATTATTTCTATGATATTGATTTTTGAATTGTGAAATCATATTTTGGGAAGTTAAATGCACTGAATTTGTAAGTTGATCAACTAAAACCCAAATGGAATTATGTACATTTGATTTTCTATAGGGACATATGATGAGATTCATGTGTTGTTTTTCATATTTTAGTACTATTATGGGTAATAGTTTCATCATACCCTTATAATTTTTTCATTTATTCTTAACTTGATGACTTACCAAGAATCAAGATATGTATTCTATAATCTACCCCATTACGTTCCCCAACTAATTGTTTCATTATAGAAATCTATACATCATTTTTCTTACAATATAAATAGAAATTGATGATATATTATAGTAATCCAAAAGTTCCATTGTCTGTTCTAGTGTTAATTCTACACTTGTCAAGGTGAAAAACTATATAACATCATTTTTACCAAATATGAACTTGCAAATACTCTATAATTTTTCAGTATCTTCACATCATTCTTCTGGGATTATTTTATCACCTTGTGAATGGAGTTTTTATTAGTTATGTATAAAAATATTATTTATCACCTTCCCTAACCACTTCGTGATTCATATATTGATAATCCATGAAGATATGGTATTTTCACCCGTCATTGTATATAGGGTAGTATGATATTTTCAATTTAAAGCATGAAAATCATTATTTTGCTTCCCCATGTGGTAATGTATTGAGATATGATAATCTTATATCAATTTCAACCATCTCCATTATCATATATTAAAATACTTCTATGTGAATATATATTTTAACATTTTTGTTCAATATATATATGAAACTTTTTATATATAGGTAATTCCAACAAATCATTAAATTAAAGGAAGCTAATAGAAGCTCCAAATCATGTTTTATGTAATTTTTCTCATGAGTATTTAATTACATCATGGAATACACAATAAACATATAATTTTTTAATAGAATTCCTTCTGTCGACATTAAATAATTATCATTGTATATTACAAACCCTTCCCATTTTTGTGTAATGTATGAACATGTGAATTTATCTAAAAATTATTTATTTCCCTGAAAACATATTCTTATTTTGTTATCCAAAGGAACTTAACTCGCCTCCTAGTAAACATGATAATGAGACGTTATGGTAGTGAATAACATATCACAATACATCAATAGTACAAAGATGGCCTATGAAAACTATGGATATTAGTTATATGGTTGGTTCACACAAATTATTGATTACTTAAATCTGGTATGAATTCAAAAATATAACCCAATTGAGATTAAATGTCCTTGGAATTATTATTTGTTTTATTGGAATTGAATATTTCTATACTGGAAATATATTTTATCATTTCTTATAGTATTCAAATGTATCGAAATTTTATTATTAACATACATTATCTTTACATTTTTAATAATATCATCTATATAGACATTCAAAATTTTGTCAATGTTTTCTCAAATTATTATATTCATTTGATCCATGAATATTGTGGGGGTATTTTTTATTCCAAATGGAAACACTATAAATTCATAGTATATATACCTTGTAAAAATTGATTCCTTAGAAATGTACACCCTTTTAAAACATATCTAATGACATCTTGATAAAATTTAAATCATTGAAATGTACTGAGGTCCCAAGAGTAGATAAAAAATATCATCAATACAGGGAATAAGAATCCAATTATTAACCACTGCTGTTTTATTCTCACAATAATAAATTAAAAGAATAATTATTCTATTATTCTTACAGAATTGTTAGGATTGTGAACCCAATGAAGAATCCCAATGAAATATTATACTCACATCTATATCCCCCTTCAGTGAAATTTTTTATTCCTATAATTTAATGGGATACATTATATATATAATCATTGAGATCTATGTTGATCGATGTATGAGTTTAATTGAAATATCATCCTCATGATTTCTTTTGGGAAGGCCTTGTAGTAAATTTCATGATACTCCCATATACTACAAAAAATAGGCATGATATTAATTCTATATTCCTAAAAATTATTTGTTTCATGATTCCCCCATTGTTGTTTATCATAACCCATATTATTGAATTTTCTTCCATAGGGAGTCCATTTTCATTCTTACATTGATATTGGAAAGTATGATGATTCCTCATATGTATTGAGTTTTTATTATCCTAACTATTGATATGTTATTTTTGTAATTAAATAAAATTAATTCCAAATATTATATCAAAATATCCCATGATAAGGATATCTAGATTAACATGAAGTATATTCTCACAAAATTATCTTCATAAGTGTTGTATATTTTATATGAGATCATTTATGCCACTATATGTTTTGATAGATAGTTTAATATGAAATTTCATATTTCATTATGAAAAACTAATATATATAATTAAAGATTTTAATGATGATCCAAAATAAAATAATTCATTAACCACTCTATAGTAGAGAATGGGTGTACCATAGAGCACATAATTTACCTGACACATATGTGCTAGTGATAATATACATTATTCCTTGCACCCCTATTTTAGGAGGTTACTATAACCCATTCTCTTTTTATCATGGGTGTTAGGGAATGGATTCAAAAAATTCCAAAAATCATTGAATTTGAATAATTACAATGTAGGAACTATATGGGTTGGGATTTTTTCCTCAATCTCATAAACATGACACTTCACCACTTAAAACTGTTATTAGATTTATGCTCAATCTTACCACACTATGAACACTTCTTTGTTCCTTATAATAAATTACCCAAGTCATTCCTCCAAAATAAAATTACATTTAGGTAGTATAAATTTCATTCAACATGTCTATGTTTCATGAGATATTCCATGATACTCTAATTTTATTTTTTTCTTCAATTGAATAATGTTTACCACTAGTTTCTATCGATAATTTTATGGAATATAAAAAAAATCTCTTCACAACATCCAAAGTCTCTTATCATTAATACTTTTCAAAGGCATTCCCTTATAATACTAAACAAATACCGTATTTTATTTTTAGGAACCTATATAAATAAAAATGTATAGTTTTCATGACTGGAGAAGTTTTCATCATATGCAAAAAAGAATTTAAATTCCTTCTACTTCAACTGAAGGAATTATCTCTCTGTTTTTCATGATGCTTTTAGAGAAACTATTTATTGATGAATTCCAATTTATAATAATATTATTTTATGGAATCAAATTATTACATTGTACTATTGTTCTTGATTACATTCAATAATTTTTATTATTAAAAATTTAAATAATATACAAAAAAATATAAATATATATTTTAAATCTCTAAAGAATATAAAACCCCTTTTTCTACCACATTTATCCATTTCTTATTAATTAATGGTTCATTAGACCCACTGACACTTGATGTTTGCTGGCTAAAAAATAACCGGAAAAAAACATATTTCATTAATATTTATTTAAGAAGATCCTCATGGTTTGAATTATAGTTTATAAATTGGGATAACATTTTAATAACGGTTTTTATGCCATTTACCATCCAATTAAGTAAATTTTTCTGAAAAATTACCACATTTTATATATCACCCATTAGTTACTCGGAACCCCCAGTTATAACTCTTACTCTTATAGAAATGGATAGTTATAAATGATAAAAAATTAAATTAAAATGACAAAAACTATGATCCCACAATAAATAACACTTAAAATTCATACATAACCTAACAGAAGAATATCATGATTTTAATCCATGTTATCAATGGTCATCACCATACATATTTCTATAATTAGTATTCTTATGTATTAAAATTATTCGAAATAGTTCATAAAGAAAATATGTATTAACTAAATATTAACCACCCAGGATTATCAAAATAGGTGTGTATTTATGCCTCTTTTTAGGAAACTAGGTGATTTTTGATTTAATACCCTATACACCCTTGTATGGTATATTAATCCTAGATACATTTATTTCAAAGCCCTAATCCACACATAGTGTCCATCAAGAATAAAATTACACGGAAAACCAAAAAATATAAATATTACCAAAACTCTATCTTGGAATCATATACTTATACATATACATTAGACATACTACATGGTCTTTAACTAATTTTCTCTCATTCGAGTGCACATTATTACAAAACTAATCAACAAAAATAACAAAAACATTATATGATTCCAACTATAACATCCAAATATGAAAATGTAATTATATGAAATAATTATTAATAGAGAAACATTACACATCACATAATAATTTTATTATGTATAGAGAAGAAGGTTTATCGTCTTTTAGGACTACAAACACAATGAACATATTCCACTAAACTTGTTAAAGATCACCCAAAGTTATATCACACATGACCCTATTTTAAAATTTTCAAAAAATATACTCAACTTCATAATATCAAGAATTTAATCACAATAAATGGTTGATAAAGAATTCTTATTAACAAAAAACTTATCAACATGTTATTAGTTTTTAGATATTAATCATATGAAAACAAAATTAAAAGAGTATAAATTTTTTATAAAAAAAGGAATCCATCAGATTTTTTCCATGATTTAGGATATAAGAAAAAATAAGGTAAAACATATACCAGGTAAATATTAACATCATCAAGGGGTCCTAATTATACGAATATGGCATGAAACTGTAACATGACATTTAGAAATATAAAAATAAAGATTCATTGATACAAACATAATAATAAAGTATCATCATTGTTTGATAATATATAAGAAGAGCCACTATATACGTTTTGAGAATATCATTGATGTTTTAATATTAATTTTTTATTATATCCCTAAAGGATCTCTCTATATTCTCTAATAATACATTAAAAATTAACCAATGTATTATAGGGTCATGTTGAACCACACAGATCATTCGTCCATATTTATGACTTCAACCTGATTATAATTCACATATAACATTTACAAAACTCCCATGGAAATAAAATACCTTATATAAAAATTTTAAATTAAGAGAAGTAACATGTTATAATACAAATTACCCATGGAAATAAAAAATTATTTCATAACATTTACAATTGTTATCAGTAAAATAGATATGAAGAATAAAAAAAATTGATGCCTATAATTTAATGAACCAAAAATATTATTTAATAATAAAATTTTTTGGTTGATTAATGAAATATAATTTCTAATAAAATAAATCCTTTTAATATAATGATGAAAAATTTAGTGAAACAATATAATATATTTTTGATTTTTTTAAAAATTTTCTTAAAAGAACAATTTTCAAATATCATTCAAAAGTAGATTTGGAAAATTTGAAATGAAAAATTTGGATTAAATTTACATTTTAATGTTTTTTTAATAAAAGTTACTTAGAATGATATAATGTCAATCCAATGTACGTTAAAGTGGAAGGAAAAATATTTTTGAATGAATGGATAGATAATACTATTAATACTTTGAAACTCCGTTCTAAAAACACAAATCGTAAAAATAAGAACCAATGAATATTTTTGAAATACAGTAAGGAAGATATGATTGTCAAATATTTTAACATATAATTAGGTTTCCACATAAAAATTATTTCATTGGTGTGAAATGAAATAATGGATAAAGGGGAACACTATATTTAATGTTGATAACAATTGTTCTAAAAATGATATACTTCTGAGAAATAAATAAATAGAGGTAAATATTTTGATTACAACAGTAAATATAAATATATATAGGATACATTATTCTGAGATTATACGATAGTAGAAATAAAAATATTAAAACCATAAAAAATGGAATCATTTTGATTCAAGAAAAGATGTTGAGACAATAAAAACGTGTACCTTGTATTACCTCTTACTCAATCATGAACTATTGACATAATAAACATAAATATCTTAATAAACTCTTTAATATCAATATTATTTTCTACGAACCAATTATATAACTCATTTATAATTATTCAATATATGTAATTATACAGTAATTATCTATTTTCAATATCGATGGTAAGTTGTTTTGATCATTATTAACATATTTCACAATATAATAATTTTATTAATTATTCCCAAAAAATTAATAATTTGCAATAATTTATGGAACTATAATTTATACCTTATATTTATTTATAAATTAATAATTTATTTGTAATTTTTTTTTAATGATCCTTGAATATGAAAATGGTGAAGGGTATATTTTACATATTTTTATCAAACAAGATATTGTATTTTGCTGAGTGAATTAAATTTTTTTATTACTATTCATGAAAGAGAAGAAAATATATATTTAAATAAATATATCATATATTATAATTATTTAATTTATCATCAAAAATATTATAATATTTTTTATCATTTTCTGAGTAGGTGGTTAAACTAACCCAAACATGAACATAACATAATTAATGGAGGATTGTGATTATAAAATTAGATTAATTTTGTATAGAATCATTATTTAAAAATAATAATGATATTATTTATATAATTTTAATGTATATAGAAATATTTAAATGTTGTTTATTAAATAACAAATAAATTAGATAGGAATCAAGATACATTACTCCATGGATGAGGTAATCTCCACAATGCTCTACTAACATTTTTATTTCCCAAAGAATGTGGGGGATTGATGGTTGATTATAATTATCATATTCATGTTCTAAAAAATATTTCACATTTAGTCTTTATAATTCTCTTTCAATATTCAAATATTTTAAGAGGTGAATTTGTTAAAAATAGAATTCATCAATTTGTGGTTGTGGTAGTCCACCCAACACACAAATGAAAGTTTCCTTTTTCTTTGTAAAAAGGTAAAGGTGGTCAATAGTTATTGCCTTAGAATAATAAAATAAATTATAAAATTATGGAATCCATTATATTTTAATTATAAAATTATATTGGGAAAACAAGAAATACTAAATGAAGTCTATGTGATGTCAATTTTCACTGTAATAAATTAGGATTTCCGATGGAAGACACCTTAAAAATGGATATCATAACAGAATATCATATTAGTGGAGTCTTATGTAAAATAAACCAATAATATTTTAAGTATAATGTAAATAATTTCATTTTGAAATGGAAATAATTTATTGTTTTTGAATTGGTGGTGACAAGAATCTTTTCTATGTGGTGATAAGGAAATTATAAGAAATATATTAAATTAATATAAAGATGGAAAAATATTCACATGTCATATGAAACCAAATATATATTATAGTGGATTTTAGGGTGGTATAAAATAAAAAATATCCCATAAACCATATTAAATTTATTTTATATCTTGTCCCTATCCCTTTACCCATTAATTTATAGATTTTATTATTTAGAATTTTCCAATAGATATAGGTTTTTATATAATGAATTTAATTCAATCACTAAAAATAAAATTGAACTCTTTACATAATAAGGTAACAATAATTAAAAATAAAACAAAGATTATCATATAATATTTATATGTGTAAGAAAATTAAATTCTGACGTTATCACATGTAGTATATTGAAACACAGTTATGTAATGTGTTATAATATAAACAAATTTATTGTATGGTAAAATTAACCAGAATATTTATTTTAATGATATTAATTAGTTTAATAAAATATATAATTTATTTATATTTAATGAAAAATGAAAATAATATTTTATTGAAATATTATTTGATTAAATGAATAGACCAAAAATATATTTTATTGTAAAATATAACATATGTTCCAAAATTGTTTAACATGGGTTTTCTAAAATAATACAGTTAACTAATGTATATATATATTACTCCAAAAAAATATTTAGTGGATTAATTGTTTTAATATACTATATATTAATTTTATAATTATAAATTTTCAATTTTTTTAAAGAACATCATTTTCTATATTTACATAAACATCGACTATTTCTGATAAAATAGAATAATTTGTTAAAATATTATATTATTATACTATGTAAGAAATTATGTTCATTTTTTCAAGTTCAAAATCAAAATTATAGAAATTTAACTTTTAAATGAATGTATAATATATAAAGCTAAAATGAATTTCCTTAAAAACCTATGTATAAATTTATTTATTCTTAATACTAATTTGTATTAACTATTAATTTATTGAAATATTTTTATTTAATAGATACTTTTTATTATTATTATATGTAAATAAAATTAATCTATTATTTCATGGCTCAGTTTAGTTCAGTATAGAATGTAAAACAAGCTACCAAACATTGTGTTTATTAAAATAAGCATTATAAAATGTAAAATAATCGTGTTATAGTTTTTCGTTTTCAGATTTAGTGGAAATGATATTATATAAAATCATATTTATATTATAGGATTTTGAAAATTAAAATTAAAATAATGAAGTTTTTCAAAACACCAAAATAAATAAATACAAGATCTACATCCTCTAGTGCCATGAAAATCATTGGCAGTGAGGGCCTAGGAGACCACTCATGCTAAAATATAACTACCATATTCAAATTACATAACCTAGTTAAATAATGGTCATACACAATAATGGATTCCTTTATATCTCAATACAATTCATTTGACAGAAGGTTCAAATTTTGATTGATGACCAAACTACTAAGAATAGGAATCATGGCTCTTGGAAGCCCTATAACAATGGAACTAGAGCTAATGTATTTGAACATTAAAATAATACACACTTACAGGCATCCCAAAATATGGTTATTAAAAAACATTCTGATAATCTAATGTGAAGTAGTCAAGCCAGAGGTGGTTAGATTATGCTTAGAAAATAAGTCATAGTCTATGAAAATTTATAAATAGAAATTTGAACAAAAATACCTATTAGACTACAACATTCTTCCAAAATTACATTCTTATGGAAGTATTCCATTTCTAGAGAGTTGGATTATTAATAAAAAACATTCAGTTTTCATTTCACTCCATGGGATCATAATAATCCTGTAGATAGGAATCATGAAATATATAGAAAATATTAGACTAAAAAATCATCCACCATTGAAACTCTCTGACCCCAGATGCCCAGAGTCGGTGCATTGTTATATATCAATAGCATGATCAAAACTGTCAAGTCTCGAATGACCAATTAGTTTAGTAGCCATGGAATTACTAGATACATTCATATGGTATACATGACATTATAAAATGGAAAACTACAACAAAACTATTTACAGAGAAAACACTGAGATCCCATAGACTATCCCAACAGGTCAGTCATAATATTCTTTTTTCACATCCTGTAAATAATTAAACATTGAAAGTGGTGAGCTTAGATGCTCAGTACGAATAACAATATAGCGGAATCATTCATAAATAAGTATTATTATTTATGGAAGTGTATAATACTAAAAACAAAATCATTTTAAACTTGAACTTCAGCATAATATGGAAAAGATAAAAATCAAATAATTCCATTTAGATACTCACATGGATATTATACAAATTGAATAATCACATGCAATATCAATATCCACTTTCATAATGATGGAAGGAATAATGCTAGACTGCATATCCACGTTGTCAAGTCCTTATGCCAATTCTAAAAATAAATTTTTTTCAAGGCCTTGTGCTAAGACACTAGTTTGTTTAATGAGACATCTCGATGCATCTAAGAGAAATAGCGGGCTCCACCTGTCACTTACTATGTCCAATGCATTCATTATATTAATAGTTTGAAACAGAACATAAACATTCATATTAAAACTAGCATACCAAATTTCAATACTTTATCCACAAACCATGAATGGTATAAAAATAGCACATCCATAGTAAAAAAAACTCATTCAATAAAATATAGAAGACTGTATTATAATAGGTAATCCTCAATCAAGAATAATGAAGGATATTGGCAAACATGAATATAATCATCAAAACAATTTTACAGAAATATCCCCCTTTTTCTTGAAATCATATAAAAGTCACACTATATTTCAAGAAGCCAAGTAAAAATATATTTTTGAATTAATGTGTCACATACCACGTTGAAACATTTAAAACGAATTTTAATTTTAGAACATTAATGTTCATATATATAAATGCTTAAAATCATTTTTAAAACATGGACATTAATGTGAAATATTAAGAAGAATAAATCTTGAAAACATTTAAAAATGATATTTTATTTAGAGTTCCTAACAAAAAGAGAGACACCTGAATAAAAATAATTAAGGTAATCAGAACATTATAACTTCATGGAAATAAAGGGATTCATGATATACTATGTCAATGTATATTATATACACAATATAAAAGTAAATTTATGTATAAAAACAAAGAAGTCTCAATTGAACTTAAATTGAGATGAAAAATTCTATAAAGACGGTATCCTTAGGATAAGGATAAATCAACGACATAATTATGTGTGACAAATATAAATACATTCAACATGACTGGATATTCAGTGTAAATCAATCAATGGACTTTCACACATATTCTTTTAAAAACAACACCAATGAATTGGATGTTTAACTCATTAAATAGAGAGTGAGTTAAAATTACTCTTATAAAGTTCATATCGATGACTTGAGAATTTATCAATGGAGTGATTATGTGTATCAAATGTATATCCATAGAAATGGTATTGAAATTACTACATAAATAATTAATAGTGATTCCACACACAATCATGTAGTTAAATAATCAATAAAGTCTGCCTAAAGCCTAATGAGTGGAACATATGGAAGATACACCACATGAAAGAAGGATAATAAAATGATTATGTAAATACCCATAAATTAAATTATAATACAGAGAAAATACAATCATGGGTAGAACATACACCACACAAAAAGTAGGAGTGGTAAATATAGCATGAATCTCATAAGAATAAAAGTGAGATGAAAACCCCTTTGTTTTAATCTATCAAGTCGTATGAAAAAAATTTAATAACCACCAAATGAATCACAGAATACCATGAATATAAAGATAATAATGAAAATATATATCAAATGGAATTACAGAATACACCACATGAAATAAATTAGTGGAAAACAATGAAAATCTCATGGAATTAAAAGTGAGATAAGAAGCCCCTAACATTGTTATGTTCCTTGGTCGAGGGTAGTTTAACCTCCTGTGTAATGGTGAAATAATTTTTATAAAATTATAAATGAAACATATACATTAATATGATATCATATATTATTTTTTAACATATCTTTGTTAATAAAATCTAAGTATTATCATCATTTCGGGAGTCAACTGATTCGTTTTCTTTTATATTATTTGTTACATATGTAATGTTTGTTATGGATAGGATGTATATTATTCATATTCAGAATGATATTTAGTCTTTAAACATTATTTTTAATCATCTAATAAAAATTAGTCTTCAATTGATATGATGGGGAATGAATCTAATCGCCTTCATGGTGATAGTAATCCGTACGTACGCCAGAGCGACAATATCATCTTTTTTATATTAAAATAACATATAATGGAATTGTATATCATATATTAAGAATCATTATAATGTTATTTTTATTATTTAATTCAATTAAACTTCATCATTTTACCAATCTAAAAATGAATGTATTGAATAACAATTACCCCACGACGTGGAGACGGTAAGTCGTACGTATGCACGTATGGTGACATGTAATTCAAAGGATGGATAGAATAACGAATATGGTTATACCATATTTATAATAACATCACAATATATAAAAGATACTGAATTTATTATTTTAGAATGTAAAAAATAATAAAAAGGGACGTGGAAGAAGAAAGGAACTTGAAAGAGGTGGTGAAATATTAACCTCTTCTTCAGGTACTTCCTTTTGATTTGATCAAAATAGCTCCTAATGTGGGCTTTCTGACTAAAGGAAGGCCTTTAGGATGAAGGGAAGAAGGTTGAGAGGGTATTTGGGCAGGTTTTGGCCAAAACAAATGGATTTGAAGGTGTGAATTATTGATAAGGCAGAGTTCACTTTTATAAGATGGGTGAGAGGCATGTTAAGAAAAGCTAGAAATATTATTTTATAATAAAATCATTTTCAGTTTCTAATGGATCCAAAATGAATTATCTAAAGGATATGGTAGGGATGGGTCTAAAAACACTCAACCAATAGGTTATAAAAAAATTTGAGTCGCTATATTAACACAAGTGGTTCATTAAAGTTACACCTATCATTGTATAAGTATTTTCATCTCACATTTAATCAAATTTGCAAATTCTCATAGGAGGTGGGTAAAAGACGGTTAAAAAGTTCAATAAAATTTTTATATATCTAAAATTGTTATAAACTAACTCAAATGAATTACATGGATCATATATAAGTATTATGTTTCTATTTTTACCTAAAATAAATTTAATTTAGATAAATAATTATTTAAATAAAAATTTGGTTTTAAAAAATAACTCAGTGTTTTTCACTATTAATCAAAATTTGAATGTTTTCAAAAAAATACCATAAATTCACCTTAAGATAATTGTGATATTCCGAATCCAAAAATGAAGTCCATTTTTAATGATAAAATTGACAAAATTTCAACAAGTTTGTATTACTATTCATAACGGTTAGTTTGATTGGTCGCGGTGTGTAAGAATCTCGAAGTTGTGTAAAATATAAGATATTATGTTTTTCAAAGGGAAACATACCATGGAAGCTTGGCGTGTTACAGCCATTGGTTGGATAGTATATCATGGAGCATGAGATACTATTTCATGTCACTAATTATTTGGGAAACATTACAAGGAAAGGAAAGAAATGATAAAAAATCAACATCAAATGAGTGATCATCCAACCATTCAAGGGGGAGTGTAATTATTCATTTGACCAAAAAAATTATTGAAGTTAATTTCAATATCTTTTTTCATTAATTTTAAGGTGATTAGGTTATGTATAATTATGTTCTTATTCATTGTTAAGGAGGTAGTGTAGAAATTATAGAAAGATTTGTAGTACATAGCGGGCGGAACCCTATTGAAAAATTTATCAGAATTGAACACTCTAGATAGTGATTATAGAGGTAAAAATGAAACATGATCTATAAATTCTATATTCTTGGGATGCCTACCTTTTTAATGAAAAAAAATTAAATAATCATTAATTAGTCACCGAAGAAGAACCACCATGTGGTATATAAATATTCCTACTAGTAAAATAGGATGGTAACAAATTTTAACCTTTACTTTCACATTATAATGTTTTTATATCATCTATTATAATTAAATAATATTTTTTCACATAGAGACTAAATTATGTGGAAGGCATGACTGATGAGGTAATTTAATTTATTCTATTTAATAATGAACTATACTAAAAAATTTAGATACCAGAATCTAATTAGGACACATTAAATATTTATTAATGAGAATAAAGATGATATATTTAATTATTATAATTAATTTTTCATCAATTAATCGAGATGAATATTTCTACCATCATATATTTATTCTGACAATATATGATTGTATTGTACAAGCCTTATCATTCATGTGAGAAACTGCGATGTCATAAGAAAAATATCTGACATCCCATAATGATATCTAGATATTACGGGATAATATATGCGTCATTCAGAATGATTCTATAGTAACAGAATTGATCATAAAATATTTGGATCCATAAATTTCAATGGATGAAGAATTAAAATTGGATTCATCATATTCTTATAGTGAAAATAAATTATTCCTAATTAGATATATTCAAATGTTATCAATTAACATTGTGTTGATTTTTAACCTCTTATAACAAAATATTCAAAATGATTTTGCTGGATAATGATGATTGAAAATGTTGTGTTAGAGATTATAGGTAATAATATACAAAATATTTTCAATGATACTTAAATGATATTTTAGGAGAACCAATTGATATTATTTGGAGTGGCACAACTAAAGACGAATAAATGATAAGTCGAGTATATGAAATAGTGAATCAGAAATAAATTTCCCTCATTTAGAAAAATAATGAAGTTTCATAAGAAGTTTAAAAATTAGTGTATCATAATTAGGCCTTCCAATGGAGAAACATTACTGTATGGAATTTAAATTTCTAGTGGTGAAGGAAAATACTAACACAATCTATCGTTAATTATTTTACTTTTTTACTCTTGCATATAATTATTATGATCATCCATTATATCCCCAATAATATTTATAGAGTTTCAAATGTGTGGGGATACAACTCTTGTTTCATCATCATTATTGACATTTATAATAACTATTAATATCATGAATCTTGTCATATTATGCGACTTAGTGATGGAATAAGTTGAAGTTTACCCTGTAGTTTTTAGTTCAAACCCTTGGAATCATTCAAACAAGTTGTTAAAAAGATATTTTGTGTAATATTTAATCATTAAATTCATCTATGAGACTCATTTTGGGGGAAATTACCACGAATTTTCCAATATTAACCATAATTTTAATTTCCTATATAAGGATGGGTTTCGATATAGAGATATCCTTGTCTTATAAAGAAAATTGTTGATGTATGGGAGAAAACAAAGAAAATATGTTAGGAGACTATGATGGTTGATATATCTAATTACCCCATTGATAATAAGTCTATGTAACACTGAGATAATCAAAAAAATGTTTCAATGAATTTATATTAGTGGGAATTTATGATTGATGGTTTATCCTTGAAAAAACTAGCATTGATAACAGTTGGCTAAACTCCAGGTGACGCTAACCGATAACAAGAGTATTTTTAAAGTAGATGAAACAATGGGGTAGGATTATTCCATCAAATCCCTTATAATACTATTAAAGGAGAAGGTGTAAATGAAAATTTTGTTACACTCTAATATTATTTTGACGACATGGACTGATAAATAATCTAACTCCAAGAGTAAATATAACATATGTTGTGCCTATAGTTTTTTTGGAATTATTTTCCACCATATGATTTTTTATTTATTACAAACTAAGAAAATGCACCATATTTATTGGTTTTCCTTCTTTATTCACTAAATTAATGATAATTTTTTTGAATGAGTTTTTTTATTCTATACATTCATATTGTTTTGACTATAAAATCATGATAATTTGTGAAATTTTATAAATTAATATGAAAATAATTAAATCTATCATATTATCTCATGGAGAAAATATATTTAATCATAATTTAAAAACATTTGATTTTATGTTGAAATGTATAAATATATCTAGTATATTAAATGTATTCTGTCTTAGATGGATAAACGTAATCTAGATATAGAAAAATATAACATAACAATAAGCTTCGGGGAGTATGTGGCATAATATATTAAAATTTGTGAATTACTCATGTACTTATAATCCTTCATTGATATTTTTAGTAAAACATCCCAGTCTTAACATACATTAAAATTACATAACATTTTAGAATAGTTAAATACAATACAAAAACAAATTCCAAAATATAATATTATTTTAGTGACTTTAGAAACATAGAATCCTAAAAATTGGTACATGAGTGAACTAGATTATCTACCACTTGGTTATCCATGACTGGAACACATATTAGTAATATCATATAAAATAAATACTTATTTTTTATATGGGGATGAAAACATAAAAAAGTGTGCTCTCAGATTCCAAGTATGGGTAGTCAAGGGATATTTGTAAGCAAAATCATGATCATAAGGTATGAGAATTGGATCATAACATTAAAATAGAATACCTTTCATATCAATGATCATAAACATGAATCATGGAATAAATGTTAATAGTTCATAAGGAATTAATCCTAATTAAATCACAAGAAAAATCTATTAAATCAAAACATATGAGTATGTTGTGGAATTGTGGCATACACAAAAACATGTAATATAATTACCCTTATGTCAAGGTGGATGACTAAACATATTAGGGAACTTCTTGTAGACCACTTCTACTAAGAGAGAGGCACCACCATCCCCAGTCACAATCCATACCATATAAGGGATCAGGATACCCTATTTTCTCATAGTGGATCATGTTTCCTCATCATCCCATAACAGATCACGTTTCTCCATCATCCCATAGTGGATATGTTTTCCCTGTCATCATATAGTATATTGGGTTTCCCATTGATAATAGTAGCTCAATCTCATCGACTTGAATCCCATTAGT
This sequence comes from Viscum album, assembly GCA_963277665.1. Classification (NCBI taxonomy): domain Eukaryota; kingdom Viridiplantae; phylum Streptophyta; class Magnoliopsida; order Santalales; family Viscaceae; genus Viscum; species Viscum album. The sequence continues at coordinate 153,901,656 of OY728157.1, forward strand.
ATATCATGATATATAAATCATTTCCCAATTCATTGGAGGGATATATAGGTCCCACCCCTCACATAATAAACTCATAAAAACATGTCTAACAAGATAATAACATTTGGATCATATCATGACGCCAAAAAAGAAGGGGGTTTTGTAGGTATAAAATCATAAATAATTAAATAAAATGGGTATCATTACAATTTAATGATATCCTAAACTATAGAATTTATATTGGATTTGAAATCATTTCATTCTAGAATAACATCTGAAATGAAGTAGTTTTTTTAAGAATTTATCATGGTATAACCCATTAAAGAGAAATAGGTTTCATAAGAATTTTTCATGGTATAACACGTTGAAGAAAAATAGGTTTCGTAAACATTAATCCATAAAAATTAGATCATTTAGTGATATAAAGATTATGGAATCCTTAAATCACATCCCTAGAAAATCATAAAATTAACTAAGGATGTCATCTTAGTTGGATAATGATTTTGGGAAATAATATAAAACATACATTATCATTGAAAATAACTTTTTAAAACATATAAAATATTCCAAATCATTCTCCAAGAAAATAATTTTAAAAAATAAAGGTATCCAAAAAAAGAATCATTTAAAACATTTCATGATGAAAATATCATTTAAGATTTGAAAAATTTCCTTTTAAAACATAAGTCCCTTTTATGAACATTTCTATTGACAATAACATTAGAAAACTAAATATAATATTGAAAAATTTTAAAAACCATTTTTTAAAAATAGATTGAAAACATATAAAAGAATATTTGAAATAATTGAAAACCTTTATTTTAAAAAAACATTTTATTAAATAATATAATGAAAGCATTACAAATAATTTACAATACTTTTTAAGATGAAAAATTTATTTGGAAAAATATTAATCATTGAATACAATTTTCAAATAAATAATTTTACATAATTTAGTGAATCAATATTGAATAAAATATAAAATAGTAAACGTAAAATTGATGTATCAAGGAAATGGCAGTCATTACGGCGGGTAGGTCCTCACATGATGAACATTCATTTTATAGATAAAATGTTTATAAATATTCCATGATAAGAAGAAAAATAATGGTACCTCTATAACAATTTTAAAAAAGGAAATAAATCGGTAAAAATTTACATTAAGCGTCATAATATAATATTTACAAAAATTGATACATGTTTTTGGAAAAATGTTTTTGAAAGAACATGTATTACTAACCGAAATGAGAAATATCATTATATTATTAGAAAAAAAGTTTCATAACTATTTGAAGTAAAAATAAGTTTAGAAATTGGACAATTACATGGATCTAATATTCATATCCAATGGAGATTAAAATTTATGATTGTTATTGAGATTCAGATCGTAATATTTCATCATGGAAGTATAATAAAAAATAATCTCGATAAATGATTAGATCGTTGATATAAACCTATACCACTTAAATAAAATTAAATCATAACAAATTGGAAAAAATAACATTAATAAAGATTTAGCTATAATTAAAATAAAATATAAATTATATAACATATAAAAATTTATTATATACACCTCATTATAAAATATTGGCGCATAACATGTGATAAGTCTCAATGTATTTTTTGTTGACAGAATTACTTTACTGATTTAGTATCTTTTGAAAAATTACCACAATTAATGAAATATTATTAAATTCATTTTTAAAACCCAAAATATTTATGTATAATAATGATAATATACAACCATATTACGTATACACACCAGAAAAATTAAATGAGGGGTGAATATGCCATATATCCCACAAATCAATGTTAGATAAAATTTCATTACCTTATATATAGATTTTATTTTTTCATTTTCAGCAATACAGTTTAATAAATATATGTTTTTTATAAATCATCAAAAAATATTATTATAATATATAATAACATATTATTATTGGTTATGAATTTATATTTTCATTTTATTAACAAATCTATATCAATGTTATGTTACAGATAATATCCACTTTATTTTTCATATATGTTTTGATTTGTTTTTATTGATTATATAACTTAGAACAAGACATAATTGTATTAATAGTGTAAAAAAAGGGATAAATATCATATATATTCTATATGTATTTGTTTAGAATAATCAATATAATATTGAATTATATAACTGAATACACCGTTCATGGATATGGTAGATTGTACGCATGAATTAACGATGTTTATGTATTGTTACAAGATCTATAGAATAAAATTATATGTCATATATATTATTTACATTTGATTTATTATTTAATATATATCATTTACCTTTTCTAAACACATACATTATATTTTCCATGTATGGTGTGAGTGAATCACAACACTTTGACGAGGTGGTAGTCCATATTTCACAAATCAAAATTCTCACACTTATAAAATAGCAAGAATAAAGGTAGGTGTCATATAAATAATCAAAAAGGTGAAATAAATAAAAAAATATCATATATAAAATATTAAATTATGGTTTCAATAATAATTCCTAACCATGAGTGGTGGTAAATGAAAAATGAAGAACATCGCATTGTGAGGCGGTAGTTCTCCATACACAAGAAAGGTAAGTTCAATAATAATTATATTCAATTGTGTGTAAGTTAAGGTCTAAAAATTATAGTAAAAAATGTATATTTATAATACAGGTGTTATTATAAAATAATTAAATAACAATAATTTATGTAATGGAGTAACAAAATTAAATAAAGGTGTTTTGTGAAGGATGTTACATATTCTTTGGAAACCGACATTTTCAATTCACAAAAGGGCTTCCTTGGATGGATTTATACCAAAATAGATGCTAAATGTAAGAATATAGGGATGTTGGTAACATATTTTATAAGATTTTGGGCTATAAAATGGTCCTGATAGGTTTGAATAAGTGGTATGGACATCTTATTTTTATTATAGGAGGAGTGGAATTCTTGAATTTTTTTGAAAAGGGAATTACAACGGTGTTTTTCTTATGAAAAATGTATCCAATAATATAAATAATTACAAAAACAATTACTATAGGGATGAAAAACATACATCCATTATATTTTAGAGAATTCTCAATATCATTTTGTATCATAAGTGAATGTTTTACTACATTTTATCAAATGTTTACTTAATTATTTTTATTAATTTTAATTACTTTCTCTAATATTATTTTCAAAAACTACGTTAAACATTTTTAAATAATATAAAATGATTGTTCCCAATATTTAATCAATTTTCCTTGTTATAATAATATTATTGGCAGAAATTAATTGGAAATTAATCTCGTAGAATGGAAGACAAAGCTAGTTTTTAAAATAAAAATGTTCAAAATATTGGTATGTTTTTATATATAATTTAAATGTAAAATTGATTAAAATGAAATAAATTGTATTATGTAATGTATAATTTATATAATTATTCTTTATAAAAAATTAAAATATAACATAACATTTTATATACATTTATGAAAAGGAAATTTGGAATTAAAATCATGTAGTTTTCACTATTCATCAGAAAATGAAACTCCACAGAATAATACCTAAACCTCAACATAAGATAATTTTTATTTTCATATTTAAAATATAGTGTTTATTTTAAAATATAAAATCTTATAATTGTTTCAATATTTAGATTTAAAATTTTTTCTTTATTAAATGGCATTAAAATAAATATTTTGGAAGAATATATCTTTTTATTCATAAACATGGATTTATTATAATCTTGTACATATAAAATATAGTAAAAAATATTTAATGAATATATTATATATAAATTTTATTGAAATAATTAATCAAATAGTGTATTTTTTTGATTTATTTAGATAAATTTTACTTTTTACAATGAAATATATTTTTTCATGAAAAGAAATTTCTCTACTTTCTAATAGTTCTTACATTTAATTCTGAAAATTGATTACTAAAGGATTCATTTATTATACATTTTCAAGTGTTTTTTTAAATTTTTATTTAATCATAATCCAAACATCAATTTTACATCTACACAATATATATAATAATATTTTAACAACAACACTAATATTATATTATAGTTCGATAAAAACGAGGCCTTGGTTGTTAAAAACTCTATTGAAGGAACTCGAAATTTTGTGTACCACATGGAAAAAATTATGTTTCATATTCTAGAAGATAATCTATGTCTTGTGTGTAGTGTAATCAAGATAAACATAATTATTTAATATAAATACATATAAACTATATTTACTGTTGTGTGAAATGAAAAATATCAAAAAATTTAAAATTTTTGAAAAAAAATTGAAAAAAATATCCGGGTGTAAAATTATACCCTTATGAAAACAAATTTGACCTAAGAAATTCATTTATGTAATAAATGGATTAATAATTTAATGTTACTATTATAAAAACCCATATGTAAAAATGAATCATAAAACTCCATTTAAAAAATATTATTAGAAACATAATTGTTACCCATAGTAACACATAACATGGTTTCCACGTAGAAGAACATAAGTGGGAAGTGAAAACACGGACTATTAGTATGACAACCATGATTTTTATTGCAAAATTAAAAATAATTTATTATCTAAACATCTCTTGATACAACATAGAAGATCGAGAGGTATAGTGTATTTCGGGCTTAGGATCATTACATAACAACTTAAAACATGAAATATAATATATTTATTAAAAACATCCTTTATATGCCCACTACATTCCCTCGTACATAGCATTGCATTGGATAACCCGAGCACATGCATATAAAAAGGGTAATCTATAAATCCTAGTAAGGGAATACTCATGTAATAAAATGAATAATACAATACATGTTAGACAATAAGCATATAAATAAATCACAAGAAAAGCATATACATAAAGGAATGATAAAGAATGATAATCATAATAATGAAATGTGGCAATGACACTTAAACATGGAATTAGCATGATCCAAGGATCATTTCACATGAAGCATGAGTAAACCCTCATTTCACATGATGCATGACTAAAAACACATTGTATTAGCATTATCATTAGTCAAAACCAATTTCACATGACGTATCGTGATACTATACTTTACGCAATTCAATTGAGCGCTATCAGTGCACACCCTTCTTAAACATTTTGTTTTATAAATAAGTGCGCCACATGGATCATAAAACATTGAATCAATCAACATAATATTTTATTCATGATAAATGAATGTGGAATACATAAATAAAACTAAATAAAAAATAATTAAATGTTCAAAAAGGTGAATACCAATGACAGGGAAATATGAATGGTATTCACTACACAATGACATTGTCTAGGAAAAGCACAGTGGAATTTCGTCAGAATAATGGAATGACATAAGAACTAATAAAAATGGTTGATGAGAGAGATAGGGGTGTCTCATAATATTTACATGAAATGAAAAGTATGGGGGTCATATAGAAACATGTCCCAACAAATGTAATGGAAAATAGATTTATGATACAAAACAATTGCTTGAATGTAAATGAAGAGAGAGAAATTTATTTCAGAATTTGGGTATAGTAACAGGTGTACATGGGAGGAATTTAATAAGAGATAAAGGGTTATGACATCATTCAAAAATAAAAATGGAAGTATGGGGGAGGTGAAAAACCATAACCCAACATTTTTAATTGAAATTAAATGGGCATAATAATTTAAAGAATATTGGCCAAAAATGAAAAAGGCAGAAAAACCCTTACATGGATGTGTGCTTCCAAAGGCTTGAGAAAGGATTGATAGAGGATTCATGGGAGATTAGGGCACCATTTAAGGATTCTAAAGAGAGGAGGGAAAATGTTGGACAAACCATGAAGGCTTTCAGTGAGGAGGAAGTGGGATCTTGGGTGGGTTTATATAGGAAAGGTGAGGGAATTCATTATTATTTTTGTTTGGGAAACATCACATTAAAATAATCCAAACCACAAACCATCCCATGGTTTTTGACCATGGTTTTTTGAAAAGAGATGTGGAAGACAAAATTTTATAAGTCAAATGTACGAACTACTTAAAATAATGGGGTTGCTTATGTGGAGGTGAGTCACACTCTTAAGAAAAGAAATTTTAAAAGAAAAAATGTTTAATAACTCTTGGAGGGTCCACTAAACATTTATAAAATAAATAAAAAAAACCTGAAATCACATTATTTTAATGATAATACATACATTATCCGAACATAATTTTTATAGTATTTTATTACACCACTATTGGTTCATTACGATGTCATAAAACACATTATATATTTAAACGATATTCAATTTTTATCCAAAAATTTGACGGTCTCATAAAATTAAGAAAAATTCACCGTAGGATAATTTTGATGTCCTGATTCCAAAAATAATATTAATTTTATCTAAATAATTTTATAAATATGTTAATTTTCACTTTTAAAATAAAAACAATCATTTATCGAAAAATCATGGGATTTGAAAAAAATGGATTTCAAACCTTAATATAAATTACAATTACATTAAAAAAAATATACGATCTCATATATTTAATAAAAATTAATTTAATAACAATAATAATATTTTATTAAATATTTTTAAATTCAAAATTCTATTAATTCATCAAAATATATTTTTAGTTGATCATTAACTAAAAATACTATTTGAGCTCTAAAAACTATTTACATTGTAATAATGATAAAATGAATGTATATTCATTATTATATACAAAAAAATATACATAACCATAGTACTAGGGTCTTGTTACATAACCCATTATAACACCCACATAAGAACGAAGAATAAGGTGTGCGATGATGAAAGACTCTTGGGGTGGCTCAGATAACATTGGCCGGGTGGTAATCTCTATCAACACCCACTTCTCTTGTAGGCAGTGCCACTCGAGCTTAACATATTCAATCATGGCTTGGTATTTTCCAAAAGAGAATACCAAATACGCAACCTCATTTATGAGCTCTTAAAAATGGTCTTCGTATGGGGTACGTCTACCGGATGAGGTCATCGCTTCGTTTGTCTGAGTAAATTGGATTTGTTAAAAAACTATGTTTATACTAATCATGTGATCACTATTCAACGACTATATTAGCAATGGTAAAAATTATTATCATTATTATAAAATCCAAAAACATAAAACCAAGGAGGTTTAAATTTTATATAAACATTTTATATAAATATACATTTAATTAGATCAAGGGGGATTTCCATTAATGAAATTTTGGTTCATTACAATCTTCCCCCAATAAAAAATTTCTCCGTAAAAATTCCTTTTCCCACACTAAAATAGATGTGGGTAACTCTTATTCATCATTTCATCTGATTCCAACATCGCTTCTTCAAACATGTGGGTTTGCAATAACACCTTGATGGGGGGAATTGTATTATTTCGTACGACTTTTTCTCTACGATCTGTTATCTTCACTGGTTGCTTCTCATAGAAAAGATCATCCTCTAACTGTACCACCCTTGAAGAGTGTACATGTGAAGGGTCCAGTATATACTTCCTTAAGAGGGTTACATGAAATACATCATGTACTTTGGCCATGGTATGTGGATGTGCTAGTTGATAGGCCACAACTCCGACATGATCAATAATCATGATGGGGCCGATGTACTTTGGACTTAACATCCCTTTCTTTCCAAACCTCACGACCTTCTTCAATGAAGATATGCGTAGAAATACCATGTCTCCACATTTAAACTCAAGGTCTCATTGGAGGATATCTTTATAACTCTTCTGCCAACTCTGGGATTCCTTGATATGATATTAAATGGTTTTCACCTTCTCTGCCATTTCATTGACCAATTTTGGTCGAAGCATCTTATGATCACCAACCTCATCCCACCACACTAGTGTTTTGCACCTTTTCCCATAAAGGGCTTAATATGGTTCCATTTAGATGCTCGATTGGAAACTATTATTAAAAAATAATTCAACAAGAGAATGATATTGATTTCTTCCTCCTTTAATGTCTATTGAGAATGCTCCCAAAATTTCCTCAAGTGTTTGGATAGTTTGATCGTATTGGACATCAGTTTGAGGAAGATAGGTCATGATGAAGTTCAGTTCAGTATTTAGAGCATGTTGAAGACTCTTCCAAAACATAGAGGTGAATCTTGGATCTCAATTAGACACAATTTATAGTGGTACTTCATAAAGCATTTACACTACCCTAATATATATATGTTCCAGTTGATCAAATGAGAAATCTTACTGAATAGTAATTAAGTGTTAAAACTTTGTAAGACGATCCAAAACAAATCAGATTTCATTGTTTCCTTTGGATTTATTCTAAAGCCTGGTGTCAATGTCCATGGTGATGTTCCCCCATTTCCATTCTGGTATGGGCAGTGGTTTCATGATACCCTTAGACTTCTACTTCACATCCTTCACATTCTGATAGACCAGACACTTTGATGTCTATTCAACGATCTTATTCATCGTATTATCCCACCAATAATTCTCTCAAGGATCTTGATACATATTTCTGATTCCTAGGCGAATATAGAAATTTGAACTGTGTGCATCATCCAAAATTTCCTTCTTCATCTTCAAGCATGATGGAACAAATATTGTTTTCCCAAATCTCACAATTCCTTCATCATTAATATTAAACTCTGAGTATTTCCCTATTCCAATGGTTTCCACTTTTTCTTAAATTCCCGAATAATCCTTTTGATCATCCATTAACCTTTACAAAATTGATGGTTGAGCAATCATTTGTGAAAGGATTGATGATGTTCCCTTATTTAGGATTCCCATGTCTATCTTCCTAAAATTTAAGAAGATTTCATCCTTTTCAATTCTCATCAATGATAGAATTACTTTTTCTTTTCTACATAGGGCATCTGCCACCATGTTCTCTTTCTTAGGGTTGTAATGAATTGAGTAGTCATAGTCTTTGATCATTTCTAACCATCATAATTGGAACATGTTCAACTCTTTATGTGTGAATATATACATGAGGCTTTTGTGGTCCGTATATATTTCACACTTCTTTCCAAAGAGATAATGCTACCAAATTTTCAAAGAAATGATCAATACAGCCAACTCAAGTTCATGTGCTAGATAGTTCTATTCATGAAATTTTAATTGTCTTTAAACATAGGCAATTAATTTGTCAATTTGCATCAAAACACATCCTAGTCCCTTCTTTGATGCATCAAATAATACCACAAAAAGTTCTCCACTTGTTGGTAAAGTGATAACGGGCACAGTGATATTCCTCCTTTTCAACTCCTTAAAGCTTTTTTCGCATTCATCACTTTGACAAAACATTAAACCCTTTGGAGTTAGCATGGTAAGAGGGTTGGAAAATCATGATAAATTTCTCACAATTTTTATATAGTATCCATGTAAACCCATGAATCTATGGATATTCGTTACCTATGTTGGCCTTGGCCATCCCTCAATTGCGTCTATTTTGTAGAAATCCACAGATAACCCATTTATTGTGATGATATGGCCTATGAATGAGACCTAATTCAACCAGAACTCAAACTTTCTGTACTTTGCATAGATCTTCTCCTTTTGTAAGGTCTCTTGTACAGTTCATAGATACTCCTCATGATCCTCCTTGAATTTGGAGTATATCATAATTTCATCTATAATGACTACCACAAATTTGTTGTGCTAATCTCTAAAGACTCTATTAATCTAGTCCATAAATATTTCTAGAACCTTAGTGAGTATGAACTGAATTACTATGAATTCTTAGTGCATGTATCTTGTATAAAAAGAAGTTTTGGGGATATCTTCCTTCCTCATTGTTACTTGATATTTTCTTGACTGAAAATCAACCTTGGTGAAGTATTGTGCTCCACACTGCAGATTGAACAAGTTATCAATTCATGGGAGAGGATAATTTTTCATTATCATGATTTTTTTAAGCTTATGATAATTGATTCAAAAAATGCATTGACCCATCATTCTTTTTAATGAAGAGGACTGGTTAACACCCTGGTGAAGCACTTGAGCGTATAAACCCTTTATCAAAATTATCATGTACTAGTTTATTTACCTCCTTGAGCTCTACTATAGCCATTAAATATGGAGTCTAGGATATTAGAAATTCCCCAGGTTTAAGATCAATTTATAATTCAACATCTCTTCTAGAAGGAAGAACATGAAATTCTTCAGGAAACACTTCAGTGAATTCCTTCATAATAGATGTCATCTAAGATGGTTGCCTCCTTAGAATCAATCATCTGAGCCAGATATGCATGATTATAGGGAAGTAATATCCATGCTTATGATGATGGTGCTAATTAATTTTCATCTTCTTCCTCTCACTTGTAATGAATTAGCGGTCAATTCTCTACATGGAGAGTGATTTCCCTCTAACAGAAATTTATGTTGACTCTATATAAGGTAAGCCAATCCATGCCAATAATTGTATCAAATTACACCATAAGGAGTATGACGAGGTTCACAGAGAAGTTTAATCCACAGATTATGATAGGGGAGGAGTTAAATTCAGGGGATGTAATGATTTATCCATTTTTCGTACTCACCAACATCTACACTTCCATGATTTGTGGTGTCGCTGGGATTGTTTTACTAAGATTTAGAGATATAAGTGAATTTTTAGAACCTGAATCAAAAATTACGTTCTCTATTCTTGAATGAATAATTATCATACCTATCACAATATCTTTTTCAGGTTCACATCGGCAATAGTGATTGAAAAATCTCACCCTTTCTACCTTGGAGTTTGTTGGGTTCTTCTGTGGACCCTTGGCTTATGGCACTGATTTGTAAGATGCCCTGGTTTATTGAATATGTACCAATGAACCATGATTTGAGGTCCGAATGGGGCGTTCTTCTCCTCTATTTCAACCATTGGTCGTTCTTTCTGATAGTTAATAGCCATGTGCCCTTTTTTTCTACACCTAAAGAATCTCCTCGTCCCCTTCAGGAAGCCTTCGGGGTGCTTCTTTCCGCACCTTTGGCAAGTGGGGTGCTGGATCTTCTTAGCACCATTGGATTTATCCACCAGACCACCAAATTTGAAGTCCAACATACACTTCTTATCCCCATGATAGCCCTGATATTATCTTATCTCCATTTCAACCTTGAGGGATCATCAGACAATTTCCTCATAGCTATCGATGTCACGGATCACTAGCTCTTTCTGCATGCAAGGTTTCATCCCACCAAAGAAGCGGTAAATTATGCATTCAGGAGTAATGACAAAGGTGGATTCATATCGTGCAAGCCTTGTGATGTTTTCCTTGTACTCTCTAATATATTTTTAATATTCATTCTTTAGGGAAAGGATTTCCCCTTCCATCTTAAGTCGGAGGGTGTGCGGAAAATATTTATTAAAAAACATCTTCCAGAAATCCTTCCATTCAAACGCCTTGATCTCCTCCTCAAGATTCGTAATATTGATCAATGTCCAAGATTTATCAGCTTCACCCTACATATGATACGAACCAAAGAGAACCATATCTTGTTCCGAACATTGATGGATGAAGAATATCATTTCAATGAAGTTGATCTATTTTTCATCAATTGAGGGATCAAATGATCCATTAAAAGGAGGCTTTTGTCTCATGCACCTCTAGACAGCGACTTGTTCATTATTGGGGGGGGGGGTTGAATGTTCCACTTGGCCCTTGTTTCTATTCAGAGATTGAGTTGGATGAGAGAGAATCATGACAATGTTCGTGATTTCTACTCCCATTGGATTGGGCATCTCATTAGTACAGTCATCACATTGATCTCCACATTGGTTGTTAGCTTGAGTCCTCCTATTAATGACCATTGGCTAGTTAAAAATAAATATAGTGGTAACCCATAAAGGGTAATCCAAGGAAAAAATGAAAACTTATAAAAAAATTATCTCCTTAACATATGAATTCATGGGCTTCAGTCTATGTTATCCATGATTTACTGTCTAACATATATTCTTAGGGAAGTTTTTTTGACCCTTAATAATGGTTCATTATATTCTTGGGAAACTACCAAAGCATATCCCCCGAGAGTATCATAACCAAGACTGCTACAAGGCCCGTTTTCGTACACCAGTTCCCGTTCGAGTCTAGCTCAAAGTTGTGTTTTCCAGTTTTACCCTAAGGATACATCTGTCCCAGATCTCCCTCTTCCTGATCGTATCCAGATAGGGATGTATTTTCATTATAAACCACATACAAAATACTAACCAAAACATTGGAATTTAATTATTATACTTAGTCTTGTATTTAATGCTTTGATGCAGTTTTCTAATCCTATTCCCAAAAATAACTAAACCCATACTCTGATACCAACTATGACAACCCTACTTTTTATTACATAGTTAAACATAATTTATTTTTTAAAATTCACTTGATAGAAAAAAAAATATTGATATTTCAAGTGTATTTGGGTATTAAGATAATTAAATAAAAACATAAAACACGAAATAAAACATCTTAATTGAAATATTCCATTACATGACCACTACATTCCCTCGTATTTTTCATTGCATATGATAACCTGAGGACATGCATAAGAAAAGGGCAAGATATAAAGAGTAGTAAGGGAATAATCATGGAATAACATGAGGAATAAAATACATGTTAGAAAATAGGCATATCAATAGATCACAAGTGAAACATAAACCTAAGGCATGATAAAGCATGATAACCATAAAATGGAAATGTAGCAACAACACTTAAACATGGAATTAGCATAGGCCAAGGCACATTGCACATAGACCATTAGTAAACCCTCATTGCACATGATGAAAGAGGAAAACCTAGATGCAATTGATCTAGCCTGAGTCAAAACCCATTTCAAATGACCTATCACGATACTACACTTTAGCCAATGCATTAGAGCGCTATAAGGGTGCACCATTCTTGAACATTTCATTTCATGCATAAGTGTGCCACATGGATCAAGAAACATTGAATCACTTGACATAATCATTTATTCCACGATAAAAAAATCTGGAATATATACATGAAAATCATTAAAAAATAATAAAATGTTCAAAAAGGTGAAAACCCTTGATGGAGAAATGGGCATGGTATTCACTTCACAATGACATTGACTTGTAAAAGGGCGGTGAAATTTAGGTAGCATAATGGTGTGACATTAGAACTCATAAATTTTTTTGATGACAGATAAAGTGGTGTCTCATCATATTTACATGACATGTAAATTATGGGGGTCATATAGATACATATCCCAACAAATGTAATGGAATTTAGATTCATGATACAAAATAATTTCTTGAATGTAAATAAGGGGAGAGAAATTCCTTTTGGAATTTCGGCATTGTAAATGGTGTACATCAGAGGAATTTAATGAGATAGAAAGGGGTCTACCATCATTAAAACATAAAAATTGAAGTATTAGAGAGGTGAAGAACCATACCCTAACATTTATAATTGAAATTAATAGGGCATAATAGTTTAAATAATATTGGACAAAAATGATAAAGGAAGAAAAGCCCTTACATAGAAGTGTGCTTCCAAAGGCTTGAGAGAGGGTTGATAAAGATTCTTGGGAGCATAGGGAACCTCGATAGGATTTTAGAGAGAAGAGGGAAGAGGTTGGATGAACTCTTAAGGATTTTAGTGATGAGGAAGTGGGAGATTGGGTGGGTTTATATAGGAAAGGTGAGGGAATTCTTTATTATCTAGGTTTGGGATTCCTCACATTAAACTAATCAAAACCAAAAACCATCCCATGGTTTTTCCCATGGTTTTTTTAAAAATAGAAGTGGAAAAAAATAATTTATAATACCAAATTATGAACTTCTTAATATAATGTGGTAGCTTTTGTGGAGCTGAGTAACACTCCTATGGAAAACAATTTTAAAAATACAAAATGTTTAATAACTCGTGTAGGGTCTACTAAAGTTTGGTAAAATAAATAAAAAACCCAAAATCACATTATTTTAATGATAAAATGTAAATTTCCTGAAAATAATGTTTATAGTATTTTATTAAATCACTACTGGGTCATTATGATGTCATAAAAAGCAATATATGTTTAAAATGTATTTAATTTTTAACCAAAAAATTGACTGTCTCAGAAAATTATGAAAAATTTATAGTTGGATAATGTCGATGTCCAGATTCAAGGTATAATATTTATTTTATCTAAATAATTTTTTAAAAATGTTAATTTTCAATTTTATTATAAAAAACGACATTTATCAAAAATTCATGGGTTTTGAAAAAAATCGCTTTCAAACCTTAATAAAAATTACAATTGCATTCATAAAATTATACGATCATTTATATTTAATAAAAAATAATTTAATAATAATATTATTATTTTATTTAAATGTTTTTTAATTCAAATATCCATTAATTCATTAAAATATATTTCTTAGTTGAACATTAACTTAAAATATTATTTGTTCTTTAAAACTCTTAATAAGGTAAAAATAATAAAATGAAATTATATTCATTATTATAAAAATAAATACTTTACGTTACCATACTACTAGGGTCTTGTTACATAACCCCTTATATCACCCGCATATGACCGAAGAGTAAGGTGTGTGATGGTGACAAACTCTTAGGGTGGCTTGGATAACATTACTTAGGTGGTAATCTCAATCAACTTACACTTCACTCGTATGTGATCCCACTCAGGATTAACATATTCGAACTCATATTGGGCATGGTCATGATCAAAGACCAAAGATCCAACCTCCTTTTCAAGCGCTGATAAATGGGCTTCATATGGTTCACATCTACTGGATGAGGCCATCACATTCTGTGTCTGAGTAAATTTGATTTATTAAAGCCCTATATCTATACTAATCATGTGATCACTGTTCAATGACTATATTAGAAACGGTCACAATTCATAACAATATTCTAAAATCCAAAATCATAAAACCAAAAAATTTGACATTTTATATAAAAATTTTACATAAAGAGAAATTTAATTAGATCAAGAGGAATTTCCATTAATGATATTTTGGGTCATTACATTGAGTAAAATTGTAAATATTTGTAGGGATTAATTGAGGTCTTACATAAAAAATAAGTTAATGTTCAAAAGAAATTTGAGGTCATGAACATTATAAATATGTGACGATTTAAAAAATCTATCCACTCACAAAAAATTAAGGTAATATAACACATTTTATTTCTAAATAAATTTACTAAAGTTAAATAATTATCATGGAAAGATATACAAAGATTATTGTAGTAAAACCGTACCTCAATTGTACCTTTGTCAAATCATCTTCATCTCTCATTCCATGAAATTAATTTTATTTTATATTTCTTGATGCATTACAAAATCATGAGATCCATGAATATAAGTATGTCTCATTAGATGTTTTTTTCACAACAAAGGTTATCCAAAATTATCCAACACACATAAATCCCCGTAGGTTAATATAATACATTAACCTCTAAAATTGTATCTAATTTTTAATGTACAAAAATACATAAATGGTTAACCTTATATCACTTATAGAAGATGAAAAAAAAATCTAGAAATAAAGTAACAAAGCTTCCTTAAAATAGCATAGAATTGATCCTTTATATATCATAATGTAGATCATGTTTTTCAAATACCAAAAATGTTAATAGCTTTATCATATTTTCCATCGAAACTTGGTAATAAACAACGTGAACACAATTCATTTTTTAAAATGTGAAAGATTCCTTATAACATTTTATATTGGATGTATTCCTTCAATCCAAAAATGTTGTAAACAGCATCATTGATAATGTAATAACTTTTCAACAAGTAAATAGTTAGTTCCATGTAAGTTAGTACATTCAAATTAACTTATCCATATCCAAAATATATTTATCCCAAAACCTCATCGTAAAATAATTAACCTATTAGCGCTTATATTACCTTAGTCAAATTGTAATATTTCTATTCAGTCACTTTTTTAGTCCATCAGTATCATCATAAATTAACATGTAATTTATAATAAATAACATAAAAAACTATATTATATATTCCACGATTCATAAAACATAATTCTTGAATCAAACTGTTTAAAATCATTGATTATTAAACTTCATCCATAAGCCTAAAGAAGGATAAATCATCCTGTTATTTAATACCTTTTTCCTTCCATATTAAATTTTTGTCCTCATCATCATCATCATCAATATAACCATTACACACACCATCTTTTTGATTATCTTCTCACTATTTAAACATGGAACACTTGTTTACCTAAAGAATATTCATTACAAAATGATTTAGTTTATCTTTTGATGATATATTAGGGACACCAATATATCTATCTATTTCATTTACCAAACCCTTTATTTTTCATCCTCAATTGCTTGATTTATGTCTTTTTCCACATCCAAAACGTATTCTTTTTAATCTAAGAAAATCAATTAGAGGATTCTTTCCAAATAATTGAAAAAATGTAAACTGAATCTTCCATTCTCTATTTTATCCATTACCGGAACTCATACTGAACTCCTTACTTATCTTCCATGGTGAATCCAAGAGTTGTTTAATGTACATACTGTAATTCAGGTTCCATGAAAACAAACTATGAAATATCACAATATATGTAACTCTTGTGGTCATACTACTCATCAGAAAATTATCTATCAAATTCAACATTATCCATGTTTTTTCTTATTCCCTCCATTGACTATATCCTGAAATCATTGAGTAAGAAATAATTATCCAAGTGTAAAATCATCTAATAAAGGAAAAAAACTTTTAGGATGTCTAAATAATTAAACATTCTATAGTATATGAAAACCTATGATTATGACAAGATATTAATTTCTAACATCAATTTAAATGTATTATAATGGATGAAAATGAGTTTTTGAAGTTATAATGAATATTCATTGTGAGTGTCAAAGTCGGTGTTCTCTAAGGCCTATTATCTTGTACTAGGATATACTTGAGTTAGGCCCGACCCACCTTGACAGATTTGATACCTCTATGTAAATATTTTTCATATCTAGATACACTTTTATATCCAAATAACGCTATAATTATAGTAGACCACTCAATTTATCCATTACCAAAATTCTTGGGCACTTTTTTAATGTTTAACTCATTCTTAGAATTATCATTTGAGACACTCATACACATATCTGTAGAAATATCCCCATTGATATCACTAAATATTATTTATCATAGTTTAAAATGGTTCACTGAACTTTAACTATGATTCATGCTATAAAAACTCATTCTTAATTTATATAGATATTACATCATTTTTAGTAAATACTTAAAAATATGGAAAAATAATAATTCACAAAGATCAATTTAGTTTTTTCCTTTAGAAGCACAAAAAATAAATAGTGTTACATGAATGATATATATTATCTTCAACTAGATTCTCTAAGACTAGAACCCCTCTAAAAACCAAACATGAAATATATTCTCATAACCAAAAGAAGGATACATAAAAGGTGGTGAGCTCAAATTCTACATAAAGGTAAATAAGGAACATATATGAGCATAAACATGAGAATAGTGTTTTCAGAATGAGTTAAAATTATTTTATGATCATAACCTACATATTAGATATAATAAAAAATGGATCATGTAATAAAGGTTTGTAGTTCATAATACATGAATCATAAGGAAATCAATAGAATAAGCCATGAAAAAGTAACATAAGAGTAAGACATGTAATTATGGCCTACACATAAACGTGTAATATCATTACCTATAAGTAATGATTCATTGGAAGAACTTGTAATGACACTTCATGGGGACTACACGTACTATAAAGGTCACACCACCATTGCCGATTGGAGTCATTTCCTTATAGGGGACAAAGCTTCCTCGTATTCTCTTAGTAGATCAAGTTTCCCAATTTTTTGGGGGATGAGGTTTCCCTATCCATTATAGATCAATCTTTCCAACTTGAATCCCTTAATTATATTAGGAGATATAAATCATTACAAAATTTATAGGAGGGGTATAAAGAATGATCACATAATAAAATTATATATACATATGCCAAAATATAATGACCCTTGGATTATATCATTACCCATAAAAATAAAAGTGGTTCCAAAACCTCGTATTATTACCCATGAAATAAAATGGGTAACAAAAAAACATTATCATAACATATCTAGTAGATTTTATATAGGTTTCATAATAATTTTATCTTAGAATAACCAGTGAAAGCATGCAAGCATCATAAGAATTTATCATGGTATAAATTGTTGAAGAGACCCAGGGTTTCATAGAATTTATCAGTCAATAACCCGTTTAAGATAAAAATGTTTCATAAATATCCATACATCAAAACATAGACCATTAAAATGTGTAATATGAATGGTATGCATAGATCATATCCATAGTAAATATCAATGTATAACCAAGGATTCCATCATAGAAGGGGAATTATTTCTGAAAGGACATGTAGAAAATAAAATTTCTTTATAAATGAATTTTTAAGAAATATATCATTTTCAATGAAAAAAATTGAAAACATATAAATTATTTAGCAAAAAATCATTTAAAACATTTTTCTATAGAATATTTTTAATGATTTGAAAAATATCTTTTCAAAACAAAATATATTTTGATGATCATTTTCCATTAATATAAATTTGAAAACCTATAATTATTCTTAATATCATTCTGAAAATATTCCCTTGAAAAATATCTTGAAGACTTATGAAATAATCATTAAAATAATGTAAATCATTTGGTTTGAAAAAAAAAACATTTCAAAATATATAAATGAAGTTTTGAAAATTATATAAAACACATTTTAAACATAACATTTTTTGGAAACACATTTTCTATGAAAAATAATTTAAAAGAAAATAAATTACATAATTATAGTGAAAATTTATTCCTAATTTTTTTTAAACATACAATGGGATCATCATGGAAAAGATATTCATGGTGGTTGGTTGTTTCATAGAATCCTAAAATTCATTTTGTACATTAAATAAATTTGAAAAGTTCCTTGATCCGAAAATATAAATAATATTATATTTAGAACTAATTCATAAACAGTTAATACATGTTTAAAAATGTACATTACAAATCATAAGATAATATTAAAACATTATTGATAATTTTTTTATAAATAATATTTGTGAAAGAACAGATATTACTAATTGAAAGGAGAAATAAAATCAAATTATCATGAAAGAATTTTATTAATTATCTTAAGTGCCCAAGTGTGAAAAAATGGAACAATTACTTTAATATAACATGAATATACACTGGGTAATAAAATTCATGGTATTTATTGAGATATGGATCATAATATTTCACTAACAGAAGCATATTCATAAACAATATTGATAAAAATGATAATGAACACTACAATAAAATGGGTCTATACCCACACACCAATATCAGTTATCTAATAAAAACGTTTGGATAGATTCTCTAGGTAAGGATATAACTATAGTTTAAAAAATTTAGGTATAACATACCTTAATTTTCATTTCCATTGGGAAAATCCATGTGTTTCCATCCCCCAAAACCCCACTCCCCCTCATAAACCCTCATCTCTACCAAAAACCTTCCCCTCGATTATCCATCGCGCTCATCCCCAACATGGCCCCTCTACTCTCCCTCTCCAACCCCCTTATACAAAAATTCATCTATTATACACATCTCTCATCCCACTAAAATCCAAAACCCATCCTTAACACTCTGCTTCCTTTTAATTTGTTCATTCCAGCTTCGACTTCCATCCTCCCCATTAATGCTCAATTGTAATGTATTTTTTTATTTTCTTTCAAAAGGTAATCCCTTTTAATATATTATTCTCTATATCAATCACTCCCTTCCCTAGGTTAAAAATTCTCCTACAAAACCTATTGTTTTTTTTGAAATATTATATGACTCATAGTGGTCCTATTATTGGCGATTTTGATTTTTAGAGACCGTGGATAACACCTTATTCCACCATTAAGTACTCCATACTAAATTTGAAATGTTTTCGATTTTTCAGTTCAATATTCCCTTAATTAATTTTATATTTCATTAAAATTGATTTATTTTATTATTCAAATTGTTTTAAATATTTTTATATTGATTATAGATGAAATTATTCTTCTATGTGATACTGCATGATGTTTTAAACTCATAATTTAAATTTATTTCCTGAAATAGATATTTTCATTTAATAATCTATTTTTTCTCTCTGAAATAAATATATAGCAATTCATGAATACTAATATAAATTTATATAATAATTTAAAAATTATTTTTTATATAAATTGAAGGTTTTTATCCTTTTTTGTTTTATAAATATGTAAATACAAGTTTTAAAATATTTGTCTTCAATTGTAAATATTGTGTCTAATTAGAAAGGATTTTTTGGCACAACATGGGTGAGATAGTTGATCTAATGGGGGACCCCATTTATTTCCCCTATTTATTTATAATGGTAGTGGAAATATTATTTATATGTGATTTATATGGGATGTTGGAATGGGGTTTTCTATAGGGGTGGATTTTATATGAGAGGGTGGGTTTTTTTGTGATTTTTACTAAAATATTACCTTCCGTGTTAAGTTGACGTAAGTTTTTTATTCATAGTAACATAGTTAATAATCTCATATTTAAAAATATTTTCCACAATACTTTGTATAGAGGCCTCTAGTTTAACCACTCTAATGATATTGGACATGGTGGAGGTTATCTCAATGATGTTGGTGTGGGATATGCAAGTGGCATAAATTTTTTAGACAAAACATTGGTCAAGAAATTAATACTACATCTGACTGGAAAATTCTTGACCATATAAAATATGGATCTATGACAGATCCCACCAAATGATATCCTTGACTTCTGGTTTGAATAATGTAATAATATCTGATGGTTGATTTTACTTTACACATATTTATATTATTATCATAGTGTTATCTCATTTACAACAATTATATTCCTCATGATGGTTGGACCCACCCCAGTGGTATTCCACGTAATTTTGTTTCACATTATTCATTTTTAATAGTTTTTAAATATGTTTGCTGAAACCATTTTAAATTATAGGCACTTGTTTTGTGTTTTCATATATGGTTCTGAAATAGTTTTTAGACTAAAAATGGAGTAGTACATAGAATTTGATTGAAGTGATTATTAAATTTAGAGACAAAAAATTGAATATTTGTTTAATATGGTCAAGGAAAATATATTCAATTTCTTATGAGAATATTTTAAATAATAATATTTTATAATTGTTTTTCAAATTAGTGTTAATGAATCTCAAAATAAATGGAATTGGATGGATTAGTTGGTAAAATACTATAAGGATTTTTTTTCATTCATCTTGAATATCTATTTGTGCATGTTTATAGCTCATATTATCTTTATATCATATGGATTAATCATTTGGTATAATCATCTGATGTTTGTTTATCTGTGGGTGAATGTGGATATGGTACGAAACATGATATTTTAGAATAGATATATGGGTATAATTTATTTTTTACTCTGTTTTGGTATGTTCTATTAAGTTTTTTAAATTGGCCAATTTTATGTTTGATTCTACATTCATTGAATATTATATTTATGATTCCTTTTTTTAATATTGATTTGATATTAAATATTTTATTCTCATTGGAGTTATTTATCTTTTTTACATCTAGTTATGTAACGTTTCTTGGATTTTTAATGTATGGGTGACCTATTTTAGATTATCAATAACAAATTCGATGTCATTAACATAGTCTTGAAGATGAAAATGTTCATATGGTGATGTTTTGTGATGACCGTGTAGTATTTTGTAGGTAGTAGAGATCAGAAACAACTATAGTGATATTTCTCATTTCATCCCCATTGTTCTTCTTATTTTCTATCAATGCAATTGAATATATAAACTCACCAATTATTGATGTATTAAATTGAAGATCCATTTAATAGTTCTAATTGTCATCTTTCCCTAAGTCAATCAATTTTATTTCCTAATAATTATTTTTTGGATTTTCTATTAATTGTAATGAAACTTCATTCCTTCATGTTTTTATTAAGACCCAGCAATTTCTATTAGAAATAAAGACCCTATTCATGAATATTTTTTTTGAAAAATAAAAAATCGTTATGGTTTTCTGATATGTTCTTTTAAATTTTCACTTATATTTCCTTTTTAAAAAAATATAGGGATTTTGGGGTTTTGAGTTTTCTATGATTTTCACTTATATTTCTTTTTTTTCAAATTTCTTGAATTACAATGATTTGACCCATAGGGATTTTTTGTTCTTATATGTTAGGCTATGACATGTATACTCATAGGAGAAAGGTATATTATTGTTTACTTCTAATTTTAATTTCCATATCGTATAGGCCACTTAGTCCTTTTACAAATTTTTATAGATAAAGGGTTGTAATATTTTTTAAAGGGGGCCATAGGGGCACTGGAGGCGGCCTCACTGATTTATTAGAAGGGTAGATCGATCATTTTAGTGGAGGGATTAATTAGTTTGTTCATATTTCCTCCCATTATACCATGATTATTCTATTTATTTTTTCTTCCTTCAATATAGATGTCCAACGTTTATATGGGTCAGGTTGAAACTTTATTCATTTCTTTCTACCTTTTTAATTAATAGTTTTTGGGTGAAATTGTAACCAGGAGGTGATTCCATGAGACCTAGACACTTATTCAATACCATGGGAGGAGTCCATCCAACATAATCCATCATAGTCAATCTTATATTTGAGTTTAACTAGCCTATTACCATGTATAAATAATGGGGGGTCCTAGAAAAAAAAATAATAACTGGGGATGATTTGGTAACATCTTCACCGTTATACACCTCTATTAGTTTAGTTTACATATAATATCAATGAAATCATATAGAATACACAATACTAAGAACAACGAATCGTTACCTAAATATAGTTTTAAATGTTATCCTATTTTATATCTAATTATTAATATGCTATGTATTCCTTCTCATGATAAATCTCCAATAAATTATCTCAAGAATACTTTTTCCATCAAAAAATATTTAACGGTTATAAATTTTGAATTTATATACTATTAATGTTTAATAAAATATATTATAAATGTCCTAAAAATTACTCAAATGTTCCCATTTCCAAGAAATATAGAAAAATTGATATAAACTTATCTTATCAAAAATATCATATAATAGAACTCAATATGTAAATCATTAATATTACAAGGACATGCAACGACTGTTGAGGGATCCACTAAAAACATGTGAGAAATTGCTTCTATATATAACCTTTAACATATTATAACTCAAAATATTCTACCACAATATAGTTTAATTATCCACCATTAAATATAGAAGATTATTATCCAAAAATAGATCATTAGTGTTGAAATTAAAATAAAATTTTTATTAACAAGTATAATTCACTTTTATTTGTTTTTTACGAACCAAACCAAATACAATGAACATTTGGGAAGATAAATACACAAGAAACATTCTCTATAAAACATTATAACAAAGGAAAAATAATTTTCCATCTCTAAAAAGTCTACATTGAACAAAATATAATGTCTAGGAAAAGTATTCAATAACCTCGTTTTGATTGATATGAGGTTTTTCTTCCATGATTATGAAATTATATTTATTGATCTTAGGAATATCATCATATGAAAAATGATGAAAATATAAATTTTATAATGGGCCAATAAAATTGTTGGGAAAATAAAAAGGGAATTTCCATGTCATAAAACTAATTATCCCAACTCTTTTCATCATTCCTTTCTCATAAATATCCCATTCATAAATACATTTCTTAACCTCTTCTAGTTACCTTTATGATATAATAGAAAATTTATAACATAGGACATTTATTTTGTCTGAGAAAAGGAAGGGGTAAATCCAAAATCATATTTTTTTCTAATGACCCTCAATACATTTCATCAATTTAGTGATTTAATATATCAATACTAGAAGATAATGTAATACATAATGACTATATTATTGAATATCAAACAAAGGTCCTTTCAGCATCACCTACTTTTTCACAAGATATGAGGTGTGATATTCTTCCTCTATTCTCTGGTTGTCCAAATGTTAAAAAACACCTTCACAAGAATCCTAAGTTCCCTCAATGGTGATTTTATTTTTAGTCTTCATTACGATCAAATATATATAAATCCAATTTTATTTTTCTTTCCCAATATATTTTTGAAGATCAAAATTGCCTATAATTCTTTAATCCCCTTGTCCAGGTGTCTTATATAGGATATTTTTATGGGAACCCTCACCATTATATATTAATTACTTTTATTGGTAAATTTGAATATTAACATCATTTTTCATATTTTTTCCCTTATTGATTAGGTATCCCCATATTTAAAAATCATCATTACCTAAATTTTTTTTAGGGATGGGTAAAGTACAGAGACAAACAATCCACCTTAGAATCAGAGGAAGCTAAAAACAAACATCATTATTTTTAGATTCATCAATAGGACCTTCAATTAATTTGGATAAGACACATCAATAACTGACAATTTGATGAATAACTCATAATAGATTCTTTTTATATTTAGAAATCACATTCTACCACTCATTTATATCACTATTATCAATTTCTGATGCTTACAACATCCATAAAAAAGTATTTAGATGCATCCAAACATTCTATGACTTATATATACTATCCAAATCATCCCATACATCAATTTTGTAAATATTTAGAGATATAAGTATAAAAAATACATCATAATTGAACTCATTTAAAGTATATATATTATTTCTTTCTAAATAGGTTATTGGGAAAAATAAGTTCTTCCATATTGGTCAAAACTCTATCTGGATGAGATTCACACACTAAATACAAGAGATGAATCATTTTGGAATGCGGTTTTGGAAGAAAAATAAATAATTATTCTATAAATATTTGAATAATATAGACTAGCTTATGGTACAATCATATTAGAGACCAAAATCTAGTATACCATAAAATCATTTATTTTTTTTCATCGATTCCTGCTGGAAGACCCTTCTAGTTCCAGTGGTGAATTTTATCTCAACACAGTTTTTAGTTGCAGTGTTGGAAAAAATATATTGAAGACTAGAAGTGAACCTCATGTTTATACATGAAATATCCTTCAATTTAACTCGTGATATAATTTAATGGGGGTTTCAATATTTCAAAATCTATTATTATACACATGGTGAAATGATTACCTAAACATTTAGTTCCACTCTCTAAACACAAATAATGCCCCATAATTATTCCAATAAAAAAATGGATCAATACATTTTTAATAGGTTGGTCTAGGATATGAATTCATACCCAAACCATTAATTGGGAAAATCATGACTCAAAATATAGTCAAAAGGCCATATATTATCGTACAAATTCATATAATTGGAAATACAATGGGCGGAATACATAAAATTAATCATGTTTTCATCTTTTAATAAATTGATAAGAATTGTACAATTGAAAATTACTATCCCGATTATGTGAATTATAAATCCCCTTAAATCCATTTATTTTTAAAAAAAATTATTGATCAAGTGGTGTTTGGTGTCCAAAAAAATATAACAATGAAAATAGATGGAGGGAAGATGCATCCGATAACTCATCATTTGTTATAAAAGGGTTAGGAGGACCCTTGTAAAGGTTAATACCATCAGTTACAAAGAGGAAGGGGTAATAGTGGTAACAAAGACAATTTTGTGAAAGGAATAATACTATGTGGGGGATGCAACCCATGGTCAAATCGAAGAACTAAGGAATTCGATGTTGGGAGGTTTGATTACTATGTTATAGTGTGTATGGTTATTAAAATAGTTCCATAATATAATATAACAGAAACATGATCACAAGATAAAAATAGCATGACATGAATACATATAAGTGTGAATACTAATGATAAAATTGTGTTCATTATAATAAAAACACTATTTAAATATCTATATTTTATATAATCCAGATCTACACTAAAAGAATCATGCACCATTTTTACATAACGATCAAGATCAACATAGGTGTAGAAAGCATCCTTTATAAATTTTGCAGGGAGAAATTATAAGTATAACATTTTTCCAAATCTGTGAGATGACTCCAAATATAATAAGTTTCGACAAACCTAACCAATATATTCAAGTAAAATAAAATAAATGTTACAACACATCATCTCCAATCATAAAAATTTTCTAATGAAAATATATAAAGAAACCCCTTATATCACATTCACTTTGATCTCTAAGTGTTAATGATTATATGTAACTAAATTTATAATCACTCTTCATAAACATAAGAATAAAATTGTGGCATTGTGAACTATGTTCTACTGGAGTTGTAATAGGTACGTTAATATCCATCTGGTATCCCTCTCATTAATGAAAAAAAATCATGTCATCACATTATAGTCATCTATTCCCACCACATCCAAAATGTTATAATTATTATAACCTTCATATATGTGGTAGTAAAAAAATATAAATATTATTTTATAAATAATATTGTCTTCCAAATCCTTTATAGTCTTCCTACCAAATGATTCACCATAGATACTACATACTTAAATTATAGTGGAGCACATATATCGACTCGTATTTCATTACAAATAATAGAGAATATGTATCCTCACGAATTTACCAATAAATATAATATAGATAAACTTGTTTCACTCAAACCCACTAATCCAATTTGACATGATATATTATTTTGTATCATTTTAATCCACATTCCTATTATTGTGAGAGATAAAGAGTATAAAAATATAGGTCAATGATTTTAAGTAAAAATTCAGATACTCTTGACTTTTCTACAAATAATAAAAAATATATGTTTCTTGAGAATTTTAAAACTATAAAATAAAATATTTAATGAAATAATTATGATAGGAACTTAGATTCAAATCCTTTATGTTTAAAGGTTTTGGAAGAGGTGGATCATGGAGTTCTGAAATAGGTGCATGATGGATGCATTGTTTGCCATGGAGAAGAGGATATACAAATTGTTTATTGAGATTTTGTTATGTAGTTATGAATGATGGACTTGGAGAAAACATTATACCAATGTTTCATTAAAACATTGGTATACTATTATTATTGAAAATATGTATTCCATAGTTCTTGAACTGTTAGTATACATATATCCTAATGGTTTAATTGAAACTGTAGACAACCTATAGCAATGGTTTTATAGAAACCATTAATACACAGCTCTCCCAATATCCAACATACCAATGGTTTGTAAATTTTTTTTCATAGCCTACCATGATTGTTTTAGGGAAAATACCAATGGTTTGAAAATGTTGGGAAAAATAAATTTTTTATAGTGGAAGCTACAAACTTTGACAACATTAATGAAATTTAATAATAATATAAAGTAATAAATAAAATTAAATTAACTTAAAATATGATTAAAATATTTTTTTTAATGATATG
Organism: Viscum album; assembly: GCA_963277665.1. NCBI lineage: Eukaryota > Viridiplantae > Streptophyta > Magnoliopsida > Santalales > Viscaceae > Viscum > Viscum album. The sequence continues at coordinate 153,928,873 of OY728157.1, forward strand.
AAATACCAAAATGTATTATATTCACCATATAAAAAAATATAGGTGCACAACATATCATGTCTCTCAAATAAGGTAAATTGAGAAAATAATACTTTATCGGTTTGGTATCTTTTGGAACATAAACCACATGAAATAAATATAACATGATAGTTTTGTAAATACCCATAAATATAATTATAATAATCATATAATAAATCACTATGAAATATACAGAACACACGAATTAAATGAGTGGTGAATAAGTTATGTATGTCGTGCAAAAAAAAATGAGATGACATTTCTTTACATTAAGTATAAACTTTAATAAAAACATTAAAAACTCATGAATAATAAATATCAGTTTTTTTTAATCTACAATATAATCCTACTAATTTCTATAATTAAATATATTAATTTTTTTGTTAAATTAATTTACCCGTATATTAACAACTTCGTGTTAATGTTTCATTTCAGGTAATATCCACTTTATTTTTCATATATGTTTTTACTTGTTAGTCTTGATCATCTTACATAGACCGTGATTTAATTATTTCTAGAATGTATGACATAGTGTAAATATCATATATATTCAATATATATGTATATATGTTAGTATATATTGGGTGTAATTATGAAATATAATAAAATATTCATGGAGATGGTCGGGCGTACGTATGCATGAACACTGTATTCATTTCATTGTCGTAATGAATGGATTAAATGTAAATTACATATATTTTTATATATTATAATTTCTATAGAATTTATATTTCATTTATATCACATATGTTCAAAAAAAATTATTTTAATACATTCCAAGCAAGGTGTGAATGAATCACATTGCTTTGTGTAGGCCATAGTCCACACTTCTTGAATAGAAATTATCGTACATATAAAAAATTAAATACATTAAGGTATGTCTTATATAATAATTAAATTAAAATAAATAAATAATAATTTTAAAACATAAAATAGAAAAAATACATTTTCCATCATAATTACCCATCACGAGAGGTGTTAAAGGAAAAATTAACATCATCGATTCGTGAGGTGGTAGTTCGCCATACACTAGAACTGGATATTCAGTGACCATTAAATTTAAGTGAGTATGTGTGTAGAGTTAACCAATATAATACAAAAGTATCACTATATTTATTATTATAGTGTTATTAAATAATTCTGGAATAAGAATAATGGTGGGTGTTGTGATAAAATATAAATTAATGGATCTTGAGGAAGGATATTACCCATTCTTTGGTTAACCACTTTTTTATTAAACCAAAGGGCTTCCTTGGATAGATTTATTCCGAAAGAGAGTTTACAATGAGTAAGGGAGGGATGATGTATGATTATTTGATCTGATTATGAGTGATCTAAAATTGCTTGAGAGGTGTTAAAAAGTGGGAGGGTGAGCTCATTTTTATATTGGAGGAGGAGTAGCATTCTTGTAAATTTATGAAAATGGAATCATAAACATGTTTTTCCAATGAAAAATTGATCTAGTAATGGAAAAACATTAGATAAAATGCAATATAGGGTCGAATAATGGATAAAAAATTGATTTTGTACATGTTTCTTGTTCCTATTGTCCCTTAAGTGTGATGTTTAGTCCCTTGTTAGTATAATTTTTCTCTTAATAGTTGTAATTAATTATAATTAATTTCATGAATGATTTCACCAAAAACAAAGTTTAACACATTTTAAATAATATATTAATATGATTCCAATTAATAATACATTTTAACAAATTCCAATCAAATTATTGGAAAAAATTAATTCAATTTTAATATTGTAGACGAGATTACAAAGCAGGTTTTTAAAGGGAAAATGTAAAAACGTTTGGGAAATATTTATATCAAATTTCATTGTGAAATTGATTATAAAGACATAAAAAGGATTAATTGATTTAAAATTTATATAATTAATCATTAAAACCAATTAAAAATGTTTTTTATCTAAAAAATAAATTAGATGAAAAGGAATATTTAATTAAAAATAGTATTTTTAAATATTTATCAAAAAATGAAACTTCATAGAAAAATATAAAAAAGTCGCCCTATGATAATGTATTTTGACCTCCATCAATAATGCTATTTATTTTATCATGTATGATCATTAAATGTTAAAAAATTATTTAAAATTTGATTTCAATTAAAAGGTTGTAAATTTTCTTTTCATAAAAAAAATATATATATTTATTCATAAAAATAAATATATTCTTATATTATACTAATAAAATCTATGAAAGAAATTTCATGGAATATTATATATATATTTATAAATATTTATTTAATTTAATAATTTCTATACTGGGTTTCATTAATTTATTGAGATAAAATTGTGTTTTTAAGTAAAAAATTATTTTCTAATAAAATGTTTTAATTATTTTCAAATAGTTCATACATTTAATTCTAATAACTGATAACCAATGGATTTAATTTATATTCATGTCTAAAATAATATTTTCACAATTTACATAATCATATTCATATCTTCTATTCCAATGGTTAGAGGTTATCTATAATAATTTTTTAATAAAAATGTTATTAGTATATTATAGTTCAATAAAAACTAAACTGTTCATGTCACACAAGATATTGAAGGAACTTTTCATTATGTGTTACATAATCTATCAAACAGTATTTCATGCACTAAAATCTAATAATTTTTTCTCGAGTAGTTTAGACAATCTAAATATAATTCTTGAATATATAACAAAACTATATTTATAATTGTGGGAAATGAAAAATATTAAATAGATTATTTTAATTTGAGAAAATTATTGCAGAAAATATAGGGGACATAAATGTAGGATGAATATGTGGTGATTATACAATAACTATAATACAAGGTTAGTTTATTCAAATATTATATTTTAATCACTCCTAAAATAATACCCATAGACGAAAATATGATGTTCAGATTCATGTTGTGACTAGCATCTCTTTAGGTCAAGGATACTCTATAATGATACAAGAGAGTGAATGACTCAACAGTATGAAAATTTTCATGGGGGTTCTGACAAAGTATTTTAATTCTCAAAGGGAACAAGTACTATAAAATTTCATCTTATTATATTCTAATAAAAACATATTTTTGAATATATATATATATATATATATATGAGGTGGATAAGGTTACTCTAAGTTCTACTTTGGCCAACAGAACTATAGAGAATAGATTTACTTATTAATTTGAAAAATGATGAACCCAGGAAGGTTTATCTATTTTTCATTTTAGACCGAAAATATTCATAAACATTTAATTGTATACGGATTATCATGTGTGAACACTAAATATTCAAAAAACACCTTTTATGAGCTTTTAACAAGACAATATTTATGACATTTCGTCTTTTTATAAAACAATAATAATTATACATAGGACATGTGAGGTACATGATTGAAAAGTACATGCCAATTTTTTTTAGGGATTCCATTATTGGGTTTTTGTCCTTGTGAATACAAAATCACTTTTATTTTTAAATTTAATATCTTATATTTTAGGAAAATAATGCTAATGTTCAAGGATAAATAATTTTTGACGGGTCATAAAAATTTTATTGAAAGATACTCTTGATTAAGGACATATAATATTGACCAAAAGTGGATGGTATTATGGTCACATAACATTGATCAAAAAAGGATTGAGGTCACATGTTTGAAATTGAGTAAAAAATAATGTGATGAAACTTTATATTCCAAGTTATAATTTAAATAGACATTGAAACGGGAAAATTATTTTATTTTATGGTAATATTTATTGAAATAAAAAATGAGGTATTTAATTTAATTATTATAAAAATACTAATGACCTGGTTTTATTATGTATTAGATTATATTGGTTTATAAAACCTTATAGATATGCTTCCATAGTGTAATTTCCCAATAAACAAACTAATGTGTATAATTTTTAATTTCATATATAATTTACAAAAAGAGTGGCCTCAAAAAATTTGGTGAGGGTAAGATTGACCCAATGTGGACAATTAACCATACCAAAATATTTGAATATTTTCATATAACATAGTTAATATAGTGTACTTTTAATGTGACGAGACTAATTTAAGGTTGGGTGTAACAAAAAAATCGGAACTGAGAGAAAGAACTTCTCTAATTCCTTTGAATAAGTAATGAGAATAATATAAATCATAATGTCAGTTATATAAATTTATAATTCATGAAATAGATGTATCATGATATGGTTTATTTCTAACCAAAATTCAAATAATGAAATCTATGATAGAATTAATTTTGGAATGTGATATAACACGATCATTATGCTGAAATGAAATATGCGTCTTGTAGGTTAAATTTTATCATCATATATAGAATTCAAATCATTATCTTATAGATGGGAATTTTTCATATCAGATACACTCATTACCAAAATCCCCGAATGGTTGTTGGTGATTCAAATGATTCTGGTATAATGTCTCATATATTGGTTGATGATATTCAAAATAGTTTTGGAACACTGCAGTATAACAATAATCTTGGGGGTGTTTATAGAATATTTATGAGGATTATAAGTAGATGAATATTAAGAGATTATCCACTGAAAATGGTTTATACATATCTATGTATACTCTAATAATTAGAAAAAATCCATATACAATTTTTAAGAGAAATCACTATGTATATATGTCTCATATGTAAGGGAGATGATAATGTATTCACCAAAATATAATGGAATTTAAGATCTGAGTGTTACTAAGAGGTTTTAAATACTAGGATATGGATTAGGATCAGAGTTGATGGGATTTGTGTCTAAAAATGTTATATTTGCTTTTGGTATCACTACATATCATGATATAATAAGAATGAAGACACAGAATATTCTTTTTAGAAAATATGTTATCCAAATGTAGATTCTATTGTACAAAGATTTGATGTGAATAAAAAGACTATAAACCATAGGTGTGTTTGAATTTAATGGGTTCTATGAATTCACCTTGTTTGAGACATAAAGGTGTCATTGAATATTTTAATTTAAAAGTATTAAGTCTATAAATAGTTCTCAAGAGTGTTATGATAATTTCCCACTCAAATAGAGGATTAACAATGTAAAATAATATGTGAATTAAAGGAACCAAATGTTAGGATGGTAGTTAAAATGTGATAGAAATGGAATTTTAGACTAGGCCCAATTTGGGATACCTGGATATAACTACATATCCTAATATAATAGAAATCAATCCACATATATTTCTTAGATGGAAACTATATAGATATTTATCATGTTTCTGGGGTTAATAATGAAAAATATGGGTATCCTAGATTGAGATGGAATGAGACATGACATGGATGTTGTTTAGTCACCAAGATACACTTAATTGGTTTAATCATAATGCATATCAATCGCTGGACCCGACATGGGTGAGGTATAGGTCTGAAAATAAGATTAAATGCGATCTTAATTGAGAATGTTTATGGTTGGTTATGAGATAAATACTTTAGGTGTCTCTATGTATCAAAAAAGAGTAGAAATCAGTCTATACAATGTTATTAATATGTAAATTTTCATTTCAATATAATATAATAACTCCCAGAAGCTTCATTGATGTCACTATAAAATGCGATTATAGTTTTTTATATGTTTTCTTTGAGTAGGGATGATGCAGAAAACCAGATATTACATTAGATAGAATAGACTAAGGGTTTTTATAAAAAATTAGAAATTTTTAGATGTTCTTGGGACTTGTGATTGGTATGTAACCACATATTCCTTGATAATAGGAATAAATCAAGACATAGTTGTTATAAATAATTTCTGCATAGATCTGGGGCACACAAAAGGGAATATTGGGATATAGTAATCCTAATACGTGAATGTTGAAGGGATATACATGAATAGGACTTCACAAATAGTATTTCAAAGAGGATGATTGTAAGTATTATGATTTTTTTACTAAAACAAGGTTTATAAATTCAACAAACACTACATATCCAAGAAACTAATGAGATTAAAAACACATATATTTCTATAAATATCCTCCATACATAATAGACTCATGTTAAGGTAAGAGATATAATGATCCTATTAACATTTTATGCTATGTAATGGAAATATAAACATGAATTAAGGTGGACCAAACACTAGGACATAATTCTTGGAAATGAGGAAGGAGAACATTATCCTAGTATTGATTTATGAATGATGGGAAATACAGTATGGAATCCTTCAGGAATTTGGATCACATAAAATAAATTTAGGTTCTATAAAAAGGACTTCTCTATGATGTTTAATTGTGGTTATTTGTATACCATATGACATTTTTTAGGAAATGTGAAATATACATGGCTTCCACATAGTTCAGGGTCACAAAATAACGAAAATATAATATTCTTGTTTATAATCATGTGACTATGACCATCGAGTCATACAATTTAAGGTCATATGACTGGTTATCCATGCATATCCTTTGAAAATAAATGGTTAGTAGAATGGTATACATTAAATAAAATTATATAAAGAAAAAATTCCCATAAATTAACGAAAGATAATTAAAGGGATATAGAGATATAATGATAGAGAATGTAACATCAATAAAAAGATAGAGTAGTAGATAAACAGCTACATGAGTATATTATTTCATATAATAATTCACTAACATGAAATATAGTCATGTTAATGTCCATAATTAAATTCCTCATAATATTATTCATATTTATTTTATCTATTATAATATATTTTTATCATGTTGTATTCATTTATATAACTAATATTTGTCAAATTTAATTATTTTTGATTATTTGGTTCACAATTGGGATGTAGTGGTAATTGTATATTCTTAATATAAATGGTTAAATAATATTATAAATGGACATTTTATATCACTTGTATCATTAAGTAATTTGTAGTGTTTATTTTTTTATTATATAATAAAAATATAGATAATTATCTATAATAAGATTATTTTAGTTGGTTAAAATCATTCCAAAAGCATAGAAATAATATGATCTGGTTATTATATAATATTTAACAATAAAATTAATATTTATGAATATTAATTAATTGAATACGGGAATCATAAAACATCATTACTCACTTATGTTGTGTCAAATTACCACCGTGGAAATCATCAATTTATGTGCATTTTAAAAATAATTGGTAAGTAATTAAATATTATATATTTTTTAAAAACATTAATTGTGTTTTATTTTATAATAAAAGTTAATTTTATTGATACCAAAATTCTATGATTTGTAAGAGGATAATCGAAATGAGAACATTGGATTTGAGACCCATGGACTGCACATTGAGTTGACTCTTATGGATTGATCTTAAATACCTAAAAGAAGGTACTTTTTGTAACACCAAAGGATAATAGACATTCCTATGTGATTTTAAAGATCTTTTTATTTTCTTGATTAAAAATATTGTTGTGTTTTAAAATTTTGGAGAATGGGGTGGAAGAGAATTGTTTATATAATATGAGGAGGGGTCTTTTAGAATAATGTATTGATTATATTTTTATATGAACATGATAAATTTGATTACTATGAATTGTATTACTTAAATTTTGAAAATAATGTTTTCTATGATATTTTAGCAACCTTAAATCTGATAATAATGAAGATAACTTTTAAAAAATACAAAATCATAAATATTTATCATTCAAATAAAATATTACTTAGGTTTTATGAATTGATCTCTAGGTTGGATAATTTTAGTTATTATAGTTGAATGAATTATTTTAACCACTATATAAAGAACAATTATTGAAAAGATTTTTTAAAATAAAATAAAAAATATTTTATTAATGTTTATATTATAAAGTGATCGTCGTCTAATAGAACTGTATTCTTTTTACAATTCCCATAAAATTAATTTTTTTGAAAAATACCAAAAAAATACCAAAATATTATTTTGAAATTATTATTTTAGAAATAATTAGTATTTTATGAATATAGAATTATTAATATTTTATATTATATTTTAAAATATAATTATATAATTTATGGAAAAACAATTTCATCTCAAATAAATTATTTTTTTATTCTATTAGTTATTCCATTTATGTTCATCATCAAAACTATAAAATATATGATTAATAGTTAGTTATTATAAATATTTTAACCAAAATTATTTCTAATAATATATATTTATAGTCTAATCAAATAAATTATATTTTACTATATATGTTATAAAAATTATTATTATCTTCCTATTTTGAAAGACGTTGTTATAAATCCATTTATTGATTTATAAAATTTATATTTACTAATTTTAATCATGGTAAATATTTATTTTTATGAATATTACTAATTGTATTTGACATGTTACCATCCTAATGGCCAAATATTATTTCCAATAACTAGTTACTATTCTAACGGTTATATAATTACTATTCATCCTATAAATATATCTTATTTTCATTATTGTTTATCCAGTTAATTTTATAACATAATAATCTATAATTAATATAAAAAGAATAATCTCGTGTATTATTGTTTAATTTATTGTGAGAATTTTTTCTTTATTTGAAATAATTTTATAAGTCTGTGATTCACTTGAATTGAGAATTTTAGTTTTCTGATTTGAATGTATTATTTTCCCTATTTTATTATTTTCTATTTTATTTTTTATATTAATAATCCATATGTAATGTTATATACTGTTGAAATAAAATTATCTTTATTTTTATTATTAAGTGTTTAAGATATTTTCTAGAAATTATAGTGCCTAGATATTTTCAGTGCGTTATTTTTTGAATTTAAAATTTTGGGTCTTCATAATAGAAACAAATATCACCTAACCAACAAGAATTTCACTTGTTGAAATGGATTACATATTTATTGTAAACTTATGCATCTTATTTTAGTTATAATCCACATGATATGGTATACTAAATTATGGGTGTTGTGATTCCATCTTTTAAGAAATTATCCAACCCTAATTAAATCCATTCAAACTCATACTCCTAATGATATGATTATAAGGGTTCTCCACTTTCCATAATATCACTATATGAGTAATTTAGAGCTGTAGTTGAAAAGTTTTACACTCATCACGATTAATAAATACTCATTCAAACAAAAAATAATAATCTTATCCAACTATAAATTTAATCATAATCTTCATTTATAGACATATATAGTCACAAACAAATCCAGAATTAATTATTAAATAATAGTACTCATATGCTTTGGAAGTAAACAAATCCTACCAATCCTAGGAATTTTATACAATTTAATTAATTCATGGAACATTTATATGAAAAAACTACCTCAAATTCCCATTTTCTATTAAAATTATTAAATCAAATATCAGGTACCTTAAGAAATGTGCATCCCATATAAAGGGGAGACACTTCGAAAGATTGGTATGATTATGGTGTGAATTTTAATTACATTTCATGATCTTTTCATATCACCCATTGTCTTCATTTTTTAAATGAGTATACTATGATATCATAAGTTAATAATAGTATTGAATAATCATGATATTGGTAGACAATATAGTTTACCATGTCCATGAAATTATTGGGTTTTTTTCAGACCGAATGAAATGATAATGGACTCATACAGCCCACACATACTAAACTGACCCTAGTTATCAATTCTAAGAAATTTAAAATTTATTTTGTAATATTCTTTAAGTCATGTGATATGTAGGCATGGTATTATGAGAATTACTTTGATGATAATTGATATTATAATAATAATAAATATATTGTTTGAATTCTCCTATAAAAGTACACACATATATTAAATTTGCTGGTTTGGTCACATAATTGAAGGATGATTTAAGAGGATATCTGATCATTATTTTATTGAAGATAACATGAGAGTTTTATGGGTGATAAAATTGAGTTTGATCGAGAAAACAAAAATTAATTGGGATTTACCTTCATTAGAGACCACATTTTTCACTAATTCTGAATATAAAACAATGTATGGCTCATCAATTGTGGGTTCCCCCTTCTTTGATTAAATATTTAAAGAATTTTTTTTAACTGATTTATTAACATATAACAATAAAATGATATTTTTATGAGTCTTATCTTAAAAATAAATTGTTTAATACAAATAATTTTCATCAAACCAAATTTTCACCATGGATATACCATTTTCATGATTATTATCCGTGATCTTTTAAGCAATGATGGTTACACAATTTTTCTCCTATTTTTCCCACATGTAATTCATTATTTTCATTTATGGATTATATAATCAAGACTTGACATTGTTTGGGATGGATTGAGAGTGATCAAACCCCTCTAATTCATAGTGGTTGTGTGCATGATGAATAGATTGGTGTTTTTTGGATAGTAAAGGATAGATTTTGGATGATGCGTAGTGGATTTGACATATGGTGTGAAGATGGGAAAAGGTATAGCCATTGATCATACTAAAATAATAATTAAAATGATTAGATCTTGTTTTCCTGATAGTAGAGGCCGATAGATGATGTATTGATGTCTTTCCATTGGATACAGTGTAGTCAAATTCTGCGATTTGTGGCGACATGGTTGATCCATAAAACACAAGAATGAAATTAGGATTTGGAAAATTCTACACTAGATGTCATGTATTCTATAAGAAGACACATTTTTATCCAAAAGATATAGAACTAGGGTTTTAGAAACATTTAACATTGACACTCCATGTGGATGAGCCACACACCATGTGACCCTCCAAAAGTGGCCAAGTAATGTTCCATCCAGATTAGACCCATCATCCCATATAGGATGACACCCCATGTATATAGAGAGTAAATGGTCCCTCCCCAAGGTATACAAGCATGTATTAGTACCTTGGAATGGGATGTTACACTTCAATGAATTAAATTAATTAGGAATGACTAAAAGCCTGCTTTCCATCCCATTGGATGAGACACACTGTGTACCTCTTGTACATGAATTTTATGATGCCATGTATTACATTACATTCTTATAGGAGAAAAAGGATAGGGGATGGGGTTGACTTACACAACATTTGGACCCTTATACACATCATTTATTCTATCTTGAAGCATTATTCACTCATATATCTATCACTGAAAATTGTTATTTTATCATGGATTACCATTCTAATTTTTTCCATGTAGAATGAAATGGAGTTAATTATTGTGGATTTTGAGATATGGTTTAAGTTAGTTTGATGATTAAACATATTCTTGTGGTTTTTGATGATGGAATTGATCTAGTCACGATAATTGGATATATTCCAAGGTTGGAATTCCCCTATCACAACTCGGAATGGGTCACCAACACTCTATATATAGATAGGTACGATGCTCCCCAATATTGGGTGCATGTCTACAATTTTTGGAGTGGTACTCCCTGATATTTTTGATCTCTTAGTGTGTGGGTCTTCCATTAATGTTGTATATCCCCCAGTTGTGTTACACTATAGCGATCATTGGGACCGTCCATGCATATTTTAGTGAGGATTCATTGAATACTCAGCATCATCGATTGATTTTTGGAGTTATAGGAATATTCATCGACTATGGTTTGGGTTACAGAGATAGAGATCCACTTTAACTATTATATGAAATTTTTTATGAGATTATATATGTTTTATATATTGGATTCACATTTACCACTTACTTTTGGTTGAGCTAACATTCTATTATATATTATTTTTTACTCCTCTCTAGTTTAAATGGTATCCAACTGGTTTTTTATATACTCACAACTTTATGGTCCATACCTGTAGTTTTCAATTATTAGGTATATAATTGAATGATCAGTGGTGAACAATATAGATCATAATGATACATGGGTACATTAAAAACATGTTGTGGTTGTTAATTGAATATTTGGATATGGGATCTATCTATTTAATTTTATTATGGGTTTTTAAGGCTAGAACTTCATTTCCTATTTGGAATTTATTTTTTCAAATTATTTTTTGGTTTATTCTATCAAACTCTAAAATATTTTTCTTAGAGTTTATTTCTTGTATGGTTGTACTTTAGACGTTTCAGTCAATTCCTTATATTAATCTTCATTTTTGTATAGAGAATGTTGGGTGATTAAATATATGTAGATTTAAAAAATGTATCCCATTTACATTATTCATTCTTGTTTCATTCTGCCAACACATTTTCTATTAGAATTAAGATTGGAATTTTTAGAGGCAATCATTCTTCTATGTAGGAAGACCCTAAGGGGTTGGGTTATGACATAATGGTAACCAATTAGTTCATTCCATGGGAGGGTTTTAGTTTTGTCCCCTTATGAAGGTTGGTTTTGAATTAAAGAAATGGTATCAAGATTTCTATAGTGCATATTTAAGGATGGGGAACCCAAGGATGGTTTGGTGGTCATCATATCCATTCTCAAGTATAGTGACTACCTTATTTTACTCAACATTCTGAGAAATCAGTTTCTTGTCAAAATGGTACATGTATCATATAGAATTGAGTACATTGATATTATTTCATTATTTAGTAACCCATTTATATGTTCAATAAAAATTTAAAATCTTCATCAATTTTAGGATTCCTATAACTAGAAAAACAATATGTATATCGATTTTGGATCATGATGTTCATCAGATTTATGAAGATGCCTTTGTTTAGGGTCAAACCCATGAGGTGTATCCTCCAGGTGGGTGGAGAGAAGATCCATGCCTATCGAGTAGTAGATAGTATGACCAGTTCATGGATATTATTTGATATGTCATATCCCAATCAACAAGTTCTAGTTTCAGATACCACTGTGGTCCCATGTTGAGAAGTATATCTAGGGGATATGCAATTGTATTGAGTAAGTGATCCATTTCTTTATAATTTTTCAGACCCTAAAAAGTTAGATGTTTTTATTGGACAATATTTTGTTCCATGAATTAGTTGGGTGTAGGAGGAGTCTCGTCATATGGACTAATGAATAGATGGTTCTCTTATGGATTGAAATCTAGTAGTTTTTTGGTAGGGAGTATTACCCCTTGTGCTTTCAAATAGTTTTTATCCATGATATTATGGAGATATAGAAAGTTAGTATGATAGTTACTGGTTATACATTGAGGATAACCAAAATTTTATGGTACACCTATGATATGGTGTGAGAAGATTTATTCTAAGTGAGGTTTTTTGAGAAAGGTCACTTGAGATACAGTAATAAAATTATTGTTTAATTATGTCTACCAACCTATTCTATAGTGGAAGAGTGGTATATGGTGACTGGGAGATTTTTTTTAGTGGGGAGTTAGGTAGTTTTATCCTCTCATGGAATACATGTAGCAAACTATTTTATAGCGTATAGTAGGAATCACGTTTTGAGGTTTCAGAAAAGGATAAACACACATGCCTGAACTCGTAGACAGGGGTCTACGACTTATGGATGATTTAGGTTATCCATTATATCTGGGAAGGGAGATGATATAGTTATAATAGTAGTTATCACATAGATTTTGATTTCCCAACCCAAGGTGCTTGTATAGATATACAAACAGTAGATGGACCTCCATAGCATAAGTAACACTAGGATCGGGGATCTTCTAGACGTTTCTAGGGAGTCCCTTAGGGAGGTAGTGCTGGAAGAGGAACAACAACTTCTATAAAGTGATGAGTAGTTAGTGGAGGATTATTTTATGACATACCACAACCAGCACCACTATTAAGAGACCTACATTAGTCTTAGGGAGTTTGCAGTCTGGGATTCGGGTAACTATAGCCATTGAGGGATATGAAAAGGTTTCATAAGTGATGTTATAAGGTATGATATGCATTTTCAACTATTTCCACGTTATTAGTAGAAACAATTATGAGTAATTTGATCATATATTTATTTATGGTGTGGGTGATGGACATTATATTTGATTATTTAGCACAATCTCTATGGCTAGTAGCTTTTACAAGGAGTGATTATTCAATATCATAATATTTATCATAGTGAAATCTATCACAATGGGAGAGAGTTTCTGATAATATCTATTTATCATCATGATGAGACCTTATTACATTAACATAGGTATGGACTAGTTTTCAATAGCTCATGATCATAGTGAAATTAATATTCAAGGATTCTGGTGCATACATATAGATGGAAAATTATTATACTTTTTGGGGAAGAAAGATCACATGGAAGGGAGAGTGGTTTTGGTGAGAAGAAATATGCAACAAACCTCTCACCAGTAGAAGATTTCAGACCATGATGTAGTTGGATATTTTGGTATTTTTATTTATTTATCCATAGTGGAATATATAGTTTTTTTCCCAGAGGTTGTTTTGATAATACCTACCTATAAGGATATATAATTCCTCATCTACTTTTTACCATGACACCATGTTGATATCATCAAAATAATATCAAAATACTCATTTCAAAATTTTAAAGATGAGGGTGTAGTTTGAGTACCTTATAGAAAATGGTTCTATTAGTCACTGTGTCTTCCCATTAGGGGCTATGGTTTTTTCCAGGAAAAGGGAATATGACGTTTTGGGGATTTTTTTGACTAGCATCATTTAAACTAGGTATATATATAGAAAAAGTAAAACATTCCATGGATTTAATACCTATATGATTGGTTTTTAGGAATGCGTTACTTCTCAATGATTTATCTTACAATCAGCTACATCCAATTGAGGTTTTAGATGGATGATATTCCAAAAATGAAATTTTGATATAGATTTAGACACTGTGATTTATTGGTGATTCATTTTTTGTGATGTCTTCCCCTACAAGGTTTTTGGATATTATGAACCAGAGGTTCCATCCACACATGGATTTATTTTTTTTGTCTTCATAGATTCTGCAATCATCCAATATATGTTCATGGGTGACTTAATCTAGGAGAAGTAGCTCTATAAAAATATCTAGATGTTCTAGTTTTTGAATTTTGAGTTTTACATTATAGGGGATTTCATTTCTATTCATATTTTAGTAATGGACGCACTGAAGATTTATTTAGTGCTTTCGTGGGATCCACCTATGATGGTGTTAGAGGATTTTAGAGTTATTTGCTTTGTGAGGTAATATAACAAGTTTGTAAAATACAAATCCTTGATTTCACCCCCTTAGATTGTCCATATACTGTACATGAATCCATTGACCTTGAAAGAGTAATGTTGCATATATTTTGTGGAGTTAATCCGGAGGTTGATCAGTTCTCATATGTTGAGAATTCTAAAGGTGGGATTGATGTACATAGTTTAATCTGTTGCCTCTTGATCTGTTACTAGTGTCTTGTTGATGCACAGGAATATAGTTATCACATAAGGGTAATGGATGTAGAGGCCCCATGAGTAGAACTATGAAACACATGAGATAGATTTGGATGTGGTAGTCTTTGGTATCTAGATTTAGTGAAACAAGATTTTTGAAGTGTGTTTTGGTTTATACACAAACCACTAGAGTCTTAGATACATCATCACTCAGAGAGATTTAACTATATATATAGGTTTTCGTTAGAGTTACTTCAGGATGATGAATTCAAGATACTCTATAACCATCAGAAGAGAAGCATGGTATCTGATTCTGTTATCCATATGTCCTATTATCCATCAGTAGAATCAGTGTCTTTGTAGTTTTCTTCATTACATCTAACACTGGTTGGATAGAGCGGTTGAATTTTTTATCACCTGATGGTTGTGAAAACTAGAATTATTCAGAGTGTGAGAGAATATAAGATAAATGATACTTAATTTGTGGTTTTATGTGACTAGTGTCCTATTGATATCCGCCATATGGATTTTATGAGAGAGGGGGAACATTATCCTATTCTAGTGATGGAATGTTGTTCCACTAACATTTCATGAGGAGGTGATGCGGTAGTTTCACAGTTCCCCAATCTATATATATCACAGTGTGATGAATATGTATAAGGAACTTCATGTTTCATTTTAGAGGGCTATTAGGAGTCGGGTTGTTATTGAGTTCATATCTCGATGTCTCACATGCCAAGAGATGAATGTTCAGGACTATGTTCAGATAGGATCGACGCAGCCTCTTGATATTCTGGAGTGAAAATCAGAAAATATATCCATGGAATTTTTGATAATTCATCCAAAAATAGATATTGGAATAAATTCAAATTGGGTGATAGTTGATAAATTTACCTGGCCCTTACAATTCCATTCATGTAGGAGAAAGAGATCTTTAGAGATAATGAGGTTTTTTTTGTAGGATATCGTTTTACTCAATGGGGTATTATCAACTATTTCCTCTGACCAAGATTCATAGTTTACGTCATGATTTTGGAAAGGATAAATGGAGGTTATTGGGTTCATAACCGAGAATGATTAAAATATTCCCCCATTATAAGGATGGGTAAACCGAGAAGAATATCTCGGCATTGGAGGATATTCTTAGACTATAAATGTTAGACGTCATCTAGAGTTGATAGGATCACATTACATAGTTATAGATCGATTATAACAATAATAATCTCTATACTATAGTGATATAACTAATTGATACCATGTATGGAAGAACATGATGATCTCCCTTGTGATGAACTAAGAATGGTGAGACATATCTTGTAAGGATAAATAAATCTAAAACTTTTTTACATCATAGGCATATAGAGTTCTAAAAAACAGACCATGTTTTCTAGATAGTTTCCGCAAGATGAGGATTGTATAGATTTAGATGGAATGGAATGTTTTCTATGAGGTTTATCATTATGATCTAGATAATATGAAGGGACAGATATATTCCTTACCACTTATATTTACCCACATCGTTGGACCAGGTACTTGAAATCATCTATATGTCATAGTTAATGAGTTATATTCCTGATTAAAAACATGTTATTGACTATGGTGGTCACGAAATTGAAGATTAATATTTTTTAGAGTATCTAGTTGTTAACAATGATCAGTGGAAGATGATCTTTCAAGGATGGGCCATTCCCTTGGATTGGGTATGGTGGCACCATGAGGGTCTATAGAAGAGCTCTTGAAAGAAATAGATCCATATATGGGGTCATTATACCAACCTTTTTATTATTATTATTATTAAGGGGAATCATTGATGTAGGGGAGAATATATATAAACTATTTGTTCCACATAAGAATTTATAATATATTTAGGGTTAAATTTAGTGTCATGAACCAATTCAACATATGATTTTGAGGCCCAATGATTCAACTACTGATATTATAATAGTATTAAATATAATGGTATCATGTGAATTTAGCTCCACCAAAATATTTTAATAAATATTAAAAGGAGTCTCATATCAAAAATATAATACCATTGTTGACTCAAGAACCCGGGGTCTACCATATGTATGACCAAAGATTGGTCCACACTTGGGGTTCAATTGACGCAACCATTGGAGGGTGTGTTTAAGGAAATAAATAATTATATTATTTATATAATTTATTAGATAACATATCCTAGAGATAAAAATACAAGTACCCACATAAAATAAATTTATATGATTATTTAGATTACCTTGGGAGGATTTAAGAGGATCTCTGGTCATTCTTAACTAACTGATCACCTCAGTGAATGATGACTGATTGGATCAATGATGATGAAGAGAAAGTGAGCATATAAGGACTTATACATCATTTAAAACCAACCAATGATTATTATTGATAAATATAGGAGTCATATATATTGGTTTCAAACCCCTTTATTAAATTATTAATGCATGGTTTTTAATATAAATTAATTTTTATTTCCAATCATACATTATTTGTGTGATCAAACATCCCAAATTAAATTTTTTAATTAAATTTATCCCCATTACACCTTTATATCACTCCGAATATCCCATTTATGTCATATTTGGTTTATATTTCCTTTCCAATAATGGTTACATGTTTGTTCATGTTCTTTTCCCCCACATGTTCTTCTGGTTCTTCATCATTTGACCATGAGGTCCGGATTTGAAATTTCTAACTTGGGTATAAGCCATATCAAACACCTTCATTCATAGTAGTTGTGTATATGATGAATGAATTTTTTTTTCTCAAATGGATAATGATATATCATGGGTTATTCTTTATGAATGTGGTATCTAGAGTGGCAATGGGTGATGGGATGTGCAAGGGGTTGCAGAGGTCTTTGAGCGGATGATCATATCTTATTTTCTGGACACCTATGGTTGGTAAATAATTGATTAAAGTGCTTTCATTTAGTCTTGTGGGTAAACATAGTTGGATTCATATAGGAAAGTCTATATATGAAAAAAAAAACTTGAAGGAAAATCTTGATTTGGAAAATTCCACACTATACACCATGTATCCTAAAAAACACATGGTGTGTAGCCCCTAGATATGATGTTATAGTTTCAGGTGCAGTTAAGGACCACACACTATGTGGCTAGGCACACACACTGTGCATGACTTCCTAGGTGGCCATAACATGATCTAGCTAGCCCAATCCTAGGACCCCATTGAATATGACATTTCATTTACATTGTTAGCACACCAACATTCCTGGAGGTACATGACCAAGACCCACTACCTTGGAATTTTATTTTAAATGACTGGGTATATAAGGATGACAAGATGTACATGGACATGACCACAATAACTTGGTTATTGTATTAGTGTCTTAGATACTCAACTTATGAAGACATGGATTCAAAGTTCGGTCCATAAGAGGCCATAACCCGGAGATTAGGTAGAGTCACACACTGTTTAGACCCCTATATATGATATTTATTCCCAAGAGAATCATATATCTCTCATATTACAATCTTAGGGACCCAAATGTTTTCTCCCAAGTAACCTATCCATAGATTTTAGATTTATAACTTGACGATGGCCTTCATTGTGGAATTTAAGACATGCGTTGACGAGTTATGAGCGTGAAGCTTCTTTATTCAGTACCTAAAGATACTAATGATAAAGGAAGGATCATCTTATAGATTTTGGGCATCAGATCTACCTTGTAGAACATTGTCATGAATACCTATAATCATTATATTGAGTGAGATGGTACTCCCCTACATTCAGTGTCAATCCTAATCTAGTTAATTTTATTATCCCGTCTTTGATCTCTAGTGGGGTGCAGGTTGTAAAACCCCAGGTAAATAAAGAATATGACATTTTCACATTTATCCGTATTTTTGAATAAAATATTAATATAAGTGTAAAGGGGACAATATTTTTGATGGAATATCCAATACGCAACAATGAGTTTCTTGGGAATCATACATTGCACTCTAATAATAAAATAATATTATTTTAAAT
This sequence comes from Viscum album, assembly GCA_963277665.1. NCBI lineage: Eukaryota > Viridiplantae > Streptophyta > Magnoliopsida > Santalales > Viscaceae > Viscum > Viscum album. Next base: position 153,947,959 of record OY728157.1, read on the forward strand.
TGTAGTTAACGCCTAGCCGTTGTAATAGTGGGAATGAACAGAACTAACTACAAAATGATTATATATGTTTTTCAAATATTTAAACTTTTTACAAAAAATGTTAGAGGATTAAAAATGTGAATAAATCCAATTTTAAGTGTAAACATTCTAATGTTCTTTAAATGGTCGATTAACCGCCTTTTGATGACGAACCAATTTTAAATCCACCTTTTGACAATTTAATGTGTTATATTTGACAAAAATAAAATTCTCCTTTATAATTGGGACATCAAAATTTAATTTGTGTAAATTTTTTGTATTTTTCCGATAAAGTTCATTTTTTAATGAATAGTGAAAAATGTTGTATTTTAATTCACAACCTCTTTTTAATCTAATTCATTAATATGATTAGATTATAATTTGAATTGGATTTAAAGTGAAATTAGAATATATTTTTACCATTTAATACAATAATGGTCATTGGAATTAATTTCATCTTGAAATTGGACTTAAACTAGTGTCAATCTTTTGATACTTATTGTTTCATAAAAACAAGTTATTTGCTCTGACAGTGGGAATTAATTATTAAATTAATTAATGTAACTTATATGTTATGAATTTTTTAAAATATAAATCATTTTTGATTTTGGAATATCAAAAATATATTAGGGTGAATTTTTGGTATTTTTTTGGAAAACTTCAATTTTTGATGAATAGTGAAACCACTAAGTGGTACTTAAAAAACAGATTTTTCTTTTAAATGAAATTTTACCACCTCTGTGTTTTGAATTTAAAAAATCTGACATACATGGTTGTCATTATGAAGTAAAATTTGGTTCACTGGGATTAAAATAATTTTTTGGTGAATAGTAACTTTTATGTTTTTATCACGATTAGAGGTAATTAGTGTAGTTTAAGGTAAAAATAATGTTTTAATAATATAAAATGACCTAGACACATGTCCTACCCTCATTGGATGAGTCCTGGCCGACCCAGACAATCCATGGGTCAACTTGGGGACCCCATGGAGCCACTTTGGATGGAAAATGACATAAATACCTTTTTTATTTAAAGATAAAAATAAAATGTCACAAACATGTGTTTTTTTACTAAAACAATTTTTACATGGGGTTATATAAGTCATATCTTTGACTATAAATATTAATTAGAAAGATAAAAAGATTTCATACATCATGATTTTTTTTTATAATTTTTGACATTAAATAAATTAATTTATTTATGACACCATGATGATGCACTGATTACCTCATAAATGAACGATTTAAATAAAATGAGAAGATAGGGTGAAATATAAGTCTTAAACTTGTTACAAACCTATTGGATGGGTGGATTTCGAAACCTTATCACCTTATCCTCTAAATATATCCTTTTGGGACATTTTAAATACGAAAATCATTTAATAAAAAATTAATATTTTATAACTTTCCAAGAGTGTCCCTCCTCTCCTCTTATAAAAGTCCCCCACCTCTACCACCTTACACACTCTTCTCATACCTTTGACTCAGCCAACCCTGGAACATTTCATCTCTCCACGTCTCTCTCTTCATCATTGAAGCCACACTTTGGGCAGAATCCTTTCCAAGGAATCCTTTGAGCTCAAATCAAAGAGAGTTACCCGATTTAATGGTAATGTCTTCCCTTGTGTTCTTTTGTTTTATTTTTCTTTTCCAAACAACTAAACACTTTTTATTACATTTTTTTGTAACAACACCAGTATCTTAAATATACTTGGATTTTGTTATAAGAAGGATTCTAGCTACACTTTCACACACCTTCGTCTAATGGTTAAAGAACATACTGTTTCTGTGGATGGCGAATTACTGCCTCACGAAATGATGATTGTTCAATATTATTTTAACACCTTCATAGGTGGCCATTAATATGGAACTATATTTATATATGATATATAATATATTTATTTTTTCCTTAATCTTCTGTATTTTTTTCATTTATGTCATACCTTTATGGTTTCCATTATGGGTAAACGCGATATCTTCATTTTAGGAAGTGCGGTCTACCGCCCCCTCAAAGTGATTTGATTCGTTAATTCCATATGTGGGATTTATAAAGGATGGAATTATATTATTAAATATGATATCCTACTGGAATTATAATATTCATTTATATAAATATTATTTAATTCCATTTAATACAAAAAAATAGAAATGAAAGTAGCGTTCATGCGTACGTACGACTTACCGTCTCCATGAACTGTACATTTCATTTCTTATCTCGAAATGTTATGTACTATTATAAGTACATATATATAATGGATATATATGTAATATATTAAATCTTAATGATGGATATCATTCTGGAATTTTAATATATATATCTCTCATTTTGTTTTAATTCCATTAATATGACAAAAAATGAAAGTAGGGTTCATGCGTCCGTACGGCCTACTGTCTCCATGAACGGTGCTTTTAATTTTTTATCTCAAAATGCTATGAAAAAGTATAAATTGAATATATACTGGATATATATGATATTTAAAACATAAATACTATTCTCTATATGATGTACCTATAACTACATGGAAAAATCTTCTCCAACAAGTTCGATTTTTACTCATGTACCGAACATCGACAAAAACGTCTGATATGAACTCACATTATTAACCAATTAGTATAACCTTATAATATGTGATATTAACTGAATAATAATTTTTAAAGTAGGTCCTTAAGAAATTATAAATTGACCAAATTTTATTATTCAGGAGATTAAATAACGATCGAGTCATGTCAGGACACGAGGTAAGGGATCCTACCGCTCTCTTTCTTTTTAAGTACACTCTTTTATGTCATTACTTTTAAGCTCATATTTCTTATGAATGGGATGTTATTTTATATTAATCCAACTGTAAGTTTTATGTTCATATGATGATAGACCATATTTTCTCTCATCAATCCATTTTGGAAGTTTTGAGTGGCGCTGTTAGGCTGCCGAATTTTCGTAAGAGATCTAACCTCTCTCTTTCTTTTTAAGTACTCTCCTTTATGTCACTTCTTTTAAACTCCTATTTTTTACGATGGGGGAGGTCATTTTATATTCCTCTTGCGATAAATATTATTGTAATATGATTAGAGACCCTATTTGATCTCATCAATCCATTTTTGGATGTTTTATGTGGTGTCGTTAGGCTGCCGAATTTTCGTAAGGGTTTTTTCATCTCACTTTTAGTCCCGTGAGATTTATGCTACATTTGCCACCATTTCCTTTGAATGGTGTATGTAATTCCCATTATTATACTCTTTGTGTAATATAATTTCGTTTATGGGTATTTACATATTCATTGTATGACCCTTCTTCAATGGGGTGTACGTTTCGAAAGTAACCCAAGTTTATAAGGGGACCTTTCACCCTCCTCTTTTTAAAAGACTTCTTTTGTTATGTCTTTTAATTCACATACTATTATGTTGGTATATGTTCTTCTATATCCTTATTAATGTAAATTTTATGTGCAAGTGATGAGATACCCTTTTTATCTCTCATGAACTATTTTTCTGAATTTTGAAGTGACACCGTTAGGCTGTCGAATTTTTGCAAGGGAACTTCTTAACCCAATTTTTATTCTTTGGGATAAACATTTACTCCTTGAATTTTTCGTTCAATGAATATTTGTGAATGTACTATGATTTTTTTACAATTAATATCCACTTATATTTGGTGTATTCTTTTTCCACAAATAATTATGTAATTGATTTATCCTTCATCCAAGGATACCGTCTTTGTAAGGGACATTGTCTCAATCTCCTTTCATTGAGAAATATTTTGTTTTATACACAAACATCTTTTAAACGGTTTATAAACCCCTTTGAATTTTCATTTATTCAAAAGGAATATTTTTATACGAAGCATTTTACTAAACGACAAAAAGGAATGTTTTTCTTGTCGTACGTATACGGCGACAACGACATCTTCGCCGCTGTGACCATTATCTGAGTTCCAGCTTCCTCTACAAGCCATAAATTTTTTTTAATGAAAAATAAATACCATGTTTTACTCTTCTTTTATTTTGGTATTGAAAATGGTTTTCATAATTTTTTTATATCAACGTTTTTTATTGATATCTTTTGATTGAAAAGTGGAAATGTTATGTTTCCTTTATACATGTTTTATGTGATACGATTATGTTTTGGTTCTTGGGCATTATTATGAAGACGGGTGGTTCTGGGATAAACTAATGGTGGGTGAGACCGATATAGCTCTTCAATTCATTGGGTAACGTGAAGGGGTTAAACATTGAGGTTTCTCCGAAGAGATTTAGGGAATATACTGTGATGGGTATTCCAAACGTAAACTAGAGGGTTACTCCCTACGTAAGAATGTTATAAATTCCTCAAGTTACCTTTATGCCTTATGATTTCTATTATTTATTCATGATTTGATGAGGTATGTTAAAATGCTTATGTTTTATGACTAATGTATGATTTCATACATGGACTAATGTTTTCTTTTCATACTTTTATATCCCTTACTGAGATTTTTATGCTCATCCCAAGTTTTTTGTAATGTTTTTCACAGGTCAAGGGAATGTTGCGTGATATGATGATAGTGTCAAGAAAGTGTCAAGAAAGAATCCATTTTTTATTTTAAATATGTTTCCATGGATGGAAAGAAATGAATACTACCTTTTATGTAACCACTTTGTTTAAATGTGGAATGTAATTCATGATTTATGATCTAATTCTCTAAAACATTAAACCAGATAAGATCCTCAATTTTAATTATTCATTTAATTCAATATTAATTGAGGTTTAAGGCCGAGGCCTTGTAGTTGGTATCAGAGGTCGGTATAGATAACTTTAGAGATTAGGGTATTCTCTAGGCATAAGTGACATTACCATAATGGTTAGGATTTCAGAATGAGTCCTAGTTTTAGATAAAGTGAATGAGTAATTATATCTTAGTGTTTATCTTCCTCATTAGTACATGATGGTTTTGTTGATACACTCACACTGACATTTCAATTTTTAGTGAATGGATGGATCTAGCAGGCACCAAAATGACAATAGGTTTGAAGGAAACTATGGTGGTTCTCTGATTAAGAGACTGGATGAAATGGGGGATTCAATGAGGAAACTCGTGGTTGTTCTAAACCAACTATCAAGGAGTCATGATCAACCACTTGTACCTTGGTATGTTCTGTAATGCATCATGTACGATATGACCAATCGATGTGGAAGTTCAGGTAATAATTATAAAGGTAACCATTAGGGTTTATATGAGCCTTACTTTTGACATAATTATGGGTTATTATGTATTATGATGGAAAATGAAAGGCATGAGATTAAATTGAGGTTAAAATATGTTATGATTATTTTTTAAGACTTTATCTCATTTTGGGGAATGTTTTACGAATTATATAGTTTTGGAAAAAGGACAACACGCAGACCGTGTGACAACCCGTCGCATCGGACAAAGCTGTGGTAATCGAACCCACCACCAAAGTGCGACTGGTATTTATCACCTACCACTGGACTACGTGAATTCCCTGGTTAGTTTGACTAATTCTTTTTAGTTAGATGATTTTAGGAATCAAGAGTAAGTTTATTTTGGGTTATTTTTGAAAAAAATTTAACCTATCATGGAGGGTATGTGATTATGTTAATTACTTTTTAATATGGGAATTTAAGATCAACTGATGTTATTTGGAGATAAAATATAATTTGTACCTTAGAAGACAATGTGATTAAATCCTTCATATATTTGGGTTTCAATATTAGTTTGGTTTGCTTTAATGAATTTTGCGGACAATTGTTTATTGAATGGTCTTCGGTGAACTTTGGGTTTTTTTGGAAAAATTTTGGAGATTAAGAATAGATTTTATTTTTATAAAGGATTATACTTTTTTGGATTATCTAATCTCATACTAAAAATTTTGGTTTTGGATTTTTTCTAAAGACATGGGAAATATATAGTTCTCTTTTGTGGATTAGGTGATTCTCATGAAGTTGATTATAGTACTCTTAATGCGAACAAGTCTTCCTAAATACTCGTCTTTTGGAGAAAATATGAGTTTGATTAAGGAATCTAGTAAAAGTTGAAAGTCTGCGTGACAAGTAAGTATGTTTCATTATGATTTAGTTAAGGTCAAAAATAAATTCCTCAATGAAGAGTTACTTAAAACAAAATTTTTTCCTGTTAACTTTTCCTACTGGCGAATCGAATACTGTTGAACCCATCACAACTGTGTGATTTTCTTATGGTTACCTTTCTATTAGACATGATTACTATCACTCTCCATCAGAACATGACTCTGTTTTTCCTCCATGTACTATTTTCATACTTGGAATCCTAGTATAGGATAACTCAAGTCACCTTTGTACTTCTTTTTCTTTATTTTAAAGTGATTGTTTTACTGACTCTTGTTCCAATGTGGGATTTTTAATGAAGTTTCGAAGCCCAATTTTAAAATTGCAAGGACGCAATTCCAAAAAGGGGTGAAGGATGTAACCCCCCAAGTAAATAAAGAATATGAAATTTTCAAATTTATCCATATTTGTGAATAAAATATTAATATGACTCCAAAGGGGACGCTATGCTTGATGGCGTACCCAATACACAACAACGAGTTTCCTGTGAATCTTACATTACACTCTAATAATAAAATAATATTATTTTAAATTATAGTTAACTCCTAGCTGTTGTAATGGCGGGAATGAATAGATCTAACTAAAAAATTATTATATATGTTTTTCAAATATATTTACTTTTTACAATAAATGTTAGAGGATTAAAAATGCGAATGAATCCAATTTTAAGCGTAAACATTCGAATATTCTTTAAAAGGTCGATTAACCGCCTTTTGATAAAGAATCTATTTTAAATCCAAATTTTTACAATTTTATGTGTTATATTTGACAAAATAAAATTCTCTTTTAGAATCGGGAGATCAAAATTTTCTTTGTGTAATTTTTTTGTATTTTTTCGATAAAGTTCATTTTTTTAATAAATAGTGAAAAATGTTGTATTTTAATTCAAAACCTCTTTTTAATCTAATTTATTTATATTATTAGATTATCTTTTTAATTGGGTTTGATGTGAAATTAGAATATATGTTTACCATTTAATCCAATAGTGGTCGTTGGAATTAATTTCATCTTGAAATATGACTTAAACTACTGTCAATCTTTTGATACTTATTGTTTCATAAAAACACGCTATTTACTCTGACAGAAAGAATTAATTATTAAATTAATTAATGTAACTTATATGTTTTGAATTTTTTAAAATAGAAATCATTTTTCAATTCAGAATATCAAAAATATCTTAGGGTGAATTTTTGGTATTTTTATGGAAAACATCAATTTTTGATGAATAGTGAAACCACTAAGTGGTACTTAAAAAACTGATTTTTCGTTTAAATGAAATTTTACCACCTCTGTGTTTCGAATTTCAAAAATACAACATACATGGTTGTCATTAAGATGTACAATGTGTTTCAATGGGATTAAAATAATTTTTTTGGTGAATAGTAACTTTTAAGATTTAATCGTGATTAGAGGTAATTAGTGTAGTTTAACGTAAAAATAATGTTTTAATAATATAAAATGACCTAGACACATATCCTACCCTCATTGTATGAGTCATGGCCGACCAATAAAATCCATGGGTCAACTTTGGGACCCCATGGAGCCACTTTGTTTGGAAAATTACATAAATAACTTTTTATTTAAAGTTAAAATTAAAATGTCACAAACATGTGTTGTTTTACTAAAACAATTTTTACATGGGGTTATATAAGTCATATATTAGACTATAAATATTAATTATAAAGATAAAAAGAATTAAAACAACACGATATTTTGTTTTATAATTTTTAGACATTAAATAAATTAATTTATTTATGACACCGTGGTGTTGCATTGAATACCTCACAAATGAACGATTTTAATAAAACCAGAAGATATGGTGAAATATAAGTCTTAAACTTGTTACAAACCTATTGTATGGGTGGATTTAAAAATCTTATCACCATATCCTCGAAATATATCCTTTTAGGACATTTTAAGTCCGAATAACATTTTATAATAAAGTAATATTTTATAACTTTCCAAGAGTGCCCCTCCTCTCTTCTTATAAAAGGCCCCCACCACTACCACCTTACACACACCTCTCAAGCCTTTGGATCGACCAACCCCTTCCCATTTCATCTCTCCACATCTCTATATTCATCATTGAATCCTCACTTTAGGATGAATCCTCTCCATGTAAGCCTTTCAACTCAAATCAAAGAGAGTTACCCGATTTAAAGGTAATGTCTTCCCCTGTGTTCTTTTGTTTTATTTTTCTTCTCCAAACCCCTAAACTCTTTTTATTCAATTTTTTGTAACAACAACAGTATCTTAAATATACTAGGATGTTTTTGTATTGATTATTCTAGCTAAACTTTCAAACACCTCCGTCTAATGGTTAATGAACATATTGTGTCTGTGGATGGAGAATTACTGCCTCACGAAACGATGATTGTTAAATATTATTTTAACACCATAAAAGGTGGCCATTAATATGTAACTATATTTATATATGATATATAATAAGTTTTGTTTCCTTATGATTCTGTATTTTTTCATTTATGGCATACCTTTATGGTTTCCATTATGGGTAAACGCGATATCTTCATTTTTGGAAGTGTTGACTACCGCCCCCACAAAGTGATTTGATTCGTTAATGCCATATGTGGGATGTATAAAGGATGGAATTAATGGTATTACATATAATATCCTACTGTAATTATAATATACCTTTATATAATAAGTATTTAATTCTATTGAATACAAAAAAATGAAATGAAAGTAGTGTTGATGCGTATGTACGACTTACCGTCTCCATGAACGTTACATTTCCTTTCATATATCAAAATGTTATGTACTATTATAAGTACATATATATAATGTATATATATGTAATATATTACATCTAAATGATGGATATCATTTTTGAATTATAATATATATATCTCTCATTTTTTTAATTCCATTAATAGGACAAAAAATGAAAGTAGCGTTCATGCGTACGTACGGTCTACTGTCTCCATGAAGGGTGCTTTTAATTTTTTATCTACAAATTATATGGAATAGTATAAATTGAATATATAATGGATATATATGATATGTAAAACATCAATACTATTCTGGATATGATGTAACTATAACTACATGGAAAATTATTTTCCAACAAGATCGATTTTTACTCACGTACCGAACAACGACAAAAATGTCGGATATGAACTCACTTTGTTAACCAATTATTATAACTTTATAATATGTGATATTAAATGAATTATAATATTTTAATTAGGTCCTTCAGAAATTTTAAATTGTCCAAATTTTATTATTCAGGAGATTAAAGAACGATCGAGTCATGTCAGGACACGAGGTAAAGGATCATACCCCAATCTTCCTTTTTAAGTACACTCTTTTATGTCATTCCTTTTAAGATAATCTTTCTTATGATTGGGATTAATTTTATATTACTACTACTATATGTTTTATGTTCATATGATGAGAGAACCTATTTTCTCTCATCAATCCATATTGGAAGTTTTCAGTGGTGCCGTTAGGCTGCCGAATTTTCGTAAGAGATATAACCTCTCTCTTTCTTTTTAAGTACTCCCCTTTATGTCACTTCTTTTAAGATCCAATTTGTTATGATGGGGGATGTTCTTCTATATTCCCCTTGCTTTAAATTTTATTTTAATATGATGAGATACCCTATTTTATCTCATCAATCCATTTTTGTATGTTTTAAGTTGCGACGTTAGGCTGCCGAGTTTTTGTAAGGGATTTTTCATCTCACTTTTAGTCCCGTGAGATTTATGCTAAATTTGACACAATTTCCATTGAGTGGTGTATGTACTTCCCATTATTATACTATTTTTGAAATATAATTTCATTTATTGGTATTTACATATTCATTATATGACCCTTCTTCAATGGGGTGTACGTTTCGAAAGTAACCCAAGTCAGTAAAGTAACCTTTCACCCTCCTCTTTTTAAAAGACTTCTTTTGTTGTGTCTTTTAATTCACATACTATTATGTTGGTATATGTTATTCTATATCCTTATTGATGTAAATTTTATGGCCATGTGATGAGATACCCTTTTTTTCTCTCACCAACTCTTTTTCTTAATTTTGATGTGATGTTGTTAGGCTGTAGAATTTTTGAAAGGGAACTTCTTAACCCAATTTTGATTCTTTGGGATAAACATGTACTCCTTCAATATTTCGTTCTATGAATATGTGTGAATGTCTTCTTATTGTTTTACACTTAATATCCACTTATATTTGGTATATTCGTTTGTCACACATAATTATGTAATAGATTTATCCTTAATCCAAGGATATCGTCTTTGTAAGGGACATTGTCTCAATATCCTTTCATTGAGACATATTTTGTTTTATACACAAATTTATTTTATATGGTGTATAAAACCCTTTTACTTTTCGTTTATTCAAAAGTAATCTTTTAATACGAAGCGTTTTACTAAACGGAAAAAAGGAAGGTTTTTCTTGTCGTACGTATGCGGCGATAATGACTTCTCCGCCGCCTTGACCATTATTTTAGTTTCGGCTTCCTCTACAATCCATAACATTTTTCGAATGAAAAATAAATACCATGTTTTACTCTTATTTTATTTTGGTATTGAAAATGGTTTTCATAATGTTTTTATATCAATGTGTTTTATTGATATCTTGTGATTGAAAAGTGGAAATGTTATTTTTTCCTTTATACATGTTTTATGTGATACGATTATGTTATGGTTCTTGGACATTATTATGAAGACGGGTGGTTCCATGATAAACTAAGGGTGGGTGAGCCCGATATAGCTCTCCAATGCATTGGGTAATGAGAATGGGTTAAATGTTAAGGTTTCTCCGAAGATATTTAGGGAATATACTGTGATGGGTATTCCAAATGTAACCAAGAGGGTTACTCCCTACGTAAGAATGTTATGAATTCCTCATGTTACCTTTATGCCTTATGATTTCTATGATTTATTCATGATTTGATGAGGTATGTTAAAATGCTAATGTTTTATGAGTAAAGTATGATTTCATTCATGGACTAATGTTTTCTTTTCATACTTTTATATCCCTTACTGAGCATTTTATGCTCATCCCATGTTTTTTGAAATGTTTTTCAGAGGTGAAGGGAAAGGTGCATGATATGATGATAGTGTCAAGGAAGTGTCAAGAAAGAATCCATGTTTTATTTTAAATATGTTTCTGTTGATGGAAAGAAACGAATTCTATATTTTATGTAACCACTTTGTTTAAATGTGGAATATAATTCATGATTTATGTTTTATTTCTATAAAACTCTAAACCAGAAAAGATCCTCAATGTGAATTATTCATTTAATTCAATATTAAGTAAGGATTAATGTCGGGGCCATATAGTTGGTATCAGAGGTCGGTTTAGATAACTTTAAGTATTAGGGTATTCTCTAGGCATAAGTGACATTACCATAATTGTTAGGATTTCAGAAAGAGTCCTAGTTTTAGGAAAATTGAATGAGTAATTATATCTTAGTGTTTATATTCCTCATTAGTACATGATGGTTTTGTTGATATACTCACACTGACATTTCTGTTTTTAGTGAATGGATGGATCTAGCAGGCACCAAAGTGACCATAGGTTTGAAGGAAACTGTGGTTGTTCTCTGATAAAGAGACTGGATGAAATGGGGGATTCAATGAGAAAACTCGTGGTTGTTCTAAACCAACTATCATGGAGTCATGATCAACCACTTATACCTTGGTATGTTCTATAATGCATCATGTACGAGATGACCAATCGATGTGGAAGTTCAGGTAATAATTAAAAATGTAACCATTACGGTTTATATGATCCTTACTTTTGAGGTAATTATGGGTTATTATATATTATGCTGGAAAATGAATGGAATGAGATAAAATTTAGGTTAAAATTTGTTATTATTATTTTTGAAGATTTTATCTCGTTTTGGGGAATGTTTTAAGAAATATATAGTTTTGGAAAATGGATAACAAGCTGACCGTGTGACAACCTGTCGCGTCAGACAAAGTTTCAGGAATCAAACCCACAACCAAAGTGCGGCTGGTATTTATCACCTACCACTGGACTACGTGAATTCCATGGTTAGTTTGAATAATTCTTTTTAGTTAGATGATTTTAGGAATCAAGAGTAAGTTTATTTTGGGTTATCTATGGTAATGATTAACCTATCATGGAGGGTATGTGATTAGGTTAATTACATTTCAATATGAGAATTTAAGAGCAACTGATTTTATTTGGAGTTAAAAGTTAATTTGTACCTTGGAAGACTATGTGATTAAATCCTTCAAATATTTCGGTTTCAATCATAGTTTGGTTTAATTTGAATAATTTTATGGACAATTGTTTATCGAATGGCCTTTGTTGAACTTGTGGTTTTTTTGGACAAATTTTGGAGATTAAGAATAGATTTTCATTTTATAAAGGATAATACTTTTTTGGATTATCTGATCTCATACTAACAATTTTGGTTTTGGATTTTTTCTAAAGACATGGGAAATATATAGTTCTCTTTTATGTATTAGGTGATTCTCAAGAAGTTGATTATAGTACTCTTAATGCGAACAAGTCTTCCTAAATACTCATCTTTTGGAGAAAATATGAGTTTGATTAAGGAATCTATTAAAAGTTCAAAGTCTACGTGACAAGTAAGTATGTTTCATTATGATTTAGTTAAGCTCAAAAATAAATTCCTGAATGAAAAGTAACTTAAAACAAAAATGTTTTATGCTAACATTTCCTTCTGGGGAATCGAATACTATTTAACCCATCACAAGTTTGTGATTTTCTTATGGTTAACTTTCTCCTAGATATGTTTACCATCACTCTCCATCAGAACATTACCCTTTGTTTTTTCCACCATGTCCATATTTTCATACTTGTAATCCTAGTATATGTTAACTCGAGTGACCTTTTTACTTCTCTTTCATTATTTTAAAGTTATTATTCTACTGAATCTTGTTCCAATGTGGGATTTTCAATGATGTTTCCAAGGCCAATTTTAAAATTGTGAGGACAGAATTCCCAAAAGGGGGAAGGATGTAACACCCAAGGTAAATAAAGAATATGAAATTTTCACATTTATCCATATTTTTGAATTAAATATTAATATAAATTTAAAGGGGACGCAATGCTCGATGGCATACCCAATACACAACAATGAGTTTCTTGGGAATCTTACGCTGCACACTAATAATAAAATAATATTATTTTAAACTGTAGTTAACGCCTAGCCATTGTAATGGCAGGAATGAACAGAACTAACTACAAAATGATTATATATGTTTTTCAATTATTTTTACTTTTTACAATAAATGTTAGAAGATTAAAAATGCGAATTAATCCAATTTTAAGCAAAAACATTCTAATATTCTTTAAAAGGTCGATTAACCGCCTTTTGATGAAGAACCTCTTTTAAATCCACTTTTTGGCAATTTTATGTGTTATATTTGAAAAAATAAAATTCTCCTTTAGAATCGGGACATCAAAATTTACTTTGTGTAAATTTTTTGTATTTTTCCGATAAAGTTCATTTTTTTAATGAATAGTGAAAAATGTTGTATTTTAATTCAAAACCTCTTTTTAATAGAATTTATTTATATGAATAGATTATCTTTTGAATTGGTTTTAAAGTGAAATTAGAATATATTTTTACCATATAATCCAATAGTGGTCGCTGTATTTAATTTCATCTTGAAAGTTGACTTATACTAGTGTCAATCTTTTGATACTTATTGTTTCATAAAAACACGCTATTTGCTCTAACTGTGGGAATTAATTATTAAATTAATTAATGTAACTTATATGTTTTGAATTTTGTAAAATAGACATCATTTTTTAATTCAGAATATCAAAAATAGCTTAGGGTGAATTTTTGGTATTTTTCAGGAAAACATCAATTTTGGATGAATAGTGAAACCACTAAGTGGTACTTAAACAACTGATTTTTCGTTTAAATGAAATTTTACAACCTCTGTGTTTTATATTTAAAAAATCTGACATACATGGTTGTCATTAATAAGTAAAATGCGGTTCAATGGGATGAAAAAAATGTTTTGGTGAATAGTAATTTATAAGTTTTAATCGCGATTTGAGGTAATTAGTGTAGTTTAAGGTAAAAATAATGTTTTAATAATATAAAATGACCTAGAAACTTGTCCTAACCTCATTTGATGAGTCATGGACGACCAAGACAATCCATGGGTCAACTTGGGGACCCCATGGAGCCACTTTGGTTGAAAAATGACATAACTACCTTTTTATTTAAAGTTAAAATTAAAATGTCACAAACATGTGTGGTTTTACTAAAACCATTTTTACATGGGGTTATATAAGTAATATATTTGACTATAAATATTCATTATAAATATAAAAATATTTCCTACATCATGATAATTTTTTTTCTAATTTTTAGACATTAAATAAATTAATTTATTTATGACACCATGATGATGCAGTGATTACCTCACAAATGAACGATTTAAATAAAATGAGAAGATTGGGTGAAAAATAAGTCTTAAACTTGTAATAAACCTATTGTATGGGTGGATTTAGAAACCTTATCACCATATTGTCGAAATATATCCTTTTGGGACCTTTTAAATCTGAAAATCATTTTATAATAATGTAATATTTTATAACTTTCCAAGAGTGCCCCTCCTCTCCTCTTATAAAAGGCCCCCACCTCTACCACCGTACACACACCTCTCAAGCCTTTGGCTTGGCCAAACCCTGACCATTTAATATCTCCACATCCCTCTCTTCGTCATTGAAAACTCAATTTGGGCAGAATCTTTTTCAAGGAAGCCTTTGAGCTCAAATTAAAGCGAGTTACCCGATTTAAAGGCAATGTCTTCCCTTGTGTTCTTTTGTTTTATTTTTCTTCTCCAAACCCCTAAACTATTTTTATTACTTTATTTTGTAACAAAAAAAGTATATTAAATATACTAGGATGTTTTTATAAGAAGGATTCGAGCTACACTTTCACAATCCTATGTCTAATGGTTATAGAACATACTGTTTCTGTGGATGGAGAATTACTGCCTCATTAAACGATGATTGTTCAATATTATTTTAACACCTTCAAAGGTGGACATTAATATGTCTCTATATTTATATATGATATATAATATGTTTATTTTTTTCTTATCCTTCAATAGTTTTTTCATTTATGGCATACCTTTATGCTTTCCATTGTGGGTAAACACGATATCTTCATTTTTGGAAGTGTGGACTACCGCCCCTCAAAGTGATTTGATTCGTAAATGCCAAATGTGGGACGTATAAAGGATGTTATTAATGGTATTACATATGATATCATACGGGAATTATAATATAACTTTATATCATTATTATTTAATTCCATTGAATACAAAAAAAAAGAAATGAAAGTAGCGTTCATGCGTACGTACGGCTTACTGTCTCCATGAACGGTACATTTCATTTCTTATCTCGAAATGTTATGTACTATTATATGTACATATATATAATGGATATATATGTAATATATTACATCTAAATGATGGATATCATTCTGTAATTATAATATATATATCTCTAATTTTGTTTTAATTCCATTAAAATGACAAAAAATGAAAGTAGCATTCATGCGTACGTACGGCCTACCATCTCCATGAACGGTGCTTTTAATTTTTTATCTCCAAATGCTATGTTATAGTATAAAACGAATATATAATGGATATATATGATATTTAAAACATCAATACTATTCTGTATATGATGTACCTATAACTAAATGGAAAATTCTTTTCCAACAAGTTCGATTTTTACTGATGTACCGAACATCGACAAAAACGTCTGATATAAACTCACTATATTAACCAATTTTTATAATCTTATAATATGTGATATTAACTGAATAAAAATCATTAAAGTAGGTCCTTATGAAATTATAAAGTGACCAGATTTTATTATTCAGCATATTAAAGAACGATCGAGTCATTCCAGGACACGAGGTAAGGGATCCTACCCCTCTCTTTCTTTTTAAGTACACTCTTTTATGTCATTCCATTTAAGATCATAGTTATTATTCTTGGGATGTTATTTTATATTAATACCACTTTAGTTTTTATGTTCATATGATGAGAGACCCTATTTTATCTCATCAATCCATATTGGAAGTTTTGAGTGGCGCCGTTAGACTGCGGAATTTTAGTAAGAGATCTGACCTCTCTCTTTCTTTTTAAGTACTCTCCTTTATGTCACTTCTTTTATGATCCTTTTTGTTATGATTGGGGATGTTGTTTTATATTCCTCTTGCTGTAAATTTTATTGTAATGTGATGAGAGACCCTATTTGATCTCATCAATCCATTTTTGGATGTTTTAAGTGGCACTGTTAGGCTACCGAGATTTCATAAGAGATTTTCCATCTCACTTTTAGTCACGTGAGATTTATGCTACATTTTCCAGCATTTCCATTAAGTGGTGTATGTACGTTCCATTATTATACTCTTTTTGTAATATAATTTCATTTATGAGTATTTACATATTCATTGTATGACCCTTCTTCAATGGGGTGTACGTTTCGAAAGTAACCCAAGTCGGTAAGGGAACCTTTCACCCTCCTCTTTTTAAAAGACATCTTTTGTTATGTCTTTTAATTCACATAATATTATGTTCATATATGTTCTTTTATATCCTTATTGATGTAAATTTTATGTCCAATTGATGAGATACCCTTTTTTTCTCTCCTCAACTCTTTTTCTGAATTTTGAACTGTCGCTATTAGGCTGTCGAATTTTTGCAAGGTAACTTCTTAACACGATTTTGATTCTTTGGGATAAACATGTACTCCTTGAATATGTCATTATATGAATATGTGAGAATGTCCTCTGATTTTTTTACACATAATATCCACTTATATTTGGTTTATTCATTTGTCACACATAATTATGTAGTTGATTTTTCCTTAATCCAAGGATACTGTCTTTGTAAGGGACATTGTCTCAATCTCCTTTCATTGAGGCATATTTTTTTATACACAAAATTCTTTTATACGGTGTATAAACCCCTTTGACATTTGGTTTATTCAAAAGGAATATTTTTATACAAGTCATTTTACTAAACGAAAAAAAGGAATGTTTTTCTTGTCGTACGTATGCAGCGACAACGACTTCTCCGCTGTCGTGACCATTATTTGAGTTTCGGCTTCCTCTATAAGCCATAAAATTTTTTGAATAAAAATAAATTCCATGTTTTAATCTTTTTTTATTTTTGGTATTGATAATAGTTTTCATAATGTTTTTATATCAATGTGTTTTATTGATATCTTGTGATTGAAAAGTGGAAATGTTATGTTTCCTTTATACATGTTTTATGTGATATGATTATGTTTTGGTTTCTGGGCATTGTTATGAAGACGGGTGGTTCCATGATAAAATAAGGGCTGGTGAACCCGATATAGCTCTCCAATTCATTGGGTAACTCAAAGGGGTTAAACGTTAATGTTTCTCCGAATATATTTAGGGAATATACTATGATGGGTATTCAAAACCTAACCAAGAGGGTTACTCCCTACGTAAGAATGTTATGAATGCCTCAAGTTACCTTTATGCCTTATGATTTCTATGATTTATTCATGATTTGATGAGGTATGTTAAAATTATTATGTTTTATGAGTAAAGTATGATTTCATACATGGACTAATGTTTTCTTTTTATACTTTTCTATCCCTTACTGAGATTTTTATGCCCATCCCATGTTTTTTGAAATGTTTTTCACAGGTCAAGGGAAAGGTGCATGATATGATGATAGATTCAAGGATGTTTCATGAAAGAATCCATGTTTTATTTTGAAATTTTTCCATTGATGGAAAGAAACGAATACTATCTTTTATGTAACCACATTGTTTTAATGTGGAATTTAATTCATGATTTATGATCTAATTCTCTAAAACTATAAACCTAAAAAGATCCTCAATGTGAATTATTCATGTAATTCAATATTAAGTAAGTTTTAAGGCCGAGGCCTTATACAGGTCCTCCATGGGAGTTATGGTGTCCTTGGATACTGAGCATAATATTGAGGAAAAATCACTTCTACATATATTGTAATTTGGTTTTGTTGAATAAAGGGCATCCAATATAGACTTCAAGATTTTCAAGTAGACTCATCGTCTATAAACCACACAGTTGAGGTGTAGATACCCTTTATCTATCTTCTAATTTTCTTTATAAGAATATATATGTGTGTGTCTGTGTGTGTGTGTTTGTGTGTTTTGGAATTTCATTTCCCCAATTCGTTGGACTGAACAAATCATTTATTGTATCTTCCTAATTATCCCCACATCATCATTATGTTGTTTCTAATTAAAAGATAAACTCAATCCCAAACATGTTCCCTAATCCTAGGCTCCTAATTTTTGACTACCCCATGAAATAAAACCCTTATTCTAAAAATTTCCCAATGAATTACATAAAATTCCTCATCTCACATTCACATTTTCACCACTCTGACCTAATTTCCTAGATCATTATATTGAAACAATTTCTTGGTTATCACTTCTCCCACTGACTATCTAGGATGTAATATAATAGAGCCTCTACAGATATTCTAATTTTCTACAATAAAATAACTCTACCTGGGAGTTGATCATAATATGGTCAAATTTTCCTTGTCTCACTACACTACAAACACTACAGGGTAGTCTACCATTGAAGAGAAAGGGCTAAACCTCAGTCTCATCTATGTTTCATATTGCTACCCTATATTGAACTATAAAACCACCACTTATTTCTATAAAATGAAATGAATATTTATTGAGAAATAGATGTGGACTTGCAAAATAATCCACTTTACACTTTCTTTCTTTCAACAATAATGACTTGGTTTCCAATATATGAAAAATAGTTCATGTGTTATAGATTCCCATACACGTTTATTTGGGGTCTTATTCTTCCACCAAATCATCTATCCCTTTCAATTTAATTACCTTATAACATCACAATTATATTATGGTATTTTATAAAATCGTAAATTTAACACATCCTCAATAAAACTTCTTGAGTGAGTTGTATAAACTAAAGTGTTCTTGACATATTTAAGGTCTTCAGGTAATATTACTCCCGGAAATGAGTTTGGTAATATTTTTAGGAAAGTACCTCATACTGACCTTCATGAAACAATACATCCCATAAATTATAGGGTAGTCAATTTAATATATAGATAATTAACTTCACTCAATTTTTGGTTAGTGCCTTAAAATGTAAAATATATTTGGAATCGACATAATAAAAAAAATGTACCATATGCTCCACCTTTATCATTAATTATACGTGGGTGCAACATCTAGATCATTGTAAAAAGGTCACACATGGATTCCCACTCATTTATAATTCCATATATGTTTTAGTGTAATTACTAGTAAAACATGGTTATCTATTCCCTCTTAATTCTTGATTTTTGGCTTCCATAGAGGAATATCATTGTAATGAAATACTAACCCTAAATAAAATTTTAATCATAATTATTAGATCCATTTTTTTTTCAAATTATAAATTTGATATGTGTCACAATACATTATTCACACCCTTATCACGTAAAACTTTATTGTTACATGGGAATTACAAAAACCAACATAAAACCTCTAATGGATTAGTATAAAACAAATTTATAATTCCCTGAGTAATATATTGACTAATAATTACAAGGGAAAAATCTACCACCACATGTTTAATCATTTAACATACACGTTTAACTTCTATAGTGTATAAATAAATATTATTTCTCTTGTAAATAAAATTTCAGGATCGTTTTATAAATCATTCAAAATAATAAAAATGAAGTATAAACCAATGTTTCAAATATGATGCTAGAACAAATTCCCACTATCCACCCTGAGATGATAGTACAATAATAAACAAAATTAATTGAACATTATGTTCTTTCAAATCTGAATATTGTAATACTATTAACGTGATTATAAATCTCCCACTTCATCGTAAGATGATGTTTTATTGAGGAATTCACTATTTATATATATAGGGTCTATCACAACATTCCACATGACTTATCCACAACTAGAAATTTCTTATTAAATAATCAAAACTATCCTTTGATATAATTTTTATATTTACGAAGCATGGTAATAATATTTTGTCTTTATTCTATAGTTTCTTGTAACATTATGCACAACTTCCTATTTGAAATAGGATGTTGACCAGTTCTGAGGATTAATAAATAATTAGGGGAGATAATATCCTCCATTTTTTGACTCAAAAGAATAATAAATTATAAATAATTATCATGAAAATTATAAAAATAGACAATGAATATTACTTTTATAATGAAATAATCATTAAATTTTTGAGTGAATTATATCTATTTTCAATTATAGTTTTGTTAAGTATTTCAATTTTTTATGATTTTTAATATGACATCGGTAGAGATGGTATAATGTTTAAATACATGTGAAAATAATATGTTCCAAGACTTTTAATGTGATTACTACTAAGTTGTTATAAAGTAAAAAAACTTGTGAAAATATTGATGAGTTTTTTATTAAAATTAATTGAATATCCAGAAGAAGAGCTATTAAAAATGCTGTTTATTTTTCAGGGGATTTTATCTTTTCTTGGTAGAAGTAAAATTATTCTGTTGGGCCAAGTATTATTTTTGTGTTTGATTAAAATATTATCACACCTGCACTAGTTAGACTAGGATGAAAATAACCACTATAATTTTTGGAATTACACAAGCTATCTAACCAATGTTGGTATCCATGGGTGTGAAGGAGTGATACATTCACCTATGGGAGTAGAAATAGTGGAGGTGAGACACCATGTGGGGTGGCATGATAGAAGTGGCTGATGTTGGCATGAGGTGGTGCAGTGGCAATAGGGAGTGTATAATATCTAATTTCTAAGCTGTATCACCTATAGAATGTATAATAAGGGATCAAAAAATCAATTTTATTTTGATATGGGATCCATTAGTATAACTGAAAAAGAACACATACTATATTATTCTCTAATATGATTATTCATGGTCGTTCGATGATATCATTGAGCTTCACTCATATTTCATGATCTCTGGCAGCCCAATGCATCGGTATCTCCATGATGGAAGGTAGATGAATGAATTAAAAATGACATCCATGAATCATTTCATTATTCCAAAAATCCAATCATGAACAGATTTTTAATGCACCTTTGTTTCCATAACCGAACGATGAAAAAACGAAACTTTTTAGTGTGTAGAAAATGTGATTTCTTCATGATAGTGATAAAGAAATTCCACAGAAGTATGGTTTTTGAAAACCCATATTTGGTGGAAGCCTATGTATAAATACCATTCATGGTTATTGGTTTTTTTTATTTTTTGAGAGGATCAAATTTTCAAACAAAATAGATCCACTGTCAATTTATGGTTCATATAAGTTAAGATTTGTACCGATCAACATCTATTAAGAGATTAATTCATTCCATAGGAAAACTATATGTTCATTTCATAGTAGCTTATATTTTGGATGAAATATTATTCCTGAATTATTCATTATATCACAATTGACAGAGGAGTCTATCTGGCTTGAGAAAATGAATCATAACATGTACTTGACTATTTTTCACAAATGGTTTTAAAATCAAGTGTCTTTGAAAAGAAAAAAAATCTCACAAAAAAATACTTTTGTTAAATAAGTCCATAAAAATTCAGGTATTCATTTAATAATGAAGAATAAATTCATTTTAGATGTTTATATACACTGCTAATCTTTGAACAGGGAGAATATAGTTTCATTCGAAGGTGTTGTGCGGATATGGAAGAAGCAAGGAATATTGCATATGCGCATGCATCATATCTGTGGATAGAATACAAGATGTGTGTGTGTGTGCATAAGAATTCCTATTTACATGTGATGGAATATGATTTTAAGGGATAGGATAATGAAACATTTTCTTTCTATATATAGGGTGCGCATAAAAAACAAAAAAAATTGTGCAGCATGTTGTTTTCAAGGTCTATGTGAAAATTGTGAGTAAGATCATAAATAAAAAACTGTTTAATCACATGAAAGATATTGAAGGTAGAATGAGTTATTTGTTAAAATATGTAAATGTTTTATTATTCATGTACATGTCCAAAATCATGAATAAAATTTGTTTATCTTGTATATATTTATAGTTGTATTATGTTATGATGACCATGCATATGTTACACATGCATGAAGAGTGAGACATATTTTCATTTTTTATTATTCACGATATTTGAACTACTGAACATAAAATACATGTTGCATGATTATTGTAAAATGATTTGAGTTGGAGGACATGATTGTTTTACTATTAAAGTATCCAAAGAATTCTTTTTTAACAATTTTATTTTTCAGTGAATCTGGGTACTTGGTAAAAGAAATAATTCTTCCCCCGGTAATGATGTACTGAGGTGGATGATAATATAAAATGATCAGATTTCATTTTATCAAGTCCATCAACATAAAAATGCTACATGAAGTTGAATAAGAAAATATGTGATCCAATAGTCTTCGGTAGGAAGATATTTAATTTGATATTTCAATAGGGGATAAAGTTAACCGAATTAAAAGGCTCTTGTTGGGGGGGATAAAAAGTTTCTAAAGACTGTGATTGGGGGGTGGGGGTTTAACCAATCACTATAAAAAAGGTTTTGTTTGTGGGTCTAGCCTTCTACTAATCAATGATCAGAAATGTGGGTTGTAATCACTTTTCAATTGCGGGTCTGGCTATTTACTATTGAAATCACCATATGATATAATGGAGAATCTCTGTTGTAGGGTCTAACTTACCTGACAAGGAGTAGGTCCTCATATTATTCCATTTAAATTCCTTTGGGATATTCTTTCTATATTTTTTATTTCATGTAGGGTGAGTTTTAGTATTAATGATGTAGTAATAATATTTTAATTCATCGTTAATGTCGAATTTAAAGTAAAATTATTTTTAGAAATATTATACTACCGATTCACCCCCCCCCCCTCTTTTTGGTAACCAACCATTCATTTTAAAAATCAATTAGTCTTAGAGGTAGGTTCACTCTATTGAGAGATATTGATTTTCTGAGAAATGGAGAAATTAAATTAATTGAACATATGAGGAATTCCATCCATTTATATAATAAACTACTACCTTTAGATGAATAAGATGCTTCCTTACCATATATCTCTTAGAATAGAAGTGATAGACGGAGCAACAATTAAGTTTACTACTATTAATGAAGATGTATCTATAACTCAACTAGAAAAGAGAAATTTTGAAGTTGATTGAACGGATCAAAATTATATCATATTGGATTTGTTAAAAAAGGCCACCCTAATGTGATGTCTTTCCAAACTAGAAATTTGATCAAGGATAAATTGAGATGAAATTATGAAGGAATTTTAATGTACCAGAATCATTGTTGAAAATATGGGGTATAAAATTCTAATATACCAAAATGGATACAGATGAAAATCATGATGACTATATAACACGATTAAATGGAATTTTTAGCAATATTAGAGGGTTTTGAGGGAAGTTTGATGATTAAACAATTTTGAAGGTGTTTATGAGAAATTTACAAAAAAGATTTGACTCAATGATTTCTACATTGAAAGAGAGAGAATATCTATAATTCGATAAACATAATAAGACATTCTTATATTTTGAAATGTGAAAAGTGACAACATTTAAGAAAAAGGAAGGAGTGGAGATATCCTTCAAATCCAATATAAAATGTATAACTAATATCAAGGGAGAAAAATAATCAATTAGATATCTCAATGAAGAATATAAAAAATAATTTAGTAAAATGATATCCATATTTAAAATAATTCTCAAAATAGGATGATGGATTGGAAAAGGAAAATTATAACTAATGTGACGGAATAGTCACGATAGTGGTCATTATGCTGGATTTTTTTTTAAAAAAAGACTAATAAAACTAACTCCGATGAAGAGGATAATAAGGATCAATAAAAGAAGCATAAGAAGCATAAGAATATTTTTATATACAAAAAATATAAATATGATGAGTATATAAATGGTTTTATTTCATTTATCAAGTTGTGAGTAGAGGATGTAATATATATTAAAAATGAAATTTCTTTTTGGGGTAAATATAAGGAATCAAGAGACACATTTGAATTAGATGATGGTGATGAGAGAGCTGATTTATAATGTATGTTAAAATAAAATAAACAAGAAACTCTTGATGATATTATGCAACTCAATAACAGAAATAGAAAAACTAAAAAATGAAAATGAAAATGAAAATAAATCCATTGATAATAAAAGAATGTGTCATAAAATAGAAGATTCATCAAAAATGAATAAGTAAAGGTAATTTGAATATACCTAATTTGGAAGGATAGAATAAAACTATTCTAAATGATGATCTTGAAAATGAATATTCAGCATTTGTTAATGATAATAATAAAAAGAAGATGAAATAATATGAATTTTATAATATGGCCAAATATATTTATGAAGGATTTGTTGAGAATGAGGGATTATTATCTCAGACACAGTATATGTGTATTGTATCATATAGTGAATTGAATAAGATTAAATAATACTCAATTAAATCTATTGAGATTAAGGGTGGCCCTTCTAAAACATCATAAAATAATGGTATATAGAAAAAGGTTGATTCTAGAAAAAAAGTATTTCAATGTACACGTGGTATTTCTTGTAATGCAGGTGTGAAATATATGACTCTATCAAACTGGTCAAAATGAAAGAATTAGGATGATAAAAGTAATTCATTCATAATAATTCCTATGAAGTAGGTAAATCCCTAATTTTGTGATATGTCAACAAATAAAATCGTTATAGATGAATCATGATCAGTCAGTAATATAAATGATTAGGGGATTCTATTGGTGTTTTGCAGTGGTTGCTCATAATGCATATTCATCCTTGTATACCTTGTCACTACTAAGAATAAGGAGTGACTAAATTGGGAGAAATGATGAGAATATGAGATAAAATGATCAAAAAGAGAACATTGTGATAAAGACTACATATAAACCATCAATTAAGAACTTATATGAATGTTTGAATGAATTTTATGGTATATTTGGTCAAGATGTTCACAAAGATGAGAAATTTAGATTTTTTATCATGTGTGGTTCTTAATAATGAGTATGAAAAGGGAATTATGATATTAAAAAAATCAACAGTCACTAATAATTTTTTTATATGCTAAATCTATTTGAATAATATTAGAATCTTGTTATGGAAGAATAAAGGAAATTGGTGACATATAAAAAATTTAATGATGATGAGGATTATTTTAAAATTGATGTGCAGAAAATTATAAATTCATAATGATGTGGAAAGTATTGATATGACACAAAACATTTCATGATACTTCTCATTGCATAACAGATTAAGGATAACTCTATGAAAATTATGTTTAAAAATGAATAAGGTAAAATAAAGGTTGAGTGAAAACTATCAGCCAATGCGCTATATCTAATGAAGCTATATATTCTTCTTTATTACCTGATTAAAATGCTTGTGTTCTAATATTCATGGAATTGAAGGAGATATATACATTCAATGAGACAGATCATATAATAAATTAAAATATAAAACTTTCACAATCTAATGAAAATAATGATCTCTCTCAAATATATAATCTTAATTTTAATGGGGAAGCTTTTTGGTATTTAACATGACATTTATTTTTCATTTTTTGAGATGATTGAAGGAAATCACTTATAAACCTTATTCAATTTTTTCCATATGGAGAATTTTTTGGAACAAAATTGATAATGGTATCACACTATACTATTTTAATATATTTGATTCATAAGTGACATATCTCTTGTTTTATACACAAGGATTTCCCATATAGACATAGAGTTGATTAAAAATATTCATTTATTTTGTTGTGTAATGATTCATTCATATAAATAAATATATGTATGGGATAATAAGATTCTTGATGTTTGAACTAAGAAATACACCATTGTATTCATTTCGAATAAGGGGGAGAATGAAAAGAAAATATATTAACATCATTTGGGTATTGGAAACAAATTAATAGGGGGGGTTGAAGTATCCCCTAAATTTCATTGCTTGTCAATAAGTGTTTCTTGAATGATCTCAATATATTTTATGGTTTATATGTGATGATTATAAATATGGACTGAATATCATTGTTATTTGAAAATAATATGTTTTAAGGTTTTCAGTTTGATGACCGCAGAGATGTTCTAAATTCAATAGACTTTTTAAAAATTGGATTCACATTATTTACTAACATTATTTTCAATCATGAATAATATCCATAAAAATGATGTTAAATTTTCATGGGTATTTTATGTTGTCTTGGTATATGTTAAATTATTCTATTTGGACAAATACATTGTTGGGGTTTGATATGAAATTATATTACTCCCACCAACCATCCTAGGTAAATTGAAACCACTGAAAAGGTGGGAAGTCAATTCCCTATATAGAAAACATGGGTGTCAGTGGATGTGAATGAGTAAATTGTTAGCCTAAGAGAGGTTAATTATTGGCAGTGAGAAACAGTGCAGGGATGAATAGTAGTGGAGGCAGACATTGGCACAAGGTGGTGCCAGCCAAGGATGTGAGTGTCTAGTATCTGATTTTTGACTTGTCTCACACATGGATTGTACTATATGGTATCTGAAGAATAAATTCTGTTTTAATGAGGGTTGTTTTACTATAGTTCTGAAAGTACACCCATCGACTAATTTTTCAAACGGATTATTCTGGGGCATTCCATCAGAGTGTTGAGCTTGTCTTATACATCGATCTCTCTGGGAGTCTAATGTGTCAAGATATCCTTGCCAAAGCCTCTATGTAAGATGTAACCATGACTTCCATGAATATTTTCATCATTCATAAAATCCTAAATTGATCAAATTTTATATGCCGCTTTTTTTTTCATAATCAAGTGAGGAACAAACTAATTTTTTTAGTCTATACAAAATGAAATTTCATCATAATGGTGATAGATAGAGAAATTGTAGTAAGTTTTTTCATGATGGGAGTCTATGTAATCCAATATATAAATACCATCCATATTATTCAGTTCGTTTGAGGATTTTGAGAAGATATGATTTCTAGTGTAATAGATCCACCATGAACGTCTGGATCGCATAAAAGAAGACATAACAGACACTACATCTTTGTGATGTTTAATTTATTCCATTAGAAATCTATATGTACATAGAAAAATAGTTTTATTCACAATAAAATGTGTTCTATGAGGATTTTGATACAGTGTGATTCAGATACACATATCGTTGTCTTGATAAAAGGACATAGAACCAGTGCTTTCTTATGTTGCATGATGTGATTTAAAATCACATGATGATGTATAAAAAAAATATCATAGAAAATGTATTGTGTGTAACAATGCCATAACCATTTGGATTTTCAAATATAGATGAATATATTCATTTGAGTAGTTTACATACACTTCTAATCATTAAACAATGGGCATCACATTTTTATTAATTAGTTTTGAAAATGTGGAATAAATAAGACACAATGAATATGTACATGAATATATCCATGAGTATAACATATAATGTGTGTGTGTGCATCATCATTCCAATTCACATGTTATAGATTATGAATTTATGAGTGTGGATAAAAAAAATGTGTGTTCATACAAGGTGTGTGTAATGAAAAATGGAAAATGTGGTGTTTTCAATGTGTATGTGATAATTTTAAGTACGATCATTGATACAAGATTATTTAATTACTTTATAGACATTTAAGGATGTTTGAGTTCTTTGTGAAAATACGTACAATTGGTAGTATCCATTTATATGTCCATAAGTGTGCTTGAAATTGGTGTAGCTTGTTTATATTTGTTGTTCAATTGTGTTAAGAAGATCATAGAGACTTTACACATGCATGAAGAGTGATAAATATTTGAATCTGTGTTTATGTATGAATTTTGATGGAGTTAACATGAAATATTTGTATCTTGGTTAGTGGGTAGTGATTGGAGACTAAATTTGGGACAATTTTACTATCAATGATTCAAATGAATTTTCCATGTTTTCAATGTTCAATAAGGATGGGTGTTAACAGAATAAATAATTATTTCCCTAGAAGTGGTGTAATGGGTATGTTGATTATATACAATGATTAGATTCTATTTTAGTAAGTCCAACATCAGTGTACCTGTACATGAAGTTTCACATGATCTTATGTGATCTGGTAAGCTTCATGAGGTGGATCTTCCAATTTTTCTCTCTATAGTGGATCATGGAAATTTAATTTTCATGTTGTAGCTAGGCCATCTAAAGTGTTTCTGAATATTATGATTTGGGTGCATAACCAACCCCTATGATGAAATTACAGTTGGGGGGTCTAACAAACTGTTTAGGGATGACTGAAACTGAATTTTATAAACTATTTAAAATTGGGTTGTCTAGCCAACTACAATTGAATCAAACTTATGATATATTGGAGAATATTGGATGGGGTACTAACCAACATGGCAAGGAGTAGGTATTTGTACCAATGATTTTAAATACCTATGTTCCTTTATTTATTATTTTACTTCATATAGGGAGATAATGGGTACTAATGACAAGAAATTGGGATTTTAATTAGTCAAAGAAAATTAATTTAAAATATAGGATTTTTTAAAGATAATATACCATGGAATCACCCCCTCTAAGTTGTATCTGACCAATAATTGTGAAATTAAATCATGAAATATCATATTTTAAAAAAACAATATGAACCCATATAAATGTTCTATTGCTGATACATTACATGATCAGTCATTTAATATAAAGATCATATAAAAGGTAAACTTTAGAAAATTAGTGAATATTAGTATCATAAATATAAATTAGGTCTAAGTTCTCACCAAGTAATGTCTCCTAGGACTAACCATCCATTTCCAACTCATTACACATCAGATAGAGATTTTACTATACCTACATAAGGGATCTTGAATTATTTAATCCCATTAAAGATCATATATATGGTTTTAGAAATATACTATATCGGAAACAATAATATGTTCCATGAAATTAACTTATTATATATAGGTTCTTATCTAATATGATATAGAATAAAAATAAATATAACCTAACAATATTCACATCAATGAGGTCTATTCAGACACCTATAGAAAAGAACTATCTACTTTGGAAGGTTCCTTTATGAATTTATTTCCCTTTGCCTAATCTGAATAACTGTTGAAAAACCATGCTATTGTTAGTCTAAAGAATATCTTTAATGAGATGTAAAAAATATATCTATATCCATGGTATATAACCAACGAATTTGAATGTATATTCATCCATAAAATACATAACATAGTTGATTATACCTTTATTTATGAATTTAATATCACCAAACTACGTCCATATTGTATAGAATTGATTAATGGGTGTTTATCACTCACAATAAAAACATCGGT
Source organism: Viscum album (assembly GCA_963277665.1). NCBI lineage: Eukaryota > Viridiplantae > Streptophyta > Magnoliopsida > Santalales > Viscaceae > Viscum > Viscum album. Next base: position 153,977,406 of record OY728157.1, read on the forward strand.
GAATGTGTAACTAGTACTAATTATAAAAATCATAGGTGAATGAATTATCACATAAAAAAACTCTGAGGAGAACATGTAATCAACACTATTAATAATGATATTGTTCAATAGGGTATAACAACTTTTAATATAAATAATTGGTATACATTTTACCACCAATCATATTACAAATCATAATGGAAGAGGTTACCAGCACTAATAATACAAAGAATGGGAAAATAAGAAATTATTACTAATAATTGAATCATGGATTAATGGTTCATATCCACAAATAAAAAAATTTAGTAAACTTGATGTCACCACTCATAATAAAAATCATGGGATTATGATTTATTTCCATGAATAAAAAAATAAGTTAACTTTTTGTCATTAAAAAAATCTACTAAAAAACTCATACCTTTTATTCAGCCCCTATTGAAATTGATTACTCTCTATGGTACCAACACCCCTTATTTTCTAACACTATTTATAATTATCTCATACTCTATCTCTCCTATAAAACATTATGATATGATAAAACCACAAATATTTATGACAATAAATATTCTAGCGTCATCAAAAGAGGAGATATCAGGACATTCATATCACACATACATGATACCCATCATGAAGGAATTATCATGGGAACATATCAATGTTCAATAACTCAAATAATATATAATTAAATCTATCAAATTATCCATTTCAATGGTATCAAGACACTTTCTATAAGTGAGAAGATCTTAGAATTCTACGTGATCAATCTACACATCTCAAAGGGGGTATCACAACATAGACATTCCATATTGAACACTCCAAATGTAATGAATCAAATTATATTCCATTACTGGTTTTATAGAAACGCTCCACAATTAAAAAACATTATATGAAACAAAGAAATCATATAAACTATGCAGATAATATACTAACCACCAACTTCATAATACTAATAGATTTATCATTAAAAACAATTATATAAATCATCCCCATTTGGTAGAAATAAAAAAATTGATATAAAACCCCAATTTAGGGAATCTAGATTTGGAACTATGGTGAAATTTTTAAAAATAATAATATTATAGAGAATAAACATAGGAATACCTATAACAAGCCACGTGATACAGGACACGTGAATCTAATCGAAAAAAGAGGAGATCTCACACATACGAAGATGTTAATGAAAGAAAGATGGATGGTTGACTTATTTAATCATCCATAGAGTGAAAGGTATCTACTTATAAAAACTATAATATTAAACTAATTTATTTAAAAATATTTTTAATAAATATAAAATAGGTAATAAGGTACCCATCGTACACCCACTGGGTACCAGTGGCACATAAAATGCCTTCTCAATTGACGCTAGTCATTTATAGGGACCAATGGCCTTACTAAAACTTATTATTTACCAAATTTAACATATTACTTGGAAAATAGATACCCAGTGGGATAATTTTTTCTTTTTATTAATTTACTACCAACCATAATTTCTCTAAATTTTCTCCTTGCCCTATGCCAAGCAATCATGTATCCCAATAAAACAAAAATACAAATAAAATAACTGTATATAAAAAAATAGTACCTCAATGTATGTGATTTTTAATGAGATATCAGGTCATGAATGATATTTTTTACATTTAAATTATGCGGTGACACTTCTGAATTAACCCTTAATGATTATGGACTATAAAGTGTAGGATTCATTTGAATGTTGATGAATCTTTTTATTTCAATTTGATGAATGAATTGATGAATATATATATATATATTATTAATTAATATATATGATATGTATATAATGGTTGACATTATAGAGGGGAAAAAGTATAAATGTATAAGGACCATGACTACTGAACTTAAACATGCATGAATAAAAGTAGTTCTCAATTAGAGCAATGATTATTATGCAACTTTTTAACAAAGAGAAGATAATATTTCGTGCTTAAATCAGAAATGGAATGATATATATATATTTATTTATCATGTGAAAATTTAAAAAATATCTATAATTTTGTTATATTTGTTTCTAACTTGTATAACCAAATACAAGATATGAGGTAAGTAATTTTTATTTTAATCCAATTTATAATTGGGAATTTTTATGCTTAAATTTCCATCGAAGAAATTATTTGATCTTTATCTAATAAATAAAATTAATTTAATTATACTATAGCTATTTATTAATAATACATGTTTTCCATTAAAATTCATCACATTATGGTCTTGTTCTATTGGAATAATGTTTTTTTAATGATACTTTATTTGTTTTTTCAAGAAAAAATCTCATTTCATCCAAATAAGTATTTTCTAGAAAATCATTAATGATTTTTTTGGATGTTTTACAAATATATTTAAATTAACTTTTATTTATTATTCAATTTTTAAAAAATTTAAAAAGTAATCTTCATATCAATTTCAGAATGACATACCTTTTGAATTTCGAAAAAGTGTGAAAGGAATGGAATACTTTAACTTATTCTTCATACCAAAAATATACTCCATCATAGAAACTAAATTATTTGAAGATTACATTATAATTATTCATGGTTATTCTTAACTACAATGTTTTTATTAATATTTGGAACATCTTTAGATTTAAATCTGTTATTTTAAATTAGAATTCATATTTTATATATGAAATATTGTAGTGATTCTCCTAAACTAAATTTAATATCTGATAATATTCTTTTATGATAATTTTTTTTACAAGATATACGATTCATGGATACTATACATATTATTTCTCTGTATGATTTGTTATTATGATGATTATAGGTTTATGAAACCAATTTTTTCATGGGTAATTTTATGATGAAATTTTCAATTTTTTATTAATGAAATTTAATTTCCACGGGTTCTGATTCGATGACATGATGAATTTATTCTGATCGTTGGACACATATATGTTTTATTTTCATTATGTGTTGAGTGGGAAAAAATTTATATCTCCCTAAAATGAAATGGTAATGTATTATATCTCATGAGATAACTTTTGTTACTAGGTCGACACAGTTGATCCACTATGGGCGCCATGTAATTTTTCATGATACATTTTAGTATACAAGAAAATGACTATGGTCCCATATGGGAAATATGTAATTATTCATAATTAGTAATGATATGGAAAATAAGTACTTCTTCCGGATACAGTCATATTTAATTGTCTTGATTGTTATCTATGAATTATGAAATGGTTTCTATACATATGATGGTGCCACAATTTTACAATAATCCCATATGGTTTAAGATCTATTTATGATGGGTTATCACCTTTATGATACATGAATTTTAAAATGATAATTTTTTATCCTATGGATCATATTTATGATCCATGGTAGATTGGGTATACACATTTTAAATTATGTCTATGATTTCATACACTTACGCTTATCTTAGGATTTTATATGACAATTGATTTTTATCTCCAATGTTAAGCCTTACCGATTATTAGATATCACTATTTATTATGTTTCTATTCCCCATACTATGTTAAAAGGTTTATGTATGGTATTTCCTAAAAGATCACTATGTGGGAAGAACTTTTTAGGGGAAGTTGGTGCTTATTTATTAAATAATATTATTGTGTATCTAGTATCAAAGGACACTAAACATTTATTGTCCTTTTACATGTTTTAAAGAAAAGTATTAAATATTGTGTTTAATAGTATACAATTTTTATATAAAAATTATTGGTCACTAAAATATTTAATGTATAAAAATTAATTTTTAGAAAAGTAATCATGAGGATCTAGGATAACACTAAAATCTTCATCTTCATAATCAATACCTAGGTGAAATTTTTTATATAAATCATTTTTCAAATCTTAGATTTTTCATTACAAATCCATTAAAAATATCAGCAAAAATTCATACATAATAAATTAATTTTAAAAGTGGTAAATAATTATATATATCATAAACATTATCAAAATTTTCCTTTCATGAAATTCCAAACTATCATTAAAATTATGATAAATCTGTAATTTATAGGAAATACATAAAAACGATTCATGAAGAAAATAAATCTTATGAAAATTAGTTTTTGAAATTTATGTCATGTCAATGATGAATATATTACATGGCCATACAATATAGATAATTTAGAAATTATTTCGTGAATTTGAAATAATATTTCTTAGATAAAATTTTTTATTAAAAGGTTTTTAAAAAATAGTTGAAATTATGGAAAAAAATCACATATTAGGTTTCTTAGGCATAAAATAGTTATTTCCAAAATAATATATCTCATGTAATAAGTCATATAAAAGAGGAATTAAAATCTACTACTTGAAAAAAAGTATCCTCTTTAAAGATTTTTTTGGAAAAATATTTTTTAATAAAATGATTCCACTTAAAATTATAGTTTTGAAAAAATGTATAGATTTTCTAAAAAAATAAAATAACCAAATTTTAAAATATAATAGAATAATAATATCACTTGTAGATCCTCTTATTAATATATTGACCAATAAAGGATGAAACCTATATAGTTATATATATATATATATATATTTGTATCTCTCTATTCCTCTAATTTTCTTTATTCCTTTTAAAAAACAATAGACTGAGAACAAGGGCTGTTGTTTGGGAAGATTGTTTTTATTATCTTCATTTTGGGATAACATTATATTTGTGTTTTTATACCCTTATATATCTTCTGACTACCCTTATATGATCACAGAGTTGGGTAGTTTAACGTTGTGTGGGGTCTGGATACCTTTACACAATGTTGTTTTACCATTACACAAGCCAATTCTAAGACATATGTGAGATCAACCCATCTTTACATAGACAGATTTAACCTTACATAGAATATATGATATCTTTATTAACATTAAACCAAATATAATTCTTTTATTGCAATTATATTGTAATAAAATTCCCTAATGATGTTTTCAAAATAACATTTCACATGGTTTGGAATACATATTTAAACATTACCTAATCATAATTTTTACTAATAATAATATTTTAACATTTAAATTATAAAATTTTAATTCTAAAGCTCTTAAAAATTAATTATTTAATTAATATAATAACAAAAAAATTAATTATTTTATACATTTTTTATATATATATTGAAAAATACATTCACTTAATAAATTTTCATGATAATATCTTCTTTATATTCTATAAATAAATTAATATACATACATTCAAATGTATATTTTAAAGAAATGATATTAAATTACTAAACATAATTATCCTTATATATATTTATTTTATATTAGTATAATTTAAATATATTCATTTATAATTAATAGTTTAATTTTTTGATAAATTTTCTATTACAATTACAATATATATTTTTTATTTACAATCAGTTGTCGAAGTCTTTCTAATAATTTCAACTAATTTTAAATTAATATTGTAATCATTCTTTTACATTACTCAATTTATGAAAAAATATAGTCAACATTAAATAAAATATGTTCTCTGTCATTATGTAAGATATTACCCTTCTCTTAAAAATATAAACCCTTTTAATTTCCAAAAAAAAGCATAAATTTAGAAATGCAAACATTTTAGATGTGAATTTATATTTAGTAAAATAAATTATTATTATTATTTAAAATTAAAATAAATATTGAAAAATAAATTTGTTATGACTTGAATTTTTAAATTAAGTTATTCCATAATTTATTTTTCCTTTTGGAAAGGAATTTACATTTGTAAAATAATATTTATATTTAATTATATCTATTTTTTAATTTTGAAATAATACAATCAATAATTATTTTTTAAATGAAATATTATACTATAATTCTCGTTCTTTTATAGTTATTGTGGAAGAAAAAAAAATGAAAAAATGATCAAATTAAAGTTAATTTGAGAGTTTTAGTACACCATGGGGAATTCAAAGAATATTACGATCCTGAAAACTCTAATAAAATCAATTTCTTCATTGAACTATGGTGTTTCAATTAATTTTATGAAAAATTTTATTTTTATATCTCCATCACAATGATATTGATCAGTTCAATGGGTATATAATAAGCTGTCATATTTTTGTTTTGGTATTCTAATTATAATCATATCTGAATATCAATCAATGGTGAAGATTTCATCACCTTTAGAGAACTCCAAGAGGTATTTTATTACCATATAATTCTTATGGAAATAATAAATTTTAGATATCACTCAAAAATCTCCATGAAACATATTTTCAATAAAATTATATGGAATAATATCGAATAAAAAGTGGATTATTTGGTTGTGAAATCCTCATATCATTTTTATCACAATTACACTCTAGAGGGAGGATTTTAAACCCCAAAAAACCTAAAAAATAAGCCCCTCTAAAATGTGATTTTAGGGTGACATTAATGAATTTGGATAGCTTCATGGTACGTTATCATAAGATCAATTTCAACCCTATTATTTCCATAGTGACAATCAATATGGTTCCACCATAAAATCCTAAAAAAATTAATAGGACAACAAGTTTAACTCACATAAATCAATAACATAATAGGGATCCTTTTTAGATATTATTTATTCCTCGTAAGGGTATGAAATAAGTTTGAAACCTGTAACTAGGAATTGTATTGTCAAAGAACTTACAAACATTTCAAATTGTACATTCTATACCCACTGATCATAATTCATGAAATAGAATTAAAATCCAACATCCTTTCTATAGAATCCTTGGAATGAATTATGTTATCATTTATTCCTTAGATGAATGACACAAGAAAGAAAAAAATATTTATTCTCTTAATGAGATGATGTTAATAGATGAGACATTACATCATAAAATAAAGAAAAAATTTATGGAATTTATATTTTTGGTGTATAATATTATATATTTACTAATGTATCATGAAATTTCATTGGTCTCTTATCTCAATTCACTCAAATGTATCATCGCATATTCAATGGTTTTTGTGTAATTTATGTGATGTGAAGATACTCTATAGTATTTTGATATAAAAAGTCTGTATTAATAGTATGTAAGTGGAAAAAATAATATAAATTCTCACAACACATTTTATCTTGTATGATTCATAGTTATATATAGATCTCCCTAATGAAGAAGTAATATCTATCAAATAATCCTTATAGGAATGGAATATTTACATATCTAGATCCTCTAAAATCACAATAGTTAGAGGTGGAAGACATTATTTTAATATGCTAAAAATTATGTATGTTTTAGTCTCCATAAAAAAAGTTGTCCTTTAATATTCATTCCTTCAAATGGATTGGTGTACTAATAAGTTGTAATAAAACCAAGACCCCATTATTGGATTTTAATTGGACATGGAAATTGATATTCACATAAGAAGAATAAAATGTTCTATAGAGAAGGTTTTTTTAATAATTAAAGGCAGAAATGCTATTAATAAGGGATATTTATCCCCTTTATTTAAAATGTATTAGGCCGTTTTTAATATATTACTATTTAAAATTCCATAATCATATAATATAAAATATATTGCATTGGATAATGGGGTTAAAATATTGGAATTCAAAATAAAATATGAAATACTTATCCAAATCATTCATCACACAACATTCTATCCCTTTTATAAACAATGATATGGATTAAATTGATGAAGTTAATTCCACTCTAGAAAAATGTGGGACTTTACCCTGCCCATTAAATTCCACAACTGGTACAGATTTCCCCCCGTAATGGAGTTTTTTGAAATAATAATCGCATATAGAATCTAGTGATGATTCAAGAAAGCTATCAATTTGCATGAAACCTTATACCTAATAAAGAAAAGAAATACAGAAATGGATTCTCAAAGTTAGGATTTTATGATTTTATCGTTAGATGAATTGATTGAAAATATTCCTTTATAGTTATATGGGATTTCTATGTGAGTGCCTATATTAGTCACTAGTAAAATGAAAATCATTTCCCTAAAATCAAGACACATGGAAACTTATTCCCCTCAATGATGCATTACTATATGTAATTCATGAATAAGTTACCTTAATATCATATTCAAGATAATATTATTCATTAACCCCAAAAGTTTTATTAGCATACAAACCCGCCTATATATAGAAAGTGTAGATAATATACATGATGTGTCTATACCGCCAATAGTTGTAAGATAGTTCATGTTTATTTTCACTACCACCTACTACATCTTGAATTGGGAAAAACTAAAAAAACATAAACTAATTTAAAAAAATATTATCATCAACGACATTAGGTCTATTATTATTTCATTATGTACTGTTTCTTATAAAATATTGATGAAAATTATAAAAAATTGTGGCTTTGAGTTAAAGAAGTAATATTTATAATATACTATTATATTCCACAACTTATCGCACTATCATGAAATAAAAAATGTATAAATAAAGGCATTGAACAAAAAATTATCCAATAACCTTTGAATATGGTAGAAGAAAACAAGAATTAATTTCAAATAATTTTTATATGCATTATGGGATTATCATAATATAACATGTATCATAAAAATGACTCCATATTTACTTATATATGAGCGATGATTTCTTCTTTCCATCATTTTTTAATTACCCCTCATTCATGTCTCCATTTTTGGATGATTGTATGAAGATTAGAATTCCCATTTTTGGGTTAATGAATTGAAAATACATAATGAAAATTAGATTATTAAACTCCAAAACCTTGGGCTTCATCAAAATTATATCACATGGGTGTTAACTAAAAATGTTAATATACACTAATTCATATAAGGATAATTGGACCTGGAATTATATAAACCTATGATACAGTAAAATATAACCCCAAATCATTTCCAGAAATGGGTATGAAATTATCATATTCACAACGTGTTCACCAAAAGATATCAAAATATGATTATAATTGCTGGGGAAAAAACAAATCATTCCATTAAAACATTTTTTTTGGTGAAATACATTTTGAATATCAGTGTTGTGTTTGTAGAAGTCAATTCAACATGAAATTATGATTCATGGTGGCAATCCTCATTTATTCACAAAAAAATCAATGGATATTTGGGTCCTCAAAAAATTACAGAAAACATAATGACACATGGACCGACCAAAATTCCCATAATATACTTATATTGGATGATTATATGACTTAATATAATTGAAAGATATATATATCCTTATAAGTGTCCCCTAAACATAGTTATCTATCCATAAACATGACATGGGTTTATAATTTCCCAATTTCTTTGAAATAAATTCTAGTTTTTTGGGTATTAAATGAAAAATAGGGTTTTCATCCATATCTATACACTAATATATTATAATTAAATCATTTTAGTAAACCTGATATATATCTGATTTGATGATTCCTAGGACTTTGTATTGATTTTTTTATAATCATACGAGCCATTTGGTGACACCCAAAGGGGTAAACACGTGTCTAGCCAAAATTCATATAAACATTCATCCCTATATATCAAAATTATTGAGACTCTAAAAATTTACATATGGTGTCACAGTGGCCTATTATTAGGATTAAAACACATCATGTCATCTTTGGTCCAAGACCTCACTCATATCTAGTTCATTCTCAACACTCTTTAGCAAACTCATTCATTTTGTTATCAGTTCTCTTAAATATGATCCATCATTAAGTTGAAATTTCCTAGTACAATATGTAGATTAAACCCGGTTATTATAAGATACATAGTGTTTTATAAATAATCTACTCTAGAACTAGGTAGAAATCATCATCCAAATACACTCCCCATATTTCATAACAATCCAATCTTGTTTAGTTATGTATTATAGTGTTCCAATCTCAATTGAAATATTCTCCTCCCATATTCCATATATTACACCATGAGTATTTGAATTACCAAAAACCATTAATGGATATTTTTAATTACTATTCCTAATTAAAAAAGGTTCCCTCTATTGGGTGATAACATATATGCCACATATCTTACTCACATATAATATACAAAAGTCTAGTTTTTATCCTAGGGTGAAGATCATCAAATCCAATATCCATTCAAATGTAATGTGGTAGAGTTTATCATTGGAAAAGATTTATCATAAATATTAATGTTATATTTTATTATTGACTTATTCAAATAAACCCTGTATCAATTTGCAGTATTCATATTCCTTATCTAAAAGAGTAACATCGTTCATTCCTCTAAAACCCCACTCGGGTTGTCATCTTCCTACATACAGTTCAAGAATTATGGCCAAACAAAATTTATATTCCCTTTATATATTTCATGCAAAATCATGATTTATATTAATTATCAGTTGGATAATTTTTCATCCATTCCAATCATGAAACGTCGACCCTATTCTAATTAATGATGTATTTCCTCAGACATCAACAAATTTTGATCAACGAAATACGACCTTCAATAACAAAATATTTTCTTTAAAGATATTCGGTCACAAACATCATCATTATTGGTTAGAATTCAAATACATTAAACTAGTCCAAGGAAAGATATTTCTCCCTTACCAATTTGAGATTCTATAATGGGAACCCATGAAAAAACATTTATGTTTTATCCCTATTATACTTTCTCCATCATGAATTAAAAAACATATGTTTCTATAAATTTGAATTAAACAATTTAGGTATCATCAATAACCCTATAAAACATATAATATGATTACTATGTGGAAAAATCATGAAAATAGTTATATCACCCCTATGTTCATCATGTACTTATTTCTATAGATTATATATTTAATACATTAAAAGATGTAGTTTCAATATATTCAAACTCTTGTGAAAATTTGAATCCTTACATGAACCCCTTACATAAATTATATTATGTTGAATCATTCACTTTCTCAATCCTGAATGGAAAATATTTGAATTTTTGAGATGGTGAATTCTCAAAGTATCTTGTATTGATATATTCTTATAATATTAGTATATTAATTGAAATAAAAAATTATTGTCATTCATCTCATCAATTTTATTCATCTTATTTTGATGGAATATTTTATACATATGTAGGTCCCATATATTCTTTTACGGCAATATTATTTTATGGTAATACATTTATTTAAAAATTCCCTATTAAATTCATGTTTTTTGTGAGTTTGATTTTCCAAACTCATATAAACATATTTTTCAAGTGTATTGATGTATGGTGATGCTCCTCTTTATATGTTTCAATAGATCATTATTAATTGGTTGTTATTGTGAAACAAAGGTCTATAAAATTGTAAAAAACATATGATTAGTGTACTATTATCAGTTACTAAAAAAGGGAGAGAAGCATACAAAATCTATTTTCAGCCTTTAACATAGTATAAAATATGATATGAAATTAAATATTTTTTCAATACATTATTGTTGGATCATCGATTTCTATGAGTCGTTGATAGTTTAACACTAATAAAAAAACTTGTGAATTTTTCTTCTACATCTAGCCATAGTTCCTCCTCCAAAAGCATATTATTCACCCAATAATTATTGTATTCTTTAACTAGATTATTATATGATACTATTTATCTATTAGTTCTTTTAAAAACATAAATATTTTAGTCCTTCAGGGCCTTCATTCTTTATATTTCGACTTCCCTTTGATCAATATATATTGATATTTTTATTTCATTTTTGCAACTTTGTGGCTTATAGAATGATCCATAGATTTTGTTGGATAGGGAATAATATTAATTATATGGGGTAAATTTAATGAATGAATAATTTTTTGAGTACCATTTGAATTTATTGTAATATAAACAATAGTTTTCAGTGTAAATGATGTGTGTTTGTCATACGGTGTGATATTTTAATGGATATGGAATTGTGGTTCATCAATTGGACGTTCATCTATTATTTTGATCAATATAAATAAAGATTTTAAAATTTTAATAAATTTTTAAAAGATGTTCAGAAATGGAGGGAGGTTTAGGGGGATTATTAATATAAAAGTTATTATGACCTAGGATGAGGAAACTAATAACAAAAAAGAATATTTAAAGTGAAATATATTGGCCCCAAAAATTATGAGAACTCAGTGAAACCAAATGACCATATGAGACCCTCAATGAAATATGGTGGGACCACATGTTGTGGGTTCATGTGATTAATAATGTAAGTGATATATCTAGATATTAGTATTATAGATTATACACATAAAATTTAGATGGAATTAATGGGTCAAATGATTCTTCTATGAATGCAGGATGAATGTTTGAACTACAAAAATAATTTTTATTTATTGAATATATTTAATTTTATTTTTTCCATCAAATTTAACTGATGGTGATTTTTGAGATAACCTGATTGTGTGAGTTAAACATAGTGTTACGATATGGGGTAATTGACTCATCCAATTTATTTAAAAAATGTTATCAGTGTTTCATCCTATGAAATATTTCTTCCTTTGTGATATTTAATTAATGAAACCCAATGTGATAAGTTTATATAAGATTCTACATTACTATATTTGATGAAAAAATTTATGTTAATTGATATGTAGTTTATTTGGAAAAAGATCAGGAAACATTCAAACATGATCATATTTTTTTATTAAATGGAATTCATTATGATAAAATTTTATGGGGTTTGATAATTGAATGATCAGTGTAAAAATATTCAATATAATTGAATTTAGTTTCTAGAGGAAAAACTGAGGATTATCTAATCGAGGAATATCTATAATTTCCAGTAAAAGGATTTTATTAATAAATAATAGAGAAATAATAATAGGAATATATTTATAGGAATGATTTTTATTTGATGATGATTATATTATAATAGAATGTGGGACTATGCATATAAGATAATAAAACTATCGTATGGTCAATGTGATCCATTAAAGATACATATTAGAATCATATTTCATTGAAAAAGTGTTCTTTGTGAAATTTTCATAACTAATGAGGATATTTGATGCAATATATTAAAAAAATTAGGATAATTACTTAAAAATGATTTTTTTCAATCTTAGTTCTCTAAATATTACATTCAGGGATGATAACTAAGACTTGATATTATTTTAGTCATTATACTAATATTTTGATTCGTTTTTTACAACATAATGAAATAGTTAAAAAACATTATATTTGATGAATCCGGGAATCTGATTGTTAATAAAGACATGTAGGGGATGGATATATGAGCACAATAACAATATGTAATAAATTTTGTGGGAGGAGTGACCTCAACTTATTAGAAAAATTTAATATAATTGGAAAGAAAGTGTAGCTACAGATATAAGTAAATATATCAGAATTAGCATATTCAACTAGAACTTTGATAAAAGGGTTCCTCTCAAGAAGGATCATTATGAATATAAAGTAACTTCCTAAATTTCAAATTATATATAAGTAAAATTAGTTAAATATATGTGATTATTTTAATTCTACTCTTGAGTGTCATTGCTCTATTGGAATCATGGATAAAATATTGTAGAGTAATAATCAAATCCTCTATTTAAATGGGAAGAAACACAAATTATGTGACTAATATATTTTTTAGAGTGAATCAAATCGGTAATGGATATATTGATATTTTAGGGAAGGAATATGTTATAGTTTAGTCGAATAATGGATTTTTCTTTATTTTGAATTATGTTCATTATATCATGTGATATAGTAAGAAAAATATTTTAATTATAATGTTTGATAATGTATCTTATGTAACTACCATTATAAATTCCCTGTAAAAAAAATTGTAGGTTTATTTTTCATCATTAGAGGTGTAAATTATTGAAGACTATGTCAAATTAAAAGGATATTGGGATCTATAAATAGAAAAATATTACCTTTAAATTGATCAAATTTATGACCATTCTTGATTTGAATACACTGTGAGAAATATATGTATTTGCTGGAAGAAATATAAATACTTAAGTCAGATAAGAATGTATATATAAATTTTTAGAGTTTAATACTTTTCCATGAATAAATTGTGAGATTTGACAAGATTAAAATAACAAGGTAATGCCATAAAATGGAGTTGGTTTAAAAATATCTCAAGGGAATTTCCCTAGTTAAATACCATGGTGAAATATATTATTTTGTAACATTATTTGATGAATCCCTGAGTCAATTTGGGGTATACTTCAAGAAACATAGATATGATGTTTTTGGGTACATTGTTCAATGGAATTCGACTGTTTAATGAGAGACATGATTCAAGACAAATTTATTGTCACTGTCAAATATAAGTGAGTACACTATATGATGTTTTTAAAACTTTTCTGGATAGATTAGCATTATACATGAATATATTATCACTGAGGTGAATAATAAAATTGTACAGTTTAATGGATGAAACAGAATTTATTTTTAAAGGAAATTAAATATGATGTTTCGTTTAGTAATTTCCATTGAATTTTAAGTAGAAGTAGTTACTATTAAAAAATACCTGATTAATCAGAGGCCATCAACTCCAATGTGATATGCACCACCAAAAAATCTATTGATAGAAAAAACATTTGATTTATCACACATTAACATCTTTAGAGTTATAGACTATGTGTATGTGTAATAAGAAAAATAGAGATATTCTTGAGCCTGTGTTTGGGAAATTTTTTATGGGTAATAGAGATGAAAGTTTTAAATTTCAACTTTTGGGTGGTGAAAAGAAATAAATCATTATAATTTAAAATTTTCCTTTTATGGATTATGTAAATTTAAAGGATTATAATTTTGAGTCAATGGATTTTTAAGGAAAATAATCAACATCAAATAATGATTATTTGGATTGAGGTGCCAAAAGTATGAAAATATAAAAAAGATCAAATTTAACTGAGTCTATTGAATGTTCAAAAAAATTGGAGGAAATTTATGTGGTTAACATATAGTGTTTATGAATAAGACCATAATAAGATATACATCAAATATTTAGAATGGTGAATCCCTTGATAGAGATATAATATATGAAATCATTTAGTTCTCAGCTTGAGATAGAGGAGAGATTGAGGGAATATTATGGAGTAAAAAAGATTCAATTGACTAGTACAATATAATATATATTACATGAACATCATTATTTTAATTAATGGTACATAATTGGAAATCCTAGAAAAAGTGGCTTAAAACACCCCTACTCTTTATTACACACTTAAACATGATTTATTACATAAAATATTCACATGATATAACATGTAATATCAATGGGTCTAGTGTCATTGGGGATTAGTAACATTACACATCAAATTAAATCCTGAAACACATTATCTTTATTGAAAACATCCATTACATGACCACTACATTCCCTCGTACTGAGCATTCCATGGGATAACCCGAGGACATGCATAAGAAAAGGGTGAGCTATAAATCCCATTTTAGGAATAAAAATAGAATAAAATGTGTTAATACAATAAATTTAAGACAATAGGCATATCAATTGATCTTAAGAGAAACATGAACATAAATGCATGATAAAGCATGATAATCATAACATGGAAATGTGGAAACAACACCTAACATGGAATTAACATGAGCCAAGGCTCATTGCAGAAGAAGCCTGAGTTAAACCCCATTGCACATGACGCATGTGTAAACCATCATTACACATTAATTATCATTATTCAACTCTAATTGCATCTAATGTATCATGATACTATTCTTTACCCAATGCATTGGAGCACTATTAGGGCACACCATTCTTAAACATTTCATTTAATGCATAAGTGTGCCACATGGATCATAAAACTTGGATTCATAAAACATCATCATTTATTCCAGACTAAATGACTTTGGAATTAATACATGATACTATTTAAACAATATGTAAATTGGAATACCACTGAATACCCTTGATAGAAAAGTGGGCATGGTAATCACTACACAAAGTCTTTGTCTTGGAGAATCGCAGTGCAATTTTGGCAGTGTAACTGTATGACATAAGAACTAATAAAAATGGTTTATGAGGTATAAAGGGGTGTCTCATAATATATACTTGAAATGGAAATTAATAGGATCATATAGATACACGTTCAATAAATTTTAATGGGATTTTGATTCATGATACAAAATAATTACTTGAATGTAACTGTTGACAGAGAAATTCCATACAGAATTTTGGCACAGTAACTAGTATATATGGATGGAATTAATGAGAGAGAAAGGGAATATCTGATTATTCAATAAATAAGAGGTATGTGTGAGGGAGGTGAGAAATCATACCACATCATTTTTAATTGAAAAAAATGCATAATAACGTAATGAAAATTTGAAAAAAATGAGAATGGAAGAAATCCCTTACTTGGAAGTGTGAGCCCAAAGGATTGGGAGAGGATTGAAAGAGGATTATTGAGATCTTGGGGATCTATTAGAGGATTCTTGAGAGAGGATTTCATGGGTTTATCTAACTCAAAAAGCATTGAGTTATGAGGAAGTGGGAGCTTGGGTGGGTTTATATTGTAAAGGAGAAAAAAATTCCTTATTAATTAGGTTGGGGACACCTCACATCAATCTAATCAAAAGCACAAACTATCCCATGGTACTTTCGCATGGATTTTTTCAAATGGGAGTTTAAAAAAGTCTTTTATTATGACAATGTCTAAACATCTTAATAAATAGGGTTTCTTATGTGGAGGTGAGTCACAATCTCAAGGAAAACAATTTAAAAAGACAAAATGTTTTTTAAGTCTTGGAGGGTCCACAAAAGCTTTGTAAAATAAATAAAACAAATCTAAGATCACATTATTTTAATGGTAAAATATATATTGGCCGAAAAAATGTATATATTATTTTATTACATCAGTATTAGTTAATTATGATGTCATAAAATACATTATATATATAATGTTATTGACTTTTTACCCAAAAAGTCAACTATCCCATAAAATTATGAAATATTCAAAATTGGAAAATTTCGACATCCTAATTACAAAAAGAATATTTATTTTATCTAAATAATTTTCCAAATAGTTTTATTTTATCTTTTAAAATAATAATCTAAATTTTTCGAAAATTCATGGGTTTTGAGAAAAACACCTTTCAAACCAATTAAAAAATACAATTTTATTCATAAATATTTTACGCTCATTTATATTGAATGAAATGTAATTTATTAATAATATATTTTAAAATTTTATTTAATCCAAAAATCCATTAATTCATCAAAATAGATTTCTTAGTTGAATATAAAAAAAACCATTTATTCTTTAAAAACTATATACAAAGTAACAATAATAAAATGAATATATATTTTCTATACACGAATAATGTAAATAATAGTAGTACTTGGTTCTTGTTATATATCCCCTTAAAACACCCTCACAAGAATTTAGGGTAAGGTAAACGATGGTGACAAACTCTTGGGGAGGATCGGATAACATTGCTTGAGTGGTAATCTCTATCAACTTCAACTTCTCCTGTTGGAGGTTCCACTTGAGCACAACATATTCAAGCTCGGATTGGGCTTGGTCAAGAGCAAAGCCCAATGATGCCACCTACTTTTCGAGTTTTGAAATATGGGCCTATTATAGGGAAGGTCTATATGATGAGGCCATAACTTCTTTTTTCTGAGTAAATTGGATTTGTTGAAGCCTTATTTTTATACTAATAATTTTATCACTATTAAAGGACTATAATAGCAATTATCAAAATTATTACTGCTATTTTAAAATCCAAAACATATAACCAAATAAGTGAATACGTTTTATATAACCATAATAATACATTTAAGTAGACCAAGTGAAATTTTCATTAATGAATTTTCGGGTCCTTACAATCTTCCCCCATTAATAAATTTATCCTTCAAAATTTCCTCCCACACTAAAATAGATGTGGGTAACTTTACTTCCTCAATTACTTAGATTCCCACATCACTTTTTCAAACTTGTGGTTTCACCACAACACTTTGACGAGGGTTATTGTCTTATTTCGTATAACATTTTTTCTATGATATAAGATCTTCACTGGTTTCTCCTAATATGAAATATCATCCTCTAATTGTACTATTATTGATGATATTACATGTGAATGGACTAGTATGTACTTCCTTAAGAGGGATACATGAATGACATCATGTAATTTGGGTCAGGTAAGTGGATGTGTTATTCGATAAGCCACAAATTTGACACGATCTAGAATCTCGAAGTGGCTGATGTACATATGACTTAACATCACCTACATTACCAACCTCATGAACTTATTCCATTGAGATATCTATAGATTAACCATGTCACCAAAATTTATGTCAACATCTTTTTGTCATATATCAGCATAAATATTAAATCAACTTTAGGCTACCTTGATATTCTACGGAATGGTTTTTAGCTTTTCCACCATTTCATCAATAATTTCAGGTCATAGTAGATTATGCTAGCTGATTGCATCCCAACATGCTGGTATTCTTCACCTTATCCTATAAAAAGGATTCATATTCTGTAAAACGGATGCTAGAGTGCAAACTGTTATTATAAGAGAACAAAACTAGAATAAGGTGTTGATCCCATCCTCCTTTGATGTCCATTGAGCACGCTCTCAACATATCCCAAAGTGTTCAGAAATTTTACTCAGATTATCCATCAATTTGAGGATGATAATTCATACTAATTCTCATCTCAGTATCCATAGCATGTTGAAGACTCTTCCAAAACATTGAGGTGAATCTTGTATCATGATCAGATACAATCAATAGTGGTACACCATGATGCCTTACCACATCTCTGATTTATAACCATGCCAGTTGATCCAATGAGAAAACCTCTTAAATTTTAATGAAGTGTGCAGTCATAGTAAGACGATCCACAACAACCCATATAGCATTGTTTCCTTTGGATTTCTTCAGAATTACGGTGATAATGTCCATGGTGATGTTCTCCCATTTCAATGCTGGTATAGGTAATTTTTTCATCATCCACTTATACTTATGCATCACTGCCTTCACTTTCTGACACACAAGACACCATTATGTATTCATAGTGATCGTATTCTTCATATAATCCCACCAATAATGACCTAAAAGAACTCGATATGTATTTCTGTTTCCTGGGTGAATAGAGAAATTTGAACTATGTGGAACATCCAAAAGTTCCTTCTTCAGCCCTGAACAAGATGGAACACAATCTTTTCCCAATTCTCACAATTCATTCTCTATTGTCATTGAACTCTGAGGATTTCCCTTTTCTAATATCATCCACTTTCTTCTGAATTCCCACATCCTCCTTTTGATCATCCAATAACCTTTCCAAAAGATATGGTTGAGTAATAAATTATGAAAGGATATATGATTCTCCCTTCTTTATGATTCCCAAGTCCATCTATATTAAATCTAAGAAGATTGGGTCCTTCTAAATTATCATCAATGATAGAATCGTTAGGTCCTTTCTAATTGGAACATCCACCACCTTGTTCGCTTTCCCATGGTGGTAATTGATTGATAAATCATTGTCATTGATCAGATCTAACCATATTCGTTTGTTCATGTTCAACTCCTTCTGTATGAATATATACAAGAGGCTTTTTTTGTCCATATATATTTCACATGTCTCCAAAAAGTGATAATGATGCCTAATTGTTAAAGTGAAGGTCACCACAACCAACTCCAAATCATGTGCTTGATAATTTTTCTCATGAACATTCAATTTCCTAAAAGCATACACAATAACTTTTTCAACTTGCATAAACACACATCCCATGGCCTTTTTCAAAGCGTCACTAAATACCACAAAAAGTTCTCTACTCATGGGTGATGTGTGCATAGGTGCAGTGACAAGCTTCTTTTTAAACTCCTTGATAATTTTTTTAATTTCATCACTCTCTTAAAACTTTACTCCCATCATTGTTAGCATGGTAAGAGGATTAGAAAATCATGAGAAATTTCTCACAAATCGTTGATATTTTCAAGATATCCCCAAGAAGCTATGGATGTATATTACTGATGATGGCCTCTTCCATCCCTCTATTACAGTTGTCTTGGAGTGATCCTCATATATCCCATTGTTTGTGATGATATGGCCCAAAAATGAGACCCCCCTCAACTAGAACTTACTCATGATGTACATTTAATAGAGCTTCTCTTTTCATAAGTTCTCTAGTACAGTTCTTAGATGCTCCTCATGATCCTCCTTGGTTTTGGAGTATATTAGAATATAATCTATTAATGCTAAAATTTGTTTTTTGAGGTAATCTCTAAAGACTCTATTCATCATGTTCGTGAATAATGCTATAGAATAAGTGAATTTGGAAGGCATTAATATTAACTGATAGTGCCCATATCTTGTATGAAAAGTTGTCTTGGGGATATTTTCCTTCTCCACCCTTACTTGATATCATCCCGAATGAAAATCTACCTTGAAGAAGTATTGTTCTCCATGCAGCTGATCAAAAAAGTCATCAATTCTTAGGAGGGGATACTTGTTCTTTATATTTATTTTATTAATATCATGTTAATCAATAAAAATCCACATTTACCCATCCTACTTCTTGATAAAGAGGACCAATGCACCCCATGGTTATGCACATGGGTGTACAAAACCTTTATCCATATTCTCTTGTAATTGTTTCTTTAACTCCTCAAGATCCACAATATCAACTATATATGGAGTCTTGGATATTGGAAATGATGAAAGTATAAGATCAACATAGAATTCAACATATCTTCTAGGAGGAAGACCAGAAAATTCCTTAGGAAACACTTCAGTGAATTCTCTCACAACAGGAATGTCTTCAAAGAATGTTACATCATTAGACTTAATCATCTGAGCTAGATACACATGCTCATAGTGCAGTAATATCCACACATGAGATGATGGAGTTAAATAAATTTATCTTCCTCCTTGAAATTGTACATAATTGGGGGTCAATTCTCCACAAGGAGAGTGATTTATCTCTCACAAAAATTTATGTTGGCTCTATTTATGGATATACAATCCATGGAATTAATTGCTTCTAATTCCACCAGTGGGAGTATAACGAGGTTTTCTGGGAAGTTCAATCAACCGATTAAGACCATGGAGGAGTTATACTCCTGGAATTCCGTGAAATCCCCTTTTTTCATATTCACTGACATCTTTACAAACATGATTTGTGGTAGTGTTGGTATTATATTACTAATCATTCGGGATATAAAAGAATGCATAGAACCTGAATCAAAAAGTACATTTTCTATTCTTGAATGAATACCTAGCGTAAATGTCACCACTTTATTGTCGTGGTTCACTTCAGTAGTTATGATGGAAAAAGCATTCCCTTGCTGCAATGGAGGCTATTGGTTGTCTCCTAAAACGATAGTATTTGGGTTTTGATTTGCAAGGACCTCTGGTTCATTGTTGTTAAAGAAATGAAAAATGCATTGAGAGTCTTAATGGACTCAAGGAATTCATTTTTATTTATTTTATTGATATCCCCCCTTTCATGGGATGAGGGGGAACCGTTACAAGGCTTGTAGGATCAGAGATTACATAGCCCATAGCCTTAGGAGATTTCATAACCCCAAGGCCTTAAAGAATTTAGCCAAACTATGTAAAAGGAATTTTCCCTCCCCAGTATTTGTATCGTGATAGTATCTCACCACCTTCAAATGGAGAATTCATATCCTATGTCGTAGTTGTGGGTTTGTTGTCGGTATTTAATATCTATGAGTATTTCTCTTCCACACCAAAATCATTTCATCCTCCCCTTCAAAAAAAATCCAGGGTGCTTCTTTCCACACCTTTGGAATGTGTGGTGCTGGATCTTCATAGCATCATTTGATTTATCGATCAGACTGGCAAAAATGAAATTCACCTTATACTTCTTAACCCCATGATACCATTTAGATTCACCAATCTCTATATTGACATTGTGGGAACATGAGAAAATCTCTTCATAGCTGTCGAAGTCACAGATAGCAAGGTATTTCTGCATGATATGTTTTATCCCACCAAAGAAGCGGTCAGCCTTGCATTCATGGGCAACGACAATGTCAAAGGCGTATCGTGCAAGCCTTTTGAAAATTTTCTTGTACTCTTTAACGGATTAATTTTCTTTTTTTTTTCTTGAGGGCATGGAATTCCCTTTCCATCTTAAGCTGAAGGGTTGGTGGAAAATATTTATCAAAACAAATTCTGGAAATCCTTCAATCCAACACCCTGATCTCCTCCTCGGGCTTTTATTTTTGATCAATGTCCATCATTGATCAACATCACCCTCTATATGATAAGTATCCTAGAAAACCTTCTCTTGTTTATAACATTGAAGGATATAGAATATTTTTCCAATGAAGTTGACCCACTGTTTGGTAATTGATGGATCAGATAATCCATTAAAAGTAGGAGGCCTTAGTTTCATGAAGCTATTTATAGAAACCTATTCTTACTTGAGGGGGGGGGTTAAATTTACTATTGACCCATGTTTCTTTTCAAACCTTGAGTTAACTTAGAGATAATATTGACAAATTACGCAATTCCCACTACCATTTATTGGGCATCTCATTATCACAAACATCACATTGATCTTCAAAATAGTTATTAGCCCTTGTCCTCTTATTACTGGCCATAGGAAGGAATAAATGGATAGTTAGGGGTAACACAGAAAGGGTAATCCCAATAAAAATAGAATAAATATAAATAGATTTTATTTATTTAACTCATATTTATGTGGGCATCAATATATGTTATAAATGATCTACTTCCTAACATATATTCTTAGGAGATTTTTTTAAATTACCTTAATAATTGTTCATACTAAGCTTGTGAATTTTCCAATGCATATCCCATGGGAGTGTCGTAACCAAGAGTGCAACAAGGCCCTTTTTAGTGTACCAAGATACCCAAGGTCAACCCCAAAGCTCTTTGTCAGTGTTTTCACCCCTAGGTATATATACCATAGAGCCGCCTCTACATGATCATATCAAGACATGGATGTGTTTGGTTGATAAACTACGTACTGAATACCCACCAAAAACATTGGGATGTTTTTTATAAATAGTCTTATCATTAAGGCTTCACTAGGGATTTTTAATCCAAATCCAAAAAATAACTAAACCAATCCTCTGATGCCAACTACTACAACCATGCTCTTTATTACAGAATTAAACATGACACATTACATCAAATCTTCACATGATATAACATGGAAGATCGACATTTCTAGTGTTTCTGGGGCTTAGGAACATTACATAAAAACATAAAACATGAAACACAACATCCTTATTGAAAACATCCTTTTCATAACCATTCCATTAACTCGTACTTAGCATTTCATAGGATAAGCTGATGACATGCATAAGAAAAGGGTAAGATATAATGACTAGTAAGGGAATAAGAATTAAATAACATGATGAATACAATACATGTTTTAAAATAGGAATATAATTGGATCATAAGAGAAACAAGAACATAAAGTCATGATAAATCTTGAAAATCAGAACATAGAAATGTGGCAACAACACTTATCATGGAATTAGCATGAGCCAATGATCATTGCCCAGGGAGCATGAGTAAAATCTCATTGCATATGAATCACGATTAAAACCACATTACAAATGAATAAGGATTAATAAACTCTCATTATAAATGATATATCACGATATTATACATTATCTAATTAATTGGAGCACTATCAGGGTGCACCATTCTTAAACATTGCATTTCATGAATAAGTTTTTCACATGGATCATAAAACATGGATTCATTAAACATAATAATTTATTACATAATAAAGGACTATGGAATTCATTCACGAAACTCTTCAAACAAGAAGTAAATGTTAATAGAGGTGAATCCCCTTCTTAGAGATGCGGGCATGGTATTCACTACACAATGACTTTGGCTTTGAAAATTACTGTACAATTTTAGCTGCGTAACGACATGACATAATGAATAATAAAAAAGGTTGATGAGAGGAAAAAGGGTGTCTCAGAATATTTACATGAAATGTAAATTTATAGATTCATATAGTTACATGTCCCATCAATTTTAATGGAATTTATATTCATGATACAAATTAATTACATGAATGTAAATGAAGATAGTGAAATTCCTTACGGAATATCGACATGGTAATGTGTACACATGGAAGGAATTAATGAGAGAGAAAGGGGATATCTCAATACTAAAACATGAAAAGGGTATTATAGGGGAGGTGAGAAATAACACCCCAAAATGTTTAAATGAAAACAAAAGAGTATAACAACTTAACGAAAATTAGATAAAAATGTGAATGGAAGAAATCCCTTAAATAGAATTCTATTCCCAAAGGCTTGGGAAAGGATTGAGAGAGGATTACATGGGCCATGAGCCAGCTTGGAAGTTTTTTGGAGAGTGAAGCTCATGGGTTGGTCTAACTCCAAAGGCTTTGATTGAAGATGAAGTGGGATCATTGGTGGGTTTATATAGGAAAGGAGAATAAATTCTTTATTATTTAGGTTTGGGACACCTCACATTAAACTAATCAAAAACACAAACCATCCCATTGTTTCTGCCCATGGTTTTTTGGAAAATTAGAGTGAAACAAAATATTATATAATTCTAATGCCCTGACATATTAGAAAAATAGATTTTCTTATGTAGAGATGAGTCACACACACAAGGAAAACTATTTAAAAAGACAAAATGTTTTATAAGTCACGAAGGGTCCAGTAAAGAATTTTAAAATAAATCAAACAAATCTAAAATCAAATTATTTTAATTTTAAAACATATATTGTATGATATTAATGTTTATAGTATTTTTTTACATAACTATTTCATCACTATGATGTTATAAAACACATTATATATTTAAACGCTATTTAATTTTTACCCGAAAATTAGAGTGTCTCAAAAAATTTGAAAAAATCACAATTTGAAAATTTTAACATCCTGATTCCAAAAATAAAATTCATTTTATCCAAATACTTTTATAAATTTGTATATTTTTACTTTTAATATAATATATGTCATTTATAAAAAATTCATGCGTTTTGACAAAAACAACTTCCAAACCATAATAAAAATTAAAATTTTATTCATAAATATTGTACGATAATTTATATTTAATAAAAATTTATTTATTAATAATATATTATTGAAATAGTATTTAATTCAAAAATCCATTAACTCTTGAAAATATTTGTCTTATATTAATATTAAATAAAAATAATATTTTTTCTTTAAAAACGATTTACATGGTTACAATAATAAAAAGAATGTATACTATCTATAATGAATAATGTAAAAAAATTTAGTAATAGGGTCTTGTTACATAATCCTTTAAAACACCCACAAAATACCTCAGGTTAAGGTGCACGATGGTGACAGACTCTTCGGGTGGCTCGGATAACATTTCTCGAGTGGTTATCTCTATCAAGTTCCACTTCTATCGTCGGCGGTTCCACTCAAGATTAACTTATTCAAGCTCGGATTGGGCTTGGTCAAGAGACAATACCAATGAAACCAACTCCTTTACATGCTATGAAAAAATGGGCTTCTTTTGGGGTAAAACTACTGGGTGAGGCCATCGCTTCATTATTCTGAGTAAATTGGATTTGTTAAAGTCTTATATATATACTAATCACGTGATCACTATTCGACGACTATATTAGTAACGGTCTCAATTATTAAGGGTATTTTAAAATCCAAAACATAGAACCAAATAAATGAATAAGTTTTACATAACAATCAAAATATATTTAAATGGACCAAGATGAATTTTCATTTATAAAATTTTTGTTTGTTACATGGTTAGACCTAGTGATTTCCAAAATTTGTGGCTTCCCATGATAGAGGGGGTATATTATATTTTTTAGAATAAAACATTAGAGCTAACATATTTACCATTTGAAAATAAGCCACCATAAATAGAATACATGTTTATCTAAAAAACATATGATAATGGAAGGCGAAGGTATAAAGAATGTTTTTTGGTTAAATGATTTGAATAGAATGTGGGAAACAACTTATTTTAAATATCATCATTATTATTAAAACATTGTATAATTAAAGTTCTTCTAAATTTAGTTGATTCTATAGGATTAAATATAGAATATATTTATCCAAATATTACTTTTATTATTCGCTATCTAGTATAATAAATTTATATGATAAAATCAATTAGTTTTGTGTGTTTATGGAATTAGTTATTGATGTGAAAATGAAATAAAAATTATTATGGTCTATAAAAATAATTAAAGAATCATTTATATTAGTTAAATTCATTCCTAGAGTTTTAAGGTATTATGTGGATAATACTTGATCAATTTTAATCCCAAAATCATTATAGAGATAGATATATCACCATTATACTACTATATTTGGTTGACATTCTATTAGTGTGTCTTTAGTTTCATTGGATTCATGAGATGAACAAGTAATTGTATAGAATGTGTAAATTTAAGGGTATTTTTGAATTAAATAAGTTCATTGGAATGGAAATTATATGATATGGGATTTGAAATATTCTTTTTTTTGTAACATCACTAGTTTTTTTCAAAAATATAGTATGTTAGATAGCATACACAATACACCACATCGATCTTAAGCTAATAAATAAGTATAATTATTTAATAAACATGATGCAAAAATAAATATAAAGAACTTTATTAATTGAATTATGAAAATATTTTTTACACCTGTTTATAATTAATTAATTCGTGCAGCATTAATTATAAATGAATGTAAACCCCATTTTTATGGAAAGTAAATGTTTTCTAAAAAAGCGTTGAATGAAAATGTGTGATTTAAAAAAAAATCACAGTCATCAGGTTTTATTAATTACATATATATATATATAATATTTAATTTAATGTTTATTATTCATATTTTA
This sequence comes from Viscum album, assembly GCA_963277665.1. Classification (NCBI taxonomy): domain Eukaryota; kingdom Viridiplantae; phylum Streptophyta; class Magnoliopsida; order Santalales; family Viscaceae; genus Viscum; species Viscum album. The sequence goes on from OY728157.1 coordinate 154,003,985, forward strand.
TGTTTTAAATACATGATAAATGAAAAAATACCAATTTTTGGGATAAAAGAAGTATTTTTTAAAAAATTGAAAATTTATAACCTTTATATGGAGAAACAATTTTTAATATTGTTTCTAACACATTTAAAATAAATTTTTTCCAAAATAATTTTCTTCTATTTAATTAATATATCAAAATATTTTATGGTTTATTTTATTACTTTTTCGTAAAAATTCGTATTTTAATATATAAGAGAATTAAGGGATTTTCATTGAAAACAATGTTTTCATATAATTTATTTATATTGTTATAAGATCTAGTTAATATTTTTTAATGTATATTTTGATTATTTTTTATCGTTTAAAACAAATTTTTTCATTTTAATTAAAATGAAATTGAAATTAGATATAAAAACATTTCAAACTTTTGAACATTTCACTTTTAAACCCCACTTTTTAGTTTTCTCAGCCAAATTAATTTAAATTATAATTTCCTAATTTTAGTGAATTTAAATGGAAAAATTAATTCTATATTAAGAATAATAATTGACTAATTTTTTTTATATTCAATTTAATTTTTTGGATATAAAAATTTTCCTCGGTAAAACAATTATTCATTATATTATAAGTAAAATTTTGACAATGGTTACAATTAAAAGTTATAAGCATAACATAAATAAAAAGTTAAAAATTAAATGGTGTTTCCATTGAAACATAACCAAAACCATCATATAAAACATTAATTAAAAACCAATTTCAGGGAATTTTATCACACCTCTATATGGTTAGCTTTTAATATAATATAATCAATAAATTAATCTCTTGATCTCACCTCTCTAGAAGTATAAATACCACCCTCACCTCCCCATTTCGTTAAAAATAACTTATATATCTTAAAATATGATCCCAAACCACCCTCCTAACTCTCCCCACGTCCAAGTGCTTCTAGTCTCATAAAAAGTCTAAATTCATTGTCCTCATGGGTTTTTCCAGGGGGGATATTCAAGAGGTAATACTTTTATCAATGTACCTCTCGTAATTTCATTTATTTATCTACAATATCCTCACATCATTCTTCTATAAATGATTGATAACTCTAGAATAATTTATATACTATAGTTTTATGTTTATAATTTAATGTTTTATATCCATTTCATTTCTCACATCCTCTTATTCAAAAAAATGAAATTATTTTCAATTTTATGCCAGTTAATAGTGTCTGTGAATAATGATTTTGTTCTTATTACATTACATACATCCTGGATGATCTTCAAAACATTATTACAATAATATAATATTTCAATATTTATTTTATTACCTATTTAATAATCTTGTAATGTTATATTAATAATACATTAATTCTTTCCAAATTGGGGTAGTATGATAACTTCGTTTGGGGATAGTGGGACAACCACCACCACAAAATTATATTTTTCCTTCCTTAAATCACATGGAAAATATTCAGGATTTTATGAATAAAAATATATGATTATAATTAAATACTAATCATATTTTAATGATACTATAAATTTATACATATTTTCATACACTTCAATTAATTTTTTCTCATTTAATACGAAATAAAAAACAGAAATAGTGTTCATGCATGTGTACGGCCTACCATCACCATTAATGGTGTTTTTAGTTTTACATTAAATATTATTACAAAAAAATATATATGGAATATATAATATATTAATCTTAGGATTTTTATTTTGGAGATGATTTACTTAGGACCACATGGAATATTGACATTGTGCTAATGTTAATTTTCAACACAAGAATCGAATATCAAAAAAAAACATTTGATATAAATTTATATAATTGTGTAATTGTTATAGCATAGTAATATGTGACATAAAAAAATATTAATAAACATAAAAAGTGTCTCAATATTTTATAAGATAACCTATATTTATTATTCAGGATCATTAAGGAACAAATGAGATGATTTAGATTTGAGGTAAGGGAATTTCTTAACCCAATTTTCATTCAATGGGTAGAACTTTTACTTGTTGAATATATCATTCAACACATCTATGGGAAATTTTTTTTAGTAAATTGTATTTTTTTATAAATTATTAAGTTTATTTATAGGGAAAACACATAATATTTCTATTTTACGAACAAAATTATCTTTGTGAGAGACCTCATATAAGTCTTCTTTCATTGAGGCATTTCTTTATAATATAAACCTTTATACTTATATTAATTGTATATAAATCCACTATGACATTTCATATATATTTTTCATCTATAATAATGTTAATTAATATTTTGGAGAATTTTTTAACTCATAGATATTAACATTTAAATTTTCTATGATTAATGGGAATCTTGAACATTTAAAGATTTAATTATCAAATATTTTCTTAATGGTATTAATTAAGATATTTATTTATATGAATATAAAATGATCATTCATGATATTATATGATTATATTTTAATTTTTTTAAATTTGAATTAATTTTTACAAAGTGTTCTAGTTTCTCTACAAATCGACAAAATTAATCTTTTAATGTATGCGGCGTCAAAGAGTTCCCCATTAGTTTAACTGTTACTTGAAATTTGGATTCCTATATAAGCCTTAATGGTATTTAAAGGAAATTAAATACCTTATTATCTTTTAGTGTTTCTTGGTATTTAATTTTTTTAATGTGGATTGATGATTTTGATATCTTGAAATTATTTCTTGTGAATGTAAATGATGTTTTATGAGTGAAATATTGATAAGTGAAATCTTTTCTGTGTTATGATTATATAATGGTACATGGACATTTTACAGGTGGTTAATTAATAAAAAATAGTGGTGGTTATGTAATAAACCAATGATGGGTGGTCCTATGATAATCCCATGAATGGTGTTTAAATTATGACCTCTGATGCATTGGGTATGGAAGTCTGAAGTATGACTATTCCATTTGTAAGAGTGATATGTGCGGAAGTTGAATGCATGGTTATTCCATTAAAGTACGATGATGTCCAAAGTTACATTTATATTTTATATGTAATTTTTATTAGTTTTATGGTAATATTTGGATAAAAATTTTAATCAATGAGCTTATATACAGTGAACATTATTTACTACATATTAATGGTAAAAATTATTACTTTATCACAAAGTATTCACAGTATACATGTTTTCGCAAAAAAACACAATTTTAATTATTTTGGTATCCCGTGTTGATATTTTTATTCTCTTACAATTTTTTAAAAAGTTTTTTACTAGATTTCTGGAAGTATATAAGCAATTATGGAATCAAGGGGAAAAATTTAATTTTTAAACATGAAACGAATCCATGTTCCTTTTTAAATGTTTTTTTATAAAAAATGGAAAGTGTGTAGGGTTTTCCACTTTGTAATATCATAGATGTTATGTATTATTTATGGAATAATTATCTAAAGATATAAACATAAATATATTCTCAATGTTAATTTATTACATAACTCAAGATTAGGTAACATTTATGGGTGTGGCCTTATAGTTTGTATGAGAGGCTGGTTTTGATAGCTTTAGTGGTTGATACATTGGAAGTAGTTATTGATTCTTTTTAATTGAGAGGGTTATTATCATTTTAGAGGATTGTAGTAATTCATGTAGATTGGATAAAACCCTGAATCAACTGAGATATAAAGGGGTTGATGGATTTTTGTTTTATAAAATTCTATGTTATTATCTTTACCCTGTAGAGTATTCTTCCTTTAATAATTCTCATTTTGTGTATGTGATGTTACTCTCAACCGATTAATGATATTTGGTCACGAATGATTAAAATAGGTCTATCAAAACCTTCTTATACCTACATATTTGTTTGATAATCCCTATTATCAAAAAATATTGTTTGAATGGTTTCGACAGCTTATTGAGTATTTAAATCACCAACAACAAATTGTTTGATTTATCCAATATACACACTTTTCCTAAACCATTTTATGTGGAATGGTATCTTTATCAAATAATTTAATTATCTAAACATTTCCAAATCTTATAAAAATTGAAATCATAAATTGGAGTGAAATTTTACGTTTTGAATGCAAGAATACACGCTCCAAGGGAAAGAGATCATGAGGAATATCCTAATATCTATATTCAATGTATGATTTATTTTTGTATCTATAAAGAATGAAACATTGTTTTATTTATTAATATAAATTAAAAGTATATTCGATATAAATTAATGTTGTATTACGAAATAAGTTGGAAATGTATAGTTAATGGATTATGAATAATTTTTAATGATTAAGATGTCTACTTATAGACGATTCAAAAGTCATGGAAGATATAAGGATGATAAAATAATTAAATGTACTAGTAATATTTTCGTTTTGTGAGTAAATTGTGGAGACTTTATGTGACATGTATTTATCCATATATTTTCATTAAAAATTTTACTTAAGGAATAAATTTTATTTGTAGACATAATTATAATGTTATGGATAAACTTTAGAGTTTATATTATGTTGAGGTAATTCTGGTTTTGTATATTCTAGGTTTTAAAATGAAAGGTATTAGATAATAAAAAATTAAAAAGCTTGTTATCGTTATTTTGGGGACATTAAAACAATTTATTAATCTTAAAAGAATTATATAATATTATAAAAAGGACAACCAACAAGATGGGTGAAAACCCGTCGAGCCCAACAAGGCTACTAGAATCGAACCCATAATAGATGGGTGAAAAGGGTTCATCGCATACCATATTCCTAGTAGAAGTACCTAGTAATAATTAATTCATTCTTTTTATTTAAAATATTTGATGTAATATGATTAATTTGATTTTGTTATGTTATGTATTATCAAATGTATATCATTGATATTGAAAAATGACTTAGTGATTGTGTGAATAATGTTATTTTAGACGATTTTCACTATTTAGGGAACCCTATAAGATCGAGGGAAATAGATTATATGAAACTTTAGTTGAATAATAAAGGTTGAGTTATATTTTGAATGAATTTATTATGGACTTATGGTGATTCAAGTTATTTATTGAAATTGTTAAAATATCTGGAGAATTTTCAAAATAATCACATTTTTAAGTCCTAAAGTGTAATTGATATTTTTAGAGAAATGTTAATGTTTATCTGGGAAGAATATATTATCATATTCTAATTATTATGGGTTTCAATACTAGTTTGGATAATTTTTATGAATTTTAATTATATTTTTATATTGAGTTGTATATGTAGAACAACTGTATTACAAAATAATTTTGGAGATTAAAATTTATTTTCATCAAAAATTATTCTTTTTAATTTTCTTATCTTGGACTATCCATTTTTGGTTTGGATAATTTCTAAATAAGTGATAAATATATAGTTAATATTTTTTGGGTTATGTGATCCTCTAGAATTTTTTTATAATGCATCATGTATTATAAAGTCATAATGAATACTCATTGTTTATAAAAAATACGATTTTGTTCTGAAAATTGAATAATGGACGAAACTATACTAGTTAAATAAATATATGTCCTTATGATCATATTATAGATTTTAATAGAATTATATAACTCTATGAAAAAGGATCTTGAAGAAAAAACATAATAAGCATACTTTTATCAACCGACACTTTACATCACATATTTATTGTATTATTATAGTTAAATTTCCATGATCATGTTCTCTATCACTCTCAATTAGTATGCAATATTTAGTTTTCTCTTTCATTTATATATTTACCTACATGGAACCCTAGTATTTTGTATCTCTAGTTGCCTTCTTACTTATCTTTCATTCTACTGATGTAGTAGTTTTATTAATCCTTTTTATGACGTTGGATTTTAATAATGATATTTTGAGAAGTCGTAATTTAGTTACCGACCCCAAATTCAAATCACAAGGATGAAAATTATAAAATAGGGGGAAAATTTAACATCCAAGTTTTTAAAAAACACACTATCTTCAATAACATACAAGATATACCACATAAAACTTAAGAGAAAAAATAAATATTATTATTTACTAATAGAGAAATTTAAATGAAGAGAATGAAAAATTTTAATTGAATTATGAAAATTTGGTTTACACATTATTATGAATAATTATTTGTTGATAAATTAATTAAAAATTAATGTAAAACCCTCCTTTAATAAAATAATATTCTTTGAAATTTTTTAAAAGAAAATAAGTGAGTTGAAAAAATTATAAAATGACTATTTTTTAGTTTCATTAATTAATTATATATTTAATATATTTAATATAATATTTAATATTCATATTATTTTTTTAGATGTTACATTAGAAATTTTTTTTTGATAAATGAAGTTTTTTTTCAAAAATATCATTTTACACCCTTTTGATAGAGAACCCATTTTGAATATATTTTTTGATACATTTATAAGATATTTTATACAAAATAAAATTCTTATTTTGATCCATGACATAATATTTTACGTTCATTTATTTTTTTTCTTATAAAACTATTATTTTAATTAATAGTGAGAAATACTGCATTTTATTTCACAACTAATTTTTCAACTAATTTGGTTACTTTGTTAAAAGATATATTTAATAGGATTTAATGTATATTTGGATTATGTTTTTATCATTTAACCCAATTTTGGTCATTTTAATTTATATAAAATTAAAATTATATATAGAACCTTTTCAAATTTTGGAATGTTTAACATTAAAAACACACTTTTTAATTTTGTATGATGAATTAATTTTAAATATAATTTTACAATTTCACTAAATTTATTTTGGAAAATTAGATTCTATATATGGAATTTGAATCTAATAATTAGGTTTTTTGTTAATTTCATGTTTAAGATATAAAAATTATTCCATGGTAAAAAAATATTTACTGTAGTAAAAGAAAAATTTTGAAAATGGTAAAAATTTAATATTAAACGTTTAACATACATAAAAACCAAAAAATTTGAAGGGTTTTTAGGGTTTGGATCCTAAATTACCATCCTATACCATATTAATTAAAATATAATATCTTGGAAATTAATTCCACATCTATATGGTAAGATTTTAATATAAAATAATTAATAAATTAATCACTTGAACCCACCTCTTCTCAAGTATAAATACCAACCCTAAACTCCCTATTTTAACAAACAAATCCTTGTAACTCCTGAAATCTCTACCCAATCCTCCTATCCCCACTCTCACAACGTCATGGGGATTCTATTATCACAAAAAGATCAAATTTATGGTCCCCATATGTCTTTCAAGGAGGGGATATTGAAGAGGTAATTTTCTCAAAGTACCTCTCTTAATTTATTTTCTTTTTATTGATTCTACTCTTTCCATTCAGACATCAATGAATGAAAACTAAATAATTGTGTTTATAATTTAGATTTATGTTTTTAATCGAATATCTCATATACCTTTCATTTCTCACGTCCTCTTATTCAATGAAAAGAATTTGTTGCCAATGTTATGCTGCTTAATCACCATTGGGAATAATGTTTTTTCGTTACATCATTCATGGATGGTATTAAAACCATTATACTTTTAAAATAATATTTTAATATGTATATATTAACCTAATTAATATTCTATAAATTTTATATTAAAATTACATTCAATCATTCCAAATAGTGGTTATTCGATTACTTCGTTTGGGGACATTTGGACTACCATCGCCTCAAAATGTTATGATTCATTCACACATCAAATTGAAATTTATTTGGATTTTTAAGTAATCATATAGTATATAAATGTGATTTAAATTCAATTTTAATGATACTATGTATGTACAAATATTTAACCGCATATAATTTATTTTTTATTCTTTCAATAAGATGGGAATAACAAAAATAGCATTCATGTGTATGTATGACCTACCATATCCATGAATGGTGTTCATAGTTTGTATTAAAAGATTATTCTAAATTCTTATATAATGAATATATAAAATATTTACTGTTTTATATTCTAGATATGATTTAATTATGACCAAATGAACTATTGACATCATACCATGTTCATTTTTGACTCAAGAGCCGAATAACGATAAAACATCCTATAAGAACATTAAAAGTTGTACAATAATTATAACATGGCAATAAGTGATATATAAATCATAATAAAAAAGAAAAATCTTCTATTGAATTTATAAATTAAACTACTATTATTATTAAGGATGAAGAAAACATACTGGATTTTCCAGACACGGGGTAATGGAATTTATTAACCCAATTTCCAATCATTGTGTTGAACACGAAATTATAAATTATAGCATTCCAATATTAAGTGTGAAATGAAATTTTAATATCTTATCTTTTATTTCATCTTTTATATGTTATTTTATTTTTAAATAACATAATCAATAAATTTTATTATAAAAATGATCTTTGGTAGTGATGTCATCACAATCTTCTTCCATAGATGCATTTTTTGATAATATGATGTTTTATTCTTTTATTAGGTGTATATAAAAAATTTGACATTTTATAACCATATTTTATCAAAAATAATGTAAATTTATGTTTTTCAAAATGTATTATTTCATGTAGAATTATATTTAAATGTCCAATGTTGAATGGGACACCATGAAAATTTAATAATTTAATTATCAAATCTTTTCATCGTGATATTAATTGGAATACTTATTTTAATGGATATAAAATTATTATACAGGAAATATCTGTCTACATTTTAATGGTTTACTAGTGGAATATTTTTATTTTAATCACTTTAAATTCATTATAAAATTCCAAAAGAATGTTTTTAACAATTTGGCGACAACGACATCTCTGTCTCTGTATCCTTTATTTGATATTTGGAATTACCTATAAGCCTTAATATTTTTTAAAGGAAAAAATAAATTATTATCTTTTTGGAGTTAATTTCTATTGAAAATAGATTTGGAACTAGATTGACTATATTAACGAACTATAATGATATATTTTCATTGAAAATAATATTTTATGATTGAAATGTTGAAATTGAAATCTTTTATGTGTTATGATTATATAATGGTACCTAGACATTTTACGGGTAGCTGAGTGATAAAAAATGATGGTTGGTTATGTGATAAACCAATTATGGGTGGTTCTCTGAAAACCCATGGATGGTTGGTTATGCTATAACATCTAATGCATTGGGTATGGAAGTCGACCGTGTGACTATTATATTTGTACGAGTGATATCTGTGGAAGTTGACCTCATGGTTATTGAATTTAAGTACGATTGTGCATGAAGTTATATTTATATAATATATATAATTTTTATTGTTTTTATGATATTATTTTGATAAAAAAGGTAAACAATGAGTATATATTTTGTGAATAGTATTTAGTACTTCTTAAAGATGTAAAGTATTAATGTATGATAATGTATTCTTTGTTTACATGTTTCCACAAGACTACATGTTTTCCTTCATTTTGTATCACTTAATGAGGATTTTATGCACTTTCCATGTTTTTATATATTTTTCATAGGATGAATTGGGGAAGGGGAAGAGGGTGGAATCAGGGGAAAAGTTGTTATGTTTAAACGTGGAACGAAACCATGTTTTTTTTATAAATATTTTATAAAAAAATGGATAGTGAGTAGAAGTACCTACTTTGTAAAATATATGTTTTTATATATGAGTTATGGAATAATTCATTAAATCATTAATCCTGAAAATATACTCAATGTGAATTATTTTATTGACTTGATATTATGTAATGTTTGTGGTTGGGGCCTTATAGTTGGTATCATATCTCGATTTAGATAAAATTAGAGGTTAGAATGATATTTAGGTATAGGTTAAAGATCCTTTAAAACCAAGATACTTATTAAAATTTTATAGTATTATGGTAATTTATGTTGATTGGATAATGACCTAAATTAATAGAAATATAATAATGATAAAGGGTTTGGGTATTATGATTTTTTTGTTATTATCTTTACCCTATTGAGTATTATTATTTTAATAATTATCTTCATGTTTATGTGATGTTCCATTAACCATATTAAGGACCATTTAACAAGATGGAAGGAAGTAGGTTTATCACAACCTTATTATCTTTATCTGATTTTTTTATCATCATTATAATAAAAAAATAATGTTTGTATGATTTCGATAGCTTTATGAGTACTCAAACAACCTACAAGAAATAGTATGAGTTGTCCAACATCGAGTCTTTTCTAAAAATAATTAATGGGTCATGGTATGTTTTTCATATGATATAATGAACTAAAATTGTCTAACTCTTAGAAAAAGTGAAATCATAGAATTAGATTAAAAATTAACTTTTTGAATATAGGACAACATGCTAAAAGAGAAACAAAACAGCAAGAAGATCCCTATATCTTGATTGAAGGTAAGATTTATTTTCATATCCATAAATAATAAAATATTTGGGGTCTGATGTTAAATAATTATGAGGATATTTGATGTGGAAGAACGATGTGTTAATAAATGATGTGTAAATTCATTGTTAATTCATTATGATGAATTTTGAATGATTGAGAGGTCTGCTTATAAGGCATACAATATTTATGTTAGACATAAGGATTATGAAATGTTTAAATGTACTAGTTAATTTTTTATAGAGTGAGTACTTTGTGGAGACTGTATTTAAGCTTCAGTTAGCCATATTTTTTCATAATAAAATTTTATTTGATGAGTAACTCTCTTTTATATACATAAAAATAATGTTATGGATAATAATTAGGGTTTATATGATTTTGGGTAATTATGTGATTTCATATTGTGGGATGAAAAATGAAATGTATGAGATAAAATTGAGGATAAAACATGTTATGGTTATTTTCAAGACATTACCATATTTTAGGACTGTTATAAGAATTAAATAATATTATATAAAGGATAGCCCACAGAATGGGTGAAAACATATCGTGTTCGGCAAGGCTATGGGAAGCGAACCCACAATTGAAGGGTGACAAGGGAATATCACCTACAAATGGCCTACGTGAACTCCCTTATTATTATAAATTTATTATTTTTGGTAACAATAATTAATGGAATAATAATATGTTGATTTTGGGAACTTATTTTTTATCAAATGTATATACATGGTATCTAAAAATTACATACTAATTAATTGAATAATGTTATTTCAGAAGATGTTCAAAATTTTAGGAACCATATAAGATTAGGCTAAATATAACACTGTGGAATATTATATGAGAAATAACATTTGAATTTAATTTTTCAAGAAACAATGACGGACTTATAGAGATTCAATTTATTAGTTTAAATCATTAACCAATCATGAATATTATTTTAAAAATAACTTTTTTGTGAGTGTTGACGAGTAATTAATATTTGGAGATAAATGATTAAATTTTTATTAGAATACAATAATATCAAATCCTTATGATTTAGGGTTTCAATTTTAGTTTTAATTCTTTTGATGATTTATAAAGTTATTTTTTATTGAATGTATTATGTAGAACTAGGGTATTACTAATGAATTTTAGATATTAATTGTTTTTTTTAAAAAAAATATATTATATTTGGGAACATAGATCTGTTGTACAAACCATTTTGGTTTTGGTTACTGCCTAATGTCATTAAAAATATAGAGTTCATCATTTGTGGATTAACTGATTCTATATAAGTTGTTTCTAGTGCTTCAGGTGTCAAAAATTCATCTTGAATCTTCATTATTTTGATAAAAATATGTGCTTTTGGTTGAAATTGATTAAAGGATGAAACACTACCTGTGGAGTAAATATATTTCCTTGTGATTTTACTCTTGGTAAAAATATAATTCTACAACTATATGAAAATTATCTTGAAGAAAAAATGTTTTACACTATGTTTTATCAATGTATGTTCTACGTCACATATTTATTGTATTCTGATTGTTAAATTTCATTGATCATGTTATATATCACTCCCTATTAGCCTATCAGAATTAATTTTCACTTCCATTTCTCTATTTCCTTACATGAAACCCATAGTATTTATTTTCATTGGCGATCTGCATACATATCTTTCTTTCGTTTAACGTTGAAGAATTATTATTCCTTTTTAGGATGGGGGATATATATAAATGTATTTTGTAAATTCATACATTAGTAACTGAACCTGAATTAAAATTTTGAGGAAACAAATTATTTTGGGTGGTGGAGGATTTAACATCATGAATTTCAATGAAAATATAATATGTTTAATTACAAACATGATACGCCACATTGAACATAAGTGAATAACTAAACAATTATTATTTAATCACCTAGAAATTAAAATGTATAAAATGAAAAAAAATTAATTTAATTATGAAAATATAGTTTACAAACGTTAATAATTAATTTATTGTTGAAAATTTAATTATAAATAAATGTAAAACCATATTTTAATAAAAGGATATGTTTTCTTTGGAAAGACTATATAAATGAAAATAAGTGAGTTTATAAAATAATAAAATCACTATTGTTGGGTATTATTAATGAAATTTATGTTTAATATATTTAAACTAATGTTAAATATTCCACATTAATGTTTTCGAGACATTAAATTAAAACAAATTCAAATTTTCAAATAAAAAAATATTTTTCATAAAAATTAATTTTTCCACCTTTTGATTGTGAAGTTATTTTAATAATTGTTTTTGAAACATTGATAAGATATTTTTAAAAATATAAGATTCTTCTTGGGAATAATAAAATCAAATTATACATTATTTTATTTTATTTAATATTTTGAAAAAGTTAGTATTTTAATGAATAGGGAGAAATACTGTGTTTCAATTCAAAACTATGTTTTGTTATAATTTATTTATATTTATAGAAGATATATATAATAGGATTTAAAGCTTATTTATATTATTTCATTATCATTTTATACAATTTTGGAAATTTTAATATATTTATATTTCAAATTAGATAAAAAAACAATTCACACATTTGAACATTTCACTTTTGAAACACATATTTTAGTTTTTTGAGATAATAATTTTAAATCTAATTTTACAATACTAGTGAATTGAATGAGGAAAAATGAATTATTTATTTTTAATCATAAGGAAAAAATTAGGTTGTATGGTAAATATCATTTTTTATATTTTAAAAAGTTTCTATGTATAATATGTTTTTACTTTTGTAAAAATATAATTTTGAGAAGGGTAAATTACAAATTAAAAGTGTTATATAACTAGAAAATAAAACATTTAAAGGGGATATGATGTGTTTCTAGATCCGAAATAGAATATACAACATAAATTATAGGCAATAATCTTGGAATTTAACGCCACCTCAATATAGTTAGCTTTTAATATAAATTAATCAATAAATTAATCACATGTACCAACCTCTCTTCATGTATATATCCACCTCCTGAACTAACCATTTCTACCCACAATTATTGGCCTCTCCAAAAATCACTATCAATAACTATTTTCAATACTTCCCCCTCATCCAAGTGTTTCATCTCCCAAAAAAGGCCATGTTCATGTTCCTCAAGTGTATTTCAAATACGGGATATGCAAGAAGGCATTTTCTCAAAGTACCTCTCTTAATTTCATTTCATCTTATATATTCTAACTACATCATTAATCCAACAATGGAGGATAAATCTAGAATAATTTAAAATATAAATTTTTATTTTTCTAATGGAATATCTCATATACATTTCATTTCTCACCTCCTCTCATTCAATGAAATTAAATTATTGTCCAATTTATGCCAGTTAATCGCCTCTGTGAATAATGTTTTAATTATTTTTTATTTACCCATTAATGGATGATCATAAAAACATTTTTATGGTTAAATTGTATTTTAATATTTATATTATAACCTATTAAATATTTTAAAAATGTTATATTAAAATTATCCTCACTCTTCCAAAATAGTGGTTATGAGATAACTTCTTTTGGGGACATGTAGAGTACCACATCCTCAAAATGAGGTATTTTTTTCACACATCACTTGGAATGTATTTACGAAAATTTTAGTAAACTTATATGATATTAATGAAATATTTATTCAAATTTAATCTTATTATATATTTAAAAAAATTTAAATACATTTCATTTAATGTTTGTTCTTTCAATACGACTAGAAAACCAAAAATAGAGTTCTTTTGTACGTACGTCCTACCATCTCCATGAATGATATTTTTTAGTTTTTTTAAAATATTTTTATAATAACATATATAATTAAAATATAAGATATTTATATTTTATTTTATATTCTCACAATAATAGACTCATGACCACAAGTAAATTTGACATCATACCATTTTCATTTTAGACTCAAGAACCGAATATCAATAAAACGTCCAATATGAACTTAAATAATATTGAAAATTTTATGACATGGTAATAAGTGATATAAAAATAATAATAATAATTAAAAAGTTTCTCAATAAATTATTATTTAACCTTATATCCTTATTTAAGATGAATATGGAACGTATGATATGAGTCAGACTCGAGGTAATGGAATTTCGTAACCTAATTTTCATTCATTGGGTTAAACATGTACTTATTAATTATGTCATTAAAATCTTACATGTGGGATGAATATTTAATATATTATATGTCAATAATTTTTTTTGTGTATTTATATTGAGAAAACATAATTGACATATTTTATTAAAAAAATTATCTTTGTAAAGGATTTCATCTCAATATTTTTCTATTGGTGAAATTCTTAATAATGTGAACCATTATTATTTTATTATGTGTATAAGTAACAACTATGAAATTTAATATACACATTTTATATCTAAAAATGTAAAATAATGTTTTTAAAAATGTATTAATTTATTGATATTTATATTTAAAGGATTAAATTTATATCGGAAAATTTCAATGTTTAATGATTTAATTATCAAATCTTTTCCCCATGATATTAATTCGTAAATTTATTTATATGTATATAAAAGGATTATACATGAAATTTTATGTATATAATTTAATCAGTTTAAAAGAGATATTTATGTTGTAATTGTATTATATTCTTTACAAAATGAAATAAGTGTGTTTTTTAAAGTATGTGGTGACAACAAATTCTTAGTGGCTATAACCATTATTGTATATTTGAATTCCTCTATAAGAAATAATGTTTCATTAAAAGAAAATAAATTCCATATTCTCTTTTAATTTTTTTAGTATTGAAATTTTTTATTAAATGCGGATTGACTATTTCAATGTCTTGAAATGATTTCTTGAGATTATAAATGAAATTTTATGAGTGAAATTCTAATAATTGAAATCATTAATGTTTTATGATAATATAATGGTACTTAGATATTTTTTGGGTGATTATGTGAGAAATCAAATATGGTTGGTTTTGTGATAAATGGATGTTTTTTGGATTTGTGATAAACAATGTGTGGGTGGATACGTTATAATTGGAAATCCATTGGTATAGAAGTCGTTCGTATGGCTATTTCATTTTTAAGAGTGACATTTGTAGAAGTCGACCTCATGGTTACTACATTTTTGTTTGATTATGTCCAAATCATCTTTTATATGTTATGTGTGTTTTTATATCTTTTATGGAAATGTTTTTATTTTAAAAATGGTATTCAATGAGGTTATATTCAGTGAATAATATTTACAACTTATTTATGTTGTAAAAGTTTACATTATAATAATGTATTCATGGATTACATGTTTTTTCAAGACTAACAGTTTTCCTTATGTTTTCATCCCATACATATATTTTTAAACTCATCCAATGTTTTAAAATGTTTTTATTGGATTTATGGGAGGAAAGAAACAAGGATGGATTGAATGGAAATTTGTTTATGTTTAAACATGAAATGAAACCGTATTTGATTCTAAAAGTTTTTGTTTTATAAAAAATAGTTTTTAGTAGAATTCTATAATTTTTAATATCTAAGTTGTTGTTAATGAGTTATTGCCTAATTATCTAAATCCTTAAACCTAAATAGATACTCAATATGAATTATTGGTTTAACACAATGTTATGAAATGTTTATGGTTGCGACCTTAAAGGATTATTCTAGTTATAAAATATGAATATGGTCATTAAAAATATAAATGACTGGATACTGAGATATTTTAACTCATATTTCTAGGAACATAATAATATAAGAAGAATTTGATCCTTTAATAGAGGAAGTGGTTAATTAGATTTAAAAATTACTGTAATAATCATTGGTATAAGGACATATGTATTCCATGATGTTCAATCAATTAGATTTTTTCCAAACTATGGGGGTTATCAGTCAAATAATTATAAATCTGAGGGAATAACTTTGGCGATAAGTTTAGTGGATCATATGATATCTTGATGGAATATAAGTAATTTATCTATAATTGAAAGGGTATGTTCTTTTGATATGGTGTTATTTTAAATACAATGGGGGATAATAATATTTGATGAAAATCACAACATGATATGCCTTAATGTTTTGTATAATGTCTATTAGTTTAATATCAGTGAATTAACTAGATATATATCACTATATAATGGTTTAAGATAATGTGGTCGAAAATAATTTTATAAATTAAATGGGGTCTTGTAATTATATTATTTATGATCATGGATATATTAATGAAATAGTATTAATTTTATATGAATATATGGGTGTGATACAAATGACTAAAAATATGGTGTTCTATGTAAGGATGAATCATATTATCTTGAAGGAACTTTTAATATATAAGTTACATATACATTGAGTATTTGGGTTACATAAGATATCTTGATGACATAATCTAGCTGATATGTAAACAATTTTTTATATCAAGTATTTCATTGGAAATATTATTCCTCAGTTGGACTTAGATAAATATAAATCAAATAAATATCTATTTCATGCTGGTGTAGTTGGATGTTTTTAATTTTCATATGTGTTGTAGGATAACATGATGTCTGTGCAGAGGCCATTATGTTGGATTTTTTTCGGTATTGTTAATTCTATTCAGAATATAGTGGTAGTTTATCAAATAGAGAAAAAATAGAGAAAACTATGTCACAGCTAGAGTAGTAAAAATATACATTATCCTGAAGTAATTAACAGTATTAGATTTTGTAAATTTATAATAGATATTCCATCTTCTTCAATCCATTGGATGATCATGAGTTTTTGTAATCAAAGAAAAGGGGATTTTTTCTACAGTTGATTAACATCTAGTAAAAATTACGTCAACTGAGAGAGAATTTTTGTCACTATTTCTTGAGTAGTTATTATTGGGTATAATGAGTAATGAATCCATGGATGGATATTTTCATTGTGAAATTATTATACCCCCAAAGATCTTAATAAGTTGGTGATTTTAAATTAATGGGTGAGACCCTATTCAAAATTCGATGGGACCATATGATATTTTGTCGTGTGATTACTTCTGTTAGTAATATATATTTATTCCATGTCATAGATATTATACCCTTTCACATATAATGAAATAAATATGTGAAATTATTCACATGTGAAAGAATAATGAATCATCATACCATGTAATATTTTTTGACATCATTACATGATTTCTTTTTTTATTGCTTTCTTGTGAATTTTTTTAATGAGTTGTAATTTTATATGATTGAGTGCATCAAAAACATTATGGAAATTTGGGCGAACTGATTCCTAAATATTTAAGTAAACTATGGTTTTGATTGTTCAATCTAATGAGATATTTCTTCCATTATAATTATTTGGTTAATGAACATCTTGTTTTTCAAATTTGTGTGGGGTTACCAGTAAATATTTGAACCAGGAAAGGAAAAATTGATATTTTTCTCACACTCCCGCACTCATATGATCAGTTTCATATCCACATGAATAATATGATAGAAAAACCACTATATACCAGTGTTTTGAATATTTGGGGAAGCATATGATATTGATAGTATAGTCCATCCATGGGAGTTTTGAAAATCATCTTCCAAATATCACAACACATGTGCAACATGGAGTTAAAAAATAGAAATGCCAAGGGTAAAATTAAAAGTTTCTCTTAGAGGAAATATCATTATTCGTAATATGTTCACTAAAAGTGATTACATGATATTTAAACCTATATCACTGGTACATTAATAACTCTGATCCCTATACTCTTTAGCAAATGTATTTACAATATGGAGGATTTTTTGACACATTCCACTATTTTTTATGGAATTACATAAATTTAGATGTGCTTATATGAATAAGCTGAATGAATTTGTAATTATTAATGGTTATTATAGGAAATCACAATAAACCAATAGATTTTTTGCTACATAGATTATTATCACCTCCTCAGTTGGTGAAATATGGGTGTTCTCGTTATATTTTACTTCATTAACTATCATCATCACCCTATCACTTATGACTATGGGTAATTCCTCATATATTTTTAATTTTTTCGATTTATAGATATTCAACTTATCCCATTATGGCCACCTTTTCAATATATTATCAAAAGATATACTAGTGAGGAAACATATCCACAGGACCTTCATTTCCCATCTTAGGAAGCTTGAGAGAGTTTACTCTGAGTAGCTCTTCTATTACTGTAGAGTACACCGAATTAAGTATAGTAGTTATAAAATCTCAATATATAATTTACATAGAAATAGTTTTCATAGAAAAGTATATAAAGATTTGATTTTGATTCCATATATAACATGGAAGGATAGTTGTGTAGGAACAAATATATTGATATTGTGAAATATCCATTATACCTTCATGGTTTATCTAGAATATGTCTATTAGATAAACTCTTACTAGGCCTTAGGGCCCTATATACATAGAATTATTAGGTGAAATATATCTAAATTATAACCATAAAACTAACCATGTGATTTTTTATATAAAATTGGTTGTATAATCTTGGAGTCTGAGTTATCATGTATGATGGAAAGATAAATGAGAATGAAATGTAATGAAAAATTACTTCCATCCAATTGTTTATTAAATTTATAGAACTATTCTAGAGATTAATTTATATCTATATTTTATAAAATATCGTCCACTATGTTTATATCATTAAAAAATATTATGATATTATTCATGAGAAATAAAATAAGAATTGTAATAAAAATACATGGTCATTGCTTTTGGTGAGAACACATGTTGTGTCAACTCCATTATTAACATGAATTGTTAGGTCAACCAGAGGTAACATACCTTCAACCGTTGACACGAAACTCTATTAAATATGAAAAAATAATACATCATTATTTCAACCTTATTCATAATATTGGATTGGTTCATATTGACCCCTCTCACAAAAAGTATATTCTTATATCAAAGGGTTCAAATATTGGCATCTGAATGTGGATACATATGCAAGTTTAAAAAAACTTTTTCACAAATGAAAATATTTGTAACCAAAATACCAAATTTTCTTCAACGTCTAACCAAATATTTTGGTCTATAATTTAATAGTTTCAATTTGAATAGTCCTACAACTGAGAATATATAGAAATAATCTCATCCCTTGGTCTCCTCATCATCGGATGACTTCGTGATATATATTATTCTTCCAGATTCTTTATTCATTCCACAAATCACCCCCATAGGATGAAAACCTCATTATATCAAGAACAAACTAGTTCATCAACTAGATAAAATTGTTTCTTGAAAAAATACATATTCGTGTTATAATTATTTTAAAATTAAGGATAATCATCTCAAATAATAATAATTTTATATCTTTATGGTCAAGGAAATGATATCATTACTGATTAATTGACTAATGAATTACCACTTCGGTGGTTCCTCGATCAATAATTTATTTCACAAAATTCATTATTGGTATACTATCCATAGTAACATGTACTAGAATATTTATCTCCTTGAGATAGTTATAAGATTGTTTAGTGATATAGTCAACGTTCAAATTAATGTGTTTCTTCAAATTATTGATTTTGAAAATTATGTAGCCACCATATAGGGTTTCAAGATTTCTTGTATTGTCATTTTATAGTTTTCACATAAAAATTGTGGAAGAACTTGAGAAATAAATAGTTTTAGGAATCATCAATAGTTACCTCTTTAGTCATTGAAGAGGTTTTATAGTCCTTTATTTTTAAATTTTATGTTGACCTTCCATCATAGTTTGATAAATACACTCCTATCATAGGATGAATCATGAAATCATCAATTTTTGATTTACAGGTTCTACAAGTATAAGCGTATGGAATGATTTTTGGCTTGATTGTTCTAAATGTCAAGGATCTTTAGTGTCCATAGCCTTCCGATGATTTTTATTTGTATTCCACTTTCCTATATTAATTTCTAAGGATTCATTGACAGTGGTTGTACATTTTATAGGTTTCTCATAAGGATGTTTGGAATTATAGGAATGATAATTCTTATCTATTAGGTTGATAGAAGAACAAGGTGACAAAAAATTTATTTCATCCAAAGTAGTATCCTGGGACATCAACACCCAGATATATCATTCATCCAATGGATTCATTTCTATTTATGCATATTTGGGTGGTAGAACAACTTCATGTTCAATATACTATAATTGATGTGTGAAATAGTATAAATTTGTTGTTTATATATGATATTAACTTTAATTAAAGAGACAATAATCTCTTATGGATATCTTATAGGACCATGATTCATCAATAGCATTGTCATTGTTGATGGTCAACCAAAATATGGCTATACCATAGAGAATTAAATAAAATTATGAGGTACCCCGACCCATTAATGACGATGTTTCAACAGTTCAAGAAGCCTATATACACAGATTGAATCCGTATCATGGGACACAAACCTCACTATTAGGATTATATATGTCTAATTTTTTTAAATATAACCCAAAAACACTCTAAGTAGTCCTAAAATACTGAATTTATACCATCTATTATGTGTGTGATGTATTTATTATTGAATATCGGCATGTACTAGTACTTCATATCCAAAAATACTCACCTTATACAACATAGTGTTCATCATGAATGTTCCAAGTCTCACACATATGATCGAATCATTTATTGGAATTAAATATCAATTGAGCCACATTGGGAGGAATCTAATAAAAATGGTCAATGTACTTAATTCTAGGTGGCTTTTATATCCCTAATTGTAATATAAAAATATATCAAGTTTAGTTCAATAGATTCGACACGCATAAAAATTCATCATTGACAAAAACCTTAATAAGATCTTTTAGGATGGATTATCCCCACATTGAACAAATAATATTATCATTAAATTTTCAAAACTAATATTTATAAATGGGTGAGGTTCCTTATCCAATGGATTTCCATCCACCTATACTGACACAGTGGATATTGATGATCCTTGGATATTCTTCCTCTAATATACCAATGGAGGAATAAATTCATCATATTTTAATTCAATAATCGGTGCTCTTGTGATATTTTGGACATCTCAAAGGCTGATTCCCACTTCTCTATGTATTATGTGGAATATGATTATATTGGGACTACGAAACTAACAAAATATTGAATATGTACGTAAATCTTATAACAAAAGTTTGAGATCTCAAAAGAACCTTGTATATCATTACTACTCCAAATTGATCATTCAACCTTTCTGCATGTTCATAAAACCTCGTACACCAATATTTATTTAGTTTGGAAGACACCACTATGGTGTAGGTCTTGATCATCATTCCTTCCAAGTATTTTATTGGGATATAACCAATGAAATGTAATAGAATAACTTTTTTTAGTTGGTACTTTATTTTTAGAAATGGATATATTTGAGACACTTAGAATCTTTTATAAGAACCCGGTTCTTATTTTTGATGTACGAGAGTCTTATTTTCCTTTTTCCTTAATTTATTTTGAGAAAATAAAGAAAATGGGAAAAAATACCACATTTTGTGGGTACACTCCATGTACTTTTCCACACACCGTGTACTTTGGTCATGGGGGATGAGTACATAGGGCATGTAGGCCTATCGACAATGAAGGGTGTAAAAAGTGACCACACACCGTGTACTTTTCATTTACACGTCGTGTATTCAGTCGGAAGGTGAATAGTATGGTGGTGGAGGTAGCCTACAACAGAGAAAAAGTACACGCTGTGTAATCTGGAATACACGTCGTGTACTCAAGTCGATGGATGAACAGTGCCATAGTGGAAAGAAGCAGCTAGAGGAACAGTTTAAAAATGAAAAGTATACGCCATGTACTTGAGAGTACATGCCGTGTAGTTTGTTTTTTTTTTCTTAAAATGGTAAGTAGCCTCGTTTTTTAGAATAGGAGGCATTGAGTTTGGTTTGCAACTGGGATAGGAGGCTGGAGCTTCGGAGATCTCCCAACCGTACACCAAGAATCTGAATCCTTCTTGGACTGTCTCGATTGTACTGCACATGTGAGTTCTTCCCTCTACTTGTGTGTTTCATAACAATTCATTTCTGATGGAATCTTATTTAACATTGAATGATTGAACGTTTATCCCAGATCTATTTCATTTTTGGACGATTCGGGAGCCATCGTTCCTATATACTGATCATAGGCGATCAAGGTAGGTGGTCTGTTTTTTATTTTCCACTGCTGTGTTGAAATTGTGTACTGTTGTGCTATGCACCCATGGTTGGGTTGTTTTATGGCTGAGTCCATTGCTGAAAAGATATCTAGAATTTTATAGATAATCTAATGATAGGTTTAAACTGCAGTTTGGGATCATAGGTTGGATCCGGGACCACCCAAGGTGTGCATTCCGTTGTTTATCTATTTGGCCAGGATACCTGAGGTTATGCCATTATTATATTGTGCATTTCATTTTATTGAGAGACATTATATATAAATTTCTTTTTATTCTTTCGGCTCGACCTGGTTTCTTTAGCTTGAGGGCAGTGTTCTATTAGCCTATGGGAAGTGTTTGGTAAGATTGAGGGTAACCTCTGTTTATTCCTGTGGGCAGTAGATTCTGTGCCTTAGGGAAATATCACATAAGCCTGAGGGAAATGATCATTATTCCTGAGGGCAGACACCTTCGGGTTTTGATTCTGTTACATGAGGGTTTGGATAGTATGTCTGAGGACATGTCTATTTAGAATATTCACTGTGTTGATTTTCTACGTTTTACCTACCAAGATAAAGCATAATCATGGAGGTGATATGTAGTAATTAAAATGGAAATGAATCTGGAAGTGACAGTTACATTTGAGTACTTACTAGTTTACTGCATTTACTTTTCCACATTGACGTTGCACATTTTCACTGACAGTTAGGCATGGGCCTTTGGTAGGTGCCCACTGGGATTTATTTCTTACACCCTGTTTTGGTCATGTCTTTAGTCCAAATAGACTATATTATTGCAGGTGTGTACAGGGCCAAGGGTCCCTATACAGGTACATGATTGTAATAGAGGAGTAGGAGATCATGGGACCAAACTTAGGTTTGTGATTCTACTACATTTTGTTCACTCTATTTTGTTTTATGTTTTTCTACCTTATACTTTGAGTTGTATTGTATTGTATTGAAGTGTATCCTATATTGGCTAATTTCATAGAATTAGTGACATGCTGAACCCTTATCTATATAACTATTGGTTATATTTTTCTGTAGTTGTTCATATCTGGTTCATTATCTTTACCACTTCCACTGTTGTTTGATATATTTCTTTTCTGTTGTGATACACTTTGACAAATGAGGGCATAGATTCCCCACTATCAGACATGGGCCCTCACTACTTGTTGGCAGCCTCCGGAATTTTGGGAAATGCACTTGAGGTCATGTGAACAACTGGGTTCGGGGCACCTGTTGTGTGGATTTCAGATCCTGGGCATTACAGAGTGTTATCAGAGGGGTTATTTTCTTTGACATATTGTTTGGAGCCTTATTCAGGGATAAAACTGACATGGAAGTTTGTAATATGATGTGCTCGGGAGTAGCTAACCCATGTATTGGGAAAATACAATCTACCTCATTATTTCAATTATACCGGTTTATCAATTTAACTGTTCATTTGATTATCACTGTTGGGTGACAAACTAGTGATTGTGTTGTTTATATGTCTTAAATGGGTTCTATTTAGTTGAAACTCAATGAGATGAGTGTGTTCCATCTCATACATCATTTAGGAACATGCTAGAAATCACATGTCTTTCATTCCTTCATTTCCATGTAGATGAATTAAAAATTTCATGTTGTTGTGATAGGATATGTGCTGGAAAAAGCATGTTGTAGTGATAGCTGCTTTTATAAGTACCGGCTATTTGATAGGGAACTGTTATGTGAGATTTTGATGGAATGAATGCCAAACAATTTTTCATTATGAGTACGGGACCTCATTGACCAGAATTTGGTTGATCATCAACTTTCTATAACATGTATAACATGCCAAGCCTTAAGTCGAGGGGAGTATGGGCCCTCACAGATTGGAATTTGGAACTTTGGTGGTGGTTTCAGTGTTTTTCTGGGCTCCGGGTGAGATTCTGAGGCTTACTATCTAGGGTAACCCAGAAAAAGTGCTGTGTAATTATTTTTACACGCCTTTTACTCTTCTATTTGGGATGAAAAGGAAAATTTCTTTGTACATGCCATGTACTGTAGGTACACTTCGTGTAGCTTCTACCCGTTTCATAGGACGTGTAAGCCGGAACATGGGATATTGAAACAATGAAACAACATGCTGTGTAATTATTATGCAAACCGTGCTATGTTGAACCTATGTCCGACATGAAACTAACAGCACGTGCAGAAAAATATGACCGTATATGCACCTTTTCAATGGCGAACACACCGTGTATTTTGACCTAGGGATACTCCATGTAACAAACAAACACGGGTCGATGTTACACTAATTTTTACACACCATATTCCGGAGGGACACGTTGTGTAGTGTCTGCCATGTAGCTGGATTTGTAGCGAGAAATACGGGTCAGTAGGAGGCTTCTTTGTACACGTCGTGTTGTTTTGGAACACGTCGTGTAGTGTGACCTGAGTACCCATGCCGTGTCACGAACAACATGGGCTGGTGAAGAACTTGTCTCATACACGTTGTGTTCCCGTGGGACACACTTTTTATCCTTGTTTTAGGTGATCTATGCATCTTAACTATGTAGAAGTACTCAGGCAGGGAAGGAGGGTTCATGTACACGCTGTGTATTCAAGAGACTCGTCGTGTGTTTGGGGTGTTATACCACCAGTTTTAGCTGGAGTACATGGCCATGTGGATGTCATGTGAGAACAGGCTGTGTAGTATTTATACACGCCGTGTAGTTAAGTTTGATAGATCATGAATGCTTTCCTTCTTATGTTCCCTTCATGGTATCCTCATTTTCACTCTTCGATAAATATTGATCTAACATGTTCATTCACATTGTAGAGTCATGATGTCTAGACGACCACCGGTTGTTCGCTCGGAGAACAGCGACGATTATACTCTTGAGATGGTGGGAAATGTTCTACCAGTGGATCCTCCTGCAGTGCCAGATGCGGCACCAACTGTTATATCGGACACAGGTGCAGATGGATAGTTCCTTGAATGCTATATGCGGTTCACGAAGACCTTCCCTGGAGCACCGTAGGCCACCATATCTATGGAAGAGCAGACACGTATCTTCTAGCAGCAACATCCTCCCACGATTTCAGGAGATGTTGGACCATAGGCTGCGGAGTCGCTGCTGGATTCAATGCAGACTATATTTGAGAATCTGGAGAAACATCCTGGGAGGAGGTTCAAGCTCGATCCATACATTCTTCGCGATTCTTGAAAGAGGTGGTTGGATGTTACCACCCAGTCTGAGCATCACCGAGACATGGCATGGTAATATTTTTAGGAAGCCTTATATGACTTCCTCTTCCCAGAGACGCTGCGTGTAGATCATGCTTGAGAGTTCATGAATCTACAATAGGGCTCCATGTGAGTAAAGGATTATTATGCCCACTTCACCGAGATACAGTGTTTCCCACCGGTTCTGGTGGGTGATGAGACGTTGAGGGCTAGACGCATTGAAGATGGTCTTTAGTGTGACATCTGAGTGCTGGTAAATGTTTCCAGGCTGCCTACCGTACATGCTATTATGAACCAGGTGTTGATTACTGAGAAGGACCTACAAGAAGCTATTGGTGTGTTCCAGGGTGGTCCGACACTAGTTGCTGGTACTATTCATACTAGTAAGAGGAAGAGGTAGATGGATTTTTCTCACGGTGGTAGTACTAGCCAGAAAAATACTTCAGGTGGCCAGGTCATTTTGCTACCAGTGTGGTAGAGTAGGTCCCAACAGACCTCCGTGTCTATGAGACCCAGTAGAGTGTCAAGATTGTGGCAATACGGGTCATCTCCAGCTATTTTGCAAGTCATTTCCACTGGTGGCTAGTGAGAGGGGTTCTGTGCAGACTCTACATGTGGGAGCAGGACCTACAGTTTTATACCAGTCTAGAAATTGGGGTACGTCAGGGCGTGCAGGAAGAGATGGTGGTCATGTCTATGGTAGCCAGACTCCAGTTTCTCAGAGGCTGGAGGGTGGGTAATTTCATGGTAGCCAGGCTGTGTAGTAGGGCCGAGGCACTGGGCATGCATATGTAGTGCAACAGACCCAACATGAGCAGGATCCCGGACCGTCTACTTTCATAGTTATTATTCTAGTATCTTATGTTTTGTCTTCAGTAATTTTCTATAAAGGTATTACACATATTTTTATATCTATGGTCATTGTGGAGAGCCTTTAGCTCTCTGTTTCTTATTTTTCAGATGTTCTGACGCTAGACACTTCGTTGGGAAATAGAACGGCTAGTGTGTGTTAGTGCAAGGAGTTCCCCCATGAGGTTGGTGGGTGTCAGTTTTTATGGGACCTCTATTTCTTAGAGATTACAGCATATGATTTCATTCTCGGGACAGACTGGTTGTTACCCTTTCGAGCCATTGAGGATTGCTATTGTCGCAGTGTGAGTTTCATGTCACTAGAGGGTGGAGAGTTTTCATACAAGGGTGATTGGGATGTCCAAGGGAGCCGAGATGGACCTGAGTATTGTGGGTGAGGTGGAGTGATAGCCCAGATTGTGAGCTTATATCTGGATGAACACTGAACTTGGAAGAAGGATTTCCCTCCAGTAGTTGATCGTTTCAAGGATGTCTTCCCAGATGACTCTTAAAGTCTACATCTAGAGAGAGAGGTGGATTTCTCTATTGAGCTAGTTCCAGGAGTTGCACTGGTGTCCATTCCTCCTTATAGGATAGATACACCAGACATTCTGGAGCTCAAGAGGTAGTTTGAGGAGTTTTAGGCAAAGGGTTTCATCCGACCCAGTACTTATCCTTGGGGTTCGCCTGTCCTGTTTGCTAAAATGGTGGATGGTACCATCAGACTTTGTGAATATTATCAGAAGTTGAACCAGTTGATGCTCAAAAACTGATATCCCATGTTGAGGATTGTCGATCGTTTTTTTAACCATTAGGGATCAGGAGTGTTTTTGAAGATTTATACGAGGTCTCGATAGCATTAGTTATGTGTGAGACCATTCGACATACCGCATATAGCCTTTCGGTGTAGATACGGTCTATACGAGTACTTGGTCATGCCATTCAGACTCACGAACGTGCCGACAGTTTTCATGGATATGAATAATCGTGTGTTCCATGCTTATCTAGATTCTTTTGTGGTAGTATTCATGGATGATATCTTGGTGTACTCTCACACTCGACATGACCATGCAACCCATCTTGAGATTATACTGTGTAAACTGAGAGAGAATCAACTATATTTCATGCTCTCAATGTACCACATCTGGATGGACCAGATACAGTTCCTGAGTCATATTAACTTAGAGGCAGGAGTTGCGGTAGACAGAGAGAAAGTGAGATCAGTAGTTTCCTGGGAGCATCCTAAGAACGTGTTTGAAATGTCGAGTTTCATAGGGCTATCTGGTTAATACATGCATTTTATACAGGACTTCTTTTGCTTAGAAGTGTCGTTTGACAGGTTTGACTATGAAGGGAGTGAAGTTCATTTTGTCAGATTCTTGCGAGGCATACTTTCAGGAGCTAATGGAATGGTTGACATCAGCACCAATTTTGATACTTTCATAGCAGGGGAATAGCTATACAATTTATTATGATGCATCAGGTGTTGGGTTGGGTGTAGTGTTGATGCAAGGTGGTCAAGTATTTCTTTACATGTCTCGGTAGTTGAGGCCACAAGAGAGTAATTACTTGACGCATGACCTTGAGTTTGCTGCAGTTGTTTATGCGTTTCATTGTTGGAGACATTATCTCTTGGGAGAGCATTTTGTGGTTTTTACTTAACAAAAAAGCCTCAAATATATATTTACTCAGTGTGACAAGAACCTGGGATCGCGATGGTGGGTCGAATACCTTAAGTCATTCGACTTTGTGCATGCCTATACACCTGGAAATCGTAATCCAGTCATTGATACACGGAGTATGAAGACTCAAACAAAGGTAGTGTAGGAGGCCAATGGTGAGTGGAAGCTTATTTCATTGTCCTCTGAGATGCATTTGGAAGTGCACGATAGTCAGGGGAAAACCAATCTTTCATCCTTATTAGTGACTTCTACTCTTCTTGATAGAGTGAGAATGAGATAGCAATCGGATTCAGATGGCCCAGTTTTATGGGTGTCGGTGGCAAGTGAGGACCCTCCTCCTGGATGGATGATAGGCGATGATGAGGTACTATATGTCAATGTAAGAGTGTGGGTTCTAGGGGATATATGCCGGGAGATGCTGTGGGAGTTTCATGCTTCAACCTGGTCAGTGCATCCCAGAGCTACCAAAATGTACTGTGACTTGAGATGTCAGTATTGGTGGCCCGGTATGAAGATAGAAGTAAATAGTTTTGTTGAAAGATTTTCTACGTGTCAACAGGTGAAGGCGGAGCATCAGAGGCTAGCTAGACTGTTACTGCAATTTCCCATTCTAGAGTGGAAATGGGATGATGTCGTGATGGACTTCGTGACTGGGTTGCCGAGGTCACCTTGAGAAATTGATGTCATGTCGGTTTTTGTGGATAGACTTAGAAAGGTATCACACTTTTTTCCAATCAAGGACAACTACTTTGTCGATGAGCTTGGGAAGTTGTATATTCAGGAGGTAGTACGCATTCATGGGGTCCCTATTTCCATCGTTTCTGATAGGTATTCCCTCTTTACATCTCTATTCTGGTAGAGTTTTCAGAGGTCACTGGGTAAACAGGTGCTTCTGAGCATAGATTACCACCCTCATAATGATTTCCAGTTAAAGAATACGATACATGTACTTCAGGGAATGCTCTGTGCATGCGTCCTGGACTTCGGGGTCTCTTGGGATAAGCACATACCCTTGTTCTAGTTTACCTACAATAACAATTTTTAAGAAACTATTTAAATGGCACCTTATGAGGGATTATATGGTATGTCATGTCGATCACCTTTGTACTGCATGGAGGATGGTGAGACAAATTTACTGGGACAATTTCTTGTGCAGGAGACTTCTAAGGAGGTCCAGTTGATTTAGAAGCGGATGGCAATTGCACAATCTCATCAGAAATCTTATGTTGATCACTGCAAACAACCCTTGGAGTTTGTGGTCGGTGATCAGGTTTTCTTGTGTGTTTCGCCGAGGTTGGGACACAGGTGGATGAGAATACAAGGTAAAAATTCACTGATGTATGTGGGGCAATTTGAGATTCTGGAGAGATTCAGGTCAGTTGCCTATTGGTTTCTGTTACCATAGTGGTAATGGGCCATGCACGAAATCTTCCATGTATCTTAGCTGCACCGCTATCAATCAAAACCATCTCACATTTTTCAGCCTGAGGAGGTTTAGCATTAATTAGATGCATCTATTGAGGAGAATTTGATTCTTATTGTTGAAAGGAGCACAAAGGTTCTCTAAGGCCGGTCAGTTCCTCTCATTTGGGTGTTATGGCAGCATAACCAAGTGTAGGACGAAACCTTAGAGCAAGATACTGACATACGTGCTCCGTGGCAATATTTGTTCATTGTTGTATCTTCAACACCCTTGGAAGGGAAATTCTGGGACAAATTGTATTTTTGAGGTATGGGTATCATCTTTTCTTTTTTCCTTAAGTGTTTTATAAAAAATAAGTAAAATGGGGGAAAATCCCACATTTTGTGGGTACACGTTGTGTACTTTTCCACACACCATGTACTTTGGCCGTGTGGGATGTGTAAACAGGGCGCGTAGGCCTGTCAGCAATGGAGGGAGTAAAAATTAAGTACACACTATGTACTTTGTATTTACACGCCATTTAATCAGTTGACAGGTGAACAGTAAGGAAGTGGAGGCAGCCACCAGTCGACAGACAATACATGACATATAATCAGGAATACACAACGTGTACTCATGTCGACAGATGAATAGTTCTGTGGTGGAAAGAAGCTGCAAGAGTAACACTTTAAAAATGAAAATAACACGATGTGTTCTTGATTGTATGTGCCGTGTAGTTTGTTTTTTTCTCATAAAATGGGATGCAAACTCCTTGTTTGGTAGAGGAGGCGTTGATTTCACTTTGGAGCTGGGAGAGGTGTCTGGAGCTTCAGAGATCACCCGACCACACACCGAGAATTCGAATCCTTCTCTGATGGTCTTGATTGAAAAGGGAGGGTGAGTTATTCCCCCTCTATGTGTGTTTCTTACCAATTCATACACAAGGGAGAGTTATTTATGTTTGACTGAGTGAATTTTTATCCTAGATCTACGTCATTATTGGATGATTTCAGAGGTGTCGTTCACGTATACCGATCAGAGGTGATCGACGTAGGTTTTCTGATGTTTATTTTCAACTGTTTTATTGAAATTTGTTACTGGTGTGCTATTCTCCCATGGTTGGGGTGTCTTATGGTTGATTCCTTTGATAAAAAGTTATGTATGATTGTATAGTTAATCTAATGACATGTTTCAACTACTGTTTGGGATCACTGCTTGGATCTGGGCCCTCCCCGGGGTGTGTTCCTATATTTAGACATTTCGCCATGATACACAATGGTATGCCATGATTATACTGTGTATTGATTTTTCTTGAGAGAAAGTTTATAAAAATATATTGTTTATACTTTGGACTCATACCAGTTCCTTTAGCCTGAGGGTGGTATCTTATTAGCCTGTGGGTAGTGTTTGGTTACCCTGAGGGTAAACTTTGTTTATGCCTATGGGTAGTAGTTTTTGTGCATGAGGTAAATATCACATACGCCTAAGAGAAATTATTGTTATGCTTGAAGGCAAACACCTATAGGTTTGGATTCGGTTACCTAAGGATAAGGATAGTATGTATGAGGACATGACTATTTAGAATATTCACAGTGGTGATTTTCTATATTGTACCTTCCAAGATAAAGAAAAAGCTTGGAGGTGATAAGTAATAATTAAATGTCAATGAAACTTATAGTGATAGTTACTATTGATTACCTACTACTTTACTGCATTTACTTTTGTACGCTGTTGTTGCACATTTTCACTGACAGTTGGGCATGGGCCTTTGGTGGGTGCATATTGGGATTTAATTATGTCACCTTGTTAAGGTCATGTCTTTGGCCCGAACAGACTATATTGTTGTAGCTATCGACATTGGAAAGGGTCCCTATACAGGTACATGATTGTAGTAGAGGAGTTGAAGAACATGGGTCCGAGATTAGGATTTTGATGCGGTTGGGTTCTGTTCACTCTGTTTTTTTCTTTTTTGTTGTACCTTGTACTATGAGTTGTATTGTATTGTATTGTTGTGTTTCCTATTTTGTCTGCTTTCATAGAATCAGTGACATGTTGAATCATTATCTATATAACTGTTGGTTATCTTTTACTATAGTTGTTCATTAATGGTTCGTATTCTTTACGATTTCTACTATTGTATGATATATTTATTTTCTACTGTGCCATACATTTCAAAATGAGGGCATAGTTTCCACACTATTAGACCAGGTCCCTCGCTGCTAGTCAGTAGCCTCTGGAATTTGGGGAAATGAGCTTGAGGTCATGTGACCAATGGGGTTCAGGGAACCCATTGCATGGCTTGCAGATACGGGGCGTTAAATCTTTAAACATATAGATAATTTTTTTCTCACATTTATTGATATATAAACCCTTCTATGAAAATTTATCTCCAATAAATTTCTCTAAAACACTAAATTTGGATTCTAGAAATTTTTTCATCAATCATTTGGGTGTTTAAGTCAATCATCAATCCATTAATATAATTTTTAATGATGTATGATATAAGAAATCATTTATTATAAAACCACATGACAAATAGAAGTTTTGAAATATATATCCTATGTACTAATCTTATTATATATCAACATTGTCAACTAAATTTGGACTTTCTTTTGATTCAGGGTCATTCCAATTGTTTTTAAATTAATGATTTGTGTTTTTGGTATGGAAATACATGTCTCATGCTTAACGTGCACAAGTTTCAAAACAATGTGGAAACCATTTGACAACATCAGTAGTGTTAAATGGAGCAAACTATAATGTTGAGACACCGTTTCCCAAACCATACGGTCATCCCACAAAACGTGTTCACGGAACGTAGTAGTTGGTGAATGGTTGGTTCATAGTCTCCTAAAACACAAGAAATAACCTTTCATTATGTCCTTAATATAAAAAAAATTACATTTATAAATAAATAATATTACTAAACCACTAATAGTGTTATTATATTATGCTCACACATTCCTACCACCCCTAATCTTATTGGACCCAATGCCCACCAGTAATATCCCGACACATGAACTCCTCCTCTTATCCCTTTGATTATTGGCCAATACTACTTTGGATTTCTAGTATTATTATCTCGAGTGAGTTTTTCATCTTCAAATGATCCTTCTTTTTCATTTCTTTATTTTTTTCTCTTTCTTAATTACTATGCACTTGACTAATTAAAAATCTAAACAAAAATAATAATTTAGTTTGTTGGTTTTCAGTTCCTATTGTTGTGGGTTATGATTTATACTATATGTATCCATAATCATTGAATAATCATGTTCACCATCCCTTTTCGGTAGCTTTTCATCAATTCATCTTCACTCGCGAAGTTTTATATGGGTATCTTAGGATTTTTAGTTTACTCTTTGATACTTAGGGTTCTTTTCAACTATTTGAGGATGAATTTGACAAATATTAAAATCTATGAGTATATATATATATATATATATTCTATCCTATATATATTACCTTTGGGAATGAAGAATATTTACTTTTGGTCAGAGGGAATAAAAATATATACAAATGTGGAAGTGTATATGAATGTAAATTTTAAGTGTCCATAATCAAAAGATGCATTTTTCTGAGGCATTGTCACTAATTGTAATAAATTAATTATAAATTAATGATTTATTAATGATTTTTTAAATGTGTTTTCAATATTTTATTATCTTTAAATTCTATTAATATTTGGCATTGTTCTTGTAAATGGTCTTAAAAATGTTCTCCATGCCATTCATTAACTATAAACATGATATCCTTTAATCTAATCACTTTTATAGTCTTACCTTCAAATGGAAGGTATCTTAAATGTTAAAATTATTCTCTAAATGGAAGTGTTTCTAAAAAATTATAAGGTTTTGTTAGCATTTTTGAATTATTTTATCGAAATGTAACATCTTCTTTTAGGCGTGGACATTTCATTAGAAACAATATGTATATGTTAAATGTGTTATTTGTGTTGTGTGACTTGTGAAATGTCTTGTGTTAGGATTAGGCGTCTCTTTAAAGGAGTTTTCAATTAATGTGGGATTTAGGTGGTGAGAAGTAAGAAGTAATTTTTTTAAGTAAGGGGATATGCATTTATATTATTGCTTGATAAAACTCACCTCTATTTAAATATCATATTAATAATTTGGTAATCAGGTGGGATAATTTTTCCTCATTTTCACTAGTTGATATTACTCATTGGATAGTGTCCTTGAGTAGGTAACCCAACTACCATGGGATGTGACCCTCAGTTGAGCCAGTGAGGGTATAGATTGGTGATTGGGTTGTGTTTTTGGATAAAAGTTACTAGTAGATATTGATTATGATATTGTGTTTTTATATTTCTACTAGGATGTGTTGACCCGCACCAGATTCCCCATGAAAAATATTTTAAATGACCACTATTTTCCTATGTTTTCATGTTTCATTATTAAGTGATATGTGTAAATTATTTTTCGTGTTGATATAGGTTTTTGGACCTGTTTTCCAATTATATAATGTTTATTAAAATGTATTTCATAGTTTTATAAACATTTATAAAACATTTTAGAATGTATTTCTCAGAAAATTAAATCATTACACTTGTTTTTGAAAATAATGGGTGACCAAACTCTTATATGTCTTACTTTCAATTTATATTTTCATTGAATTATATTGTAATGGAAAGGAATAGGGAATTGGTTCTCATCTACAATCACTGCTGGTAATTTCAATCCACTGGACTATATTCTTTTTTAAATTTTTATAATTATGTTTTCTAATTATGTATCACTCATGGAGAGAGAATGGTTCTATGGTTCGAGGTGATGTTTTTAGACACATGGAGGTATTAATAGTTTTTAATTGATTTTTTCTTCTAGTTCATTATTTTATTTTATTATTGATTTTTTATCTATCATTTATGTGATAAAACATTCCCAATGGGAAATTTATTTGATGTTGGACAATATTTTCTAACTCTAGATGATTGATAATGCCTCTTTTGCCTCATTACAGGTCAACATAGGCTAATAGTATAGGGTTGAAAAAATATTGTTCCTGAGAAAAAACATCATAGAGGAATTACGCCCTGTTATTTTAGGGATTTATGGTAGTTCAAGGCTATGATAGTCGGAATCAAAGTTGTCAGTCAAGGGTAGGTGTATTCTCACCATCCATTAAGAAGGATTACATAAATGTTAGGGTGTTCTGAGATGAAATTATTCATAATTTGATTATTGATCTTATATTTTTTTGTGTTTTTTTATTTTTCATCTTTTATGATTCAATTATAGAATTGGTTGTATTTTTTTAGAAACTACTTGTGTTGGAGTTCATTTTTTCTATCATAGTGGTTAAAAGGTCACTGTGAATGTTTTGGAAAACCATGCATAGACCAGAAAGTGACTTTATTAACCTCATATATGTTCACATGTTTGGGGAATATTCCATCAAACAATGCAGACAAGATATGTTTAGAATATTTTTTTTCAATGTTTTGGGTTTCTGATCAGTACAGTGTTGATTTATTTTTATTCATTATTGGTGTTGGTTTGAGTTCATTTCAGGATGTTTACTAGAGATTTTAAAATTGTTGTTTTTTAATTAATACACTGGTTAATTTAAAATTAAATGGAGATTTCTTTGGTTTATTGAAATGTTTTGTGAAATCTGGGATAGATTGTGAATTTGGAAATTCAAAAACACTTTGTTTCATGAAGATATTATTGTTTAAAAATTGATTTTAGTTTTTTAGGAAAATATTTTAAATAGATCCATTTTATTTGACAATTGTATTTTTTTTGGAGGCTCATATATATGGATTCATGTTAATAATAAGTAAATTTTTATTCATTATTGTGGATGATGGCATAAAAAGGTATAATAGATTATATGTGTGTGTTTTCGTGGAATAACATTCGTATGTATCTAACCCCTGATGATGCTTATTTTTTTTCAAATGTTTTATAAAAAATAAATTTTAAAATCTTCATTTGAAAGTGTTTTTTTTTGTTTTTTGTATGTGTTCAAAGATATAATTTTCGGATCCCCGTTACTTTATATTATAAGTATTTTTTAATTTTTTTTGATTTCGTATTAATAAATTTTTGATTGATATGTGGAATTAAGGTTCATGATATGTGTTTATTTCGACTCATGTTCCTTTTTTAGAGTATGCCCCACTTTGTTCTAGGAGATTCTAGAAAACATGTCTATGTGGGGTTTCTATCATATCCTATTCAATCAATTATGTTCAACCTCAATTTATTTGCTAATTATGGATATGAAACCTAGTGGTCCTCAATATTAATATTACATTAAGACGTTGTATGAGTTTAACCTTCCTAATTTATTTTTGTAATAGTAATTGAGGAAAGATGATGAATGGATTGAAATAATTGATGATATCTTCACTCATCACGAGCCCTCTAATCCACATAAGCTCAAATTTATTACCATTAGGATTGATGTCCTAGAATGGGGGTGGTGGATGTCTATAATTAAGTTTATGACACCAATAGTTCATTTATATAAAGCCTTACAACCTTGTTTATCTGGTGGTATATCCTCAAGAATCTATAAATACCAATAGAAATAGAAATATACCATCTCAGTCTATGTGATTCAATGGTTTTTGAGTGTGAAAAGAGTTTTACTGAGCTAGAACTATATCAAACAAAGAATGATGAAGATGATCCTTTTACGATTTTTTATTTAAAAGGATCATTCAACTAGAACTATTTGAAGTAGTTTCATCATTTCTAGACACTTATAAAGAATTATCTAGGAAGGTTGTTTGTAAAATGGATCAATTATCTAGATAGAAATAGGTGGTTTATGTCTCACCTCTCATTGGAAACAGGTGGTTCCAACAAAGGGATATGGATGATGGATATATATTGCATATTGGTATGTGGTTAGAAGATTTCATTGTGCTTATTCACACCATAACCATCTAATAATATGATCTACATAAACCATTAGTGTAGAAATATTCTTCACATGATAAATTCTTGTATAGAAGTACCCAAGACCCACTATATATGAAATCACATGGGATATATACAATGAGTTCTCCCAGGGTTTTCCTAGGAAGTCACATGGAGTTATATCTGACACTTTAAAGGACCCCTAACCCCTATAGAGATGCATAATACTGATGAGTCCTCATTTTATTTTATATTTTGATGTAAATATTATTTTAAATAATGTTTATGGTGGTGTGTAATTTTATTTGTAATATGGGAAGATGTAGTATTTACATTTTAAAATTATGTTCTTAATGAAGGTGTATTTTTAAAATTTACAATATTGTTGTTATAGAATTCCTATGTTTCTTGTTTGGGACCTTTATCTTGTGGTTTTGGTTTTAATTTGAAACTATAAGTTTGTTCTAGAATGAGGACAAATTTTTTAACCATAGTTCCAAAATGGTGTGGATACCTCCCTCATTTAACTCATGGTGACTGTAGTTCCCTATAGATTAGTATTTTCTTGTTGTTGATATTGAATTATAGCTTCAAATGTGATTATTTTTACCAAAAAACATAGCCCCAAGTGGGGTGTTTTTTTAGTATGTATATACGGTCTTGTGGAACATTCTCATGTGTATCCTGAAAAAAATATATGTATTTCAATCATGATTTATATGATAAAAATTAATATGTTCAATGTTTTTTATTTTTTTTGGAGAATTATTTTTTTCATTGAATATTTTTATATGGATCTTGTACTTTGTCAGAGGGTAGAGGTTTGTTATTGTGTAATTTCAGGGAAAACTGGATGTTTAGGACTTTCTGGGGGTAGAAGTTTTTAATGGTGGGAAGAATTTTCACACCCCTACCTAAAATATCTCAATTATTTCATTTGTTTCAATTATTTATTTTGTTTTTTCGGAATTAAAACTGTTTTAACATGAAATTGGTAGTTTTTGGGAACGAATGACATGTCACATGGTTAAGGTGTATGGTTATTCAAGCCATAAAGCAACCATATGATATACTCTAAATTTTATAGGGGAACGAGCCACATGGTTGTGACACGAGTTTCCAAACCCTAATGCTAGACCAATGAGGTGGTCTAGCATCCCTGTAGCATGTTCAATGTACCACAATGTTTCCTAAACCATTAAAAATAACCGTTCACTATGCATAGTTAACAAATAAAAATTTAAGATTGAAATAAAATAATAATAATAATAATAATAAACTAAAAGAGGTCTATATACCTCCATTCATGCTCATCAAACCGTCCCTCATTTTGTTTGACTTGCTCCCACTAGGGGCTCCTGTCGCATGACCTCCAGATCCTCTCCCTTCGATTTCCAACAGATCATAATTCTAATTTAATTTGTGAAAATATCTAGAGAGTTTTCCATATTCACATTTTTTTACTTCCCATATTTCATGTATTATTTTTCTATTGTACAGTGTGCATGCCTAGGTAAAACCCTACACTGAAATGTGTATTTTTCTGGTTTCATGGTTATAAGAGTTTTTTGTGTTATATTAATTCAAAATAAAGATATTTTCATTAAATTAAATTAATTTTCCTTCAGTTTTTTTAAGATATTATTCTAATGTTATTATTTAGTCCAATTTTATTTAAGGATTTTATGAATTTTTTTCCTTTTTTTATTTAGGCTTCCTTGCTTATATTTGATTAAGACATTCATACATTTACATAGGTATATATATATATATATTCTCCTTGTATCCATTTTCACATGGTGTGGGGAATATTTACTTTTTTTCAAAGTATAGATATATTTAACTGTGTGTGTGTGAAAGTGTATATGCATGTAAGAGTGAAGTGTAAATTGTCAATGGAGGAATGTTTTGAGATAGGGTTTTTATGCCTAATCCATTAATATTAAATCTATGGTTTCACTATTTTTTAAAAAATTGTTTTTATTTTTAAATTAATTATAAATGATATAAAAATTTGTTGTGTTTGATATAAGTGTTCTTCCACATGTTTTCTATATTTTTCCTTAACTTCCAACAAATGCTTCTTTTATTCAACATGATTTACAAAATTATATTAAAATATAAAGTATCAAAAATGACTAAATTGGTTTTTTAAATTATTGGTGACATTTAATGTTTGGTTTTGTATCTCACAATATTTTGGTAAAAGTGTTCTCTAAAATGGAAATGATTCGTAAAACTTTTAAGGCATTGTTGGCATTTTTAAATAATTAATGAAAAAGGGAAACACATGTCAAACAAATTTCATTTTACTGGTAACATATCGTATATTATAAATGTGTGATTTGAGTTATCTTCATAGTTTAGAGGATTGTTCTTGATAAATGAGTGGCTTGGAATGGGGTGGCACATAATGTGGGATTTTAGATGTGAGAAGGAA
The DNA here is from genome assembly GCA_963277665.1 of Viscum album. NCBI lineage: Eukaryota > Viridiplantae > Streptophyta > Magnoliopsida > Santalales > Viscaceae > Viscum > Viscum album. The sequence goes on from OY728157.1 coordinate 154,042,774, forward strand.
GATGATATTTTGATAAAGATGGTGTTATTTTTATATAAAATAAAATGATTAAACACAAATCTATTTAATTCTCATGAGAATACTTGAGTCATTATATGGGATTGTGGGTAGGCATACCCCAATTTTTGATACTATTCAATAGATTGTGTCACTAAATATGAATCATGATTGTTTTGGGGTTTTCCCATTAGTTAAGATAGTGAGGGTGTCGTTGAATGTCTAGGAATTGTATACAGATAACTGGTACTAGTATAGATTTATTTTTAAATAGTATTAATATAGTTTTTTTAATATTTATCAACCAAAACATGATACCCCAAGACACATGTTATATGATTAATTATATTTTTAGCATTATTATAATGTTATATCTCTATTTTTTCATACTGAGACACCTATTTTGGAACTGGTTGTAATTTATAATAGATTTTTTGAAATATATTTCATTTTTTGAATTTTTTTAAAACATGTTGGAATTTATTTTCATTAAAAAAGTATCCTAACAAAATTTTTGTATATAATTGAAAATCCAAATTATATATGTCATATTTTTAAACAAGAATGTCTTATAATTCAAAATAAATTGTAATTAATAGGTTGTCGTTTCTCTTATAGAATCCATAATGGGGATTTTAAATCTCATGCATATATTTTTATCAATACTTTTTAGCTCTGGGTTTTTTAGTTTTGGATCGCTCATGGGGCGAGCATTGTTCTATATTTAGAGGTGACCTATGAGGTGACATGGATGTATGTTTATTTTTTATTTTATTTTTACATAATGATAATTATTTTTTATAAATATTTATTTATATATAATTTATATGAATAATCATTTACAATGGAGATATTATTTGATGATGGAAACTAGTTTCTCATGTATGGGGATCAATAATGACACTACGTCATTATCGTGGATTGGATCAGGTGACCAGTTTGGGGTTGACCTAGTTTGGGTTGTATAACTTGGTGTTTACTTTTGTATTTGAAATAATGTTTGAAAGATAGATCAATTTCTCACAAAAGTTAAAATTCAAAAAACATATAATAGACCCATATTAATTGAATTCTATAGAACGTTATGAATTATAAAGATCCATGTATACAGATAAGAATATTTTTTTGGTAATGTATAAAATTTCACTAGGTAAATTTTAGTAGTATTATTTACCCAGTTTAATTACCATGGTTCTAGTTATATGAAGAATATAGTGACCATATAGACGTTCCAATATGATCATTTACAAATAATTATTCCTTGGTTAGTGTACCATGGGTATAGTGAATGTAAGAGTGGAAACTAGAATCAAAAAGAGTAGAGCACATTCCCTGTGTGAAAAGTGAGTGAATGAATCAATTGGATTCACAAAGGAAAAGTAGTTTACTATAAATTATGTAATATATATTTTTATACAACTATATCCTTGTCCCATGACTATCTAAATGGTCACAACAACATTCCCATTATTTAAATTATGTTCTGCGCACTATTACCCCTTTTCGTGTGGGCTTAATTCCAAAACATGGGTGTGGACCATCCTCAAATGATACCTTCAAACTACGTCCTATATTCATATAAATTAAATAATTATTTATTTAGATCATATAATATAGGGGATTGTGGAAGGAGATAATTTGTTGGCTCTAACATTATCTATGTTTGGGTACTTTAGTTTAATGAAGTGAATTTTAAATTGAATAATGATTTGGTTCTAGAAATTTCATTCACATTACCCTAATGCATAGGTCTCTATGTGCCTAACTTTAATAACAATACTTAACTACAAAGACACCCCAAGAAACCATATTCAATATCTTGAATAATGAATAGTGTTTTTATTCCACACATATACCTCCCTTTTATATTACAATGATGCTTCTTTTTAAAAACTAGGGAGAATGCAGTGGTTACTTTACATTACGTAGTTTCTTATATATTTCTTCATATAAAAATTCCTCAAGTTACCCATTCAAAAGAACCACATGTATATATATTAATGTTAACACAATAAACCATTCTTTTTAATTCCCATGACCCCTATTTGTCATTCATGTTTCCATCTATGTAAAAATATATGAAATATTAGGGAAATTAATTATTTTATTTCCAACGAATGTTTTTGACAAAAAAACATCAAGATATTCTACATTACCATATTCTTTTTATAGATAAGTATGAAAGACCTCCCACATATGGGGAGGGTTCTTGGGGTGCCATTTATTAGTTCTTCCAATACAACCCTCCTAGGTTGATAGTTTATTATGCTAACAAATAGAGGAAAACTCAATCCCCCCTCAACCAGAAATCCTAGGAGTGTCCTAATGGTGTGTAACCCACCCATTCTACTAGAAAGAGTCATACTAGGGATCCAATAACAATGGATACCCAATAAAAAACTATTATTATGACACTTTCCAATGTTATCTAAATCAGGTCTCATAAGACTCCACCCAACAAGGTTACCCACTATTGGATGCGATTATACAATGGTAGTATTTGTTTATTATTAAATCCTAATTATTATTATTATTTTAATGATGTTAAAATGATTTCTGAAATGACCGTGAAATAAAATTATAGATCAATTAACACTTCTAATAAAACCCAAACACTAATACATCCACTGTGACATACTAAGAGACGTGATGTTTCTACACACAATAGTATATTACTTATAATAACGTATTACATTAATAATGGGAATTGGTCGTTATATAATAGATATATCCCATTATTCAACAATAAATGATATGATGTTTAGGATACAGTATGTGATGTATTTCCTTGATAAAAATGACTCTCTCTATCTATGATGATTAGTGGAATCTTCACAAAAAAATAGTCTTGATTAATATATATTTTTTTGTTTTTTATTGAAACTATGTCCACAATTTTTTCTATATATATTTATATCAACTACCTAAGTATCATCTATGAGATATGAATATAAAAGTCTATATACTAGGTGGAATCCCCAACCATGATCCCATTTAATTAATAATCCTTTTACTATATCAAGTAGTTATAGTACCAGTCATTAACCAATATATTTTATATATTACCCTATCATATCTTGTTTATTTTCAAAAAAAATAGTATCAATCTGAAATGAATTATAATTCTTATGTTTGTAAAACCCATATTTTTGTTGTATTCACTTATAATTCCACTATAAATGATTGTAAATATCTGGTAATTGGACATAGATATATGAAAATAAACTGTACGACTCATTGATCATGAATGAACTCTAAAAAAACTATGGTTCTGGAAACATGAACATAAAAAGAACATCAAGTATTCTAGATGTATATCCTTAAAAGAAGTATATTTTGTCATGGATTAATGACTATATGAACCACCACACCAGTCATTTCCATTTAACCTCAAAATCTATTGTATTCCCCATTATGTGGCACTTAACTGCATGGGTTCTAATTCATTTTACAGGTGATAAAAAAGGCTCCCCACTCGTTAAAATGATTCAAACATTATAACACCTCGAACATCTATGTATGGAGTATAATTATATAGATCTCAACTATATGGATTTAAAACCTAGTTTAATCAACCAATGAAGTGTATATTGAATATATATCAATCATAAGGATGTTTATATAAACTCATTTAATAATTAAATAACATTTAATATAAGGGAATGCAATATTATTAAATAGAAAGATTTAAAATATATACCTTTAATATATAAGTGAGCCTTAGAATAGAAAATAAATACCTTTATGAGATGACCCATTCTATTAACCTCTTAACTAGTTATTGATATCAAATATGATGTAATGACAACATACTGTATATTTTGATGTAATATTATGTTTTTCTATTTTGATTGAATAAGTCATTATTGGGAAATATTATTCCCATTCAGAATGATTTACATTATGTGATAAGTCATTATTAAAATTCAATATATGAAATTTTGATTTAGAAAATATTTTTCCAATCCCTAGTGTGATATGTTTTTTTTGTTTAAAACATTACTAATACTGGACAACATAGGTTTGGTTTCTCAAAGTGGCTTATGAATCAAAGGATTATGTGAGATTTAATTTTATTACTATTTTATTATTTATTATTATCATATCATACATCGAATGTGATTATGTATTCTAGATCTTTTTATGAATAAATTGGTTGAGTACAATTGAGACTTACTCATATCTAACACTAGTATCAGGGTGTGTGCATGTGTAGACATAATGATTCATGATAAAAGTAAGGGAAAGGTGATTCTAGTCAACATGTGATATTTATGGATAACTAGATTTAGATACATGGTTGGTAGGGGAAGAAGAATTATTTTTTGTAGTCATCTCAATTTTTTTATATATTTGGGATAAGTTTAATATAGTTAGTGATGGGGTAATCCGATTTAATTATGTATGAATCATGGTGAGATACATTTTTTTCATTTTTTATAGAATGTTTTATGTATCTTTATAGTTGGATAAGAGTTTTAGAATCCCTATTGTACTATTTTATTATGGGGATGTTTTATTATTAATGCATACACTATTTTTGTAGTCATATAACATTATGTTTATAGTCTCCCCACATTACATATAACTCCAAATAATAGTCATCAACATGGAGTTTAGGGGATGAACACATAGGGTGATGTGATATAGTAAACATTGTAATGTTTGTGTATTATGATGGGTTGATTCTTTGATATGAAAAAATATAATTGTTTTTATTTTACTTATTTTTAGGGTAAGCTAGTTTCATATAAGATGTGGTCAGAACATGTGATGGACCATGCAGTTTTGAATAGATAACCCTTATAGAATGAAATTACTATTTATATCATGATATATCCTTATTTACAAAATAAATTGAGGGGATATATAATTCTGATACCACCTATCAAATAATGGAAATCATATAAATGCAAACCAAAAGGTTATAAAATGTTCTTAGTATCATATCCCATGAAAAATGAAATTTGTTTCTTAATCAATTTATCATATTATTACTTGTGTAAAGGAAATTATGTTCATAAAAATTACATCAAAACTTAATTAAATAGAATCTATAATAGAAAGGGTTTCAAAAACATCATGAAACAAAATAATAATCCACCTAGAGAAAAAAATCTATCATATCATTGGATGATTTCACTTTTAGATCTTATGTAGCACGTAGGGATGTGTCTATTAATGAATAACAATAACATTTATATATTATAAAATAATCCTTCAATAAAATTGGATTTAAACATTGAAATTAAATATTTAAATAAAAAAATTAACAAAATCATTAAAACATTTTCTTCAAAAAATTTCTTTTGGATCCTTAAAAGGTAATCTTAAAATAATTTTACTATTCATAACAGTGGGAAATTAATTTCTAGAAGGGTACAGTAAAACAATTATTCCTTTCACAATTTTTTTTAAAAAGTCAATTGTAAAATGACATAATGGTTCCATTTGAACCATTTAGTAAAATTAATGAATGGGTAGTGATATCTATAAACATTATATTGGATTATTAAATACATTATTGGAAACAATTATTGAAATATCGATATGGAAAAAAGAATTATTTATAGAAGAGAGAAGTATAATGGGTTTTCCATAAATACATTCTTATAGAATATTTATTACAAACGAGAAAAAAATTACAGGAAACCATTTAATTTGTAGACATATAAATTGGAGGAGAAACGTCATTTTTTTAGAGATATAGTTCTTTATATGTCTTCAAAAAATAATTATTATAAAAAATTATTGATGACCAATTAGATTGTAACAGAAAACTATTTTCACTTTGGTATGTTCTTGAATCATAATACCTATACTAGAATGAAATATAGATAGATATTTATATCTCACTATTTTCATTAGAATAATCATACAATATATTCATGATAGTTATGTAAACCACACAAAGGTAACATGTGTTGAATATGACATGTGTTCCGTATGAATAAAATTGACATTAAAATATCGTACCATGGGTATGAATTCCAACTCACTTGTTCAAAAATAACACATAATAAATAATTATTTATTATAAATAATTTATGGATATATAATCATATATATAATAACATATATTAATTACTTATAAATATTTTATACCATTTTTTTAATAGTTTTTTTTATTAAAAATCACTCTTCCTCGTGAAAATTACTTCATTTTTCATATATGTTTTAGTTTGGTAATTTTGGTCCTTGTGCATAGAGAATGGTTCAATCAAATAATAAATTTAAATCATGATATAATTATAATATAAATTAATCTTATACTTATTTTGTATCGTCAATAAATTTTAGAGATGGAAAAATGAATTACAACGTTCTAGGTATCAGTAGGTTGTACGTACACGTAATCTATCAGTGGAAGGATTGAAATAAACGTCTATAACAATTAACCTTTAAATAAAAATTTATATATAATATTATATATATATATATATATTAAATAATTATATCCTTTTTACCATCCATTACAATATATAATGAGATCATTCTCCCATCACATCAGGTTGGTGGTAGTCTACACATACACACGAGTGGCGTTATGATTTTAAAATGGATTGGATGGTAAAAATTTATATGTAAAATTATAATTAAATAAGAATAATTATTTCTTTAATATAATATATATTCTTTAAATATTTCATTATATCAATCTACGAGAGTTGTTTTTGGAAAACTAGTCACATCGGTTCATGAGGCTATAATCTGGCCTACATATGATTAGTGATTTCATTTCCCAATTTAAGGAAGATTAGATCGATATGTTATTTCCTTAACATAATTATAATATAATTATATGGATGATAATTATTTTTTAATATCCAAATTTCTTAACAATATTTGAAGGATGTAGAAGAATAAATAAAATAAAAACACTCGGTTATGAATGATACCTTCTCTTCGGACACCCACTTTAGGTTAATGAAAAATTCTTATTTGGGGGGTTTGATAACAAAAAAAGACTTATGTTAAATGTGTTGTTATGTAAGTAATGTTTTTGGTATGTAATTGGTGGATACAAATTAATAATAATGTGTGGAGAGGATAGTATATGAGATATCCTTTTATACGTTAATGAGACTCACAAAGAAATTTCCTTAAAAAATTAAAAATAATAAAGTAATTCATATGAAAAATACCTCAAAATGGAAATATATTTAATTAATTAATAGTAAATTTTTTAAATATGTCCATAGAATTTGGTTTAGTCATTTTTTTCAAACAAAATTTATATTTTCATTTAACACGTGGTAAACCTGTTTTAACATTAACTATGGTAATAAATTTTATTTATTTTTTTATCATTTATTTATTAAATTATATAAATTTATAATATTATTTTATAATAATTTTTCTTATTATAAATATATAATCTATTTCATAAATTGCATTAACCTAATTTGTTGAAATCAACATAAAATTAAACTCCCATACCCGAAAAGAAAGCAGGTTTAAAAAGAAACCATTTATATAAGTATAAAATGATTTCATGTAAAAATGCAAAAATAAAATAAATAATAATAAATAAATTTAATTAATTATTATATATTGAAATTAATTTTAAAGAAATCTATTTTAAATTTAAATTGAACTTTGAAAATTCACTAAATGAACTGACATTTTTAATAATAAACGTAATATTTCACTATTAATTTGAAAAATAATATTTACAAAAAATTACAAACAATTTATTTTATTGTAGATTTACATATTTATCTAAGAAAATAAATTATTTTTTTCAATTTTTTTATAAATGTGGAAAAAATTATATAAAATAAATTTGAGAATGTGATAAAATAACTTTTCTAAAAAATACAGTTTTAACTTGAAACAAGGATTTACCCATTAACATTCATAAAAAAATATAATATTAATGAAAAAAATTATTGAATATATAATTTATTAATACCATTAAAATAATCAACCAAGAATATTCCATTTAATTTTTTATGTTAAAAATAAATTATGTTAATAAAAATTGGTTTTTTTAGAAATATAAAATATATTTCGAAATGATATTTATATTAACTTATAATGAATTAAAAAAATATGTTTTTTAATAGATATATATACCATATATTATTTGTAATTTAGTTATTTCTTTTCATACCCACCAATATAATCTATAGGTTATAAAGGAATACTCTATTAAAATTTATAAAAAATCAATTTTCCATGAATCACAAGATATGGATGAAATTAAATTTATTTGAAAAAAAACCATTTCAAGTTATATTATTTCATTTCATGGTGGCTTAATTGTTAATCCTGATAGATTATCCTAAATAGTGAAATATGTATATTTAGGTGTACTTGAATATGGGCCCCAAATTTATGGGGCCATTGGGTGTTTTCAAGAGGACAAATATAATGAAATATTGGTGATAGATTCATTAAATATTGTTGTGTTATGAAAAACATATTCATTATATATTATCTTATAGTATATCACTCATATAATCATCATGTTCTCACTATTGATGATTTCAGGATCGGGGATGATGAAACATTAATTGAACAACTATTTCTTATAGTAGACCATTGGGATAAGATACTTCATGGAAATGCAATACCCCTAGAATTCATGGAGTTTTAGTAATTTGAATCCAATATAAGTTTTGTGGGTAAGAGATTTTCATGAGAGAGTAATATATTGAGATTTTAGATCTTTTATTTTTAGTGAAATACATCAAAAAATATCTACTATAAAATCAGATGGTTGTAAAAACATCAGATTTTGAGTTATATATTTATTTAACTTTTTTATAAAACGGTGTATTATGATGGATATGAACCATTAGAGGAGTTTCTAGAGGTAAAAAATTGGTATTCGGTAAGTTACACTCTTTTTATAATTTCATTCTTATTATAGATAAAATCAGTTACATTGTGGCCTATATGGGGTACCATGTGGCTATTGGTAGTGTAGTGGAGGCCTGCGAGGGACACACACACCCCTAGTGTCCCTTGAAAGAGTTTATAGTGGGGTTAAAAGGTACCAGATGACTGGGAATTTGTTATATGGTATGACACTACCCAAATTTTATTAAATCTAAAATAAATAATTCAATTTCAATAAAATTTTCATAAAAATATAAACGTTTTATGTTCTTATTCATTACAACCAAAAAATTTCCCATATCTCTATCCATTATTAATATTTCAAGAGGTATAACCCTTTTATTTTTTTAATGAATCATAATTTTCTAATCCCAGTGAATCTATTCATGTAATACATATGATCAAATTACTTTTAATTTTTTTATTTCTAACTTAATTTTCATTATTTATATTTACTAAAAAAGTTAATTGTTTTTTAGGTTTCATAATGTACTTAAAAAATGATGATTCATCTAATTAATAATCTTAATATGGTTCCTAGTAAGATATGTTAGGTGATATATGTACTTTCATACCTGTGCATATCATTTTTCAAGTGAAATTTGATGTGTGGTTTATGACATGATTCAATGAAAGTCCAGGGAAAAACTCAAAATTAAATCAATTTTTCCTTTGGAGTATAATGTGAAACATTAGGTCTATGGGTGACTAATTCATCATTATTCTTGATTACATTTTCATTGATAACCATAAGATTAATGGGATTTGTGTTTATTCATTATTGTTGGTCAAAATATGATTTTTACCTATTATATTATAACTATGTGGGACATCAAATGTTCCTTTATAAAATGCCAAGGGTAATGGATGGATGCTAGGGTTAAATCAGCATACCAAAATTTCACTTAATTTCATACTTTTAATTAATTATCCCCACATATGATTGAATGACTACCATAGTTAAAGTTTGTGGATACTTTAGATGTGTCATTATCCCTCTCTATTTTATGTAATATAGTAATTGATAAGACTGTCCCAAAATTTGTTTTTATAGGATTTCCATTTAATGTGATAATTTACTCCTTTTTTTGTTAATAATTTCTTTAAAGAGACATATTTTATCATCATAATTATTTCTAGTGATTACTATTTATATTTTATTTTTAAAATAATCATGGTCAAGAATCACCCTTTTTTATAAGGGTGGCATCACCAACATCAATCAAATGATTAAGAGATTTTTTTTATTGGGACCATTAGATCATTAATGACACTCAATGGACATATGAAAATGAATGTTCATTTTCTAATTAAAATGTCACTACATCAACTAGAATGATATCATTTAATTAAAGTAATTTAATTTAGAAAACTTTGATTATATAAGAAGAAATGAATTGTTTTTTGATGAAATCACTCACACAATGTATTTATATAACATTGTATTCATTGTTGATCACAAGGTTCAACATAATGATTATAAAAATGTCAATAATAATATTCCCTATCCAATCCATATACTTATATTAAATAAGGATTTTTATGGTCCTTTATTTTCTTCTTCTATAAAAATGTGTTTTCTTTTTCAATGTTCAATATTTAGAATCTCACTTTTATCTTTGTTTGAAATTTTTGTTTCATTTATTTGGTTCCAATTTTGATTTCATTCCACAGATTCTCATAGTATTTTGACAGAGACATTTTTAAGGGTTGAAAATAATTTTCTCTCTCCTTCACACACATTAAAACATATAGACTATATATAGTGACTGATTATTATGTTATTATTTAGTTTTGTTAATATTTAAATTCCATCATATTCGGTAGTAAGATTTCATATTCTCTAAATTAATTCAAATATCAATTAATAATTCATTATTTAATATCTATTAATATAGGAATTAAACATGTGATATTTCTAAACATCTTAATACTCTATTGTTTAATTTACTATAAAAAATCCTCTTGTAATATTTTTTTTTGTTATAAATCTTTTATATTATAATCAAAGTTGTATCTCCTTACATCATAGAAAAAAATTATCAAAATTATTCCCTTCTTTCCATCACTATTGCAATAATGGATAAATAATAATTATATTTAAACATTAAAAAATCTATATAAAATCATCATATTCTTTTTATCCATCCAAAATTTGTACATGTATAAAATATGAAAAATAAAAAACACTATGTTTTTGTAGTGATGGACATAAATGGAGATGATTTAAAATGTACCTTATGAGGATCACATACATTATTATAATTTAGGTTATACTATATGATAAAATATATTAGCATATATTCTATCATTCCTATTAATTTATAGTAAATTTAGTCTATAAACATATGCAGGTACTGTATATTTTCTTTCATGATTTCTATAAAGGTTCACTAAATGTTCCTTATGACCCTTCACTATAAAAACCCTGTGAACCCTACATATTCTCTATTTTTATTAAATTAAAATTATTCATAGATATCTTCTCACATGTTTTCTTAATTAAACATAATCTATATCCCATATTTTAGAACCATTGAGTATCACTATAGTCATCATGATATTTTGAACATCGAATACAATATAAAATCATCTTAAGAATTATTATATCATAATATTATCTTCTAAAACTAGAAGTCTGAAGATTACAAAAATTTCAACATTAATCATGAAAACCCATTATGGTAAAATTCTTTATAGAAGGATATTTATTCATATATTCAATCTGATGAAACACTATGGTAATGGTCATAACATGATGGAATAAATATCTAAATGCATTGGATACTAAATTTATTAGGCTAGGGGACGATGTAAAATAAGGTCATATCAACTATAGTTCACCCTTTTTATATTGTTCCCAATATCAAATTAATATGATGTATATATTTACCTTTTACGAGGGATAGAATCTTGTTTATTATTTACCACTGTCCAAAAAGCATTGATAAAATCCCTTAAAGATACCCCATTCAACAGGTCCTCTATACCACCCTACATGGTGTTTCTTATATAAAACATAAATATTCTCTTCATTTATATGTAAACCAATGTACATTATTGATACAAGAAATCCATACTACATTATCATTAAAATCAATTTTTTCATTGATATCTGGAATTTTGGGTAGTTATAACATGATGATTTTACACTTGTTTAACAGACTTCATTTTAATCGTTTTTTAAAATCTAGAGATTCAGTAATATAACAAAAAAACATCTCATTAAAAACATTAAGAATAATATCTTATATATTTTAATTTCAGGAGTATTTTTATATTTCTAAATGGAATTATTTGTATTTTTCAAATAAACAGAATCAAAATAATACATTAACATAATTTGACAAAAAGTTAATAATATGCTATAAAACCAGTGATGGTAACATAAGACTTTTCTATTTATACATTATAAAAATATATTGTATATTTATTATCATCAAAAAATATATACCTGTTGATTAATAATATAACTTTTTTCATGGTACATTCAATTTTAGTCTCTCTTGATCATGGGAAACTATTCATTGTGTTGATTACTCATAGATATTATTCTTGGATTATTTTTTGGATATTGTGATATTTTTTTGTTGATTTTCATAGGTAAAAGGCAAAAAATTCTCAAATATTCATTAATCTATTTTTGGATTAATGTACCATGGATATGGGATATAGTGAAGGGGTTTTTTTGTATGATCTAACATTATTTTTGATAAAAATTGATATTTTTTGTTCTCCCAATCCTTGTAGTGAAATTTTATGTAAAATGTTTTCGATGATTTATCTATATTAGATCTCCATACCAAATAATCCTAATATTACCATAATTATTGGATGATATACTAATTATATTTATATAAACTATTGTTTGGGATTATATTCCCAACTATCTTAATATTTATTATAGTATTGTACAGTATACCAACATACTTTTTTTCGCCCATAACAAGGTATATTAAATATAAAAACCAATAATAGTGAAATTTATTATTTCTTGAATTATATCCTAATTTCACATATGATACAATCAAAAATTAATGAGGGGTTTATTTTTTTGGTAGATAGATACAAAACATTATAACTTGTATAAAGGATTCCAAAAAAGTATATAATATTCATTATAATGAAAATTTTCATCCATAGATCATCTAAAACTGCACGAGATAACATAGGGACCTATATAATAAAGCAAGGATCAATAAAGAAAAGTAATAGACTAGTGAAATGATACAACGATGAATTAAATACATATTAATCAAGAGGAATATCAAAATAAAAAATTGGCAAGATTCATAATCCTGAACATCGATTTATAATATAAGATGATATCATCAAAGCTACATCAAAATGTCGCTATAACATAAAGCATGACAACATTACCATAAGTCAAGGATATCCATTAAGATAATATAACATCCAACGAACAATAAAAGGTATATAATGAGATAAAAACATTACCCAATGCATTGAATGGATATATAATTATATGCATATTAGACACATTCATATCATGTAGATGAATTTATGTGTCTCAAGGATCATAAAAAATTGTAATTCATTTCAGCAAATTTAATTCAACATTAAAGGAGTTTGAGATACATACATTGATTTACCCAGTTAATGATGTATAAGAACCACTAGTTGAAAACTATTCAGCGTAAATAGGGATGCCTCTTGACTGTACAAAAGTTTGGCATGGAATATATTTGGATATTTTCAGCAGCATAACATGTGTATATAAATATTTAGTAATATTTTAATGGGAGTGAAAGGATGTATCCAATAACATGTAAATCATAATGGTTGTAAAAATTATGTATTAAAACATTCTAAAAAAGAATAATACTAAATAAATAATAATAATATAATGAACATGAATACAAGAGAAGAGAGTATCTCTTACTTCGATATAGTAATAAATTATCTAAAGGTCATAAAAACATGGTATAATTGATATCTAAATATTTATAAATTAATTTGATATTAAAAGGTAATTTTATAAATATATTAATACATAATATATTTAAATTTAAAAAGATAAATACAAAGAAGTTTCTAGGAAGGAAAATAAAAGAGAGAGATCCTTTACCTTGAGTGGGAACTTCTAAAATCATAGGAGGAAATTATAAAGAGATTAAGTACACCTTTAGAGAGATATGTGGTGGTATATAGAGTGGAAATTTCTTTTCCATGGGTTTTCAGTGAATGATTTTGGGAGGTTGGGTGGTTATTTATAAATAAATATGTTATAATTATTTATTAATTTCAAATAATAGTTTTTGGAATCAATATAATGAAAATATAAAAACAAAAAAACATCCCTTAGTTTCTATGGAATGTAAAGTCCCATAAATTTCAAGGGAAATTTTTTTTCTTAATTTTTTTTGGAATTCTACGAGTAAACAGTTTCTCACTACACATGATTCTGAGGCCCGGTATGCTCTGAATTTTTTTTTCCAAATTTTAGCTTGGTTACATTCAGTGAATAAATGAGCGGGTTTTCTAAATTTTGATCTGGTGCTTGGAATTGAAATCTGATGGCACTGATGAAACCGCAATGCCAGTAATTGCTTAGGAAGACATTTTATGGAGTTGCGTTTTCTCGGGATGAGTTGTTAAAAATGTGAGGAATAAAAATATAGTAGTTTTAAAATTATATTTTTATTATGCCTCTACTGGTTTATAGGTTATGGGAAATGAAGTTGTGAGGAAGTGGGTTGGGGGCCACATGAGCCCCCACCTCCTTAAAACTCCTAACATCCCATTAAACACCCTCTCCCGCTTTAATATATGTCAACCCCTAAAGTTAATGAGGAACCTTCCCTCCCTCTCTTTAATTAAATGCCAACATGTTTAATTAATGAGGATCCTTCCTCCCTTTTTAATGTTCCACCATAGAGGATTAAGTGAGTGGTGCCCTATGTCATAAATCCCCCATTTATGACTTGAGTGCCAACAACGATCCCACCACTCCTATTTAAAGAAGGCTAGGGGGAGGAGTATTGGACGACGTCTTCAAGCGGTGGAACGCTAGCAACGAAGCACGGTGCCCAGCACTTTGAGAGTTTTCCTCTACCTCCAATGAAGAACGAAGAATGCTGACGCCACCCTCTGCTTCATCCTTCCCGATGTTGATGGAACGATGTCCTCTACCACAACACCATCTACCGTGACTCCATCTACTGTGACACCGACAAATGCCTTTCGTCGAGGAAGGGGTTTGGTTTTGTATTCGTGAATATTCTTTTTTCATCCAACGTTAAATTCCTTAGTCGCTTGATATCGAAATAACGGGAGGGGGCCCGACCGCATGAACATGGCCGACCCTCCTCCCCCTTTTTTGTTTTACTCATTGCGTCTTGAACGAAGGCAACGCGGTGCAATGGCACCACAAGGGAACGAGGAGGAACACGGTGAAGGATCGCAGCGCAGTTGCCCCGCGCCGGAGAACCAGGAAGAGGCCGCGGCCGGAGCGGGGCCGTGGCGGAGGGGCGCGGCGCTGTCGCACCGCACCGGTCGGACAAGTCTGTGAAGGTTCAGGGAGTGGTTCCCAGAACCGCCGGCCACAGACGCATGGAAGGCGGGACCCGCGGGGGTCTCGTGGCGGCACACCAGCCAGCTAACTCGGTCGGCCGTTTTGGAAATCCGGGGGTCGTAACCCCCAGCTAGAAAAGAGGTGGGCCACCCATGCGTGGGTCGTTTCACTGGGCAGGGCCGCTCGTTTCGGGTCGGGCCGTGCCCTAATGGGACAGACCTGGGTCGGGTCGACCCGGTTCAGGCCGACCCAGGGGGATTTGGGCTGGGTCGGTCTGGTCCCAAACCCCCCTAAAAATTGACAGAGTCATTCAAACATCTGTAACATCAGCTACGGACCTCCAATCGACACACCGTCAGTTGAGATGCAATACTCGGATCGAGACGGTCATTTTGGTATATTACACTCAACGTTTTGGAGAACATTGTGTATTGTCGGGTTGGTTCGAACATGAAACCAACTGGGTCCTCGGAGCGGAAATGCTTATAACTTGAGCTCCGGACATCCGATTGACATGCCATCCACATTCATGGTTTTCTCTTAGTGAGATAGTCCTTTTGGATTACTCCACTCGAGGTTTGGACATAGTTGGATTATGGTCGAGTTGGTTTTCACTTAAAAAACAACCGCGCCTCTATGACAGAAAAACCAATAACTCTCAGACTGGGCATCCAATTGATGCACCATCTGACGTGTTGTGTTCCTATTGTCGAGATAGAAATTTGGGATACATCATCTCCGGGCTACGTGTCAGTTGATTTATCAAAAACCCATGGCTCGTGGAGTGGACCCTCCAGGAATCGAGCATGCTGTGTACAGGAACCATAGAGCTGGCTGCGAATGTGACAACGATGATGATTGTACTGGAATCCTCTGTGGGTTCGACGAGGACGACTACCAGACTGGGATCCTCTGTGGGTTTGATGAGAATAGCTACCATACTGGGATCCTCTGTTGGTTCGATGAGGACGACTACCGGACTGGAATCCTCCGTGGGTTCGATGAGGAAAACTACCATTCTGGTATCCTCCGTGGGTTCGATGAGGCCAAAAATTGTTCTGGGATCCTCCGTGGGTTCGAAAATCATGCTAGGATCCTTCGTGGGTTCGATGATGATGACTACAATACTTGGATCCTCCGTGGGTTCGGCAGCAAAGACTACTAAACTTGGACCCTACGTGGGTTCGATAGAGGAGATGATTCAGAGGTTACATCTAATCATCTCCACCCCTCTTCTTGAGTAGTACACCTGTGTGAGCTGAGTCTTGACCTTCAATCATTATATTCTATGTGATTGACATGATATCCTGTGTGTATTGGTTTATGCTTTCCTGTGTGGATTCTGTTTTACATTCCTAAGTGGACTGGTTTGTACTTGAGCTCGTGAGTTGGAGCTAAACTAGATTTTATGACTTAGGTATCTGTATGGGAATATACCTAAGTAGTGTTAGATGATACTTTGTGATTGTATATTTCTTCATGGTTTAACGTTTGTGGATTCCAAGAGACCTTTGGGGGTCTCGGGGTCCCTACTGAGTATCATATACTCACCACTGCACGGGCTTCGCCTGTACTACGTTGTGTTGGTTGCAGACGACGGACATCACTGATCGTGGTTGAGGCTTGTAGAGCTAGAGGTACCCGGAGGTGGATATGATGACGAGATGGTTCCCAGAGGTGGACTATACAAAGAGACGGTACCCGGAGGTGGAATTGACGATGAGAAGGTACACTGAGGTGGACGTGACGACGAGACGGTACCCGGAGTTGGACTTAATGACGAGACGGTTCCCGAAGGTGACAGACATATGTGGAGAGGTGAGGCGGACATCTGTACCTACCCTTCATGTATGGACTCCGGAGGATGAACCTGGAGCATCTTAACACCTTCTTGTTGGTTTTCTTTTTCTTTTACTTTACTGTTGGTCTTGTATTTCTGGCCCCATTTGTACTTTGAGCACACTTGTTATACTGCTTACTTAGTGTTTTCTTCTTCTTTTACTCTGGTTGTGTGTCTGATTATGTTTCATAATGGAAAGTCCTTACCATTTATACGGCTTTAGGCCTTTGGTGCTAGTCTCCAGCCCCTAGCCTATGGAAGGTGGGCTTGGGGTAGTTACGACACGGGACCCGGGGGATGAGTCGTGACAAATTTGTATCAGAGTAGTTCAGTCCTTCCACAGAACTCAGGACTCTGGTCTTTCGTCTTTGTGAAGTAATAGAGTTAAGGGTATTGAGTGTGGTCATTGGTCCAGGGAGTCCAGTGTTCGTGCGGCGGCCTACGTATCCATACACCAGGACCCTGACTTCTGATTTCCGACTGGGTGCACGAAAACATTTATTGCATGTGTGTTTAAAAAGTTTTCATTGTGATTACATTGTGTCAGCTCATCAGGTATACTGTTTTGACCATGCCGCACCTGTTCCTTTTCATGATTTCCCCACGATGGTAGCCAGTTAGGGTTTCGAGTGTTGTACGAGATGGCATCCCACCGAGCGACGAGGCCTCGGTGTAGGGCCTCATTACAGCGGAGGCACCGACTGTACCTCTACCTGCTGATCCACCGATGCCACCAGCCCCAGCCGCCGAGAGTACGCATCGCCTTAGTTCACTATACGAGTTTCAGCATCAAGGACCTCCCAGGTTCCGCAGGGAGACGTACCCTCAGGTATCTGAGGATTGGCTGGAGGCTGTTGTTTGACTTTTCAGGTTAGTGGGGACACCAGCTAACCTCATGGTGGTTCCTGCAGCGAGTCTCCTGAACGAGGCAGCAGGAATATGGTAGAGCCTGAAGCTCCAGGTGCATGATGGGGAATCATTACTTTGGATGGACTTCGAGAGCCTCTTCCGCTTGGAGTTCGTTCTAGCTACCCTCTGTGCGGTGCACATTCAAGAGTTACTACAGCTGCGGCAGGGCAGCATGGCCATGCCCCAGTACTCGGTGAGTTTCTTCAAAGCCCGGACCATCGAAAAGGAACTGAGGCATGAGATCAGGGCTTCGATGATCTACCTCAACATTCCGAGGCAGGAAGGGGTGTTGGAGATATCCCTTCTAGTGGAGACTTTTCTCGCCGAGCAGTCACCAGTGGCGGGACCCTCCGCAGGACGACCCGTAGCAGATTCTTCTGCAGCTGGCAGGAGATAGACGACGCTGAGGGCCATGCGGGCCGGACTATCATATGTGAAATCTAAGGATGCAGATTCGGTTGTGCAGGGAACAAGAAGGATAGCTAGCCACATGAGGAGTAGGCAGTTCTACGCATGCGGTGGGCAGGGTCACATGGCTCGAGACTGCCTGACGTGTCCTGCAGATGAGTAGAAGACAGTAGAGGGACCTCCCAGGCAGAGGTTCGACCATGGAGGTCCGTAAGGAGCAGGCGGACAAGGCAGAGGAGGTGGCCGAGCAGTGCGTGGTGGGAGATGCTTAGAGTCCCTACCACCACCACCACCAGGAAGACCACCTCGACCACATGGAACAGGTTGATAGGGGAGATCTCATCTTCAGGAAGTTGAGGCTTATGACCATGGAGCTCCGGGAGCTGGTGGAAAAGACCAGGACTAGATCCAGTCATGGAGATTTTTGTTCATGTTGCTTCTAGCCTGGTTGATGTTGTGTTTATGGATGTTTTGTGTCTTTTTACCCTGAGCTGAAGTTATAAAAGACACTTGTTCTTGTGTCATTTTCTTCCCTATCCCTTTTATGTAGTTGATACTAAGAGGTTTCGGGGTAAAACTGTTGACGTGACCCTCACTTTCGAGATTCCTATTGGAGGAGTCCTAGTGACCACACACTGTTGTCGATTGTGTGACTCGGCCCTTGGAGGAAATTTTAATGGTTAGATATCTTGGTAGTAGTGTCGAGGCCTTACGACATCATCCATGGCTTAGATTAGTATCATTCATGTTAGGATTGACTGTATTAGGCAAAGAACGTGGTTTATCTAGGGGATGAGACCAGATTTATATTATCGACATAGAAGAAATCTTAGCATCTCTTGTAGGACCAGAGAAGGTTCAGGACCTCCAGGAGGCGGAGACCACTAGAGTTCAAGGATGGCGACCACATTTTCTTACGGGTCACACCTTGATGTGGATTATGGAGATTTTTCCGGGGCGGCAATTTATCTCCAACGCTTCATCGGACCCTTCTAGGTCCTCAGCAGTGTAGGCTAGGTGGTTTACCGATTGACCCATCCACCTTAGTTGCACCAGGATCACGACGACATCCACGTATCTCAGATGAGGAGATACGTTCATGACCCAACTCATATCTTTGATGATAGGGTGACTTTTGCGGAGGTCTAGGTGGAGACCGAGGATCAATAGGAGCAGGTCCTACGTGTACAATCGATTCCTTTAATGCGCCTCAGGTGGCAGCACGAGAACCTCCAAGAGAGCACTTGGGAGCGGGAGGCTCAGATGCGTGCTCATTACCCTCTTTTGTTTCCCTAGTTTGAGATGTATCTTTACGGGGACTTAATGACCTAAGGTGGGAGTAAGGTAAAGACCCGTAAATTACAAGGGAAATTTTTTTTCTTAATTTTCATTGGAATTCTACGAGTATGCAGTTTCTCACGGTGACTGATCATGAGTCCCGGTGTGCCCAAAATATTTTTTTCTGAAGTTTAGCTCGTGTACGTTCAGTGAATGAATGAGCGGGTTTTCTAACATTTGATCCGGTGCTCGGAATTGAAATCCGAGGGCACCGATGAAACATCAGTGCCTGTAATTTCTTTGGAAGACTTTTTCTAGAGTTGCGTTTTCTCGGGATGAGATGTTAAAAATGTGAGGAATAAAAATATAGTTGTTTTACTATTATATTTTTATTATGCATCTCGTGGTTTATGAGTTATGGGAAATAATGTTGTGAGTATGTGGGGTGGGGCCCACATGAGCCTCGACCTCCTTAAAATTCCTAAAAACCCATTAAACACCCTCTCCCTCTTTAATACATGCCAACCCCTCAATATAATGAGGATCCTTCCCACCCTCTCTTTAATTGAATGCTAACGTGTTTAATTAATGAGGATCCTTCCCCCCTTTTTAATGTTCCACCGCAGTGGATTAAGTGAGTGGGTCCCTATGTCATAAATCCCCCATTTATTTCGTTCCTGCCAACAATGAACCCACCACTCCTATATAAAGGAGGCCAGGGGGAGGAGTTCTGGACGGCTTCTTCAAGCGGCGGAACTCTACCAGCGAAGCACGGCTCCCAACACATGGAGAGTTTTCCTCTTCCTCCAATGAAGAACGAAGAACGCTGATGCCACCCTCAGATTCATCCATCCCGGAATTGACAGAACGACGACGTCTACCGCGACGCCGTCTACCCTGACGCCGTCTACCGTGACATCGACGAACACCTTCTTCGAGGGAGGGGTTTGGTTTTGTGTTCATGAATATTCTTTTGCCATCCAACGTTAAATTCATTAGCCGCTTGATATCGAATTAACTCGAGGGGGCCGGACCGCACGGACATGGACGAAACTCCTGCCCCTTTGTTGTTGTACTCGTTGCAGCTTGAACAAAGGCGGTGCGGTGCAACGTCACCGCGCTGGAATGAGGAGGAATGCGGCGAAGGAGCGCGGCACCGTCACGCCACGCCGTTGAGGACGAAAGAAACCGCGGCTGGAGACGGTCCGTGAAGAAGGGGCACGGTGCCATCGCGCCGCACCGGTTGGACAAGGCTACGGCTTAAGGCCGCAGCGGTGCAGGGAGCGGTGGCTGGAACCACTGGCCATCGTCGCATAGAAGGGGGGACCCGCGGGGGTCCCGCGGCGGCACACATGCCAACCAACTTGGCCGACCGTTTTTGAAATCCGGGGTTCGTCACCCCCAGCTTCCAAAGAGGCGGGCCCCCCATACGGGGGTCATTTCTCAATCAAGGGGGGCAGCGCCACCCCCCCCCCCCCCCCCCCGCACCTTTCGGCGTCCGCTCGGCCAGCGCCGAGCCGCCCCGCCTAGGCCGGACCGGACGCACCGAGTCGGGCCACCCGCGTCGGGCCGGGCCGCACCATAATTGGTCGGACTGGGGCCAGGTTGGGTCAACCCGGTTGGGGCCAACCCAGGGGGTTTTGGGCAAGTTCGGTCCGGGCCCAAACCCCCCTCAAAATGGACAGAGTCGTTCAAACGTCTGTAACATGGGCTATGGAACTATGATCGACACACCGTCAGTTGTGATGCGATCCTCAGATCGTGTCGGTCGTTTCGATATATTACACACTAGGTTTCAGAGAACATTGGGTACAATTGGGTTGGTTAGAACATGAAACCAACCGGGCCCCTTGAGCAGAAACGCTTATAACATGAGCTCCAGATTTCCGATTGACGTGCCGTCGACTTTGTTGGTTTCCTCTTTGTGAGATGGACCTTTTGTCTTACTCCAATCAAGGTTTGGATGCAGTTGAAGTATGTTGGGTTTTTTTTACTTAAAAACCAACCGGGAACCTCGGACGTAAAAGCCAATAAATCTCAGACCGGGCGTCTGATTAACGCGCCGTCTGAGGTGTTGTGTTCCTATTGTCGAGACAAAACATTGGGATACATCAACTATAGACTATGTGTCAGTTGTTGTATCGACCCCCCATGGCTCGTGGAGTGGACCCTCCTGGAATCGAGCATGTTGTGTCCGGGAACCCTAGAGTTGACTGCGACTATGACGACGACGATGATTGTACTGGAATCCTCCGTGGGTTCAACGAGGACGACTACTGTACTGGGATCCTCCGTGGTTTCGACGAGGATGACTACCATACTAGGATCCTCTGCGGGTTCGATGAGGACGACTACCAGTCTTGGATCCTCCATGGGTTCGATGAGGACGACTACTATACTGGGGTCCTCCGTGGGTTCGACGAGGACGACTATTGTGTTGGGATCCTATGTGGGTTCGAGAACCGTGTAGGGATCCTCCGTGGGTTCGAAAACGATGGCTACTATACTTGGATCCTCTGTGGGTTTAGCAGCGATGACTGCTAAACTTGGACCCTGTGTGGGTTTGGCAGAGGAGATGAATCAGAGGCTACATATAATCATCTCCACCCCTCTTCGTGAGTAGTATACCCGTGTGAGCTGAGTTTTGACCTTCAATCATTATCTTCAATATGATTGACTTAATATCCTGTGTGTATTGGTTTATTCTTTCCTAAGTGGATTAAGTTTTACATTCCTAAGTGGACTGGATTGTACTTGAGCTCGTGAGTTGAAGCTGGACTAGATTTGATGACTTAGATATATGTAAGGGAATATACCTAAGTAGTGTTAGATGGTAATTCATGATAGTATCTTTATTCGTGGTTTTTCTTTAGTGGATTCAGAGAGACCTTCAAGGGTCTCAGGGTCCCTACAGAGTATCTTATACTCACCCCTGCACGGGCTTCGCCCGCACTACGTTGTGTTGGTTGTAGACGACTGAAATCAATGATCGTGGTTGAGGATTGTAGATATAGAAGGTACCTGGAGGTGGACGTGATGACGAGACGATACCCGGAGGTGGACATTACGATGAGACGGTACCGGGAGGTGGACCTGATGACGAGAAGGTACCCGGAGGTGGACCTGATGACAAGACGGTACCCGGAGGTGGACTTCATGATGACACGGGACCTAGAGGTGACAGACGGATGTGGAGAGCTGAGGTGGCCATATGTACCTACCCTTCAGGTAGGGACTCCTTACGACGAACCAGGAGCAGCTTGACACCTTCCTTCTGTTTGTATTTTTCTTGTACTTTACTGTTGGGCTTGTATTTCCGACCCCCTTTTTACTTTCAGAACACTAGTTATACTGCTTACTTAGTTTTTTCTTCCGCTTGTACTCTGGTTGTGTGTGTGATTACATTTCATAAAGGCAATGCCTTCCTATTTATAGGGATTTACGCATTTTGTGCATGTCGCCAGCCCCTTGCCTATGGAAGGCGGGCTTTGGGTAGTTATGACACTGGCCCCGATGGACGGGTCATGACATGGAATATGCGTGGAATTAAATATTTTAATAGGATAATAATGGAACTCTTTAAAGTAATACCATTTGTGATTTGGATCTAAGAAATATTTTTAAATAATTGATTTTCAACCCAAAAAACAGAATATATGTTTTGTGGGATTCATTAAGGGATTACTGAATTAATGAAATAATTTCCGAAGTACATTATTTTAAATTTGAAATGTATTTTTGTGCATGGATTGAATATATAATATTTACTATGATACTTTGGGACTACTCTCTTATCATAATATATAAATATTATTTTTATTATATTAAATTTTTTACCTTAAAATTTGATTATTTCTGAAAAATAGGAAAAAGCCAGCATTGGATAATCATGAGATGCATATTTCAACGTTAGTATTTATTTTCTCAAAATAATTCTATAAATGTGAAAATTTAGTCTTCTAAATAAAAATCATTATTTATTTTAAAATACTTGTTTTTACAAATATAATAATATTTTGACCTATATAGTGATTATATTGGACGTCATCAATTTATATTATCATTTATATATAATTAATTTTTTTAAAGAACATTATTATATTAAATATAATTTTATAACAAAATTATTGAATTTGTCATAATTTATTTTCTAAATAAAATAATTGATTTTACAAAAATACAATCTCTCTTTCTTCATATAATTATATGATTTTAATTAACCCATATATAATTGTATATATTACGAAATAATAAAAAATTTATATACATAATTATTATTCATTTACAAAGAAAACATAAAACCCCATACTACTATAATCTAGATAAGAAACCCTTATTAAACGGGCAAACACCGTAATAGTAATGTTTTCAATGGTGGGGCTTCAGGGGTTGTATGGGGAACATTGTTTGGCCTATGATTTCAATAATTTTGAAATTATCCTATAATTTTTTCATTCATGCATTGGTTATTGAATTATATTTTTATCATAGATAAGGAAAAATCCTAAATATTCAACCATCCTCATAAGAATTGATTAGTGGGTTTTAAAGGGTATGATCTTAATGGCCACAACCATCGCTCCTTATGTATTTATAAAATAGACATTATCATAACCCTTAATATTTAATAAAATTGATAATAAACATACTATTGATATATTATAATCTATAAATATGCATAATAGTATTTTTAATATGCTCAGATATATTTTATAATTTCTCCAAGATAACTAATGTAAATAATTTCAATTATATAACAATATTACATACTAAGGAATCTACTCATTCAAAAAGTGGATTTCATTTATAAAATTTTATATCATTACATAATTCCCCATACAAAAAATTTACCATTTAAATTTCATTTCATAGATTAAGATAGATGAGGGTTTTTTAATTTCATCTCCACCACTAGTTCCAATGTGGATTCCTAAAACATGTGTTTCCATACGAGTTCCTTTAAAAAGTAAATTTTCTCATTTCATATAATTTTCATTCTATGATCTAAGATATTTTGTCTTGTTCTAAATTTGAATTATCATTCTCTAATGATGAAACCTTAAAATTACGCATATGTTAGTTGTGTGGTTTGTACTTTCTTAGTATGTATACAACGAACATCTCATGTGCTGGATATATGTTACATGGGATTGGTAGTCAAGAGGCAACAACTCTTATGAGATCAAGGATATCAATGGAATTAATGAACTATTTAATAATATTTCCCTTCATCACAAACATCATTAATTTATATCTAAGAGATATTTCTAGGAACACATTATTATTTACATCAGATTATATGTCTCTTCATTGATTATCTGCATCTCTTTTATATTAATTTTAATAAAATTCCATATGATGTTAAATAGGTTTATAAATAAAATAAATATTATTGATAGAAATAAGTTCCCATAAGTTCCCCATATCAAACACAATTCCAACATGTTGATGTTCAAAAACTCATCCCGTATACAGCCAAATAAATTGAATTTTGAATTATATAATGGAAAATTTTGTTTTATGAGAACTCCAGTAGGGGATAAAGTTGATATACATGTCCTTGGAAATCCATTTAACATGATTTAATCATATCCTCTAGGTTAATAATGTTTTTATAATAATTTCCACCCATCATTTTTTTTATGAATAACTAATCCTGAGTTATATATTCATTTATTACTGATGATTTCTCTTGAACATTGAGGAAAATTTCAGATCACATCCAAATACAAGGTAGAGTGCTACTCCATGATTTCATGCAAAATTTTTTAAATATTACATAACTTTTCAGTCAACAGTCATATGTTCCTTAATTGAAACAAAATATAATATAATTATAAAGTGATCATCTACCACTCAGAAAACATTATTTAAAATATATATCCTTGGGAGTGAAATTATGAAATCAATTATCATTTTTTCATATATAAATATTATTATGGTAAAAGGTTGTATCATTCCATTAGACTTATATCATTCGACCTTGATTTATTGGAATACAAATAACAAGGATAAAAATTACATAATATGAAACTTCGTGAAATCCCATTATATTTATTATTCAGATATGTATACATCTTAGTTATTCTTTCATGAAAAAATAATTGTTAGATATGGTCATCATACAGATGATCCATCATCCATTATTGTTTTTTAGACTTATATTTGTGTTCCGATATTTATAACTCCATCATCAACAATGGTAAACTCAAAATATAAACTAACCTTTTCAATAGAACCACACAATCTTTCTAGGACACCTTGACCATTATAAGAATTGATATTTTTGTAGTTATTTGAACGTGAAAAAATAAAAAACATTTATTATTCCCAAGTCCAACCTACACATTTCCTAGAAGATTGGATCTATTTAAATCTATATTATTGATTGAATTGTATGGTAATTTATTCTTAGATAATATTCCAACGCGTTCGCCTTCCCAAAATCATAATAGATTGAGTAATAATAATACCTGATATTTAATAACATCCATTGTTTAAACATATATTAGTTGGTTTTTTGAAAATATATAATTTTGGATTTTATGATCCATAGATATGTTACACATATCCACATATAGACAATGTCCCCATGTTTTGAATGTAAATATAATCAAAACCTATTTTAGAATACATGTTGGGTATTTTTTTGTGGTTCATTAGATTGTTAGAGGAATATTATATCAAATTATTATCTTAAAAAAGTACACAATGAAATTTATTTTTGAATTAATCACTGTGGAACAAAAATATTTTCCCAGTGGTGGGTTATTAGATAATAGGTGCAGTAATTAATTAATTTATTAACTTTATAAAGATCTTTTTTCATTCATAATTCCAGAATAACTCTCTTCAAATAGAAGTTAGTTTGATTAGTGGGATTGAAAAAATTTAAGAACATTCCCTCAAATCCATGATCGTACCCAGCGAATCCATGGAAACCATGAATATTTATTACAGTTTCTGGTATGTGACATTCATTAATTACCACTATTTCAAAAGGATCTATAGATATCCCTTTGTGGGTGATATTATTTCCATGGAATGTCATAGTATCCATCAAATACTCTCACATACATTACTTGTTATATAAAATTTTCTCTTACGAGGTCAGTAGTACAATGTTTAATTCTTTTCATGTTCTTTATTGATTATAGGGTAGATAAGTTTATCTTATATAAAGGATATGAATAATATCTTAAGGTAATACATGAATAAAATAGTCACTATTTCCATGAATATATATGAGGAATTAGTGAGTAAAAATGGAATCACTTGTAATTTTTAGTGGTCATAAATTATATCAAAACAACACTCAGATATTTCACCCTTATTCAACATTACATGATAAAATCATAAAAAAATTGTTGATCTTAGAAATGTATTTTTCTTGACATATATGATAATGAAATCAACAAATCCATGAATGTAGATAATTCTTCTTTATCATGATCTTATATATCACATGATTATCAATTTAGAGGCATGTTAACAAATCCTTGTACTTGAAGAAAATGACTGGTAAACCAGAGAGTGATGTATTCAGAGGTATAAACCATTTATCCAAAATATAATTTAGTTATTCATTGCTATAATCAAGTTCAATAGTAACCAATCTATAAAAAATCTTGAATACTAGAAAAGTTCTATTTATTAGTTTTGTTGAGATCACAACCTAACGATTTGGAGGAATGTAGAGAAATTATTCAAGAAACACATTAGCATTTTACTTTTCAATGGGAATATTTTCAATGAAAATATTTTCCATAGACATAATCATATTAACAAGATATTCTAACTCGAAATCCAATAGTATCTACTCTTGGGTCAATGATACTAAATGATATTAGTTCCCCTACTTTCACACATATAAAATCAGTATGAAATTCATAATGTATATGTTAATTTCTTCTCTCAAAAATATATGTTGCCTCTATTTATGGAATGCCAATTCAATCCTAGAATAAAATTGATTTCCAATAAAATTTGTATGACATATTTTTCTAGGAACATCAACGCAAAAATATTGACTGCTGGAGGTTATATATTTGGTAACTAAATATTTCCCCATTTTTTTCTCCCCATATAGCTACACATTGATGTTTTGTCATGATGTAGGAATTTTTCTTCAATGATTGTGTGATATAAATTAATGAATAAAACCATATTCATATGTGACATTTTATGATCAGGAATGGATGATAATCTCTGCCTTCACAGTTTTCTTCTTTTTATAATTATTTAATTAATCCAAAATAGATATATAGAAGGGAATTTTCAATCTATAGGGAATATAAATGGAAAATAAAAATATTGAATAGATAAACAATAAATGATGTAAAATCCATATTATTTAAATTTTTTTGTTTCAATATAATTTATCAATGTTTTATTTACAAGAATAAGAATTATTTTTTCAATTTTGGTTCTCTTAATACTTGATTTTAGATAACTTAGAATCTTAAAAAATAAATATCTAATGGCAGTTTTAGACATTGTATGTAGGAATACCTTCTTTTTCATGCACTATATGGTGATCAAGTCAATTCTCCATGCATCCTTTTCAGGGTAATTATCCATAGGTATAACTATTCTTGAACCATATCAACTTTTAGTTTCCATTATGATATTTTTAGCATTAAAACCAACTACTCTATAATTTACCATAATATTGCGATATCCTCACATGTATATTATTATCCTTAACACATTGAATAATGTTTTGAAATCATAATCCCCAAAAATAACTAGACTCTCCTCTGATACCAACCATGAAAACCCATGTATTTTTTTTTGATTTATTTCATGATTTTATATTTATAGTAACCCATTATAAAATCATAAAATATTATAATTCATACAGTCTTTTTGTGAATATATGCATAACAATATAAAATGAAAAAAAGATAAAACATCATTATCTAAAACTGCTTAACATGTTTCTAAAGTCACGTATCTATTCTAAAACAGTATGAGATATCTACGGGATGTACATTAAAAAATTCACAAGCTATAAAGGATAGTTAGAAAATAAGAATTCCATGATCAAATTTGTAAATGTTAGTAAAGAGGTATATAATGTTATCATAAATTTTTTGAGAATCATAAACGAGAAACCTGAATAAAAATATAAGTTAATAACATCAAGGAAACTTAGGAATATAGAAACATCATAAAAAATCAACAATAATAATAATTCAAGTATAAACACAAATAATTAATAACATTTTGTGCTTAAAATAACCTCCTATGAATCATACATGTAATCTCAAGAGCTAAAATCATTACCGAATGTATTGGGGGGATGTATAATTCTATTCCCATCTATCACATTCATATCATGCACATGAATTTTTGAGCAACATATATCACACTATATGAGAAAATATTTCATAAATATTAATCTAATTATAATGATGTGTCAATTATAAATATTTAATTACCATTAATTACTTATATGTACCTCTTGTTTAATTACATTCAGTGGAGACTGGGATGTGTATTCCTATATAAAGGTTTTCATGGAAAAATGTTTGCTAGTATCAATAACATAACAGGTGTAGAGACATTATTCAACCAAGAGTATAGTGGTATTGAAATTTATCCTCTCATTAAATGGGAATCATAAGGTTTTTGAAATGGATTTGAGAAAAACATATTTGCATATGACCAATTAAAAATCTAAAAATCACAATACATTGAATTTTAACGGATAAAGAGGAAGAGGATTGGATCCTATAGTTCTGCAAAGTAATATTTTAGGTAAAGGTTATAATGAGAGTGGATAAATGATCTACAATTATTATAAAATATATTTGATAATAATGGGATATCTATAAATATAATAAGACATAATAAATTTTGATTCAAAATGCAAAATAAAAAAAAGGTGATTGAATGGAAAGAAGATAGATTAATCCCTTACCTTGAGAAGTAACCACTAAAATAATTGGAGGAGATTCATAACAGGGAGTGAAGAAATATAATGGTAATTCGGGAGGTAGAAGGAGAGGAAATTCATGTACAATATTTTTACATAATACGAGAGTCATTTTTATAGTTATATATGTAACATCCCAAGTGATTAAAGAATAAGACATTTTCATATTTATTAATATTTGTGAATTTAATATTAGTTTTACATTAAAGGGGATGCTATGTTCAATGAAAAACCTGATCCAGAACAACCTGTTTCTTTTAGATATTACATTGCACACAATGTTGGGTCATACTGAAAAATAATAATATAATATTATTTTAAATGGTAGTTAAAGCTTAGTCGTTATAATAGTGGGAATTAACAAAACTAACTAAAATATTATTATATATGTTTTTTATATGTTTTTACATTTATCCGATAAACATTAGAGGCTTAAAATAAGAATGATTGCGATTATAATCATAAATACTCTAATATTCTTTAAAGGGCCGTTTTACTGCCTTTTGATGGGAAACCATTTTTAAATCATGTTTTTGTCAATTTTTCTTATACTAGTTGAAAAAATTATATTATTATTTATAATTGGGAAACCAAAATTTAATTTTGATGAAATTTTGGTATTTTTCTGATAATGTCCATTTTTTAATGAATAGTGAAAAATACTGAATTTTAATTCAAAACTGGTTTTGCATCTACTTTATTTATATGGTTTAATTATAATCATAAATATATTTAAAGAGTAATTAGATTATATTTCTACAATTTAATCCAATTTTTTCCATATTAAGTAATTTTTATTTAAAATTGGACATAAATAAATGTAAATATTTTGATCGTTATTATTTCTTAAAAACATGTTTTTTTGTTTTGACAATAGAAATTAATTTTAAATTAATTTCTACAACTTAGGTGTTTGGAATTTTGAAAAATTGATTCCATATTTATAATCTGGAGGTCAAAATTCTTTAAATATGTAACTTTTATTTTTCAACATTATGAATATTTACATCAGAAAATATTTTATTTACCATGGTCAAAGGGTATATCTTGTAAATAAGGGTAAATAATAATATTATAATAAAATTAAAATACCCAAAAATGTGTCCTAATACTATGTTCTGAATCATTTACAATCATGGGAATCCTTGGGTCTATTTTTTCCCCCGATGGATCCATGTAATAGTGATAATGAAACAATATATTAATTAATTTAATTTAATGTCAAAAATAACATAAAAATATATCTTTTAGTAAATAAATTTTTACATGGGGTTATATATGTTATCTATTTGTCTATAAGTATTTATTATAAATATATGAAAATTTCCTACATCATGGTATTCTATTAATATTTTTTACACATAAAATAATTAAAATAATTAATAACATAATAACGATGCAATGTTTACATCATTATTGAATGATTTAAATAAATAATATTATAAAAATTAAAACAACATCGAAAACCTAATCAATTTTTATTAGAATATTTTATTTTGAATAGGAGTCATCTTATCTTAACATTTAATAATTTTTGGACCTTTAGAAACTGAATATCATTATATAATTAAATATTATTTTCAAATATTCCTAAATAGCTCATCCTCCCTCTTATACAGAACCATCACCTATAACCCATTACTCACACCATCAAGAAACGTGTCTAGTCAAAAATCTACATAGTTAAGCTCCCTACATCCCTCTATTACTCCTAGATGACTTACCTTAGGCATAAGGCACTTCGAGAAATCATTTTGGTTCAAACTAAAGAGAGATACCCGATTTAAAGGTAACGTCTTCTCTTAAGTTCTTTTTGTTTATTTTTCTTCTCAAACCACCTAAAATCATTTTATTCCATTATTTTATTAAAAATCCAGCATCCAAAAAAACTCGGTTGTTTATATGATAAGATTTTGAACTATACTTACACAGACCTCCGTCTAATGGATAAATAAAAAATTGTTTCTGTGGATGGAGAACTACTTACTTTTTTGATCAACTTGAACCGTTCATTCACTAATTTATACATAGGATTCATTTTTATGATGTATACCCCCTGTTGAATTTTACTTTTTTTAAATGGTAATCTTTTTTCTATTAATTTTTTTACTAAACTACATGAATAATGTTTCTTTTTAAAGTAGAAAATTTCCTTTCACCCACGTGAGTATTATTTGATCTTTGGATTCCTTAACAAGAAGTAATATTTTTGAAAAGAAAAAAAAATACCTTATACTATATTACATATTTTGGTATTGAAAATTGTTTTGAGAATGGATTTATTATTTCGGTATCTTTGAATTATATATTGTGATATCAATGTGGGAATGTTATATTTCCTTTATGCTTATGTTATGTGTTATTATTATGTTATGGTTCATGTGCATTGTTTACGTATATGGGTAGTTCCCTGATAAACATAGAGTATGTGATCTCGAGATAGCTCTTCAATTCATAGGGTGACGTGATAGATGTAAACGTGAATGTTTCACTTAAGAGATATAGGGAATATATTGTAATGATAATTCCAAATATTACTCCCTACGTAGCTATGAAAGCTACAACATAACTATGTTATGGATTCCCCATGTTACCATTATGATTTATGTTTTCTATGCATTATTCATAAATCATATGAAGTCATGTAGTAGGTAAAAATGTTTTTGTTTTGATGGATTAATGTTTTCTTTATTAATTTTATAACCCTTAGTGAGATTTTTAAGCTAATCCCAAGTATTGATTTTTTTTCACATGACATAAAGATGAATTGGGTCATAGATGGGATCAATGAAAAATCATGTTGTCTAAAACATAGAACAAGACATGAGTCTTTTTTTCAAGATTTTTAATTTAATCAAAAAATGGAAACTAAGTAGAAGTGTTTAGTTTTTAATTTTTGACATGTATTGTAATAGTCATATCCAAATTTTATAAAACTCTAAAACTAAAAATATCCTCAATGTGAATTATTCATTTAATTTAAGATTATGTAATGTTTTAAGGACGTGGCCTTATAGTTGGTATCAAAAGTGGGTTTATACAACATTATATGTTTGGATATTCTTAAATTAATATCTATAAATAATTTTTAATTTATGGTAAAATTGAAATGATAGAGAATTTATAGATTACCATGTTGCTATGCTAAAGATATTTTTCTGTTCAAAATTGTTTTCTCTAGAGGATACATGGCAGTTATAATGGGATGAAATCCGGAGGAAGACATCCTTTCAAATTAGAAATGGGATACATTTAGAATCAGAATTGAATAGTTTGTTGTAGTGATGGAATAAAAGAATTATGTTATAAATGGTGTCGTTATCCAGGCAAGAGATCAGCCAGATTAACCAAAGTGGAACATATCAATAGTAGAAAATTTCATGAGGCTACAACATCCATCATTTATAGGATCATATGACCTCGTTCTAGGTGAAGGGTTGATTAAATAAATGGAAATGATTTTTGATGTCATGGGGTGTTGAAAAAATAAAAAGGCTAGTCTTTCGGTTTACCATTTTGAAGGTGATGTTGATTAGTGGTGGCTGATGGAGAAACATATCTGGGATAATGAGGATATTTATGCACTTGATTGTGATGAATTCAATGTATTTTTCTTGATAAATATTTAACTATGATGTTTCGTCATAGGATTGATAAGCAATTCCTGAAATTGAGGTAATAGGATGACTGAGTGGCTACTTATGATGAAACATTCACTCGACTAGAAAGTTATGCTCAAAATTTCATATGAGATCTTGATGGTAAAATCAATTGTTTTTACTCCGGACTAAATCCAAATTATCAAAGATCATTAGCTTCTTGTGAGTTCAAAGGTTATGAAAAAATTATTTGATGTTCGGAGAAGGTGGAAATGGATTTTGCCGATGATCAAGTGTTATTTGACAAACAATAGAAAAATAGGTTGAGGTGGCAGAAGAAAGGGAATAACTCTTAAAACATTTCTGACGGTATGAAACATAACATTATAGTTTGTGAAAATTGTGGTTAAATTCATGTTGGGGAATGCATTTTCAATTATATTATGTTTTAATGATGCGGTAAAATGGGACATAAGGCTCATAATTGCACTGAAAAAGATCAGGTAAATGGAAAGACAATATCTAATTTTCATTCAACAAAATGATTTAGGCATATTGAAATCGGTCATTATGAAAACTAGTGTCCAATGATGAACTAAACTGAGGGGAATCAGCCAATCTACAAGTAGAAATGGGTGATAAAATCCATTTCTACTACTACTGTAGATGTTGGGCCATCAAATGAATAAGTAACAGGTCCACTATTTTTTATTTTCAGATTATGCCAAAGTGTTTTTTGATTCTGGGTCTACACAATATCTCATTTCTTTGAATTTATCATTTAAATTGGGAATTACATCTCATGATATGAATCAAAAACATATGGTAAAAAACAGGGGTAAATGTTGAGATAAAAAAGAAATAATAAGAACCTTTATGTCCTTGTGTGCATAAAGATTCTACCTGCAAAGCTTTTTTCTTTTCCTCTAGTATAGTTTGATGTTATTTTGGGTATGGATTGTCTTTGTTTTTATCATTCTATGATTGACTACCAAGCTAAAATGTTTTATTTCAGAAGGATTTTCAGTTTTTGTAAAATAATGATCCCTTTGTTTTGATAACATATCTGGAAGCTGATAAACTAGTTAAAGACGGAAATAAATGTTCCCTACCAAATATTGTTGCAAATAAGGGAACTGTTCAGATTAATGATGTACCAGTGGTATTTGTGTACCTTGATGTTTTTCTTATTGATTTTCTGTGAATAATAACTAATCGAGAAGTAGAATTTACTATTTACATAGTTCTCAATGCTAATCAAATTTCAAAACCCTCTTATCAAATGGATGAAATTGATCTTTTAGAGTTAAAGAAGAAATTTCAGGAGTTATTATATAATGGTTTCCTTCATCCTAGAACATCTCCATTGGGTGCACCTATCTTTTTTGTAAAAAGTAAAGATATTTCAATAAGACATTGCATTGATTATAAAGCATTTAATAACATCACTATTAAGAAAAAGTATCATTTACCTCATATCGATGATTTGGATGATCATCTTTAGAGGGCACAATATTTTTTAAATATTGACTTCAGGTTGGGGTATCATTATTTGAATGTAAAAGAATTAGACATTCTGAACACCGTGTTTCGTTCTAGATATGGCCATTATGAATTTTTAGTTATTCATTTTCAGTTAACAAATGCACATGCTCTATTCATGGATCTTATGACTAAAATTATCCATGAGTTCTTGGATACGTTTCTGGTTGTTTTCATTGATGATATTTTTGTTTATCATAAAATAATATAGGAGCATAAAAGTCATTTATTTGTTTTCCTAAAGACCCTAAAAAACTATATGGGAAATTCTGAAAGTGTGAGTTTTATTTAAAAAAAATTCATTCCACGGTCACATTGTTTTAAAAATAGAATAACTATTTATCCTGATAAAACAAAAGTTGTGGATGAATGGACAAAACCTACAAATATCACATAGATCCATATATTCCTTGGTTTGGAAGGTTATTACTGGAGGTATGATGAAAATTTTTCATGGTTATCTTACCCACTGGCTATGTTTACTCAAAAAGTTTTAAGTTCATTTGGACAAAAGAATGTGATGTTTTTTTAGGAATTTAAAATAATATTTGTGAATTATTTAGTTTCGGCATTGCCTTCTAGAAATGGTGGGTTTCTTAACTACAATTATTCTTAATTTAAAGGACTTGGTTGTGCCCTTATGTAGAAAAATCAGGTAATTTATTATGGTTCACATCAGTTGAGACCTCATGAGTTAAATTACCCTACACATGATATCGAATTAGCTGCTATTGTTTTTTTTAAAAACTAGGAGGCATCATCTATATGGAGAAAAATTAGAAATATATATTGACCACAAAAGTTTAATGTATATAATCACTCAGAATTAATTAAACATGAGACAAACAAGATTGAAGGAATTAATCAAGGATTATGAATGCACAATTCATTACCATCCATGAAAGTAAAATAAATCGGTTGATGATTTGAGTTGAAAATATAATGCTACATTAACCTTGCTACATTTGGAACAAAAACCGTTGATTAATGATTTGATTAAAACTATCATAGAGGTTGTTGGAGCAGAAAACTCCTCTTTTTTGCTTCAGATGTATGTGAAATCATCTCTATCATACAGAATTAAGAAAGCATAGATAAAAGATAGTGAGTTTCATAAAAAGGTATAGTTCGTTCAGAATGGTATGTTTCTTAATTATGACGTTGATAATGATTGTGTTTTGTGGTTTGGGAAGAGATTATGTCTTCCTTGTGATTCACAGTTGATGAAAAAAAATTTATTTGAAGCTCATAGTTGTCCACATTCACTTCATTCAGTCAGTACTAAGATGTACATAGATCATTGGGAGTATTACTGGTGGGATTTAATGAATAGAGACATTGTTAATTTTACTGTGATATTTTTGACTTGTTAGTAGGTTAAATTTGAGTGGTAGTTACCAAAAGGGATGCTTCAGCCTTTACCTATGCCAGAGTGGAAATGAGAAAATATATCCATGTACATCGTTGTGGGACTACTAAATACAACTCGAGGTAATAATTCATTATGAGTTATTACTGATTGATTGACTAAGTCTTCTCATTTTCTACCTATCCTATATACATTTTATCTAGATCAACTTTCTCGGTTGTATGTTAAAAAGATTGTTAGGTTGCATAGTGTTCCCCTCTCCATTGTATCTAAATGTGATCCCATGTTTACTTCTATCATTTGGAAAGGCAT
Source organism: Viscum album (assembly GCA_963277665.1). Taxonomy (NCBI): domain Eukaryota; kingdom Viridiplantae; phylum Streptophyta; class Magnoliopsida; order Santalales; family Viscaceae; genus Viscum; species Viscum album. The sequence continues at coordinate 154,079,350 of OY728157.1, forward strand.
TCATAAGTCATTGGGTGATGAATTCAATTTTAGTATAACTATTCATCCACAATCAGAAGGGAAGTTATAAATAACAATTCAAAACTTGGAGGATATGTTATGTGCGTGCTCAATGGATTGCCAGGGAAGTGGGGATCAACATTTTTCTTAGGTTGAATTTTCCTATAATAATATTTTTCATTCCAGTATACAGATGCCTCCTTTGGAGGAAATTTATGGGATGCAGTGTTGAACTCTAGCTTTTGGGTCTGAAGTATATGAAATGATGTTTATGGGGATAATTGGTAGAGGAGATGTTAGAAAAGGTTTAATTGATTCAGAAGCACATAATAATAGCACAGAGAAGGTAGAAAAGTTATGCGAATAATTGGAGGAAGGATATTTCTTTCGAGATAAGTGATGATGTATTTCTCAAATTTTCTCCATGGAATAGTTTGATGGGTTTTAGTATGAAGGGAATGTCGAGTAAAAGGTTCATTGGACCTTATAAAATCCTAGAAAAAGTCAGATTAGATGCATATAGTGTGAATTTACCTCCATGTTTATCCCTGGTAAACTATTTTTTAGGTTTCAATTTTGATAATGTATATTCCAGATCCATTTAATGTTTTGATCCTAGAGGTAGTTCAGTTGGAAGAGAATATCTCTTATAAAGAACAACCAGTCCAGATTCTTGATCGAAGAGAGTGAGTGTTGCAAAATAGGGTAATCCATCTGGTAATCGTTTTATGGAAGAACAAAATTTTTGAATAGGAAACTTGGGAATCTAAAAATGTTATGAGGGATAAATACCTCCACATATTTGATAAGTGAATAACAATTATTAGGATTAAATTTCTAAATAGAAGGTAGGATTTAACATCCCAGCTAAATAAAGAATAATACATTTTCATATTAATTAATATTTTTGAATTAAATACTAATTTTACATTGAAGGGGACACTATGATCATTTGTGTACCCAATACGCCATAACATGTTTCTTTTAAATTTGATGTTGCACACAATGTTTGGTCATACTGAAATATAATAATATAATATCAGTTTAAATGGTAGTAAATTCATATCCATTGTAATGGCAGGAATGAAAATAAAAAACTACAATATGATTATACTTGTTTTTTATATTTTTTATATTTATCCAATAAATTTAAGAGGCTTAAAATAAAAAAGAATCTGATATTAAGATTAAATACTATAATATTCTTTAAAAGGTCATTTTACAGCCTTTTTATGGAGAACCATTTTTTAATCTAGTTTTTGTCACTTTTATGTATTCTATTTGAAAAAAATTATATTATTCTTTAGAATTGGATCATCAAAATTTACCTGGGATTTAATTTTGATATTTTTCTAATAAAGTTCAATTTTTAATGAATATTGAAAAATACTTTATTTTAATTCAAAACTTACTTTTCATCTACTTTATTTATACTGTTATATTATCTTTTTAATTGGTTTTAAATTTTATATAGATTATATTTTTTATATTTAATCCAATGTTGGTAATTGGAAGTAAATTCACATTGAAATTGAATATATACTAGTGTCAATATTTTTATAGTTTTTATTTCTAAAAAACATGCTTTTTGTTTTGATAACATGAATAAATTTTATATTAATGTATGCAACTTTTTTTTGAAATTAGAAAAATGGATTCCGTATTTGGAATCTGGAGGTCCAAATTGTGTAATAATGTGTCTTTTATTTTTAGTCATTATCAATATTTACTTTATTAAATATTTTATTTACCATGGTAAAAGGGTAAATATTGTAAATAAGGGTAAAAAATAATAATATAATAACAATAAAATACTGAAAAATATGTCATAATCCTAATTGATGATACATTTCTGATCATTGGAATCCCTGGGTCAATTGGGGGACCCCATGGAGACACATAAAAGTGATAATGAAACTTTATATTAATTAATTTAAAGTAGTCCCAAAAATGACATAAACATATATCATTTAGTAAATAAATAATTACATGGGGTTATATATGTTATCTATTTGACTATAAATATTCATTATAAGGACAAAAATATTTCATAAATCATATTATTTTGTTTTCAATTTTTTAGGCATCAAATAAATAAAATTATTTATGACACGATAATGATGCAGTGTCTAACTCATTAATGAATGACTTAAATCAATAAGATTATAAAAATAAAACAATATCAAAAACCATTAGAATTCTATTGTGTGATTTTACTTCTAAAAATACTCATCTTATCATTCAATTTAATAATTTTTGTACATTTAGAAACTGAAAATCATTACATAATTAAATAATATTCTCAAACATTCCTAATGATCCCCTCCTCCCCCTTATAAAAGGACATCATCTCTAACCCATTACTCATGCCTCTCAAGCCCATCATCTCATAAAACCTCTTACCAATTATGCTCTATACATCCATATCTTCCACCTAAAAGACTCACCTTCGGTAGAAGGCATTTCAAGAAATCCTTTTGGTTCAATCCAAAGGGATCTACACGATTTAAATGTAACATCTTCTCTGAAGTTGTATTATTTTATTTTACTTCACCAACCCCATAAAATTTATTTGCTACACTCTTTTATAACAAAACCAGTATCTAATGTAAACTAGGTTGTATATATTAGAAGGATTCCAACTACACATACACTCCTCCATCTAATGGGTAAAGAACAAACTATTTCTATAGACGGCGATCTACAGCCTCACGAAACAATGATTATTCAATCTTCTCCTACCTTATCTTATGATGGTCATTAAGATGAATCTATATTTACATGTGATATATAATATATTTTTATCCTCTTTATACCTTTGTATTTTATATTTATATCATACCTTTAAGGATTCCATAATGGGTAAATATGATAATTTTAATTTGAGGAAGTGCGGATTACCACCCCCTCAAAGTGATATGACTTGTTCATGACATATGTGGAACATAAAAGGATGGGGTTACTGAAATTATTTATGATATTGTACTGTAATTATAATTTACCTATTCATAATTATATTTTCATTCCAAAAAAGTATATAATATTCATTATAATGAAAATTTTCATCCATAGATCATCTAAAACTGCACGAGATAACATAGGGACCTATATAATAAATCAAGGAGCAATAAAGAAAATTAATAGAGTAGTGAAATGATACAACGATGAATTAAATACATATTAATCAAGAGGTATATCAAAATAAAAAATTGGCAAGATTCATAATCCTGAACATCGATTTATAATATAAGATGATATCATCAAAGCTACATCAAAATGTGGCTATAACATAAAGCATGACAACATTACCATAAGTCAAGGATATCCATTAAGATAATATAACATCCAATGAACAATATATAGCATCCCTTCTTTTTATAACATAACTTTTCATTCCATTACACGGAACTGAGGATCTTTAAGGTTTAGTGTCTTGGAAACAAGGAACATAAAACATGAAAAAAAACATTCTTCTTAAACACTTGAAAGGCTTCTCCTCATGTTCACCCTAGGCTCATTACTGCATCTCATAACCTGGGGACATACATCAAAAGGAAGAGTGAGCAGAAGGCCCAGCAAGGGAAACAAGTGAAACATTTTACATATGAACTTGAGATACATCAATAAAGTCATGAAAAGAACATTAATGCATGAAAATGAAATCATGAGGCATATCATAATAAAAATAAAACTTTTTCATAACTTGAAGATGTGGCTACATCATTTAACATAGACAATCATGAACATATCACCAAGGTCCATCCCCAAGGTTTCATTTTAAAATTACAAAGGTTATTCACCCAGGTATCGTGAAAATTGTAATCTCTAGTGGTTACATCATTAACCAATGCATTGGAGCGCTATCAGGGCGCACCCTTAAATTTGCCTTTATTATCATGTGAGCCACATATATCATCATCAAACATTTCATAAATAATCCATATAGAATAAAATAAATGGGTTTCATTTCATAATCATAACGTTTTAAAAACTGCTTTAAAGACATGATCTTTACGTCACTTTAAACCCACGGAAAGGGAAAGAGGGTTTCATGTATGTAATTCCCAGAATTTAAAATAGAACATTTTGATATATATGTGAATACCCCTGTAGAAATAAGAGCTTTGAGTATTCAGTTTATAACATAAAATAATTTTTAGAAAAGAGAGAGAGGCATTTTGAGACGAAAATTCTGCAGCATAACAGCTATGTTACAAGGTTTTAGAAAACATTGAGAAGAGAGGGGACATGGGTCAAACATTCATAAATGACCCGTAAAATAGTAGAGGGAAACAATATAAGGGATTTAAGAACATGGTAATGAAATTTGAAAATATACCATATGAAATGAAGAACAAGAAAGGAAAAAAAAGATTTCTCTTGTGAGAATTCGGCAGCCTAACGGCGTCACTTAAACATCAACAAAATTGAATTAACAAGGTCAAATAGGGTCTCTCATCATATGAACATAAGATTACAGTATGATAGATATAGATATCATACCCAAACATAGTTGAAAGGAACTTGAATGAATTGACATGAATGTAGAACTTCAAAACGAGGATGGTGAAGAACCACTTAAAAATTCGGCAGCCTAACGGTGCCACTTAAACTTCAACAAAATACTGAATTGAAGAGATCAAATGGGGTATCTCATCATATGAACATAAGAGTCCAGTATGATATATATAGAGATCATACCCCAACATAACAAAAAGGAACTTGAATGAATTGACATGAAAGTAGAACATCAAAACGAGAATGGTGAAGAACCACTTAAAAATTCGGCAGCCTAACGGCGCCACTTAAACTTCAACAAAATACTGAATTGAAGAGATCAAATGGGGTCTCTCATCATATGAACATAAGATTCCAGTATGATATATATAGAGATCATACCCCAATATAACAAAAAGGAACATGAAAGACTTGAATGAAAATAGAACATGGAAACGAGGAAGGTGAAAGAATCCCTTAAAAATTCGGCAGCCTAACGGCGCCACTTAAACATTCGTAAAACGAATTGATGAGAACAAGGGGGGGTCTCTAATCATATGAACATGAAATAGGAAGTAGGATGAATATAAAAGAACATCCTCCAACATAAGAACATGGAGTATAAAAGAAAAGACATAAAAGAGATTACTTGAAAAGAAAGAGAGAGGTCGGATCCCTTACCTTAAAATGTAACTCTTAAACCTCAAAGGTTGGGACCTTGAGGGCTTGGGGGAACCTTGGGAGGACTCCTTGGGAGGTAATGAGACCCGAAATTCGTTGGGAATGAGTGGGGAGTCGAATGGATGAGAGGAGGGCTTGGTATTTATAGGGAAAGTGAGGGGACAAGGCATTAATGGCCAAGGGGCACATCACATGTGCTTTTCTCAAACCCATGTGCTCTCCCTTGTCATTTATCATGGAGTTAGGCCACATGGGGCCCCCAAAACAATAATTAATCACCCTTGTCCGGACAACCCTCAAAATATCTCATGACATCATCATGACACCGTTATGATGTCATTAAACATACCGAAACCCTAAAACTGTATTTTTACTAATCACTGAAAATTCAACTTTCTCAGAAAAATTCCAAAATCTCACATTAACCAAATATCAATGCTCTGATTTCAAAAATGAAATCCATTTTATAAAAATAATTTTCTAAATATTTTTAATTTAATTTTTAAATAAAAACACTATTCATCGAAAATTCATTTTTTTCAGAAAAAAACCCCAAAAATTACCATAACATAATATCGATGTTCTGAGTTCAAAAATAAAGTCATTTTTATAAAAATAATTTTCTAATTATTTTTAATTAAATTTTTAATTAAAAAACACTATTCACCCGAAAAAACTAATACTTGAATAATAATTAATGAAACTGTTATTTAACTATTTTATTGAATCACATTACTTAATCAAGGTGCCTAGATTTTTTGTAAAACTCTCCTTAAGTGAGATTACTAATCCATTTGGTCATATTACTAATCCTAATCATAAAATCACTATTCATAATTTACTATTCATCAAAAATCAAGTTGATCTTATTAGACTCTAAATTTACTACTGAACATAATTATAGAAGACCATTTTTTGAAAATCATTACACATTTTTAATTATTTAGGGTTTACATAAACATATTTAAAATATCCTTTTTCTAAAATTCATCAAAAATATGCATACTATATTTATCCGTTCATTTCAAAATTCATAAACTTCATCATAAGAAGAAATCCCAATTTTTATTTAAAAAAAGGATTACACAAGGTAGTTACGTTCTCGTTAGATAACCCCTTATAATACCAGCATAGGACCTAAGAGTAAGGTGTGCTAGGGTGATAGACGCTTGGGGCGGCTCAGTCAACATTTCCCGAGTAGTAATTTCTATCAGTTTGAACTTCTCACGAAGGCGATTTCGTTCCAGCTTCACATGATGATGTTCGGCTTGGATTTGATCCAGAGCAAAGCCCAGTGGTGCTACCTCCTTCCCAAGCTCTGTTAGATGAGCTTCAATCGGTCCAAGACTACTAGGTGAGGCCATCGAATCTTCTTTCTATAATAATTAACCAAGATTACTTATATTTAGAGACAATAATCAAAACATTTTGTTCACAGTGGTCATGTTGACCGATGGTTATATAATAGTCAAAACCCACTGATCTCATTTTAATTATAATCATTTTTATCAAATAAAACATTTTTGTTGAGTATAACAATAAAACATAAAATTAGGAGACAAAATTTATTTAAAAAATTTCGGGTCGTTACAATCTTCCCCCCTTAAGAAATTGCATCCTCGCAATTTTAAAATTGGGTTTTGAAATTTCATTGAAAGTCCCACATCGGAAAAGGAGTCAGTAAAACTATTACTTTAAAATAAAGAAAGGGAAGTACAATGGTCACCCGAGTTAACCCACACTAGTGTTCCATGTAGGAAAACATGGACATGGAGGAAAAAACAAAGGGTCAAGTTCTGAGGGAGAGTGATAGAGAACATGATTAGGAGAAAGTTAACCATGAGAAAATCCCAAACTTATGATGTGTGTAAGCAGTCTTTGATTACCTAGTAGGAAACATAAACCAACAACATTTTTTTTACGTTTCTTTTCATAATTTTGAGGATTTCATTTACTACATAGAACAAAAACATAAGAAAATATACCTACCTTCATGTAGAGTTTCATCCTTTAACAAGTCCCTACCAACACTAATCTTTTCTCCAAATGATGAGAATTCAAAAACACTTTGTCTCATAAAAGCACAAGAATCATCTTCTATAGAATCACATAATCTACAAAAGATTAACTATCTATTTCTTCTATCTTTAAACATTATCCCAAAAACAGAATGGTTAAGGTAAAACAACTCTTCAAAAAGAAAGAATCCCATAGGAATGGAAACTACTTTTAAATTATCAAAGTTCCATGGTACTACCCAAAGTTCATCATAGACCATTCCATAAATAACGGTCCTTAAAATTCCTCAAAACAAACCAAACTAAGATTGGAACCCAAATACAATATGGATTTGATAACATAGTCTTCCAAAACAACTTAATTGTTCATCTCCAGACAACATCAACCACTCCTAACATCTTATAAAAAAGTAGCTAACCTAAACATTTTTTACCCATGATAGATTAGTCATTCCCATAAGTAACCTAAATTACTATAAGTTCACCTTAAATTCATAGATTCTTCAAAATATAAGTCAACCTTACTCCTCAATGAAAATACCGTAGTAATCTATTTACATCGATCAAATATGGTTCCCAAAATAATGAACGTCTTCCAAAATAATAATCATATTTTAATCCCCTAATCATCCCTGTCATATTAATACGAAAATCGTCGCATTTCCTATCACATTGGTTGTCGGAACATGTTCTTCCATTTCCCACCATTAACAAAGAAGAGAAAGCATAATTAGGGGCTTAAGTACTTAGCTAATAATCATGAAAAGGAACTGAAAGCATATAAGGATAACTTGTATATGAAAGGTATACCCTAACTTGTGATCTCCTAGGTTCCCATCTAGGTTATTAATGATCATATATTCTTATGTGAACCTTTATTTTATTTTATCTTTGTTCCTTTAACAATGGTTCATATCAAGCTTATGAATTTACCAAAGCATATCCCCCGGGAGTGTCGTAACCAAGAGTGCAGCAAGGCCCGTTGTCGTGTACCAGTTCCCATTCGAGTCTAGCTCAAAGCGGTGTTTTAGGGTTTTACCCCTATGTACATCTGTGCCAGAGCCACCTCTACCTGCTCGTATCCAGACAGGGATGTATTTGCTTGGCAACCCCTTACTCAATACTCACCAAAATACCAGGAAGATTTCCTATATTAAACTTTTCTATAGGGTTCCTCCTAGAGTTTTCATATCCTAATTTCCACAAATAACTAAACCATCCTTTGATACCAACTATAGCATCCCATCTTTTTATAACATAACTTTTCATTCCATTACACGGAACTGAGGATCTTTAAGGTTTAGTGTCTTGGAAACAAGGAACATAAAACATGAAAAAAAACATTCTTCTTAAACACTTGAAAGGATTCTCCTCATGTTCACCCTAGGCTCATTACTGCATCTCATAACCTGGGGACATACATCAAAAGGAAGGGTGAGTAGAAGGCCCAGCAAGGGAAACAAGTGAAACATTTTACATATGAACTTGAGATACATCAATAAAGTCATGAAAAGAACTTTAATGCATGAAAATGAAATCATGAGGCATATCATAATAAAAATAAAACTTTTTCATAACTTGAAGATGTGGCTACATCATTTAACATAGACAATCATGAACATATCACCAAGGTCCATCCCCAAGGTGTCATTTTAAAATTACCAAGGTTATTCACCCAGGTATCGTGAAAATTGTAATCTCTAGTGGTTACATCATTACCCAATGCATTGGAGCGCTATCAGGTCACACCCTTAAATTTGCCTTTATTATCATGTGAGCCACATATATCATCATCAAACATTTCATAAATAACCCATATAGCATAAAATAAATGGGTTTCATTTCATAATCATAACGTTTTAAAAACTGCTTTAAAGACATGATCTTTACGTCACTTTAAACCCACGGAAAGGGAAAGATGGTTTCATGTATGTAATTACCAGAATTTAAATTAGAACATTTTGATATATATGTGAATACCCCTGTATAAATAAGATCATTGAGTATTCACTTTATAACATAAAATAATTTTTAGAAAAGAGAGAGAGGCATTTTGAGACGAAATTTCTGCAGCATAACAGCTATGTTACAAGGTTTTAGAAAACATTGAGAAGAGAGGGGACATGGGTCAAACATTCATAAATGACCCATAAAACAGTATAGGGAAAAAATATAAGGGATTTAAGAACATGGTAATGAAATTTGAAAATATACCATATGAAATGAAGAACATGAAAGGAAAAAAAATATTTCTCTTGTGAGAATTCGGCAGCCTAACGGCGTCACTTAAACATCAACAAAATTGAATTGACAAGGTAAAATAGGGTCTCTCATCATATGAACATAAGAGTCCAGTATGATAGATATAGATATCATACCCCAAAATAGTATAAAGGAACTTGAAATAATTGACATGAAAGTAGAACTTCAAAACGAGAATGGTGAAGAACCACTTAAAAATTTGGCAGCCTAACGGCGCCACTTAAACTTCAACAAAATACTGAATTGAAGAGATCAAATGGGGTATCTCATCATATGAACATAAGAGTCCAGTATGATAGATATAGAGATCATACCCCAACATAACAAAAAGGAACTTGAAAGAATTGACATGAAAGTAGAACTTCAAAACGAGAATGGTGAAGAACCACTTAAAAATTCGGCAGCCTAACGGCGCCACTTAAACTTCAACAAAATACTGAATTGAAGAGGTCAAATGGGGTCTCTCATCATATGAACAAAAGAGTCCAGTATAATATATATATAGATCATACCCCAATATAACAAAAAGGAACATGAAAGACTTGAATGAAAATAGAACTTGGAAACGAGGAAGGTGAAAGAATCCCTTAAAAATTCGGCAGCCTAACGGCGCCACTTAAACATTCTTAAAACGAATTGATGAGAGAAAGGGGGGGTCTCTCATCATATGAACATGAAATAGGCAGTAGGATGAATATAAAAGAACATCCTCCAACATAAGAACATGGAGTATAAAAGAAAATACATAAAAGAGATTACTTGAAAAGAAAGAGAGAGGTCGGATCCCTTACCTTAAAATGTAACTCTTAAACCTCAACGGTTGGGACCTTGAGGGCTTGGGGGCACCTTGGGAGGACTCCTTGGGAGGTAATGAGACCGGAAATTCGTTGGGAATGAGTGGGGAGTCGAATGGATGAGAGGAGGGCTTGGTATTTATAGGGAAAGTGAGGGGACAAGGCATTAATGGCCAAGGGGCACCTCACATGTGCTTTTCTCAAACCCATGTGCTCTCCCTTGTCATTTATCATGGAGTTAGGCCACATGGGGCCCCCAAAACAATATTTCATCACCCTTGTCCGGCCAACCCTCAAAAGATCTCATGACATCATCATGACACCGTTATGATGTCATTAAACATATCGAAACCCTAAAACTGTATTTTTACTAATCACTGAAAATTCAACTTTCTCAGAAAAATCCCAAAATTTCACATTAACCAAATATCAATGCTCTGATTTCAAAAATGAAATCCATTTTATAAAAATAATTTTCTAAATATTTTTAATTTAATTTTTAAATAAAAACACTATTCATCGAAAATTCATTTTTTTCAGAAAAAAACCCCAAAAATTACCATAACATAATATCGATGCTCTGAGTTCAAAAATAAAGTCATTTTTATAAAAATAATTTTCTAATTATTTTTAATTAAATTTTTAATTAAAAAACACGATTCACCCGAAAATACTAATACTTGAATAATAATTAATGAAACTGTTATTTAACTATTTTATTGAATCACATTACTTAATCAAGGTGCCTAGATTTTTTTAAAAACTCTCTTTAAGTGAGATTACTAATCCATTTGGTCATATTACTAATCCTAATCATAAAATCACTATTCATAATTTACTATTCATCAAAAATCAAGTTGATCTTATTAGACTCTAAATTTAGTACTGAACATAATTATAGAAGACCATTTTTTGAAAATCATTACACATTTTTAATTATTTAGGGTTTACATAAACATATTTAAAATATCCTTTTTCTAAAATTCATCAAAAATATGCATACTATATTTATCCGGTCATTTCAAAATTCATAAACTTCATCATAAGAAGAAATCCCAATTTTTATTTAAAACAAGGATTACACAAGGTAGTTACGGTCTCGTTACATAACCCCTTATAATACCAGCATATGACCTAAGAGTAAGGTGTGTTAGGGTGATAAAAGCTTGGGGCGGCTCAGTCAACATTGCCCGAGTAGTAATTTCTATCAGTTTGAACTTCTCACGAAGGCGATTTTGTTCCAGCTTCACATGATGAAGTTCGGCTTGGATTTGATCCAGAGCAAAGCCTAGTGGTGATACCTCCTTCCCAAGCTCTGTTAGATGGGCTTCGATCGGTCCAAGACTACTAGGTGAGGCCATCGAATCTTCTTTCTATAATAATTAACCAAGATTACTTATATTTAGAGACAATAATCAAAACATTTTTTTCACAGTGGTCATGTTGACCGATGGTTATATAATAGTCAAAACCCACTGATCTCATTTTAATTATAATCATGTTTATCAAATAAAACATTTTTGTTGAGTATAACAATAACACATAAAATTAGGAGACAAAATTTATTTAAAAAATTTTGGGTCGTTACACAATACAAGGAATATAATGAGATAAAAACATTACCCAATGCATTGAATGGATATATAATTATATGCATATTAGACACATTCATATCATGTAGATGAATTTATGTGTCTCAAGGATCCTAAAAAATTGTAATTCATTTCAGCAAATTTAATTCAACATTAAAGGAGTTTGAGATACATACATGGATTTACCCAATTAATGATGTATAAGAACCACTAGTTGAAAACTATTCAGTGTAAATAGGGATGCCTCTTGACTGTTCAAAAGTTTGGCATGGAATATATTTTGATATTTTCAGCAGCATAACATGTGTATATTAATATTTAGTAATATTTCAATTGGAGTGAAAGGATGTATCCAATAACATGGAAATCATAATGGTTGTAAAAATTATGTATTAAAACATTCTAAAAAAGAATAATACTAAATAAATAATAATAATATAATGAACATGAATACAAGAGAAGAGAGTATCTCTTACTTTGATATAGTAATAAATTATCTAAAGGTCATAAAAACATGGTATAATTGATATCTAAATATTTATAAATTAATTTGATATTAAAAAGTAATTTTATAAATATATTAATACATAACATATTTAAATTTAAAAAGATAAATACAAAGAAGTTTCTAGGAAGGAAAATAAAAGAGATAGATCTTTTACCTTGAGTGGGAACTTCTAAAATCATAGGAGGAAATTATAAAGAGATTAAGTACACCTTTAGAGAGATATGTGGTGGTATATAGAGTGGAAATTTCATTTCCATGTGTTTTGAGTGAATGATTTTGGGAGGTTGGGTGGTTATTTATAAATAAATATGTTATAATTATTTATTAATTGCAAATAATAGTTTTTGGAATCAATATAATGAAAATATAAAAACAAAAAAACATCCCTTAGTTTCTATGGAATGTAAAGACCCATAAATTTCAAGGGAAATTTTTTTTCTTAAATTTTTTTGGAATTCTACGAGTAAACAGTTTCTCACTACACATGATTCTGAGGCCCGGTATGCTCTGAATATTTTTTTTCCAAATTTTAGCTTGGTTACATTCAGTGAATAAATGAGCGGGTTTTCTAAATTTTGATCTGGTGCTTGGAATTGAAATCTTATGGCACCGATGAAACCGCAATGCCAGTAATTGCTTAGGAAGACATTTTCTGGAGTTTCGTTTTCTCGGGATGAGTTGTTAAAAATGTGAGGAATAAAAATATAGTAGTTTTACAATTATATTTTTATTACGCCTCTACTGGTTTATAGGTTATGGGAAATGAAGTTGTGAGGATGTGGGGTGGGGGCCACATGAGCCCCCACCTCCTTAAAATTCCTAACATCCCATTAAACACCCTCTCCCGCTTTAATACATGTCATCCCCTCAAGTTAATGAGGAACCTTCCCTCCCTCTCTTTAATTAAATGCCAACATGATTAATTAATGAGGATCCTTCCTCCCTTTTTAATGTTCCACCATAGAGGATTAAGTGAGTGGTGCCCTATGTCATAAATCCCCCATTTATGACTTGAGTGCCAACAACGAACCCACCACTCCTATTTAAAGAAGGCTAGGGGGAGGAGTTTTGGACGACGTCTTCAAGCAGTGGAACGCTAGCAGCGAAGCACAGTGCCCAGCACTTGGAGAGTTTTCCTCTACCTCCAATGAACAATGAAGAATGCTGACGCCACCCTCTACTTCATCCTTCCCGATGTTGATGGAATGACGTCCTCTACCGCAACACCATCTACCGTGACGCCATCTACTGCGACACCGACAAATGCCTTTCGTCAGGGAAGGGGTTTGGTTTTGTATTCGTGAATATTCTTTTGTCATCCAACGTTAAATTCCTTAGCCGCTTGATATCGAAATTACGGGAGGGGGCCCGACTGCATGAACATGGCCGACCCTCCTCCCCCTTTTTTTTTGTAATCATTGCGGCTTGAACGAAGGAAACACGGTGCAATGGAACCACAAGGGAACGAGGAGGAACACGACGAAGGATCGCAGCGCAGTCGCCCCGCGCCGTAGAACCAGGAAGAGGCCGCGGCCGGAGCGGGGCCGTGGCGGAGGGGCGCGGCGCTGTCGCACCGCACTGGTCGGACAAGTCTGTGAAGGTTCAGGGAGTGGTGCCCAGAACCGTCGGCCACAGACGCATGGAAGGCGGGACCCGCGGGGGTCCCGTGGCGGCACACCAGCCAGCCAACTCGGTCGGCCGTTTCGGAAATCCGGGGGTCGTAACCCTCAGCTGGAAAAGAGGTGGGCCACCCATGCGTGGGTCGTTTCACCGAGCAGGGCCGCTCGTGTCGGGCCGGGCCGTGCCCTAATGGGACAGACCTGGGTCGGGTCGACCCGGTTCAGGCCGACCCAGTGGGATTTGGGCTGGGTCGGTCTGGTCCCAAACCCCCCTAAAAATTGACAGAGTCGTTCAAACATCTGTAACATCAGCTACAGACCTCCGATCGAGACACCGTCAGTTGAGATGCAATACTCGTATCGATACGGTCATTTTGGTATATTACACTCAACGTTTTGGAGAACATTTTGTATGGTCGGGTTGGTTCGAACATGAAACCAACTGGGCCCTCGGAGCGGAAATGCTTATAACATGAGCTCCGGACATCCGATTGACATGCCATCCACATTCATGGTTTTCTCTTAGTGAGATAGTCCTTTTGGATTACTCCACTCGAGGTTTGGACATAGTTGGAGTATGGTCAAGTTGGTTTTCACTTAAAAAACAACCGCGCCTCTGTGACGGAAAAACCAATAACTCTCAGACTGGGCATCCAATTGACGTGACATCTGACGTGTTGTGTTCCTATTGTCGAGATAGAACTTTGGGATACATCAACTCTGGGCTACGAGTCAGTTGATTTATCAAAAACCCATGGCTCGTGGAGTGGACCCTCCAGGAATCGAGCATGCTGTGTACAGGAACCATAGAGCTGGCTGCGAATGTGACAATGATGATGATTGTACTGGAATCCTCTATGGGTTCGACGAGGACGACTACCAGACTGGGATCCTCTGTGGGTTTGATGAGAACAGCTACCGTACTGGGATCCTCTGTTGGTTCGATGAGGACAACTACCGGACTGGAATCCTCCGTGGGTTCGATGAGGACAACTACCATTCTGGTATCCTCTGTGGGTTCGATGAGGCCAAAAAATTTTCTGGGATCCTCCATGGGTTCGAAAATCATGCTAGGATCCTTCGTGGGTTCGATGACGATGACTACTATACTTGGATCCTCCGTGGATTCGGCAGCGAAGACTACTAAACTTGGACCCTACGTGGGTTCGATAGAGGAGATGATTCAGAGGTTACATCTAATCATCTACACCCCTCTTCTTGAGTAGTACACCTGTGTGAGCTGAGTCTTGACCATCAATCATTATATTCTATGTGATTGACATGATATCCTGTGTGTATTGGTTTATGCTTTCCTGTGTGGATTCTGATTTACATTCCTAAGTGGGCTGGTTTGTACTTGAGCTCGTGAGTTGGAGCTAAACTAGATTTTATGACTTAGGTATTTGTATGGGAATATACCTAAGTAGTGTTAGATGATACTTTGTGATTATATATTTCTTCATGGTTTAACGTTTGTGGATTCCAAGAGACCTTTGGGGGTCTCGGGGTCTCGGGGTCCCTACTGAGTATCATATACTCACCACTGCACGGGCTTCGCCTGTACTACGTTGTGTTGGTTGCAGACGACGGACATCACTGATCGTGGTTGAGGCATGTAGAGCTAGAGGTACCCGGAGGTGGATGTGATGACGAGATGGTTCCCAGAGGTGGACTATACAAAGAGACGGTACCCGGAGGTGGAATTGACGATGAGAAGGTACCCGGAGGTGGACGTGACGACGAGACGGTACCCGGAGTTGGACTTAACGACGAGACGGTTCCCGAAGGTGACAGACATACGTGGAGAGGTGAGGCGGACATCTGTACCTACCCTTCATGTATGGACTCCAGAGGATGAATCCGGAGCATCTTAACACCTTCTTGTTGGTTTTCTTTTTCTTTTACTTTACTGTTGGTCTTGTATTTCTGGCCCCATTTGTACTTTGAGCACACTTGTTATACTGCTTACTTAGTGTTTTCTTCTGCTTGTACTCTGGTTGTGTGTCTGATTATGTTTCATAATGGAAAGTCCTTACCAGTTATACGGCTTTAGGCTTTTGGTGCTAGTCTCCAGCCCCTAGACTATGGAAGGTGGGCTTGGGGTAGTTACGACACGGGACCCGGGGGATGAGTCGTGAAAAATTTGTATCAGAGTAGTTCAGTCCTTCCACAGAACTCAGGACTCTGGTCTTTCGTCTTTTTTAAGCAATAGTGTTAAGGGTATTGAGTGTGGTTATTAGTCCAGGGAGTCCAGTGTTCGTGCGGCGGCCTACGTATCCATACACCAGGACCCTGACTTCTGATTTCTGACTCGGTGCACGAAAACATTTATTGCATGTGTGTTTAAAAAGTTTTCATTGTGATTACTTTGTGTCAGCTCACCAGGTATACTGTTTTGACCATGACGCACCTGTTCCTTTTCATGATTTCCCCACGACGGTAGCCAGTCAGGGTTTCGAGTGTTGTACGAGATGGCATCCCACCGAGCGACGAGGCCTCGGTGTAGGGCCTCATTACAGCGGAGGCACCGACTGTACCTCTACCTGCTGATCCACCGATGCCACCAGCCCCAGCTGCTGAGAGTACACGTCGCCTTAGTTCACTATACGAGTTTCAGCATCAAGGACCTCCCAGGTTACGCAGGGAGACATACCCTCAGGTAGCAGAGGATTGGCTGGAGGCTGTTGTTTGACTTTTCAGGTTAGTGGGGACACCAGCTAACCTCACGGTGGTCCTTGCAGCGAGTCTCCTGAACGAGGCAGCATGAAGATGGTAGAGCCTGAAGCTCCAGGTGCATGATGGGGAATCTTTACTTTGGATGGACTTCGAGAGCCTCTTCTTCTTGGAGTTCGTTCTAGCTACCCTCTGTGCGGTGCACATTCAGGAGTTACTACAGCTGAGGCAGGGCAGCATGGCCATGCCCCAGTACTCGGTGAGTTTTACTTATCTCTCGCGCTACTCCACAGATATGGTACGAGACCCGTTCTTCAAAGCCCAGACCATCGAACAGGAACTGAGGCATGAGATCAGGGCTTCGATGATCTACCTCAACATTCCGAAGCAGGAAGGGGTGTTGGAGATAGCCCTTCAAGTGGAGAGTTTTCTCGCCGAGCAGTCACTAGTGGCGGGACCCTCCGAAGGACGACCCGTAGCAGATTCATCTGCAGCTGGCAGGAGATAGACGACGCTGAGGGCCATGCGGGCCGGACTATCAGATGTGAAATCTAAGGATGCAGATTCGGTTGTGCGGGGAACAAGAAGGATAGCTAGCCACATGAGGAGCAGGCAGTTCTACGCATGCGGTGGGCAGGGTCACATGGCTCGAGACTGCCCGTCGTGTCCTGTAGATGAGCAGAAGACAGTAGAGGGACCTCCCAGGCAGAGGTTCGACCATGGAGGTCCGTAAGGAGCAGGCAGACAAGGCAGAGGAGGTGGCCGAGCAGTGGGTGGTGGGAGATGCTTGGAGGCCCTACCACCACCACCACTAGGAAGACCACCTCGACCACATGGAACAGGTTGATAGGGGAGAGCTCATCTTCAGGAAGTTTAGGCTTATGACCATGGTGATCCGGGAGCTGGTGGAAAAGACTAGGACTAGATCCAGTCATGGAGACTTTTGTTCATGTTGCTTCTAGCCTGGTTGATGTTGTGTTTATGGATGTTTTGTGTCTTTTTACCATGAGCTGAAGTTATAAAAGACACTTGTTCTTGTGTCATTTTCTTCCCTATCCCTTTTATATAGTTGATACTAAGAGGTTTCGGGGTAAAACTGTTGACGTGACCCTTACTTTCGAGATTCCTATTGGAGGAGTCCTAGTGACCACACACTACTGTTGATTGTGTGACTCGAACCTTAGAGGCGATTTTAACGGTTAGATCTCTTGGTAGTAGTGTCGAGGCCTTACGATATCATCCATGGCTTAGATTAGTATCATTCATGTTAGGATTGACTTTATTGGGAAAAGAACGTGGTTTATCTAGGGGATGATACCAGATTTATATTATCGACATAGAAGAAATCTTAGCATCTCTTGTAGGACCAAAGAAGGTTCAGGACCTCCAGGAGGCGGAGACCACTAGAGTTCAAGGATGGCGACCACATTTTCTTACGGGTCACACCTTGATGTGGATTATGGAGATTTTTCCAGGGCGACAATTTATCTCCAACGCTTCATCGGACCCTTCTAGGTCCCCAGCAGTGTAGGCGAGGTGGTTTACCGATTGACCCATCCACCTTAGTTGCACCAGGATCACGACGAAATCCACGTATCTCAGATGAGGAGATACGTTCATGACCCAACTCATATCTTTGACGATGGGGTGACTTTTGCGGAGGTCTAGGTGGAGACTGAGGATCAATAGGAGCAGGTCCTACGTGGACAATCGATTCCTTTAATGCGCCTCAGGTGGCAGCACGAGAACCTCCAAGAGAGCACTTGGGAGCGGGAGGCTCAGATGCGTGCTCCTTACCCTCTTTTGTTTCCCTAGTTTGAGATGTATCTTTACGGGGACTTAATGACCTAAGGTGGTAGTAAGGTAAAGACCCGTAAATTACAAGGGAAATTTTTTTTTCATAATTTTCATTGGAATTCTATGAGTATGCAGTTTCTGACGGTGACTGATCATGAGTCCCGGTGTGCCCAAAATATTTTTTTCTGAAGTTTAGCTCGTGTACGTTCAGTGAATGAATGAGAGGGTTTTCTAACATTTGATATGGTGCTCGGAATTGAAATCCGAGGTCACCGATGAAACATCAGTGCCTGTAATTTCTTTGGAAGACTTTTTCTAGAGTTGCGTTTTCTCGGGATGAGATGTTAAAAATGTGAGGAATAAAAATATAGTTGTTTTACTGTTATATTTTTATTATGCATCTCGTGGTTTATGAGTTATGGGAAAGAATGTTGTGAGAAAGTGGGGTGGGGCCCACATGAGCCTCGACCTACTTAAAATTCCTAAAAACCCATTAAACACCTTCTCCCTCTTGAATACATGCCAAACCCTCAATATAATGAGGATCCTTCCCACCCTCTCTTTAATTGAATTCCAACGTGTTTAATTAATGAGGATCCTTCCCCCCTTTTTAATGTTCCACCGCAGTAGATTAAGTGAGTGGGTCCCTATGTCATAAATCCCCCATTTATTTCGATCCTGCCAACAATGAACCCACCACTCCTATTTAAAGGAGGCCAGGGGGAGGAGTTCTGGACGGCTTCTTCAAGCGGCGGAACTCTACCAGCGAAGCACGGCTCCCAACACATGGAGAGTTTTCCTCTTCCTCCAACGAAGAACGAAGAACGCTGATGCCACCCTCAGATTCATCCATCCCGGAATTGACAGAACGACGACATCTACCGCGACACCGTCTACCCTGACGCCGTCTACCGTGACATCGACGAACACCTTCTTCGAGGGAGGGGTTTTGTTTTGTGTTCATGAATATTCTTTTGCCATCCAACGTTAAATTCTTTAGCCTCTTGATATCGAATTAACTCGAGGGGGTCGGACCGCACGAACATGGACGAAACTCCTGCCCCTTTGTTGTTGTACTCGTTGCAGCTTGAACAAAGGCAGTGCGGTGCAACGGCACCGCGCGGGAACGAGGAGGAATGCGGCGAAGGAGCGCGGCACCGTCACGCCACGCCGTTGAGGAAGAAAGAAACCGCGGCTGGAGACGGTCCGTGAAGAAGGGGCACGGTGCCATCGCGACGCACCGGTTGGACAAGGCTACGGCTTAAGGCCGCAGCGGTGCAGGGAGCGGTGGCTGGAACCACTGGCCATCGTCGCATGGAAGGAGGGACCCGCGGGGGTCCCGCGGCGGCACACAGGCCAACCAACTCGGCCGGCCGTTTTTGAAATCCGGGGTTCGTCACCCCCAGCTTCCAAAGAGGCGGGCCCCCCATACGGGGGTCATTTCTCAATCAAGGGGGGAAGCGCCACCCCCTCCCCCCCCCCCCCCCCGCACCTTTCCGCGTCCGCTCGGCCAGCGCCGAGCCGCCCCGCCCAGGCCGGACCGGACGCACCGAGTCGGGCCACCCGCGTCGGGCTGGGCCGCACCATAATTGGTCGGACTGGGGCCAGGTTGGGTCAACCCGGTTGGGGCCAACCCAGGGGGTTTTGGGCAGGGTCGGTCCGGGCCCAAACCCCCCTCAAAATGAACAGAGTCGTTCAAACGTCTGTAACATGGGCTATGGAACTATGATCGACACACCGTCAGTTGTGATGCGATCCTCAGATCGTGTCGGTCGTTTCGATATATTACACACTAGGTTTCAGAGAACATTGGGTACAATTGGGTTGGTTCGAACATGAAACCAACCGGGCCCCCGGAGCAGAAACGCTTATAACATGAGCTCCAGATTTCCGATTGACGTGCCGTCGACTTTGTTGGTTTCCTCTTAGTGAGATGGACCTTTTGTCTTACTCCAATCAAGGATTGGATGCAGTTGAAGTATGTTGGGTTTTTTTTACTTAAAAACCAACCGGGAACCTCGGACGTAAAAGCCAATAAATCTCAGACCGGGCGTCTGATTAACGCGCCGTCTGAGGTGTTGTGTTCCTATTGTTGAGACAGAACATTGGGATACATCAACTCTAGACTATGTGTCAGTTGATTTATCGACCCCCCATGGCTCGTGGAGTGGACCCTCCTGGAATCGAGCATGCTGTGTCCGGGAACCCTAGAGTTGACTGCGACTATGACGACGACGATGATTGTACTGGAATCCTCTGTGGGTTCAACGAGGACGACTACTGTACTGGGATCCTCCGTGGTTTCGACGAGGATGACTACCATACTAGGATCCTATGCGGGTTCGATGAGGACGACTACCAGTCTTGGATCCTCCATGGGTTCGATGAGGACGACTACTATACTGGGGTCCTCCGTGGGTTCGACGAGGAAGACTATTGTGCTGGGATCCTACGTGGGTTCGAGAACCGTGCAGGGATCCTCCATGGGTTCGACAACGATGGCTACTATACTTGGATCCTCTGTGGGTTTAGCAGCGATGACTGCTAAACTTGGACCCTGTGTGGGTTCGGCAGAGGAGATGAATCAGAGGATACATATAATCATCTCCACCCCTCTTCGTGAGTAGTATACCTGTGTGAGATGAGTCTTGACCTTCAATCATTATCTTCAATATGATTGACTTAATATCCTGTGTGTATTGGTTTATGCTTTCCTAAGTGGATTAAGTTTTACATTCCAATGTGGACTGGATTGTACTTGAGCTCGTGAGTTGAAGCTGAACTAGATTTGATGACTTAGATATATGTAAGGGAATATACCTAAGTAGTGTTAGATGGTACTTCATGATAGTACCTTTATTCTTGGTTTTTCTTTAGTAGATTCAGAGAGACCTTCAGGGGTCTCAGGGTCCCCACTGAGTATCTTATACTCACCCCTGCACGTGGTTCGCCCGCACTACGTTGTGTTGGTTGTAGACGACTGAAATCAATGATCGTGGTTGAGGATTGTAGATATAGAAGGTACCTGGAGGTGGACGTGATGACGAGACGATACCGGGAGGTGGACATTACGATGAGACGGTACCAGGAGGTGGACCTGATGACGAGAAGGTACCCGGAGGTGGACCTGATGACAAGACGGTACCCGGAGGTGGACTTCATGATGACACGGGACCCAGAGGTGACAGACGGACGTGGAGAGCTGAGGTGGCCATATGTACCTACCCTTCAGGTAGGGACTCCTTACGACGAACCAGGAGCAGCTTGACACCTTCCTTCTGTTTGTATTTTTCTTATACTTTACTGTTGGGCTTGTATTTCCGACCCCCTTTTTACTTTCAGAACACTAGTTATACTGCTTACTTAGTTTTTTCTTCCGCTTGTACTCTGGTTGTGTGTGTGATTACATTTCATAAAGGCAATGCCTTCCTATTTATAGGGATTTACGCCTTTTGTGCCTATCGCCAGCCCCTTGCCTATGGAAGGCGGGCTTTGGGTAGTTACGACACTTGCCCCGATGGACGGGTCGTGACATGGAATATGTGTGGAATTAAATATTTTAATAGGATAATAATGGAACTGTTTAAAGTAATACCATTTGTGATTTGGATCTAAGACATATTTTTAAATAATTGATTTTCAACCCAAAAAACAGAATATATGTTTTGTGGGATTCATTAAGGGATTACAGAATTAATGAAATAATTTCCGAAGTACATTATTTCAAATTTGAAACATATTTTTGTGCATGGATTGAATATATAATATTTACTATGATACTTTGGGCCTACTCTCTTATCATAATATATAAATATTATTTTTATTAAATTAAATTTTTTACCTTAAAATTTGATTATTTCTGAAAAATAGGAAAAATACAGCATTGGATAATCATTTGATGAATATTTCAACGTTAGTATTTATTTTATCAAAATAATTCTATAAATGTGAAAATTTAGTCTTCTAAATAAAAATCATTTTTTAATTTAAAATACTAGTTTTTACAAATATAATAATATTTTGACCTATATAGTGATTATATTGGACGTCATCAATTTATATTATCATTTATATATAATTAATTTTTTAAAAGAACAGTATTATATTAAATATAATTTTATAACAAAATTATTGAATTTGTCATAATTTAATTTCTAAATAAAATAATTGATTTTACAAAAATACAATCTCTCTTTCTTCATATAATTATATGATTTTAATTAACCCATATATAATTGTATATATTACGAAATAATAAAAAATTTATATACATAATTATTATTCAATTACAAAGAAAACATAAAACCCCATACTACTATAATCTAGATATGCAACCCTTATTACACGGGCAAACACCGTAATAGTAATGTTTTCAATGGTGGGGCTTCAGGGGTTGTATGGGGAACATTGTTTGGCCTATGATTTCAATAATTTTGAAATTATCCTATAATTTTTTCATTCATGCATTGGTTATTGAATTATATTTTTATCATAGATAAGGAAAAATCCTAAATATTCAACCATCCTCATAAGAATTGATTAGTGGGTTTTAAAGGGTATGATCTTAATGGCCACAACCATCGCTCCTTATGTATTTATAAAATAGACATTATCATAACCCTTAATATTTAATAAAATTGATAATAAACATACTATTGATATATTATAATCTATAAATATGCATAATAGTATTTTTAATATGCTCAGATATATTTAATAATTTCTCCAAGATAACTAATGTAAATAATTTCAATTATATAACAATATTACATACTAAGGAATCTACTCATTCAAAAAGTGGATTTCATTTATAAAATTTTATATCATTACATAATTCCCCATACAGAAATTTTACCATTTAAATTTCATTTCATAGATTAAGATAGATGAGGGTTTTTTAATTTCATCACCACCACTACTTCCAATGTGGATTCCTAAAACATGTGTTTCCACACGAGTTCCTTTAAAAGGTAAATTTTCTCATTTCATATAATTTTCATTCTATGATCTAAGATATTTTGTCTTGTTCTACATTTGAATTATCATTCTCTAATGATGAAACCATAAAATTACGCATATGTTAGTTGTGTGGTTTGTACTTTCTTAGTATGTATACAACGAACATCTCATGTGCTGAATATATGTTACATGGGATTGGTATTCAAGAGGCAACAACTCTTATGAGATCAAGGATATCAATGGAATTAATGCACTATTTAATAATATTTCCCTTCATCACAAACATCATTAATTTATATCTAAGAGATATTTCTAGGAACACATTATTATTTACATCAGATTATATGTCTCTTCATTGATTATCTGCATCTCTTTTATATTAATTTTAATAAAATTCCATATGATGTTAAATAGGTTTATAAATAAAATAAATATTATTGATAGAAATAAGTTCCCATAAGTTCCCCATATCAAACACAATCCGAACATGTTGATGTTCAAAAAATCATCCCATATACAGCCAAATAAATTGAATTTTGAATTATATAATGGAAATTGTTGTTTTATGAGAACTCCAGTAGGGGATAGAGTTGATATACATGTCCTTGGAAATCCATTTAACATGATTTAATCATATCCTCTAGGTTAATAATGTTTTTATAATAATTTCCACCCATCATTTTTTTATGAATAACTAATCCTGAGTTATATATTCATTTATTACTGATGATTTCTCTAGAACATTGAGGAAAATTTCAGATCACATCCAAATACAAGGTAGAGTGCTACTCCATGATTTCATGCAAAATTTTTTATATATTACATAACTTTTCAGTCAACAGTCATATGTTCCTTAATTGAAACAAAATATAATATAATTATAAAGTGATCATCTACCACTCAGAAAACATTATTTAAAATATATATCCTTGGGAGTGAAATTATGAAATCAATTATCATTTTTTCATATATAAATATTATTATGGTAAAAGGTTGTATCATTCCATTAGACTTATATCATTCGACCTTGATTTATTGGAATACAAATAACAAGGATAAAAATTACATAATATGAAACTTCGTGAAATCCCATTATATTTATTATTCAGATATGTATACATCTTAGTTATTATTTCATGAAAAAATAATGGTTAGATATGGTCATCATACAGATGATCCATCATCCATTATTGTTTTTTAGACTTATATTTGTGTTCCGATCTTTATAACTCCATCCTCAACAATGGTAAACTCAAAATATAAACTAACCTTTTCAATAGAACCACACAATCTTTTTAGGACACCTTGACCATTATAAGAATTGATATTTTTGTAGTTATTTGAGCGTGAAAAAATAAAAAACATTTATTATTCCCATGTCCAACCTACACATTTCCTAGAAGATTGGATCTATTTAAATCTATATTATTGATTGCATTGTATGGTAATATATTCTTAGATAATATTCCAACGCGTTCGCCTTCCCAAAATCATAATAGATTGAGTAATAATAATACCTGATATTTAATAACATCCATTGTTTAAACATATATTGGTTGATTTTTGAAAATATATAATTGTGGATTTTATGATCCGTAGATATGTTACACATATCCACATATAGACAATGTCCCCATGTTTTGAATGTAAATATAATCAAAACCTATTTTAGAATACATGTTGGGTATTTTTTTGTGGTTCATTAGATTGTTAGAGGAATATTATATCAAATTATCATCTTAAAAAAGTACAAAATGAAATTTATTTTTGAATTAATCACTGTGGAACAAAAATATTTCCCCAGTGGTGGGTTATTAGATAATAGGTGCAGTAATTAATTAATTTATTAACTTTCTAAAGATCTTTTTTCATTCATCATTCTAGAATAACTCTCTTCAAATAGATGTTAGTTTGATTAGTGGGATTGAAAAAATTTAAGAACATTCCCTCAAATCCAAGATCGTACCCAGCGAATCCATGGAAACCATGAATGTTTATTACAGTTTCTGGTATGTGACATCCATTAATTACCACTATTTTAAAAGGATATATAGATATCCCTTTGTGGGTGATATTCATTCCATGGAATGTCATAGTATCCATCAAATACTCTCACATACATTACTTGTTATATAAAAGTTTCTCTTATGAGGTCAGTAGTACAATGTTTAAATTCTTTTCATGTTCTTTATTGATTATAGGGTAGATAAGTTTATCTTATATAAAGGATATGAATAATATCTTAAGGTAATACATGAAGAAAATAGTCACTATTTCCATGAATATATATGAGGAATTAGTGAGTAAAAATGGAATCACTTGGAATTTTTAGTGCTCATAACTTATATCAAAACAACACTCAGAGATTTCACCCTTATTCAACATTACATGATAAAATCATAAAAAAATTGTTGATCTTAGAGATGTATTTTTCTTGACATATATGATAATGAAATCCACAAATCCATGAATGTAGATAATTCTTCTTTATCATGATCTTATATATCACATGATTATCAATTTAGAGGCATGTTAACAAATCCTTGTACTTGAAGAAAATGACCGGTAAACCAGAGAGTGATGTATTCAGAGGTATAAACCATTTATCCAAAATATAATTTAGTTATTTATTGCTATAATCAAGTTCAATAGTAACCAATCTATAAAAAATCTTGAATACTAGAAAAGTTCTATTTATTAGTTTTTTTGAGATCACAACCTAACGATTTGGAGGAATGTAGAGAAATTATTCAAGAAGCACATTAGCATTTTACTTTTCAATGGGAATATTTTCACAGAAAATATTTTCCATAGACATAATCATATTAACAAGATATTCTAACTCGAAATCCAATAGTATCTACTCTTGGGTCAATGATACTAAATGATATTAGTGCCCCTACTTTCACACATATAAAATCAGTATGAAATTCATAATATATATGTTAATTTCTTCTCTCAAAAATATATGTTGCCTCTATTTATGGAATGCCAATTCAATCCTAGAATAAAATTGATTTCCAATAAAATTTGTATGACATATTTTTCTAGGAACATCAATGAAAAAATATTGACTGGTGGAGGTTATGTATTTGGTAACTAAATATTTCCTCATTTTCTCTCCCCATATAGCTACACATTGATGTTTTGTCATGATGTAGGAATTTTTCTTCAATGATTGTGTGATATAAATTAATGAATAAAACCATAGTCATATGTGACATTTTATGATCAGGAATGGATGATAATCCCTGAATTCACAGTTTTCTTCTTTTTATAATTATTTAATTAATCCAAAATATATATATAGAAGGGAATTTTCAATCTATAGGGAATATAAATGGAAAATAAAAATATTGAATAGATAACCAATAAATGATGTAAAATCCATATTATTTAAATTTTTTTGTTTCAATATAATTTATCAATGTTTTATTTACAAGAATAAGAATTATTTTTTCAATTTTGGTTCTCTTAATACTTGATTTTAGATAACTTAGAATCTTAAAAAATAAATATCTAATGGCAGTTTTAGACATTGTATGTAGGAATACCTTCTTTTCATGCACTATATGGTGATCAAGTCAATTCTCCATGCATCCTTTTCAGGGTAATTATCCATAGGTATAACTATTCTTGAACCATATCAACTTTTAGTTTCCATTATGATATTTTTAGCATTAAAACCAACTACTCTATAATTTACGATAATATTGTGATATCCTCACATGTATATTATTATCCTTAACACATTGAATAATGTTTTGAAATCATAATCCCCAAAAATAACTAGACTCTCCTCTGATACCAACCATGAAAACCCATGTATTTTTTTTTGATTTATTTCATGATTTTATATTTATAGTAACCCATTATAAAATCATAAAATATTATAATTCATACAGTCTTTTTGTGAATATATGCATAACAATATAAAATGAAAAAAAGATAAAACATCATTATCTAAAACTGCTTAACATGTTTCTAAAGTCACGTATCTATTCTAAAACAGTATGAGATATCTACGGGATGTACATTACAAAATTCACAAGCTATAAAGGATAGTTAGAAAATAAGAATGCCATGATCAAATTTGTAAATGTTTGTAAAGAGGTATATAATGTTATCATAAATTTTGTGAGAATCATAAACGAGAAACCTGAATAAAAATATAAGTTAATAACATCAAGGAAACTTAGGAATATAGAAACATCATAAAAAATCAACAATAATAATAATTCAAGTATAAACACAAATAATTAATAACATTTTGTGCTTAAAATAACCTCCTATGAACCATACATGTAATCTCAAGAGCTAAAATCATTACCGAATGTATTGGGGGATGTATAATTCTATTCCCATCTATCACATTCATATCATGCACATGAATTTTTGAGCAACATATATCACACTATATGAGAACATATTTCATAAATATTAACCTAATTATAATGATGTGTCAATTATAAATATTGAATTACCATTAATTACTTATATGTACCTCTTGTTTAATTACATTCAGTGGAGACTGGGATGTGTATTCCTATATAAATGTTTTCATGGAAAAATGTTTGCTAGTATCAATAACATAACAGGTGTAGAGACATTATTAAATCAAGAGTATAGTGGTATTGAAATTTATCCTCTCATTAAATGGGAATCATAAGGTTTTTGAAATAGATTTGAGAAAAACATATTTCAATATGACTAATTAAAAATCTAAAAATCACAATACATTGAATTTTCACGGATAAAGAGGAAGAGGATTGGATCCTGTAGTTATGAAAAGTAATATTTTAGGTAAAGGTTATAATGAGAGTGGATAAATGATATACAATTATTATAAAATATATTTGATAATAATGGGATATCTATAAATATAATAAGACATAATAAATTTTGATTCAAAATGCAAAATAAAAAAAAGGTGATTGAATGGAAAGAAGATAGATTAATCCATTACCTTGAGAGATAACCACTAAAATAATTGGAGGAGATTCATAACAGGGAGTGAAGAAATATAATGGTAATTTGGGAGGTAGAAGGAGAGGAAATTCATGTACAATATTCTTACATAATACGAGAGTCATTTTTATAGTTATATATGTAACATCCCAAGTGACTAAAGAATAACACATTTTCATATTTATTAATATTTGTGAATTTAATATTAATTTTTCATTAAATGGGATGCTATGTTCAATGACAAACCTGATCCAGAACAACCTGTTTCTTTTAGATATTACATTGCACACAATGTTGGGTCATACTGAAAAATAATAATATAATATTATTTTAAGTGGTAGTTAATGCTTAGTCGTTATAATAGTGCGAATTAACAAAACTAACTAAAATATTATTATATATGTTTTTTATATGTTTTTACATTTATCCGATAAACATTAGAGGCTTAAAATAAGAATGATTGTGATTATAAGCATAAATACTCTAATATTCTTTAAAGGTCCGTTTTACTGCCTTTTGATGGGGAACCATTTTTAAATCATGTTTTTGTCAATTTTTCCTATACTAGTAGAAAAAATTATATTATTATTTATAATTGGGAAACCAAAATTTAATTTTGATGAAATTTTGGTATTTGTCTGATAATGTCCATTTTTTAATGAATAGTGAAAAATACTAAATTTTATTCAAAACTGCTTTTGCATCTACTTTATTTATATGGTTTAATTATAATCTTAAATATATATAAAGAGTAATTAGATTATATTTCTACAATTTAATCCAATTTTTTCCATATTAAGTAATTTATATTTAAAATTGGTCATAAATAATTGTAAATATTTTGATCGTTATTATTTCTTAAAAACATGTTTTTTTGTTTTGACAATAGAAATTAATTTTAAATTAATTTCTACAACTTAGGTGTTTGGAATTTTGAAAAATTGATTCCAAATTTATAATCTGGAGGTCAAAATTCTTTAAATAGGTAACTTTTATTTTTCAACATTATGAATATTTACATCAAAAAATATTTTATTTACCATGGTAAAAGGGTATATCTTGTAAATAAGGGTAAATAATAATATTATAATAAAATTAAAATACCCAAAAATGTGTCCTAATACTCTGTTCTGAATCATTTACCATCATGGGAATCCTTGGGTCTATTTTTTCCCCCGATGGATCCATGTAATAGTGATAATGAAACAATATATTAATTAATTTAATTTAATGTCAAAAATAACATAAAAATATATCTTTTAGTAAATAAATTTTTACATGGGGTTATATATGTTATCTATTTGTCTATAAGTATTTATTATAAATATAAGAAAATTTCCTACATCATGGTATTCTATTAATATTTTTTTCACATAAAATAATTAAAATAATTAATAACATAATAACGATGCAATGTTTACATCATTATTGAATGATTTAAATAAATAATATTATAAAAATTAAAACAACATTGAAAACCTAATCAATTTTTATTAGAATATTTTATTTTGAATAGGAGTCATCTTATCTTAACATTTAATAATTTTTGGACCTTTAGAAACTGAATATCATTATATAATTAAATATTATTTTCAAACATTCCTAAAGAGCCCATCCTCCCTCTTATACAGAACCATCACCTATAACCCATTACTCACACCATTAAGAAACGTGTCTAGTAAAAAATCTACATATTTAAGCTCCCTGCATCCCTCTATTACTCCTATATGACTTACCTTAGGCATAAGGCACTTCGAGAAATAATTTTGGTTCAAACTAAAGAGAGATACCCGATTTAAAGGTAACGTCTTCTCTTAAGTTATTTTTGTCTATTTTTCTCCTCTAACCACCTAAAATCATTTTATTCCATTATTTTATTAAAAATACAGCATCCAAAAAAACTAGGTTGTTTATATGAGAAGATTTTGAACTATACTTACACAGACCTCCGTCTAATGGATAAATAAAAAATTGTTTCTGTGGATGGAGAACTACTTACTTTTTTGTTCAACTTGAACCGTTCATTCACTAATTTATACATAGGATTCATTTTTATGATGTATAACCCCTGTTGAATTTTACTTTTATTAAAAGGTAATCTTTTTTCTATTAATTGTTTTACTAAACTACATGAATAATGTTTCTTTTTAAAGTAGAAAATTTTCTTTTCACCCACGTGAGTATTATTTGATCTTTGGCTTCCTTAACAAGAAGTAATATTTTTTAAAAGAAAAATAAATACCTTATACTATATTACATATTTTGGTATTGAAAATTGTTTTGAGAATGGATTTATTATTTCGGTATCTTTGAATTATATATTGTGATATCAATGTGGGAATGTTATATTTACTTTATGCTTATGTTATGTGTTATTATTATGTTATGGTTCATGTTCATTGTTTACGTATATGGGTAGTTCCCTTATAAACATAGGGTATGTGATCTCTAGATAGCTCTTCAATTCATAGGGTGACGTGATAGATGTAAACGTGAATGTTTCACTTAAGAGATATAGGGAATATATTGTAATGATAATTCCAAATATTACTCCCTACGTAGCTATGAAAGCTACAACATAACTATGTTATGGATTCCCCATGTTACCATTATGATTTATGTTTTCTATGCATTATTCATAAATCATATGAAGTCATGTAGTAGGTAAAATGTTTTTGTTTTGATGGATTAATGTTTTCTTTATTAATTTTATAACCCTTACTGAGCTTTTTAAGCTAATCCCAAGTATTGATTTTTTTTCACATGACATAAAGATGAATTGGGTCATAGATGGGATCAATGAAAAATCATGTTGTCTAAAACATAGAACAAGACATGAGTCTTTTTTTCAATATTTTTTATTTTATGAAAAAATGGAAACTAAGTAGAAGTGTTTAGTTTTTAATTTTTGACATGTATTTTAATAGTCATATCCAAATTTTATAAAACTCTAAAACTAAAAATATCCTCAATGTGAATTATTCATTTAATTTAAGATTATGTAATGTTTTAAGGACGTGGCCTTATAGTTGGTATCAAAAGTGGGTTTATACAACATTATATGTTTGGATATTCTTAAATTAATATCTATAAATAATTTTTAATTTATGGTAAAATTGAAATGATAGAGAATTTATAGATTACCATGTTGCTATGCTAAAGATATTTTTCTGTTCAAAATTGTTTTCTCTAGAGGATACATGGAAGTTATAATGGGATGAAATCCGGAGGAAGACATCCTTTCAAATTAGAAATGGGATACATTTAGAATCAGAATTGAATAGTTTGTTGTAGTGATGGAATAAAAGAATTATGTTATAAATGGTGTCGTTATCCAGGCAAGAGATCAGCCAGATTAACCAAAGTGGAACATATCAATAGTAGAAAATTTCATGAGGCTACAACATCCATCATTTATAGGATCATATGACCTCGTTCTAGGTGAAGGGTTGATTAAATAAATGGAAATGATTTTTGATGTCATGGGGTGTTGAAAAAATAAAAAGGCTAGTCTTTCGGTTTACCATTTTGAAGGTGATGTTGATTAGTGGTGGCTGATGGAGAAACATATCTGGGATAATGAGGATATTTATGCTCTTGATTGTGATGAATTCAATGTATTTTTCATGATAAATATTTAACTATGATGTTTCGTCATAGGATTGATAAGAAATTCCTGAAATTGAGGTAATAGGATGACTGAGTGGCTACTTATGATGAAACATTCACTCGACTTGAAAGTTATGCTCAAAATTTCATATGAGATCTTGATGGTAAAATCAATTGTTTTTACTCCGGACTAAATCCAAATTATCAAAGATCTTTAGCTTCTTGTGAGTTCAAAGGTTATGAAAAAATTATTTGATGTTCGGAGAAGGTGGAAATGGATTTTGCCGATGATCAAGTGTTATTTGAAAAACAATAGAAAAATAGGTTGAGGTGGCAGAAGAAAGGGAATAACTCTTAAAAAATTTCTGACGGTATGAAACATAACATTATAGTTTGTGAAAATTGTGGTTAAATTCATGTTGGGGAATGCATTTTCAATTATATTATGTGTTAATGATGTGGTAAAATGGGACATAAGGCTCATAATTGCACTGAAAAAGATCAGGTAAATGGAAAGACAATATCTAATTTTCATTCAACAAAATGATTTAGGCATATTGAAATGGGTCATTATGAAAACTAGTGTCCAATGATGAACTAAACTAAGGGGAAGCGTCCAATCTACAAGTAGAAATGGGGGATGAAATCCATTTCTACTACTACTGTAGATGTTGGGCCATCAAATGAATAAGTAACAGGTCCACTATTTTTTCTTTTCAGATTATGCCAAAGTGTTTTTTGATTCAGGGTCTACACAATATCTCATTTCTGTGAATTTATCATTTAAATTGGGGATTACATCTCATGATATGAATAAAAAACATATGGTAAAAAACAGGGGTAAATCATGAGATAAAAAAGAAATAATAAGAACCTTTATGTCCTTGTGTGCATAAAGATTCTACCTATAAAGCATTTTTACTTTTCCTCTAGTAGAGTTTGATGTTATTTTGGGTATGGATTGTCTTTGTTTTTATCATGCTATGATTGACTACCGAGCTAAAAGGTTTTATTTCAGAAGGATTTTCAGTTTTTGTAAAATAATGATCCCTTTGTTTTGATAACATATCTGGAAGCTGATAAACTAGTTAAAGACGGAAATAAATGTTCCCTACCAAATATTGTTGCAAATAAGGGAACTGTTCAAATTAATGATGTACCAGTGGTATTTGTGTACCTTGATGTTTTTCTTATTCATTTTCCATGAATAATAACTAATCGAGAAGTAGAATTTACTATTTACATAGTTCTCAATGCTAATCAAATTTCAAAACCCTCTTATCAAATGGATGAAATTGATCTTTTAGAGTTAAAGAAGAAATTTCAGGAGTTATTATATAATGGTTTCCTTCATCCTAGAACATCTCCATTGGGTGCACCTATCTTTTTTGTAAAAAATAAAGTTATTTCAGTAAGACATTGCATTGATTATAAATCATTTAATATCATCACTATTAAGAAAAAGTATCATTTACCTCATATCGATGATTTGGTTGATCATCTTTTAGGGAACAATATTTTTTAAATATTGACTTCAGGTTGGGGTATCATTATTTGAATGTAAAAGAATTAGACATTCTGAACACCGTGTTTCGTTCTAGATATGGCCATTATGAATTTTTAGTTATTCATTTTCAGTTAACAAATGCACATGCTCTATTCTTGGATCTTATGACTAAAATTCTCCATGAGTTCTTGGATACGTTTCTAGTTGTGTTCATTGATGATATTTTTGTTTATCATAAAATAATATAGGAGAATAAAAGTCATTTATTGGTTGTGCTAAAGACCCTAAAAAACTATATGGGAAATTATGAAAGTGTGAGTTTTATTTAAAAAAAATTCATTCCATGGTCACATTGTTTTAAAAATAGAATAACTATTGATCCTGATAAAACAAAAGTTGTGGATGAATGGACAAAACCTACAAATATCACATAGATCCATATATTCCTTGGTTTGGAAGGTTATTACCGGAGGTATGATGAAAATTTTGCATGGTTATCTTGCCCACTGGCTATGTTTACTCAAAAAGTTTTAAGTTCATTTGGACAAAAGAATGTGATATTTTTTTAGGAATTTAAAATAATATTTGTGAATTATTTAGTTTCGGCATTGCCTTCTAGAAATGGTGGGTTTCTTAACTACAATTATTCTTAATTTAAAGGACTTGGTTGTGCCCTTATATAGAAAAATCAGGTAATTTATTATGGTTCACATCAGTTGAGACCTCATGAGAAAAATTACCCTACACATGATTTCGAATTAGCTGCTATTGTTTTTGTTTTAAAAACTAGGAGGCATCATCTATATGGAGAAAAATGTGAAATATATATTGACCACAAAAGTTTAATGTATATAATCACTCAGAATTAATTGAACATGAGACAAACAAGATTCCAGGAATTAATCAAGGATTATGATTGCACAATTCATTACCATCCATGAAAGTAAAATAAATTGGTTGATGATTTGAGTTGAAAATATAATGCTACATTAACCTTGCTACATTTGTAACAACAACCGTTGATTAATGATTTGATTAAAACTATCATAGAGGTTGTTGGAGCAGAAAACTCCTCTTTTTTGCTTCAGATGTATGTGAAATCATCTCTATCATACAGAATTAAGAAAGCATAGATAAAAGATAGTGAGTTTCATAAAAAGGTATAGTTTGTTCAGAATGGTATGTTTCTTAATTTTAACGTTGATAATGATTGTGTTTTGTGGTTTGGGAAGAGATTATGTCTTCCTTGTGATTCACAGTTGATTAAAAAAAATTTATTTGAAGCTCATAGTTGTCCACATTCACTTCATTCAGTCAGTACAAAGATGTACATAGATCAATGGGAGTATTACTGGTGGGATTTAATGAATAGAGACATTGTTAATTTTACTGTGATATTTTTGACTTGTTAGTAGGTTAAATTTGAGTGGTAGTTACCAAAAGGGATGCTTCAGCCTTTACCAATTCCAGAGTGGAAATGTGAAAATATATCCATGTACATCGTTGTGGGACTACTAAATACAACTCGAGGTAATAATTCATTATGGGTTATTATTGATTGATTGACTAAGTCTTCTCATTTTCTACCTATCCTATATACATTGTATCTAGATCAACTTTCTCGGTTGTATGTTAAAAAGATTGTTATGTTGCATAGTGTTCCCCTCTCCATTGTATCTAAATGTGATCCCATGTTTACTTCTATCATTTGGAAAGGCATTCATAAGTCATTGGGTGATGAATTCAATTTTAGTATAACTATTCATCCATAATCCGAAGGGAAGTTATAAATAACAATTCAAAACTTGGAGGATATGTTATGTGCGTGCTCAATGGATTTCCAGGGAAGTGGGGATCAACATTTTTCTTAGGTTGAATTTTCCTATAATAATATTTTTCATTCCAGTATACAGATGCCTCCTTTGGAGGAATTTCATGGGATGTAGTGTTGAACTCTAGCTTTTGGGTCTGAAGTAGATGAAATGATGTTTATGGGGATAATTGGTAGAGGAGATGTTAGAAAAGGTTTAATTGATTCAGAAGCACATAATAATAGCACAGAGAAGGTAGAAAAGTTATGCGAATAACTGGAGGAAGGATATTTCTTTCGAGATAAGTGATGATGTATTTCTCAAATTTTCTCCATGGAATAGTGTGATGGGTTTTAGTATGAAGGGAATGTGGAGTAAAAGGTTCATTGGACCTTATAAAATCCTAGAAAAAGTCAGATTAGATGCGTAGAGAGTGAATTTACCTCCATGTTTATCCCTGGTAAACAATTTTTTTTAGGTTTCAATTTTGATAATGTATATTCCAGATCCATTTAATGTTTTGATCCTAGAGGTAGTTCAGTTGGAAGAGAATATCTCTTATAAAGAACAACCAGTCCAGATTCTTGATCGAAGAGAGTGAGTGTTGCAAAATAGGGTAATCCATCAGGTAATCGTTTTATGGAAGAACAAAATTTTTGAATAGGCAACTTGGGAATCTAAAAATGTTATGAGGGATAAATACCTCTACATATTTGATAAGTGAATAACAATTATGAGGATTAAATTTCTAAATAGAAGGTAGGATTTAACATCCCAGCTAAATAAAGAATAATACATTTTCATATTAATTAATATTTTTGAATTAAATGCTAATTTTACATTGAAGGGGACACTATGATCATTTGTGTACCCAATACGCCACAACATGTTTCTTTTAAATTTGATGTTGCACACAATGTCTGGTCATACTAAAATATAATAATATAATATCAGTTTAAATGGTAGTAAATTCCTATCCATTGTAATGGCAGGAATGAAAATAAAAAACTACAATATGATTATACTTGTTTTTTATATTGTTTATATTTATCCAATAAATTTAAGAGGCTTAAAATAAAAAAGAATATGATATTAAGATTAAATACTATAATATTCTTTAAAAGGTCGTTTTACCGCCTTTTTATGGAGAACCATTTTTTAATCTAGTTTTTGTCACTTTTATGTATTCTATTTGAAAAAATTATATTATTCTTTAGAATTGGATCATCAAAATTTACCTGGGATTTAATTTTGATATTTTTCTAATAAAGTTCATTTTTTAATGAATATTGAAAAATACTGTATTTTAATTCAAAACGTACTTTTCATCTACTTTATTTATACTGTTAGATTATCTTTTTAATTGGTTTTAAATTTTATATAGATTATATTTTTTATATTTAATCCAATGTTGGTAATTGGAAGTAAATTCACATTGAAATTGAATATATACTAGTGTCAATATTTTTATAGTTTTTATTTCTAAAAAACATGCTTTTTGTTTTGATAACATGAATAAATTTTATATTAATGTATGCAACTTTTTTTTGAAATTAGAAAAATGGATTCTGTATTTGGAATCTGGAGGTCCAAATTGTGTAATAATGTGTCTTTTATTTTTAATCATTATCAATATTTACTTTATTAAATATTTTATTTACCATGGTAAAAGGGTAAATATTGTAAATAAGGGTAAAAAATAATAATATAATAACAATAAAATACTGAAAAATATGTCATAATCCTAATTGATGATACATTTTTGATCATTGGAATCAATGGGTGAATTGGGGGACCCCATGGAGACACATAAAAGTGATAATGAAACTTTATATTAATTAATTTAAAGTAGTCCCAAAAATGACATAAACATATATCATTTAGTAAATATATAATTACATGGGGTTATATATGTTATCTATTTGACTATAAATATTCATTATAAGGATAATAATATTTCATAAATCATATTATTTTGTTTTCAATTTTTTAGGCATCAAATAAATAAAATTATTTATGACACAATAATGATGCAGTGTTTAACTCATTAATGAATGACTTAAATCAATAAGATTATAAAAATAAAACAATATCAAAAACCATTAGAATTCTATTGTGTGATTTTATTTCTAAAAATACTCATCTTATCATTCAATTTAATAATTTTTGTACATTTAGAAACTGAAAATCATTACATAATAAAATAATATTCTCAAACATTCCTAATGATCCCCTCCTCCCCCTTATAAAAGGACATCATCTCTAACCCATTACTCATGCCTCTCAAGCCCATCATCTCATAAAACCTCTTACCAATTAAGCTCTATACATCCATATCTTCCACCTAAA
Source organism: Viscum album (assembly GCA_963277665.1). Taxonomy (NCBI): domain Eukaryota; kingdom Viridiplantae; phylum Streptophyta; class Magnoliopsida; order Santalales; family Viscaceae; genus Viscum; species Viscum album. Next base: position 154,116,994 of record OY728157.1, read on the forward strand.
AGACTCACCTTCGGTAGAAGGCATTTCAAGAAATCCTTTTGGTTCAATCCAAAGGGATCTACACGATTTAAATGTAACATCTTCTCTGAAGTTGTATTATATTATTTTACTTTATCAACCCCATAAAATTTATTTACTACACTCTTTTATAAAAAAACCAGTATCTAATGTAAACTAGGTTGTATATATTAGAAGGATTCCAACTACACATACACTCCTCCATCTAATGGGTAAAGAACAAACTGTTTCTATAGACGGCGATCTACAGCCTCACGAAACAATGATTATTCAATCTTCTCCTACCTTATCTTATGATGGTCATTAAGATGAATCTATATTTACATGTGATATATAATATATTTTTATCCTCTTTATACCTTTGTATTTTATATTTATATCATACCTTTAAGGATTCCATAATGGGTAAATATAATAATTTTAATTTGAGGAAGTGCGGATTACCGCCCCCTCAAAGTGATATGACTTGTTCATGACATATGGGGAACATAAAAGGATGGGGTTACTAAAATTATTTATGATATTGTACTGTAATTATAATATACCTATTCATAATTATATTTTCATTCCATTAAAGATAAAATATAAATTAAAATTGCGTTCATTCGTACATACGGCTTACCCTCTCCTTGAATGGTGCATTTGATTTCTTAACTCCAAATATTATGTACTTTTATAAATACATATATATACTGGAAATATATGATATATAAGATATGTAAATCATGAATATACTTTGAGAGATAATTTAATTTTGACTACATTAACAACTTTTAATTATATGAAGTTTATTTTAAACTCAAGTACCATATATCGACAAAACGACTATTATTAACGTAATTAATATCCAAATGTTTATAACATGGTAATAAGTGATATAGATTAAAAAATAAATTTGAAAAAGGTTCTTAAGAAAGTATAAATTAACATTAGATTATTATTCAGGAGATTAAAGAACAAACGGGTCAAGTCAGACATGAGGTAAGGGACGTTATCTCAATCACCATTCATTGGGGTATATTTTGTTTGATACAAAATATATTTTATAAGGTGTATAAACCCTTTTGAATATTAATTTTATTATGAATTAATATTTTATCTATGAATTGTTTTACTAAATGACAAGAAGAATGATTCATTTTAACATACTCAACGACAAGACTATTCCCCACCAGGAGTATTATTTGACCTTTGTCTTCCTTAACCAGCCATAATATTTTTAAAAAGAAAAATAAATACCATATACTCTTTTACGTATTTTTGTATTGAAAATGGTATTGATAATGGATTTATTATTTCAATATCTGGAAATGATATATAGTGATTTCAATGTGAAAATGTTATCCTTACTTTATGATTATGTTATGTGTTATGATAATGTTATAGTTCTTGGGAATTGTTTACGTATATAGGTTTTTCCATGATAAACCTTGGTCGGGTGAGAGAAAAATAGATCTACAATGCTTTAGGCAACATGATAGTGGTAAACATGAATGTTTTTCCTAAGTGATTTTGGAAATATAATATGATGGGTATTCTAAATGTAACTCCCTACGAAGTTGTGAAAGCTACTACGTAAGTATGTTATGGATGCCACATGATACCAATATTATTTATGATTTCAATGTGTTATTCATAAATATTATGATTTAATGAGGTATGTTTAAATGCTTATGTTTTATGGACTAATTTTTCCTTTCTATTTTTTATAACTCTTACTGAGCTTTTCATGCTCTTCCCATGTTTTAAAATTTTTTTCATATGACATAAAGATGAATAGGGTCAAGTATGTGGTTAAAAAAAATTCATGTTTTTTAAAACATGGAACTATACATGACTCTTTTTTCCAAGCGTTTTAATTTTCTGAAAAAATGCAAATGGAGAAGAAGTGTTTACTTTGTAATTTCTGATATTTAATGTAATAGTCATGACCTAATTTTCTAAAACTCTAAACCTAAAATGATCGTCAATGTGAAATATTCATTTAATTAAAGTTTATTTAATGTTTTAAGGGTGGGGAATTATTATATATATTTTTTTGAAAATATATATTAATTTAATAACACTGGTTTTGGATTCGATATAGTAAAATAAAGAAAAACACAAACCATCTGATGTTTTTTCTCTTGGTTTCAATCCAATATGAGTGGTTTTTAAAATTTAAATTGGTTATAAACTAACAACCATAAAATAAATCCATTAGTTATATGTATGTAAGTTATTTTTATAAAAAAATTATTTTAAAACATTGAAATTTAATAATTTTTTTCCTCAATGCATGTGTTTATAAAAAATGATTTTTCTAAAACAATATATTTTCAAAAAATTTAATTTTTGTTTCATTATATAAATTTTTTTCCAACTACTGATTTATAAACATATATATATATATAAAGTATTAATGAAAAGGAATAAGAATAATTGATATTTTTTAATAAGGAAAATATACCAACTAAAACTAATGCGGTCTAGATACAAAACCCTTATTGCACTAGTGTATTCACTAAGTGTACGTTGGGTGATTTGAGGGATTTATTAGGGTGGTTGACCTAATTGATATGGGATATGATCTCGATAATATTTAATTTATCCAATAAATTCTTGTATCCATTCTTTAGTTGTTAAATTTTAGATTGGGTATGGTCAAGGTAAAAGTCCATATATCTCATATCAAATTGAAACTCAAATGAATGGGCTGCATATGGTAATATCCTATTGGTTTTTTCACATATATCATTCATTCTTTGTAAATTGGAAATTATAATTGATTTATTTCATTCTGTTTTTATGGTATTTTTGTAATGGCTATATAAACCATTGTTTTGATGATTATCAGTCTTTTAAATATAATAGACTATATATAATATTTAGATATAAATAATCAATTTTGTGCTTGTATTTTCTTCCACAATATTAAATACAAAGGATTTTACTCAATGAAAAAAGGGAATTTCATTTATAAATATTTGGATTATTACTTTACGCAATATTATAATATTTCATATGAAAATGTAATTTATGCCTACTTATTGATTTTCTATGAATGAGGATGAGATTTAAATATGTGTTGAGATGTTAAAAATCCTAGGAATATATTCCCACTAAAACATAGGATTGTATTTGAAATCACTCAATATACCCAACTTTATATATTCATTTACTTTTCAATGGATTATATGCCAATATATTATCACTACATTGTATGAATGTGGTATTTGTTAGGTAAAATGATTTAGAGGATACTAATACATGGTAATAGTCTTATGAGTGGCATATATAATTTTTGTCACCATTTAGATATTGAAGTCATATGGGTTGTTATGACAACTTATTGTATATTGTGATGTGATGGGACATTATTTCCATTTGATTGATTTTGTTAGGTCACACAAGGTTAGTTATATTTCCCAATATAAATGTGATAAAATTGAAATTTATGTGTAATATATATTTGATAATGTGACAAGGAGAAAATTATGATGACCATTGGTATTATGGAAGTGATATGTAGAGACCTACACTTGAAATTTCCAATGAAGATATGGTCAATACCTATGTGGGTTTTTTTAAAACCATATGATATAACATTAATAGTTAATATTGTTTCTTATTATTAATTTTTATAAATCCCATCAAGAATTCACTTATATATTAATTATGTTTTAGGGAAACCAATGTTAGTGGCCTAATAACATATACTCACACTCTTTATAAGAATCATGGTGCACAAAAAACAATATTATTAAGGATTTATTTAAGGTAATGAACCTTATTGTCTAAGAGTGAGCTATATGGATGGGTATCATAACATATAAGACTATGTGGGGACATAAATCCAATTTGTTTTTCTAATCATATTTTTTTATATACAATATAATCTTTATATATTTTTTTCAATATGGAGATCCTCTTTACATATATAAGAATCATTTGTAATTACAATTACATGTCATTTTCTGATAACATGTGATATTTAAGTCATGCTTAAGGAGATGAATCATAATTAGCGTGGTCATATCCAGGGAATGGGTTGGGTGAATAGTGATTTATTATCCCATTTCTTTAGTTTAATTGATATTTTTTTTGGATAGTGCATGGTTCTAAAATGAATTCTTTCCTTTATTTCCAAAAACAATTTTTAATGATTTTATCTATTGAGTTGACATTGTCATGAATTAATTAATGAGTTCCAATGAGATATAAATATTATTCCATTAATTTAGCATTAAACTAGACGTTTTAATGTATATTTTTTGAATTGATTATGTTGAAAATGTGATTTTTAATTATTAATGAGTTTGAAATTCCATCTAATTTCATGAAGTAATGATTAAATGAATTAATATTAGTTGTGCACATGTTTTAATTTATTATTGTTATTATAATATTATTTAATATTATAAAGTTATCTGAATATGTCTTAAATTATTTATCATTAATTAAGAGAAAAATAATATCATTTTCATGGTGTGTATGCTGAATAATTATGTGTTGAATTTTTTTTATGTTATTTGATTTTTTTTTCATTTTTATTAATAAATATTGTTCAAAATTTTTAATAAATAAATTCCATAAAACCCAGACATGGTTTTATAGAAAAATAAAGTGTGATAGTTGAATCTACAATCTCATAGGGGTGAGTTATTGATTAAGGATTAGGGTTTAAATAATAAATATATCTGATGCATTATCCTCTAAAACATCCAAGGAAAGACTGCAAAATCAATTTCAATATTAAAAAACATGAATGATGAGTAACACATGATCTAATGATGACATAATATTTTTACCATACATGAATTTCATGTCACCTAATATAAGATACATGATAAATACAAATGTGACCATGAAATTTCAATGAACAAAAATTTAATAAAAACCAACCCTCTCATACACATTACTGAAAATGATATTTAAATCAACCTCTAAGATTGAAATATTATGATTTTTCTCATGATAAAATTATCAAAAAAAGAATCTAGTGGTTAGAAAAGCACAATGACTGTAAGTATATCCAATTTTTATAGACAAAAATGTCTACCTCAAGAATGAATAATAAACAAGATCTATAAAAATAATAGTAAATATTCATGTTCTCACTAAATAAAATATTTTAGAGGTAAAATAATATAAAAAATAATTTGGTTTTGAAATAGGCTTAGAAACATGAAATAATTAAATAGTGAATCCAACTATGAAATAATAAATAACACTTGTAAAAATTCATGAAATACAAATGAAGACTCATTTATCACAGACACATAACTAAGAAGAAAAGTTACCTTATTTTTAAGAAAATGTGAATGATAACATTCACCATCCTATTTAAATGAATAATCACTTCATAATATGTTACAATACTATGAACACATTTTTATGTAAAAAGTAAAACTCATTCTGAAAATTGATTAAAACTTTAATACCACAATTATCTATATTTTAATTGTTAGCCAAAGCCCAACACAAACCCGAAAAATATTAAACACTAATATACTAAAATTAATGAGACTTCATAAAAAACTACTATATATATAACAATAGGGATAATTAGTTAAATTCTCGTGTCTTTGATACATTCAAAGAAAATGTTTAGAATGATAAATGTTTACATTTCTTTGAAGATGTGTTTCTATTTTACAACCAATTTTGTTTAGAATAAAATAATTAATAGAAATATAATTATACAATAAAATATAATAAATTTAGTAAAAATGTAATATATACTTTTATCCACTTCATTTGAGGGACCAATATTAGATGCAGAAGATTAAAAATGAAATTTTAACACCTTCATTCTTATAATATTTAGGATTTACACATTTCATATATTTTTTAGAGACACATTTTCATAATTTTCCATCTAACTAAAAATAAAACATTTTACTACCATTATATCTTTATTGGACTTCAAATTGGAACATATAATTTTATTTTAATAATGTTAAATAAATTAAATTTTACCACATAGATAAAATTTAATTAATATATTCAAAGACTCCCTAGAAATATTCTTACCACATTTAGGTCAAGATGAATACTGAAATATCTAATATTTTTATTTTCTTATAGATAGTTTACCCATTTCTTCTACCTTGTACAACTATCATAATTGTTTTTAGGAGAAACATTAAATTCAACCAAATATATTTCAATATTATCATCACATCAAATAATTTACCCATAACTTTTAAATTAATGTTTTATCGAATTCCATTACAAACAATGTTTTAATCTAATATAATATTTATCAACTTTACATTCATAACCCAATATAATATTAGTTGATCACCTGGAATATCTGGTTAAATTTTCATTATAATATGATATTAAGTACACCTTCTTCAACTTTTATTGCAAAAACATAATTTACATCATATTTCAAATAACATTATAGATTTTTTATTAAGAATTTTTTAAAATATTTTATATTAAATGAAATATATCTGAGTCATATAATTTGTATTCTTAATCGGATCCCACTCTAGATTTGATTCACCATTAAAAAAAACAAAAAGAAAGAGTTACCTTATCATCCACTAAACTACTAAGCACATCATATATTTTACCCCAATTCATTTATTCATTCCTCAAAAAACCATTGGGCATGAGGATTTAACAAGAGATTAAGGGTCTTATTTCAGTAAATGATAAACTATTGACATGTTAATCTCTAGATAATTTGGTCACACTCATTCATGGTTGGAACCACTTATATCCTTTGATAACTGAGTAAACATGCAAATAGATTGATCATATTCAACTCAATCAAATTAGGGTTACAAATTTAGAGGGATATTTTTCCGTTGACTCCTTTCTACATCATTAACCCTACTACCTCTCTAGAGTACAATTCTAAAATATAAATAGAATAGATTAATAAACATTAAACCCCTGAGAGTAATCAGAGCCTCTATCATAATAATATTATTATATGTTATCATCCCCATGATTTACTTCCTTATCAAAATCCAATCATCTAATGTTATTTAAACCCTTATATAAAACCAAATTTTACCACTTATATACAAAAACCCATAATAACATTTTTTATGAGTATTAATTTTGTTCATTACAATTCATGAACTTTTAGGTTTAATTTTATGAGAATTAGAAATACTATATCAATAGAAAATTCTTAAAACATCACACTCTATAAATTTGTTCCATAAAAAATAAATATTAAATTTATACTCCCATTTCATTCTTGAAAAACATTATTAATTCAAGATGAATAATCAAAAATTAATGATTATACATGATAGAGATCATAAAATCCATTAAATTCTATTTTTTTTTTAATAAAATGGGATTAGAATATAATATTTAGTAAGTTATATAAAAAAAAGGAACTAGGTAGTATATTTAACAAAATTAATACAATGGAAAAATTCCAAATTTTTAGATAATAAACATTAGACACAAATAATTACATAGTTATGATAGAAATTAGTTTCATTACACCCATATTTTAAAAAACATTTTGTATAAAATAATAAATAAAAAACATAAAAATAATGGTTATATTGGACATAAAATGATTATCACTCATACATGAACACATAATATAACCCACATAATGGGATAACCTACTTGAATAATTTCAACATATTTTCATTGGGGAATAAAATATTTTGAAATCCATTATATGGATATATAAAACTCACCCATCATCATTTTGAAATTCTAATAAACTCACCACGAATAAGATATATATATGATTAATCACATCTACAAAATATTCAAAAAACACAAAAAGTTTAGGGAATATAGGTTAAATTAGTAAGGGTATTCCCAAAAATAAAACTATAGGTACCAAAATTAATAAAAAATAACCTTAACAATGTGTTTTAAAAATATCAAAATGAATCATACTATAAACAAACTATGTCATATAATGATACCAATTTAATTTTACATAACCAACATATATATTAGAATGGATATATCCAAATATATTTACATATATTAAAATGTGTGGTACCTTAATGTCAATCCACTTACAAGTATCTATGATATCTATCTATATTTCCACGAGTCTCCAATGAGGTAATAAGTGAATCTTGATCAAATAAATAACAAAATAGGAATCTAGTTCCACCCAAATACTTGTCTTGATTTTGTATCTAGAAATATATATATAAAATAATGAAACCATCCAACTTGGATCCATATGAACTAGAAATACCAAAGTCTTTGAAAAACCATGAAGTGGGACCACCTTGGGATCCCTTAATGCAGGATCAAATTAAAATATGTAGATAGTCAAATACTATATGGTGGGTTAATGGTATGTTTTAAAAATATGTCTTTTAACATTAAGGAAATCTATGTTTAACGAAATTAAACAAGGTAAATTCAAGATACCCATGTTTGTTATTAAATAAAGTGATATTTGGAAGGTCTGAGGTCCAAATATAAGAATCCTAAACTTAAACACATAAATCTTAAATAATCTTAAGCAAGATTATCTTAAGGAATGATTCTAATTTGAAGTATATATAATCATTTTATTAGAGTATACAGAGTATAAGAGAATATAATAAAGTCATAATTTCTTTCCATTACAAAATACAATAGAATAAAAACTTTTCAAAAAATCAAGTAAATGAGTAGGAAATATTTTATACGAAATAGAAATGTATTCATCAACATTGGATATGGGTCCCCTGATTTATAATTTCATGAAAGTCTATCTTACCCACACCAGGGAAAACCATTGATAAGAATATCAGAGTCTCTATTACTATCCCAACAAGCCTTATAACTATAAGGAAGTTTTCATCCCTATCTTCCAATCCATAGAAGTACCAATACATTAAGGCTATTAGAACCTTCTTATTTCTATCTATAGAAACCCTCAATTGTATACAACAACAATCAGAGTCACCGTAAGAAATTCAAACAAGATGTTCCTGACTGAACAAGATGTTCACAAAATTCACAACGAATGAGAGTTGTAGCACCCCCAATTTGAGGTATATAACATTTATTTATTCCCTTTTATGTGTTTAATGTTTATGGAATGACTTGGGAAAAGTATGGGAGAGTTTGGACTGGTTTTGAATAAGTTTGGAGGATTTTTTTAGGGATCATGTTTTGAGCACGGTTTGTGGAAATCATGTGGGTTCTCTAGGAAACAATGAAGGGTAGATAGTTGGCTTCGTACGGCCTACATAGAGTTTCCGAAACCATGTGAGTAAAATCTATAGACCCATCCACCTAAGACAGTGGCATGTATATGGTAAGTGCACAATTTTCCAAATCGTGTGGCCACTTAAAATAGGGTTTTTAAATCCTAGCTCCCTTGGGGGTGCCTCATTTCCCTCAATACTCTCTCTCACTCGGTACTCATATGGTATTTTCATTTATTAAGTGTTTTAGGGGATCTCCGACTCACTTCGGAAGAAAATAGATGTAGTTTCAAGGTGTTTTATATGTTGTTTCTTCTGATTAAGTCTCTTCTCTTGGTTTCACATTGGTTTCCTCTAGATATACTATTATCCCCTTCTTGGTTTTCTAGCTCTACACCCATTGTCTATAGATATAAGGATTTTTTTTCTTGGGTGTTTATTTTAATACATTTTGATGGTAGGTAAAGAGATATAGAATATTATAGTGAAGGGTTCACCAGATTTTTGGTGTATTGGTTTGTCAGTTGAATTCCTCGAGACCCTAATGATAGACGACATCTCTCTCGAATCCACTTGGTTTGAACTAGTGGTTTTGCTTAAAATTAATTTTGTTTCCATGAAATTAATTGTGATTTTGATGTCATAAATTTGTTAAAAATCCTTTTGGTTTTGGTTTTGGGATTTTTGGGGGAAATGGGTTTGTACGGTTGAATGATCTTGTTGTTAATTTTTAAAATGTAGAAATAAAAATTGCTTTGTTGGATTCTTTCAAGGAAATTGTTTCTGAATATAATTTTCAAAAAATTGGATGTTTTATTGAATCGAGATTTTAGCATGGAAATGATATTAGTGTATTTTCCATAGATTTGTGATTTATTAAAGTTGTTTTTCATGTTGTGGAATTGGTTATTTGCATATTTTGGTGGCCCTTGTGGTTTACATGTCTGGTTGTGGCCTGTTGAAATGTGATGTGAAAGTGGGTAGGAAGTCTCACTGTAAAATTTATTGGATAGTGGTCGGAAGAACCACCATTATGGGTAGTGGTCAGGATGCAACACTAGTTAGGAATGGTTGAATGGGTTGGACGGAAGTTCCACCATTTTGGTTCCCATGTTATGTGTTTCTTTGCATGATGGGTGTGGTTGTGTTAATATGGAAAGGTGAAATGTCTTGTTAAAGGAGTGGATGACTTGTTGGATGCTGTTTTATTATTTAATGTTTTAAATAAATTTCTTTTTATAAATGTACATATTGTTTTATCATAGTGGCATGTATAGGGATGTAATTTGGGGAAAACCTATAGTGTCTTAGTAATCTCCCCCTAGATTATCACTTGGGTGCTTCGGTAGATGTAATATTCTTGGAAATAGGTAAAGGTAAATCATACCAATACTAGTGGAATGTGGTGATTTTTGCAAGGTGTGTTGGTGCTGGGAGCATAGAGCCTAGTGTAGAGCTATGGAGTGTTTCTTGGTTTATTTTGGGGTATCCTATTTAGACTTCTGTGTAATAATCTAATATCATGCTTGTATGTATTGGTTTTTGGGTTGAATTTTGTAATAGTATGGATTATTTTTTGTAATGTATGAATTGGATTCTTTGTTTACATGAATCATATTGTTTGTTAGTGGATTATTTGGTTGGTTGGTTTTATCTCAATGTAAAATCATTCCCCAATTTATTCTTGAAGCCCACTGTCACGACCCGTCCTCAGGGCCCGTGCCGTGACTACCCCAAGCCTGTCATCCATAGGCCAGGGGATGGCGAATAGCACCAAGGTGTAAATCGCGGTAAAAAGGGAAGGCATAGCCTTTGTAAAGTAAACAATCACACAGAGTACAAGCGGAAGAAGTAAATACTAAGTAAAAACTGAGTACAACAGTAAGTGCGAAAATTATAAAGGGGCCAGAAATACAAGCCCAACTGTAAAGTACAACTTGAAAGGGAAAACAACAACTGAAAAGTAAAGCTTCTATGTCGAGCTGTCCACTGGAAATCCCACCTGAAGGGTGGGTACAGATAGCTCCTCTGCTCCTCGGGTCCCGTCGTCCGCTCCGAGTATGTCCCGCCCAGTGGTCCACCTCCGGGTACCGCCTCGTCGTCACGTCCACCTCTGGGTACCATCTCGTCATGAGGTCCTCCTCCGGGTACCATCTTGTCGTATAGTCCACCTCCAGGTACAGTCCAGTCCACGAACACTCATCCTCTGTCAGCACTGCTCGTCGTCTGCAATAAACACAACGAGGTGCGGGCATAGCCCATGCAGGGGTGAGTATAACGATACTCAGTAGGGACCCTGAGACCCTCAAGGTATCACTAAAACCAACAAGGATAACCACATAGAAGATCTCAACAGATAACCTCTACTTAGGTATATGCCCATACATATACCTAAGTTATCAAGTAACCCATCTCAATCATGAGGAAACACAAGGATTGTGAAATCAACGGATAACTACTACCCAGGTATATGCCCCTACATATACCTAAGTTGTTAAGTGACCCATCTCAATCATGAGGTAAACACAAAGGTCAAAAGTCTCAGCTCAAACCAGGATTTTCATTATCGAAACCGTAACTGCTAAAGAGCTCCGTCTCTGGAGTGTAAAGTGGTCCTGTCACGACTCCGAGGTACTGCTCACTAACCCAGGACTACTGAAGAACTCCACCCATCGAGTACTACGGGCCAGCTGCTACAACCAAGCGCTCCCATGTGCCGCTACAACCAATCGCACCTCTGTCGTGGGTCTGCCGCTACAACCAAGCGCTCCCATGTGCCGCTACAACCAAGCGCACCTCTGTCCTGGGTCTGCCGCTACAACCAAGCGCTCCCATGTGCCGCTACAACCAAGCGCAGCTCTGTCGTGGGTCTGCCGCTACAACCAAGCGCTCCCATGTGCCGCTACAACCAAGCGCACCTCTGTCCTGGGTCTTCCGCTACAACCAAGCACTCCCATGTGCCGCTAGAACCAAGCGCACCTCTGTAACACACCAAGTCGTTCGATCAGCAGTCGTCGGGTCTCAGCCAGCTACACGGTCTCCGTACTCCGCACGCTCGTCACTGGGAGGGTCCGCTCCACGAGCTAAAGGTCGATACTGCAAGTATCTCAAAGTCCCACTAAGAAGTATCTCAAAGGACCGCCTCGTCATAGGGGTCTCAACGCAACAGACGGCGCGTCAATCGGACGCCCGGTCTATGAGTTATTAGCCTTTTCGTCCCAGGGGCCCGGTTGGTTTCGTGTGTGAACCAACCCGGTCGTATCTCAAATGCACCCCAAACTCTCATAGGGTATACTCATAGGGACTGTTTCTCAACGTGATCACCAACGCCGCTGACGGTTCGTCAAACGGACGTTCTGTCAGAAACGTATCCGCTTTTCCGTTCCAAGGGCCTGGTTGGATTTCGGTGCGATCCAACCCGGACACTATCCATTTGCATCCAAATCTCGGGCGGAGGATGCCCAATGTTCTGTATTGTCAACCGTAACTCAACGCAACAGACGGCGCGTCAATCGGACGCCCGGTCTGAGAGTTAATGGCTTTTTCGTCTCACACCCACCCTGGGAAACTTCCCAGGAGGTCACCCATCCAGATCACTACTCTAGGCCAAGCACGCTTAACTATGGAGTTTTAACCACGTAGGCTCCCAAAAAGGAAGGTGCACCTTGAGTATAGTATACCGAAACAACCGTCTCGATCCAAGGATCGCTACGCAACTGACGGTTCGTCGATCGGATGTCTGCAGCCCAAGTTATGGGCATTTGAACCAATCATGTCCGAAGACGGGGGGGTCTGGGCCCGGTCCGACCCGGCCCAGTACCCCCTGGGCCGGCCCGAACCGGGTCGACCCGGCCCGAGTGGCGGCCCGACCCGGCGGCTCGGCCCGGCCAGCGGCCCGACCCGGCGGCTCGGCCCGGCCAGCGGCTCGTCCCGGCCAGCAGCGCGGCGGCGCGGTGGCGCGACGGCTCGGCGGCTCGGCGGCGCGACGGATCGACGGCGCGGCCGCTCGGCCAGCGCGGCGCGCTAAAGGGAGGGGCAATGCCCCCCCATTAATTTTTAAAACGGCGGCCCCTTTAAATAGCCGCCCCATGTGTATTGCCGGGGGGGTTACACCCCCGGGCTCCCCCCTGTAATGGTCGGCCAGCGCGGGGCCGGCTGGGTTCTCGCCGCGGGACCCCGCGGTCCCGCTCGTTCTGGTGTCGGCGGCTGGATTTCCAGCCGCCTCCTTCGAGTTCTCCGGCGGCCGGTTTTTCAGGCCGCCACTTCCAAGATGAACGTGAATCCGTTGGACGCGGCGTGACGACGCCGCATCCTTCCGCCGCGGTCCGACTCTGGCCGCGACCTCGTTTGAAACCTCTGGCGCGACACGATGGCGCCGCGTTCCTTCGTCGCAGCCCGCTCCGGCCGTGTTTTCTTTTGTTCCTGCGCGGTGCGACGACACCGCGCTGTCTTCGCTAAATCAACACCAAGGATTAGAAGGGGGAGGAGAATCGGTCGTGTTTGTGCGGTCTGGTCTCCTCCCGTTATAACGATAACAGTCGGCCAATCGTAAAAACACAACGATGAACTTCTCACAATTTTTAATAAAATTTGGAACAACGTCCAACCGATTATTCTTTCATGTTCGAGGGAAAGAAACACGTAATTTGAAAAAAAAAGACAAAACCCCTACCTCGGATTCGAAGTTCATTCGTCACCGATGCAGAAATCGGTGTCGCGGAAGACATCCTCGCGGAACGTGCCTCCGTAATCGTCATTGACGAAGTCACGGATCTAAGCGGTGCCGGTTCGTTGACGTCGGGAAATGTTGGAAGATGAAGAGTCGTCGATGTTCCTTGCAGACGACGCCCATTCATTCAACACGGAAGGAGGTCGTGGAAAGGAAGAAAACGTGTCGTCTTTCTGGTTTGGAAAAAGGCGTTCTTCGTTGGAGAACTCTAATTCTCCCAAGTGTTGGGCGTCGCGGTACTTTACCAGCGTTCTGTCGCTTGGTGAAGTCGTCCCCCAAACCCTCTCCCAAGATCCCTATATATAGGTGAGGGGGAGATGTATGTAACCATCGTGGTTACATAATTTTTTTTTAAAAAAGGGGGGTCGGGTGAAATAAATTGCGTTGACGCAATTAAAGAGGTCCGTTGGCACCACTTAAGAGGGGAGGGTGCCAAGGAGTTTCTCCCCATTTAATGGGGAGTTGAGGAATTAAGAGGCTCTCCCTCATTAATGAGGGAGATTTGGGAGGTTTCCTCTCCTCCCACTAATTGGGGGGTTAAGCCCCGTGTGGTCCCCACCACAATAAACCACCTGTGGGAGGTTTAGTTTGGGTGGGCCCCACCACCATAACCTCTCAAGGGAGGTTAATGTGTGGTGGCCCCACCTCCAACCTCCATGAGGAGGTTTCAACCACCTCACTCCCAATGGCGGCTGAAATAAAATAAAGTGCAACATGGCACGTTATTTTATTATTACACTTTTAAAGAAAACCCAAAAAAAACAAACCTCCGCTCTCGATAAAACGCAACTACGGAAAAAGAGTTCCTAAGAAATTACTGGCATTGCAGTTCCATCGGTGCCCTCAGAATTCGATTCTAGGCACCGGTTCAAAAGTTAGAAATTCCCGCTCGTTCATTCACTGAACGTACCCGAGCTAAACTTCGGAAATTAATTCCGGGCACACCGGGCCTCGGAATCAGGCGCTGTCAGAAACTGTGTTCTTGTAAAATTGCAAAGAAAATTAAGAAAAAATTTTCCTTGAAATTTCCGGGTCTTTACATTACTCCCACCTCAGGGCTTTACGTCCCCGTAAAGCGTCAACACAAACTAGGGTCACAAAAGCGGTACAGAGCACGCATCTGAGCCTTCCGCTCCCATGTGCTCACCCAGAGGTTCCCGTACTTCCAGAGAAAAAGCACCCGAGGAATCGACCGTCCTTGTAGGACGTGCTCCCGTCGATCCTCAATCCCCACTGGAACCTCCGTACATGATGCCCTGTCATCGACGTCTAACTCCCTGAGGTCGATGATGTGTGAAGGATCAAGCAAGTATCTCCTCAATTGAGATACGTGGAAGACGTCGTGAACCTAGTGCAACTGAGGTGTATGGGTCAAGCGGTAAAACAACTCGCCTACCCAGCTGAGGACCTAGAAAGGTCTGTTGAACCTCGGAGATAACTTGCCGCCTTGGCCACATCTCCGTAAACCTCGTCGAGGTGAGACCTGTATAAGGACGTGATCGTCATCCTCGAACTCCAGAGGTTCCCAATTCCTGTTAGAACTGGAACTTAAACGACTACTGCCATGAGGGTAAGGTTGGCCGACTCAAGAGTGATCGGTCGCACCCTCTCATGCATGAGTTTAACTTGTGCTTCCCAGGGTTTCCTTTTTGCCGACCAAGGAAAACCCATCCTGACGCTTGCCTAATACCGTCAATTTGAATATGAATAGTGATTGCCAAATACATACTCAAACTAACGTTGTAAGGCCTCGACGCTGCCACCAAGTGGTCCCAACCGAGACTCTCGCCTCAAGGGTCAGATCACACCGTCGGCGTAAGTGTGACTATCGAGTCTCCTCCCAAAGGTATCTCCAAACACGAGGGTCAAGTCAACGGCTTAACCGGAAACTCTAGGTCTGGGACTAGATTCATGGAAGGAAGGGATGATTCGTATCGATGTATGTGGCTACGGCAGCTAGTAGAAGACAATGTCCGCACTTCGAAACATCCTTAGAGCCCTTTTTGGTCGCACTCCATGACTGCAAGCAGCTACTCTCTTTCCCTGCTCTCCAACTCCCTGAGTCCAGCGGGGACTACAAAGGCGGGTGATGGTAACATGTTGAAATGTATACCACCACAAGCTGCTATCCTAGCTCTGCTTCCATGTCTGCTGCTCTGCAGATTTATTTGTCCTTAACATTTCCTCTTCTTGAAACATTTTACACGCCCAAGTCTCTGAGACTGGTGTTAGTTTCCTGCTTTCCAAACATCTAACATTCTCTCGCTGTATTCGATCTGCAATGAATTCTCAACCACAAAGGTTCTTTCTAGCCCCATAGCCTAAGTAGGAATGCATAGAGAAAAGGCGCTGGCTCGGAAGCCCTAAAACATACATTGCTCAGAGGTCCGACCTCTATTGCACAAATCTAAACGCATCCATCGAGTACCCGGTATGTTCAGTACGCCTCGATGAATTCTCAACTACCGACACGTCGTCCCGCCGAAACTGTAAAATATCTAGAAAACTCCCGGCCACCTCCTCAAGCCAGTCCTTAGCTGCCTACGAGTCAGGTTCACCTCGGAACATGAGGGTATCTGAAGTTATAACACATATAAGGTAGTAAGACTACATGTGTCACCTACCGGTACTGCCGGTTGTATCTGTTGACCAACAGGTAGTGATGTATAGCTGACACACTACCCAAAGGTACTATCTCAGGCATCGGTCCACGTACCGAAGCCTCATCACTATGAGGACCGTCATCATGGTCATTAACTGGAAAACACTAGTGTCCAAGTCCATCATCCACTCTATTGATGTCTCAGCTAGGCGGAAAACTCTAGCAATCGCCTCCAGCCATTGCTCTGCTGTCTGGGAAACTGCCTCACCTCGTAACCTCGGAGGCTACTACTGCTGGAACTCGTCCAACACGCTCTGCCAGCGTGCACCGTCCACTAGTATAGCTATTGGAATCCGCTTCCCAACATGTGGTGGTGCTGCTGGTACACAACCCGAGGGTTCCAACATAGTAAAAATGGCCCTGCACCAGAGCCTCGTCGCTCGGTGAGCCGTCATCGAGTACTCTCTCAGAACTCCAACTGACTGTTTGCATGGAGATATCCTGAACCGATGCGACATGGTCAACGTCTTATACCTGGTGAGATGACCTGGTTTGAGCTGACTTAAAACTTTCTGGAAACACACATGCAATCAGTGTTTTCGTGCACAAATTCGGAAATCAGTTGTCAGGGTCCTGGTGTATGGATATGTCGGCCGCCCGCACCAACACTGGACTCCCTGAACTGAAAACCACACTCGGTACTCTTAACACTATTGCTTCACAGAAAGAAACATCAGAGTTATAAGTTCGGCGGTAGAACTGAACTCCTCTGATACCAATTTTTCACGACCCGTCCTTGGGGCCCGTGTCGTGACTACCCCAAGCCCGCCTTCCATAGGCCAGGGGCTGGCGACTAGAACCAAGGAATAAATCCCGGTAAAAAGGGAAGGAATTGCCTTTTTAAAGTAAACAATCACACAGAGTACAAGTGGAAGAAGTAAATACTAAGTAAAAACCGAGTACAACAGTTTGTGCGGAAAGTATAAAGGGGCCAGAAATACAAGCCCAACTGTAAAGTACAACTCGAAAGGGAAAACAAAAACTGAAAAGTAAAGCTGCTATGCTGAGCTGTCCACTGGAAATCCCACCTGAATGGTGGGTACAGATAGCTCCTATGCTCCTCGGGTCCCGTCATCCGCTCCGAGTATGTCCTGCCCAGTGGTCCACCGCCGGGTACCGCCTCGTCGTCACGTCCACCTCTGGGTACCGTCTCGTTGTGAGGTCCTCCTCTGGGTACCATCTTGTCGTATAGTCCACCTACAGGTACCGTCCAGTCCTCGAACACTCGGCGTCTGTCAGCACTGCCCGTCGTCTGCAACAAACACAACGAGGTGCGGGCATAGACCGTGCAGGGGTGACTATAACGATACTCAGTAGGGACCCCGAAAACCTCAAGGTCTCACTAAAACCAACAAGGATAACCACATAGAATATCTCCACAGATAACCTCTACTTAGGTATATGCCCATACATATACCTAAGTTATCAAGTAACCCATCTCAATCATGAGGAAACACAAGGATTGTGAAATCAACGGATAACTACTACCCAGGTATATCCCCATACATATACCTAAGTTATCAAGTGACCCATCTCAATCATGAGGTAAACACAAAGGTCAAAATTCTCACCTCAAACCAGGATTTTCATTATCAAAACCGTTACTGCTGAAGAGCTCCGTCTCTGGAGTGTACAGTGGTCCTGTCACGACTCCGAGGTACTGCTCACTAACCCAGGACTGCTGAAGAACTCCACCCATCGAGTACTGCGGGCCAGATGCTACAACCAAGCGCTCCCATGTGCCGTTACAACCAAGCGCACCTCGATCGTGGGTCTGCCGCTACAACCAAGTGCTCACATGTGCCGCTACAACCAAGCGCACCTCTGTCGTGGGTCTGCCGCTACAACCAAGCGCTCCCATGTGCCGCTACAACCAAGCGCACCTCTGTCGTGGGTTTGCCGCTACAACCAAGCGCTCCCATGTGCCGCTACAACCAAGCGCACCTCTGTCCTGGGTCTTCCGCTACAACCAAGCGCTCCCATGTGCCGCTACAACCAAGCGCACCACTATAACACACCGAGTCGTTCGATCAGCAGTCGTCGGGTCTCAGCCAGCAACACGGTCTCCGTACTCCGCACGCTCGTCACTAGGAGGGTCCGCTCCACGAGCTAAAGGTCGATACTGCAAGTATCTCAAAGTCCCACGAAGAAGTATCTCAAAGGACCGCCTCGTCATAGGGGTCTCAACGCAACAGACGGCGCGTCAATCGGACGCCCGGTCTATGAGTTATTAGCCTTTTCGTCCCAAGGGCCCGGTTGGTTTTGTGTGCGAACCAACCCGGCCATATCTCAACTGCACCCCAAACTCTCATAGGGTATACTCATAGGGACTATTTCTCAACGTGATCACCAACGCCACTGACGGTTCATCAAACGGACGTTCTGTCAGAAAGGTATCAGCTTTTCCGTTCCAGGGGCCCGGTTGGATTTCGGTGCGATCCAACCCGGACACTATCCATTTGCATCCAAATCTTTGGCGGAGGATGCCCAATGTTCCGTATTGTCAACCAGAACTCAACGCAACAGACGACGCGTCAATCGGATGCCCAGTCTGAGAGTTATTGTCTTTTTCGTCTCACACCCACCCTGGGAAACTTCCCAGGAGGTCATCCATCCGGATCACTACTCTAGGCCAAGCACGCTTAACTATGTAGTTTTAACCACGTAGGCTCCCGAAATGGAAGGTGCACCTTCAGTATAGTATAGAGAAACGACCGTCTCGATCCAAGGATCGCTAAGCAACTGACGGTTCGTCGATCGGATGTCTGCAGCCCAAGTTATGGGCATTTGAACCAATCATGTCCACAGACGAGGGGGTCTGGGCCCGATCCGACCCGACCCAGTACCCCCTGGGCCGGCCCGAACCGGGTCGACCCGGCCTGAGTGGCTGCCCGACCCGGCGGCTCGGCCCGGCCAGCGGCTCGCCCTGGCCAGCGGCGCGGCGGCGCGGTGGCGCGACGGCTCGGCGGCGCGGTGGCGCGACGGCTCGACGGCACGGCGGCTCGGCCAGCGCGGCGCGCTAAAGGGAGGGGCATTTCCCCCCTTTAATTTTTAAAACGGCGGCCCCTTTAAGGAGCCGCGCCATGTGTTTTGCTGGGGGGGGGGTTACACCACCGGGCTCCCCCCCTGTAATGGCCGGCCAGTGCGGGGCCGACCGGGTTCTCGCTGCGGGACCCCGCGGTCCCGCTCGTTCCGGTGTCGGCGGCTGGATTTCCATCCACCTCCTTCGAGTTCTCCGGCGGCCGGTTTTTCTGGCCGCCACTACCAAGATGAGCGTCAATCCATTCGACGCGGCGTGACGACGCCGCGTCCTTCCGCCGCGGTCCGACTCTGGCCGCGACCTCGTTTGATACCTATGGCGCGACACAATGGCACCGCGTTCCTTCGTCGCAGCCCACTACGGCCGTGTTTTCTTTTGTTCCTGCACGGTGCGACGACACCGCGCTGTCTTCTCTAAATCAACACCAAGGATTAGAAGGGGGAGGAGAATCGGTCGTGTTCGTGTGGTCCGGTCTCCTCCCGTTATAACGATAACAGTCGTCCAATCGTAAAAACACAACGATGAACTTTTCACAATTTTTAATAAAATTTTGAACAACGTCCCACAGATTATTCTTTCATGTTCGAGGGAAAGAAACATGTAATTTGAAAAAAAAAGACAAAACCCCTACCTCAGATTCGAAGTTCATTCGTCACCGATGCAGAAATCAGTGTCGCGGAAGACATCCTCGCGGAACGTGCCTCCGTAATCGTCATTGACGAAGTCACGGATTTAAGTGGTGCCGGTTCGTTGACGTCGGGAAACGTTCGAAGATGATGTGTCTTCGATGTTCCTTGCAGACGACGCCCATTCATTCAACACGGAAGGAGGTCGTGGAAAGGAAGAAGAAGTGTCGTCATTCTGCTTTGGAAAAAGGCGTTCTTCGTTGGAGAACTCTAATTCTCCCAAGTGTTGGGCGTCGCGGTACTTTACCAGCGTTCCGTCGCTTGGTGAAGCCGTCCCCCAAACCCTCTCCCAAGATCCCTATATTTAGGTGAGGGGGAGAGGTATGTAACCATCGTGGTTACATAATTTTTTTTTAAAAAATGGGGGGTCAGGTGAAATAAATTGTGTTGACGCAATTAAAGAGGTCCGTTGGAAACACTTAAGAGGGGAGGGTGCCAAGGAGTTTCTCCCCATTTAATGGGGAGTTGTGGAATTAATAGGTTCTCCCTCATTAATGAGGGAGAGTTGGGAGGTTTCCTCTCCTCCCATTAATTGGGGGGTTAAGCCCCGTGTGGTCCCCACCAAAATAAACCACCCATGGGAGGTTTAGTTTGGGTGGGCCCCACCACCATAACCACGCAAGGGAGGTTAAGGTGTGGTGGCCCTACCTCCAACCTCCATGAGGAGGTTTCAACCACCTCACTCCCAATGGCGGCTGAAATAAAATAAAGTGCAACATGGAACGTTATTTTATTATTACACTTTTAAAGAAAACCCAAAAAAAAAAAACAAACCTCCGCTCTCGATAAAATGCAACTACGGAAAAAGAGTTCCTAAGAAATTACTGGCGTTGCAGTTCCATCGGCGCCCTCAGAATTTGATTCTGGGCACCGGTTCAAAAGTTAGAAATTCCCGCTCGTTCGTTCACTGAACGTACCCGAGCTAAGCTTCGGAAATTAATTCCGGGCACACCGGGCCTCGGAATCAGGCGCCGTCAGAAACTGCATTCTTGTAAAATTCCAAAGAAAATTAAGAAAAAATTTTCCTTGAAATTTCCGGGTCTTTACACCCACAACATTTATTACCAGCCATTGGCACATTGATATGATCTCTTAAGGCTAAGTATCATTCCTCTATCCCCTCATTCCAATGAGATGGGGAAGGATGTTACAATTGGTATCAGTTTTCTTGGTCCATAGCTTTCATGTGAGAGATGTTTTTTGACCCTTGTTCTTGATCATTGATCATGGTGTTGCCATTTGTTCTTGGCCAATTCCTTTATTAGGGATGGTAGAAAGACTAAAAGTTGTCGGAACATGGAATGTACAACCTAAAAGGATGTTTCTGATGCTTTTATTCTGAACCTGAAGTTACCAGGTATTTTGGTGCATAAGTGTTTCGATACAGATATAGGCATTGGATATCTCAATGTTGTGGGTGTAACCAACGAGATGAGCATGACACGCAAGGTCAAAATGACTTCCCACTATGATTCATTTTTTATTAGGGTATAAGGAATTATGGTATGATATCAATAATTTTATTTTGAAAATTTGTATTGGGATTCATAATGGAAGGATTTGAAACATGGAAAGTGGTGGTATTTTGAAAATGGGATGATTTTCAAAATTTGGAGGATTTTTCAATGTAGTGAAATATTGAAAATGTAAACTTGGGGAAAAAATGGCTCTGATTGTTGTAGTGTAATTAAAATATAATTTTTTAATCACATGTCTCTAAAATAGAATGAATTTTTGTTATTTTTGTATTCATAGTAATGGAATCGGGTATGCATCCTAGTGGCCATCTAGGGGAGGCTTCTAAAAATGTGGTTGCACCTGAGCCCTAGGTGACCCAACAGCTAGTGTAGAGTGTAGTGAAAGATTTCCAAGCAGTAGGAATTGCGAATAAACCAGATGAACCAGGGCATCTGGATCAAGCTATTCAGTTTCAAAAGTAGAATCCACCTATCTTTAGGGGCGATTCAGAGCCAGAGTGGGTGGAATCATGGTTGATTAAAATGAACAAGATATTCGAATTATTGGGAACAATAGTAGAATTGAAAGTGAAGTTGGCCAAATATATGTTGGAAGATCATTCCCTTCTATGGTGGGAGTTTTCAGTCCAAGTTGGAATAGACCAAGGTATGACATTTGAATGATTAGAGGAATTTTTTACCAATAATTAAATCATTATAAATTCATAATTCAGAAGAAAAAACATATTTCTTTCTTTTGAAATAGTAAAACAATTTGGTAATAGAGTATAAAGCTATGTTTATGAACATAGTGAGGTTTACCCCCGAGTTGGTGGGTAGTACATAGTTGAAAGATTGTGTCATCAAATCTGGTTTGAGGCAGGACATTCAATCCAGGATATCAGTTCTTTGTATAGATGATTATACAGAGATGGTTAGTAGAGCCTTAGTAGACGAAAGTGATCTCATAGGGGTTTTGAGTGGAGGAAGTGTATTAGTACCCAGGGTGAATAGTGGGAACTCGAATGCTGGGTTCAAGTGGAAGAGGTACACTTGTTACCAGGGTGGGAGTATGACTCAGAATCCAACTAGAGGATAAGTGTTTCTTCTTCCAAAGCCTCATAGTATGCCTAGATGTTTTTATTGTGGGTCTATGATCCACATCACGTGGGATTGTATGGCACCAACTTGATCATGTCATAATTGTAAGAAGATGGGGAACCTTCAAAGTTATTATCGGAATGATTTGAAGTCTTCTATCCATGATACTTCTCAGTGTCACATGGGCTACATATGCATGATAGGATGAGAGTAGAAGTGTAATCCTCATCTACAGAATTAGGTCCGTTATGGTGATTCTGGGAACATAATGACTCTTCATGAAAAGTCTCAGTAGGGAGGCAATGAACTGAGTGTAGCAAGGAAGCAGTTTTTTGGAGATAAACTGGTTGAGATGGATGATCAGTTAGGACCATCCACGATGCAAGGTATGGTTTATTTATATAATAAACTGATGAATGTGTTGTTTGATAAAGGTTTTTACCAGTATTTTATTTCTTATCAAAATGTTGAATTGATGGTTTTAATAGTAGAAATGATGCATATGGTCCTCAAACATCAAACTCTTATAGGTGAAAATGAGTGTGTCAACAATTCCTATGTAGAGTATGTCGTGAAGTACTGGTTAAGGTTGAGTTGATGTGGGACTACCCAGTGCACGAGATGGATGTGTATGATATAATCCTGGGAATAGATTTTTTTAGAAATTTTAAGGCCCACATTGAATGTTATGCATGAAATATTAGTGTTGTGATTGAAAATTATGTGAGACATCTATTTAAAGGAGAGAAGAATGAGAAGAATAGTTTAGAAGGCATGTTAGAACCAATGGATGGAACGATATAATTTTGGTTAGTATCTTTTTCATTGGATGTAGGTGTAGATATTGAGAAGAGTGTTCTTCAAGTAGTCGTGGATCAGTTTATGGATGTTTTTCCTAAAGAATTATCATGGTTACCACTAGTGAGAGAAGTTATATTTATGATTGATCTCCATACAAGGACCTGTCCTATCTTACTTATGTCTTATCATGTACCACATGAAGAATTATGGGAACTAAAAGTGTAGTTGGAAGAGTTAGAAGTTAAAGGGTTAATCTGACCTAGTAAGTCTCCATGGATAATGCTAGTGTTTTTTGTTAGGATGGAAGATAGAACATTGTGGTTACACATTAACTATCACATACTAAATCATGTTACTATAAATAAATGATATCCACTTCTACGAATTAATTATTTGATTGACCAGTTGTGGAGAGCTCATTAGTGCTCCGAAATTTGCTTGCGATAACGGTATCATCAGTTACATGTGTGGAATGAAGATATTTCAAAAACAACTTTCAGATGTAGATATGTCCATTAAGATTATGTGGTTATGCCTATTTGGTCTAATGAATACACAATCGATGTTCATGGCATTGATGAATCAGATATTTCAGATATATTTGGATTCTTTTTTGGTGATATTTTTTGATGATAAACTAGTGTATTCAATGACAAGGGTAGAGCTTCAGTTGCAGTTGGCGATATATTTGGGGAACAAGAGGGATCAAAGGATGTATTCCAATTTTCAAAGTGTGAATTTTGGATATAGAATGTTTGTTTCCTTTTCAAAGTTATTTTTGACAGTTGTGTTTTAGTTGATCCAGAAAAGATAAAGGTTGTTATCTTATAAAACTACAAGGAATGATTCTGAGAAATGGAGCTTCCATGGTATAACTGGGATTTATCGACATTTTTTCGTGATTTTTCAATAATGGCATATTCAATGAAATCTTTGACAATGAAGAGTGACACATTTCAATTGGATGGGCAGTTTCAGAAATTCTTTGAAGAGCTAAACGGTCACATCAAATTATAACCAATATTGGTTTTTTTAGAAACATGGAAAGGGTACTTGGTGTATTGTGACACATTAGGATCAGGTTTGTGGTGTTTTCTCATGAAAGGGGATTAAGTAGTTTCATAAGGCTCATGATAGTTGAGGTTTAATGTGAAGAAATGCCCAAAACATGATTTGGAGTTGGCAGCAGTGGTTCATGCATTAAAATTGTGTCGTCATTATCAATTGGGGGAAAATTTTACAGTGTTTACCTATCACAATAGCTTAAATCATATCTTATCTCAATGATATTTGAAACTAAGGCAAAGGATATGGAATCAATATCTAAAGATGTTTGAATTAGACATAATGTACACACTGGGTAATGGAAATTCAGTGGTGGATGCATTGAGTAGGAAATCATATGCTCAAGCAGCGAAACAAGCATAAGATAATTGGTAGAAAATGTATGTCATAGCTGACATATGGTAGGAATTTGAGGACCATAGTGAAAGAGTGGATTCATTTCTAGTTTCATTGGTCCCTTACTTGGTATGATTTTTTAAAGAGGCACAAGAATATAATTCTAAATGTGTTGCTATGTTGTCGAAACTCAATGGTGGGGGAGGCCATTGAAAATAGTGAACTGAATGGGAATTAAGTCTTGTGTATTCATAATCGAAAAGTATTACCAGTGGCCTTTAGGGAGGAGCTTCTCAGGGCTTATCATAATTCTAGGTTAGATGTCCATACTTGAATTTATAAGATGAATAAGGTGTTGAAAGTACATATTTTTTTCATTAGGTATGGAATGGGATGTGGAAGAGTTTGATTTAAGATGCTTGACATGTTAGAATATCAAGAAAGTGTGTTAACAACTACCAGGTATGTTGCAGTATTTACATATCCTAGTTTGGAAATGGGATCATATTGCATTGGATTTTGTTATGGGTATCCCGAGAATGGTTTGGAACATGATTCCATATGGGTGATTGTGGATCATCTCATGAAGTCAACATATTTCATCCCAATTCTTGTATTTCATTAAATGGACAATAAGTCCAAAATCTATATTAAGGAGGTGGTAAAGGGGAATGGATTTTTGGTTTATATTGATTTAGATTGATATCTGTGGTTCACATCTCATTTATGGATATCCCTACAGCATTCCCTTGGAACATAGTTGATTATGAGCACAAAATATCAACCTCAAACGGATTGACAATCCAAGAGGAGAATACAAACCTTAGATGATTTGTTAAGGGCTCATGTGATGGATTTTACTAGTTCATGCGAGGATAACTCACCATTGGTGGAATTATCCTATAATAACTTTAGGAAGGATTTGATACATATTGCTCCATTTGAGGCATTGTATGGGCGTCCTTGTAATTCTCCACTATGTTGGGTGGAATCTGCAGAGACATAGATGATCGTACTAATCCTTATATAAGAGACAATGGAGAAAATCTAGTTGATCAGGAAGAGTATAGAGATGACATAATGATGTCTGAAATTTTATGTGGACCATCTTCGACGATCATTATCATTTGAGGTCAATGATCATGGGTTTTTGTGAATCTCCCCTAGGTTGGAACATCATTGGTTTGGGAAGAAAGAAATGTTATCTCTAAGGTATATTTGGCGTTTAGAGATTCTTTTGTTAATTGGAGAGGTGTCTTACTGTTGGTCTTTTCCACCACGGATTATTGCATTGAACAATGTGTTTCATGTGTCACAGTTGAAAAAGTATCTGCCAGATCATTACCATGTGTTACGTTGGGATCATGTTGATCAAGAACCAGATGATTCCATAGTTCATGTGATAGTTCATATTATGGATATGCAAGATAATTTTTGTGTGGTAAAATCATATATTTAGTATGTGTTTTGTGGTATCATGGTCAGATTCAAGAGGATACATGGGAGAGGGAGAAATATATTGTTGAAAAATGGCCTGAGCTCCTTCGGAAAAGCAATGGTTTCATACATTCTGATGATGGAATGTTTAAAAGTGGGGGGTTTTAGCACAATCGGTTTGAGGTATGTAGCCTTTATTTATGATTATTAATGTGTTAAATGATAATGGAATGAGTTGGTAAGAGGTTGGGAGAGTTTGGAATGGTTTGTAATACCTTTGGAGCATTTTCATAGGGAGTATGGTTTGAGCACTATTTGGTGTAACCGTGCGGGTTCTCTAAGAAACCTTGTTATGGAATACATTAGGCTGCTCATATCCTGCAAAAAGTTTTCCAAACCATGCGATGAAACTATTCAAAGCATTCTTCTTCAGATAGTGGCATGCACATGGTTAGCGCATAGTTTTCCAAACTGTATGGACTAATAGTGAGGGCACATAAAATAAGGTTTTTAAATCTAGGCTCCCTCAGTGGTGCCTCATTTCACTCCAAACTCTCCCCCACTCAATCTTCAATAAGTAATTTTTGTTTTTCAATTAATGGAGGAGATATACCAATAACATTGAAAGTATATGAAAGGGGTTTCAAGGGGGTATGTAGGTGGTTTATCCCTAGTAATTATTTTTTATTGATTTCTCATTGGTTTCCTCTAGATCTACTATTCTCCGCTTCTTGGTTTTATAGTTCTACAGCCATTGTGTGTAGATATAGGGATTTTTATTACTAGGGTGTTGATTTTAAGTTTTTTTTATTATAGGGAAAGAGATATAGTGTGTTTTATTGGAGCATTCACTAATTTGGTGTAAGTTTGTTTGTGGGTTGAATTCAATGGAAGCCTAAAGGTTTGTGGCTTCTCTCTCGACAGCATTTTGTTTGTACTAGTAGTTTTGTTTAAAATTATTATTTTTGGGTGAAATTAATTGTGATATTAATGTCATAATTTGGTTAGAAATCCCTTCGGTAATGTATTGAGTATTTTTGGGGAAATGGTGTTGTATAGTTTATTGTTTTGTAGTTAAATTTTAAAATGTTGATTTTATATTTTTTTCATAGCATGTGTCAAAGAAATGGTTTATGAGAATAATTTTCAATACAGATATTGTTTTATACAATCAGGGGTTTTCCATGTAAAATGATTTAAGTGTAGTTTCAATAAATGAGTGATTTATTGAAGTGGTTTGGCATGTTGTAGAAATGGTTATATGCATATTGTTATGGCCTTGGTGGGTTAAATGTTTGGTTATGGGTTGATGAAATGTGATTTGAAAGTGGGTGGGAATTATCACTGTAAAAGGTGATGGATTGTGGTCCGAAGAACCAACATTAAGGGTAGTGGTCGAGAAGCACCACTAGTTGGGAATGGGTGAATGGGTTGGATAGAAGCTCCACTATTTTGGTTTCCTTGTTATGCATTTCATTTCAAGATGAGTTTTGTTGTGCTATTGTGGAAGGGTTAAATGTCTTGGTATAGGAGTGTTTGGAATGTTGTAATTTGTTGTATTATTTAATGTTTTATATGAATTTCTTATAATAAATTTTCTAGTGGTTTTATCCAAGTGGTGTGTGTAGGTATTTCATTTGGGGAAAACCTACTAAGTATTAGTACATACCCCCTGCATTCGCACATGGGTACTTTGGTAGATATCATATTCAGAGACATATGTAAAGGTAAATTATCTCATTGCTAGTGACCTTTGGTGATTCTTGTGGGATGTTTTGGTGCTTGGAGCATGGATACTAGTGTGGAGTTGTGGAGTGTGTCTCAGTTTATTTTGGGGTCTCTTTTTTAGACTTTAACATAGTACTCTGATATCGTGTTTGGTTGTATTGGTTTTTGGGTTGTATTGTTGAATATTGTCGTTTCTTTTTGTAATATATGAGTTGGTTTATTTTTCAACATGCATCTTGTATTTTATGGTTATTGGATCGTTTGGTTGGTTTATTTTGTCTAAAGGGTAAACTATTCCCCAGTTTATTCTCAAATCATTTGGTATTTTTCGACAACCATGGGTGCCACGGGAACATCGCTTAAGGACAAGTAGAATCCCTCCATCTTATTAAGACAACAAGATGGGGACGGATGTTACAAGAGTCATTCACTCTCTAGAAACCACTTCATATCATCTAATTTATAGGAGCATGTAATGATAATAGGATATTTCAAATGAGATCCTATTTATAAGAATAACATCAATAGTCAAGTTGCTCCCCCAATGGTCAAATTTTCCATTGAATCTCAGAGGGACCTGCACAAAATTCAGTCAATCAAAATTTAGTTAGAAATAAATTATACAACATAATTTTCATTAAAACCAAATCATGTGAAACATATCATGCTACAGAATCTATAATATGTATGGAAGAAAATTAACTCAACCAAAATTGAATAATTTTAATCAATTAAAATAGAATTCACAGTGTAAATATATATAAAATAAAATTTCAGAAATAATGAATATTTATATTCTTTTTTCAATGAATTTTGATACTGAATTTTATTGATTTTAGAGTCTGTATTCTAGGTAATTCAGATCTTGAATTACGAGGAATTCAGAGTCTGAATTATGATGAATACAGACTCTTAATTCAGATGAATTTGGAGTTTTAATTCTAATGAATATTGAGTCTGAATTCTGATGAATTTTGAGTTTTAATTCGGATGAATTTTGAGTGTAGGTTTCATATAATTTATAGACTATATTTAAAAGAAATAAGAATCTGAATTTCATAGAATTCAGAGTTTGAATTTCAGAGTGTTTGGATTTGGAAAATAACAGGACTTAGTAACTCAAGGAAATGTATGATTATGAGGATTTTAGTAAGGATCTGAATTTTTGACATTGTAAAAACATGTTATTCTTTGTTTTATGAAGACATTGAATAGGACCTTAAAAACCAAGGTAAGGATAAAACTTTTCTTAGAGAAATAAAATTATACATAAGAAAATTCTTCATAGATAAATATAATTTTAATTAAGAAAATATTTTTTGGATTTTGAAAATTTAAGGGAATGTAAAAGTTATAAGGAAACATTATTGACTCAATAATATCCCCCTTTTTTGAAATGACAATTAAAATTTCGATCATGAAAATTAAAAATATGGAAATTTCATTTTTAACATTAAAAAAATACTTATATCCCTTTACATTTAACTTATGATAAATACGACTAAATTCCCCATAAGTTATGAAATCATTGATGATCGTATTCAAGTATTTCTTAGAGGAGTTAATTTTTCATTCATAATAAAATTCTTCTTTAGTTAGACTCCCCCTTACATAATCACCCCCTTTTTTAGAGAATTATCTTCATTTTACTTAACATTATTATGATTATTCTTTTCATTCCCTTTTTTTACATTCAAAAAGGAATAATGGGAATGAATTTTTTTACCTAAATGATTAGTTATATACAAGACAAAAGAGTTAGAGGATAAATTTTTTTCATTATTATAGGAATAATTGATACAAGAAGAATATAACAAATGATCAAGGTGCATAGAAATCACTCATCCTTCTTTTCATCGGTATGATATTCCTCATGGTTTCCATTAACTTCATGAGCTCCTTTTGATCATCCTTAAACCTTTTGAGTAACTAATCCTAATCATGATTCTTATTTTTGAGATCCTTGATTTTTTATTCATGAAACTTCCGAATTTTGTCATGGGACTTTACTACCTATTCATACAGTTTGAATTTTTCTTCCAATCTTACTCTCAGTTCCAATCCTGTCATTATGTATAGAGAACATAATTCCACTTTCAAATAAAATCATTATCCTCTTGCATCTTGGTGGCCTTCTCTTAATTTAACTTTTCCAAATGGTTTGAAATTAGATTCTCCACAGTGTCATCTAGATAATCAAAATCATATTTTACTAATTCACAGAAATAATCTAAAATCTTCACATATGAGAGTATTAACTTCGACCATTTTATTTTTTCCATACATATTATCCTATGAGCATCATATCCAATATGAAAAGTCTTGAAATCTGTGTCAATATTGATAAATATTTACCTGAGAATTATTATTCAATATGAAATCTTATTAATATAATGCTTGAGAAACTGAAATATCAAATCAATACTTAGAAATAAGGAATTTTCCCCCAAAAATTCTACAACAATTGACCGTAAAAATATTCTCAAATGTAAGAAAATGATTCAGAAGCATATTCCATTACTCGGGAGAAATATTTATCAATTTATTCAGCTTTCATATTGGATAAACCACTAACATCCTTATTATAATTTACAACCATAACCTTTCTAAGTGTGTCAAAGGCCACCTATTTTCCTTTATCAACTTTATAAATAACCTTATTATCACTAAGAGACTCATGATCACTATCAGATAAATAAATTATCTTCTCTTCATCAAACTCTACATTCGTTGCTTCTTACATAATATCTTCAAGATGAACGAAATAATGTCTTCTGCTCTCATCATTAGTCAGTTTAATAACCTAATCATATTCATCATAATATTTTCCTTGAGAAATTATTTTGGTAGACTCAACATGGGACATTCAGATTCAATGATTTTCTTAAGGAAATTACTTTTCCTGATGTAATTCTACTTATTTAATCACATCTTCACTTTTATTTTCTTCTTCATATTGATAGTCTTTTACATCATCTTCTTGAACTATTTATTCTTACACAATAGGTTCCAAAATTGATATTTTATTTCTTGGAGTTTATATTGGATCTAATTCTTGTAGAAATGATTCTGGTACGTGAATATGTTCCAAAGAATTCTCAGAATCATTGAGTAAAGATTTGACGATTTTGGATTCTTACATTTTCATCTTCAACTTCTTCTCTTTATTCTTTATTTTCATGTTCTACAACATCTTGATTTTTCAATGATTTCACCTCATTAGGATCTAGACTGAAGCATACATCTCCTTACTTCTTCTTTTTCTTCATCTCATTTCAATTTTATACCACTTCATCCGAATTTTTTTTTCGGGTTTGGTGGAACTGAATGAGTTTCTTGAACATGAACATTTTCTTTTGATTCATGTTTCTTTTTTTTCATAAAATTTTTCTTTGAATATTATCCAACATCCCATTTATTTATAAAACCAATATCTTCACTCTCAGAAAGACTATAAAACTCTCCTGATTTGGTACTAAATCAGTCATTCATTCTCTACAATGTGTTATCACCCATCAACATGATCATAAAATATTTGGGTTTAGAACTTTAGGGAATTTTAAAGGATTCTAAACAAAGCACGAGGATTTTCAAAAAGATCACTAGGTACATGATTATATGAGACATGATGATTTCATTATATATGTTGGTGATTTTTAAAATGATTTACTTAAATCAAGTTTACCTTTCTTATTTCAACCATTACATCCAACATTATGATATTAAACTTCATAAGGGAGTCCTTGTATCCCTTTCCTGGAATCAGAAAACCATATATCCACAAGGTTAACAATATGCTGTTCTTTGAAATATGGTTAATCTATAGTAATTTTACTCCATTGTGTCCTAGGAACTCACCTTTATTTACCTTCTCAAAATATCCTACCCCATTAGGAAACATGAGAGAATAAAATATTTCCTCACCTTGATAAGGACTAATATGAATATTTGTATCCATATTGAATAATAATGAATAATTCATCCCATATCTCGTAAATAAAAACTGTTCCCTTCCCCCTTCCTTGTAAAAATAAAATGAGTCATAAAATTATATGAAAAGGTTAGGATAAACTGGATCCTGAATCATTAGTATAACACCTCATAGACTATCCCATCCATTCATTTTGATATACTTCATAATTAAATAATTTTACTTCTCATATAAATTTTGGTCAACCAACCATTCCCTATAGATTTTTCCAATCCTTGAATTCCTTGTTTGAAGTCATCTTATTCTGTGAAGAAACTTTGAGTTTTATCTAGAATGTAAAATAAAATGGAAAATTGAACAACCAATTTAAAGAGGATCAGATCTTCTAGAGCACAAGGATTTGAAAAACTGATGTGGGATACAAATTATGGGACCTTTATATAGGATTTTAGAGGACATTTTGAATTCTTGATTCAATCCCACAGTTGATATAACCTTGATCTGATCTAACAGTTTAGATGAATACCTAGGAAGGATTTTGTAGGTTCTAATATTTTGAGGTTTTAATGAAAAATATGATTTGAGGAATGTCAATATGATAAAGTTATCATAAAACAAGGTAAATATCCAAAAATATAAAAAAATATAAATAAAAATATTTTTGTAAAGAAAGACATATTCCATATTTATTAGAAAGAATTTTATGTATTGATAAGGTTCAGGAAAAAAACGATTCCGGAAAATTATATTAAATAAAGGAATATTTTTATTCCAAAAATTTGTGTTCAGAAAAAAAAATTAAATAAAAAATTTGACATTCAGAAATAAAAAAATTAAATTTTATTCTATGAATAAACATATGTACCCCGTATAAAAATGAGGCATTTCATACTAAAAAGAAATAAAAAATATAAATTTTTAAATTCTATTTAATGATCAAAAAGAGTAGTCATCGATGGATGTTTCTTCTAATTTTTAATATAGGATTTTAATGTTTTGAAATACAAAAATATTTTAGATTTATTTTCTAGAAAATAGACCCATTTAAATCTAGTGTAATCATTAACTAAAAAAATACATAATATATTCCTCTAATACATGAAGTTTTTGTCACACTGAAAAGATCCGTATGCACTATATGTAATGCATCAGAATTTAAGACTTATCTAATTGAATTAAATATTGAGTTATGTTTCCTGCCATGTTGACAAGGATCACATGATTTTGAAGAATCAATCCTAATCACTATTAAGATCCTTAATAAGTATTTTCTTTGATATTTTTCATAATTTAATAAGGTTAAAATGTCCTAGTCTCATATCTTATAACCATGATTAATCGTTCATTTAACTAAGGCAAGGAAGATCATGGATCTTATGGTCTTCAAGATTTATTGTATTAACATTATCATGCCTTTGGGAGGAAAGAATAAAATCATCCCTGGAATTGTATACTAAGAAATTATGATTCAAAAAAATCACAAGGTAACATTCATCACAAAATTGTATTATTCTTATGAGGTTTTTCTCATGACTTTTAACAAATAAAAAATTTGAAACTAAATCTTTTCCTAGAAAAAAAATTTTAATTATACCGACAAATTCTCCCTGATCATTATCTCTGAATGTTACTTTTATTTCATTCATCTTGATAATCTTGTCAAATAATTTTTCTTACTAGTCATATACTTGGAAAATCCACTATCCATTTACCATATATTGTTTTTGGTAATTAATTTAAATTCTAAATTCATAAGGAATTTATTTTCAATATCTCTTCGGGATATAAGACAAATATTCTTGTAACCAAAAGATTCATATTTTGAAGATTCATCTGCAGAGTCACAACCACTGGCACTCTAGGTGCTATTTTCATTTATGACATTATTAGCCTTGTATTTTTAAAACTTCTTTCTATTCCTTTAAGAATGATTTTCCTTCCTATATTTTTTCTTAGGAATAGGACAATCTGGTCTAATATGTCCATCCCTTTTACATTCATAACATGTTACTTATAAATCATTATTATATTTTCTATCATTCTACATATATCAATACTAAAAATAATTCTCTCCAACAATCTTGTTAAACATCAAGCAAGATCGGCTAATTCAGTCCCAGACATTTCACATTCACAAGATTCATAAATAACAACAGATTTCTTAGCTATTTCTCTAGTTACACTTTATAGAGTTTTTTAGATGTATTAGTGATAGATTTAGTTCCATTACAATTCTTCTTCATTTTTAAGTCATCATCTCTTTTTATTATATATTAATCTTAAATAAGAGTTCCATATAACTCATCAAGAGTAAGTTTATATAAATTTATGTTCTCCTCAACATATATCCTTTTAGATTTACATTCATTGGGCATGATGTCAATTATCTTACCCACAATAACATCACAATCAACAAATTCATCTCCCATCAATTGAAAACTGTTTGAAATATTCATAAATATTTTTTATACTTTGTAAATAGGTTCTACATAAGGAAATAAGAATCTACGATATTCTTCTCTTAAAATAGGACTTATTGTTTTTATCACTTTAGAAGTTAAAAAATGTTTAACTATACATCTCTTCCAAATATAGTTGGAAGATTCAAAAAAAAGATATTTGACTATATATATTCTTGGTAAAAGAATGAAAAAGAGTATTGTGCTCCTTGTTGTTTAATAGATATTATTCTTTCACATGGTTGGTGAATTTTATAACTTCTTAAATCAGAAATTTTGCTATCATCAGTGAGCATGACAATGTTTTCCACTCCAATGATAATAACAAAATTCTTCAACCTATCTCTCCAAACTCATAGTCATTACAAACAATGATAGGTGGTTTGGTAGGATTAATGTTTTATAGAGAACCTAATTTCATACCTTACATTCAATAAGAAAAATACTTTTACATAAAATATGTAAATAGTAAAAGTATATAAAAAAGGATAAAAAAATTAAGTAAAAATTAACCAAGAAATGTGAAGCAAGAGAATTTGAGCAAGAAAAATTTGAGAAAAAAAACATGAGCAAGAAAAAATGGATCAAGAAAACTTATAAGTAATTGTAAGTATTTCAATTACCAACTATGGTACTAATTGTAGTATTGAAATATAATATGTAGATTCTCAAATACAAGAGGGTTTGAATTGAATGTTTAAAAACTTTCTCTTTTAGCCATAAATAAATCAATGATTAAGAATGTTAAACAAGTTAAATTCTCAAAAATTCATTGATTTTGAAACAAATTGTAATTTGGAAGGGCCCAGGTCCAATTATAGAAAACGTAAACTTAAAAACATTAACATTAAGTAAACATAACCTTGTTTATGTTATAGAATTATTATACCTTAATGCATAAAAAATACTTTTTATGAGAGTATAAAAGTATAAGAAAGTATAAAAAAGTAATAATTTCATTCTTAAACAAAATATAGAAGAATTAAAAAATTTTATAAAATCCAGTAAACCAATGTGAAATCTTTTAACCCCATTATAAGGGTAACGAAAAACCAGAGATAAATTTCCCTCGATTTATATTTTAAAGAATGTATATCTTAACCACACTAGGTTAAGACTTCGACATAAATATGAGAGTCTTTCTTTCTATCCGTTCAAGATATTGATAATTAAGGTAGTCAGAACCACTATACTCTTTTACATAGAAAACTTCAGATATTAATTTAGTCATAACCTCTATATTTCTATCTCTGAAATATCTCTATTATATAAAGCAACAATCAGAGTTGCACTAACCTAGTTGTGAAATATGTTCATGACTGGACAAGATATTCACAATGTGTACAAGGCATGACAGTTATTCTCTATTTAGAATGCACTACACAGAGAGTAATCTCTAGGATCATGTAATAATAAAGATCTATTTAAAATAATCTACTATTTATAATAAAAACATCAACAGTTAGATCCCTCCTCTAATACTAATATTTTCCATTAATTTCTGAGTGAGGTGTACATGTGTCACCCAACCAGTTGTTAGTTAGAAACAAATTTTACAACCTTGTTTAAATTATAAAAAACAAGGGAAACATCATCATGCTTGAGAATAAAATAATATAAAAGGAAAATAATGTATCTTAACCAAAACTGAATAATCAGAATCTAGGAAAAATAGAATTTAGAGTCTAAATATATATACAATTGTATTTTAGAAATAAAATAGATATTTGGATTATGATTTTATATTTATTTACATTTTGAATTATAATGATTGAGGAGAATGGATTCTGTGGAATTTTAGTCTGAATTATGAGGAATTAAGAGTTTGAATTATTAGAAATTTGGAGTCTTAATTCTGATAAATTTGCTGTCTGAATTATGAGGAATTCAGAGTTTCATTTATGAGGAAGTCGGAGTCTGAATTATGATTAATTTTAAATCTACAATTTTTTGAATTAAATTTCTGGTTTTCAGAGAATTCAATGTCGGAATTTAAAATAAATTAGAAATTGAATTTCTAAAAAATCATAGTATGATTTTCAGAGAATTCACTATGTGAATTTTATAGAATTTAGTGACTGAATTTCATAGTGTTTGGAGTCTAAAAATCATAAGACTCAGTAACATAAGTAATTATAAGATTCTTATGTTTTTAATAAGGATCATAATTTTTTACTTATTAAAAAAAGTCAATCTTGGTTTTGAGAATACATTTTATAAGTCATTAAAAACCAATGTAAGGATAAAACATTTCATAGAAAAGGAAAATTTCCATTTAGAGAATAATTCTCAGAGAAAGATAATTTCCCTTACGAAAATATGTATGTGATTTCAAAATATATAGTAATGGAAAAGTAATATGGAATCCTTTTTGACTCAACACTTAAAGATGGCTTTATAGCATGAGGGGCCAACATTACCTTTTAATACACCTTCTGTATTCACCATGAACCAATATAAAATTGGTTGCTACCAATTAAAAGGTATATATCCATTGTTGACATTAATTTTACTTCATATAATGGAATATAGTAAAAATACATTTTATTAATGGTGTTCCCAAACATTACAATGTTTATATAATCATTTACTTATAGAACACTGAGGAAGATTCATATAAGGATGTAAAAAATTAACCTTAATAAAATAATTTAAAATTTTCATTTTTATGTTTAAGTAATGAAATTAAAACATAATTAAAAATATGTTTTTGAAATAATATAATTTTAGAGGATAAAATTAATGAAAAAAAATTATGTGGAAGAAATATTTTACAGAGACAAACATTTATGAATTTTAATAATGGTTTGAATGAAAATTTACCTTACCTTGAGTCCTGAATAGTTTTGTATGTATTCATGACTCCTAAAAAATTATATACAAATTATTTATTATATTTTTAACCCTTTTACTTTTATTATTATTATTAATTTTATTTCATTTATTAAAATATCTAATTTATTGAAAATATTGATAGAGTTCACATTTTCCGTTTTGGGATTTTTTTGGTCATACTATCTAGACGTGCATTGGAATCCCTATAATGGTAAAAATTATTTTTCGAGTGATTTTATAGGTTATATATGTGTCATGGTATATTTTTCATGTCATTCTAGAAACTGATGAGTTTAATAGGTTATGATATAGTTACTTTTCTACAAGTCTTCCATGATATGCATGTTTTTGACTCTTGACAAAAACATAATTGTTCATTTTTTTTAATTTATATAATGTATATTTCACTATATTATAATCATTAGAAAATTAAAAATATATCATTATAAGATAATTTTACATTTCTTTATTGTTATTAATCATATTTGACATTAAAAATATAATGTCATTCATGTATTTTGTAAAAACGACAAAAAAAGAACACATTATAATGATTGAATTCAAAAGAATATTTTTTTTTTGTTATAACATAAATTTTACATAATATTTAATAGTTATAGTAATTCTTCTTAAAGTGATAAATTTTATTAAGGAATAGGTAAATTAAGATGATAAATGAAAGAGGATGGTTATAAATTATTACTGTAGTGTCTCAGTGTAACTATTTTAGGTAATTGAAATATATAATGACCATTTATTAAATATAAATTTTCCTTAAAATTAAAAATTTATCTATATATAATATTTATAATGTTATGATTATTAATATTAATTCATAAAATTAAATATTTGAACCATCCTTGCACTGTAGAGATTAGAAACAAAAGACATTGATCATTGAGGTGATGGACCCCCTGAAACATGGCTGCCTTTTTCATTTTCTAATGGATTGGTGGAAGGTCAATATTGGGTCTTTAATCGACATATTAATATTTTAGATTACTAATGATATATATTATCTTAATTTTAATTTATTAATCAAATATTTATGATGGTTTTGAGATGAATGTAAAATTAAAAATTTCGATTATCATAATTACCACTTCCATGGATATCCTCCCTTAAGATTCAATTTAATACTTTGTAGATAGGGATTATAGAAATATTAGGACCTTCAATATGTGGTAATGATAATTGAGGGGTATTTTTTAGTTATTTGTTTAGCTAAGTTCCTCAAATATTGTGGATTTTTGGCGTAGTGAAAGGATCCATTTATAAGTGAGAGGAGTGACAATCTTGTAAATAAATTTTCATTAATTTATAATAAATGTGATACGAAAGTAATGAAACAAAAATATAGAAAAATTTTGATGAAAAAATATTAATGGTCAAGAATAAAATAAAATAATTGAAAAAAGTAATATTTTATGGCCTTATTTATTAATTTTTACCCATTTTACCTCACTTTGACTTCCAACATGGTGGATAAATTTTATATATGTTACTTATATGAATGGATAATAATTTAACAAACAAATATAATAAATTAATGGTGATTATCTGAAATTTAAAAGCATGTTTACAAGATGAAATCGTTAAAAGAGGTAAAAATCAATTTATAAAATTTTGTACTAAACAAAACGAAATATATTTTTTAGAAAAAGCACATTCTAAGCATAGAAATATATTTTCACTAAAATCTTGTTTTTTTGTTGAATATTAGGTAATATATAATTTATTTATTAAAAAGGAGGTTATTTTAAAAAAACAAATAAAAGAAAACATAATGGATCCTTTTGAATAGTTAATCAATGGAAATGTTATGTTTTTTGAGAACAAGATATTGTCCACTATTCACCAAAAAATAATTATTTTTAGAAAAATCAAAAAAAATAATACTAAGATAATTTTCATATAATGAATAATAAAATATATTAATTGTATTAAATTAAAATTTAAAAATTTAAAGATATCATTTATAAACTAAACCATTAAACAAAATGAAAACAATTTAGTTCAAATAGTAAATAATTCCTTTCTCAAATGAAAACCCATATTATTACTATTTAGCTATATGAAATTATTTATAATATTATAATAATAACAATAAATATGAATTTATATAATTTATATAAATAAAGTATTAAATTTACGTGTTGGAAAAAATTATTTCGGTTGTCATATTAGAGTATATGAACTGTAATTTACCTACATTGGAAAAAGGATGAGACATTTTTTTTCATGTGGATAATGTTATCCACACATTCTATAGGATTCATCTTGAATATAAATTATTTTCTAAGATTTCAATAAATAAAGGTGCATATATTTTGGATATTTCATCCTTTTAAGTGGTAACTCGCCCTCATATATTACATCACAATCCTTACAGTGACATGATCACCTTTATTGTCAATGCATTTCAAATTGTGTGTAAGGAGACCTATGTAATAATAAAATCTGAAAAAGGAATACATACAATTATTTTTAGTATTTTCCATCATTTCCAAGGTAGATTCAATCATTATTTATGTCCCCATTCTTGGATCATTTTTGTAAACCAAAATTTGTGTGTACTCGTGACATAATATTATTTATACATTGATTCTACATAGTAGTTTCAGAGTACCAATTTATATAACTTTCTATCATTAATTTACTATTCCCAAAATTTCATAATGTCTAAGTTTCACATGTTTTATCCTTAAAATTATTTTTAATTACGTGGGTATTCCTTACTTTCTCTTTAAAATGATTTCATTATTTATTTCATTCTTATTGGATGATATTATTTAGTCATCATGAACATATATCACAATTAAATAAACTCCATTTTGTAAATAAAAATTTAATTTTTGGATCTAAATTTGTTCATATTTTCATTAGTTTTTACAATATTATAATAAATATTTGTAAACAATTTTATAATTATTATTGAAATTTTCTCTCATAATGATGTGAATAATATTCTCTTTATCAAAAAGCTTTTTAGTTCCCTAACATACATTTTAAATTTGGATTATCTTTTGTAGAAACTCATTCTTTGTTATTAGATGACTATTTTTTTTCTTCTAAAAAATTATGATATATGTCTCCATTTTTAAATCATTTAAATAAATCGTTCAAATTATATACTCTTAAGTGAGTCAATAACAATATCATATTAGTTAAATCTATAATTTATTTTATTAATTATTACTAATTAATCATTTATTTTTATCAATAGGATGTTGTTCATCATATTAATAACAAAAAGTATCAAATTTAAAATTTTCATCATTACTTTACTTTTTTTGGATAAATTATTATATTTTTGTATTTATAAAATGTTTTTAATCTTCTTATTAGAAGAAAACATTATATTTCAGAATTGTTTTCATTGATAATATTCTAGGATTTACTATTATCCCATCAACATCATCCTCATGATTTTATCCCAGATTGTTTGATGTAAACCTCACAGTTTATCAACTCTTAAAATATTTTAATGGATTATTTTCCTTCTATATTACATCTAATATTATCATTTTTATATAGGTAATATACATG
The DNA here is from genome assembly GCA_963277665.1 of Viscum album. NCBI lineage: Eukaryota > Viridiplantae > Streptophyta > Magnoliopsida > Santalales > Viscaceae > Viscum > Viscum album. The sequence goes on from OY728157.1 coordinate 154,157,959, forward strand.
AAATAACGAAATTTCTACTACAATTATCTATTGGAATATGAAAAATTGATTTTTCATTACAAAATTTTTTTATTATCTTATCTAGTTTCAAGTATTTTAAGTTATTGTTTTAGTATTTTCATTATTCACTAAAAAATATAATTTTATTAACTACTATGACATTAAAAGTACTCGGTATTTCCTCATGATTAGTTACAAATGGGTGTTTTTATCCTAATTTGTTACTTTTTCCTCAAACATATTAGGTAATATACACAACATCTACCCAACTATGGAAGAGACATCAAAATTTTCATCATATCTATTGATAATGAAAATAAATTCAGTTTACATTATATAGAATCATTAAATATTCTCCTCATTATGGGTCCAAATAAAATTATATTTAAGTCTCTAAAACTATAACTTTTCTTACTTCACATTTTATTTCCCCTTCATTGGTATTCTCATGATTGTATTAAATAAAATTATATGTTCAGATTCATTCTTATTTTTTGAGAACACTCTATGAATGATAATAAATAAAATATTTCTTGTATAGTAATACATATCTATATATTTCTCATATACATTTATTATCATAACAACTTCTTTATTTGGAGGAAATTCATCAGTTTCCATTTTGAATATATCATAAGTAATATATAAAAGGTATGGTAATATTATGAACATCCATGAATAATAAAATTTCATAGAAATTATAGAAATTCCTTAATTATTTACTAAATTTATCTTATATATTGGTGGTAGCATAATTAAATAAAATCTTCTTCTACTATAATGATACATCGTTGTATAATCATCACAAAACCAATCAAAAATGATGTAAACCTAAAACCTATTCAACTTGAGTAATTTCATATATGAACTATGATTTATCTCATATAAGGGTTGAATTAATTATCTATCTTTTTTATGTTTTATTCAAAAATTCCACAAAACAAGTAATTATTTAGTGGTATTTTTTACTATTTCAACAAATCACACAATTACAGAATGGAAAACATTAGATTTAAATGGGTAACATCCCAATGTGATAAGTATAATATCTTATAAAATATATATTCTAATAGGATCACATTTCCAAAAATAATAATACCATAGAAGAAAATGAGTAGTGTATATAATTAAAAAAAGGGTTTTCAATTTTCCCCATTATGTTTCAGTGTATCCTACAACAATGTGGATCCACTATTTACAATGAAATTAAATGTTCCTACAAAATAATCCATATTATACCAATATGTTTTTATCATGATATTGAGTGTGATGTATTCTTTTTCTTATTCTTATGTTGTTTCACAATAGTAAAAAAATTGTTCACATTGATTTCACAACACATGGACATAATCACATATTATCTTCTCATCATCATCTTCTTTAATTTTTTACACTTGGGAAAAATATCTTTGTACAATATATTTAGAAAATTTATAGTCATAAATAATATTCAATATTATCTCTATATAAATATTTAAAATCAAACAAATATTAATTCAGTTTAATTTCTAATTTTAATTTTTTGTTGTTTTATTCGTCTTCTTTCAAATAACATTAAACTTCTCCGATTTCATTTCAAACCATTAGAGAATATTTGACCACTGAGCCACAATTTTTGATATTAAGGTCTTCATGTATTGATAATAATATTATATTTAAACATCAAAGGATCTAAATCATTAGTTAGATTCACTATAAGAAAATATCTTCAAACATGAAATATAATGTATTAGTCCAAACTTTGGTCTAACCATTCTGAAAATATCAAAAAAAACTAGTAATAAATTACCAAAACCATGTAATTTATTCTCTAATTCATTTCAAACAAGGAATATTTCGAAAATACATATAATTACATATAGTGTGTAGATCCCCATGATGATGTACTAACAATTAATGTGAACATTTCTCAAAACAAAATAAAAATAATTCCATCGTGTATATCTAAATCACTATTTTATATAGGGAAAATTATTTCATACCACGTGTTACTCTATGATACAATGTCCCCCATTTTTAGCATCCCATTAATTTTCTTCTACAATAGTTCAACTCCTCATTTTTTAACTAGTTAAAATACCCTTATAATAGAGACCATTATATTGTCCTTTATGTTTTTTTCTTTTTTGAAAATAGTAATCAGAATCTTCATAGTAATAAAAGATAGTCATTCTAGACATGAAATCATAGTAGTTTAAATTCACACATAAAATCAACCATAATTTTGTAATTATAATTTTTTTGTCTCAAATAAATATTACACCTAATTTCAAATACCATTATGGAATGGTTATATCACATAATGTTCAAAGATCCTCTCATTTTCCTTTATGGTTTATAAATGAATATCAAATCAATCTAGATCTTTAGGATGAATATCATCTAAAAATAATCATCCTAAATTACCAAAGTTGATACATTATTTATGTGTGGAGAACATAAGGTAACATACCAATCATATATAATACAATTAAAAAAACTTCTCAATGAAACCATCCTACAATTTTCATAAAATATTCTCTCATGATCCATTTATCTTAACAGAGCTAATAATATATCCATTATCATTATATTTGTATCATCTTGTTCTAAAAACTCATAGTGATTACAATGTTTAGGTAATAATTCTAGTAATCTCTTCCAAATTACTTTGTGTAACACCTTTGGATAACCAAAATACATTTCACTGCCTCTCGTAATTCACATCATTATAAAAATGTATTTCATTTAAGGAAACAATAATTTGTTTGACATCTTTTGTCAAACATGTTGTTCCATGACATGTCGATCCATGCCCATTTTGTCCTCAATTATCATATAATTTTTAAATAATACGTCTATATATAACACCACAACTATAAATAATCCTGTCCTCATATATTCTAAAATTCTATGTTCTAATACACGATTGTTCATGAATATCATAATGTGTACTATTATAATAAAATAATGTATTGGAGCACAAAATCAAAGTCACGATTTACTATAGATCATTGATACATAGAAAACAAAATTAATCATTATTCAGTGATTTATTCATAACATTAATAATTATACATTTTCAATATATAACAGAAATTAGTATTACTCCATTTATTTTTCATGTAAACTATGAAAATTATTTCAATCCCCGTATGATGCTCCCTTGAAATAAGTGACACACAAAAAATTAATAACTCTAAATCATCATGTCATGTTTAATCCCTGATCATTGTGAGTAATTATAATTATACTCATGATAAGGGTCCAATCATAACGTCCTCATGGATTTATATTTTAGCAAAAATCATCAGTTACCTATGATACACACTCCTTTTAAAATACATAACATGTAAAGGGGTGTTAAATAGGGACATTAAATTGTTTTAAGGATGAATAATTATCAATATGAACCCCTAGTATAATTAATATTCCCAAAATAACCTCTCAATCAATTCTAAGCACCCTATAAACTATTAACATCATCATATATGTGAAAAAATTATCGATAATTATTATTTAGTTTTAAAATAGGATATATGGTTGAAAACTTGTGATTCAGCCAAAACATAAATATTAAGGGGATACATGGAAGGAATATGAAACAAAATACATAAAAATATTACCTCTCACATATTTATTTTTGATTTATTATTATCTATATAATGATCATAGTTCCACTTATAGATTAAAAATATTTGACCATTGTTTCTAAAAGGTTTTCCTTTTTCTTATGTCGCACAAATGACTCCATATCTCACTATTTCTTCTATATATTTCGTCAGACTCATTCTTAAAATTATTCCTATTAAGAACCATTATAAATCGTACCAACTCATCTAATATATGTTAATACATTCAACATACATCATATAACCAACCAAGCAATGTGAATTGGTTAACATTTTATCCAAATAGCCAACAATCACCCAACAATCACCCAACGTCACAACAATACCACACAATACATCCTTGAGATCACCACCCTTCCATTACAATCTATAAAATATATTTTATAATATATATCAATTCTATTTTTCAAAAATAAACAATAAACAATAAAGTGGATTATTTATTCACCGCTGAAAAAATGCTCTAATAAACAGTATCCCTTTAGTAGTGCTTCTCTAAGCCTTGATAAAGGGGATCACTTTAAGAGCGATATAATTTTTTTTTTAAATGAATAAATGGTATAGATCATAGAAAACATTATATAATATTAAAAAAATTATATTTTATTAAATAAATATATTTATACATATAAATATGTGATCTATTTTACTAAATATGATTCATATTACATGAAATTTTTTTAAACTTAATATATTATAAGTTTGGTGATAATTGTTTCAAAATAGGTAGAATATTAATATTAATGAAAATTTCACAATTTTTTTGTGTTATATCCATTTAATAACAATTTTTTATAGAAACTATTTATAAATTATTTATTATCTAAAAATAATGTCAAATGATGACTTGAACTTAAAATGAGCATTAATTTAGATCAAGGTCTCTATTTTGGCTATATTCGATGTCAAATAGGAGTTCATGATTGTATCTATAAAATTAAATATAAGGGTTACCTCAAAAAATAATTTTAGAAAAAATTATTTGAATATATCTAAAATGTAATATTCAGTTGGATACTATAATTATTCAACTATTGATGGAATTTTACCATCATTTAAACGAGAGTTTGTGCCTTTTTTTCGTGCGGAGACAGAATTTATTCCCTGTTATTTAATTCGTATGGTTTTCATGATGTTATAGTTTTGACATTTTATTGATTATTGTGTTATTTGTAAAATAACACACACACACACAAGATTCTATATATTTATATATAAAAAATATTAGTATAAATTACATTTAGACTTATTTACTTGTAAAATGTATTTGAAAATATATAGTCAAGATGGAAATAAAAATCATTTAGTAATTTTTTTAAAATAAAAACTAACAAAATTTATTTACATAATAAAGATAGATAAATATTTACATACATATTAAAATATAGATTTAATTTTTATATATTAATATATATGTCTGTATTTAATAAAAAATATATATATTTATTTACGAACTATAATAATATATTTAACAAAATATTAGTATATTAATGTTTTTAAATAAGTATATTTTTCACATATATATATAAATATGAAAAAATCTATCATGTATATTATTATAGTCTAGTGGTAAGATTACAATTTCTGTATATCTATATATATAACATTACACATTGTTTCAATTATATATTAAAAATTATATACATTCATAAATAGAGACACAATAATGACTATATATATATACAAATATAGAGGGAGAGGGAGTGTCACACATAGACACATTGAAATATATACATATAAACTCATAAATGTATTTATAAATAATATGATATTTATAAATAAAACAAAAAATATATAAACACAGTATCATAAAAAAATATAGATGTATAATTATTTATATAAATATATAATAATATTAGTGTTATGCTCAGCTAGATTATAGTTGTACTTTTCGTCAATTGAAACATGAATATGTGAAAAGATAACTGGGTTTTTTCCATTATACACCGAAATGTAAAGGAGACTTATCCTACTTCATTGGAGAATATGTATGAAGAGATTCATGAAATCCCCCCTTCAGTTGATGATTGATAGAGATTTTTTTGGATATAAAGTGTTGAATTGGGACATGAAATATCTTGTTCTTGTAATGAATGGATTATTTGAGTTTAAAAAAGATAGTGGTACAGTTTTCATATTAAATATTGAATAATAAATATTTTTAAAGGTTTATATTTCATTAATGAAATGTAAATGACTCCAAAAATATATTAATAATTATTTTAATTAATTGGAGTTATTCTAATGAGTTTGCAATAGATTGAGAAGGTTAAAATTGAATAGAAATAACTTAAAATACATTTTAATATGTTATGTAATTTGGGTGTGTTAAAATATTGTTTGAAATCAATGGGATCATATATGGAATTGAATAAAATAATAATAATTTTCTCGAAAGTAAGGATTTACCTTATGGAATAATCCATTTCATAAATAATTTTGATCATTTTAAGAAGTTGTAGACTTGTTTAAAATAATTATCTAGACAATAAGACATCAATATATAAATCATATGGACAATGATATGGATTTTTTCATCAATGTTATATTTTACAGGTTCATCATATTCCTTTCTCACCATGTCATACAATTCATGGCTTGTTTGATGTTTAGTAAAATAATATGAATTTGATGTTTACTATATAAAGGTCATTCTTATCATAATTATTCAACCAATATCAAAATTTGGGATTCCTCAGACTTGAGGGACATAAAAAATAAACTAAAATTCATCATACAACATTAAATTCTTAAAAAAATATGAATATTTCCATAATTGATTTTATGAAGGAAAAAAGGTTCTATTATTTCATAGTGAATAGAAAAAGAAACATGTATATAATTGGGAGAATTAAATAATGTTAATGATTTATTTTTAAATTATTAAAATTATTGGGATCTAAGGGATAATTTTTTCGGTAATTTAAGGTCAGAAGATATGAAATTTTTTATTTCCCATTTTAAAATTGTAATATGATCGAGGAGTTGAATAAAATAAAAATGGAATGATTATGGGATTTCTTTTGAGTATTTTATCTATATATTCCTTTTCTTATTTAGGATCTAGTTTCCATGAGATTGTGGGGATGATTGATCATGGATAGTCTCTTCTTTATTTGATGAACTAGATCACCCACAATCATGATTTATTGAGATTTTATGAATTTAATATTTGGGAGAATATTCAAAATATTATTTTTTGATTATATAATATGTAGGATGGAGAAGAAAAAATTGTTTAGAATTTAGGGATGATTTTGAGTGACACAAAACAATACTAAATCAAAATAGGAAATGATAGATTTAATATGATATACATTCTTGAGTATGATATCCTATAACATGTCGAAATTCATGATGATTGAGTAGAAAACATCTTTCATTAATATCTATTAATGGTGATTAATACAAAAATCATTTTTTATAAGAATTCATGTATGTATAAACATAATATTATACATGATAAATTCTTTTTTAGTGAGGTCAGTAAAAAATATCACACAATGTGTGTAGAAGAAACCTACCAAATGAAGAAGGAATTTAAAATTTTAGATCAAAGGTTTTATTTTTATTGGGGAGTGTAACCCATCATATGAATAAGAAACAATGATTGAGGTTCATAACCAGTCATTTAAATCCAAGACTCAATGTGACTCTGTATTAATACTACATCAACATTCCATAGGGTTTAAATTTGTTTTGAATATAATAGAGATTATATGTCTGGGGATTCTAATGAATCCAAAAAGAACTATTTTTTCGCTAGATATTCTAAAAACTAATGTGTATTATTTTTGCTCTTCATTCTCAAATAGTGTGAGTAAGAGTGATAAAAGTGTTTGAGTAGGTATTAAGACCTTAATGATTCAAAAATACGTTTCAAAAGGGTGTAAGTCATAAAAATAAAAAATATCAATTTTTTACCACATCCCCTTATTAGTGATACAAGTAGACATGTACAATTTATTTGGTATAAAATATAATTATCCTTTTAAATGAAACATGAAATAGTTGATGATATATAATATAAATTCAATAAATATTATGGTTCTCATACATTTTAGGGGAGGAGTTGTTACAACTTGTAAGATTTGATACTACCTTACATCTTCTCGCACATCCTTGAAGTGAGAGATTATACAATAGTGGAATTTACCCACAAAATTAGGTTATATACTATAAAACTTTCTAGGAAGATTAATATGTGGAATATTTATAAGGAAAAAAATAAATTATTTATTTTTATCCTTAAAAATTTCGATAAAACAATTCATTAGAAATCAAAAAACATTGTAAATTTTAGACCAATAGAGTAGTAATTACAATGGTAATATATGAGAAATATATTCCAAATTACAAATCATTAAGAGAATATTAGAAGGAATAAATTTTTGGGTGATTTTAAATAAATGATTACTTTACATGTGTCAATTAAATTATGATAAATATCTGTAGTTTTGGGGCGAATCTAAATAATTCATCTATTATGAAGACACTCATGATAAATTTACTGGATAAATTTTTTACCAATTTATCAAATTTTTATGAAATAGGATATATAACCCTAGATGAACTTCATATTCTCCTCTTCAAATATAAAATCTTAATGGAACAGAATTCAAAGAAGAAATAGATATACCAGATGGATTTTCTAGATAACCGAAAAGAAAATGTCCTCAATCACGTTGTTGCAAAATCACATTATTTTTATGGTGAGTGTAATAACATAAGATATTGAAATATATTTTTCACAAAATTAATAAAATTTTCTATAACACGTTTTTCCTGAAAAATATACCCATATTATCCAAACCATTTGATATAATAAAAATAAATGATATATAATAAAAAAAGTAATAAATTATAATTGAAACACATTTGGATTAAGAATAAATAAATCATAAAATGTTAATTTTTCAATAATATTTTAATTACATATTTTATTTTTATTAAGAAACTGAATACATAAATTGTAAATTTTTAAATTTTTGAAATTAAAATATATTTTCTAATATACAATTCCAAAATTATTTTATGTGGATATTTTTGAGAGATTTATAAAATAAATATTTTTAATGTGAAGAGAAAAAATTATTTTATAACCCCTAACCTAGTAATCTTGGATTAAATGTTTACCTCCATTCCATTGATTTGATTATTTAGAATCAAATCATGAGAACCGGAATAGTTTAGTAGTACTGGAAAACCAAATATATAAATGAATCTTGTATTAAAAGTGATTAAACTAATTATAACATAATTTATTTCGACAATAACATTATTTTATCCAGTGTACCCTTTCATTTATTTCTATTTGCACTTTTTGGATTCCTTGGGAATGGAATCAAAATAAGGTTGAGCTCAAATTATCAGTATGGGTTAAGTATAGTGGAAGAAAAATATAGATTCAATGAAAATAATTTTTTTAATGGTAAATATATGTATAAACAAATTCTAGGTCACCAATAAAAAAAGAAGAATGTATGTAAACAATATGGCCAGGTAAATAACAAAACACACATTCCATTTAATCAATAACTTTGAATCAAATTCAACAATAGATTTTTTCAATGTGAAGATAAAATGGATAATAAATAAAAAAATATGAAGAAATACAATGAATAAATATCAGAAATCATGTATCTAGAACATCAACCACTATACTATAAAGATATATCATGAATAGAGTTAATGTATGTGGGTAGAAACTCAACTGATTTTGTATGGAATCAATCTCTAAAGGGTTGTCACCAACTGATTTCAACTCATGATACTACTGATGCATTGATGAAATTTCATTAAATGTTCTAAAAACTATTGCATTCATGTCCAAAAAATTACCCAATATAAAATAATCTATTTAACTCATCAATAATGTGCCTTATAAAAAATCTATATTGTGTAATAGTTATATATTGATCACCATTTTCCCAATTAAACAAATAAATTACAAATTAAAAAACCATATTTAAAATGGAATAAGATGTAGTAAATAATAATATCCATTATAATATAATATTTATAATTTATAGTAATGTAATTTCCAATTTAAATTGATTACAACAATGTGATTTATTCAAGAGAAATTTAATAATCACAATAAAAAGTGAGATTTCCAAGATAACTTACACCAAATGGGAATTTTCAATTTAAAATGCATTGGACAAGATAACTCAAATATATATGTGAAATTATAACATTTATGATTGAATATAGATATTAAATGAAAAATTGATAGTGCATAAACCATACAATTGAATTTAGTTCTCGATATGACGTTTATCCCACAAATGTAAAAAGTGAGATGAAGTTATTCTATTACATTAGTGACATTTGAATAATGATATCCATGAAATAATAATATAATTTGAAACATTTAATATCATGAAAAAATTTATTTCTTTATATAACATGTCAATGGATATTATATACCCCATAAACTGAAACGAGTGGTGAATATGGCATAAGTCAGGTAGAAATAAATGTTTGAATAGTTATCCCCTTACATTGCATCTCCGTATGGATGATCATCCTTTAAACTCATTTATAATGGTATAAATATTATTATTATTTTAAAATTTAAACATATTTATATATATTATATAATACATTGACTTTAATTAACATTTTATATCATTTTAAATAATAATATTTTTGTGTTTCCATCATTTCAACTGTTAATTTCATTGTTTTCAAGTATATTTTGACTTATTATTTACTTGTACATATTAAATAATATAGGCTCTCATCATATTCATAATTTTAATAATTAATTAAGTACCATAAATATTCATTATATAATAATTTATTATTATACATTATATTTTGAAATATAAATGAAAAGCATTGTTCATGGAGACGGTAGGCCATACATACACATGGGCACCGTTTCATTTTCTTTTCATATTTAAATATTTAAAATAAAATTTTATAAATATATATTATAATTATAGTATGATATTTTAATAATTTACATATTAAAAAATTTTATTAATACAACCATTTATACATTACTTGTATTACATGAATGAGTCGTATCACTTTTGGGAGGTGGTAGCCCACACGTCCACAAACAATGTTATCGTATTCCCAAAAAAATGGAAAGAAAAAAGATATGTGTTAAAAAAAATTTTAGAAGTATAAATAAATTATAAATACCACATATAACATATATAAAATATAAATCCATCATTATTACCAGCCATTAATGGGGATAACGGAAGAACGAGTGACATTAGTTCTTGAGGTGGTAGTCTTTCATACACAAAAATGATGATTGTGTATCCCATTTTGTTAGTGTGTGTGTTAGTGTAGGAAATATAATTTTCCTTAAAAAATAACTGTATGTTTACTATAATTAGGCTATTATGTGGTCAAAATAAAATAATTAATGAATTTGTAGAGAATTAAATTTAACAAAAGTTATCGTTTTAGAATACTTCCACTTTTCTCAGGTAATTCGTTTTTTTAATTATACCAAAATGAATAATTTGATATACTTATTCCAAATTTAAGTGTTATAGAATGTAGCAAGTTATTTTTTGGAAATTATTAGAAATGGTTTTTGAGGATCTAAATTTATTGATAAGTGTTAATTATTGATGTGTGTGTTTCTTTTTTTTTTCTGGAGGGGAAGGGGAATACATGTAAACCTTTTAAAGAGGGCCTTCCACCCACCATTTTTTCATGTAATGCGTATCACATAATTATCTCAATTCGATAAAATTGATTATATAGTCGAAATATTACAATAAAAGTGGTTTTTGGTAATTTTATAGGTCATTTTAGACCTTCTATCTAAGGTTTAGTCCCTTGTTATGTGAATATTTATCTTACTTAGTTTAATTAATTTTAATTTCATTAACTCATATATTTTGGTAAAGAACTAAGTTTTTTATAATATAAATTTTAGATTATTCTATTTTAAAACCTAGAATATATTTTTCCAAATTACAATCCTATAAGTTGGGGAAATTAGTTTAAAATTAATCTTGCAAATGAGATGACAAAGAGGGTTTTTGAAATGAAGTTGTTCAAAAGATTGGAATGTTTTATATCCAATATAAATGTAAAATTGTTCTTAAAGAACTAAATTGGATTAATTTAGCTAAATATTATCTAAAAAAATTAAAAAACAATCAAAAATAATATTTTTATTATTAATATATTTCTAGAAAAAGGAGTTTTCTATTTAAATTGTTTAATTTTCACTATTCATCATAAAATGATTCGTCATAGAAAAATACTAGAAATTCACCCGTAGATAATTTTGAAATAATTATTTAGAAAATTTTCTTTATTATTCCTATTAATTTTTTAAATTTTCCATAATTTTGTTTTAGAATAGGTTGCCCATTAAAAGACAATAAAACATACTTTATAAATATATAGAATATGTACATAAAATTAGATTTCTTCCAATCATTGTCCTATTATATGTATTGGATGAATGTATTTTTTTAAAAAAATTTAATATATAAATTTTATTAATATAACTCACTTATAGTACTTAATTTAATTTATTAGGATTAGACAACTTGGGGTACATAAATTTTTTTTATACAAACATTTCTTTAGATTTAAATTTTTTTATTTTCATTTGTAATTAATTGATAGAAAATGAATTAATTTTATAATTTTTTTAAAAAACATATATTAATAATTTGTTTATTCATATTAATAACTTCTAATTTAACAGTTATGTTATATATTTTTAAATTATATTTTTATAATAATATTTATATAATTTATTTTTGTTCGATGAAACTCATTTTTTCTATGTAACCCAAACTATAGAAGAAGTAATTGTTACATGTAACACTATCTTAGTCTATATTGTGTGAATTAAATGATATTAAATATATATATATATATGTTATATTTTAAAATATAAGATATCTCAAAATGTATTGGGAGGTTACATTCCTTTCTCTGTTTTGTGTCGCATGTCATACACACTATTTAATAAAATATATTCTTTTAAAAATAATAGTGTGTTACAGTATCCCCCCATAAAAATCATCGAATGTTAAACTCGGTCTTCATTATCAATGGATTGGTATTTTAAAAAACTATTTTTTAAAAACCCACTTTCTAATCGGGTTAATGAAATATATTCATAATAAGAGATAATGGGAAGAATAAAGGTCAAATGAAATAACATATAAATTGGTTTCTATATAGGATAAAATTAATTTAATGTGATGATATAGACTTTAATGAAAATTAATATATTTATAGGGAGTGATTTAGGTCATTTAAAAAGAAAGTGAATGATCAATGAAATTTTTAGGGCCTCGAATCAATAAATCAGTGAGGATTTATAGGACCTTTAGTTCAACCAAAAATATTGTATATGAATAAATTTTTATTAAATTTAAATTGTTTCGTAATACTATTTATGCTTTAGAATATAAGAAAAAATAAATAATTTCATCCATTGGTTTTTTATTGAACAATTTATATTTTAACCATTACTCTAGGAAAATAATATATATAAAAAATTATATGGATGAAGTAATAATTTTTTTATTGGATCATAATACACATAAATTAGTGACATGACATTCCATTTATCTCTATATATTTTAAAAACCAATATTGTTTATAAATTAATATCTCAACAACAAAAATAATACTACTAGTTCATTATTAATATTTATGCATAAATTTTTTACCTAAAATAATTTCCAATTAAAAAGGACATCATGTAGTCTATTGGTAGGTGAGAAATCATTATCATCCATTAGTCATGGTACACTTCTAAAATTCCCGTGGATCCTACAAAATATCATTTGATTAAAAAAATTCTCTTCGAACCTCTAAAGATCAAATTCGATGTCTACTACTATTGCATTGGCATTTTTATAATAATTAAAATTATAATGGATTAAAGAGTTTATATGTCTTCTAAAATTAGAAACATACCTGAGTCTTGTGTTACTACTCAATAAACATACTACAATTTTTTTCTATAATATATTTTTTCCATCTAGGTTATCCTTTAATATTTTCATGGTACACTTCTCAAATTCATGGGAATAGAAACAAAAAATCGGTGAGCTCAAATACTTAATAATGGTCTGTAATAAAAGAATAAATAATGTATCAATGAGTATAACAATTATGTGTGGTTAAATATCTAAAATTATATTTCATATAATAAATAAATAAATAAGGATGTGTGTAACCAATGTGGAAAGGTAAATAACTAAATAAGCATGGTATTGAATCAGTAAATTGTGAATGAAAAGAATCCAATGTTTTTTTCTTATTGGAAATCACATGGATAGTAAATATTGGATCTGAATGAAGGTAATTATTAATTATTATATTTTATGTATCTAGAACCTGAACCACCATACACACAAGATCTATCCTCAGGATAGTTTAATTATGTTGGTATAAACCTATAAGATTATTCTTATAATCAAAATCAAGGGGTTTGTTGAGAACTGATTTTGTCTCATGAGACTATCCATGAAAAAATGGGATTTCCTTGATTCGTCCCTAACCCATTTAATGCATGTCTAATTTATTATTAATATATCAAATAATCAATTTAAAAGATAAACAATGTTCCTTATAAAATATCTATATTAAGTAAAAGATACGGATTTATCATGATTACACCAATTAATCAAACAATCATTCAAATTAAACACCATATGTAAAAATGGAATAATATTTAAAGAATAGTAATATACATCATACAATAATATGGTTATTTTAGGGGACTGTAATTTCTCTGAAAAATGGATAACAATAAAATTATTTTTTCATGAGAAGGTTAAAAATCTAAAAAGTGAATGAGATTGTCAATGTATCTTTTACCATATAGTAATATTCAATTCAAAACCAGTTTAATGACGTAATACAATGTGATACATAAAATAAAAAGATATATTATTGATTCATGATATTAAATGATAATGTTTTATTATATAAAGCACACAAAATAATTTAGATTTGAATATGACATTTATCTCATATATGTTTAAGGAATGATAGAAATCCATTACTACTTGAAAGAAATATGAATAATAAAACCCATGAAAGAATAACAAAAATTTAAAATTTTAGTAACATAAATAATTAAATTCAAGATATTTTATTTTTTATGATATTAAATAAACCACACAAAATAAATGAGTGGTAAATATATAATAATTCTCACAAAATAAAAGTGAGACTACCAATAATCCTACATTGTGTTTCCATTTGAGTGATAATCTTATAAAAGAATGGATAATAGATTATATCATTTTATTTAAATAAAATAGAACAATAATAAAATATATTATATCATATAATGTCTTTTTATAACATATTATAACTCATTGATTATTAATCATTCGTTATTTTCATCTTTTTGGGTGTTAATTTCCATATTTTTTATTGTGTATTTACATTTTATATATTTGTTAAACATACATCAATAATTATTTTATCATATCTAGAATGTGAGTAATTATTTAAATATAATATATATTCATCATATAGTTATTTATAATAATTCATTAAAATTTTATATATAAATCAAATGCACCGTTCATGGAGACAGTAGGTTGTATATACGCATAAACAATGTTTATATTTTCACGTAATATTAAAATAATTTAAATTAAATTTTTTATATATATATTATAATTATAGTATAATATATTTATCATAAATATAACATATTATTATAAAAACCATTATTTATATATTCTATTTAGATCATGAATAAATCAAATAGCTTTGATGAGGCGATGGTCCACACGTCAACAAACGATGTAAATATATACACAAAAAATGGAAAGCATGATGTTAAGTGTTTCAAAAAAATTTAAATATTACTAAATTAATTATTAATACAATATATATCATATTTAAACTATAAATATATCATCATTCCCCAATTTTAATGGATGTAATGGAAGAACGAACAACATCGGTTCGCAAAGCTGTAGTCCATTGTACACCGAATCTATGATTCTGTATCCCATTTGATGAATTGTGTGTGGGTGTAGGTCATAGAATATCCATAAAATTCAGCATATATTTATTATTTTTTATTACAATATGAGAAAAATATAATTATAATTTAAGTGGGGGATAAAAAAATAATGAAAAAGTGATCATTGAAGATGGTTACCACTTTTTCATGTAACTCATCTTTGTTTATAAAAGGAGACAACATTGGTTAAATTTATTAATATATTTATTCATCAATAATTTGTTTATTTATGTTTGGAGATTATTTGGTCATGTTTTGGACAATAAAAATGGATTGTTACATATGAATAAGTGATGGGGTGTGTTACTTTTTTATAGTGGACGAGGTGTGGCATTCTTGTAAATTTATAAAAGAGGGAATTCCAACAACATTTCTTCCATGTAATGTAGAATCATTAAAGAAAAATATTTGATAAATGTTAGGATATGGTCTATATATGAACATAAAATAGGTTATGAACATTTTCATAGTTCATTTGTTGACCTTATGTTTACAGTTTAGTCCCTTGTTAAGCTAGTTTTTTCCATAATCACTGTCTTTAATTTAAATTTATTTTACTAATAGTTTTGGTCAAAAACTAATTTAGAATTAATATAAAATATAAATTTTTAGTTATCCAAATATTGAATCCATTTTTCGAAATTAAAATCCCATATTTGGTAGAAAGTAATTTACAATTAATCCCACTAAGGGGCACTAAAACGATTTTAAAGTGAAAATTTTCAAATGGATGAAGTGATTTAATATCCAATATGAATGTTAAATTGATTATAGTGACCTCCAATATATTAAATAATTTAAAACATATCAATTTATATATAAAAAACTCAAAAATTTAGTTTAGCATTATTAATAAATTAGTTGGAAAAGCTGTCTTCAATTATTATTCATTATTTTTACTAAAACATTTGAAAATGAATCGTTTGATAAAAATAAAAAAAATCACCCTATTATAATTTCAAAATTATAATTACAAAAATAATTTTTATATTGATATTTAAAATTTACATATGTGTTGAAATTTATTCTTAATATAGGTGAGCCATTAAAAGTTGGTAAACTACCTTTATAAGAATATTTCAATTTATATATAATGATTTACTTTTTCCTATCCATTGAATAAAAAATATATATAAATAATTTAAATAATATATTACTGATTATATAAAATAAAAATTTAATTATTACCATTAAAAAAATTAATTTATTAGGATAAAACTCAATTAGATTCATAAATATAGTTTTTTATAGAAACCATTCTTTTACAAATAATTTGTTATTCTGTTCATTAATAATTAATTCATAATTATTTAATTCATTTTACATATTTTTATTTCATATATTATCATAATTTATTTAATCCTATTCATAACTATAAATTTGATAGTTAAGTTATTTATTATTATAATAATAATTTTATTATATATTATTTTTCAGTAAAAATCAATCATCTGTGTAACACGAGGTATGATTGAATGTAATTATTACCTATAATGCATGATAAATTGAAAATTATTTTATTTTAATATATATAATAAATTAATTTTATTTTAAAATATTAAATATATCATATATTCTATATAGATTATGTTTCTTTCCATGCTTTGGTGTTGTTTTTCATTCATGATATTTAATGAAACTAATTATTTTTGAATTTTTAGGCTGTTACAAGTATATTTTTTAAAAGAATTATTTTTTTATGATATTTTAATAAGATAAAAAATAAATTAGAATTTAGTAAACATCTCAATTAAAATATGATGTAATTCATGGGTAAAATTGTTCTGTAAAAATATTATTTTTAATATAGAAAACACATGTTTAAATTTTTGAACATAGGTAAAAATTTTTCAAATTTAAAAACCTTTTCTATCTTTTATTTTAACTATAAATATTAATCAAAAAATATGTCTTCAGATTTAATTTATTTATACATAACTTTTATTTTTTTTATAATACGAAAATTTATAACATAAAATATAACGACATTGATAAATTTATACAACACATGAAATTTTTATGTAAAAACACATATGATCTAAATACATTTATATGTTATGTGTGATAATATTAAAATTTACATCTATAAATATTATGAAATTAATTTAGTGAAATTGATTTCATATTTTAAAATATTGTATTCAAATTACATAACAGTGTCAATTTTAATTTTTATCATTAAAATTAATTACCTTTTCAAAATATATGTAGTCATGTTAAAATTTAAAAAATTCCAAAAAACAAATTCATAATTTCTAAAATTGTTAATAAATTATTAAAAAATAAAAAACAATTATAAATGGATGTTCATTTGAAAACCCCCCTCCCAACTATTATTTTAATCATTAGGTGCATTTGACCATTGGATACGATGATACCATAATCGAAAGATAATGGGTACTTCCAAAATTACCTAACAACTCACTTATGATTAAGGATCACATCCAACACATTATGATACACCAATCACTTCTACTTTCATTCAAAATCTATGAAACATGGAACATTCTGAATTTGATAATCAAATTCATATGAAAATGGTCTCTACTAGTTACCACATGTCCTGCATTTCAATCGATAATTCCAAGAGAAGTCCCACATTTTCAATGTGAGTATTTATTATTACATAGTATTTTTTTGTTCGTCATCAAATTCAAAATATTTTATAGGAATCTTAATATAATGAAATCAGTGTTAGTTTTTTTATTTTATTATACTAAGGGAAAACAATTAATTTTGAATCGAATGTATACATCTTAGTTTTATCTACTCTATGGTTTTGAGAATAACAAACCCTTTATTAATGCCTTTTTTTACTAACATTTATTTTACCAAGTGTTTTATAATGTTTTTTAGAAAAAATAAATTTATACTTAATGAAATATTTTTTATATTATAAATGATATAAACATCATTATTTAATATGATCTGTCAGACTAGCTAAGAGTCTTCTCTATCAGGCTGACTAATGATATGTCCATCATCTAGGCTCGGTATTCCTCCCAATATACATAACATAATTTAATACTTTGGTTTTAAACTAATTCATATCTATCATACATTCCACATTTTATTTAATGAAATTAAAAAAAACATAGTTCATTATATGAATCAATGATTATAGTCAGTGTAATAGAAATTTTATCTATTGGAAAAAATTTAAAACAACATATTAATAGTGATGTCAAATAACATTAGATGAAGCAATTTTTTGACCATTAATGTGAGGAAAAACAAATGACATTTAAAAAAACTACAAGGTTCATAAAAATGTGTGCATTGGTGTGATTCGTACAAATAATATTGCACATGAGGAGCTTAGAGTTGATTCCTTTTTTAACTCAACATGTGTAAGATTTTATTATTTCAGAACATCTTGTTCTTATGCTTGGTAAATTTTCATAGGGTTGTATTCTATCGGATTCTCAGTGATTAATTATAAAATTCATAGAATTATTTTTCTTTTTTAGTTATGTATTAGGAAAATTATTATATCAAAAGAATATGAGGATACGAGGGGATGTGATTATTATCTAGTGGATCAAGGGAATATACAGATAGGAAGATAATTGACACAGATCATCATATCGAAGTACTCTAGGGTTTTTGAAGATATAGTTATTATGATCATCTTATCTATGTATTTACTATTTTGGAAAGACATTACATTAAAATAGTTTAAACACTGATGATATATTATGTAATTATTTTTGTGTTTCATAAAAATTATAGTTAAAGAGCATAATTACTATTTAAATTATTTTCAGACAACCTTACATTGTTACAATATTTCAAATTACTTTTTCTATAAGTAATATATTACAAAGTGAAATTTTTGTTTGAATTTTTTATATAATATTTTTGATAGATACATTATCAAACTTCATGGGAGTCAAATTTACAAATCATATTTACTTGATTATTTATAAATCTAAAAGAGACATACTAATCGTAAAATTATTTGAAGCTTGAAATATTTATCAAAAGAGTTTTTTTGTGTTAGTTTAATATTTTGAACTAAAATTCACTCATTATTGTAGAAATCGTATATTCATACATTCCAAAACATTGTATCAGATTAGTTTCAAAATATTTTCAAAATATTTTTTAATTTTATTGTATACTAAAAAAATTTAGTTTGTTGATAAATTCTTATTAATAAATATTTATTATAGTGGAATACATTTTAGAAATTGTTTATATTTTTTAAAAAGATGACATGAATAGAAATTTATACTATTTAAAATTTGATTCTTTGTAGACCACCATTCTTTTATGGTAATTATTATGAATCCTAGAGAGATTGAATGCAAATTATTGTTATAAACTATGGAGTTGAATTTTTTTTCATTTTACAACCAATAATATGTTTCCAGATAAAGAAGTTAAAACTTTTTGTAATCAATAATAATTGGAATATCAGCTAAATTATTGGGGAAGGAATACACTATTATCATATATTACTAGAAATATCTATAATTTTATATCATCATGCAAAGCAGAAAATAGTATTTGGATGAAGATGGAGGTACATCATTTTGAACATCTAATGTCATAGATACAAGAAGACATGTGATTAGAGATTAACATCAAGATATTTATTTTATTTTAGGAAAATTTGTTTATAAAATTAACCAATGATTTATTATTATTATTATTATTATATTTCAATATCTTTGTGAAAAATATAATATCGATGAAATATTTTTGGATAATATTTTTGTGGAAATGTCTGTTAAATGGTAATCAAATAGAAATTCATTCAATGATTGAAGAAGGATTACTAATATTATCGTTGATTATCTTATTGAAACCCTTATGAGTTATGAAAAAATATTAAAAAGAGATTCTAGTAAAATGAAAAATAAAAATGGAGGAGTTTCTCTTGAAACTACATAAAATATTCCTAGTAAGGTACAATCTGTTGAGAATTTTTTGAAGTATTCTAAAAAAAGTTATTTTGAGGTAAATAGTAGTTCATTAGACAGGATAAGAAAATAACTATCTAATAATTATAAAATATTGAATAAAATATTTTGGAAGAATAATTTTATATATAAATATATTATATTTAATATGGATTAAAGTTATATAAAGGATTATATATAAGTGATATGTTATGAATGTAATAATCCATGAAATTTGATAATAGATTGTCCTTTTCACCAACATGGTTTCATTTTGATATATTTTATATTTTGTTTTGTGTTATAATTTTTTAGGGTTTCTCAAGTGATTTTGCGGAATATTTGTAGTTTTTGGACTGAAAAAATATAGAACATGGTGGGTGAACGGTTAGTGGAAACCCTGCCCCAGCCTGGAGGATGCTATGTACCCAGGACAGTGGCATAGTCTAGGCTACATTGGATACCACAAGGGTGTGTGTGGATAATTGTGCATCCAGATCAGTGGGTCATTCTACGGGGTATGGTTGACCACAAGCGCATGTTCCCTCCCCCAAATAACTATAAATCTACTTTTCTCCATGGATAATGGTGCCACACAATTAGTGCATGGTGTGGAAATCCATAAGGCCAAACTGTGAGAACATACTAGCACATTAAAAATGTTGAGTTTCCTTTTTCCATCATTGAATTTAATCCAAATCCACCCTAACTCTCCCCATTTAGTATTCTCAACCCTAGTCACACCTCAGCCTCCCACATTGATCCATTATAAATAATTCCTTGGGAAAATTTTGTATGTATCTTTAAAGAATTCATCATGTAAGCCTCTCCTCTCTCTTTTTCTTCCTTCCTCTTGGTCTCCATATCCTTATCTATTGGTTTATTCTTCCTCTAGTGAATTTATCCAAATAATTATCTCAACCATGATTCCTTATGTACAATATTACTGAATATTATGTTTTATTTCCTTCACAGGGCCTCATTGTGTTCCAGATGTAGGTTTTGATCAGTTTCCATAAGATTCCATGTTGATTATAGGAGTTTCAATGTTTTAAAAAAGATTGATGATTTTTTTTCATTTCAATATTTATAAATATGTTCTATGAATTTTGTTTTTTCTGTGAATAAAATTTTACTGAAATGGTGTTCTTAAGGGTCTGGATAAGGATCTGATAAAATTAAAATGGTTGATTTACAAGGATGTTTATAATGATGGATGTGTGTATTCATACGAGTTGGTTCATTTGAAATGGGAAATTTAATTGAGAACAATGTTATACATAGTACATAAGTGGGAACAATCAGTCAAGTACTATAGGTGGTTCAGCAGGTATGATTACTAGTTCCCCATGTAGAATTAATTCATAAACACAAACATAATATATAATGATAATAGGAGACCATTATACCTTATGGTGTGATTCCCATCTTCTAGACCATGCAGAAGGAAACTATGAGAGTAGTTTATATTAATCACCATGTTATGAATATACTAGGATCCCACTAACCCTACTACATTAAAAAATACATCTTATAATCATTTGATTCTATGATTATTGTGTAGTTTTTTTCATGTTTACTTTCCAATTTGAAATCAATGAATTATTCCCTAATTTAGTGATTTCTTTCATTTTGAAAAAATCGCGTGGGGTTTTTTTTATTATAATGACATATCATAGAATACCATTTTGGTGGTATCCTAATGTGTATTAGATCACACCCCACATACAACCTTATGTATATGTAGATGTTATTATGTTTGAACCAGATATTGTAATGTTTTTAATTAGTGGTGATGGTGAATATAGTTTCTAGTGTTCTTATTCTTTCATTTTTTTAGTGGTGGTGGAATGATGTTTTTAACCCATTTTTTCCCTCTAGGCATGATTTTATAGTTAGTTCCCCTCCCAGTTTTTTTATTTTGGTATTTTTGTATTTGGTTTTTGACGTAAGGTATTTAACTCTTGTTAACTATGATTTCAGATATGGTTAGTGATTATTATTTATTATATGATGTTTCTGGATTGTTTATGATTATTTATTATCTGTGAAATAAATCCCAAATGTGATTTTTTATACTTATGAACCAGATTCAATCATGTATGGATAAGTAATTATCATCATTAATTTCCATAAGCAGAGTGTGTTGTTGGGATGGAAGGAATTCATTATGGGTTCATGGCAAAATTATATTGGAGTAGGTTTTCACATTTTTGGGTCATGCTATTTGGGACAGTCTAATTTTCCATTTCTAGGACTATTAGAGATAGAGGTGTTGGTTTCAAGTGTGGGTGTCTTGAAGACACACATTGTAACGATTTTTAGGTCACTATGAAATATCAAATATTTGGATTAACACTTCATTTAGGTGACATATAAAGGATGTAGACTATGCATGGACACCTAGTGGGGGTGGAGTGGTCGTAATCATTATTTTCCTTGTTTTGTTTATAGTTTTGATTTATGATGTTATTTAAATGTTATTATAGAAGAATATTTTCTATATTTTGTGTTGATGGTGGATTTGTGTTTGTTGATGGTAGTAGCTCCATGACTCTGTAGAGACTCCCTATGGAACTAAAATAAGAAGTTAGATAGATTTATCCCTCACTAGTTTTTTTATAATATAGTTTATGTTGTGTTTTGGGATGTATGGGAATTGGATCAAGTAGTGGGATCTGGTCCAACTCATGTTATGGATGTAGAACCAGGTCTTGAAATGGAAATGTTTTAGGAGTTCTTAAGATCAATCCTCCTTCACTCTGAGTTATCAATAGTGAATATGAGGTTAATGAATGGATTGGAAAGAAAAAATTGATTTTTGGGTTCTTGAGACTCAAAAGTAGTCAAAGTGATGTTTGTTTTGTTCTTCTAGGAGGTTCACTGATAGAGGTGGTGGGAATCAGTAGTTTAGGATTGAAATAATGAGAAGACGGTTTGTAAAGGGATCAAGGTCATCTTAAATTAGATGTATTATCTACTGAACATGGACCTTTCTATGATGTGGGAATTTTTTTATCTTCATCGGGAGACGAGTCCATGTTAGAGTATTCCAAAATCATTTCTAATTTAGTCCATTTTACAGATGAGATTGCATCTAATGAGTAGTTAAATGTTCGATGGATTAAAATGGGTCATGTTTTTATATTTGTTTGCATTTGTTCTTGTTTTATTCGAAGACTTATGTTGAGGTGGCTGATCAGGACATCATATTAGAAACTGATTGAAGTGGTAATTGTAGTTTTTCTAGGGAAGAATCAAAAGTGAGATAGGGAAACAATGGTTCATTTGGGAAGTAGAGGTTGTGTGATGAAAAGGAAAAGAGGATATGTGTTATCTCATTCTATCCTTCCTAACCATCTTTTCTTATAACTCTGAATGTCGGATCATTCTTGTCCCATTAGTGTGAAAGGTTGGGTATTTGTGGTTAGAGTATCTATCCCCACCTCAAACGTTCAATTGGTGTGGACTTCTGGGGAGATTAGTATTTTTTATCAAATCCACTCACCCTTATTAGGGTAGTAAAGGTTCTATAGTCTCTATGGGAGTGACAAACCAGTCCAAACCATCCCGAATTGTGGGTTCTTGATCTAGTAGTTGTGGAAGTAGCGATAGATCATTTTATCGATATTGTCAAATTATTGTATATCTATTTCAGTAGTCATTATTATGATCATTAATATATGAGGCAACATAATTCTATGGATCAAGTGCTAATGGAATCAGATGTATGACATATAAAATTTCAACCTACTATTTGTATTACATCATCCATAGTTGTTTATTTGTTTGATATAAATGCTTCTAAATCCATCATTTCTACCCATCTTGTGGATTTATTAAAATTTACAACAGATATAATGTCTTTTGCAATGGATTTAGTGAACCCTATTGGTTATAAGAGGGATAAAGTGTTCAAATGTCCCTCATGTGTTCTCACCTTGTTATGGGTTTAGTTGGAATGGGAATTCCGGGTTCTGGAAATGGACATCTTTGATGTGATCCATATCATGGTTTGGAGGTTGCATTATAAATATAACATTTATTGTTGTCAGCTATGAGTAATATTTATGTAACCTAATGGTAGTACTCTGGTCTTCCATGGTTAATGATATCAGCATTCATGACATGCTAGACTTCCATTTCCAGAGTGGGGAAATATATTTTTTCTAGATCTCATCGCTCATGTTAAAGGATGATGATTGGGGTACTCATAGTGGAGTACCTCATAGAGTGGTTGTGTTATTAAAGGTGTTTACTTAGTATTGTTACAGTTTTAATCTTGGTATGGATGTGGAGTTGACTCTCAATTTGGCACTGAGAACACTACTAATATCTATTACCTCATAAATCATGACCCCCATAGAGTTAATGAAATTACAGATACAAATAAATGATTTGGAATCCAAAGGATTCATTTGACTAAGTGTCTCACCCAATGCCACTGTAGTTCTATTTTCATAGAAGGCTACTGAACTACTCTAGTATTTTATTGATTATTGAATGAAGAAAAAGGTAACTATAAATAATAAATATCATTACCTAAAATTTAAGACCAATTTGTTCATATTAAGGGTAATAGGTTTTTCCCCAACATTTATTTACGTTCCAGGTGTCACCAGGATAGGTCTTGAGAGGTAGATGTTCCCAAAATCGTCTTCTAAAGTACGTTTGACCACATTTTGTATTCTTTCATATATTTTAGTTTGAGTAAAATACACCAACACTGATTTTGGTAATAATAAACAAGGTGTTCCAATAGTACCTCGACTCTTTCATCAATTCTTTTTCTATTAAATCCTTGATTACTCATTGAACAAGGGAGAGAACACGACACAACTGATTATTTTACTAGGCACCCTAATAGGTCACCGTAACTATTCTATACATTCTATTTGAGCATTCTGGGATAGCGAGGTATGGTATCTATAACACATGATCTTGAAGAATGGGGGTTTAGTGATATTGAGAATTATAATGAGGTGATGTCATGTGAGAAATTAGTGGATTTCAATAAGGTTGAGGGATTTTTGGCCTTAGAGGGTATTATATATGGGTTTTAACGATTTCCCTTGGATTTTATAATAATAAATGAACTTACCCAAATAGGGGACAGGTTTGAGTAGAGCCTAGAGTGTCAGGAACCTTTATGAATCCCTTTTTTCATTTTACCACTTCACATGATTTGGTTTATGTAGAATATGAAAAGGGATGTATGGTTTTCTTCAATGACTTAGGTATGGGTCTTGGTTGTGTGTTGAGGTATGATGACCATGTGTTTGTGCATGGTTCTATACATCTACAATCAAATTGAAATAACATCCCAACCCATGATAGGGAATTACAAGAAATTATTTATTCATTAAGGAATTGTATCACTATTTATTCACAGAGGAGTTTTTGTCTATTGAAATCAGTAGAGATTAACTTACCTTTTCTCTTAATTTGAATTGAATACATGGTAGTGTTGTTGGATTGATTATCTTTAGGGAACTGGTTTTAATATCATATATTCCATGGAAAAAGGTAACTAGGTAGAAGATTATTTGAGATGGAAAATGTGAGCAAAAGTAGTAATGAGGACCAATGATGAATATATTTTGATTCATAATTTTTTTCAGATTCATCTGGAAACCAATGAGAAAAGTATAGGTATGTTCTTGTATTATTTTAAAATGACTCCCTCCCTCATTGAGATTATTTGGGAAGAGTATTAGGGTGATGAGATGTTTCATCATTCTATGTTGATTCTAAACTACAGGGAGGATCCTAGTGAATGGTCTTTGTATGGTGAGGGATTTCTTCAAATGGAAGGATTCTTAATGGAGTGGTTCTTCTTTTGGAAGGTTTTAATATAAGATATCTGTATTTTTTAGCGGTTTATTTATTCCTAGGCCTCCATGATGATTTATGATGTGAATATATTGTTCTAGTGGATCTGTATGTGAGGGTAAATAGATGATTTCTTATCATTTTTATGTTTTCTAGTAGGTTAAAGGTGAGAACTAGAGGCTCTCCACCTTTTGTTATCCCCTACCCATTCATAATAGGAATAGGGATGAGGTCACCGTGGACATTATCATTGGTTAAAATCATACACCATGGGAAATGAACCCAATTTGGTTTGTGATTAACCATCCGAAAAAATTAACTAACTTCATCGCAAACAAAAAGATGTCAAAGTAGAGATGTTTGGTTGGTTGTATGTTCAGGATATAGTGAGGATACATGGTGTTTATTAATCTATCTTTTATGATAAGGTACCACATTTTACATGCTGATATAGGGAAAAATGTTAATGGAAATGTGATCTCACTTCTTGTTGATTAAGGAATACCATATCTAAAAGGATAGTCAGAATGAGTGGAATAATCAAATCATTGATGAAATTATTTTGGAATGAATGAACGATTTTGGACACTCCTAGTATTTCCATTATGGATTGATAATTTTTGTGTATACTAATATTTAGAAATCATAAATAATAATAGCTTCATTTGTGGTGATTTGTGGTCAACTGTTTTAGATGCCTTTGTACTAGATGATGGTGGGTGAGACCTTAGTGTTGGTACCAAACCATGAGTAAGAAGCGTCTCAAATGGTTAGTTTGACCTAAAATAGTATTTTATGTTTCATAGATTTTAAAATTCTATTAAATATTACTATTTCTTAGACTAGGAGTTATCATTTGGTCATTGAATATTTTTTATGGAGCCCCTATCTTAGATCACCCTAATCATGGTAAGAAAGGGAATATAATTCAATGTTATGTTGAAATATTTGAGATTACTAAGAGAATTGGTAAGGTGAAAAAACTTTTAGATATTTTTTCCCATTTGAAGCATATGCACAACATGTTCCATGCATCATAGTGAAATAATAATTATTCAGATTAGTCTCATGTTCTAAAGTGGGGACTTTTGAAGCATAACTCCATTTGAATATGTTTGACTGACCACTACATATTTAGTATTTCCATTATAATGTGTATCAGGGGAAATTTATAACATTATTATTTGTTCATTGGAAGAAAAAAATTATGAAAATTATACATGGGAGTGGAAGTCATGGGTTGAGGAACAGTACACATTCTTGTTCTCTAAAAAACATTAGAATGATTTTTTGTGGGAGGAATGTTTTCATGGTAGGGAGAATTGTCACATATGTTGTTTAATTTTGGAAATTTATGCTTTTATTAGTTATAACTTCGTACATTGGATTTATTAGGTGATTTCATTGAAAAATAAATATTTTGGACCAAAAAGAAATAGGTTCATGGTTTGTGAATGATCATTCGAAAAAATTAGATAGCCAAGAAGAGACAGTGTTCCTTAGAATGTGCCATTATCTAAGCCACACAACCTACAACATATTTTTGAAACTAACCATTTACCCAAATAGATGGGTCTGATTGAGGCACATAGTAAACCATAAGATAATGAACCCTCCCCTATTAAAATTTCAGACTTCATTTTTTTATGAATAGGTGTGTAACACGGTTGGTGCACAGTTGGGAAAACCATGTGACCTTTATTGAATATTGAAAATGTTCAATTTACACTTTTTACCATTATATAATTTAACACCAAATACAATGTTACTCTATCGGTTAAATATTATAATCCATATTCATGCATCCCTCTCACACATAGATCCCCTGTACCTCATTCCCTTGGTGGATATGGTTTGGTTTCTTTATTAACACTCCTTTTAATTGAATCCTCTATTTTTTATTTCATCCTCCTTGATTCTATCTCCATTTCTCACGGGTAATTCTTAATCTAGGGGATTGGTTTCCCTAGATTATGTTCAAATGTGATTCCAAGGGTTCAATCCTCATGAATATGAAACGTTTTTTCATTTACAATGTCTCCTGATGGTGTTTTTGGTGACATACACCAGTTTCTAGTTGAATAATAGTTAATGGTAGGTGGTTCCATTCTTTTAAAAATATATTATAAATATATTATGATTTAATTGATTTTAAATGTTATTTATAGATTTTTTGTGGTGTGAATCATATTTTCAGATTTTTTTAGTGTGAGTAAGAGATGGATGATGATTTTTAATGGAAAATTTAGTATTTTTATGGATGCATCTAGTGTTGTGTGTGTGTCCATTTGTGATATGTGGTTCATGTAACATGGTGATTGTAATTGAAAATATGTTCATCCTATGTATCTTGTTGGGAAGACAAGTTCTAGTAGGTTAGGTGGTCTGACAGGGTTGGGGACTAGTTCCCCAACAAGGATTGATGCTTAAAATATACTTATCTTATGATAATGATATTATGACCCTGTACGTTGGGATGCCAATCCATAATAGTGTCATTTCCAAGGGGATGATTTGGGTTTTTGTTTTTAATCTTCACCAAGGTACGAGGATCCAAGTACCCCATTAAACATAGTACCTCAGGGATTAACCCTGGTGATCATGTGATCGTATTATTATCCTCTAGAATATATTTTCACATTCTAGTTAAAATTAAAATAATGTTTCCATTAAAATTATCATTTATTTCCTTATTTATAAAAAATAATGATAAGTTGTCTTAGAATGTTATAGAATGGAATCCCTTTTTAGTGTTATCCAATTGGGAATTGGAACATAGCCTATATACGTCCATTTGAAGTAAGTAGATCTTATTATGATTGACCTAGTTAAGAGAATTATATTTCGTAGTGGTGATGATAGATATAGTTGGTAGAGTTATTATTCATTCAGGTGTTAGTGGAGGTGGAATGAGGGTATTAACCCAAATATTTCATCAATTCTTGGTTGTTCAGCTGATTCCCCACTCAGTTTTTTTGTATTTTGTTTTAGGTTCCTGATATAATTTTTTTCACTTAGGTAGACTATTGTATCAAATATGGTTGATCATTATGATGTGATTAATAATTTATTTGGTTTGATTATGTATAATTATTATTGGTGAAATCAATCAAAAATGTGGTGCATAAATCCAAAGACTAATTATTTTACCATGGGGATTATGAACAACCATTTTGGACCTACCAAAAGTGGGGCTATAAATAGAGTTCAACGAAATCCCATCTTGGTTCATGATTTTGTTAAACTGAAGATAAAGGATACTAAATAAAAAAAATTGAAAGGAATTACAAAAAATATTAAAAATAGCAACTAAAATAACTTTCTTTCATCAAATTTTACATGTACTAAAATTATATGGGATAGTTATTTTGATAATTCAACATAAAGTGAATCTTAAGAACATATTAAAATTATATTTTTTTTAGTAATTCCTAATGTTAATTAATGCCACATTGCTAAGCTAAATAACTAATATTTTTTAAATATTACCTTGAATGTTAATTACCTTTATATTAGTAATGATTTTAATGATTAAAAATCTTAGGATTTATAATCATCATCGTCTGATAGAGAAAGAAGTACTTTAACATGTTTTGAATAATTTTTCATATTTTAAAAATTACATGAAAATATAAATTATATGATTTTTAAAAAATTATTATATTTTTTTATAACATGTGATTGAAAATTCATAAATATTCCCCACAACATGGATATTTAATAACCATATAAAAAAATATTAAATATAATTTTTTGAAAAAAATTCTTTTAAAATATCATGGAAAACATATTTTTCTGAAAAGTAGTTTATAAATTGATTTTGAAAATAATAGCATGAATATAATTTTTACTGAGGATAAAAATATTGTTTTAAAACTAAAAAATAAAATTTTAATCTTGAAAATTCAATTTCTAATGTTTAATATTGGAATAAAAAAAATTATAAAATATATAATCAATTAATACCTCATAGAGAGACTTTGAGACTAAGATTGACAAATAGAAAAAATATTTTTCATTATTAGAACAATCTTCTAAATATTTCTCTACTCAACACTAAGTGTAAAAGTTGTGGCCATTAGAAGAAATAAATTATTTAGAAAAATAATTATATGGGGTTTTGTAATGATTATTTTTCAAAATAATTGACATTTTCATAGCATAATAATGTCAGAAAAATGTGGATTCTAAATCTTTTACTTCTTGATAATAACGAACCCATGTTGGTTTGGATTCCAAAATCATTATGTTTTTGTTTTCATTAAAATAAATATTTTACCAAATAAAAATTATTTATAGGGAGATTATTTCGTATAGACCCATGAATAGAAATAAATACTTAACTTATATCTTTATAATTTTAGTTGGTTATAAAGTCGCTTTTGGAGAGAGTGATCTTGGAGAAATTATTTGTATTTGAAACATTTTTATTCTTATAAAAGATTTATTTTAAAATGTGTTATTTGTAGTGGGACTGAATAAAACATTATTATCATCATCTAATAATGTGATGATGGTAACCTGGTGATCTTAAAAAATGATAAATGTATTTTTCATAGTTGTAAAGAGGAATTTATTCTATTTACCAATTATCTTGAGAATTACTATACACAAAACATATATGATCTTATGATCCAATATCTACCCTACCATTTTAAATCAGAAGTCCAATCATGGTTATTAAATAGTATATGAAGACACTATAATTTTAGAACTTTATAACTGTTTCCTTTTAAAGGACTGGTTAAGGAACAACTAGAATTTATTTATTAATCTATTAATGTTTGTGATCCTTGTCAATTCAGAAAGAAACATATAAAAATATTTAAATATATTAGTCATCCCTGCACATCTTATACTTTACAAATATTACACGTGGAATTATTTATTTATACAAAAATAAGATGTTTTATTGTAAAATACAATTTATATGTTTTATTTGATGATTATACTAGATATACTTGGGTATATTTTATAGAAAATAAATCCGAATCCATTTAGTGTTTAAAATTTTTTTTATCTCGAGTTAAAAATGAGAAAAAACTCTCCTTGAGAATTATTTATAGAGATCGTGGTGTATAATTAAAAAATGCTAATATTGCAAAAAAATTTAGTAAAAAAGGAAATACACATAATGTTCTTGCAACTAGAACTCCGTATGAAATGTTATAGTTTAAATAAGAAATATAATTCTGAATGAGATTATTTGATCTATTCTGATTGAATACTCCATTGATAAAAAAATTTGGGGATGAAGAAGGTAGTACTTCCAGTTATACTCTAAGACATGTTTTATTAACACATTTTGTTTATAAAAAACATTACGAGTTATGGATTAGAAGGAAACCACAACAAACAAACATCAATGTTTTTGGATTCAAAGTATTCATTTTTAATAATATAGATAGATTAAATAAGTTTTCACCAAAATTATATGAGGAAACATTTTTTTTCAAACTATTAAGGCATAGTAAATTTTCAATAAAAAAATCATATTGAGGAAACATTACGTGTTATGTATAATGAATCTGATCTTTTGTTTTCAAACAACCTAAACCTACATGATCCGATGTTATTTTCGAAAATTATTTTGAAATAATAATATAATTATTTTATAATGACAGAACAACTGAATAATATATTCTTAAATTCGGCATTGTGAATATTTTCATCCTGTTTTTGTGGAACAAAGTCTTGTGAATCTGAAAAAGTAGTTGTTTCTCAGGAATCATCATACTGATAACACCATTAATGATGAAGATCAATCTGTTAGAACTATAATTTATTTATGAAATGAAATGAAATATTCTGATTTTTTATTTTAGTGTAATCCAAACAATCATGACAAGGAATTTAGTTATAAATATTATATGAAATTCATTCAAGATGAACTAAATTAATATGGTATGGATAAAGTTTTTTACATTAGTTGAATGACATAAAGATACTTCTATATTGGGTGTGGAATATGTATTTTTGGAAAAATGGTATTAAAAATGGTATAATAGTTGGAAATAATGCTAGAATTATTGATAAGGGATATAATAAAAAATTGAATAGATTATGAAGGAACATATGCTATAATACCTATACCTGAATCTATTCTCACGATTTAAGAATATAGAACATTCCTCAATTTTAAATTATTTCCATTGAATATGATATTTAATTTCCTAACAGATATGTATAGGGTGGAGTTCTTGATGGAAATAACCCCTTTTTTAAAAAAAATATAACCATCCAAAACATATTTTTAAACTTATAAAGGAAATATACAGACATAATCAAAACCATGGAAATTGGTATGATAGGTTCATTAAATTATTTTGACAAAACATATTTGTTATAGGAGATACATATTAAACCGTTTTTATAGTAAAAAATTCTAAAAACTTAAACATTTTTTTAAATTTATTTCAATGAAACTAAATTTTATTGATCTAAAAACAATTTAATAGATTTTTTCTAGGATTTTATGAATGTGGACTATGAAATGTTAATAATGAGAGAACATACATTTTTTCATAAAATTAAAATTTCACCCAAACTAGAAGGAAGTATTATATAATGAATTGAGTATATTAAAGATATTTTTAGGGAAATAGAATATGAAAAAAAATAAAAGTATTAGTATACCTGTAAGAAACTCAACTATTTTAGTTATTGATGATTTTGTTAAACTAGTTGATCAAAAGAACTTTATAGAAATAATTTGATGATTACTTTACCTAATAAATAGTCATTAAAATTTATGGTATTGTATTGTCACATGTGATAGAATGAATGATTATATAAAAGTTTCACAAATTATACATGTTGAAATAATTATTTTTTCTTATGTGATGTCAAGATTTAGTATTTTTTACTCCATGGAAAATGATTTTGAATTTAAAAATTTTCTCAGATAGTGATTTTGGTGGATGAAGAGTGGATTGGGAAAGAATCTTACAGAATATTTTATTTATTAAGAGAAGCTTTAGTTTCTTATTCTTTTAATATCATACCATGAAAATCAATTTCCCCTACTAAAATTGAATATGTGGTAGGATGATGTTTTTTACAGATTATTTGTGGACACAAAAAAACTCACACAAAATGTAATGATTTTTACTAATAAACTAATGGTTTGTGATAACACACATTCCTATTACTTATGTAAAAATTCATTCACATCAATAATGATAAATTTAAATAAATATAAAAAAAATTTCCATAATTATTACACAGAAAAAGGAGATATAATTTTACAATTATTTATAACAGAGGAAAACATAGGGATAGTTTTTCTAAACCCCTTATTTTTTATATATTTTAATATATTAAAATGAATCTATGAAGGAATAATATCCAATGATCATTCATAACTACTTCATGTTTATCAATATCATTACAAAAATGAAATCATTCTTAATGGGGGAGTACATATGTTGGGGTTTTGTAATTTTTTTCTAAAACATTTTTTTATAAACACCATAGTTTTCAACAATTTTTTAAATATATTTTAATATTTCAAATTCATAATTTTTTAAAAAATATATCAAATTCATATATATTGACTAATTTTATTTATAATCCAAATTTATATCATTTTTCCAGGTACTATTTAAGTTATTAAGGTAATCATATTAAATTTCTAGGAAAAACCCATGAAAATTGGTAACTCAATAAAGAGATTCATACTAAAAGTTAATTATTACTCTAAGAGGTTTACTTTTAATATTTTATTTTTTTAAATTTTCAATTACTTTTGATATTATATTTTAATACATTTTATTTATATTATAAAAACATTATCTCTTATTCATATAATTTTTTTTCATAATTACATACTACATTAGATTGATAAATACTTTTCACAAAAATTATTAACGATTTATAATATCTAAATAATAATTAGAGGATTTAATAACAACCGTTAAATCAAAATTCTTTTATCAATCCATGCCATTTGAATTTGAGATTATGAAGGGTCATCCCCAATGAATGTATATAATTGGTGGGATATGATTGTCCATCATTGGTTTTAAAAATTTATTAACCGACCATTTATTCCACATTTCTGACTAAGTATAGAATTTTCCCATTCTTCTGATTAATTCCTTTAGTCCATGTTTAGGCATCAAATTTACTATATTGTATTATTTTGAAGGATTTTCAATGTGAGAATTTATTAATGAAATAATGATCATGTAATCATGGTGTCACGAACCAAGATGGTCTGCCATACATCCCAACACCAAACCAAGTCCATTACAAGGACCAATGGGAATTCCCAATCAATATGGACTAGAAACTAGTTCTTGGGTATACATATTATTGTTTAGGAAGGATGTCACCCATTTTCAGAATCATAAACAACAAAAAATAATAAATAAATAACAATTGAATATTCAGAACCAAATGAGTTACGACAATTTATTATATTCATGGTTTATAACATTACACAGTATCAAAAAGGTTCTAAAAAAAATTGGGAACAACATAATTTCCCTAAACCACCATGAAGTGATAGGGATGTCACCCTAAATCCCCCACTACCACCACCACCTACACAAGGAAGATATCATGAAACCTGAACCACTATATCCATACATCATTCCATTAACTGAGTTAATCAGAAAAAGTACCACATAAACCTAATGGTTTATGAAGGGTGTGATACAAATCCAAGTAAGATGCCACTTAATAATGAGATTCCAAGCCAGAATATCCTACGACAATTTAATGTTAATTTTTTTATGAAAATCCCGGAGATATTTTTATAGAAAACACTTTTAAGGGAAAGATGAATTTATTTTGAAATAAATAAATGATTTCATCACTTCAGGATTTTATATATGATATCGTAAAGTAGAAATACGTAATGGGAAGTTAATATTGGAATTGGATCTTGTGGGACACAAGATACCTCGTATCTTAGTATAATGAGGTATATAAACCACAACATACAACTTTCTCAAGAATGAGCCACTACAGGGGAATCCATCCAATGTTATAGTTGTCTCAAAACATTATCATAATTTACATAGTGTTGTAATGGTGAATACTACTTAATGAATCCAAGAAAATACAATTCCAATTCATCTATTATAGTAGTCATAGTCTATCCACATAGTAACCAAGGATTCCTTTAGTCCTCAATTTTCAATATATATATCACATAGAACATCACCTTCACATATATACACAACAAATTCATGTACATGTGGATACCAAAATCTTCTCAAAATAAATCACTCTATTAATTCCTTACACACACCTAATTCATTTGGAAACATGTTTCTCACAAAATAGAAAATTTATGAAACATCATTAAGAAGAAAAACAATGAAGCACAATTTAAATACACATGTAACGTAACACATTTCATTTGAAAATCCATTTTGAATGCATATGCATCATTAATCATTATGAAAACAAATTTTAATCCTCATTTATTGTATATAGATAACATACATGAAAAAAATGAAGAATATAAAATTCAGCAAAAGATGTTTAATCATGAAACCACCTACCTCAAGTGTTAACACTTATATATATCCATGTTAAACGAAAACCTCAACACCAAGGGAACCAAATAAATAATTATTGATCTAAATACATCAATTCCAAACACTATGAATGAATATCCATCCCTAAATCGGTCACCCAACCCACTAGAGATAAGAAACCCTAAGAATTAGGAAGAGAATACCAATAAAATAGAGGAAATCATGGATAAAATATCACATGAATAATCTTGGAGAAAATAAAACCAAATCACCTAAAAAATAGAGGCCCAAAGGAGAAAGAGTGATATGGGAGGTTCATAGGGATAACAATCCAGAATTGGGAAGAAAATTAGTTATTTGAGGTTCAATCTGAAGAGGGGGAAATGGTTAAAACCCAATTTCTAATGACCTTGAAACGTAAACTATTTGACTGTATGGTTTTCCACACTCTGTGGATACCGTTCACCCCTCACTATAAAGTGGGTACTTCAACACAATTCTCCCACATGGTTACGAAACCACGTACCATCTATGGGGTTCACCTCTATCCCAAAATGAAACAAGGCCATATGGTTTTCTATGAAAGGGCACAATTTTTTTTAAATCATGATCCAATCATATTGCACATACTTCCATGCCCAAATTATTTATTTTCCCCTAAATAATATGTGTAATCTAAGGAAAAAAATAAAAACTAAAAAAATTACCTCAAAAAAATACACACATGTTACAATTCTCTCTACCATGGAAACTTTTTGTCCCTTGTAACTCAACTAAAAGAGTTATTGTAGAATAAAAATGGACACTCTTTCACAACACATGATTTCCACTCCCAAATCTCATGTAAATCATTTAAATAAATTTATAGTAATAATAAAATGTATAGATTATCCATGAAGAAATAATTCATGGAAATAAATAATTTGTACTGGTCGTTCGAATAAGGAAGAGTCTTGTTCCAACTATACCAATTCTCAACTCAGCGCATGAGAAATGTCTATGATATTTTTCTTGAATTGAGAAACATGATATATTTCATGAATCGATTTCAAATGGGGGGAAAGGTAACCACTATGATAACATTACATTCCGCATAGTAATCTCAAAAGGTTCTACATACCATAGTGTTAGCATCCAATTCTAACCCAAATGACGATGGCCTAGGCGATGAGCTAATTTATCAAACACCCACTCACCCATAAAAACGTATATTTTGATTCCTCAAATCAGAAAATTAATTATTATCCCTCTGAGTTTTTTATAACAACATCATGATAAACATGACATTATTATAAGTCACTTCCATGGGGATCAATCCGAATTTAGAGGTTTCACCCTCCTTAGCCCCACACAAGGGCGACTAACATGTCGAACCATAAAAAACCTCAAAATGTGGCATTCAAATACATTTTTAGTCACTATTGTTATATATAAACATTAATATTCATAAATTAACATCCTATTATCCATCAAATTCCAAGACACATTATCAGATCATGTCCTCGAAAATCTGATTTTCTTCACTCTATTTTTCCATATTTTAGGATGGAATGTGGTAATTAGCTTGACCTAAAACATAACTTAATTATAAAGGCATTCCAAAACCATGAGATGAAATTGATATCCTTATCTAAAATGATTGCTGATTGAAACCCCATAAAACCCCACAAATTCTTGAATAGACAATTTTCCAATCTCATCCACTTTGGCTGAGTCCCTAATTAGAATGAAATTGGATTATTTTATTAGATGATAAATCACTACCAAATTGGAATTCCTCCCACCAGGTGTATATGTAAATCTATATTAAATTCCCTGGATATGTTGTCCCACTTCCAATTAGGAATGGGTAGTAGTAGATGCAATCTAGGGCACTTTAGTGCTCTTCCTTACCCAATAGGCATGTATAACTTCGTGATACAAATTATTCAATATCCTAAATTATTCATGGATAAATAAAATTCATAATCACATCTTAGTACCTATTGGTAGAACTAGGATGGATGAACCATTGAGACTAGAGTATATCCTACACCACTACATTCCTTAATGATAATGGCACCACAAAGCAATCCATGAGTCAAAAAATTACATTAAGAGTCAAAGACCAATCATATGGATTATACCCACCATTGAGGAACATCATAATGTACTGGTACGTCTCATAACTAGGATATTTCCAATAAATCAGTTCCTGAAGGGAATGATTTAGCTAAAAATGTCCAAGACTACACCTGCACAATTCTCCATGATATCCAAATGTATTTGATAAAATATCCCAATAAATTTTACTCATCAATAGAATTGTTCAATTATTGCATTAG
The DNA here is from genome assembly GCA_963277665.1 of Viscum album. Taxonomy (NCBI): domain Eukaryota; kingdom Viridiplantae; phylum Streptophyta; class Magnoliopsida; order Santalales; family Viscaceae; genus Viscum; species Viscum album. The sequence goes on from OY728157.1 coordinate 154,196,125, forward strand.
AACATTCATGTTCATTGAATCTGTAACCACATTACCTTTTCTTGAGAAAAAATGAAATCTAGATCGATCCCCCGAATGTATTATGCCCAATAAAACTACTTAATATTCAAATCATTTTTGGGGAAATGTATTCTAAATTATTCTGATCCAAATAAACAAAAAATGTTCTCCAAAATGATGGATTTTCTATGTCTTCTTACCACAAACCAATGCCTCTAACTCTAAGTAATGATTAAGGTAACTTGTTTCATGTGGTCATAGTTTGGGATGGATATAAGCCACCACATGATCATCCCACATCACCACACATCCGAGACCCATACCTGAGGTATCACAATAAACCACATATCCCTTTCTAGATTCTAGGAAAAGAAAAATTTAATCTATGGTCAACTGTCACATAATCTACTAAAAAAAAGTTGAATATCTAGGATCTATTGAAATAGAAAATCCTTATAGCCATGATAGGTTATGAAATATATGATAAATAATGAACTAATCACATATAATACCCTTACCTGCCTAAAAAGATTCGGATCTCAAACATATTCTATGGATGGTCCCATGACATCACTGCGCTGTTGTTCTCCGGTTCCACTAAACCCCTCCATTCCAATGTCACATTACACAGAAGAATAACCTATTTAATTATATGGTTCAATTAAAAAACATGACATAAAGACGACGATTTATAAGAGTTTCTAACAAGATCCTAAATTGGTTCTCATGGCGGTCCACAGTCCTGGAATAGACTAGGATGTCATCCACAATGACCACAACAATGGAATTGAGGTACTAGTGGATAACCATATTCTTGACATTTATAATGACATTTGGACTTGTTTTCATCTGTAAAGCCATGACTGAATTACTAAAATTGTCATACATACTTAGGAAGGATTTTTTCGGGCTATTGTCCTCTTTAACTATTACGTGAAGAAACATAAAATGGGGAAAATATAAGATAACCACCATTACCTATTAAGTTGTTTAAAAAATTCGTCATTAGAATTAATAGTGTACTTATTCTTAGTGGTCACCTTGTTAAATTATTTTTAATCAATTCACAACTAGATATATAAATTTTTTTTCTTAGAAAATAGAACTATGACAACATTAAAAGAGATGCTCTAGTGAATTAATATTTTTTATTCAAATTTTACTAGGTTACCTTTAATTCCATCATCTTGGTGGTGTTAATACAGTAATAGGGAAGGTATATCAGATGTGTTATTGATGGAAAATTAATAAGGAACTACATATCCTCCTCCAGTGGAAAACCAAAAAAAAATTTATAAAAACCTAAGTAATTTCATTTCCATAAGAGGAAATCCTTCATCTGAAAAAATACCATCATCCTCTAATATGTGTAATGATCTCTGAAAAAAATAATTCCCAATTCTAGAAGTAGAGGTCTAGCACATCCTGAATGAGGATCACATTCTCCATAAAAACATGTGCACTTCCATCAGGTTTCATAAATCTCAAAAATCACCTATAATAATCGATGTGTTTCTTAAATGGAATCATCAAATACATACTGATGATTATAAGAAATAGACCCATCTCCAAATCATGAAAATCCCTTTCCAACATTAACTATGACTTGGGGAGTTCACATGAATGGAACCTAAAACATTTCTATCCCTTATTTTCATGTGGAATTACAACCTCTGTCGCATATGGAATAATCATAGTTGGTAACATGAACATATCCTAAATATGGATAGCAACAAATGAAATAAATGTACTCATATCAATGAGTGAAATAGCTAAGACAGAAGCAATAAGATAGGTAAATCAAACGTTAAAAATTCTTATATCTAATTCCACTTGTTCCAGATCCACCAGATAAAGATTCCACATACTCTCTTTACCCTGAGAATGACTACTAACCTATAGCTCTTCTTTAATTTGACTGTTCCAAAATGATTATCCAACCATCTATCCATGTCCATCAAAACATGAATGCACTATCGTTGAATGTTCTAACTAGGATGATATTTCTATAGAATCAAAAGATCTGACACAACTCCAATCTAAATTTTTGGCCCTGAAAAATCACTAGAGGTGTCTCATAGATCCACAATAGTGACACTGTCATAGATGATATGTGCTTGCAGATCGAATGTTCACTACCTTCTAACACTTATGGCACTTATCCAACCCTACATATTAATCCACATATGATGAAAATTGTGAAGGATGGCCTTAGGTACCACCTCCATTTTCCACTAATTTTTCTTAATATTTTTAACTAAAAAACATCCACTACTCATAGTTGACACCAATCTATGGATATTAGTCAATTCAACACCATCAACACCTACTATCATGGAACGACCTATAACAACCCTAATATTTTATAAAATTTATTAAATTATTTAATTACATAAATTAACACTTCATATGACCAAAATTAATAAAAATTATTGGACTTTTTGAATTAGGTATATTGTAATACAAATTTAAACATGAATTAAAACATATTTCATGAAAACACCATTAAATTGATTCTGCTTAAAACTACATTAGATATCCCGGGGAATGAAACTAGAATGGGGTGATCTGTAATGCCCCGCAAGGGAATAAACATAGAATACCATGAAGATAATAATACATGTTAGACAAGGAATATCAATGAGGAATAATGTATTGTGAATAATAACTCTTGATATAGCATGGTAACCATATCATGGGAAATGTGGAAACAACTTAAAACATAGTATCACAGTTATATATCAAGGATAAATAGACATGTCTTAGTTATAGGAAAATAATCATAATGAAATCATGTATACACTTATACCAACATGTCATATCATGATACTAAACAGAACCAATGCATTAGATGTTTATATAATTCAATTTGAACCCATCACATTCATTTCATTCTCATACATAAGTGTGCCACAAATATCATAAAACATGGATTAATTAATCATCGTAATTTCTCCCATGATCATGTAGTGTAGAATAAAAATTTTTACTCCAATATTAAATTTTATGTGTTTATAAAAATGTTCAACCTTGACAGTAAAAGGGTACGGTATTCACAATTCAATTGGATTGTCATAGGAAATCATGGCCAACATTTAGCAGCATAACAACATCTCTTAAAAATTCATAAAACGGGTTGATGCGAGCGAAATGGGTCTCTCAGAATTTTTACAGGAAGATGATAGAAATATGGACATGTAAGGACCTATAAATACATATATAATTAGAATAATAAGGTATAAAAAAATAAATAATCATGATTTAAAATATAATGGAAATGATGCGTATGAAATTTCAGCATGCTAACAGGTGTACATGGGAGATATTAATGAAAGAGAAGTGATATATCATCACTTATACATGATATATATAGTATGGGTGAGGTCTGAAAATAGACCCCATCATTTTTAATTGAAAATAAAAAGGCATTATAAGATAATGAAACTTGGATAAATATGAGAAAGGAAAGAACACTTACTTGATTGTCTAGTTCCAAAAGAATGAAAAATGGGCTTCTTGATACCTTGGGATCCATTGGGGGATTCTAGAGAGGGAATGATAGAGTATTGGTTTGATCGAAGGATTTTCAGGGAAGGGAAGAGGGATCATTGGTTTTTTATATAATAATTTAGAGGGGAATTAATTACTATTTCACAATCTAATATTTTTTACTCTATATAATAAAATATTCAAAACAACAAACCATTACATGATTTTTTAAAATGGGTTTCTCCAATTTGGGGAGGTTTCTAATATTTTCTAGGTAAATGGTTGAACCTATTAAAATATTACCCATTCTAATGTAATGGTGAGTTACACTTTTAATGAAATGAATTGAAAATCATATAATATACTCTCTATTTTAGAGGACTCACAATGGAATAATTAAATTATTAATATAAAAATAAAATTTCATTATTTTAAGGGTTTAAATATATTTGGACAAAGATAATCATTTCACTATTTATTACATCACTTTTGGTCATTATGATGTCAGAAAACACTCTATATATTTGTACAGTATTTATTTCTTACATGAATGTTTGACTGCAATAGAAAGTTACAAAAAATAAATAATTGGATAAGTAAAAAATATAATTTTAAAATTAATATTTTTTATCTAAATAATTTTATAAATATGTGTATTTTCACTTTTAAAATAAGAATATATATTTGTTAATAAATTATAGGTTTTCGTACAATAACAGTTTTTGTATCCTTATAAAACGTATAATTCACTTCGTCATAATATATTACAATTTATTATTAATAAAAAATATTTTGTAATTAAATGTTATTTAAATAGATTATTCATAAAATATAAAAAAATCATCATAATAAATACATTAATTTAATTTTAATATTACCTGAAAATAAAAATTTTGTTAAACTAAATCAAAATAATATATAAAGTAGAAATAAAAATGAAAATAAATTCATTATTTGATAATATATATATATATATATTATTAGGTTATATATTCATATCAGTTTACTACACTAGCGTGCATCCTAATAGTATGTTTAGCAATGCTGAGGAATTTATGGGTCATTCAGGGATCATGGTTTCTGTTGTGATCTCGATGATCATGAGATTCTCATATAAAATTATTTTCTCCTTCTAATGTTGTTGGATATCATGTTGGTATTGGTCTAGGGAAAAGACAAGTGATGTTATCTCCATTACATGCTCTAATAAATGGTCTTTATAGGGTACAATCTAAATTAACGGAGAAATCACTTCTTTTTCCTATGTCAAATGAATTCGTTAAAGACCTAAATTTTTACTAATCACCTAATGAATTTTTAAAAGCTATAATATCAATGTAAAATATTCTTATTGCTATTTTGAGTCCAATTGGATACAAGAAAAAAATGAGTGCATGTGTTTTCTATAAACATATTACTTAATAAAACATTAAAACATAATGCATTTTTGAACAGTTTGGGTCATTACATGGTCAACCAATTAGGCACATGTCTTTATCTTAAACAAGAAGACATGAGATATGATTTTTTGTAGGATTCCCCTCTATATCAATTGATCCTTCATTTTCTCTTTATATATGAGATCGAGATCATGTTGAACAAACTCAAAAAAATTATTTGAAATATTCAATCGCAGACTGTGTCAATGGATTAGCTCTATAAACTCCTAGGATCTGGTATAGACCAAGAAATATGAATAATACTACATATTAATAATGACCTCAATGTATTTTCAACACATTTTATCTTACTTTCTAGCTGGTACCATCATGTTTGACCACATCAAATTAGTACATTCAAAAAAATAATGAAGATTATCTCCCCCTTACTCTCCCAGGAGTACAAAGGAAATCAAACATAAACCCTATTTTCTCAAGACACTCCTCTTCATCATTAGGTTTTGTTCTACATTTGGAAGATGTATGCTTATTATTGACAAACATCTTTGAATGTTCTTTTCCATGACCTGATTCGGTTTCCCTAAGTTGAGAAAGACCAGAGCCCTCTTCATTTCATAAATCCTTTACATCCTCAATCAGATATTCCATTAATCTATGATGAATTGGTGAGAGAGAACACCCTCTAACCTATTCCCACGACTGAATAGGAAGTATCTTTGGAGGATTTTTTTCAACAAGAATAAATAAACACAAGAAAAAATATTAATACAATGATTCATAGTTTTTTATCAAAAACATAAAATACTAACATTACATAAATAAAACACAACCAAATAAATCAGAATTACAAATCAACAAAACCACTTCACCACTAACAAGTGTCTATATACATTCTACATCATGTATGTCTCACATGGAGGAGAAGAATAATCAAATCACATCATCCCATGGAATCTAAATGAATGTAATAAGGTGTGCTATCCAGGAACCCTACTCACAACCCAAACTAAAATCCTTGGTAGTCCAAGTTCATTTCTATCTGGAATAATCCTAAAAAAAATTGATGCAAAAAAACATGTAACCTACTCTGATTCCATTATTTTCACCAACCAAGCATGGGTGACATCTATCCATATAGTCAACCCTGTTTGTGGAAATTCTTGAAGGATGCTCTTAATCACCCAGGGATATAAACGAGTGCTTTGGTATACATATTTTTGTTTGGGAATGATTTTAGTAATTTATATAATTATTAGTAACCAGCCATATTAAAAAAACACAACAGAATAACCATAACCAAATGAGGTACAATAGCTTTATATTTTCACGTTTTACAACATTAAAACATCCAAAATGGAGCCAAAAATGGGAATGGACAAATATCCCAAATCCACCATGAAACTATTGGGAATTCACCTTAAGTCTGCCACAACCACCACCACCTACATGAGGAATAATAATGGAATCCTAAACCACCACCTCTATATATCTTCCATTTACCTCAGACAAGCATATCAAGGACTACATACACTCAGAGGTGTATGTAGGTTGTGATCCAAACCCTAGTAGGATTCCACCAAACTAAGATATTCCATTCCTAAACATAATTAGAATAATCTATATTAATGTATTATTAAAATGGATAGGGAAATTTTTATGGATTTTTTTTTAATTTAAACATGTCTTTTTTCTTGAAATAAACACCAATGTGCACAATATTCTGATTGTATGTACAATATTTCAAAGGATAACTATTTGATTAGAAATTTATATGGAAAATAGCATAGGTGGGACATAAGATACCTCATATCTCATTGAAACACGGTATGACAACCACAACGCACAATACACTCATGCACGAACCACTTTAGAGGGATACATCTAATGTTATAGTGGTCTTCAAAGATCATAATAATTAATTCAATTTTGTAATCATAAATCATACATGATGAACATGATCCAATCCATTACCATTTGAACTAGCATACAAGTCCAAGTCTACTAACCAAAATAGCAAGGATTTTCTTTGGGATCAATTTCTATTCCACATATCACATAGAAAATCACTTTCACATACATACAGTAGTGAAATAATGGAATGTGATAACCCCAAAATTTTTTAAAATAAAATCAAATTTTAACTCCATATGCATTCGAAATAAATTAAAAAACATATTTCAAACCACTTACACATTTTATCGAGCACCTTTTAGAAGAAAAATGAGGATGGACACCTGAAATAAACATGTAACTAACCCGTTAACTTTGAAAAATAATATTATAATACATCTAAATCTTTAATCAATTTAAAATAAAATAAAATATCATAAATGATATATATAAAACATCCATGAAGAAAAGAAAACATATTAATAACACCAAATAATGTTGGATCATTGATCCACCAACCTCAAGGTTAGAAACATCTGGAAATCATTTCTAAAACATTACCGCACCACCAAGCCACCCTATAAAGACATGATTAAGCCAAAAAATCATTATTGAACACTATGAATCAAGATTAAACAAAAAATCAGTCAGCCAAACCATTATAGATACGATACCATAAGAAGAAAGTAGAGAAACCCTAGAAAATTGGAAATATTAATGAATAAATCTCACATATATATTGAATACTATAGAAGACACACCAAAATAACCACAAAAAATTGAGTAACAAGGGTGTATGAGGGTTGGGGTGAGGCACCTAAGGATGTGAATCCTGAATGTGGAAGAATTGGTTGATTAATGGTTTAATCTGAAGAAGATAAAAAGGGAAACATCAAATTTTAAATGATTTATACATGTGGAAGGGTTTGACCAAACTGTTTTCCAAACCATGAAAAAACCATGTTCCGCTCACTCCCAAAGATAGAAATGCATAATGATGATCCCATGTAGTCATAAAACTCTATTCATACCATGTGGTTCTCCTCTAGAAAAAAATTACACTAGGAAATATGGTTCCATGTGAAAGGGCACATGGTTTGAAAAATCATAATCCATCCATGAACCACCCATACCCAATTAAAAATTCTTTATTTTCAGAAAAATTCTTACGAGAATCTAAAAAATAAAATAAAAACAGAAAATAAAACAAATTATCTCAAATTAAAAAGATGAAAATGTGACTTATTTTGAAAATTATAAATTTTTTTGAAATATTATATAATATTTCTAGTTTATGAAACATTTATTTGGGGAAATAGAATATTTTCTTTTACATAATCAAAAAATTATTAAAAATATTATATATGGTTAAATTCAAAATGGAAGATGATGTGGAAGTAAAATTTTAACTTATTGAATGAATGATGTAGTCTTATGTCTCAAAAAGATTCTAGTTGAAGAATATTTTTAAGGTGAGGAATATTTTCCATCTTATATGATTCTATAAAATCACTTTACTTTGGAAACATTAGAAACTAATGATTCATTGATTACTTCATCTAAAAAAGTTAAAATAAAATTTTACATCTCTCTAGAAGTACGAGGGGTATCTTTATAGATCTAAGTTTTATTCATTCTGATGAATTGTAGTAGACATTTATTAAAATTCTTCTAAGTCCTAATTTTTTATATCTATGTTAATATTAAGGGAATAAATCTTATGGAATTTGTATTCCTTCTGAATGAGTAAATAAAAAAACACTATGAAGACAAAATTTAAAATGTGCACATGATTCATTAATAAGATATTAGTTTAATATATAATGATTTTTTAGATTAATAATCAATTATATACACTTAGAGAAAAAATCATCTTATTTAATAATTAACTATTCCCATAGTGAAACCAGTTTGAAATGTAAAGTAGAAGAAATTTATGAAAAAAATAGATAAGGTTCTATAGGATGTTTAACCAGTTAAAGAGAAAAAGATAATAAACTAGAAGAAGAGAGATAATATTCCTCACCAAAATATAAAAATAAACAAAAATAAGTTTCCAATAAATAATATAATAATATTATAGCTCATGCATCTTAAAATAATCCAGGGGGTTCTAGTTTTGGTCCTAATAAACTCGATGTATTATCTTTGGAAATCAGAACATTTGGTGACATTAATGAAGACAAGAATAATTTTATGTAAAAGAGAATTCTTACTGAGTCTATTATGATATAAAATATACTAGATGGTTTTGGATGTGATTCCAATGATCAATCTATACTAGTATCACCATTATCAATTGATCAACCTATTAAATGAACCAGACCATTCTCTATTTTCAATAAAACACTTCAAGGTCCATCAGTTCCACATGTTATATAATATTTTGAACTATAGGCTATTCCCATAGTTATCATTATTTGAAAAAGGAGAAAATTTTTATAATATGTTTTAGTTCAAATGTCAATTACAGATTGAGAAAAAATAAATAAATAAGTTTAAGAATAATTTAAAGAAAAATGTTCATAAACATAGAAATGATATCATAAGAAATATTAGGGAGTTGGATAAATAATTAAAAGATGAATAATAATAAGAAAAAATTATATTGGATGGAAGAATAATGTATAACGAAATCTTCTTCATCATTTACATCATTTCCATCTTAGTATGATAAGATCACAGTATTGGATCTTTTTATGGATGTAAAAAATTCATTTAAAGAAGATGTGGGATTAAAATATTCTCATAACAAAGTATTAGACAAGGAATGGATCTATGAAAAAATTGATATTTCCAACATTTTAAAGGAATAAATATTTTTATTAAAAAAAGGATGTCGGTGGTCCATCTTGCCAAAAATATCAGAGGAATCATCAGAGTCCTTAGATTCAAAAACCAACAAAGCTTTTAAATATATAAATTATATTTTTTTAGAATCTGAAATAGATAATGGATTTAACTCCATACCTACAAAATATTTTAGAATAATGTAAAAAGGATTAAAAATTGTATGAGAAGTCAGAATTAATGAATTTTTTGACATTGGTATTGATTCAATTTGAAGATGAAATCAAATGTTTAAAAAATAATTAGGATCATAAAAGAAGATTTTATAGAATTCTAAATTGGATAGGGTATGTTTCTAGTGACATAAAAGAACATGATTATCATATTTTGGAAGTCAATAAAATATTTTATCACCGTTTAGATTCATTTGTAAAGTTTCATTGGATGTTTCGGATAGGAGAATGTTTTTGGATTAGTTCAAAAAACATTTCACACCAAAAATCAATTTATATCATAATTTATTTATTGAGTCCCAAATATGAAAGAATAGAATATCATGTTATTCTATTTTATAGAACAAATTTTGAGTCTGAAGAAACAAAGTAAGAAGATCAGTGTCCTTAAATATGAGGTTTAATGTCTTATGAAAGAGAATTTGAGGATCTCCATCATTGAAGAGATGATAGATAATCATGAGTATTCAGTAGAAAAAACCAAAAAGAATTTAAAGGATCTAAATAATATGAACTCAATTATTGAAAATTTGTATCAATAATAAGGATTTTTCATTTAAAGAACACTCTATGTTTTTCAAACATTCTTGAGTGAAATATACTTTTTATGAATCTCTCCAAATATATTCTATCTAAATATTTTTCAATTCTACATGGATGAGTATTATTTAATTTATATCTTGGTTGAATAGTTATTCAAACCAATTTTAATTCTATTTTTCTATACCATTTCACGAGAATATATTACATTACATTTTAATTTTTAAAAATAACTATTTTTTATAAATCGTACTAAATAGGGAAATATATTTAGGGGATAAATAATATAATAAAATAAAAATTATATAAGGAAAAAATGTTATGAGGGGGAGTATAAGTAGTTATATTATTTTTTGTGAGATCATGAATGATGAAGGAAGGTGTTATAAAATCATTGGGCGTTATGATAATTAAAAGGAATATTTTTTAATGAAAATTCTTTGTATTTTCAAAAAGGATTAAAGGGTTTTATGTTTATCAATGAAAATATTTTTTCCATTTCAATTTTTGTCTTTTGTGCTTCCCAAAAAGGAGAGATTGTTGAGTTAAAAGTAAACTTACAAATTTTTATTTCAATATTTTTGACAATAATAAACCATTTCATAAAATATATTTTCACTACCTTTTTATCCACCATGTGTTTTTGAATGTTTTCATAGAAAGTTTAACATTCTATAGAATGATGAATTAGTTATAATATAAATTAATCTAAAAAATACATTAAATTCTAATTCATCATACTAACTGAGTGTTTTTTCTATTATACTAACTAAAAATATGTCAAATGTATTGATTGTGTTTTATATCCATAAGATTGTCTAATGTCATATACATAATAATGAATGTAATTTATATCCATGTAACTAACCATGTATTCATCGATAATATAAAAAATAATATATTCTCCCAGTATGATCCTTGTTTATAATTATAGAAATAAGACGTATTTCTATCATATTATATATATGACAACATTTTAATGGTTCTATAAAACAATATATTACATGGAAATGTTTCATGAGTGTTCAAGTGAAAAACAACCAAATTCTTTTCATCCAACTATGAGATTCATATAAATATAATCGTTATAGGGGTATCTATATATGGTAATTAATTAGAGTATCTGACACTTGATTCATTATTCAACTCAACACGTGTGATATTTTTCTCACCCTGCACATCCCATTCTTATGCATTGTTTTTATATAGTTATAGTTGTAAGGAATCATGGTGAGTCGTTGTAAAATCATAAGAAATTATTTTCCTTTTATTCTTATTTCTAATCATAAATTATGTCGAGATATTTTAAGGATATTAAGTTAGATTAAACAGATCATTATATCAAAAGATTTATGGTTTTTGAAGGAAGAGTTATTCTAATCAATGTATCAATAGTTTTCATAGTGTGGAAAGGACGGCCTTTAATGTTTTCTTAAATATTTTGGATATCTAAAGATAAAATTTATATCTTTTTAACTCTTATGGTTATTGAGTTTAATTACTTTTATAAAGCTTTTATGTGTTTTTTACATTGTTATAAGCATTGATATTACATATTTCTAAAATGATTTCTATTTTAATATAATTTTAAAATAGGAATTTTTTCTATTATTATTATGAATATATATTTTATCATATTATTTATGAGCCTAATTTAATATTTTTTTATTAAATGATTTCTGAATATGATAAAAAAACTATGATTATTAGATGATTTATGAGTAAAATATTATTAACAAAATAGTTTTTCGGCATTATTTTTGTTTAATTTTATAAACTAAAATTCATCCCACACTCTTTATTACATATTAATATAGTAATATACAATATAATTCAATAACTTACATCCACTCAGAAAAGAAAAAAAACTATGATCATGTGTACCTACAGACTACTATGCCCATAATGCAATGTGGTTTGTTTTAAATAATCATGTCGCTTGGATGGTAAAAATTATTTATATGTCAAATAAATATTTTGTTTATTTGATTTCTATAATTCTATAATTATAATTTATAATATACATTCATTCCATCCCATTATTTATGTGATGTAATACTTAGTTGTGTGTACATTCATACTATGATCTCCATGATAGAAGGATTTCAATTTTCATCACTAACATACATGGATAGTTCTAAAAATAAATTTAATTACATTTAATGATATAAATGAAATTTTCACACATTTTCAATATTTATTTTCTAAACATAAAAAAACACACCCTTACTCATTAAATCATTAAAACATGATATTTTTGGGTTCATTTTTAGCACCTTTGTAGATAATTTCATAATGTTTTTGTCATGAATGATTAAGGAATTTTATATAATTGTAATATCATGTAATTAATTTTTTTTTTGATTTTTAAATTATTCTATAAACTGAATATTAATATTTAATATTTGGATATTTCACCATTAAATAATTAAAAATTGATTCTCAAGTTCCTCACAATCTTATTTTTCACAAACCATATCCATGAATTTCACATAATGAAATTAGACTGAAGGAATCCTTATAAAATAAGTATTATTATATATTTAATAATCTAAAAATTGATGAAACATACAGCAATATGATAGAATATATACTTCCAATTCAGTACTTTTTTGAAATAAATATCATTCTTTTCACTATAGAGGTTGTTAGAGCATGATCGATAAAGTGGAAAAATATAAGGGGTTATTTTTCTCATGTTTAATTTCATGAGACATTATTATTATTGTGCACAGTGATATCTTTAGTATGGTGTGATTAATTCCAAATGAATTTATTTTAACAAGTTAATTTATTTATTATAGATTGAATATCCACATTATTTTCTGTATTTAAAATGCCCTGTGATCCAAAAATATAATAATTTTTATGGGTTTTCATTAACTGAACTCCCCTAATTTATTTAAGAATGATTTTTCATAACATTATTTTTTCATGTATTGGTTTCTTAAAATATAATAATTTATTTTATGTTTTTTCTATTTCAATACTGGGGAAAATAATTTTTCATTCAAAACATTTACCATGATGAACTTTGTTATCAATTATTTATATCACTATTATTAAAAAAGCCTATCCAATTTATCAATGGTATACCCTCATATTCATTGTTAATCATTATAAAAAATGTTCCCATATATTTGGGAAAATGAAATTAGATTTTATCTCATGTCACCTTCACATATCAATTTTACTCTTTTCAAAAAACATGTTTTCTAATGCATTTTTATTATATGGTTTCTATAAATCAGATTTTATGTTATAAAAATGATTTTCGTCCATGATCAGTTATTTAACCATCAATAAAAAAATTAATTGTATCACCTTTATGTATTTTTTATAGACTCCATTATCAATTATTAATTAAAAATATGGGTTTTTAAATTATTTATGATTACTTTTTTAGAAGAAAAATCTAATTTTGAAATTGACCTACAACTTTTATTATTATTATTTTAAATGTTTTATAAAAATATAGTATTTTTATAAGTCTATTTTCCTCTTTATCTCAAAATGGGTTTCATTTATTAGAAATCATTTTTAAAAAATTACCCTTTAATTCACTTGTACAATTTTGGTGGATTAAACTCATTAAAATCAATTTTGGATATAGGTTTTTATTTCTCAAATGTGTATAAAAATGTTTCCCCTTCTAATTAATTTTACTTTTAAATACTATATTTTCCAATTCATTGATTTAATAGTTTTATCCTAGATATAATTAATCTATCAATTGTGAAATTTTTTAATAAAATGCTATCTGTTTTTCTACAGTGTGTGAATACAATAATCATTATTTCAATATAATAACCAAGAATATTTTATATTTATACTAGATACCCATTTATAGTCCATATGGTTCTTATTTGATGTAAATATTATTATTATTTATAATATTAATACATTTAAAGTGCATATTAACCACATTATTATTCAAATATTTATTAAAGATAAGATGATTATTTAATTTATATGAAACATGTTTGTATAAATTATTAATAGTGGGGACATATATTTCCTGAAAATGTATTATTTAATTTCTATATCTCATGAGATATTAAGGTGTGGATATAATGTGTTTGTTTAGAATGGTGTTTTTATAAATAGTATTTATCATTTTAATGAACGAAAATAACGATATTACCAATTTTTAGGCATAATTAGTATTCTTATATGGTTTCATATGATTAAAATTTTACCACCATTCAATGATATTTTTAATTTCATCATTTGGAATATTAATTTTTCATGATTATTTTCTTTGAATCATTTTACATTTATATTTTCCCCCAATAAACGAGGATTATTATTTTATTCTTCTATTCCATATTTTTATTTTTGTGTCACATTGATATGTAGAGGTTCAATGATATTATCTAATTTATTAAATGTGTTAAGAAATTATTTATGATCTATTATAATAATGAATTTTATTTCATATATCTTAATTATACTTATATTATCTTCTTATTCCCACTTATAATATTTGGTTTTAATCACTGTGTTTACTATTACTATGGATTTGAGCTCTAAACATTCTTCATATTCCATTTACCTAAGTTATAATAGAAATTAATACATTTGATGTGTATAGAAGAATATCTGATTATTTTAATTTTGTTAGATGATAGAGATTTATTTTGCATTAAAATTATTCATATATAGTTGAAAACAATCCCATGAGTTAGAAATGGAAATAGTTTGGTTAGATAATGTTCTATCTAAATTATCTAAAATAATAAAGAAAAAACTTATTATGAATTAATTATAATGCAATATTTTCATTAATTCATGTAATTATAGGATAATCCCATCAATGATACTATTTTTTGAATTATATTAGGGTTTAGTTAAATTTGGAGATTATGATATTTTTGGATGACGATGTAAAGTCCATGAATGGGAGATAAGTTATGGTTTATCATAATTTCAAATTTATAAATTGCACTTTAGGTCCATTGGGGTAATAATGAATGATTTAAGAATTAGGATAATAAAAGATTTGTGAATATATGACGGATATTTCAAGGGATAAGTCTATGTATAGGATAATATCCCATTGTTTTGGTAAGGTGGATATCTTATGGTTCTGTGGAAATTACATCCTTGTCTTGTTACTGTAAAGTGGACAATAATATTTAATGTATTTGTCTAGGTATAAAAACATTAAAAATTATGGTTGAGTACCTTCTCAATCCTAAATTTTCTGCATGATACTTTATCCTCAGATTCCTCAATTAGTAAGACACTCCTGGGGAATATGATTTTATTATTTACTTCTATTTTCACGAAATTACGACATGTTTATTATGTTATAGAATTAGTTAAAGGAATTTTATGAAACCAAACTTAATGAAACCCCTATTTAAATAAGATTTATTTTGATAGAAATGGATGGTAATGTTATAATTATAATGAATAAAGAATATTAAGGTTGGATTTTTATGTAATTATATTAAAATAATTCTCTTATGATTATCACCATCCATGTAAACTCATTGTAGATTTAGTAATGGATGAATCCTTATTTAACATTAATAACAATGGATTCCTTGGACAGTGCTCAAATTTTCGAAATTAGAAACATAATTGGATAAGATATATAGTAAAAACCAATGTTATTATACCAAAACGACAACTAAGAATCATGATTTCAATCTTAAACATTGTTGAATTCCAAAAAACACTAATGAACAGAAGGATTGATTCTATTTGATGTTCATGTGAAAAATATAATAACAGAATGAAAGTTAAATTTCATAGATTTTATAAATATTTTACCAAAAAAAAGAATATATCTCAAAGAAAGTATGAGATGTGTTTTGATAAAAAATTATTTCATTGAGATAATAATTTCCTTGAAATAATGAAGATTTCATCTAGCAATGTGAATGTAAAAAGTGTTTTTCTAAAGAACCATTAATAGTGAAAATTCTTAAATATGGAATACTAGTAATTTTTCATCGTAAATTCCATAATCCATGGGATAATATGGATTATAGGGTTAAAAAATAAATGATAAGGTAAATAACATAAAACCAAAACTATAAAATTGGGTCCCAAATATTATATGGAATGAGGAACATTGATAAACCACTCAAGAAAAATAATTTTTGATTTCATATCCTTCTCAAGGGATATAAGTAGAATGTTTTCTAAAAAATGAAATCACCCTTCTGATTAATATATGATTATTGTTTAATAAAAACATATAGTGGTTATATTTTTCTATCCTCAGAATAAAACTCATATAAAAAAGATTTGTATATAATGGTTGTTTCTATTAATTCTTATTATCAATCTTTAATCATATTTGATGTGACGTTTGGCATTTATGTATCTTTGGATAACAATAATTTCCATGATTAAATATCTTTGAATTATAAATCCATGATTAGCTATTACTACATGAAATACTATAAACTCTTTATTCAATATTACTCCCATTATATTGGGCTATTTATCATAAATGGATAATGGGAAACACAATATTATTTATATTCCTATTACAAGGGGAAATATAAGGTTATTAGTATTTGTAAGGTCAATGAGGATGGAACATTATTAAAAGTTAATATTAGAGTCATGTATATCATGATGACACCAATAACTATTTCATTTTTAAATCACAATTAATATTACAAGGAAGAAATTTATCTTGGGGTGGGGGGATGTAACACAGCTATATTTTGGAATATATTTTTCACAAAGATAATATAATGTTTGATAGAATTTCCACGTGAAACCATAAACTAAAACTACACCAAAAATATTATAAAATATAATTATAAAAATAATATGAAATATGGTAATGAAAAATATTGAAATCAATGAACAATTCATAAAAAAATGTATTAGGACTAGTTGAAACATAAATATGTTTTTTCTTCAATATAAGCATTTTTATATTATAATTATATAAAAAAATGTCTAAAATAATGTATTTTAATTTTATAAAAATATATTCATCGTAAAATTCATAATTTTATAATTATCTTTGGATTATTTTTATGATATTTCTAAAATAATAAATTTTGTATGCGAATAGTGAAAAAAAAATTTCAAAAAATATAATTTCTATGACCATGTCATATTATAAAAAATAAATTTAAATTTTTAAAAAATTTAAATATATAGAAGATATATTTTTGGGTTAAAATTATGAAATTAAAATATTATTATCAACATATAATATTTTAGTTTATTTCATAAAATTTATAAAATAAATTTTTCAAATTTCAAAAACAATTTTTTCTTTTCTTTTTACTAAATATTTTAATAGATAATTTTTTAGATTGATTTGAAATCCATAAATATTTTATTTAGTTAAAAATAAAAAAAATTATATCATTAATGTAAACAAAATTGATAACATTCTAAAACCAATATTTAATATGGTTTAAACTACACTTTTTGAAATAAAAATTACTTATATGTTATATGGTGTTACATTATAATTATTTTCATTATCCATTTAAAATATTATACTAATAAATTATTCTCAAATTATAAATCAACAGGTTAAAATATGATAATCAGCTGAATTTTAATTTTGAGATTTAAAATTATTGATGGTGGAATATAATAAGATGCTACAGTAAAATTTTAAAAGGGGGAAAATAGTTTTCGTAGGTGTAAAATAAAAAAAATATAAAAATATGTGGAAAAAATTATTTAGGTGAGAGGATTATTATACAACCCTCATACCTTATAATATATTAGTATATTAGAGTCTTAATCCCTTGAAATTTGCGTGAAAACTCATGTATTTTTAAAATAAATCATTTTCAACAATTATTAATACTTATTAATTATAATTTACATAGTTATATTAATAATAAAAATATTTGGTAAATTTCCATTCAAATTTAAAATGAAATATTTTAAAAAAAAATATCAATTTCATTTATTATAGATATTTATTTGAAATCATGATTTCAAAATTCGATATTGTTAGTTTGGAAAAATTAAATTCATTTTTTTATTCATGATGTCAAAATTATATAAGGATGAATTTTTGATAATTTTCATATATAATTGATTATCTAGTGAATAATAAAAAATATTTATTTTTATTGATAATTTTTTTCACATTTCAAATAATTAACCAAGGAAATTATATTTTCGATTATGTTTTTAATTTTCATTTATTAATTACGATATAAAAATATCCATTATTAGTTTTTTAAGTTAATAACATAAATGAATTTTGTATAAAACATTTTACACTAAAATTGTTAATATATTGAAAAGATGTGTTTCATTTTGTTTTTAAATTTAATATTACATTAAATTATTTGAAATCATTATATGGTATCTTAAGAATGTAATTCTATATTTTTACTCATGGTTTCATATTTTGTAAAATATGACCCTTTTATATTTGGACATTATCATAATTTACTATATTGTTTTTTTTACAATGGTAAAGGGTATATTAGGAAATTAAGGATTAAAAATATTATTATAAGGACCAATAAAATGGATAAAAATTGTCTTAATCCTATTATATAAATGATTTATATCCCATTCCATCCATGTGTCAAAAAATGTCCTCATGGTGTCATATTTCATTGTGTTTGACCATTAAAATATTGAAGTGAATATTAATCCAAAAATAATAAACTCATTCTTTTAACAAGTATAACATTTATATCATAAAGATAAATTAACTAAATTTTCCTAAATATATATTCATTTGAAATTAAATATGGGTTTTGACCATGTAAATTGATTTAAAAAATTTTGTTTAAAAAAGTGGATTAAATTTTTACAGAAAACATAGAATTATAAAATAAATTATTTCAAAAATGATAAAAGTAGTATCATATAAATGATATTTTATTTCAAGGATTTTTTGGATAAAAATTATATATTATATATTTTTAAAGGAATTAGAATCAAATTTCATTTTTATATTGTAGTTTTAATATTCAAATTAGCGGAATTGTTCCAAAATTGTCATTAATGATATTTTATAATAATTAATATTTTAAAAATTGATTAAAATTACATAAAATATTATCATCATCCAATTTATGGTCATATGGTTAACTCAATAAACCATAATCCATTTTTGTGCTAATTTTACTTTTATATTAACTATATTAACCACATTAGAGTAAAACAATTGTTTTCACTGTGATTGTCAAAAGGCTTGACGAAGGGTTTATATAAATAGGTAATGTAAAATATGTGATCTGAGCTTCTTAATTTATAATTGTATGATAATATATTGACTTAGATTCATCATCTATTATAATATTTGGAATTTAGATCCGTTTGAACCTAATGAGTATTTTATATTAATTTTTTTGAATTATATTTCTAGAGTTTCCTTCCCTTGTCTTATAAAAGGATATATATTCCTCTCATTTGATCAATCATAAAAAAAATTATTCAAAATATACATATATAATGGAATTAATTAAATCTGGCCCCATTTTATAGAGTCCATTGTTTTAATATATTACCATACTAGGAAGATTTTGGTGTAATCCTTATAAGAATGTCTGAAGAGGAGTAATATTTTTTTAACCAGCCATTTTCATTTTGATTCGTATATAACATATTAAAATCTTATTCAATCATGGTGAAATAATAACACCAGTATATTACATATACTTATAATTTAATATATTATCAGAATTACATATATTTATATCATCTTTTATCAAAATGGAAAACCAATCATTTGTGTGTGTTTCGGATTATCGCCTCGCTAACAATTATAATTTTTCTTCCATAAATTTCACACATGGATGGTTGTACTAATGGATTTAATTTATATATATTATTGTCATGACAAAAATATCATTCCATCAGGATAATATATTTTATAATTTATTAACATCCTATCCATTGAATAATGATAACACCATTCATGCGTACATGTGGATTACACGCACGATGAAGTGATGTGATTCATTATTTATCACCACATCAAATGAAATATATAAATAATTATATCTAATGAAATAATATGGTATTTTGGGTATAATTTTCATTGGTTAACAATAAAATAAATCTTACCTTCTTTCCATAAATATATTTTAAAATTTGAAATGTTACTCACGCTTATGAATTACCTACTGTCTCCAAAATTAAAACATAGTTAATTTATAATATCCATACTTTATGATTTGGTGTAAAATAAGATTATTACAAAAAAATGATAATTATGTTATTATAATTATTATTATTTATATTATTAAATAATTACGTCATTGACTATAGTTTACATTCCAAAGACATTTTTCACTTATGAACCAAATAACGTCAAAACATCCGACAAAATGTTAATAAATTAAATAGTTCAATATTGCATTAAAATAGATAAAATAAAATATAAAAATGATAAAAATGATAAAAATTATCAATAAATTAATTAAAGAACAAATTTTTATTATTCAGTATGATAAATATCTTATGTGAGAGTCGGACTCGATATAAAGGGATTTCTTTTAAACCCCTTATATTAATGTTTTCCCTCCAAAAAAATTTCTTTCATTTCCATGTTCAGATAAATTTTCCCATAATATAATTAATTTCCTTTTGATAGAAGCTAATTTTTCTTTCATACCATATTTTACATTATTGATAATTATTTTTAAATTAAAACATTTTATTGTTTTATATTATAGTTACATTACTTTAAAAATCTTAATTAAAATGTTTTAATGATTTATTTTCAAAATATTATTCTTCCATGTATATCTTAGTAGACTTATTTTATAGATGTATTTTTATGGGCATAAATGGATTATTGAATAAATTTTACGTATCCTTTTCTTCCTTTCAATATTTTCCATGAGGAATCCTTTTACTAATTTATTAAAGAATACATTACATTATCTACAAAAGTCAAAATAAACATTCTATTTTATTGAATACGATGAAAAAATGTCTTTCAAAAACTATAACAATTATTTTTTATATTTACAATACATTATATGATTCCATGATTTATTCAAATAAAAACCCGCATTCCCCTTATTCATGTAATTTTTGTTTGTAAAATAGAATTTTTTAGTAAAGAGACATATCATTATCTATAAAATACTTTCTTATGGGTGAAAATATTGTTTTTATCATTGGATATTATATGTGTTATGAATGTGTTATTGTTTATGGAAATTTATATGATTATAGTTGGTTCCATTATAAACCATGTATGGGTTGTTATATTATAAAATAAGGACAAATGGTTCTCTTATAAACCATGATGTGTGGGTTTGTGATAGCCCTCTAATGAATTTGGTTTAAAAGTCGTCAAAATTTGTTATTTAGTTTGTAAGAGTGATATGTAAAATTATTTCTCATTGTACCTATATGACTTATCAATTATTTAAAATGGTATTTGAAAAGTTTTTTTTCAAGATATGTTAATGATATTATGTTATAAAGAACAATATATTATAAATCATAAGGGTAAAAAGTGTAACTTTGTGAAAAAGTCAGAATGAATTTTCATGATAGAAAAGATACCTTTATGTTTTTTATTATTAAATTAATATTTAATATAAATTATATTATAAAATTATTTTTCCTAAGAAGTTTATTTACTTGATTTGATATTTTTCTCATTTAGCCTCATGTTAATTTTTAAAAATCAAAATTTTTATAAGTATAAATGGGATAATAATTTATTTTATTCTTTTTAAATGCCTCATTGAGTGTTTTCTGCTCAGAACATATTTTATAATATTGTTTACATGGTTTTAATGATTATTATGGATAATGATAAATGCAAGATTAATATTGTGATGATGTGTCATAAAAAAAACATATTTATTTTTTATATTTTTTTTGAAAAAAATTTAATATATAATAAATGTGTACTCATATTAATATATAGATTGTTCATTTTAGAGTCATTACCTATCTCTCTAAACAAAAAAAATAAAAATGTGTGATTAATAAAATAAAGAGAATTGTGATTTAAATTCACTAAAATATGTAATATTTATGGTTAAATCATTATAATTAGTATCATATAAAGGATTTAATAAATATATGTATATTGATATTATTAATACAATACCCTTAAAATTTTAAAAATATTGAAACATTGAAAGGAAAAAGAATTTTATCATTTCCATGTTGATTCATCTAAACTAGGTCTTTTAAGAATGGTTTTTGGAAAATGAAACAAGTAATTTGATATAGGAAGGCACCAATGAAACTATATCATTCCAAATATATAGAATGGAATGGTTATAATTTAAAGTGATCGGTTTGGTGTAGTGATGGATCTGTTGAATCAGTTTATAAATATTTCTTGTATCAATGCTAGAGAGATCCCGAATATGTTAAAGATAACCCTGATGATAGTGTGGAATTTAATGAGAAAATATCCTCCATAATTCATTAGATCTTATGACCTGGTGTTAGTTGAAGGATAAATTAAATCCATAGATAAGATACTCAATATATTGGGATGCTTAAATTTTCAAAAGGAAAGAATTTTATTTATTTTTTTTAAGGTCAAGTAGAATAGTTGTATTCAACAGTAATGAATATTAAATAATTTGATGAAAATGATTCCCTGTAATTGGATTAGATTAATAATATTTTCATTGAGAAATATCTTCCTAAGGTAGTCAACTCAATGTTGAAACAAAAGTATTGGAATTCATAAAAAAGAGGAAGATACAGTGGCCAATTTGATAAAAAATGTTATTCAATTGACAGGTTATTAAAAAATTTATTTCAAGATCATCATATAAAAATAAATATATATATTATAATTGAATCCAATATATTGAAGGAAATAATATTTCTCTGAGTTTAGTAGTTATTATAAACTCATTAATTGAGATAGAATGGTAGAAATAGATTTTTTTATGATCACTAATTTTAGGATAAAGAAAAGATAAAATAATCTAGTTGGCAAGAATTGGAGAAGAAACAGTCAATAAAATCTAAAGGTAAGATAATAATTTTCTTATATTGTTATAAGTATGATAAAACTTACTCTGGAGAATGTATAATAACACATGGGAAATGTATTCAATTTAAAAAATTTGGGAATAATTCTTCATAATATAATGAAAATGATCAATGGAATATCAACAAGCTCACAATGAGAAGATTTAAATTGAATGAATTTATAAATTAAGATAAAATGTGTTTATGATAGTCACTCTCGGAGGAAATCATCAATATCAAAACAAAAAATGTAGGGAAATAATTTATTTTAACTAGGTTTAATGTTGGGCCTCCTAATAAAGCAAGGACATGTATATTTCATGTTTAATCAAAATATGACAATACATTATCTGACTTTTGAAATTCAAATTCTTTCATTTCAGATTGAATTTCATTTAAAATTTTAATATCAATTCATTTAAATGAAAGATAACGTTTGGTGAATTTTTTTGTGTCAATATTATATAAATTTATATTTATAGAAATATTCTATTTGTTACTATTAGATTAGTATTTCTTGAAAATCATTTTTAAATACACATGGAAGAGTTTAATATTATTTACATTATGGATTGGTTTTTAGGTTATAATAACAATATTTATTTAAAATCCAAGAAATTTTCATTTAATAATTTTAAAATTTTGGTAACATATCATGAATATAATAAATTAATTTTTTGTGGAAGTTAATGTTTGATAGCTGATGTTTTTGAAAAGAAAGAAACTACATAAATTAAGAAAGTTCCACTAGTGAGTGATGATATAGATGTTTTTATTGTTGATTTAATTTTTATTGTTTTTTGATTGATAGGTTGAGTTTGATGTTAACATAGAGCATAACAATAATCCTTTATGAGAAGCGCTATATCAAATGGGTTATGTATAACATTTATAGGTGAAAAAGAAGTTAGATGAGTTTTTAGATAATGGTTTTATTCATCCATGAACATCACAATGAGGTACCTCTAGTTTTTGTTAATATTCAAGATGGTTTCATAAGGATTTTCATTTATTATTGGTCATTAAATAACATGATTATTTAGAATATATAAAATTTTTCATATTAATTAATTATTTTACCTTCTTCAAGGAGCACTGTATTTTTTGAAATTGATATTAGGTCAAGGTATCATAAGATAAAGGAAATAGGGGAATATTTTATGAAGATTGTGTCTTATAATATATATGATAATTAATTGTTTAATGTTATGCCATTTTTTTCTAATACATCTTATGTTTTTCTAGATCATTTCAATATAGTTTTTTCATGAATATTTAGAAATGGTTTAGGTTTAGTTTCTTGATGAAATATCTGTATACTCTATATCTCATGTGGATCACAAGATATACCTAATTATTTTTTTAAATCCTCAATATTAAATAATATATATAAATTTAGTAATAGTTTTTTTTCAAAAATAATCTATAATTTTTCATCTTTTTTCTAAATAAGAAATACTTACACATCCAACTAAAAATAAAATTGTTGAGGAGAGAAAAAGACCTAATATTTTCACAAAGAATCATACTTCTCATAGTTTAATTGGTTACTACCAGGTGTTTTCTGATACTATTTCTTTTCTTTTTATCCCATTGACTATGTAAACTAAATAATAATTAAAATTTATCCAGATTAATAATATTATTGAATACTATATGTTTTCCTTTCATTCTGAATATTGAGAATTTTTCATCTAAATTGATTCTTATTTG
Source organism: Viscum album (assembly GCA_963277665.1). Lineage (NCBI taxonomy): Eukaryota > Viridiplantae > Streptophyta > Magnoliopsida > Santalales > Viscaceae > Viscum > Viscum album. The sequence continues at coordinate 154,221,110 of OY728157.1, forward strand.
AAGCGATTTGGTTATTTTATTTTTTATAATGATAAAATAATTACTTATACATAACAGAAATGGAAACCTCATGAGTTATATTTACACACACATTATATTGAATTATATGTTGTATTAATTTATTTAAAAATATAGATGTAGAATTTATATGAAGTAAAGTGTGAAATATATACTGATAATAACAATTTTTAGTATATATTCACTTAAATATATTTTAACATGAGATAGAGAAGATGGATGATACTGATAAGTCATTATGATCACATAATATATTCCCATTATTTTAATGGAAAAATAGTAGTTGTTTAATTTTTTCCCAAGAATATTGAATTAAAAAACATGATATGCTTAGAATAAGACCATTAATATAGTGAATCAGTTAATTTTTTCCAAATCTTCTTTCAAGAAGGAATGTCCATGTTTTAGGTGTTAGTGTAATAATATACATAAAAAATAATTAGGAAATCCCAATAGGTGTATAATGAGTTACATGATAAAGATGAATTGGATTGGAAGGTAATGTTTCCTAAACATAACATTGAAAAAAATGTCTTTGTGTGATTTGAAAATAATTAATGTGTCTTATTTGACTTCCTGTTAAATGGATAAATTTTCATGGAATCCCATTGTTCCTCATTTTCTATTCATTATATTAGTAATAATATCTAAAAAAACTTATGAGTTTTATTATATGTTTTGAATGAAAAGAGAAAATTCTATATGTTTTATGATATGTATGATTTTTAATAGGTTAATGAAAAATGATAATCACATAAAGGGATGCTTCATCACTTTCAAATACTAGGGGGTAAAAGGGGAAATATATCGATGAATTTGTTGTTGGATATCCAATGATAATGTGAGGTGATAATGAGATTTGGTTTATTGTTGATTGTTTAACGTAATTTGTGAATTTCAATCACATTCGAGATGTAATTTATTTAAATCATATTTCTTCTGTATAACTAATGGATATAGTCATCTTACTCATATTTCCTCTATCCATATTATTTGACTATCATACCAGGTTCAAATTACGTTTTTAAAGGAAATCAAAATTCATTGGGAAATGCATTAAATTTCAGTATATTTTTTCATTCGAAATTTAAGGGAAAATCCCATCGAATGATTCATACCATAGAATTCAAGATTCTTTATCATTAAGATGATTAACAATTAAGATATAATCAACATAAATCAATTTTTTTGTTTTTTTAAAAATAATAACTTTCATTAAAATATATAAAAGTTATGTTTTAAGGATTTATATAGAAACTGATGTCGTATTCCAATATTTTATGCTGATATAGGAGAAAGGATTTGGACTGGACAATATTTCATAAATGAAAAATTTGAGATGTTGAAGATGAATTAGAAACATATGAGGATGTATTATAGATGGATAAAAATATTTATGGATCACCATATAAATAATATTTATTTAGAGGTACATGATTTTAATTTTATTAAAAAATCACAATGAGAAAATGTTAAACACATCAATAAAAGAATAAATTAAGTCTGTGGTTAATTAGAATATATAAAATCCAAGATAAATTCGGATCACTTTCCTACTGAGTTTCCATTCCTTTGAGTGTAATATTGGTACCCAATGTTTTTCATATCTCATAGTTTATAAAATTGGTGCCTATTTCATCTCATGTTTTTATCATTGAATAAGTTCAATTGGTAGAGAACCATTCTTAAGAGAATAGTCTGTTAAAATTTGTGACCATATATGGAAAGTGTTATAGGACATAAAAATTTCTAAGGCTATGAAATCTTGGAAAAACCATACGGTTGAGAGTAAAAAATGGGAATGTAAAATGTTATGATGGGATGATATCCAAACCAGTTTAATTAGTGAATAAAATCACAAGGACACATTTTCTCAAGGGGGAAAATATAAAAATGTATAATGTTAAAATAAATCCTTTTAACTTCTCAATAAAATTATTCAATTAGATTTTATAGTTTTATATTCATTTTATTATTATTTTTTATTTCCTTAGTTAAAATGAAACTCATTATTTTAAATAAAATTCATTTTTCATGTATTACATGGTTCTACATAAAATAAATATAACCAAATTCTATAATATTAATATGAAAAAATAACTTCATTTTTTATTTCATCATTTAAAAAATATAATAGAAATAATTTTTGATAATTTTTTGTAAAATTTTATTTTTTTAATTAATAGTGAAAGAACTGAGTTTTTTAAAAAATGTAATTTAATTTTTAATTATTTAAAAAGTGAAATTCTAATTTTTATTAATTATTTATAATTTAAAAATATAATTTCATATAAAATTATCCATTTATGTTTTTTAAATGAATTTTATACCTTAATGTATTATACAAATACTTCATACTAAAATTGAATTTTTCTAAAAAAAAATTATGTTATATTGTATTGGTTTTATTTTAAATAATATTTTTAATGTTATACATTTTAAATATTTAAGAATAAATTCAATATTTATAAAGATGTTTTTCCAAAAAATATAATGTAGTTCCCTTTTATTTTTGGACATTATTGACAAATTATTTTCTAACTATGGTAAAAGGTAAACAACATATTTCATAGATAAAAATAATATGACCAGCACTAAAAATAATTACAACACATATATCTATCCTTTTTGATGATTTTTTAGTTTTTTGATTCAATTTCTTGAAAATATTGATTCGTGAGATTATATATAATTGATTTAGAAAATTATTATATTTATGTGAATATAATGAAAAAATGTCACACTATTTATTTTATTAATTATAATATTCCATTAAAAGAATAATTAAAGAAGATTTTTAGTTAAAAATATCCATTTACAATATAAATTATTTTTATCATGTTATTTTTATCTATTTTTATTAAATAAATTATTACATTAAATTCTTCCGCAATGATGACACTATAAAAACTTAATTAATATAAAAAAATATAAATGCTTTAAAATGCTACAGGTAATATTATTTGAATTAATCAATATGTTACATGATTTTTTACTTAAAATCAATATGTTATATAGGTTTTAATAAACTATATTCTAATTTTATTTTTTTCTTGTAGTTTTAATTTTCAAATTTGTGAAATAGTTCCAAAATTTACAAAAATGATATTTTATAACAACTAATGTTTTATTGAAAGATTTATTATAAATAAATAAAAATATAATCTACCAATTTAATAGGATTTTATTTTTACCTAATCCATGGTCGATTAATGAGTCATTTTTATATTTATGATCAACAGATTAACCCTTCAATTTTAAAAAATATTTACATTACATTAATTGTCAAAATGGCTAACAGTGGGTGAAATAAATATAACGGTAATGTTCTTATTAAAATATCTAAATTTTTTTATTATTGGTGAACTTTTAGACACCTAATAATCTTATCTTTGAAAATTATAATTTCTGATTGATTTGGACATCATAATTAATAGATAATAATTTTTTATTTTATGAAATTCCAAGAGTTCCCATCCCCACTCTTATAAAAGGGAACATATTCCTCTAATTTTTTCACATTTGTAAATTATTTTTTTCCTCAAAATATAGGAATATTTACCAATGGAATTCCCTTATCCATTCTCTAGAGGACACTATTTTATCTGAAAACCAGTCAAGGAATCTTTTAGTGTTATCATTAATGGGGTGTTTAAAGATGAGGTATGGTTCTTATACAAGTGTTTTCTCTTTTTTCTACCTCAAGTCATCATGAAAAGTAATTAAATAGTATAACTATTATATTACATATAAATATATATTATTATGTTAGTTTTATATCTAATATCAATCTACTCTTCAATAAAATGTTAAATGAACCCATCAATTCACATGTATAGAGGATTATTGCCTCACAAACTAATGTAAATATATTTCTATACACATGTCTCACAGTTCATTATAATTATGGATTTAATGTTTATATGTGATATTTTTGACATATATATCATTATTAGGAGATAATATATCATATAATTTCTTACCATTTCATCCACTTAAGTATAAAAATGTTGTTCATGAATATCTGTGGAGTATCACCACTATGACAAGATGTGAATCATATTTCATCACAAAAACACATCGATGATTTACCTAAGTATATTTAAATATATATTATAGTATTTATTATATATGTTTCATTTTATATAGATACGATATTACTTATTGACATTCCGAAATGATCATTGGTGATGGAAATGTTTTTCATTTGTATGTACAACCTACCATCTCTATGATTATAACATAGTACTTTTTTCATTGTATCATTCACGAATGGATTTAATATTTAAATTTATTTATAAAAATAATGATAATTATATTATTATTTTTATTTTTATTTGGAAATAATCACCACTTTTATTATAGTCTACATACTAAAGTCAATTTATATTATCATCAGAATATCATGAAAGTTTATTACTTAAATTTAATTTAATAAATAACAAAACATGGCATGGTAAGTGATTAAAAAAGGAACAATAAACATGAAAAAATTTCCAAATTAATTTAAATAATTATAATTTTTTGGTTACTTGGGATCATAAATGACACATTTGATGTGTTAGACTCAAGGTAAGAGGCATTCTTTAAAAAAATACATAATTTAATGTTCCCCTTACAAATATAATTCGTCCCTGTCAATCATTCTCTAAATTATTCAAGAAAAATGTTTTTTATTTATAAATAGATTATATTTTTAAATTTTATCATACTTTAAATTATATATAATAATTTTCCAAAAAAAAATTATAAGGATTTATAAAAGTGATAATTTACATTAACACCCTAATTTTAAAGGATTTATAGATTTATTTTCTAAATAATTTTGTTTCCATTTCCACATTTTTAGAATTATTTTAAATATATATCAATATTTACTTAAAACAATTATAATTTAAAATTTCTACCTTTTTTACCTCCATTTGTATTTTTTCAAATTTAATATTTCTAAATATTCAAAGCTTCATTTTTTTCATTTATTAAGGACAAATGGATTGTTATATTTTTATATATACAGAGGAAAAAAATTTATAATTAAATTATATATTATTTTTTATTTGGAATACATTAAAATAATTTTATTCTATTAAAAACAATTTTCCCCGTTATATGTGAAATTTTAGATTTGAAAATTTTACTTTTAACAAAATAGATATATCAATATCAAAAAATGATTTCCTATGCATTTGAATAATGTTCTGATGATCCTTTACATTATGTGTTATGATTAGGATTATGATAATGGAGAATGTTATTATTGTGTGTGGTTCCGTTATAAACCATAGATGGGTGGTTCTTTTTAAAACCATCAATGAGTTATTCCACTATAATCCAATTAATTGTTGGTCCATGATATTCATCCAATGCATTAGGTTAGGTAGTCAGCTATATTGGTTATTTAATTATTAATATTATATATAACCACTATTGGAAAAAATTTATATAACATCATTCTGGATTAATGTTATGTGTATTGAAAAAATACATACCAAGGTCCATAATATTTTAGTGTATTGGGAAACTTGGAAAATTCATCTATCATGGTGAAATATCATCAATATCTCCCATAAAGATCTCTACCAATAGCACTTATACCTGAAACTTTTATTCATATCTTGGGGGAAGGAAACATAAGAAATGTGTGAGCTCTAATGCTTAGTAAGGATTAACAAGGAAGACAAGTAACCATAATCAAGAGGATAAGGGTATGAGAACATGATCAGGAAAATATAATATCACACCATACATATCAATAATCATATACAAGAATCAAGGAATAAATTTTGGTAGTTTATAAGGCATGAATCTTAATGAAATAAATACAATAATACATAAATGCATAACATATGAATAAAACATGTAATTATGTAATACACATAATCATATAATATGGTTTCCATATTATCAATGGCAATCATACGATGGACATCTTAATAATATGGGTTCACTCCCAATACCATCTCGGTAGTCATGGTTGTTCGGAAGGTATGACTCTTAGTATTATATATGCTAATATACCAAACATAGGATTGAATAAGTACAAAGAGATACAAAGATACAAGAGGGGGGTGAATTGTACCTTTTCAAAAATTCTATGGAAATTTTGAGTAACCAAATTTTACACAACCTCTAAGATTCTATCATAATGCATATAGAATCTTATATAATCAGAGTTCAAGTAAGGAAGTATAAGAAAGTTATACTTTCCATAACAAAACAAAGTGCAGTAGAAAAAAAAGTAGTAAAAATACAAGTAACAAACAATAACTCTTTTAACCCAAAGAGAAGGGTATCCAACAACCTTTGATAAAGGTACCCTGAATTATAATTTCAAGAAAGTCAGTCTTACCCACACCAGGGTAGGCCCTCAATATGAAGATTGGAATCTATCTTTCTATACCCAAAAGCCCTGAACTATTAGGTAGTCGGCACCATTGCCTTTCTCAGCAAGGAAGCTGTCAACTTCAAGGAGTTGGAACCTCTGTCTTCCTATCCCCGGAAGCCCTCGATTGTAATCAGCAAAAATTGGAGTCCCACAAAGAATGTCTGCACAAGTGAATGTTTGAACAAGCTATTCAAACATTCTACATAAAGCATTTAGAGTTGATAAGATCCTCTCTCTCTCTCTAGAAATCACTCCAAGAGAATGTATGAATAGATCTCAAAGATGTGTCAATGTGGTTGTAGACTTTTCAAAAGATCTCCTATTTATAGGCAAAGCTCCAGCGGTTGGCTCCCTCCTCCAATGGTCTTATTTTTCCTTGAATTTCGGATGGACCTTTACACGTGTCACTCAACAAATGGTTAGTCAATAACTGAAAGCACGATATCTTTTTTTAATGAAACAAGTGTAAGTATAAGTAAAAATGATGTTTGGCATGTAAGAAAACAAATGTTCGGAGTCTAATCAAAATTGGAATTCAGAGTCTATAATAAAAAGATATTCGGATTCTATTTTGTAGGAATTTGGAATTTGAATTCTATAGAAATCTGGATTCTAGATTTCTAAGGAAATTCAAAGTCTTGTTTCACTATAATTCAGAATATGAACATAAAGAGTTTGGATTCGACCTCATAGAAGTTCGGAGTATAACTCATAGAAGTTCAGAGTTGAACTCATAGATGTTCGAAGTCGAACTTGTATAATTTTAGATTCGATCTCCTAGAAGATCAGAGTCAAACTCATAGAAGTTCGTAGTCTAACTAGTTGGAGATCAGAGTCCAGAATTCGTAGTTGAACATTGTGAGAGTTCGTATCCAGAATTCTTAGTGGAACTTTGTCAGAGTTCATATCTAAATTTTGGAGTGGAACTTTATTAATGTTCGTATCCAGAATTCGAGTGGAACTTTATCAGAGTTCGTATCCAGAATTCGGAGTGGAACTTTATTAGAGTCAGTATCCAGAATATTGAGTAGAACATTATTAGAGTTCACAAAAAGAATTCAGATCCTAAAATAGAATAATTCTTATCTATGAATTATATGATTCTGATGTTTTAGGTTTGAATCTTATTTTAAAACTTATGAAAAATATTGATATGTATAAGGAAATCTAGGTTAGGGTAAATTTCCATAAGGAAGCAAATTTTACTTAGAGAAGTAAAATATAGATTTGCTTAAGTATAATGTGTTTGAGATTTTCAAAACATGATGTAATGGAAAAGTCATAAAGAAAACCATATTGACTCAAAAATCTCCCCCTTTTTGGAAATCACAAACAACCTTATGAAAAATAAATATAAGGACTTAGGAAAAATTTCTTTAGATATTGTAATTAAAACTTATCTCCCTTTGGTTCATAGATAATGGTGAATACAACTAACTCCCCCTTAGGCTTAGGAACTCTAAGGATTGTCTTCTTGTTTTCTAAAATGTGGATTTCATTATCATGAGAATGAAAAACATTGTAATCAGAAACTCCCCCTTAATTAAGGATAGTTCTTAACATAGAAATTTTTCTTCCGCCATTAGAATTTTTCTTCTCCCCCTTGGAGTAGTTCCTTTTCCTTCTCCCCCTTTGTGATTTTAAAAAATAATTGAGGGAAATGGAAAAGAAAAAAATAACCTGAAACATTAGTACATAACAACACAAGATACTACCAACCAAAAATTTCATTAGAGTTGAAATTATTTTTACATGGAAAGACAAATGCAACAAAATATCGGATTGAGTCTATTTGTCCTCCTTTTCATTCAGTATTATCTTCTTCAACATGGATTTCAGCTTAATCAAATCATTTTTATCCTCCTCATCTTGCTTCTCCAAATATGTGATCCTTTCTTGTTGATCTTTCAAGACATTGGCCTGAGATTTCATTTCCTCTTCCTACATATTCAACACCTCATCTTTCTTTTGTAGCTTCTCTTGACACTCAATACAGAAAACCCTTTTCCCCTTTCCAGTTATGAGAAACTAAGTTTAGCTTCCCATTTAGATCCCTTACTTATTGATTCCAGGAATTTTTCTCAAGGTTCAGATTCTCATGAATATTCTTTATCTTGGAATCCTCTGTGTCAAAATCATATTTAACATCATTCTGATAATGATCAAACTTAGCAAAGTCATCATCAACTTTCTTAGACCACAAAGTAATTTTTCTGCATGATTTTCCGTGAACATCATAATTGATATGGAAATTTCTATGACTTGCTTCAATCTGCACACACTTATCCATCACCATAGATAAGGATTCTAACTTCTAATTCGGACTATGTTGCATCATCTGGCATATAGAGTCTATGGTGGGAAAAATCGAAATGGTGACCACCAACTTCTTCAATGATTCAACAACAAAGTCATGACCCAATGCTGATGAATCTGAATCTGATAACTTGCTTGGGGATTGTTCTTATTCAATTTATAGTAGATTTATTTTAGTGGAACCACAAACCTCCTTCTTTCTTATAACATCATTTGTCGGGGTGTCCATAAGAACTTGCTTCCCCTTATCAACTTTCGGAACTGCCTCATCAGGAGATTCTTCCCCGGATTCCTATACTTGAACAATCTAATCTTCATCTGGTTTCTCCTTCTCTTCACTTTCTTTATGAAAGTGCTCCTCATAGCTTACATCCTTTTCAGATAATTCATTTTCATTCTCTTCTTCCATGTCATCATCTCCCTTACCATCTTTGTCATCTCCCTTTCCCGGAGTGACTAGCTTGGAGGTCTCGGCCTCAGAAGTTTGGAGTGGTAGTTTTTCTGATAGTCTTTCCTTCATTTGATAATCTTCCACTTGTTTAATCTAATCATCAAGATCACCACTACCTTATTATACTTATTATTTTTATTTTACTTCCTCTTCTTGCTCTATTTCTTCAACAACTTCTTCTACTTCATCTTCACCATCTCCTTTCTCTACTTCTTCTTCAACAACCTCTTTCCCTTTATACATTTCCAGAGTGAAGTACTTCTTCCCGAGGGTCTCTAGTAATGGTTTAACATCAAAAGTTTCTAGAATGAGGATCTTCTCAAAGGCTACTTCTATGGATTTCAAGAGAGATTGAATAATCTCTTCTTTTTACATCTTCTTCTTTATATTTTTCTCTTTGGCCTATTTTTCTAACTCATCTGCGGATTTTTCTCATAAGGCCTTAGCCTCATCAGGGTCCAATCCGAACTGTAGATCCCCTTCATTCCTTTTCTCCTTGTCTTCTCTCCATTTAGCATCCAACTCATTTGGATATGCTTTCTATTTTTTTAGCATGGGAGGTGCGGACTGGGTTTCCTTAGAATTGGGAGTCTCTTCTTCAGCAACCACTTCTTTCAATTTCCTTTTCATAGCAACCTTCTTCACTGTGGGAGTAGTTTATATTCATCACCACGTTATGAATAAACTAGGATCCCACAAACACTACTACATAAAAAAATCAACTTGTAATCATTTGATTCTATGATTATTGTGTTGTTTTTTTTTCATGTTTACTTTCCAATTTGAAATCAATGAATCATTCCCTAATTTAATGGTTTCTTTCATTTTAAAAAAATCGCATGTGGGTTTTTCATATAATTTCATATCATAGAATACCATTTTGTTGGTATCCTAATCTGCATTAGATCAAACCCCACATACACCCTTAGGTATATGTCGATGTTATTATGTTTGGACCAGGTAATGTAATGTTTTTAATTAGTGGTGATGGTGGATAAAGATTATAGTGTTTTTATTATTTCATTTGTTAGTGGTGGTGGAATGTTGTTTTTAACCCATTTTTTTCTTCTATGCATGGTTCTATAGTTAGTTCCCCACCCTGTTTTTTTGTATTTTTGTATTTTATTTTTGACGTAAAGTATTTAACTCTTGTAGACTATGATTTTTGATACGGTTAGTGATTATTATTTATTATATGATGTTTCTAGATTGATTATGATTATTTAAAACTGTTGAAATAAATCCCAAATGTGATTTTTGATACTTAAGAACTAGATTCAATCATGTAGAGATAAGTAATTCTTGTCAATATTTTCCATAGGTAGAGTGGTTTGTTGGGATGGAAGGAATCCAAGCTGGGTTCATGGAAAAAATGTATGAGAGTAGGTTTTCACATTTTTGGGTTGTGATATTTGGGATAGTCTAATTGACCATTTCTATGACTATTAGATATAGAGGTGTTGGTTTTAAGTATGGGTGTCTACAAGACACACATTGTAACAATTCTGAGGTCACTATGAGATATCCAATATTTTCATTAACTCTTCATCCAGGTGAGATATACAGGATGTAGACTAAGCATGGACACCTAGTGGGGGTAGAGTGGTCATAATCATTATTTTCCTTGTTTTGTTTACGGTTTGATTTCTGAAGCTATTTAAATGTTATTATAGAAGAATATATTCTATATTAATTTTGATGATGGCTTTGTGTTTGTTGATGGTAGTAGCTCCATGTCTCCATATTGACTCCCTATGAAACTAAAAGAAGAAGTTATATAGATTTATACCTCACTAGTTGTTCATAATATAGTTTAAGTTTTGTTTTGTGATGTATGGGAATTGGATCAAGGAGTGGGATCTGGTCCAACTCATGTTATGGATGTAGAACCAGGTCTTGAAATGGAAAAGTTTTAGGAGTTCTTAAGATCAATCCTCCTGCACTCCGAGTTTTCAATTATTCATATGAGGATAATGATTCGATTGGAATGAAAAAAAGGATTTTTGGGTTCTTGAGACTCCTAAAGTAGTCAAAGTGAAGTTTGTTTTGTTCTTTTAGGAGGGTCACTGATAGAGGTGGTAGGAATCAGTGGTTTAGGATTGAAAGAATGAGAATACGGTTTGTAAAGGGATCAAGGTCATCTTAAATTAGATGTATTATCTACTGATCTTGGACCTTTCTATGATGTGGGAATTTTTGGATCTCCACATGGGTGACGAGTCCATGTTCGAGTATTCCAAAATCATTTCTAAATTAGTCCATTTTACAGATGATATTGCATCTAATGATTAGTTATATTCTCAATGGATTAAAATGGGTATTGTTTTTATATTTCTCTGCATGTGTTGATTTTTTATTGGAAGACTTATGTTGAGGTGGTTCTTCATGACATGATATTAGAAACTGATTGAAGTGGTAATTATTGTTTTTCTAAGGAAGAATCAAAAGTGATATAGGGCAATATTGGTTCATTTGAGAAGTAGAGGACATGTGATTAAAAGGAAAAGAGGAAAGGTGTTATCTCATTCTATCCTTCCTAACTATCTTTTCGTATAACTCTGAATGTTGGATCTGTCTTGTCCCATTAGTGTGAATGGTTGGGGGATTCATGGTTAGTGTATTTATCCCCACCTCAAATGTTCAATTGGTGTGGAATTATGTGTAGATTTATATTTTGTATCAAAACCACTCACCCTTATTATGGTAGTGAAGGTTCTATACTCTCCAGGGGAGTGAAAAACCAATCAGAACCATCCCGAATAGTAGTTTCATGATTTGGTAGTTGTGGAAGTAGTGATAGATCATTCTATTGATATTGTCAAATTAATGTATATCTATTTCTGTAGTCATTATTATGATCATTAATATATGAGGCAACATAATTCTATGGATCAAGTGTTAACAGAATCAGATGTATGTCATGTTAAATTTTAACCTACTATTTTTATTACATCATCCATAGTTGTTTATTTGTTTGATACAAGTGCTTCAAAATACATTGTTTATACCCATCTTGTGGATTTAATAAAATTTATAACTGATATAATGTCGTATGCAATGGATTTAGTGAACCCTATTGGTAATAAGAGAGATAAAGGGTTCAAATGTCTCTCATGTGTTCTCACCATGTTTTGGGTTTACTTACAAAGGGATTTCCGGGATCTGGAAATGGACATCTTTGATGTGATCCATATCATGGTTTGGATGTTGCATTATAAATAGAACATGGATTTTTGTCATTTATGAGTATAATTTATGGAACCTGATGGTAGTACTCCGGTCTTCCATGGTGAATGATATCAGCATTCATGAAATGCTAGACATCCATTTCCAGAGTGGGGAAATATATATTTTTAGATCTCATCGCTCATGTTAAAGGATGATGATTGGGGTACTCATACTGGTGTACCTCCTATGGTGGTAGATTTCTTAGAGGTGTTTACTTAGTATTGATAAGGTTTTAACCTTGGGAAGGATGTGGAGTTGACTCTCAATTTGGCACTGAGAACACTACTAATATCTATTACCTCAAAAATCATGACCCCCAGAGAGTTAATGAAATTACAGATAATACTAGTTGATTTGGAATCCAATGGATTGATTTGACTGAGTGTCTCACCCAGTGCCACTGTAGATCTATTTTAATAGAAGGCCGCTAGAACACTATAGTATTTTATTGATTATTGAATGAAGAACAATGTTCCTAAAAATAATAAATACCATTACCTCAAATTGAGGACCAATTGGTTCATATTAAGGGTAATATGTTGTTCTCCAATATTTATTTACATTCCAGTTGTCACCAGGTTAGGTCTTGAGAGGTATATGCTCCCAAAATAGTCTTATGAAGTATGTATGACCACATTGAGTATTCTTTCATGCATTTTAGTTTGAGGAAAATACACCAACACTGAATATGGTTATTATAAACTAGGTGTTCCATCAGTACTGCGACTCTATCATCAATTTTTTGTCTATTAAATCTTTGATTACTCATTGAACAAGGGAGAGCAGAAGAGACAAATGAATAATGTACTAGGCACCCTAATAGGTCACCTTAACTATTCTATACTTTCTATTTGAGAATTATGGGATAGAAAGGTATGGTATCTATAACACATGGTCTTGAAGAATGGGGTTTAGTGACATTGAGAATTTTAATTAGGTGATGTCATGTGGGAAATTAGGGAATTTCAATAAGGTCGAGGGATTTTGGGCCTTAGAAGGTATTATATATGGGTTTTAATGATTTCCTATGGAATTATTACTAATAAATGAACATACCTAGAAAGGGGTAAGGTTTGAGTAGATCCTAGAGTGTCAGGAAACTTTATGAATCCCTTGTTTCATTTTACCACTTCACATGATTTGGTCTATGTAGAATATGGAAAGGGTTGCATGGTTTTCTTCAATGACTCAGGTATGGGTCATGGTTGTGTGTTGATTTAGGATGACCATGTGTTTATGCATGGTTCTATACATCTATAATCAAATGGAAATAACATCCCAAACCATGACATGGAATTACAAAAAATGATTTATTCTTGAAGGAATTGAATCACTATTTATTCATGGAGGAGTATTTAGTCTACTGAAATCAGTAGAGATTAACTTACCTTTTCTCTTAATTTGATTTGAATATATGGTAGTGCTATTGGATTGATTATTTCTGGGGAATTAATTTTCATATCATATATTCCTTGGAAAAAGGTAACTACGCTGAAGACGCATTGAGATGGAATATGTGAGAAAAAGTAATAATGAGGTCCAATGATGAATATATTTTGATTCATATATTTTTTCAGATTCATCTAGAAACCAAAGAGCACAGTAGAGGTATGTTCTTATATTATTCTAAAATGACTCCCTCACTCATTGAGATGATTTGGGAAGAATATTAGGGTGATGAGATGTTTCATCATTCGATGTAGATTCTAAATGGCAGGGAGGATCTTAGTGAATGGTCATTGTATGAATAGGGATTTCTTCATTTGAAAGGATTATTAATAGATTGGTTCTTCTTTTGGAAGGTGGTAATATATGATATCTGTATTTTTTAGCGGTTTATCAATTCCAAGGCCTCCACGATGATTTATGATGTGAATCTATGGTTCTAGTGGCTCTGTATGTGAGGGTATATAAATGATTTCTTATCATTTTTATGTTTTCCTGTAGGTTAAATTTTTGAACTAGAGGATCTCCAACATTCGTCATCCCCTACCCATTCTTAATAGTAATAGGGATTAGGTCGCCATGGAAATTCTCATTGGTTAAAATTGTACACCATGGGAAAAGAACCCAATTTGGATTGTGATTATCCATTCGAAAAATATATCCAAATTCATCGCAAACAAATAGATGAAAAAGTAGAGATGTTTGGTTGGTTGTATGTTCAGTATATAGTGAGGATCCATGGTGTTTATTCATCTATATTTTATGATAGGGTACCACATTTTACATGCTGATATAGGGAAGGTCGTTAATGTAAATGTGATCTCACTTCTAGTAGATTAAGGAATACCATCTCTAAAAGGATGGTCATAAGGAGTGGAATAATCAAATCATTGATGAAATTATTTTGGAATTCATGTTAGATTTTGGACACTCCGATTATTTCTATTATGGATTGATCATGTTTGTGTATTCTAATATTTAGAAATCATAAATAAGAATAGCTTAATTTGAGGTGATTTATGGTCAATTGTTTTAGATGCCTTTGTTCTAGATGATGGTGCCTGAGACTTTAGTGTTGGTACCACTCCATGAGTAAGAAGCATCTAAAATGGTTAGTTTGACCTAAAATACTATTTTATGTTTCATAGATTTTTAAATTATATTAAATATTACTATTTAGTAGACTATGAGTTCTCATTTGGTCATTGAATATTTTTTGTGGAGCCCCCTAGCTTTGGTCACCCTAATCATGGTAAGAAAGGGAAGCTAATTCCATGTTATGTTGAAATATTTCAGATTACTAAGACAATTTGTAAGGTAAAAAAACCATTACATATTCTTTCCCAGTTCAAGCATATCCACAACATGTTCCATGCATCATAGTTAAATAAGTATTATTCGGACAAATCTCATGTTCTAAAGTGGGAACTTTTGATGCTTGACTCCATTAGAATATATTTGAGTAACCACTGCATATTTAGGATTTCCATTATAATGTGAATCAAGGGAAATTTATAACATTATTATGTGTTCATTGAAAGAAAAAAATTATGAAAATTAGACTAGGGAGTGGATGCCATGGGTTGAGGAACAATACACATTCTTATTCTCTAAAAAATATTAGAATTATTTTTTTAGGGTGGAATGTTTTCATGGTAGGTAGAATTGTCACATATGTTGTTTAATTTTGGGAAATTTACGCTTTTATTAGATATAACTTTGTAAATTAAATTTATCAGGTGATTTCATTTAAAAAAAATGTTTTGGAACAAAATAAATAGGTTCATGGTTGGTGAATGGTCATTTGAAAACATTAGACAACCTAGAAGAGATAGTGTTCCTTAGAATGTGCTATTATCCAAGATGCAAAACCTACTACATAGTTGGGAAAATAACCATGTACCCAAATAGATGGGTTTGATTGAGGCACATAGTAAACAATAATATAATGAACCCTCCCCTATTAAAATTTCAGATTTCATTTTTTTATGAATAGGTGTGTAACACGGTTGGTGCACAGTTTGGAAAACCTTGTGACCTTTATTGAATATTAAAAATGTTCAATTTAAACTTTTTTCCATCATATTATTTAACACCAAATATGTGTTACACTCTCCATTCATGATTATAATCCATATGCATGCGTCCCTCTCACACATAGATCCCTTGTACCTCATTCCCTTGGTGGATATGGTGTAGATCTTTTAATAACAATCCATATAATTGACGCCACTATGGTTTTATTTCATCCTCCATGATTTTATGTCCATCTCTCTTGGTTAATTCATCATCTAAGGGATTGGATTCCCTAGTGTATGTTCAACTGTGATTCCAAGGGATAAATCATGATGAATATGAAAAGTTTTTTCATTTATAAGGTCTCCTGATGGTGTGTTCGGTGACATAAACTAGTTTCTAGTTGAATAAAATTTAATGGTAGGTGGTTCCATGCTTTTAACCATATTTTATAAATATAGTATGCTTTAATTGATTTTAAATGTTATTTATAGATTTTTTATTGTGGTGTGAATCATATTTTCAGATTTTTTAGTGTGAGTAAGATATGGATGATGATTTTTAAATTAAAATTGTGTATTTTTATGGATGCATCTAGTTTTGTGTTTGTTTTCATTTTTGATATGTGGTTCATGAGACATGGTGATTGTAATTGATAATATGATCTACTAGGTGTCTTGGTGGGAAGACAAGGTCTAGTAGGTTAGGTGGTCTGACAGGGTTGGGGACTAGTTCCCCAATAAGGATTGATGCTTAAAATATACTAATCTTATGATAATGATCATATTCCCTTATACCGTCAGATGTCAATCCGCAATAGTGTCTTTTCCATGGGGATGATTTGGGTTTTGGTTTTTACTCTTCCCCAAGGTACAAGGATCCAAGTACCCCATTAAACATAGTACCTTAGGGATTAACCCTGGGGATCACGTGATCGTATTATTATCATCTAGAATATATTTTTCACATTCTAATTAAAATTAAAATCATCTTTCCATTAAAATTATCATTTATTTCCTTATTTATAAAAAATATTGTTAATTTGTCTTAGAATGTTATAGAATGGAATCCCTTTTATGTTGTATCTAACTAGGAATTGGATCATAGCCTATATACGCCCTTCGGAGTATGTAGATCTTATTTTGTTTGACCTAGTTAAGGGAAATATATTTCGTAGTGGTGATGATAGATCTAGTTGGTAGAGTTATCATTAATTTAGGTGTTAGTGGAGGTGTAATGAGGGTACTAACCCCCATATTTCATGAATTCTTGGTTTTTAAGCTGGTTCCCCTCCCAGTTTTTTTGTATTTTGTTTAGGGTTCCTAATGTAAATTTTTTCACTCAAGTGGACTATTCTATCAGATATGGTTAATCATTAGGATGTCATTAATAATTCATTTGGATTGATTATGTATAATTATTATTGTTGAAATCAACCGAAAATATGGTTCATAAATCCAAAGACTAATTATTAGCCCATGGGGATTATGAACAACCATTTTGGACCTACCAAAAGTGGGGCTATCTATAGAGTTCAACGACATCCCATCTTGGTTCATGATTTTGTTAAACTGAAGATAAAGGATAATAAATAAATAATTTTTAATAGTAATTACAATTTTTTTTAAAAATGACAACTAAAATAACATTCTTTAATCATATTTTACAAGTAGTGCAATTATATGGGATAATTATTTTGATATTTTAACATAAAATGAATGTAATGGAAATAATAAAATTATATTCTTTTTAGTAATTCCTAATGTTAATTAATGCCTCATTGCAATGCTAAATTACTAATCTTTTCCAAATATTACCTTAAATGATAATTACCTTCATATTAGTAATGATGTTGATGATTTCACATCTTAGGATTTATAATATTCACCATCTGATGGAGAATGGAGTACTTTAACAAGTCTTCAATAATTTTTCAGATTTTAAAAATTACATGAAAATAAAAATTATGTGATTTTTAAAAAAACATTATATTATTTTTTTTAAAACATGTAAATGAAAACTGATGATTATCCCCCATAACATAGAGATTTAATAACCATATAAAAAAATATAAAATATAATTTTTTGAAAAAAATTCTTTTAAAATATCATGGAAAATATATTTTTCAGAATAGTATTTTATAAATTGATATTGAAAAAAATTGTATGAATATAAATTTTACTGAGGATAAAAATATATTTGTAAATCTAAAAAATAAAATTTTAAACATGAAAAATCAATTTTCAATGTTTATTATTGGAAAAGAAAATATTATATAATATATAATCAATTAATACCTCATAGAGAGACTTCGATACTAGACTTAACCAATAGAAAACATATTTTTAATTATTACAACAGTCTTCTGAATATTTCCCTATTCTGCACTAAGTCTTAATGTGGTGGCCATTAGAAGAAATAAATTATTTAGAAAAATCATTAGTTGGGGTTGTATAATGATTATTCTTCAAAATAATTGACATTTTCACAGCATAATAATGTCAAAAAAATGTGGATTCTAAATCTTTTACTTCTTGATAATACCAAACCCACGTTGGTTTGGGTTCCAAAAAAATTTTTCTTTGTTTTAATTAAAATAAATAATCTACCAAAGATACATTTGGTACATGGAGATTAGTTTGTACAGACCCATGAATAGAAATAATGACATAACTTGTAATATTATAATTTTTATTGGTTGTAAAGTCACTTTTGGAGAGAGTGATCCTAGAGACATTATTAGTATTTGAAACACTTTGGTTGTTATAAAATATTTATTTTAAAATGTGTTATTTGTAGTTGGACTAAATAAAACATTATTATCATAATATAATAATTTGATGATGGTAACCTGGTGATCTTAAAGAATGATAAATTTATTGTTCATAGTTGTAAAGTAGAATTTATTCTGATTACAAATTATCTTGAGAAATACTATACACAAAACATATATGATCTTATGATCCAATATCTACCCTACCATTTTAAATCAGAAGTCCAATCATGGTTATTAAATATAATATTAAGACACTATAATCATAGAAACATTATAAATGTTTCCTTTTAAAGGAATAGTTAAGGATCAACCAGAATTTATTTCTTATTCTATTAATGTATGTTATCCTTGTCAATTCAGAATGAAACATATGTAAATATTTAAATATATTTGGGATTTCTGCACATTTCATACTTTACAATTATTACACATGGAATTATTTATTTATAAAAAAATAAGATGTTTTATTGTAAAATACAATTTATATGTTTTATTTGATGACTATACTCGATATACATAGGTATATTTTATAGAAATTAAATCTGAATCCATTTTTTTGTTTAAAAATATTTTTTTCTAGAGTTTAAAATGATAAAAAACACTCCTTGAAAATTCTTTATAGAGATCATGGTGTAGAATTAGTAAATTCCAATATTGAATCTTTTTTAGTAAAAAAGGAAATACACATAATGTTTCTGCAACTAGAACTCCACAAAAAATTTGTATAGTTTAAATAAGAGATATAATTCTACATGAGATTATTTGAACCATACTGAGTGAATTCTCCATTGATAAAAAATATGGGGACAAAGATGTTAGAACTACCAGTTATACTCTAAGTCATGTTTTATTAAGACATTTTTTTTATAAAAAACATTACGAGTTATGGATTAGAAGGGAAAAAAATAAACAAACATAAATGTTTTTGGATTCAAAGTATTAATTTTTAATAATAGATATATATTAAATATGTTTTCACCAAAATTATATGAGGAAACATTTTTTTCAAACTATTAAGGAATAGAACATTTTCAATAAAAAAATCATATTGATGAAAAATTACGTGTTATGTATAATGAATCAGATCTTCTGTTTTCAAAAAACATAAACCTGCATCATAAGATGTTATTTTAGAAAATTATTTTGAAACATTAATATAATGATTTTATAATGGCAGAACAACTGAATAATATATTTTTAAATTCAGCATTGTGAATATTTTCATCCAGTTTTTGAGGAACAATGTCTTTCGAATCTGAAAAATTAGTTGTTTATCATGAATCATCATACTGATAACACCATTAATGATGTAGATCAATCCGTTAAAACTATAATTTATTTATGAAATGAAATTAAATATTCTGATTTTTTATTTCAGTGTAATCCTAAGAATCATGACAAGGAATTTGGTTATAAAGATTAGATGAAATAAATTCAAGATGAACTCAATTAATATGGTATGGATAATGTTTTTTACATTAGTTGAATGACCTAAAGATACTTCTATATTGGGCGTAGAATATGTTTTTTTTTGAAAAACAATATTACAATGGTATAATAGTGGGAAATAATGCTAGAATTGTTGATAAGGGATATAATAAAAAATTGAATAGATTATGAATCATTATATGCCAAAATACCTATACCTGAATCCATTCTCATGATTTAAGAATTTAGAACATTCCTGAATTTTAAATTATTTCCATTGAATATGATATTTAATTTCCAAACAGATATGTATAGGGTGGAGTTCGTGATGGAAATCCCCATTTTTTAAAAAAAATATAATCTTCCAAAACATATTTTTAAACTTACAAAGGAAATATACAGACATAAACAAAACCATGGAAATTGGTATGATAGGTTCATTCAATTTTTTTTGACAAAACATATTTGTTAATGGAGCTACATATTAAAAAATTTATATTACCGATTTCTAAACACAAAAACATTTTTTCAAATTTATTTCAATGAAACTAAATTTTATTAAACCAAAAACTATTTAATAGATTCCATATAGGATTTTATATATGTGGACTATGAAATGTTAATAATGAGAGAACATACACTTTTTAATTAAATTCAATTTTCACCCAAACTAGAAGGAGGTATTATATAAATAATTGAGTATATTAAAGATATTTTTATGAAATTGGGATAATAAAAAATAATAGTATTAGTATACCTGCAAGAAACTCAAATATTTTAGTTATTGACGATTTTGTTAAACTAGTTTATCAAAAGAAAATTATAGATATAATTTAATGATTACTTTACATAATAGTTAGTCATTAAAATTTATGGTATTGTATATTCACATGTGATAGATTTAATGAATATAAAAAGGAGTCTAAAGTTAGACATATTAAAATAATTATTTTGTTCTTATGTGATGTCAGGATTTAGTATTATTTTACTCCATGGAAAATGATTTTTTATTTAAAAAGTTTCTCAGATTGTGATTTTGGTGGATACAGATTTGATTGGAAAAGAATCTTCAAGAATATTTTATTTCTTAAGAGAAGCTTTAGTTTCTTATTATTTTAATATCATACCATGAAAATCAATTTCCCCTAATAAAAGTAAATATGTGGTAGGATCATGTTTTTTATAGATTATTTGTGGATACAAAAAAAACTCGCAAAAAATGAAATGATTTTTACTAATACATAAATGGTTTGTGATAACACACCTTCCTTTTACTTATGTAAAAATTCATTCACATTAATCATGATAAATTTAAATAAATATAAAAAACAATTTTCTTAATGATTACATAGAAAAAGATGATATAATTTTACAATTATTTATAAAAAGAGGATAACATAGAGATAGTTTTTCTAATCCCCTTATTTTTTATATATTTGAATATATTTAACAAAATCTATGAAGGCCTAATATCAAATGATCATTCATATCTACTTCAGGTTTATTAATATCCTTACATAAATGAAATCATTCTTAATGGGGGAGTACATGTTTTGTGGTTTTGTAATTTTTTCCTAAACCATTTTGTTTTATAAACATCTTAGATTTCAAAAATTATATATATATATATATTAATATTTAAAATTCATTATTTTTTAAAAAATATCTCTAATTCATATATATTGACTAATTTTATTTATAATCCAAATTTCTATCAATTTTTTTTCAGGTAATATTTAGGTTATTAAGTTCATCATATTAAATTTCTAGGAAAAACAAATGAAAATTGGTTACTCAATAGAGAGATTCATACTAAAAGTAAAACTTTACTCAAAGTGGTTTACTTCTAATATTTTATATTTTGAAATTTTCAATTACTTTTATTATTATATTTTAATCCATTTTATTTATATTATAAAAACAATAAATCTAATTCATATAATTGTTTATCATAATCAGATACTACATTAGACTGATAAATACTTTTCAAAAAAAAAAAATTATTAACCATTCTTAATATCTAAATAATCATTCGAGGATTTAATATCAACTGCTGAATCAAATTTTTTTATCAATCCGAGCAATTGGAATTTGAGAATATAAAGGGTCATCCCCAATGAATTTATATAAATGGTGGGATATGATTGTCCGTCATTGGTTTTAAAAATTTGTCTATCGACCCTCAATTCCACATTTTTGACTCAGTACAGAAGTTTTTCATTCTTCTGATTAATGACATCAATCCATGTTTAGGCACCAAATTTACTATAATGTATTATTTTTGAATGATTTTCAATGTGAGATGTTATTAATGAAATAATTATCATGAAATCAAGGTGTCATGAACCAAGATGGTCTGCCATCCATCCCGACACCAAACCAGGTCTGTCGTAAGGCCCAATGGGAATTTCCAATCACTATGGACTAGAAACTAGTTCATGGGTATCCATATTAAGGTTTGGGAAGGATTTCACTTATTTTCATAATCATAAATAACAAAAAATAAAAAATAAAAAATAATTGAATAATCAGAACCGAAAGAGGTACGATAATTTTTAGATTCAGGGTTTATATCATTACACAGTATCCAAAAGGACCTAAAAAAATTGTGAACAACATAATTTCCCTAAACCACCATGAAATAAGAGGGATGTCACCCTAAATCCACCACTACCACCCCCACCTACACAAGGAAGATCTCATGAAACCTAAACTACTATATCAATACATCATTCTATTAACTGAGTTAATTATAAAAAAAATACATAGACATAATGTTTTATGAAGGGTGTGATACAAAGACAAGTATGATGCCACTTAATAATGATATTCCATGAAAAAATATCATAAGAAAAATTAATATTATTTTTTTTTTGAAAAATAAGGGATACATTTTTATAGAAAACACATTTAAGGGAAGATGAATTTCTTTTGAAACAAATAAAAAATTTCATCACTTGAAGATTTTATATATGATATCATAAATTAGAAATATGTAATGGGAAATTCCTATTGGAATTGGATCTTCTCGGACACAAGATACCTCGTATCTTAGTGGAATGAGGTATAGCAACCACAACATACAACATTCTCTAGAACGAGCCACTATGGGGGAATCCATCCAATATTATAGTTGTCTCAAAATATTATCGTAATTTACATAGTGTTGTAATGGTGAATACTACTTAGTGAATCCATGAAAATACACTTCCAATTCAACTATTATAGTAGTCATAGTCTATCCACATTGTTACCAAAGATTCCATTAGTCCACAATTTCAATATATATATCACATAGCACATCACCTTCACATAATCACAAAAAAAATCTTGTACATGTGGATACCCAAATATTCTCTCAATAAATCAATCTTTTAATTCCTTACACAAACCGAATTTGTTTGGAAACACGTTTCTCACAACATATAAATTTAATGAAACATTATTAAGAAGAAAAACAATGAAGCACAATTTAAATACACATGTAATGTAACACATTTCATTTGAAAATACGTTTTTCAATGCATATGCTTCATTAATCCTTTTGAAAACAAATTTCACACCTCATTTTTTCTATATAGAAAACATACATGAAAAAATGAAGAATATAAAATTCTTGAAATAATGTTTAATACTAAAACCACCTACCTTAAGTGTTGACACTTATATATATCAGTGTAAAACCAAAACCTCAACACCAAGGGAACCTAAAAAATAATTATTGATCTAAATACATCAATTCCAAACCCAATGAATGAATATGCATCCCAAAATAGGTCACCCAACCCACTAGAGATAAGAAACCCTAATAATTTGGAAGAGAATGCCAAAAAATAAAGGAAATCTTGGATAAAATCTCCCATGAATAATCCTGGAGAAAATAAAACCAAATCACCTAAAAAATATAGGCCAAAGGGAGAGAGAGTGATGTGGGAGATTCATAGGGATAGGAATCCACAATTGGGAAGAAAATTAGTTATTTTAGGTTCAATCTGAAGAGCGGGAAATGGAAAAAACCCAATTTATAATGACCTGTAATGTAAAATTGTTTGACCGCATGGTTTTCCACACTCTGTGGATACCATTCACCCCTCACTATAAAGAGGGGACTTCCATACACTTCCCCCGCATGGCTACGAAACCATGCATCATCTATGTGGTTCACCTCTATCCAAAAATGAAACAAGGCCACATGGTTTTCTAGTAATGGGAACACTTTTTTTAAAATCATGATCCAATCATATGCCACATACTTACGTGCCCAAATTCTCTATTTTCCCCTAAATCTCTAGGGTAATCTATGTAATAAAATAAAAACTTTGAATAGAAATACACACATGTTACAATTATCCCTACAATAGAAACATTTTGTCCCTAGAAAATCAACTAAAAGAGTGATCGTAGAATAAAAATGGACACTCCTTCACAACACATCATTTCCAATCCCAAATCTCCTATAAATCATTTAAATAATTTTATTGTAATAAAAAAGGTATGGATTAACCATGAATAAATTTTTCATGGAAATATATAATTTGTACTGGTTGTTCGAATAAGGAAAAGTAATGTTCCAAATATACCTATTCTCAACTCAACACATGAGAAATGTCTATGATATATTTATTGAATTGAGAAACATGATATTGTTCCTGAATCGATTTCAAATGGTGGGAAAGGTAACCACTATGCTAGAATTACATTCCTCCTAGTAATCTGAAAAGGTTCTACATACCTTAATGTTAGCGTCCAATTCTAACCCAAATGACGATGACCTTGGTTATGTGCCACATTATCAAACACCCACTCAACCATAAAAAAATTTATATTTTGATTCCTCAAATCAGAAAATTAATAGTTATTCCGTTGAGTTTTGTATAACAACATCCTGATAAACATGAAATTATTAAAAGTCACATCAATGGGGATCAATCCCAATTGTGAGGTTTCACCCTCTTTTGTGCCACACAAGGGTGACTAACAGGTATAACCATAAAAAACATCAAAATGTGTCATTCGAAAATATTATTAATCATTATTGTATTATACAAACTTTACAATTAATAAATTAATATCTTATTATCCATCAAAATCCAAGACACATGCTCAGATCATGTCCTCCAATATCTGATTTTCTTCACTCTATTTTTCCATCTTTTAGGATGGAATGTGGTAATTAGCTTGACTTAAAACATAACTAAATTATAAAGTCTTGCCAAAACCGTGAGGTGAAATTGATATCCCAGTCTAAAATGATTGCTGATGGAAACCCAATGAAACCCCACAACTTCTTGAATATCCAATTTTCCTATCTCATTAACTTTTTCTGAATCCCTAATTAGAATGAAATGTGATTATTTTATTAGATGATAAATCACTACCAAACTGGAATTCCTCCCACCATGTGTATATGGAAATCCATATTCAATTCCCTGGATATGTTGTTCCACTTCTAATTAAGAATGGGTAGCAGTAGATGCAAACTAGAGGGACATTAGTGCTCTTCCATACCCAATAGGCATGTAAAACATCGTGATACAAATTATTCAATATCCTACATTATTTATGGATAAGTAAAATGCATACTCACATCATAGTACATATTGGTAGCACTAGGATGGATGAACCATTCTGACTAGTGTATATCCTACATCACTATATTCCTTAATGGTAATGGCACCCCAAAGCATCCCATTAGTCACAAAATTACAATAAGTATCAAAGACCAATCATATGAATTATACCCACCCTGAAATAACATCATAAAGTACTGGTACATCTCATAACTAGGATATTACCACTGAATCAGTTCATGAAGAGAATGATTTAGCTAAGAAGTCCAAGACTACACATAATAATTCTCCATGATATCCACATGTATTTGATAAAATATCCCAATTAAATTCTACTCATCAATATAATTATTCAATTATTTCATTAGAACATTCATGTTCATTGAATCTGTAACCACAATACATTTTCTTGAGAAAACATGAAATCTTAATCGAAACCCTGAAGTTATTAAGCCCAATGAAACTACTTAATATTTAAATAATTTTGGGTGGAAATGTAGACTAAATTATTCTGATCCAAATAAACAAAAAAAGTTCTCCAAAATGATGGTTTCCGTATTTCTTCCTACCACGAACCAATGCCTCTAACTCTAACTCATGATTAATGTAACTCATTTGATGTGGTCAGAGTTGGGGAGGGATATAAGCCACCACATCATTATCCCACATCACCACACACCTGAGACTCATACCTAAGGCATCACAATAAACCACATAACCCATTCTAGATTCTAGGAATAGAAAAATTTCATCTATGGTCAACAGTCACATAATCTCCTCAAAAAATGTTTGAATCTCGGGGATCCATTGAAATAGAAAATCCTTCTAGCCATGATTGGTTATGAAATAATAGAGAAATAATGAAGTAATCACATATAAACCCCTTCAATTCCTAAAAAAATTCTGATCTCAAACATATTATATGGATGGTCCCATCACATCACTACACTATTCTTCTCTGGTTCCACTAAACCACCCCATTCCAATGTCACATTACACAGATGAATAACCTTTTTTAACTATATAGTTAAATTCAAAAACATTACATAAAGACGATGATTTATAATAGTTTCTAACATGATCCTAAATTGGTTCTCATGGCGGTCTAAAGTCCTGGAATAGACTAGGATGTCATCCACAAATACTACAATAATGGAATTGAGGTACTAGTGGATAACCCAATTTTTGACTTCCATAAAGACATTTGGACTTGTTTTCATCTCTAAAGGCATGAACTAATTACCAAAATTATCATACGTACTTTGGAAGGATTTTTTCGGTCTATTGTGCTCTTTAACGCATACATGACGAAACATAAAATGGAGAAAATATAAGATAACCACCATTACCTGTTAAGTTGTTTAAAAACGTAGTCATTAGAAGTAATAGTGTACTTATTTTAATGGTCACCATATTAAAAATTTTGTAATCAATTCAAAACTAGATATATAAATTTTCTTTCTTATAAAATAGAACAAGGAAAACCTAATGAGAGATGCTCTGGTGAATTAATCTGTTTGATTCTAATTTATCTAGGTTACTATTAATTCTATCATCTCAGTGGTGGTAATATGGTGAGAGGGAAGGTATATAAGCTGTGTTATTGATGGGAAATTAATAAAGAACTACATATCCCGCTCCACTGGAAAACCAAAAAAACATTTATAAAAACCTCAGTAAATTCATTTCCACAAGAGGAAATCCATCATCTGAAAAAATGCCATCATCCTCCAATATGAGTAATGATCATTGAAAAACAATAAATCCGAATTCTAGATGTGGGGGTCTAGCACATCCCAAATTAGGATCACATTCACTATAAAAACATGTGCACATCCATCAGGTTTCCTAAAGCTCACAAATCACCAATAATAATCGACGTGTTTCTTAAATGGAATCATCTAATACATATTGATGATTACAAGAAATAGGCCCATCTCCAAATCATGGAAATCCCTTTACAACCGTAAATATGACATGGGGAGTTCACATGAAGGGAACCTGAAACATTTCTATCTCTTATTATCATGTGGAATTACAACCTCCATCGCATATGGAATATTCATAGTTGGTAACATGAACATATCAAAAATATGGACAACAACAAATGAAATAAATGTTCAAGTATCAATGATTGAAATACCTAATAAAGAAGAAAGAATATAGGTAAATCAAACATTCAAAATTCTTATATCTAATTCCACTTGTTCTCGATCCACCAGATGAATTTTCCAAATACTATCTTGACCCTGGGAATGACTACTAACCTGTAGCTCTTCTTTAAATTGACTATTCAAAATGATTACCCAACCATGTGGCCATGACCATAAAACCATGAATGCTATATCATTGAATGTTTAACTAGGATGATATTTCTATAGAATCAAAAGATCTGACAGAACTGCGATCTGAATTTCTAGCCTTGAAAAATCAGTAGAGGTATCTCATATATCCACAACCGTGACACTGTCATAGAGGATATGTGCTTGCAGATCAAATGTTCCCTAACATCTAACACTTGTGGCACATAACCAACCCTACTTCTGAAACCACATATGACGAAAACTGTAAAGGATGGCTTTATGTACCACCTCCATTTTCCACTATTTTTTCTTACTCTTTTTAACTGACAAACATTCACTACTCATAGTTGACACCAATATATGGAAATTAGTATAGTCAACAACATCAACACCTACTATCATGGAACGACCTATAACAACCCTAATATTTTTTAAAAATTATTAAATTATATAATTAAATAAATTAACACTTATTATAACTAGAATTAATAAAAATTATTACATATTTTTGAATAATGTACATTATAATAAAAATTTAAGCATGAATTGAATCATCATTAATGAAAACATCATTTACTTGATTCTTCTTAAAACTACATTTGATATCCTGGGGAACGAAACTAGAATGCGGTGATCTATAATGACCCGCAAGGGAATAAACATGGAATACCAGGAAGAAGATAATACATGTTAGACAAGGAATATCAATGAGTAATAATGTGTGGTTAATTATATTTCTTGATATAGCATGATAACCATATGATGGGAAATATGGAAACAACTTAAAACACAGTATCACAGTTATATATCATGGATAAACAGACATGTCTTAGTAATGGGAAAATAAGCATAATGGAAATATGTATACACTCATCCCAACATGTCATATCATGAAACTAAACTGAACCAATGCATTAGATCTTTATATAATTCAAGGTGAACCCATCACATTCATTTCATTCTCATACATAAGTGTGCCACAAATATCTTAAAACATGGATTCATTCATCATCGTAATTTCTCCCATGATAATGTAGTGTAGAATAAAAAATTTTACTCCAACATTTAATGTTATGTGTTAATAAAAATGATCACCCTTGATAGTAAAAGGGTACGGTATTCACAATTCAGTTGGATTGTCATAGAAAATCTTGGCGAAAATTTTGGCAGCATAACAACATCTCCTAAAATTTCCTAAAATGGGTTGATGAGAGAGAAATGGGTCTATAAAATTTTTTACAAGAAGAGGATAGAAATATGGACATGTAAGGACCTGTAATACATATATAATTATAATAACAAGGTATAAAAATATAAATAATCTTGATTTAAAATAGAATGGAAATGATACGTATGAAATTTCAGTATGCTAACAAGTGTACGTGGGAGGGATTAAATGAAAGAGAAGTGATATCTCATCACATATACATGATAAATATAATATGGGTGAGGTTTGAAAATAGACCCCATCATTATTAATAGAAAATAAAAAGTCATTAAAAGATAATGAATCTTGGATAAATATGAGAAAGGAAAGAACCCTTACTTGATTGTTTGGATCCAAAAGAATAAAAAATAGACTTCTTGATACATTGGGATCCATTGTGGGATTCTAGAGAGGGGATGTTAGAGTATGGATGTGATCGAAGTATTTTCAGGGAAGGGAAGTGGGATCGTTAATTTTTTAATATAGGAATTCAAAGGGAAATTCATTACTATTTCACAATCCAATGTTTTTGACTCTATGTAATAAAATATTCAATACCACAAACCATTACATGATTTTATAAAATGGTTTTTCCAATGTGGTGAGGTTTCTATTTTTTTTAGGTAAATGGATGAACCTATTAAAATATTACCCATTCTTATCTGATGGGGAGTTACACTTGTAAAGAATTGAATTTAAAATCATATAATATACTCTATATTTTAGAGGACTCACAATGGAATAATGAAATTATTAGTATAAAATTAAAATTGCAGTGTTTTAAGGGGGAAAATATATTTGTCCACAGATAACCATTTTTCTATTTATTACATCACTTTTGGTCATTATGATGTCATAAAACATTCTATATATTTGTACATTATTTATTTTTTACTTGAATTTTTGACTTCCATAGAAAATAACAAAAAATCAATAATTGGATAAGTAAAAAAATATGATTTCAAAACTTATATTTTTATCTAAATAATTATATAAATATTTGTATTTTCACTTTTAAAATAATATTATATATTTGTTAATAAATTATAGGTTTTTCTTACAATAATAGTTTTTGTATCCTTATAAAACGTACAATTCACATCATAAAAATATATTACCCTTTAAAATTAATAATAAATATGTAGTAATTATATTTTATTAAAATAAATTATTCTTCAAAAAAAACTTCATCAAAATAAATACCTTAATTTAATTGTAATATTACCTAAAAATACAATATTTGTTAAACTAAATAATAATAATATATAAAGTAGAAATAAAAATTAAAATAAATTCATTATTAAATAATATATATATATATTATTAGGTTCTTTATACATACCAGTTTATTACACTAGCGCGCACCCTAATTGTAAGTTTAGTAATGATGAGACATTCTTGGGTCATTCAGTGATCTTGGTTTCTATTGTGATCTCGATGACCATGAGATTCTCATATAAAATTCTTTTCCCTTTCTAATGTTGTTGGATATCATATTGGTATTGGTCAAGGGAAAAGACAAGTGATGGTATCTCCCTTACAAGCTCTAATAAATGGGCTTTATAGGGTGTAATCTAAATTAATGGAGAAATAATTTATTTTCCCTATGTCAAATGAATTCGTTAAAGCCATAAATTTATAATAATAACCTAATCAATGTATAAAAGCTGTACTATCATTGGAAAATACTCATAATGCTATTTTTAGTCCAATTGGATACAATAAAAAAATGAGTGCATGTGTTTTCTATAAACATATTACATAATAAAACATTAAATCCTAATGTATTGTTTTAACAGTTTGGTTCATTACATGGTCAACCAATTAGGCACATGTCTTTATATAAAATAGGAAGACATGAGATCTGATTTTTTTCTGGAATCCCCTCTATATCAATTGATCTTTAATTTTCTCTTTGGATATGAGATTAGGTGCATTTTGAACTAACTCAAAAAATTATTTATCATATTCCATCGCAGACTCTTCTCCATGGAATATCTCTATAAACTCCTAGGATCTGGTATAGACCAAGAAATTTGAATAATACTACACATTGATATTGTCCTCAATGTCTTTTCAATACATTTTATCATTCTTTCTAGTTGGTACCATCGTTTTTGTCCACATCTAATTAGTATATTCAAAAAATAATAAAGATTATTTCCCCCTTACACCATCCGGAGTACAAAGGAAATCAAACATAATCTCTATTTTCTCAACACACTCCTCTTCTTCATGAGGTTTTGTTCTACATTTGGAATATGTATGCTTATTATTGAGTAACATCTTTGAATTTTCTTTTCCATGACCTGATTCGGTTTCCCTATGTTGAGAAAGACTAGATCCCTCTTTATTTCCTAAATCCTTTACGTCCAAAATAAGATCTTCCATTAATCTATGATGAATTGGTGATAGAGAACACCCTCTAACCTATTCCCACGACTGAATAGGAAGTATCATTGGAGGATTTTTTTCAACAAGAATAAATGAACACTAGAAAAAAGATTTATACAACGATTCATAATTTTTTTATCAATAATAACAAATACCAACATTAGATAATTCAAGCATAACCAATTAAATCCAAATTACAAATCAACAAAACCACTTCACCACTAACAAGTGTCTATATACAGTCTACATCTTGTATGTCTCACATGGAGGAGAAGAAAAATCAAATCACAACATCCCCTAGAATCTAAATAAATGTCATGAGGTGTGCTATCCAGGAACCCTACTCACAACCCAAACCACAATCCTCGGTAGTCCTAGGTCATTTCTATCTGGAATCATCCTAAAAAAATTGACGCAAAAATTCATGTAACCTAATCTGATACCATTTTTTTCACCAACCAAGCATGGGTGACATCCATCCAAACAGTCAACCCTGTTTGTGGAAATTCTTGAAGGATGTTCCCAATCACCCAGGGATTTAAACTAGTGCTTGGGTATCCATATTGTAGTTTGGGAATGATTTTAGTAATTTGAATAATTATTAATAACCAGCTATATTAAAAAAACACAACAGAATAACCATAACCAAATGAGGTATAACAGCTTTACAGTTTCATGTTTTACAAAATTAAAAGAACAAAAATTGAGCTAAAATGGGAATGGAAAAATTTCCCAAATCCACCATGAAACTAGTCGGAATTCACCCTATGTCTGCCACCACCACCACCACCACCTACATGAGGAATACCAATGGAAACCTGAACTACCACCTCCATATATCTTCCATTTACCTCAGACAAGCATAACAAGGTCTACAAACACCCGGAGGTGTATGTAGGTTGTGAGCCAAACCCTAGTAGGATTCCACCATACCAAGAGATTCCATTACTAAACATCATTAGAATAATCTATATTAATTTTTTATTAAAAGGGATAGGGAAATTTTTATGGAAAATGTTTTAATTTAAAAATGATTTCTTTTGAAATAAACACCATAGTGCACAATATTCTGATTTCATGTATGATAATTGAAAGGATCACTATTTAATTAGATATAGATATGGAAACTAGCATAGGTGGGACACACGATACCTCTTATCTCATTGAAACATGGTATGATAACCACAACACCCAATGTACTCATGCACGAACCACTATAGAGGTATATATCTAATGTTATAGTGGTCTTCATAGATCATAATAATTTATTTAGTTTTGTAATTATAAATAATACATGATGAACATGATCCAATCCATTTCCATGTGAATTAACATATAAGTCTAAGTCTACTCACCATGTTACCTATGACTTTCTTTGGGATCAATTTCTATTCCACATATCATATAGAAAATCACTTTCACATACATACAGTAGCGAAATGATAGAAAGTTATAACCCAAATATTTTTCAATATAAAATTAAATTTTAACTCCATATGCATTCCAAATCTGTTAAAAAGCATATTTCAAACCACTTACACATTTTATCAAACACCTTTAAGAAGAAAAACGAGGATGCACACCTAAAATACACATGTAATATAACCCATTAACATTGAAATATAATATTATACTACATGTGAATCATTAATCGATTTCAAAAATAAAATAAAATATCATAAAAATATATATATATCACATCCATGAAGAAAAGACAATATATTAATAACACCCAATAAAGTCTAATCACTGATCCACCAAACTCAAGGGTAGCTACATCGGGAAATCATTTCTAAAACATTATCGCACCTCCAAGACCCCCTATAAAGACAATATTAATCTAACAAAATCAATATTGAACCCTATAAATCAGGATTAGACCTTAAATTAGTCAGAAAAACCATTGTAGATATGATACCATAAGAAGAAAGTAGAGAAACCCTAGAAAATTGGAAATATTAATGAATAAATGTAACATACATGATGAATATTATAGAGGCCACACCAAAATAACCACAAAAATTGGGGAATAAGGGTGTAAGAGGGTTGGGATGAGGAATCTAAGGATGAGAATCCCGAATGTGGAAAAGTGGTTGATTAATGATTAAATCTGAAGAAGAGAAAAAGGGAAAAAATCAAATTTTAAATGATTTATATAGGTGGAAGGGTTTTACCAAAATGTTTTCCAAACCATGAAACAACCATGTTCCGCTCACTGCCAAAGATAGACATACATAATGATGATCCCTTTTAGTCTTCATACTGTGTTTAAAAAATGTGGTTCTCCTTTAGAAAAAAATTACTCTATGAAATATGGTTTCAAGTAAAAGGGCGCATGGTTTGAAAAATCATACTCTATCCATGAACCACCTATATCCAATTAAAAATTCTCTATTTTTACCAGAATCCTTACGAGAATCTATGGAATAAAATAAAAACTAAAAATAAAAAAAAATACCTCAAATTAAAGACACGAATTTGAGACTTATTTTGAAAAGTATAATTCTCTTTTTAAATATTATTTAATATTTCTAGTTTATAAAAAAATTATTTGTGGAAATAGAGGATTTTATTTTACATAATCAGAAAATTATTAAAAAATTATATATGTTTGAATTCAAAATTTACGATGATGTGGAAGTAAAATTTTAACTTATTGAATGAATGATGCAGTCTAATGTCTCAAAAAGATTCTGGTTGAAGTATCTTTTTAAGGTGAGGTATATTTTCCATCATATATGATTCTATAAAATAATTTTACTTTGGAAACATTAAAAATTAAAGAATCATTGTTTGCTTCGTCTAAAAAAGTTAAAATAAAATTTCACATCTCTCTAGAAGTATGAGTGGTATCTTTATAGATCTAAGTTTTTTTCATTCTGAGGAATTGTGGTAGACATTTATTAAAATTCTTCTAAGTCGTAATTTCTAATATCTGTATTAATATTGTGTGAAAAAATATTATGGATTTTGTATTCCTTTTAAATGAGTAGATAAAAAACTCTATGAAGTCAAAAATTAAAATGTTCACATGATTCATTAATAAGATGTTTGTTAACTATATAATGATTTTTCAGATTAAGAATCAATTATATACACTTAGAGAAAAAGTTCTCTTATTTAAGAATAAACTATTGCCAAAGTGAAACCATTTTTAAATCTGAAGTAGAATAAATTTATGAAAAAAATGAGACAAGGTTTTATAGGATGTTTAACTAGTTAAAGATAAATAGGTAATAAACTAGAAGAATAGACATAATATTAATCTCAAAAATATAAAAAGAAAACAATTAAGTGTCCTATAAATAATATAATATGATGGTATCTTATGCATCTCAAAAGAATCCAGGGGGTTCTAGTTTTTGTCCATATAAACTCAAAGTATTATCCTTGAAAATCAGAACATTTGATGACATGAATGAAGAAAATAATAAGTGTAAGTAAAAGAGAATTATTACTGATTCTGTTAAGATATAAAATATACTAGATGGTTTTGGATATGATTCCAATGATCATCCTATACTAGTTTCACCATTATCAATTGATAAACCTATTCAATGAACCAGACCATTCTCTATTTTCAATCAAACACTTCAAGGTCCATTAGATCCACATGTTATATAATATTTTTAAATATAGGCTATTCCCATAGTTATCAGAATTAGAAAAAGAAGAAAATTTTTAGAATATATTAAAGTTCAAATGTCAATTACTGATTGAGAAAAATAATAATAAATAAGTTTAAAATGAATTTAAAGAAAATGTTCATAAAGTAAGAAAGGGTATCATAAGAAATATGATGGAGTTGGATAAATAATTAGAAGATGAAGAATAATAATAAAAAAGAAGATAGTATGGAAGAATAATGCGTAACGAAATCATCTTCATCATTTACATCATTTCCATATTAGTATGATAAGATCACAATATTGGTTCTTCTTGTGGATGTAAAAAAATCATTTAAAGAATATTTGGGAGTAAAAAATTCTCATAACAAAGTATTATTCAAGTAAGGGATCTATGAAGAAATTTATATTGACAAATTTTTAGAGGAATAAATTTTTTATTAAAAAA
The DNA here is from genome assembly GCA_963277665.1 of Viscum album. Classification (NCBI taxonomy): domain Eukaryota; kingdom Viridiplantae; phylum Streptophyta; class Magnoliopsida; order Santalales; family Viscaceae; genus Viscum; species Viscum album. The sequence continues at coordinate 154,256,723 of OY728157.1, forward strand.
AGTATGTCAGCGGTCCATCTCGCCAAAAATATCAGAGGAATCATCAGAGTCATTAGATTCAACAACCGACAAAGCTTTTAAATGTATAAATTATATTTTTTTTAAATCTGAAATAGATAATGTATTTAACTCCATACCTACAAAATATTTAAGAACAATTTAAAAAAGATTAAAAAAATTATGAGAAGTCATATTTAATGAATTTTTTGACATAGGCAGTGATTCAATTTGAAGATGAAATCAAATGTTTAAAAAATAATTAGGATCATAAAAGAAGATTTTATAAAAATCTAAATTGGATAGGGTATATTTCTAGTGACTTAAAGGAACATGATGATAAGATTTTGGAAGATAATAAAATATTTTTTCACATTTTAGATTTATTCGCGATGTTTTTATTGGATGTTTGGGATAGGAGAATGTTTTGGGATTAGTTAGAAAAATATTTTGACTCCAAAAATAAATTTATATCATAATTTAATGAATGAGTTCAAAATATTAAATAAATGAATATCAAATTATACTATTTTATAGACCAAATTTTGAGTATAAAGGAAAAAGTAAGAAGATAAGTGTCCTTGAATATGAGGTTTTATGTCTAATGAAAGAGAATTTGAGGATCTATATCATTGAAGAGATGATATTCAATCACGATTCATTGGTAAAAAAACCACAAATAATTTAGAGCATCTAAATAATATGAACACAATTATTGAGATGTTGTATAAATAATAAGGATTTTTCATTATAAGAACACTCGATGTTTTTCAAACATTCATGAATGAAATCTACTTTTTATGACTCTCTCCAAATATATTTTATCTAAATATTTTGCAATTCTAAATGGATGAATATTATTTAATTTATATCTTGGTTGAATAGTTATTTGAACAAAATTTATTCTTTTTTTTATTACATTTCATGAGAATATATTACTTTACATATATCTTTTTAAAATTAACTATTTTGTATAAATTGTTCTAAATAGGGAAATATATTTAAGGGATAAATGATCAAATAAAATAAAAATTATCTAATGAAAAAACGTTATGAGGGGGAGAAAAAGTTGTTATAAATATTTATGTCAGATTGAGAATGATGAAATAAGGTGTTATAAAATCATGGGGCATTAAGATAATTAAAATGAATATTTTTTAAGGAAAATTCTTTTTATTTTCAAAAATTATTAAAGAGTTTTATGTTTTTCATTGAAATTATTTTTTCCATTTCAATTGTTGTGTTTTGTGCTTCCCAAAAAGGGGAGATTGTTGATTCAAATGTATAATTAAAAATATTAATTTCCATATTTTTGACAATAATAAACAATTTCTTAAAATATTTTTTCACTAAATTTTCATGCACCAAGTGTTTTTGAATGTTTTCATAGAAAATTTAAAATTCTAAAAAATGATGAATAAGATATAATATAAATTAATATAAAAAATATATTACATTATAATTCATCATACTAACAAAGAGTTCTTTCTATTATACAGACTAAAAATATGTCAAATATATTGACAGTGCATTATATCCATATGACTGTCTAATGTCATATACATAAGAATAAATATAATTTATATCCATATGAATAACCATGGATTAGTCAATAATATAAAAAAGAATATATTATATCAGAATGACCCTTGTTTATAATTATAGAAATAAGTAGTATTTCTATCATATTATGTATTTGACAACATTTTAATAGTTCTATAAAAAATTATATTAGATGGAAATGTTTCATGAGTGTTCAAGTGAAAAACAACCAAATTCATTTCATCTAACTTTGATATTCATATAAATATAATCGTTGGAGGTGTATCTATATATTGTAATTAATTAGAGTATCTGACAGATGATTCATTTTTAAACTCAACAAGTGTGATATTTTTCTCACCCTGCACATCTCATTCTTATGCATTATTTTTCAGAAAGTTATAGTTGTAAGGAATAATGGTGAGTGGTTGTAAAATCATAAGATTTGTTTTCCTTTGTATTCATATTTCTAATCACGTTTTAGTTTGAGAGATTTTAGGGATAAGAAGTTAGATTAAACCAATCATTATATCTAAAGATTCCATGGTTTTTGAAGGAAGAGTTATTCTGATCAATGTATTGAGGGTTTTCATAGTGTGGAAGGGAAGGCCTTTAAAGTTATCTTAAAAATTTTGGATATCTAAAGATAAAATTTATATCTGTTTAATTATTATGGTTAGTGAGTGTAATTACTTTTATAAAGCTTAATGTGTTTTTTACATTGTTATAAGCATTGATATTACTTATTTCAAAAATGATTTCTATTTTATTATAATTTTAAAATAGTATTTTTTTCTAATAATATTATGAATATATATTTTATCATATTATATATGAGTCTAATTCAATATTTTTTATCATATGATTTCTAAATATGATACAAACTCTATGATCATTAGATGATTTGTGAGTAAAATATTGTTAACAAAAGAGGTTTTTGGCATTGTTTTTGTTTAATTTTTAAACTAAAATTCATCCCCCACTCTATATTCCCTATTAATGTAATGATATAAAATATTAGTCAATAACATACATCAACTCAGAAAGGAAAAAAACTCTTATCATGTGTACCTACAGACTACTATGCCCATAATGCAATGTGGTTTGTTTTAAATAATCATGTCACTTGGATGGTAAAAATTATATATATGTAGAATAAATATTTTTTTTATTTTATGTCTATAATTCTAAAATTATAATTTATCATATACATTCATTCCATCCCATTATTTAAGTAATGTAATACTTATTTGTGTGTACATTCATACTATGATTTCCATGATATAAGGATTTTATTTTTCATCACTAACATACATGGATGGTTTAAAAATTTAATTTAATTACGTTTAATGATATAAATGAAATTTTCACACATTTTCAATATTTTTTTATAAATATATAAATACAAACCCTTACTTGTTAAGTCATTAAAATATGATATCGTTGGGTTCATTTTTACCAGCTTTTTAGATGATTTCATAATGTTTTTGTCATGAATGGTTAAGGATTTTTATATAATGGTAATATCATGTAATTAAAATTTATTTGTGATTTTTAAATTATTATATAAATTGAATATTAATATTTAATAAATGGATATTTCACCATTCAATAGTTAAACATTGCTTGTCAAGTTCATCAAAATCCTATTTTTCACAAACCATATCCATGAATTTCACATAATGAAATTAGAAAGAAAGAATCATTATAAAATAATTATTATTATATATTTAATTATATAAAAATTGATGAAACATACAACAATAAGTTAGAATATATACTTCCAATTCAGTACTTTTTTGAAATAAATATCTTTATTTTTACTATATAGGTTGTTAGAGCATTATCGATAAAGTGAAAAAATATAAGGGGTTATTTTTCTCATGTTTAATTTCATGAGATATAATTATTATTGTGAACAATGATATCTTTAGTATGGTGTGATTAATTCCAAATGAATTTATTTTAATACATTAATTTATTTATTGTTGATTTAATATCCACATTATTTTCTGTTTTCAATATGCCTTGTTATCTAAAAATATAATAATTTTTAAGGGTTTTTATAAACTAAACTCCCCTCATTAATATAAGAATGATTTTTCATAATATTATTTTCTCATGTATTGGTTTCTTAAAATATAATAATTTATTTCATGTTTTTTCTATTTCAATATAGTGGAAAATACTTTTTCATTCAAAACATTTACCATTATGAACTTCTTTATCAAATATTTATATCACTATTATGAAAAAATCCTATCCAATTTAAAAATGGTATACCCTAATATTCATTGTTAATATTTATCAAAAATATTCCCATATATATGGGAAAATAAAATTAGATTTTGTCTCATGGAACCTTCACATATACATTTTACTCTTTTTGAAAAAACATGTTTTCTAATCCATTTTTATATATGGGTTCCATAAATCGGATTTTATGTTATAAAAATAATTTTCTTCCATGATTAGTTTTTAAACCATCAATAAAAAAATTCATTGTATCACGTTTATTTATTGTTTATAGACTCCATTATAAATTATTAATTAATAATATGGTTTTTTAATTATTTATGATAACATTTTTCTAAAATCACTATTTTGAAATTGACCTACAACTTTTTTTATTATTATTTTAAATGTTTTATAAAAAATGTCGTATGATTATAATTATAATTTCCTCTTTATCACAAAATGAGTTTCATTTATTGGAAATCATTTTTCAAAAATCACTCTTTATATCCACTTGTACAATTTTGGTGGATTAAACTCATTAAAATAAATTTTGGATATAGGTTTTTATTTCTCAAATGTGTATAAACATGTTTTCCCTTCTAATTAATTTCACTTTCAAATACTATATTTTCCAATTAATATATTTAATAGTGTTATCCAAGATATAATTAATCTATAAATTGTGAAAATGTTTAATAAAATGCTAACCATTTTTCTATAGAGTGTGAATACCATAATCATTTTTTCAATATATTAACCAGAAATATTGTTTATTTATACTAGATACCCATTTATAATCCATCTGGTTCTCATTTGATATAAATATTATGATTTTCTATAATATTAATCCTTTTAAAGTGCATATTAACCACAATATTATTCAAATTGTTATTCAAGATAAGATGATTATTTAATTTATATGGAACACGTTTGTATAAATTATTAATAGTGAGGACATATATTTCCCTGAAATGTATTATTTAATTTTTATATCTCATGAGATATTAAGGTGTGGATATAATTTGTATGTTTGGAATGGTGTTTTGATAAATAGTTTTTCTCATTTTAATGAATGAAAATAATTAGATTCCAAATGCTTAGGCATAATTAGTATTCTTAAATGGTTTGTTATGATTACAATTTTACCACCAATTCATTGATATTTTTAATTTCATCATATGGTATATTCATTTTTTATGATTCTTTTCTACGATACATTTTAAATTTATATTTTTTCCCTATTAACGAGGATTATTATTTTATAATTACATTACATATTGTTATTTTTGTGTCACATTGATATGTAGAGGTTCAATGATATTATCTAATTTATTAAATGTGTTATGAAATGATTTATGGTCTATTCTAATACTGATAAATTTTTTCATATATCATAATTATACTCATATTATCTTCCTATTCCCACTTATAATCTTTGGCTTTAATCACTATGTTTACCATTACTATGGATTTGAGGTCTACACATTCTTCAGATTCCATTTCCCCTAGTTTTAATGGAAATTAATACATTTGATGTGTTTAGAAGAATATCTGATGATTTTAATTTTGGGAGATGTTAGAGATTTTATTTATATTAAAAATATTCATATATAGATGAAAACAATCCCATGAGTTAGAAATGGAAATAGTTTGGTTGGAAAATGTTCTATTTAAATTGTCTAAAATAATAAAGAAAAAACTTATTATGAGTTCGTTATAATGCAATATTTTCATTAATTCATGTAATTATGGGATAATCCCATCAATGAAACTATTTTTTGAATTATATTAGGGTATAGTTAAATTTGTAGATTATGATATTATTGGATGAATATGTAAATTCCGTGAAGGGGAGATAATTTATGGTTTATCATAATTTCAAATTTATAAATAGCACTTTAGGCCTGTTGGGGTAATAATGAATGATTTAGGAATTAGGATAATATAACCTTAGTGAAAATGTGATGGATATTTCAAGGGAACATGATTTTATTATTTACTTCTATTTTCACGAAATTATGACATATTTATTATGGTATAGGAATAGTTAAAGGAATGTAATGGAACCAAACTTAATGAAGCCCCTATTTAAACAAGACTTATTTAGATAGAAATGGATGGTAATGTTATAATTATAATGAATAATGAATCTTGAGGTTGGATATTTTATGTAATTATATTAAAATAACTCTCTTATGACTATCACCATCCATGTAAACTCATCTTAGATTTAGTAATGGATGAATCCTTATTTAACATTGATAACCATGGATTCCTTAGACAATGATAAAATTTTCCAAATTAGAAACATAATGGGAGAAGATATATATTGAAAACCAATGTTATTATACCAAACCAACAACTAAGAATCATGATTTAAATCTAAAACATTGTTGAATTTCAAAAAAACACCAATGAAGAGAAGGATTGATTCTAATGGTTGTTCATGTGACAAATATAATAACGGAATGATAGATAAATTTCTTAGATTTTATTTATTTTTTTCCAAACAAAAAGCAATATATATCAATGAAATTATGAGATGTTTTTTGATAAAAAAATGATGTCATAGAGATAATAATTTCCTGGAAATAATGAAGAGTTCATCTAGCAATGTGAATGTAAAAAGTGTTTATCCAAAGAAACATTAATAGTGAAAATTCATAAATATGGAATAATATAAATTTTCCATCATCAATTCCATAATCCATCGGATAATATGTATTATAGGATTAAAAAATAAATGATAAGGTAAATAACATAAAACCATAACTATAAAATTGGATCCCAAAATTTATACGGAATGAGGAACATTGATAAACCACTCATGAAAAATAATTTTTGATTTCATATCCTTATCAATGTATATAAGTATAATCTTTTTAAAAAAATAAAATCACTCTCCTAATTAATATATGTTTATTTTTTAATAAAAACATATAGTGGTAATATTTTTATATCCTTATAATAAAACTCATATCGAAATGTTTTCTATATAATAGTTTTTTCTATTAATTCTTATCATCAATCTTTAGTCATATTTGATGTGATGTTTGGAATTTATGGATCTTTGGATAATAATAATTTCCACGATAAAATTATCATTCAATTATAAATCCATGATTAGCTATTACTACATGAAATACTATAAACTCTTTATTCCAAATTGCTCCCATTATATTGGGATATTTATCATAAATGGGTAATGGGAAACACAATATTATTTATATTCCTATTACAAGGGAAAATATAAGGTCACTAGTATTTCTAAGGAAAATTAGGATGGATCATTATTAAAAGATAACATTAGAGTCATGTATATCATGTGGATACCCATAACTATTTCATTTTTAAATCACATTTAAAATTACAAGGAAGCAATTAATTTTGGGGTGGGGGATGTAAAACCACTATATTTTGGAATATATATTTCACAAAGATAATACAATGTTTGATAGAATTTCCACGTGAAACAATAAACTAAAACTACACACAAAATATTATAAAAAATAATTATAAATATAATATGAAATATGGTAATGAAAAATATTGAAATCAATGAACAATACATAAAAAATTGTATTAGGAGTAGTTGAAGCTTAAATATTTTTTTTTCTTCAATAATAGAATATTTATATTAAAATTTTATATAAAAATGTCTAAAATTAGATATTTTAATTTTAGAAAAATATATTCATCTTAAAATTCATAATTTTATAATTGTCATTGGATTATTTTTATGATATTTCTAAAATAATAAATTTTTATGTGAATAGTGAAAAACACAGTTTTAAAAAATATAAGTTCTATAACCATGTAATATTATAAAAAATAAATATAAAAATATAAAAAATTTCAAAAAATATAAGATATATTAATCTGATAAAAATATGAAATTAAAATATTATTATGAACATATAATATTTTAGTTTAATTATTAAAATTTAGAAAATTAATTTTTCAAATTTCAAAAACAATTTTTTCTTTTCTTTTTACTAAATATTTTAATAGATAATTTTCAACATTGATTTGAAATCCATAAATGTTTTATTTAGTTTACAATAAAAAAATTATATCTTTAAAGTAAAAAAAATTGATAACATTCTAAAACAAATATTTAATATGGTTTAAACCACAATTTTTTTAAAAAAAATTACTAATAAGTTATGTGGTCTAACATTATAATTATTTTCATTATCCATTTAAAATTTCATTCTAATAAATTATTCTAAAATTATAAACCATCATGTTCAAATATTATAAAGATCTGAATTTTAATTTTGAGATTTAAAATTATTGATGGTGGAAAATAATAAGATACTACAATAAAATTTAAAAAGGGTAAAAATAGTTTTTGTATGTGTAAAATACATAAAATTTTAAAATATGTGACAAAAATTCTTCATGTTAGAAGTTTATTATATAACCCTCATCCCTTATATTATTTTAGTATATTGGAGTCTTCATCCTTTGAAATCTGCGTGACAACTCATGTGTTGTTAAAATAAATCATTTTCATCAATTAGTAATACTTATTAATTAAAATTTACAGAGTTATATTAATAATTAAAAATTTTGGTAAATTTTCATTCAAAAGAAAAATTAAATATTTCAAACAAAATATCAATTTCATTTATTATAGATATTTATTTGAAATCATGCTTTCAAAATTCGATATTGTAAATTTGGAAAAATTAAATTCATTTTTTTATTCATGATGTCAAAATTATCTGAGGATGAATTTTTGATAATATTCATGTATAATTTATTGTATAGTGAATAATAAAAAATATTTATTTTTATTGATAATTGTATTAACATTTCAAATAATTACCCATGGAAATTATATTTTCGATTATTTTTTTAATTTTTATTTATTAATTAAGATATAAAAATATCCATTTATAGTTTTCTAAGTTAATAACATACATGAATTTCGTATAAAACATTTTACACTAAAATCTTTAATATATTGAAAATATGTGTTCCATTATGTTTTTAAATTTAATATTAAATTAAATTATTTGAAATCATTATATGGTATCATAAGAATGTTATTCTATATTTTTACTCATGGTTTCATATTTTTTATGTTATGACCCTTTTATATTTAGTCATTATCATAATTAACTATATTGTTTTTTATACAATGAAAAAGGGTATATTAGTAAATTAAGGGTTAAAAATACTATTATAAGGACCAATAATATGGCTAAAAATTGTCTTAATACTATTATATGCATGATTTACATCTAATTTCATACATGTGTCAAAAAATGGCCTCATGTGGTCATATTTCATTGTGTTTGACCATTAAAATATTTAAGTGAATATACATCCAAAAATAACGCACTCATTCTTTTAACAAGTATAACATTTATAACATAAAGATAAATGAACGAAATTTTCCTAAATATATATTCATTTGAAATTAAATATGTGTTTTGACCATGTAAATTGATTTCCAACATTTTGTTTAAAAAAGTGGATTAAATTCTTACACAAAACATAGATATATAAAATAAATGATTTCAAAAATGATAAATGTATTATGATATAAATGGATATTTTAATTCAAGGATTTTTTGGATAAAAATTGTATATTATATAATTTTAATGGAATTAGATTCAAATTTCATTTATATATTGTAGTTTTAATATTCAAAATAGAGGAATTGTTCCAAAATTGAAATTAATGATATTTTATAAAAATTAAAATTTTAAAAAATGATTAAAAATTAAATAACATATTATAATCATCCAATTTATGGTGATATGGTTTACTAAATAAACCATAATACATTTGTGTGCTAATTTTACATTTATATTAACTATATTGACCACATAAGAGTAAAATCATTGTTATCACTCTGATAGTCAAAAGGCTTGATGAAGGGTTAAAATAAAAATTTAATGTAAAATATGTTATCAGAGCTTCTCAATGTATAATTGTATGATAATATATTAACATAGATTCATCATCTATTATAATATTTGGAATTTTAATCCGTTTGAACCTGATGATTAATTTATATTAATTTTGTTGAATTATATAACTTGAGTTTCCTTCTCCTCTCTTATAAAATGGTATATATTCCTCTCATTTGATCAATCATAAAAAAAATTTTATTAAGAAAATAAATATATAATGGAATTAATTAAATCTGGCCCCATATTTTAGAGGCCATTGGATGAATATAATACCATCCCAGGAAGATTTTGGTGTAATCCTTATAAGAATGTATGAAGAGGAGCAATATTTTTTTAATCATCCATTTTAATTTTGTTTCTTATATAACATATTAAAATATTATTCAATCATGTTGAAATAATAACACCAGTATATTACATATACTTATATTTTAATATATTATTGGAATTACATATATTTATATCAAATTTTATCAAAATGGAAAACCAACCATTTTTGTGTATTGCAGACTACCGCCTCGCTAACAATTATAATTTTTCTTCCATAAATTTCACTCATGGATGGTTATACTAATGGATTTAACTTATATATATGATTTTCATGGCATAAATATCATTACATCTGGAAAATATATTTTATAATTATTAACATTCCATCCATTGAATAATGATAACACCATTCATGCATACATGTGGATTACACGTATGACGAAGTGATGTGATTCATTATTTATCACCACATCACATGAAATATATAAATAATTATATTTGATGAAATAATACGGTATTTTTGATATAATTATCATTGGTTAACAATAAAATAAATCTTACCTTATCTCCCTAAATATATTTGTAAATTTAAAATGTTACTCACTCTTATAAATTACCCATCGTCTCCAAAACTAAAACATAGTTAATTTTTCATATCCATACTTTATGATTTGGTATAAATTAAAATTATTACAAAAAATTTATAATTATTTAATTATTATTATTATTATTTGTATGATTAAATATTGACTCTTTGACTATATTTTACATACCAAGTCATTTTTCACTTATGAACCAAATAACGTCAAAACATCTCACAAAAATTTAATAAATTAAATAGTTCAATATAGCATGAAAATAGATAAAATAAAATATAAAAAATAAAAATGATAAAAATTATCATTAAATTATGTAAAGAACGGATTTTTATTATTCAGTATGATTAATATCTTATGTGAGTGTTGGACTCGAAATAAAGGGCTTTATTTTAATCCCCCTATATTAATGTTTTCCCTCCAAAAAAATTCTTTCATTTCCATGTTTATATAAAATTTTCCATAAAAAAAATAATTTCCTTTTGATAGAAGATAATTTTTGATTTATAACATATTTTAAATTATTGATAATTCTTTCTATATTCAAACATTTAATGGTTTTATATAATAGTTATATTACTTTGAAAATATTAATTAAAAAGTTTTAATGATTTATTTTCAAAATATTTTTCTTCCATGTATATCTTGGTAGACTTATTTTATAGATGTATTTTTATTGGCATAAATTTTTTATTGAATAAATTTTATGTATCCTTTTCTTCCTTTAAATATTTTCCATGGGGAATCCTTTTACTAATTTAATAAATAATACTTGACATTATCTACAAAAGTCAAAATAAACATTCTATTTTATTGAATATGACGACAAAATGTCTTTCAACAACTATAACCATTATTTTTATATTTACAATACATTATATGATTCCATGTTTTATTCAAATATAAAACCCGCATTCCCTTTATTCATGTAATTTAGGTTTTTAAAATAGGATTTTGGAGTAATGAAACATATCATTATCTAAAAAATACATTCTTATGGGTGAAATTAATTTTTTTAACAATAGAGATTTTATGTGTTATGAATGTGTTATTGTTTATGGAAATTTATATGATTATAGTTGGTTCCATTATAAACCATGTATGGGTTGTTATATTATAAACTAAGGAAAAATGGTTCTCTTATAAACCATGATGGGTCGGTTTGTGATATCCCTCTAATGAATTTGGTATAGAAGTCTTCAATATTTGTTATTTAGTTTGTAAGAATGATATGTAAAATTATTTCTCATGGTACCTATATGACTTATCAATTATTTAAAATGGTGTGTGAAAAGGTTTCTTTTTCAATATATGTTAATGATATTATGTTATAAAGAACAATAAATTATAAATTATAAGGGTAAAAAGTGTAACTTTGTGAAAAAGTCAGAAATAATTTTCATGATAGAAAAGATACCTTTATGTGTTTTATTATTAAATTAATATTTACTATGAATTATATTATAAAATTATTTTTCCTAAGATGCTTATTTACTTGAATTTATATTTTTCTCATTTAACCCCATGCTAATTTTTAAAAATTTACATTTTTATAAGTACTAATGGGATAAATATTTATTTTATTCTTTTTAAATGCCTCACTGAGTGTTTTCTGCTTAGAACATGATTTATAATATTGTTTACATGGTTGTAATGATTATTATGGATAAGGATATAAGAAAGATTAATATTGTGATGATGTCTCATGAAAAAACCATATTTCTTTTTTATAATTTTTTCCTAAAAATATTAAATATATAATAAATGTGTACTCATTTTAATATATAGATTGTTTATTTTAGATTTATTACCTATCTCTCCAAACTAAAAAAATAAAAATTTGTTATTAATAAAATAAAGATAATTATGATTTAAATTCACTAAAATATGTAATATTTATGGTTAGATAATTATAATTAGTATCAGATAAAGGATTTACTAAATATATGTGTATTGATAATATTAATATAATACCCTTAAAATTTTAAAAATATTGAGACTTTGAAAGGAAAATGAATTTTATGATTTCCATGTTGATTAATATAAACAAGGTCTTTTAAGAATGATTTTTGGAAAATGAAACAAGTAATATGACGTAGGAAGGCACCAATGCAACTATATCCTTCCAAATATATATAATAGAATGGTTAGAATTTAAAGAGATCGGTTTGATGTAGTGATGGATCTGTTGAATCAGTTTATAAATATTTGTTGTATCAATGCTAGAGAGAACCCGAATATGTTATAGATAAACCTGATGATAGTGTGAAATTTAATGAGACTATATCCTCTATAATTTATTATATCTTATGACCTGGTGGTCGTTTACGGATAAATTAAATCCATAGATATGATACTCAATATATTGGGATGCTTAAAATTTCAAAAGGAATGATTTTTTATTAACATTTTTTATGGTCAAGCAGAATAGTTGTATCCAACAGTCAAGAATATTAGATAATTGGATGAAAATGATTCCTTGTAATTGAATGATATTAATAATATTTTCATTTACAAATATCATCCTAAGTTATTCAACTCAATGTTTAAACAAAAGTATTGGAATTGATAAAAAAAGGGAATATTCAGTGGCCAATTTTCTAAAATATATTATTCAATTTATAGGTTATTGAAAACATTATTTCAGGATCATCATAAAAAAATAAATATATATTTTATAATTGAAGCCAATATATTGAAGGAAATAATATTTCAATGAGTTTAATAGTTATTATAAACTCATTCGTTGAGATAGAATGGTAGAAATATATTTTTTTATGATCACTAATTTTAGGATATAGAAAAGATGAAATAATCTAGTTGGCAGGAAATAGAGAAGAAAAAATCAATAAAATCTAAAGGTAAGAAAATAATTTCTTTATATTGTTATATGTATGTTAAAAATTAGTCAGGAGAATGTACAATAACACATGGTAAATGTATTCGATTGGAAAATTTTGGGAATACTTCTTCTGAATCTAATGAAAATGATCGATGAAATATCAAGAAGCTGATAATGTGAATATTTAAATGGAATGAATTGATAAATTAAGATATCATGTGTTTGATGATAGTCACTCAAGGTGGAAATCATCGATATCGAAACAAAAAAAGGTGGGGAAAATCATTTATTGTAACTAGGTTTAATGTTGGGCCATCTAATAAAGTATGGACATGTATATTACATGTTTAATAAAAATATGACTGTACATTATTTGACTGTTGAAATTCAAATTCATTCATTTCAGATTTAATTTCATTTAAAATTGTAATATCAAATCATTTAAATAATAGATAACTTTTGGTGAAATTTTTGTGGGTCAATATTAAATAAATCTATATTTATAGAAATATACTATTTGTTACTATTAGAATAGTCTTTCTTTAAAATAATTTTTAAATTCACATGGAAGAGTTTTATATTATTTATGTTATGGATTTGTTTTCAGGTTTTCATAATAATATTGATTTTAAATCCAATAAATTTTCATTTAATTTTTTTAAAATTTTGGTAACATATCATGAAGATAATAAATTGATTTATGTGGAAGTTAATGTTTGATAGCTGATGGTTTTGAAAAGAATGAAACTACATAAATTAATTATGTTCTAGTAGTGAGTGATGATATAGATGTTTTTATTGTTGATTTAATTTTTATTATTTTTTGATTGAGAGGTTGAGTTTGTAGTTAACATAGTGGATAACTATAATCTTTTATCTAAATCTCTATATCAAATGGGATAATTATAACATTTATAGGTGAAAAAGAAGTTATATGAGTTTCCAGATAATGGTTTTATTCTTCCAAGAACATCAAAATGGGGTTCCCCTATTTTTTTTAATATTAAAGATGGTTTCATGAGGATTTTCATTTATTATTGTTCATTAAATAACATAATTCTTTAGAATATATACAATTTTTCATATTGATTATTATTTTTATCTTCTTCAAGGAGCACATTTTTTTTGAAATTGATATTCGGTCAGGCTGTCATATGTTAAAGGAAATATAGTAATATATTATGAAGATGGTGTCTTATAATATATGTGATAATTAAGTGTTTAATGTTATGCCATTTTTGTTTTCTAATTCATCTTATGTGTTTATGGATCATTCAAATATAGTTTTTATGGAATATTTAGAAATGGTTTAGGTTTATTTTTTTGATGAAATATTTGTATACAATATATCTCATTAGGATCACAAGATACACCTAAATATTTTTTTGTAAAATTTAAATAGAAATAAGATATAAAAATTTAGTAATTGTTTTTTTTTTGCAAAAAAATCTATAATTTTTCATGTTTTTTATAAAGAATAAATAACTACACATCCAACTAAATATAAAATTGTTGAGGAAAGAAAAAGACCTAAAAATTTCATAAAGATTCATACTTCTCATAGGTTTATTGGTTACTACCAGATGTTTTCTGATAATATTTCTCATCTTTTTATCCCATTGACTATATAAAATAAAAAATAATGATAATTTTTCTAGATTAATAAGATTATTGAATACTATAATGTTGTCCATAAATTCAGAATATAGTGAATTTTTCAACTAAATTGATTCTTATTTGAAGGGTTTTGGTTATTTTATTTTGTATAATGTTCAAATAACTACTTATACATAACATCAATTGAAGCCTCATGAGTTATATTTACATACACATTATATTGAATTAGATGTTGTATTAATTTATTTAAACATATAGAGGTAGAATTTATATGAAGCAACGTTTGAATGATACACTGATAAAAACAATTTTAAGTATATATTCACTTAAATATATTTGAACATGAGATAGAGAATATGGATGATACTGATAAATCCCTGTGATTACATAATACATTCTCATTATTTTATTTGAAAAAAGTATTTTATTTTTTTCATGAATATTGAATTAATAAACATGATATGCTTAGAATAAGACCATTTATTTAGTGAATAAGTTTATTTTTTCCAAATCATATTTCAAGAAGGAATGAACATTTTTTATGTTTCAGTGTAATAATATACATCAAAAATAATTATGAAATCCCAAAAGGTAGATAATGAGTTATATGATATTGAAGAATTGGTTTGGAAGGTTATATTTCCTAAACATAACATTGAAAAAAATTTCATTGTGTGATATGAAAATAAGTAATGTGCCTTGTTTGACTTCCAGTTAAATAAATAAATTTTCAGAGAATCTTATTGCTCCTCATTTTTTATTCGTCATAGTAGTAATATGATGTAAAAAACATTATGAGTTTTATTAGAAGTGTTGAATGAAAAGAGAAAATTATAAATGTTTTATGATATGTATGATTTTTAAATAGGATAAAGAAAAATTATAATTACTTAAGGGGATGCTTCATCTCTTTTAAATACTCGGGTATAAAAGGGAAAATATATTGATGATTTTGCTGTTGGATATACAATGATAATACAAGGTGATAATGAGATTTGGTTTATTATTGACTGTTTAACTTAATTTGTAAATTTCAATAACATTCAAGTTGTAATTTATTAAAATCATATTTCTTCAGTATACCTAATGGATATATTCAGCTTACTCATATTTCCTCTATCCATAATATGTGACTATCATACCTGGTTCAAAATATGTTTTTAGAGGAAATCATAAGCCATTGGGAAATGGATTAAATTTCAGTATATTTTTTCATTCGAAATATAAGGGAAAATCCCAGCGAATGATTCATACCATAGAATTCAAGATTCCTGATGATTATGTTGATTACCAATTAAGATAGAATGAACATAAATCAATGTTTTCTGTTTATTTAAATAATAATTTTCAATACAATATATAAAAGTTTTGTTTTAAGGATTTATATGGAAACCGCTTTTGAACTCCAATATTTTATTCTAATATAGGAGAAAGGATTTTGACTGGACAATATATCATAGATGAAACATTTGAGATGTTGAAGATGATTTTGAAACATATAAGGATATATTATAGATGGTTAAAAATATTTATGGATCACCATATACATAATATTTATTTTGAGGTACACGATTTTAATTTTCATAAAAAAACTCAATGAAAAAATGTTAAACACTTCGATCAAAAGAAGAAATTATGTCTATGGTTATTTTGAATATATAAAATCCACGATAAATTCGGATCACTTTCTTGCTGAGCTTCCTTCCTTTGACTGTAATATTGGTACCAAATGTATTTCTTATCTCAATGTTCAGAAAAATGATGCCTATTTCATCTCATGTTTTTATCATTGAATATGTTCAATTGGTAGAGAACCATTCTTAAGAGAATAGTCTGTCAAAATTCGTGACTATATATGGAAAGTGTTATAGGACATATTAATTCATGAGGTTATGGCTTCTTGGAAAAACCATACGGTTGAGAAGAAAAAATGGGAATGTAAAATGTTATGATGGGATGATATCCAAACCAGTTTAATTAGTGAATAAAATCGAAAGGACACATTTTCCCAAGCGGGGAAAATATAAAAACATTGGTAATGTTAAGATAAATCCTTTTGACTTCTCAGTAAAATTATTCAATTAGATTTTATAGTGTTACATTAATTTTAATATTATTTAGTAATTCTTTTGTTAAAATTAAACTCATTATTTTAAATAAAATTCATTTTTCATGTATTACATGGTTCTAAATAAAATATTTATAACCAAATTATATAATATTAATCTGAAAAAATAACATCATTTTCTATTTATCATTTAAAAATTATCATAGGAATAATTTTTGATAATTTTTTGTAAAATTTGATTTTTTTTATTTAATAGTGAAATCACTGATTTTCTTAAAAAAAATGTTAGTTAATTTTCAATTATTTAAAAAGTGAAATTAGATTTTTTATAAATTATTTATACCTAAACAATATAATTTCATATAAAATTATCCATTTATGTTTTTTTAAATGAATTTTATACCTTAATGTATTATAAAAATATTTCACACTAAAATTGAGCTTTTCTAAAAAAAAATTTATGTTATTTTGTCCAGGTTTTATTTTAAATAATATTTTGAATGTTATATGTTTTAAATATTTAAAAAAATCAATATTTATAAATATGGTTTTCCAAAAAATATTATGTATTTCCCTTTTATTTTTGGACATTATTAACAAATTATTTTTTAACTGTGGTAAAAGGTAAACAACATAATTAATGGATAAGATAATATGATCAGGTCTAAAAATAATTATATCCCATATATTTATCTTGTTTGATGATTTTTTAATATTTTTCTTCAATTTGTGGAAAATATTGAGTCGTGAGATAATATATCATTGATTTAGATCATTATTATATTTATGTGAATATAATAAAAAAATGTCAAACTATTTATTTTTTTACTTATAATATTCATTTAAATGGATAAATAAAGAATATTTTCAGTTAAAATATCCACTTACAATATAAATTATTTTTATCATGGTATTTTTATCTATTTTTATTAAATAAATTATTACATAAAATTCTTTCGCAATGATAAAACTATAAAAATTTAATTAATAAAAAATAATATAAATGCTTTAAAATGCTACAGGTAATATTACATGAATTAATCTATAAGTTACATGATTTTTTACATAATATCAATATATTATATATGTTTTAATAAACTATATTCTAGTTTAATTGTTTTCTTGTAGTTTTAATTTTCAAATTAGTGAAATTGTTCCAAAAGTTAGAAAAATGATATTTTATAATAACTAATGTTTTATTAAAGATTTATTATAAATATAAAAAATATATAATCTACCAATTTAATAGGATTTTATTTTTACTTAATCCATGGTCGATTAATGGGTAATTTTATTATTTATGTTAAACAGATTAAACCTTCAATTTAAAAAAATATTTATATCACCATAGTTTTCAAAATGGATAACAATGGGTGAAATAAATATAAGTGAAATGTTGTTATTAAAATATGTAATTTTTTTATTATAGGTGATTTTTTAGAAACATAATCATATTATATTTGGAAATTATAATTTTTGATTGATCTGGACATCAAAATTAATATATAATAATTTTATATTTTATGAAATTCAAAGAGTTCTCATCCCCACTCTTATAAAAGGGCACATATTCTTCTAATTTTTTCACATTTGTAAATTATTTTTGTTCTCAAAATACATGAATATTTGTAACACCCCGAGATTTTATGAAAAATATTCATTTTAATTTCATTAATGTCTTGTGTTTTACGCTACCCCAAAAGGAGCTTCCAAAACATGGAATCTTGAATTGCCTTGCATTACATGAAATCACGACCTTCCTCGATAGCGTGTGTAGTACGCAATAACGAGTTTCACTAAACAACAATATGCTATTAAAATATTATTAAAACTAGCCGTTATGAATAGTAATAACCACTTTTTGAAATTTTGTAATTTTTTTTCAAAATGGACTTCATTTTTGGATTCGGAATATCGAAATTAGCTTAGGGTGAAATTTTGGTACTTTTCAGATAACTTTCATTTTCTGATGAATAGTGAAAATTACTAAATTTTAATTAAAAACAACCTTTTTAATAGAAATAATTAACAGTGATAAATTATTAATTTGAGTGGGTTTAAAATATATTTAGAATATATTTTTACAATTTAATACAATTTAGGTCATTGGATGTAATTTCACATTTAAACCAGACATAAACAAGTGTCAATCTTTTGATAGTTATTATCTCTTATGAACACGATATTTGTTTTGACGACGGGAATTAATTTTTAAATTAAGTAATGTGAATTATATGTTTTTAATTTGGTAAAATAGACATCATTTTTGAGTTCATAATATCAAATATAACTTAGGCCTTATTTTTTGTATTTTTCTAGTAACTTTCATTTTTTTGATGAATAGTGAATCAACTAAGTGGTAGTTAAAAAAATTGAATTTTTCATAAAACATAATTTTACCGCTTCTGTGAATGGAATTTCAAAATTCCTAGAGACACAGTTGATTTCATTAAGTAAAATGTGCTTCAATGAGATGAAAAAATATTTTTGGTGAATAGTAACTTATTACTTTTTTTAACCACAGTTAAAAGTAAATAGGGTTATTAAGGGTAAAAATGATATTATTATTACCCTAACAAATTTCCTATTTCTATTGGATAACTGTAATTCGACCAAAAAAAACCTTAGGAATAAAATATGACCATTTAGGCCCACTTGGATTAGATTAGTACATTTATTATTAATTTATTTAAAGAAGGGTTAAAATAGTTAAAATCAATGTTTAATAAGTAAATAATTTTTAATATAAGGTTATACATAAGATAAATTAGACTATAAATATTCATTAGAAAGATAAAACGATTTCCTACATAATGGTATTTTATTTGTAATTTTTAGAATTAAATAATTTAATTTATTTATGACACAATGATGATCCAGTAATTAGCTTATTAATGAAATATTGACATAATTGATGTTATAAATACCAAAATTAATGTAATTTGAGACTTTTTATGAATTAAAATAATTTTATAGGTTAATATTACATGTTAGTATTGATTTAATTAACTTTTTTCCAACTAATAATTCTGTTATGATTTTTACAAAAATCAATTACTAAATAGTGTCAAAATTGACAGAAAATAGTTTTTAAAATAAATATTATATTATTAATTGTTATTTTATTCCTAAAAATATAATATTTATCCAAATGACTTAGAGAAGGTTATATATATTAATAATAAACAACTTTTGGTTCTTTTGGCTTCTTATAGTAAGTTTATTAACCATATAGTGTAAGAACACAAAAAGACAAGGTAAAAGTAAAATTATCTAACTTAAAGTTAAATATTAATGATAAGGGTAAAATAGGAACCTAAACTTGTCTAAATTCTATTGGATGAGAGGATTTAGACCCATACTCAACTTAGTTTCGAAATAACTCAATTTGGAACTATTTAAAACCTAATTTGGCTTTATAAAAAAATAATAGTTTTAATTTTTCCAAAGGAGCCCCTCTCCTCCCTTATAAAAGGGCACCTCCTCCCTCTCTTCCTCACACCACTTTGAGCCTTCACGCTCAGCCAAACCCTGCCAAATTCTCTTCTAAACTTCCCTAGAAACATCCTAGAGGTTCTTTTCTTCTTCAAAGACCAATTATAGTGCCCTAAAAGGAGATCTCAAAGAGGCGCTTCAAAGAAGAGGTAATGTCCGTTACCGAATCTTTCGACTTTATTTCTTCTTCCACTTCTTCTTCTTAGGTTGTTTCATTATGAAGTAATAAAATTAGTATCACTCATATACTGATATGTTATTATATGTATGAAACAACCCAATTTCACCATCTATCCATCCTACGGATAACGAAATCACCGTGCGTGCGTACGTACGGAATACCGTCTCCACGTCGTGGTGTAATCTATTTTCCACCACCACCTTACTTGGATGGGTATAATGGTGTAAATAATAACTATATATGATTATTTTAAAGTCATATTGATTCTGAAATAATATACATACACTCAAATAAAATTCCACGATCATGAGAACGATATCATCACTCGTGCATTCGTACAGACTACCGTCTCCACGATTCGATGAGATTCATTCTCCACGTTAACCATTCATGAATGATTATAAAGTATATATAATAAGTAATCATGAAATATATGACAGAATAATGATACTAGATTTCTGTGTATATATATATATATGTCATATACTTAATTCCTTTCAGCTCAATAAGGAAACAAAAACAGCGTTCATGCGTACGTATGGCCTACCGTCTCCATGAACGGTGTATTTCTTTCCATTTGCTGATCTATTATATATATGTATATTATGAATATATATTATATATAAATCATGTTTTATATTCTGGAATTAAGTAATCATGATCTAATTGATCATATGAATAATTATAAGTCATAACACGGACGACAAATAAAACTATTTTACCCAAAATGCTCTTTAACATGGAATTTACAAAAGAACGGGTAAAATAAAGTCATAAGTGAACCATATATGATATCATAACAATGATTATGATTCTGGAATATGTCAATGACATTATTTAAATCATTATACAGGAGGTTCGGACCCTTATGAAGCAAATCAGACCTAAGGTAAGGGAAAATATCAAAATCTCATTTTTATCCGAGATTGTTTATACTTTGAAATTTACTGGGGTGTATTTTATTATCCACATACATGTTTCCTCAATATATAAAATTATTTACATCAACCTAAAATTGTTTAAATCCAATTTTACCCTTCGGTGAGTTTTTAGTAAAATATATGAA
The DNA here is from genome assembly GCA_963277665.1 of Viscum album. NCBI lineage: Eukaryota > Viridiplantae > Streptophyta > Magnoliopsida > Santalales > Viscaceae > Viscum > Viscum album. Next base: position 154,278,566 of record OY728157.1, read on the forward strand.
AGGAATCTTTTGTCATTTTTCGTACGAGGTACTTTTTGACTTTTCCGACAAAAGCACGAAGAATGTTTTTTTAACTTATACGGCTTGAATGGATTTTTAAAACATTATTTACAAGAAGATTCCTTTACAAGTTTTCAAGTATATTTTTAATCAACTTCAATTAGTTTAGAATTGTATGACATGGTTAGAAAGTAAAAGTGTTTTTAATGTAGAAAAGATATTTTCCTCAAGAATGGAGTTCAAGTGTTTTATCAAAATTATTTTCCATCTAAGATAATAAAGGGTTATGTTTCTATCCATATTATTACATTTATTTGATTATGTTGTGATGGAATTATTTTTATGAATTCCTTTATCTTATATGAATTGTTTTATGATGTCCCGATATTTAAGATTCCCATTTTTATTACATGGGTTATGCTATGATGTATGGTTTATGATTTTGTGGCTCACATAAGAATGGTATAATTATGAGATGGGTGGGACCTATATCTCCCTCCAATGCATTGGGTAAAGATTTAATATCTCATTAGATAGACATGGCTGGAACGGCAGGTTAAACTGGTTCAGGGAAACAGGACTGAAACGAGGAGTGAACTCGGTTTAGAAATGGACTTTGTCCACTAAGACAGTCTTGGCATTGAGTCTTGACTAACATGAAATGATTCCCTATGATTATGTGTGTATTCCACAAAGTTTCATGTTGTATGTTATGATTATTGGGATTACATTTCACTTATATGATTTATCCCATGTTATGAAATTATGATTTCTTTTGCAGGTTAAGACTTCCAAAAGTTATGTTCTTATGTATATGATGTGATTGATATTTCTTTTATTTACCCTTACTGAGCATTTGAGCTCACCCTTTTATGTTTTCTTTTCCCCAGGATATAATGAAAGGTTTTAGGTAAAACAAAGGAAGATCTTTTTGGGAGATGTTGAAGATATTTCACCATGATTAGAAGATTATATTCCGAGCTTCCAAAGACACTAAACTATTACGGTCCTTGTGTGTGTTTTTTTGTTATATACTAAGTATTACGCAAATGTAATGTAATGTCCATGTATATTAAGCTTCGGGTCTCTACAGTTGGTATCAGAGTAAAGGTTTAGTCATCCTTTGGAAACTAGGATGCGAAAACGTTAGTGAGATCCCTAGAGATATGTCTAAGGTATGTATAGGTATGTCTCTAAGGTTAAGTATACCTATATGTTATAGTCCTAGAATTGCACTAACGATCTTAGAATTTAACCTAAGATGTTAGATATTAAGGTTACTCTTCCTTTACTATGTTGTTTTCTCAAGCATGATTTTTTCCTCTCACAGAATTCTTTTTCTGTTTTAGTTAATGGAGGGAACCAGAAGGAATTCGGTTAACATTGAATCCAATGGACAAATTGGTGACTATGAGCAACAAAATTGTGTAATTCCTAGAGAGAAAGATATTGTGATTATGCCGAATCAGTCATCGCGATATATGATTAACAAGGTGAAATTTAGTGGTATGCCTAATTCATCAAAGAAGAGGAAGATAGACTATTATGCATGTTCGCATGTTGAGGAGCATAAATAAAGGAAGATTGAGATTTCTAATGAAGGGAAGAAGAACCTTGAGGAATACCTCAAATGGAGGGACCGAAGTTTTCTGTGTGGAGAAAAGAGTCATAGAGTGACAGACTGTTATGGAGTTCAATGTAGTATTTGTGGAGAACATGGGCATTACCCAACTCAACGCCCTGACCTAAAACGTTACTTCTAAATCAAGGAAGGACTTATTCCAGGACAATAATTAAAGAAAATGGATTGAAGTGTTTATGTATTGGTATTCATGAATAATGTTGTTGAGGTGCTTTTATTGTGTACTTTTGTATTATTCTATTGTCGTTTCCAATAATTTTAAGGTACCGGTAACCATGAAAAGTGATTCAAATATTTTGGAAAGAAGATGATATGCACATAATGAAGGGATAAGGACAAAATGAAATGTTTGACCATATTCATGAGCTCATGATTGATATAAGGACTAAGTGATATCATGGTTTGAGTATATATAATTTTTGGATTTTGGTATGTTGAAAGAGTTATCTTTTGACAACATTCATGTTTTCACTAAGTTTTAATGGGTATTCATTTTCAAGAGAATACATGATTAAGGTATTCACATGATTGGTATGTGACCAAAAAGATATATGGTGGATAAATGATGGCATTCACATGCTTGGTTGATGACATCGATTTCTTTATAATATGAGCTTGGACCGATGTTTTTAGATAAGCCTAAAGATTGGAATGGATTATGTTGGACATAAGATAGTATTGTTTAAGAATAGAACTTTTTTTGATATTATTTTTTGGATTTTATAGTAATGTAGTTTTAGAAAAAGGAAAACATGCAGGACGGACGACGACCCATCGTGTCGGACAAGGCTGTGGGAATCGAAACCACAACCGAAGTGCAACTACCCTTTATCGCCTACTACTGTCCTACATGAATTCCATGTTTAGTAGAAACAAGTTTTATTATATTAAGCAGTATGATATAATAAGTATATGTCCATTTTAGGAACCATATATGATTAACCTCACTATAGATGGACTTATGTATTTTTTTTATAAGTTTTCTAACCTTTTGTTTGAGACAGATGGAATGACCCATCATTCTATCACATGATCTGCTAACACATCACGAATGACAAATTCAACTTCATTTCATTAAGAGATGAAGTGGAAATTGTCCAAAGAATGACCAATGGTGAGACTATACCAAAATCATGAAAGTATTTATTCTAATTACAATTTTATCATCTTTAGGGAAATGTTCTTGAAAACCAAAAATGTTGTCTTATTTCTCTTATATCTGATGAATCAGATGGTACCTTAGATCGTCATAAATTTATGGCTTTGTGATTGCGGGATTTTCCATAACCATGTTATCTACCACTCTCCATCAGAACATGATGGTTAGATTTCTCTTCCATATCCATATTTTCACCTATGTGGAAACCCAGTGATTAGTTTATTTGGGTAACCGTTACGTTTCATACTTTTTTTAAAAGATTGGTTTTGGTTTTCCTTTTTACGATGTGGGTTTATGTTAAATAAAATTTCAAGTAGTAAACCATTTATAACCTCGACGATTTTTGAGGGCGAAATTCATTTTATTGGGGGTAGAATGTAACACCACGAGATTTTATGAAAAATATCCTTTTTAATTTCATTAATGTCTTGTGTTGTACGCTACACCAAAAGGAGCTTTCACAACACGCATCCTTGAATTGCCTTGCATTACATGCAATCGTGGAATTCCTCGATAGCGTGTGTAGGACGCTATAACGAGTTTCACTAAACAATAATATGCTATTAAAATATTATTAAAACAATGCTTTATGAATAGTAATAACCACTTTTTGAAATTTTGAAAATTATATTTTACAAAATGGACATCATTTTTGGATTTGGAATATCTAAATTAGCTTATGGTGAAATTTTGGTACTTTTTGGATAACTTTCATTTTCTGATGAATAGTGAAAATTACTAAACTTTAATTAAAAACAACCTTTTCAATCAAAATAATTAAAAGTGATAAATTATTAATTTGAGTGGTTTTAAAGTATATTTAGAATATATTTTTACAATTTAATACAATGTTGGTCATTGGATGTAATTTCACATTTAAACCAGACATAAACAAGTGTCAATCTTTTGATTGTTATTATCTCTTAAGAACACGCTATTTGTTTTGACGACCGAGAATAAATTTTTAAATTAAGTAATGAAACTGATATGTTTTGAATTTGGTAAAATAGACATCATTTTTGAGTTCATAATATCAAATATAGCATAGGCCTAATTTTTGGTATTTTTCTGGAAACATTCATTTTTTTGATGAATAGTGAAACCACTAAGTGGTAGTTAAAAAAAATGAAATTTTCATAAAAGATAATTTTACCACTTCTGTGAGTGGAATTTTAAAAATCCTAGAGACACGGTTGATGTCTGTAAGTAAAATTTGGTTCAATGAGATGAAAATAATTTTTGGTGAATAGTAACTTTTTACTTTTTTTAACCATGGTTAAAAGTAAATAGGGTAATTAAGGGTAGAAATTATATTATTATTACCATAAAAAATGTTATAATTATATTGTATAAGTTTAATTCGACCGAAAATAACCTTATGATTAAAATATGACCATTTAGGCCCACTAGGATTAGATTAGGACATTTATTATTAACTTATTTAAAGAAGGGTTAAAATAGTTAAAATCAAAGTTTAATAAGTAAATAATTTTTAATATAAGGTTATACATAAGATAAATTCGACTATAAATATTCATTATAAATATGAAAATATTTCCTACATAATGTTATTTTATTTGTAATTTTTAGACATTAAATAATTTAATTTATTTATGACACAAAGATGATGCAGTAATTATCTTAATAATTAAATATTGACATAATTGATGTTATAAATACCAAAATAAATGTAATTTGAGACTTTTTATGAATTCCAATAATTTTCTAGATTAATATGACATGTTATTATTGATTTAATTAACTCTTTTAGATATAATAATTCTGTTATTAGTTTTAGAAAAATCAATTACTAAATAGTGTCAAAATTGACATAAAATAGTTTTTAAAATAAATATTATATTATTAAATTTTATTTTATTCCTAAAAATATAAGGTTTGTCCCAATGACGTATATAAGGTTATATATATTAATAATAATCAACTTGGGGTTTTTTTGGTTTCTTATAGTAAGTTTATTAACCTTATAGTGTAAGAACACAAAAAGACACGGTAAAAGTAATATTATCTAACTTAAAGTTAAATATAAATGATAAGGGTAAAATAGGAACCTAAACTTGTCTAAATTCTATTTGAAGATATTCTTTCGACCCATCCCCACCTTATCTTCGAAATAACTCAATTTGGAGCTATTTAAAACCGAATTTGGCTTTATAATAAAATAATATTTTTTGTTTTTCCAAAGGAGCCCCTCTCCTCCCTTATAAAAGGATACCTCCTCCCTCTCTTCCTCACACCACATTGAGCCTTAAATCTCGGCCAAACCCTACCAAATTATATTCTACACTTCCCTAGAAACATCCTAGAGGTTCTGGTCTTATTCAATGACAAATTATTGTGCCCTAAAAGGATATCACAAAGAGGCGCTTCAAAGAAGAGGTACTGTCCGTTACCGATTCTTTCAACTTTATTTATTCTTACACTTCTTCTTCTTAGGTTGTTTCATTATGAATTAATAACATCAGTATCACTCATATACTGATATGTTATTATATGAATTAAAAACCCCTATTTCACCATCTATCCATTCTACGGAAAACGAAATCACCACACGTGCGTGCGTACGGAATACCTTCTCCACGCCGTGGTGTAATCTATTTTCCACCACCACCTTACTTGGATTGGTATAATGGTGTATATAATAACTATATATTATTATTGTAAAGTTATATTGATTCTGAAATAGTATACATACACTCAAATACAATTCCATGATCATGAGAATGATATCATCACTCGTGCGTACGTACGGACTACCGTCTCCACGACGCGATGAGATTCATTCTCCACGTTAACCATTCATGAATGATTATAAAGTATATATAATAAGTAATAATGAAATATATGAAATAATAATGATACTAGATTTATGTATATATATATATATATATGTCATCTACTTAATTCCATTCAACTCAATAAGGAAACGAAAACATCGTTCATACGTATGTACGGCCTACCGTCCACATGAACGGTGTATTTCTTTCCATTTACTGATCTATTATATATATATGTATATTCTGAATATATATTATATACAAATCATTTTTTATATTCTGGAATTAAGTAATCATGATCTAATTAATCATATTTATAATTACAAGTCATAACACGGACGACAAATAAAACGATTTTACCCAAAACGCTCTTTAACATGGAATTTACAAAAAAACGGGTAAAATAAACTCCTAAGTGAACCATATATGATATCATAACAATGATTATGATTCTGGAATAAGTCAATGACATTATGTAAATCATTATAAAGTAGGTCCGGACACTTATGAAGAAAATCGGACCTAAGGTAAGGGAAAATATCACAATCTCATTTTTATCCGAGATTGTTTATGCTTTGAAATTTACTGGGGTGTATTTTATCATCCACATCCATGTTTCCTCAATATGTAAAATTATTTCCATCCACCTACAATTTTTTAAATCCAATTTTACCCTTCGGTGATTTTTTAGTAAAATATATGAATGGAAACTTTTGTCGTTTTTCATATGAGGTACATTCTGACTTTTCCTACAAAAGTACGAAGAATGTTTTGTTCAACTTATACGGCATGAATGGATTTTTAAAACATTATTTCAAAGAATCTTCCTTTACAAGTTTTCAAGTCTATTTTAATCAACTTCCTTTAGTTTAGAATTGTTTGACATGTTAAGAAAGGAAACATGTTTTTTTAGTAGAAAGGATATTTTCCTCAAGAATGGAGTTCAAGTGTTTTATCAAAATTATTTTCCATCTAAGATAATAAAGGGTTATGTTTCTATCCCTATTATTACATTGATTCAATTATGTTGTGTTGAAATTATTTTTATGAATTACTTTATCTTATATGAATTGTTTTATGATGTCTCGATGTTTAAGATTCCAATTTTTATTACATGGGTTATGCTATGATGTATGGTTTATGATTTTGTGGAACACATAAGAATGGTATCATTATGAGATGGGTGGGACCTATATCTCCCTCCAATGCATTGGGTAAAGATTTTATATCTCATGAGATAGACATGGCTGGAATGGCAGGTTAAACCGGTTCAGTGAAACAGGACTGAAACGATGAGTGAACTCAGTTCAGAAATGGACTTTGTCCACTAAGATAGTCTGGGCATTGAGTCTTGACTAACAAGAAATGATTCTCTATGATTATGTGTGTATACAAAAAAGTTTCATTTTGTATTTAATGATTATTGGGATTACATTTCACTAATATGATTTATCCCATGTTATGAAATTATTATTTCTTTTGCAGGTTAAGATTTCCAAAAGTTATGTTCTTATGTATATGATGTGATAGATATTTCTTTTGTTTACCCTTACTGAGTATTTGAGCTCACCATTTTATGTTTTCTTTTCCCCAGGATATAAAGAAATGTTTTTGGTAAAAAAAGAAAGATCTTTTTGGGAGATGTTGAAGATCTTTCACCACTATTAGAAGATTATATTTAGAGTTTCCAAAAACACTTAACTATTACGGTCCTTGTGTGTGTGTTTTTGTTATGTACTAAGCATTCTGAAAAAGTAATGTAATGTCCATGTACGTTAAGCATAGGGTCTATACAATATTTACCAGTGTAATTTCCCTATCCATTCTCTAGAGAACACTATTTTATCTGAAAACCAGCCAAGGAATCATTTAGTGTTAACATTAATGGGGTGTTTAAAGAGGAGGTATAGTTCTTATACAAGTGTTTTCCCTTGTTTCTACATAAAGTCATCATGAAAAATAATTAAATAGTATAACTAGTATATTTCATATAAATATATATTAATATATTAGTTTTATATATAATATCTATCTACTCTTTAATAAAATGTTAAATGAACACATCAATTCGTATGTATAGAGGATTATTGCCTCACAAATTGATGTAAATCCATTTCTATACCCATCTCTCACATTTGGTTATAATAATGGATTTAATTTATATATGAGATATTTTTGAAATATATATAATTATTAGAAGATAATATATCATATAATTTCTTACCATTCCATCCACATAAATATAAAAATGTTTTTCATGAATATCTGTAGAGTATCACCACTATAACAGGATGTGAATCATATTTCATCACAAAAACACATAGATGATTTAACTAAGTATATTTTAATATATATTATAGTATTTATTATATATGTTTCATTATATATATATAATATATTACTTACTGACTTTCCAAAATGATCATTGGAGATGGAAACGTTGCTCAGTCGTATGTACAACCTACCATCTCTATGATTATAACATAGTACTTTTTTCATTGTATCGTTCACAAATGGATTAAATATTTTAATTTATTTATAAATATAAAAATAATTATATTATTATTATTATTTTGATTTGGAAATAATAACCACTTTTATTATATTCTCCATACTAAAGTTATTTTATATTTTCATCATAATATCGTGAAAACATATTACTTAGATTTAAATTAATAAATAACAAAACATGTCATGGTAAGAGATTAAAAAAGGAATAGTAAACATGAAAAAATGTCCTAAATAATTTAAATAATTATAATTTTTTGGTTATTTGGGATCATAAATGACGTATTTGATGAGTTAGACTCAAGGTAAGAGACCTTCTTTAAAAATACACATAATTTAATGTTCCCCTTACAAATATAATTCTTCCATGTCAATCATACTCTAAATGTTTCAAGAAATTTTTTTATTTATAAATAGATAATACTTTTAAATTTTATCGTACTTTGAAATATTTATAATAATTTTTATAAAATAATTTTTTAGTATTTATAAAAGTGATAAATTACTTTAAAACCATAATTTTAAAGAATTTATTGATTTATTTTCTAAATATTTTTTTTCCATTTCCACATTATTAGAATTATTCTAATGATATGTTAATATTTAAATAAAATAAATATAATTTAAAATTTCTACCTTTTTTTACTTCCATTTGTATTTTTTCAAAATTAATCTTTTTAAATATTTAAAGCTAAATTTTTTGATGTCATTTATAATGGATAAATTGAATGTTATATTTTTATATATATAGAGGAACAAAATAGAATGAATTTAAATATTATTTTTTTTGGAGTACATTAAAATAATTTTATTCAATTAAAAAAAATCCTCCCCATTATTTGTGAAATTTTAGATTTGAAAATTGGATTTTTAACAAAATAGATATATAAATATCAAAAAATGATTTCCTATGCATTATAATAATGTTATGATGATCCTTTACATTATGTGTTATTATTAGGTTTAAGATAATGGAGAATGTTATTATTGTGTGTGGTTCCATTATAATCCATAGATGGGTGGTTATTTTTAAAACCATAAATGGGTTATTCCACTATAGTCCAATTTAAAGTTGTTCCATGATATTCATCCTATTCTTTAGGGTAGGTTTTCTACTATATTGTTTATTTATTTATTAATATTATATAGATCCATTATTGGAAAAAATTTATATAACATCATTCTGGATTAATATTATGTGTATTGCAAAAATACATAACAAGGTCCATAATATTAAAGTGTATTGGGAAACATGGAAAAATCATCTATCATGATGAAATATCATCAATATCTCCCATAAAGATCTCTACTAATAGCACTTCTACCTAAAACAATTATTCATATATTGGGAAAAGGAAACATAAGAAATTTGTGAGCTCAAATGCTTAGTAAGGGAAAACAAGAGAGATAAGTAACCATAATAAAGAGAATAAGGGTATGAGAACAAGATCAAGAAAATATAATATCACACCATACATATCCATAATCATATACATGAATAAAGGAATAAATTTTGGAAGTTCATAAGGCATGAATCTTAAATAAATAAATACATTAATATATGAATGCATAACATATGAATAAAACAAGTAATTATGTAAGACACATAAGAATATAATATGGTATCCATATTATCAAAGGAATTTATATGATGGGCATCTTAATAATATGGGTTCACCCCCAATACCAACTCAGTTGTCAGGGTTGTTAGTATATTATGACTATGAGTATTATATACTCTAATATACCAAACGTAGGATTGAATAAGTACAATGAGATCAAAGATACAAGAGGGGGTGAATTTTACCTTTTCAAAAATTCTTAGGAAATTTTGAGTAACCAAAATTCAAACAACCTCTATGATTATATCATAATGCATACAGAATCCTATATAATTAGATTACATGTAAGGAAGTATAAGAAAGTTATACTTTATTTAACAAAACAAAGTGTAGCAGAAAACCAAGTAGTAAAACTACAAGTAACAAACAATAACTCTTTTAACCCAAATAGAATGGTTTCCAAAAACCTTTGATAAAGGTCCCTTGATTTATACTTTCAAGAAATTTTGTATTACCCACAACAGGGTAAGCCCTCAATATGAAGATCGAACTCTGTTTTTCTATCCCTGCAAGCCCTCAACTATCAAGTATTCGGCACCTCTGTCTTCCTCATCAAGGAAGCCGTCAACATCAAGGTGTTGGAATCTTTGTCTTTCTATCCCTGGAAGCCCTAGATTGTAATCAGCAACAATCGGAGTCGCACGAAGCAAGTCTAAACAAGGAAAATTTTAAACAAGCTGTTCAATCTTTTTTCACGAAGCTTTGAGAGTTGATAAGAGCCTCTCTCTCTAGAAATCACTTCAACAACATGTAAGCACAGATCTCAAAGATTTGTTAAAGTTGTTGTATACTTTTCAAAAGAGCTCATATTTATAGGAGAATATCCAACTATCATCTCCCTCCTCCAACGATCATATTTTTCCTTGAATTTCGGAGGGACCTTTACACGTGTCACTCAACAAACGGTTAGTCAATAACTGAAAGAACGACATCGTTTTGTAATGAAACAAGTGTAAGTATAAGTAAAACTGATGTTCGAAATGTAGGAAAACAAATGTTCAGTGTTTAATCAAAATTGGAATTCAAAAACTATAATAAAGAGATATTTAGATTCCGTTTTGTAGGAATTCAGAACCTGAATTCTGTAGAAATCCGGACTCTGAATTTCTAAGGAAATTCGGAGTCTGGTTTCACTAGAATTCAGAATCTGAACTTAGAGAGTTCGGAGTCGAGCTCATAAAAGTTCAGAGTTTATCTCATAGAAGTTCGGAGTCAAACTCATAGAAGTTCGGAGTCGAACTAGTATAATTTTGGTGTCGAACTCCTAGAAGATCAGAGTCGAACTCAGAGATGTTTGGAGTCGAACTCATAGATGTTTGGAGTCGAACACATACAAGTTCAGAGTCATACTCATATAAGTTCAGAGTCGAACTAGTTGGGTTTCAGAGTCTAGAATTCAGAGATAAACTTTGTGAGAGTTCGTATCCAGAATTCAGAGTGGAACATTATTTGAGTTCGTATCCAGATTTCGGATTAGAATTTTATTAGAGTTCGTATCCAGAATTCGAGTTGAACTTTATCAGAGTGTGTATCCAAAATTTGGAGTGAACTTTATGTGAGTCTGTATCCAGAATTCGGAGTGGAACATTATTAGAGTTCGTATCTAGAATTTGGATCCTAAAATAGAATAATTCATATCTAATAATTATATGATTCCGAGGTTTTAGGTATGAATCTAATTTTTAAACTTTTGAAAAATATTGATATGTATAATGAAATCTGGGTTAGGGTAAATTTATTTAAGGAAGGAAATTTTCCTTACAGAAGTAAAATATAGATTTTCTTAAGTATAATGTGTTTGTGATTTTAAAAACAAGAAGGAATGGAAAATTCATAAGGAAATATTTATTGACTCAACAATCTCCACCTTTTTGTAAATCATAAAAAACCTTGTGAAAAATAAATATAAAGACTTAGAAAAAAATAAGACTTTGAAATTAAAACTTATCTCCCTTTGGTTCATAGATAAAGGTGAATAGAACTAACTTCCCCTTAGGTTTAGGAACTCTAAGGATTGTATTGTGGATTTAGGAAATGGAGATTTCATTGTCATGAGAATGAAAAACTTCATAATGATAAACTCACCCTTAATTAAGGATAGTTATTAGCTTACAAATTTTTTATCTCTATTTAGAATTTTTCTTCTCCCCCTTTGAGTAGTTCTTTTTCCTTCCCCCCCCATTTTGAATTTCCAAAAGAATTGAGGGAATAGGAAAGAAAAAAAACCTGAAACATTAGTACATAACAACAAAAGATACAACCAACCAAAAATTTCGTTAGAGTTGAAATAATTTTTACAAGGAAATAAAAATGAAACAAAAGATTAAATTGAGTCTATTTTTCTTCATTTTCGTTCAGTATTATCATCTTCAATAAGGTTTTCAGCTTCTTCGAATCTTTTTTATCCTCCTCAGCTTTCTTCTCCAAATCTGTGATCCTTTCTTGTTGAGCTTTCAAGACTTCTGCTTGAGCATTCATGGCCTCTTCCTACATCTTCAACACCTCATATTGATTTTGTATCTTCTCTTGAAACTCAATACGGAAATCTCTTTCCCCTTTCCAGTTTTGAGAAATTGTGTTAAGCATCCCATTCAGATCGCTTACTTATTGATTCTGAGAATTTTTCTCAAGGGTCAGCTTATCATGAATATTCATTATCTTGGCATTCTCGGTGTCAAAATCATCTTTAACATCATTCTGAAAACGATCATACTCAGTGAAGTCATCATCAACATTCTTAGACCACAAATTAATATTGCTGCATGATTTTCTGTGAACATCATAATTGAGGAGGAAATTTCTATGATCTACTTCAATCTTCACAAACTTATCCATCACCATAGATAAGGATTATCACTTCTGATTTAGAATGAGATGCATCATATGGAATATGGAGTCTATGGTGGTAAAGTTCGAAATGGTTTCCACCAACTTCTTCAAAAACTCAACAATAAATTCATGACCCAGTGTTGATGACTCTGAATCTGATAACATGCTTGGGGAATGTTCTTATTCAATTTCTACCAGCTTTCTTTTAGAGGAACCAAAAACCTCTTTCTTTCTTATAAAATCCTTGGTTGGGTTGTCCATAAGCACTTGCTTCCCCTTATCAACATTAAGAACTGCCTCATCAGGAGATTCTTCCTCGGATTTAGATACTTGGACAATCTTATCTTCATCTGGTTTCTCATTCTCTGCTCCTTCTTCAAGTATGTGATTCTCATAGATTATTTCCTATTCAGATAATTCATTTTTATTCTCTTATTCATTGTCACAATATCCCTTACCATCTTTGTCATCTCCCTTTCCCGGAGTGACTAGCTTTGAGGTCTTGGCCTCAGAAGTTTGGAGTGGTCGTTTTTCTAATAGACTTTCCTTCTCTTGATAATCTTCCACTTGTTTAATCAAATCAAAAAAATCACTACTACCTTTTTCTACTTTTTTTCTTATTCTACTTCCTCTTATTTCTCTATTTTTTCAACAACTTCTTCCACTTTTTCTTCACCATCTTCTTTCTCTACTTCTTCTTCAACATCTTCTTTCCCTTAATACATTTCTGGAGTGAAGTACTTCTTCCCGGGGGTCTCTGGTAATGGTTGAACATCAAAAGTTTAATGAATGGGAAACTTCTTAGAGGCTACTTTTGTGGCATTCAAGAGATATTGAATAATCTATTCCTTTGACATATTCTTATTCATCTTTTTCTCTTTGTCCTGTTTTTCTAACTCATCCACGTCTTTTTCTCTTGAGGGCTTAGCCTCAGTAGGGTCCAAACCGAACTGTGGATCCCCTTCTTCCCTTTTCTCCTTATCTTATCTCTTTTTAGCAGCCACCTCATCTGGATATGCTTTCTATTTTTTCGGCATGACAGGTGAGTACTGGGTTTCCTTAGCATTGGGATTCTTATCTTTAGCATCCACTTTATTCAATTTTCTCTTCTTAGCAACCTTCTTCACTGGATCAACCTTTTCTACATTTTCCGGAGCGACATCTCCCTCCTCTTCTGGAAGATCGTAGAACTCACGTGATTCTTTTGAAAAACCATATTTCATTCTCTTTAACGTTTCATCACTTATCATCATCACCTTACAAATTCTCATCTTGGAGGTGAAAGCAACCTTGAATGAATCAAGACACCAAATAATCAACTTTGAATGCCAAGATGGATACACGATTATCTGGGCTCTAAGATTTCCATTCTTGATATTTTGAACTATAGTAAGAACGTGCCTCATAAAATTTTTCATTCTTATATTTACCAAGAAATCCATGATGTAGATATAACTCTTTTTTAAGATATCTTTATGTCCTCTTATCAGAACGAGAAACCCTTGATCCCACAATAGGTGAACCCGGTTGTTGGTATAGAGACGAGCAATCTTGGTTGTTTTATCATCTTTGAGCGCATGGAATTTAATTTCCTTCACCTTGTTGAAACATCCTTGTACATTCAGTAGCTTATGTGAACAAAATTCTACTTCACCATCATATGATAATCCTACCAAGTGTTTAGCCTTGGTATAAGAAAGCTTGTATGTGTTCCCATAATACTTGAAAGAAAACTTGTCTCTGCCATTTTCTTCATAGAAGGAAACATACTCATAAAATTCTACCAACAAATCCGTATAAACAACATCCTGACCCAGTGGTTTCGATACGCTGAAATCTTTCCAACCATTGAGTTTGATATTCTATAAAACTAGAGAATCATACTCAGTGATGAAATCCTGATGGACTAACCTCTCCCTATAGACTAACCATTTTGATATTGGCTTCATAGAATACATATCTTGGGAAGTTTCTTCTACAGACATTCAGAATGAAGGAGCATAGAAAGATTCAGAATGGGCTTTAAGAATAGAAGCAAGGCTTCGATACACGATAGCTTGAAATCGATGTGGGATACAAAATGGGTCTCCCTTTATATAAGAGATGGAGCTGAACATTGAACTGCCAAAACCAATATAACGGTTGAAAAAATTCTCTAATCTGATCTGGCGGTTGAAAACATACCTGCATGGAAATCTTGAATCTGATCATTTGAGGTTTTAAGAAAAACATTCGGATTTAAGAAGAAACGAATATGAAAAATTTGAAAACGAAATGAAAACTACATGCACCTAAAAAATCACTACGAAAACTTAAGTAAGGAAGTCATACCTTTTATATTGGATATGAAGTTTATTCATAATAGGAAATGTTCTTATGGAAGAAAATTCGAATATGAAAAACTCACTAAGAAAAACTCAGTATGAAAAATATGAGTACGAAAAAAATTCCCATTACGAAAATTCTCATTATGAATATTTTCATTAGGAAAATTCTCATTACAAAAATTTTCATTACAAAAATTTCCAGTACGAAAACTTCATTATGAAAATTCTCAGTACAAAAATTTCATTACGAAAATCTCAGTATGAAAATTTCATTACGAAAATTATCATTACTAAAATTTCATTATGAAAATTCTCAGTACGAATATTTCATTACGAGATTTTTTTTGAAGGAATCATTACAAATGTACTCCCCTTATGAAAAAGAGTTTATTTCTATAAGAAGGAAGGTTCAAAAATAAGTTAATAATGGTAGATTACCTTATGGTTATCATTCCTAACTTTATTTTTATATATTCAAATCTATTGGAAGGTAATGATTTTGTGAAAATGTCAGCAAGTTGATCCTACATTCCGATAAATTGAAAAATAAAATCTCATTTTAGTGTGTGATCCCTAAGAATGTGATGTCTAATATATATGTGTTTTGCAAGAGAGTGATGTGTAGGGTTTTTACTAAGGGCAATGGCACTTGAGTTATCAGAAAAAATTCGAGTTTTAGTAAAACTCAATCCATAATCTGTGAGTGTGTGTTGTATCCACAACACTTGACACAACAACTTCCAGCTTCTACATATTCAGCTTTAGTAGTGGTGAGTGCTACAGAATGTTTCTTCTTCCATGACCAAGAATCTAATTAATCTCCTAAGAAATGAAAAGTCCCAAATGTACCTTTTCTATCAATTCTACATGCAAAAAATTCAGCATCTGAAAATCTCTTTAAAAGAAAATCATTTCTTGAATTATATAATAGTGCTAATTCCATGGTTCCCTTTAAGTAGAAAAAAATTATTTTTCACTGCATTTAAATGTGTTTCCTTAGGATTGGATTGATATCGTTCACATAAGAATAATGAAAACATCAAGTCTGGTCGACTAGCTGTCAAGTAAAATAGGCTTCTTATCATACCTCTAAAAGATGTTTGATCTAATGGTTTCCCAGCTTCATCAAGATCAACTGTATTTGAGGTACTTATGGGAGTAATTATACTCTTATTGTTGTTATACCCATACTTTTTAAGAATATGTTTAATATACATATGTTGGGATATTTAGTTTCCTTCTAGTTTTTGAGAAATTTAAAAATTAAGGCAAAATGTTAACTCACCCATCATACTCATTTCAAACTCAGATTTTATTAGATCCGCAAAGGAATTAGTTTTTGGTTGGTGAGTTGAACCAAATATAATGTTATCAACATAAATTTTAACAATCAATTTTTTTTATTATCGTTCTTTATAAAAAGGTTTGGATCTTCATTTCCCTTAATATAGTTATTTTGAATAAAAAATCATATAAGTCTATCAAACCATACTTGTGTGGATTGTTTAAGGCCATATAATGCTTTGGAATGTCTAAAAACATGAGTAGGATGTTTTGTGTCTTCAAATCCAAAAGGTTGTTAAAAAAACTTCCCATTGAACATAACCATTAAGGAAAGCACATTCCACATCCATTTGAAAAATATTAAAAATGAAGAATGCTGCAAATTCATTTAAAATACGAATATATTCATGTCTAGCTACTAGATCATAGTTTTCTTCATAGTCTATTTCTTCTTTTAGATTATATACTTTAGCAACTAATCAAGATTTATTTCATAGGATGATTCCATTTTCATCACACTTATTTTTGAAGACCCATTTTACTCCAATTACAGAAGTTTTCTTAGGTATTTAAACCAAGGTCCAAACATTACTTCGTTCGAATTCATTTAGTTCATCTTGCATGGATTTTTTCCAATCATCATCACCCAGAGCTTCTTCAGTGCTTTTTGGTACTAATTGGGAAAAGAATTCAAGATGCTCTACTTCATTTATAAAGAAACATATAGTCCTTACAGGTTGATTCACATCACCAATGATACTATCACTGGGATGATTCTTTAGAAACGACTGGTTTGGGTTTTGTAAAACTTGTTCATCAATATAGGGTTGGATGTCGTCTAGGGTAAATGTTTCAGGATTATCTTCTTGAACATTTTCCTTATCAAAAGGATTTTCTTTCAAAGGTTGATAATCAGTTTTTTAAAACACATCTAAGGATATAAGTTGGGGATGTTTGAAAACAAAAGGATCATTTTCTTTAAATTTGACATGTATTATCTATTCAATAGTGCAACTATTTTTGTTAAAAACTATATAAGCCTTGGAAGTTGTGGATTACCCTTAGAAAATTCCTTCATAAAATTTTGGTGCAAAATTATGTAAGTTATTTTTAATATTCAGAATGAATACATTGCATCCAAAAACCATAAAGTATGAAAGTCTTGGTTTTCTACCATTCCATAACTATAATGAGTTTTATTAAGAAAATGTCTGATCAAAACTCGATTTATAGTATAACAAGGAGTACATATAGCTTTAGCCCAAAAATGTTTGGCTACAGAATACTCACTCAACATGGTTCTTGTTACCTCTTGAAGAATTCTACTTCTTCTTTCAACAACACGATTTTGATGAGGCGTTATGGGTGATGAGAAGTTGTGAGTAATACCTTTGTTACTATAAAAAGTTTCAAAATCATTATTTTAAAATTCTCCCCCATGATCACTATAAATAGTTTTAATGGAATGTTTTTCTCATTTTTAACATGGGAAATAAAAATTTTGAAATAAGAAAAAGCTTCAGACTTCTTTGCTAGAAAATAGACCCATGTAAATCTAGTGTAATCATCAACTAAAACAAATACATATAACTTTCCTCCAATGCTTCAAGTTTGTGTTGGAACGAAAATATCCATATTCACTAGCTGTAATGCATCAGTAGTTGAAACTTCAATGATTTATTTAAAACATGATTTATGTTGCTTTCCATATTGACAAGGGTCACCAACTTTTGAAGAATCAAATCAATGCTCTAGTAGATCCTTAAATAATCCTTTCTTAGAAAGTTTACATAAGTTCTTAAGGATACAGTGTCCTAATATTCTATGCCATAAACAAGAATAATCTTCCATTGCACTAAGGCAAGGCAAGTTTTGTCTCCTATGGTCTTCTAAGATTAATGTGTAAAAATGCTTTTGCATATGGTCAGATAGAATAAACAATTCCTTGGAATTTTGTAATAAGAAGTTATCAATCCTAAAATTAACAAGGAAACCTTCATCACATAATTAAATTATGCAGATGAGGTTGTTCTTAAGACCATTAACTAGTAAAACATTTGAAATCAATGATTTTCGAAGAAGAATGATATTAACTATACCAATAATTTCTCACTGAGCATTATCTTTGAAAGTTACTTTTCTTCCTTTCATTTTGATAATATTTTTGAAATAGATTATGTTACCAGTCATATGTTAGGAACATCCACTATCCATATACCATGTATTGTTGTTGGGACTTTCCCTATTTTCCAGAAAATAAGAATAAGATAGGTTTTCGGAATCTAGACTTTCTTGGATCCGGAATTGTTAGATTACAAAATTTTTGGTCTCTACATCTATTTAGACAAATAAGATTTATGAAACACTAGAGATTGGGTTTTGTTTAAAGAAAAATTCTTTTCCCAGTGACCACCGCATTGGTACTTTGTGAAAAATGGGTCACTTTGTGAAACAAAATCATTGTTACTAGAAATCATTTTAGAACTTGTGTAACCAATACCAGAATTATTCCATCGAGGTCGAATTTGTGAATACATTTTATCAAAATTTTCTCTACCTAGGGTAATGTTCGACAAACACTTTCTCAAAGAAAATATTTTGGATTTGAGTTTTATAAATATGTTCTTGTCTTCAAAAACATTTGAAATAGAGCAAGACTCAAAAACATCTTTCATAGAAAATACGTTTTTTAAATATTGTGAAATTTTATTCTTCTCAGAACTTACTTCCTTGTGATTTTTGGAAATTCTTTCAAAATCTTCATCTTAATATCAAGATCTTTAAAAAGATATGATATTTCTTTAGTAAGAATAATATTCCTAGAGTTTTATTTATCATTCATTTTCATTAGTTTTGAGTTCTCAATCTCAAGATGTTCATAAATCCTAGAAACTTCTTCATAGGTAGGTAAAGTATTTTATTCATCAGAAGAAGATTCTCCATCAGTAGAGTTATAATATTTACTATCATTAGCATTTAAAGAAACATTGGTCAAAGATTCCGTATTGTGTACCTTAGCCATAAAGAAATGATTATCAATAGGTATCTTGGCTTTACGACCAATATTCTTATGTCTAGAAGATTCATAATCAGAATATTCATCTGAAGAGTCACCACCACAAGAACTCCAGATGTCATTGTCTTTCATAACATTATTAGCATTGGAATAGTAATACATCTTTCTGTTCCTTTCATAATTACTTTCATTTATTTATTTTCTTTTGAGCATAGGGAAATTTGGTCTTATGTGTCCACTTATCATGCAATCATAGCATGTGACCTCTGAATCTGACTTATATTTACTTTCCTTCTTCTTGTATTTGGATTGGAAATTTCTATGTCAATCTATCTTTTTCATCCTTCAAGAAAGACTAGATAACTCATTTTCTGATACTACACTTTCACTAGATTCAGATTGGATAATAGCTTTCTTAGACTTGGATCTAGTAACTCTCTCAAAAGTCTTAGATTTCATGTGATTTGAATTTGTAGTAAAATCAAAACTACCATTCCCATTCTTCTTCTTTATGTTTTCAGTGTCTCTCTTCACTCTAGTATCATATTGAAGAAGAGTTCCAAACAATTCATCAAGAGAAATTTGATTAACCTTTCTATTTTCATCAATAAGAGTTATATTTGATTACCACTCATTGGGAATAATATCAATGATCTTGTCAACAATGGATTCATCATCTAGTCCTTTTTCTCCCTTTTATTGTAAGATATTTACAATATTCATGAATATCTATTACACCTCACAAATTGGATCTCCGTAAGGAAAATTGAAAACATGATACTCAGGTCTATGCATGGATCTTTTAGTCTCAATCCCTTTAGATTTACCAAAATGTGTAACTTCAAGTTTCATCCATATATAGCTAGCTGTTTCACAAGAAGAAATTTTACTATATATGTTCCCAGTCATTTTACAAGGTAATGTATTGTGCACCTTATAATTGGGTTGGTATTCATGCTTTTCTTGATTAGTAAAAGCACATACTTACAAATCAGGGATCTTGTATCCACCAATCAGCATGAAAAAGTTATATACACTAGTTTTGATAATGAATGTATTCGTATGATCTCTATAATATTCGTAATCATTACCATCACAGATTGGTGGTCTGATAGGATTTAGGTTGTCGATAAAACCAACATTTAAACCTACCATCCTTAATAAAATCTTTTACACACAAACATGTTATAAGTATAAGTCTGTAAAAAAGAGAAAATATTTTAAGAAAGAAAATATATCACTACAAAAAACTGAATCCGAACTATGAGCCTGAAAATATAGATTCCGAGAAAAAAAATGAATCCATAAAGTTATAATAGAAAGAAAGTCATCTGAATCTAATCGTGAGATTAATTCAGATTGTAACCTCCCCTGATACCAATTGTTATGATGGTATGAATTTGAGTATTATATACTCTAATATACCAAATGTAGGGTCGAATAAGTTCAATGAGATACAACGATACACGAGGGGGGATGAATTGTACCTTTTCAAAATTTCTATGGAAACTTTGAGTTACCAAAATTCACACAACCTCTCAGATTCTACCATAATGCATATAGAATCCTATATAATAAAATTATATGTAATGAAGTATAAAAAAGTTATACATTCCGTAACAAAACAAAGTGCAGTGGAAAAACAAGTAGTAAAACTACAAGTAACAAACAATAACTCTTTTAACTCAAAGAGAAGGGTATCCAACAACCTTGGATAAAGGTCCCTTGATTTATAATTTCAAGAATGTTTGTCTTACCCACACCAGGATAAGCCCTAAACATGATAATTGGATTATTTCTTGCTATCCCCAAAATCCCTCAACTATCATGTAGTTGGAACCTTCGTCTTCCTTAGTAAAGAAGCCCTCATCTTCAAGTTGTTGTAACCTCTGTCATCTTATCCCCGAAAGCCCTCGTTTGTAATCAGAAAAAATCGGAGTCGCACAAAGCAAGTCTGCACAAGACAATGTTTGAACAAGCTATTCAATATTTCTGCATGAATCTTTGAGAGTTGATAAGTGCATATCTGTATATAAATCACTTCAACAGCATGTAAGAACAGATCTCAAAGATGTGTCAATGTTATTGTAGACTTTTCAAATGAGATCTTATTTATAGGCGAAGCTCTAATGGTTGGCTCCCTCTTCCAACAGTGATATTTTTCCACAAATTTCAGAGGGACCTGTACACGTGTCACTCAACCAAAGGTTAGTCTATAACTAAAAGAAAATCATCGTTTTGTAATGAAACAAGTGTAATTATAAGTAAAACTGAATTTTGGAATGTAAACAAACCAAAGTTCAGAGTATAATCAAAATTGGAATTCTGAGTCTATAATAAAGAGATATTTGGATTCTGTTTGTAGAATTTTGAACCTATATACTGTAGAAATCTGGATTCTGAATTTCTAAGGAAATTTGGTGTCTGGTTTCACTAGAATTTAGAATCTGAACTTATAGAGTTCAGAGTCGAGCACATAGAAGTTCGAGGTCGACCTCATAGAAGTTTGTATTCTAACTCATAGAAGATCAGAGTTGTACTCATAGAAGTTGGGAGTCGAACTAGTTTATGTTCATAATCGAACTCATAGAAGTTTGGAGTAGAACTCATAGAAGTTCGAAGTCGAACTCATAGATGTTTGGATTTGAACTCATAGATGTTCGGAGTCGAACTCATAGATGTTCGGAGTCGAACTAGTAGAAGTTAGGAGTCCAGAATTCAGAGTTTAACTTTGTGAGAGTTCGTCTCCAGAATTCAGAGAGGAACTTTTTTAGAGTTCATATCTAGAATTCAGAGTGGAACATTATTATATTTCATATCCGGAATTCATGTGGAACTTTATCGGAGTTTGTATCTAGAATTCTGATTGTAACTTTATTAGAGTCTGTATCCAGAATTCAGAGTGGAACTTTATTAGAGTTCTTATCCATAATTCAGATTCTAAAACAGAATGCTTCATATCTAGGTATTATATGATTCCGAGGTTTTAGGTATGAATCCGATTTTTGTACATAAGAAAAATATTGATATGTATAAGGAAATATAGGTTAGGGTAAATTTCCTTAATAAAGGAAATCTTCCTAAGAGAAGTAAAATATAAATTTTCTTATGTATAAGGTGTTTGTGATTTTCAAAACAAGAAAGAATGGAAAATTCATAAGGAAAACCAATTTTAATCAACAATGGTTCAATCACATTGATATTTTAGTATCTTGAGTTCACTCCCCATACCATCCTGGTAAGAATTCTTCACTCCTATATCCATCACTGCATCCAAGGTTCATTCCCAAGAACATCACAGTTATCCCATAAGATAATAATATTTACCCAATGCATTAGAGATAGATATAGGTCGCACATATCTCATAGTGAAATCATACATACAAGTTCCAAAACATCATAAAAAGCCATATCATAACCCATAAAATGAAATGCGTTTCATAAATATGCAAAAATATCATTACTTGTAGAAAAAGATACCACTTCCATAACCATTTAATCAATGGCATAACCTGTGAAAGGGAAATAAATTTCATAAACATATAACCCTCAAAAGAGAAATAGATTTCAAAAATATCATTATATTAAGCCTAACCCATTCATATAATGAATATGAATGGAACATTCACATCATTACATATAATGGAATGATTAACATCAACATATGCCCTCATATATTGATGTTAATTTTCAAATACCTTTCAAAAATGTTTTTGACGAAAATATACATTATTCTATGAAAATTGATTTTTGATATATAAAACCATTTGGAAATAAATTTCATAGGAAATACATTGAAAAAATATAAATAATACTGAAAATAATTTTGAAAACATCTTCCATTGAAAATGTATAAAAGATGAATAAAAAAATTGTAAAAAAAAATTCCCTTCAAAATTTATGAAATAATATTGAAATCATTTAGAAAATTATTTTGCTTGAAATCTTAAAAAATATGAGGAACAAATTTCGAAATCCATTTTCTTTAAAAACATGGTGAAAACATATAATGAAATCATTAAAATTTTTTGAATTTTGTTTTCTAGAAAAAATAATATAGAATTAAGAAAAGGTTTTGAAAAAAATTTAATTGAAAATACATTAAAAACTAATATAAAAAGCGTGAAATTATTTTGAAAAATATTAATTTCATTATTTAATCAAAACTTATAAAGAATTAATTTTAATTTTTTAAAATTATATATAATAAAAATGTATAAACGAATATTGAAAATATTTTGGAAACAATTTCATTAAAAATAATTTGAAAACACATATATAAGTCTTGAAATGCATTTGAAAACTATTTTACGTGAAAAAATACAAATGAAGGTTGAAAATAATTTTGGAAAAATTTTCAATAAAATTATCCTTTTAAAAATTTAAGGTTAGATTCAATAAAATTTCATAGGGTACATTCATACATGCAATACGATGTAAAAAGCACATTCCTTTTTCACAGTACAGTTTTAAAAAATTCATTTTTCAAAAAGATACAATAAGATTACATTGAAGTGATTTATAGAATAAAAAAAATGTAAACATTCCTTTTAAATATTGATGGATAATTTTACATTGTTATTGAAAATAAAATTTAGGAAACACGGTTTTTAATGAACATAGATTTCCAATTACAGAGAGGTTAAAGTATACATTTATTAAGAAACATTTTATTAAATATATTACGTACCAAAGATTGGTAAAAGTTGTACTAATATATTAATAAATCATTATTAACCCTTAGAGTATAAATCAAATGAATTTGAGTTATATATGGATCATAATATTTCATCAATGGAATCATAAAACTAAATATCCTTTAAAAGAAATAAGATTATCTCAATTAACTCTTTTATTATGGTTACTTGAGATCATACTCATCATGTAAAAAAAATAAATTTTATGAAACCTAAAATTTCATGAAAATAATTAAATTCATTATATAACATGTAAAATGGATATATATACAACTTGAAATTTAATTCATATGCATAACATAATATGAGTGTCGATGAAAGAAAAATTGACAAAAAAATGATGATTTTTTAACATTTCAAACATAAATCCAATGAAATAAATATTACAGAATTTATAAGTCAATACCCAAATATATATGTATATGAATCATAGAATAAAATCATCGGCAGAACATACACCACACTAAATGAAAGAGTTGTAAACATTTCATATATCTCACTAAAATAAAAAGTGAGATGAAACCCTCATACCATGTGTCTAGACTCTCATCGTACTCATTCAATGAAAATGTATAATAAATATAAAAATATTTGAACTATTTTATATAATAATATCATTATATATATATATATAGTTTTATTACAATCTTATATTACCCGATCATTAACAATATTATGTTATGGTTTCACTTTGGGTAATATTCGCATTATTATTTACATGTGTCATGATTTGTTATATCTTTGGTATTTATACTTTATATAATGATTTCCATATGGTAAACCATTATTTAAATATCATTTATATAAATAATGTAATTATAAAAATATATAGAATATATATGTATGAAATGGAATACACCATTCATGGAGATGGTAGGTTGTACACAACAATTAACGTTATCCCTCTTTAATTGGCATGATGATAGAAAAAAAATAAAAGTCAGATACAAATATATATTAAAATTAAAGTATATTTTTGATATCATATATATTATATATATTCACTAAAACAATCTTTTATACAATTAATATAGTGGATTAATGAATCATATCTCTCTGATGAGGATGCAGTTAATACTTCCTCAGATGAAAGTATAGTATTTACAATAAAAATAGAATGTAAAAAAGATATGTGTTGTAAAAGAGAATAAAAAAGTTTAAATAAATAATAAATATAATATATTAAATATATAAACAGAGCTTCCAAAATAATTTCCACCATGAGAGGTGTCAATGAAAAATCAGGAAATCCACATTTTGTGAGGTGATAATTCACCATACACATAAACAATATGATCTTTATCCATTAGATGGTGATGTGTGTAAGTCTGGTTTGAGACCATCGAATCAAATATTATAGTATATTGAGGATAGTAGTTATTTTATATAGTAATATAAAATATAAAGTTGTGGGTGGTGAAAGATAATAGAAGAAAGGACATGAGAGAAAATGTTACTTCTTAACCATGTAACTCTTATAGGTTTATGATAAATGGATTCCTTCGATTTACTTTTTCCAATTTGAATTAATCTAGGGGGAATGAAGGATTACATGAAGTAAATTAGATATATACTAGACTAACATAAGTGGTTTGATATTTGTGAGGAATGTGAAGAGCTTAAGGGTTTTTATAGGGAAGGAAAACGACTTAGAATGATTTTTTAAACAAGTTAGGTGTACAAATGTTCCTTCCTAAAAAAAGTCATAAAAAAAATGTAAATAAATATTTAATGTTTTATATAAGAAATATTTCAATATAATAGGATTTGGACAAGTTTCAAGTTCATTTGGGCCACTATGATTGTGGTTTAGTCTCTAATAAATCTTAATTTGACCTTAGTTGTTGTGAACAATTTTAATCAATTTTACTAAAATTTTTGATAAAAAATTAAGTTGAACTTATCAGAACATAAATATTATAATGATTTTAATGTTTTATATTGGTTTTTATAAATTTAGATCCTAGAATAGAATAAATTAAGAACAAATCTATTCCCATATATAGGATGAAATTTCTGGTATTCAAAGTAGAAATGAGTTCACCAGTTTATTATGTTTTTATATTCAATTTCAAAGTGAAAATGATTATAAAGACCAAAAATGTATTAATAGATGTATAATTAATCTAATGATTCCTCAAAAAACACCAAAATATAATTTTAGATTAATATATATTTAAATTAAAAGTTGATTTATACGTTGAAGTTGTATTCCTCTCTATTCATCAAAAAATGTTGTTTCTCAGAAAAATAAAAAATACCCAAATAAAATTTCTAAATGCTGAATTGTAAATGGGGTATATTTTATCAAAATAAATTTATAAATTATTCTAAAATTAATATTATTATTAAAAGTGGTTCATTCAAGAAAACAATAGTTTAAAACATGGAAGGACATTACCAAAAAGAATATATTTTATTATTAGTATGTTTTATTTATATATAAAAAGTATTAAATATTTGAAAAGTATTTATTACTATTCACATTACTATGTTTAGTGGATAGTCTATAATTATTTCATTTCAAAAAATTATAATAAAATTATTCTTCATAGAGACTCGATGTTGCGTGTAATGTATACTTAGCCGGTGTTACAGGTAGTGCAAGTTATGTCAGTAGTACATGTAGAATAAGAAAAGTTAGTATCTCGTGTAGTGAAAGAAAATTCGGTTTCACAATAAAGGAATGTATGAATTATTGTTTTAATATATATATATATAACTATTTCTATATTCATGTGAATCGAAAAATATCAAAAAGTTGAATTAATTAAAAAAATCACAATGTCTCAAAGTGTTACATTCTACCACATTAAAAATGAATTTAAACTTTGTAATTCATCTAGTTTATCAATGGTTTAATACACTACTATTTCATTGATTAAAATTCACATAGTAAAAGTTAATACTATAAATTCCTTTATTAAGGGAATGATGGAATCGTAATAGGTACCCAAAGTAACATAAATTTAGAATTCCACATATAAGAACATAGGTTGGGAGTCAGGATTGTACATGGAGAAAAGGAATAAATTTTTATAGCGAGTTATTGGTGTCATCAGTCATAGAAAATTGAATGATAAAATAAATATTGAGGGCCACAAAGTCATAAATATGTGATGATTTATAAGGTCATCCGATAAAAAAAATTATGGTATTAAGGAAAAAAAATTGGATCATTATCCTAACGTTGATTAATTAATTTATTGGCCATGAATATAAAAAAGTATACATGATATATTTCTCCAAATATAAATTCATTCTTTATTTGTTCTTTATCAAAATAAATTCATTCATTACATAACGTAATGGATGTCCATAAATTTTAAATGATTCATGATGTGATAAAATAAAGTTTTTTATATAATAAGGCCAATAAAATAATAAAATGATTAACCATTTATATATAACTATTCAGAAAAATCAATATGGTTAATAGATTAATCTATAAAAATAAAAAGAAACACTATTTTTTTATAATAAATAATCTTAATTAAAAATAATTATACATTACCCATGACGCCACATAGGCCAGTGGTTAGTGTGAAACCCTTATCCAACTTTGATCATATGTTTATGTCTCGCGTCCTTACCTTAATTGAAGAGTTGTCACCCGATATACATGATATCCTTTTTGAAATCAACAAGAAAATAATTTCTAAAATATGATGGGAATCCTTGAAATATGGTTAATCACAACATTTCCTTTTAACCATTATTTTAATATACAATCAATACATAAATAACTTCTCCAAATATTAACATAAACCTTGCATGAATGGATGACCTTATAACCCTTCTCAAAGATGAAAATGCAATTTTTTAGAAAAAAAACTCAGGAAATTAGATTAACAATGATCCAGCATATATCACAAATTATCTCTTAGTTTTCACATTAAAATAATGTGTATATCATTGTGGTGAATTTTTTTTGAACATGGTAACAACCAGAATTATCATAGATCCTTTTGGAAAACATGTTTCCTTTCTTATTCTATAGATTACTGGTTATATTCCATAAATACAGGAAGTTGAAAACTACACCCATGATAGCATGAACTACTTGAAAACATGTCCTTAATTTGTAAAAATGTAATCATTACAATATAATTTACTTTTTTATAACATCATTATCTTAACATAATTAACATATTAAGGGTTGTCTTCCCATAGACAAAATATCTCCTAATCATTAAATCAAATCACTAGTTCATCTGGAACACTCAACATACACTTGTTTATACTGAGAAAAAACCTATGTAGAATAATTATACTGTATTTCATCATTGATATAAAAAAATTAGACTAAAACGCATACTAAATTTAATTCCTCCACATCATACCTATTCCATTTACAAGGATACCTCATCCTATTACAAAAACATCTTTCATTTCACATTTCACTTGTAGTCTCTTCATCATCATTAATCTAACCATTACAAAAACCACCTTGCTAGTTCCCTTTAGGATCTTTCATTATGAGACATTCAGTTGTATAATGACCATTTTCACCACACTTAAAACACTTTTCCTTTGATGAAGTCTTAGGGAGGCCAACATTTTCATGTATTTCGTTAAATAAACTTTTCATTTTCCTCTTTCCCATCACATTCATTTTTTCCCTATTTTCCACTGTCAAAATACCTTCTTGTTCAACTAAGACATTTAGTTAGGTGATTATTTCCTCATTCTCAACAGAATGGAAATCAAATATTTTTCCACTATGGTGTCCACTACCATAATTCTCAGTGAACACCTTCTTTCTCTTCCATGGTGAGTCTGAGAGTTGGAAAAGGTAATCATTTTTAATCATGTTATATAAATACATAACAGGAATGATCATAGCATCTTTTACTCTAGTGATTATTCCACTTCAATTCTGATTAGAAAATATTCTCTCACATTCAACCAAAAGATAATTCTTTTGGGTTCCCTCCATTGACTAAAACCATATGCATTGTGTGAGCATTACAAACTAATTAATAAAACCACATAGACAAGAAAATATTTACTTCTAGGAGGTCTAAATCAGGACACCTTCTTAAGTATACAAAACAATAGGTTTATCCTAGTTTATTTTGAGAATACATATATTTAAATCCTTCATGATAGTTCTTTAAGTCTTTGTGAATTCAAAAAGAATATCCATTGTGTGTGTCAAACTAGGTGTGAAGCAAGTCCTATTTTCATCTACTATATTACCCCATGTCTGGTCCAGAACATGTTGTTGGATATGTTATCCCAAGTTATATATATGCTAGATCCACGTCCACTTTTAGTTTCCAGACATCGATATATTTATAGGAAGCCAGTCACTATATCCTTCACCAAAATTCCAGGACATTATCATAATTGATAACTCATCCTTATATATATCCATAGAGACATCCTAAGAATTATACATAGAAATATTCACTAAGATATAATTAATGTTTTGTCATCAATGATTTTAGTGTTTGAAAAAAATATTCCCTTGATACCAACTATAGTCACCCATTATTGGAATACATGGACACTACATAGTATTAGATGAATATTCAGAAAATTATAAAAATACATTCTTGAGGACCATAATAGTTTAATGTATCTGGAAACATGGGAAAAATATTCTATCCTAGCGAAATATCATTAAAATATCCTTTAAATATCTTCACCTTTACAACTTCTACCTAAAATCATTATTCATAAACAATATAAACATGAGAATGGGGTGAGCTAAAATGGTCACTGACGATATACAAGGAAGATAAGTATGAAAAATTACTAAATAAGTGTTTGAGAACACGATCCGGAAAATATAACATCAGAACCTATATATCAATGATCATATACATGAATCATGGCATAAATATTTGTGGTTCTAATTCATGCATCTTATGTAAATAGATAATGTGTCTAATAAAACATTATATATGAATAAAACATGTAATTTTGGCAGACCCATAAGAATATAATTTGATTTCTATAGCAGCCAAGTCATTGAAGTGAATACCATCATAGTAGTATGGGTTCACTCCATATACCATCTTGGTAGTCCTCGTTCACTCCCATAGCCATCTTAGAAGCATGAATTAACTCCTCATACCATATTAGTAGTCACAGATCACTCCCATTTCTTTCATAGTAGTCAATATTAATTCCATAGACTATCTTAGTCTGTCTCATTTATTATATATCTTTACTCAATGCATTGTAGGGAGATATAGGTCCTGCTTATCTCATACTGAAATCATATATACATTTTCCACAACATCATAAAAATCATTTAATAACCCATGAAATGAAATGGGTATCATTAAAATTTATACATATCATAACCTATGTAAAAAGATACAGGTTTCCTAACCATTTCATCTCATAAATAAACCATGATAGTGAAATGTATTCCATAAACATATAGCCCATGAATGAGAAGTAGATTTCAAATATACCAGGACATTAATCATAAACCATTAATTTAATGAATATTAATGTTCCTTTTAGATCATATCTTATAAAGTCATGAATCAATTAATGTCATCTTAGATGGTAAATAATTTTAAAATATCTTTCAAAAACCTTTTATTTGAAAAATTTCCTTTCCTATTTGAAAAAGTATTTTAAAACATAAAACCATTTGAAAATAGTTTTAATATAAAATAACTTGTAAACTTGTAAATAATACATGAAATCAATTTGGAAACATTTCTCATTGAAAAAATATACAGTATATATCAAAACATTTTATAAACTATTTTTCTTTAAATATTACAAAATAAGCATGAAAAAATTTTGAAATCTATTTTCCATGAAAATTTTTAAAAAATGTATTTAAAGTAATATTAAAACACATTTTTTTAAAACACAATAATAAATTATAACGAACAATTGAATTTTTTGAATACCTTTTTAATTGAACATGTATGGAAGATGATGTAAATATTTCGAAAACACGTTCTTTGTAAATACTTCTATTACATATAAATAAATCCTGAAAATGTTTTGAATAATTTTTCCTTGAAAATACGTTGAAAAATAATAAATAAATCTTAAAAATGTTTTTAAAAAATTTTTACTTGAAAATATATGAAAAGAGTCATAAATATTTTGAAACCCATTTCATTGAATATACTTTGAAATCATTTAAATAAGGCTTAAAAAATATTGAAAATATATTTCCTTGAAATCATATAAAAGAAGGTCGAAAAAAATTGTGAAAAGTTTTCCTTGAAATCACTATTAAAAATCATTATCATAAAAACTCATTTAAAATGGAATGTAATTGACAAAAAATTATGACGAGTCAATCCGTACATGTCGTACGAGGTAAAAACACATTTGTTTGGCATGGTAAAATGTTTAGGAAAATGGTTTGTTTTAAAAGTTACAATAATACAACATTGAGGTTATTTAAAAATAAAGAAGGTTAAATAAAATTTTAAATATTATAGGATAATGGTACATAATTTGTGGAAACCCTTTTAAGAAAACATGTTTTTTAAATAACATAAATTTATGACTGAAGAGAGGGTAATGTCAGGATTCATTAAAAATTTATTAACAGTATCTTGTACCAAAGCATGTTGAAAATGAAACCAATATATAGATAAATAATTAAAATCTCTATAATAAGAAACTTCATGATTGTTTTTTAGATTTGGATTAGATGATTTCATTAAAGGAAGCGTAAACATAAACTATCATGAAATGAAATAGCATAATCTACATAATCACTTGTAACATCGTAACATGGAATCATACTCTCCATGTTAGAAGTGGAAATATAATGAAGCATAAAATATAATTAAATGAATTAAATTAATGATATAACATGTAAAATGGAAGTATACACCCCTCCAAATAGAATTTAGTTTAATAATAGAACATTACTGTCAATGAAAGAAAATTGAGACAAAAATATTCTACGGATTTGGTATATTTTGAAACATAAAACACATGAAAAAAAATCATTAAATGGATATGAGAATACCCCCAAAATTTATTTATAAAATACCAATTGTACAAT
Organism: Viscum album; assembly: GCA_963277665.1. NCBI lineage: Eukaryota > Viridiplantae > Streptophyta > Magnoliopsida > Santalales > Viscaceae > Viscum > Viscum album. Next base: position 154,310,450 of record OY728157.1, read on the forward strand.
CATGGGAAATATATACACTACACCAATGGAAATGGTGATGAACAAAGCATGTATCTAAGTGAAATAAAAAGTGATACTAATTTCCCTTTCCATGTGACTTGACTATCATATTACTCATTAAAACCTACATTATAATAAATATAAATTTATTAGACATATCTTATATAAACATATTCTTATATATGTAGTTTTATTATGAACTTATTTTACCCAGTTCTTGAAAATCATATGGTAAGGTTTCAATTAGGATAATATTCACATTATTCATCTCTTGCATCTTAAATTGTTACATCATTGGTATAAATGATTTACAGAATGATTTAAAGAAGTTGAAACATGAAATAAATTTCCCTCATATGTGTATATATTTATTATAATAATCTATATAATATATAAGTATGAAACAGAATACAATATTCATTGAAATGGTAGGTCATACGTATTCATGAACGCTATGTCCCATCAATTATCGTTTTGAAAAAAAATATAATATATAAATAGATATATATATTACTGTGTATTTATAATACCTTATATATCATATATATTCACTAAAACCATCCTTAATACAATCCATTTTGTGTATAAATGATCATACCATTTTTAGGGGGCATTAGTCCACACTTCCTCAAACAAAATTACCCTATTAACAAAAAATGAAATTAAAAAAAGTTTTTTTTGTAAAAGTATATAAATAATATTTCAGACATAATTAATATAATATATTAAATATATAAATATGTTTTTCATCATAATGTCTACAATGAGAGGCGGTAAATAAAAAACATAAAATTCTTCATTTTGTGAGCCGGTAATGTCATGAACCATCCACATGGGCTCGTACTGTGACTACCCCAGGCCCCCTTCCATAGGCTAGGGGCTGGTGACAAGCACCAAAGGAGTAATTCCCTACAACTGGGAAGGAATTGCCTTTATTACCTGTAAACACACAAAAAAGTGTACAAGTTGGAAATAAAACACAATTTAAAACACTATAACAATTGTGTGCTGAAAGTAAAAGGGGTTGAAATACAAGCCCAACTATAAAGTATAAGAAACTGAAAGTACAAATGATGATAGGAAAAACTACTGATGGTCCATCGTCTAAGGATCCTACCAGATGGGTTGGTACAGATCACCTCCTCTGCAATCCAGGCCAGTCCATCTTCTCCATGTACTGTCACGCCATATGGTCCACCTCTGGTTACCAACCATTCCAGGTACTCTCTGCCTCAGTATGTGCTGCCCATTGTCTGCATCCACCACAATGAGGTGCAGGCATATCCCGTGCAACGGTGAGTATAACAATACATAGTAGTGACCTTGAGACCCTCAAGGTCACACAAAATACATCAATGATAAACCACAAATTATGAAATCAACAGATAACCCCGCTAAGGTATATGCCCATACATATACCTATGTTATCAAGTAATCCATCTCAATCATGAGGAAAACAATAAAGTTACTAACTTAGATCAAACATGATTTTTATTAATATTATTGAAACCACGGCTGCGGGATAACACCTCCTCTGTCGAGTACAGTGGGCCTGTCATGACACCAAGGCACTTCCCACTAACGTTAGACTATTGAGGTACTCCTTCTATCGAGTACCGTGGGTCTGCTGCATCCCCAAGGCGCTCCCCACTATGGGTCTTTCGCCACAACACGGTGCTCCCCCTAATAGCCTGCAGAGGTACTCCTCCTGTCGAGTACCATGGGTCTGCCACCACAACCAGGCACTCCTACGCCGTGGGTCTGTAGCCAGAAATAGGTGCTCCCCACTAGGCTAGTCGAGTCACTCCGAATCAATCGGTCAGTAGTCGTCAAGTCTCTGGCAGATACTAGGTCTCTGTACTCTATTCGGTTGTATCTGGAAGGATCCTCTCCACAAGCTACTGGTCGCTACTCCAAATATAATGAGGTGCTATGAAGAAGTTTTCCGAAGGTCCGCCACGTCAAAGGGGTCTCAACGCAACTGACGGAGCATCAATCGGGTGCCCTGTCTGTGAGTTATTAGCCTTTTAGTCCCTGGGGCATGGTTGGTGTCATTCATGATCTAACCTGGCTGCATCTCAACTATACCCAAAACTCAAGTGGAATATACTCAAAGGGGCTTCCACGCTCTAAGATTACCAGTGTCGCTGATGGTTTGTAAAATAGACGTTTGTTCCAAATATATGTCCAAAAGAAATTAAAGGCTCGTAGTGGGCCCAAGTCTGGTCCGACCCAGCCAGTCTACCCCGGCTCGACCCAGTTTGGGCCGGCCTCGTCTGGGTTGACCAGGCCAGACCGTTAGGTTCGGCCCGGCGTGCTAGGAACCGCCCTGCAGGCCACGAGGGGTCACAGAGGTCTGTGAGAGCACATAACGGTTGTGAGGGTGCGGACCGGCCGAGAGTCAGCGTGAGGGTGGTTCAGCTTGGAGGGCATTGTGTGGGCGTCTCGGTCCGAATCATTCCCCAAGGTGCATGAATGATGGATCTGCGGGGCGCGTGGAGGCCGAAATTCTGTTCGACCAATGGCAATGCGAGGCTCGCGTAGCGTGCGGAAATCGGCAGCCAGTTCGACCAGTGGTGATGCGGGGTGCATGGGGCACATGGGGTTCGCGGACGGCGGAACTGCGGGGCGTGCATGGAGGTCAACTCTTCTAGGGAGAGAGGGGGTGCCACGAGGCGTTTGAGAGGAGCGGCGGTCGGGAGATGGGGGTGGTGCGGCCAGAGCGAGGCTCAACAGGGGCACCGCGTGGCCCGGGCTGGTTCGGCCGGTGGGCGGCGCGGTCGGGGCAGTGCAGTTCAGCCCGGGGCGGCGGAGTGTCGCGGGGGTGGCACAGGTTGCCTTCATCGTCACATTTCCTCATATCCATACTGATGAACAACATAAATCAGAATGACAGTGGGTGGTCGGTCCATGTTAGTTTTTCCTGTACCCTCCGCGTATAGGGTGGTAGCGATCGTTTCATCAAAAAATAAATGTAGAATGAACATGGAAGATATCTTAAAAAATATCAATTCTCGATAATCCCACATTAACAAAATACTCACAACTTTCAAGGAAAAACATCCGAGGAGAAACATGACAATAAGTTGGTCCGCATTATTTTTTTGGAAGGAAAAAACATGATAATAAAATATATCAAAAAAATACCCTACCTTTTTTTTGTTGACAGAGTCGTGGGGAAGAAGACTGAGTTGTCATCATTCGTCGCATCTACCACACACATCCTATCCCAAGCTCATGTATTGGTTCATTGATAATGATGAGTAGGGGGGTCAATCGTTGAAAACATCCCATGTCGTTTCTTTCCTCAATGTGCTTCTGAGGAAGAAGTTAAAGATGATCCTTGTCAGTGTTCTTCATTGGAAGAATGCGTTCATTGTTCTACATTTGGGAGAGATTTTCTATCAAAATATCCTTCCTTATTTTCCAACAAAAAATGTAGCCAAGAATAATTTATTATAAAATATATAAAGTCATTGGCATAAGAATTTAAATGGGTTAATCAATTAATTGAATGTGTTGGCTCAATTAATTAATGAGGAGGATTTGAAATAATTAATTTTGGGGAGTTGGCACACTTAAAAAGGAAGGTGGGGACACTATTAACTGGGTGGAGGAGGTCAAGAGTCTATCCCTCATTTATGTGGAAGTAGAGTGGTTTACCTCATTTAATTGGGGGGTCTACCAGGGTGGTCCCCAAATCGTAACCTGTTGTGGGAGGTTAGTTTCGGGTGGGACCCACCACCATAACATCTCATGAGTGGTTATGGTGTGGTGGTATCCACCTCCATCTTTCACAAAGGTGGTTATAATAGATAAAAATAAAATATATATTGAATTTTTTTTATTATTCCCATGAAAACCCAGAAACTATGTTCCTCCCTCGACCAACTAACGTCAAGGTGAAAGTCTTCTTAAGGGAATACTGGGGCAGTGAGTTCAACAGTGCCCTCCGATTTTAATTATGAGCACCGATTCAAAATTTATAAAAACCTGCTCGTACGTTTACTGAACGTACCCAGAAAAAAATCCAGAAATTGATTTCGGGCACACCGAGCCTCAGAACCAAGTGCCGTTAATTTTCAAGGACTCATAAAATTTATATTTATTTAAAAAATTGCATGGAAATTATGGATATTTTCATTCTTTCCCCTTAGGGATATACATCCCCTAAGCCACAGCTCATACGAAGGGAACAAGTGGGGTACTAGGCACACATCTGAGCCTCCTGCTCCAATGTTCTCTCCTAGAGGATCCCGTGCGGACAGCGAATGCGCACCAGAGGTATCAACCATCCACAAAGGAACCACTCCTATTGATCCTTAATCTCTTAAGGAACCTCTGTAAAAGTCTCCCCATCATCGATTTCCATCTTTCCATGGTCGATGATTTGAGAACGGACGTGCATGTATCTCTTCAACTGGGATACGTGGAATACATCATGCACCCGGGGCAACTAAGGTGGAAAAGCTAAGTGGTATGCCACCTCACCAACTCTGCTGAGGACATAAAAAGGTCCGATGAATCTCAGAGATAAATTTACACCTTGACCAAATCTCATTAGACCTCGTTGGGGTGACACTCATAGAATGACGTGGTCACCATTATTGAACATTATAGGTCTCTGTCTCCTATCATCATACGACATCTGCATGCTACGTGCAGTCTTCATCCGCTCCTCAATGATCTGCACCCTCTCTGTCGTAGCTCATACCATCTCTAGTCCCACTAGTGCTGACTCCCCTAGGATATTCCATCACAAAGGTGATCTAAAAGTATTTTTGGACAACTCCTCTAATGGTTCCATCCCCAGGGTGGAGTGATAGTTTTTGATGTATGAAAACTCCACCGGAGGCAAGTAATCCTCCTAGCTGTGACTGATGTCGAGGACACAAGCATGGAGCATGTCCTTAAGGGTCTGAATGGTCTGCTCCGTCTGACCATCCTTCTATGGATGGGTTCTCAAACAAATCTATGTTCCGAAAGCCTCCTACAACCCCTTCCATAGTCGGTAAGTAAAACATCTGTCGTTATCAGAGACAATCGTCAAAGGTAATCCATGTATCCACACAGTCTCCTGGACATATAGGCATCCCAAGATCTCTACTGAACCCTGCTCTCTGATCGGTAGGAAGTGGGCTGACTTGGTGAGTTAGTCAATGATCACCCAAATCAAGTCATGTACCATGGATGTAGGTGGAAGTCATGTCATTAAGTCCATGTATATCCCATCACACTTCCACTCTGGGACCACTAAATGTTGAACCATGCATGATGGTACTTAATGCTCGGCCTTCACTTGCTGAAATGTAAGGCATCGAGAGACAAATTCTGCAATTTCTTTCATCATTCCCGGCCACCAGTGTGGTCGCTAGAGGTCCTGGTAAATCATCACCACTCTTGGATGTACTGCTATAGGGGATGTGTGGTACTCCCTCAACACATCATCCTGAAATGACACTAGTACCATGGTATGTCCTCTGAAGAGGATGATTTTCTATCCACCGTTAGAAAATCCACCAGGTGCCAGCCCTGTAGATATCTGAGCATGTTGTGTCTCGTAGTCAGTGTCCCCACATTGCACCTCCCTGACTCGCTGACGAAGTGGGGGAGTGCCTATAAGATACTGAAGGAAGCCTGCTCTATCTATATCCAGAAAGGATATATATAAACCATACAACCGCTCTATCGCCTAACCTAGAAGCTGTATACCAGATCTCCAATTGAGTACATCAGCAACAACGTTCCCCTTCCCAAGTGTATAGACTATCTTGAAGGCATAGTCCAGGAAGAACTCAAGCCAATGTCATTATCTCATGTTTAGGTCCTTATGGTGAATATATACATGAGACACCTGTGATCAAAGTATGTGGTAAAATTCTCTCCCATGTAATAGTGTCACTACATCTGTATGGAGAAGACCACCGCTGCTAATTGCAGGTCATGGGTAGCATAGTTTTCATAATGTTGTCTCATCTATCATGAACCATAACCAATAAATACTCGCTCCTAGCTCTGGAAACATCCGAGTCTGGTCCCTGATGCTTCATAGTAGACAATGTACCCTACACCTTCCTCTGGAAGCCCCAAGAAGGAGTCACTAGTCAGCCACTACCTCATCTCCTGAAATCTCTATGGGCATCTCTTCGACCACACGAAGGGTTACCCCATCATCATCAAGGCTGATTGTGGTGCTGGAACTCTAGAAAATTCTGGCACAAATCTCTGGTAATATCCAGCCAATCACAGGAAACATCGTACCACCGTCACACACTTGGGTGGCTCCCAAGCATGTACCGCCTTAATATATACTAGATCTATTGCAACTCCATCCTCTGAGATAACATATCCTAGAATGTGAACTTCTCAGATCCAGAACTGGCACTTTGAGAGCTTACCATAAATATGGTGCTCTCTTAGTGTGTCTAGTACTTCCAGCAAGTGATAGGCATGTTCCACCTTAGTAGTCGTGTAGATCATAATTTCATCGATGAAGACTATGAAAAAGAGATCTTGGTATGGATGAAATATCATGTTCATGAGTCCCATGAAAAGTTCTAGAGCATTGGTTATGCCAGATGAAATAACCAAGAACTTGTAGTGGTCGTACCAACATCTTATGGTCTTATTTTACACATCCCCATCTCAAACTTTGAGCTGGTGATAGCCTAATATGAGTTCCATCTTCGAGATCCATCGTTCTCCCTTCAACTGATCAAAGAGGTTGTCAATCCTCAGGATTGGGTACTTTTTCTTCCCGGTCACCTGGTTCAGGCACCAGTAGTCAACAGAAAGCCTCATGCTCCCATCCTCCTTCTTGGAAAACAGAATCGGGGTGGACCAGGGAATAATATTGGGACAAATGAATCCCTTCCCATGAAAGTCCTCTTGGTGTACCCGTATCTCGGGATGCTCTGTAGGAGCCATCCGATATGCGGGAGTAGATATCAGTGTCATCCCATGGTACAAGTCAATGTAAAAGTTTACCTATTTGTGAGGAGGTAGACCTAGAACATTATCAGGGAAAACATCTCTGTACTGGTCCACCACTACAGGATAGCTGAGTCTCTCTTCATCAACTACTCTGAGGGTAAGGCATGCCAACTGATGAGTGATCAACCACACCCTCCTCTGGGCCAGTCCTTCTTGTGATACAAATACTCCCTTCACGCTGGTGAAGGTAAACCTGGTCCCATCTGTGTGGACAAACCGAAATGTTCACCTAATACAGTCAATGTGTGGATGGACTGTAGATAACCAGTCCATACCCAAGATGGTGTCGTAAGGCCCCAATGCCGCTACTAGGAGATACCAGCTGAATCTCTCACCTCCTAGAGTATGCTCACACTAACGGCACTAGTGCGTAATGGTCAAGTCTGCACCCGTAGAAGCCTCAAGTCTTAAAGATCGAGCCAACATCACCGTCTAAATCTCTATTCTCCAAACGAGGGAAGCTTAATTGAAAGAGTGACTAGAACCTATGTCTATAGAAAATATAGCTAAGGTAGAATAGACACAAATTGTACATAATATCATATCCGGAGCATCACGATCGTAGGCCTCAGCTCTAGAAAACTTCTAACCTCAATGACGTTCTTTATCTACTCCCAGGAAAATACAACTCTCATTTTTTCTGGGTCTACTGATACTCCTACCTCCAAGATAATATGTCCCAGAATGTGAACCTGATATTTCTAGAAGTTACACTTTGAGATCATAGCATATAACTGATGCTCCCTGAGTATACTCAAAATTATCTCAAGATGGGTATAATGGTCTTGTTGAGTGTGAGAGTACACCATGATATCATCCACAAAACTTTCCACAAACGAATCAATGTATGGATGGAATACTCGGGATTTTCTCATTAGTACCATATACTCGTATAGACCATACCTTCTTCTAAAGGCTGTAAGTGGTATATCAGATGGTCTAACGCACATATGAAGATAACCAGACCTCAATTCAATCGTAGAGAACACATGTGATCCTTGAAGCAAATCAAAGAGATCATCACTCCTTAGAAAGGGATATCGGTTCTTGATTGTCAACTGGTTCATCTTCTGATAGTCCACACAATGGAAACTACTCCATATTCTTCTTGTTCTCCTAAAACTCAATTTTAGCCATCCTAAAAGGAGGAATGGAAATCGTTGCTTCTCCTGGCACAAGACCAGTCTAAAATTCCGTCTCTCTCTTCGGAGGAAAACCTGAAAAGTCCTCAGGAAAAACTTCTCTAAAACAATACACAAATGGAGGAAAGTCTAATTTTGAAGTCCCCTAGTCATCCAGATAGAGACTATCGATCTAGGCTGTAACTCCTCCAAACCCATGATTCTCTAGACCCACTCTCCTTGCCTACACATCCCACTTGCCCTTACGAAGAAACGATACACCCTCTGGTGATGTGAAACACACCCTACGGTGATAATAGTAGATGAATTCCTAGAAGGGAACCAACCATTCCATTCTGAGAATGAAATCATAGCATATCATCTCTAGGACATAGTGGTCCCATTGAAAGTGACACCCACAAACCTCTTGAGGGAACCCCTTGCACTGATGCACACTAGATGTTCTCATCCCCAACAAATTGTCTAGCGTAAAGATATCGGAAAAAGAAAACATGCAGAGCCCAAGGCTCTCCACACTACAACAAATAAAAAGCTATAAAAAGCCCTATATCGAAAATAGCAGAAGCTATAATTGAGGATAAAAAGTTTCTACCTCGAACTATAGAGGGTCTGGGATCCTCCTCCTGCTGGTTTTACTCCACCTTGAATGTATGGCCTGCACTATGGCCCTATGACCCTGCTTAACCACTCTAAGATGATCCACCCTGTTGTCACGGAAAACTGGGTGACTTGCTACCCTGGCCACGATATCCACCTGAGCCCGAATTGTTAGAAGGACACCAGTTCCCTAACTAATGAGAAACTGGTGGTGATGATTATGAACGAGGAGTCATAGAAGAACCCCTTTCACAAGTTTCTAGTGAGAAGATCTGACAAAAACATTGAATAAGTCCCATATTTCAGCAAGATCGACACTCCACTTGGTCTCTCGGGCAACATGGCCTCATATGCCCACTTCACCCACAATGGTAGAACACCACATTGCAACCAGAAGATGCATCCTACCTGATCTGATCTCCTCATGCAACCTCCCTGTGGTGTTTCCTGCTATCAGCTTGCGGAGCACTAACTTTTTATGTTGAACAACCTTGGCTCACAGCTCTAGAATCCCCCAGATTATGCTCTTTGATCAGCACCTGGTTGACAATAGATGAAATCGATTTCAACCTGATGATATTCACCTGAGACTGGATGTCGTGCCTCAGACCATCCTCAATCTTCCATGCAAGGAACAAACCATCACCTCTTGGAATAGGCGTGAAACATTTCAGCTCTATGAAGCGAGAGTAAAACTCAATAACAGTAAGAGTACCCTACTCCAGACTCACGAACTCTTGGGCTCGATCAACCCTCAAGGTCTCCATATAGAAGTAATCGTAGAAGATGCACTGAAACTCTTCCCATGTGATATTTTGTGGGTAGCCCGCATGTGAGATCACTTCTCACTATATCTTGGCGGAGTCTCAAAGCATGTAAGTAGTGAGATTAAGCCTCTTCTCTGGAGGTATCTACAGCTTCTTGAAAATAATCAGCGTGGCTTATAGTCATGACTCTGCAGCCTGAGTTCCTCCATCCCCTAGGAATGTAGGAGGATGTTGTTGCTGGAAAACCCGCATCAAATCAGCTATCAACGGGGAAGGAGAGGGAACTCCCTGAAAGGTATGCATCGTCCTCAAAAATCCCTCCCTGAACTGTGCATCTGCACCTATGTTAGGAACAATGGCTAGTTCCCTGGCTGGCGCAACTGGAGGATCTGTAGGTAATCCTTGATCAGCCTGGTCCAGTGTCTGATCGCCGTCTGGCAACTCGCACGTAACCGGAGGACCTCATGGTGGCATGACTCTACAAGGTCAAGCACACACCTTAGATAAAAGTTATCAAATACTGAAAACAAGGATTTTAAAAAGGGAACAAGGGAAAGGAAGCATTCAAGTTTTACAAAACATGAATACACACTCTGTACATTTCTTACACGGTGAGTTCTCTTAATTCATTTACATGGGTGTCTACTCCTGTCTAAACTGGTCATGTGACACCCCAGACACACGGTGAGTTGTCTTAACACATGATGTGTACTTGAATCCCCTTCCCCTTGTTGAGTCCTTTTAAACGGTTAAGCTACATGGCTCTCTTAAGATAAGGCTACATGATGTGTTCACGGTTGACATGACGTGTACTAAACAAGATTTACATGGCCCGTGTTGTTAGTTACACAGCCTAGCAAACGACTCACACTACATGGAATTTTCCGAACGGACACGGTGTGTTCGTGAAGGGATAACACTGACTATGTTGTTTGTGACACAGGCGGGTACCTGGGTCAGAATACATGGTGTGTTCAACGTGGACACGGCGTGTATAGCTTATGGTCTTTACCGTCTATGTTTTTGGTTACACGGGCAGACACATGGTCGAAACGACATGGTATATTCGTCTGGTACACAGTGTGTTCCCACCAGACCTTCCCCATACCATGTCTCTACCCATGGGGCCTACAACACGGTCAGATACTACATGGTGTGCACTTAAGAAAAATAGTTTCTTACCAAACAGAAGAACACGTGGAATGTAATTTACACTACACGGTGTGAATTTTGGGTTTTTTCAGACAGTAAGCCTTAGAAACTACTGCAGAACTCAGAAAACACTAAAATGAAAACTGAAAGTGCCAAATTTAGATTTTTGAGGGCCCATACTCCCCACAAATCAAATTCTGGCATCTTATAAATGTTATAACATGGAAACAGAGCATTGATACACCAAATGTCGGTCCATGAGGTCCCATAACACCTCAATAGAAAAATAAATTCATCCATTATAGCAAAACATTACAAAAAAATACCCTATCAAAGAGTAGGTATTCTTATCATGGAATCTATCACAACCGCATGAATATTCTACAAAACGTCTATCACAACAACATGAAATCACTAATTCATCCGAGATGACAAGGAAATAATGCATGACCTGTAAAATCTATAAAGTGCTAACCTACTGCATGAGATGGAATACCATCATCTCATCAGGTTGCTACATAAATAAAACCTCAATAACATCAACAATAACAGCACACATCGTCGAAATCACTCAAGTTGAGATCAAATCAACTTTAATCTTACAAAACTATAAAATTTCAATAAACAAGGTAGGTTGGATTTTCCCTGTACACAGGTTAGCTACTCCAAGGAGTAGCTTATTACCAAGTACCTATTCCTTCCTATCTCAGGCTAAAGGATCAAAATAGAACGTCAAGAGAAAAAAATTCCTTTTATACCACTTTCTAACGTCCCAGTTCTGGAATCCACCTAGAGGTTCCCCATACCCGATTGGTCACTTGGCCTCAAGAGCATTTCCCAGATTGCCAGAGGCTGATGACCAGCAGCGAGGGCCTTGGGTGTGATAGTGGGGGAACTATACCCTCATCGGTAGAGTACACGGTGGAAGTAAATAAATACATACAAGAGAAGAAGCCAAAATAATGACATACTGTTGTAATATCTTAAAACTGAAATTATAAACTGGAGAACATATATAAAATGATGTGTGATACATATTTCTAGGAAAAATACCAAAAAAGTCACAATGATGAAATACAACAGTGCTAAACCAAAGTACAAAATAAAGCAGATGAACTCCTCAGGGTTTCATGCCATAGCTTGGTCAAATGCTCTCTAGATCCACGACATATAGATTACCTAAAGTAGAAGGGTGCTTTCCCTTATCTATAACTGCAACAATATAATCTATTTGGGCCCAAATCATGTCCAAAATAGGTTGTGATACTAAATCCTAGTAGGAACCCACCCAAAGATCAGTGCCTAATAGTAACTGAATATATGGAAGATAAAAGTACAGAAAATAGTATATAGTAAGGTGCTCACCAGTAAACAATCCATAGTTTCAATATCAAGCAACAACGAAACAAGGAGCTAACACCCCAATGGGTAACCCTTTGAGAAGTACTCAGAACCATCCCCTATAGTCCTACCTAAGAAGTACAAGCAACCCTATAGGTAGGGCACTCGGCCTAAACCCTCTCGTTCAGTCATAAGAATTCCTAAAGACTCTCCGATGTAGAACTCATAGTCAATTCCCCTTGTAGTCTATGGTAGTAAGGAACTCTCTGAGGATGAACTCACAGTCAATTCCATTTATAGCCCCAAGGTCAAGGACTCTATGAGAAAGCTCACCAGGTTAATTCCCCTTATATATCAGGTTGTTCATAGACTCTCATAGGAAGAATACATCATCAATTCCCCTTATAGTCTAGATTAATAAAGGTGATTCAATTAAAACAAAGAATCTCTTAGGAGGCTCGCACGGTCCATTCACCTTATATCCTAAAGTTCTCAAAGACTCTCTGAGGAAGCTCACCCAGTCAATTCCCCTTATAGTCTACTACACTTGGTTCTCATGGCCCTATGTAGGTCAACGAGCATAGAAATGCAATATGGCCAAAGTAAATATACAAAACTACATGGCTAATGATCTATTGAAAATCAATCATGTCAGAATACAAACTCTCCATCCTACAACAATAGGCATGAAAAATAGGGAAGGCAGCCAAACTGGCTAAACAGGACCAAATATTCGTAAAGAGAACATACAAGGGAAAACATCTAAAGCATAGAAATATACCATATTCATATACAAAAAACCTCTATGCAATCACACAAGTATGGTAGACAATTATCATGGGTAAAATGGTAATCACGCAACACCCTGTTTAAGGGTATTGGTGGAATTTGAACATAATACTCAAAGACTTTGAACAGAAAGGCACAAACAACCTATCTCAGTGTTGGGAGATCATGTTACTTGACCCAAGAGGATTGAATCACCTTATAAAATCATATATCTATAAAAATGTCTAAAACATTTAACCTTTGGTAACTCATGAAAGAGAAGAAATCAAGGGATGGTGCTCTAGGAGAAGAGAGAACTCACTGATGTGATTCCAACGCAACTATCGTTGTTTGATTCGGAGTATAGACACTCGTTCAAGGGATTATCAAAGATCCATGGCTTCTCAGTGCTCTTGGATGAACTAGGATGAGAAGGAGATGGTTCTGTCCGTCAAACGTCACCCTTGTGTGTTTAATGAAAAAAACAAAATACACAGTCTATACTTTTGAAATACACGGCTTGTACTCGGTGTTTCAATACTCTGCATTAGGCGGCCTCCATGTCATCCTATATGGTTGTGCGCAAGGATGCAACATGGTGAGTACACTGATACCTGCGGTAACTGAGTACATGGCGTGTACTCATAAAGTACAAGTCATGTACCTAAAAATATTACATGGAAATTTTGGGTCTTTACAGGTAAATCCACAAACACATAAATAATAAGTTATTTATCAATTAAATGGAGGTGTGTATAGGTGTAGATTGAAACCATGTCATAAAAACAACATAGTATACTAAGGATATTGTTTTTTATACAATCATAAAAAAAATTATGTGGAGTGGGTGGAGAATAATAATAAATTAATGGACTTGATAGAAGACGTGACATCTTAACCGGGTAACTCCTTTTGGATTATGGAAAAAGGCTTCCTTGGATTTCCATCCTTCCCATAGGAAGGCATATACGTGTAAGAGAGGATTTCTAGGAACATGATTGTATTTTTTTCTTCTTATCATGAGTGGTTTGAGAGGTGTGAAAATGTGAGAGTGGTGTTGGCCTTATATATGGATTAAAAATTACTCACTTGGAATTTTTTAAAACAAGTTAGGTGTACGCATGTTCTCACCTAAAAAAGTCATAAAAATTATAAATAAATAAATAATGAAAGTTTTTTTGCCTAATTATGCCTAAAATATGAATTTTGAAAAGTTTATAGGCCATTGGGCCCCCTATGATTTTGGTTTAGTCCCTAATTATTCTTAATTTCATTTTAATTGGTCTGATTAATTTTAATAATTTGAACGAATTTTTTTGATCAAAAATTAAGTTGATATTATTAACCTATAAATATAATATTTATTGAAAAGTAGCATGTTATATTTTTATAATTTTTTTTCAAAAAGGGTGAAATTAAATATTAATGTTAATCTTGTAGGCAAGATGAAATTAGAATTCATTAAAGTAGAAAGAAGTTCAAAATTTTATAAGGATTTTATATTCAATTTAATAGTGGAATTGATTATAATGAACTAAATTTTTTTATAGATGTATAATGGATTTAATTTTACAATAATACAAATACAAAATATAATTTAACATTAATAATTACTTAAACAAAAATGCAGTTTTTAACCTAAAATCATTTTTTAACTATTCATCATAAAATGGAATTTCTCATAAAAATATCAAAAAAACACCTGAATCTAAATTATCAATTATAAATTAAAAAAATAAATTTATTTTTTGGAAATTAAATTTCCAAATTTGTTTTAAATTATTTTTATATTAACAGTGATTTATTCATTAAAATGGTATTTTTAAACATAAAAGTACTTAACCAAAAATCATATATTTCCTTATCAATATGATTTATTTATATATAAATATTATAATAATATTTGAAAAATATTTTTACTATTATTAATTATATTTTTAATGGATATGTTTTAATTATATCATTTAAAAAACTTATAATAGAATTATCATTCACAGAGACTCAGTGTTGCGTGTAACTTACGCCTAGTCAATATTGCTGGTAGCGCGAGCAATGTTGGTATTTCATTTAGTGCAAGGCAAGTCAGTATTTAATGTAACACAAGCCTGGTTAGTTCCATGTGAGAGGTAGGTTTTTTTAATATATATATATATATATATATATTAATATTTCTATATATATATATATATCACTTTTTTCAAAGGCATGTTAAATGAATGATATCAAAAAGATAAACTAATTTGAAAAAACAATAATTCCAAAAATATCAAGGTGTTAAAAAGAGTGATATTTAAAACGATTTCCCAAGTAATATAAATAATTTTTTAATGACTTATATTGGATTATATGTATATATTTTGATTTATCAAGATAGGATAAAGATCTTATGTATTATTGGAATTGATATGGAATAATATTTGGATGAAAATTATAACCTTGGGAAAAGGTATTTCTTGAAATTTTATGATGGAAAACAAACATTTATAAGTTTAATTTATCATTTAATATTTATTAGGAAATGTTTATTGAAATTAATATGGTATAGAAGGTGATTTATTGGGAAAAAAATTTATTTTTATCACAAATAGAATGTTGAAATAAAATTATATGTTCTGACGAACATATAGTTCATTTTTTTTATGTCCCTTAATACTATTTTGGTACTAATTCCGTGTTTAAAATATTATCTATTAGTTTTAAGGATTATTATGGATATGGATATGGCCGATATGAAATTGTTTTAAGATATTTCTGGAAAATAAATCATGTTTCGTTTTAAGGGATTTATTTTGTGCATAAAAGGATAGTGAATAGAAGTATCCACATTACAATACATGAAATATTTATGAAATATTTATAAAATACTCTCTAAAATCTAAACCTAAAAATAATTTCTTTTTAAAATTTTTTAATTCAATTTTAATGTTAATATAATATGTAATGTTTAAGGTTGGTTCCATATATAGTGTCACACCATTATTGAAAGGTAATGGGAACCTCCAAAATTACCCATCTATTCACTTATGAAAGGGAAATAGTTATACTACTTCATGATAGAAAAATTCCTTAGAATTACACCCTAAATATCATCCATTTTTTACATACTTCAATACTCTATATTGTTCTTAACCATCTTGTTAGAACATAGCCTCCATTTCTTAAGATATTTCCAGGAGAAATCACATGTACTCTGAATGAGTATTTCATAGTCTATACTATTTTCATATTAATATTTTTCTTCTAAACATTTTATGGAAACATTAATTTATTTAAATAAATATAATTAATGTAATTTTATTTAATTATATGAATTTAATAAACAATTATTTATATGTGCCATAAAATTTATTGTTCTCCATCATTCTTCTGTGTGGAAAACAATTTTACTAATTTAGGTTAAATTTTTTCCCAATTTCACTTACAATTTTAAATACTCCAAACATTAATTTTTAAGACCATTAAAATAAATACATCATCAAAAAAAATTTGGCTCTAATTAATAATGCCATACTTAAAATCACACTACCTCACAAATGTAATAACTTGTAAATGATGCAACAAATGGTCATTCATATTAGTTACACGTCAAAAAGGATCAAACCATTATTCAACATGAAATAGATAAAAAAGATAAAATTTTGATATGTTCATAAAATAAAACACATGCATTAGAAACAACCATAGAGGGAAAGGAACAATTTATAATTCATTTCCTTTCCATAATACCACATCAATATAAAATTTCATCTGACTAAAAAAATAAATCTAGAAACCATACTTGAATCTTTGATTATTACTTTAATTGTATTTACCCTATACATCCATACCATTATTACAATATATCTATAATAAAGTATCTATCCCCATACATTATTGATGGATTATGGGCCAATGAACTTAGTCTAGGGAATTCTTGATCCTATTCCAAGATTGAAAGGATTCACATACGTAGTAAAGAAAGAGTGCCTCTCAGACAAAACATCAACTTCAACATGGGTGAAAAAATAACATTGTCTAACATTTTCATAAATAACAAATGGTGAAATATTAATAATTATTCTATAATAATATAATCCAATCAATGATAACTAGTAAACAATCACAAGATACATCATTTTCTATTTGGGTAAACTAAACACTGATTGAAATGATACAATATTGAAAATATTGGTCAATATTTCATTTTTTCCAATACATATTACTTTAAAATGATTATACTATCATAGGAATACAATATATATAAAAAACAAATGAACATATCCTGACAAGGATATGACTAGTAAAATTTGGCTTGCCAATAGTTTTGAAAAACAATGATATACAATCGAACCATTTAAATTTGATGAACCCTGATAAAATAATCATTAATAATGACATTGATTATTTCACCCTTGAATCTTTATCACATGTTAATGAGGGTCTCATTGAATATCTATTAATTCATTTCATTATAATAATATAATAAATCAATATGACTATGGGAACATTTATCATTTACTTAATCAATATTTCCATCAATTGAGCATGCGGTACAACCTAAGAATATTTGATTATAACACCTCCACACATGACCATGAAATGGTTTAATATTATACTAAGAGGTCTCATATAGGAATAAATAGATATGTTATATTTATCTGGGAAGTTATTTAGAGTTAATGTATTTTCAATTCAATAATAACATCAAAAAAATTTGGCATTAATTTTTAAAACAAATAATTCTCCCATATCACCACACTACTTGTCCTCATTATATCACAAAATTCATTGAATATTATATTTATATTGAAAACTGTAAAAAAATATTTTCATCAGCATTCAATGTTTCAATTTGTTCGAATGAATAATGCTCAACATATCACAGTTTATAATATAGATGTGGCCACACACTATATCTCCATAATTGACAATGATATAAGTTTTCATTATAGTGAACACAATATATAATATATTTAATCATAATGTATAATGAGGTCCCATATTTCCCCCATACAATTAATATATTGTGTTTTCCACACAAATCTCCACAAATAGTTTCCTTAGACATCGTCCAAATACATAACCAAGTAATAAACTCTAAAAAATTATAAAAATAATAATAGCGGAGTTAAAACCCTCATAATTAAAAAAACTATATTCTAATATAAGTAAATTATATATTTCTAGTTATTTTATTAACATATTTCAATAATATAAATATTTGAGACCATATCATTCAATCCCCAACTGAATTTCCTTAAATATAGGGTATGTTCAAATATCTAATATATAACTTCACTAAGGAAGGTTATCATTTTTAAAAATGTCATTTAAAACAACTCGATCTATAGCCTCCAATAGAATAAATTTTTTAAAATTTCATCAAAATCATATAAGAAAATTTAAATGTAAATACATTCCTTGTAAATTATTTTAATATATATAATAGTTCATTACACATCAATAGAAAACAAGAAGATATATCATCATCTGATATCATCAACTTATTATTAAAAAATTTAGTAATAATATTATACAGTAATGTATAAAAAAATCACCCCTATAAAAAATATTGGATAAAAAATATAATATGTTTACTCAGGGTTAAGTTAATATCCCCTATGTAAAATTATTTTTATCAGAAAAAAATCTTGTGAACAATGAAACAATCTTATTAGAAAACGAATTTCTAACCAGATTAAGGTCTGAAATATACCATATTCTATTACAATACTCACCAATATCAAAACAATATAAAACAAATAAATGTATAAATGAATTTTGAATTTGAAAAATGGGAAACCATGTAGGGCCCAAAAATAAAAATATTGTTATCACCTAGGTAAATAAATTAATGTTGTAATTCAATGAAGGCATAATTACTAAAAATGATAAAATTATAAACTCAATAAAAGAACCAGGAAATGAATTAAAATAGTGATAAATTATCAAAGATGACAACAGGACATTACTCACCCTCTATAAATCATCCCCTAACTTAGTTCTCATCATCTCAATACCATTTGATACACAAACATAAAAGATCCCAATACTCATGATAGTTGGTGTTGTCTCAATTTGTTTTAGCTCAATATTTTAGTTATAATTTAATATGTCATGTGATAATATGTTTAAAATAAAATGAGAAATATATTTGTTTATAAATAATATAAAGAATATTTTTAGAATATATTAGATAAATTTCAAAATAATCTATGCCAATATAGTTTCTTATCGTAATTAATAATATTCTGAGATTATATACTAAAAATGATGTGACAGATGTACCAACCTAAAAGTACACTACAAATAATTATACAATTAATTGATTTAGTCAACATAATATCAGATATCACATATTAGAATTAATTCACTACCCACACCAATGTTGGATTGTATAGAGTATTTGAGTGGATACTTATACCACTTTCATTATTGTATTATTTTTCACATCCCATACCCAACCCCATATTTTTTAAAAATCATAGAAAAAAAACTAGATGTCATATATATTAATTGAAATAACACCTTTATCACCAGATTCTGCTAAACCCCCACCATAGCCCATTGATGAACCAATTGTGACCATTAATGTGCACCTCCAATCAGACATGGGATATAGGCTAATGTTGTGAGTCAAAATATAAAAATTTAGATCAATAAAACTTTTATGATCACATAAAAATTACCCTAAAATCACATATAGACCCGAAAAACATGAGTGATGAGGAATCCATGTTCAATTGGAATCATTAATAATTTATAACCCATGAATATCATAAAAATAATGAAAAAAAAAGATATATACAACATTGGGAAAAAACTACAAAAATCCTAATATATAATAAAACCAAACCCATTATTATACCTATGTGGTATAGAAAAGAATCTATAGACACTAATATTATACCAATATATGTATTCATCAAGATTAAATGAACCAATAACTCCTCCAGTACACCGAAATATTCATTATTAAAATATATGGAATGTGAAAACACTATGATCATTCGGCAACCCTATGGATTGAAAACCAAAGAAAGAATCATACATTTATAGTAAATAAATAAATAAAAAACACAATATATCATTATGATATAACCAATCAAAATCACTATGTGTTAAACTAGGCCAAATAAAATTTAGTGAAATGTAAAACCCCTAGAATTTGTGAAATATTTCATTTTAAATGAGTTTAATATCTTCGATAGATTTCAATACAAATAACCAGAGTGTAAATAGTACATAACATAATATACCACTATAACATATATGTTAAATATGTTGTAATGAATATTAAAAACTGAATTATGAAATGTTAAGGGTATAAAAAAGTAAAAATTAAATTCATTTGTTAAATTAAAAATAATAAAAACGTTAGAGTAAAAATTAATTTCCCTAAACCAAATTTTATTTGTGAAATATGTACATTAAATAAATTTAGATAATAAATTTAGATTATTTTTCTTTTTACATTTTATTAATATATATTCAAATAAAATGTTTTATCATTCATTTAATATTTTTTTAATGTTATCTGAATAAATCTAGGTGTATCCATTGAAATATTATTTTTCTAAAAAATGGTTTCATTGCAATTTTTGAACTTATTTTAAAATTAGTAATTATCTCATTGATAAAAAATATTTAAAAATATATAATTATATTTTTTAATCAATATGTAAATATTTTCATAGAGTAATTTTTTTTTGAATTTCATGAAATGGTAGTTGTTTTAATGAATTTAAAAAAATACGATTTTTTATAAAAACAATTCACTTTTATTTATATATTTAAAAAAATTCATTTTGTTGTACAAAATTTTTAAAGTAAAATTAGTAAAATGAAATTTTTATTAATCGAATTTATATTATTGGAATAAATTTAATGTTGAAATTTGATATAAAACATTTTTTTACTTAAGAAAACAATAGTTTTTGGAAAACTACATTTTTGTCATGTTTTGAGTTTTAATTTGAAATTAAATATTACAATATAAATGAATAATATTTTAACTAATGGGTTATATTTTTTTATTAATAAAAATAATTTTATACAATGAGGAAAAATTAATTAATTTTTCATAATTAATAGTTAAAATAGTACCAAATTAAGTACCATGGTGAAGGTTAGAATAGATTTGTTGAGGGGGCGAGTGTTGATAAACTAAATGATTTGGTTAATTTTACAAATTAAACTTTTATAAATCATATTATATAGATATTCTAAGACATTTTATTATCCCACCAATTAATATATAAAAAATTTTATGGATTCTTCTAGGGAGTTAATTAATCATTTTATATTATTTTTGGAGATTTTAAGGGGTGTCCCCTCCCCTAATTACTAATGGACACCCCCCTCTACTCTACCCCAAACTCCTAAAAAACTTTTTGGGATAAAAATTAAAAATAATAATTCATTTAAACCCCCCCATTTCATATAGTCTTCGGTTTAATCATTAAACCATCCATGTAAGGATTTAGGTATAAGAAGAGGTTTAGTTCTTAACCATATTTCATGATATTATTCTTCCTCAATCCAATCAAAATCGTCTACAAATAAGGAAATATAATAAATTTATATTCCCTACATTTACCTGTTTTTATGTTAATTTATTAATTTATATTCATCCTAACTTCCATCAAATGGGAAATGAAATCTTCTATCATGCATACAATAATCTACCATCTCATGAATCTATGTAATTAATTTTACACCACCCCCTCGTAATGATGGATATAATGATTGAATAATATATATATATATATATATATATATATTATTCTTATTAATTAATAATAAATTTGAAATTATAATTTCACATATACCATCTTACCTCCCAATCTAGAAGAAAACGATAATATCCCTTTTACATACGTGTGGACTACTACCTCCACAATGTGATGTGATATATATTTTTTATTTTGAAATTTATTTTTTAAAAAATATACGTCATTAAAATATATATTATATATTATATATTAATGATTTTGTATGTTTCATGTATTATTTACTTTAATTTTGTTTCATCTATTGAAAATATTGAACCAATGTTCATCTATACATACGACATATCATCTCTATAAATAGTGTAACTAATTATGGTGTCTATAAAATTTATGTATGAATATAAATTTTTATATATTAAATATAAATGAGATTTAAATAATTATTAAAAATACATTAAATATTAAACCATGATCAATTAATTGGTAACATTACTAACAAACCAAAATATTCTAAAAAAGTAAAGTATTTATTACTTTAAAAAATTTATTTTAATAAAGATTTATTAATAAAAATGTGATGGATTTTTTATTTAAACCATAAAAGGTATATTATATATGTGTATTGTAACACCCTAAGTGTTATAAAATAAACATAATATACACTGTAACGTACAATACCCATTGAAAACTACACATTTTTATTTTAATTATTTAAATAGGATAGTAATAATGTAGTCGTTAAACATACTACTATTAATATTAGTAACTAATATTAAAAGATATTTATAATGTTTTCAAAGTAATAAAACATATTTATAATGAAATATAAAATTTTAGGTAAAATGAAAATCTTTTTGTCACAATTAACTTGGGATTCTATTTTATTTTTTTTTGGAGAAGTCTCAATTTTTATGAATAGTGAAAAATATTGCATTTAGTTATAACCTCTATTTTTCATTTAAATATTTTTTATAATTTAAATTTATTTTTAAATTCACAATAGGTAAATTCTTTATATATATTCATATATTATAGATAATTTGTATCCTTTTTATATTGTATTTAGATATAAGGGCTTATTTAAATTTTGAAAATTATTTTTACCCACCTTGTTTGCACACCGGTGGGATTAGAATTATAAAAAAAATTCCATATCATGGAATTGAATTAAAAAAATTGACATACATAGTTTCATTCATTAATGTATTTAGTGTGTAATAATATCAACATTACTTTTTTTGTTAATTTTAACATCCCATATGAAATAGTCATACTACCCTTATAAATAATAATGTTACCCTTATCAATAGTAAATAGGACTAATTAATTGTAACCTCACACATGAATGTATAAATACAATTCAAGAATTTTAGAAATGATGCTATGATATAATTATATCATAGTATAAGTAAGTGAATATTTTCATAATTAATAATAAACTAATAGTATTTTTCAATGTCATAAATATTAAATTACAAATTTATTTTTAATTCCATATTTTAAAACATATAATTTCATAAAATTTACTGTTAAATTAATATTTTTTTGACTAATTATTTTTGTAAAAACTTTGGAGAACTTAGTTTATTTGTGAAGTGTTATAAAATCAATTATCATTTTGAAATCTATATTTATGGAATAAATGATAATTCTAGAAAATAATTATATTTGTCATATATAGAAAATAATTTACATAAATTGGGGTTAATTTTTTAGTTCTACAAATCAAAAAATGGTATGAGTGAGTTTTTTGGGATTTTGTAATAATACAGGAATATTTTGTGAATAGTAAAATACAATAATTTTCTATAAATGTTAAATACATGAATTATTAAGTAATAGGAGATACATGGATAATTAAAGACCTTAATATAGAAATATAATTCATTATTTGAATATATTTGGTGAGAAGTTTCACACAAGTCATAGACTTGTGCTAAAATAATGAACAAATGAATAAAAACTTCAAAAACACCCCTCTTATCCACTATAAATATCACTCCTCACCATCCATTCTCGTCGCACCTTTAAAGAATTGTGCCTTGTCAAAATTCTTCAAGATAATCTTCCTAAGAACCAAACAAAAATTTACGAGCCTTTGGACTTAAGAAATTTAAAAACCAATACCCTTAAGGAGGTTCTCGTGGAGGAAAATTCATGTTGTAAAAATATTCTTCATTTTCCATTAATTTTCTTTTTTGGTTTATTTCATCTATTATTCTATCCTTGAATAACCTCATAAAAATTCCATTCTGACATTACTACCTTACAAATACTGTAATTGTATTATTATAATGGAATAATGCATCATGAAACCCCTTCTAACACTATTTTTTTAGAAATAGAAACATCGTTCGTGAGTTGATGTTTTAGCACCTTCAAGGACAACAAGTATTCATTTTCCTTAACCCCTTCATTTATATTCAAAAAAAATTTATAATTTAAAAATATTGTAAATTTTATATTAAAAACCTTTTTATGTTCTATATGTGACATATATACATATTACTAATGAGTTCGTGTGGATATAAAACTTCTAAAATTAATATAAATGATTATAATTAATATGGTATCTATGTATTTATCTTTATATATGAGATGAAAACAATATATAAATAAAATTAAAAGACATTGTGATTGTCAATTTCATATAATTATAATTCTGGGCAATTGAACCCATTTACATGAACTTCATTACTGTTAAACAAGCAATCTGTTCATGAAAACCATGAAAATGAATACACCCAAATAATTAAATTAGACTCTCAATATTATTAATAAAGACATAAATGAACCTAATAAAAATATAATGTATCAAATAAATATAGATATGTTTTTTTGTTACGTAATTTCTATTTTTATTTATATTATCATGAACATTAATATCCAGTGTAGAACACATTCAGAGATAAGGTAATGGGGTTTCTCATCTCACTTTTATTTCCCTGAGATTTCCATTATTCTTCACATATTTTATGTATGTGGTTTATGTATAATCAGATTTGATATATAATATCATGAATAAAAATATTTTCCTAGTATTAAATTTTTATTTTTATGATTATTTATTTTATGACAAACTATTCGATTGATTACAAAGAGGCATGGATTTCATCACGAACTTCCATTTTCCATTAATGTTATGCAATATATTTCACTACCCAACGTAATTATTCATTAATTTTATATACATTTTCTATATATTATTTACATGGTCCAAAACATATATCTATATCATTTATTATTTTTTTGTGGTATAATACATTTTTTTAATATGGTTCCCTTCACAATTCTTCCTGAAAAGCAGTCATAATTAAAGGGAACATCCTGAATTCTCACCCATTTTCAACTGTACTATATAATATGTTTTAATCCATCATTAATTTAATAAAATAAAAAAATAAAGAGAAAACAATAACATTCCATTTCTTGTTTTTTGAAATCCAACATGCCTTTCCTTTTTTAAATTTCTTTAATAATTTCCTTAAACTATTCTAAAATTATTTATTTCAACCGTTTTTTAGAACAATTTTTACATAATTTTACTTCTTTGGGACATAATTTATGCCAAAAATATAATTTTATTTTCCTTCAATTCGTTTTGGAAAATATATTTTTATTATATGATTTTTTAAAAAGTAAAAATTATTTTCTAAAATAACACTTCTTTCCATATTAAAAGGGATTTCATCATTTATTGTTTACTTCTGTGAGATATATGCCTTGTTCTCCACATATTCCAAATGTGTGTGGTGTATGTACTACAGTTTGATATATAATATCATGATTCGTCTTATTATCATGACATTATATGTTTAATTTAATTATATTTTAAATTGATTATTTTTAAATGTTTCAAAGTGGTATGGTACACTTGAAAATGATTAAATATTATTTTCATCATGATTTTTTCAATGGTATCTTCTTATATTCCAAATTATATTTTTACATATTTTAGATAAATTAGTTTTATCTCTTATGATACCATATACCTTATGTTTTTGTTGTTTTTATGATGATATTGATTGTGGATTTAATTTTTAATACCATTTAGGCTTTGTGGATAAATTATTCACAATTCATTTGATAGTTTTTCAGTTCAAATGTTTATGTATTATATGTTTCACCATTTTTATATAAGGAATGTATTGGACATTGTATGTCATGTGAGGGCCCTACTATATCTCCTTGATGCATCAGTATGTCTCATGTGACAAACTGTATTGGTTTTTTACCCATTATGTATGATGTCTTGGTTGAGGCCCTGATGGTATGTTTATGATGTCTAGTATTATAGATTACCTCATTATGGAATTATTCAATAATAGTCCATGTTATTTTTAGGCTAGTAGAATATCTATGGTTATGTTTTATTTTGTAATTATTTATTATGATTTTATTCCTTCCATATTGTTCTAAAATGTTGTTTCAATGGCATGTGTACTTTCAGTTATTTACAATGACTTATAATTTATGCTTCAGCTATCTTATATACCCTTACTAAGAATCTCTGCATGAAAATCTATTTTTTTTAATTTTTCCCAGGATGTGAAGATATATATTATGAAAGAACAATAGGAATAATATAAGATTATATGGGTTCTTCTAGTGGTGTTGAAATGTTTTTTTCTTTTATGATATAATGTAAAATTGATGTATGTAATATGGATTACATAACTCTGAAAATGATCAATCCTTTAGAATTTTTCTCATGTATCTATGTAAACATATTAATATAAGCTATAAAATATGGGCTAATGGGGTTGAGGCCTTTCCATTTTGTATCAAATAATGATTTTTATATAACATCGAAACTATATTTAGAAAATATATATTAGATAACATAACCCCATGATAGACTCTATTGAAAACCATAGAAGAACATCCCATAATTTTTTAAAGTATAGATTATGTGGGTCTTCCAGGATATAAAACCATGTATAGATATTATGTGTATATATGGTTCTAGAAAAGATGTACCTAGGGGTAACAACACCAAAAATGTCTCTCGGGCCTAAATCAGGGATACCTGGTAAATGTAAAGGGGCCTTAATATGCACCGAGATTGAAACTATTGTGGGATATTATTTAGATAATATTCATTTTAATTACGAACAACTATCAAGGATTTTAATATATAATGAAAATGAATAAATTGTGTTAAACATAATGTTATTTTGGGTGAAAATAAGGTTTTATGATATTTTATGAATGATTAATGATTTTCCTCGCTATGAATATTCGTAATCACACTGTTCATTCTACTTTTAGTCAAATGGTAGAACCCAAAGGAGTCATGAAAATATTTAACATGATAGACAAGGTGGTGGTGGTGAGATACCTAATTGGATAATGATTGGTATAAAAGGCATCTTATTCATGAAAAATTAGTTTTTTAAAAATATTATTAACAACATATACCTTAACCAACTAAAGAACCATCCAAATAATAGAATAACAGTGTTTTCTAAGAGCTCCAAGGGTGGAGAACGTGGAGAAAGGAATGATCAATTTCCCTCAATTAATAAATGTTGAAGGAGACAACCATGAAAATATCTTAACGAAATGATGAAATGTTTTCATGTGGTAATGAATGACAAAATGTAATGAATTACTGAGGAAATTAAAGAGTATAATGGAAGGAAATAAAACTAATTCTACGAATCCATTTGTAGTTATTTTCCATAAATGTAGGGACCTCATAAGTACCTATGTTCATTCTCTATTTTATCGGATAACCTATAGTCCATTGAAGGACCTATTTGGAAATAAATATATATTGTATTTTTGTATTATGTTTTCATTGAAAATACTAGGTAAAATAATTTTTAGTGATTTATCTTATTTAATGAATGCATTCCACATTAATTTATAATGTTATATGGATATAGAAAAGGATAACCCACATGTCAGGTGAAAACCCATCATCTCTGGAAAGGCCATAGGGTTTGAACCCAGAACCGAATGGAAACAAGGTTGCATCTCCTACCACTGAACAATGTGATGGTCGGGTTATCATTACATTTTTTAGATAAAACATATAATGGATACCTTATATTTTGATTTTAGGGATGTTTTATTTTATCAAATATATAACTTTGGGATTGATAAATTGTTTGGTGATTAAGTGATTAATGTTATTTCGAAATTCATTCATAATTCTTGGAATCCTAGAAGATTTAGGTACATAGAATATATTGAAGAATAAATATTTAGTTAAATATTGTTGTTAAATATGACTTAATTATGAACTTATGGTGATCCTGTTTGTTTATGGAAAGGGATAGAATATATTTTAGATTATGTGATATGGGAAATTAAATTTATTGTATAATACATTAAGAGTTTTTGATGTCATTTAAAAAAATATATTAACAAATCCATCAAATTTTGGGGTCATAGAATAGAATATTTTTTGAGGAATAAAAGTAATTATAAAAATGATCTTTGTTGACCTTTGAGTTTTACATTTTTATTTTGAGATTAAAGTTATTTATCATCATATAATGGTTTATTATTTTTGGGGAATTATTTTATCTTATCCAAACCATTTTGGATTTGGATACTTCATAAAGACAAGAGGAAACTATACATTTAAATTTTTGGGATATATGATCTGTAGATGTTTATTTTCATTCTTTAGGAACAAAAAATTCATCTTGAACATCCATTTCTATGTATAAAAATGATGTTAAAATACATCGAATCACAACCAAAAGGATGATATTATTCTTATGACATGGAATTTAATCAATTAATATTAACTTATTATTTTGTTATATAGATATTAACAAACTATCTAAACTCTAGGATTAATATTTCAAAATAAAAATGTTATCTAATAATTTTTCTTATTAATAGATAAATTTTATTTTAACCAATCACAAGACTGATGGTTTTATGATGCCTAACATTCTGATAAAAATTTACTCTATCATTCTTCATTAGAAAATGATGGTTATCTTTATATTTAAGTTCTATGTTTTCATATCCTACTAATATTATCATATTCTAATGCCCAATATTATGGAGACCTTATCATTTTATCTTTCCCACTTATTAAGAGGCTGTTTTATTAACCCTATTTCTGATTTTGGTCTCTTATAAATGAGTGTTCAAAAATCAACCACAGGTTTTAGATGTGAAATATCAAATTGAGAGGATGTGATTTAATGAAGGAGGGGTGAATGTAACAAAACATGAATTTACAAATGAATGTAATATTGATTATAATTCATGCAACATAGTGTTTTTGAAAAAAAACACTATGTTATTTTAATTATTTAAACTAGATAGTTATAAAAATGCAAATAAACATTGTAAAATTAACAGTCATGAATAATATTAAATATTTTTAATAATGGTTTAAAGAAATGAAATATATTTATAATTAAATTTTATATAATTGGTAAATCAAAAATCATTTTTTAAAATTAACATAGTGTGAATTTTTATTATTTTTCCCAGAAGTTTCATTTTTTATCAATATTGTAAAATACTGTTTTTCAATAAAAAAATGTTTTTATTTCAAATAACTATTATAAAAAAAATATATTGACTGTCACAATTGATCAATTATTCATATATTAACCAAATTTTGATTATTGGAATAATTTTTATGTTGATATTAGATATAAAGACTTATTTACGATTTGAATGTTCTTTTTACCCACCTTCTCACTACACTTATGGGGTTAGAATAAAACAAATTTTTTATGCCTCATTGAATTGAATTTCTAAAAATATACATATAAAGTGTTGATTTGTTTTATATTTAGATTCTAATAGGATAAACTTAATTTTTTTTAGTGAATTTTAGTTTTACCATTGGGAATAGTTATGTTACCCTTATAAATGTTATTATGACCCTTATAAATAGTAAATCATCCAAATAGATTTTAACATCATCCATGAATGTAAATATAAATTTAGGGCAACTTATAAATGAATGTATGAAATAATTATGTCGCAATATAAGTAAATGAATATTTTAAATTTTAATATTTATGTGTTGGTATTTTTGATAGTCATAAATATTTAATGAAAGATTTATAGTTAATAAAATGATTTTAAATAAAATTTAATTACATAAAATTTATTCATAAATTAATATTTGGTTGTATAATGATTTTCATACAATTTTATGAGACCTTATATACATTTTTAATGGGTTATAAAATCAATTATAATTTTTAAATTGGTATTTTTTCTAAAATGATAATTTTAATTAAATATTAATTTCTTTATATTTAAAAAAAATCACAAAATATTGTTCATTTTTTAATGTTACACATTGAAAAATTATTAGGGGGTATTTTGGTTATTTTTTCTAAAATATATTAAATTTTTGTGAGTAGTTAAATACGATAATTTTCAATAAATACTAAATACCTGAATTATTGAATGATAGGTGATGTATTAATGATATAATCCCATTATATAAATATCTATGTACATATTTAGATATATTTTGTGATAATTCTCAAATTATTCAAAGGCTTGATAAAAAATTATAATAAATTAATAAAATATTAAAAAAAACCCTCTCCTCCACTATAAATACAACCACACCACCCCTTCTCATCACACCATCCAAGATTTTATCATTTTAAAATTTCTATCCAATAATCTTCCTTGTACCATCCACAATTTCTAGGTGCATTTGTCCAAAAAAAAGACCAAATCCAATCACCTTAAAGAGGTTTACAAAGATGAGAATTCAATAGGTAAAAAACAACTTTTTTATTTTCTTCCATGTTACATTACTTTATTATTATCTCCCCACCTACTATCATCCAAATGGAATGATAACTTCAGTTTATTAAAAATACTATAATTTTGTTATACTAATGGAAAAATCCATAATCAAACCCATTGCCCTCACTTTTATTTTAAACATTAAAACCTTAGTTTTGAGGCGTTGTTTTATCACCCTCAAGCATGACATGTTTTCATTTTCCTTCATCATGTTCATGGATGTTAATTAAAACATTTTAATTTTTGATATAGGTTGTATTATTTTTATTTAAACCCTTTTTATCTTCTGTATGAAATAAATTAACATAATACTATATGAAAAAATAAGATTGTTCATTGTAATCTGAATCTGCTAAAATTAATCTAATTGAATATAATTTACATATTATTAATGATTCACACTATTTCATAGGAATAAAGAAAATTAAAATAATTTCACTTTTGTTTGTTCATTAATTTCATATAAATATAATTCTTGAGAATTGTACCCATTTTACATGAACATCATTTCATATAAAAATTCAAACCGATCATGAAAACCAAGAAAAAAAATTATCCCAACTGATGAAATTAAACTCTATTGCTCATTAATAAGGAAATTAATGATCTTCATATAACAATAATGAATCAAATATATATATATATGGTTATGTTTTAATTAATCAATGGATTTATTATTATTATGAAAATCATAAAGGTCAAGTACAGAACACATTCAAACATAATGTAAGGGGGTTTCTAATTTTAGTTTTTTTCCACGAGATTTCCATTCTTCAGCACTTATTTCTTGTATGTGGTGTAGATATTCTGAAATTTCATATATAATATAATGAAACTATTTATCATCATGATATAAAATGATTCATTTGATTATTGTTAATTTTTTTGACATATGATTCAATTTATTACAATATGGTAAGGGTTTCTTCCTAAACCTCCATTTTCCTTCGGGTTATAGTATCTCTCTCTTCACCCCGAAGAAAATTGTAAATATTTTTTTAATTATTCTATATTATTTTTATATGTTAAAAAATAATATATACAGATCATTTCATCATTCCTTTATTATATAATACGTTTTTTAATATTTTTTCTTTCTTAATACATCCTAATAAGAAATCCCGATTAAAAGGAACTTCCCAAATTATTAACCATTTTCAAGTGCACTATATACTATTTTATAATACATAATTATTTTTATAAATTCAATATTTTTATCTTGAAAAAAATTCAGGGATCCTTTCTAGTTTTATTAAGACAATAATTCATTTTCCCATAAAACCCCTATAATATTTTCCTTAAAATACACCAAAATGTTGTATTTCAAAGGCTGCTTAAAAACACATTTTACATAAAAACACTTTAGTGGGTCAAAATTTTGGCCTCAAATATAATATAAATTTCCTTAAATATTATTTTTTAATATAAATTTTTAAAATATGATTTGATGAAAAACACATATTATTTTCCAAAATAACTCTTCATTCAAAACTAGAAAAGGGGTTCTATCATCTCGCTTTTACATGTTTGAGATATATTTCCTAATCACAACTAGTTCATTTTGTGTGTGTTTTATTTTCTACCATTTGATTTATTATATTTGGAGGCTACTTATTCTCAAGATATTCAATGTATTAATTAATGACTCCTTCTTAGGTATTGTGATTTTAATGTTTCGAAGTGGAATAGTACACATTAGAATATGTAAGGATTATTTCCTCAAGAATTGTTCAATGGTTTCTTAATAAATGTGAAAATAAACTTTGGAATATCATAATTAATTGAGGTTTATATCTTATGTTACCATATACCATAATTTGTTGAATATTTTATAATCAGTTTGACTATAGATGTTTTATTTGATACCACTGATGGTTTTTGGTTAATGTATACACATTTTAAATGCTAGTTTTTTAATAAAGATTTTTATTTTGTTCATTTTATTCCTTTTCATATGAAAAATTTATTTTACATAGTAAGGGACCATAGGGGACAATAAAAGCACTTAGAATGCATCGACAAGCCCCATGAAAAAAACTAGACTCATTTTTTACCAACAATGCATTATTTCTCGGATGAGACTGGAATGATATTTTTATGATGTCTAACATTATACATTACCTTAATATGAAACCTGTAATTGATATTCCATATGAATATTCCACTAGTATATTATCTATGGTTATGTTTTATTATGTAATTATTTTAAAAAATTTATTCCAACCATATTATGCTCAAGATTTTGTTTTAATACCATGTTTACTTTTATTTTATCACCATACCTTATTATTTATGCTTCTAATATATTAAATTCCCTTATTTTTGGAAATTACATTTTTTCTTCATTTTCCACTCTTCATGTACTTAATATAATAAAACCTTGTTTTTACGGTTAACTGAAATTGTTTTTATAGTTTGTTGGAAATATATTCCTTTAATGACTTTATCTTCCATAAAATGATTTCATGTTCCATTAACCGACCTTACAGGGATATGGAACCGGCTACCAAATCACACCACCAATAGGACATGTTCTAGTTACTATAATTGAGTAGGAGTATCACATAGATGGGACGCATTTTCCTAAATTTATTACACACACACACACATGTTGAAATACCTCTAGAATATAATAGAATGATATAAAAATATGGAATAAAAAATGAATACATATATCTATCCCATTAAATATTATAATAGAATTTCTGAAATAATAAAAAGATAAAAACACAGACCCACACAAAATTGTAAAATAAAATGGAGAAATTGAAAAGAAATATTCCTCTTTTCCATGTTAGAGGGAACCCAATCGATAGAGAAACTCTATAATGAACCATCCTTGATGATACAAGACTAGTCGGATCATTCCAAAGCAGATTAAACCTATACATGAGAAAACACCATAAGGACTCCCACAGTCACCCAGATATACTCATATCATACTCCAAGTCTTTTGAGGTCCTAACCACATGGATAGCTACATTATTCTACTCAAGGCCCCAAAGGTAAAAAATCTAGGAGAACACACCCCATGATTTTATCTATCATATATGCAAATTGTTTGAGAGATACACTCCATTGAGGAAATCTCTACCATTCTTGTTGTTATGTCTGAGAGAACACTCTATATCAAGAACAACTCATTGGGTAAAACTATAGATCCCATCACTAATGGTTTTATCATAATTAACCTATGCCGTTTGAAAGGCTATAAGAACCCATGTAGAGGGGATTTCAACTCACACTACATATAGTTGAAGGAGAAAATATACATACTATGAACTATGTGCATCCTATATATTGAGAGAGAGTATAGGGATGATCACCTCACAACATCCCTATATTTGAAGGAGTAATATCTCTAAACAGTCCCATGAAGCCTCTAATGGTCTTGTATGGAGTCTACATCACATATATTCATTAAGGGAGAATGAGATCTTAATTATGTATCACATGTAATTGGTGGAGGTTACCCCTCACCATAACTAATCTCCATAGCCGAGGGAGCTCTAGATCTAATGGGGGAACCACTTCCCACCATTACTCAAAGATGAGGAATAACACTCTATAGATGAAAACCTACACCCATGTTTCAGAGTGAAGTACCAATAAAATGTTAGAGGAACCACACTTGGATATGACATGGGATTACAAATCCATTCTTAGAGGACTCAAACCCTAGAATCAAAATGTTGTACCACTCTATGGCTAGAGGACCTACACCCGGGTTTGGTAATGGAGTAAAACTCTACCATATAGGTCACCACGGTGGATCGACAACCTAAAACAATAGGATAGTATATATATTAGGCTAGATGAACCACTCACTGACATGATAATAGAGTACAAAATCTTCCAAAATATCACGTATGGACATCCCACATCATAGAATGAAAGAAAGAGTTCAATCTCCAAATATAGAGGACCGTCACCCTCGCACGATATTGAACAACCAACACTATAATTACATCACATATAGAGGACCCACTACATGAAATGTTAGGGGAGTACCTAAAGTAGTGTCATTCATATCATACTTTTCAATCCTACATTGCAATGGGAAGGGGGCATATTCCCCAAAAACGTAGTGGAGCATCACTCTACCAACCTAAAGTGTCTAGGGGACCCACATCCTGTTGTAATATGGCAGGGTAATGACCCTGAAATAAACCTAATGATCCTCCCTGATATCAACCTATTTTATTTTTCCAATATTATCATGTATCATCTTCAAAAATAAAACATCATATCATAGATTCCACTATAGAGACCACTATAACATTCAACTAGGAAAACTGGGATGAATTTCGTGATAAAATTCCTAAATTTAGTCAAATAGAAGAAGATACGCAAGAAGAATGGTCTCAAGAATATCTCGAGGGAAGTACACAATGTGATCTGGGGACCACACGACATGTGAACCCAACCATGAACCTAGCTGTATCTTCTATCGGCTTTGCTTGGTTGTCCATGTAGGCATACACAATTTTTACTGCTGTACACAGTGGGTCATACCTCACCCAACCCCTATCTATATTATTCCTTCAAATATCTAGGCTATCCATTCCTCACATATAGTCCGTACTAGTAGTTATATGGCATGTTCGAGATTAATTGCCACTTTTCATGTAATTTTCTCATACCTTTTCCCAATTTCCATTTCTCATGTACATTATCCAATTAGTTTTATACGTCCATGCACTATCACACATCAATGTTGTACATGTCCTCTTTCTATATGACATGGGGTCACTATATGATTGGTAACCCTGGTACATGGTGTGTTGTCCCAGGAAATCTTTTTCCATGAAATTAAATCATACATGGAATGTACCACAATTTTACATGTAGTGTAAATGGGAATTTCAATATGAATTTCCCTATGAGTCACCTAATTCATCTCAGATTCCATTGAAACCTACAGATTGACCTATATTGTGTCTTTAACAATTCTAATAGGTCATTATACACTTAATAAAACCAATAAAAATGGTATCAATACTAAAATCCAACATGACCAATTCAATGTTGAAAATCCAAATATTTAGGTGTAGAATGGTGTTTAATTCAGACATTTTCACAATCTGATCATTGTTGGTGATAATAATAGAGAACAACAACACCATGTAAAATTCAATCATGATTGATTACATAGTTTTCCAAAGGGGATTGGTGAGGGGTTCAAATACATTTTTTATTTCTCACCAAAGGTGTGAGGGGGGGATTTTCAGTTAATTTATAAATTAAATTTATTTTTTATTGACAATCTCACCACCTAGTGGCATGAAATCTATCCTCTAACTATCTCTAGAAAATGATGTTTTTTATGTCATTCCTATTAAAAAAATAAGTTCTAAACTCAGTCGTAGACTCAGAATTCCAAGAAGAAACTCTTATCATGAGTAATCAAACATTTCTAGAGAAACAGAGTGCACATGAAAAATATATATTAAATATTTATAATGTCAACATGATGAGAATCTCTGGGCCTCATAATCCCACTATTACTTAGTTCCTAACATCGTAAATATAATTAGAAATATTCCAATGTTTTATAGTTCAAAATCAATTTCATTACATTCTCACAACCAAAATTCATTTCAAACTCACCAAGAGTCAACATAAGAATAAGCGATAGAAATAGTGATCTGCACTATAAATCCCACGGTAGTGAGCTCGCCAAGGGTAATTACACAACTTATAAGAACACAAACAGGGGAAACACCATATCCAAACAACAAAAACTTCCATCTTTAGCCTGGTCAACATCATGAAACCGGTGTCAAATTTCACCTCAACTACAATAGATGTAAAAACACCGAGAACCAAGGAGAATCAATAGTCATAGGGTCTACTGGTTCATAACTTCTCTAAATTGATGTTGAAACTGATTTAATCCAATGGTTCACATCAACCATATGATTAAATTACCCACAAAATCATCAATTATATTGAATTAAATCTTGATTATGAATAAGTGAGTGTACAGACAAACAATACGGGGATACCCAAGTTTATAGAGTTGGTCTTATAAGGATCATAGTCTTAATGGTCTTTTTGTAACAATTCTTGCAAATCCAGAAAATCATCTATAACCACTCATGGAATCCCAGAAGTGTATGAATGGTAGGTAACGAGTACACACTTGGGAAACATTGTATGTTCTATCTCGGTCACTACAGAATGATTAAAGGAAATTGTCTCCCTCCACTAGGGTAGTCAAGAATAAGGGTCTAGAAGAAAATCTCTACAAGAAATGCAAACACCTTCTCTTACACTCCATAGAATAACCACGCCATGAAGATACCAGTCAATGTAAGTTATCCCACACACCTTTACAGTATCTATTTTTGGAGTCATTAACTCACCCACATTGTTTCTATCACGTTATAATAACATGCCTCTGTGGAATAATCATCAGGCTTCTTAATGAGCCCAATTCTAAATTAAACGACACCCTGAAATGGTTCTACTAGAACCTCGCATCACCCCGATTAAACCTAGAGAGAGAATAAGAAAAAAATTGTACCACATAGTAATTAAAAACAATCACTACTATATAATGTATATAGTACATGGTGCGTGTAACTATTCATCTTAAAAGACTCTAGGTCAATGGACTCTGTGGAATTCAACTATCTTCAACCACTTCCCCTTTCCCCTTGATCCTTTTGTGGACCACCTAAGGATGGAGGTAGAAATACCTCAAATCACCTTCCACCTCATTCATCTCTTCCCACTCCACCACCCCTTCCATCAGTATATAGAAATCCTTCCACCAAACTCTTCCTATTCCAATGTGGTCTATCGACTAAATTCTTTGTAGTATCTCAACATGTTAAAAACATATAGTAAAATGTGCTGGAATATTTAAATCATTACACAACTTATCCTATGACTGAACTAATCCCCCACATGTATCCTATGTTACTGGCCCACATGAATGGTTCTGATCATTATTAGGCCTCCAGCCCTACGATCATGTCATTGTTTATTTTCCAATAATTGCAGACATCGTAGCCTCATGGACACCACTATGTACCACACCCTCTCATACTAATTCCTAGAATCTCTCTAAAATAATTGGTCATTCATGTACCCCCACCTACGTGGGAAGGTATAAGGAAAACACATCTACTCATAAATTTATGTGTAGGCCCTGTTTAAATATATAATCTCTTAAGAGTTGGTCCAGAACTATATAAAGGGAGTACTGAGACAGGTACATGAACCTCAAAGAGTAATCATATATGGTCTTACTACCATAATAAAGATGAAAAAGATACTGGATATGAATATATATAAATGTGTCTATGTAAAAATATTCCATGAATATACTCTTACACTATACCATGTGACTGCGACCTCACTGTGGTTATGCATCACATTACTTCATCTCCCATCTAAACCTTGTAGAATGCTCTCTGCTTGTACAACCATCTGAGCAGGAGATGTCCTAAAAAAGAAAAAAATCTTTTATGAACATCTCAAGCCAGTCTTCAGATGCCTAAGGGTCTTGAAAATCACAATACCTATTAGGTAAATACCTCTAGAAATCATATTGTACAGTTAGCCTATACACATCGCCATTGTGAACTACTAGCAAAACTAGCAACTCCACAGGTGGTGGCTCAACTGGATGAACACCCTGAGCTACATCCCCATAACCATTTCCCCACACTAAATCATCATCATGGGTACTATCATAATCACAAACATGTCATGGAATCCTTTCTTGTAATTATTATGGTGGCATCCTGATATAGAATCATTACGTTTCATGATTGAAGAGTGTATATTTGGATCTGAATCAGGAAGGACAAGGAAACC
Source organism: Viscum album (assembly GCA_963277665.1). Taxonomy (NCBI): domain Eukaryota; kingdom Viridiplantae; phylum Streptophyta; class Magnoliopsida; order Santalales; family Viscaceae; genus Viscum; species Viscum album. Next base: position 154,348,508 of record OY728157.1, read on the forward strand.
AAAAGCTAGTCGTATATGATGAATTTACCATTATTCCATTTGACAGTTGACCTGATATATATAGTAAGAAAATTAGTTTGTCACTATCCTTGTGAATACATACATTTGAAGGCATACTAAACCTGGAACCTCTATCCTAAAAACCAAACTCAAAACACACTAACACACTCTCTATAAAAACCAAACCAATCTAATGACACCATATTGATTGATTTGAACTCAAATTATTACCAATCTATCATAACCCAAACATATCAGTAAGTATCTAAAACTCCCCAATACCTCTTCTTATAGGAATGGGGATGGTGAATAGAGTCGAGTAGGTTTTTCACATAGATGGGAGGCCCATGCATGAAGTAACTATATAAGCGCACCCACAAACTCATACCTAAAAAAGGGTAGGGATATAAATATATAGAATCTAAAATTTATTCATTCATCTACCCCAAAAAAATTTAAAATAGAAGTACTAAAATCATATAAATGTAAAAACAAACACCCACCAAATACTAAAGAGGAAAACGGAGAAACGAAAAGGAAACAATCAATTCTCCCAAGCTTGAGAAAACCCAATTGAGAGATAAAATACACATCAATGCATCCTAACCTACACATGACCATTCAACTCTGTCCATATGGGGTGACAACCCGGACACCTGATGACACTACAATGACATCCAAAATTACCCATATCTACACTTCTCAGACTCCATGTCTCATAAGGTCTTGAACTAATGTCCATCTACAAGATTTTATTATAGTGATCAAAGGAAGTGCACAACTAGGTGAACACACTACATGATTTTATCAATTCCATATTCCACTATTCCATTAGATACACTCTATTGTGATAAACTCTACCAATATTATGGGTCTGTCTGAGAGAACATGCACTATCAGGAACAACTCACTATGAAAAAATCTAGTTCCTGGAACCATTGGTCCTCTAATGTCAGACATTTTCATTGCACAATGTCATAAAAACCAATGTGAAGAGACCCCCCCCCCCCCGCACACACACATAATGCTCACAGTTGAGGGAGAACTGATCCATACTATGTATCATGTACATTCTTTCTAATGAGAGAGAATATAGGGATCTACACATCTCGAGTTCCTTGATGTTGAGGATGTACTATTTCTTAACCACTCAATTAATCATTTATCACTCTTTTATTGATTTTTAATCACCTCAATCTATTAAGGTGGAACAAACCTCTAACCAGTCATCGCATGGAAATAGTAGAGGTTTCCACTAATCATAATTGTGCCCATTAACCAAGGGAGATTCGACTCCAATAGAGGACCTTCCCAATAGTTAATTGAATAAATTGGATTAATGAATTGTATATGGGGAATTACACCCCAGTACAATAGGAGAGTACCACTGAAATAATAGAGGACCTTCCCCTAAATATGACAGGAGAGTAAACCTCTAGAGATAGATGACCCACAACATGGCAAGATTGGAATGTACGACTATTTTCCATAGGACTAACACCCTGGAATGATATTGGAGTAGCACTCAACAATATCCATCTCTTTGGGGGACCCACACCCTGATGCAACATGGGAGTTGCGATCCCATGCTGGACGACTATGTTCATTGTACGTTATAAGTGAAATAACTCTGTTGAAATAACAATCATAGATAACCCACACCCTGGAATGATAGGGGAATTACAACTACAAAGATAGTGGACTCCCATCGTATCACATATGGAAGACCCATGCCCTGAAAAGGAAAAGGTGTACGGACTCCATAGATAGAAGTCTCACACCTCGGTTGGATAGGGGAGTACATACGCTCTATAGAGATTAAGAATGGAGGGACCACACCAAGGAAAAATAAGGTGTGTACAGACTCAACAGATAGAAGTTCCACACCTCGATCAGATTGGGGACTACATACACTCTATAGAAATTAATTATGGAGGGACCACACCATGGAAAAACAAGGTTTCTCTAACGCAAAATACATGAAAGATATGGGGGACCCACTCCCTGATGTGATTTGTATTTACTTATACCAACTCATATCTTTATGAACCACATATATCTTTATCATCGGTCAAGCACTCCTTAAAGGATATTCACAGTTATCATACCTTGGAATGATACACTACCACATGTAGGTGACCCATTCCCAAATAAATTCAATGAGAAATACTCAATAGGAATAAAGATTCTTGGTTACCCACATCCTAAGTCTACATGGAAGGGTAATGAACCAGACGTCAACCATGTGATCTAACATGAATAAAAACTAAGGTTATTCACTAACATTAAAATGTATCACTCAAAACAAGACACATTATAAGTCATAAGAATCTATAGAGGCCACCATAATGTTCAACATGTAAAAATACTCATGATTCACTTATCTCTTCTTTGATTTTGAGACCCAGATTATGAGATTCACAAGGATTATCATCAGAAGAATATTAGAGGTTGTTTAAACAATATGAACTACGGTGAAAATGCAATGTAAACCTAACTAAGGACCTGTTTGTGTCCCCCATTTGCACATATTGTTAGGTCAAGAAGTTGGGAATTGATTTTATAGCCCATTGAAAATGCGCCCTGCCTCTCCCAACCCCTATCCATGTTCTTCCTCTACATGGATCGACCATCCATGCATCATACACCGCTTGTAACATTGGGTAAAATCCATGTCTAGACTAAAACAACACTTGGCCATGTTATTTTATTGGTCTGATGAATGGTTCCCCATTCATGTGTAATTATTCTATGCCGTTCATCATGACTATACACTATCACACAGTAACCCTGAAAATGTCCTCTCGCCAAAAAACATGGGGTCGCTACATGTTTTTTTACCCTAGTAAATGATTTTTCTTTCCAAAAATTCATATTCCTCAAATAGGAAGAATAGACAATGTGTATCACTAGTAACCACAACTTGTAAATAGGAATAATTATGGGAACTCCCCTTAACGTCACCAAATTCACCCCAATTTTCCCCCAAATCTTATTAGCCCACCTAGATGGGATGTTAGAGAATTTTAATACGACTCTACAAATATAAAACAACACATAAAAAATGAGATCATGACTAAAAATAAAATACTCTTACCTTGATGTAAAAAATGATGATTTAGGTGTATAAGGATTCCCAGATCAGTTTCTCCTTGGTTTGATGATGATCGGTGCTGGGAAACAGATATTGGAAACTCCTCTCAACTTTGATATGGCCTCTGTTAGACAACCATTCAATGGGAGGGGTTTTACTCAATTATTTCATTTGAATAATATGTTAATTGTGTATAAGATTATGGTCAATTTATTAATTAAATATCATTTAATTATTCATATCACCACTCATTGCCTTGCCAACTCACCTCTGAATAAACTCTTCATGTTGACAACTTTTATGTCACTCCTTTGGGAAATCATTGTGTTCTAAAATCAACTATGGTCTCATAATTCCAATATGATCCTATACATATATGATATTTCACATTTCGATAGAAATGGAAATAGCATGAACTAGACACAGATACCGATGTATCCCCACTGTTCACATCCACTCCGGCATGCAGTTCCCCATGAACTCCTAATGTTTCTTGCATTCAAGGATGACATAGAAAATGAAATGGAGCCAAAAAAAATAGTTTAAGGCCACAAATTATAAATCACAAAGTATTATCGGGCCATTAATTTATGATCCTCAAGCTATAATACAACTCTCAAAACTAGAAACACCATGACACCCACTAGTGTCATCATATCAAATTATGGATGGTAAGAAACTAGTCAAAAAAGTTAAACATTGTTGGGGATAGATTTTTTTGAATATAATAGTTCTACAAAAGTATATCCCTACACCATGGCTACCAATCATAAGGTTCAAGAAGAAAATATCAGCTTGAAATTACAGGACATTTTTCAATACTCGATCACACAACCTCACTCATAATAACCAAGTCAATGGAAATAATGAATCAATGCTTCACACTATCCACCTTTGGAGGCACAGACTCTCCCGCACAGCCTTAGTATCATCACAAATATTTAACTCTAGGGGGAAAATCCCTTCTCCCCGTGACCCCAAAGCTACATCAAACAACACCCACACGGGGTTTTTATGATTCCCACATCACACCAATTAAACACTGTGCAACAAGAGGAAAGAAAAGATTACCTTAAAAATTTGACTAAAATTACTATTATAGAGAGTCGAAATGACACAGAATGTACCTCTATTTATCCTCAGAGTGACTAGGTCAAATATCTCTATGGAAATAATTTATCCTCACCCCATCTCTAACTTGTTGAGCATGGTGTGGACCACCTAGTGGTAGTGTCAAAAATAGTTCAAACTGCCATCCTCCTCCTAATTCTCCCCCCATCTGCAACCCCATACTCAGACTTGTATTACTCCCTTCTAAAAATTATATCCTTATAAATTCACTCCATCATGGGGCTTCCTCTTATCATCACAATAGATCATACTATCTTAAATATGATGTCCCCCGCTATTGCAAGAATAAAATTTCCTATCTTCTGGATAACCTGATCCATGGTGTGTCTCTTTCACTACTAGTACAGCTTCCTGTGTATGACCTTGGGTGTGCCTCCTACTCCATGATCATTTAATATCTCATATTCCAACTGTTGAAGATGTCTTTTCCTCATAACCACCACTACAGACCACATCTGATCGTCCCTCTACCATTAAAATCTCTTCCATTCATTTTCACTCTATTACCATGACATAAGTGGAGATCAATAAAGAAGCCACACCTGCTCAGATTTATTTTTGGATTCCCTCTTATATAGACCATGAATTGAAGAATGGTACATGATACATAATCATGAACAACTTTTATTGGCATTTGAAACTCAATATATAATATTCCATGTTCACGTAACCCTACTGATGCTACAGAAGCTTCTAAATATGCAATGATCTTAATGAGTATATGTCAAACTCTTCCATGTAGAGACCCGAAAAATATACCATAGTTAGTATCACCTCTTCGTGGTTCTACATCTGTATAATTCACTATTGATATCAAAAACCCTATATAAGTCTCTTTCCTTGGAAAACCATCTAATTGGTAGGTTTCCTAATGAGGGAAACCATGTGTGCCTACCTCGATCCAGTCATCTATTTTCTCGAAGCTTAGGTAATCCCAATACCTTGTAGTTTCCTACCTCTATAACTCTTACAGTGCCCTTAACGTATGCACAACTTCATCCTGAACTACCAGTAGAAATAGCTACACAACTTGTGATGGTTTAAATGGAATACCACCGAGAGGTATAGCCTCAGAACCAATGCCCAATAGTGAAACCTCATCATTGTGTGGGTAATAATCATAGTTACACTATGGAACTATCTATAGTTGTCACCACAGTGGAATCTTTTAAAAGAATAAAGATACAACACATTCAATATGTATATCTGGGGAGATAACTCAAGATGGATAAGGATGCCACAATAGAGTCCTATATGATTCATGTACCATTATTACCTATGAATAGTTTCCAAATGTATCGGGTTGAAAATCATGTTATCAACTTCCTACATAATGTATATGTTGGCCGGCTCCTGAACCCCAGAACCTCTACCAATAAAGAAAAACTCGAAACACCATAACACTTTCACTATATACCCTAAACCATGTTCACAATATAGATTTCCAAAAGTTTAAACCACTCTTATACCACCCTTTAATTACCCAACCCAGTATGGCCTAAGATACAACCACCCAAGGCCACCTTCAAAAGGAAAGGTGATGTCGACTAGCAGCTAGTAGTAATATCAAAATGATTGGAGGATTTTGGGTAAAGTTATTGTACACACAAAACCACAAACACCTCTACACAAATGTGTAGGGATATAAAAATATGTAAACATAAATGAATTACTAATTATTTAAAAAAAGAATACAAAGAATTAATTAAAGTGTATAAATAAAAAAATAAAGACCAATGAATTATCGTAATGTTAATGGGAGAAACTGAATGGAAATAGTTTACTCAACCATGCTAGAGGTAACCAAATCATGAGAAAAACCCACCTTGAACCATACATGTATATATAATACTAGTCATTTTATTCCATAAGCGGTATCAGCCTAGACACGTGAAAACACCCGAAAGAACCCCAGAATCACCTAGATATACTCATCACACAACAACATGTCTCATGAGGTCCCAAAATCATCATCAACTATATGATTATACTCGAGGGTCTATAGATAACACATGGCCAGGAAAACTCACTTCATGATCTACTCCATACATGATGGAACTCGTTCAAGATATTAACATCATCAAGAAAAACTCTACCATTTTTTTGGTATGTTCAAGAGAATGGGTTTCACCAAGAACAACTGACTCAGTCAAACTCTAGATCTCATTAGAATAGATCTATTAATTACTACCCTACACCATGTTCAAGGCTATAAGAAACCATTTCGAGAGGACCTCCCTAAATACTACACATAGTTGTGGGAGTAATATATCATAACCATCCTACAAAACCTTCCTTTCTCCTGTATAATGTGACAAAAACATCAAAAAATCATGGGAGAACTAACTCATAATTATGTATCATACGTAACTATTGTAGGTTCCAACTCTTTGTAACTATTGAAAATAGAAAAGGGATGTCCATATCTAATGGAGGGCATGATCCCCACTGCTAATCAATAATGCGGGAGTACTACATCACTGATAGGAAACTACACCCTAGTATGATATAGGACTACCACTCAAAAGAGAGAGGACCCACCTCCTGATACATCATGAGAGTACAACTCAATATGTATTGGACCCACACCCTAGCCTCATAGTGGAGTACCAATCAATTTCATGATGAAATGCACCATTTATCAATAGGGGATTACCACTCCACCAGCTCAATCACTATGCAGAACCCCTACCCTGACATGACATGAAAATATCATTCCTATGATAGATGACCTGCCCCATTGAACAAAATATGTGTTCTAAATGAAAGGATAGAGGAGCCTCACCCTAAAAAGAAAGTGTTTTTCCTACCCTATGTATATGGTACATAAGGGGGACCCATTCCCTCACATTTTAGGGTAGTGTTGCCTATATGGATAGAGAAATTTCCCCCTAGTACAAAAAGGGGGTTACTTACCCTATCAGCCAATGAGTATAGAGGGTCCACACCATGAAATGATAGAGGATAATTGTCTCCAACAAGATGACTGATATGGGGAATGTGATCCTCTAGGTGAAATGGGAGTACCCATCCCATAATATCTCTCAAATAGATCTATATCGTTGATCAAACAACCCCAAATAGAGAATCACGTGGATCATACATTGCATCGCCATGCATACAAAAGAATGGGACCCACTCCCTAATACAATGAGGGAGAACCACTATACTATTCTAAAGTGTCTAGGGGACCAACAAACTAAGGTGTTAGGCATGGGTACTAACCCTGAAATCAACCTAGGGATCCACCCTGATCACTACCCATGATTAGGTGCCAATATTACATCAGCATGATAAAAAATTGTCACATCATTTATTGATTTTAAACAACATGTTTTACGTGAAAAATAATTCAGGATATGTCAGTCATAAGCTTAATTTTGAGACTATGAGTAGTAGATACACAAGGATGAAGATATCATGAATATCCCAAGGACTGAACATGATGTGAACTGCAGACCACACATCTTTTGAATCCACCTGATTAGCTAGATGTGTCCCCTAATTTCTTGGATTATCTTTCCTTATAGGTGTACATGTCACGTACATCCCAACATAGTGTTCCCTGCCTCACCTAACCATTGGCTGCTTTCTTCCTCCACATGACTCGTCCATACGTGCCTCACACATGACATGTCTCATCATCTACACTATGTTTTTATGCTAAGTAGTCATGTGACAGTATCATCTTCAATTTTATGTGCCTGACACCCTAGTCTCATGTATTGTGGATGTGTAGTTCTACACAACCATGTACTATAACACTGCTACCCTGGTCATGCCCTCTAGCCACACGACATGAGGACACTAAATAGAGTGTATCCCTGGAAAATGTTGTGTAATCCCCAAAAGTAATCTTACATGAATGGTATGAACGCATGAAATGTATCACTTGTCTACATGATGTATAATGTGGATTTCTAATGGGACATTCCATACGAGTCTCCCAATTCACACTAGTTCTACCCAAAACCTTTCAATCAACCTAGATGGGAACTATATTTATCATAATGTGGCTCTAAACCCATAAAAAAGGAATAAAATGGTATTGAGACTACAACAAAAACCATCCTACATCCATGGTGTAATTTCAAAAAATTGGGTGTAGAATAACTACCAGATTGTGATGCACTTGGATGTGATGATGATCGATAATAATAACGGAGATCAACATCACCTCGTCATTTCGATATAGTCTCAGTTCTTCCATCATCAAAATGGGGAGGGAGAGTTCTTTTCCTCTCATTTCATGCACAAAAATGTTCAAAAAAGGGATTTTTGGTTATTTTATTAAGTAAATTTCACTAAATTAGAAATATCTCTACTCAAGGACCCATAAACACGATTTCGACTGAACTCCTAGTGCTGAAACATTTATTAGGAAACCAGGGGTAAACTTTTCATTCTGAACTCAACCAATTTTTTAAAATTATGATATGAGATGACACCATAAATTTATTTGATTATTCATGAGAGTGGAGTTTATGTGGAAAATATATATTTAATATTTTCAATCTCACAGCAAAAAGGATTTCTTGGAACCGAAATTCCATGTTAACTCAGCACACAACTTCAAAAATTATCATAGAGATATTACAAATTAATACAAGACAAAAGATATCTCATTACATAATGAATATTTTTTCAGTTTTTATAGGGATTTATTAAATAAATTTATACCCGTGTTTTTATACACAATGGGGGAAAAGTAATATTTATATAATTTATTGCAATGTGGTTCTTTTTGAATTTTTTCAAATGTGTGAAATGAATTGTTTTTCATCATGTGCTATTATTGGATTTATGTACCATCATGAAAAAGAATTTCCTTAATGTTTCATCTATAATATTCAGTGGTTACATCCATTGAAAAATTTATTCTCTAATATTTGATGAGAAATCTATAATTGGTGTAATATTTTTCATAATTAAAATGGTATTTTAGTCAAGATATATTTCAGTGATGTTTTTAAAGAATATTTATTTATATCATAAATATTTGGTGGTTATTATTCATTATTTGAGATGTACTATTTTGATACCATACTATATATTACTATGGATTTTTTTATTATTATGTTAATTTATTAGGGGTTTGTATACACATTTAATGTACATGTTTTTCAATATGAATGTTTTCATTGATTATAATTCACAAATTTTTAATGAGGAAGGTATTATACTAAGGAAGTGATAGTCTAGGACGACTGCATTCCTTTGATGAAGAGATATGATTAATGAGAAAAAAATTTCATAGTTATTTAGATGATTCCTTACCCATTTATTTATTATGTCTTGGCATGAAACCTTGACGGTGTGTTTGTGATATTGGATATTATGAATTCTCTCATTATGAGATTTTTAATGTTCACTGGGTGATTATTTAATTAGTTATGATATCCAGGAATAATATTGAAGATCAAGTGATTATTTATATGATATTGTTGATGGTAATTTATTATATCCATATTATTCTTAATTACCAATTTATAGATTAATAATCATGTGTTTTTATATAATTACATCTTTATGTTTGACTTTGTATTTTTTAAACATTATATATTGTTTTGTACCTATACCCTTACTATGATTCTGTGATCACCCCTTTCTTATTTTTATCCACCATAAATTTATAGGAAATATATTATGATTGATATAATATGATAGACTAAATGGAATAATTACATTATCAAAGGCTATATCCGAATGTATATTATATTTACAAAGGTAAAGTGATGTTCATGTATGTATATTATTATCCATATCTTCGAAAATATTCATTCCATTGGGATATGATTACTTGTATCTATAACTGATTTAATAAGGTAGCCACAATATATAGGCTTATCGTGTGAGGGTATTTATTTTTTTATTAGAGAAATTTGGGTTGAAACCATTTGAACATGATTTGAAAAAACTTATATTACAAATTAAAACTCTATAGATGATGTCTATGATAATTTTATGTATACTAATACATAATAATGTTTTGTTAGGTTATATATTATGTGGTTTTTCTAAAAATGCATATGTGTTTTGATACTACAAGTAGAAATGATTTTGGGTTCAATGAATTTAGTGATAATAACATAAAAATGTGTTGGTTTGAGTATATATCAACATTCATTCTCGGGAACATTGAGTATTTTATTACTTTACACATAGTTTGATACTCATGGGGGATATTATTTGGTGGATTTTCATTTTCATTACACACCATTATGATGAATTTTAATAGAAGTTGAAAATGAATGACATACTTTAAACCTATGGTATCATGGATTGAAAAGAAGTTTTCATTATTTTGACATCCTTTAGATGATTGTGTATTTTCCCACAATGATTATTATTAAATATATTAGGATTTTTTTACTCAATGGTTATAACCATTAATAATCATGTTAAGATTTAATGTGATGGAAAATTAATTAATTATGAGAAACAAAATTGGATAATGAATGGATAGAAAAGTATGGTGATTTTCCCTATTCAGTTATCATGATATATGATTACAAACATGAACGTTTACCGACATTATGATTCATTGAATATTTGAAAGGCAATGTTTACGTAAATATCTGATAGTGGATGCAACAAAGTAAAGAAGGCCCAATTTTATTCATGTATGAAATTTGGGAAGACACTCCCTTGAAAATGTCCAAAAGTAACAATAAAATGTTTTTTATGTATAAAATATGGTCTAGAGAAATGAATTTCCAATGAAAAACAAGTACATAAATGGGGATAAATAAATTTCATCACACATATACATTTATATTTCATTGTCTTAAATATTGTAAACCTTGGAATTATTTTTTTAATAATATAATCAAAATTACTTACTCCTATTCCCAGGAATGACCTATTTCATGACAACCATTAAAATAGACATATTGATGTTTTAATTAATCTATATTTTATAATTATTTCAGAGGTGTCACATAAAGTATACTATTTTATACAAATAATAAAACACCTATGAATTGTTCCATAGTAGTTTTTTTCAAGGATTTTACAGAATATGTTTAGTTGTACTAGTAACCTAAAAACATATTTAAAGGCAAGGTGATATTTTATTTAAAACATATGATTAAGGGAATGATAACCCTCAACATGTTTCATATGTTGATTTAATGAGTTTCTATTGGAATTTATAGATGATTAAAATTTATGAAGTAAATCATATTTTATTTCTAAACTTGATAATTAATATAAATTTGGTGGAAAAGTAATTTATGATGTAGTTTATTTCAATTTCATATTCCTATAATATATTTTAAAACTAGTTATTTGTTAAATGTATAAAGAAATAGTTAATTAGGGAATATATTTTCATTTCGATGTTGTTTTATGGAAATTGAGGTATTCAGGTATTTATTTTATGACATTATGGGTTTATTTACAATGTTTTGTTGATTAATGTTATGTTAATTTTTGAAAAAAAGTGACCTCATTTCTATCTTTCCTAATTTTGAATGATTCCAGATGTGTTTTTTGAATGGTTTTATGAAAATATACTTACACAATGGATTATGTTTATATTTGGTTGTCACATTTGAGGTTTTACATATTAGTATAGTATATGGGATAACATATTATAACAATACTTTTCATTAAATATATAATGATAGGTAAAATATTTTATTATTATATAGTTATTATAGTCTACTAAATATTAATTTTATTACTTTATGAAAATAAATCATCTTTTATATTCATTTCATGAAGATAAAAATGAAATATAAATTGATTGAAGCACAAACAAAGGATAAAATTATACTTAAGATATAAAAATATCAAGTAAATATATTTTATTATGATCATTATCTTGATAGTAAAATAATCATTTTACATTATGAAAAGGACTATTCAAATGAAATTTGTAACATATTACCTTAATTTCATATTAATCTATTTTCTTTTAATCTATTGAAAATTTATTATTTAGTGATTTTTAACAATTTGCTACGAATGTTTTGTGTCACACTAAATTTTTTGGGTGTTTTATTTCTCTCACATATTGATATATTCACTTCGAATAATGTTTTCCTATTTATATGTATTTTTTATGTTTTATTTTGGGTGACTATCTTATTTCCCATTCTTTTTTATAAAACAGATGTTTTATTATCACTCTTTAGGTTGTGGGTTTTCTATAACAGTTGATCCATTGATGTAAAAGATAAAAGTTTGATGGATAATTTCATTCTAAGAGGTTTATAATGTTACACCCTTGAATTTTGTGATATATTTAATTTGAAAAAATATATAATCTCATAGATTGGTTATAATACACACAACTTCAAGTCTAATTGATCCTTAATATAATATACAATTACATCACGTAAGTAAAATTATAGTGTTTGAATATGAGTAGATGAAATTTTAAAATCATACGGTTTACCCACGTATAAGATATTTTTATTGGTTTTCAATAGATTATAAATGAAAATAAATAGTATTGAAAAGTAGAATATATGTTTTTAGGAATTTATCTTATATGTGTAGTGTTTTTTTAATTAAATTAATTATTAACTATACCTGATTTATTTTAATGAAATTTATATATTATATATCGAAATATTATTTATTTATCATTTATTTATTTTTTAAGTGTATGAAATAAAAAATAAATCTTATTTTATGCATAAAAATTTTATTTTTAAAAAATTATTTTTAGTATCATTTTTCAACCATATTTTAAAATTAACATTCATTGGAATTTAAAATTTTATTTTAAAAAATTAAATTATACTTTTTAATAATTTGGGAAAAATTAGTATATAGTAAATTTTTTATTATTTTAGAGAAAGGATAATTATTAAATTAATAGTGAAAACTACTGATTTTTATTTAAAACTACCTTTTCTTATAATATATTAAAAATGATAATTTTTATTTGAAATTATTTTAAATATAAAATTAGTTAAATTATATAATTATTAATTTAATTTATATCCTTGAATTCAATTTTATTGAAAAAATTTGTATACGAACTATTTTTATGTAAGAAAATTTTTCTTTGGAAAATCACATTTTTATCAAGCTTACTTGTAAAATTTTAATATAAACTATTACACTTATGTTATTTTAATTTTTCAAATTTGTTTCCATATTATTAATTATCATATTTAATAATAAAAAATAATTACAACAAAATTTTTGGTCATATGGAGTAGTGAAAATAGTAAAACAGTAATTACTACAATTAAGGTTAAAACATTTTTACCGTTTTCTGGGGTAATAATTAGATAATGATATTTTATCCAACTATAATTTTGTAAATTATATTGGATGAATGATCAAGAATATATCCATAAAAAATTTAATCTATGTAGGTATTATTCTCTTGGCACATCATACGAGCTAAAGGGGACGAACCATGGAGTAGAATCAATCTCATGGATAAAATTTGTCAGTATTGGGGTGAGAAAACCATAGGATTTTCCCAACTGGGAGATGATACATCCACATTATCTTTATTATTAAGGATTTTCTCTTTAAATACTATGAACTTTGACACATTCTCTTAAAACTAGGTGTCATCAAAATCTCAGCGTGGGATTTGAATTTCAACCTATTTAACCAAATAAAACCTCCATCTTGGATTTGGATTAAACTACATGAGATTAGATGTGTTATAAGGAATCCAATGCTCCTTATTTATTTTACGTCTTATGTGGGAAAACCATTGATGATGTAAAATCATTATCATTACAATGTACCAAGATTATATGCACATATTCTATTTTAAGTGGACCTAGATTCCATGTTTCTAGATGTGGTTAATCAAGTTTCAAATGATATGATGTTTGAAATAATGGTTGAGTTACAAAATATTCCTCCCTTCAATTTTATATGTAGGATTTTTGGACCCTAAATTCCCAATTTTAGGGTCTTACAATATCATGTAAATATACTAATGCCAAAAATCATATGATTGGAAGGATGGAAGGACGATGAGTAATTAAAGAACAATTAATCATGAAAAAGGGGACCACTTCATTGTGATGTTTAATGGAAATGAAGTATACATGCATCTGAAGACCCCTATAATAGTTTTTGTGGTATTAATTAAATCCAATGTCTAGGAGTGGTATGTGGATGTGATGGAGGGTGAAGGTAATTTTTCATATCCCAAATCCTCTGTGGATGAGTTGGAGGAACATAGATAGAATTAGAATGTGATGAGACTATCCTATATGCTCATCCATCTGAATAGTCTCTCATTTATGAATACATGAATGTTGACGATAATACACTTGATGATCACAATCCCTTGGATTTTCAAAAGGTCCATGAATAGTTTGTAGATGATGTCCTACCATCTCTGCTTGAAAATAATAACAATATAATGCCAATGAATATTGGAAGTAGTGAAAATAATTATCAACCCTCACTTAATAAAAGGGTAACTCACATGGTATCAAGTAAAGACATTGTTTCCCTCTTATTTTACACATCAAATAATCTCTGGAGTAGAGTAGTTGAAGTGGATGATGATTCTGAGGATCTTACCAATGGTTCATAGAGTTCTCCACTAATTACTCAGGAATTCAAGGATACCTAGATGAATATAATGAGTCCCAATCTAATCACTCCATATGAAGATGATTCCAGGACTACTGTTTATATAATTATTAACTTTAAAACCAAAATCTATTATATGTTATCCATTGGCTCTAACAAATACATAAGAATAAATAAGTTAATTCGAAAATATAATAAGAGAAACATAAAGTAAAAATAATGATCCAATTGAATTATATATTTTTTGGAATTATAATTTATTAGAAAATACTTAACCACAAACTCCTTTCAAATAAATGAACAGATTCATAGATCAATTTTTTTTGGAAATTCCCAAAATATTCTTTCTGAATTATATTTTCTAGTCTTAACAAAATTGGATAAAATTTTGTTTAGGATAAATTCTTTCCATCCCTTTAGTAAACATTATGGGTCATTTCTCACATTTTATTATGAAATATTGATGTCTATATCATCAATGATCAGGTGGTAACATGTATGTTTGAATAAAATAAGGTTAAATTATTGTAATGATCTATTTATTCTAGGAATAAGTACTATGATAAAAATATTTTATGGAATTATTTTGAGTGGCTCAAAGGATGCATTTCTGATCTCCAGTTTTTCCTTGGATATTTCAACACCATGGTTTCCAATTGATAAAATTGGGGTTATCCAATCCATAATTTCATTCAGGTAATTGATATATTTTATTGAGGGAAATTATATGACTAATATTAATCTGGTTGGTTAAGATGAAACTTGCTACTAGAAGAATATAAATAGAATGGTTGATAGAAATTTTGACCATGTCATTACAAATGAGGTGGCTACTGATAAGTGAGACTCAATATCCAGCATAACCCCTACAAAACTCAATTCATAACAACATCCTATATTGGATAATTTAATGAATAGAAAGATGAAATTCCCCAAGTTATATTCTAAAATGAATGGTATTAAAATAATGACTGTGACTGGTTGATTTTGGAATTTTGGAGTTACATTTATTGTTAAAATAATGATAGTTATTATATCTTCACTCTAATACTCTTGATGACTAATCATAAAAACAAAACTAGTATTCCTTAGAGTATGATTTATAGTTAAATAAACTCTCTCAATGAATCAAGTCAATAGATTAAAGAGAATGATACCATGTTTGAATTTATCATGGATCTCACCAAGGATGTTAATGTTTCTTACAAATTGAAATCACATCTATTAATGAAGTGAAATATTCAAAAATTATCCTTCAAATTAAAATGGGTCATTTAGGGGGATGTGAATTAAATTTTTTTAGCTCTTTTTATAGACTCATGAAATTTTGTTGAACTCTTGATTTCAGGAATGTGTTTGAAAAATTACTTAATAATAAGTAGATAATCTACGAAAATATTATTTCATATAACTCTAATCTCTTCAATGGTCCTAAAATATAGAGGATTACCCCAAAAAATTTCACAATAGAGGATAATATCATTCTTATGAGTATTCCTATTTACATTAAAATTAATGATACATTTGCATCATTGACATAAATTTTTATCCTTGACAAGATGTTTTTAAAAATTTATTTTTTCCATAAATATTTGGATGTGATACATGTTAAGGATTGAAAGATCATTTTTCCTTCTTCATTATAGGAAGCATTATTCATGTAATCGATTCCCATTTTAGCATATTGATTAAAATTATTTAAAATTAATATTGTATTCATATATTTTGAATTGTTATTTTTTTCAACATTATCTACAAGTTTATTAGTAATATTATTTCAAACATGCTTGATAGAATTTTTTGAAAAACAAACTCCTATAAATAGTTTGGTTTTACTAAAGGTATATACATTAAAGACTACATTATAACTGCATTAGAATGTGTAAATACAATCAAGAAAAAAATAATAGGAAGTATAATTTCTCAATATCATGATATTAATAATTTTTAACAACATGTATTGTAATTTCATATATATATATAATTCATTAATTATTTGTAATCAGTAGAAATTTAACAAGCCGGTTAATATCCCTTTTTCAACAGATGACATCATAGTAATCCTAATTGGGTCTCTATAAGGATTATATGCGCTCTGTAGTGGGGTTTTAAAATTTTACGCACTCTAATATATTATCTTTTATGTTTACAAAGACTATATTTACATATTTTGTTTGACTTGGTAGTTTAGGTAATGCTCGTAAAGATCCAAGCCTCTCAGTCCCTTTTTGTTCCAACTCATGTCTTTTATAATGATAGAATTTTTTTTCATAATTTAGTAAATGAATTATATAGACCCTTAAGAAATCTTTACATCATTATGAATGTATATCTTCAAGAAATATTTATTTGGATATTTCATTCATCTACATGGGGAAGGGGATCCCCATTGTAAGAAAAAGTAATATCTAGTTAGAGATAGATACTAGAAAGAGGTATATTACCTTCACCTAACTAGAATATCATATATTATAGTGGATACCAACATCTCTATACCCCAAAAGAATTTTTAATTAGATTAGATGAAAAATTTTATAATTGAAATGGAATAATCACTCAACCAGTAAAAGAATAAGTCTGGTTAAATTAAAAAATTTCACAACAAATTTATTTTAATTAATGATTCATTATTTGATTATGGAGTTTATAAGGAACATAATTATTAGTATAAAAAATTTCATATAGAGTGTAAACATTATATATTGAATTATGGTTACTATCTGTCGGTAAAAAAATTGAAAACATTATCCAATGGGGGTGTGTAAATCAAAATCATCAACTATTTTAATGAATATATTCATGCTCAGTTCACTAGTAATATACCTAATATATATAGGGCTATGTTTTTCTTTCTTATATTGATATCATTGTAATAAATAAAATATTATAATATAATTTACATGGATTTCTCCAATGGATAGATTTCAAGGCATATAACCTCAGTATCATGTCTTTTTGAAGATTGATTGTAAATAAGAGTTTGTCTCTCAAATTTTGGCTCAATAAATTGATTTTATCTAACCATTAAGATAATTCACAACCATAATATTAATCAGTTGATCATTAGATATTGGTAAAATATTTTTTTTACACTTCTCATTTTCAACTATTGGATGATATTAAACATATAATAAGAGGATAAAAATTTTCATCATTTGTCTATGTATATGTATGGGAAATAACTATAAAATGTTTTCTAAATTTTCATTTACATTACCAACATATTACTACTTACCCCAATAATTATATAAATTGATTAAAAAGATTAAAAAATATTATTTTACTCCCCCGTGACAATCTCTAATTTAGATAATAGAACATAATAGATTACTCAGTAACGAATGCTTACAATTATTTCGTTTATATTTTTGTTATTGGTGTTACATGTGAAACAAGTATATGAAATATGAAGAGCACTTATTTCTTAGTTGTTTGAATTCTCCCACACTATGGAAGGAATTATGATAACTCTTTGATTCACAGGGACCAATCGTTATTTTTTTCACTCATTACTTCATCACTACCCTGGTATAGCTCTTTATCCCTAGCATCATAACATCTGTCAAGTATCAGTGGTTGAACTATTAAATAGTTTGTGGTTTGGACATAATTATTCATTTCATGATTGATCTACTTTCTATTATCAATCAGTAATGATGAAAGACATGGTTTAAAATAATGATTTTGAATTTTATGATAAAAGGGTATTGTGATAATAGTGTGCATGATTTGATGGTTCTCCTAAAATTTGAAATTTAAGTAAATAATAAATTGACATTGGGAATGATTGATATTTCTAGAAGCACACACTATATAATTTTATTAATGTTATCTTGGATGAAAATTCTAAAGGGAATATAGGTCCCTTTCAGTGTAACACTATCTTATAATATTAAAAAAAATATGGCTTATTTTGTTGAACATTTTATCAACGATTGAAGATATTCACCTTTTTATATTCATCAGAAAGGTCATTTTCCAAGGGTACCACTTCTACATTGAGTACATGTGATGGGTCAGGTATGTACTTCCTTAAGAGTGATACATAGAATACATCATGTACATGAGACATGTTTTGTTGGAGTTCCAGTCGATAGGCCACTACTATAATGCGATCAATCATATCAAAACAACCAATGTACCTTGGATTAATCGTTCCCTTATTCAAAAATATCATAACTCTCCTCTACTGTAATATGTTGAGGAATATAATGTCTCCAACATCAAACACTAGGTATCATCAATAATTATCAGCTTAGCTCTTTTGTCGACTCTGAGTATATTTAATGTGTTTTCAGATAGTCTTAACCTTCTTCTCCATTTCAGTAACCATTTTTGGATCTAGGATTTCTTTTTTACCCAACATCATCACATCATGTCGGTGTTCTAAACCTCTTCCCATAAAGGGCTTTATAACGAGCCATTGGGATTCTTGAGTGGAAACTTATATTTAAAGAGAACTCAACCACAGGAAGATATTGATACCATTCATATTTGAATTCCACTGAGAATTCTCTAAACATGTCCTCAAGAGCTGGATAGTCCACTCATATTGGATATCCATTTGAGGATGATAAGAGATACTAATGTTCATCTCACTATTCAGAGCGTGTTAGAGACTCTTCCAGATCATAGAGGTCAATCTAGGATCTCGATCGGATACAATTGATAGT
This sequence comes from Viscum album, assembly GCA_963277665.1. Classification (NCBI taxonomy): domain Eukaryota; kingdom Viridiplantae; phylum Streptophyta; class Magnoliopsida; order Santalales; family Viscaceae; genus Viscum; species Viscum album. Next base: position 154,367,936 of record OY728157.1, read on the forward strand.
GGTACTCCATACAACCTTAAAACTTATCTGATGTATATCTGTGTTTGTTGATCAAATAATAAATCCTCTCTAATTGAAATTATGTCTACAATCTTTGTAAGATTATCCACAACAACCCATATAGCATTGTTTCCCTTGGATTTCTTCAGATGTCCAAAGAAAAATTCCATGGTGATATTCTACCATTTCCAACTAGGTATCAATAATGGTTTAATCATCCCCTTAGACTTATTATTCTTTGAATTCACATTATAACATACCAAGAACATTTATTTATATGGAATGATCTCCATATTCATTTTATCGCACCAATAATTCTCTCAACGATCTCGATAAATCATTGTGTTTTTTGTGTGAATATAAAAATTTGAACTATGTGCATCATAAAAAAGTCCCTTATTTAACATCAGATTTTATAGAACACATAGTCTTGTCCAAAATCACACAATTAATTATTCAATAAAATTAAAATCCATGGATATACAATTTTGACAGTTTCAACATTCATATGAATTCCCACATCATCCTTTTGATAATCCTTTAACCTTTCTCAAATAGATGGTAGAGAAATAATTTTTGAAAGGGTCGATGATGATCCCTTATTTTATATTCCAATGTAAATAATCATCAAATTTATGAAGATTAAATCCTTTTAAATTTTCATCAATGATCGAACTGATGGGTCCTTTCAACATAGATAATCTTCCACCTTGTTCTCTATTGCATGGTGGTAATGGATTGAGCAGTCAGTTTCTCTAATCAGATCTAACTATATTACATTGTGCATATTCAACTCTTTTTGTGTGAATATATACTTGTGGATTTTTTGATCCCTACATATTTCACACTTCTCCCCAAAGTGTTAATGTTTCCAAAATTTTAAATCGAACATTACGGCTTCCTACTCCAGATCATTTGTTGGATACTTTTTCTTATAAAATTTCAATTACCTAGAAGCATTGGCAATGTCTTTGTAATTTTTCATCAACAAATAGTCCATAACCATCATCGAAGCATGACTAAATACCACAAAATTTTTCCAATTGTTGATAGTTTGAGAACAGTAACAGTGATAAGCCTCTTTTATAAATCCGGGATGCTCTCTTTCCATTAATCACTCAAACCATACTTGAAACTTTTCTATGTTATCTTGTTAAGAGAGTTTTAGAATCATGGGAAATTTCTAATCAATCAGTGGTAATATCTAGCTATCCCATGATTCTACAATTACTTTTCACAGATGTTGCATTAGTCATCAATCAATAGTATTTTTCTTGGAGGGATCCATAGATATCCCATTGCTTGTGAAGATATAACCCATGAATGAGACTTAAATAATCCATAACTAACACTTGTTGTACTTTTCATAGAGTTTATCCTTTCATAAAGTCTCTAGTAGAGTGATTGGATTCTACTCATGGGCCTCAATGGTTTCAGATTATATTACAATATCATTTATAAAGAATACCATAAATATGAAAATGTAATATCTAAAAACTATATTCATCAAGTCCATGAGGATTTCAATAGAATTAGTGTGTCTGAAAAGAATTATTATGAATTAATAGTGCATGTACCTTGTACAAAAATCAGTCTAGGGTATATCCTTCTTTTCACCCTTACTTGTTAATATCACAAAATTAGATCCACCCTGGAGAAGTATTATACTCCACATAGCCGATAAAAGAAGTCATCAGTTCATGGTAGATGACACCTATTCATTATTTTGATTTTTTTGAGCTTATAATACTCAATGCAAAGGCACATTGACCCATCATTATTCTTGATAGAGTGGAATCGTGCACCCCTTGGTGATGCACTTGGGAAGATAAACCCTTTCTCGAGATTATCCAGTAGATGTTTCTTTATCTCTCCATGCTCTAAAATAGCAATTCTATACAGTGTATTGGATATTTTAAATTCCCCACGTATATGATCAATCAAGAAATAAATATCTCTTATATGAGGAAGGATAGACAATTTCTCTAGAAAAACATCAGTGAATTCACTCACAATAGGCATGTCTTCAAGGAAGGATACTACCTTAGACTCGATCAACTATGAAATATATGGGTGCTCATAGGTCAGTTATATCAATACTTCAGTTGATGGTTCTAAAGAATATTTATCCTTTTCCTTGCACTGGTACAAAATCATTGGTCTATTCTCCATATGAGACTGATACCCCTATCAAAGAAATTTATGATGGATCTATATAGGTAAATACAATCCATTTCAATAATTACATATAATTTCATTAGATGTACAATGATGTGGTCTTAAAGGAAGTTCAATCAACATATTATAATAGATGAGGAGTTATATTCATGGGATGCAATGTTTTCTCCATTTTCGGTTCTCACTGGCATCTCAACTTCCATTATTTTTTTGGTGTAATGAATTATCTACTACACTTTCGGGATATAAAAGAATTTGTAAAACCAAAATCACAATGTACACTCTCCATTCTTGAATGAATAATTAGCATACCTATAACCACTTCACTATCAGGGTTCCCTTTGGTAGTAGTGATGGAAAAAGCACATCCTTTCTTCCTTAGAGGTTTTTGGTGGCCTCCTAAAACCGTTGGATTATGACACTATATTCAAAAGTTCCCTGGTACTTTTCAGTTGATGAAATGAACAATTAATTGAGGGTTAAACTGAGTGTTCCTCTCCTCCATCGCAGTAGTAGTATTTTATTATAGGCAATTAATGGTCATGTTCCCTTCTCTTCCACACCTAAATCATTTCCTCATCCCCTTCAAGTAATTTCCGAGGTTCTTCAACCACACCATTGGAATGTGGGGTGCAATAATTTCTTAGCACCATTGGATTTATCCATGGGACTTCCAGAATTGAAGTCTACATTCTGCTTATTATCCCAATGATAACCCTGAGATTCACTAATCATTATTTTGAATATGAGGGAACATTATACAATTTAATCTTAGCTATCATGTCATGGATCAATAGGGATTTCTAGATGCAGGCTTTTATCCCACTAAAGAAGTGGTCAACCTTGTACTTGGGGGTAATAAAAAATTCGAAGGTGTATCAAAGATACCTTGTGATGTTTTCTCTGAACGCTCTGATGGATTCATTGTCTTTTTACATGAGGGTAAAGTATTCCTTTTCTATATTATGATGGAGGGTGCACACTAAAGTATTTATCAAAAAACATTTTCTAGAAATTCTCCCATTCTAACACCTTGATCTCTTCCTTAGGCTTCTTATTTTAGATCAATATCCACCATATATTAGCATCACCCACTATATGATATGAATCCACAAGAAACATCTCTTTTTAAGAACATTTAAGGATGGATAAGATCTTCTCAATATATTATATCTATTATTTCAAGATTGAGAGATCAAATGATCTTTCAAAAGTTGGAGGCCATTATATCATGAAGTTCTCAATTACAGCTTTTACATTCCTGGGGGGGAGGTTGGATGTTTTTATTGACCCATGTTTCTATTAAAACACGAGTTAACAAATAGAGTATCATGACAATGTTTGCGATAACTTCTCTCATTAGATAAGAAATCTCATTAGAATAGTTATCACATTGATATTTGCATCGGTTTCCATCCTGAGTCCTCCTATTACTAGCCATTGGCTAGAATAAAATAAAAATTAGAGGTAACACATAAATGGGAATTCAATGAAAATGTTGTATAACTTATAAATTACAAAAGTTTTATTTAATATTGAATTTATATGCTTTAATCTTTGTAATCCATGATCTACTTCCCATCATATATTTATAGAATCATTTTTCCTTAATAATGATTTATATTCAGCTTATGAATATACTAATGAATATCCCCTGGTAGTGTAAAACCAATACTGTAGCAGGGCCATTGTCGGGCACTAGTTCCCGTCAGAGTCTAGTTTAAAGTGGTGTTTTTGGGTTTTACGTCTAAATACATCTCTTCCAGAGTGGCCTCAACATGTTAATATCCAAAGAGGGATTTATTTTTTTGATAAACCCATTAGTCTATACTCACTAATATTTACAGATGTTTTTATTATACATATTATTATCCATATAGATTTCAAAAGGGTTTTCTAATCCTAATCTCAACAAAAACTAAACATATCCTTTGATACCAACTATAACAACCATTCTCATTATTACATATTTAATCAGGATTTTATTACATAAAGTTTCACTTCATAAAAATACGATGATCTAGTGGTATAATTTCATGGAAAATTAAGATAATTACATGAAAATTTAAGACATAAAAATACAACATCTTTATTCAAATCATCTTTTACATGACCATAGTGTTTTATCATACATTGAATTTCCTGGGATAAGATGGGGATGTACATAAGATAAGATTGAGCTCTAAATACCATCAAGGTAGTAGAAAAAAAATAACAGTAAGAATACAATACATGTTAATCAATAGGAATATCAATAGAGAATAAGAGAAACATGAACATAAAAGGATGATATATCATGATTATCAGAACATGCAAATGTAGAAACCACGTTTAAAATGATATTAGCATGAGCTAAGGGTCATTTCACATGAAATGTAGGGACCCGATGCTTAACGTACATGGAAATTACATTACTTTTGTGGAATACTTAGTACATAACAAAAACACACACACAAGGACCATAATAGTTTGGTGTCTTTGGAAACTCAGAATATAATCTTCTAATCGTGGTGAAAGATCTTCAACATCTCCCAAAAGATCTTCCTTTTTTACCTAAAACCTTTCTTTATATCATGGGGAAAAGAATACATAAAAGGGTGAGCTCAAATTCTCAGTAAGGGTAAAAAAAATATCAACCACATCATATATATAAGAACATAACTTTTGGAAATCTTTACCTGCAAAAGAAATCATAATTTCATAACATGGGATAAATCATATTAGTGAAATGAAATCCCAATAATCATAACTTACCGCATGAAACTTTGTTTCATACACACATAATCATACAGAATCATTTCTTTTTAGTCAAGACTCAATTCCAATACTATCTTAGTGGACAAAGTCCATTTTTGAACTGAGTTCACTCCTCGTTTCAGTCCTATTTCACTGAACCGGTTTAACATGTCGATCCAGCCATGTCTATCTCATGAGATATAAAATTTTTACCCAATTAATTGGAGGGAGATATAGGTCCCACCCATCTCATTATGATACCATTCTTATGTGTGCCACAAAATCATAAACCATACATCATAGCATAACCCATGTAATAAAAATGGGAATCTTAAACATCGGGATATCATAAAACAATTCATATAAGATAAAGGAATTCATAAAAATAATTCCATCACAACATAATAAAATCAATGTAATAATAGAGATAGAAGCATAACCCTTTATTATCTTATATGGAAAATAATTTTGATAAAACACCTGAACTCCATTCTTGATGAAAATATCCTTTCTACTTCAAAAACATTTTTCCTTTCTTAACATGTTATACAATTCTAAACTAAAGGAAGTTGATTAAAAATAGACATGAAAACTTGTAAAGGAAGATTCTCGGAAATAATTTTTTAAGAATCCATTCATGCTATATAAGTTAAAAAAACATTCTTCGTACTTTTGTCGGAAAAGTCAAAAAGTACCTCGTACGAAAAACGACAAAATGTTACTTTCATATATTTTACTAAAAACTCACCGAAGGGTAAAATTGGATTTAAACAATTATAGGTGGATGGAAATAATTTTACATATTGAGGAAACATGGATGTGGATGATAAAATACACCCAATAAATTTCAAAGTATAAACAATCTCAAATAAAAATGAGACTGTGATTTTTTCCCTTACCTTAGGTATGATTTGCTTCATAAGTGTCCGAACATCCTCTTCTTTGAAGAGCCTCATTGAGATATCCTTTTAGGGCACAATAATTGGTCTTTGAAGAAGATCAGAACCTCTAGGATGTTACTAGGGAAGTTTAGAATATAATTTGGAAGGTCTTGGCCGAGCTTGATGGCTCAAAGTGGTGTGAGGAAGAGAGGGAGGAGGTTCCCTTTTATAAGGGATGAGAGGGGCTCCTTTGAAAAAACTAAAAATATTATTTTATTATAAAGCCAAATTCGGTTTTAAATAGCTCCAAATTGAGTTATTTCGAATCTAAGTTGGGGATGGGTCTAAATCCTCTCATCCAATAGAATTTAGACAAGTTTAGGTACCTTTTTTACCCTTATCATTTATATTTAACTTTAAGTTAGATAATTTTACTTTTACCATGTCTTTTTGTGTTCTTGAACTATAAGGTTAATAAACATACTATATAAAGCCAAATGAACCCCAAGTTGTTTATTATTAATATATATAACCTTATCTAAGTTATTTGACCGATCCCTAGATTTTTAGGAATAAAATAACAATTAATAATATAATATTTATTTTAAAAACTATTTTATGTCAATTTTGACACTATTTAGTAATTGATTTTTGTAAAACTCATAACAGAATTATTTGTTCTAAAAAGTTAATGAAAACAATACTGACATGTCAAATTAACCTAGAAAATTATTGGAATTCATAAAAAGTCTCAAATTACATTTATTTTTGTATTTATAACATCAATTATGTCAATATTTCATTAATAGGATAATTATTGCATCATCATTGTGTCATAAATAAATTAACTTATTTAATGTCTAAAAATTACAAATAAAATACCATTATGTTGGAAATATTTTTATCTTTCTAATAAATATTTATAGTCGAATTTATCTTATGTATAACCTTATATTAAAAATTATTTACTTATTAAACTTTGATTTTAACTATTTTAACCCTTTCTTTAAATAAATTAATAGTAAATGTCCTAATCTAATCCAAGTGGGCCTAAATGGTCATATTTTATTCTTAATGTTGTTTTTGGTCGAATTAACTTGTCCAATTGAATTAGGACATGTGTTAGGGTAATAATAATATCATTTTTACCCTTAATGACCCTATTTAATTTTAACCGTGGTTAAAAAAATTAAAAAGTTACTATTCACCAAAAATTATTTTCATCTCCTTGAACCAAATTATACTTACTGACATCAACCATGTCTCTCGGATTTTTGAAATTCCACACACAGAAGCGGTAAAATTATGTTTTATGAAAAATTAATTTTTTTTAACTACCACTTAGTGGTTTCACTATTCATCAAAAAAATGAAAGTTTCCAGAAAAATAACGAAAATTAGGCCTAAGATATATTTGATATTATGAACTCAAAAATGTTGTCTATTTTACCAAATTCAAAACATATCAGTTGCATTACTTATTTTAAAAATTAATTCCCGTTGTCAAAACAAATAGCGTGTTCTTAAGAGATAATAACTATCAAAAGATTGACATTTGTTTATGTCTGATTTAAATGTGAAATTACATCCAATGACCAACATTGTATTAAATTGTAAAAATATATTCTAAATATACTTTAAAACCACTCAAATTAATAATTTATCACTAATAATTATTTCGATTAAAAAGGTTGTTTTTAATTAAAATTTAGTAATTTTAACTATTCATCAGAAAATGTATGTTATCTGAAAAGTACCAAAATTTCACCGTAATCTAATTTTGATTTTTCGAATCCAAAAATGAAGTCCATTTTGAAAAATAAAATTTACAAAATTTCAAAAAGTGGTTATTACTATTCATAACGGCTAGTTTTAATAATATTTTAATAGCATATTGTTATGTTGTGAAACTTGTTATTACGTACTACACATGCTATCGAGGAAGGTCGTGATTGCATGTAATGAAAGGCAATTCAAGGATTCATGTTTTTCAAGCTCCTTTTGGTGTAGCGTACACCACAAGAAATTAATGAAATTAAAAAGAATATTTTTCATAAAATCTCGGTTTGTTACATTCTACCCCCCCTTAAAATGAATTTCTCCCTCGAAATTCGTCGGGGTTATAAATGGTTTACTAATCGAAATTTTCTTTAATATAAACCCACATCGTAAAATGGAATACCAAAACCAGTCTTTAAAAATAAAAGTATGAAACGTAACGGTTACCCAAATAAACTAATCACTGGGTTTCCACATAGGTGAAAATATGGATATGGAAGAGAAATCTATCCATCATGTTCTGATGGAGAGTGGTAGAGAACATGGTTATGGAAAAGACAGAAATCACAAAGCCATAAATTTGTGACTATCTAAGGTACCATCTGATTCATCAGATATAAGAGCAATAGGAAAACATTTTTGGTTTTCAAGATCATTTCCCAAAAGATGATGAAATTGGAATTAGAAGAAATACTTTCGTTATTTTGGTATAGTCTCACCGTTGGTCGTTCATTGGACAATTTCCACTTCATCTCTTAATAAAATGAAGTTGAATTTGTCATTCGTGATGTGTTAGTAGATCATGTGATAGAATGATGGGTCATTCCATCTGTCTCAAACAAAAGGTTAGAAAAGTTATCAAAAAATACATAAGTCCATCTATAGTGAGGTTAATCATATATGGTTCCTAAAATGGACTTGTAATTATTATATCATAGTTCATAATATAATAAAACTAGTTTCTACTAAACATCTACTTCATGTAGGCCATTGGTAGGCGATAAATGCCAATCGTACTTCGGTTGTGGGTTCGATTCCCACAGCCTTGTCCGACGCAATGGGTCATCGTCCGTCCTGTAGGTTGTCCTTTTTCTAAAACTACATTACTATAACATCTCAAAAATAATATAAAAAAAGTTCTATTCTTAAACAATACTAACTTATGTCCAACATAATCCATTCTAATCTTTAGGCTTATCTAAAATACTTTGGTCCAAGCTCATAGTATAAAGAAAACAATGTCATCAACCAATCATGTGAATACCATCATTTATCCCCCATATATCTTGTCGGTCACATTCCAATCATGTGAATACATTAATCATATATTCTCTTGAAAAATAAATACCCATTAAACCTTAGTGAAAACATTAATGATGTCAAAAGTTAACTCTTTCAACATACCAAAATCCTAAAATTCTATATACTCAAACCATGATATTACTTAGTCCTTATATCAATCATGAGCTCATGAATACTGTCAAACATTTCATTTTCTCCTTATCCCTTCATTATGCGCATATCATCTTCTTTCCAAAATATTTGAATCACTTTTCATGGTTACAAGTACCTTAAAATTATTGTAAATCACAATAGAATAATACAAAAATATTCTAATACACAATAAAAGTACCTCAACAACATTATTCATGAATACCAATATATAAACACTTCAATCCATCCTCTTCAATTATTGTCCTAGAATAAGTACTTCCTTGATTTAGAAGTATCTTTTTAGGTTAGGGCGTTGAGTTGGGTAAAACCCATGTTCTCCACAAATAATACATTGAACACCATAACATTCTGTCACTCTATGACCCTTTTCTCCACACAGATAACATTGATCTCTCCATTTGAGTTATTCCTCAAGGTTCTTGTTCCCTTCTTTAGAAATATCAATCTTCCTTTCTTTGTGCTCCTCAAAATTCAATCATGCATAATAGTCTATCTTCCTCTTATTTGATGAATTAGGCATACCACTAAATTTCACCTTGTTAATCATATATCGTGATGACTGATTCAGCATAATCACAATATCATTCTCTCTAGGCATTACACAATTTTGTTTCTCATATTCACCAATTTGTCCATTAGATTCAATGTTAACCGAATTTCTTCTGGTTCCCTCCATTAACTAAAACAGAAAAAGAATTCTGTGAGAGGCAAATATCATGCTTGAGAAAACAAAATAGTAAAGGGGGAGTACCCTCAACATATAACATCTTAGGTTCAATTCTAATATCGTTAGTGCAATTCTAGAACTATAACCTATACGTATACTTAACCTTAGAGTCATCCCTAGACATACCTTAGACATATCTCTAGGGATCTCACTAAAGTTTTCAGATCCTATTTTCCAAAGGTTGACTAAACCTCCCTCTTAAACCAACTATAGAGGCCCGAAGCTTAACGTACATGGACATTAAATTACTTTTGCGGAATACTTAGTTCATAACAAAAACACACACACAAGGACCGTAATAGTTTAGTGCTTTGGAAACTCGGAATATAATCTTCTTATCGTGGTGAAAGATTTTCAACATCTCCCAAAAAGATCTTCCTTTTTTTCCCTAAAACCATTCTTTATATCCTGGGGAAAAGAAAAAATAAAAGGGTTAGCTCAAATACTCAGTAAGGGTAAACAAAATAAATATCAATCACATCATATACATAAGAACATAAATTTTGTAAATCTTAACCTGCAAAAGAAATCATAATTTAATAACATGGGATAAATCATATTAGTGAAATATAATCCCAATAATCATAAAATACAACATGAAACTTTGTGGAATACACACATAATCATAGAGAATTTCTTCTTGTTAGTCAAGACTCAATGCCAAGACTATCTTAGTGGACAAAGTCCATTTCTGAACCGAGTTCACTTCTCGTTTTAGTCCTATTTCACTAAACCGGTTTAACCTACCGTTCCAGCCATGTCTATCTCATGAGATATAAAATCATTACCCAATGAATTGGAGGGATATATAGGTCCCACCCATCTCATAATTATACCATTCTTATGTGTTCCACAAAATCAAAAACCATACATCATAGCATAACCCATGTAATAAAAATGGTAATCTTAAACATCGGGACATTATAAAACAATTCATATAAGATAAAGGAATTCATAAAAATAATTCCATCACAACATAATCAAATTAATGTAACAATAGGGATAGAAATAGAACCCTTTATTATCTTAGATGGAAAATAATTTTGATAAAACACTTGAACTCCATTCTTGAGGAAAATATCCTTTCTTCTTCAAAAACACTTTTCCTTTCTTAACATGTCATACAATTCTAAACATAAGGAAGTAGATTAAAAATAGACTTGAAAACTTGTAAAGGAAGATTATTGGAAATAATGTTTTAAAAATCCATTCATTCTGTATAAGTTAAAAAAACATTCTTCGTACTTTTGTCAGAAAATTCAAAAAGTACCTCGTATGAAAAACGACAAAACATTCCTTTCATATATTTTACTAAAAACTCACCGAAGGGTAAAATTGGATTTAAACAATTGTAGGTGGATGGAAATAATTTTACATATTAAGGAAACATGGATGTGGATGATAAAATACACCCCAGTAAATTACAATGTATAAACAATCTCGGATAAAAATGAGATTGTGATATTTTCCCTTACCTTAGGTCTGATTTGCTTCGTAAGTGACCGAACATCCTCTTCTTTGAAGCGTCTCTTTGAGATCTCCTTTTTGGGCACTATAATCGGTCTTTGAAGAAGACCAGAACCTCTAGGATGTTGCTAGGGAAGTGTAGAAGAGAATTTGGCAGGGGTTGGCCGAGCTTGAAGGCTCAAAGTGGTGTGAGGAAGAGAGGGAGGAGGTTCCCTATTATAAGGAAGGAGAGGGGCTCCTTTGGAAAAATTAAAAATATTATTTTATTATAAAGCCAAATTCAGTTTTAAATAGCTCAAAATTGAGTTATTTATAAGCTAAGGTGGGGATGGGTCGAAATACTCTCATCCAATAGAATTTATAAAAGTTTAGGTTCCTATTTTACCCTTATCATTTATATTTAACATTAAGTTAGATAATATTACTTTTACCGTGTCTTTTTGTATTCTTACACTATAAGGATAATAAGCATACAATAAGAAGCCAAACGAACCCCAAGTTGTTTATTATTAATATATATAACCTTATCTAAGACATTAGGCCAAACATTAGATTTTTAGGAAGAAAATAACAATTAATAATGTAATATTTATTTTACAAACTATTTTATGTCAATTTTGACACTATTTAGTAATTGATTTTTGTAAAAATCATAACAGAATTATTTGTTCGAAAAAAGTTAATTACATCATTACTAACATGTCATATTAACCTAGAAAATTAGTGTAATTCTAAAAAGTCTCAAATTACATTTATTTTTGTATTTATAACATCAATTATGTCAATATTTAATTAATAAGATAATTACTGCATCATCTTTATGTAAAAAATAAATTAAATTATTTAATGTCTAAAAATTACAAATAGAATACCATTATGTAGGAAATCGTTTTATCTTTCTAATTAATATTTATTGTCGAATTTAGCTTATGTATAACCTTATATTAAAAATTATTTACTTATTAAACTTTGATTTTAACTATTTTAACCCATCTTTAAATAAATTAATAATAAATGTCCTAAACTAATCCAAGTGGGCCTAAATGGTCATATTTTATTCCTAAGGTTGCTTTTGGTCGAATTTCACTTATCTAATAGAAATATGAAATGTGTTAGGGTAATAATAATATCATTGTTACCCTTAATTACCCTATTTACTTTTAACCGTGGTTAAAAAAAGTAAATAGTTACTATTACCCAAAAATTATTTTCATCTCATTGAACCACATTTTATTTATTGACATCAACTGTGTCTCTCGGATTTTTGAAATTCCACTCACAGAATTGGTAAAATTAAGTTTTATGAAAAATTCATTTTTTTAACTACCACTTAGTGGTTTCACTATTCATCAAAAAAATAAAAGTTTCCAGAAAAATACCAAAAAGAATGCCTAAGCTATTTTTGATATTATGAACTAAAAAATGATGTCTATTTTAACAAATTCAAAACATATCGGTTGCATTACTTAATTTAAAAATTAATTCTCGTTGTCAAAACAAATAGTGTGTTCTTAAGAGATAATAACTATCAAAAGATTGACACTTGTTTATGTCTGGTTTAAATGTGAAATTACATCCAATGACCAACATTGTATTAAATTGTAAAAATATATTCTAAATATACTTTTAAACCACTCAAATTAATAATTTATCACTATTAATTTTTTCGATTATAAAGGTTGTTTTTAATTAAAATTTAGTAATTTGCCCTATTCATCAGAAAATGAAAGTTATCCAAAAAGTACCAAAATATCACCCTAAGATAATTTCGATATTCCGAATCCAAAAATGAAGTCCATTTCAAAAAATAAAATTTAAAAAATTTCAAAAAGTGGTTATTACTATTCAAAACGGCTAGTTTTAATAATATTTTAATAGCATATTATTGTTTAGTGAAACTCGTTATTGCGTACTATACACGCTATCGAAGAAGGTCGCGATTGCATGTAATGCAAGGCAATTCAAGGATGCGTGTTGTGAAAGTTCCTTTTGGTGTAGCATACAAAAAAAGACATTATTGAAATTAAAAAGAATATTTTTCATAAAATCTCGGGGTGTTACATGAAACATGAGTAAAACCTCATGGAACATTTATTAGAATGAGAAAACCATAATTTAACATGAACAGGCATGATTAAAACCCTAAATTCATATGTCATATCATGATACTATTCTTTACCTAATGAATTAGAGCGCTATCTGGGTGCACCCTTCTCAATCATTTCATTTAATGCATTAGTGTGCCACATAGATCATACATCATGGACCCATTAAACATCATAATTTATTCCATTAATAAGATTTGTGGAATACATAAATATAATTATGAAATAAAAAAGTACATGTTAATAAAGGTGGAAATCATTGATAGATAAATGGGTATGGTATTCACTGAAATAATGATTTTGGCATGGGAAATTTTGGTGTATCTTCGGAAGCATAACGACGTTAAAATGAAATATTAAAATATGTTGATGAGAGAGTAAGGGTCGTATCATCATCTATAAATGAAATAAATAGCAAGGGGGAAATGGGACATAATATCCCAAAATATTAATGATATATAGATGTATAATATAAAATAATTCCTTTAATGTAAATAAGGAGTGAGAAATCCCTTATGGAATTTCAGCATGTTAAGGGGTGTACGTGGGAGGAATTGATTAGAGAGAAACGGGTCTCTAATAATTCAAAAACATGGAGAACATTATATTTGTGGTGTAAAATAATACCCCATTATTTTTAATTTAAAATAAATGGGCATAACAATAAAAGTAATCTTGGACATAAAAAAGGATACAAGGAAATTGAGGATCCCTTACATTGATGTGTGATATAATAGGCTTGGTAGAGGCTTCAGAGATGATTATTGGGAGATTTTGGGGCCTTGAGATGACTCTAGAGAGAGGTTAGTCGAGCTCCAAAAGGTTTGAGTTAAGATAATTGGGAGATTGATTGGGTTTATATAGAAAAAAGATGGAATTCTTTATTATTTAGGTTTTGGACACTACACATTCAACTAATCAAAACCCGAAACCATACCATGGTAATTTCACATGGTTTCTTCCAAATTGGAGTAGGAAAAAATATTTTATAAGGCCAATGTGTGAACATAACAAAATATTAGGCTTTCAAGTTTGGAGTTCAGTAACACTATCAATGAAATCATATTAAAAAGTTTAAATATATTATAAGTCTTAGAGGGTCCACTAAGGCACTATAAAATTAATCAAAAAAATTTAAAATCTAATTATTTTAATGTTATAACATATATTAGATGAATATACATTTTTTTTATTTTATTACATCACTATTGTGTCAATATGATGTCATAAAACACATAATATATTTAAATGGTATTTAATTTTAAGCCAAAATTTTTACTATTTAGAAAATTATGTAAAATTCACCATTAGATAATTTCAATATTTTGAATACAAAAATAATATTCACTTTATCTGAATAATTTTCCAAATATATTAATTTTCACTTTTGAAATAGAAAACTAAAATTTATTGAAAATTCATGGGTTTTGACAGAAATAGGTTCCAAACCATAATAAAAATTATAATTTTATTTATTAAAATTATAAAATATTTTAAATTTAATAAATAATAATTTAGTAATAATATTTTTTAAAAATATTATTTAATTACAAAATATATTAACTCCTTAAAATAGTATTCTTAATTTAATTTTATTATTGACTAAAAATGCTATTTATGATTTAAAACCCATTTACAAAGTAATAATAAAATGAATTAATATTATATTTTAAACAACAATGCACATAATCATAGTTCTAGCCTCTTGTTATATAACCCCTTATAACACCTGCATAAGACCTAAGGGTATGGTGTGTGATTGTGACAGACTATTGGGGTGGCTTAGATAACATCGCTCGGGTGGTAATCTCTATTAACTTCCAGTTCTCCCATATATTGTTCATTTAAAGCATAACATTTTGAAGCATAATTTGGGATAGGTCAAGTGAAAATCCTAGTGACTCTACCTACATTTTTTTCTCTGACATATGGGCCTCATATAGAGCAATTCTACTGGATGAGGTCATCACATCCTTTTTCTGAGTAAATTGGATTGGTTAAAGCACTGTATTTATACAAATCATGTGATCACTGTTCAATTCTCTATTAAAATGGTAACAATTCTTAACTATATTTTAATATCCAAAAACATGAAACCATGTATGTTCATATGTTTCCTATAACCATTTAACATAATAAGACATTTAATTAGATCAAGGGGAATTTTCGGTAATAAATGTTTGGGTCGTTACAAATTGATATTTATATATATATATCTTTTATGGATGACTATAAAAAAGTCTACAATGAATTTATATTATGCTAAAATTATTTTAAACATTATTTATAATAAGTAACCACTATAAAATTACAATTAACAAAACTACAAAACCAATATACACATGACGAAAGAAGTAGTTATTGACCATAAAATTGATTTTTATGATAAATTTACAATAAAATTATGATAAAAATATATAAGTAAATTATTTATGGAATGATACATATGATTATAGTTTTTTAATAGATTTAAAATAAGCCTACATTAATTTTATATGATGTTAAAAACATATGAAGGAAGTTAGACACGAATAATGGGTATTTTTACAATCTCACTATTGTTTGGGATTTTTTATGTTTATGTATATGGTTGGGAAATTATTTGGCATGTATATAAGAAAAACAATATATATATTCTTCTATGGTTTTTTTGTTAATTTATATTTTTCCCTTCATTTTCCACTTAATATATACTCATAATATTCAAATCATGATTTTGAATAAATCTTAATTGTTTTCTACTCAGTTAGGATTATATTTATTTCATATCTGTAATTTAAAAAAATTATTTATGATATTTTTATTCCCTTTTATAAAATTAATTATTAAATAAATTTATTCCCATTAATTTTTTAAAAATGGTTTAAAAATAATCTTTGTTACATTTTTCATAATCTGGATAATTTTAAATTTTTATAAAAGTCTGAAAGGAATGTTTTCCAACATATATATCATGAATATAATTTTATGATATCATAAAGTGTAAAAATATTAAATATTCCTTTTCAAGGTTCAATAGTTCCTTGAAAAGTATAATTATTTCCTTATTATTTTGTTAAATTATTTTATTTTGAACACGTTTTTTTAAAATGAAATGATTATTTTCCTCATAAAATCATCCATGAATCTTTTTAATGTATATTCATAAATTTCAACATTATTATTTTGATATTATCTTCTACTATGGATGTATTTTTTTGATATAATTATCCATATTATTATAGATGGTTTGTTATTATGTTTATGGATTGGGGATGGTGTTAACATTTCATAATATTACATTATTACATTAATGTTTATGTCTATTATGCTTATCACCTTTCATTAAAAGAATGAATTTGACATAGTATGAGACATGTGGTTCCCCATATATTCTCTTGACACATTGATAGGTCTAATGATAGTAATATTTTGGGTATTTTTCTGAGTAATTACCCATTCATATAATATGTCTTCATTTGAGGTCTTGAAAACATGTTTATGATGGGTGGAATTATGGATTCCCTATGTATGTTACTAGTTACTAATATGCATGTGAATGTTTGATTAGTTATCAAATCCACGGATATGTGTCATTCTCATGTGATTATTTTAATGAAAATTTTTTATCATCAATTATTATATCCATGTTTTTTATCATCCTCATTTTGATTATTAAATGGAATATTTTTCAACATATATATTGCAACATATTGATTAGGAATTATTTGTCATGATATAGTACGTTATATGGACACCCATACTAAGAATCATAGCTCCCACCATTAATATGATTCCTTTCAAAACATGGTATTAAATTTATTATGATTAATATATAGGGATACACTGAAGGAAATTTGTTGTTCTTAAATAAAATACTATATTATTTTTGATGTTTTCAATTTTAATGTGAAGCTCATGTATGTATATTTTATTCAATGTACACTAAATCATTTAGCCCTTCGGAGTAAAATAGATTGTAATAATTACCAATGTAATAATGTCACCACTGACTATAGTCTACTAGGGTTAGGGTCATAAAAATTTGGTATCCAATACTGTCTAATAGAAACATTAGTAATTAGATTTGAAATAAAAATATTAAAGAATATAACCATATTCATGGCCATGAGGATAATTAAATGTATAAAAAACATCCTAATGGTTTGGTAATATATATATTATGTGGGAATCATACTAATATATCCCAATATAGATATTACAAGTTGGAAATTTTTTTCAACTGATGCACCTTGGTAGAATTACCCTCAAAATAGTTTGTTTGATTGTATCCCTATTGTCATTTTGGTTAAAGGTGTGTATGTTCCCTTAATGAACACTTTTTTTGACACTCCAAAGGGGAATTCATGGGTCAATTCTAATTTTATTTACAAATCATTATGAAAAATTTCAATAGATTATGATAATGAATAACCTGGGTTAATAATAAGGTATCTCGATTGAAAAAGAAGGTTCCATGATTTAGACATCATAAAAATTATTTTACGGATTCCCAAAATGATTAATTTTTCTTATTTTGGATTCCCAAATATTCAATTCATGATTGAGGATGAGGATGTATCTAATGGTTTGAAGAAAATTCGAGCCAAAACGACCCAAGACCCCATTTATGGTTACATTTCGTGAATTTGATGACCATCCGAAGAAACTATTGGTCAGAAAGTCATGGTCTATGCATAGAATAGAAAGTATCTTTTACAAAATGTCAATACATATTTGTGGATCTTTTTTTGACCATGTAGATGGAGGGCGGTATCCTCTGTGCAACATCATTCGGGATCGTAGAGCCCTTACACTCAAAAAGCTCGCAATGCTTCATGAAGGGTTCCAAAATTTGGGAGATACATGTCCCTATAAATACACCATTATGTATGTAATTATAGGAGATTCATGGAAATTCAAAATTTAATAAAATCCTTAAGATCATGAACCTCCTGAGCTCCGTGAGTGAAAGATAAAATCTATCTACCATGGTGACAAAGAAGTGAAAAACCCCTCCATTGAGTCCTCATGATCCTCCACCCAAATTGGAGATGCATTTCATGAATTATTTTTCCTTTCATGTAATAATAATTACCTATAAGGATTTTGGAGATTTAAGAGGAATATATCCTTCATGAAGCCAACCCCATGAAAACCAAGACATCACCAAAAGGAATGTCACTATGTTTCGTGAAGACAGACCATTCATGAAACCCATAACCTCCATGAGGGACCTGATAATCATGAGACATCCATCAATGAGGCCGAAAATATCAAAAAGTTCCTCTCATAGGCCTATATATGGTGTTTCTTCTTATTTACACCCTTTTTGAAGGTCCATCACCTTAGGCACCCAAACTAATCTAGAAAACGTTTAGATGTACCTCGAGTCCCTATGTGACTAGTGGCATCTACTACTCTCCCAATATGCTTCAACTAGAGTGATTACTATGTCTGCATCCCACCTATTACTCTTAGGAATAGGTTCCCTAAAGCAAATTTATCTTAATCAAAGTGACATGGATATTAGGGCTCCTAATTTCCACTCCCCCATTGTAGTGCTAAGTACATATCCCACCCAGATGCACATAATTAGTTGGAAATTAAGCCCAACATGTGGAATCATCAATGGAAACTATGTAATGATATCGGTGGGAATTATGTTCCCTATCAAGGGCATATCTCATTCAATGTCTATGATTAATGAAATAAAACTACCTAGAATCATATTATTCATCTAATGATAAAAAACATGAAAATATCTTCATAGAATGATGTAAAACTATTGTGTTAAATTATGTGATGAAAATAGGATTCACCTTATAAGATAGATATGGGATGACCCCACATCTACTACCCTATGTCATAAACACAAAATGTCAGATTAATGAACCACATGGTGTAACTTTTCCTCCCCGTAATGGTATAATCATCCACTTTAAATTCTTCGATGAATAATTCCCACACAATCTCTATCAATGTGACCCTCTTGCAATAATAATCTACCACATGTAAGCCACAAAACATACCTTATTAATGCTCATTCCATGAAATAATCATCCTGAAATCATGATGTTATGTTTTTTAGATTTTTCTGGTTGAACAACATTAATCTATGACATGAAACGATGTGGGATATGAATACATTCACATTAATAAGATATATAGGATGCCTCCTTGAGGTTAAATCAAAAAAAATTAAACCCATGTGTGACATCACCCTTCTAAATAATTGTATCCTAACATAACTAGGGTTTTCTAATCCATCAACCCATGTGTGAGATCTTCCACCCTAGGGACACGCTTGAGGATCTTCCTTAATATGGAGTTATTATCAAACCCCATGATCCACCTCAATAAGGAATTCAAAACAATTATTGACTCAAGTGTGTTATATCACCTCTAGGGGATAAACCTTCTTAATCCACGTCAATTGGGTATTCAAATCCCCCATTATATCCCTACATGACCTTAAGCGTACAAACATTTTATCCCCATGACATTTTAGTCATTCACCCATTATATCCTCACAAAATGTTAAACCATCACCCAACATGTCACCACAAAACATTAAAATTGTGACCATCTTCACAATAAATTAAAGCCACACCTTAGTATAGAAAATTGACCCCATGATAAAAATTGTAACCCTACGGTTAAAGACCTTGGAAGAATTATCCCCTTTGTTTTAATTACCACATGATCAAAATAAGATGTCTTATGTACTATGAATAAGATGCCTCACATGAGATTCCCTTCCAAAATATAAAGGTTCATTTGATTAAATTATTCCAAATATCCATAAATTACATTATATTTCAAATTTGAATACTCTCAGGACTGAAGGTTACTACTCTGTTGATATATAAGTAATATGATTAATAGGCATCCATGTAATGACTCTTATTTTCTACTATTTTTTTTATAAATTTATTAGGAAAATACCATGACCAAGAAATGAGACAGAATGTAATCCTAAGGTCCAGTGTGCCAATAATGATATGGTGAAAAAATATTAAGATTTTAATAAAGCGTGGAAGAGGATTCAAATTTAAATGGGAATAAATTACAAATGGGTTCCCTAATAAAAAATCTATGGGAACTATTGCATTGAGAGAAGTGACTTTATCTAATGTGGGTCCAAAATTCAACCAGCATAGGTTGACTATGAAAGATTGAAATTGGATTTAACTGTCATTAAAATATTTTAACAAATATATTTTATTTTATGCTACATTGGTTTATTTTAAATTTAGGCATATATTAAAGAATTGGGGTTTATCTCCATAATAATGGAAATTGCTTTGATGCAAGGAGACAAATCCATCTCTAGAAAATGATGATGAAAACTACATGATCAAGGATTTATGATGACACAAAACCATGTTCTTTAATAATGAAGAATCCTACCTTGAGGTTGTGTGTTGATCTCTTCATGATTTATTTTTCCCTTCTTTGAATCAAACGACGAATGTGGAATAACCTATGAATAGATTGATCTATAGTTCGATCATTAATATATGAGGGATAATTATTGTCGGAATAAATGGAATTTATTATGGTGATTGTTCTTCTTTTGGTTTATTTTTTATTCTGAAAACATTAACTAATCATAGCCAATAAGAACAAGGCCAAGATACATTCTTCGGGTGTTCTACGTGATCCTTATTTTCCCATTCTTGGTGTCCTTCACCATTGGGCCCTAATGGTAATGAAAAAACATTCCAGGAGGCTTGAAATGTGAAGGCACATGAAATGAATCCATGTCAGAGGAGGGACCTATAGTGGAGATGTGGGTGTGTGTGGAAGGCGGTCTGGCCGAGAGAATCATTGTCTACTGCAGCGTTGACCAGAAAGACGTTTATAGATAGAGGTTCATCTAGCCCGCACATACATAATATTGCATGTAGCATGTCTGACAATGGATGCTAGGCTACTCAAGAGGCCTGGAAGACATAGCCAATTCTTGCTGGGGTTAATCGGGTTGGATTAGGTCTGGTCGGGTCTGGCAGGTCAGATCAATCCTAGACAGGACCCGAGTTTGACATAAAACAAATGACTATATCTTTAAAAGGTTGTGTGCATTTGAGGATACATCTTTGGTGTTTGGAATCCTCCAATGATTTTGAAATTTTTTGATACTCTAAATGAGTTTTTAATGAAGTTGGAAGATGACCAAATGGATTCGGGAGTAGGTTCTCTCAGATCAAGTGCACTATGAGAAAAATCATTGGGATGGTTATGGCTATGTGATCATAGTGACTACTTGACTTGAGGGCTGCATGAACTATTTAAAGTCTATGCACAATGGTTTCAACAAGAACCATGGATGTTCGGTGTTCCATTGATGCTCTGTTATCCGTCAATGCACAAAGCTCGATCACTAATCTAGATTTCATCGCCGCTCCAGGATCCTTCAACGCTTCATGTGCCATCGACACTTTATGTGCCATCAACACTCCATGAACCACCGATACTCTAGTTTTTGTTGAATCATATTGTGTGATAGAGACTTAATTATATATTCACTATAAATTAAAATTGTTCTCTTCATGAATTAGTCTTATAACATGTTGATCTGGCAGTATAGATTTTACTTTGTGTGTATCCTTTGTGGTGTACATTGTTTGTTTTTATTGTGGTATGATGGAGTTCTTATAGGACCAAGGCTAGGTGGTTCTTAGAGAGAGTCTGGATAGTTGTGGTGTGCTTCAGTGACATCAGGAATGTATTTTTGTAGCTACCATTTAGGTAGGGTTTTTGATGGATGAAATTTAAAAACATGTACTTTCCTTTTGGATCAACTTGTATTCTGGCCCGTTTACATTCTAGTTCTGTAATGTTGCTTTTTGTCAGTATTTTAGTGGTATGAAATCATATTTACTTTTTTTCAGCTTAGAAATTTTCTTGGAGATTTGCCAATGTATATATATACAAATAAAAATCCCTCAGATCAATGGGATATACCTAATTAGTTCTTCTCTCCTACGCCACACCTATTAGAGGATGTCTTGGGGTAGTCATATCATGTGCCTTGGGTGACAGGACAAGACAGAGTGGTTCTATAGGAGGTCAGTTATACTTAAAAAATGAAGATTCTGTGAGGTTGTATTAGGGGAAAACTGTTATGAGTTTTGAGTTATGGTTTAAGATTAGGGACTCTGGTGTTGGTGTACTAGCTAACATATCCATACACCTGGACTGTGAATTCTACTTTTCATATCGGCAATAGAATACATTAGTTATAGAGAAAATGTAACACCACAAGATTTTATGAAAAAAATTATTTTTAATGTCTTCTGTTGTACGCTACACCAAAATTAGCTTGTGATATATGCAACACTGTATTTGCTTGCAGTATACGCAACACTCTTCTTGACTTGCGTTACACACAATTTCATGTTCATTTTGTAGAAACTATTCTACCCAACATTATGTATAGATTTTGTTTAATGTATAAATAAAATAAGTATTAATTATGTTATACGCAACACCAAAAATAGCATTCAGTACACGTAGCCTTGACTTGGCTTGCATTACACACAATAAAGGCCTTCCTAGATAGCGCGTGTAGTACGCAATTCCGAGTTTCACTAAACAAGATATTATTATAACATTATTATGAACTAGCCGTTATGAATAGTAATTCCCACTTTTTGAAATTTTATAAATTTTATCTTCCAAAATGGAATTCATTTTTGGATTTGGAATATCAAAATTATCTTAGGGTGAAATTTTGGAACTTTTCAGATAACTTTCATATTCTGATGAACAGTGAAAATTACTAAATTTTAATTAATAACAACTTTTTTAATCGAAATAATTAATAGTGATAAATTATTAATTTTAGTGGTTTTAAAGTATATTTAGAATATATTTTTACCATTTAATACAATGTTAGTCATTGGAAGTAATTTCCCATTTAAACCAGACATAAACAGGTGTCAATCTTTTGACAGTTATTATCTCTTAAAAACACACTATTTGTTTTGACGACGGGAATTAATTTTTAAATTAATTAATGAAACTGATATGTTTTGAATTTGGTAAAATAGATATATTTTTTTAATTCATCATATCAAATATATCTTTGGACTAATTTTTAGTATTATTTTGGAAACATTCATTTTTTGATGAATAGTGAAACCACTAAGTGGTAGTTAAAAAACAGAATTTTTCTTAAAACTTAATTTTACCGCTTTTGTGAGTGGAATTTCGATAATCCAAGAAACACTGTTAATATCAATGACTAAAATGTGGTTCAATGAGACGGAAATATTTTTTGATGAATAGTAACTTTTTACTTTAATTTACCACGGTTAAAAGTAAATAGGATAATTAAGGGTAAAAATGATATTATTATTATCATAAAACTTGTCCTAATTCTATTGGATAAGTTTAATTGGACCAAAAACAACCTTAGGAATAAAATATGTCCATTTAGGCCCACATGGATTACATTAGGACGTTTAATATTAATTTATTTAAAGAATGGTTAAAATAGTTAAAATCAATGTTTAAGAAGTAAATAATTTTTAATATAGGGTTATACATAAGATAAATTCGACTATAAATATTAAATAGAAAGATAAAAATATTTCCTACATAATGGTAGTTTATTTATAATTTTTAGACATTAAATACTTTAATTTATTTATGACACAAAGATGATGTAGTAATTATCTTATTAAAGAAATATTGACATAATTGATGTTAAAAATACCCAAATAAATGAAATTTTGAGACTTTTTATGAATTAAACTATTTATCTAGGATAATATGAGATGTTAGTATTGATTTAATTAACTTTTTTTGAACTAATAATTCTGTTATGATTTTCACAAAAATCAATTACCAAATAGTGTCAAAATTAACATAAAATAGTTTTTAAAACAAATATTATATTATTAATTGTTATTTTATTCCTAAAAATATTAGGTTAAGCCAAATGACTTAGATAAGGTTATATATATTAATAATAAACAACTTTGGGTTCGTTTGTCTTGTTGTAGTTTGTTTATTAACTTTCTAGTGTAAGAAAACAAGAAGTCACGGAAAAAGTAAAAATATTTAACTTAAGGCTAAATCTAAATGATAAGGTTAAAATAGATACCTAAACTTGTCTAAATTCTATTGGATGAGAGTATATCGACCAATAAATGCATTATATTAGAAATAAATCAATTTGGAGCTACTAAAAACCAAATATTACTTTATAATACTTTAATATTTCTAGTTTTTTCAAAGGTGCCCCTCTCCTCCCTTATAAAAGGGAACCTCCTCCCTCTCTTCCTCACACCACTTTGAGCCTTCAAGCTTGGCCAACCCATGCCAAATTCACTTCTCCACTTACATAGAAACATCCTAGAGGTTATGGTCTTCTTAAAAGCCCAATTTCAGTGCCCTAAGGGGAGGTCTCAAAGAGGCGCTTCAAAGAAGAGGTAATGTCTGTTACCGATTCATTCAACTTTATTTATTCTTCCACTAATTCTTCGTTATTTGTTTCATTATGAAGTAATAACATAAATATAACTTATATACTGATATTTTATTATAACAATTAAACAACCCTATTTCACTATCTATCCATCCCATGGAAAATTAAAACTCCACGCGTGCGTACGTACGGAATACCGTCTCCATGCTGTGGTGAAATCTATTTTTCCACCTACACCTTACATGGATGGGTATAATGGTGTAATGAATAACTATATATGGTTATTATAGAATTTTACTTATTCTGATATATTATAACATCCAATCCAATTCTGTTAAATATTTATGGGAACGATATCATCGCCCGTGCGTACGTACGGACTACAGTCTCCACAACGCGATGAGATTCATTCTCCATGTTAACCATACATGAATTATCATAAAGTATATATAATGAATAATAATGAAATATATGAAATAATAATGCTACTAGATTTATTTATATAAATTTTTATGTCATCCATTTAATTTCATTCAATTCAATAAGGAAACGAAAATAGTGTTCATGCATACGTACGGCCTACCGTCTCCATGAATGGTATATTTCATTCCTTTTATCGATCTATAATATATATATATATGTATATGATGAATATATATTATATATAAATCATGTTTTACATTTTAGAATTATTGAAATCGGGATATATGTAATAATATCAAGAACGACATGTCGAAACACATACGATAAATGAAATGATTTTACCCAAAACGCTGCTTTAACATGGAATTTACAAACGAACTGGTAATATAAAGTCATAAGTGAAACAAATATGATATCATAAAAATGAATATGATTCTGTAATAAGTCTATGACATTATTTAAATCAGTATACAGGTTGTTCAGATACGTACGATGCATATCGGACCGATGTTAAGGGATAAATTTTCAATCTCATTTTTATCCGAGATTGCTTATACGTAAGTATTTACTGAGGTTACATTTATCATCCATGACCATGTTTTATAAAAATGTTTTCATTAAATGATTACTATTATTCCATGAATTTTTAAAGTCATTTTTACCCATCATTTACTTTTTACCACATTGTATGAATGGAAACTTTCCTCTGGATACCTTATAAGGTATTTTTTTGACTTTTCCGACAAAAGTACGAGGAGAATGTTATTTTTAACTTATACGGAGTGAACGGATTTTTACGGTTTCATAACGCCTCATTTTCAAGAAGCTTCCTCTACAATATTGCATTATTTTTTTAAAAAAAACCCTTTTCTTATAAAATTACATGGAATTTTATGAAAAAAATGATTTTAAAGAAGAAAGGATATTTTCCCAAGAATTCATTTCAAGTGTTTTGTCAAAACTATTTTCCATATAATATGAAATTATTTCATATGTGAATGTTTCAAGTAAAATGTCTCTATGATTTAAATGGGTTCTATTTTTTAATGATAAAAAGATATCAAATTTTTACGGATTATGTTATGATGGAATGATGTTTAAGAATACCATTTTATTACATGGGTTATGCTATGATGTATGATTTATTATTTTGGTGCACACAAAAGAATGATTAAAATTATGAGATGGGTGGGACCTATATCTCCCTAAAATGCATTCGGTAAAGATTTATATCTCATGAGATAGACATGGATGGAACGACAAGTTAAACAGGTTCAGTAATACAGGACTGGTATGAGGAGTGAACTCGATTTAGAAAGGGAATTTGTCCACTAAGATGGTCTTGGCAGAAATGCCTTGGATACTATGGAAATCATATCATTTTCATAATGGTTTCCACAATTACATGTTTTATTCCTATGCTAATTTATCATGATTAATGTTTCCACAAGATCTATGCCTTACGTACTGCCATGTTTTATGTCATTGCTCAAGATTTTGATGTTTAGATTTTATGATCATGTTTTTTTGTTACATTCAAATGTATAAGGATTGTTTTATGTTCTCTATTCTTACCGTTACTGAGCATTTGAGATCACCAATTTTATTTTTTCTTTTCCCCAGGATTTAAAGAAAAGTTTTAGGTAAGAAAAAAAGGGGGAGATCTTTATGGGAGATGTTGAATATCTTTCACCATGACTAGAAGACTATATTCCCAGTTTCCAAAGACACTAAACTATTACGGTCCTTGTGTGTCTGTTTTTGTTTTGTATTAATTATTCCAAAATTGTAATGTAATTTCCATCTAAATCAAGCTTCGGGTCTCTACAGTTGGTATCAGAGGGATGGTTTAGTCAAACATGGGAAACTAGGATGCGAGAACTTTAGTGAGATCCCTAGAGATATTTCTAAGGTATGTCTAGGGATGTCCCTAAGGTTATTTATAAGTATAGGTTATAGTCCTCAAATTATGGTAACGATATTAGATTAAACCTAAGATGTAAGATATTTATGTTAATCCCCTTTTATTATGATTTTTTCCTCTCACACTATTCTTTTTGGGTTTTAGAAAATGGCTGGAAACAGGATGATTCACGATAATGGAGGATATAATGTACAATGGAATGATATTATTCATGACCAACCAAATGAAATGGGATTTTGAAGTCCAAACATCATTATTATGTCGAATCAACAATCTCATAATATGATCAATAAACTCAAATTTGGTATGTTTCCTTACTCAGATAATAAGAGAAAGATGGAGTTTCATGATGATCATAGAGGAAAGAAAGTTCAATTACCCCTATGTAAATCATGTGGGAAGAGGCATCAAGGAGAATGTTTCAAATGAACTGGAAGATTCTTTGGGTGTGGAAAAGAAGTACACAAAGCTAGTAAGTGGAATGGAAAAGGTTCAGTTAACACCATGGATGAGGATAATGGTATTGCTATGACATCAACAATGGTTAAATGTTTTAAATGTGTAATGTACGGGCATTATGCAAACCAATTCCCTAAGGGAAAGTCTCATGAAGAGAATCAGTATGGTCGTATGGGTAGTATTTATGTTGATGATGATGAAGAGACTACAAATGATAGCTGGGATGAAAGAATTGTTGAAGCTCGGTCAATGGTATAAGAAGGTAGTGGAATGATTACATGTTTATCAAGTGTAATGTTGTATAAGTAATCTCATGGTACTATGGAATAAAGAGACATCTAAGGATCATTACACTGTTTTCTTTCCTTATGTTTTGAAAGTGTATGATGAATGGTACCAGTAACCATGAAACCTTATTCAGATATTTTTGGAAAGTAGATGATATGCGTATAATGAAGTGATAAGGAGAAAAATAAATGTTTGATAGTATTCATGAGCTCATGACTGATATAAGGAGAAGGTTATATCATGGTTTGAGTATATAGAATTTTTGTATTTTGGTATGCGGAAAGAGTTAACTTTTGACAGAATTCTTGTTTAACTAGGGTTTAATGGGTATTCATTTTTCAAGAGAATACATGATTAAGGTATTCAAATGATTGGAATGTGACCAACAAGATATATGGGGGATAAATGATGGTATTCACCTGCTTGGTTGATGACATTTCAAGTAATCATTTTCTTTATACTATGATCTTTGACCGAAGTATTTTAGATAAAGATTGTAAAGGATTTTGTCAGACAGAAGTTAGTATTGTTTATGGAAATAAATTTTTTCGATATTATTGATGGGATGTTATAGTAATATAGTTTTAAAAAAAGGAAAACCTATAGGACATGCGACAGCCCATCGCGTCGGACAAGGTTGTGGGAATCAAACCCACAACCAAAGTGAAACGGGCCTTTATCGCCTACCACTGGCCTACAGGAAGTCCTTGGTTAATAGAAACTAGTTTTATTTTATTAATAGGTATGATATATGAATTATAAGTTCATTTTTGGAATCATATATGATTAACCTCACCATAGATAGACTTATGTATATTTGAAAACATTTTCTAACCTTTTGTTTGAAACAAATGGAATGACCCATCATTCTATCACATGATCTATTAACACTTCACGAATAACAAATTCTACTTCATTTATTTAAGAGATGAAGTAGAAATTGTGAAAAGCACAAAAAATAGAAATATTGTACCAAAATCAAGCAATTATTTCTTATAATTCAAAATTTTCAACATTAGAGAAATGATATTGAAATCAAAAAATGTTGTCCTAGTGCTCTTATATCTGATGAATCTGATGGTACCTTAGATCATAAAAAATTAATGGCTTTGTGATTGATGGAATTTTCATAGCCATGTTCTCTACCACTCTCCATGAGAACATAATGGTTAGATTTTTCCTCCATATCCATATTTTCACCTATGTTCTCCAATGTGGAAACCCAGTGATGAGTTATTTGGGTATCCATTATGTTTCTAACGTTCCTTTTTTAAATGAAGTTTTAGTATTCCTTTTTACGATGTGGGTTTCTATGAAAGAATCTCTCGTGTAATAAACCATTTATAACCCCGACGAATTCGAGGGTGAAATTCATTTTATGGGGGTAGAATGTAACACCCCAAGATTTTATGAAAAATATACTTTTTAATGTCTTGTGTTGTACGTTACACCAAAATTATCTTGTGATATACGCAACACCGTATTTTTTTTCAGTATACGCAACACTATTCTTAACTCGCATTACACACAATTTCAAGTCCATTTGGTAGAAACTATTCTACGCAACATTATGTATAGATTTTGTTTAATGTATAAATAAAATAAGTTTTGATTATGTTATACGCTACACCAAACAGAGCTTTCACTACACACAGCTCTGACTTGGCATGCATTACACGCAATAAAGACCTTCCACGATACGGTGTGTACTACACAATACCGAGTTTCACTAAATGAGATATTATTGTAATGTTATTATGAACTAGCCATTATGAATAGTAATACCAACTTTTTGGAATTTAATAAATTTTATATTTCAAAATGGACATCATTTTTGGATTCAGAATATCTAAATTATCTTAGGGTGAAATTTTGGTACTTTTAGGATAACTTTCATATTCTGATAAATAGTGAAAATTACTAAATTTTAATTAAATACAAATTTTTAATCGAAATAATTAATAGTGATAAATTATTAATTAGAGTGGTTTTAAAGTATATTTTGAATACATTTTAACAATTTAATACAATGTTGGTCATTGGATGTAATTTCACATTTCAACCCGACATAAACAAGTGTCAATCTTTTGATAGTTATTATCTCTTAAAAACACGCTATTTTTTTGATGACGGGAATTAATTTTTAAATTAATTAATGCAACTGATATTTTTTGAATTTGGAAAAATAGGCATCCTTTTTTAATTTATAACTAGTACTCGCCCGTGCATTTACACGATGATAAAACAAAATTCATAGTTCATGCGTTCTCATGGCGATATGGTTCACTGCTTTTATGGAGGCAATACAATATTTTGGAGAGAAAAAAAAGAAACACATACCTGATTAGAAGAAATATTTGAAGTTCGTGTAAAATACCCAGTTACAGTGTTCCAAGCACCTCCTAAATTACCTCCATTGCGTCATCATCTAAATCAAATGATCTACCATGATCTACACCAGAACTACATGTGATCAAATGATCTACAACAGAGTTGCACAGGATCAACAGAACTGCACATGATCAAGATACTAGGAACTGCACTTGATCATCTACAGCAGATCTATACATGATCAACAACATGTCAATACTCTTTAACTTGAACCAGTATTTGTTGGTGAATCCCAATGATCGAGTGATTACAACAATAAAAAATGTGAACACAGAGGATTCATTTGAATATAGATTGATAAAAGCAAATATTATAATAGCTCAATATTTTATGAAGTTAGTGTTTAAAGAAGTGTTGAAGCTAACAAAAGTAACAAAGTCTGCAAGAATATTGAGGTTGCAATATGTCTTCAGCTTCTTTATTGTCCACGAAGTGCATCCTACTGAAGTTCATCCTACTCACGAAAATCCTATTATATACATTAATAAATAGTAATGAATATTTAAATATGAAAATCCAATGTAACATGTAAATAGAATATGGTTGTAGTAATATGAATGAATTTTCTAGAAATACACAGTATAGAGATCATATGATATAAAAAAATGTGACCTAATTCATATGTGAAGACATTTTTTGTGACTGGAAAGTACAAAATAAATATAAAATAATCATACATTTGGATATAATTATACTGACTATTCTATCAATTTCTTATAGTTTAACAAAGAGGGCATTTTTTGGAAGTAAAGTTAGGAAACATAAATGAAAATTAGTTTCTTACAGGACGGTTTTTATAGTACCTCAAATATAAAGACTGTAAAAAGTACAGTTAGATAGCATGAATGAAAAAACTTTCATCTATTTTAAGTTTTCTATTAATCAAAACAAAATTTTGGAATAGCTAATACCCACATTTCCTACATCTTAACAGTTTAATGTAAAAATGGACCAACACATGAAACATGCTAACAATGAACAAAAATACTGTGCGTATACAAAAACTGAGTATTAGTATAACTAAATAAAAATAATCCAGATCACATTAGAAACAACACAGAAAAATGGATTTTCTCCCGCATATACATCTTATCCATTACAACGAATGGATGGTTCCCCTTTCCGATGGGTTGTGCACCATTGTGCCTGCAGATGAACCAATCATAAGCCGAACCGACATATAGTAGAAAATGTTAATTGTCTTCCATTGATTTTATAAATCAACACATTCACTTAGTTGAAGATTATAATATTGATATAAACACTAAACTTACCATTTAATAAAAAACAACAGTCAACACAAAAACCAAATCCGATCAATTTAACTCAAAAAAAAATCCATTTCACAGTAGAAACACAATAAAATTGATTATTTAGAAATTTAAATCCATTTTTACTAATACAAACGAATTTTTTTATCTAATTTCAAAAAAAAAACAGCTCAGAAATTTAAAACAATTAAGAACATAGAACGAAAAACATATGCTCATGATATAAAATAACGATCAAAATAAATTGATTTTATACAAATCAAACAAACATGCATGTACAAATCTATACTATGTTTAAATTTAATTCCAAAATCAGGAATAAGAACATACTTTGAATGAAAGAAATGCAATGCTGGTGATCAGAAGATAAGATGAAATCAATTTTACCAGGAATTTTATGAAATGGCTGCATACTCACCCAAAAACATCATCATATCTGGAGAAGATGGATTCATTGCTTGTCATGATGCAAACAGGATGGTCTAGAGAAATCCTGACAAATTTTTGTGCTAGATTTGCTCCTTTACTATTTAATGTTGAAGGGGGCATTTGAAGTGATGACCCGGTTAATTTTCTACTCACTACTCATTGATGGGTCCATTGACATGATAATGCACTTAAAAATTCCCACTGACAGACCCACATTATGATTCAAAAGTTGAGTAGAAATGCATGTTATGGCTTATGGAAGGTCATATGTGCTACCTGTTATAATGACTCAGTGGAAAAATGTTTATGGAGAAGTGTGTGTGCAGATCATATAGAACAATTGCATATTGATTCATAAAATCTATACATGCAATGCATAGTTTATGAATGATGATTATTTTGAAATGTTATAAAGTTCATACTATAGAAAGCAGTAGTGAGAAGTAAATATAGGTGTAATAGCTGGAATTATCATTTTCGATCAGACTCGATGAGTAAATAAGAAATTATATTTTGCATGAATTCAAATGTAATGCATATGGCATATAATATATGTAGAGACATGAAACATATAATTTGAAACAGAATTAAAAATCCATGATGCTTATATTTAAAACAGATCATTTATATTTAGAAACAGAATTCCATTCTATAAAAATATGAATTCAAATAAAGGTCTCAAGGAAACTCTAAACATACCATCCAGTCCATGCCTCAGTCCAAACTGTTGGCTTGTAAGGCTTGTTTGGAGAGAATGTGTCACAATAAAAACCGTTGCATGTGTTTATCGGTCACCATCATCATGTAGCAGTCCAGGACATTTAGAATGATCTTTGTGAAAAGTATATTTATCATTGAAGCAGACTTTGTACAAAAATTAGATATTTAAGCCTTAAAACATTCTGTTTACACTCCATTCTTAAATGGAAGTTTTGGAGGGATTAACATAAGGTCATAACCAACAATGATAAATATACCCTTCCCTCAATCCCATAATGCTGAGAAGGATCCAATGAATTGCAATTTTTCCATGACACAAAATGATATATAATCGAGCCACAAGGGATTCTATGTCAAGGTATAAATTTACTTACAGCAGGACATGGGGCATCTTCTTGCTTACACATCACCCAAGGAACCCCAGTTCCTTATTGAACAGCCATGCTGGGTGCCCATGTCATGTAATCATGACCAGCTGTTCCGTATATTTGCTCAAGATGCCCATACTCGTTCTCAATCTTGAAAAGAACATACTTTGAATGAAAGACATGAAATGCTGGTGATCATAATATAAGATAAAATCAATTTTACCAAGAATTTTATGAAATGGCTGCATACTCACCCAAAAACATCATCATATCTGGAGAAGATGGATTCATTTCTTGTCATGATGCAAACAGGATGGTCCATAGAAATCCTGACTAATTGCTGTGCTAGATATGCTCCTTTACTATTTCAAGTTGAAGGGGGCATTTGTGAAGTGATGACACAGCTAATTTTCTACTCACTACTCATTGATGGGTCCATTGACATGATAACGCACTTAAAAATTCCCACAGAAAGACCCACATTATGCTTCAAAAGTTGGAGTAGAAATGCATGTTATGACTTATGGAAGGTCATATGGGCTACCTGTTATAATGACTCAGTGGAAAAATGTTTATGGAGAAGTGTGTGTGTACAGATCAAATAGAACAATTGCATATTGATTAATAAAATTTATACATGCAATGCATACTTTATGAATGATGATTATTTTGAAAAGTTATAATGTGAATAATATAGAAAGCAGTAGTGAGAAATAAATATAGGTGTAATCGCTGGAATTATCATTTTCGATTAGACTCGATGAGTAAATAAGAAATTATATTTTGCATGAATTCAAATGCAATGCATATGGCATATATGTAGAGACATGAAACATATAATTTGAAACAGAATTAAAAATCCATGATGCTTATATTTAAAAACAGATCATTTATATTTAGAAACAGAATTCCACTCTCTAAAAATATGAATTCAAATAAAGGTCTCAAGGAAGGAAACTCTAATCATACCATCCAGTCCATGCCCCTGTCCAAACTGTTGGCTTGTAAGGCTTGTTTGGAGAGAATGTGTCACAATAAAAACCATTTCACATGTTTATCTGTCACCATCATCAAGTAGCAGTCCAGGACATTTAGAATGATCTTTGTGAAAGGTATATTTATCATTGAAGCATACTTTGTACAAAAATTAGATATTTAAGCCTTAAAACATTCTGTTTACACTCCATTCTTAAATGTAAGTTTAGGAGGGATTAACATAAGTTCATAACCAACAATGATAAATATACCCTTCCCTCAACCCCATAATGCTGAGAAGGATCCAGTGAATTGCAATTGTTCCATGACACAAAATGATATACAATCGAACCACAAGGGATTCTATGTCAGGGTATAAATTTACTTACAATAGGACATGGGGCATCTTCTTGCTTACACATCACCCAAGGAACCCCAGTTCCTTGTTGAACAGCCATACTGGGAGCCCATGTCATGTAATAATGACCAGCTGTTCCGTATATTTGCTCAAGATTCCCATACTCTTCTCAATCTGGATAAGAACATACTTTGAATGAAAGACATGCAATGCTGGTGATCAGAAGATAAGATGAAATAAATTTTACCAGGAATTTTATGAAATGGCTGCATACTAACCCAAAAACATAATCATATCTAGAGAAGATGGATTCATTGCTTGTCATGATGCAAACAGGATGGTCCAGATAAATCCTGACTTATTGTTGTGCTAGATATGCTCCTTTACTATTTCAAGTTGAAGGGGGCATTTGAAGTAATGACCCGGTTAATTTTCTACTCACTACTCATTGATGGGTCCATTGACATGGTAATGCACTTAAAATTTCCCACTGACAGACCCACATTATGCTTCAAAAGTTGGAGTAGAAATGCATGTTATGGCTTATGGAAGGTCATATGGGCTACCTATTATAATGACTCAGTGGAAAAATGTTTATGGAGAAGTGTGTGTGTACAGATCATATAGAACAATTACTTATTGATTCATAAAATTTATACATGCAATGCATAGTTTATGAATGTTGATTATTTTGAAAAGTTATAAAGTGCATACTATAGAATGCAGTAGTGAGAAGTAAATATAGATGTAATAGCTGGAATTATCATTTTCAGTCAGACTCGATGAGTAAATAAGAAATTATATTTTGCATGAATTCAAATGCAATGCATATGGAATATATGTAGAGACATGAAACATATAATTTGAAACAGAATTAAAAATCCATGATGCTTATATTTAAAAACAGATCATTTATATTTAGAAACAGAATTCCATTCTCTAAAAATATGAATTCAAATACAGGTCTCACGGAAGGAAACTCTAAACATGCCATCCAGTCCATGCCTCAGTCCAAACTGTTGGCTTGTAAGGATTGTTTGGAGAGAATGTGTCACAATAAAAACCATTGCATGTGTTTATCTGTCACCATCATCAAGTAGCAGTCCAGGACATTTAGAATGATCTTTGTGAAAGGTATATTTATCTTTGAAGCAGACCTTGTACAAAAATTAGATATTTAAGCCTAAAAACATTCTGTTTACACTCCATTCTTAAATGGAATTTTAGGAGGGATTAACATAAGGTCGTAACCACCAATGATAAATATACCCTTCCCTCAACCCCATAATGCTGAGAAGGATCCAGTGAATTGCAATTGTTCCATGACACAAAATGATATACAATCGAACCACAAGGGATTCTATGTCAGGGTATAAATTTACTTACAACAGGACATGGGGCATCTTATTGCTTACACATCACCCAAGGAACCCCAGTTCCTTGTTGAACAGCCATACAGGGAGCCGATGTCATGTAATCATGACCAGCTGTTCCATATATTTTCTCAAGATGCCCATACTCTTCTCAATCGGGATAAGAACATACTTTGAATGAAAGACATGCAATGCTGGTGATCAGAAGATAAGATGAAATCAATTTTACTAGGAATTTTATGAAATGGCTGCATACTAACCCAAAAACATCATCATATCTGGAGAAGATGGATTCATTGCTTGTAATGATGCAAACAGGATGGTCCAGAGAAATCCTGACTAATTGTTGTGCTAGATATGCTCCTTTACTATTTCAAGTTGAAGGGGGCATTTGATGTAATGACCCGGTTAATTTTCTACTCACTACTCATTGATGGGTCCATTGACATGACAATCCACTTAAAATTTCCCACTGACAGACCCACATTATGCTTCAAAAGTTGGAGTAGAAATGCATGTTATGGCTTATGGAAGGTCATATGGGCTACCTATTATAATGACTCAGTGGAAAAATGTTTATGGAGAAGTGTGTGTGTACAGATCATATAGAACAATTGCTTATTGATTCAAAAAATTTATACATGCAATGCATAGTTTATGAATGTTGATTATTTTGAAAAGATATAAAGTGCATACTATAGAATGCAGTAGTGAGAAGTAAATATAGATGTAATAGCTGGAATTATCATTTTCGGTCAGACTCGATGAGTAAATAAGAAATTATATTTTGCATGAATTCAAATGCAATGCATATGGCATATATGTAGAGACATGAAACATATAATTTGAAACAGAATTAAAAATCCATGATGCTTACATTTAAAAACAGATCATTTATATTTAGAAACATAATTCCATTCTCTAAAAATATGAATTCAAATAAAGGTCTCAATGAAGGAAACTCTAAACATGCCATCCAGTCCATGCCCCAGTCCAAACTGTTGGCTTGTAAGGCTTGTTTGGATAGAATGTGTCACAATAAAAACCATTGCATGTGTTTATCTATCACCATCATCAAGTAGCAGTCCAAGACATTTAGAATGATCTTTGTGAAAGGTATATTTATCTTTGAAGCAGACCTTGTACAAAAATTAGATATTTAAGCCTAAAAACATTCTGTTTACACTCCATTCTTAAATGAATGTTTAGGAGGGATTAACATAAGGTCGTAACCACCAATGATAAATATACCCTTCCCTCAACCCCATAATGCTGATAAGGATCCAGTAAATTTCAATTGTTCCATGACACAAAATGATATATAATCGAACCACAAGGGATTCTATGTCCGGGTATAAATTTACTTACAACAGGACATGGGGCATCTTCTAACTTGCACATCACCCAAGGAACCCCAGTTCCTTGTTGAACAACCATGCTGGGAGCCCATGTCATGTAATCATGAACAGTTGTTCCGTATATTTGCTCAAGTTGCCCATACTCATTCTCAATCTGAATAAGAACATACTTTGAATGAAAGACATGCAGTGCTGGTGATCAGAAGATAAGATGAAATCAATTTTTCCAGGAATTTTATGAAATGTTTGCATACTCACCCAAAAAAATCATATCTGGAGAAGATGGATTCATTTCCTCTCATGAAGCAAACAGGATGGTCCAGAGAAATCCTGACTATTTGTTGTGATACATATGCTCCTTCACTATTTCAAGTTGAAGGGGGCATTTGAAGTGATGACCCGGTTAATTTTCTACTCACTACTCATTGATGGGTCCATTGACATGATAATGCACTTAAAAATTCCCACTGACAGACCCACATTATGCTTCAAAATTTGGAGTATAAATGCATGTTATGTCTTATGGAAGGTCATATAGGCTACCTGTTATAATGACTCAGTGGAAAAATGTGTACGAAGAAGTGTGTGTGTACAAATCATATAGAACAATTGAATATTGATTCATAAAATTTATACATGCAATGCATAGTTTATGAATGGTGATTATTTTGAAAAGTTATAAAGTGCATACTATAGAAAGCAGTAGTGAGAAATAAATATAGGTGTAATAGCTGGAATTATCATTTTCGGCCAGACTCGATTAGTAAATAGAAATTATATTTTGCATGAATTCAAATGCAATGCATATGGAATATATGTAGAGACATGAAACATATAATTTGAAACAGAATTAAAAATCCATGATGATTATATATAAAAACAGATCATTTTTATTTAGAAACCGAATTTCATTCTCGAAAAATATGAATTCAAATAAAGGTCTCAAGGAAGGAAACTCTAAACATACCATCCAGTCCATGCCTCAGTCCAAATTGTTGGTTGTAAGGCTTGTTTGGAGAGAATGTGTCACAATAAAAACCATTGCACGTGTTTATCTGTCACCATCATCAAGTAGCAGTCCAGGACATTTAGAATGATCTTTGTGAAAGGTATATTTATATTTGAAGCAGACTTTGTACAAAAATTAGATACTTAATCCTTAAAACATTCTGTTTACACACCATTCTTAAATGGAAGTTTAGGAGGGATTAAAATAAGGTCATAACCAACAATGATAAATATACCCTTCCCTCAACCCCATAATGCTGAGAAGGATCCAGTGAATTGAAATTGTTCCATGACACAAAATGATATATAATCGAACCACAAGAGATTCTATGTCAGGGTATAAATTTACTTACAGGAGGAAATGGGGCATCTTCTTGCTTGCACATCACCCAAGGAACCCCAGTTCCTTGTTGAACAGCCATGCTGGGAGCCATGTCATGTAATCATGACCAGCTGTTCCATATATTTTCTCAAGATTCCCATACTTGTTCTCAATCTGGATAGACAGGAATCATATTTATCAACATTACAAGCATGTCAGAATATCAGTCTCGACCATTAAGGGAGAATATGGATTCATTGCTTGTCATGATGCAAATAGGATGGTCCAAAGAAATCCCAACTAATTGTTGTTCTAGATATGCACCTTTACTATTTCAAGTTGAAGGGGGCATTTGAAGTGATGACCCGGTTAATTTTCTACTCACTACTCATTGATGAGTCCATTGACATGATAATTCAATTAAAATTTCCAACCGACAGACCCACATTATGCTTCAAAAGATGGAGTAGAAAGGCATGTTACAGCTTATGGAAGGTCATATGGGCTACCTGTTATAATGACTCAGTGGAAAAATGTTTATGGAGAAGTGTGTGTGTACAGATCATTTAGAACAATTGCATATTGATTCATAAAATTTATACATACAATGAATAGTTTATGAATGATGATTATTTTGAAAAGTTATAAAGTGCATACTATAGAAAGAAGTAGTGAGAAATAAATATAGGTGTAATAGCTGGAATTTTCATTTTCGGTCAGACTCGATGAGTAAATAAGAAATTATATTTTGCATGAATTCAAATGCAATGCATATGGCATATATGTAGAGACATGAAACATATATTTTGAAACAGAACTAAAAATCCATGATGTTTATATTTAAAAACAAAGCATTTATATTTATAAACAGAATTCCATTCTCTAAAAACTAGAATTCAAATAATGGTCTCAAGGAAGGAAACCCTAAACATACCATCCAGTCCATGCCTCAATCTAAACTTTTGGCTTGTGGAATAAGAGGTAATGATCCAGTAGTCTCAGCACCTAGAAAATCATCCAAAATGTTTACATATAGATACATTAATGTTTAAAAATAATAAGACATACTAATGAAGATTACCTTGGCCATATTATGTAGTCAAAGCTCATATCCTATAGGGATTCATTCAGTACACACTAATACCACATATCAAACTATCCATATCAACCTCCAATGGTGTTCATATGAAATCTGGAAATAGTTTTCCATAAGATATATGGAAACACTTATTAAGAAGAAATACATAATCAAAACTAATGTCCACCCATATTAAATCTCTTGGTTTTTGGAGATTACCTTGGCCATATTAACTAAGTCAAAACTCATAGCTTATCGATATTCATTCAGAACATAATAATGCTGAATATCAAACTATCCATATGAATCTAAAATGGTGATCATAAGAAATCTGGCAACACCAGTGCATAAGAAACATGGAAATGGTTATGAATATGTAATGTGTAAAAATAGTATGTGTGGGAAATTCAAAAACAATTGAATAATCAATCCATAAATATCTATGCACAACGAATATGGAAACAGTTACATATAAAAAATCTTGAAACACAATGTTTTACACAATGTGTAAGAAATTATGTAAAATTCATGGCCATATGAATGCAGGTACACCTAAGTGATATATCCAAGTAATATAATGATATGGTAGGTAGAACTATATAGAGAAGTCAGTGGGGACGTAGGAGTATCCAAGACAAAACATGACGTCATTAGGGATTTAAAACGAATGAATATATCCTAAAAAATCAGAAATGCTAAAAAAATAAATACTAAAAAGAGGGCATATTCTGTTTTCATGCATGCATCTATAAGGGGTAAACATTCATCTACCTTCTATTTGTAACTATCTTCATTATACATATTAGATATCTTATGAAAAAAGTTGCCATGTTTCGTTCCATACAACCTGGGTAATGAATGACATCAACATATGAGAAAACAACAGGTGCAATGAATCTCATAAATATCTGTGTACAACTAATATGGAAACAGTTACATATAAAAAATCCTGAAACACGATGATTTTCACAATGTACAAGAAATTATGTAATTTTCATGGCCATCTGAATGAAGGTGCACCTAAGTGATATATCCAAGTAATATAATGATATGGTAG
Source organism: Viscum album (assembly GCA_963277665.1). Lineage (NCBI taxonomy): Eukaryota > Viridiplantae > Streptophyta > Magnoliopsida > Santalales > Viscaceae > Viscum > Viscum album. The sequence goes on from OY728157.1 coordinate 154,408,484, forward strand.
GAAGAACTATATAGAGATATCAGTGGGGACGTAGTCATTGTAACTAATGCAGATTCCAGAGGCCATGAGTAAAAATTCACTGAACATGACACTTCAATGATGTAGTAACTATTTTAGTACCTAATGCAAATTCCAGATCGATAAACTGATGTAGAGTATTTAGTTGTCCAGCTAAGGGGGAACACTAACATTGTGCAGAACTCACTACCTCTATGCTAGAACATCCATGCATAATCAACCACTGGGATTGGTCCATGATTTCTCTTATAGAACAACTTCGTTGGTACAATAGAGGAAAGCAAGGCTGATCGATGTGGTTCTGTATTGAAAGTCTCCTGCAGCACAACAACAAAAGAATATCCCCATGACATCGCTCAAAATGGTGGTATTTAAAGAATAATATACCAAAATTTCCATGGACAATAAAGAGGTAATTCAATTCACATTTCTCAAAAGAATCAAAAAATAAAAAAGGAGTTGATACTCAAATGAATCAGTAGTTGCAGATAATGAATGTTGCCCAAATCGAAAGTTAATTTGAATTTCATACAGAATATTGAAAAAATATGACTACTATTATCAGCAAATACACAATTAGAGGAGAATCATAGGGAAACCAAGAGTAGGAGCATGATTCCTGCGTTGTTCTGCGGGAACTTGTAGCGGGATTACGGTGCAGGCATGGTTCTGTGGGAAGCATAGGTCGAGCGGAGGAGCAGGAGGACAAAACCGGTGTTGAAATCAAATCTCTCAACGAAGGTAGTAAGCGGATTGGAAGGATGTCCCAGTTATATATAAGAATCCAACACTGAGGATGGTTCGACGGTGGTTTGAATGAGGAGAAAAAGGAAGAGGGAACATAGCCAAAGAAGATTGAGGTGGGATTTCCGAGAGGAGTTGCAGAGAGTGAGAACCTTACCTGACGAAGAGCAGTCCCAGAAATGAGAGAGGAGAAAGAAATACCAAGAACCCTAGGCGACACCCGCGTCGAGATTTTGCGCGAACTCAAGGATACGAAGAACACAATCCCGATCACGATCGACGTAAGGAAAGAGAAGGACGGTAGAGTATAAACCGGTAGAAGGAGGAAGTCGAAGACGGACATCGACCAACTGTGGATTGACCATGAAATCCAGGACAATGGAGGCGAGGGTTTCAGGGGAGTGTAGTTCACGATGGGCGATAATGCCGAAGGCGTAAGGCGGTGAAGGCGTAAGGCGGTGAAGGCGTCGTAGGTATGGCCGTCGTCGCATACGAGCTGCGGGAGGAAGAAGCTCGATGAGCAGAACCCTAAGCGCGAATGCGTAACGCGGCAAAGCCGTGGCTGGTTGTCGAGAAATGAAGGGCACCGCGGGTGTTTGTGAGGAAGGTAGTGGGTATAAGTGTAATTGGAAGTGGAAAAGTGCTGACGTGGATATTTGTGGTGGTGACACATAGGCATTGGTACACCCAGATTTAGTAAATATAGTGGATATCAAATATAGCTTAGGCCTAATTTTTGGTATTTTTCTGGAAACTTTCATTTTTTGATGAATAGTGAAACCACTAAGTGGTAGTTAAAAAACTGAATTTTTCATAAAACATAATTTTTCCGCTTCTGTGAGTGGAATTTTTAAAATCTGAGATATACGATTAATATCAATGACTAAAATGTGGTTCAATGAAATGAAAATATTTTTTGGTTATAGTAACTTTTTACTTTTATTTTCCACGGTTAAAAGTAAATAGGATAATTAAGGGTAAAAATGATATTATTATTACCCTAACACATGTCTTAATTCTATTTGATAAGTGTAATTAGACCAAAACCAACCTTAGGAATTAAATATGACCATTTAGGCCCACTTGGATTAGATTAGGACATTTAATATTAATTTATTTAAAGAAGGGTTAGAATAGTTAAAATCAATGTTTAATAAGTAAATCATTTTTAATATAGGGTTATAAATAAGATAAATTCGACTATAAATATTCATTAGAAATATAAAAAGATTTCCTACATAATGGTATTTTATATATAGTTTTAAGACAGTAAATAATTTAATTTATTTATGACACAATGATGATGCAGTAATTATCTTATTAATGAAATATTGACATAATTGATGTTATAAATACCCAAATAAATGTAATGTGATACTTTTTATGATTTCCACTAATTTTTTATGTTAATATTACATGTTATTATCGTTATAAATAACTTTTTTTGAACTAATAATGCTGTCATTCTTTTCACAAAAAAATCAATTACCAAATAGTATCAAAATTGACATAAAATAGTTCTTAAAACAAATATTATATTATTAATTGTTATTTTATTACTAAAAATCTTAGGTTTAACCAAATGACTTTGATAATGTTATATATATTAATAAAAAACCACTTGGGGTTCGTTTGGCTTGTTATAGTAAGTTTATTAACCTAATAGTGTAAGAAAACTAGAAGACATGGTAAAAGTAAAATTATTTAACTTAAGTTTAAATCTAAATGATAAGGTTAAAATAGAAACCTAAACTTGTATAAATTCTATTGGATGAGAGTATTTCAACCCATCCCCACATTATCTTCTAAATAAATCAATTTGGAGCTATTTGAAACCGAATATTACTTTATAATAAGATAATATTTTATGTTTTTCCAATGGTGCCCCTCTCCTCCCTTATAAAAGGGCACCTCCTCCCTCTCTTCCTGACACCACTTTGAGCTTTCAATCTCGGCCATCCCCTGAAAAATTCCCTTATCCACTTCCATAGAAACATCATAGAGTATTTCTTTTCTTAAAAGACCAATTTTAGTGCCCTAAGAGGAGGTCTCAAAGAGGCTCTTCAAAGAAGAGGTAATGTCTGTTACCGATTCGTTCAACTTTATTTCTTCTTCCACTTCTTCTTATTTATTTGTTTCATAATGAAGTATTAAAATCATTATAACACATATACTGATATGTTATTATAATTATGAAACAACCCTATTTCACCATCTATCCATCCTACGGAAAACGAAATCACTACGCGTGCATACGTACGGAATACCGTCTCCACGCCGTGATGAAATATGGTTTGCCACAAACACCTTACATGGATGGGTATAATGGTGTAAAGAATAACTATATATGGTTATTATAATATTATACTGATTTTGATATATTATTCCATCCACTCCAATTCTATTCAATAATTATGGGAATGATATCATCGCTCGTGCGTACGTAAAGACTACAGTCTCCACGACGCGATGAGATTCATTCTCCGTGTTAACCATACATGAATGATCATAATGTTTATATAATGAATAATAATTAAATATGTGAAATAATAATGCTACTGTATTTTTGAATATATATATTCATTTCTTCAATTTAGTTTCATTCAATTCAATAAGGAAATGAAAATTGTGTTCATGCATACGTACGGCCTACCGTCTCCATGAACGGTGTATTTCATTCCTTTTATCGATCTATAATATATATATGTATATGATGAATATATACTATATATAAATAATGTTTAACATTTTGGAATTATTTAAATCAGGATATGAGTAATAATATCAAGAATGACAAGTCAAAACACATACGATAAACAAAATGATTTTACCCAAAACGCTGCTTTAACATTGAATTTACAAAAGAATGGGTAATATAAAGTCATAAGTGAAACATATATGATATCATAACAATGAATATGATTCTTTAATATGTAAATGACTTTATTTAGATCATTATACAGGAGGTTCGGATACATACGAAGCATATCAGACCTAAGGTAAGGGATAAATTTTCAATCTCATTTTTATCCGAGATTGCTTATACGTAAGTATTTACTGGGGTTACGTATATCATCCATGACCATGTCTTCTAAAAATGCTTTCATAAATTTTTTATATTATTCCATTAATGTTTAAAGTCATTTTTACCCTTTATTGAGATTTTACCACATTATATGAATGGAATCTTTCCTTTGGTTACCATATAAGGTACTTTTTGACTTTTCTGACAAAAGTACAAGGAGAATGTTATTTTTAACTTATACGGTGTGAACAGATTTTTACGGTTTCATAACTCCTCATTATCAAGAAGCATACTCTACAATATTACATTATTATTTTAAACAAAACCCTTTTCTTTTAAAATTACATGGACATTTGTGAAAAGAAAATGATTTTAAAGAAGAATGAATATTTTCCTCAAGAATTCATTTCAAGTGCATTGTCAAAACTATTTTCCATCTAAGATGACATTATTTAATATGTGTATGTTTCAAGTAAAATTTCTCCATGATTTAAATGGTTTCAATTTTCTTATGATGAAATAATATCAAATTTTTATGGATTATGTTATAATGGCATGATGTTTCAGAATCCCATTTTATTACATGGGTTATGCTATGATGTATGATATATGATTTTGTGGCACACGAAAGAATGATTTCATTATGAGATGGGTGGGAACTATATCTCTCTCCAATGCATTTGGTAAAGATTTATATTTCATGAGATAGATATGGTTGGAATGGCATGTTAAACCAGTTCAGTAATACAAGACTGGATCGAGCAGTGAACTCAATTCAGAAAGGGACTTTGTCCACTAAGATGGTCTTGGAAGCAATGACTTGGATACAATGGAAATCATATCATATGCTTAATGGTTTCCAAAATTACATGTTTTATTCCAATGCTCATTTATCGTGATTAATGTTTCTTCATGATCTATGTGTTATGTACTGCAATGTTTTGTGTAATTGCTCAAGATTTTGATGTTTCGATTTTATGCTCATGTTTTTTTGTTACATTCAAATGTCTAAGTATTGTTTTATATTCACTATGCTTACGCTTAATGAGCATTTTATCTCTCCCCTTTTATGATTTCTTTTCCCTAGGATATAAATAAAGGTTTTAGGTAATAAAAAAATGGGAAGATCTTTATGGGAGATGTTGAGGATCTTTCACCACGATTAAAAGATTTTATTCAGAGTTTCCAAAGACACTAAAATATTACGGTCCTTGTGTGTCTGTTTTATTATGTATTAATTATTCTTCAAATGTAATTTAATTTCCATGTACGTCAAGCTTCGGGTCTCTAAAGGAAATAAATGGTATATGCCTCATATTGTATCGAGTGTATTCTCATGTCCTTCTTGATTTAGTTTCATCTCACCCTATACACTCTATTGCTTGTGGTATGTCTAGATTTGTTTTAAGATTCCTCCATGCATAGAGCCATATTGGATTATTATCTCTGGTCATGAGGTTGATCAACCTAGAAATAAGGTGTTAGTACATGGACCAATATTACCGATAGCACCCTTGGCTGGTGTACTAGTTACCCCACCACACGGAGAGAAAGAGTTACTACAAGTGATACTAGTACAGGATGCCTGAATGTTGAGTGCATTGCATGAGTTATAGAGTTAGAAACCTCCCAGGTTCGGGTGTTAGGAAGACCCCCATGTGGATGAGGTTTGTATAGAGGTGGTTATGCATTCCTTCCTCTTAGTGAGGTAGCCTCTCGATGAGATTGAAGTCATAAATGAGAGTCTACTACATTGATCAGTAGGGATATGGTCGAGCTTAGTGATCCAAATTCATGAAGATATGAACCATATTGGATATAAATTGAGGACCTCTTCCGGGAGGAGTTATTTCAAACGATGTTATGCTTCATGGGAATATAAGAGATCCTTCATTTGTAGTAGGTCTTTAAGATAGTAGTAGAGTACTCTAAGATATTTACATATCATTTTCTCTAATCTATAGATATAGTGCATGCACCATTAAATAGGGCCCAAACCTTTAATAAGAGAATGTTCTCAGATATCAGGGCGTACATGATATGTCTTCACATCCTTACATATCCTAGGGTGCTGGAGAGAGCTCTACTAGTAAAAAGATTTTTTGTGAAGCTGAAACTGGTTGTAGGAGCTTCCACTAGGAATTACGTAACTAAATAATCAATAGTACATAGCTGAAAGATGATGTAGGGGTCCATGACGATCAGATAGTTTAGTGGTTTACCCCATGACATGGGTCAGCATTGTGAGGATCCTAGGGAAGAATGAGTCAGCCGAAGGACAGGTTGTGTTACTCATGTGGTGGTAGAGGAAATCAGGATAGAGATTGTCTAACTCATCATAAAACTAATCTAGATATAGTCAAGGGACTAATGAGGAAGAGGCGAAGATAAAAATAGGTTGGTCCCCCAGGTAGCGGTCATGGAAGAGGATATGGATGGGTATCGGGAGGTGGGAAGAGCATCAATGTACAACAACAACCACCACTCCTAGGTGGTCCACCATAGGCTCATGGATATAGTGGATATGGACAAGACTAGAATTAGGTTAGAGAGGCTTATGACGGTGGTGCTTCATAGATTATTAGAGGTATGATATGCGTCTTTTCTATCTTATCTGCAGCTTGGAAAGACAGAGGTGATAGTCAATCTTTTCACACAACGACCCTTGTTCAAGACATGAAGATTCCACTAGAACAGTTGTCTCGATCCCTATTTATAGAGATACCTACATGAGGAGATTATACGATCACATACTGGTGTAGATAGTTTCCCCATACTATTATGGGTGAGAGTTTCTGTTGGGATATCATGGTTGCAGTGTCATGTCCTTACAACATCATCCTTTAAATGGACTATTTATCTTTAGTTCATTCCTAGATTGACTATTTTAACTACGCAGTGTAATGTGTCCAAAGAGCTGGGACCATGTTTTTCTTTTTAGATGAAAAGGAACCCCATTTATCAAATGATGGACCCATACATAGGAGGCTTCATCCAATCAAACAGTATTTGGATTGCAGGACCCTCATTATAGTAGATGAAACGAGCCCTTAGATTCTTAAGGTGGTGGAAGAGTATGAGGATGTATATATGAATTATATTTCCATATTACCTACTCATAGGTTGGTGGAATTCTATATTAATATGAATCCTGGTATGAAACTGAAATCTACACCTTCATATTGGATGGCTGTTACAGAGCTTTCTGAGATAATGCTATATATGGAAGACTCTTAGAGGAAGTTCTTCATGAGGACCAGGGATAATGCCTGGGCGGTCCCAGTTTTGTTTTCCCTAAATTCATACAAGATAATGAGATTATGTGTGGACATTCAGTACCAGAAATAGGTGACCATGAAAAGTAATTATCCACTACTAAGGATTGATGACATCTTCGATCAGCTAAAGGGAGGGACATGGTTCTCAAAGATAGACATCAGATATAGCTATCCCTAGCTTTATGTACAAGATGAGGACATCTTGAAGATATCCTTTAGATGTCTGTATTTCCACTATGAGTAATTAGTGATGTCTTTGGAATGAATATCTCCACAGTATTGTTCATGGGACCCAAAAAAGGATCTTCTATCCTCACTTAGACCGGTTCGTTTTGGTCTTCATTGATAACATCCAAGTATACTCGGAGTCTGAGGAGGAATGCACGATACACATGCTGATAGTCCAAGAGACTCTCTAAGAGAAAAAGATTTATAGGATGATCTTGAGTTTCAATTCAATATTTTAGAGGTCCACCTTCTAGAAATCATCAAAGAGGCTGTAGTGGTAGTAGATCATGTTAATATGGAGGCAGTCCATGCTTGGAAGCCACCCAATAATACTACCGAGGTGAAGAGTTTCCTTGAGTGGGTTGTGTACTATTGATGTTTTTTACCTGAATTTTCTATATTTTCATCATATTTTATATATCTGACATGAGTGTGATAGCCTTTAATGTGGATGGATAATTTCTAGGACTGTTTTCCGTAGCTGAGGAAATTATTTACGAGCACTCCCATTTTTAGATTACCAAAGGAGGTTGTTGAGGATGTTGTGTTCTGTGATTCATCATGTACTGGGATTGAATGTGTTATTATTTAGGGGAAAGAAGTGATTTCCTATGGTTCTCTCCATTTGAGGCAGCATGAGAAAAAATATGTGACCCGCGATCTTGAGCAAGATGCGATGATGTGGCAACACAACATGATGGGAATGTGGTTTACCATCTACTCTGACCATAATTTTTTCAAATATGTCTTCTCTCTTAATTATATAAAAAATAGATAGAGATGATTACGGATATTCTTTTATTACTATGAATTTGAGATAGTCTATACTACTGGGAAGGGGAACATGGTGAAAGACACTCTCGTTAGAAGATCTATCTTATAGTTTCAGAGTTATGTGTTAGAGATGTTGGACACATTATAAGTACACTTTGTAGAAGGATTTGGATCATCTTATTTCTATTCGATGGTAGATACCCTTCCACTCTTACAGTGATTCTGGGAGGCACATCATCGAGATACCAACTGCGAGACATTATATTCTTAGATGTCTATAGGGGATATCTCTGAATGATATCCAAAAGGTGGGGAGCACTTAATTCTTTTTATATGACTCACAGTAGTACCAGTGATGATGTGGGAGGAGTTTGTGAGGGAGTTCCGTGATTCTGCTTTGATAGTACATCGAGGAGTGTCAATGATGTATCAGGACCTTCAACGCCAGTTCTGGTGGATATGTATAAAGAGGGTGGTGGCCATGTTTGTTTCTCAATGCCTCATATGTCAGCAAGTGAAGGAAGAGAACCATGTCTCAATGGTCTTGACACAATGACTTGTTAATAGATAGTGTAAGTGGGATGGGATATCGATGGTCTATTTGATGGGGTTAACATGCATACCTAGGGGAAATGATACCATATGGGTTATAATTCATGGAATCACCAAGACAACCCACTTCATACCGATCCATGAACACAGTTCAGTAGAGAGCGTTGGATGCCTCTACGTGTGGGAGATAATATAGCTTCACACAGTTCGATCAACGATCATCCCAGATAGTGATGCTCGTTTCACATTTCGGTTGTGGAAGGGATGCAGGAGGCATTTGGGACTCAACTTTTGTTGAGCACGGTGTTTTATGCCTATATGGATGGCCATATTGAGAGGACCATCAAGGTTATTGAGTATATAATATGTTATTTCATCCTAAACAATGTCTAAAATGGAGGAATTACCTACCACTAGTGGTGTTTTCTAGTAACAAAAATTACCACTCCATCGATGGTATGGAAATGTTTGAGGCCATGTATGGGGTGACCATGCATGTTACCAGTATGATGGAAAGTCCTAGGAGAGTCGTCACTCATGGGTCTATAGTTGGTATATGCTATAAACAAGAAGCTGAAAATCATTCAGGAGTAGATGAGGACCACAAAGAGCCCACATAAGTTGTATGCAGACATGAGGCAGAGGCCATTAGAGTTTGCGGAGGGAGACCATGTGTTCCTCCAGGTCTCATCTCTATTGGGATTACAATGATTTGGACATGGAGTCCAGTTATCTATGAGATACATTTTCCCTTCTGAAATTTTAGGTAGATTTGATGAGGTGGAATGCCACCTTTTACTTACCCAACAGGTTCACTAGGAGCATGATGTCTTCAATGTGTCACAGCTGAGGAGGTACAATCATAGACCATGACACACCATCAATTATGGAGATATGGATATTAATTATGGTGAGACTTTTTTAGAGTACCCGGTGGAGATAGAGGATCGATATTAGTGGATCCTTCATGGGTGTTCCTTTCCTCTAGTTCATGTTCAGTGGTATCATGGGAAACTCCAAGAGTTCACTTGGGAGCATGTGGAACAGATTCATGCTTACTACCCTAATCATGTTGAGTAGCCTTTGTTTTTTCTATAGGGTACGTTAAACTATATGTTTTAGGAGAATGTAATCACTTAGATTTTCTATGGTTAATTTTTTTAAATTAATTGGTAAAATTATTCGTCTAGGTGCTAATATGGATTGAAATTCTAAAGACTATTATTCTCAGAATGATACAATATATATGTTCTAGTTTTAGTAAATAATGTGGGAGACTTTATCATTAATCTAAAATAACTTATAAATGGGTTCTCCAATCCAAAATATGAGGGCACTAGTTCATTTAGAGAAAAACTTTACCTTAATTGGGTCATAACATCGGCTACTATGGGTTGAATGTGAAAGTTGGAAATTTTGCATAAAATTTTTCAAAATATTGTAAAAGAAATATTTTATTTTATTTTTTGTTGGATTATTTTAAATTTATAAAAATTTCCCGGAATCCAGGGTTTTCTCCATAACCCTAGAAATATCAAAGAGGCAACGTGATATAAGCCTCTCCAACAAACAACGAAGAACATCGGCAAGATCAAGGATCGATGATGACAAATAACCCTGTCCTTCATTAATGACTAATCCAACCTCAAGATATGGTGTTGATCTAATGGTGATTTATTTTCCCCTACCATAGAACTCAACGATGAATGTGGGACAACCCACAAACATGATGATCCACTATTCAATCATTCTTGTAGGAGGGATAATTATTAGGGTATTAATGAGAATATATTATGGTGATTATTAAACTATTGGTTTCTTCATTATTAATCAAAGAAACACAGATCCATACAGACATGAAAAAGTCCAAGATCAATTTGTTAGATTTTTTATTGGAATATTCTATAACCGTTCTTGGTGTTCCTCATCGTCGGACACTCAGGGTCATGATGAAATTTTCCAAGAGGCTCTGAATCTGATTAGACCCATGGAGTGATAGACGGGAAGATCAAGAAACATGAAAGTGAAGGCTATGATCTGGGGGTTGCAGAAGTGGCTCAATTTCAAAAAACAAAGCACTAGGGTAGTGGTTGAGGCCCATGGATGTATTGATTCCAACAGCTAGTGTTGTCCAGTTCTAAGTGGCATGTAGAGGTAGTCACATTTAGGTATAGTGGAATATAAAGGTCACCCCAATGGAAACCACAAAAGCACTGACAGTTAGACTATGTGGGGCCCATGGTAGTGGAAGCCCCAGGTGGTGACAATAGGGGGACTACAGAAGTTCATCATAGAGTAAAAAAGAATATACATGCTTTCTTTGGAGGAGGGAACCATGTAAGAGCCACATGTATATGAAGGAAAGGCAGAATGGCCCCTTGAAATTCAATCCAGTGCCTCATTGGATTAACTTACATAGCTAGGGTGTTCTATATCTGGGGCATGAACAAAGCATCCCACACACAGTGGGCCATGTCGTGGAATATGGGCCTTTTGGGAGGCCCAACGATCCAAGTAGGATCGGGATGGGCAGAACTGGGTTAGGTTAGGTTGGGTCATCTAGTCCAAGTCATTATTTTTTAGTAAATTGGTAGTATCATTCAAAACATGTGTTTGTTTCACGAGCCGTCTTGGGTGTTTGGACCCTTGCAACAAGGTGGCCATTTATGGGATACAATAAGTGTGTATTTTTTGATGTTGGAATATGAACTAGTGGATTAAAGGGTATGATCTCACAGAACCAACATGCTACGAGATAAATCATGGGGCTAGTTGTGACAATGTGATCTTAGGGACAATTTGAATTGGGGTTGTCATGATCCATCCACACTCGATGTGCCATCAATGCTCAATGTTGCATTGATGCTTTTTCCACCATCGATTCTCCATGCACCATTGAAAACCCAAGTATCATCGCCAGTTCGAGCTCCATCGACACTCTATGCGCCATCAACACTCAGTGCTTCATTGACGCTCTATGTGACATTGGTGCTCGTTGCACTATAGACGCTTCATTAACCATAAACAATTATAGTGTCATAGTGACTGAATGATTTGTGGAATACAACTAGAAATAATTATCTACATTATTTAGACATATACCTATGTGAGATTATTGTATTGACTGTATGTTTTGTGAGTATTTTATGATGTACTTCATGTGTTTCATTTGTGGTATGGTTTGGGTATTTACTAGTGGTATTTTCCTTTATGATTTCATGGTCACCATAGGGTTTTTTTTACTCAACCTTTCGTAGGCTATGCCCACACATATCATGTTTTTGGAAGATGATCAAAATGGTGTCCTTGGAGGACCGGGTCCAAGTTGTTCAATGAGAGTGTCCCAAAAAATGAGGTGTTATTCATCAACTTAAGATATATTTTTGGTACCTACCCTTCATGTATAGTTTTTTGCAGATAAATTTTAGGATCTTGAAATTTCTTTTGGATGGGCATGTATTATGGCCCTATTTACATTCCATCTTTTAATGTTACACTGTGTGGGTATTTTAATGGTATGGATGCATGTTTACATAGTGTTTTCAGTTCGACAACTTTCTTGGAGACAGGTTCTAGTGTACATGTGCTTAGGAAAATGCCTCTAATTTGTGGGAAATGCTTATTCCATGATATTCCATAACCCCTAACCTATTGGAGGTGGGATCAGGGTAGTAATGAAACATGTACTAATAGACGGGTCATGACAATCCACATATAGATGGCACATGAATCTAATTCCATGGACAATACATAATTTTTTATGTGGACCGAGACAAGAAAATGAGATCCAATGTGGAATCCCTGAAAGGAGGAAAAAATATCATCATACCATATTTCACATGGACTATAAATCTCTAATGAAATTGATAATACAAATATGACCTTTTATAATTTGAATTAAGTGTGAATGAATCCATGAGTGTGACACACTAACAGCTCGACGAATGTGTCGAAAACAGAAATGTTGGATCTGATGTTAAACACTTATCATCCATGGTTACTTTATGTGTTTATAAAACAAGTCTATTTTAATGCTACCAGATTCTATATTTGGTATTAGATATCACTATGAATATAGTGTTCCTAGTATTAAAATCAACTACAAATTGGGTAAGATAGAATTAGGCCTACACAGTCTATGACATCATTAGTGAAGATCACAATCTCAACCAGAAGATTAAAAAATGTTAGGAAACTGTGCATAAATTTTCCTGTAAATGTATTAATTTATGCATCCACTTTCATTTCATGACTCTCCCTATGTCAAACAATCAAACAAGCACCCTCTATAATAAAGGCTAGAGAAAAATTGATGCATAAATCCCAAAAAAATATTCTTTCTCCATGACATTCGACCCCCCTAAGATGTTATGTTCTCACACCCAAACTCACCATCTAAACTCATTCATACGAAGGTTATTTATATACTCATATTTTGGTATGAACAAGAGGGTTTCCGTCAATGTATGTAAAAGTTCCCCCAAGACCTAGTGGCATTATTTCCTTATCAACTCCATTTTCCATAGGGGACACATAGGGGGAATCCACCACCTGTTATAACAATAAACCACTTCGAGAGTCTATCCCTATAGATCATTAATGAATCCCTCTCATACTCAAAGGAGGTAGAGGATGTTCAAGTGACACCTGAAACTGATACCACCTGGGATATTCCTAAGAATTCTCCCATGGTGCCTCATCAAATCTCGCACTGATAAGTCCCACATGAAATAGAGAAGGTAGGATACATCCATGCTCTTCCATCCTCTATCTAGAGTACTCGATGGAGGATTTATAGTATGATACTAGACAACTATTTACAAGGTACATCATTTATGGTTTGTGTGTCACCTACCAACAATGATATATCCCACTAGAACCCTTTAATAGGATAATATGGATCCATCATTTCTTGATTAGAATCGAGACCTAGCCACCTCATAGGAAGGCTAGTTTGACTATCTCTATCTTTGGCACCATAGATAGCTATTATGTTCCATCCTATAATGGGGATCACAAGAGTGGTAGTCCTATATACTCATTTAACTTCTGGTACGACAGTCCACCTCATGAAACTACCATCCAAACTGAATTCACTCGCCACCCCAACACTAACATATGTGGTGGTCAATACTGGTTTATTGGTATTTATAAAGGATTTCAACCATTTTCACTTAACAATCATAGTATAGGTCCTACCATTTCCTTGAACATTTAGTAAATAAATCCACCTCATACTCTCACTTCTCAAAATAGTGGTCCTACTAGTATCCCTACCAATCAACATGAAATTCCTCCATGTTATATAGTTATCAAATATTGAGTTTCTCCTTGAAATAAAACCAAACATCATGAGGTCATCCCTATGTGGAAGATATAACCAAACCTGAAAATTTTTCTTGGGGAAGCAGAGATAACCCTCATTATTAGAGGTGATGCTATAGAAATCACCACCTCATCCTTGACCTCATTGTCCTCTTAGAGTCTGAGGTTACCAATTAATCGATTATAGACCATTCAACCTATTTATCAGAGTTGGGGGAGGGGGGTTGGAACCAAATAGTTTATATTTACAGTCCCAGATATTGAGGTCCATAGGATCCCTAGATCCCCCAGTAGGTACTTATATTCAGAAGATGTTCTGGCCCCATTCTAGGGACTCACAGTGCAACCACCTCCATCACCACCAATACCATGTACCACCCTCCACCTCCACTGGAGTATTTCAGAGATGTTATTATTTCTTATGATGCCTCAAGTATTATATAAATCTACTTATCCATAGATATAAATCACTCCCCTTTCTCTTGAGGTAGTGGTGAACGCCCCATATTATAGGGATGTGATGATGAGGCTAGAACTGGACTCGAGAGAAATCATATCATGCAGAAGATGTTTGACTGTTGCAGTGAGTCACCTATTAGTGATACTAATGTAGAGATAGTATAATTCAATGTATACACCCATAACTCATATAGTTCCTATCTGATTTTGGTTTGTCAAAGAAAAATAACATTCTTATAAGAAAGGTTTCATGTGGGAGGCTTTAGACATAGACCAGCTCTCTATAGTGTTATGACTACATGAATATTCATAATTTGATATCCATGTTTCCCTTATAGAGGAACAAGTAGTTTGTTTCCTCTAGATTATATTGGTGAAATTTCTCATTATTCATGATCGTTAGTTGTCCTATCATGGAATCCAACAGAACATGAATAAAATTAATTAGTTCTACCAATGAGTTAAGATTACAATGCTCACAATGGATCAATGTTTTGAGTTAAATGATTTCTAAAAAAAATTTAATAAAAAATAAATCATTATCCTCACCATTATTTAACATGTAAGGGAATAATAATATCCTAATGTTCATATTAGAAGCCCAGAATTGTATGTTTCTCTCTATGTTAGCCATATTTGTTGATAGTATGGTGTATTTCTTGATGACTATAGTTCCCCTAAATATACCATGATGGTTAATATGGGTTTCAAGGAACTACATGAGGACTCTAGGAACTCAGACATTGAAAAGGGAACGATAGATTAGATTATTCACAATAGAAATCAAGGTATCATATCGACCATTTGGTATGTGTCCTCGTAGGTCAGTAGAGTCATGAACTATGTGTCAGTCCCCCTAATGAGGCATTAACTCTCCATAGATATCATGACATTGGAAAGTGACACAAAATTCCCTCTGATAAATTCAATGATTCACTAAAGGCAGGTTTTGAACCCATGTTATCCTACATTCTCCCATATGATGAGGAGTAAAAACGTTTCATCACCAACCTCTGTGTTGAGAGACACCCAGACTAAGGATATACCCTATGGAGCCCCATGTCTCCCACAGTAGGGAATATAGTCACCACATCCATAACCTCTACTAATGTTCAGTTCCACCATGCATATATATAGAGAGTAAGTTTGGGGATATATAAAGTGTCTAATGTACAACTTAGTGAACCCACACAAATAATGAAATTATCATACTCAGGAGCCAGGTCGTGCTGCTATCTGAGTTGATGACCCCACTCCAAGAGTTGATGAGCATGAAAAATAATTGGTGGCTAGAGACCCTTTACATGATGACATGATTTCTTCTCTCACCTCTTGAATTCAGGTAGTAAAAACTATATAGATGGAGATCACACCAGACCAAAAGTCATTCTCGGCATGGGTCGACAACACTCAAGAACACCAATAGTTATAATTCCCATTTTCCCTATGTTTAATGAAATGGGGGACCCATTTTTTCACTTTTACCACATTACATTAATGGGTGGAAAAATTTTATATAGCCCAAAATAGTAGGGGATACCAAGATTATAGGTTTTTCCCATATATTGGAAGAACCCATTTGTCTAGGAGAACTAACAGCCCATTGGGTCCATTAATGGATCATAATACCTTCACAGAGTGTTTCTTTACCAGTTCAGATCCAAAAGTCACAAAACATGTATTTATTACCTCTTCTAGTAGAATAAAGATGTAATGAGTGATTCAAATCCTTACCCCCCTCATGAAAAGGCGTTAAGTATTCACTCAACATGGCACTACCCTATGAACAACTACTAACGATGTGGGAGGTGAATGTGAAGAGTGTGTTATTTTTAACTCGCATCACTAAAAAATACATAGGTGAATTCTGGGTGTTCTCTAAAAATTATTTTTTCTATTGGAATAATTATAGTAAACTTGAACACAGTACCTCCTATTTTTCCTCACATTTCCTGTGAGAAGACTTGAAAGATAAGACACTTCCAAACCCATTATAGAAAATGTTCCTAATTCAGTACAATTTTCAGATACCTGTTATGATTATCCCCACCAAGAACACCCCTACCATGAATATCCTCACTCAGAGAAAACCATTAGGATCTTCCACAACATTTGAATCCTATAGATGAGAAGATATAGATCCAACCCTCACGAGGGAAATGATCTTGGAGTTAAAACCCCATATAGGTGGAAGAATTCATATTCCTTTATGGATTCATACATCGCATGATTGTCCAAATGATCCCTATATAAGGTAATCGTGATGTTTACTATGTGTATGGGTCCCTAGGATAGAGGATTTTTT
The DNA here is from genome assembly GCA_963277665.1 of Viscum album. Classification (NCBI taxonomy): domain Eukaryota; kingdom Viridiplantae; phylum Streptophyta; class Magnoliopsida; order Santalales; family Viscaceae; genus Viscum; species Viscum album. The sequence continues at coordinate 154,425,192 of OY728157.1, forward strand.
GTTCATCCTGATCGTTTTTTGTGCCAATGGATCCTCATACACACCATCATGTAATTATACTTATTCAAAATTAGCTTTAGGAATAAGAGGATCAGGGTTCAGTAAAGTTGGGTGATGTTTCAGTAGAGCTGGGGAATATATTTTTTGACACAGATACTGTTTGAGAAGGCTCTGGTGAGTTAAAACAAGATTTTAGACGTGGGACACAAAAATATCAGGTTGATAAGCTTGTATGTTAGTCACTCACAACTATGGTACCATCCATGCATTTTGGAAAAATAAATAACCTGATGTGGATTCCAGAACTCCCTTACCTTCCACACACACATATATGTCACAACATCCCATGTCCTAAGAGATCAGATGGTTCTATAGAAATCAAAGTCCCATGATGGTTCCAAAGAAGTCTCACACTCTCAACAACTTCAACAATCAGGGGTTATGAAATTCACCTAGAGTATGCCATGTTCTTTATTATTTCGTAGTTGAGGAACTCGAATATTACTCAATAAATGATATTACTATGATAGAATAATTCATGCATAATAATAGTGAGGAATTCCATAATAACCCCCCATCATCCTCCAACTAATGCCATCAAAAAATAGGATGGGGACATACCATCCCACAAATTTCTCTGGCTAAAAGGCCATATTTTATACTAAGAATTGGCGGTTGATTTTATGTAGATCTCAACAGGAACATTCATCCACACCCAGTCCTTTGTGTATTATTCCTCAACCAACTATTTTGGTTAACCAATCATCTAAGAAATGGCCACCCCATGATCATCCGTGTCTAACCAAATCTAGACCTCATCCATCATGTAGTTAGCCAAAAGTCGTTCAAAGAAGGTCATCTAGACAAAGAATAATATTTCATGAACTATCCAAACCCCAAATATTTATTGTGTAGAATCTATATCACCCATATCAAGGAATGACACCCACATCGAAAAATATCCCCTTTTCCCAGAAGTAAGATGTCTAGAAGTACATCACTGTCTCACCATTAAGGTATTATATCCTTGAGGACCTCCTATAATCAAACTGAATGTGTGAGTACTTTAAAAAATAAATGAAATTACCTCTCTAATTTCATGAAATATTAGCTTATATAGTAGATTTATTTATAGAGGATGCATAGAAATATTACTTCCAAGTAGTCATCTCATTATATGGGTAAGATGAGGTAATCATATTCTAGGGGTAGATTTGCACATTGTACATTATATTCCATTTTAATGGAATGTAAATCATATTCTGCCTAGTGCACAGTTTCTGCAAGATCAATATCACCAAAACCTGAATTCACCATAAGGTGAGGTTTACTAATGAATTCCTGGCTACCTCCAACTAAATGATTTATGGTTATTAGAAGAGTGAGGAAAAACAATATCATATGTTTTGGGTGAAGACATTGTTTTGATTCTTTATATCGATCACCAAATTAATGGTGGTATCACAGGATACCACCTATAAAAAACTATTGGGTAGGACTTGGATTCAATTAAATGCAATGGTCCCATCCTAAAATCATGAGTGCCCCATATACTCATTCAATGGATGAGTTATATTCCCCAAGGTGATTCATAATCATTTGAATCTTGTGATTTCCCTTATATTGAGATCTACTACTAATGATTATATGGGATGTAATTTTAGATTGATGGGGTTGTTCACACCAATACTCCCAATGAACTGATGCCCACTATATTCAATCTATTGGTAAACATGAATTATGAATTCATTATATTGATTCACTGCTTATATTACACTACTCCACACCTAGTGGTGTCATTTTGTATCTACATGAAAAAACAATTATCTTTTTTTATAGGATGGATCCGCAATATATCATATAATATGAATACACTGGATTGGCCTGCGTGATACTATAATCCCTTAATCATGTGATGTATCAAGAGGTTTTACCTATGTCGAAAAATATGTGTCATTCCCACATGATCTGCAAAGTAGGGTTGGATCATTGATGAGAATCACATATTCATTCCTATGGTATTAAGAACGGACCCCATAGTGAAGGGCCAGATGGAATTGAATAGGAAACTTCAATAGCCATAGTGTTATCATAGTAGGATCCCCTAATTGAGGATTATATGTCTTCTTAATATGGAATCAATGCTTCTCTAGAGTTTGATATTCTAAAATAACCACCCAATCCCATAGATTATTATTTCGTAGTTGATAGAGGGGATTTAGAAGAAACAATTCTTACATTTGAAGAGGATTTATCCACCACCATTTATGAGATAAATGAAGCAAAACATGGTACATAAGAAGATATGAAGCTGACACTAACCAGTATATCCATGTCTCTAGAGGAACAATAGAAGTTTTCGGTCTTCATCAAAATATTATATGATGTCTTTTCTTAGATCTTTGAAGAGATTCCAAGGCTATACCCTAAGGTCTTCATTCATTTCCTTGGCTTCATAGTGAGTAATTATGGGTTCACTAAGCCTACCATAAATATGATCACATCATATGGTGCTATGTTTGTGTCCAAAAATGATAGTTTTATTAATGAAAACTTCATCAAGGAAGTAAGGTAACCTTGATGGATAACCAAAATCAAAATAATCAAGGAGAACAATTGGAATATTAGAGTCTGTATTGACTTCTATGGCCTGAAATACAAAAACATAATGTCTGAAATTCCTTATATAGTGAAAAAAGATTTTTATTGATACAATCATTTGGTTCTCGACCCTCTCTTACATTGATGGACACTCGTATTATAATACAATTGGATGGAACATTAGGATGAGAAGAACAGAGCCGTTCAGGTGCCACATGGAATTTATACTATCTAGTGATCCCCATTGGACTATAAAATGTAGGAGAAACTTATTAGTAGTACATTTATCACAACATCAAAAATGATCCTTGAGACATTTTTGGAATGCTACATTGATAAAATTGTGGTAAAATTATTCCATTATAAAGAGCATCTTAGAAACATCCTGAAAGTGTTCCACTTCCTCAACGCCATGTATTTGAAGATAGCCCCATTTATGTGTGCATTAAAGGATAACTAATTGAATTTTATCATATTATCCATTAGATAAAGAGGAATTGAGATTTAGTTGGAGAATATTATAATAATCAATCTGATTCCACCCTTAAAAAAACTCTAGGATCTAAGAGGTCCCCAGTGCCACTTATCCTATATATGTGGATTTATCAAAAATATTTGGGGATGTTGAAATCCATTTTGATGGCTCATGAAGAAAGGGATTTTTTATCGGCGGGGTTAAGAATTCCAGGACGCATTATACGAAATGAAGCAGTATCTGCTGAAAAATTCGTTTCTAATTCAACCCATCTCAGGAAAACCTACTGCCCTCTATTTCACCACCAATGATTTATCCCAAAGTTCCCTTATCACCAATAAGAATAATAAGGGGAGGGGAAATTATTTTAATTATCTCAGTCATATTCTATCAGAAATAGAGACCAAATACTCCCCTATCAAGAAAAGATATTTTGTGTATGTTTTTGTACTGTATAAATGTTTTCATTATCTATAGTATAATAAAATATTATAGGTTTCTCTTGTGGACCCTCTAATGTATATACTCAAATTTCCCCATGTTGATAAGATGATTTTCTCTATAGGATGTGATCCTCTAATACAATGGAATCAGGTTTTTTACATATGAAGTTGTCAAAGTATAGACACTATAATATTTTCTAAACTCCCATATTTACCATCAAGAACATTCCCTATTTGTTGATTTTCTATATGAGGTTTTCCTCTTAGTGGAGATGGACATGCCAGGTTGAAATATGAATTTTAATGGTGCATCCTAAAGCCTGAATGGAAAAAAGGAACAAAATTCGTAGACTCAATAGTATAGGAATGGAATCATCTTTATCACCACATCATATGTCATCCTTCTGTATTCATTCCATTTGTCAAAAGGAAACACTGACAATGAGGTAGAGTTGAAGGATATCATTAATAATTTTGACATATCCCTTGAGATCGATATCACTTTATTTTATGAGGATAAATGCTTCAAGGGATTAATCAAATTGGTAAATGGTTAGTATATAGTCCAAAAGTAAGAGATCATTCCACTACTAGTGCATAATTGTTATATGATGTCCCATTTTTCATCATAGATAGAATTGAGTCATGTCCTTCAGTCTCAGAATGGTTAAGCTAATAACTTGGAATGTCTGGTCATGTCTATCATACTACCTAACCTAGATTACATGATCGTCAATGTGGAACACTTGTTGTATGTCACCCACACCATTTCAGATAATGATGACAGAAAAAAGGTAAATCAACTATATTCTATCAAATCTAGTCTAGGTCCCTTAGAATCTCCTATATAATAGGAAACACTAGACATAATATCTCCCTTCAATGAGTATATAAACAACATAAATTTTCCTCTAGACTGAGAAGAGCATCATTGGATTCAATGATGGGTCGGGTATTTCACAATCCAAAGTGGGCCTAACCATGAAAATAATCTCTAAAAACATGGTTTTAATATAATTATCCTTTTTTCATCCAAAAATAAACAATTAATTAGGTTATGTTGGAATTCTGTGATAGGTCTTATGGTTATAATCATGTGAGATTAATGATCTCCAAAAAAATTCAATGGTTGGGCTACTTGTAGACCACAATAGTGTATAACTTCGTAGATTTTTCTAAAAGGTTTCATGTGTTTCATATCCATTACAACATTATTAATCAATTTTTGACACTTCTCCACACCACCAAGATTCATTTCTCCATTTACTTATATAGAATAGATATCATGGCGTTATACCACTTATGTAAACTCCCAAGTTCAGTTTCATTCTAACCACACCAAAATTAATCTCAAAGTTGGGATAAATGATTCTCCTCAAGGATGAAAAGTCCAGGTTCGTGATTGAGTTAATGATATCCCACACAATACATTTATTTTTATTTCCTTGAGATATTAATGCTGAAAATTGAACCAAAATTTATAATACATATATGAATAAATTGTACACTGAGCATGTCGTCTGACTAACCCATACTTCTCAGAACCATGAATAGTATAATTGGTATATTAATGAATTAAAAAATAACCTTCATTAACATTCTATATAAGATAGTTGAATTAATAAGATGAGTTTTCTATAGAATTTCCCCAATGTTCTCTGGTCTTATTAGGCGGTGACATGAAATTACACCCAGGTGACCCCAATTTCTTTTGTATGTTGAATGAAGGTAGTCTATCCCATCGAGGATCATTTTTCATCTCTCCAAAAATAAATATATGAATAATAAATGATTTATAGAAAATCAAAGGTCCAACTGACTATGTTAGAACCCCTCAATGAAATCATCCTCCAGTCATTATGCAATCTAGAGACGTACTAGTATAGGGTGGCAAGAGAATTCAACATGATGATTCACATCCCCTCTTTTCTATAGGGTGACACTGTATTGGACCTCATAACACCTATGATACCCAAAAAAAATCATGAAATTTTGGAGCATATGTGTTAAGGACCATTAATCATAAATTTTATTTTTAAAATAGATTATACCTTTTTAACACCATGTATAAATATCATATCCCACCTCCCACCAATGCATAATTTCTCAAGTAGTACTTCATGTAAGGACCATATTTTATATGATTTATGACCATAAACTATAAAAAATGGGGCATGAATCCCAACCTCAATATTTTTTAGTGTGTAAGAATTAGGACCTTAAACTATTTGTAACCCCTATGGTCCAAGCTCTATAAAATTATACTTATAGAATCTATAGCCCTAGTTATATGAATTTAAACTAAAAATCCTAGTATCCACAGTGCATAACATTATACAGTGATATTTCCCTATATAAATTGGGTTTTAATCTTAATAATAGATCCTATAAACACATATAACATCAATATTTCCCAAATGATATGAATGGTATGGTCAAAACCTCACCCCATATCTTGAACATGTGATTTTGGAAAACAACTGTGGGATGCATTTGTTCAGTTATTGAAGGGATTTCCCCTAGTTATGATATTTGTGTACAATTATTATTTAACTCTATAACTACATGTTCTTTGATTACATATTCATTTGATTTGTAGTGACACATTGAATTACCACCTTTGTGCCCATCTACAAATTTATCAACTCATTAGTCGCTTGGTCATTTTTACGGCGATGAATTAAAACCTTAAATTATGTGCAGTTCATATCAAGGTGTGTATGTGGTAAATTGTCTACCTTGGATCCTCTCATAATAGTTTTTAACAACATTATTCAAAATTTATACTATTGATACATACATCACATTAGTCCAAGAATCATGAATTAAATCCATTCTCATACATAACCACCATATAAGCATTATAACATTAAACTATATGTCATTTTTTCCTGGAAGTTGTACTGTATGTGGGCCTCCATTACCTCTATTAAAATATGGTTATACCTCTTTTGTGAGACAAAAATCCCTTTGAAATAAACACATCCCAATCCAAGAATCCTGAATTTATCCTTTTTAATCATTGTCAATTCAACACGACCATAAATTTTTCATCGGTAGTCCAAGAATAATGAACTCAAACATTTTCCCATTGTCCTAGATGTGCAAAATTTATCTATGTGTAGCTAGCTTTAGTATCTCATTATGTGATTCATCACCCCATTGACTCTATTAAGGATGGATTTTAACTATTTTCAAGGCATGAAATTCCTTGATGATCCCCACATTATAGTCCAATCATTATGACCATAAACTATTTTTAATTGGTCTGACGTCAATGAACTCAAACTAGAATCTCTATTATGAACACTATGACCCGTAAATGTTTTCATTCACTCCCATTTTATTTGTTTTCCTCATCCCTATTATATCCAAAGGACTCCTATCATTCCATTACTATTTTTGGCTTGAATCTCATCCTCTTTTGATATATAGTGACACCTATAAATTCATTCTCTAGACCTAGATCAAGATTCAATATAATAAATTTTGTGTCCTATAGGGTTATACACCTTTGATACCCTCATGATCCTCTATTTTAGTTATAAGACACATTAATTTTCCTAGACCCATTTGTGGGTCCAGATTCCCTCTTATCCTGCTATGATGTATAAAATAATTACCAGATAAATGTGTAAGAATGAGAAACACATACACATTGAATAACATTAAACTAAACTCTTAGGCCGTAGAAAACTAGGATCGCACTTACTGAGAGATTTTCCCCCATCTTATATCTATAAGAAACATATGACAAAAATAGGATAAACAAATCCCAACAACCTTAAAACATTCTTTTAAATTATATCCATTTCTCATATAGATTCACGATGTGTCATATCCATGTATGAGAAGATTATATATCCTAATTATAAAGGGTAGTCCGATTCTATAATTATTCATTCACTCAACCATGTTCTCTATAATTATGTGTGTCTTGATTCCCATCATCATGGGATGCATTTTTGTGCCCAGATTTCTTATCCATGGACAATCTCCCATCATCAATGTACCATGTAGTCTTTTTGTCCTTAATGTTATAAGGTCAACCCACATTATGTTTTGTCATGTTATGTGTGGAAAAGGGTACATCCATTCCTCCATCCATGTTTGGTGATCACTATTTTATGTTATCAAAACCTCCTTGGGGAACCCATCCCCCCACAGTAAAATCTACATGACCACAAACAAGATATTCTCCCTATAGTACCAACTTTATGACATTAAACTAGTAACATAACTAGTCTGAGTTGTTGAAAATTAATAACTTCAGCCCAATGTATTTAGAATAGATTGATAAACAACAGCTGAACCCTATTTTAAATTGGGATCCATCATATAATAATTACTGGATGATAATAGATATTTTACCCCATATGAAAATGGGATGACTCATATGATGAGAATGGGATGTCAAAATATACTTCATATTAAACTGGAATTCCTTATATGATAAGTATTATATGAACCAAACATTAGCCCTTATGAAAATTGTATGAATCCTAATGTTAGATGATCTAATATCCTCTCTAGATAGTATTTCCCCATACAATGTTAGTCTCTGACCACGATGTGACTCAAAACAATGTGAGTCCTAAGTCCCATACTTATGAGATGTGTTTTGAAACATGAATATATCATCTTGGGCCTAGTAAGATAATCATATGTCCTTTGTGTTTTTCTAGTATAGGATATTCTCAATTCTCAAATACTATAAACTTCAACTAATGTGTTCGAGAACAGGATGTAATAGATCCTACGATATTAATTGTCCCTCCATGATATTCATCACATCTTATAAAGTGGTATTCCATTTTTCATATTTGGAAATACATTATCCCAATTATGTTAAAATACTACTTAATATAATGGTATTATTCCATAGTATCACACTTAACATCCAGTTCTAACTCTTATAAGGATCCTTAGTTTCAAACCAGGGATCATGTGATTTGAACTTGTTCAATGGATGAACCTTTATCTGTTCACATCATTATCAACTGATGTATTTGTAAAAACTATGTTTCAAAATAATTAAGTACTTATTCCTTGTCTGTTTTTTAGTCCTATTTAGTTATCCAGGTCTTGAAAGACACAATCACAATCCTATGATTTGATGAAAAATTTCTCCCTTCATTGTGTTCACCCTTGGAATCAATTATAGTGCTATATTTTTTATTTCTTCTTCCACAAAGAATGTCTCAAAAGGAAATAGTTTATGGGAGGATATTCCCCAAAAGTATGGTTGAGATCTATGATTTCCCCATGGTTTGAGAAATATTAACATATACAAGATTCCCAATTCCAGGCATCATGACTCAAAATGATTTTAATGTCATCCTCTGATTCTATCATGTGGAATCAGACATTATGGCCCTCAATTAACATCCTGATTTTCAATTTACCACACTACACATGTTCAAAAAATATGTTATCCTTATGTTCAATGAATCGAAACCACACATATTGTTCATGGTGTCATAGAAAAAAAATTTACGACATCAACTAGCCTCTTATGCACTACATTCACATTAGGTCACCTTCATTTGATATCTCACATTTTTCATCAAGATTAAACTTTATGATTCATACTATATGACATTAAAATATGAGTGAATGTACCAGAATCATGAGTGTAAAATATGTGAAATCCTCTCTAAGAATGTGTTGTGTTGTGTGTGGCCTAATTGACCCTTAATTCTGGTTGGGTTTGTCACTCCACTAGACTATACATAAATTTTTTTTATTCTCAACCCTTAGGTAAAATAATTATGAACATAATCTAATTTTGATCGGTTCAAGATATACCAATCCAAACTAGTATCACTTATCCAACAATCCTGACCTTAAAATGCGTGCATGTTGTCATTGTGATGTTTTCTGCAGTGTTATGTGGCCTCTAAGGCCCCTACCATTATGCCAGGTTTCCTTCCTTCGATGTTGGACACATTAATTCAAGAAACAAATACCCTTGGTCCATGAATTATGTGCCTAAAAATTTTCCACTGGTCTAAAATCCATGACCATAAAATAGGTTCCTATGTCCCAAAATCATGTTCTTAAACTATTTTAAACATACTCCGTATTTTTCACATGGCATTGGGCCTCCCATGTCCTTCCCTTCACGTCATCTTACTAATCTATTGTTCCTAACTAAACACTTTTGGCTTCCCATTGACCAAACTCTATGACAATCTGCTAAGTTCCCATTGTATGTACTCTGACTTTATCATAGGAAACTAAGTCAATACATCATGACTTTAAACAATATTTTAGTACTCTTGGAATTTTTTTCATAGAATTTGGTCTTTTGTACAACAATTAAATTTTTTTTGTTACTCCTCAAGACAACACACATCCTTTTGTGTTTTTCACCAAATGTTTCAAACACTATGGACAAAAACTAAGATCCCATGGACTTAGAGTCATGACCAAAAACATTGTGTGACTCACTAAAATTTTTCCTTGGTTAAGGGTATTCTATGTTTCCCTTCTCTTGTAGGCCTCCGTAGGGAGTACCCCATCATGGTACCCTCATATACCCTCTTCCCCTATGGCTGGGAGAGTGTAATTCTAGTCGGTTCATATATACCAATCACATGATGTTAATATATGTAATATAGCATCCTAACTGTATTATATTATCATTTGTGTCTATCATCCTCGGTGTAGAATGCTAAAGTGCATATCTAACATCCTCATCATATAGTGTTAAACTGCATGTATATTTCTCTTATCGCACAACATAAAATAGTGTAGCATCTTATGCCCTCTCCATGTGAATCCCTAGAATCTAATTCTAGTCACCTACCTCATAATTCATGTTCTTCTATCGTCACATGGAATCTAAGATGATGATACCACAACATGCTGATTCAAAAATTCATTTATAATGATATACCTACCCAATGTGTTCAAATATGTGGAGGAAAACTTCCAAGATGGATGAAATAAATTAAAACATTATTCTTCTTCATCCCCAAATTTTATGTATCCCTTTATTTGGATCATCATCCTCTTCAAAATCAGAAAATCCCCCCCCAAATAGAAAATCATTCTTGAACACAGTGGTTTACCTACAATCATGGGAACATGAATCAGGAGACTATGGATTCCATTTTTAGAAGGTTCATATGTTTAATACATGGTTAAGCGTTACCCCTAATTAGTTTTCCATCATCCTTGATAAAATGATAATGGTTGTTGTGTTTCGAAAATGGTCTATCACAATCCTCCATCATTACGGAACCCCCTCGGTTCTAGATTAATCGTGTTGTGATTGATGATTTTAAATATCATTTTTTTCAAGTATAATTCAATCCCTCTAGATTTACCCCATTATTTCCCTATCAAATTTTGTAAATGAGTGTCGGTTGTTCCAGGAACCTCATTCATTAGCCATATCCTATATTATCTCAAGCACACCCATTTTCAAACAACAAATGAAGACATTGATTTCTCAATGATTGTCTTCCACAGTTATATAAATTAGGAATCATATGGTCAAAAATTATTTCTTATATAGAGCATGATTCTTTTGAGATTATGGATTTGTCATTTTTTTCCATATGATTATGATTTATGGAAACTAAAAATTTTTGAAAATAAATATCATCTAGAATTTTTTTATTTTATTTAAATTTAAATATATGTTCTTGATGAACATCCATGCATTAAAAACTCTACATTGCTAAATGACGCTAAATAACTGAACTAATAAATCAGAATCATATGATAATATATATATTGAAAATTAGCCACAAGATTCACCATTTAATGATTTAGGTCAGTAGCCACTTAATCTACTTTAGGATATACTAAAATATCCTAAATCCACATCTGATTCTACTCATACTATAATTCAAACACCTTAGTTGTCTCATCCTCTAACATATCCACATATGCATCCAAATGAGTCTTTATATGATCGATGAGCATTCCAAGATAAGTTTCCATGAATGTGTTCTAACAATCCACCCATTTTAGGTGGGTGATATTCATTTCAGACACCTGATGAACCTAGGATCCCTTACAACCTTGTTTCTTCCAAGTGATGTTGAACACTCACAATTTTTCCCCATCATGATTGAAGGGGAATCCTTGATCTAGTGTTTGTATGTCACTAATTCCACCCTACTAGTCTCTATAATGACAAGCAGATGGAGGATAGATCTCAAGTATCATGGAAATACACCCATAAGAGTGTGGGTGATGATGTTTTACACATACCTCAAAGAAATTTTATGAATAATTCAGTTCTCTTATATATAATTTGTGATAGAATATTAAAAGTCTTTAGGTGGTGTAGGTTCATATAGAGGAAATGACTCAAAGACATTCAAGGTCGGATAATTTGTGGAAATGTCCCTAAGAAGGAATGAATCCATCTCTAGGTGGAACAAGTCCTCACCAACACCCTCACCTGTTGTAGGAGAACCCAATGCCTAATGTGGAACCTATGATGTAGACACCTCGATAAAAAATTCCATGACATCCCCTATTGGAGGAACAATTTCAGTTCTATATCCAGTGGCTGCCACCATTGGAAATTATGTTTAATTCTCATCCATTTTATATATCTCAATCACCTTATTTGATCAAACCATTTGGTCATCCACAATTGAGGCCTCATCACCAACTTTTATTACGTATGGAAATATCGAGGCAGACACATCCACTCTATCCCCCAAGTCACTCTAGATGATATCATAGCTTTTAACTCCAATAATGAATATTTAGTTCCAAAAATTCCCTCCAATTTTATATATATGATATACTCAACCACCATGGTATCTTTTGGAATCATTTTCATGGTAATCGTCTCATGCCCCTCTTTTGAGGGAACCATCTCAGGAGTCCCTTATAGTAGAATCTCCATGGTTATTCTAACTGCCAAATCTCCATAAACATTTTTTTCTAGGAGGATATAACTCAATGAAACTGCCTCAGCCTCTAGAATTACCAACATATATGTTGACATTGAAAACTAAGTCCAAAAAAGTGTTTGAACATCTATTTAAATTGGATTTATTAAAATGTATAAATGATAATTGGGAGAAGAAAAAATTTAACATTTAAGAATATAATGTGAGTTATATAGATTTTTGAGGATCTTGGAAGGATTCCCGAGCATTCCCTAGGGAATTGGAATTCCCCCATTGGTACCTACTATTCATAGGCACTGCTCTGGTCAATGGTTTTCTGACCATGTATACAAAATTATATGCTCCCCTATACTCTACCCTTGTGGGGTTGAGGATCCATCACCCTCTTCATGAGGTTCATCACAAACATCCACCTCTTTCGTTCTATTGGATCCCTTCACACAGACAAGAAGAGTGGGATAGAACACTTAGGGTTTTGGTGGTTTCTAAAGAACATGTGATCAAGGGATATACCTAGTCAATTGTAGAGTCTACTTTTATTAGAGATCCCCAGATGGAATGAATCCATTATGACTCATCTAGTCTCCACAAAGAGTCACACATGGGTCTACCCTAGTAGATGAGACCTTCAAAGGGAAGTTAATATCCATTATCAACTTTCGTAAGGTAGTAAACAAGTGTGATGTTGTCTTTGAGTAGAAAAGAACTTCCATATCTCGTATCTATTGCAAGGTGCACAAGGATGTTGGCTCTAGCATGATCCAAACCATTGAGCAATATTACTTTTAAATTGTGATCCCATCCCATCCTGTGTAGTGTGATGAGATATTTGAAGAGGACCCTGAAATCCAAATAATAGGAATAATTTACATCGCTAGGGATATCATGATACTGCATCTAATTCCTTGGTACTTGAAAAAAATCCACAAAAATTTACATAGAGGGTTCTCCATCATCCCCAAAAAAATTTCCATCGAAAAGGGAACCTAATACTTCCACACTCTATATATCATCATCATATTCCTAGCGATGGAATTCTATATATGAAACTTTTGATATACCCACAAGTGAACCTAATTTCCATGGAACTTTCTATCCTCTACTCATCCTCAATCCCCCAACTATGGAGGGTATCTTTTATTGTCTAGAGTGGTTTGGCTTCATAGAATCTACCCATGATATGTGGTCTCCCAATTAAGCACATATTCATGTATAACACCGTAGAAGGTGATAGGTAGTGGCAGCTAATTCTACCCTTTGTAATCCTCAACATTAACATGATCCATGTTTTCTTCAGTATTGAAGGATTCCACTCATCACACACCTCCATCTATACCATAGGGGATATACAGTATAAACATTTGAACTACCTTGTGAACCAACATGTGTTGTATGGCTCAAAATTCATGATACAGTCACCCCTCACCACCAGTACCATAATAAGGAAATCCATGAGGTATGACCACTACACAATGGTTACCATACCATCATAGAGAACTATCCCCAACTAGAGTGTGAATGGGTGAAATGTGAAGTAGTACACTAAATCAACCCTTCCTAGAAAATCCATAGAGAACAATCTGAGTTGGAAAAACCAAGATATATTCAAAATCATGGTATCAAATGTTGTTGTAGTAGTGGATATGGGGTTTGGTGATTTTCATCCTCCAATGAGTACTAATAATTTGTAGTACAATAATTGGAGGGGCTATCAAATGAGATGTAGAGATTTCTATTAGCTGATGTGGAGGAAAACCTTCTATTGCATCTCCAATACCAATATATCTATATTGACATGTTTCCTCCTTTCTAGCATTTCCACCATGATGAATGATTTAGTATTCATTCCCATGTGCACATCCCTCACCAGGAGAATATAACTGCATAACCGAAATGGGATTAGCCATTCCATTCAGACCATAGTGGCTCACCTCTATGATTCAACCATTTGAGTTCTATTTTCTCCACTAGAATTCCCCAAGACACGTGTGTGTGGACTCCTAGTTATCCTTTCCACTAGATTGTTATTGATATATACAGACACTATTTTACTGGAATGTCCTTTATCTCAATTTTTGTTCTCTAGTACCTTGCACTAAATCCATCAACGGCTTCACTAGGACTGGAAACTACTCATGGTCCACCACAGGTTCCATGGGGGTATGAACACATTATACGTCACCCCTGGAATTAGGATAACTATAATCTGGTGAAGATCAATTAGGATAATGTAATCCTCCCCATGATGCATATGGAATGCGTTTTTCCATGGATACTACTAGATAAGTAGCTCTGGTGTTATTTTTAGGTGATAGTAGATATGGTATTCTATGGCCCATGAAACCATATAAATACCTACCTCTATATCTAATCCTCAAATTCATAGCAATATGAAATTGGAAAAAAAAAATAAGTCATTTCATCTTAGAAATATAAACCCTCCCACAAGTCCAATTATTCATCCACCCATTGAGCGGATCACCCAAAATTGCCTTGAGAGTTGTATCATACTATTAAAGGATGTTTCACCATATAACATCTACCCTATTAATATTGTTAATGATTTTCTAGAGATTTTCTATCATGAGTGATGTGAAATCCATCAATATGTGTTCCCCAGAATCCATACACCACTGGTACTATTTGGGAACAGTTTTGAACCAGTAGGTAGGCTCATCTCTTATAACCTTAAGAATGAATATTTAATCCACCAAATGAAATCCATAATTCCACATCCATTTTAAAAAAGGATATTCCTACTGATAATCCATTAGTATCCCAGTGAGTGGGTCTTGTTTTGATGCATATCTTATGATCTACATGATCATTAGGTTCCCATTTATTTTCTCTAAACAAGTAGAAAAATCGTTGGCACCTTTAGCGGTGATTTTTGGTTCATTACATAAGATTTATCTGAATGTACATTGTGATATTCTACTCACGGAGGTCATTACATGAATATCTACTCACATAGGTGGGGTTCAAAGAGCACGTTTCACACAACTATGTATGTGGGTGATAAGATGTTCATGAAAGATGGGAATTAAGATTTTAAATTTACTATGAATATGGGGAGATTTTTTGATAGATAGAATAGTATATTCATTCAATTAAAGTATCATGATCCCTATAAGAGGAACCTTGTTATTTATATGTGTAATGACCTGGGCTTTGTCACCATGCCTTATGAATGGTCTTCATGACTAATGTTCTTGAACGGGCTTCCCAAATAAGATTCAAATTCAAATTTTTAGAAATTTTCCCTTAAAATTAAACCCACAATTTCCCCATAGACTCCAATTATGAGGTGCTCATTTATTAACTCTGAAATATGTGTGTCATAGAATAGGAGGTGTATGGAATGAAATGGTTAGAGAAAAATCAAGCCAACTGGCCAAAAAATCCATCTAATGGTCTACTCTTCGAAGCTAATGACCATAAAAAATACATGATGCTCGCAATGGCTCGGGCCACAAGGTGGACTAATGGGAACCTCCTCCTAATGTTAATAATGATTCACATATATCATTACGACCATATAAAGGGTTCATGGTTACCTCTATTTAGAATCATTCAGACTCATAGACCACATTAAACTATGATGCCTATAATGATTCATGACTGGATCCTTCCTTCATGAAACCCATATCCCTATAAATACACTGTTATGTCAACCTTTTTCAGGGATTCACAACCATTATTCATTTGATGAAGTCTAGGATTTTGTGAACCTGATAATGTACGGGAGTGAATGAGTAAATGGATCCCCCAAGCTATCCATGCTTTACCAAACCCCTTTTCATGAGTTCTTGAAAACCTGTACCAAAATTGGATATTCCTTTCAGAAATTCCAATTAATTTTGTGCAAGTATAATTCCTTAAAATTCAATTTGGGATTTTTGAGGCACATATCCTTCCTAAAACAAACCCCATGGGAAGCCAAACCTCACCCCAATGTTGGGTCACTATATTTCCTAAGTAATATCAATTCATGAAACCATTGAAATTTATGAGTTTTCTCAGTTCCACTAAAAACCCCACCAAAATTATCAAAGCTCTCCAAAGAACCTCTGTGAGTCCTCTCTATGGTGTATCCTTCTGGATGACACCCCATCATGATAGTCAAGCTTTTGAGGATCCAACATAATCCATGACAAGATCAGCTGCACCCAAGTCCATATGTGACATGTTTAATCTACTCATATTTCCTAAAACCTCACCTCATGTTTAAAAACATTTCTCACCCTAAATATTTCTCTTTAGCATTGTTACCCAATTGTTTGTTTTTACTAAGAATAGTGTTCGAAATGTTGAGATAACATATTTACACTACTTCATACAATTGATAACACTATTTCATTCCCATATGTTAATGAAAAGGGTCCAGATAATCCCAAGAGGTGGCATCATAAAGGGAATCTATGTACCTATCTCATCAGGGATTCATTATGATAGATTTATTATGACCTAGGCATGGTCCCCCGCAAGGTGATATCCCTATAAATGTCTGAGTTGCATGACATTAAACTACATTGTTCAATGTGGTAGTTGTAAGATGTCAAACTACTTGAAAATAACCATAACACATGATGAAAAAACATATCCTTACCCTATTTGATGAACATATTCCCCCTCTGTTTGATTTCTATTTTATCATCCCATATCTACTAACCTATTATATAAATGATGGCTTCCCCATTTATGACCTACTTGGGATGTCATATCTTTCACCTCCATAGGAAGAAATTCTTCCTTAGGTAGCTTTCATGCCTAATCACCACACCATCTCTTATAGAGTGATCCTCTTTTTGAGGAAAACAAACATGAATAATCCCGACATCATCCCATGATGGTTTTACTTCATCAAAATTACTGTACATACCACATGGTATCAGAATGAATTGATCATTTATGTCACCAATCCTTATACTACAACACTGAATTATGTGTCATTTGATACCTATATCTTAAATAAGATATATATAAGATTCATCCATGAAGTTAATCCCAACAATTGTAAACCGAGGTGTGACATCTTTCCTTGTAGTGAAGCACCTACCTAATCTGCATCAATATAATGTTCTGATCCATCTAATCAAGTGTGACATCTTCCCTCCTAGGGACACTTCTCTAAATATTCCAAAATGGGAATTATTATCCACCCATATGATCCACCTTAATCGATCATTTAGATCAACAGTAATCTCAAATGTGAAATCTTCTCTCCTAGGGATGCACCACCTTGATCCACTTCAATAGGGAATTAAAATCTCTCGTTGTTTCCCTATAAGACGTTATACATATTCCCATTCAATTCATGAATGATGTTAAACACTCACTAATTATATCTCTATGAGATGTTAATCCTAGAGTGAGGCATTCCTTATAATACATTAACAGTATGACCCTCTCTTTATGATGTTAAATTAAAGCCTTGGTTCATAATACACACCACATGATTAATGTATAATTCATATGGTAATTATTCTTCAAATACCTAAACACTAAGCATTAATTATCTCATAACCTACAACAGATACCATATGTTCCATGATAATGATACCATAAATTGAATTATCTTATAAATAGTGTGAATCTTTGTTTCCCAATATTCATAATGTGTTCAAATTACCCAAGATTCCAAATGTGACTACTCTCATAATAGAACGTTGTTTCCCCGATCAAGATAGTTGTAATATAATTAATTAGCATACAACTAGAGGTGGAAGCAAGAATGACTTACACGAACATGAATTAATCAATGATGGAGACCTAGACTTGTCAATAATCTACATTGAATAATCCATTTTAGTATGAACCAACAACCCATTATCCCATTTTTAATATGGAGGCGATATCATTGTGGAAAGTGATGAAATCCACATGCCTTTGGAGTTGGGATGATAGCGTGATAGATTCTAGGTGTGCGACACACAAGAGCCCTGATAATGTAATTCCATGACCCCAGTTACCCAAAGTCGGTGCATTATTTTATTACATTGACTCGATTACAAAGAATCAAGTCCTGAAAGACCGATCAGTTTAGAAGTTATGTAAAATAGATTACATACATGAATATTAAATTACACATCATAAAACAAAAAAAAACATAAATTATAATTTGAAAATATCATTAATCCCTTATCTTAACCCTACTTAACAATCATAAAATACTTCTTCACATCCTAGGAAAAATGAAAAACAGAAATTGTTGAGTTCAGATGCTCAGTAAGGATAAAAATATAGAGGAAGATTTCATAAATAAGCCTAAACATTTAAGGAAATGTTTTAGACTAAAACAAAAGCCTTTTAAACTTAATATCCATCATAATATGGAAAATATAAAATCAAATAATTCCATTTACTTATTCACATGGATATTATACAAGTCGAATAATCACATTCAATATCAATAGCCACTTTCATAATGATAGAATTCATAATGATAGACTTCATAACCACATAGTCATGTCCTTCTTCCAAGACTAAAAATAAGATTTTGTAAGTCCAATGTGCTAAGACACTAGTTTGTCTCATGATACCTACTGATGCATCTAAGAGCTATATCGGACTACACCCTTCACTTATTAAGTCCAATGCATTTCTCATATGAAAAGGATTAAACATAACATAAATATTTGTATTAGAACTATCATATGAAATGTCAATACATTATCCCTAAAGCATGAATGGTATAAAAATTACACATCCATAGTCAAACATATCACAAAAGAATCAATAAAATATGGAAGATTTTTATCATAATAAATCAACTTCAATCAATGTTAAAATACATCAATGGGATGTTGATATAGATGAAAATGAATTGTAAAAAACTTTGAGAGAAATATCCCTTTTTCATAATAACATTTAAAAGTCAAACAATTAGGAAAGAAAGACATTTAAATACATTTTTGAATCAAAGTGTCAGATTCCACTTTGAAACCTTTAAGAGGAATTAAAATTTTAAAAACATTCATGTCTATATAAATAAATCCTTCAAAACCATTTTGAAAACATGGACATTAATGAGAATGATTTATAAGAACAAATATTTAAAACATTTAGAAAGTTTTTTTAGTAAAAAATTCCCTTAAAAAATAATCCCTTTGAAAAATATATTATGGTACATGGACATAGATAAAAAAATATGTCCCAGTAGATACTTATGTAAAAACAACCTTGGATGATAAAGAGATTGTGAAATTAACTCTTACCAATTTGGAAACTTACGAAATATACACCCCATCAAATAAGTGTCAGACAATGAAGATTTAAATACACAAAAATTATATTTTATTACAAAAAGTATACAATTATTGGTAGTACATACATCACACAAAAGGAAATAGTGGCAATATCGCATGAATCTCACGGGAATAAGGAGTGAGATGAAAACCCCATACATTGCACTTTTATTTGGCCAAGGGTACATTTAACTTCATGTATAATGACCATTGTCTGTTATTGGATTATAAAATAACCATATTCATATATATTTTATCATACATGATTCATTTATGACTTTATACTACACATTTAATAATGATTTTGATGTTAAATTAACATTTTGGGTAATATTCGCTTTCTTTATCGTACATATTTTATCTTGTTATTCCTGATCATATCATTTAAATCATGATTTAAATACATTAATAATATAATCCTTGAAATATATAATATACATATTTAGAATATAAATATTTATAAAATATAGATATATGAAATGGAAAACAACATTTATGGATATGGTAAGCCGTACGTACGCATAAACGCAGTTTCTGTTTTCATATCGTAATGATCAGAAGTAAGTGAATAAGATATATGAATGTTACATAAA
The DNA here is from genome assembly GCA_963277665.1 of Viscum album. NCBI lineage: Eukaryota > Viridiplantae > Streptophyta > Magnoliopsida > Santalales > Viscaceae > Viscum > Viscum album. Next base: position 154,445,436 of record OY728157.1, read on the forward strand.
TACATATATATATATATCTAGTAGAATTATTATTCCATATATTACATACTTATTAGTAATATATATGTTTATAATCATCGATGAATGGTGAACGTGGAAATGAATCTCATCCCATCGTGGAGACGGTAATCTGTACGTACGCACGAGCGATAATATCACTTTATTAAAGGTGTTGAATTTGATGGTATGTTAATTTTAAAGATATATTATCATTTTATTATAATTATTTATATAGATATTAATCATCATTATATCAATCCAAATAACACAGTGTTGAATAACAAATTACACCACAGCGTGGAGACGGTAAGTTGTATGTATGTACACATGGTGACATTATCATTAATAGGATTGATATAATAATGAATATGGTAGTTCCATATTTATAATAACATCACAGTATATATAAGGTACTATATTTACTATTTTTTCATGGTAATAAACAATAATGAGTAAGTGAAAGAAGAAAAAACGTGAATGAGGGTGGTGAAATCATTACCTCTTCTTCGGGTTCTTCCTTTTGATTTGATAAAAAGGGATCCATATGTTTGATTTATAACTAAATAAAGGCCTCTAGAATTAAGGACAATGGAGAGTATATTTCGGTAGGTGTTGGCCAAGCCAAATGGATCAGAATATGTGAATTTGAGAGAAGGATAGGTGCCCTTTTATAAGAGTGGTGAGGGGCAACGTAGGAAAAACTAAAAAAATTATTTTATAATAAAATTATTTTTGGATTCTAGTGGATCCAAAATGTATTATTTGAATGATAATTTGTTTATGTCTCTAAAAAAAACTCATCCAATAGGATTTTTGATATCTTTGGGTCACTATATTAACCTTATCTTTTAGATTTAACTCTTAGTTAATTAGTTTGACATTTACCATGTCTCTTTGTATTTTAATATTATATGGTTAATAAAAAAAATATAAAATTTCAAGAGAACCACAAGTGGTTCATTAATGAAATATATAATATTATTTAATCCATTTGGCTAAGCCTTGGATTTTTATAAATAGAATACAAATTCATAATATAATATTTGTTTTAAAAACACTTTTATGTCAATTTTGAAACTATTTTCTCTTTTGTTTTTGTTATATTCATAACAGCATTATTACTTCAAAATAAATTCTTTTAATCAACCCAAACATGTACTATTATCATAAAAATTATTTTATTCTATAAAAAGTCTCAAATTACATTTATTTTGATATTTATAATATCAACTATTTTAATATTTCATTAATAATATAATTACTACATCAACATTGTGTCACATATAAATTAAATTATTTAATGTTTAAAAAATATTAATAAAATACCATTATATACGAAATATTTTTCTATTTATAATGAATATTTACAGTCGAAAATATGACTTATATAACCCCATGTAAAAATTGATTTCCTAAAAGATATTTGTTTGTGTCTTTTTTGCCTTTACTTTATGTTAATTAAAAGAAAGTTACATTATCCTTCATAAGTGGCTCCATGGGGTCCCAAAATCGACCCAATGATGCCCATGGTCATCCATGACTCATCGAATAAGGTAAAGACAAGTTTTAAGGTAATTGGTATTATTATAATATTGTTTACCTTGAATTACCCAATTTACTTTTAATCGTGGTAAATAAAAGTAAAAGGTTACTAATCACCAAAATATTATTTTCATCTTATCAAACCACATTTTTATTATTGATATCAACTTCATCTCTCATTTTTTTGAAATTCCACTCACAGAAGTAGTAAAATTATGTTTTATGTGAATTTTCAAATTCTCCTAGGAGGTGGGTAAAAGACGGTGAAAAGTTCAATAAACTTTTATATGTCTAATATTATTACAAAATCACTCTAAAGGATTAAATTGAACATATATAGGTATTATATATCTATTTTTACCTAAAATAAATTTAAATATATTGAATAATTATTTCATTGAAAAGTTGGTTTTAACAAATAACACAATGTTTTTCACTATTCATCAAAAATTGCATATTTTCAAAAACATACAAAAAATTCAACCATTGATAATTTTGATATTACAAATTCAAAAAAGTAGTGTATTGTACCATATGACAAACATAAAAAATTAATTTTTTAATTTTAAATTAATTCCCATTGTAAAAACCAAAAAGCATATTTTTAAGAAATAATAACTACCAAAAGATTGAAACTTGTTTATGTCCAATTTCAAAGTGAAATTACTTACAATGACCAGAATTAGATTAAATGGTAATAATATAATCTAATTACACTTTCAAACAATTCATATGTATAGTTGAACATTATAAATTATTTTGATTAAAAAAGTTGTTTTCGTTTAATACTTAGTGTTTTTCACTATTCACCCAAATTTGAAAGTTATCAAAAAAACACAAACAATTTATCAAAAATAAATTTTTATGTCCTGATTCAAATTATGAAGTTTATTTAGTCAAATTTAATATATTAAAGTTTCAAATATTGGATTTAAAAAGGGTTCTCCATTAAAAGGCTGTAAAATTGCATTAAAATATAATTATTTTATCTGAAAAAATGAAGTTGTTCTTATATTATGTCTAGGAAACACATAATATAGATTCTAAAATTATGTGTATTATATAAACATCAAAATTCAGTTAATACTATTCATAACTATTTTTGAACGGCTAGTTTGGTAAGTCATTGTGTTCTTGAACTCGGTGTTGCATGTGTTGCAAGTTATTGAATTACATTGAAGAAATAACGTACTATAAAATATTGGGGTGTTACATTCTTCCATACTTCTATAAATTTCATCTTCGCAATTTAAAAATGTTTTTCGAAAATAAAATATTAAAAATAGGTAAACGCCTTTGTGGAAAACCTTCATCGGAATGTTGGTTAATAAAATTTACACTTAATAAGAGGGAAAAGGAAATGAAAAAGTCATCACAAAATTATGATCTCGATTAAGATAACATTGGTGTCAATTAGAGAGACAGAATTGGAGGGAAAACATAAATATTTATAGGGAGTTATTGAGGTCATCAATCACAAACATGTGTAAAATTGAGGGCCTCAAATCCATCAATCTATGATGATTTAAAATATGGCTAGTTCTACAAAACATAAGGTATTACGATAACACATTTTTTGTTTTAGTATACCATCCATAATATTTAAGAATTAATTTAACCAGACAAAAAAGTATATATATATATATATACTTGACATGTAGAGTTTCATCCTTCCACTAATTCCTACCACAAACTCATCTTTCACTCAAAAATATTTCAAGAAAAAATTCTAATTTACCTAATCGTATAGGGTTCCAAAAAAATGAATTTATAATTCACCTATCAGACCCTTTAAGAAAAATATATTATAAAATCTAGGACTTTACATAGTCGAGTGGTAGGCAATAAATCCCAATCACACTATGGTTGTGGGTTTGATTCCCACAGCTTTGTCCGACGCGGCGATTTGTCACATGGTCTGTGTGTTGTGCTTTTTATAAAAATCCAAAAACAACCTTAACAATAGTATCCAATTTCAAAAGTTAATTCATTCCAAACATTATACTTATCCAAAATACTTCTATCAAAACTCACAATCCAAAATTTATAAGGAAGTTAAACACAATAAAGATTCTTTATGCCACGTAATAACATGTGAACACCTTCATCGTGTGTTATTTTTAAAAAATGGTAATGCCTGGAATTACCATAAATCCTTATTGATTACAATCATTCACCATCATACTTTATATAATATCGGATATATTACTTATATCAAAATAAATTTAATATTCCAACAATGGTGAAATAAACAAACTATTAATCAGTTCCAAGGAAGTTAAGAATGTCCAATATATTTTATCCAAATCAAAAATATCTTATTCCAAAATCACTACCACATCATCAAGACCATATTAAGGATTAATTTTACTTCAAACATGTATTTTCCAAAAATAGTATCTTAATATTAAGTCACTTTTCTTAGAACCATATAATCGTAAATCCTTACTAGAATAGTACTTTTGTATAATCCTTATTTATCTCCAAAATTCATATAACAAGTATTTTTTTTTTAGAAAAATGAGCGTGGAGGATCTAAAATCGAGGAAGTTAAAACATTACACAAGTCAGAATAAAGGCATTTTAAATTTTTCCCTAGTAAAAGAGGATCCATTTCATTAGGAATAGTGTTGCTGTGTATGTTCCCTTCTTCCAACACCCCTTTGTTTGCAATTCCATGTTCAATGTGATTTGCCTCCCGGCACGTGTGTATGATAAAGTAGTTCAGAGAGGATATCTTGCCAATATAATTTATCCACTTACCTTCCAGTTTCCATGATAGTCTTGTTTGACCCATCCTTATTTCATGAACCACCTTGGCCGAGTCACATTCAAACCAAATGTTGTTCAAGTGTCATCAGCAAGTGATGTCCACCACGCTCATGAGTGCAATCATTTCAGCATCCAATGTTGTAGCATGCCCACAAGGACACTAGTCATTCTTCTCCATCCGATGTAGTATCATAATTTTATTATTATCCAATAGAATCATTTGTTGTATACTCTAATTATTGGACATTGATTAGCATAGTGTCTCAACACCTTGCAGATGAAGAACTTTACATTTGGAATCTTTTTCTTACCCTTTCCATAATGTACTTGGTGTCCTTTTTCTCCAAACTTATAACAAAATCCCATTCCCTTCAACCATTTACAAGGTGATTATTTCCACATTTATCACATATTGGAGATTTATTCATTCCGTTATTCCCTTTATTCATCTTTCTCTCTACCATAATTTTCTTCTCTTTATTCCCTTCAAAGCCATAGGACTTAGAGAATTTTTTACATATCATATTAACACATGATACTATTTCTTTGTATGTTGAGAATACATGGGAGACTATTTTCCTTCTAAATGTTGGCCTAATACCAGGAAAGATATGATCCTTCTTACTTTTTGAATTATACGTAATGTCGTAGTCTTCATTCCTTCTACTAGGCACCATTTAAAAACAAGGGAATACACTAGGCTAGTTTATGAATCACAGTTCATAATTTAAAACATGTAAAATACCTAGCGTAAATTGAACCGCTTATGGATATAATCCATAATCATAATAATTTTTTCATTGAGGACGTATTTACTCCTTAATCCATCATAATGTATTTTAATGAAAAAGTGAATTATCATATGCATATTCCCAAGGAGTGTCGTATCCAAGAGAGCAACATGGCCCGTTGTCGTGCACGAGTTCCCGTTCGAGTCTAGATCAAAGTGGTGTTTTCAGGTTTTACCCCTAGGTAAATCTGTGCCAGATCCACTTCTACCTGCTCGTATTGAGAGAGTGTTTTATTTCATAGAAAACACACAAAATCTCTACCTTACCATAATTCTAAGAAGTTCTTCTATACTAATCCTCAAAGTCTAACATAGGGTAGTTATCTCTAATCAGAGTTTATCTTAATATATTTCTAAGGTTGTTACTAAAATTTCTCTGATACTAACTATAATGCCCTGACCCCAGTTACCCAGAGTCAGTGCATTATTTTAATACATTGTCAGGATTACAAGGAATCAGGCCCCGAAAGACCAATTAGTTTAGCAGTCATTGAAAATATATTACATAAATGATCATTACATTAAACATTATAAAATAATAAAAAACATAAATAATCCTTTTAGAATTCCATTAATCCCTTATATTAACCCTTCTAATCAATCGTAAAATACTTTTTCACATCCTAGAAAAAATTAAACATATAAAGGGGTGATCTTAGATGCTCAGTAAGGATAAAAATATAGCCGAAACATTCATAAATAAACATAAACATATATGAAAATGTATTAGACTAAAACAAAATCAATTTAAACTTAAACTCCATCATAATATATAAAATATTAAATCAAATAATTCAATTTACTTATTCACATGGATAATCTACTAGTTGAATAATCACATGAAACATCAATAGACACTTTTATAATGATGTAATGCATAATTCCAGACATTATAACCACATAGTCAAGGCCTAGTGCCAAGACTACAAATAAGATTTCATCGAGGCCTTGTGCCAAGACACTAGTTCGTCTCATGAGACCTACCGAGGCATCTAAGAGCTATAACAGCCTCCACCCGTCACCTACTAAGTCCAATGAATTCCTCATAGGAAATGTATTAAACATAACACAAGTATTCGCATTAAAACTAGCGTACAAAATGACAATAATTTATCAATAAACCATGAGTGATATAAAAATAACACAAACAATGTCAAAAAATTCACAAAATCTTATATACAATATTGAAGATTTGTTTCATAATAAATCAACTTCAAACAAGTTTAAAATACATCAAGGGATGTGGATATAGATGAAAATGGTTTTCAAAAATCATTGAGAGAAATATCCCTTTTTCATAAAAAAATTTAAAAGTCACAAAATTTTGAAAGGAAGAAATTTAAAGACATTTTTAATCAAAGTTTCCAATACCACTTTAAAACATTTGAAATAAATTAACATTTTTAAAACATTGATGTCCATATAAATAAATCCTTCCAAACCATTTTGAAAACAATGACATTAATGAGAATGATTTAGAAGAATAAATATTTAAAAAACATAAAAATATGTTTTAGTAAAAACGTCCCTTAAAAAAATAATCAATTTTAAAACTCTTTTATGAAACATGGACATGGATAATGAATATGTACCAGTAGATATTTACATAAAAACAACCATGGATAATAATGTGATTGTCAAAATAACCCTTAACAATTTGGTAACATACAAAAAATACACCCCATGAAAGAAGGATCATACAATGAAGATCTAAATAAACAATAATTAAATTTTATTACACAATGAATACAATTATGGGAAGTACATACACCACACAAAAGAAAATAGCGGCAATAGAGCATGAATCTCTTGGAAATAAGGAGTGAGATTAAAACCCCTTACATTATGTTATCCTTTGGTCGAGGGTACATTTAACCTCATATATAATGACCATTGTATGTTATTAGATTATAATAGAACCATATTAATATTTATTATATCATAAATCATTCATTTATGAATTTATAATACCCATTTAATAATGATTTTTATGTTAAATAATCATTTTGGGTAATAATCGGTTTTTATAGTACATATTATAAATTGTTATTCTTGATCGTATCATTTAAATCATAATTTAAATACTTCAATATTATAAAACATTATTTAAATAAAATTCATATTTAGAATATAAATATTTATACAATATATATATATATGAAATGGAAAACACAGTTTATGGAGACGGTAGGCCGTACATACACATAAACACAGTTTCTGTTTTCTTATCGAATTGAATGGAATTAAGTGAATAAGATATATGTAAGTTAAATAAATACATATATATATATCTCTCTCCAAATGCATTATTATGTCATATAAATCATACTTATTAGTTATATTTTATTTATAATTGTCGATGAATGGTAAACGTGGAAATGAATCTCTTCGCGTCGAGGAGACGGTAATCCGTACGTATGCACAAGCGACAATATAATGTTTTTAAAGGTGTGGAATTTTATGGTATATTAATATTTACAGATAAATTAGGATGTTTTTTTTATTATTTATATAAATATTAATCATCATTATATCCATCCAAATAACATATTGTTGTATGACAAATTACACCACGACGTGAGACGGTAAGCCGTACGTACGTACGCATGGTAAGATTATCATTCATAGGATGGATATAATAATGAATATGGTTGTTCCATATTTATAATAACATAGCAGTATATATAAGGTACTGGATTTATTATTTTTTCATGGTAATAACAAAGAAAAAGTAAGTTAAATAATAAAATAACTTGAAAGAGGGTGGTGAAATCATTACATCTTCTTCCGGTTCTTCTTTTGTATTTGATCAAAAGGACTCCATAGGTTGGCTTTATGACTAAATTAAGTCCTCAAGGATAAATGGAGGACAGTGGAGAGGATATTTGGGCAGATCAAAATTGATTTGAAGGTGTGAATTTGAGAGAAGGGGAAGTTCCCTTTTATAAGAGGGGTGAGGGGAACCTTAAGAAAAACATAAAATATTATTTTATAATTAAATCATTTTCGGTTTCTAAGGTCTCAAAAATAAATTAAATAAATTCATATGTTGGGGATGGGTCTAAATAGAATCAACCAATAGTTTTTAGACAGGTTTGGGTCACTATATTAACATTATCATTTAGATTTAACTCTTAGTTAACTAGTTTGACATATACCTTGTCTCTTTGTATTTTTATATTATATGGTTAATAAACATTATATAAATTTCCAATAGAACCTCAAGTGGTTCTTTAATTACATATATAATATAATTTAGTCTCTTTGTCTGAAACGTAGATTTTTAGGAATATAATACCAATTAATAATATAATATTTGATTTATAAACTCTTTTATGTCAATTTTGAAACTATTTTCTATTTTGTTTTTTTATAAATACATAACATCGTTATTAATTCGAAAAAAATAATTAAATCAACCATTATATGTCATATTAACCTAAAATATTATTGTAATTCATAAAAAATCTCAAATTAAATTTATTTGGATATTTATAATATCAATTATTTTAATATGTCATTAATAATATAATTACTGCATCATCATTGTGTCATAAATAAAATAAATTATGTAAAGTTTAAAAAATATAAATAAAATACCATTACGTAGGAAATAATTTTATCTTTCCATTGAATATTTATAGTCGAAAAGATAACTTATATAACCCCATGTAAAAATTTCGTTATTAAAAGATATTTTTATGACATTTTTCCTTTACATTAAGTTAATTAAAATAATGATTCATTATCATTCATAAGTGGCTCCATGGAGTCCCATAATCGTCCCAAGGATGCCCATGGTCGTCCATGACTCATACAATAAGGTTAGAACAAGTGTTAATAGAATTTTGTATTATTATAATATTCTTTTTACCTTGAATTAAACTATTTTCATTTAAAAATGGTAAATAAAAGTAAAAAAGATACTATTCACCATAAAATGTATTCATATTATTGAACCACATTATATATACTGATATCAACCGTGTCTCTCATATTTTTTATATTCTACACACAGAAGAGGTAAAATTAATTTTTTTTGTGAATTTGCAAATTCTCCTAGGAGGTGGATAATAGATAGTGAAAAGTTCAATAAGATAATATATATATAATATTATTACAAAATGACTCCAATGGATTACATTGATGTTATATAGGTATTATTTACCTATTTTTACCAAAAATAAATTTAAATAAAATAAATAATTATTTAAATGAAAAGTCGGTTTTAACAAATAACTTAGTGTTTTTCACTATTCATCAAATATTGAAAGTTTTCAGAAACATACCAAAAATTCACCCTAAGCTAATTTTGATATTCTAAATTCAAAAATGAGGTCTATTTTACCATATTAAAAACATCGAAATTTTATTTACTAATTTAAAATAATTTCCCGTAGTCAAAACCGAAAAAGCGTATTTTTAAGAAATAATAACTATCAAAAGATTGACACTTGTTTATGTCCAATTTCAAAGTGAAATTACTTACAATGACCAATATTGATTTAAATGGTAAAAATATAATTCTATTATGCTTCTAAACCATTCATATGTGTAATTGAACACAATAAATAATTTATATTTAAAATGTTTTTTTCGGTTAAAATTTATCATTTTTCACTATTCACCCAAATATTAAATTTATCTGAAAAACACCAAAAAATTATCAAAAATACATTTTTATTTCTCTATTCTAATGAAGAAGTTTATTTTTTCAAATTTAATACATAAAAGTTTCAAATATTGGATTTGTAAAGGGTTCGGAATTAAAAGGGGGTAAAATTGCATTTAAATAAATACTTCTTTTATCTGAAAAAATGAATTTTTTCTTATATTATGTCTAATAAACTCATAATATTGATTCTAAAATATCAATTATTATATAATGTTCAACATTAAGTTAATACTTTCCATAACCTCTTTTGAACGGCTAGTTTGGTAAGTCGTGGTGTGCTTGATTTCGGTGTTGCGTGTAATGCAAGTTATTGAATTACATTGATGAAATAACGTATTATGAAATATTGGGGTGTCACATTATTCCCTCCTTCAATAAATTTATTCCTCACAATTTGAAATTGTTCTTCGAAAATAAATGGTTAAAAATAGACAAATACCTTTGTGTAAAACCCACATTGGAAATTGGGTTAATAAATTTTACTCTTAATAAGAGGAAAAGGGAAATGAAAATGTCACCACCAAATTATGATCTTGATTAGGAGAACATTAGTGTAAATTAAAGACACATAATTGATTGAAAGACATTAATTTTTATAGGTAGTTATTGAGGTCATCAATCATAAATAATTTTAAAATTTGGGGCCTCAAAGCCATTAATCTGTGATGATTTCAAATATCATGACATCCACAAAACCTAATGTATTTTGATAACAAATTTTTGGTTTTAAGATCTCTCCCCTAATGTTTAATAATTAATTTACCCATTATATATATATACACTTGATAAGTAGAGTTTCATCCTTCAACTAATTCATATCACATAATCATCTTTCACTACAAAAGAGTACAAAAATATCTAATTATCCTAATCGTATAGGGTTCCAAAAAAATAATGTCTTTATAATTCACCTATGATACTATTTAAAAAAACTAGATTATATAATCTAGGGACTACACATAGTCCTGTGGTAGGTGATATATCCCAATCACACTATAGTTGTGGGTTCGATTCCCGCAGCTTTGTCCGACGTGACAGATTGTCACATGGTCTGTGTGTTGTCCTTTTTATAAAAATCCAAAAATAACCTTTATAATAGTATCCAATTTCAAAATTAATTCAATCCAACCTTTAAGCTTATCCAAAATATGTCCATACAAACTCATAATCCAAAATTTATAAAGAAGTTAAACACAATGATGATTATTTTTTCCACGTAATAACCTGTGAACACCTTCATCATGTATTATTTTTAAAACATTGTAACACATGAAATTAATATAAAACCTCATTGATTACATTAATGCACCCTAAACCATTATATAATAAAGTATATATTCCTTATATCCAAAAATTTTGAATATTCAAACAATGGTGAAATAAAAAAACTATTAATCAGTTATATGGAAGTTAAGAATGTGAAATATATATTATCCAAATCAAATATATCTTATTCCAAAATCACTACCTCATTATCAGGACCATATTAATGATTACCTTTCCATCAACCATGTATTTTCCAAAAACTATAGCTTACTATTATGTAACTTTTCTTAGAACCCTATAATCTAAAATCCTCAATAAAATAGTACTACAGTACAGTCATTATTTGTCTCCATAATTCATATAACCAGTATATTGTTGATACAACACTGAAATGAAATAATTCTATAATAACATCATAAGAAAACTAGCCATTCCTCTTCATTTGAGGTAGTATCATAACATGATTATTATCCAATAGCATCATTTGAGGTATACTCTGATGACTGGGCCATTGATTCACATAGTGTCTCAACGCCTTGCAGATGAAGCATTTTACATTTGGAACCTTATTCTTATCCTTGCAATCATGTACTTGGTGTCCTTTTTCTCTAATCGTATAAAAAATCCCACTCCCATCAAGAATTTACCAAGGTGATTATTTCCACATTTATCACATACAGGAAAATCCTTCTTTCCACTCTTCCCTTTATATATTTTTTAATCTATCATCCTTTTCTTCTCTTGCTTCCATTCAAATCCATAACACTGAACTAATTGTTTACTTATCATATTAACACATGATACTATTTCTTCATATATTGAGAATAAGTGGGAGACTATCTCCCTTATAAATGTTGGTTTAATACTAGGAATGATATTATCCTTCTTAGTTTTTGGATCATACGTATTGTTGGAGTTCTCATTCATTAAACTAGGAACCATTTCATAACAATGAAATACAGTAGGCCGGTTTATGATTCATAGTTTATAATTCCAATCTTCTAAAATACCTAATGTAAATTGAACCATTTACAGATATAATCCATAATCATAAGAATGTTTTATTTGAGTAATTACTTACTCATAAATCATTCATAATGGCATGTAATGAAAATGTAAATTGTCATATGCATACCCTCTGAGTGTGTCGTAACCAAGAGTGCAACAAGGCCCGTTGGCGTCCACCAGTTCCTGTTTGAGTCTAGCTCCAAGCGATGTTTTTAGGTTTTACCCCAAGGTACGTCTATGCCAAAGCCATCTCTACCAGGTTGTATCTAGACATGGATGTACTGAATGTAAAACTCACAAAATCTCTACCATACCAAAATTTAAGAAAGTTCTTCTATACTAATCCGAAAAGTCTATCTTCATGTAGTGTTCTATAATCAAAATTTATCTAAATCTATTTCTAAGGTTGTTGCTAAACTTCCTCAGATACCGACTATAATTCCCTGACCCCAGTTACCCAAAGTAGATGTATTATTTTAATACATTGGTATGATTACAAGGAATCAAGTATCGAATGACTGATCAGTTTAGCAATCTTGGAAAATAGATTACATACTTGAACATAACATTATACATTAGAAAATAAAACAAAACATAAATGATTTTTTGAGAATTCCATTAATCCCTAATCTTAACCCTGCTTCTCAATCATAAAATACTTCTTCACATCTTGGAAAAAATAAAACTAAGAAAGGGGTGAGCTCAGATGCTCAGTAAGGATAATAATATAGAGGAAACTTTCCTAAATAATCATAAACATTTAAGGTAATGTATTAGACTAAAACAAAATCCTTTTAAATAAAAACTCTGAAATAATATGGCAATGATAAAATCAAATATTTCACTTTACTTATTGACTTGGATATTCTACTAGTCGAATAATCACATTAAATATCAATAGCCACTTTCATAATGATGGAATGCATAATGTGAGACTTCAAAAACACATAGTCAAGTCTTTGTGCGAAGACTAAAAATAAGATTTTGTGAAGGCCTTGTGCCAAGACACTAGCATTCTCATGAGACCTACCGATACATCGAGGAGATATAGCGGGCTCCACCCATCACTTACTAAGTCCAATTCATTCCTCATATGAAAAGTATTAAACATAACATAAACATTCTTATTAAAAATATCATACAAAATGTAAATACATTATCCATAAACAATGAATGTATAAAAATAACAAATCTATAGTAAAAAATATCACAAAAACTTCAATACAATAAGTAATAATTGTATCATAATAATTCAACTTCAAAAAAGTTTAAAATACTTCAAGGAATGTTGATATAAATTAAAATGATTTGTAAAAATCATTGAGCTAAATATACCTTTTTCATATAAACATTTAAAACTCACACAATTTTTAAAGGATGATATTTAAATACATTTTTGAATAAAATTGTCCCATACAACTTTGAAACTTATTAAAGGAATTGACATTTTAAAAACATTCATGTCTATATAAATAAATCCTTCAAAACCATTTTGAAAACATTGACATTAATGGGAATGATTTTGAAGAATAAATATTTAAAACATTTAAAAATATGTTTTAGTAGAAAATTCCCATAAAAAAATTTATCCCATTGAAAACTATTTTATGAAACATGGAAATGGATAATAAATATGTCCCAGTAGATAATTATGTAGAAACAATCACGGATAATAAAGAGATTGTTAAAATAACCCTTACCAATTTGGTAACATACGAAACATACTCACCATGAAATAAGAATCATAGAATGAAGATGCAAAAACACAAAAATTAGTTTATATTACACAAATAATTCAATTATGAGAAGTACATACACCACACAAAAGGAAATAGTTTCAATATAGCATGAATCTCACAGGAATAATGAGTGAGATGAAAACCCCTTACCTTGCACATTGCATTGGTAAAATGTGCATTTAACCTCGTGTATTATGACCATTTTATGTTATTATCTTATATTAGATAAATATTCATATTTATTATGTCATAGATGATTCATTTATGACATTATACTACCAATTTAAAAATTATTTTCATGTTAAATTAACATTTTAGGTAATAATCGATTTCTTTATCGTACATATTTTTACTTGTTATTCTTGATCGTATAATTTAAATAATGGTTTAAATAATTTGATAATATAAACCATTCTTTATATATCATAAATATTTAGAATATAAATATTTATAAATGATATATATATGAAATGGAGAACACCATTTATGGAGACGGTAGGTCGTACGTACACATAAACGCAGTTTCTATTTTCATATCGTATTGAACGGAAGTATGTGAATAAGATATAAGTAAGTTAAATATATATATATATATTATTTCATATATAACATACTTATTAGTAATATATTTTTATAATCATCGATGAATGGTGAACGTGGAAATGAATCCCATCACGTCGTGGAGACGGTAATCCGTACGTACGCACGAGAAAAAAATAACATCCTTAAATGTGTCGAATTGGATGGTATATTAATTTTACAGATAAATTATAATGTTATTTTAATTATTTATATGAATATTTATTATCATTATATCCATCCAAATAACATAGTGTTGAATAACAAATTACACCATGGCGTGGAGACGGTAAGCCGTACGTACATACACATGGTAACATTATCGTTCATAGGATGGATAGAATAATGAATATGGTTGTGAAATATTTATAATAACTTCAATATATATAGAAGGTACTATATTTAATATTTTTTAATTGTAATAACAATGAATGATTAAGTGAAATAAGAAATAAACTTGAAAGTGGTGGTGAAATCATTACATCTTGTTCAAGTTATTTATTTTGATTTGATAAAAATGAATCCTTAGGTTGAATTTTTTTCTAAAGAAAGGCCTCTAGGATGAATTTAGGATAGTGGAGAAGATATTTGGGTAGGGTTTGGCCAATAAAAATTTCTTTGAAGGTGTAAATATGAGAGAAGGTGAAATTCCATTTTATAAGAGGGGTGTGGGGCACCCCAGGAAAAACATAAAATATTATTTTATAATAAAATAATTTTCAGTTTCTAATGGCACCAAAATGTATTATTTAAATTATAAGGTCTTTAAGTGTATATAAAAACTAAACAAATAGGTTTTATACTGGTTTGGGTCACCATATTAACCTTACCTTTTAAATTAAACTCTTAGATAATTAGTTTGACATTTAAAATGTCTCTTTGTACTTTTATATTATATGGTTAATAAACATACTATAAACATCCAAGGGAATATAAAGTGGTTCATTAATGACATATATAATATTATTTAATCTATTTGGAAGAACTTTAGATTTTTATGAATAGAATACTAATTAATAATATAATAATTTTTTTAAAAAACTCTTTTATGTCAATTTTGACACTATTTCCTATTTTGTTTTTGATAAATTAATAACAGTGTTATTACTTAAGAAAAAATTCATTTAATAGACCCTAACATGTCATATAAACCTAAAAAATTATTTTAATTCATAAAAAGTCTCAAATTACATTTATTTGGATATTTATAATATCAATTATATTAATATTTAATAAATAATATAATTAATGCATCATCATTGTGTCATAAATAAATTAAATTATTTAATGTGTAAAAAATATAAGAAAACTATTATTATGTAGGAAACCTATTTATCTTTCCAATTTATATTTATAGTTGAAATGATGACATATATAACCCCATGTAAAAAATTGTTTACTAAAAGATATTTGTTATTGACATTTTTGCCTATACATTAAGTTAATTAAAATAAAGTGTCATTATCATTCATAAGTGGCTCCATGTGGTCCCAAAATCAACCCAAGGATTCACATGGTTGTCCATGACTAATTCAATATGTTTAGGACAAGTTTTAAGTGAATTTTTATTATTATAATATTTGGTTTTACCTTGAATTACCGTTTTTACATTTAACTCTGGTAAATAAAAGTAAAAAGATATTATTCATCGACAATAATTTTCATCTTATTATGTAACGCCCCGACCCCAGCTACCCAGAGTCGGTGCATTACTTCGTAACATTGGCATGGTCACAAAAGATCAAGTCTCGAAAGACCGATTAGTTTAGTAGCCTTGGAAACACTAGATACATTCATAAGTCTTACATTACATCATAAAGTGAAAAACTAATAACAAAGTCTTCATATTCCACACTCATATCCTCTTCTGACTATCTCTGCAGGTCATTCATAAAATACTTCTTCACATCCTGGAAAATATTAAAACATTGAAAGGGGTGAGCTCAGATGCTCAGTAAGGATAACAATATTGCGGAAGCATTCATAAATAAACATAAAACTTTAAGGCAATGTATAACTAAAACAAAAGCCTTTTAAACTTGAACATCAACATAATATGGAAAAAGTAAAATGAGATAATGTCTTTCACTTCTTCACATGGATATTCTACTGGTCGAATAATCAAATGCAATATCAATAACCACTTTCATAATGATGGAATGCATAATGCCAGACATTCTGAAACATATTGTCAAGGCCTCGGCCAAGACGTCTAAAATGATTAAGGCCTCGTCCAAAACCATAAATCAAATTGGGAAAGGGCCTCGGCCAATTCCACATCTAGTTGTCTCATGAGACCTACCGATGCATCGAGGAGCTATAGCGGGCTCCACCCGTCACTTATTAAATCCAATACATTCCTCATATGAATAGGTTTAAAAATATCATAAACCATAACATAATTGTATCACATAAACATGCATAAAGGAAACATAACATTTCCACATTTCAATCACAAGATATCAATACAACACATTGATATAATAAAAACGCTTTCAAAACCATTTTCAATACCAACATAAAATAAAGTTAAAACTTTGTATTTATTTTTCATTAAAAAAATGATGGCTTGTAGGGGAAGCCGACCTCAAATAATGGTCACGGCGGCGGAGAAGTCATTGTCGCCCCATAAGTACGGAAAGAAAAACATTCCCTTTTGTCGTTTAGCAAAATTCTTTGTATAAAAAAGATTCCTTTTGAATAAACGTAAAAGTCAAAGGGGTTTATTCACCGTATAAAAGAGAGTTGTGTATAAAACCAAATATGCCTCAATGAAAGGAGATTGAGACGAAGTCCTTAAAAAGATCATTTTTAAAATAATATATATCTATTATGTGTATTCACTATAGGTACACATAAAGAACGTAAAAATACAAAATAGGACATAATAATATCATGACATAATTTGAATGTAGGAGATTAACCCAGAGATTGGAAATTGGGTTAAGAAATTCCCTTACCTTGTGTCCGACTTGACTCAACCGTTCTTTAACCTCCTGAATAATAAACTAGAGTTAATATCTACCTTATTAAGAACCATTTTCAATTTCATTATCCTTTTTATATCACTTATTACAATGTTATGAACATTATGTAATTATTTAAGTTAATAACGGTCGTTTTGTCGATCTTTGGTAACTTGAGTCAACAATAAACTTCTTATAATTACAAGTTGTTCATGTGGTAGAATATCCATTATATCCAGAATTATATTCATGATTTAGATGTCATATATATCTTATATATCCAGTATATACATTCATTTATAATATTACGTAACATTTAGAGGTAAGAAATGAAATGCACCGTTCATGGAGACGGTAAGCCGTACGTACGCATGAACGCTACTTTCATTTCAATTTCATATTTAATGGAACTAAATCATAATGATATAAATGTATAATATAATTCCAGTATAATATATTATATAATACCATTTACTCTATCCTTTATACATCCCACATATGGAATTAACGATTCAAATCACTTTGAGGGGGCGGTAGTCCGCACTTCCTAAAATGAAATTATCGCGTTTTACCCATAATGGAAATAATACAGTATGCCATAAATGAGAAATACAGAAGAATAAGTAAAACATAAACATATTATATATCATATATAAAAATAGTGACATCTTAATGGCCACCTTTGAAGGTGTTATATGAGTGTTGAACAATCATCCTTTCGTGAGGCAGAAATTCGCCATCCACAGAAACCGTATGTTCATTAACCATTAAATGTAGGTGTGTGTAAGTGTAGCTCGAATAATTCTTATAACAACATCCTAGTATATTGAGGATACTGGTTTTGTTACAAAAGAAATGAATAAAAAGAGTTAAGTGGGTTGGAGAAGAAAAATAAAACAAAACAACATTAGAAAAGACATTACCTCAAAATCGTGTAACTCTTTTTGATTTGAGACAAAGGCTTCCTTGGGAAGAGTTTTTCCCAATGTAAGGCTTATAGGAGTAATAGGGGGAAGTTGGGAGAGTATTTGGTCAGAGGTTGGCCGAGCCAAATGTCTTGAAAGTGTAAATGAGGTGGGAGAGGTGGGGGCCTTTTATAAGTGGAGAGGTGGGGCACTTTTGGAAAGATTGAAATGTTACATTATTTCACAGTGCTTTTAGGATTATAAAGGTCCCACACTTATATAATTCGAGGCTAAGGTGATAAGGTTTCGAAATCTTCTCATCCAATAGGCTTTGGACAAGTGTAAGCCTTGGATTTTGCATTATCTTCTCATTTTATTTAAATCGTTAAATAATGAGGCCATCGCTCCATCACAATGATGTCATAAATAATTTAATTTATTTAATGTCTAAAAATTATAAAAAAACTACTATGATGTAGGAAATCTTTTTAGCTTTATAATGAATATTTATAGTCAGAATTTGGACTTGTTTAACCCCACTTAAAAACTGTTTTAGTAAAATAACTCATGTTTGTGTCAATTTAATTTTAACATTAAATAAATATATATTAATGTCATTTTCCAACTAAAGTGGCTCCATGGGGTCCCCAAGTTGACCCATGGGTTGTCTTGGTCGTCCATGACTCATCCAATATGAGTAGGACAAGTTTCATGCTCATCTCATATTATTAAAACATTATTTGTACCTTAAACTACACTAATTACCTCTAATCGCGATTAAGAACATAAAAGTTACTATTCACCAAAAAATTATTTTAATCTCATTTAACCACATTTTACTTCTTAATGACAACCATGTATGTCGGATTTTTGAAAATCAAATCACAGAAGTGGTAATATTTCATTTAAACGAAAAATCAGTTATTTAACTACCACTTAGTGGTTTCACTATTCATCAAAAATTGAAGTTTTTCAGAACAAGGCCAAAATTTCACCCTAAGCTATAATTGATATTCCGAATTCAAAAATGATTTCTATTTTACAAAATTCCAAACATATAAGTTGCATTAATTAATTTTATAATTAATTCCCGCTGTTACGACAAATTGTGTGTTTTTAAGAAACAATTTATATCAAAGGATTGGAAATTGTTTATGTCCAATTTCAATGTTAAATTAATTCTAATGACCACCATTGGATAAAATGGTAAAAATATATTCTAATTATACTTTAAAACCACTATGTAGTATAATTTATCACAATAAATTATTTTTATTAAAAAAGTTGTTTTAAAGTATTTTTCACTATTCATAAAAAATTAGAAGTTCTCAGAACAATACAAAAAAAATCAACATAGGCTAATTTCGATATTCTGAATCCAAAAATGAAGTCCATTTTGAAATATAAAATTTCTATAATTTTAAAAAGTTGTTATTACTATTCATAATGGCTACTTTGATTAGTCGCGGTGTTTTAGAACTCGAAGTTGCGTACAATGCAAGCTATTGCATTATTGAATGAGAAGCGTATCGTGGAAGCTCGGGGTGTTACATTCTCCCCTCCTTCAATAAATTGCGTCCTCGCAATTTGAAATTTTTCTTTGAAAATAAAAGGTTGAAAAGAGAAAATACCATTGAGGAAAACCCACATCAGAAATAAGGTTAATAAATATATAACATTAAAATAAAGCAGGATAAGTACAAAGGTCACCCGATATAGCCCTTTCTAGCATTATATGAAAATATGGATATGGAGGAGAAACAAACCATCAAGGTCTGATGAAGAGTTATAGAAAACAGGATTATGAGAAATTTTAACCACAAGAAAATCACAAACTTGTGATTGGTTAAACGGTCATTGAATCCCCAGTTGGAAAAGTTAACCGACAACATTTTTGTTTTAAGTTACCTTTTATAATGTTGTGGAATTTATTTAGGAGATTTACTAAGAACGTAAGGGAATATACATACTTGTTATGTATACTTTCATTCGTTAATAAATTTTTACCACAAACCCAACATTTACTCCAAATGGTAACGGAACTCAAAAATATTCTATTTATCCTAATTGTATAAGGTTCCAAATGTTAACACATACCATTTAGATTAGTAAAACTATTTTTTAATAACCAGGGACTTCCTGTAGGCTAGTGGTAGGAAATAAAGGCATGTCACACTATGGTTGTGGGTTCGATTCCTGCAGCTTTGTCCGACGCGACGGGTTATGCCCCACCCTGCAGTTTGTCCTTTTCCTAAAACTATAGTATTATAATATTACAAAAATAATCTTATGAAATTTTTTAACCTTAAACAATACTATCCAAAGATCAACTTAATCCATCCCAACCTTTATAGTTATCCAATATACCTCTGTCCAGACTTTCTCTAAAAGGTCTCTAAATTCCAAAATCAATTGTAACATCAGATTCCCCAAACAAAGAAAAGACTCTCTTATGGTCACATACTAAAAATATGATTACCTTAATCATATTACCTTAATCAAAAAGTACTGCAGTACAATCTTTATATATAACACATTATTCTTATAACCAGAATATAATCCTTGAGTCCAAAAGCACCAATACAATAATTATTCCACTTCAACAGTAGTCACAGCATAAGATTGGACTTAATCCGTTGGCCTTTTCTGAGTTAAGTTTCCTTGACGCTTAGGACATTCCTTTGCATAATGCCCCATTTCCCTACAATTGTAGCATTCAACTTTGACAGCCTCTTTCTTTCCCTTGCAATCACGAGCCTGGTGACCCTTTTCTCCACATTTATAACAAACTCCCATTCCTTTTAGGCATGTACCAGGGTGATTCATCCCACAATTATCACATAATGGAAAATCCTTCTTTCCCTTTTTCACTTTATCTGTCTCTTATTCCACCGTTCTCTTCTTCTCTTGCTTTACTTTGTTGTCATAAGTCTTAGAGAATTCCTTTTCTGTCTTGATAGCACATGAGCCAATATCTTCGTATGATGAGAAGGATTGTGAAACTAAAGCTCGACGGAGAAATGGTTTTAACCCATCAAAGAAACGATCAATCTTACTCCTTGGGTTATGTATATAATCGGCAGCATGCCTCGCTAACCTTGTAAAGTTAGCCTCATACTTTGCGACATTCTCATCCTCCTTCTACCTCAAACTCAGAAATTTCCTTTCCATATCTGCTCGATGGTCACGAGGAAAGTATTTTTCTAAGAAAATCTCTTTGAACTCCCTCCATTCCATATTCGATACGTCATCATCTTCCTCTGTGTTTTGAATCAGCGACCACCACTGATCGGCATCTCCAGTGAGGCAGTAAACTGCCATGACAACCTTCTCCCTTTCACTACTCCCCAAGGCATGGAATATTTTCTCTATGGAATTTATCCATTGCTCAGCTACTAATGGATTTGTACCCCCATTAAATGTTGGCGGTTGTTTCCTCATGAAGCGGTCTAACATTGATCCTCCACGTTGCGGATCAGGGTGCTCGATAAGAGTAAGGTTATTATTCATAACCTGCGTGAGTTGTCCCAGTACGGTGAGAAGCTGATCGGCATCAGTTGTATCACCAGCTCCACCATAATTATCTTGAGCAGGAGGGAAATCCCTTCACGGAGTGTGTGCATTGATACGGTTTCCATTCCTTCCACTAGGCGCCATTTCTAAACAATGGCATAAACTAGATTAGTTTCTGAATCAAAATACATAATTCCATACTTGTTAAACACTTTACATAAATTGAACTATTTATGGATATAATCCATAATCATAAAAAGAAATGTTTTCTTTGAGGAAGTATGTACTCATAACCCTTCATAGTGGTTTGTAAATAAAATGAGAATTATCCTAAGCATATCCCCCGAGAGTGTCGTAACCAAGAGTGCAGCAAGGCCCGTTGTCATGCACTGGTTCCCATTCGAGTCTAGCTCACAGCGGTGTTTTCGGGTTTTACCCCTAGGTACATCTGTGCCAGAGCCGCCTCTACCTGCTCGTATCCAGACAGGGATGTATTGCTCGGAAAACTCATAACATCTCTATAATACCAAAATTCTAGGAAGTTCTTCTATACTAATCCTCAATGTCTATCTTTGGGCTATGTGCTCTAATCAGAGTTTATCTAAATCTAGCTTCCAAGGTTAGTACTAAACTTCCTCTGATACCAACTGTAACACCCCGACCCCAGTTACCCAGAGCCGGTGCATTACTTCGTAACATTGGCATGATCACAAATGATCAAGTCTCGAAAGACCGATTAGTTTAGTAGCCTTGGAAACACTAGATACAGTCATAAATCTTACATTACATCATAAAGTGAAAAACTAATAACAAAGTCTTCATAGTACGCACTCATATCCTCTTCTGACT
Source organism: Viscum album (assembly GCA_963277665.1). Taxonomy (NCBI): domain Eukaryota; kingdom Viridiplantae; phylum Streptophyta; class Magnoliopsida; order Santalales; family Viscaceae; genus Viscum; species Viscum album. The sequence goes on from OY728157.1 coordinate 154,468,040, forward strand.
ATCCCTGCAGGTCATTCATAAAATAATTCTTCACATCCTTGAAAATATTAAAACATTGAAAGGGATGAGCTCAGATGCTCAGTAAGGATAACAATATTGCGGAAGCTTTCATAAATAAACATAAAAATTTAAGGCAATGTATAACAAAAATAAAAGCCTTTTAAACTTGAACATCAACATAATATGGAAAAATTAAAATGAGATAATGTCATTCACTTCTTCACATGGATATTCTACTTGTCGAATAATCACATGCAATATCAATAACCACTTTCATAATGATGGAATGCATAATGCCAGACATTCTGAAACATTTTGTCAAGGCCTCGGCCAAGACGTATAAAATGATTAAGGCCTCGGCCAAAACCATTAATCAAATTGGGAAAGGGCCTCATCCAATTCCACGTCTAGTTGTCTCATGAGACATACCGATGCATCGAGGAGCTATAGCGGGCTACACCCGTCACTTATTAAGTCCAATACATTCCTCATATGAATAGGTTTAAACATATCATAAACCATAACATAATCGTATCACATAAACATGCATAAAGGAAACATAAAATTTCCACATTTCAATCACAAGATATCAATACAACACATTGATATAATAAAAACGCTTTCAAAACCATTTTCAATACCAACATAAAATAAAGTTAAAACTTTGTATTTATTTTTCATTAAAAAAATGATGGCTTGTAGGGGAAGCCGAACTCAAATAATGGCCACGGCGGCGGAGAAGTCATTGTCGCCGCATAAGTATGGAAAGAAAAACATTCCCTTTTGACTTTTAGCAAAATGCTTTGTATAAAAAAGATTCCTTTTGAATAAACGTAAAAGTCAAAGGGGTTTATACACCGTGTAAAAGAAAGTTGTGTATAAAACCAAATATGCCTCAATGAAAGGAGATTGAGACGAAGTCCATAAAAAGATCATTTTTAAAATAAAATATATCTATTATGTGTATTCACTATAGGTACATATAAATAACGTAAAATTACAAAATAGGACATAATAATATCATGACAAAATTTGAATGTAGGAGATTAACCCAGAGATTGGAAATTGGGTTAAGAAATTCCCTTACCTTGTGTCTGACTTGACTCAACCGTTCTTTAACCTCCTGAATAATAAACTAGAGTTAATATCTACCTTATTAAGAACCATTTTCAATTTCATTATCCTTTTTATATCACTTATTACAATGTTATGAACATTATGTAATTATTTAAGTTAATAACGGTCGTTTTGTCGATCTTTGGTAACTTGTGTCAACAATAAACTTCTTATAATTACAAGTTGTTCATGTGGTAGAATATCCATTATATCCAAAATTATATTCATGATTTAGATGTCATATATATATTATATATCCAGTATATACATTCATTTATAATATTACGTAACATTTAGAGGTAAAAAATGAAATGCACCGTTCATGGAGACGGTAAGCCGTACGTACGCATGAACGCTACTTTCATTTCAATTTCATATTTAATGGAACTAAATCATAATGATATAAATGTATAATATAATTCCAGTATAATATAGTGTATAATACCATTAACTCCATCCTTTATACATCCCACATATGGCATTAAGGATTCTAATCACTTTGAGGGGGCGGTAGTCCGCACTTCCTAAAACGAAATTATCGTGTTTTACCCATAATGGAAATCATAAAGTATGCCATAAATGAGAAATATAGAAGCATAAGTAAAACATAAACATATTATATATCATATATAAAAATAGTGACATCTTAATGGACACCTTTGAAGGTGTTATATGAGTGTTGAACAATCATCGTTTCGTGAGGCAGAAATTCGCCATCCACAGAAACCGTATGTTTTTTAACAATTAGATGTAGGTGTGTGTAAGTGTAGCTAGAATACTTCTTATAACAACATCCTAGTATATTGAGGATACTTCTGTTGTTACAAAAGAAATTAATAAAAAGAGTTTAGGGGGTTGAGAAGAAAAATAAAACAAAACAACATTAGAAAATACATTACCTCAAAATCGGGTAACTCTTTTTGATTTGAGCCAATGGCTTCCTTAGGAAGATTTCTGCCCAAAGTAAGGCTTCTAGGAGTAATAGGGGGAAGTTGGGAGAGTATTTGGTCAGAGGATGGCCGAGCCAAATGGCTTTAAAGTGTAAATGAGGTGGGAGAGGTGGGGGCCTTTTATTAGTGGAGAGGAGGGGCACTTTTGGAAAGATTGAAATGTTACATTATTTCAAAATGATTTTCGGATTCTAAAGGTCCCACACTTATATAATTCGAGGATAATGTGATAAGGTTTCTAAATCTCCTCATCCAATATGCTTTGGACAAGTGTAAGCCTTGGATTTTGCATTATCTTCTCATTTTATTTAAATCGTTAAATAATGAGGTCATCGCTGCATCACAATGATGTCATAAAAAATTTAATTTATTTAATGTCTAAAAATTATAAAAAAAATACTACGATGTAGGAAATATTTTTAGATTTCTAATGAATATTTATAGTCAAAAGTGGGACTTGTGTAACCCCACTTAAAAACTGTTTTAGTAAAATAACTCATGTTTGTGTCAATTTAATTTTAACATTAAATAAATATATATTAATGTCATTTTCCAACTAAAGTGGCTCCATGGGGTCCCCAAGTTGACCCATGGGTTTTCTTGGTCGGTCATGACTCATCCAATAGGAGTAGGAAAGTTTCATGCTCATCTCATATTATTAAAACATTATTTGTACCTTAAACTACACTAATTGCCTCTAATCGTGATTAAGAACTTAAAAGTTACTATTCACCAAAAAATTATTTTAATCTCATTGAACCACATTTTACTTCTTAATGAAAACCATGTATGTCGGATTTTTGAAAATCAAATCACAGACGTGGTAATATTTCATTTAAACGAAAAATTAGTTATTTAACTACCACTTAGTGGTTTCACTATTCATCAAAAATTGAAGTTTTTCAGAACAAGGCCAAAATTTCACCCTAAGCTATAATTGATTTTCTGAATTCAAAAATGATGTCTATTTTACAAAATTCCAAACATATAAGTTGCATTAATTAATTTTATAATTAATTCCAGCTGTTACGACAAATAGCGTGTTTTTAAGAAACAATTTATATCAAAAAATTGACAATTGTTTATGTCAAATTTCAATGTTAAATTAATTCTAATGACCACCATTGGATAAAATGGTACAAATATATTCTAATTATACCTTAAAACCACTAAATAGTATATTTTATCACAATAAATTATTTTTATTAAAAAAGTTGTTTTAAAGTATTTTTCACTATTCATAGAAAATTAGAAGTTCTCAGAAAAATACCAAAAATTCAAAATAGGATAATTTAGAAATTCCGAATCCAATAATGAAGTCCATTTTGAAATATAAAATTTCTATAATTTTAAAAAGTGGTTATTACTATTCATAACGGCTACTTTGATTAGTCGCGGTGTTTTAGAACTCGAACTTGCGTACAATGCAAGCTATTGCATTATTGAATGAGAAGCGTATCGTGGAAGCTCGGGGTGTTACATATTAAACCACATTTTTCTTACTGGTATCAACCGTGTCTGTCAGATTTTTAATATTCCGCTCATAGAAGTGGAAAAATTATGTTTTATGTGAATTTTCAAATTCTCATAGGAGGTGGGTAAAAGACGGTGAAAAGTTCAACAAAATTATATATATATATTATTATTACAAAATGACTCCAGTGGATTAAATTGAACATATATAGGTACTATATATCTATTTTTACATAAAATAAATTTAAATAAAATAAAAATTTATTTCAATGAAAAGTTTGTTTTAACCTATAACGTAGTGTTTTTCACTTTTTATCAAAAATTGAAAGTTTTCATAAACATACAAAAAATTCACCTTTATCTAATTTATTTATTAAGAATTCAAAAATGAAGTCTATTTTACCATATTAAAAACTTCTAAATTTCATTTATTAATTTAAAATTAATTTCTATTTTCAAAACCAAAAAAGCGTATTTTGAAGAAATAATAACTACCAAAAGATTGAAAGTTGTTAATGTCCAATTTCAAAGTGAAATTACTTCCAATGACCAAAATTGGATTAAATAGTAAGAATATAATCTAATTATGCTTCCAAACCATTCATATGTATAGTTGGACACTATAAATTACTTTGATTAAAAAAGTTGTTTGCAGTTAAAATTTAGTATTTTCACAATTCACCCAAATATGAAATTTATCAAAAAAACAAAAAAAATTATCAAAAATAAAATTTTCAGTCCCGATTATAATGAAGAATTTTATTTTTTAAAATTTAATATATATAATATTCAAATATTCATTTAAAAATTATTCTTCATTAAAAGGCGATAAAATTACATTTAAAAAATACGTCTTTTATCTGAAAATTTAACTTATACTTATATTATGTCTAAGAAACTCATAATATGGATTATAAAATTATAAGTATTATATAAAGTTTGAAATTCAGTTAATAATATTTATAAATGCTTTTGAACGGCTAGTTTGGAAATCCGTGGTGCGCTTGAACTCAGTGTTGCATGTAGTGTAAGATATTGAATTACATTGAAGAAATAATGTACCAAGAAATCTTGGGGTGTTACAGGTAAAATAATCAAAAACACTAATAATTTGTTCTTTTCTTATAGTAACTGGCTATAATGATGGGGGTCATGATAAAAATGAATTTGATGTAAAATGTTTTGATTATGAGAAATAAATGGCTAATCATTGGATAGAAAGATATTATGATTATTTTTAATAAGTTATCATGATATTTGATTAACTCCTGACACCTTAACTAGTTCTCTGACTCTAAAAATATGAGAATACTTTTATTTGATGAGATATTAAATTTTAGGGAATATAGATGAATGAAGGATATTACTGAGAGATCAGATGGTGCATACCATAGAAGAATGCAAGATCAATTTCTTCATGTCCAAACTTTAGGAAGAGACTTATTGGAGAATGTCTTGAAGGAAATGAGAATTTTTTATGTCTATAAAATAAGGTAATACAACAAAAAAATATTAAAGATAAATTAGGAGTATAATGGAAAAAAAATAATTTTTTTCATATAGATTGATTTATAGTTTGTTGTTTTAAATGTATAAAACTTGGGAATTCTTTTAGTCAATTCCCTATTCCATTATTTAACTGAAAGACGATGGAGGTTCATATGCCATGAAATAATATAACTAGAATGATTGAAGAGTTTATGTATTAGGATTTTCTAATTATATTGTATAATAATTACAATAATGATAATTTGGTTATACAAATCCAAAAATCAATAAGGATTATTTCACATTAGTTTTCTTTAAGGAATAAAGGTATATATTTAATTGTAATAATAATATGGAAAATTGATTTAACGGTTAGATTATATTATGTATAAAAATATGAATAAGTGAAATATTATCCTTAATATGATCTTGATGTCAAATTAATAATTTAAATTTGACATAGACATATGAACGGAATTCATAATGAAAATAGGATATTATTTGTGACCATGAAAATTATTAGTGATTTACTGATAATGTAATTTATGGTGGAGTTTACTGTATTTTATATACATTTATTATATTTTATAATCTTGGATTTCCTAAAGTAATAAGGAAATAGTTAATTATTTAATTAATTAGTTTTTCATTTATCTTTTTATGGTGGCCAATGTATTCAATTATTTTATACATGACATTTGGAGGGATTAATGATATGTTAATTTTTTAAATATAGTGAACTTATTTCTAATTATTTAAATTCTTAATTATTCTAGAAGAAATTTTGTATGTGTTTAATATATAATTATTTTTATTATGGATTTAGTATAATTTTCAGTGTAATTATTGAGGTTTTATTGATTAATTAATTACATTGGATAACTTGTACTAAATATTTTTGATTTGGTAAATATTTAGAGGGAGTAAGAAAGGCTTTTAACTCTTTTTTTGGATCTTATTACCCATTAAAAGTAAATTATAGTGCTTTTGGAAAAATAATATTCATATTGGATATTCATTTTCTAATAAAATAAATAAAATGGATATTTTTCCATTCAATAGCAATTGATAAAATTTTTCTTATGATGTGAAAATATATCAAATAATTATATTTTTTTCTTTTCTCTCTCATGGGAGTTAAATATTACCTCAAAATTAGGAAAATGATTCTTCAAACGAAAATTTTATCTTATTTTCTCTATTTATGTTTAATATATAGTTCTTTTACTTTTATTATATTTATGGTTTTATGGTTTCTAAATATCCCCAGACCATGTTTTATATCAAATTCTATTTACCCATGTGCATTATATCCTCTCCATGTCCATATTTTCCCTTCTTACTAACCTTTTCAATATTCTAATCCTCTATATATGTTATTCTAGTTGATCATCGTATTTCACTTTCCAACATTTCATGTGAAATTTTGTGTTCCATCCATACAATGTGGGTTTCCATAAAATATTAAACCATTGATGGCTAAGATAAATGTGAAGTGCTCAATTCATATTAATGGGGGTATAATGTTACACCCCGTGAATTTATGAAATATTTATTTTTAAATTATTGTTATATTTTATACTGATTGTGAAATGAAAAACCCTGATTATAAATGATTTACAATATATTATTTTATTATAACCTAGCTATTACAATTATAGTTATGAATTAGACCAGCTAAATTATTAAACATATATATTTTATATATGTATATAAATAATTCATCAATTTTTAAATGATTATTAAAGAAATAAAATATCATCTAAAAGTAAAACAAATAATTTTTTTTTGAAAAAACGTTTTATATGCACAATTTGCATCATAAGAAATTAATTTATACACTATTAGTGAGTGATATTAATGAATCATTTATATTTTTATATTAAATTAATATGTTTCGTTATTAATCTATCATTTTTCTATTTAGATGGAATAATAATTATTCTGGAATTATGCTTGAAAATTGTATTATACTAAAATGCGGGTTCTTTATGTTTTACAAAAATATTTTAAAAAAAGTTTTTTACAAACATTAGAAAAGGTATATAACAATGATAACATCATTTTCATGATTCAATTGGTCATATTTTATTTATAGTTAATATTTGATAATTTTATGAAATGAAAACTTTTTAGATGAATTGTGAAAAATAAGGTTCATTATTGAAAACTACCTTTTCCTTTGAATAATTAACCAATATTTGATTTTTAAAAAAAATTATTTCTAGTATAATATTTTTTAAATTTTATTATTATTAGTTCAATTTAAAATATTCTAACAAATTTTATTTTAAATTTTTATAAAAGTAAATTTTTATTTGGGAAATCATTTCCCTGAAAAAATACAATTTCATTATGTTTGCAGGATAAATTTAAAATAAGAATCTAAAATATCCAAATAAAATGTAATTGATAAAATGGATTCCATATTACAAATTATAGTAATTTATCTTTTGTAATAATTTTGACTTTATTTTTTATCATAATGAATTTTGGAAACATCAAAAACATAATTACCACAGTTATGGTTAAAATAGGTTTTATTAAGGGAGGAGATAAGTTAATATAAAATGCATTTTTGAAATTAATCGTTAAAAAATCATGTTTCATTATATCCATTTTATCTTATCATATCCCACATTCTAATTAATTTATATTTCTAATAATTTGACTTGGGAATGAATTTATCATTTTGTATTCATTTTGGAAACTTCAAAGGGGGTCCCTTCCCCAACTTATTAATGGAGACCCCCCTCCTCTCATATACTCACATTAAATTAATTTTGGAATAGGAAATAAATTCCCAAATAACATCTCTCCATCCATCCCAAGTACAATTTTATATTTTTATAAAAATAAGTCAATCGTAGGTAGGAATTTTGTATTAATAATAATTGGTTATCTAAAGAAGAGGTATAGTTCTTAACAACGCATATTCGTATTATTTATTCCTTGACTAGCATTAAATGTTATCCAACTAGGTTAAAAAAATGAAAAAATATATTCCACATAATGATATTTTATTTTATTAATTAAATATACTATATCAATACTCCTTTTAATCAAATGGGTTATCAAGCCTTCAACCTTGTGTGTGTCACTCTACTACCTGATGAACAAATGTAAAATTTTACCATAACCACCTCTCATGGATGAATGTAATGATAGAATCAATATATTTGTATTTTTTTTAATTAAGATATAATTATAATTTTATATTTATAATATCTCATTTACCTTATTATATTCAAATATATTCAAAGATTATATTGTCACTAGTGTGTACTTATGGACTATCACATTCACAAAATTGTGTTATACATTTTTCATTTTATTTTAATATTAATGGTAATAATGATTTATGTAATAAGTATATAATATATATATATATATATATAGAAGATATATTAATTATTCAATAATTTTTTATTATTATTTAACTTTATTTCATTCCATCTATTTAAAAAATGGAAACATAATTCATGTGTATGTATAAATTACCGTCTCCATTAACATTGTAATTTAATTTTCTATCACTATATTTTATGAATGTATCTAAATATGAATATAATAAGTATATATGATATATAAATCCTGATTAAATTTTATTATATGGTGAAACCATGATGAAATTATGAGATTCTGAACAACCAATAAACCAAAACATACCAAAAAATGAAGCAATTATCACCCAGAATAATTAATTAAATGATGAATTGTTAATGAAAAGTTACTAAAATATTATAGCTAAATAGTATAAGGTATTATATATATATTATTATGATAATGCGGTAGATTTATAATAAATACATATTTATTTTATCGAACTTTTGACACATTTGAAGGAAATCACACAAAATGTTAGGGTTATTTCACAATATCACAATTATTTATGATTGTTTAGGTTTAATCCTCTAGTGTTAAAAAATTATTTGATATTTCTATGTTAAAACTAGTAAATTTTATTATCCTATTTTAATTAATGAAAATTAACTACTTTACTTCATTTTTAAGTCTATAATTACTCTATATAACCAAACCATATTTTTAAGGATAGATAACGTTTTTTTAACTAAATTGGGAATCATTTTCTTTCAAAAATAATTTTTTCTAAAATGGTTTGATGAATTTTTTTATTTTATAAAAATATTTAATAAAATAATTTCAACCTACTTTTTTAAATATTGGGCTGAAAAGAATAATCATTTCATTTTCTAAAAGGGTTACATTATTTACTTCTTACAAAAGTGTGAAAGGATTATTTTTTTATCTTATACAATATGAACAGAATTTTCCATCTCCACGACCAATTATTTCATTGGAGTTTCCTTACAAGTTTCTAAGGTTCATTCCAAATAAAAATATATTCCTTGTTTTATTTGCAAAATTATTATATTTTGAATATGTCTTTTCAAAATGAAAAATGTATTTTCATCAACCAATATTACAATGATCTTTTTAAGTATATTCTGATATGTCAACATTTTTTTGATGATATTACACATTATTAAAGGTGTACTATTTTCATACCATTATTCATAGTACACTATATGGTTAATTATTATGTTTATTTAATTATTTATGTATAAAAATTTTATATGCATGTTTTGAATATGATTATTTACATTGATTATATTTCACCTATTTAATATGAAGAATTAATTTAGCTTAGTAAGTAAGGGATAGGTCCTCACATAGATACGTAATACATTAGAAGGACCTATGAGGAAAATATGATTTGGGTTTTGGACAAGAGATACACATTCATGTATGATTTCCTAGAACTATGCCCCGATAGTATGTTTATGATGTATGTAATTACGAAATCCCTCATTATAATGTTCTTTATTCATATACATGTGGTTATTAAAAAATTTATGAAATATGTGGATAAGAATCAAGCTCAGGTGATTATTTATATATAATAATTTAATCATCATTTCTTCCTTCTATATTATTATAAATTATTATTTATAGTAAAATGGAAAATTTTGAAGATATTTACCTTTCCATATAAAATATGATATATTTATTCATGATAGATTCAGTTATAATAATACCATTATTCATCATCTATGATAACCCATTTCATGTGTTTTCACTAAGATTATAAGAATTGTATTATTATTGAAATATAGAAATATTATAAAAGGAATATTTGGGTTTTCAATGACAATCGACTTTTAATTTTTTTCCAATTTTAATTTATAGTAAAAGTATTTATCTAGTATTCCATAATTATTTAATAATTCGATCCTTTGGGATTTCATCACTAATTAAAAACCATTGGATGTATATTTAGGAAAAAAATTCATTGTAATTAAATGAATACGAATGAATTTGAGTATAATTCTATGTATTTGATAATAGAACAATGTTTTATTCAATTTGAGATTGTGTGGCTATTCTAGAAATGAATCTCTATATGAATACTACATGTGGATATGGTTTTGGAGAAAATTTATTTAAGAAGAATGTCCTAACAAATATTTGGTTTTAGAATATCATTTTTATCATTCATGTTCATAGGGAGGGTTCCATTCTATACTTCTAGTTTAACACTCCCAGGGGATATACATGATGTAAATCATAATTTCATTACATAACTTTGTCATATAATTGAATAAATGATGATAATGAATTACCAAGGTTCAATATATGCTGCCTTGGATTGAAAATAATATTTCATGATTTACACATCCATTTAATTAGTATCTTCTTTCTTCTTATGATCTTTGTTCTTTAGACAATACTTTTTGGTTTTAGTAAATGGATAGATCCCTATGGAATCAGGTTTACACTGAATGTGATATAATATGTATGGATTATGTGAAACCAAATTGGATAAGTAATAGAGGAATATATTTTCGTATTATATATAATAATTTACAACGATAAATGGTTTAACAACTATAACAATAATAAATACTATGAATTTACAAAGGAGAGATAGATATAGTTTTTTGGGAGATCAAACAATTGGGACCACAAATGAATAAAGTCATAATTTTATTAATGTTAGAAATTTGGGGAGGGAACCCAATAATAATATAATAATGTAACAAGAATGGATTTTATTTATGGAAAATAAGGGAATGTATAAATTAATTGATAATAAAAAATGATGGGTTTAATAGAGAAAAATAATATTCAATCAAGAGAGAGATATATAATTTTATATTATATATATAGGGAACATGAGAATTGTTGGAGTCTATCCCGTTATCTAATGTCAAGACATACAACAAAGAAGGACCTAAGTCATGAAAATAATTTATGTTGAAGGATTTGTATTAGGTTTTTACAATTATATTCTATTGTTTTTTATAAATGATATTTTCATTATATAAATAATGAAAGATATATGGATTTTAACAAAGTAGTTTTCATTATGAATTTGAATGTATTTGATCAATTTTACTAATGGCCTACAAAATAAACATAATATTATGTTGATAATTTTTTAAAAAAAAACATGAATCGCGGAATTCTAAACCCAACCATGTGATTGATATTAATGTAATATTGTTTATTTGGGATAAAGATATCATTTAAATTGATGACATAAATTAGATAATATTGGTGTCTTTGAAAATGATTTTTGATTTTGTAAAATAGAAATTTAATATGATGTTTACTTCATTTTTAGATTCAGGGAATATATTAGATAATATGATACTTTGTATAAGGGAAAATTATATTGTTATTTTTGGGATATTTTTTTATCATAGATATTTTTTGTTAATCCATTTAAGAATTTGTGTTGCTTGATCAGGTTTAATTCATGAATTAATTTTTACTATTTAGTTGGTGGATGAAATAAATAACAATTCGTGCCTATTTTTAGAATTATTAGAGTTGTATGACTGAAATGAGAGGATTTAATATTTGGTTTGATGCTCGAGTGATGTGTTGGATGTTTTGGATAGTTTCGGGAGTGTTTGGATCTGATGAATAGCTTATCAGGAAAACCAGATTGGTCACACTGTTAGTGTAATAACATGTGTCCCTCCCTGAAAAATCATGTGGTTTTTTATCTATAATGGAATGATTTGAAGAAATTATTTAGAACCTAGATAAATTCATGTAAGCAAATCATCAGAATCATGGGGTATCACAATGTTTGGTCTAACCCTGAGATTGGAGGTGCACAGATGTATGATGTGCCTGTAAGTTATTGAAATGGTTAATCACATATGCTTCACAAGGTATGTGGAAACATAATAAAGCAAAGAGATGTGTGTTTGTTCATAGATAGAGTAACCACACGATTGGTTTATATTTTTCCAAAAAATAAGGTCAAATGTATGTCTGATTAATGGTAATGAAATTATATTTTTTCACATGGTTCTTTATAACGTATCTCCCTTTTTCTCTTATTCACTCACATATTGTAGGGTCCCCTCATGTTCCATTCCTCTCCTCCTAGGAATGAAGTTATAAAATCCATATGATTTTGGAATCAATAATCTATACATGAATTTTAATCCCCTATGTATGTATAATAATTCTCATCATTCATTTATTAGCTTATCTCTGAATGTTTAATGTTTTATTCATGTGAGCTAATTATCCTTATTTTTTATGGGTTAGATTGTTCTTATCTTTTTTCATATCTCAGCTTGAATTAATTCACTACATTGGATGATTGGACCATAATTCCCATGATGTTGGTGGTCCATATGATTTTTCCTCAATTTTCTGTTTTTAATAATGTAAAACTAGTGTTCCATAAGCTATAATGTTATGATAATTGATCCTATATTATGAAATGACTTATATTAATTACCTTGACCAAATTTAGGCATGATACGATACCCTTTAATTTTTTTGGGTTTATGAACTCAACTCAAAACCTTGTGTTTGGAGAGTTTGAATGATTTTTCTTTAATATTCGATGATTACATATTCATCTATACCACCCCATAGGGTGTGTTGTTCATGAAAATGTCTATATCATTCTAACCATGATTGGAATCACTTTCATAGGTTTTATGACTATTCATTATTAATTAAATTAAAAATTAAATTAAATAAACTATATGATGGTTTTGCATCTATTTTCTAATAAAACCACATTTTAGGTATGTAGCCTTATCTTATAAATAGGGGATGTTTAATGTGAATAATCAATGATATATTTCATGATTACATACATGTACATCTTTAACAATTACAAATGACTTGTAATATAGAATGTTCATGTACATAAACATTCTGTTCTTACAAAACTAACCAAATTTGGTAATTGGATTTAATGAATAGTTAATGGAAAGACCCTCTCAACTAACCCTCCTTTTTTATATTCACAAGGGTAAAATGTAATTTCTTGAAATAAAAATGGGAATGAATTCTATTATATTGTGATTTAAGGGAAATGTGTCCCTTAACATAGAATCCATTATTATTATCACACTCTGTTATGGTGTCTTTTGGGATAGTTTCCCTTATAATTATTTCAACCAGGGATGGAATCTAGGGGTAGGGTGACCTTTGTGATTATGATAATCATACATGGAATCCCAGTGCATGGAATCCGACATATGAGCATAGTAGATGATCAAGGAAACCCCTACTACACTATAGCTTTCTTGTGACTTCACATAGATTCCTGAGTTATGTCTTAGGTCCTGGATATCACTGTATAAATATACCCACACACATAGTTAATTAATTTTTAATGCATTCTAGGTTAGGAAGAATCATGTAGGGTCCTCCTAGATTCTTCAAGGAAACTAATCCATCATAGATACAGTTATTTGTTTATATCACTGCCTTAATTTTGGTATTTTATCACACTATTTATTTTATATATAAGAAATTTTTTAGTATATAAAATCATTTTTGTGGACTACTGTGTATATCTCACACCATTTGCGGCTACAACTACACTGTGTACCCAAACATTTCTCTTGGATGAACGTATAGGATCACATATCACCATTCTTCTTTTATGCAAGTATTTAGGAGTTTATGAAGACAATACTGAACTTGAGCTCATTATTCTTATAGATGTGAACATAAGGTATTTTTCATTTCCATTGTATAGTTTTTATTTGTACCTAATGTATGTCTAATACTATACATTATAATATATTCGTGCATTATTAATATTTTTTAATTATTTTTTTTCATTCATTCCACAGAGTTTATTTATTATTTCTTATAACATATGTATTATTGACATAGATTGTATAGTCTCATCAAGGTACCTACATTAAAATCATATACATTAGCCAAAAATCTCTGGTGTATGGGAGGTACACTTGAGGCTTATTGGTGAATTAACTCGGTACACCATTTTAGTTAATCTTGTGTTAGGGCTCTATAAATGGTATCCAAGTTTCCTTTTCCTTTTCTTTAAACTATTTTGTGATGGTTGAAATGGTACAAGGAATTTTTCACCACATGTTAAATATCTTGTTTCATGGTCCATCCAACCCATACATGATGGAGAGATAAAATTTCCAACAACATTATTGATGTTTTTTGTTATTGTTGATTATTATATCACATTGGGTTATTTTTATACTTCCTTTGGTAAATGATTCATTGGTATATGGATATTTGACCTTTCCATGGTACGGTAAAAATGTGTTCTCACATGAATAATTATAGGATCATATAACACACATTCAATTTATATTCCCTATTATGTTGGTTGTATCATATATTTCATGGTTCTTGATGATTGTTATACACATAAATGTTATTTATTTAGCAGTCTAGTATTTTTTTATCCAATTGAAATTGATCTAATTAAATTCATTTATTTATTGATCAATGATATCATACCTAGAATAATATAAGACTTATGTAATAGGTCATTAATGTTTTTCTGTGAACCTAATTTTTTCTCTAATATAGTTTGATGGTAGAACATTTATTAGCCTATTATGACATGTTTTAGCCTTGGACCATTGCTTGAATGAGTTAAAAATTTTTTTGTTCTGATTAAATGGGTGAAACAAAATTGTTTTAGGGTGCATGGGAATTTATATATTGAGATGGTTAACCCATGTAATCAAACCATTATACAATTGATTTGAAATCATTGGTACCAAATTTAAAAAAAAATATTGGATGCAGTTACATGAGATCCAATTGAAACATATAAATAAAAGTACCTTATTATGTTATGAATGGTAATTCATGTAACTAAACCAAGTAGTATATATATATTTATATAAATTATAAAATTATATTTTTTTATTTAAATTTAACATATTCAGATAAATTGTATTCTTTTACTCAAGGGCCTTATAACTCTATGATTTAGGCAAAAATAACTATATGAATAAATGTTTAATTATAAAATTGTATCCCATGTTAGTCATTTGTGTCATGTTTATTATGAGATATGTTGGAATCAATCAATATAGGTCAGAATATTCTTGTTTTTATGAAGAAAATCCGATATGTGTGTTTTTATTTTTTCAATTATACAAACTGTTATGAGTTACACTTAAATGGGATGCCAATTGAAATTTATAGAGGTGTGTCAGAATAAATTGGGAATGAATATCATTATATTTGAACCCATGTTGACATGATGGGATACTTAGAGGTGCCTCATTTTTTCTTATGTTATTAGAACATAATCCCCATTAAGATATGTTTACAAAATTGGAATTTTCATTTAACGTGCATTCAACAACTTATATGGTGATACATATAAATGTATGGTGTCATCCTATTTGAAAAATCACTTTAAATAAAAAATGTGTCATTTAATGATTTTGATCATTATTATTATGAGGCCTCAATTAATTAAAATTACAATTATAAAAAATATTATTTTCATATATAGATTATAAAATAAATTCTTTTAACTAATCTATTGTTGAAAAATCTTGAATTAAATAAATCGTTACAAATGAAATTTTGAGATATTTTTTAAAATGATATGTGGAATCGGATAATTAAGGAGAATGATACAACTAATCTAATAACTAGTACCTGATATCAATGAAATATGAACTCTTTTGAATGATGAAATAATTTTGCATCATTTGAATGCCATAAAATTTAATCAATTATAAGTTTTTGATTTAAGGACACCCATATAGGGGTTATTTTAAAATTATTCCTTGAGATTTTCCTTAAATGGGGACATGATCATTTTAATGGAACTCTATAGACATTATCATAGTATACATTATACCTTGAAGATACAAATATATCCTCATGATATTTTCATGAATGACCTTATTTTATGGTTAATTTCTTGATTAATTAAGGACATATCATGTTTATGGTTTAAAATTACAACCTGAAATAATTGAAAAATGATTCCGTAAATATTTTAGTTTAACTTCTTTTTACATAAGGTTTATCTGAATATTATAGGTTGTGTAATAAATGATAATGAATATGATGTGTTTCTCATGAAAGAGACCGTAGGGCTAAGTGGGAGTCCTTGGAACCATAATGTCCGACTCAAACCTTAGTTGGTTAGTGAATTGATTCTAGTTAGGAAAAAAAATTACAGATATTGGTTTGGTACTATGGTTGTCTTTCTAAGGTGACATTTTTTACACTCATATCTTGATCTATGCACTCTAGTTGATTGAATTTTTTTAATTGGGTATGGTAATTTCATTTCTTTTAAAAATAATCCTAAGTAATTATTTATAAAATATGGGTATATAATTAATGATATATTGTGTTCATGGATTAATTTTAAAACATATTTCATTGTGATGCTTTATATTATGAAATGATATCATGAGACAGTATTCTTTCTATAAATCATGTAAGATGGGAGATTTCCAATTTTTTAGTGTTGTTTCATGGTAAATATTAGAAAATTAAAGTATAAATGTTCCATGTAGTAGGGACAATTTGACTTTGGTGAATAATGACTCTCTATATCATGAGTATGTTTTTGAGATTGGTTGTATAGGAAATACACATGTTTCTTATTGAATGTTTTTCTGACACTTTTTTTAACTAAAACTACTTGTAATTAAATTTATATGTGTTGCCGATTAAGGATCAAGTATTAATGGTATCAAAAGTGATACTTGTATGCAAAGTGACCATGATATTTTGGAATTTCAATGAATGTGACTAGGATAAGGGATAAAGTAGAATGAACCTAGACATAAATTTCTAAGAGATGCGGTGTTAGGTGTTGAGAAAGGAAGGTGTTTCCAAGTTAATACTATCATATCTCAAAACAATTTATACAAACTTATTATAAAAATAATAATGTTATCCTTGTAAAGACGTGGTCATGAACCATTTCTTGACATTTCCCTTTGAATAATAAATGATAGGCAATTATATTCCATGAAACCTAATTATGTTTCTATTATGGATGATGAAAGGACTCCTAAGGATTTTCACACAGGGATAGGTTTTATGATAATCTAAATGGTGTATAGTGTTCCACCTGCGATGGGATATTGATGACCCTCAATGAGTTTTTTCTAAAAATCATCATATGGATTGTTTTCAAAAAGAGGTAATGGCTGATGGGTAGCTTTACATATTTCATGGGAAAGAGTGGGATTTATTCATTGCTAGTCATATATCCATGTTGGATGGGGAATACAACAAGGTAATAACTATCATTTCATATAAGCAGTGAAAATGATTCTAAAAAGGTGGTGAGTGGTTTGTTTGTTACTGGTGGATACTCTCCGAAGAAAAAGGCCAGGAGACCCTATGATCTATCATGTGGTGGTTGTTTGGGCACACAGATTCTATATAATAGATGAAATATTATACAATTGGAATCATTGGAAAATATTAGGTGATGGATCATTTATTGATTTGTGTGAAACCCATAAGTGTTTGTGAATCCCAGTGTATCTTATGAAGATATGTTCGTGCAAGATTGTGATAGTGTACCTGTTGGTGTTATAGAATGATTGTTTGAGGAGGGGATATTTTTGATTAGGAGACATCACCAAAATTCAATTATCAGCTTCAGTATATATGGTACAAATAATATATATATGTCATTGGATAATGATTTATAATTGGTTCTAGAAATATTTGAAATATTTTGTTGATATTTTTTTTTAAATATTCTCCCAAATTTAGGTAGGCCATTGGATGTAGTAAGTAAAGAAATTAAATCGGGCACACTGATACCTGTGGAATGAGAGGTGTTCATCATAGATAGTCATCACAGGTTTTCAAGGAAAACATGGTTCAAGCTATATATCATGGTTATTTAGAGATTGATAGTTTTGATAAGAAAAAGTAATGATCGTTATTTTATGATATGGGATTAGATAAAAGTATTAGGAGTGTTTTATGAACACATCAAACTAGTTTTGTTAGGAAATTCAGATGAAAGGGGTACTATGACTTGAGATTGGATTAAAAATTAGAACCTGGGGTGGGAAGTTTGAGAGGATGGTTAATGATAAATATGATGATGGTACAAATTATTTGGGATTATTTATTTCCAATATTTATGTTTAGGTGATAATTACAATTATTCACTATTGTTCTGGGCAGCATTATATTCTATGCTTAAGGTGGATCTATGATGCACGTTGGGAATTTGTAATTAAATCATACATATTCATGCAAAGGAATCCATCCCACGTAGATTTGAAAATGTTTTTTATTCACCATGTCATCTTGAGGATGATATCTTTTAAGGTGGGGATATTATATGGTCCTGTGTTTTTGGACTAGAAAACTTCCTAGAATAATTTGAAATTGTTGGTTATTGGATGGATTGAATATCAATTTGAGCCAATATTTGGAAATCTAAGAGTTATATCAATTATTTTATATGTTTTTTGATGTATTTTGAACCTCAAGAGGCATCTCAAAAGATTGGATTTTTTTCACCAATATCTAAAAACACACAATCTAGGAGAGGGGGACATGGCACACAGTTATGTAAACAATTTTGTGGCCCTCTTGGAGGAACTTTTAGACATGTTCTTTTATAGTTGGTAGTTTGATGATACCATGAATACCCAAAATGAAACCATGTTCCCTGATCCAGGGAATATGGGAGTGTTTCATAGATTTTTCCAATCGTGTGGGAGTAGATCCACATCTCTTTATTGTGTCTGCATAAATATTTCTAAGGAAATACCACGGGTATTTCACAGTCTATCAAATGTGAAGCTTGTCATGCAGTGTGGGGTTTACCTTAGATAGTGTCACCACATGGTTAGTGCCTATTATTCCAAACCATGTATCTATACCATGAATATTATTAATGGGTTGGAAATTACCCTTTTCCCCAAGTTTCTATTTATTAATCATCGCCATTTCTTCACCTCAATCATGCATAAAAGGGGGATGATTGATCCCTTTTACCCCTCATAGGAATGGAGTTATTTCCATTTTACGATTGTAAAATCAAGAACCATCAGTTTAATTGGAATCCATTCAGTATTTATAAGACCCATCACACTTCATTTATTTTTCTATCTCTCCATATTTGATACTATATTCGTACATGTTAATTCTATCATTTTTTAGGGTATTTGAAGATTCATCCAATTTCTCCTACTCTATATCAAATTAAGGAATATTATTAGTTTAATGGCACATCATATGCATGATAAAGGTATTTTATATTCATTTACCTCAATAGTAGACTTTTAATAATGTACTATTATGGTTCCACATGAATGTACCTAGTCGGGATGATTATGTCACTAAGTGGGTGGGGGGGAATCAGTGATAATTTTACTTTTATGACTCCTTGAAACAACCTTTTAGTCCAATTAATGATTAAATTCCACACTAAAAATAGTCCAACCACACATCCAAAGAGAGAGAAGTATGTACAAGGTTCACTATTCAATAAGAATTGAAAATTCCTTTTTATAGTTTGGAAATGATCCAATACCTCACAATCCTCTAGATATCAATCCATTGATTAAAAAGTGTAGGAAATACCATTTTCTTATATTTCACATTATAATAAACTCCAATAGTTCATCCCCAACCTATTAGCACAAATCAGGTAATAAAAAATTTATTCTATAACTCATGTTACCCATGAATATTTTCAAATCCATAAATGAATCTAATTTAAGACACTCCTGTAATATCTTACCCAGAAGACGGTAAGAACATCCTATAATTATTTATGGAAAAATCATGTATGATTTGTCCTATATAATTTTCCCAACATTATTCCTCAGAGTATGATTCTCTACGTATAACTCTTTATCCTTATGTTTTTTCAGGTAAAATTCTCGTTAGTTCAAAAATATGACTTTGATGGAATATGTTAATGATGAATCTACACCACTTCAATTCTATTTATTTCTCAATCCAGATCTCCCTGTATGAAATTCTCGACATGATTTGTCTAGCCTGATATGATGATCAACTAAATACAATAATTAGAAGAGTATTATAATCACTAATTATGATGATCATATGAATAAAGCATTGTGATTTTATATCATCTCTGCCACTTCACCGTCAAAACATCTTCAACCAAAAAAATAATACAAAAACAAATTTGTATCCAAAAAAAGTCATAAATTTTCTATCATGAAAATTACATCAATCATTACAAAAGAAAAATGTACTTATCTCCTTGTATAGGTCACCCTTTATTAGCTTTGGTAGGAATCCCAAAATCTTTCTATCATAATCAATTTCACGCTAATATTAATTTCTTCTAAAATATCAGGTTCAATTTGAATCCATAAACCATTTCCAAAGCTTCTTTATTCTTCTAATTCTTCACTTATTCTTTAGACATTCATTTTAATTTCTAGTCTGTTTTCATTGCTTGATTCTGATTTTCTAAATATGATTTATTCAATATAGTTCTCTATATCAATAGAATATATAAATGTATGAATATATGGATACAAATATTAATGCTGAATACAATCATTCATTTGAATTACAAGCCCCCCTTAACAACACATTCATTAAGCTCCTTCATCATTCCTCTCGAACCATTTTGACATCTTCACATCTTATCTTCACCAAGATGGAAATATAAAAAAATTTAAATGTAATATAATTTCAGTTGACCCAATTGAAACTTACAATGTAATTCAACAATTTTTGAAAGGTTGTCTACATTGTTGATTGGATTTGACATGAAAAGTTCTATCAGCCTCATTTCATTATTAGAAATTACTTTTATTCAAAAACCCACACCAGTATCATGACAGTATTCCAGAATTTAAATTAATTTTAGAATCTCTTCATCATCGTCGAACTTCAATTGGAATGTATTTTAACTTTGAAATATTTCTATATGTATTCAATCCTTCAAAACCTGATTATGATTTTCCAACGTACGATCTTTCTTGGTACGATTTATGGGGTATGATCATTTTGGGTATGATTATTTTGTGTGATGTTCTATTTCAATAAGCATCATCTCTTTCTTCTCTTCAATCAGGATACATTGAATTATGGTTATGAATCCTTTTTGATCGGTAACAACTATTTATTCTCTTCCACTGCTATATGATAAATCTCGGTATAATTATTTTTTGATCAGCAACATATGATTTAATCCCCCTTTATTTCATTTATCTTTCATCGTCAGTTTCACAACATAATGATGATTCATGATAATTTAAAATCCAAAAAGCGTCCTCACATTCATTTTATCATAGTCATAGAGACTTTGATTCTCCATCAAAAAAATAAATTCATTCAAACCAAATTTAGAGTGAATACAATGACCAATTGCATCTAGAAAGATATATTATCTATACTACCAATAATATCATTCTATATAATGATCAATTCCTCATTATGATGTTCTCCCATTCTAGTCCCAAGGTAGGTCCAATCAGAACTTATTCATTCAAACATATTTTATTTTTTATGTTCAATAGAGAAAGTCTAATTCTTTTTAGAAAAACCATCAATAAGATTTTCACTAAATACAATGTGAGGTTTTTTTCAACACTTTCCATGGAAAAAAATACAACACTTCAAAACAACCACCTTCATCATCAGCTTAGTCCGAACACCACATTCCAGAATATTCAATGAATTTCTCTAAATTTTGGAATCATGATAAATTCATTACCTAAACCATATTTATAAGTTCTATGACTCTATTTTACATGGTTGGAGTTTGAAACCTCAACCTGAACCACCATGTGGGGAGTTTTGAAAATTTTACCTTTATAATCAATGGTTGCTAATTTTTCCAAACCACCCATAATTTTCTGTGGTTGATTCCAGGTTTAGTCTGCTTTATCCACATCCAGAATCACCATATTCTGTGTGATGACCATCCTTTATTGAATAAATATCAAAATAAAACTAAATATAAGAAATTGTTTTGTTCCAGTATTTTATAAAAAACCAACACTGAGTTGTGGGGATTTATCTAATACAATGGAATTTTAATGTGAATAGAAAGTGATATTTGGAATGATTATAAACCAATATTTCTTTACCATATATAATGGAATTTTAGTGTGGATGTTCATGTACATTGAATTTTCAATTATTAATAAACTAATAAAAATTTGTAATAGATTAAATAAATATTGACTGCTATGACCATTTCAGTAACCCCTCCATTGGATTGATATTCAATATGAATAAATGTAATTTATTGAAAAATAAATGGTATTGGTGTCTTGTATATTGTGATTCATATAAATGGTGTCCCCCCAGCATAGTTTCACTTATAATTATGATACACTTCCATGAAATCCATTATCATTATAATAATTTGGAATGGTATCGCTGGGAATGGATTCCATTTTGATTATGTACCTGGGAATGATTTCTAGGGGCTCAGCATATTAGAAAACCAATATTTACATACATGACTATCACATCATTTATTATGAATATTCATTAAATTAACCTAATAGATTCTAGATGAAAATAATAGTTTAGTACCATTGTAAATTGGAATCACAATCTTCAAAAATGTTGGAAGATCTTCAATGTCTCCCATATAGATGTCCACTTTTAATACTCCAACCTAAAACCATTCATCATAACAAAGGTAATGGGAAAATATGAAACAATGATCTTAAATGATAAATAAGGTTAAATTAAGTAGATATGTAAGCATCAAATGAATTGAAGTGAATGATATCTTGAGAAAATGATTTGTAAACCACATCCCACATATCAAAGATCATACTCATGAGTCATGGAATAATGAATGGATTTTCATATGGAATGAATCATGATGGAATCAAAGAACATTATCATTGAGAGAATAACAGTGGAATAATACATAGACATGTGGAATAGACATTATATTATAGCATTGTAAACTTGTGTAAATAGAATATGGAAAACTATTTAAGTTAAGGACCTGAAATCAGGCCCCCTTATAATCTTATGGACACACAACCGGGTCCACAGATTACATTGTGAACATGTAATATTGTTCATGAATAAGATTTTGATAATGTAATAATTATCCCACACAACATTGTGAACATGTAATTAGGTTCACACATTACTTTATTAACATGGAATTAGATTTACACATGACATTCTGAACATGTAATTAGGTCTGTGCATAGAAGGATACACCTCCAAGGTGGGATAAACCACCATCTCCAATAGAATCCCTATCTTAAAATACTAGTTTCACTTCCCATTCTATCCATGTATAGCTCCTTACAATTTTTTTTACCCAATTCATTTTAGGGAGATATAGTTCAAAAATATCATTTAATTAAATAATATATATGTGAGCCTCATGGTCACAAATTTTACGCCCCGACCCCTCTAGACTGGAGCTAGGGGATTACTTATTACATTAGCATGATTGCAAGGAATAAAATACCAATGGACTGAGTAGTTTAGTTTTCATGATGAAACTAGATACATACATTTAACTCATATTACATTGGGAAAGGTAACAAAATACAACACATAACAAAAACTAATAGATTGCATCCATGAGAACTCAATAAATGGTCTCCTCTAAATAACCTTTTGAAGGTAATAAATTTAAATGGGTGATACCAACTTTATAGTAATAGTTAAAAATAGTGGAAGCATAAATAAATAATAACTGGATCAAAAAAATAGTCTTCTCAATATGGCATGGTCAATAAATGAAAAACACACTCCTTTAATAAACTGAGAATAAAACTGTATCTATAGGTTTTGTCATCGTGAAAACCGAAACGATAGAAATAAAAAATGAATTAAAGGAATGATTATTAATTGGGAATCGGGTATTTGAAACCTGATACCACAATATCGTCGAATTGTTTTATGTATGTGGGTAGAAGCCGATCTAATTTTTGGAAACAAACTCGAAGGGTTTGTCACCAACTAATTTGTTTCAAGATCCCTGAAAATGCATCGAGGGTCTATAGATTTCCCCACCCACCAATTAATTCCAAATAATTTTTTATTCATTTATTTAATTCTTATAAAATATGCATTTTCATTGTTCGTATAGAGTAGAGGAAACAGATTCACCAGTATTTCCACAATTAAAACAACATTCCAAATAAGCAACATATGTAAAATGGTATACGGTTTAGAAAATAAAAATATACATGATATGAGTATATGAATATTTAATATAAATATAATTTCAAATGAAATGTAATCTCAAATGGTTATTAGGTGCACCACATAAGAATTATTAGGTGCACAATACAAAGTAAGTCAGAACGAAATTGATGTTGAGAAAAAGTCCTTTATCACAATGTAATCAGTCGAATCATATGACCAGACCACAATAACCATCAAATCAATCATTTAATACCATTAATATAAATATAATAATTAGTTTATATGAAAAATGGTAGTACACATACACCACATTCATGAAATAAGTGGCCTACATTGGAAATCTCACGAAAATGAAAGTGAGATGAGAAAACCCCTTACAAACATTTCAGCATGGTAAAGAGTGTTCTTATAAGTGAATAATAAAGGTAAAGTGGTATCTGATTATTTAAATATCATAAGGTATGTATTATGGATGGTAAAAAACCAACCCAATCATTAGGAATTTAAAATAAAAGGGGACAACATAGTGGGAATTCATGAATAAAAGTGAGAGAGAGGATCCCTTACAAAGAACGTATCATTAGATTGAAGACAAATGAATGAAATAGTTATGTGTGAAAAGTGTAAAACCAAAAAATAATTGTGTATATATAGAATAAAACAATATTAAGACATTAAAACATATTTTGGGAATGATAATACCAATTACATTGATGTTAAAATCAATGAATGGAAGTTGACTTATGATACCCCTTACATTAAGCTCAAAGGTGTTCTTGATTGTTATTAAATACCTGAATAATAAAATTTATCATAATTAATTAATATTAAAAGAACCACATAAACATGTTATTGATATTTTTTAAGCTTATTAGTTTCAGTCGTGACCTTTTTTATGGGTTTTAAGATATTCAATTTTATTGTTTTGTAAGCATTTTCTTCCTCGGTTTTCATGACAGATTTACTCATGTTCATGAATAAAAGTTCATTTGAAAGGTGGTTAAACATCCATAATTGTAAATATTTATTATTAGTAACATTATAAGTAATCTTATAATGATTTTGGGTTATACATGAGGATAATTCATTAGTTAAATGTTATTGATAAATGTTTGGATTAAATTTCCCCATCTTGTTCATAATGAACTTGTTTTTTATTATTATTTTATATTATGAGTGTGTAAGGATTCCAGAATATTTCATTAGGTAAAATAAATATATTAAGATCTGGTTTAACCATAAAAAATGTTTCATGACTTTTCTAGATTATAGTAATGAAAATTAAAAACTTGTCTTCGTTGAGTCTGATAATTTAACACATCATGGATGGTGTTTTAATTTATAGAATAAAAGGGGGGGAAAAGAGAGGTGATGATGAAATATTAAATTAGAATAATTAACATATAGTACATGTAAGGTACTAGGATCATCATGTATTTTGTATGAGGTGATTTGAGTAGAGAGAAACAATATAATATTTTTTTGACCAAATAAGACGGATCCATTAATGATGGAGATCAGCAGAAATACAGCCGCATAACCATGATGGAAAATGATTAAACCAGAGAAAATCCTTGTAAGGAGGGCCAACGGCTGCCATCTTGTGAGTGGCTTCATTCGCTTCCCTTTTAATAAATGAGAAATTGCAGGATGTGAAGCCTTGTCTCAGAGAGTGAATACACCGAGTAATGGAGCAGAAAAGTTGAAGCCTGCCATCAGTGAGATTGATGGCATTGATTACGGTGAGACAATCAGATTCGATGTGAATGGAATCCCAACCGCGGTATTTTGCGAAGTATAACCCCATAAGGATGGCGGCGGCCTCCGCGACTGAGGACTCCCAAAGTGCATAGCGTGCTTCGTATTTGACTGCGATAAGATTTCCCTGGTTGTCTCGGGCCAGCAAACCTAGTCCAACTGGGCCATCCTTAGCTAGGGAGGCATCCACATTGATCTTAATAATCCCTTCCGGCGGGGGGCACCAATGTTGGGAGTGAGGAGAGGGGGTGAAAAGTCTTTGCTGCTCAGGGTGGTTCTGCCAAACCGCAATCCATGATGATGCCCGGTCAATCGAAAATCTACGGGGCCACCGAAAATGATTGAAAATGGCCTCGTTCCGCCTATCCCAGATAATCCAAGTCAGAATGCACAGGGCGCCTGCTTTAGCCGGTGAAAAGGAGGAGCACCATCGCATCAGGAGAGAGGTAAGATCCGAGGTGACGTCCAGGGACAGCTCCGTAGTAGATCCCCAGCCATTCCAAACCTCCTGAGCCCTGGGGCATTGAATGAGAGCATGGAGAGGGGATTCAGGCACAGTTGGGAAGAAGGGGCATGAGTTGTCGTTTGAAAAGTGTCTGTAGGCTAGGAGGCTCTTAGTAGGAAGGATACCGGTGCACACCTGCCACCATAAAAATCGGACTTTAGGGGTAGCATTAAGCTTCCAAATTGATGTCCAGGGCCTCGCATCTCCTTCTGTAATTTGAGCAGTGAGAGCTCACTGGTATCCAGATTTCACCGTGTACTCTCCTGAGGTGTCGTTTGTCCAGTAGAGATGATCTGGCCCTGCGTCTGGCACACAGGGGATACTCAGAATAATTCTCCTATCACTCTCATTAAACCATGAAAAGAGTTTTTCCAGACACCATCCCGCCCCTTGATTATCAAAAAGACAACATACTGTGGCGTGTTCGGAGCCTGGATAAATAGAGGATGATGCCTTCGCGCCTGCCTGATCAATAAGCCAGGGATCAGTCCAAATCTTGACCGTTAAACCATTCCCAATCCTCCAGCCTAGTCATTTCCTCAAAAGATTGTGAACACCCCAAATGCTTCTCCAGAGAAAACTGGGTCGATAGCCAAGATGGGAATCCAAGAAATCTTTATGTGGGAAATATTTAGCCCAGAGAACTCGCGTGCATAGGGATGATGGGTTATTAATCATAAGCCAACCTTGTTTAGCCAGCAAAGCATCATTAAAAAGAGAAAGGTCCTGGAAGCCCATTCCGCCTTCAGATTTTGGTGGGCAGAGAGCAGACCAGGCGATCCAATGGACTTTATTTTTTCCGTCCTTTTGACCCCACTAGAAGTTAGATGTGCTGGATTGAATCTGTGAAAGCACAACGTCAGGAAGTTTAAAAATAGACATCAAATAGCTGGGGACAGATTGAAGTGCCGCCTTGATGAGGGTTTCCTTCCCGGCCTTGGAGATTTTTTAGGGGTCTAACCTTGTATTTTTCTTTCAATTCGATCCACAATAGCTGAAAAGATTTCTTTCTTTGACCGTCCAACCACTATCGGGAGCCCAAGATACTTCTGGTGCTTATCGACCCCAGGGATGCTTGCTAAAGAGCAGAGTTCTTCTCTTTTCAGCTGAGGGACTCCAGAGCTGAAAGAAATTTATGATTTACTCTGGTTGATCATTTGTCCTGAAGCCCGTTCATACTGTTGAATCACTTGGAAGATTGCAGTACACTCATTAGGGGTAGCTCAGGAAAATAGAATGCAATCATCGGCGAAGAAGAGGTGGGAGATCGGAGGGCCCTTACGACATACTTTCGCCCCATGAATTCTGGAAGACGAAGATTCCCTAGAAAGGAGGTTAGAAAACACATCAGCCACAAAAATAAAGAGGAAAGGTGAAAGAGGATCTCCCTGGTGAAGTCCACGGGACGGGGAAAAGCCTCGGGTGAGCACCCTGTTGACATTAATACATAAGGACACTAAAGAGACGCATTGCATGATCATGTCAATCCATTTGGTGCAGAAACACATATTGAGCATCACAAATTAGAGGAAGTTCCATTACACTCTATCATAGGCCTTAGCCATATCCAATTTCCAATACATGATCCCTCTCTTTGCTCGTGTTTGTGTTTTCAAGGAATGAAAAATTTCATGAGAAATAATGGCATTATCAGTGATTAACCTTTTTGCCACAAAATCTCTTTGGTTCTTTGAAATGACGTCGGGTAACCATGGACACAACCGATTTCCCAGGATCTTCGAAAAGATCTTATATGAAACATTGCACAGACTGATAGGTCGAAAGTCCGAAACCCCTTGCGGATTTTTCATCATGGGAATGAGGGTAAGAATAGTTTCATTAAGAGAATACAGGTCCGTTTTCCATGCCCAAATATCCCTCATCAGATTGTAGATGTCTGGACCAATGATGTGCCAGTAATTCTTGAAAAAGAGGGCGTGGAATCCGTCTGGTTCCGGGGCCTTCGTAGAGTGTATTTGCTTTAAGGCCTTGAGAGTCTCGTCATTCGTCACATCTTTAGAAAGTTGTCTATTCATATCGTCAGATATCACGGGTGTGATGCAGTCCTCAATCTCAGGAGAAATGTTAGATTGGCATGCAGAGAAGAGCTTCTGGAAATAGATCATGAATGCTTCTTGGATTCCCCCTGTGTCAGACACTTTACTACCATCTGATTTTGAAATTCCAGAAACAATGTTTTTTCAGCGTCTTGCTGAAGCCTTCTGGTGGAAATAACGGGTATTAGCGTCCCCTTCTTCTATATGAATATCACACGCTCGCATAGCCCAGAAACCTTCCTTAATGCGCAGAGCAACATTCAGCTCACGTTGGGTTTCAATAATTTTGGAGAGAATGCTTCTAGAAGGGGGTTTGCTAAGAAGATAGCCAATCTTCCTTTCAAGAAACATGCAGTGCCGATCCGGGTGACAGAATTTAGAGTAGCTCCATGTCTTCAGATCATACGCCACTCAGTGAAGGTTGGTTCTCAAATCAGCTTGCCCATTCTTCCAGCCTGAACGGATAACCTCCTCGCACTCATGATCTTTTGACCAGAATCTTTCGAATTTGAATGGTTTCCTGGAACTAGTAGCGTGCTCATGATGGGTGCAGTTAAGGACAATTGGGCAGTGATCCGAGCAGTTGAGCGTGAGGTGTCTGATATGGTACATTTTGAAGAGGCTCATCCAATCCATTGAGCCAAAGAATCTATCCAGACGTTCAGCGATTCGGTTCCCATCTGAACTGCCTCGGAACCATGTGAAAGGATTACCCGTGTAACCCAGGTCCATCAGCTCTGCCTTAAGGATAGCATCATTAAAATCAGACATAGACGTGGAGGAGCGCACAGCTCCACCTTTTTTCTCCTTCTGGAAATGGATCTCGTTAAAGTCCCCTCCAAATAGAATGGGGCTTGGCAGATCGCGACGGAGTTTACAAAGGAGATCCCAAGATTTCCACTTTTCAGACTTGGAGGGCCAGCCATAGAAGCCCACAAAAGTCCAGGGGGGGTTGTGGGAATCATAAATGGTTGCAGCCACGTGGTGCAGGGAAAACGATAGGAGCCTAACATCAACATTATCCTTCCAAATGAGACATAATCCCCCTGAATGACCCTGTCTGGGAACTGAGAAACAACCCTGGAAACCGCATTTTAGAGCAATATTTTTGATGTCCTTGTTTTCCAATATGTTTTCGGACAAGAAAACCATATCATGGAAACTTTGAGCACAATGGCGCTGAAACATACGAACCGTTCGTGGGTTGCAAAGCCCATGGCAGTTCCAGCATAATGCAATCATTGCTCTAGGAGGGGCCGGGCCTGACCCGCCTCCGCCTTTGACTCTTGTGGGGTTAATGACATACCTGATGCTTTCCTCCTTTTGGGAGGACTGGTGTGCATACTACTGGACTCTCTTTATCTTTTCATATCTCTTGTCTTGGGATCCCCTGGGCAATCGCCTCTACCACCGCTGCGTGCCCTTTTCCACGTTCTACGAGTAACATGTCCTGAAGGTGAGGCTTCATTCATCCCAGAATCAGCTTGCAGAAGGGCATCAGTTGGGATCATATTTGGAGTCGGCTCAACATCAGGCGGATCCAAGGAAACATTTTTCTACCACGGAAATTTCTTTGGAGGTTCTTTTGGTTTAGGTAGAGGCCCAGTTGTAGTAAAGATCGTTAAATTCGGTGCAGTTGAAACGAAGTCGGAGATGGTGTTACCCTGAATCGGGTGACTGTCCTACCGAGCCCCATCATTGCACCTGACGATAATATCTTGGGAGGTGTTTCCAGTTCCCCTAAGCTCAGCTGGGGATTCTTTAGGGAAGACAGGTGGTCTCATCCTTATAACAGAAGGTTGTCCAGATTCTGGTCGCCTTAGATGGGATGCAATGAGACTATCCCGATCCATTTGTCTCTTCGCCTCAGGGATATATGCCTCTCTATGTGCTTTGGCCCAGAGCCACGGACCATATTGAAGGGTAATATTTTCAGCGGTATTCTATGACTTTGAACCGCAGGCTTTCTCAATGTGGCTGATGCGTCCTCAATGGAAGCATAATATTGGTAGTTTTTCGAAATTCGAACGAGATCCAGGTGTTGGAATCATCAATTTTCCGGAACATACCTCGCATTAGGGGTTCAGACACATAGATCTCAGCCTTTACTCGAACCCAGGGGCCCCATTGGATTGGGTCCGAGCAATCCCACTCTAGGAAGTGACTGATCCGGTCTCCAATTTCTTTCATCACACATGTTGATCTCCCATGAAACGGTATTCCTTTAATTCATACCCAGAACAGGGATCGGGTAAGTGTGCAATTCTGGATCTCGTCTCCCCCTTTAAATTCCTCCATCAGGATGAGATGATTGTCAAAGGACCAAGGTCGTCCTCTGAGGACGTAATCTTTGTCTTTATCAAAGAAGAATTCAAAAACTAGGAGTTTGTTCTCAATTTTCTGGATGGCTACTCCAGCTGCCAATTTCCAAAGGTTTTGAAGGGTGGTCCTGAAGGCCTTTAGATTAATTCGTGCCTTGGTCGCCAGTCTTTCGATAACCAATAAAGCCATACATTTTGTCAAAGTGTTGTCTTCATTTCTACGGGTTCCAAGTGGCTCTTTTTCTTTGTCTGTCAAGGTGAGGTTCTTCCATTGATTCAGCAGATATGCCTCCATGTTGAGAGCCACGAAATCTCCTAGGGGGGAATTGGCCCAACAGGGGTCCCCTATCCAGGGGGTGTCCGGCCCAATTGGGGTCCCCGAACCAGGGACTCTGGCCCAATCCGAGCAAGCACAAGCTGGTTCTTCACAACCAGTGCAAGCACTCGCGGCTTCGCAACCAAAGCTTCGCGGCCAGGAGAATCACAGTTTTTTCCAAACCTCCAGGAATCCACAATTAGTTTCACAGGCCTGGTTTGAATGATAATTCACACAGGCCAGGCCCAACCCAACGATTTCTCTATTCAGGCACGGCCCGATAAAATTTCTCCAGTCAGGTGCATCCCGGAAGCTCCATACCACTGTTTCTTTCCGCGACCAGCCCTGCACGACCAGATCCTTCATGCTGGGGAAGACCACTTTCCGCGCCAAGTCCTGCGCGGCCAAAAGCAATGCCCTGAGGAAAGCCTCTTTCCACAACCAGCCCTGCGCGGTATGTTCCTTCGCGCTGGGTAACACAGTCGGATCTCGCGCATGTCTCCTAGCGCTTCTAGTACGAGCAGACTGCGAGGCGCTCCAACTTGCATGTCGAGGGACTCTTCTTCACGTCCACGCCATCCGCGACCCGGGGAACCACCGCACCGCCGACAGAACATGAGGTCAGACGTTCCATTCTTCACGGAGCAGATGTGTCGGAATCGCATCCATTGCCTTCGAGATTCAGGGTACCCTTCGTGCCGGTGTCTGCACAGAACACTCAATCGGTGCTCTTCTTCGGACCGCCTCCGAACTGCAGATCTGGAATGCCCCAGAAGGGGTCGTCGTCTGGAGGTCTTCGTGAAGGCGGGGAGGCAGATTCCGCAAAAGATGCCGATTGAGCGAAACCAACCCCCTTCCCCTCTGAATCATAGGTGTCGGGGAACGTTAATGAGCTCAGAACATGTGTTACTGGAGCCGGGGAAGCCAGAAGCAACGGGGCTGGGACCGATGAGGTCTGAAGGGGCCGGATCACCAAAATTGTGCAAGCACAAATTCCGCGAACCTTCGTGGTCGGTGCCTCGCGATTGAAGACTCCTTCACGGCTGGTGCTTCTCGATTCCTGACTCCTCACGAATTGACCTCTTCACGGTCGGTGCTTCACGACTCCTCCTCAATATGAGCGCTCAACTGTGGGGAATCAATGTGGAGGGGGTTGCGAAATTCAAACCCCAGATCGGCGAAAACATCGTACACGTGTGGAAAAAAGAACCCATCCCAAATCCATCCCTTATCATAAAAAAGGAGGATTGATGGCCAAAGGGAAAGGAAAGCTGCGAGCAGATCCGGCACCGACGGGGATGACGACATCGGGAAGGAAAGAACGGTCCCCTGGTATCCCAGAACTGCGCCAGGGGGTGAAAAAGAATAGAGAAGGAGCGGCACAGTGACTTTGTCGTGGAAGGTTGAGGAGACTCCCAGAGGCTGATGGAAGCTGTGACTTCGCCACAGAAGGTTGATGAGCGGCACAAAACGACCACAAAACGTCGCAGATCCACCGCTCTACGCAGACGCAAAAGGGGAGAACGCGTCGCCGCAGACCCGAAACTCCGAGGAAGGGGACGCCGAACCTAGGAAAACCCTAGGAGGGAACTCTCAGCCGTATCTATAGACTTTTTGAGAAACAATATAATATTAAATGTAAATGAATTTTAATGAAAATAGAATGGAGGTTCAACCCTTGAGTATTCCTCCTTGAGAAACTACATAAGACCTTTTTTTGTCATTTTGTTGAGTCCAGTAGGCCTTGGACATAGATATAGGGATTAGGAAGAGTATTTGGATGAATTTAGGCAAATCCGGAATCTTGAGTGGTGTGTGAGGAAGAGGGGGTGAGTGGTGGTTTATATAGTGGATGGGAGGAGAGATTTTACATTATTTTAATTATTATTTGAATATTTTTTATCAAGACTTTGAATAGTATTGATTAATGTGACTTGAAATAGTAATAATTGAATGTGAGTTCAAACCATGTGAGATTACATCAGCCTTTCATCACCTATGATGTAGTAAATCATGTATTTAACATTTATCCTAATTTATAGTATTTTAATATTCATAAAAAATTCATGTTTTTTAGAAAAATCACAAAACATTCCCCTAACCATTTTCAATGTGTAGAGTCCAAAAATGATTTCCATTTTTCAAAAATTATTTTCCATATAATATTGATTTATTATTTAATTAAAATCATATTTTATTCTAAAAACACGTTTTGAAAAATTTGTTTACTTATTCCAAAACATTGGTATACATAATTCAACATGAATATTATATATATACTATCATAGGTAAGGTTTTGATTCATTATGGTATATCACTATTCGTAAGGGTACTTTACTATTCATAAGGGTATGATACTATTCACCAAATATTATGTTTTCTTTATCAAACTCCAAATAACTTTCTGATTGCAACCCTATATATCATATTTTCAAAATTCACATCAAAGAATTAAAAAAAATTATGATTACTTGGATAGTATAAAATAATTTTTTGTTTTTAGAGACTCATTGATTCATGAATTCTATAATAAATCTATTCGTAAATTCTTGTAGTGATATATTGTCCCTACCATTTGGAAAATGCTTCCTCACAATTGTATTTACTTATTCAACAGTGAGGGTACCTTGATCGTGGTTTCCATCTTCTTTCATCATAATCTTTCACACACAAATAAAAGATCCATGCATTGAAATAACAATTTAGATATACTTAAAAATCATTTTCATCTTTCATCCATTGACATTGGGTTCTCTTCCTCTCCAACAATTTCATTCAATAGTGCTACTAGGGGTTGATCTATTTATGAATCATATGGAAAGTTATTTTATTAAAAAATAAATAATTATACACCCTTTTCAAAGATTGTAACATCTTTATTCCTTCAATAAATCTTCACATCATAATTTGACCACCAATTCATACTAATAATTATATCAAAGTCATTCATTGGTATGATGATAAGGATAGAAACTGAAGAACATTTATACTTCATGAGGGGGACTAATTGACATACCTTTGTTGTAATGATACATACCCTATGAGTTTTGACTGACAAAACCTTTATTAAATAAAAATGGACATTTCTAATTTTCTTAGAAAACTGATAAGATATAAATGAA
Organism: Viscum album; assembly: GCA_963277665.1. Lineage (NCBI taxonomy): Eukaryota > Viridiplantae > Streptophyta > Magnoliopsida > Santalales > Viscaceae > Viscum > Viscum album. The sequence goes on from OY728157.1 coordinate 154,502,574, forward strand.
TGTGATAATCCAAAATCATATAATGTGTAGGATGTAGTACCCTCAGATTGAGGTATGTAACCCCTTCTTGATTCTTTTAATGGTTTCAATGATAAGAGTGTCAAATAGAAGAGTCAAGAGAACATGGAATTATGTTGTGAGGAAAATGGGAAGTCGCAAGGGCGGTGCACAGTTTGTCTAAATCGTGCGGCCAAACCATGTGCAGTGGGTCTTGGAGTCAGTAGCTTATTCACGGTCAGTGCATGGTTTGTTTAACCGTGTGGAAAAACCATGCGAGAAGGGTGGTCGAGGAAGTAGCTAATACACATTTATCTCACGGTTTGTCAAACCGTGTGAAATAATCATGCAACCACTTAAACGAGATCCAATAATGGTGGATCTCCCTCATTTTTACCACTATGTAACAATTGTTTCCTCCTAAGCAGCCCTAACTCGGGACTTTGGTTCTCCTAAGGTCAAAGAGGGTTCTCCCATCATTCTAAAGGTGATCCGAAGGCTTCTCTTCACGAATTGAAGTCGAATACTTGAGGTATGTGATCATTCTTGTTTGGTTTATCAGATCTACTTACATCTACTTCTCTTCTTCTCTTTGTTTCTAAGATCTACGCCCGTTATTTTTAGATCTAAGTGTGTGGATGCCAAAAATGATGAGTTTTTGTCTTTTTTGTGTTAGGATAAGTGATCTAAGGAGTATTCATGGATAATCGACCCGGTCTTCCCGTGCGTTCTCCATTTTTTGAGTTTTTGTCAAAACATTTGAGGTAGGAGGTTTCACTCTTGACTCCCCTTGTTAGAATTGTTTGTCTTGGTTTCAAATTGTGTTATTTGAATGAAATTGACTGTGAAAATCATGGATTATATCTTTTTTAGTGTTGATTTATGGATTCGTTGATATTGTGAAATCTTGGTGAATTGTTGTGAAAAGTGATTTGGATTCTGAAATTTAAAATGTAGATTTTAAATTATGGATTTTTTGGAATGGAAAATTGTGTTATGAAAGATGGGTTTTCAATAAAAAGTGGTGTTTTATTGAAATGGTTTGGTATTGAAATGTCTAGATGAAATTGGTTCATTCATTGGTTTTCAATAAAAGTACGGTTTTATTGAAATGGATTGAATTGGTTGAACACACTTGGTTTTGACGGAACTGGTTTTCAATAAAATAAATTTTTATTAAACGGATGGGTTTGGAATGAATATTGTGAATATGTGGTGTGTGTTCATGTTTCATATACGAGGCTTGGTTGAAATAGGACCTTGTGCTCAGTGCCAAATGTTTAATGGCAGATGGGACATTTATGTACGAGGATTGGTTAAAACATGACCATGTGTTCGGTGCCAAAGGTCTAATGGAACATGGGAAACAATTACCTTGTGACGACTTTGTAGATCAAAGAGAAAACGCACATGATTATGGAGCTGTCATAACGTAGCATGTGTGGTTGATTTCACGGGTTTGTGAAATGGTTTGGTATGCCAAAAACGAATGTTTCTGAAATGGATCTAAAGCTTGTTTGGTTATTTTGTTGGAAAAATAATGTGCTGGAAAATTTGTTTAAATTTCTCTTGGAATGACTTTGGTTATGAATGGTTTTGAAAACTTGTTTATATTTAGTTATAAACTACTTTTGAGAAAAAGTTTTATATAAACTGTTTTTATACAAATGTGGATAACTCTTCTATCCTGGTGGTGTTAGTAGGGAAGTCATTGGAGAAAACCTACTGAGTATTATGCTCACCCCTAATTTGGCACGCTGGTGCTTTTGCAGATATTGTATTCCGAGACATGGGTAAAGTTAAACCATCCTATAGATAGTGGCTTGTGGTGATACTTGGGAGATGTTGTGGATCATGGAGCTTGTGGGGCATGGATTTGTAGTGTCTTTTGAGAGTCATGAGTTGTTTATCCAATGTAAACTTTGATTCTTATTTTGGCCTTCCGCTATTGTGTACTTTGATGTAGTTTATTCTTAATAAAATTGTTTATATGTCTTTGTTTTTTTCATGAATCATATAGTGAATGTTTGGTTATGGTTGGTTCATGGGATTATTTCTTAAAGTGTAAATCATTCCCCATCTTATATTTGAATCCCTTTGACATTTATTGCCAGCCTTTGGAATCTTTGGGATATCTCTTAAGGCCTAGTAATGAATCATTGTACTCTCAAGCCAGTGAAAAGTAGTAGGTCATTACAAATGGTATCAGCTTGTTCGGTCCTTTCCTAGCAAGTGGTCATCGATGTTCTTGGTCTTGGAGTTGAAATTCCATCTTGTCTATTCCTTGGGTCGAAATCTTAAAATTGAGTAGGATAGTCGGAACTTTAAATGTATATCATTGAAAGACGTAGCTAACCCATTTATATTAAACTTCATTTTACCAGGGTGTTGGGTACATAAGTATTTTGGATACACTTCTAGATTGTTTTAAATCTCATTTTCATGGGTTTATCCAATGAGAGGAGCATCACATGCATTGTAGAGGAATTACTTCCCACTAGGATTAAATATCTCATTATGAATAATGAGTAAGGATTTTGTTCATGGTGCCAATTTTTAAAAAATGATGAAATTGTTTTCAAGTGAAAGACATTGATAATAGGGTATTTGGTGTATTTTGGAAATGGGTTAATTTTCAAAACATATGTTGAATGTTTTCAAAAATGGTTGAACATGAAAAAAGGTTGTTCTGAAAAAAAAATTGTGATAGATGATGTGATAGAATTTTAAATGTTAATCCATCAGTTGCTAGAGAGTGAGATTGACAGAGTTTGTTGTCGGTTTAGAAAATGGAAACTGATAGGCATCATCAAAACCATCCCAAAGATGCTGCGGAAAATATGGTTGCACCAGAACCACGTGTGAACCAAGAGATAGTTCAGAGTATTATCTATGATTTTCATGTTGTGGATATGGGGAACATGAGAAATGAAACTAGGTATCAGGATCATAACAACCAGTTCATGAAGCAAAATCCACCGATTTTCAGGGTGATGTTGAACCCGAAAAAGCGTAGGTGTGGATAAGTAGGATGAATCGTATCTTCGATTTTATCGGCACACCATCAGAGCTCAAGGTCATGTTGGTGACAAATATGCTCGAGGATCTTGAACGTCAGTGGTGGGAATTATCTGTGCATGCTAAACTAGATAAAGGCCTTACATTAGAGGATTTTGAATAATTGTTCCACAAAAAATTCTATTCTCACATGTTCAAGATCCAGAAAACGACGGACATCATCAGTTTGAAACAAGAGACTCACTCAATCACAAAGTATGCGGCTAAATTCATGATGTTAGTTCATTTTTCACCAGAGGTCATGGAAAGTGCATTGTTGAAGTCACATATCGTTGAATCGGGTCTATGGTAAGATATTTGGTAGAAGATTTCCTTGCTCTGTATTACAGATTATACAGAGATGGTGAACAGAGCAATTTTCGCTGAACGTGATACCTTGGGATCGATGAGAGGAGGCATGATGACACATATGTGAAATGATGGGAACTCAACCATTGTGAACAAGGGGAAAAGGGACATATATTTCCAAGATGCAAGTGGAAGTCAGAACCAGACGGTGGGATCAGTGAACCTTCCTCCACAACCCCGCAGAAAAGCAGTTTGCTTTCAATGTGGTTTGACTGACCATATAAAGCGAGAGTGTACGACGCAACCTAGATCATGTCCCAATTGCAACAGGATAGGACATCTTCAGTTCTATTATCGCAGTTCTCCTAGGTCGGGTGTTCGGGAAACTTCTCAAGTCTCGCAAGCATCATATGCATTGATAGGATGTGGACAACAGAATCAGTCTCGTCAGCATAACAGAGCTCGCTATCGTTATTCTTGAAATACCATGACTCCTCAACCAGGGAAATTTCAACAAGGAAACAAGGAGAGTAGTTCAGCGACAAAGAAATTGTATGGAGCTGAGCAGATGATGGCCGATGATGAGGTTGCGCCATCTATGGTGAGAGATATTATTCTTTTGAATTCTACCCTTTTGCAAGTTCTCTTTGATACTGGTGCATCACATTCTTTCATTGCTTCTCGTGCTGTTGATCTGATATTTTTAAAACTAGAAATGATGACATCTGTTTTGAAACTAAAAATCCTCTTGGTGAAAGAGAACGTCAAGACTTATTGTGTAAGGAATGTTCTATAATTGTTGGTGGAGCTGAGTTAAAATTGGAAATCTTGATCTTGGACATTGATGTCTATGAGGTAATCTTGGGTATAGATTGAATGACAATGGTTAAGGCTCACATCAATTGTTATAGGAGAATGTTCAGTTTCCAGACTGAGGACTACATCAACCATCTCTTCAGATGATAGAGGATGGTATGGAAATATGCTAAGAGCTTGTTGGCACCAATGGTTGGTACGATCTCTTAACAACTAGCAACATTGACTTTGGAATCAATGGAACAGATTGAGGAAGATAGTTTTCCCGCTGTGGTCGATCAATTTCCAGATGTCTTTCCCAAGAACTTCTCTAGTTTACAACCTCTAAGGGAAGTGGAGTTTATGATTGATATCCTTCAGGCGACTAGTACTAGTTCCCATCCAAACAATAGGATGACACCAACAGAGTTACAGGAATTGAAATTGTAGTTAGAAGAGCTGGAAAGCAAGGAATTCATTTGACCAAGTACTTCTCCATGGGAAGCACTAGTGTTGTTTGTAAAGTAGGCATATGGAACTCTTCAGCTGTGTGTTGATTATCGAAAGCCTAAACAAGCTACGATAGAGAATATATTTCCACTTCCACGCAGTGGTGATATGTTCGATCAATTAAGGTTAGATCATTGGTTCTCCAAGATTGAATTGTGATCCGGATATCACCAATTGCGAGTTCAGAAGGAGGATATTCCATAAACAGCTTTTAGAAGTAGATATGCCCACTACGAATATGTAGTCATTCCTTTTGGTCTATCAAATTCACCAGAGGTATTCATGGATTTGATGAATCATATATTTCATTGATATCTGTATTCTTTTGTTACGGTGTTTGGGGATGATATCTTGGTGTATTCAAAGACAAGGGCTGATCATGAGGAGCACCTGGAAACAGTGTTACAAATATTGAGAGATCATTATTTGTATGCCATGATATCAAAGTGTGTTTTTTGAATAGATGAATTATGTTTCCATGGCCATGTCATTTCCAAGAAAGGAATATCAGTTGATCCTGAAAAGATAGAAGCCGTTATCTCTTAGAAACCACCGAAAAATGTGTTTAAAATACGCATCTTTCTTGGTAGAGCTGGTTACTACGAACGCTTTGTGCGTGATTTCCCTAGACTAGCGTTACCAATGATAGCTCTGACAAAGATGAATTCTCTGTTTCAACGGATAGAATAATGTCATAAGCCTTTCTAAGAACTAAATGTTTGTCTTAAATCAACACCCATCTTGATCTTTCCTGAATCAGTACAGGGGTATGTGGTATATTGTGATGCTTCAGGAATAGTGTTGGGTTGTGTTATAATGCAAGGAGATCATGTTGTTGCTTATGGCTGAAGAAAATTGTGGGTGAATGAGAAGATTTACCCAACACATGATATGGAGTTAGATGAAGTCATCCAGGCTTTGAAAACAGGGAGACATTATCTCTTTGGTGAGAAATTTATTGGATTTACGGATCAAAAAAGCATGAAACACATTTTCTCAAAGAGAGATTTGAATTTGAGGAAAAGGGGGTGGATGGAGTATCTCCATACGTTTGACTTTGCCTTGATGTACATACCCTGAAAAGGGAATTCGGTGAAAGATGCATTGTGTAGAAATTCATACGCTCAGTTAGCGAAAGCAGTTCCAGATGAATAGCAATTGATGTCGGTCTTAGCTGACATGCATGTGGAATGTGAAAAACAAGGTGGTGTATCTATTTTCTTTTCCGTTACACTAGTTCAAGATTTATTAAAGGTGATCAAATAATCACAAACATCTGATGCAGAATGTCTGCATTTAAGTTCAAAACTCTGTGGTGGGGAGTCCATTGGTGGCTAGAAACATGATGGGGGTTCCGTTTTGTGGTTTAGAGATAAGATGGTTGTATCTATGGACTGTCGGGAACAACTACTTAATGAATACCAAAATTCAAGATGGGTTGTACATCCAGGTAAACATAAGATTTATAAGGCATTGAAGGTGTAGTTTTGGTGGAGAGGCATGAATAGGAAAGTGGCTGAGTTCATCTCGTAGTGCTTAACTTTTCAGCAGGTTAAAGCAGAGCATTCGCGACCTGTTGGTATGATATAATCATTACCTATCCTAGTGTGGAAATGGGATCCGATAGCAATGGATTTTGTTATAGTTCTTCCAAGAACATTCAAAAAACATGATTCCATTTGGGTGATAATGGATCGTCTAACCAAGTCAGCCCATTTCATCCCTATTCGTGAAACACAAATGGCGGAAGATCATTCAAAAATATATATCTGATATATGGTAAAGAGGCATGGTGTACCAGTTTCTATAGTCTCAGATAGAGATCCAAGGATCACATCTAATTTACAGAAATCATTATAGAAATACCTTAGGACTTAGTTGACTATGAGCACGACGTATCATCCTAAAACGGATGGGTAATCCGAGCAGATGATACTAACATTTGAAGAAATGTTGCATTCTTGTGTAATGGATTTTGGTGGCTCATGGGAGGAGAATATACCCTTAGTAGAGTTCTCATACAATAATAGTTATCATGCCTCAATACGCATGACTCTGTTTAAAGCATTGTATGGGCGTCCTTTTCATTCTCCACTATACTGGGTGGATACGGGTGATATATCACTAGTAGGGACAAGCATTGTCCAAGAGACAATAGAGAAGATCCTGTTGATTAGAAAAAGGATAGAGACGAATTAGAGTAATCAGAAATATTTTTTAGATCACCTTCGAAGATCATTGTCAATCATTGTGGGTGATCATGTCTTCTTGAAGATCTCCCCACGGCTTGGACATCGTCATTTTGGAAAGAAGGTAATGATATATCCTAGATACATGGGTCCTTTTGAGATACTGGAATGGGATGTAGAGGTGGAATATTGCTTGGTATTACTACCATGGTTCAGTTCGGTTCATAATGTGTTCCATGTATCTCAGTTGAAAAAGTATCATCCTGATCATGTCCATGTGATCAGATGGGATCACGTTGACCTAGAGTCGGATACTTCGTTGATACATATCCCAGTATGGATTATGGATATGCAGGAGAAAGTCTTTCATGGAAACGGAATCAGTCTATTATGGGTTTTATGGCAGCATGGTCAGATTCAGGAATAGATTTGGGAACGTGAGAAGAAAATAAAAGAGTTGTGGTCGGAACTCTTTCAGTTGGCTGAAGGTTTTATACTTTCTGAGGATGTAAAGACCAATGGTTGGGAGAATTTAGTACCCCCGGTTTCTGGTATGTAACCCCTTATTTATGATTTTATTGGTTTTAAAGAAAAGAGTGTTGAATGGGAGAGTCAGGAGAACATCGAATGATGTTGTGAGGCAAAGAAGAAGTCGCATGGGCTGCACACGGTTTGTCTAAACCATGCGGCCAAACCATGTGAAGTGGGTCTTGGAGGAAGTAGCTTCCGCATGGTCGGTGCACAGTTTGTCTAACTGTGCGGAAAAATTGTGAGTGAAGGGTGGTCAATGCAGTAGCTAACACAAGGTTAGTGCATGTTTTTTCAAGCCGTGCGAACTTACCATGCGGCCACTTAAACGAGATCCTAAAATGATGGATCTCAAACTTTTTTGCCGCAATGTAGCTCGTTTTTTATCTTATGTGTCCCAAACTCGGGATTTTGGTTCTCCTATGGTAAAAGAGGGTTCTCCCATCATTATAGAGGCGATATGAAGTCTTCTCTTGATGAATCGAAGCTAGATTCTTGAAGTATGTGATCGTTCATGTTTGGTTTCTCAGATCTACTTCAATCTACATCTCTTATTCTCTATGTTTCTATGATCTCTGCCCATTATGGGTATATCTATGTGTGTGGATTCCAAATATGATGATTTTTGTTCTTGGTTGTGTTTGGAGAAGAGATATAAGGAGGATTCATGGAGAATCGACCCGATCTTCTTGTGTGTTCTCTGTTTATTGGGGTTTTCGTCAAAACCTTTGAAGCAGGATGATTCAATCTCGACTCCTCTTGTTAGAATTCATTGGATTGGTTCCAAATTGGGTTATTTGAATGAAATTTATTTTGAAAATCATGGAAAAAATCTTCTTTAGTGATTTATGGATTTAATGAAATTTTGAAATCATGGTGAATTGTTGTGAAAATTGATATGGCTTCTTGAATTTAAAATTTTTTATTTTAAATTATGGATTCTCTAGAATGGTAAATGGTTTGATTAAAGAAGATTTTTCAATAAAAAGGGGTTTTTTATTGAAATGGATTGATAAAATTGGTTCATTCTTTGGTTTTCAACAATAGTATGGTTTTATTGAAATGGTTTGAATTGGTTGAACACACTTGGTTTTGATGGAAATGGTTTTCAATAAAAGGGGTTTTTATTGAAAGGATGGTTTTGGCATGAATTTTGTGATTGTGTGGTGTGTTTTCATGTTGCATATACAAGGATTTGTTAATATAGGACCTTGTTCTCGGTGCCAAACGTTTAATGGAACATGAGACTTTTATGTACGAGTCTTGGTTGAACCAAGCCATTGTTCTTGGTGCCAAAGGTGTAATGGAACATGGGAAACAATTACCTTGTGACGATTTGGTAGATCGACGAGAAATAGCTCATGTGTATGGAACTGTCATAAAGTAGCATGCATGGTTGATTTCATTGGTTTGTGAAATGGATCTAAAGATTGTCTGGTTAGTTTTCTAGAAAAATAATGTGCTGGAAAATTTGATTAAATTTCTCTTGGAATGCCTTTGGTTATGAATGGTTTTGGAAACATGTTTATATTTAGAAATAAATTTTTTATGAGAAAATGTTTTATATAAACTCTTTTTATAAAAATGTGGATAAATATTCTATCCTAGTGGTGTGAGTAGGGAAGTCATTGGGGAAAACCTACTAAGTTTTATACTCAACCCTACTATGGCATGTTGGTACTTTTGCAGATGTCATATTTCAGGACACACGTGAAGGTAAATAATACTATGGCTAGTGGGTTTTGGTGATACTTGGGAGATGTTGTGGAGCTTGGAGCTTGAGGAGCATGGAGTTGTAGTGTCTTTTGAGAGTTGTGAGTTGTTTATCTGATGTGTACTTTGATTATTATTTTGGTATTCCTCTATTGTGTACTTTGATGAGGTTTATTCTAAATGAAATTGTTTATTGGTCTTTATTTTGTTCATTAATAATATAGTTAATGTTTGGTTATGGTTGGTTCATGGTCTTATTTCATAAATGGTAAATTTTCCCCCAACTTATATTTGAAACCCTTAGGCATTTATTTCCAGCATTTGGCATCTTGGGGATGTCACTTATGGCCTAGTAATGACTCGTTGTACTCTCAACCCAATGAGAATTGGTGGGTCATTACATTGGATATGTTTGAAGAAACAATTAAACTACTTTCCACCACATCATTTGGAATTTCAACCTTCATGGTTGTAATTGTATATGCTTTACCTTACTCTTCTGGCCTTTTCTGATTAATGTTTCCTTGAAATATAGGACACTCATTTTCATAGTGTCCCATATCTCTATAATTATATCATTAAATATCATTGACTAGTTTCTTTCCCTTCCATTAATCAAATATTTAACACTTTGCTCATCACTATATTAGACTCACATGCCTTTCATGCATTTCCCATGATGATTTTTTCACTGTTTGTGCATAACAGAAATTGCTTCATTCCCTTGTTCTTCTTTGGCGGTTCACCTTTTCCCTGTTTATTAGAGTACCACTTCTTATCTTGGATTCCCATGAACAAGTTTGATCTAGAAAACCCCCTCTATGTTCAGACAAAACTTAATACAATTTCATCATATGATGAAAATGTTTGAGAAGCTAGTGCCCTTTGATGACATGGCTTAAGACCTTCAAAGAAATGATCAATATTGTCTTTTGTGTCATGTACGTAATGTATTCAATACCTGGATAGTCTTTTTAAGTTATCTTCATACTCTGAAACATTGTCTTATTCCCTTTTCTATAAGCCCCAAAATTTCCTCTCCATTTTGGTTTGCTGCTTTTGAGGGAAATATTTGTCAAAAAATATTCTCATAAAAGTACTCTATTTAATATCTACTATATCTTCTTCCTCTGTGGTATTTTGTACCAAAGAACACAATTGATCAGTGTCACCATTGAGACAATACACTACGAACACTACATTTTCTATATTATTTCATCTTAATTCTAGGAATATATTTTCAAGGGACTTGATCCACTGCTTAGCTTCCACTGAATTAATAGTCTGACTAAACCATGGGGTATTATACTGCATGAAACAATCCAACACAGGTGTACCATGTTTATTCATCATGACATGTGTATGTTATCCTAATATGATGACGATTTTATCTGCTCCAACATTGACTGTGTTGACTTTCTCAGTTAGGAAATCCCTACATTGTCCACGATTATTGATTCCCCTTGTCCCATTAAAACTAATTTCTAAATATGTCATACACTATATTAGGTTTTGAATCATAATTTATATCCTTAACTAACAAATTACTTATCATAAATTGAAATCTTCCGCATAACTAATATCATAGAGATGGATTCACTTTGGGAAAATTTACATTAAAATCATTCATAATGGATTGTAAAGAAAATGTAAATTATCCTAAGCATATCCCCCAGAAGTTTCAATATCAAGAGTGTAGCAAGACTAGTTTTCGAGTACCAAGATACCTTTGGTCATGTTCAAAACTCTTTGTCAAAGTTTTCACTCCAAGGCACATTTGTTCCACAACCACCACTACATGTATATATCCAGACAATGATTTATTTTATAGAAAGATCCACAAAATATATTACATACCAAAAAAATTTATGTTCTTTTTTATTTATCCTCACACACAATCTTAGGGATTTGTTCCCTATACTACATTTTCTAAATCATGTTCTCATGGTTTCTAAAAAACTTCCACTAATACCAATTTTAATGCCCTTACCCCCATACACTAAAGCTGATGCATTACTAATTACATTGGCATGATTAAAAGGAATCAAATCCCAAAGGATTGAGTAGTTTATTAGTGTTTATGAAACTATATAAATACATGTAACTCATATTACATTGGGAAAAGTAACAAAATACAACACATAACAAAAACTAATATACTTCAACCATAAGAACTCAATAAATGGTATCCTCTTCATTACATATGGATGTTAAAAAAATGAAAGAGGTGAGCCCATTGCTCAGTAAGGGTTAAAAATAGTTGAATAATGAATCGATAATAACTTAATCATATAAAATTAGGCATAACCAATATGGCATAGGGAATAAATGAAAAACAAGGAGCATTAATTAAATGAGAATGCAACTACATTCAATAGTTTTATCAGAGTGAAAATATCATAGATAGTAAAAAGTGTAAATGATAAAAGAGAATTATTATTAATTATATTTCATTTATCGGTCACATGATACCAAAATAGAGTAAAAATGGTTTAAGTCTGTTGGTATAAACTTGTCTTATTTTTGAAAACAAACTCAAAGGGTTTGTCTCCAACTGATTTGTCTCAAGAGACTTGTCGATGCATAGAATGGCTATAGTAGGCCTCACCCTCCATTTAATGTCCAAATAATTATTTATATATTGATTTAATACAAATTAAATATTCCTTTTTAATATCTGTATTAAGTAGAGGGAAAAGATTCATTAATATATCCACAATTAAAAAATCATTCTTAGTAAACAGAATATGTAAAATGGTATACAACATAGACAATAATCATATCCATGATATGAGAATATAGATATTTAATAGAAATATAATTTCAAATGGAAATTAATCTCAAATGGGTAGTAGGTAACCCACATACGTATTATTAGGTACACAATACAAATTAAGTCACAACGAAAAGGAAATTGAGACAAAGTCCCTTACCACAATGTAATCAGTCGAATCATATGACTAGAATTTAATAAACAAAAAATGAATCAGTGAATACCATGAATATAAAGAGAATAATTATTTTATATGAAAAATTGTAGTACACATACACCACATTCAATAAATAAGTGGTGAACATTGTAAATCACATAGAAATACAAGTGACATGAGAAAACCCATTACGAACATTTCAACTTGGTAACATGTGTTCTTATGAGGGATTAATCAGAGGTAAATGGGTATACCATTATTTATATATAATAAGGGAATTATGGAGGAGGTTTAAAAACATACCCCATCATTATGAATTATAAATAAAAGGGAACTGTAAGAACCCAGTTTTTGCTACTAAAGACTTTGGAATATTCTTGATGATATTCCAGAGCAGCGCCTTTAGACGGCATGCGATTCTGAGCCCCGGAGTGGCCGTAATTAAATTTTCAGCACGTTCACACTGGAAATGCTAAATAAATGGGATAAATCCTAAACTAAGCTTAAAATCAGAGATCCGAGTGTACGGATGGGTCCGGAATGGGGTGTTTACCCTGTGTATGACATAAAACTTGTCGGTGCGGGACGTTTGGACCCCTCACCCGCTTCTGGAATGTTATACGGATAAATTAATTAATTAATTTATTTGTTTAATGGTGAAACTCAAGTATCTTTTAAACGGTGGCTCGGATTGGAAACCTGAGGGAACTGTTGAGTTCGGAGCGTGCCGTTTACCCAAGGAGGGGTATATGTTTCGCGGGCTAGGGCCGTTTGTGAAAAAAGCCCCAGGGGCGTTTTCGTAATTTAGAGACTTCAGACGTTAAATTTTATAACATTTGAACGGAGTATCGGATTAAAATTCTGAGATAGCCGTTTTGCTCGGGAGGTGGTGTTTACCCTAAGGGAGGCTTAACCGCGATCCTGTCGGGTGTTCGGGTTCGGGCCAACGGGCGGGTGGTTAAGCATTTTCTATTTAAACTCTTAACACACCCACCACCCCCTTCTCCTTCCCCTTTCCCCTGGCAGCCCCTCTTCTTCCTCTCCTCCTCCATTCCAGCGAGGTAGCTCCGTAGAGGCGAACTCCAGCGAGGCGCAGTGGTTCCGACGGTCCGCACACGAAGCGTCGGGCTACGCCCTTCGAGGTAGGTGGTTTTCGTTTGAGTTTCAAATCCCAAACCCCCATTTGAACCTCAATTTTAGCATCGATTAATTGTTTAATATTAGACAAAATCCAATGGTCGTGTAGTACACATTATTCTCTTTCCGATGCTTTTTTCGGATTTGAAATCGGGATTCGGAGGCGTTCACAATCGTTCGCCGAAGGTTGTGGGAAATTCGGGAGGTTCTGGGTGTTTCCCGGCGGGTTCCAGCGGTCCGTCGAGCTTAGGCAGTGGCGCGGCACCTGCAGGTGGTGGCGGTATGAGGGTGAGGCGGCGGAGGCGCGAGGCCAGGCGGAGGCACGAGGCGGTGCCGACACCAGGCTCCCGTGGTCTTCGACGAGTTGGCCTGAGGCGCGCGGTCGAGCCAGCGGAGGAGGCGTGCGGCGCGGCGGCCTCTGGGCAGCCGGCGGTGTGCCTGCAGATGGCGGCAGCGAGAAGGGAGGCGCCGCACAGGTGGCCGGCCGGTCTGCGCCTGAGGGAGGACCGGGGTCATCTGACCCCGGCTGGTCGACAAGGACCCGCCTTCTGCGGGTCCTGTTGGAGAAGAAGACCGGCCTCTCGGCCGGTCTTGTTTTTAAAAAAAAATGTGTTTTAAAATAATAATAATAATATTATTATTATTATTATTATTATTATGGAAAATGATAAATCATCCATAGGTTGTCCATATTGTGTGCCGTCTGCGGAAGTGCGGACCTCGCGTCGTGGGGAATGTTTTGAACTGGTTTCGAGAATTTTTAATTCCTGAAACGAGGGGCCTCGGAGGCATGACGCGTCTCTAAGTGGACGATCGTTTTTTCCGAAATTCTTGTTCTGGATGGCGCAGACACGTCTGACGTATGTTTTGAGTACTGTCAGTGGAATTGCGACCATGACACTGAGACAGAGGTTTATAGGGCAGTTTCGGGTGTTGGGACTGGATTTGAAGCATGGGCCTGACGACCCGTCTTTCGAGCTGCGTGCAGCGTTTCACGCCTTTTTCACCGGACGTCCATTCGGGGCATGCGAGCAGTCGATGTTGGGTGTTTTTCCGAGGGCATCGCGTTGGCGCAGTCTGCCCACTGTAATTATGCACGATGGTGCGGGCCCCACGAGGGCCGTTTCGGGAGTTGATGGTGATTTCCAGTTTTATCACCGAGCGACCGTTTTGGACAAGTGAATAGTCCATCTTGTGTGCTTTTTCGAGAGGATCGCAATGGTGCAATCCGTTCATGGAGTTTCTGGACCAGTTTGCGGGTCCCACGAAGCACTGCTCGTGTGTGGCGCGCTGGAATGCATCTTTTTCTTCAGATATCCGTTGCACTCATGCGAGTAGTGCTTTTTACGTGTTTTCCCGAGGGGATCGCAATGGTGCGATGCACCCGACTGTTTTCGGGGCTGAGGCTCAGGATCACGGGACGCCATTCGGGCATGAGGTGGTGTTGGTGACCTTTTCCGTTGGATATCCATTGGAGGTGAGTAAGTAGTCGATCTCGCGTGTTTTTTTTGCGAGGATTACAACGGTGCGGTCCGTTTGGTTGTGTGAAGCCTTATACACGATCTTATTAAAAGTGGAAGCATGAAAGATGCTCTAGTGGTGGCTCTCCCTACCTTGTTTGGAGCTGACCCTTGGCGTGTGATCGTGCACTCTTAGGAGAATGATATAAATGGTTCACAAGATGTGGTTGGTCGTGCTTGGGCCTTTGAGTTGGAGATTTTACGTCATGCCTTCACATTGACGTTGGGTGTCATGTGTAGGATAGCCCTTGGGCTAGAGAAGGGGTATACTCTGGGAGTACACCAGAGCGCATGAAGGTATGTGTGGTTTGTACCTGAGGCGTTCATGCGCTTGGATGGGGTTGACTTAGGGCCACACGTCGTGCAGGTCCCATGTGCGTGTCGTGTTCTTCTTTGCATACCTTGACCTCTGGTGATGTTGAGGGTCCCTCTGTGCTCGTTAGTTGACCATTAGGGTTGAATGTTCTCCCCCTGGTTTCATTCTCGATGGATTGGCCAGTAGTAGTGCTAGTGGCACCCTGTGATGGAACAGGTGCTGAACCCCTTTGTTTGAGTTGTGCTGGAGTTGGGTGGTTGCGCGATACCCACTCCGTGTTCGGTTGGCCAGTGTTGTTCCCTCCAATAGAGATGGATTGAGCAGTTCTGAGTTTTACCCTCCAGCAGGGCTCGACAGTGGGTTACTCATCGACTTCTACATGTTTACCCTCCAGCAGGACTGGGTAGTGGGTTGCTCACTAACTTCTAGGGTTTACCCTCTAGCAGAGACTGGGCAGTGGGTCACCCGACGCTATTAGGGCCTACCCTCCAGCAGAGACTGGGCAGTGGGTCACCCGACGCTATTAGGTTCTACCCTCTAGTAGAGGCTGGGCAGTGTGTCACCTGACGAACTCTTAGGGTCTACCCTCCAGCGGGGCTGGGCATTGGGTCGCCCATCATCTAGATCCAGGTCTACCCTCCAGCATGGCTGGGCAGTGGGTCGTCTAATGAAAACTTATGGTTTACCCTCCAGTGGGGATGGGCAGTGGGTCACCCGATATCCTATTATGGTTTACTCTCCAGCCGGGCTGGGCAGTGGGTCGCCTGATGATGTATTAGGGTTTACCCTCCAGCAGGGCTGGGCAGTGGGTCACCCGATATTTGGTTATTAATTACCCTCTAGTAGGGATGGGCAGTGGGACACCTGTTGGCATTCCAGACTCAGTCCTTACTACTAGTCTAGTCTATGGATTTCCTCTGTGACCACCAGAGTGGGACCCTTGGTTGTATGGGTCAGTGATGGAACAACTCGACTTTAAGGATACCTCTTGACTGTGGGGCAGTGACGAGTTTTGGTTTGACGTTACCCCAGAACTCTCAAGTACTAGGGGCACATTCCCCACCAAGACTCATTCTTATAAGACAATATAAAATCATGGGGGTGATTCAGTGCCGCCCAAAGTGGATAGTGTCGAAGTGCGGTGATTGATCCCCTTGTCTTGCGGTTCGGGGCAGACGTGCAGGATGCTGGGCATTGATGGAGTTTCTTCTAGGACTATTGGCTTCTTTTTTTCTTGGGCTGAGCTACGGGACAAATATCCCCTTACGAGCTTGTTCGAGCTTCTTGGAAGAGCATAAGGATATGTATATACCTAGTTCTAGTACCCACTTCCTGGGTTTGGTTACTCTTCTTCTAGGAGAGGCGAAGACGCGCAGGGTATGCCACGTGCTTTCCGTGTCTATCTTCTCGCGGTTGGATGAGTATACTCTCCAACTATAGGTAGCGAAGACACGAAGAGAAGTTCATCTTCTCACCATTACTATCTCATTGTGTTTGGACGAGTCTTCTGCCATTCTTTTGTTGGGTTGAGCTGGACTCTTTACTTCACATTCAGTTGTACTTCTCTACTTTTCCGATTCGCTCTACTGCCCACCCTTCGGTACCTCCTATGTTGTTACCTCGAGCCTTCGGGGTATCCTACTGAGTATTTTTATATTCATCCCTACTTGGGATTTTAACGCACTTGATGTTCCCTTGCAGACGGCGGACATGTCGAGCGTGACTTCAGTGGAGCATAGGAACTCGGGAGCTTGGACCGCGTGCGGTGGTCATGGCCGCGTTCCAGGTGGGAGACTCGTCAACTGTTTCTTTTTGTTTACCTGTTGCTGGGTTGTGGCACTTTTTGGTTCGGCACGTGTTTTGCCCCTTTTATTTTCAGTTTGTACTTTGTACTGTTTAGAGGTCGATGCACATTTGTGGTATATATATAGCAGTTGTTCTTTTTTACTCTGCTTTTTCTTTCTTTTACTCTTCACTTTTGCATTGCGTGTGCTGCGTGTGTGTGTACAGGTGCTTAGGCAAAGGCCTCCCTGAGTTGTTGTGCCTTCGGCGCTGGTCGCCAGCCCCTGGCCTATGGAGGCGGGCTTTGGGTAGTTTCTTCCCGAGCCCGGGTAGTTTCGGGTCGTGACAGGCACAACATAGGGGTGATTCTTGAATAAAAGTGAGAGAGAGGATCACATACAAAGAATGTTTCATTTGATTGAAGGAAAATCAATAAAATAATTAAGTGTGAGAATTATAAAACCAAACAATGATAGTGTATATATTGAAAAAAACAATCATTGTTTATTCACACATATTCTTGGAAAGACAAAACCAATGGCATTGATGTTAAACTCAATGAATGGAAATTGAGTTTAGCTATCCCTTACCTTATGCTCGAAGGTGTTCTAGATTGTTCTTAATAACTTGAATAATAAAATTTATCTTCATTATTTAATAAGTACAAAACATAATAAAAATGTTATTGATATGGTATAACTGTAATAGGTTCAATCATGACCTTTTTTATTGGTTTTAAGAGATTCAATTTTATTGTTTTGGAAGCATTTTTTTCCTCAGTTTTCTTGAACGGTTTACTTGGGTTCATGAATGGTTGTTCATTTGAAATGTGGTTAAACATCCATAAATTTAAATATATAATATTAGTGACATTATAAATGATTTTATAATCATTTTGGGTCACATACTTGTGGATGATTCATTAGTTAAATGTTATTGATAAATACTTGTATTTACATTGCCCATTTTGGGAATATTGGACTTGTTTTGTATTATAATTTTTTATTATTAGTGTATAAGGATTTCAAACCTTTAATTAGGTAGAATAAATATATTAAGATATGTTTCAACAATTAAAAAGGTTTTATGAACATTTCTATGTATAGTAATGAAAATTTAAAACTCGTCTTCCTTGAGTGTTATAATTTAACACATCTCGGATGGTGTTTGAATTTATGGTATTAAAGAAGGGGAAAAATGGAGTTGATGATGAAATAATCCATTACAAACTGAGAATACTATAAATTTAAGGCACTAGAATTATCATGGAATTTTTATGAGGTTAGGTGAGAAGAGAGCTTTAAAATAATAAAACTTCTAAAAGCATTTGATAGAAAAGATAAGAGCAGTAAACCTCTTGAGTACTCCTCCTTGAGAAACTACTTAAGACCTTTGTTTTTTTACCTTTTGGTGAGACCAGAATTCTTTGAACTATGGGAGAGGTCTTGGGAATAATTTTTTGGAAAATTTAGGCAAGTCTTGAAGCTTTAGTGGTGTGGGAGGAAGAGGGGGTGAGGGATGGTTTATATAGTAGAGGGAAGGAGGGATTTGACATTATATAAATTATTATTTTAATATTTTTACACAATACTATGAATAGTATTGATTCATGTTACCCCAAATAGTAATAATGGAACATGAGTTTGAACCATGTGGGCTTACATAATCCTTGTATCACATAGGATGCAGTAAATCAAGTATTTATCATTTATCATAATTAATTGTTTTTTACTATTCATCAAAAATTCATGTCATTTAGAAAAATCCCAAAAAATCACCCAAAATTTATTTCAAAATATATAGTGTAAAAAATGTACATTTTTAATAATAATTTTCTAAATATGATTAATTCAATGTTTAATTAAAATGCTAATTTATTCTAAAAACAATTATATAACATTAATTAACTTATCCCAAAACATTGGTATATTGTACTTCAACTTGAATATTATTTATATAACACCAAAGCTAGGGTTACTATTCATTAGCGTATACTACTATTCATAAGGGTACGTTACTATTCATAAAGGTATTTTACTATTCACCAAAAATTATGTTTTTCTTACTAGAATCCAAATAACTTACTGATCACAACCGTGTATGATAGATTTAGGAAATTTACATTACAAAAGTTACAAAATTATGTTTACTTGGCTAGGTTATATAAAGTGTTGTTTGTAGAGACTAAATGATCCATGCATTCAATAGGAAATATATTTTTATATTATTTTGGTGTTATAACTTCATTTATTATTTCATATCCCAAGTTATGAAATGGTGATTATAAAAATTTAATCATATCACATACAATAAAAAATTTAAAGGTTTCATAATCATTTAGGAAAAACAAAACCCATGAAAATAAGTGGGTATCGTAATAATTTTATCACGGTATAACCCATGAAATAAAAATAAGTTTTAGGGAAAAAAATTCATCAAAATAATTAACCATTAATTGAAAGAATAATAATGATATCCTTGATTCCTATACCCAATGATACATAGGTAAGATCAACAGATGAAATCTTAGAAGGAATAATATTTTGGGAAATTATTTAAATCATATTATAAGGAAAATATCCTTTCCAATTTGAAATTTTATTTCTAAAACATAAAACATTTGTAAAACCACTTTCCTTGAAAAAATCATTGAAAAAATATAATTGATTCATATAAAATAATTTAAAACAGTTTTTAATCTTTATACATTTTCAAAATCATTTTCCTCAAAAATAACATTTAAAATTATAAAAGAATCGTTGAATATATTAAAACAATTTTTAAGACATATTATTTTTGAAAATTTTCATTCTTTTAAAATAAGCGTAAATGATCAATTGAAATCATTTTTTGAAATCATTTTTAGAAGACAATTTTTTGGGAGAAAATGTATTTCTAGATGAATCGAGGAATGAAGTATGATTTTATTAATAACAATTCACTACTTAACATAATTATAAAATAGTTAAAAATATTACCATTAAATGAATATACCATGAATAAAAAAACTAAATTAAAATAAAATATAATTTCTATGGGTATATCATGAAATTTCATCATTAGAGAATTAATTTTGAGGAATCTAGATAAATGATATGATTGTATCATAATATATTTATCATTTTTCCAAAATTGAATAATAATCCTCTGGAAGTAATAATTTTAAAAAATCATAAAAAATAATAAGGTAAAATCAATTCAGTAAATTACATTTCAAATGGGCTATATATATTACTCTTAATAGAATACAAGCATAACCTAACATATGTCTCAATAAATGAAAATTGTGAAAAAAAATCACTTAACAATATTGTAAATTTATAACTATATAACCCATGAAAGAGAGATACAAATAATTTATATTTAATGAAAAATAATGTTATGTATAAGAATCATAAGATAAAGTAATGGAAATTATATAAACCACATATCGTAAAGTGGTTGATAATATACCTTGTGTCTCAAAAAAGTTAAAATTTATAGGAAAAACCCTTTAATACATGAGTAAATATTGAATCATATTATCCCATGAAATAATAACATAAATGGAAATATTAATTATCATGTAAGGATGCTTATTAAAGATATATCATGTCATTGGTCAATATATACAAACATAAATTAAGAGTCATGATTATGTTGTATGTCACTTGGAAATAATTGTTAAACTTGAAATCCTCTTACCTTAAGTCTTGTCGTCCGTCATACTCATTAAAAATAAATGTATAATAAATATTTTTTTTTGTTTTTATATAAAATAACCCCAATAATATATGTTATACCATATATGTTGTTCTATCAACTTTGAATTACCCTTTTATGAAAAAGGCGATGTAAAAGTTTTGTTTTGTGTAATAACTACTTTGTTTTTCATATAAATTTTAATTTGTTTTAATTGATCAATATTACATTGATCATTAATTTCATCATATATAGAATCTATATTATCAAATAGGTACTACATATATTCATTATATTTTTATTTACTATAAATTTAAAATAATTATAGGAAACAAAAAACACTATTCACAGTGATCATAGGTCATACATATGAATGAACGTATTTCCATTTTCTTGTTTAATTGAATGAATGAAAAGGAAATGATACATATATATAATCATTTATGTTAAATTTTAATTTCATATACATCCCATATATTTATTAAAACCATCCTTCGTATATTAAATATAATATGTGAATAAATAATATCACATTGCGAGTTGGTAGTCCGCTGTACACACGAACGACGTTTTCATATTCAAAAAAGGAAATAATTATTGTATGTGTTATATAATAATTAAGGAATTAAAAATAATTAATATCATATATAACATATATTAACATTATTTTCATTGTTATGACTAACCATGAATATTGGTAGTGGAAAGTTGAATGACATCATTTGATGAGGCGGTAGTCCATCGTACAAAAGAATGATGATTTCATAATGTATAAGATGGTAGTGTGTGTTTTTAGGTGAAAAATATATAATAAAAATATCTATTTATATTTTATATACTAATGTAACTATATAATTTGGATATAAAAATAATTTAATGGATTGTATGATGAAATGAAACGAAACTCTTGTTGATGAATGTTACATCTTCTTTGGGTATATAAATTAGGATTTCACCAATGGACATAAATGGACGTATTTTTGACACATTTAATGACTAAGGATAATATAAAAGAATTTTATGTGTTATTTGGACATTTTTTGGATGGATTTTTTTTTCAATATATGAATAAGGGGGATAAGTGGGTGGCCTTTTATAAGGCAAGTGAGTGGAACACTTTTAATTTTTTGAAA
Source organism: Viscum album (assembly GCA_963277665.1). NCBI lineage: Eukaryota > Viridiplantae > Streptophyta > Magnoliopsida > Santalales > Viscaceae > Viscum > Viscum album. The sequence continues at coordinate 154,524,171 of OY728157.1, forward strand.
GATTGAATAATTCCCATGCTTTTTGTCATATTACTATGCCCAAATGTTTTTCCATTAATAAAATTATAATGGATCTGGTATAAATGTGTATTTAAAATGGTGTTCTGACATTTTTTGGGTGTTTTTATAGATTATTTTCTATTTTTAACAACTAAGTAAATGTGTTTTCACATTAATTAATGTATTTAAATATAATTCTTCTCAATATCTAATTAGGTCGAAAATAAAGATAAATATAACTGAAATTATAAATTATTTTAAATAAATAAATGGAATACATTTTTCAAAATTCAATTCATTTAATTGGAAAAATTTTAATTTAATATGAATCCAACAGATGTGATGATAAATCTTGTTTTCAACGATAAAATGAACTAAATATTACTATGTTTTTCAATTAAATTTCTCTATGAAAAAGATTCCAGCAACCTAAATTTATGTAATAGATTTATAATTTGAAAAATTGCACATTAATCATTTTTAAACAATAATTTAAAATTTTAAATAAATTAAAATAAATGAATTTCTATTTTAAAGTAAAAAAATTTTACTTTCTATGAAAAATTAAATTTATTAAGAGAAATAATGAAAAATAAATGAAAGTCATTTTTAACATTTAAATTTTAAAAAATTTGTTTATTTTATGATTTTATTTTTCTAAAATTGTAAAACAAATTACTAAATTTCATAAAAGAAATAAAATAATTTCTTTGAAAAAAATAATATTTTGAAACATACCGAGACGTTAGTGAAAATTACGTATTTTATTTTCAAAATTATTTAATTATGTAAATTTAATTAATTAATGTTTAAAAATTTGATATAAATTTTGTTTTCTATTTCTATATACAATGTTTTAATTGACGAGTTTAAATTTATATAATTATAATATGTATTGATATTTTTAAAACTCAGTATCATATGTAACACAAGATTACCGAGTATATTGTTTCATACAAGATAACCTAGGGATGAATGAAATTAAATAATTATATTTTTTGTAATTAAATACATTAATGAATTTTAATTTATTGGAAAAAAAATCATGAATACACACCTTGTTACATTCTACCCCCTGAAAATAATTTTTATTTGTGAAATTCGTCTGTTTGATATCATAAAAAGAGGTAATTTCTACCTCATTACATTTATGGGTTCCTATGTAGCTTCCTCAATCTTGTGGTTATTTAAAAAAATTTGACATCAAGTGTATTATAGTTTCAATAAACATTCTATATTTAATCTAAAATCATCACAGGTAATTCCTCATAATAAATATCAAGTTTTAGTTGTACAACATATGAGTTTGGTATGTGTGATGGATCAGATATATACTTCTTCTAGAGGGTTACTTGGAACCCACTGTGAAACTAAGATAGGTTCTGTGTAAGCATAAAATGATAATATATTATCCTTATATGATCATGTATTCTAATGTGATCTATATACCACATGCCTATATTTCCTTCCATTATTCCATAGAGATACCCATATAAAGAACATGTTTCCAATATCAAAATATAGATATTTTGGTTGATTATAATCCTAACATATCTATCATCATTTTTTATTCAATATATGTTTCTAAATTGAGTTAACCTTATCCTCTATCGCATCATCTTTTTTAGGTCCTATTGGTTTTTTATTCAACAAAATAAAATGTCATTGGGGTTATATACTTCTTTCCATAAAGATCTTCACAATTATCGATAATAATTCTCAAGTGATATATATTATTGTTATAAAACACAATTTGGGGAAGTTTTTAGTCCCAACAGACTTTATAATCCATAGGCTATGTTTCTAGAGTGTCTATTAATCATATTTTTAGAGACCCTAAGATTGACGTACATGGACATTACATTACTTTAGAGGAATACTTAATACATAACAAAAAACACACACACAATGACCGTAATAGTCTAATGTCTTTGGAAACTTGGAACATAATCTTCTAATCATGTTGAAATATCTTCAACATCTACCATAAATATCTTCCCTTTTCATCTTACCTAAAACCTTTCTTTATATCCTGGGGAAAATAAAACAGAAAAGGGTGAGCTCAAATGCTCAGTAAGGGTAAACAAAAGAAATATCAATCACATCAGATTCATAAGAACATAACATTTTGGAAATCTTACCCTGCAAAAGAGATCAAAATTTCATAACATGGGATAAATCATGGTAGTGAAATGTAATCACAATAATCATAACTTAAAACATGATGCTTTGTGTCATACACACATAATCATAGATAATCATTTTTTATTAGTCAAGACTCATTTCCAAGACTATCTTAGTGGACAAAGTCCATTTCTGAACCGAGTTCATTCTTCGTTTCAGTCCTGTTTCACTGAACCGGTTTAACCTGCCATTCCAGACATTTCTATCTCATGATATATAAACTATTTACCCAATGAATTGGAGGGAAATATATTTCCCACCCATCTCATAATGATACCATTCTTATGTGTTCCACAAAATCAAAAAATCATTCATCATTACATAACCCATGTAATATAAATGGGAATCTTAAACATCATGCCATCATAACATAATCCATATAAGATAAAAGGACATCATAAAAATTATTCCACCATAACATAATAAAATCAATGTAAAAATAGGGATAGAAACCGAACCCTATATTATCTTAGATGGAAAATAATTTTGATAAAACACTTGAACTCCATTCATGAGGATAATATCCTTTCTACTTCAAAAACACTTTTCCTTTCTTAATATGTCATACAATTATAAACTAAAATAAGTTGAATAAAAATTAACTTGAAAACTTGTAAAGTAATCTTCTTTGAAATAATGTTTTAAAAATACATTCATGCCGTATAAGATAAAAAAACATTCTTCTTGTACTTTTGTCGGAAAAGTCAAAAAGTGCCTCGTACGAAAAATGAAAAAATATTCCTTTCATATCTTTTACTAAAAACTCACTGAAGGGTAAAATTGGATTTAAACAATTTTATGTGGATGGAAATAATATTACATATTTAGGAAACATGGATTTGGATGATAAAATACACCCCAGTAAATACCAAAGTATAAATAATCTCGGATAAAAATGAGATTGTGATATTTTCCCTTACCTTAGGTCCAATTTTCTTCGTAAGTGTCCAAAAATCCTCTATATTGATTTAAATAATGTCATTGACTTATTATAGAATCATAAACAAGGTTATGATATCATATATGGTCATATTCATAGCTTCTTATTAGTAATATTTCATTGTTACTTGTTATTCGGGTGTTTATTGCTTTTTGTTCTTATTCGTGTTTTGTCGAATAATTTCTTATTCTTCTTTTAGGTTATAGATAAATCATTTCTAGAATGGTATTAGTGTAATATATATCATATTCATTCACTCAATTCATTTATGTAATAAATATGTAATGAAAATCATGTTGAATGAGTCGCATCACATCGTGGACACGGTATTCCGTACGTACGCACGAGCGATTATATCATTCTCATGATCGTGGAATTGTATTGGAGTGTATGTAAAATATTTCAGAATCAATATCAATTTACAATAATCATATATATTCATTCTTTACACCATTATACCCATCCAATTAAGGTGGATGTGGAAAATATATTACACCACGGCGTGGATACGGTATTCCGTACGTACGCACGCGCGATGATTTTGTTTTCCGTAGGATGGATAGATGGTGAAATAGGGTTGTTTCATACTTATAATAAAATATCCGTATATGAGTGATACTGATGATATTACTTCATAATGAAACAACTAAAGAAGAAGAAGTGGAAGAAGAAATAAAGTTGAAAGAATCGGTAACGGATATTACCTCTTCTTTGAAGCGCCTCTTTGAGACCTCCTTTTAGGGCACTAAAATTTGTCTATGAAGAAGACCAGGACCTCTATTATGTTTATAGGGAAGTGGATAAGAGAATTTGTCAGTTTTTGGGAGATCATGAAGTCTCAAAGTGGTGTGAGGAAGAAAGGGAGGAGGTGCCCTTTTATAAGGGAGGAGAGGGGCACCTTTGGAGAAACTTAAAATATTATTTTATTATAAAGCCATATTCGGTTTTAGATAGCTCAAAATTGATTTATTTAGAAGCTAAGGTGGGGATGGGTGGAAATAATCTCATAAAATAGAATTTATACATGTTTAGGTTACTATTTTAACCTTATCATTTATATTTAACTTTAAGTTAGATAATTTTACTTTTACCGTGTCTTTTTGTGTTCTTACACTATATGGTTAATAAACTTACTATAAGAAGCCAAACGAACCCCAAGTTGTTTATTATTAATATATATAACCTTATCTAAGTCATTTGTCTAAACCATAGATTTTTTGGAATAAAATAACAATTAATAATATAATATTTGTTTTAAAACCTATTTTATGTCAATTTTGACACTATTTAGTAATTGCTTTTTGTTAAAACCATAACAGAATGATTAGTTAGAACATAGTTAATTAAATCAATACTAAAATGTCATATTAACCTAGAAAATTACTGGAATTCATAAAAAGTCTCAAATTACATTTATTTGGGTATTTATAACATCAATTATGTCAATATTTCATTAATATTTTAATTACTGCATCATCTTTGTGTCATAAATAAATTAAATTATTTAATGTATAAAAATTTCAAATTGAATACCATTATGTAGGAAATCTTTTTATATTTTAATGAATATTTATAGTCGAATTTATCTTATTTATAACCCTATATTAAAAATGATGTACTTATTAAACTTTGATTTTAACTATGTTAACCCTTCTTTAATTAAATTAATAATAAATGTCCTAATCTAATCCAAGTGGGCATAAATGGTCATATTTCATTCCTAAGTCTGTTTTTGGTCGAATTACACTTACCCAATAGAATTATGACATGTGTTAGGGTTATAATAATATCATTTTTACCCTTAATTACCCTATTTACTTTTAACCGTGGTAAAAAAAGTAAAACGTTACTATTCACAAAAAATTATTTTCATCTCATTGAACCACATTTTACTTACTGAAATCAACCGTGTCTCTCGTATTTTTGAAATTCCATCCACAAAGGTGGTAAAATTAAGTTTTATGTAAATTTTCAAATTCTCCTAGGAGGTGGGTAAAAGACGGTGAAAAGTTCAATGAAATTTTTATATATCTAGAATTATTATAAAATTACTCCAATGAATTACATTGAACTTATATAGGTATTATGTATCAAATTTTTACCTAAAATAAATTTAAATACAATAAATAATTATTTAAATAAAAAGTCGGTTTTTAAATAGGAACCCAGTGTTTTCACTATTCATCAAAAATTGAAAGTATTCAGAAAAATACCAAAATTTCACGCTAGGATAATTTCGATATTCCGAATCCAAAAATGAAGTCCATTTTCAAAAATAAAATATCAAAAATTTCAAAAATTGGGTATTACTATTCATAACAGCTAGTTTTAATAATATTTTAATATCATATCATTGTTTATTGAAACTCGGTATTGCGTACAACACACGCTATCGTGGAAGGTCGTGCATGCGTGTAATGAACGCCAAGTCAGGGATGTGTTTTGTGAAAGCTCTTTTTGGTGTAGCGTACAACAAAAGACATTAATGAAATTAAAAAGAATATTTTTCGTAAAATCTTGGGGTGTTACAATATTTCCAAAAGATAAAAATGAATTCATCCTCAATTAAATATATCACTACATATAATACCAAAGTATTTCATTCCTAGAAATGTATCTTAAAATATCATTATTCATGATAAACTCCTCCCCACATTAAACATAAAAGGGGTGTCAAAATCAATGAACTTATGATAAAACATATACTAATAAACCCATGGTTATGTCCATATTTCTTAAGTTAATCTTTCATGGAGGTATATATGATTGAAATATAAAATTAACCCTTTTTCCATAAATAATCACCTATATTTTAAGAAAACATATTCATTAGAAGAATTGGTTTATCCATGTTTCAATATAATAGAAAATGATATTCAATTATTCAAAAATCATTATAGGGGGAGATAATCAAATGAAATTCCACTACATCATGAACAAAAATATATTCATAGGGCTTATTGATACAAAATAGAACATGAAATTACCAACTAAGTTAGGGATATTAAGTGTTCCATATTTATCTTGATTCAATTCATCCATTATGATTGAATAATCATTCCCATTTTCCAATTCTATATAGTGGTTCTGGTTTCTTATCATCTATAATATCTCTTTTATGGGTTATTGATAAAAAAATTCTAAAACCCCTTGCACTAAAAACATTAAAGTATGGGTGGTGCATTATATTGAGGTATCTCTCAGGTTATTATATCAAATGTCCTCTTAACATAACTTCTATATATTTTTTCTCAATGGATAAGATTTCCACACATAATAAAAGTATTTTTATTTCATGTAATCACCAATGTGTTCCTTCACATGGTTTTGGAAATTAAGAGTTTGAAAATTTTTGTTCTATCTAAGTGAAATAGCATTGGGCATTCAATAGAAACCCTTTTTCATTTTTATCTCACAACTAACAAGAGGGTTTCCTACAAACCTTTTAACTTTTATTTCACATAGAATAATTTATTCAAATCATTGATAGTCCCATATAGATAACATCGATTATAGATTTTGTTTGAATCCACAGAAGAATCAATCAACTGTAATTTTATGTTGAATTACAATATCTAATGAGTACCTTTAATATAGTGTAATGTTATTTTGATAGGTACCATCATATTCATAATAATTTTTATTAATCTATAAGAATTAGTTGTTCATTGTTTTACCAAGAATAATAGGTTAGTGATTATTGAAAAATAATCTTTTAAAATCACACCCCTTTATGGTGTAAATATCTTCTCATTACCCTGTATTCTTAATCGGACTCCCCTATTGATCTGCATTACCTTTCAGAGAGTAGATAGAAAGAGTGAATTTACCATGCTATGAATACATGATAATGGATAATTTCATTTCAATGGTACTGTTCATATTCCAACAACTAAAGGCTCAAAAAAATCACTGAACATAGGTGAGAATTTCCCCATGAATGACTCAATATAATATTGTTCCCTAAATTTAATGTTTTGATGTTCACCATGATTTATAGCACGATAATTTTGTTTGAGCATAACAATAAGGTTTTTCATTACATATTCCATATCATTCAGTTCATTAAGGGTAAAGTAATTTTATTTTTTATTTTCTACATAATTAATATGGTTCGTTTGGGTTCTTTTTGTTGACTTCAACCGAAAAAATATCTTTAGAAGCAAAAATGATAGTATAAAATGAAATTTTTGTGAAAAGATACTTTTGGGATGACTAAATCATGAAAAAAATTAATATATGAAACCATATGCATAATATAATCTATTAATTGCAATTATTATTTTAAATCCTTAATGATGGTTCATAATGAGATTGAGAATTTCTGAATCATATCCATTGGGAGTTTCAAACCAGGTGTTCATGACGACATGTTTTCATACACAATATTTTGATTTATTCAAACACAATATGATTTTTTTGTGGTTGTTACCCTAGGTATATATGTTCTCAATACACACCCACATGTAGTATATAGATAGGGATTCAATTTATTGAACACAAATCACTATATACATTACTAAAAAATAAGGGAATTTTCCAATTATTTAACTTATCCTTTGACTTACCCATAGAGTCATACCGACACATATCCATAAATCAATATGCATGGGTCTCACAAATGTTTTCACATCTTATTTTGAAATGGATAAATTATCCATTCCTTTGATACAAACAATGGAGACCTAGTCTTTTCATACATTGATATTACATTATTTTCTATTATTATTCATTACACTACATATGAACTTTCTCGAGGAACCTAATAGTTTAGTGCCTTAGTAAACATGGAAACACAATATTCTAAAATGGTGGAAAATATTCAATGTATCTCATAATGATATTCGGATTTAGTTATCCTAATTAAACAATTATTCATATCCTGGGGAGATGAATCATAATAAAGGGTGAGCATCGATTCCTGGTAAGGGAAAATAAATAATATACATAAACATTACATGATCATAATGGTAATATAACATTAATAAAAAATTCCATAACCATATCCTTTATATCAAAGAATTTAATGGTGATCCATGGAGTAAATAATGGTAGTTCATAAGATATAAATCAAAGATAAATCAAATAACATGTTCTATAAGAGCATAACATTATCAAAAGACAATAACATGTGTCATATACATCATCTTATAAAATTTTGAACATCAATAAATATAAATATGTTCACTAATTAATTTATGTTTATGAAATAAGGACTTAAATAATCTTAAGGAAATATAACCATGTTCACACATAACATTGTATACATGTAATCATGTTCATTTGAAATATTTCTGGACATGTAATCTGGTTTAGGCATAACATTGTGAAGACGTAATCAGTTTCAGATATAACATTATGATCATGTACCGAAGTTCACATAGAGTTGACTACCCCTCCATGGTGGGATGTACCCACATCACCTAGGGAAGCCAATTTTTATTGTAGTGGGATAACTCAGTGTTCCAACCATGTAGATCACATGACATAGATAAATCCTTCCCTAATATATTATATGTATACATTGGTCACACTCATTGTATAATGAAATCATACATACGTGTTCCATAAGATCATAAACATTTATCATATCATATAAATAGAATTAAAATAGGTATCAAAAGAATTAAATCATATCAAGTAACCTAGAAATTATTTAGGTTGCATAATCATTTCAATATATAATATCCCATGAGTAGAAGAGGGTTTCAAAATAATTTTATCATTGTTTGAACCATGTAAGATAAATGAAATTCATAAAAACTAATTCATCACTAAAAAACCATTAAGATAAATAATAATTATTTTATACCAAGGTATCATCCCCAAAAAATAATAGGTAACATAGAAATATAAAATCAAAGATAAAAATTGAATTTGATCAATATTATACAACACTTCATAAGGAAAATATTATTTCCACTTTGAAAATTGTTTTTTTAAACATAAAACATTTTGAAAATATATTTCATTGAAAATAACTTTGAAAATTTATAAATAATTCATTTAAAATATTTCCAAAATCTTTTTAAACATAAATATATCATGAAAATAATTTTATTTAAAAATACCTGTTGAAACATATAAAGGAATCCATGAAAAAAAATTAATATAATTTTTAGGACATAAAAATATTTAATATAATTTTTTATTAAAATAAACACAAAATAATCTTTCATAAAAAAATTGAAAACATTTTTAACAAAAATTCTATTGGAAGAAAATAAATTTTTGGTAAAAGAGATTAAATAAAGATGGATTTCTATAAAAATACTCCCAATTTCCATAAGTCCAAAATAAGGTAAAAATGGTAATATTTCATTAATATATAATTGATTAATATAGTTTAGGATATTTTAATATTGTTATTGAGAGTTAGATCATGAGATTTAGATATTTTATAATTAATTTTAAACATTCCTGATAAATGATTGTATTTTAACATGAACTTTTTATAACATTGGTAACATTTAATAATAATCCCCAGAAAGAAATATAATAAAATGAAACAAAAAATGTATAAATTAATATTTTAATAATGTTATTAAATTGTATAGTGTCTATATATAATCCCCATGAAATAACATAGGTTAATAACATATCTTATGTCTCAACGAATGAAAATTGAGACCAAAATCCTTTACCAATTTTGTAAAATTTTATCCATAAAACACCAGAATGATTGATAAAATATGGATATGTGAATAATAATATATTTAATTATATTAATCAGAAAATAAATTTATATAAATTATCTACCCCATACAATAGAAATGGGTGGTGAATATATCAATTGTCTCCTAGAAGTAAAAAGTGAGACAAAAATCTCCTACTGTTTGTGTAAATATTAAATCTTAATATACAATTATTGAATAACATAAATGAAAAAATTAACTATAATTAAATTGGTAATATTCATGACATATAATGTTAGAGGTAATTATACAAACCACTAAAATTAAATTATTTGGGATTATTCCTTAATTCACTCAAAAATAACAGTGGGACAAGAAATCCCCTTACCATAAGTCTTGAATTATGTCTCACTCATTCATAATTTATGTATGATAAATATAATTTAAGTATAAATATATCATAGATTTATATTCATATATATCATATAATATACTATTTTATTATTACTTTTTAATAACCTTTTATTAGAAATTACTTTTTAATGATACATTTTGTATAATAAATAGTTTATTTGTAATATATGTTTTAATTTTTTAATTTGTTTCCCATCTTAATTAGATCCTGCTATCATCATATGAATAATTTATATCATGATATAAATATAATATATATTATTTATATATATATTTAGTGTAATTCAGGGAATTTGGTGATATAAAATGAAATACAATGTTTATGGGGATGGCATGTCGTAGGTATATGCATGACCGCTCTTTCAATTTTCATCATGTATGAAATGAAACAATAGTATTATAAATATATAAATAATAATTTAATTGGATATTAATTTCATATATATCATATGTTTTTATTTAAACCATTGGTTTTACGTTCCATTTAAATCATGAATGAATCACATCACTCCATGAGCTGGTAGACCTCCATACACACGAACGATGTTATCAAATTACATAAAAATGGAAATAATGAAGGTATATTTTATATAATAATTCCATAATAAGAAAATATTAATAATAGTATATTTCATATATATATAAACTAATTTAATCATCATTCTCTACATTGAATATCGATAATGAAAAAAATGAACGACATCTGTTTGAAAGAGAGTAGTCCACCGTACACACGAATATTTATTTTCTAACCCATGTAAGTGTGTGTGGTTTTCGGGAATACCATATAAATAAAAAAATACCCTTATTTGGTTGATACTAAGGTAATTATATAGTCAATATATTCAAAATAACCTAAGGGTTGTTGGGAATTTATAATACAAAATTCTCATTGATGAACATTATCTCTCTTTTTAGGTATCTCCTTTTGGTCTGATCCAAATTACTTACATTGTTGGATTTCAAAACAATTTAAGTATTCTAGGATGATATTCAGTATGTTGATACATTATTCGGGTAGGTAATGGACAAAACACTTGATTTTGAATGGGATAAAAGATAGGGAGAGTCGGTGGCCTTTTACTAGAGAGGCGAGTAGCATACTTGTAATCTTTTGGAAGAGTGAATTCCAACAACATTTAACTCATTCTTATAGGCCAAAATAATAATCCATTCTTTAGATTTATAATTACAAGGTATAAATATTTCCATTAAATTAATTTTTAACATGGTTTTTGGTAATTTATACAACATATTTGCAATGTTTAACAACTATGTTAACTCATTTTTACCTTAATCGCTGTAATTTATTTTAATTATTTTCATTGATCACTTTTGTAGAAAATATATTTGACCTTATAAGATATTATAAATAATTATTATTATAAATATTGAATATATATTACAAAATAATAATTACATAACTAGAAAAATTAATTTAACTGTACTATAACAAACGTGACTAGAAAAAAGGGTTTTAAAAAAAAATTTATCAAAAGTTTACATAGTTTTTATATTTAATATCAAAATGAAATTAATTAAAATTACATAATTGGACTATTAGATTTATAATTTTACTAATTAAACACTAAATCAAAGTTAAATTATAAATAATAATTATTAATAAATTAAACTAAAAGTAAGTTTTCAATTAGACTCATTATTTTTTACTATTCATCCAAACAGATACATTTTAAAAAAAATCCATCAATTTAACCCTAAGGTATTTGGTCATTATAAAATCAAAAAATTGGTTCATTTTAACAAATTAATTTTCTAAATATTCAAAAAAATTATTTTATTATTTTTTATAAAATAAATAAAAATCTTTTATGTGAGAAAATAATAATTTCAAACATATAAATACTATTCACAAAAGTATATATTTTAGTATTAATATGTTTTATTCCTTTAAATTAATTATAATTAATAATTAAATATATTTATTACAATTTATTATTCTATTTATAATGGATAGGATATAATGGTTATGTTTAAATTACTATATTAATAATATGTCATGGTTTTGTAAAAACATAGGGTCCTCTCTCATGCTAGCTAACAAAGTGTTGCATGTAGAGAAATATAACATAGCGATTATGGTTTTGAAATATTTAATTGGTTTTGTGTTTTAAAAAATATCAATGAAATTTAATTTTTTTAAAAATATAACTCATAAAAACTCTTTGTGTAACATGGCGTCCACATATAGTTAATATAATATTGCAAGACATCCCCTGTTTACCAATGTCAGTATTGTGACTATATATAAATGCATGAGTTATGGATAGTTTCAGGGAATGAATTGGGTATCTTTATATGTATACATATGTATTCATATGGTGACTTCATTCATGAGGAATTATGGCTTAGGCCCAAGTGAGTACGGTTGTCTTGGAGTCCATATTGAACCGGTGCTGACTTGGTTATAATTATATGTTTACTACACTGCCTTAGTTGTGATATTCCAAAAAACTTTTTTATTTTAAATTCAAGGAATGTATTAGTGTTGGAATAGTTTTTTGTTTCCAACTGTTTATATCTCACTCCATGTTCGGGTAACCATTCTTAATGGGGGTTCCTGAACATATCATGTGGTTTAAGGTCCAAATTCAAAATCTATGCTTGTGATGTTATTATTATACATGGGTTAATATGAGAACATGACTATGAAAATACTCATGAGGCATGTAGATAACTCCATTTAGGGGGTTTTAATTTACTTTTATGTTTTATATTGGTATCTATAGCATGATATTTGATATACATTATAGAATAATCAAGAAAGAATGTTCTTATTTTATTGTTATCAGGTGTTGATTACTACACCACTTTCTAATATTATTCATTATATATAAATTTTTAATAATCTTAAGGGTATATTATCCCCACTATAAATCAATTAAAATCTTGATTCTATTCAGTATTATATGGCATATAGTAAGGCACACTTGAGGTCGAGTGGCCAACCAGTTTGGTGCACCGTTTAAGTGTCTCTCGTATTGGAAACCTATAATAAAGGTATTCCAATATTCAGAATCAGACAATTATAATTTATTTATAATCATTGGGATGCTACTGTTATGTTAATTTCATATATATAGTTACCTTATATATACATTTTTAAATTGTGAATGAGGTTAAACTTGTTTTTGATAAATTTTTGGGATAACTACTTATAAAATGGGTCATGTTGAATTTTGGTGTTACTATAGAGTTTTTAGAGATTAATGTATTATATTAGATAATATAGGCAAAATATTATGGTTTTGGATTTAGATATATATAAAAAAATATTTTAACTCTATAATGGTTTTTTACATGTATTAAATTAATATTTTAATGCTTCAAGCATAAAAAAATCATCTTAGATATTCATTTCAGGATGGTAAAAATAATGTAAAATATGATCAAAGAACAACCAAGGTATAAAATTGTAAATATGAAATAAATAGATGTCATGTATGTTTTGTTCTGTTTTCCATTGTGATATTAAAATAACCCCTCATCTTTAAGAAAATGCATCTTGAAATGAAAATTTTTTCTTATTACATTTATTTTTTGTGAATATGTGGTTGTTTCACCCACTATATTTTTATGGTTTTGCGGGTATTATCAATCTACAAACCATATTTTCTAAAATTTACTTTTTTTATGGGTGTTAATTTTTTCTTCTATGTCGATTTTTATACTCTCCATGAATATTATCCTATAATGAACCCCAGTTATATTTTACTGTACTTGTATATCATATTTCCCTTTTTCACTTTTCAAATGATGTTTAATTATATCTCTTCATGATGTGGATTCTCAAAAAAGGATAAAAACTTATAAATATAAAAATGTATATGATAGATTTAATTTTATGTGGAGTATAATTTAACACCATTATTTTTTATTATAAATGTAATTTTATATATGTTTATTATGTTTAATACATTGTGATTCATGAAACCTTGATGGTAATTGAACCATAATATATCAAACCATTATAAAATATAAATTAAAATGGATGTTATGAATAGGAATAATGAATTACGAATGGTACATTGTTTAAAAAAATATAACATAAATTCCTTAGTTAGCAATAGATTATTGAAGAAAATAATAAAAAATCAATAAAAATTCTCGACAGCATTTTTTATACGAGCATTGTGTTATTTCAATAAATTAATTTATTCATTTATGGTGATGTATTTTTATCAAAATTGATATATTATATATTAAAATAAATTTTTTTATCATTCTTCAAATATTTATTTACTTAATGGGATAATGAAAAAATTATTCTTAAAAAATTATTTTTATAACAATAAAATTTATTATGTTTTTTATAAATATTTTGATATTAACGTTTTATACATTAAAAAACATTGTTCAAAAAATGAAACTATATATTTTAAAGGAAATTACTATATTATATTACAATATTTTTTTGATAATTTTCGAAAAGAGTAATTTTTTTCATCTATAGTGAAAAAATTTATATTTTTATAGAAAACATCCTTTTATTTGAAGAATTTAGAATGTTAAATTTCTTATAAAATTATTTTAAAAGTTGAAATAGATCCAATATATTATTATTATTCCTATTTAGATCTATTTATTCACCTTAATATTTAAATTTTTTATTGAACCACTTTTTAGTTATAAATCATTTCATTGGAAAATTGCATTTTTGTCTCGCTTGTATGTTAAATTTTTAAATAAATTCATCCAATTATATGAATAAAATTTATTAAATTGATTATATATTTGAAAAAATATAAAAAATTATTATTTTATATGGAAGAATTAATTTTTTCATATTGGAATGTGAAAACAATAAAAAACAATAACCACAATTCACGTTTAAACATGTTTATTAGGTTGTGTGTGGCTGGGGGTGGGGTAAATCCAAGTTATAAGGGGATGTTCTATAATTTAACTAGTATAAATCATATTATGTGAAAGTATATTTATCTTATGCTACAAAAATTAAAATATATTTCCATTTTAATCCTTTTTTACATTGTAATAACTTTACCAATTTGTATTATTTTGGAAATTTCAAACGGGGTCCCCTCCCCCACATATAAAAGGGAATCCACTATCCTATCCTCTCAACTCCCAAATTTAATTTTGGTTCAGAAATGAATTTAAATAATTTCTTCCTCACATTACTCCCCATGACCTAGAGTTCCATTTTTTGATCAAAAAACCATCCTATGAAGGCTTTAAGTATAATCCAAAAAAGGTTTTCCAAAGAAGAGGTATAGTTCATAATAATGCATCTACATATAATTTCACACTAAAACCACATAAAATAGAATCCAAATGTGATTAAATAATAAAAATAATATCTTACATATAATGATATATTATGATGTTAATGTTATGACATATGTGTATCCTATCTTGCATAAAATTGGAAACAAAATCGTCATCAATGTTTACAGAGAACTGCCTCCATAAAAAATGTATTTAATTTTACATATGTATATCTCAAAAATAGATAAAAATATGGATTTAATATATATATATATATGTGGGTGTGTGATATTTATTAAAAAAATTATAGCTAATAATTATAAAATCACACATACCTTATCATATTTCAATATATTGGATAATGAAATCTTTTCTCATATATATGTTTAGACAACCACCACCCAAATGTGATGATATATATTTTTCCATTTATTTTGACATGGATAGTCATAAGGATAGAATCACTGAATATATATGATATAATATTGAATCTGTGATGGTATATCATTATTTTACATTATTTCATTCCATATTTCAATAAAATGAAAATTGATCACATAAAGGTATATCCTACTATCTCCATGAAGTATGTAATTCATTTTTATATATCTGACATTTATGAATCACCCAATGTAAAGAACCTGAATCAAATAAAACATAGACAACGTGTATTGTGTTATGTTTTAAATCAATATAAGGCATGACATTATAAAACAATGAATATTTTATTAGTTTATGAAAAGTAATACATACTATAATTTCACATACATTTTTAATAATCGAATACAAAAATTGTTTTCATTGAAACAACCTTTACTTACCAATGATTATAAATACATATCTATCCATAAAAACTTTTTTGTATCCTTTGGAAAATAAATCATTATAAATTGGTGATCTCAGATGTTTACTATGGCTAAACATACAATGGAATCCATCATGAATTAAAATCATAATAAATATAGAATTATAAATAACTAAAAAAATTCAAATTAATCGATCAATTGAGAATTTTATGGTAGAAATAAATGTTTATAAAATTAATCTTTATAAATAATTAAATATGTTTGAAAATTATCCATGAGTATTATAAAAACATGAATAAAAAGATGAACATCTATAAGTTATCTCATAATGAGGTAATTCATAATGTTAGACATCTAAAACCTAATATCAATCCCTTTCAAAAGATAGTTAAAATATTTCTTTAGAACCTTATTAAATTTGAATAATTTAACTGTCAAATGAGACCTATCAATGACTTAAGGAGATATTTATAACTAAGACCCATCCTTTACATACTATGTACAATGAATAGCTCATATGAAAGGGGTGAAACTAATCTGCAAAAACATTCATATTGAAAAACAAACATATGGAATATTAGTACAAAACCCAATAAAATTAACATAATCATAAACCATTTAGAGTAATATAGTTAGTGATAATAAAATTATACAATCTCAGTATTATGGATCATAAAACATCAAAAAATTATTAAGGGTGATAAGAATATATTATATCCCCAGTGGATCATAAGTACAATAATGGATTTATGTTGTTGATAAATATAAATATCATAGTAATGTAATTAATTTTTTTGAAGAAATTAATCTTCTCAAATTGAAAATACCTCTAAAAAAATAGATAATATATTAAAAATAATTTTCTTTAAAAATTAAAATTAAAATATATAAATTTATATATAAAACATTGATTCCTTATGACGGTAAGAAATTTTTTTCATGTTGTACAAGTTAAAATAATGATTTCATTCCCATTTTTGGTAAAACCATATGTGGCTTTTTTTGAAAGATGCCTTAAGTAATATTTTATTTTTTATTGTAAAAATTAATAATGGGTAAAATTTTATTTAATAAATTATAGGAAAATTTTAGAATCATTTTTAAACATATTTTTAATAAACTGGATTTTGATAAAAATAATTTCAACCAAATGTGGAAATTAATTCATGTTTTATTAAAAAAAATTTCATTAATTTAATGTACCAATGAGTGGGAAAATGGTATAGTTAGTTGATATTGTTCATGAAATAAAAATTATAATAAAATAAATTGATATCATGTTATAAATATTAAATAATTCCTCCAAGGACACATGGACCAAAACAATTCCAAATAATGATGCAATTTTAAAATTATAACATACCTCTTTTTTAAAATATACATTTCCATCCTGATAAAAGAAATAATCATAAAATTAAAAATTAAATTCAATGAATATAAAAAATAATTATCATATAAAATACCATATATATTAGTATATACACCATAAATGGATTAAGAGGTGATTACGACATATGTCTCATGGAAGTAATAGTGAGATGAGAAACCCTTACCAATTTCGTATCTTTTGAATCATAGTCTCTATAAAATAAATAATAATAAAATAAAAAATTAAATTCCATTAAACTAAATATATTTATGATATAAAATATAATAATTGGATTTATATACATAGAAAAATTATTAATTGGTTAATGTGGAATATATATCATGGAATGATATGTGAGACGAGAAATAATTACCTCAACTTTTAGTTCCTTTATATGTTTATGGACATACTATATAATAAATATTGGTTTAATATAATTTCATTAAATAAGCTTAATAATATATATCATACCATATCTTATATGCCAGTAGTATTTCATTACCAATTTATTAACAACTCTTTGTTGAAATAACATTTCGGTTGATAATTGTTTAGTTTTTCATGTTTGATTTAGTTCGATAATTTTTTTTATTTTTTAATATGATCATGGTTATATCATATAAATAATGGTAACCATGAAATAAATATAATAAATATTTATTTTATAAGATTTTATTTTAATCTAATAAATATAAATATAGAAAATATGTTACACCGTTCAGGGAGACGGTAAGCCATATATTCCCATAAACATTGTATCCATTTTTCTCGACTGATGTAACAAAAGAAAAATATATATTATTTAATATTTAATTTATAATTATTATTTAATATATATATTTTATATATATATATCAAATATATCATTATTAACATCTAGGTAAAAATTAATTATAAAACATTTCACATCACTACATAGAGCCTATAGTCCACTGGTACTCACAAAGGGCGTTATTGTTTTTCTAAAGATTGAATGGATGAATTTTTATATTATATAATAAATTATATAATAATTTTTAGATCATAAATATCATATATATTTATTTAAAATTAAATTTATACCTTTCACTAAAAGGATAAGGACAAATTAATTTTATCACTTCGCGAGGAAGTTGTCTACAATACACATGAGAGATGTAATCATATACCCCATAAATGGAAATTGAGAAGGTATATATGATTTCAGAATTTTATAAGTATAATAAATTTATAAATATAATATTAAAATGTTAATTCTATCATAATATCTATATTTTAATGATGGTGAAGGAAAATGAATTACACCGGTTCGTGAGGCAGTAGTCCCCCATATAAGAGATTGAAGAATTCGTTTCTCATTTGATTTATTTTGAGATGGATATGAGTTATTTAATTAAAATAATTAAATCTAAATATATATTTAAAACCATGTTTATTATATTATATTATTTTTTAAATGTTTAAGGGAGGTGGAAGACTAAATAAAATGAATACATACTTTTAAGAATTGTACCTCTTTCTGTGTGAGCCTTTTTAGATTTAAAACTAATTCCTTATTAGTATGGATTTATAACAATAAATAAGTCCATTAGGATGTTGTGATGTATGTAAGGAAGGTATTTTGTTACTTATTTTCCAATATAAATTGCTTTTGATGTGTGAATGGGGGGATATTAGATGGACTTTTATACGTTGGGGGAGGACAGGCATGTAATTTTTGGAAAGATAAAGTGATTCCCATGATTATCTTAGGAAAATTGTATTAAATACTGAATATTATATAACCATATAGATTATAAGGTCTATATATGGCATGTAAATGGGTATTTGAAATTCGTTATGTAATTTTTAAACCATATCTTCTTACATTATTCCCTAATAAACACATTTATACCTTAACTACTATAATTTATTGTTACTGCATTTACAATTTATAAAGCGAAAATGTTAAGTTTAAAATATTTTATAATATATATTGTTCAAATTCCTATTATGGAATAAATTTTTCAAAATTATATTCAAATAATTTTTTTGATATTATTAAAAATTATACCTATAGGCATGACAAAAAAGAAGGTTTTCCAAAAAGAAAAATCACATATGTATTGAATGTTTTTATATCGAGCATAAATATGAAATTTATTAAAATAAACTAAACATGTTAAATTGTTATAATATTTAAATAATTGTACATTAAATAAAATTAAAAATACTATACAATTTTTTTATATATTTTAAAAGAAAAAACATTTTTCTAATAAAAATTAGTATTTTTTACAATACATATGAAATTAATATTTTCATAAAAATATAAAAAATTAAACATAAGAAAAATTTCAAAATGTTAATTTCATAAATTATGTTTTTATTAAAAAATAAATTTTCTAAATATATGGAAAATTATGTTTAAATTATTTTCAAAAAGAATGATTTATCCACCATTTTGAAAAATTAATTTTCTCGAAAACATTTATTGACTTTTCATATCGATATTATTTTATTTATAATAAATAAAAAACTACTGAAATTATATTAAATGTGAAAACCATATATTTTTCTTATTTTATGTATTAAAATTCAAACCCACCATCTTAATGGATCGGTTATAATGGTCATGTATGAATAATAATATACAGTATAATGTTTCGTTCAAACTCATTGTTCTGTTCCTCACAGGTTATCGAAGAGAAATAATTAATTTATAATGAAATATAATGTTATGTATTGGTGTATTACACAGTTAATAAATCTCAATGGTTCATGTCATATAATTTATTAAATATGATTTTTTATATTTTCACAACTCTAGGAGTTATATTCTCCCCCATTAAATAAATTTCATCCTTGCAATTTAATCTTTTTCTTGGTAATAATGGTTCTAGAATTTGAAAATACATTTCATGAAACCCCACATCATAAAAAAGTGTTACCCCAAAATCCTATTTATAAAAGAAGAATGGAATTATGATTTTCGTCTAAAAAAATACATACTATGTTATGAAATAAGAAAATATTGGGGGAAAGTGAGGTTATAGACATAGAAGAAAGTAATAAATAACTATTAAGAGTAAAAGTGATTATTTATTACAAAAAGAAATAAATTATATTAAAAATTGAACGACAAAAATACATAAATTTGTGATAGATGAAAATTTCATAATTTTACGTTAATTAAAAGTATTTTCCTAACATTCTTCATTTCAATATCATTTTTCTAAAGTTGAATAATTATTATACCATTTAGATCAAAAACATAATGAAATATTCTTCCTTTTGACTTTTTAGGACATATGAATTGTTTACTCCTTTTATAGTGCTTTGATTAATTCATATATTATCTCTTAATACATGAAATGAATATCACATAGGAATTTTTATGACTAAATCATGAAAATTTTCATTTAGAAGATAATTATAATGAATATCCATTCCATATAACTATAAATCTATTCCAAAACCAAAATTGTTGGTAAACGTTATCCAATAACACCCAAAGTTCCTCTTAATCCTTTAATTTTATTGTTACCCTTCATAATCATCCAAATTTTTTTTCCCAATTTGAAAGTCCAAATTTTTTTAATGAAGGACACTAAATAAATGATATATTCCCCAAACCAAATAAATTTCATTTTAATTTCATGTTATAAAATTGTAAATTTTATCATCACTATAATAACAATTTTAAAATAAACATGATTTGAAAAATAAAATAAAATATTATCAAATATATTTCAAAAATCCAAAAAATGTTGTAAAATTGAATAAATATAACATAAACCAAAAAATAATTAACAAACTAACTTCCGAATTATATTCACATAATCATCTATTTAACATTATCATATCATCACAAATAAAATATCAAGGTTTATCTTCTCATTAATCTTTCTTTCCCAGAATTTCATATCTTCATTAAATCACATTTCATTGTCATCAGTACAACTCAACATATTCATTAAAACTATAATATATATGTACATTATTAAAATCCATATACATTTCTTAATCATTATAAAAATAATTGAATTGATAAAATACTCATCTACCAATATCCTTGAATCCATATACAAAATCATTTTATTAATTTGTCATTTATGGTAGTAATTTCATAAGCATTACCTTCATTCATTAGATTCTTATGTGGTATATTTGATTGTTGTCTGAGACATTCATTTGGGTAGTATGCCGCCTCGTTATAGCTAAATCATTGAAAATATAATTATTATTTTTAAACCAAGAATTCACATAACTTGTCGAAATTACCTCCACACATGAAGCAAACTAACATTCGCATCAAGCATGTCACTGGGTGTTTCATTCCATAATTATCACATGTGGGAAATCCTTTCTTTCCATTCTTCCCCTTATCCATTTTTTTCATTTATATCCTCTTATTCTATTTCTTCCCTTAAAAAACAGGGTAATTAGATAATTAATTCTATATCCTAATAGAAAATGATATGTTTCCCTTATATGATGTGACTATTTTGGAGACTAGTTCCCATCGAATGAGAGGTTTACTCCCATTATGGATGTGATAATTTTTATTCTTTAGATTATGTTCATTTATATAGTTCACATTCCATTCACTAGGTTCCATTTCAAAAAAATCATATAGTATATTAGATCATAAAATTATGTATCATAATGTATAATTCAGAATGTAGCGAATCACTTACCCTAAAATAAAGCATTTATTCATTTATAATATAATTTTTATGAATAATGTTTCTTTGGAAATGTTTCTTGTATCATAACAATATTATTTAATCCATCATGGTGGTTTGTAATGAAAATGATAATAAACCATATTATATCAACCTAGGGTGTCAAAAAATATGTATATAAAATATTTCTTTCATATACTAGGTAATGATCTATTCAATCCCAACACACATTTTTTTAAGTAATTAACCCTATGTAAGGTTGTTCTATAACTATATATACTTATAGTATCTTCAAATTTATGTATTTCTATAAAAACCACATATTATATACCTTAACAAATCGTTAAGATGTTATACTATACTTAGATAGATCCTTAATGTATTTCATATATATATATTCCCAAATATATGTTTTCCAAAATTCAGTTCCCAGGGTGTCTACTAATCTTTCTCTGATACCAATTTTAAAGTCCCTCACTCTATTAACCTAGAGTTAGTGAAAACATTATTTAAATTGGAGGAATATACAGTGTATCACATCTCTAAGGAAAAAATAGTCTAGTAGCGTTCATATAATTAATACACAATTAAATATAACATAAATTTTAAAACATCCAATACACAAATATTTCTCTTTAGGAACATCATTATTCCTTATAATGTATCCAAGTGTATCCATCAGAAAATACATCCTTATATCATGGGGAAAATAAAACATTTTAATTGGGTGATATTAGATTCTCAAGAAGGGTAGTAATCCAATGGAATATATCTAAAATGAATAATAATTATAAATATGGAAATTTAAATTAATTTAAAAAATATGATTTATTCAATAAACTATATATAATATGGTATAAATAAATGATAATGTAGTATATCCCTATAAATAACCGCATAATAATAAAAATCATCCATGGATACACTAAAAATTGTGTCATCACATGGAATAAATAATTAATCTCATAATTAGGTAGTAAATAATATTAGATATTTAGAAAAAAGCTTTAATACCTTTCAAAAGATATTTTAATGTTTTGTGTAGACACCCGTCAAATTAGGCTAACTGATTTGTCTCATGACACAAGTCAATGCTTAGAGAGTACGTATATAAGCTTTCCCCACCAATAATATTATAATTCCAATGAATTATTTATATTAACATAGCCAAACATAATAAAAATAAACAATTGTATTGAAATAAAAAATGTTAATACGTACCCATATCAAATATTCACAATCATAGGTCCTCTAGAATAATACGGTGAATGGTATCAAAAGTGTACAAACACAATCAAACTAACCGTGAAACCTATAAATAAATAATATGAATTATATGAATAAAATATATCCTTTGATAATAATATGTTTACCAAAGGGTTGGCGTTATTAATTAATTAAAATACCATAATATTATCATTACTTTATTTAGGAAAATAAAATCATCCGTTTGAAAATACAATTTTTTAAACAAAAATTCAGAAAAAAATATTTAAATAAATACCATTGAAAATAAAAATTGACACATATAATTTATTATTTAAAACATTAAGGGTTATTGATGACAAAAAATTCATTTCTTACCATACACATAAATGGATGTATTACTTTTATATTTAATATAAAAATAAAATTGTCCGAACATTGAAAATAACATAAAGATTATTTTCAAAAACAATTATCAAAATAATAATTTATTAAAAATAATTTAATAAATAATTTTAGTAATGTAAAAAATCAAAAATATTTTTATAAAACACAGAATTTGATAAAAATTAATTTTCAACTAAAGGGGGAAATAAATTCATATGTAAGTAAATTTTTTTCTCAATCATCTTATATACCAACGATGGGATTTATTGTACTATTTATTTAACAATATCATGAAAAACCTATGGAGAAGAAAATATATTCATTTTAAAAATATAATATAAGATATTATTCCCAAGGGATACTTAATCAAAAAATGATGAATATTGATTAGATTGTGAAATAATCTATTAACAATTTGTAAAGTTATGAATCATAAGATATAAAATTATAAAAAAACATTTAAAAATAATATAAATAAATTCATAATATAAAATATAAAAATGTGTATTTTATACTCCAAAAATAGTATAAGTAATGAATATAGAATATATCTAATGGAATTAAAAGTGAGTTTATATACCCTTACCACATTATTAAATTCTAAAGTGTAATCCATATAAATAAATAATAAACTAAAGAAACATTAAATAAAATTAATATAAATAGATTCTTGATATAAATTATCAAAAGGGGTTAGTAAATTCACCATAGAAAGGTATAATTAAGGAATATGGTATATGTCATGAGGAAGTAAAATTGATAAGAGAACACCTTGACTTAAGAAAAACATCAATCATATTTATAAGAATGTCATTTAGAATAGATATTTTATTACAATAAATTTATTATAGAAAAATAATCATATAAATAAATATATAATTATTTTACTTGTAATACTTTAACAACTATTTATTGCAAAATTATTTGTTAAAATCAATGATTCTGGTAATCAGTCCCTCATTTTTAATTAATGTTTTAAGTTGATTTTTTTTTCAATTCAATTTTCTCATGTATAAATAAAATACATAATGTTTAAATTTATAAAAATATCATATATATTAATTATATATGATTTTACAATAAACTATTATAGTATTATATATAATATGGGTTACACTGTTCATGAGGATGGTAGGTCGTACATACGAATGAACATTGTTTCCATTTGAATTGATGAATGGAAAAAATAATATAAATGTTATTAAATATTTCAATAATAATTATTATACCATATAAAATATTTATATTAAAAAAATTCATAATTATTACAATCCATGTAAAAATAAATGAAAAATGTTTCACATCCTTATGTGGAGGTGGTAATCAACACATATGCACGAGCATCGTTTTCATTCAAATGGTTTAGAATGAAAACATTTGGATGAAATTTTATATCAAAAGAATTAGAGATTGGTTATAAATATATAATAAATTCATTATCTTTAACCTTAATAACTTTATGTAAAAAATAAGAAAAGAATGAAAAAACATCGCTTCATTTGGATGTAGTCTGCTATACACATGAGCGATGTAGTTATATACCACAAGATATGGAATGATAGATGGTATATGTGATGTCATGATTCAATATTTATATTAATTTTATAAATATAATATAAATATTTTAAATATGTCATTACATCTAGCCTTGAATGGTGGTGTTGAAAAACAAATTATATCTGTGCACGACGTGGTAGTCCTCCAAACTCACGATCTATGGTTTTGAATCTCATTTGAAAAAAGTGGAGAATGATATGGGTTATGAAATTAGAATAATAAGATATTATTTTATATGATATATAAGTGTTGTTATATTATAATTTTTTAAGTAGTATTAAATGAGGTGAATAGAAAATAAAACAAATACGAGGGTTTAATATTTTTAACTCTTCTATGGAGTGACTCATACGGTTTATAACAAAATAGATATTATGGGAGATAAAAAATAAGATTAAGGCCTATACGCTGTGATTATAGAAGTAAATATTTGATTTAGGTTGGTATTTTATGAACCGAATTGGTTTCGATGTGTGGCAATGAGAGGATAGTGGGTGGACTTTCATAACGAGGGAGAGGATGTTAAGGGAATGTTTGAAATGATGAAGTGATTCCCATGATTTCCACACGAAATTATCCTCCATAAGGTATCTTTATAGAACCATATAAATTTTATGTTCAAAATACTTTAGTGAAATATATTTTTATTTTTTTTATGTCATTTTGAACACTTATCTTTTTTGTTTTACCCATAATTTACCCATTATTACCTTAAAAACTGTAATTAATTTTTACTACTCTTAATATTCATAATTTTCAAACACTAATTTCAGAATTTTAAATAATATAAATTATGATGATTAAAAATATGTAAAAGCTTTTTCAAAATTTGATTCATTTAATTTTAATGGATCAGATTTAGATTTATAACCTCAAACACGATGAAAAAACGGGTTTTCCAAAGGGAAAATTCATATAAGTATAAAATATTTTTACAATTAATTTCTACGTTAAATTTATTAAACATAACTATATTAGTAAAACTTTTATACAATTAATCTTATTTAACCTTCATAGAAATTTAAAATATTAGTTTTAATAAGTAAATACTTTGAATGAAAATTAATTATTAAATAACAATCGGTATATTCTTTATTCGTCCAAAAAATTATAAATATAGAAAAATATGAAATATTCAACAAAAATATAATATTTAAAATAAAAAAAATTAAATGAATTTTAATTTTTCAAATAATTTGTATATCATTATTAAAATTAAATTATATATTATGTAAGCAATGCAATAGTAATTACCTATGTAAAAATTACATTTTTTCAGAATACAATAATCTCTCATTAAAATTGATCTTATTTTACTTATAATAAATAGATAACCATTGAAACTATTTCATACATTTGAAAACCATATAATATTCCCAAAATAGTAATTATTTTTATCCCCAACCATCATATAGAGTCCCGTGTTTTTTAACCGGACTAGAATTCGATGGTTTTGTAACTTTTTCATTTGCGGAGTGGGTTGTTTATAAAACAGAGCATAGAAATTTTATCCTCGGAGTTGTAAAGTCCTAAAATGATTCTTTTATACTTGGTCGAAGGCTATTTAAGTTTTCTCAGTGGATCAAGGATTTTCAAGAGCGTCAGACTGGGAAAGAAACAAGTTTTGAAAAGCTATAGAGGGCACATGGTTTGTCTAAAACTATTCAACACACTATAGGTAACTGTGAGACCCTTTTTAATATAGGTAGTGGTTTTGGGAATAGGCTAAACATGACTTTATAATCCTTTCACCTATCCCATCTTGGGTGTTTCTAAGAGGTAGTAGAAACCTCACAATTTGTGCATGGTTTGGAAAACCATTCAATTCAAATAGTGGTAATGGGAATGTTTAAGTAGTTAAAATAAATTAAAAGAAAATGAAAATAAAATTAAAACGCTCAAACCATAACACTTAACTCCTTTATTTTGTGATACACCCCACAAGGTAGCTCCTTAATTGACACAGAAGACCCCCTCTCTGGGCCTCCTCTAACCTTAGATTTTTGGCCGAATCTCTCCCGACATCTCGCGTGATCCATCATGGTGAGTACTATTCTACCTTCTTCTCCATATTTCCGATTAAACTTATTCTTATTTTTCTTGATACACATCTCACATTAACCTCAGGTTTTAAGGAGAAACAATTTTCAGCACTTCCCATTGATTCTATGTTGTGCAAAAAAAAGTAGGACCTTTTGGTGCATGTTCTGAAAACCACCACCAAAGGCGAAGCAGTTCAAATCATTTTGACTCACCGCCATCATTCGATATTAGTCTTCCAATTTTCTTCTTGGTTACACACCTCCTATTTTAGAACAATAAAATGTTTATGGGTTTTGGTTGTCTTTTGTATTGAGTTTCGGTATCATTGAAAGACTCATGATCGTATATGCATGTATGTATATATGTATATAGGTATATATCTTATATGTACGTATTCCATCATGTTGTGGAGAATATGCCGAGTGTTTTAAGTGTGTATATGTATGTATATGGGATTATGTTCTTATGAGTGGTTAACTACTTGAGTTATAAATCATAAAATTCCAATTTTATTGTTTATTTCTACATCAAGGTAGGGTCCCTTTTGGAGTCATCTAATTTTATATATGCTTTAATTAATGACATAATGCACATGGGTATGATTTAAACTAATGACGTGAATTTTTTAGTTTTAATTTCTCTTATATAAGAATTCATTTTGTTTCATGTTTTAAATGCTGAATGTGAATAGTGATATTTTGAAAAACAATATCATAATTTAAAAATAAAACCCCTCCAACGAAGGTAAAATGTCTTCAAGATAAAATAAGTGATTATGATCTTATGCTTGATTTCCTTATTGTATTGGATTTTATTATTGCCTTGATTTTGCATTGAAATATGGAATGTTAAGGACATCTTCGTAATGGCATTAGAAAAATAGATATACCTTTAAAAATAATTATTGGTCCAAAGCACATCCTCAGTGCTTGGTCATGTATTAAATTGGATTTATCCATGTGTGATGTTTGCCATAGTTTTTGTTTAGTGTTTTAACTCATTCAAGCTACGGTTTGGGTGTTCTTGAGCTTGACCATGTTAAAGAAAATATTTCCTATATTAAGTGACTGGTTTTCAAATATTTAATTGCATAATGGACTATATTAGGTATCCTCATCACATTACCCTCCTAAGGAAAGTGTTTTAATTTAATTACTAAATGTGAAAAGGAATTAGAATCAATACTTATTTATATAACATGGACATGTTAAATGTAATATATTAATTGGTTGTATGTCTATAGCACCACATTCATATTAATGGAAGGTAGAATAATTAACGGTGATTATTAATTTTTAATGAATTTATTAAATGATTGCATGTTATTTTCCCTTCTCAAACTAATCAAAGGGAAGGCTTGGACCATATGGACATAGCGATTAATTATTACTTGACTCAAGGGTTGCAATTCTATGTATATTTTCAAACTAATGAGAGGCCAAAATAGAACCATAAATTGAATGGTTGAAATACTACATGGCATGTAAACACTAATTAAAGTTAATGGTTGAAACAAATGAGATAATTACATGAATTAATTTTTAAATAAGAATTGACTGACTTGAGCGTGTCTTTGATATTGATCATATAATTTCTTGAGCATTCAAGGACCCCATTCTGAATTTAAGGACGTGACATTATTTGGGTAAAACCCTATAATTATCCCAATAATTTTATTTTTGTTGATTCGTAGCATAACACCTTAGAATCCCATACACATTATCATAGGATGCCACATTTACACTCCTTGTATCCAACGTTGGCATGTTGGTTCAATGGTTAAAGATCATCAAGTTTATTCATTGCATATCCCCATACAACCTTAGATAAACTCCTTGGACTCGTTATGTATCTCTTTGTGAAATCATTCGATTAAATTCCTTAGATTACACTCTTTCCCTTTTCTAGATTCGGATACAACTGAGTTAGTGACCCTTGATGTCTCTGTTACATTATAACTTACACTATATATACTATCAAAAGGTGATATCAGTGATGAAAATGCCTCTTGTGGATTATTAATATAAAATTATAATTACCTAATTATTTAACTACTTATATTTTAGATACTAGTCTAGGGGTGAATTTGGTACTTTGGTATGTAGTTATATTGTACTTCTTAATTAATTCATGAATGATTGTACACTGTTCTATTTATACCACACTGTGGTGATTGGGCTAGAAACTAGTGTTGTTGACATAGTAAGATTTATATCTCACACCCTACTCAGGCCACCATTGCACTGGGGTACCTAAGTAGAAAATTCATTTTCAAAGGAATGTGGGCCATGGTTGTTTTCTATTTTGCTTTTACATGGAGTTTGGAGAAAAGGAATGAACTGGATCTCAGGATTCTCATGGAGATTTCATGTGGGTATCCTTCTATTTTCTTTTGTATTGAATTGAAATTCAGGATATACTATTTACAATTTTCAATTATGTATCAATACCATGGAATAAATTCACTTATTGTATAAACATGTTTTTTCCACTTTTGTTCAGTTATCTCAAATATGGCTTATGCTCTTTTTTCAATTATGTATACTCCTTACTCAATTGAACATTATTTACTCTATAATACAACATCAAATAACTTATAAAACGGTATAGTATCCCCACAATCACCTCTTACAACCCTCGCTGCTAGTCGACAACCTCTCAAATATGGGGATCAGTGCTTGAGGCAGTGTGGCAATTGGTCTGGCCACTGTTTTAGTTTGGAGTCTAGTTGGGATGTTACAAAGTGGTATCAGGGGATGTTTCATTTCATTCATCTTACTATGTCGGGGTTTGAAGATAAGAGACAAGGAATGTGTTGTTCCTCGGTTAATAGATGGGGTTGGGACTGATCACCTCACGTATGCGAAATAATAATGTGGTCATGGCTCGTATTTCTTTTTATGTTGTTCACTATAACATTTGGCATGATTTCACATAGATTTATTTTTATACTTTCCACAGCTAAAGATTTATGTACCTTATTTAATTTTACCTTTGGCTCGAAATGTGAAGTAAGTTGCATAACATGCATCATATTAGGGACATAAAAATATACATTCCATGTATAGTGTCATTCTATATAGATGCATTTTTGTTTCCCATTTGACTTGATTTTATTCCTTATTAATGTTCCATGTTTCGATTTATACCTATTTAGGTAATTCATTAACATGCCTTATGTGTTTACTTCTCATTCTTCAATGATTATGTTATTTATGCACTTTTCTCTATATTATCTTCATATAGTGACATGCTTTAATGCATTTATATGTTTAAATGGTATCATGGGATAAATGTATTGGTTTTAGTTATGGAATGAGTAAGTTTTCATTATAAGGTGTGTGGGTGAGTTATGGTTGGGAAAAGGTATCTCATGTAATTGATCCCCTTCAAAAGGATGATATTATTTAATTGTAATATGAAATTTATTTTTGACTTAATATAGTGAAATGAATAACTATAATGTGTATGGGATCTTTGTAGGATGGTATATTACAACCTATATAATTTTTCCATCGTGTTTCATCATGTCAAATTTTGAATTGACATTTGTATTGATAAATCGGAGCCAATTTTCAATCCATGAACACTATGGGAACATTAGGAATTGGGAAATGACAACACATATTATAAGTAATGGCATGATTCCTTGTGAAATGTTTATAAATGAAAAGAATATTTACATTTAATATGAAACAAAATTGTTAGATTTTAAATTTCAACTGGACCCATATAGGATAAATGGGGAATTTTTTAATGAGATGACTTTTCTTGATGTTTGAACATTAAGAATTTTTTAATACAATTTTTGGTTGTATTTAGATGATCCACGGTTGGTATTATTGGTCCCCTGTAGGTATACATGGTTATCAAAATGAATTTATATTATAAATTTATTATTTATATTAAACTTTAATAAATGTAAATGCTTAAAAAGGATGTTTTATGGATCCTACCAATTTCTCCCATGGGTCATTGGGTTAAAAAAATCTGGTACATGATGTTTTATTTTTAATAGTGGTACATGATGTTTTGATAAAATAATTTAATGAATACAATATTAAATTTGATTAAATATAACGGTCTTTGAAATGGAACCTGTAGTGGTGTCATCTTTTTTTAAAACCCATGTGTAATGGTAGTTCTGAGTTTCTATTTTGAGTTTCCATGGAATGAATGAATGAGAAATTTTCATAGGCATTCCATTATTTTGAAATGGATTGACGATCTACTTTTCATCTAAGTGGTTTCCGTTAGTGCGATCAGGTGTTATGGTCGATGATTGTTCTTGGTAATGGGCTAAATAGTGATAGTTAGCGCCCACAAAACATAAATTCCTTTATAGTTATGTGACATTCCATACATTTGGTTCTATTCAAGAGTCATTGTCTTTAGTAGTACTTTTAGTTTTCAATTACACTCATGTTTGGATGGGTGGTCATGTTTTTCATAACACTGTTGTGGGCTTCAAAACCAGTTAATGCTCGTTATAAGTAAAATAGACATGCCTCATGCATGGT
Organism: Viscum album; assembly: GCA_963277665.1. NCBI lineage: Eukaryota > Viridiplantae > Streptophyta > Magnoliopsida > Santalales > Viscaceae > Viscum > Viscum album. The sequence continues at coordinate 154,556,128 of OY728157.1, forward strand.
TTTCAACTTTCTAGGTCAGCGACCCCTTCTCCTTAAAAATAAACATCTTTTTATGGAATAATTATGTATAATGGTCGTATAAGACAATACATCTCTAAGAAATATATCATTTTTTGTTGAGTACGATATAAAATAATCTCTATAGTCGAGCTAATTTGCGTTGAAAAATCAATTTCATCCCAATGCTCGAGATGGATTTTGGAAAACTCTAGCATTTTTATGCACTTATCTCATGGATTTTAACATCTTTATGTTTTTACTCATTGATCATTTTTCAAAGGAGCATCACATTTTCATATCAGTTTTTTAGTCTAGCATGCTTATGAGTAGTTAGTTTTCATTCCTTTGTGACTAGGACACCCCTATGATGGGGAGTGTTGTGTTGCTACATGGTAAATTTATCCATCTGTGTAGGAGTAAAACCAAGGAATTCCATTTGTAAATGGTCTGTCAAACTTGAATTATCTGGAGGATATCAAGTTGTAAATCATGTTGGTTCTTCCTTGGTAGTACAACTTTGATCTATTTTTCTATGTGTGAACCCTCATGAAAGCAGTATTCATCTCAGATATAAATTGGTGGATTATGTTGAATGATCACTGAATTCAAAATGTGATAAAGGCTATTAATTAGATAATGATTTGTTAGCAGAAGAAGCCACATTTTCTTCAATGCAATGTCAACTAGTTTTGGATTGACCATATCCCATATAGCTATTGGGTGTGTTTTATAGAAAACCATTTTAAATCCTATTATTGTACTCTTCATAATTGATGAGAACATCCTCAATCTTGACCTCATCCTTGATTCACTAAGAGAGCATTGGTCTTACAACCCACTAATTCTTTAGGTTGAGGATATTGTGGGGTTATCATTATCATTGTTACACACTAAAGTATAGACTTATCAAGTGTTCGTAAGTACAAAGTGATTCTTGAGTTCCCATATAGGAATTCCTTGGTGGAATCACAGAATTCAGTGATTCCTTTTTAATTTATCTAGCCACAAAAGATGGAATTCTTGGAGATTAGTATACCCTGTAGCTCACTTCATTCATTATTCTCCTTATTCAATATCAATTGTTGTAAGGAACTGTTTTAAATCACATTGGAAGGTGGAGGAAAGTGCAGATTCAAGTTTCTTCTGAGTAATCTTGTGTGACCAGCTTATCTTAGATTTATTGGGATTTGACCATCTCTATTTAATGAGATAATTCATTGACCATTTTTAGGATTCTAGGAGTGGAACTTTGTATGACAATTCCAATAGTGGAGGTTCTGTAGCTTGGAATTGGCCACTTTCTTAATTAAAGACCTATGGTGGGGTGAACCATCAGTAAAATGTTTATTGCGATGATTATGTTATTGTGTATCTATCATAACGGGATAATGTATGATCTGTTTTAGAGTCAAAGTCTAAAAGAGAGTGTTGGATCATGTTGTGATGGCATAAGTGCAGTATGCATAGAAAATGATTAATGTTGCATTGGGTGTGGGAAATGCAATCCTGATATTTGAAAGAAACTTCACAACCCTCATTAGTTGGGTGATTTTTTATCTTTTGCAGATGTTTTATCAGTGATTAGATGTTTTATATTGGAATGGTAGTAGTGTCCCATGTTTTTTAATCGGACTAAAATACAACGGTTATTTAAATTTTTCATTTAAGAAGGTTGTTTCTGAAACTGAGCACTGATTGAAATTATGATATTTGGTACATCTTAAATTCATGTTTTTAGACTCAGGTGAAGGCCCATTATTTTTCTTAGCTGACTCAAGGAGTTTCTAGAGCATCATAAATAGAAAACACATTTTTTGAAAAGCTTCATAGGGAACACAGTTTTCCTGAAACCGTGTAACCCACAAATAGTAATCATGTGACCATTTTCATGGGAGGTAGGGGATTTCTAAAACGGTTGAGATAAGCTTCAAAATCCTTTCACCCAACCCATGTGGGTTTTTATATGAGGTATTAGACACCACATGGTTTGCGCACGATTTAGAAAACCATGTGGGTCAAACCGTATTGATGGGTGTGTTTATAGAATTAAATAAAATGAAAATTAAATGAAAATTAAATTAAAAAACTCAAAACCTCACACCCCTCTCCCTCATTTCATTATTCTTCCCATAGAGGGGTTCCCCCTTTAATGTGAATGACCCCCTCTTTGGCCTCCTCTGATCTTCTGATATGGGATAAATCTCTCACGATTTGTCACTTGATCCATCACATCGAGTTCTCTTATTCCTTCTTCCCAATTGTTTTTGTTTGGTACCTACCTATCTACCATCCTTTATAGTCTGAATGAAGCTATAGTTTAAGTATAAATCATTTTTCAATTCTTCCCTTTGATTCTAGGTGGTGCAAATGATGTCTCAGGATGTGTTGGTTTATGTTTAGGAAAATGTCGCGGAAGGAAAAGAGGTACACCTCATTTTGGTTTACCTCTATCTTCCAAGGAGAGTCTTTCTATTTAGTTCTTGGTTTCACACCATCAATATGAAAACCTTCAGATTTTTATGGGTTTTGATTGTATTGTGTATTGAGATTAGGTACCTTTGAAAGACTTCTAAGAATATACGCAGGTATGTATATATGTAGATGTGTATATATCTTCCATCCACATAATCCCTCATGGAGGAGGGAATACGTGGAGTGGTTTAATGTTATATATAATTATATGGTAGTTTTTTATTATGAGTGGTCTACTACATTGGTTAAAAATATCAAATTCCACGTCTATGGTTTGGATCCACTCCTAGGTAGGGTCCCTTTATAATTCCTCTAGTTATATAAATTTATTAATGAATTACATACTTAAATATTGTTTGATTTTAAATAATGGATTTATGTTTTCAGATTTAATTACTATTAAATTTGAATTCATCATGTTTCATGTATTAAATTCTGAATGTGAATAGTTATTTTGTGACACCCAAGGATTTCATAGTACGTTATCTCATTAAAGTAATTCAGTAGCTTGCACAACAGGAAACACTGAGTTCGAGAGCACCAAAACATACTAAACTAATCGTTAAAAAGGAGTTTAACAGTAGTATTAACTATATTTTGAATCTTATATACTATATATAATTTTAACATATTAGTTATGTTTTTCTTAGTCATAATAAAAACAAATTCAATTTTTTAGGTAAAATAAGTATTTTACAAAGAAAGAAATTTTACCACCTTTTAATAATGGGCCTTTTTAAAAACCAATATTTGACAATGTTATATATTATATTTAATTAAATTAAATTATTCTTTAGAATCGGGACATGAAAATTTAGTTACGCTAAATTTTTGGAACATTTCTGATAAATTTTATATTTTGATGAATAATGAAAATTAAATGTTTTAATTATAAACAACTTTTTCAATCGAAATAATTAATAGTTAGAATTATGAATTTGAATGGTTTTTAAGTATAATTAGATTATATTTTCATAATTTAATAAAATTTAAATCATTATAGGTAATTTAACATTTAAATTGGATATAAACATTTGTCAATCTTTTGATAGTTATTATTTCATAAAAACACGTTTTTTGTTTTGACAACAGAAATTAAATTTAAATCAATTGCTACCACTTATGTGTTTTGAATTTGAAAAAATGGGTTCCTTATTTTAAATCAGGAGGGCCAAATTGTGTAAATAGGTAACTTTTGTTTTTACACATTAGAAATATTTACTTCAGTAAATAATTTATTTACTATGGTTAAAGAGGAAAATCTAGTAAGTATTGGTAAAAATAATATTATTATAATAATAAATTCCCCTAACACGTTCCCTAACCATATTGGCTGATAAATTTCCGACCATGGGAATCCTTGGGTTGATTTTGGTACCCCATAGAGCCATTCGAGAGTGATAATGAAATTTTATATTAAATAATATAAAGTTAAGACAAAAATAAGAAAAGAAAATATCTTTTAGTAAAACAATTTTTTTTGATGTTATATAATATATCAATTCAACTATAAATAGTCATTACAAAGAAAACAATATTTCATAAATCATGATATTTTATTTTAAATTTTTATATATAAAATAAATATATTTATATATGACACAGTAATGATATTGTATTTTCCTTATCAATGAAACAATCAAATAAATGATATTATAAATACTAAAATAATAATAATTTTAATGTTTTTATGCCATACACGAATTTTATTTGTGAATATGACATGTTAGGGTGTATTAAATTTATTTATTTCTAAGTAATGATGTTTCTAGTACATTATCAAAAATCAATTATTAAATAATGAAACAAATGATATAAATGTGTTTTTAAAACAAATACAATATTATTGGTTGATATAATAAACATAAAATACTAAGGTTCATCCAAAAGATATCTATAATGATAAGTGTATTATTAATTAACCACTTGGAATTCTCTTGTATGTTTATAGTATTGATTAAATTAGGTTTTTCTTATGACTTTTCCATTCCTTCATTCAAGGGGGATATTGTTGAGTCATTATGGTTTCCTTATAACTTTACCATTTATCCTGTTTTGAAAATCACAAACACCTTTTCTCAAGGAAAATATATTTTTACCCTCTGTTTTAATTCATTATGGAAAATTTACTTTCCTAACGAAATTTATCCTTAGCATATTTTCATCACCCATACCATACTTTCACTAAGTGCAAAATTCGGTTTGAAACCAAAAACCTCGAAATCCGATAATTACCTAGATATGGAGCATTCTGTTTTATGATCCAAATTTCCGAATTATGGTTACAAAATTCTCTGAGTTCTGACTCCGAATTATGAATCATAATTCTTGTTATGAACTTCTCTGAGTTCTGACTCCGAATTCTGAATACAAATTCTGGTTACGATCTTTCTCAGTTCTAACTTCGAATTTTGAAACAGAATTATTGTTATCAAATTTCTGTGTTTTGACTCAGAATTCTGAATTAGAATTCTGGTTATGAAACTCTCTGAGTTCTGAGTCCGAATTTTGAATCAGAAATCTTTTTACGAACTTCACTATGTTCTAACTCTGAATTCTGAATACGAATTCTGGATACAGACTTTCTAATTTCTAACTCCGTGTTTTTTGAATTCAGACATTGAAATCTTATGTGTTCAGACTCCAAATTCTCACGAACTCCGACTGAACAAATTTTATGTTCAGGTTCAGAATACTTGTTAATCCATATTCTTAATTTCCTTGAAATTCAGACTGCATAATTCTATACAATTCATGTTCCGAATTCCTATAAAATAGTCTTCGAATATCCTTATGTTATAAACTCCAAATTCATTTTCGGTTAGACTCTGAAACCTCATTTAATTACATTCTGAATATTTGTTTTTTGTTATTCTTACACATGTTTAGTTATAGAACAATTTTGTGCTTTCAGTTTCTCACTAACTATTATTTGAGTGACATGTGTATAGGTCCCTTCGAAATTCAAGGAATAATATGACCGTTAGAGGAGGGTGTCAACCATTGAAGTTGTGCCTATAAATGGGATATCATTTGAAATAGCTCAATACTTTTGGAATTATTGAAGCTCAAAACATTCAGAAGTGATTTCTAGAGAGATAGGCTCTTATATACTCTCAGGCTTCATGTAGAAAGATTTGAACTACTTGTTCAAACTTTGCTTCGTGCAGCTTTTCTCAGTGCAAAGGTGTGAATTCCTTGAAATCTATGACTTCAGGTTGTGAAGTTAGAGGTGCGGATTTCTTTACAAATCGAGGTCTTGCAGGGATAGAAAGACAGATACTGATCTTCGGATTGAGGGCTTACCTGGGTTTGGAACATACTTACTTTCTTAAAAGTATAAATCAAGGGACCTCTTATCCAGGGTTTTTGGATATCCTCATCTTTGGGATAATGTAGTTCTTTCTTCCCACTTGTAGTATTTTTTTTTTCCGCTGTGTAATTGTATTGAATAGGAAAGTATAATCTTCTTATACTTCATTATTCTTTTACTCTGATTTTATAGGATTCTATATCCTTTAAGGTAGAATCATATTTCTTTTAAACATTTGTTATGTTTCATTTCTGGATTAACTATTCTATAATCAAACATGTTTTTAGGACATGGAGGTGTTGTGAATTTTGGTAATTCAAAATTTCCATAAGGATTTTTAAAGTATAAAACTCACCCCCCATATTGTATTTTTGCATCTCATCTTTACATATTCAATCCTACATTTGGTATTATAGATTATATCATACTCATGCACACCATTTAACAATTGGTATCAGAGGATTGGTTCAGTCTGAATTAATCTCACGATTAGATTCAAAAGTGTTACTTTCAGAATCATATTTTTTGGAATCCTATTTTTATGATTTATATAGTTTGGATTCATTTTTCCCTGGAGATACTATTGTTCTATCTTCTCCTAACATAGGAATATTTACCTTGCTTACAATCACTTTCTATTAACAAGTTTTTTTGTGGAAGTAAATTTCATTAAGATGGAAAGAATCGATGTTGGTTCAATAGAAAATCTCAATCTCACAATACCACCTATCTTTGATGGAAATGATTATGAATATTGGAGAGATCGTATGAAGACCTTCATTATCAATACTGGTTTGGATAATTTTGTTATGCTTACTAGAGGTTACAAAATCCCTGACAAGGAAGTTAGTACCATTACTAATAAAGAAAAGCATGAATTTCAACTGAATTTTAAGGTACGCAATACATTTCTTTCCTCCATGACTAGAAATATATATAGAGAAATTTCATCTTGTGAAGAATAAAATAGTATATTGAAGAAACTTGAAGTTACACATTTTGGTACTTTTAAAGACATTGAGACAAGAAGAGTTATGTTGAGAGATGAATAGCATGGCTTTAACATTCTTTATTGAAAACCTATATGTAAGGTGAAACAAAAATTCATTACTATAGTAAATAGTTTACAATCCATGGGTGAGAAAGTACTAGATGGTTAAGCTCTTGTTGATAAGATCATACACATCATTCCCAATGTGTGGGAATCCAATAGAACTTCTATTGATGAAAATAGAATGGTTAATCAGATTAGTCTTGATGAACTCCTTGAAACTCTTTTTCAGCATGAGACTAGAATGAAGGGAGATGCTAATAATGTAAAGAAGAAAAATGGAAATGGAAGTGTTTCTTTTACTACAACTTCAAATAATATGAATGCCAATACTCCTGAGAGAGTTTCCAGATCCGAATCTAAGAGAGTTGTTATCTAATCTGAATCTAGTTGAAGTGAATCCTCATAAAATGAATTAGAAAATCTTGCTCGAAGGATGAACAAGATAGCTGGATAGAGGAACTTTCAATCCAGATATATGAAAATGGAAAGGAAAGACAAGAAATATTCAGACGTGACATGCTATGAATTCAAGAGATATGGACATATAAGTCATGATTTTCCCATTCATAAGAGAAAAAAATAATGGAAAAGCATTCTGAGTGAAACAGAAAGAAGTATTACAAAGCTAAAGCTAAGAATGTCTTGAAAACTCATGAAACCTAAACTGATAGTGGGGGAGACTCTTTAGATGAATATTCAGATTATGAATCTTCAAGACAGAAGAATATAAGTCTAATTTCTAGACTACCTATTGAGAATCATTGTTTAATGGATAAGGTACACAATGCTGAATCTATGACCAATGTTTTTTCGAATGCTAATTATAGTAAATATTATAACTCTTCGGATAAATAATTTTCTTCTGATGAAGATAATACATTACCTTCATATGAAAAATTTTCTTTGTTTGACAAAATTATTGAGATTGAGAATTAAAAACTAATGAAAAAACATGATAAGGAAGAATCTAGGAATACTATTCTTACTATGGAAATATCAGATCCTTATGAAGATCATGATATGAAAATACTGATTTTTAAATTATTTTAAAAAATATTGAGGAAGTAAATTCTAAAGATAATAAGCTTTCTAAATATCTAGAAAATGTAATTTCTATGAAAAATGTTTTTGATCATAGTACTAGTTCAAAATAAAATGTTTTTGAAGATGAGAACATTGTTATCAAACTCAAATCCGAAATTTTTTCCTTTAGGAAGTGATTGTCAAACTTTACCTTATGTAAAAAAATTTGATTAAATGTACTCTCAAATCCATCCCATACGGAATAGTTTTTGTTTTTGTTATACTAGTTATAAACCTGTTTTTAGTAACAATTATTTTGTTCGACAAAGTTCTTTTTTTACAAAGTGTTAGTGTTGTGGACACAGGGAAAATAATTGTTCTCTAAAAAACCCAATCTTTATGATTTCATAAATCCTATTTTTCTAAGAATATGTGGGTGCCTAAAATTTTTCTTTCTACGAATTCCGGATCCAAGCAAGTTTGGATTCTGAGAATCTGAATTTTTCTTATTTTCAGGAAAATAGAGAAAGTACAAAAAACAATATGTGGTACATGGATAATGGATGTTACCGACATTTGACTCGTAACAAAAAATATTTTCAAAATATTATCATGATGAATGGAGGGAATGTAACTTTCAGAGATAATGCTCAGGAAGAAATTATTGGTATAGGTAACATTGTTCTTCTTGGAAAAACTTTGATTTCAAATGTTCTATTTGTTAATGGTCTTAAGCACAACCTCATTAGGATATGCCAATTATGTGATGAAGTTTACCTTATGAATTTTAGGAATGGAAAGTTCTTAGTACACAATTCTAAGGATGATTTTATTCTTTCTTCCATAGGCAAGATAATGATTACAAACTAAACTTACAAGACCTTAAGAGCCAAGATCTACCTTGAATTAGTGAAATGGAATATCATTCTTGGTTGTTCCATAGAACTTTAGGTCATTGTAACCTTAGGAACATATGAAAACTTTCTATGAAAATATTATTTAAGGATCTACCGAAGCATAGATTTGATTGTACAAATTTTTTTGACCCTTGTCAATATGGAAAGCAACATAAATCAAGTTTTAAATCAGTCGGTGAAGTCACAACTACTAATGCATTGCAGTTAGTGCTTATGGATCTCTCTGGTCCTACACAAACTGGAAGCATTGGGGGCAAGTATTATGTATTTGTCATAGTTGATGATTACACTAGACTTACATGGGTCTATTTTCGAGCAAAGAAATATGAAGATTTTTCTTATTTCAAAAGTTTTAGAGCCCAAGTAAAAAAATGAGAAAACACTTTCATTGAAAACTATTCAAAGTGATCATGGAGGAGAATTTCAAAATTCTGATTCCGATGCTTTTTGTAGATGAAAAGGCATTACTCATAACTTATCAGCACCTAGAACACCTCAATTTAATGGTGCTATTGAATGAAGAAATAGAAATCTTCAAGAGATAACAAGAACCATGTTGAGTGAGTATTCTATTGTCAAACATTTTTAGGCTGAAGCTATAAGTACTTCTTGTTATACTATAAATCGAGTTTTAATTATACCTTTTCTTAATAAAACCTCTTATGAGTTATGGAATGGTAGAAAATCTAAACTTTCCTACATTAAGGTTTTTGGATTCAAGTTATTCATTTTGAATACTAAAGATAATATTCATAAATTTGTACCAAAATCTGATTAAGGTATTTTCTTAGGCTATTCCAAAACTTCTAAGGCTTATAGAGTTTTCAATAAAAACACTTGTACTATTGAAGAGACAGTACATGTTAAATTTGATGAAACTAACTCATTTGTTTTTAAACAACCTCAACCTACATCCTTGGATGTGTTTTCAAAAACTTATTATCAACCAATGTTAGAAGATTCTTCTGATAAAGAATATTTCTAAGTATATATTTCTGAAACATTTACCCTATAAGACTTCCTACCTTATGTTGATGAACAGGTTTTACAAAACCCAAATCAGTCATTTCTAAATAATCATCCTAGTGATAGAATCATTAGTGAAGTGAATCAACCTAGAAGGACTTGATGTTCTTTAAGAATTGATGTATAACATCTAGAATTCCTTTCCTAATTATAACCTAAAATAACTAATGAAACTTAAGGTGATGATGATTGGATTAAAGCTATACAAGATGAGCTAATTGAATTTGAAAGGAATAATGTCTGGAACTTGGATGAAAGACCTAAGGAAACTTCTGTTATTGGGGTAAAATGGGTCTTCAAAAATAAGTGTGATGAAAATAGATTCATTATAAGAAATAAAGATATATTATTTCCTAAAGTCTATAATCAACAAGAAGGAATAGACTATGAAGAAACATATACTCCAGTAGCTATACATGAATCTATTTGTATTTTACTTGCCTTTACAAAATTTTTCAATTTCAAACTCTTTCAAATGGATGTGAAATGAGCTTTACTTAATGGTTATGTTCAAGAAGATGTTTTTGTTGAATAACCTCCTGGTTTTGAAGATACAAAACATCCTGATCATGTTTTTAGACTTACTAAAGCTTTTTGCGGACTTAAACAAGCCCCTCTAGCTTGGTATGATAGGCTTACATGATTTTTTCTTCAAAATAACTATGTTAAAGGAAATTTAGATCCAACGCATTTTATAATGAAAGATAAGAATAATGTTTTGATTTTTTAAATCTATGTTGATGACGTTGTATTTGGTTCAACTTAGCGATCTTTAACTGATTCCTTTGCAAATTTAATTAAATCTTAGTTTGAAATGAGTATTATGGGTGAGTAAAAAATTTCCCACGGTTTTCAGATCTCTCAAAAACCAGAAGGATTCTATATATATCAACATAAATATATTATATATCATATTAAAAAGTATGGATATGACAACACTAAAAGTTAAAGTAATCTTATTGATACCTCAAACACACTTGATCATGATAAAGCTGGGAAACCAGTAGATCATTCATATTTTAGAGGTATGATAGGAAGACTACTTTATAAGACATCTAGTCATCCAGAATTAATGTTTTAATATTTTTATGTGAGATATATCAATCCAATCCTTTGGAATCTCACTTAAAAGTAGGGAAAATAATTTTTTGCTACTTAAAGGGATCCATGGATTTAGGATTGTTTTATTCCTCTGGAAATGATTATATCTTGAAATGTTTTTAATATTCTGACTTTGGTGGATGTAGAATGGATAGAAAGAGAATATACGGTACTTGTCAATTATTAGGATATTCTTTAGTTTTTTGGTCTTGCAAGAAGCAACACTTAGTATCACTTTCCACTACTAAAGCTGAATATGTAGCAGCTGGAAGTTGTTGTACTCAAGTATTGTGGATGCAACACACACTCACAGACTATGGTATGAGCTTTACGAAAACACCAATTTTTTTTTGATAACACAATTTCCATTGACCTTAGTAAAAACAATGCACATCACTCTCATGAAAAACACATAGATAATAGGCATCACTTTCTTAGGGATCACACACAAAAAGGAGATACCATTCTTCAATTTATCAGAACACCAGATCAACTTTCTCATATTTTCAAAAAATATTAACCCTCTGATAGATTTGAATATATTAAGATGAAGTTAAGAATGATTACCATAAGTTAATCCTCTTCAATAACTTCCTGTTGAACCAATCTCTTTACAGTAATAAACTCCTTTTCATAGTGGGGTACATTTTATTTGATGTTTTTCATTTTTTCATATTGATGTTTTTCAAATTTTTTCACATATGTCCTTCATTTTTTCGTAATATGAATTCTCATACTTGAAATTTTCATAATAGATATTCTCGTACTTGAAATTTTTGTAATGGAAATTATCGTACTTCGATTTTTTTTAATGGAAATTCTCATACTTTAAATTTTCGTAATGGAAATTCTCATGCAGGAAATTTTCGTAATTGAAAATTTCGTTCTTGAAATTTTCAAAATGGATATTTTCACAAATGAAATTTTCATATTTGATTTATCATACTTATTTTTTTCGTAATGAAGATTTTTTTCCATACTAAAGACATTCTTAATGAAGACTTTCCTAATGAAAATATGTGTACTCAATTTCTTTTTTGTACTCATGTTTTTTTTAGAATCTAAAGTCATTCAAGAAGAATATTCCTCAATATGAATAATTCTCCTGACAATCTGAAGGGTGTGATTGTTTGTTGATTTTTCATAATCACCTTTTACTTGCTGTTAGTTTGTTTTGTTTTTGAAATTTCTCAGATTCAAGTTTCCTTAAATCTGAATGTTTTCCTTTTAAATCCACAAAAGATCAGATTCTATCAAATTTTTCCCTTGTGGATTTCATATAAACCGTTAGATCTGATCAGAAGGTTTCTCAACTATCAGATTCGATTTAGAATATGAAAGGTCACTTCCATCACCTATATAAAGGACCCCCGAAGGGTTGTCCCACATCAGTTCTCAAGATCTCGCGTGCTGATGTTCTGCCCCCTTTCATAAGTATCTTCTCTCATAGCTCCTCCAAACCAAATGTTTGTAGAAGCATATTCTCATGATATGTTTATTATGAAGCCCATATTAATTCGACAACTGTAAAGGGAAAGGTTGGTACATCCAAACATTTTCAAATGCGATTCTATTATATCAATGAATATCAAGCTCAATGGATGGGAATCTGTAGCCATTTCAAAGACAGGAGCTGAGGATATTGTGTATCCGGATTTGCTTATAGAATTTTATTTGTCAGTTTCATTTTTTATGGAAGCTGGAATAGAAAAATTATCCTTCAAGAGTTATGGAAAAACTTATAAACTCCTTTACACCAAGGCTACTAGCTTGGTGGGGCTGTCATATGAATGGGAAGCTGAGTTTTCTCTCACAAACTACCAGATGTTCGAGGAAGTTTTATTAAGCCCGAAAGCTTTGGAATGTCTTGGACTATCAGACATCGAGACTGTTAATATTTCTCACTTATCTATCAATAATCGGATCCTGCAGTTATGGGTTAAAGGTTTATTCGTACCAAGAAAAGGTGATAAGGAGAACTTAAAAAATGTGACATATATATATATCATGGATTTCTTGGTAAATCAAAGGAAAATCAATTTCATTAGACACATTCTCATTACAATAGATAATTTCAAAAATGGGAATTTGAGAGCTCCTATTATTATGTATCATGCCTTACATTCCAAGCTGGCATTTCAGTGTCTTGAATCATTCAAGATCCCTTGCAGTTCCTAACCAAGGAATTGTAAAGTTATGCTTCTAAGTGATGACACTTTGAAAAGAATGAATATGGGTTTTTCTACGGAATGAGGAGAGTTTTATTATCTTCCAGTGGAAGAGTCGGAAGTAATTACAGAAAATGATGAAAAATATGAACCATCAAAGAAGGATGGAAAGAAAAGAAATATGAAGGAAGTGGAAGAAGAAGGAAAAATCCATAAGTCTAAGGAGGTTCAATCCGCACCTCCTAAACCGAAGAAGAAAAAATCCTACCCAGATGAGGTGGTAGAAAAATGGAGGGAGGATTAGAAAAATAGAAAAGTAGGGGAGCCACAGTTCGGTTTGGATCCTAATGAGGCTTAGGCCTTTAAAGAATCATCTAGTGAAGAGCATGAGAAGAAAGACAAAGATCAAAAACTAATGAATAAAATGTTTGAGGCTGAGGTTTTTCAATCTCTCATGAAGGCTACTGAATTAGCATCAGAGAATATTCTAGTGCCATAATCTTTCTTGATAGAGACTTTACCTGAGAATCCAGGGAAGGATTTCTTCTCCCAGGAAAAATCTAAAGGAAAACTTGTTGAAGAAGTTGATGTGGTGGAAGAAGTAGAAGAAGTGGATGATGAAGAAGAAGAAGGAAGTGGTAACAAATATGATCTTATAAAACAAGTTTAAGAATATCAAGACAAGGGAACTCCATCTAAAAATTTTGTTATTCCAAACTTATGAAGTCGAGTCCTTCAAGATTGTTACTCTAGAGAAGGATGAAGAGAAGAATGAAGAAAATAAGGAAGAGAAGGGTGAAGAGAATGGTGAATAAGAATTTGATAATCTGTCTAATGAAGAAAGTCTATATCATGATTTCATTCATCCAGAGGATTCTCAGGCTAGAAATCATAAAGAAGAGGTAGATGGAGAAAGAGTTGTGCAACTGTTTGATAGTGATCATGAATCCCCTGATGAGGAAGCCATACCGAGAATTGATAAGGGTAAACAACTATTTGTTGACACTATAAGAAAATAAATAATGAAGAATAAGGAAGGTTTAGGAACTTCAAAGATTAATTTTGTTGAGTTAGAAATACAAGACTCACCAATAAATGTCTAAGATTCTGAATCATCTTCACTTGGTCATGATTTTGTTGAACAATCCATGAAGAAGCTTGCTGACTCCATTCTAAATTTTTCAATCATAGATTCAAGATGCCAGATGCTTCATTATTCTCTAAATCAAAAATCAGATTCGGTGTCCATGGTGATGGAAAAGTGTGTCAAGATGGAATCAGATTTCAAAACTTTCCACATAGTCTACGAAGCTCATAGAAAGTCATGTATGAAGATATCCAGCAGGTCAAAGAAGATAGTACAAGAAATGAGTGATCTTGATCAATTTTGAGATGATGTCAAGGAATATTTTGATACCAAAGACACCAAAATCAAGGATCTTACAAATAGATTTATGGAAATTATGAATCTAGAACAAAATACTCGGATTCAAGAGGTGAAAGTTTTGAATGGGAAGCTAAGATATATTGTAAAAAGTTGGAAAACAGAAAAGGATCTCTGGATTGAGATTCACGAAAAGGTGGTAAAGAAAGATGAATTGTTGAAGGCTCAGAAAGAGGGCATGAAAGCTCAGGAAGAGAGGATCAAAGCATTAGAAAAGAAAGTAGAGGAGGATCACAAAGAGCTGAAAAAGCTGAAGACTATGGTGAAGAAGCTAATGCCCATGGAAAAAGAAGAAAAATAAATCCAAATCCGATATTTTGTTGTATTTTTTTTCCTTATAAGAATTATTCTAATCATAATGAAATAGTGGTTTCTAGTTTTCATTGGATTTTTGTAATAATATTTTAGGTACGATATTTTTTTCCCATTTAATCAAACTCTTTTCGAAAATCAAAAAAGGGAGAAGGAAAATGAATTCATAGAAAATGAATAAATTTCTCTAACTAAGGGGGAGTTCTCATTACGATGATTTCCATTCTCAAGATAGTGAGAATTGTCATTCCAGAAATATAGAATACAATACTTATAGTTCCAAATCCTAAGTGGGAGTTAGTCATATTAATATTTACCAATGAGAAAAGGGAGATAAGTTTTATTTGAAAAGTCTAGAAGAATATTTTATAAGACCTTTTATTATTTTTCATAAGGATGTTTTTAATTTCTAAAAAGGGAGAGATTTTTGAATTAATGTTGTTTTCCTTATGACTTTTCCATTCCTTCATTCAAGGGGGAGATTGTTGAGACATTAAGGTTTCTTTATGACTTTACCATTTCTCTTGTTTTGAAAATCACAAACACCTTATCTCCATGAAAATCTATTTTTACCCTGTGTTTTACTTCATTAAGGAAAATTACCTTACCCAAGAAAATTTATCCTTACCATATTTTCATCACTCATATCATATTTTCACTAAGTGTAAAATTTGGTTTGAAACCAAAAACCTCGGCTTCATATAATTACCTAGATATGGAAAATTCTGTTTTAGGATCTAAATTCTCAGAATTCTGGTTACGAAATTCTCTGAGTTCTGACTCCAAATTCTAAATCATAATTCTGGTTACTAACTTTTCTGAGTTCTGACTCAAAATTCTGAATATGAATTCTTGTTACGAACTTTTTGAGTTCTACCTTCGAATTCTGAAACAGAATTCTAGTTACGAACTTTTGGAGTTCTGACTCCGAATTCTAAATCAGAATTCTGGTTACGAACTTCTATGAGTTCTGACACCGAATTCTGAATCAGAATTCTAGGTACGAACATCACTATGTTCTGACACCGAATTCTAAATAAGAATTCTGGATAGGAACGTTCTAAGTTCATACTCCGAGTTTTTAAAATTCAGACTCTGAACTCTTATGATTTCGGACTCCGAATTATCAAGAACTCTGACTCGGAACATTGTAAGTTCAGGTTCTGAATACTTGTGAATCCAAATTTTTAATTTCCTTTTAATTCAGACTCTGGAATTTTATAGAATTCAGGTTCTAAATTCCTATAAAACAGAATCTAAAAATCCTTGTATTATAGACTCTGAACTCATTCCTGGTTAGACTATGAAATCTCATTTACTTACATTCTGAATATCAATTTTTGGTTATTCTTACACTTGTTTAGTTATAAAATTATTTCATGCTTCCAGTTACTCACTAACCGTTGTTTTATTGACATGTGTATAGGCCCCTCTGAAATTCTAGGAAAAATGTGATAGTTGGAGGAGGGAGCTGACCGCTGAAGCTGTGCCTATAAATAAGAGCTCATTTAAAGAGCTCGATACTTTTGGAATTTATGAAGCTCGAAACATTCAGAAGTTATTTCTAGAGAGAGTGGCTCTTATAAACTCGAAGGCTTCATGCAAAAAATTTTGAACTACTTGTCCAAAATTTGCTTCGTATATATTTTCTTAGTGCATAGGCGCACATTCATTGAAATCAGTGACTTCAGTTTGTGAATTCAGAGGTGCCGAATTCCTTACAAATCGAAGGCTTGTGGGGATAAAAAGATAAATATAGATCTTCTAATTGAGGGATAACCTGGGTTTGGGTAAGACAGACATTTATAAAAGTATAAATCATGGGACCTCTTATACAGGGTTGTTGGATATCCTCTTATTTTGGTTAAAATAGTTACTACTTGTTACTTGTAGTATTTTCTTTATCCAATGTGTATTTTCATTGATTAGTAATGTTTAATCTTCTTATACATCCTTAGTCTTGTACTATGATTTTACACAATTCTATATGCTTTATGGTAGAATCTTATTTCTTGTAAACTTTTTTTAAGTTTCATTTTCGGATTCACTTTTCCCGAATCAAGCATGTTTTTAGAACAAAGAGGTGTTGCGAATTTTCGTTATTTAAAATTTCCATCAGGATTTTTAAAGTATACAATTCACCCCCTCTCTTGTATTTAAGCATCTCATCTTTACATATTTGATCATAAATTTGGTAT
The DNA here is from genome assembly GCA_963277665.1 of Viscum album. Classification (NCBI taxonomy): domain Eukaryota; kingdom Viridiplantae; phylum Streptophyta; class Magnoliopsida; order Santalales; family Viscaceae; genus Viscum; species Viscum album. Next base: position 154,573,156 of record OY728157.1, read on the forward strand.
TATAGAGTATATCATACTCAGACATACCATCTAACATATAGTATTTTTATCAACCATATAATATAAAAAATAAAAAGAGGCATGGTAAATTTCAAAGTATTTAACTAAGAGATAAATCTAAAAGATAAGGTTAATATAGTGACCCAAACCTGTATAAAAACAATTGGTTGAGTGGTTTTTGAACCATCCCTACCTTATCCTTTAAATTATTCATTTTTGTGCCATTAGAAACCTAAAATAATTTTATTATAAAATAATAATTTAATCATGTCCAAAGGTGCCCCTCACCCCTCTTATAAAAGGGCACTTACCTGTCTCTTAAATTAACAACTTCAAAGCCATTTAGTTCGGCCAAAACCTACCCAAATATCCTCCCTACTATAATACCCTCATCCTAGAGGCCTTCCATTAGTCATAAATCCAACCTAATAAGTCCTTTTGATCAAATAAAAAGGAAGAAACCGAAGAAGTGGTAAATTTTTCATCACATCTTCCAATTTCTATTCTTCTTCCACATACTCTTTCTTTATTGTTTCCATTATAAAATAATAACTCCAATATATTTTATATACTGTGATGTCATTATAAAAATTGTTCAACCATATTCATTATTCTATCCATCCTATAAATGACAAAGTTACCATACGTGCGTAGGTACAGATTACCGTCTCCACATTGTGTTGTAGTTTGTTATTCTAATTCTTCATCATTTGGATGGTTTTAGTAATGATTATAAATTATATAAATGAGAAATATAAAATGATAATGATTCTGTTTATATGATATACTTTCCAATTATATATGATTTTAATATCAAAATAATGATATTGTCACTCGTGCGTATATACGGATTACCGTCTCCACGAACCCAATGAGATTCATTCCCCATCATATCCATTTAATACTAAATTTCATGTTATGATTAAAAATAATGTTTAAAGATTTAATATCATCCTGAATATGAATAAGATACATCCTATCTATAATAATCATTACATAAGTAACAAATCATATAAAGGAAAACGAATCTGTTAACACCTGAAACGATGATACTACTGAAATATCATTAACAAAGAAATATTAGAAGATAATATATGATATAATATTAATTTATATGGTAATTTTATAATTTAATAATAATTATTTCACCATTATACAGGAGGTTAACCTACCCTCGAATAGAGAAAAGTACAATGTAAAGGTTAATTTCACAATATCATTATTATCAAAGATTGTTTTTACGTAAGTATCTACTGGGAAATATTTATTATCCATGTCCATTTTTAATAAAAGAGTGTTCAAAGGGGTTCTTTTTAAGGTACATTTTACAAAAATATAATTTTAAATGTTTTAAATATATATTCATCTAAATAATTTTAATTAATGTCCATTTTTTCAAAATGGTGTTTATGGATTTATTTATTTTTACGTGAATGTTTTAAAAATGTAAATTCCTTTGAAAAGTTTGAAAGTTGAATTGGAAACTTTGATTCAAAAATTTCATTAAATGTCTACCTTTCTAAAATGTGTGACTTTTAAATATTTTCATGAAAAAGGGATATTTCTCTAAACTATTTTTATAAATCAATTTTCATCTATGTTAACATCCTTTTATGGATTTTAATCTTGTTTGATGTTGATTTATTATGATACAAATCATCCATATTGTATTTAAGGTTATGTGATATGTTTGACTGTGAATGTGTTATTGGTTAATGAATTCAAATTTAATGTTCTAGTTTTAATATGAATGTTTATGTTATATTTCAACCTTTCCATTTTAGGAATGTAATGGACTTAGTATGTAACGGGTGGAGCACACTATAGCTACTCGGTGAATCAGTAGGTATCATTAGACAACTAGACATGGAACTCACTGATGCTTTTCCCAATTTGATATATGGTTTTGGCTGAGGCCTTAATAATTTTTAGATGTCTTGCCTAAGGCCTTGATAAAATATTTCAATATTTAAAGCATTATACATTCCCTCATTATGAAAATAATATCAACGGTTAATGTGGTCATTCGACTAGTAGAATACCCATGATTATGTTTTATTATGGAATTATTTACATAGCTCATAATCCTGCCATAAAAGTGTCCATGTTTATTATTTGTAAAGGCATGTGTTTTCACTTATTCACTAGGCTTAATATTTTTGTTATCTTCCACTGTATTTCTTACTCTTGCTTAGTTTATGATCTCATCCCTTTATATGTTTTATTTTCCTAGGATTCCACAAATTGTTTTTTGATTGAGATTCAGGGTTAAGGTAAGGGAACGATGGCGTTCTCAAAGGAATATTTTTGATGTGTTGTTTTCTATAAAGTGTAATGTAATTTTCATGTATATAATCTATTTTTCAGGATTTCCAAACTCATAGGTCCTTTGGGTCTTGATTCCTTGAAATAATGCCAATGTGTTAAAATAATGCATTGGCTCTAGGCTTCTGGGGTTGGGGCGTTACAGTTGGTATCCAAGAAAGTTTAGTACCATCCTTGGAAACTAGATTTTGATAAACTCTAATTAGGGAACATATCCCTAGGATAGAATTTGAGGATTAGTATGAAATTTCTTCCTAGAATTTTGGTATTTTAAGGATTTAGTGAGTTTTCCTAGAAATACATCCCTTTCTGGATAAAAGATGGTAGAGACAGCTCTGGCACAGATGTACCTTGGGCTAAAACCTGAAAACACTTCTTTGAGCTATACTCGAATGGGAACTAGGGCCCGACAATTGTCCTTGCTACACTCTTGGTTAGGACACTTTTGGGGTATATGCGTAGGATATTTCACATTTTCATTACAAGCCATTATGAAGGATTTAGGAGAAAATACTTCGTCAAAGATAACATTTTATGATTATAGATTATATGCATAATCTTTTGAATTTATGTTTGGTATTTTACAAGATTATAATCATGCATTGTGATTCATAAACTATCATAGTGTATGACACTCTTTAGAAATGGCACCCAGAAGATGGAATGAGACATCCAACAATACGCATGATCCAAAGAGTAAGAACTATCATATTTTTCATGGTGTTAAGCCATAATTTAGAATGGAAATAGTCTACCACGTGTGATCATCATATGAAGAAATAATATCATGTGTTAATAAGATATGTAAAGTGATTTCTTGATTCGTATGGCTTCAAATGGAGTCTAGAGAAAAAAATATGGTAGAGAGAAATATGTATAATGGGAATAAGGGAATGTAGGGTTTTCCCATATGTGATAACTGTGGAAAAAATAACTGTCATAAATTCTTGAAGGTAATTATAGTTTGTTATATGTGTAGAGAAAATGGACACCAAGTACAGGATTTAATGGGTTTGAAAAAGGTTTCAAATGCACAATTCTTAATCTATAAGGAGTTTGTAAACTATGTGAATCAATGTCCAAATCATCAGAGTATACCCCAAATGCTGCTATTGGATAATAATCAAGTTATGATACTACGGAAGATGAAGAGGAATGATTACGATTTCTTATGTTGTTATTAAATTATTGGTCCATTTTATTATTGTATTAATGATGTACCTGTTATAAGAATTATATTGTATATAAGGATTGTACTACAGTACTATTTCATTAAGGAATATAGATTGTGTTGAACCAAGAGAAGTGACTCATTGGCAGGATAAATTTTTGGAAAATATATGGTTGAGAGAAAGATAAACCTTATTATGATTATGATAGTTATTTACTGATTTTGGAATAATATATGACTGATTTGGATAAATTATATTGGATATTCATGACTACCTTGAAACTGATTATTGATTTATATATTCCATCATTATTGGCGTTTATAACCTTTTAGGATATAAAGAGTATATCCAGTGTTCTATAAGGAATTAGGGTGGATGAATGTAATCAATAAGGTTATATGATAATTCGGGGTGTTACCATATTTTAATAGAATTCTTGATGAAGGTATTCAAATGATATTATGTACAAAAAGGATCATCTTTGTGTTTTTCTTCCTTATAAATTTTGGATTTTGAGTTTGTAAATAAGTATTATGGGTAAGGTTTAAGGTTGGAATAGATTATGTTAGACATTGAAAACTATTCTTATGGATAAATCATTTATTGAGATTATTTTTGGATTGTCATAAAATGGACAACCCGGAGGTCGGGCGACAACTCATCGCGTCTGACAAGGTTGTGAGACATGAACCCGCAACCGAAGGGTGAGAAGGGTGCATCACCTACCAATAGCCTATGTGATGTCCTAGATTGTATAATGTTTTTTAAATGGTATAACATATAAATTATAAACCCATTTTTTTGGGAACCCCCTATAATTAGGATAAATGAAATATTTTTGAATTCTATTATCTTTTTGAGTAAAAGATGAGTTTGTGATATGAATTAGTTGAAGAATGAAACACTACTTGTCAAATATATATATATATATATATATATATATATTCACACTTATTCCATAAATAAATTAATTATTAAATGTTAGAGAAGATATTTTAACACAAAAAATGTGATATCCTAATACCATATTTTTTTGAACTGATGATATTTTACATCATCTTAGATTACTGGCTTTGAGGCCCTTAATTTTACATTTGTTTATGATTGATAACCTCAATCTATACCTATAAATATTTCTGTTTTCCCTCTATTTATGTTACTCTATTTTCCACCAATGTTCACCTAATCAAGATTATAATTTGGTGGTGACTTTTTAATTTCCTTTTGCGTTTTATTAAGACTAAATTTTATTAAACCAATTTCTGATGTGGGTTTTCCACAAAGGTTTTTTACTACATTTAACCTTTTATTTTTGAATTTTTTTTTTAAAATTTCAAGGATGAAATTTATTTAAGGAGGTGAAAATGTAACCCCACAGGATTTCTTAGTACGTTATCTCATTAATGTAATTCAATATCTTGCACAACAGGAAACACCGAGTTTGAGCGCACCACAACTTACTAAACTAATTATTCAAAAACAGGGTTTGAATAGTATTAATGGAATTTTTATTATTATATACTCTATTAAATTTTAACATCCATATTATGTGTTTCTTAGACATAATATAAGAACAAATTCATTTTTTTTTGAATAAAATAATTATTCTCAAAAAATTAAATTTTACAGCCTTTTAATAGCAAACCTTTTTTAAAACTAAAATTTGAAAATGTTATATATTAAATTTAATAAAATTAAATTATTAGTTAGAATCAGGTCATAAAAGTTTTTTTCCCATAACATTTTGGTACTTTTTTAATAACTTTCATATTTTGATTAATATATAAAATTACTAAATTTTAATTAAAAACAACATTTTTAATCGAAATAATTAATAGTTATAAATTATGTATTTTAATGGTTTGAAAGTATAAATTAGATTATATTTTTATCATTTAATACAATTTAGGTCATTATTAGTAATTTAACATTTATATTTGGCATAAAAAAGTGTCAATATTTTGATAGTTATTATTTCATAAAAACATTTTTTCTATTTTGACCAAGCAAATTAATTTTAAAATAATTTCTTCGACATTTGTGTTATTAATTTAATAAAATGGATTACATTCTTGGAATCAAGAGGTCCTAATTATGTAAATTCGTAAATTTTATTTTTATACATTAGGAATATTTACTTCAATAAATATTTTATTTACTGTGGTTAAATGTGTAAATCCAGTAAATAAGGTTAAAATATAATATTATAATAATATTAAATTACCTTAATACGTATCATAACACTATTGGTTGATACATATCTGACCATGAGAATCTGTGGGTCGATTTTTGGACCCAATGTAGCCACATGGGAGTGATAATGACATTTTATATTAAATAATCTAAAGTAAAGACAAATATAACAAAAGAAAATATATCTTTTAGTAAAAAAAAGTATATGAGGATATATAATTGATCTATATGATGATAAATAGTTGTTATAAAGTTAATAATATTTACTACCTCCGAATATTTTATTTATAATTTTTAGACATAAAATAAATATATTTATATATAACATAATAATGATACAAGATTTTCCTTATTAATGAAACAATCAAATAAATGATATTATAAATACTAAAATAAATATAATTTAAAGGTTTGATTCCATATGAAATTTTTTTTGGTGATTATGACATGATAGGTTATATTAAATGTATTTATTTTTATGTAATAAAGTTTTTAGGACTTTAAAAAAAATCAATTAATTAATAATTTCCAAATTGACATAAATGAGTTTTTAAGACAAATACATCATTATTGGTTGTTATAATAATACGAAAAATCTAAAGATCAGCCAGAAGACATATATAATGATTGGTGTATCATTAATGAACCACTTGGGGTTTCTTTGATGTTTATAATATGTTATTTAACCATATAATATAAAAATACAAAGAGGCATGGTAAATGTCAAACTATTTAACTAAGAGTTAAATATAAAAGATAAGGTTAATATTGTGACCCAACCATGTATAAAAACTATTTTTTGAGTGGTTTGAGACCCATACACACCTTATCTTTAAAATAATTTATTTAGGATCCATTAGAAACCGAAAATCATTATATTAAAAAATAATATTTCAATATTCTCTTAAGGTTCCCCTCACACCTCTTATAAAAGGGTACATCCCGTTCTCTCAAATTCACACCTTCAAAACCATTTTTCTTGGCATAAACCTACCCAAATATCCTCTCAAATATCATACCTTCTTCTTAGATTCCTTCCTTTAGTCATAAATCAGACTTATGGTACCCTTTTTATCAAATCAAAAAGAAGAACCTGAATAAGAGGTAAATATATCATCATCTCTTTCAATTTCTTTTCTTCTTCCACTACTTATTTATATATTGTTTCCATTCTAAAATAATAACTCCAGTATAGTTTATATAATGTGATGTTATTATAGAAATGGTTCAACAATATAAATTATTCTATCCATCCTATAAATGAAAAAGTCATCATACATGCGTACGTACAGATTACCATCTCCACGTCGTGGTGCAGTTTGTTATTCAAATTCTTCTTCATTTGGATGTGTATAAAAATGAGTATAAATGATGTAAATAATAAAAATAACATGATAATGATTCTGTTTATATGATATACCATCCAATTATATATGATTTTAATATCAAATGAATGATATTGTCTCTCGTGCGTACGTACGGATTACCATCTCCACGAACGCGATTAGATTCATACCCCCATCGTATCCATTCAAGACTAATTTTCATTTTATGATAAAAAATAATGTTTAATAACTTAATATAATTATGAATATGAATAAGAAACATCTTATCCTAACAAACATTTATTAATTAACAAATTCATATAATGTAAAATGAATTAGTGAACACTCGAAACGATGATAGTACTGAAATATCTTTAACAGTGAAATATTAGAAGATCATATATGATATCATATACTTTATATGGTAATTTTATAATTTAATAATTATTATTTCACCATTATACATGAGGTTAATCAACCCTAAACCAATGAAAAGTACATGGTAGGGTATAATTTTACAATCTCATTATTATCCGAGGTTGTTTTTATGTAAGTATCTTCTGGGAAATATTTATTATCCATGTCCATGTTTCATAAAAGTGTTTTAAAAGGGATTATTTTTAATGTACTTTTTACTAAAATTTATGTTTAAATGTTTTAAATATTTATTCTTCTAAATAATTCCCATTATTTTCCACATTTTCAAAATGGTTTTTAAGGATTTATTTATATGGACATGAATGTTTTAAATGTGTTTATTCCATTCAAAAGATTCAAAGTGGTATAGGACGCATTGATTAAAAAATTACTTTAAAAGTATTACTTTCTAAATTGTGTGACATTTTAATGTTTTCATGAAAAAGGGATATTTTACACAATTATTTTTACAAATCATTTTAATCTATGTCAACATCCATTGATGGATTTTAAACTTGTTTGAAGTTGATTTATTATGATACAAATATTCCATATTGTTTTAAAGTTTTTGATATATGTCTGAATGTGGATGTGTTATTGGTTAATGTATTGACATTCTATATGATAGTTTTAATATGAATGTTTATGTTATATTTCTACCCTTTCATATGAGGAATTTATTGGACTTTGTAAGTGACGGGTAGAGCCCGCTATAGATCTTTGGTGCATCGGTTGGTCTCATGAGACCATTACACGTGGAATTGGCTGAGGCCTTTCCCAATTTTATATATGGTTTTGGATGAGGCCTTAATCATTTTTAGATGTCTTGGCTGAGGCCATGAAAAAATGTTTCAGAATGTAGAGCATTATACATTTTCTAATTATGAAAATAATATTGATGGTATATGGGGTCATTAGACTAGTAGAATACCAATGATTATTTTTTATTATGTCATTATTTACTTAGTTCATATTACTTCCATATATGTGTCCATGTTTATTATTTGTAAAGTCAAGTGTTTTTAATTATTCACCATGATTAATATTTATGTTATCTTTTTTTTATTGCTTGCCCTTATTGAGCATCTGATCTCCCCCCATTCTATGTTTAATTTTTATAGGATCCCATGAAATGTTTTATGATTGAGATTCAGGGTTAAGCTAAGGGATGAATGGAGTTATGAATGGATTATTTATATTGTGTTTTATGTTAGAAAGTGTAATGTAATGTTCATGTGTATAATCTATTTTCCAAGACTGCTAAACCAATTGGTCCTTCAGGACTTGATTCTTTATAATCATTCCAATGTATTAAAAAAATGCACCGACTCTGGGCTTCTAGGGTTTGGGTGTAACAGATTTTGTGATAATCATTTTCGTGATTTTATAATAAAACCCCTCTAACAAAGGTGCACTGTCTTCATGATAAAATTACTTATTAGGATGTTATGGTTTTTTAGATATTTGTATTTCTTTTTCTTATTGCATTGATGTTTCATTGAAATATGGAATGTTTAGGACATAGACCTAATGGATGTAGAAACATATAATATCCTTTATAATGGTACAATGCACTGATTAAGTGGTTTCCCTAGTTTTAAATTGAATTTCTCTATTTGGGATGTTTTTTATAGTTGTTGTTTAGTGTTTTGACATGTTTGGGCCACTTTTTGGGTTTTCATAGGCATGAACATTATAATAGTAGGATTTTCAATATTAAGTGTCTTGTTTTCAAATTTTGAGTTTCATTATGGCCTATACTAGGTATTCTCAGTACATTACCCATCTAAGAGAAGAGTTTCAATTTAATAACTAAATGTGAAATGAAATTTGAAAGAATACATAAGTATATGACCCAGAACCATTAAATGTAACAGGGTAATAGGTTTCATGTTCGTAGTACCCCTACCACATTAATGGAATGAAGTGGAATGAACCTTGATTTTTAATTTCCCATGAATAACTAAAATGGTTTCATGTAACTTGGCCTTATCAAACCATTCAAAGTCAAGGATTAAAATAAATGAACACAATGATTAATTATGACATGATTAAAGGGTTGTAATGTTAATTATCATTTTTCACTATAATGAGTGGACACAATTGAAGAAATAAATATATAATCTAAAAGCTACATTCCTTATATAAAATAATAGAATGAAGGGAATAAGAAAAATTATAATATTGTGCACTTTGTTATTAAATAGGAATGGCCAGACTCATGAATATCATGGAATCTGATTAGATAATTCCATGAGCACTGAAGCACCCCATTTCTAATTAAAGATGCAGCTTTATTTGGTTGAAACCCACCAAATCATGATCATTGTCTTTTCTTGGATGTCGAGTATGACACCATAGGATTCTTTACACAATATCATAGGATTCCTTAGATACACTCCTTGGATCCAGATTTGAAAAATAGGTTCCATGGATAATGTGCATCAAGCCAAGTCATTTTTTGGACCATTTTTCCTTGGGTGAACTCCTTAGACTCTGTAGGAATATCTTTGGTGATTTCCGTGAACTATGTTCCTTGGTTTACACTATTTTTCTTTTATTGAATCAGATACTACTGAGTTAGAGACCCTAGAGTTCTATGCTACTTTGGTAAACCCAATATTTATACTATCACAAGGTTATGTCTATGTGGGCTATGCGTCATGTGACATATTAATATAAAACGGTAATTACTTAACTAATGAACTGGTTACATGATCAGATACTAGCCAACAACAAAATTAGGTACTTGGGTATTTAGTCACCTTATACTATTTACCTAATTATTACATGCACGTACACTGTTTAATTTAAACATCATTGTTGGGATTGGGCTTGACATCGATGGTGTTGGCCTGCATTGATTTATATCTCACACCCTACTTGGGCTTCCATATCATATCGGCACCCGAGTATGCCTTTCTGTCCCATAAGAAAACGATCCATTGTTGTTTGATGTATTTATTATACCTGGAGTTAGGAAAAAAATATCTAGAAAGTGCTCAAGATGGTCCTGAAGATTTCCCATGGGGCTTGCTATATTTTAAATTTTTTACTGTTTTTAAAATCAAGTTGTACAATATACTATTATAAAATATGTATTTATATCATTCTAGTACTTCATCTATTTTATAAACTAGATTTTTCAACTTTTGTTTAGTTATATCAAATCTGAATTCTAATTCTTTATCAATTATGTATACTAATTTCACAATAGATCGTTACTTACTCTATAATACCGCCACACAACACTGATAAGAGGGTATAGTCTCCCAACTATCACCTCCAAAGATGCTTGTTGGTAGTCAACATCCTATTGCATATGAGGAGGAAAACTTGAGGCCATGTGGTGACTCGTACGACCATTGTATTAGTGGTGATTCAAGTCATGATGGTAAGTTAACAACTATGTTATAATAGGGATGCTTGAAAAAATATAGAGTATCACATTTAATTTGAATCCAACATTGAATGCATCACATGATATCAAAGAGAAGGAATTTAATTTTTTTATAAACTAATCATAATGTCTTTTTTAGATAAATTATCATATAGTCATTGTGTTTTATGTAATATATACAATCATATATGATGTTGACTTATTAAAATCACACATTGTACACACTGAATATTTATATAATGAATAATTTCAATGTTTAAATGATTATTATCTTTCTTTATTTTATATAACATTGATAAAAGTACCATGAAAGAACTACTAAACCATAACATACCTAAAAAATGATTTAGTTATTACCCAGAATAACAATTTTACGTAAAATAATTTAATAAAATGGTGATAAATAATTATAAGTAAATAAAAAGTCATATGATATAAACTATTATTGTAATTTAATAGATTTTAAATAAATTTATATTTGTTATACATGAGTTTTAGTAACTTACAAAGAAATCCATACATGTGGTTAGGGTTTAATTTGTAATCTTATCATTATTAAAGGTTCTTTATTTTTAAGTCACCATTGGGGGAATTATTTTCCCTTGATGACCTAAACCCAATATATTTTTCTATTGTCTTGTTATTCAATTAAATTACATGTTTTCCCTAATTTTAAACTATTAATGTTCCCATGATTCCAAATCCATATTTCGTAAGGTGAAATTAACATTATTTATACTCGTTCTAGAATCTCTATTTTCATTGTCTATATTTTACATAAAACATTTCAAGGAATTTATTTTTACATTTATCGAAAAAAAAAAATCTTTTATACCAATGTTTTGTAAAAAAATGGTTCAAAGGAATCTTCTTTTTTTTTCAAAATGAGGTACCTTTTCACAGTTTAAAATTTTACTTAAAGGAATATTTTTAACACATATAACATGAATAGAAATTTATAACTGCACAAACACTCATTTCATTAAATATTCCAATAAAATATTCAAATGGTCTATAAATAGAAATATTACTTCCTTAATATTTGGGGAAATTTTAGACATTGAATACATTATTTCATAAATAATGAATTAGGTTTATTATGTGATCGTAGAGGACCTCTATTGACTTTTGATGCATCAGAAGGATTCGTGTGAAAAACATAGTTGGGTATTTGGTCGAATCAGTTCCCATTTGGGTTTGATGTCTTAAAAAAAGTTATAATGGTTTGTTTATAATAGTTAAAAATATTTATTCCCCAAATATGATAATACATATTTATTTCACTCTTATTATTTGATTATTTTTGATATCCATGGAAATGATTTATTATCATGTGATTATTTATGTGGATTTATTTTATCATCAAATTTATATCATATTATTCATCATATTGAACTTATTGATTCAATGGAATTTTTTCTCATTATTTACCTTTATATATTAATTATTAATTATTTATTCCGGAAATATTAATTTATACCCTACCCCATTTAGATAATTTCATCTCAAAAAATTCTTATATTTCCATTACCCTAGATTCCAGGAAATATATCATGATGGACATACCTGAATATAATAAAGAAAGTGGTGGTTTTATTGAAGAAAATAATATATCATATTTTATTTTTTAAATGTATTTTGTACCTCATATATGCATCTAATTTTTAATTTTTACCAAAATATTTTTTCCATAGGGTTGGGATCACTTATATCTAGTTCTAATTTGATAATATTACCATAGACTCTGGGTAACTAGTGTTAGGGTATTTACATGAATTTTATCTCCATTAATTATCATAAGAGATTATTATTAATTATAGAAGAGCCCCTTTATGTTAACTCCCATCAAAATAGTCACATAATGTCCCAAAACCGCATTTCATATAGATCACTAAACTCATTCCCTCATTTATATTATAGTATTACGAAAAAATTCTCATCAATAAGGATAATAACCTATTTCCTTACTCCATGTGATCATACCAATAATATATTTACATTATAGAATCATTCATAAAACTAGAAGGAACTAGCTCTATTAGTTCTCCATCATACTAGACACCTGCTCATAGTGTGTTTAGACACATTGATAAAAAATCCACTGAGGTTGTTTTTATGTAGTTTATGTTTCAAATAGAATCAAATTCAATCATTAGAATCTCAAATAATCATATATCTATAACTAACACTACTCTTTGTGTATCCAATACAAATAAAGTTATCATTGTAGTATATAAAACTATTTTTATAAGTCTATTCTATAATAACTGTTTCGATAAATCATTATTATAGGTTCCCTATGAATATAGATTTTTGTTAGTTTAGGTATATGTCCCTATAATATCTATTAAATATAATAATTGTTTTGTAAAATAAGTGGTATAGATATATTCCAATTGATTCCCCATTAAAATATAATAAGATAGACTATTTTTTATGTATAACAAAAAATCAATTTTTTTTAAAATAATTAGTAATATATATATATATTAAAATATTTTTCTAAAATTATACGAAAAATATTATATAGGCTAACGGTTATATTGAACCCAAATAGCATAGAGTCATAACATAAAAATTCACTACAAATGTTTTCACAGTATCAATATCAACGGTTTGACAACCTCTAATATAGGCTTTTATACCATGTATATTGGAATTTTATTGAAAATATCAATAAAAATAGTTTAATAGACAATGTATAATAAATTAATTAGTACAATCTGTACTGATTATTTGAGATCCAAGAAATGTTTATCCAAATCATTGATATACCCTAATTTTCTGTCATTGTTAGACAATAAAAAATTATATGCTTATGAAATTCAAATCATTTTCATCAGTGGAATCATTGTGTTTACAACATTAAGTACCCATGCAAGTAATAATTTTCCCTGACATATGTAGGAATATTTTAGAATAATCACTCAAAAATTATAATAAAAATAAAATCATATCATCATAATCATAAATTTCATATAGGGTGAAACTATTTAGGTAGACTAAAATTTTCAAACAAATTGGTCCACATAACATTGAAGTAGTGTTGTTCACAATTCATGTATTCAATGATAGTTATTAGAAATTGATATATAATCACCAATGTTTCAATTAAAACATTTACCATATATATTCCTTCTATTATATTGAACATGAACGTGAATGCATATCCAAATAAGCATTGTCATAATGAAATAGAACATTTATGAATAGAGTATCAAACCTCAACACACAAAATCAACATTATATATTTAAAATCATCATTTTACCATGATCATGTAATTCCCTTAGGAATCCCATACTTATATTATATAATTATTAATGTATCACACCCTTAATGATTCACAGAAACCATAATAATATTTCCCAATATTTATTGTTCATATTTCAAAAAAGTACATTCTAAGTGTTTATCACAACATAATGTCGTAACTACCATCTATATATTCTTATATATCACTAAATAACTAATTTTATAGTCATGATAATTATAATAATTCTTATATGTCAAATTAAAACCTTCTTATATATCACGGTAATCATAATAAATATCTATAAGCTAATGTAGACACACATATCCAAATAATCTCTTTGTGATTTCCTTTTCTAAGGACATTGGAATCAAATAATTAAAAGAATAAGGTTTATATACTCTCAAAAATAGATTCAACCTAGATGTTTCAAAATTTTCTAGTCGAGGAAACCATCAACTAAGACACATAATATTATAAAAATTCCTAAAATAACACTATAAAACCCCCAAAGCTCTTCATAATGTTGTACATAGAGAAAGAATCAACATGTACTAGACAACTGTGAAAACCAATCACCTAAGTGAAAAGATTAGTTTTATCTAAAAAATAATTAATTTTTCTAAGTGGAGGGCCTCAGGCCCACACCAAAAATAAAATTTAACTATGAAATATTGGTATGTGATTATTAATTTTTATGTAATGATCCCAATTCCATAGATGAATAAAAATATATTATTATATTTAAAATATATTCATGATGAATTATTCTTTTTAATAATAAAAAAATAAAAAAAACAAATAATATATCATTATCTATATTTAATATATAACTTTTCATTAATATATTGAAGAATGTTCTATGTGATTTCTACTTCTTCAATTTTTGTTGTTTTGATTATTAATTAATTTCTATGAAACTATTTCTAACCATTTTTTCTTTTATTCTTATATGTATTTACATCATCACAATTCTATTTAACACCCTAATATCCTATGTATCCCATTTTAACAAAAATACAACATTCCCCATAGATCGAAAAACCAATAAATGGTAAATTCCACATTTTGAGATCAATGAGGCCATTATAAAACTTTTCCAATGAAATTTTACTCGATTAAATTATCATTTGAACAATTAGAATAAAAGATGATAAAAATATCCATTGAAAGTAACAAACACCAAATTTAAATCTTATAGACCAATAAAACATTAAATTCATGTTATTTTAGGTTTTTATTGGGGAAAAATAAAATTATGTTTCATGTTATTACTTATTAGTATGTGTTGAAGAATTTAAATTTATGTATCAAATTATGTTTTATTTTACTAGAAATCATGGGTTTGATTATAATAAGTATTTTTTCGGTGATAAATAATTTTTATCTATAATATGAAATGAAATATTTATTTTGAGATAGAATATATTAATGATTTTTATGTTTTTTGAATTATTTGAAGTCATAATAATTTTTCATGATTTTATTTCACTTAAAATTGATTTCTGAAAATAAAATGGGTCCAAAAGAACACATTATTACACATTAATGTTCATTGGAGAAGAATAATTTCAATAAAAATATACATTTTAAAGAGAGATATTATTGAAATATTATTAATTAATTAGTTCTAGGAAATTATTTTAAATTAAGAATGCATAATGTAAAAAATGAGACATTTGAATGGGAATACACATGATAAAAATTAAATCACAACTATGTGATCATGTATCATTTATTATTATTATTCATGTATTCTATTTTAACTATAAAAATAGAGTCCTTCAATTATAAAGTTGATGAACATGGGCATGATTATGTTATATGATAGGACTTGTGTTAGGTAAGGTTGTTATTTTCCCTTGGTTTGACAATGAGAGAGATTATACAAGCCTTGTATTAAAAAATTACAATATTAATCCTTATGTTTGGATTTTATATAATAAGGTAAAAGTTTATGAAACGCTTATGTAATAGATAAATAAGGTATATTTAATTTATTACATTACTGGTTGAAGTCCAAACTTCATAATTTTAGGTTTTTTTTATTCTTTAACATTCATTTAATTAATTTGAATAACTGATAAAACAATATAATGAATTACACGTTTTTCTTGTAACTACTGTGATTTCTAATAGTATTTCATCGCACAAGTTATTCATATGAAACTTGTGTGCATTTAATGTATATGTATATCATGGAAGGTAAAGACATGGGACCTTTGTAGGTAAGGAATATTTTATTAGACACCATAGATCAAATTTATCTTTTATCACAAGATTATCGGGGTTGTTCCATTCCTGATAAATTTATTTTATTTATTTTAATTTTATTCTCTAGGTATTTTATCTTTCATTTTAACAATTATATAATTTCTATAAATATAATTAGTGTGGGTTTTTAAAAGAGAATTTTGTTTTTATTATATATGATATGAAATATTTTTATGCTTATATTTATTTGAGTATGATACAGTTGTTTTATTTAACAAGTTCTCTATATTGGGTAAGTTGATCTGAATTAATTACATATAAATTCATGGTGCTAGTTACCAACCTCTTGTTATCAAGGATCAGATGTGAGGCTATATTGTGTTTCAACATAATGACACATTCATTTTTAGGTGAATATTTTTAAAATATTATCAATATCGCTTTAGATTATATGATTTTTATAATTAGTAAAAAGGAAAAAAATTAGAAAATAATTTACGAAATGTATAGAAATATTTTCTTGTGTACCTCACCATGGCACCCATATTAGATTTCCATGTCATTGGGGAAGAACAATATTAAATGTGATTGATTTTAAGATGTGTTAAACATAATATTACTCTTAAATGATAGAAAATATTGGGGTATCAAAACATAAATGGTGTACATATGGACTTAATATATGTGTGTGAATATTGATATACATGTTTTAAGATTGAAAATTAAAGACATTATTTTATTTAAATGATTTATTATTTGTAAACCAATCATTTTTCCTTAAATATTATAGTTATAATGAATTTTTCTATGAAAATTAATGTTATAATGTTGATGATGTGATGTTATTGATTTGAGATGATTAATATATTTTTAATTTTCTATTATTAGTGAAAAAGTAATTAATAATATTTATAAATTGAATACTAGTATATAAAAATTACAATAATTTTAATTTTTTAAAATTAAAAAACTTGGAAATTCTTGGGATTTATTTTTCTTTTTATTATAATTAATATTTGTTAGAAGATAATTATTGGGTGACTATAGAGATGGGTTTAATTTTTTATAAATTAATGAAATTTTTATATATATTTAGGTCCAAGAAAAATAGTGGGGGACTGTTTTTATTGATTTTTTACTTGATTCAATGATTTATTTTTGTTTTTTTTATTTTGAATTTAATAAGATTCTAAATCTTATGTCTTAACATTAATATAATTATTAAATGTATTTTTATTGGATATTTTTTTCAAATGATCAATGAATATTTTTTGAAAGAGTTATTAATTTCATAAAAGTTCTTAAATTGAAAAAAACTTTTCATTAATTGAAATAATACTTGGTTTGTTGGTTTACATAAAAATAAGAAATACATGTTGAAATGTTCATCTAAATATTAGATTTTTTTGATTATATAATTAATAATTATGTATTGGATTTAAAATGGATTATGATTGTAAGTGTCAAATAATCCTCTGTATAATTACACTCATATGAATTTTAGAATAATTTGAGTGATGTTAAATCCTTTATTTAATTTATTATGAGATGTTATGGGGTGATTTTTTATAGAATGTGATGATAACCTGTAATTTGATTAAATTAATTTGGGTAAAAATATTAGTTTAAATATATGTTATGATTTAATATGATGATTATGTGACTAATTGTGACTACTAATGTGAGAGGTTAAGTGATAGATGATTTTGTGATTTTGTTAGTCAATGTATTAAATACCATTTATTTCTTTAAAAGTCAAAGTGATAATTGTGTAAACCATGCCTAATATTTTGTAAAAAATAATATGTTTTTTAATTATAATTTTTTTGAATCTGATATGTGTTAAAATATGATATTTAATTTTTTTATAGAAATTGGTAACATTAATATTATAAATCATGTTTTGGAATATGGTGTGAACCATGAATTTTCATTAAAATGAATGAATGATAATTTAATATTGATTTTTATGGTTTGTATTTCATGAAATTTATGTTTTATATATTTATATGATGAATTTTTATATGAGCTACTGTGTGATTATGATTTATAGAGGAAGATTTTCTTTGAGTAAATTAAAAATTAGAGTTTTGTTGGATTTACTTGTTGTGAAATGATTAAATATAATGTGACAGTGAGTTAATGAAAATAATAAGGTTTCAGAATTATTTTATATTATTTAATCATGAATTTAAATTGATTATGTAGAATGATTCTTGGATTGCAATAATTTAATAATTTGTTTAGGGTTTTTGTGTTGCTTTTAAATCAAATTTAATAGTTATTATATTAATATGGTTATATATTCGATGGAAATGTGTCTTGTGTAAGAAAATTAATTTATATTAAACTTATGGGAAAGTTTGTGGTGGTATCTAAATAGTTAATGTGTTTTAATAATGGGTTTTTTTTGACATCAAGGTGTTTATTTTTTATAAATTAAATGATTTTGAATTTTTTTTTTCTCATTAGGTTCATTTTATTAATATATATATGTGTGTGTGTAATTTTTGATGAATCAGTTATGTAAAAGTGGTTATTTTTTAATTTAAATACTATTTAATTGATTATTAATGTATAGGATGTTATTAAATTTATAAAGAAATTTTATTTTCTTCTTTATTTGGTTTAAAATTGGTTTTCATTGGGATTAGTGTTCTTTTTGCGACATAGTGATTTGGTTGGTAGTAAATAATTTTACAATTATTATTTGAATGTGGATATTTTAAATATAGGGTGGTGATAATAATTTATAAAATCATTATCATTGTCACCCATGGATTATATAACACCTCATAAATGATTTAATCTATTTCATGGTTGTAAAAAATAATATTTTTTTAAATATTGTTTTATTACTGATTTGACAATTTAAGTGACTTATAATGATTAAGATTTTATTTTAATGTTATTTAATATTTTTCTAAAGGGTTAAAGGATTTTTTTTTTTACATTTAAATGTTCTATGTGAATAAAATATTCTATTTGATTCTTTTAGTTTTGAAATTTTTTTTACAAAACTTTTACAGGGTGATAAACATTCCAAAATCCTCTACATTGTGTTTTGGGATAGTTAATGGTGCTATAGTGGACCTTGGAGGTAGTTCAAATATGAAAATATGAATTGTGAAACCTTAAGAGATAAAATAGTCTTTTCAATAAAGGAAAAGTCATGGTGTTTTCATAATCTGGTCTATGGTGTTCAAGGTTTCTCATTATCAAGTGGTCGGTAATATTGGTGTCTAAATTGACTATTTTTATTGAGGCTTATGTCATAGAGGATTAAATATCTTGTATGTATGAATTTTTTCATGAACCCCTCCCCACAATCTGTACCCTTCTTAGGAAGGAAATTGGATAAGGGAGATTGTGACACCTGAGTCATGCCTCTAGTAGGCCCCATGTTGTTGACTAGATCCTAGGGTATTAAAAACATGTAGATGGAAGGAATTACCATCTAGGAGAAAACATGAGAATGATAGAGATAATATAGACACTAAAAAATTACTTCTTAGACTACTATATAAATGAATCCCCAAGTTCATATATGTAATAACATGCAATAACTACTTCAACAAGAAGTAAAACTATGAGTACCAAAATAAAATAAAGATAATAGAGACCGAAATGTGAAAAAAGCGTCTACTAAACCCCACGATATTAGTAAATAGAATGATATCCACCTCTTTCAACAGAACTTAAAATCGTTTATATTTATATATGGAGATAATAATAGTATACTCAGTAGGATCCTCCCCAGAGTCTCTCATGCAAAAGGAAATGAAATCATACTAAAGCATAGGGAATAACAAGTGTAACTAACTCATAACCTAAAATGAAATATTATGTTCTCTTCCACATCATGTATAATAAGATAAATGTTTCCATATAAAATTATATTATATAATGGAGAATATCAATGGTACCCTGCTACCACTTCCCCCATTAGTTTTCTTCTCATCCCCAATGTCACATCTTGATCATCATTCTCTAAAACAGCAAGCTCGCAGATACATAGTTGTTGCACCACAACATGGATCTCCTGCAACACACCACCATCTCAATGTTACAAAACATAACCATATAGTTTTTGGGAGCCACCATACACTATAAAATTTCTATTATACTATTGGTATAATACCTCTACCCATCACAACCCATACACAGAGTATGGAAACTCAATCCATCATAGACTATAAAAGTTATACCTATAGTGATACTTAAGTTACTATATCCAGAATATATGTCTGTGAAATAAACACAATCCATTAAATCCATCTACACACATATATAGGGGAAAACCCATCATGCATACCAGCACAACTAACTACCAAGACGAGAGAGTGGGTGCAAAAGGGTTAGTAATCCATACATCCTCCCACTGGGATGTTGGGGAAAGCACCCCAGGGATTTTAATTCCTTGGGTGTTATTTAACATATTTTATAGGGTGGAGTTGTGTATAAAAACAAAAAATGTTAATGATATAATATATCTAAAAACAAAACTATGGGAATAACCTAGTCTCAGGTTCAAGTGAAGATAGCGTCTCTTAAACTCTTAGCTTCCACTACTAAGACCATATTTCATTTTATCACACAATCATTTAAATATAGAGATTAATATATTTAATTATTTATTTCATTGGTTTCAATTTATGTTAATATATTTTTAACAATTAATTAACCATGTACATATTCCACATTACATTTCAAAAATGTTCCATACCCATCAGGCTTTAACAAACTGATTTCATGGCTTCTCAGAAATATAAAATCCACATTTCATCCCAGAAAGTTCCAACCCCATGGGTTATAAATTTATTCATTTATTAACATCATTAATTTCCATATTACCTGTTATATAAGGAAACAAATCCTATGATACAGAATATGGTATACAAACAAGTGAATTCATCAACCTCAAGAAGTGTGGGAAAGGGAGTAGATAAATAAAAAACATGTCCATCATCCAAAACAAAATATTCAAGCTAAAATTATACTTTCAAATTAGTGAGTAGTCCCATATTAAACCCCTTCCTTCATCGCTAGAGTTATCCCTAAAACCTAGATACATATACTAATTCATATCACCACACCATGAATCATTTAATTTAACAACAATTGTGCCAACCCACCACTCATACCACAACATCCCTCTAGGCTCATCCATCCGAGTCTCACGTCACATCTAGACCTCCTCACCCCTTAAACCACCACATCCCTCCAGGATCACATCATATCACATGAATCATGAATCAAGAATAGAATCCAATATCATGGCCCTGAATAAAGGAATTAATCCTTCACACACAATGATCTCTCACAACTCCAAAAGGAAAAGGCATTTGGACTATATAAGAAAATTATAACTCGGTCACTACAATATAATTATCTTTTCTCAATCAACTGATTATTATTCCATCTGGAAATATGTGATTCGAAATCATGGGTTCCAAGTTTGGGACACATAAGAAAAAATATATAATAGATATCACAAATTAGTTAAATAATTAAATTTACAAGCCTATAATTATTTTATAAATTCATCATCCTTCATTAAGTTTACTAACTAATTAAATTAAACATGCATACTTGCATTAATTTTATTGTCATCATATTATTATAAAAACCGGATACATTAAAGAAGCCTATTTTTTATTTTTATAATTAATTATAGATTTACATTATTTAATAATTTCACATGCTAAACCAAGAACAAAAATAACAATATAGAAGTTACACTATCTAGAAAATCAAGAGGAATCGCATTATCACGACACAGACAACAACATCTCTATGTGAGTGATACCAATTTTATAATCCAGTCCATGTAATTATATAGTCAATTTCATTACAATACTAGTGGATAAATCATAATAGCTCTATGATTTAAATAAATAAATATAGTGTTAATGAATCCCATAACATAGAAGTTTGTTGATGGTATTCATAAGATACCTATCCAATTATGTTGATCCCCATCCCCTCTCCTTCAGCAACTGCATCTGCCCGAGGATTCCAAACCACAATTGTGCCAAAATACACCCAAGAAGCTTCATTAAGGGAAATGGAGATCATGTATCACTTCATTAATAGAGGAATGGGATGAAATATATAAAATAATCTATAATAAAATAGGTAGAACATACATTGGATCGATCAAATATCAAAGGATGGAAGCAAGTGATCAATCCATGGAAAAGGATTCCCTAAAATGTTGAAGAGGGGGTTGTTTTTTCACTAGAATGAGAGAGAGATCCACTGTAGTCATAGGGTTCTGAATAAAATGATTGGTTAAAATCACATAAAACAACAATAATGTGTGGAATTTTATGATGTGTAACCCCCTTTCAAAAAATGTACTACTCTGAGTTGGGTTTCCACTAAAAAAGCACGTCGCATGTACTATTTATTTTATTTTTAAATCATGAATCATTTCATGTTTTGAAACCCACTTTCACTTAATGTAAAAAAAATTATTCATATTTAAACCCACTTTCAAATCATGTAAACCATTTACATATTTCTAAATATCCCAACTTAAATCATTTAGAAATCGAAATAATCTAGAATTCCAATGAGCCTCCTCTTAGAACCTCTGTCTTAGGAAACCCGGTAAGTGTTGATCCACATAGATATGATACCTTGCATTAGATACATCTCAAAACATTCTTGTCCTAGATAATCAAAAACCAACCTGTAGAGGAATCATTAAGGGGTCATATAAACAATTGGTCAATATGATACGTCTTAGGCTCTCATCACCATAGGTGCTCCACCAACTAAAACAATCATAACGGGCTCGACACAGTGTGTAGATGAAAGACGCATTGATTCTTCCCCACCTATATCAGAATATTATACTCATCCAGACAAAGAAATCTAAAAAAATAAGCACATGGAATACACCATGGGTCTTCTCCTCCCATGGAATGTTATTGGGCCACAACAAGCAATCGGAGAAAGCCATATCATAACTAGAAAATTTATAAAACCATAGAATGAACAATGTTACCATTGCATAGATAAACATAAAATAACTCAGGGTACAAAGCATATACATGTGACTCACGTTCATATGTACTCCCCTCTACACCACCATACTACCTCATGACATGAACGAAGATGATAACCTGTCCACATAACTCCTTCTCTGGGCGGTCCTAGATTACTACATGATTATCCATGGAGGTAAATTCAACTTCAACATTGATCTCAACCAAATTGATAATTTGTGCATCTAAATAAGATAATTATGGTGATGAGAAATGTGAAAAATATCATGTATCTAGATCATATGATGTGGAAGCACTATATGATACACCAAGGTTCCAACATGAGCCATTGCCTAAAAAAGGCAACTAAAACCAAGGAGAAAGATTACTCCCATGACCAAACCATCACATCCCATGATTGTGCATCACTGTGAAGAATATTTATTCAGGAATTAGGAACACCATATTTCTCCTCCTGTGATATGAATAATATTTTTTATGATCTTGCACTACCTTTATCCTTATAGAAACCATTAATAGATTCACTGAAAACAACCCTATCTCTACAGAACTCCACCTTATGATCCCCCAACTCAGATTATTCTACCTATTGCACTAGAGATGACGGAACCATTATCTAAAAAAGAAATCCACATATCCAACATCTCCCATATCATGTTTCAATGCTGAATGGTCAACCATCAATATCCAAGAATCACCTGATTCACACACTATATGACTGTGGTACTTCTTTCTCAGTGTTTAGACCATAACATTCCATATTCAAGGTGTATATGAAATATTGAAGCCATATTTCATTTGGAACATCATCCACCAATGATGATGCATGTTTAACTAAATTTTGTAGAATTCATACATCATGATTTTATGATCAGTGGACACCAATAATATCTCACCTATGAGATAATGTCTCCACAAAATTAGGGAAAATCCCACATAGACCAACTAGAAATCATCGGTGGAATAGATATGGTCATGGGTACATAACCATTGATACCCTTATGAAGAGATCAATTTCTACTACATCAGAACACAACCTAACCCAAGATGTGACGCATCACATACAACATCAAACTGAATTCCTTCTTCTTGTATGCAATGAAATGGAGACCTTGACAACATCTCCTTTTGATTCATAAAATCTATTTTACACTGATCATTCAATAGAAACACCTCATACATTATGATAAATGATGTTAGAGTATTTAAAACCTAATTAAAATTGCATACAAACCTCCAATAATCGCTTGTATGATAATGGAATATTTCCACCTCAACCACTATCTTGGGGGATACCCAAGACAAAAATTCTTCTAGATCTGATGAATCCACAACTACTTACTATTGGGATACAATATTCCCCATGAAAATTAATTATAGAGATTAAAACACACACTTTAAAAACATCCAAACATCTATTCTTGACAAGAAACACCAAAAATATGACATTGTTTTTTTGTGTGATCCTCCTTAGATGAAGAGTACACAAGGATGTCATTGATGAAAACCACCAAGAACATATCAATGAAATCATGGAATACAATTTTCTTTAACCCCAAAAAATGTGGATCATTTGGGACACCAAATGGATTCACATAAAACTCATAATACATTTGATGATAAAGAAAGTAAGTCTTCAGGATATTATAATCCTTTACACAGATCTGTTAATATCCAGACTACATGTTGATATTTGAGAACTAAATTTCACCCTTTAGTTCATCAAATAAATAATAAATCTATTGATGTTAATAGTAGTTCTTCACTATCAATTGGTTTAAGAGATGATAATTTATATAGAATCACAATCTATTTTTATAATTATTTACAAAAAAGAAGGTTCACCGCATGATGAATCACTGATCAAAACAAAACAACACTGTAATAGACCATTGATCTATATACATAGCTCTAGAAACTCATCAGGAATCACCCAATATAGAGACATTGAGAATGGACACATGCCTACTTGTAGATTAATCCTGATCTCGATATCTCATCAAGGGGGTAACACTAAAACATCCTCTAAAAATATATCAGGAACTCTGTTATGACCTTGGAAAAGATAACTGTTGAACCTCTAAATAATTCAACATCATCCCAACCATTAGGGATAATAAGGAAAAAACATTACCCTAACCCACCCTAGGGAATCGTTCACCAAAAAATACTTCTGACTCTCCATCAACATCGAATAACACATCCTTCCTATTGAAGAAATACATGATAGACGGAATTTAATATAAGAAACCAATGATAAGGATGATTTTATAGGGTTATATCTTCAATCATAGGGAATATCTCTAAGAGAGGTGTTTCCCCATCAATAGCTCACAGTTTCTACATATATCAAACATGTCATCTCAACCTTCCACAAGTGTAGTCAAGGCAAAGGGAACTATAAGTTACTCTAAATAAATTCCCAAATAATGGAAAATGGAAGGTGATATTATGAAGTGTGTAGATCTAGATTCAAAAATACATGAACCCAAGTTGAAAATAGGAAAAGGTTACCCCAAATGATGCATGGGTCACATGGAACTGAAAAAGCTAATGAATGAATCTTTCCATTACCTACTCCGCAAAGACTATGTCCATGATGATGAACACCTCAATTGACATAAACTTATCTATGGGTACATGTAGCTTTTCATGGTTATCCTATGAATGCCCTATATAATCTCTGTAGATCCCAAAAAAGGGAAACAAGCTACTTCAGCCTCAGATGGAACTACCTCACCAGAGGAACTTGAAGTTAGAAAAAAAAAGTAACATTGACTACTAAAAATTATTTAGAACTCTCTCCATTGATAACATCATCATCTAAAAAACATGCTTATGATCCATTATAATTCACCGAGAGCCACTACCCCAGATAAACGAAACATTAACGGCCAAGACCTACCACTGACTAATCAAAATGCCTTATGTTAGGTAAATAGGGAACCCCAGACCATAGCTCTGCTACATGTGGAATCATGATTGATCATATATCATGATGATCTAGTTTTGGATATCATACTCTCAATGGCCTCTACTCTTTCCAGAACATTGAGATAAGTCTTTAATATAAATGGCGGGACCTAGTGTTGTATCTAAGGATGCAAATACACCTCAAAACACCTCAACCTAGCCTCATCATCATGAAAAAGGTATGAATCATATAGTTGAATTTTAAAAAATAGATCCCAAAATCGATAAAACTAGAGCTCCCCTGCCATAGTGTATGAAACATCGAGTGATTGTACACCTTTTCATTCGATAAAAGAAACTCAGTTTGGAAGTTGTCCCTGAACTCCACCCATGAGATTGCAGACTCCTCATGATCTATAAGGATCGAGAACCACCACCGCCTCACTACCCAACAAAACATCATCACAGACAATGATACCCAGTTATCCTCCAATGAATGGATTGATAAGAATTCTCTCTCAAAGTCTTCCCACAAATATTTTGTGTCTAAATTTGAAATTGATCCCTCATACTTTTGTAGTATCTTTCACTAAAACTCAGGTAGTGATCTCCCCCATGTGACATTGTCATCGACCTCTATTATATAATTATTTTCTATCACAACCACATGAACATCATCCTTGCGAAAATATATAGGATGTGGACAGAGGGCCTTGTATAAAAATGACCAAATAGATAAATCTCTTAAGACTATAATATGTAAAATTTTATAATTAATTAATTACATTATTTAATTCATTTTAGGTTAACTGATCCCAAGGTCTTCCCATTCAAACACATTCACAATAAGAATGATATAAAATCCATTCCTAAGTCTCTACCAAGAAAGAGGAATCACCTCATTTATTTTCTATTGTATGATTAATGGTATGTACATTAGATTACAAGGGGCCATAAATACCATTTTATAAATTGGGGTACCATGTTAATCGTGCATTGTATATTAAGATGACATTGTTCGTACCAGTCCATGAAATCTCACCTATGACTAACCCCAATCTCTATATTATCCCTCATCCAGACCAATGATTCAATGCAATCAAGACCCACTCCCCAAAAGGTGTAACCTTCTGTGGCCAGCAATTGGAGAAGACAGATAGGGACACCTGAGTCCCTCCTCTACCAGGCCCCTGTTTAGTGACTAGAACTAAGGGTATACTAAACATGTAGATGAGAGTAATTATCCTCTAAGAGAACACATGTAATTGGGAAAGATAATATAGAAACAGACCAATTGTTTACCAAAATCCACTATAATATAAAACCCATTTGCTCATCTGCATTGACAGGTAAAAACAACAAACATTTTATGGAAAATTGTTAGTACTAAAAGAAAATAAAGACGAAAGTGAACATAAATTTCAAACATCTACTTCTAAAACCTAATCTAGTAGTATCAATCATGATCTATAATATGTTCCAAATTAATTGAAAAATAGTTTATATATACATACAATGAGTATAAAATTATACTTAGTGGGATCGTTACCAAAGGCACTGGTGAAAATTATAAAAAAAATCATTACAAATCCCAGTGACAACAAGTGAATGTAACTCATCACATAAACACGTGTACTATGTTCCCATCCTCACAATTTTTACTCTCACCATGTTTATCATATAATAGTATATAATATAAAAATGAATATAAAGGGATCCCTTATACCATATCCCCACTAGTTTGGCATTATTTTTCAATATCACACATCCTAATCATCTCTCTCCAAAAATGGTATCATGCAGGAATCTAGGAAATGCACAAAAAACAAGCACCACATGAAACACACCACAATGTCCATGTAACCAAAGTTCACCATGTGTTTTCAACGATCCACCACAACCCCAAACATCATGTACCACATGTTAGGTCTTATTCAACTGGCCATCACAGCCCATACAGTAGGTAAGGAACCTTAATATAGGAAAACCTATACACGTTATACCTATAGTAGTCCTTAAAAAACTATATCTAGAATATATTTCTATGAAATAACCATAGAATGTATATCCTTCTACACACATATATTGTGAGAACTAACCGCCATGCATACCGTCATAAGTAACTACAATGATAAAAGAGCAAGGTCAAAGGGTAGTAGTCATCCATCAATCATTAAATCAGGATGTTGGGAATAACACTCCATGGGATCAGAATACATGGGGCTTCAGATTACCAAACCAAAAAGAAGGATTATATTTTAATAAAAAATATACAATGTATAATTTATCTCATAACCACACTATTGGAATAACCTATTCTAAGATTGAACTGTAGATGACATCTCTGTAAATCATGGCTTCCATTATTATGACCAGATACCCAATAAGCACACAAAAATTTAGAGAGATACATTTTGTTATTAATGTCCTATTTTAATTTTTTGAACTTTACGGTAATTAATTATTGACTATTACTTAACAATTAATATTTTCCACATTATAATACAACAGAGTCCCATGCCCATCGGGCATAAGAAAACATAGTCCTTGGCTTTACAAAATTATAATTGTATCATTGCATCCTAGAAAGTTCAAACTCCCATGGGTTAAAAATTTAATATTTTATTAAAATCATTAATTTACATATTAGCAAGTACTATAGAGAAAAAATACAAATCTACCAAACATGGTATAAAACTATGTACATCCATTGGCCTAAAGGAGCGTGGAAAGGAAAGAATCTTAACAAACAGCCAGATCATCATCAAAACAAATAGATTCAAAGAAGAATACAACATTCATATGAATTTTTAATCCCATATTTAAACTATTTGATATTATTTGGTTTCCTCCCCGACACCCTCATGCATATTCTGATGCATATCACCACACTTGGCATCAACTTCTTTTATAACAACTTGGACCCCTCATACATTATACCACTACATCCATCT
This sequence comes from Viscum album, assembly GCA_963277665.1. Lineage (NCBI taxonomy): Eukaryota > Viridiplantae > Streptophyta > Magnoliopsida > Santalales > Viscaceae > Viscum > Viscum album. Next base: position 154,602,336 of record OY728157.1, read on the forward strand.
AGGATCAGCCATCCCAAGAACATGATTCATCTATGAATCCCCACCACATAAACTAAAACATTCCTCTAGACTGAAATCATGAAATGAGAATAATGAAACAATCATATGAACCAGGATCTAGTCTCAAAATCAAGGCATTCATCCTTCACATAAAATGATCTCTCATGGCTTCAAATCACATGAAAATTATCATTTTCAATAACTGAGAAACTAATGGCCTTTAAATGAGCTATATTTTATCACCCAAACTCTTCTTATTGCATCATGAATTAACTAATTCATTATCATAGTTTCCAAAAATGAGAATCCAAAGATACAAGCTATAAAAGAAAAAAAGAATTAATTAAAAAATTAATTTAACATTCCTTTAATTATTTTACCATCAATAATAATCATGCTTCAGGTTCATTAACAAATTCAATTTACCATGAATACTTTCATCATTATGATTAAAATAAAATTGAAATGACAATAAGGTTTATTAAATATGCTTCTTGAATCATTTTTCGAATTAATCATCAAATAATTTCAACATTACATTATGTACCAATTTCACATGATAAACCATGAAAAACTAAAACTGCATAGATATCAGACTATCAGGAAAATAAATAGGCAATCTATTATAATGGTGAAATCAATAACATTGTGATTCAGTCAATACCAATTAATTAATATTTTTGAAGTAATTATTATGTTATTTTCATTGCAATCTGGAGGTCTAAATCATTACAACTATATGATTTAACAAAAAAATAGTGAATCAACAAATATCATACCTCAATAGGGTGTCAATGTTCTTCATAAAAAAAACATACCAACATTGTATATCATGAGCACCTCTCCCACAAAAATAGCACCAACCCAATGCCATCACGCCACTATCGCACTGAAAAACATCCAAAAAACTACACTAGATACCTAGATAAGAAGAAACACCATTATAGAGAAAGAAATATGAGGAAAATTATTGATGAATCTATAAGAACGGTGGAAAAACATACCTAGGATCTATTAAAAATCTAAGTAGGGAAGATAGGGATCAATCGTTTGAAAAGGTATCCAAAAAATGTTGAACATGGGACAATTGGGTCACCTGGAATGAAAGGAGGAGTCACTACAGTCATAGGTTTATAAATAACCCATGCTTCTAAAAACTCATAAATACACAACAGTAGGGAATTACCCAACCTGTAATCCCTTTTCACATCATGTAATCCCTAGTGTTTGGTTTCCATTGAAAAACAAGTCGCCTCTCCTTTTTATTTTATATTTACACCATGATTCATTAAATAAGAGAAACCCACTTTCACATAATGTAAAACCAATTTTCATCATGATAACCACTTTCATTTCATGTAAAACATTTACAAATTGTGAAATCTATATTCATTCAAATGCATGCAACTGGACTACTCTAGACATCTTCTATGCCTTCCCCAAGATCTCGATTTTCAGAATCATGTAGAGTGTCGATCAACATAGATATGTGGCATTACAATTTTTTTGGGCACAATTTTTTGATGTTGGACCTATGATAAATCATATTGGATTAAACAACTATTATATATGTTGTGGTTCTCTATATAATCCAAAAATTGGAATATGTGTTTTTGGTTTATTTATGGAAACAAAGTAAAAACATCAATTTCCCAATCATTATATTGAATTAGTTTTTGACATTGGAGACTCTATGATAATGAGAAATACTTGAAAACACCATTTTAGTTTCTATGGTGATCTATAGACTCTTAAATGTGGATTTTCTATAATGGTTGAGTCATGGATGCAGTGAAGTAACATTAATAACTTAACAATTATATCATTTTTATTTTATGGTCAAATTTGTTGAAGGAGGGGATATGATTATGGGTATTCATTGTTCCACAATGGTTGTTCACCTTGTGTTACATAGATAAAAATTGCAAGTAATTTAATGTTTAGAAAATCTATTTTTATGTATTTTTGGATATTTATTTGATCGACCTCGCAATTTTTTAGTGATTCATTTATCACACAAGGAATGTTCTCTAAAATTATGTATATTAATTTGACACATGTACATTATTGGTTATATTATCTGGATCCCCCTCAAACCATATATTACCTTCGGATCCCTTTTGGCTCTCCTTTTTCATTTCACTATGTATCAGTGTCTCTCATATGTTGTGATTTTTTCCTTTTAATCCTTGATTCCGCCAACCATACTTTTTTATATTATCCTCAACTTTCATTTATTTTTTTCAAAAATCCTATTTCCTAAATCCATGGTAGGGGATTTGATTATGTTGTTTGGTTTTATGGTCAATGTTTTATTCGATATTAGTGTGACGTAAGTTTTTCAGGTCCTCTCATGGATCATGATATTGTTTAGTTATCATTATTCATAAAATTTTTATACACATATTGTGGAAGCATTAATCGAATTAAGGGATTTGGAAAACATCTAAATTTATTAATTGTAAATATGAAATTATCATGAATAATTTTTATTTAGGTATGTTTTTATAATTTACCAAATAATAATAATGAAATAATTTAATGATCATTTTAGATGATAAGTGAATCTTATGTATTTATATGATATCAATGTTATTTATGTTTTATTATTTCACTAGATGATTGAAAATAACGTTGTTTTGATACCTATTAAATGATCATTTTATATATATTATCAAAATCATAAATGAGAAAAAACAAAAAACTGGGGATAAAATATGAGTTATGGAATTATGTAAATAATATTGTAATTTTTTGGGTATAATTTGTTGAAAAATAATGGAATCGTGAATGATTTTAAATGTTTAAATGTTGTTTAATTTTATAATTGTTATGGTTTATGATGATATTTATTATGGTTTTCCATATTACAGATAGAGTCTTCATGGTTTGTTTAGTTTACTATTCTATAATAGGGATGGGGATGTATTTTTTTTGTGGGAATTTCTTGACTTACTAGATGTTGAATAAAGAAGAAAATGATGCAATATTGGTGGAATTGTTTTACTGGTCGTTTGCATCAGTTAATGCAGAATTTGATATAGTGATGATTTATTTAGTTATATTTTAAATATTTTCATAATAATAGTATTTAATTACATTGAATGAAATTAATAATAATGTGATATTGAAAAATATTTTGATTTAATAGTTAGGTATAAAATAGAGGGAGTGTTAGGGAAATAGTATGCCATAATTCAGTTATTAATGTATAGAATATATGTTTCATGGAATTTATAATGTTTGAAAATTAATATCAAGGTCGAATATATAATTGACTGACTAAAAAAATTTAGAAATTATGAATATATAGTAATAATAAAATATTTTTTTAATAAATATTAAATTTTGAAAAATATAATAATAATCATAGGGGATGAAGATCTTTGATTTGATATTTTGTGGCTTTTATAGGATGATGGAAGAGTTGGATAGTGTGATTTTTATTAGTGACAATGATGTTGATTTATTTGTGATAGATTTGGTTTGGTGATGTTTATGAGTAATTTAAACTTTTTATTTGAATATATACTATAATATATTCATTATAGTATAATTATTTTCTACACACCACCACTCGTGTAAGGCGTGTAGATTGATGGCCATATGAGGTATTTTGTTCTTGGTTCTTTCTAAAATATCATTTTTATTGAGGATAACGATGGATAATTAATTAAACTTTCCCTATATATCATAAAATAACAGTATACATTATATATTCATGAGGTTTTAGTATGTGATGATTTTAATGGATGATGGATGAGTACATGGGAGATGGAGGGAAATAAATTTAAATCCTCTAAGTATATAGACTCTACAATGATGATGGAGTTATGTGTGTATATATATATATTTTTTTGATATGATGTTGTTATTTGATTAGTCCCTATATTTCTTTTGTATTTGGGTGGAGGGTTAAGGGTTCATTGGAGAAGTGGATTTGGGAAACATGACATATAATTTTTTTGATATTATCTTATAATATTCATTCATTTCTTTTGGTGAGATATTGTAACACCATGAAAATTAATTTTTGAAGAATAATATCCTCGATATATTTGTTAAAATTAAATTACTAGATTTAATCCAATTTTTGATATATGATAGATATATTATTATTTAAATGTTTTTTTTAAAAAATATATATTTAATTTGATGATATGAATATGAGTTACCATATTATGAAATATATGATGATTATTCTAGATAATTAAAATTTATTTAATAATTCTAAGGATGTTATAACTATATTTATAGTAATTCAATTTTACGAATCAAAAATAATTTCTCTTTAAAAAATGGTATATATTAATTTCTATGAGTGAATTATTTGATCAATTATTGAAACTTTTACAAAATATATTTTATAAAAAGGATAACATTTTTATAGAAAACTATTATTTCTATTCATGAAATTAAAAAACCCAATTTTTTTTAATCAACTTCAAAAAAAATTATTTACTGTGTATTAAACATAGTACAATTTTTTTGTAATCAATATAATTCTTATTTTTTTAAGAAATTTTTTTTTACATAGAAATGTCTTTATAGAGAAAACAATTTATATTTGTATTTTATGGTTTTTTTAAAAAAGTAAATTATTTAACATAGAGTGATTGATTTTAATAAAATGAATTAGATATCTAGAATCATCATCCACTTATTCAGTTAATAGTTTTACTATATATTTTGTTAGTAGGAATTGTGACTGAGGAAAATATTGGTCCCAATTGTAAGGTTAAATAATGTAATTATGGTAAAAAATAATGTGATAAGGATTTACAAAAAATAAATTATCCCTACCATATTTCTATCAAATTAGTTTAGTTCTTCCATAATAATTAAATTGTCTATAACATGTAATCTTTCACCAATTTTTTCCTGATAATGACAATAATAATTGTTTATGTAGTGAATAAATCCAAAATGTTGGACACTTTGATCTGAAAACTCTAATGTTGTTTTTAATTTTGAATAATAATGATATATTAGGGTATAATTTGTCATTTTAATGATTAAAGTATTATTTAACCATGTAAATTTATTTATTATTTTTATTTAATGAATAATTTATTAAAATTATATGCTATGCTAACACAATGCTTATTTAGGCAGTCGAGAAAACATGTAAATTATTTTAAAAACAAAATATGTAATATTTTTTTATCATTTGTGGTGTTACATTTTTTTGGGATAAATATAATATATATTCAAATGTTTCTGATGTTTACATTCTAATTCCATTATCTTTTAAACAAATGTTAACTATGTGAATAGTCCCAAAAATGAATTTTATGAGATCTTATGTGGAATAATATTTTATTACAAGATTTATAATTCATAAAGATGATATATTTTTACGTGTAATGACATATAAGAGAACATATCAGCCATTTTACACATACATGTCAATTTTATTTGTATAGAACCGCTTGTGACCCCTTATGTTTAAAAGCATTGAAATCACAGTAACTATCCTAATGTTTATTGTGGAGATAAAACAATGAGATATGGTTTTAAAAAAATCCTAAAATAATCTAAATATGTTATAACAAAATTATTTTTAATTATTGTAATCCTTAATTTTAAATATATCAATTTGGATCTTCATGAATATTAAAATTAACCTATATTAAATGTTTACTTTATGTATTTCCTAGGGTTCCTCTATCCATCCAATATAATGACACCACCTCTATTATCTTTTTCATAGTTACATAGCTAAATTTCAATACTATACCCTTCCAAAACGTCTTCTTATCTATATTAAATACATTATAGAGTTGATGGTATTTATTATAGACCAGCCATAGGGACTTTATAAATGATCCAATGGATGTTCATCAATGTGGAGTAAATCATCTTAACCTAGAATTTTAATTTTACTTCTTCTTCTAACTCCTTAAATTATGTCTTGACTAACCCCATATATAGGATACCTTTTGTGAGTTATAAAATTCCAAATGGAATTTCAAATTTTCAATTACAAGACAGATAAAAATTTTATCATAAATTTATATTATAAATTCATAGGTTATAATATATATAAATACATTTTATAGAAATTTATTTAGGCATGGATTGGGGATTGATGTATTTAGGAATGTACTAAGTGTTTGGTATTGAAATCAAGAGTTTTCAAAAATTTGCATCATATGGCTCATGGTTGGTGCATAATTACTACTTACATTATTGCCTAACCATGTGGTACAGTTTTGGTAGGAACATGGTTTTAGAGACCAGATGGTGGGACATGTACAACCGTATAGTTGTGTATAATAATCTACATACATGTCACATGGTTAGTGTATGGTCTATTAAATTATGAACCATGCTTGTGTATGGTGTGTGGTTTTATGTAAATCCAATCACATAGTTAGTGTATGTTTTGGCTAATTCGGTGGAAAACTATTAAGATAATTAAAATGGATGAAAATACCCTTTTCAAATTGATATATACGAGTGAATCCACCTAATACATTCTCTTTTAATTGCTTATATATATTCATCCTCCTCTTCTATCATTCCATTCTTCAAACTCTTCCAAAGCGGTGTTCTTGGTGGCCATCCACTGTGATTTGAGGTATCATTTCTCCTATAGAACCCCATTTTGATCTTTTCTACCTTAATTATTATTTATTTATTCCATGATTATGCATTTCAATTTTGATTCTACCTAGGTGTGGGGGAATCAGACACTGGAGATGGGGATTTTTTCATCCTAGGAGGAGTGACATGGGATTCCATGTTCACTTCAGTGCATGAAATTTTGTTAATGTTTGTATCCTCATTAAATTTAAATTTAATTAATTTTCAAATTAATATTTTTGTTTCTTTCTTACACTATTTTTTATTTATTATAACCATTTTGACATGGGTATGTGCCATGTAATGTTTAGAAACACACAGGCATAGTTCTGGTATAATGGGATCTCCTGTTATGGTTTCATGGTGACATAATTTTTAGTTAATTTTATTTAATTGATAGAGTTTTTTATTAATAATTAATTAATTATATTTTAATAAAAATTAAATAAATTGTGGTGGTTGGGTTTTTAGAGAGGATTTATGAATTCCCCAGACAATTTTAGGTGGTACTGATAACTTCTTCCAACCATTAGAAAATAAATGAAAATATTCTTATTATATCTGTATTATTTATATATTTAATTTTATTATTTAAAAATGATTATATTGGTATTTGAATGATTTATATCTCCATTAAGGGTGATTCTACCAATTTAAATAAAATTTAATGATAATTCAAAATTAATGATCTTGTCGAATTAAAATAAATGAATTCCATTTATAAATAAAAAACCCTGTGTGCCTGCTCTATTTCTTATCCTTGAATGGAGAGAATGAGATTCATTGAATTATAAAGTGTGATCCTAACACTTCGTATTTGATAGTGTAATTTTTCTTTCATTTCAACTTTTGGTAGGTATAGGTGGTAGAACATTAAGAGGAAAAGGTTGGATGAGTAGATCACCCCACAATGACCTTGAATACTATGATCATCCATGATACATCTCATTATCATTATTATTGTGTAAAGCCCTATGTAACTAGATATTCTATGATACCATGATAATGATTCTAGAGGATATAAATTCTTATAGTAAAGGGTTCTGACTAGGGACCATGAATTGACTTATAGAATTCACACTGTGATAAATATTCACAAATATTAACGTCAAGGATCAAGAGTTGGATTCCTCTCGTATATATTGGTATAAAGGAGCCCATTAGAGCCTCCAATAGTTTTCCAACCATGAAAAATGTTTTTTGGTTTTTTGGTAGATATGATAGCAGCTTCCACCGTAGGACCATACAAAACATGGAATATAAAGGTGATTTGAAAGTAGTGATTGGGTAAGAATTCTTCCTTCATCACTTTTTATTTATCGCTTCACATGATTACTCTTGATTCATCTATGAATACTAGACATTCCTATTCATACCTATCCATTTATCTTGAAGAAATGTGAAATATGATTGGGATGCCCAGATGAGCATTTGGGGATCCATATCTTTAGACTATTATTGATTGTTATATTACTGTGATGCACTAGTGTACTTATTTTTATTTATATTTTTAACAGATATGATTTATGATTAATGTTTTAGTAATACCAATGGTATTTCTTAATATTTGTCTAATTATACTTAATTATGGGTTAAAACCCCTAGATGAAGCCCCAATTGTAACTGGGATTCTCCAATTGTGAATGATTATAGGGGTGGTTACTGAAGATATATCAGAACCCCAATTTGACTTATTTATATGACTTATGAATGTATCCTTCATTTATGGTTGGGATTATCTAAAATATTGTGGTGTACATCGATTTACTATATTTATTAGTCATACATTTTGACATCGATGTTGAGAAATTCATTGAATTGATTTTGTTTTATTACCTTCTATGTGAAGGTAATTTCTTATAGATCACATATGTTTTATCCCACATAGGGTTCATCTAAACTCTAGTGCATTAATGGAAGATAGATCAGGACATAGGTATTAGACATATGGACATATTTACATGTAATGAGTGGTATGGAATAAATCTTAGATTAATTTTTACATGATGTCCATATACTACCATAAATCTCTCGTTATATTGATTGGAGTTGGGTGATGGTGATCATATTATTAACTAATATATCCCCCAATTTTCATGTATTATTCGAATAGTCATTTATGGTTTTAGCCAAAGAAGATATGGTCAATCGATATTAAATACCCAAGTATTAAGGAAATTATACACCACTTGAGTGGTATGACAACTCATTCATTGAATTATTCACTAGATGTCTATAAAATTGAAATATAGGACCCAAGGATCCACTCTGAATTTAAAATCAATATTTTACTTCAATTATTGTCTCAGTAGGGTTGATAAATTCGAATGAGAATACAATTATTACATCATTCATATTCTACACCTTTGTAATCTACTTCCACTAATGGCCTGAAGGACTTCATTTTTTATTTATTTTGATAATCCACCATTCAAGGGGTGAGTTGGAACCCTTAAATGGCTCGTAGAAGTAAGTATTACATGGACCATATGCCTTAGAGGAAATATTTTCCTATAGGCTTCAAACATTACATAACACCCAGACGAACTACTTGGAACTGCTCCTCCACAACATCTTCACCTTGAAATCATCTCTCGAACTTTGTCTTCTACTTATTTTCAACATTTAGTTATTTTTTGTCATATAGATTATTATTTAACATATTCCTACTCTAAATTTTTATGGATGTGGTTACCAATAGAGTTTTTACTCACATCATTCTGAGGTGACCATTTCCATGAGGTATCCGACCAAATTTTTACATAGTTTTATTATTAAGATGGGAATGGCCAGTGATAGATCTAGAATAATAGGTCACATATATATTTTGAGATTTTATATGTGGTTAATCTTGGAGATTGTATCTTATCATTCTAATTTTATTTCCATTACATTTATTTACTCCTACCTTTTTGTTGGATAATTGGGAGGAAAGTGTTGTTTTTATGCAATGAACATTCAATCTTATAATTGATTCCATTTATTATTATTACACAGTTATATTAATTCCTGATTCAATCTATATGTTTTCTTATATGCACGTTTTTTGGTTCTTTTCACTAGTTTCATACTCTAATATGATGTAATAGACACCTGATATATTCACAGTAGTCCCTTCCTACTATTAAATATCCTCTAGCATAGGGGGAGGCACACATGGGACTTATCAATAATTTATTTGGATACTATTCATAGGGAGATCTACGAAGTGATGTGGAAATATTTTATCAGAATAATTACTTTTCTATTTATTTACTAATTATTAAATTCTATAATGGAGTATTGGGAATGTGCTATAGCTTATGATGGATATCACACTAGTACATTGATAACACTTGTTCTTCTATAATGCTCATGTTTCCAAGAATATCATAATATTGTTCTTGATTATGGATGCTTCAATTTTATTTGACTATATCTTTTGGTGATGTATATGTTGTGTGGGTTTACAATTTATTATCTATTTTTAGCTCTCATCCCATCGGTGGGAGACCATAAATTGATTTTGACTATTTCCCATCAAAGGAATGATGAATCTAATGCATCTATTTTACCTGTAGTGTGAACATGTTATTGGATCAGTAGTGTTTGATTTTACTACTAATGATTAGGCCAACCATTTAAAGTGTACCCAAAAAACTAATTTTGAATTTCCCATATTGTTTTTTGGTGGTATTATACTTATTTAACCGACATAAATTTATTTCATTCTGATGGCATGTTATGTGGGCCTACAGTGATATGTTCTATAGTGAGTATGATGACACTGTTCTCAATCACATGAGGTGAAATGACCCTAGTGGATCATTAGGGAACATTATTCCTAACAATAGATCTTTTTTTGTATGTTTTCCTTGTATTGATTATTTAAAATATTCATTAACAACCTATATTGTGTTTTATCTAGTAGAGTGTATTGACAAAATACTTAATTGAACTATATGATTTTTGTATAACACTCATAGTTGGATACAGTTATACATATATATTATTAACCCTCATAGGCCTTGAATCCCAAAATAATGTATTCTATTTAGACCTATTGTGGTTTTGTTCAGTTTTCATGTTTGGGTAACTAAGGGTTCATATTAAAATACATGGTCTTTTCCCATCTTGGTTTCTTTAATATTTTAATTTACTATCCATTTTATTGTCAACTTATTAGATAATCTTAGTAGATGCTGATAGTTACCAAAAAATCTATAGTAAACTATAAACTTGTGGGAGTATTATAGTAAATGGATATCAGGTGAGGGTCAGTTCATCATTATTATTTTACTTTGTAACATGATATTGTAGGGGGTAGTACATTATGAGGATAATCAGAGATGATAATGTGATTTTAGATAAATTCATGTAATATGATACCCCAAGAATCATTCCTTATGTTATGTTTTATAATTTTGTGGTAATGAAATGGGATTTTTATTAAAATATATAGAGTTCTTTCCTCAATTAGATGGAATGAAAAACCGGTATAATTAAAACCATGTTTATATATTTTGATCCACATAGTTCTGGAATATCCTTACCTACCTTATTTGGGGTTGATAGTTGAGCTATATGTCTTATGATGAGATTGGTACATGGATAACACCCTGTGTTATGTGATTAGAGTGAGAGGTTGAAATGTGGTCTATGTGGTTGATCGTAATGATCCTATTATAAATCATGCTTTTTAGAACAAGGGGGAGACCTAAAGGCCCTTAGAATTGACTCATTCCCTTGTTGGTAAATTTTTTTATTCATCAAGGATATCATGTGAGATAGTTTTTCCTATGTTTACATATGCCATTTTAGGTTGTGATCTTGGTATTTTGAAGGTGTTGATATTGACACATAATAGGTTCTCAGTTTTTGATATTTAAATGTTGATGCCTTTAATATCTAATCAAACACCTAGGGTGATTGTGTAGCAAGACATACTTCTATAAGAATGAATTTTTCAGTTCTATTCCTTGTATTCCACTGGTTTCATGGTGGAAGCATTAATCTATGAAAATGAAAATGTGTTAGGCTAGTCATGGAATAAATCATGGAACAGGTGGAGTGCTCTATTTTTATTACAATATCAAAGGGAGATTATGGATGGCCATGAATTGCATTTCCAATTAGACATTCATCATGGGAATTATAATGTATCGCTTGTGGGGGAATGATTTTGGAGATAATTTGGTGTTATGTTATTTTACTCCTATTTCACTAGTATATATGGCAATAGAACACATAGGTTTCATTTCATACTAATCAATTCATAAATCGGTGGGTGGATATGTCTATGTTAAGGATTATTTGTATTAAAATAAATGTGGTGGGTATGGTTTATCGATATTTGTACAAAATATTTTAATTTCCCTATATTGTAATGGATACATAGTGAATTGATCATAATTCATGAGGCAGATGGCCCATGGGTAGACTTTGACAATTAATTTTAGGTGACAGGGTGTTATAGGTTGGCTAAAGGAATGTATAGCTGCATTTAATGTATGTGTGGATTAATAAAATAAATATATTACTATTGAAGAAATATTAGTGTATTATTGGTTAGAAAATATAATTCCCAATATATTGACATAATCTTGAGTACACCAAGAAGGTGATGGATATACACAGATCTAAGTAAATATATATTACGTTTTTATCGATGGACTTATTGGGAGTTGAGCATTAGGTGTGGTATAAGGTTAGAAATATAGTGTGGAGTATACTATTAATCATTTTCCGGCGGTTTCCCCTTTATGAGTATACATTATAAAAAATATCCTTGATTTATTCTCATGGTTTAGGAACTAGTGTTTGGTTATATTTTCATTAGTCACAGGGAATGAGTGGGGTTTATTAGACATAAAATTCATTAAATCTGGATATCGATTTGGAATTGGATTTCGAGATCAAAAACATGATTCAGAAGTGTGAGGACAAAGATAATCTTATATAGGGTAGTAGAATTTTGACCACTGGTATGTTAACATCATGTTGGAATGGTCAATTGAGGTTGAGGCAAGTCATTCGATGGTTATTTTGGATTTTGGATGCCATTGGGAAGAGGATTGTTTCACCGAGAGACATTGTTGGTAGTTGGGTGAGGGATTCCATGAGTGTCCCCTAAATGATTTTGTTGTTACATGGGATCAAGTCATCGAGATCAATTTTTTATGAAATGTTCACTCTGTAAGCCATGTTTTTAAGAATAGTTTTCTAAATTCAGTTCAAATTTATTTCACTTGAATAGTGAATTGTTCTTAGTTGGGAACCACATTGTGGATGACATTGGGTTAAGATGGGTGGTTTCTAAATGTCAGTAGAGGGTTTTCTAGGAAAAGATGTAGTGATATGAATAACATGGGTCATTTTGGATTTCAGTATTTAGAATGAATCGAGGAATGATATTTGTATCCTCATGGGTGATTGGATACATTGAATTGATAAATTTTATGGAAGAGTCATTATAACTCCATGGGTATATTGTGTTATGAAATAATGATAGTATAATTATTTTGGTTCAAAATTCATCAGTAAATGTAACAGAATTATGTGGTCATCACCATAAACATGATATTATAATAATTAATTCTATTATTGTGTCTATAATTAGATGGTATCGAGTAAGAATCATCACTATGTTGTGACATTAGCTTCAAGTGTAATCTTGGGTTTTAGAGATTTAATCACTGTATAATTTATGGGGAAATAAATGCCTTTATTGGAAACCAAATGTGGATATTTTTGATTGGGAGTTTATGAATGTTTTAGTTTATTTTCTTTTATGAACCCTTATGATTCTTAGATATAACAATATTTTATGTGTGGATATATTATGATCCTATTTTTTGTGAGTCATAATATTCTTGAAATAAATTGAAAATTTTAGTTACTGGATTGAACAAATATTTATCTGGGGTTCAAAATTGAAATTTTAAGGTTGGAATGCCTCTAAATATTTTTTATATGGTTAATGATTCTTGGATAGTGGTTTGGAGGTTTCAAGGTTTTCTATAAGATTGAATACATAAAATATAACTTTTGGGGAAAAATCCATCTTACATTGAATGGTTTGTGCACATTTAGTGTCAGCGATGAGGCATGACCATCTATTTTAGTTTTCAAAGGAACATGATTAAAAGACCATGTGGAAGACTATGTTTTAATATGAAACTATCTACAACAAACTATTATAATTTCACATAGTTATTGCATAGTCTATTGAATCATGCACCATGCCCATAGATGGTTTTTGTGGTTGGGTTGTGCTGACAACATGGTAAGTGTATGTTTTGGAGAACTATGTGGCCAAACCATGTGGACCATTAAAAATGATGATGTTTCCCTTTTCATTATGTTCTGTAAGAGGTAATCCATATTTTTTCTTATCATTTCGTACCTTATGTGTTCCAAGCCTCATCTCATCTCTTTCATTTCTTCAAACCCCACCAAGGGGGTGTCCTTATTGGCATTCAATAGTTATTTAAGCTATGAATTCACCTATAATATCCACCATTACTATTTTACTCCATTTATTCTTAATATTTTTGTTCCAAAGATAGGTATTTCAATTTTTATACAACTTGAGTGTCTCGGAATCTGATATCAGGGATGAAGATTTTTCCCTATATAAGAAGAGGGCGGCTTGGGAGTCCACTATCAGTTTTTCATGTTCTATTTCATTGAGTTATGTCACCAAATTGAATTTATAAATCATTATATCCTAAATTAAATTTTTTGTGTGTTTGTTGAAAATTTTAATTCAGGATTATGCTTCGTTAAATGTTGGTGATTTGTCAGATGTTCATGGAAAGCGTTTGGTCATAGTTTCGGTGAAATGCAATAATGTGATGAGGTTTTGAAATTTATTCACTTTTATTTTAATTTATAATATAGTTATTATTTTTTAGAACAATTGAATAATTTAATGTATATAAAATTAATTAATTTACTATTCTTTGGATTTTATATGGGACCTCCGTATATTGTATATGATCTTAGAAGATCCTTAGGAGCAGCTACCACCCTTTTAAAAATAATTTTAATGATAACTATAAGGTAGGTGGTATTTCTATCTAAATATTTATTATTTATCCATGTTTTGGGGGTTTGTGGATTCTCAGACATTCCCCCAAGGAAGACACCCCTGGTTAAAACAAATTACAATGTTTTTATAAATAAAATTAAATTGGCTAATTCAATTGGACGAATTCCAAAAGGTTACTTAAAACCTATATGTTGTAGCTCTATATAATGGCTCTAGAGTCCATGAAATATTTTTCTTAATATGATAATTTTACTTAATAACTCAATGTAGGTGGGACTAAACGTTGTAAGGCATGTCAGCCTTGGATAACCAATAGTGGTTAAGCCTTAGGAAGAACATGATACGGATGGATGAGTAGTATTTCCTAGAATGAAATTGGGTACTGATATGTTCTATGATCCATCTCATCAGAATATCTATTGTGAAAAGACATGATTTAGTGGGAAAGAGCACACTACCTTGGATGTGATTTCAGCATTTACGATGTCTTGGTGACTCGGGTGTTGACTATAGAATATGACGTGAATTACAGAATCCTATGAGGGATTACTTTACTTATAAATTGACCATGAGGACCCAATATATAATATATCTCCTATATTTTTATTTGGGGGACCCCAAAGGGTGCTGAAATGGTTGAGAAACTCAATGTTATTGTGTTTTGGTCTTTGGGAAGATATAGTTTTTGGTGTAACCATAGGCACATACTGATTATATAAGCCTATCAGTCTAAAGAAGTATTGATGGTGTATATTTTCCCACTTTCTTATATATCCACTCATATGGATACTCTTGATGAAACTATGTATATTTGATGAGATTATTTTACATGGACGATGAGCTGTACATGATGTGATTAATGATTAGTATTCCCTTACATACAACATGTTACCCATATCCCAAGATTTTATTTATAGATATATTATTTGGATGACTACATGTACTTCATTGGATCTATCTATTGTGACTATATGATTTATGATTACATTTTCAATATTTCCAATGATATATCCTATGATATATCTTATATTCATTCACGATCGATTGATATAGTTATTGAAAGCACCATTTTTTTCTAGGATTACTCCCTACTAAGGGATTACATGTGAGGTCACTAAAGATGTATTGGATCCCATAATTGAGATACTTTTGGGTAATGATGAAAATACCCCCATTCAATGTCTAGAATTCTCCTTAGGATCAAGTTTGATACATCATTATTGTATTTCCTAGACATGACTATGAGTGTAGAAATTGAGCCTTTCATTGAATAGATTTTTAGTTATTACGTTGAATCATGAGATAATTCATTTGAGATCACTGAAGTTTTATCCCACAAATGGTTCATCCAAGATCCAATGTCTTGACCACCTATAGAATGGGACATTAGGATTAAAAAAATGCTAGTTTATATAGTATGAGTGGCATGAAAACAATTATAAATAAATATTTATATGAGTTCCATATGTTTTATGGAAACAATAATTATAGTGAATGGAGGTGGTTATAGGTGACCCAAAGGTTAATAATTATATCCCCCTATGTAAAAGTAGCTTCCTTATGAAAATTGTTAATGTAAGATGAATCATGTGTTTCCGAGTAGGTTTATAGACCCAGAAATTGACATGATTTCCCATATATTTAGTGATATGAAATCCAACTCAATGCACTTTTCTTAAACATTCAAATCAATTAGGATCATAGAAAAAATGACTGACATATTTTTGTTTAATTAATTTACTTAAAGTTCTGTATTGGTTTGTATTATAAACTCACATGAGTATACAGTTATCAAAATATTCCTATTTAAATCTTTTTTATTATGTTTATTTTAAGATATATGTTATTATTTTTCTATTTAACCTGATTATCATTTCACATTTACAAACACTTCATTTTACTATTATTGTATTAGTCTGTGTCGGTGGTTGCATACTGAATTTTGTACTAACACCCTCCTCATGCCACCATAAAACATGGGTACCCGAGTAGAAGCGTAGTTTTTTTCATTCATTAGACGGGGTGAGACCCAAAAAATATCATGAAATAAGGTTTGGATGTTTATGTAGTGATAAATTTTTTGGTTCACCAATGATTTTGCGGAAAATTATTTTTGTTTTATTTATTATTTAATTTATTTACTCATGTACAGATGATTAAGCTAGTTGGTGATCAGTTTTGTATAAATGACATGGTCGTTTGGGGTTTTAATATATTAAAAATAATATTACATAATTATTATATTTATTTCATCCACAATCTATTAATTTTTTACTATGGATTATTTATTCATAATTCAACCGGTTTATTACTCTGATATGAGGGAATAGTCTACCAAAAGTCACACCCTAGCCTCTCACATCTATTTTGTAGCCTCTATCATATAAAGATGACTTATAGAGTCCCTTCATCGAATAATTTTAGTTAATATTCACATAGTTTGTATAGATACGCACACATTACAAACATATGCATAACATATTAAAAGATTAATATTCATTAAATGATGTTTTTATCCTTGATATAATCATTTAGATATGTTGTATTTGGAATGTTTGAAACATAATTAAAATTCCATAAAATATCTTAATCATATCCCATTACCTTATCACAATAATAACTCTTCATAGATTTATCGTAACTAATACCTTTCTTCATGAAATGAGGAATGAAAATATATGTAATCAGTGAGATCAGATTCTTAGTAAGGGTAAAAAAGAGAAATATCGTGAGAATAAATATATAGGAACCTGGTCATAACATTTAGACTTCATGCTATGTATATAAAATATCATACTAAAATTTCATTGAATAAATAACGTATTTTTATATGTTATGTATCATAAAAGAATCAAATAACATGATCCAAAGGGCCAAACATTAACATAATATGTTACACCATGAGATTTTAAAAGATAAACAAAAAATTAGATAACATATATAACATGAATCACCAAGAATTTACGATAATGTAACACCTTGATACATTATGATATATTCCATTGAAAATGAAGTCAATCTACTTGATGGATTATGATGTGTGAAACATCAAGTTAAAACGAAACATGATGCTCTATTAAAATATTATTTAAATAGGACTATTATAACATAGAAGTTATGTTTTAGCATATAAAAAATTGTTAAAATTATATGTTTTATACATATATAAGATAAAATAAAAACTATATATTGATTTTTAATAAAATAAGATTTATTTAATGAATAATATATGTTTTTTGAGAAATTGTCTGTGTTTTAAAAGGTGGTTTAATCATTATTTATACACATAAATTTAATTTACTTTTTACCAATTTAAAAAAAATATTTTATGGAAAAAATAATATTTTGAAATCCATATTTCAAAATATCATTTTTGTGTTTTTTTAATTTTATTAATGTATTATGTTTCTTATAAATAGTGGAAAATATTTGTTTTTGTTGAAAAATATATTTTTTATGGGCTTATTGACAAAGATAAATTATATTATAAATTGGTTTCAATTTATAATTTGTTAAATTATATTATAATTTTATTAATTTTATTACATTGTAATCAATATTATATTGAATTGTAATATTAATATGTTTTATACTTATTATAATTTTCTCTTCAAAAGAACCACTATATTAGTACGTGTGATGTTTAATTATAATTTAAAATATTTAAATTACATGAATTGAATTTGAAAAAATTGATTTAAAATTTGAAAATATAGTAATAAATATTCTCTAGTAAGTTTATGTTAATATTTTACAATTATGAATAGTGAAAATTGTAAAAAATATTTACTATAGTTAAGGTTAAAATGTGTTTACTATGGGGTTAAACTAAGATGATAGGGGTTAAAATGAATTGATATGTTTCTGAAACACCATTCATGAAAACAATTTGAAATTATTACATATATGGATTTATAATATTGAATTTTGGTGTTCATTACCTATAAGAAAACATTGTAATCACTTTACCTTTTATAAATTACACGAGTTTTCTATCCCCGACTTATAAAAGGTCACCCCTCTCCTCCCCTCGTCACTCCTCCAAAACCATTTATTTAACCAAAGTACATCACAAATAACTTCTTTCAATCCCTCCATGAATCTAATATTTAATTTTTTTATTAATCCCTCCTAACAAGGAATAATGTATACACCCAAGGAGGCTCTCCGAAGAAGTGGTAAAATAAGGACACATGCATATTTTTTATATTTTTTCGTAATAATTCCTAGAAAAATAAATCAAATATGATTATATAAAAAAACAAGTATATAATACATAATAAAATGTTATTCTGTTAACATTATAATCCTAATAAATGTCCACATTCATAAAATGTGAAATTAATGTGTCAATCTTACGTACAAAAGACTATAGCCTCACAAACAAATATAATTAATTTTCCATCACCACCTTTCATGGGTGGATATACTAATATTCTTAACATATTTATTTTATATGTAAAAAATTATTTTAGTTATTTAATTAATATTTCACATAAACCTTCTTAATTTCAATTCCATGGCGGATATGGTAAAATCTCTGGTGTGTACGGCGGACTACCACCTCACAAAGTGGTAGGATTGTTATAATACATTATATTTACATGAACAGTAGTAAGGTTAAATTTAATTAATATATATGATATTAATTATCTAAAAATACTTATAAAAGTTTAAAATCATAAATAATTCATACCATTCATTGCATTAGAAATTAATAATGTCTCTCGTGCATAAGTCTAAAGTACTACCTCTATGCAGTGATGCAATATTATATTTTATTTATCATTTAAATGGATGGTGAAAATGTTTTATATAATAAATAAATAATATATAACAATGATTCATGAATGATAAATTAAAACTTTTTATTCTATTGTAACATCTGTTGAGAAAAATGGAAATATCGTTCAATCATATGTATTGCCTATAGGTTCCATGAACTATATAATCATTTTTATATATGAAAATATAATATATTACTATAAATAAATGTATAATAAATAAATTTTAATTTAATATCATGAATACCATTTGGAAGAATTTGTATCCATGATCAAATTAAATGCACCAAAATTAATGTACTAAAACATACAAGAAAGAAGAAGGAATTATCACACGAAAGAGTGATTTTAAAAATAAATTGTTAATAAACATGAGATAAAATAATATAAGTAAATCATATATGATATTATATATATTATTATTGTTTTATAAATGGTGTATAGAAAATATATATTTGTTATAGATGAATTTCAAACATATACAAAGGAACTCTCAACTAAGATAAGGGATTCTCACCTCATATTTTACTTTTTTGAGATATATACAATACACACCACTTACTACATTGTGTGGTGTCTATAATTGACATTTGATATATTATATAATGATTTCTTATAATTATGGTATTTAACATTTATTTTAGTTATTATTCATTTTAGGGGGTTTTGTTTTAGATGTTAGCAAAGTGGTAAGAGGTTGTTAATCAATATCGCCATTACTTTTGATTTTTTTCTTTTAAGACTCCCTTAGGAGAATTATTTGATATTTTTTAACATTCCCCATTATCTATAAGTCTGACATGGAAAAAATGTTAGTTTAAATTCTTCAATCTTTCTGCCCCATTCACCATAGTATTCCAATAATAAGTATGGGTGATATTTGTATTTTAGGGAGACTATACACCCTAGTATATAATAAAAGAAAAAGAAAATAATCTGTAACAAATGAGTAAATGAAAAATAGCAGAAACATTATATAAAATAATATTAATGTAAAGAATAAAATAATAAATAAATCATGTATAATCTTGTAATGATAAGGTAAGATGTATTTAAATGTCAAACTCAAACTTTTATAAATATGAAAACTAGCTAGCACAAAATAATAACAAACAACACGAGCCTCAAACCCCATTTCAAACCCATACCAAAACTCCAACCAATATATAAGGAAATAAAATTTTCAGTAAAAAGGCATGTTGACCTTGTTTAGACCTACATCCATGCAATCTACTCAAGTACCATACAACATCCTTAATAGGGTCTGTGTAAAACTCAATAAGTTGATTTCACCAGCTCTAAATAAAACTACTCTGATAAAAAGTGTATGAAATAAATTTATAAAATGTCAATTAATTGACCTTGTAATATAATACATCAATAATTCTACTTCAGAAATATTCTATAATTCCTTTGAGAATGTAATACAACCATCCCAACAATATACATATATAATGAAATAATCAAACAATAGGAAGGTTTCTTTAGTATATGTACTTATCCATCCTAGAATATACCTACCTAAATGAATTTCATCATGTAAAACGGGGAAGATTACCCGATATAATCATTCTAGTATTCATCAATTGGTATAACCCACCATATAATGACTTCATCATGTATCACTACAATGATCCCACAATATAATCATTTCATCATGTGTCACTAGGACAAGACCTCTATATAAGACTTTTATAATGGGACTGGGTAGGTGTAACACCCTAGGTAAATAAATAATATGACATTTTTATATTTATCCATATTTATGAATAAAATATTAATAATACTTTAAAGGGAATGATATGCACGTTGGCGTACCCAATACGCAACAACGAGTTTCTTTGAAATCTTACGTTGCACTCTAATAATAAAATAATATTATTTTAAAAGGTAGTTAATGCCTAGACATTGTAATGGAGTAAATGAATGGAACTAACTAAAAAATGATTATATATGTTTTTCAAATATTTTTACTTGTATCCAATAATTGTTGGAGGCTTAAAATGCAAATGAATCCAATTTTAAGCATAAATCTTCTAATATTCTTTAAAAGATCGATTAACCGCCTTTTGATGGAGAACCCTTTTTAAATATACCCATGACAATTTTATATGTTTTTTTTGACAAAATAAAATACTTCTTTAGAATCTAGACATCAAAATTTACTTTGTGTAAAATTTTGTTATTTTTTCGATAAAGACCATTTTTATTGAAAATGTTGCATTTTAATTCAAAACCTCCTTTTAATCTGATTTATTTATATGGACATATTATATTTTTAAATTATATTAGAGTTTATTTAGAATATATTTTTACAATTTAATCTAATGGTGGTCATTGGAATTAATTTCACTTTGAAATTGGACTTAGACTAGTGTCAATCTTTTAATAGATATTGTTTCTTAAAAACGCGCTATTTGTTTTGACAATGGGAATTAATTATTAAATTAATTAATGAAAAATATATGTTTTTAATTTTATAAAATAAACATTGTTTTTGAATTTGGAATATCAAATATATCTTAGGGTGATTTTTTGGTATTTTTCTGAAAAACTTCAATTTTTGATGAATAATGAAACCACTAAGTGGTAGTTTAAAAACTGATTTTTCGATTAAATGAAACTTTAGCACTTATGTGATTTGAATTTCAAAAATCCGACATACATGGTTGTCATTAGGATTTTAAATGTGGTTCAATGGGATTAAAATAATTTTTTGGTGAATAGTGACTTTTAAGTTTTTAATCACGATTAGAGATAATTAGTATAATTTAAGGTAAAAAATAATGTTTTAATAATATGAAATGACCTATAAAATGATCCTACCCTCATTGGATGTGTCATGGCCGACCAAGAAAATCCATGGGTCAGCTTGGGGACCCCATAGAGCCACTTTGGTTGAAAATGACATAAATAACTTTTTATTTTAAGTTAAAATAAAAATGTCACAAGCATGAGTTGTTTTACTAAAACAATTTTTAAATGGGGTTATACAAGTCATATTTTTTACTATAAATATTCATTATAAATATAAAACAATTTTCTACATCATGATATTTTTTTATAATTTTTAAACATTAAATAAATTAAATTATTTATGACATCATGATGATGCAGCGATTACCTCATTAATAAAGGATTTAAATAAAATGAAAAGATAATGTTAAAACTATAACATACACTTGTAAAAGTCCTATTTTATGAGTATATTTCGAACCCTTACCACCTTATCCTCGGAATACATCAATGTGGGATCTTTAAAATAAGAAACTCATTTGAAAATGAAGTAACACTTTATAACTTTCCAAGAGTGCCACTCTTCTCCTCTTATAAAAGGCCCCCACCTCTACCACCTTACCCACACCTCTCAAGACTTTGGCTCGGCCAACCCTGCCCATTATGTCTCTCCACATTCCACTCTTACTCCTAGAAGCCTCTCTTTTGGCAGAAGTCTTCCCAAGGAAGTCTTTGAGCTCAAATCAAAGATAGATACCCGATTTTAAGGTAATGTCTTCACTTGTGTTCTTTTGTTTTATTTTGCTTCTCGAACCCCCTAAACTATATTTATTCATTTCTTTTGTAACAAATAAAGTATCATAAATATAATAGGATGTTGTTATAAGAAGTATTCGATCTACACTTACACATACATACATCAAATGGTTAATGAAAATACTGTTTCTGTGGATGGTGAATTTCAGCATCACAAAACGATGATTGTTCAATATTCTTTTAACACCCTCAAAGGTGGCCATTAAGATGTCACTATATTTATATACGATATATAATATGTAAATGTTTTACTTAAGAATCTGTATTTTTCATTTATTTCATACCTTTATGGTTTCCATTATGGTTAAATGTGATATCTTCATTTTAGGAAGTGCGGACTACCACCCCCTCAAAGTGATTTGATTCGTTAATTCCAAATGTGGTACATATAAAGGATAGATTTAATGATATTATATATGATACCATACTGTAATTATAATACTATTATGTATCATTATGTTTTAATTCCATTAAATAAGAAATATAAATGGAAGTAGCATTCATGCGTACGTACGACTTACAGTCTCCATGAACGGTGCATTTCATTTCTTACCTCTAAATGTTATGTAATATTATAAATGAATGTATATAATGGATATATATGATATATATGATATCTACATAATGAATATAATTCTTGGATATAATATATATTTTACAACATCAACAACTTGTAATTATAAAGAGTTTATTTTTTACTCAAGTAACAATGATCTACAAAACGACCATTATTAACTTAAATAATTACATAGTGTTCATAGAATAGTAGTATGTGCTATAAAAGGAATAATTAACTTGAAAAAGGTTCTTAAGAAAGTATAAATTAACTCAAGTTTATTATTAAGGAGGTTAAAGAATGATCGAGTCAAGTCGGACCTGAGGTAAGGGATCCTACCTCTCCCTTTCTTTTTAAGTACATTCTTTTATGTCATTCCTTTTAAGCTCTTATTTATTATGATTGGGATGTTATTTAAAAATAATCTTACTATAACTTTTATGTTATTTTTATGAGAGACCCTATTTTCTCTCATTAATACATTTTGGAAGTTTTAATTGGTGCCGTTAGGCTGCCGAAATTTCCTAAGGGGCTTTTTATCTCACTTTGTGTTTTCGTGAGATTCATGCTACATTTTCCAATATTTCCATTTGAGTGGTGTATGTACTCTTCATTTTTCTAATCTTTGTGTAAAATACTTTTGTTTATTATTATTTACATCAATGTTGTATATTTATTCTTTCATGGGGTGTACGTTTCGAAAGTTACCCAAATCGGTAAGGGAACCTTTAAGCCTCCTCTTTTTAAAAGACTTCGTTTGTTATGTCTTTTAATTTTCATCTTATTATGTGGAGATATGTTCTTATATATCTTTATTACCGTAAATTTTATGTCCATGAGATGAGATACCCTTTATCTCTCTCATCAACTGTTTTTATAAAATTTGATGTGACGCCGTTAGGCTGTCAAGGGAACTTCTTAACCCAATTTCGATTTCTTTGGGTTCAACGTGTAGTTATTGAATATGTCATCCTTTAATTATGTGTGACTGACCTTTGATTATTTTACACTTAATATCCACTTATATTGGGTTTATTTATATTATTCACACATAATTATGAGATTGATTTATCGTTAATTTAAGGATACCATCTTTATAATGGATTTCATCTCAATTTACATTTCTATTGAGTCTTCATTGTTGTTATGCACCGATTCAATCTTATATGGTGTATATACTGTCCTTTGGAATATTATATCATGAATCCCTTTATTCTCATGATATTATAAAGTTTTGATTAAATGTTATTCCTCAATTATTGTAATCAATTGTCTCTAATTTTGTTAAAAACCCTTTAACAAAAATATCGTTTTAAATGTTTTAATGATTTAATCTTATAAATATTTCTCATTAATATCCATATTATCAAAATGGTTTTAAGGATTTATTTATATGGATATTATTGGTTTAAAATGTTAAAACCATCAATGTGGTATGGGACACTTTTATTTAAAAATCTCTTTATTAAATGTTTTAAATGGTTTTGGAAAATGGTTTTTAGAATGGATTCATTATTTCAATATCTTAAAATGTTATATTGTTATTGCAATGTTGGAATGTTTTATTTCCTTTATGCTTAGGTTATGTGCTATGATTATGTTATGGTTCTTGGGCATTGTTATGAAGACGGGTGGTTCCCTGATAAACTAAGGGCGGGTGAGCCTGATATAGCTCTCCAATGCATTGGGTTACACGAAAGAGTTAAACGTTACGGTTTCTCCAAAGAGATTTAGGGAATATATGGTGATGGGTATTCCAAACGTAACCAGGAGGGTTACTACCTACGTAAGAATGTTATGAATGCCTCAAGTTACCTTTATGTCTTATGATTTCTATTATTTAATCATGATTTTATGAGGTATATTAAAGTGCTTTTGTTTTATGGGTAAAGTATGATTTCATTAATATGTATATATGTACTCATGTTTCCTTTCCATACTTTTTATAACCCTTACTGAGCGTTTTATGCTCATCCCAAGTTTTTGAAATGTTTTCCACAGTTCAAGGGAATGGTACATGATATGATGATAGTGTCAAGGATGTGTCATGAATGAATCCATGTTTTATTTTAAATATGTTTCCGTTGATGGGAAAAATGAATACTATCTTTTATGTAACCACTTTGTTTAAATTTGGAATGTAATGCATGTTTTATGATCTAATTATCTAAAACTCTAAACCTGAAAATATCCTCAATGTGTAATCTTGTAATAACTCAAGATTATGTAAGGTTTAAGGCTGGGGCCTTATAGTTGGTATCAAAGGTCGGTTTAGATAACTTTAGAGGTTAGAGTGTTGTTTAAGAAAAAGTGACAAGTTGTGTATAACTACAATGGTTAGTATATTAGATGGAGTCATCATTTTTTTAAAGTTATAATGAGTTTGAGAAAACTTGGATATGTATATCTTGGTGTTTATCTTCCACTTTTTTTGATGATTTTACTGATATAATCACACGGACCTTTTTGGTTTTAGTAAATGGCTGGATCTAGTAGGAACCAAAGTAACAGTGGATTTGAAGAAAACTGTGACGATTTTATGAAAGAACAACTGAATGATATGGGAGCTGCAATGATAACTCCTATGGTTATCCTCAACCAACTATCTGGAGTCATGATTGACCACCAGAACCTTAGTGATTTTTATAAGGCATCGTATATGCGAGAAACAAATCCCTAAGGATGTTTAGGTAATAATCATAATGGTAAGTATGTTAAAAAACCTATGTGTCAAATATGTGGAAAGAAACACAAAGGAAAATGTTTCAAAGGGATAGAAAGATTCTATAGATGTGGAAATAAAGGTCATAAAGCAAGAACCTGCCATGGAAAGTGGGAGTATCTAGTTGACTCTAGGAAAGGGAAAGAATTTCTCCCTGAAGGATCAATTGAATGTTTAAAATGTGGCATGCATGGTAATTATTCAACAACATGTCCTACGAAGAAGTTTTGGGAATGGGGTCACCAAGATTGTACAAATATTCATTTACCAATACCTAATGCCATTCCGGTTGAGGATGAAGAAACTGAAAATGAAGAATGAAATGTATGGAATATTTCTTAACATATGTTTTCCTATTATTGGAATCATAGGATATGATTCATGATTTTGATTATAGGAAAGAAGTGTTTAAAAATAAGTTGAAAATGAATTGATAATGGATCATGAAGAATGTTGAATAAGTAAGAAGTCATCATATAAGGGATTCAAGAGTTATGGTAGATTTTAGGATGGTGAAATTCTTAGATGTATTAAGTCTCTTTTGATGATGGGGTTACATTAGAATACTTTTTATAGTAACCCTGATGTTTGATATATGAAAATTTTATTCAAGGAATAATTATCCTTTCTTTTGTGGATATAGTTATAAAGAACCATTTGGGTTTATATGATCCTTGAATTTGAGGCAATTACTAGTTAATACATTTTGGGTGGCATAATGGAAGTTATCAGATAACCTTTGTGGTTAAAATATGTTATGGTTATTTTTTGATGAATTTATCTATAGTTGAGGAATGTTATAAAATTATATAACTTTTGAAAAGGGACAACACGCAGACTGTGTGACAACCCATCGCGTCGGACGAAGCTGCGGGAATCGAACCCACAACCAAATTGCAACTGGTATTTATCGCCTACCACTGGACTATGTGAATTCCCTGGTTAGTTTGAATGATTATTTTTAGTTAGATGATTTTATGAATTAAGAGTAAGTTGATTTTTTTTTGGTTATCAATGGAAATGATTAGCCTATCATGGATGATATGTGATTAGGTTAATTACTTTTCATTCTGATATTGTAAGAGTAACTAATGTTATTTTGGAGAAAATTGTTAAAATTTATCGTAGGAGACTATGTGATTAAATCCTTCTGAGAATTGGGTTTCAATCTTAGTTTGGTTTACTTTGTAGAATTTTATGGATAGATGTTTATTGAATGGTATTTTTTGAACATTGGGTTTTAGTTTTGGTTAAGTTATAAAGACATGGGAAGAATATAGTTCTATTTTTTGGATTAGGTTATTCTCTAGAAGTTGATTATAGCTCACTTAATGTGAACAAGTCATCCTAAATACTCGTCTTTTGGAGAAAATATTAGTTCGTGTAAGAAATATAGTAAAAGTTGAAAGTCAACATGACAATTAAGTATGTTTACTTATGTTTTAGTTAAGCTCATAAATAAATTCCTCAATGAAAAGTAACTTAAAACAAAAATGTTGTCTGTTAATTTTTCCTACTGGGGAATCAAATACCGTTTAACCCATCACAAGTATGTGATTTTCTTGTTGTTAACTTTCTCCTAGACATGTTTACTATCACTATCCACCAGAACATGACCCTATGTTTTTTCCACCATATCCATATTTTCATACATTGAATCCAAGTATGGGTTAACTCTGGTGACATTTTTACTTCTCTTCCATTCTTTTAAAGTGATAGTTTTACAGACTCTTGTTCCGATGTGGGATTTTCAATGAAGCTTCCAAGCCTAATTTTAAAATTGCGATGATACAATTCCCAAAAGGGGGGAAGGATTTAACACCCCAGGTAAATAAAGAATATTCCATTTTCATATTTATCCATATTTTTGAATAAAATATTAATAAAACATTAAAGGGAATGCTATGCTCGAGGGCGTAGCCAATACGCAACAATGAGTTTCATTGAAATCTTATGTTGCACTCTAATAATAAAATAATATTATTTTAAAAGGTAGTTAACACCTAGCCATTGTAATGGCGGAAATGAACATAACTAACTACAAAATTATTATATATGTTTTTCAAATATTTTTAATTTTATCCAATAAATTTTGGAGGCTTAAAATGCAAATGAATCCAATTTTAAGCATAAATCTTCTAATATTCTTTAAAAGGTCGATTAACCGCCTTTTGATGGAGAACCCTTTTTAAATATATTTTTGACAATTTTATATGATTTTTTTTACAAAATAAAATCCTTCTTTAGAATCTGGACATCAAAATTTACTTTGTGTAAATTTTTTTTATTTTTCCGATAAAGATCATTTTTATTGAAAATGTTGCATTTTTATTCAAAACCTCCTTTTAATGTGATTTAATTATATAGATATATTTTATTTTTAATTTAGATTAGAGTGTATTTGGAATATATTTTTACCATATAATCTAATGGTGGTCATTGCAATTAATTTCACTTTGAAATTGGACTTAAACTAGTGTCAATCTTTTAATAGATATTGTTTCTTAAAAACACGCCATTTGTTTTGACAACGGGAATTAATTATTAAATTAATTAATGAAACATATATGTTTTTAATTTTGTAAAATAGACATAATTTTTGAATTCGTAATATCAAATATAGCTTAGGGTGAATTTTTTTTATTTTTCTGACAAACTTCAATTTTTTATGAATAGTGAAACCACTAAGTGGTAGTTGAAAAACTAATTTTTCATTTAAATGAAAGTTTACCACTTCTGTGATTTGAATTTCAAAAATCCGACATACATGGATTTAATTAGGATGTAAAATGTGGTTCAATGGGATTAAAATAATTTTTTGGTGAATAGTAACTTTTAAGTTTTTAATCGCGATTATAGGTAATTAATGTAATTTAAGGTAAAAATAATGTTTTAATAACAATAAATGACCTAGAAACATGTCCTACCCTCATTGGATTTGTCATGGCCGGCCATGAAAATCCATGGGTTAACTTGGGGACCCCATGGAGCCACTTTGGTTGGAAAATGACATAAATAACTTTTTATTTTAAGTTAAAATAAAAATGTCACAAGCATCAGTTGTTTTACTAAAACAATTTTTAAATGGGGTTATACAATTCATATTTTTGACTATAAATATTCATTAGAAATATAAAATGATTTTCAACATCATGATATTTTTTAAATAATTTTTAGACATTAAATAAATTAAATTATTTATGACATCATGATGATGCAGCGATTACCTCATTAAAAAAGGATTTAAATAAAATGAAAAGATAATGATAAAACTATAACATACACTTGTAAAAGACCTATTTTATGAGCATATTTTGAACCCTTACCACATTATCCTAGAAATACATCAATGTGGGACCTTTAAAATCCGAAACTCATTTGAGAATAATGTAACATTTTGTAACTTTCCAAGAGTGCCCCTTCTCTCCTCTTATAAAATCCCCCATCTCTACCACCTTACCCACACATCTCAAGCCTTTTTCTCGGCCAAACCCTACTTATTATGTCTCTCCGCATCCCTCTCTTACTCATAGAAGACTCACTTTGGGCAGAAGTCCCCCCAAGGAAGCCTTTGAGCTCAAATCAAAGAGAGGTACCCAATTTTAAGGTAATGTGTTCACTTGTGTTCTTTTGTTTTATTTTTCTTCTCCAACCCCCTAAACTCATTTTATTAAATTATTTTGTAACAACTCTAGTATCTTCAAAATACTAGGATTTTTTTATAAGAAGTATTCTAGATACACTTACACACAACTACATCTAATGGTTAATGAACATACAGTTTCTGTGGATGGTGAATTTCTGCCTCACAAAAGGATGATGGTTCAATATTCTTTTAACATAATCAATGGTCACCATTAAGATGACACTATATTTATATATGATATATAATATGTTTATGTTTTACTTAATCTTCTTTATTTTTAATTTATGGGATACGTTTATTGTTTCCATTATGGTTAAACGCAATATCTTCATTTTAGGAAGTGCGGACTACCATCCCCTA
Organism: Viscum album; assembly: GCA_963277665.1. Classification (NCBI taxonomy): domain Eukaryota; kingdom Viridiplantae; phylum Streptophyta; class Magnoliopsida; order Santalales; family Viscaceae; genus Viscum; species Viscum album. The sequence goes on from OY728157.1 coordinate 154,632,576, forward strand.
AAAGTGATTTGATTCATTAATACCATATGTGGTACGTATAAAGGATATATTTAATGATATTATATATGATTCCATACTGTAATTATAATACTATTATGTATAATCATGTTTTAATTTCATTAAATAAGAAATAGAAATGGAAGTAGCGTTCATGCGTACGTACGACTTACCATCTCCATGAACGGTGCATTTCATTTCTTGCCTCTAAATGTTATGTAATATTATAAATGCATGTATATAATGGATATATATGATATATATGATATCTACATAATTAATATAATTCTGGATATAATATATATTTTACCACATGAACAACTTGTAATTATATAGAGTTTATTTTTGACTCAAGTAACAATGATCTACAAAACGACCATTATTAACTTAAATAATTACATAGAGTTCATAGCATGGTAGGAAGTGATATAAAATTAATAATTAAGATGAAAATGGTTCTTATGAAAGTATAAATTAACTCATGTTTATTATTCAGGAGGTTAAAGAATGATCGAGTCATGTCAGACCCGAGGTAAAGGATCCAACCTCTCCCTTTCTTTTTAAGTACACTCTTTTATGTCATTCCTTTTAAGTTCATCTTTCTTATGATTGGGATGTACTTTTATATTACTATTACTTTACCATTTCTGTTCATTTGATGAGAGACCCTATTTTTTCTCATCAATCCATTTTGGAAGTTTTAATTGGCGTTGTTATGCTGCTGAAATTTCTTAAGGGGCTTTTTATCTCACTTTGTGTTTTCATGAGATTCATGCTACATTTGCCAATATTTCCTTTTTAGTGGTGTATGTACTGTCCGTTATTCTACTCTTTGTGTAACATAATTTCATTTATGAGTATTTACATCAATATTGTATAGTCCTTCTTTCATCGGGTGTACGTTTTGAAAGTTACCCAAACCGGTAAGGGAACCTTTCACCCTCCTCTTTTTAAAAGACTTCTTTTGTTATGCCTTTTAGTTTTCATATTATTATGGGGGGATATGTTCTTATATATCCTTATTTCCGTAAATTTTATGTCTAAGAGATGAGATACCCTTTATCTCTCTCATCAACTTTTTTATAAAATTTGATGTGATGCTGTTAGGCTGTCAAGGGAACTTCTTAACCCAATTTCGATTTCTTTGGGTTCAACATGTAGTTATTGAATATGTCATCCTTTGAATATGTTTGAATTACCTTTTAATATTTTACACTTAATAGCCACTTATATTGCGTGTATTTATATTTGTCACACTTAATTATGAGATTGATTTATCCTTAATTTAAGGACACCATCTTTGTAATGGATTTCATCTCAATTTACATTTCCATTGAGAATTCATTGTTGTTATGCACCAATTCACTCTTATATGGTGTATATGCTGTCCTTTGAAATATTATACCATGAATCCCTTTATTATCATGATGTTATAAAGTTTTTATTAAATGTTATTCCTCAATTATTGTATTCAAGTGTCTCTAAATTTTTTAAAAACCCTTTAACTAAAATATCGTTTTAAATGTTTTAATGATTTAATCTTATAAATATTTCTCATTAATATCAATGTTTTCAAAATGGTTTTAAGGATTTATTTATATGGATAGTAATGGTTTAAAATGTTAAAACCTTCAATGTGGTATGGACACTTTGATTTAAAAATCACTTTATTTATTGTTTTAAATGGTTGTGGAAAATGGTTTTTAGAATGGATTCATTATTTCAATATCTTAAAATGTTATATTGTTATTGAAATATGGGAATGTTATCTTTCCTTTATGCTTAGGTTATGTGCTATGATTATGTTATGGTTCTTGGGCATTGTTATGAAGACGAGTGGTTCCATGATAAACTAAGGGCAGGTGAGCCCGATATAGCTCTCCAATGCATTGGGTAACGCGAAGGAGTTAAACATTAAGGTTTCTTCGAAGATATTTAGGGAATATATTGTGATGGGTATTCCAAATGTAACCAAGAGGATTAATCCCCATGTAAGAATGTTATGAATGCATCAATTTACATTTATGTCTTATGATTTCTATGATTTATTCTTGATTTTACGAGGTATGTTAAAGTGCTTATGTTTTATTGGTAAAGTATGATTTCATTCATATGTACATATGTACTCATGTTTCCTTTCTGTACTTTTTACAACCCTTACTGAGCTTTTTATGCTCATCCCAAGTTTATGAAAATGTTTTTCACAGGTCAAGGGAATGGTATATGATATGATGATAGTGTCATGGAAGTGTCAAGGAAGAATCCATGTTTTATTTTAAATATTTTTCCATTGATGGGAAAAATGAATACTATATTTTATGTAACCACTTTTTTTAGATGTGGAATGTAATGCAAGTTTTATGATCTAATTTTCTAAAACTCTAAACCTGAAAAGATCTTGAATGTGTAATCTTGTAATAACTCAATATTAAGTAATGTTTAAGGTTGGGGCCTTATAGTAGGCATCACTATATATAATCATTATAGCAAGGGATAGGTATAGCCTACTCTATATAATAATTAAATAATGTTATTGGCTAGAGACCACTCTATAAAGGCATTTCAACATGGGGGGAAAAAGTCAACACTACAAGTATTTCATAATATCACATCCCAATACTCAATATTTAATTATGAAAATTACCACTTGTCTGTCAATTATAGTTTCATTTATATCTTAATTGTTCAATAGTTATATCAATAAAAAATAATCCACTTCATAGAAATTACATATCAAGAAGTCGCCTAAGTACTCATGTCATGCTAAACATACTTTATACCAACAAAAAAAATAGATTATTCATATTTTTTCTGGTCCAACAGGTATCCATAAGTCATAACAATAATTGAACCCTATGGAATCCAACCATTATTCAAACCCATGATTTACCATAAACCAAGGAATAAATTAATTAGATTTAATTTTATGTCGGCATTATCACAATATTGTATATATATAAATTAAACAGACCATAGGGTTAGGTTTAGTCTCCCTATAATTGACTGGAAACTAATGCAATGCTTCCAATGGGTAGGGCCAAAATGGAAAATGGTGTATAAGATTTCATGATGACCATAGAAAACCTCAGATTCTAAAAAAAATACAAAAACATGTCATGGGATAAAATTCTTCAATCTCTATAATCAGGATTGAATGAAGTGAGGAGAAACCAATGAAAGAATACTCACTAGGGATCATATGTGTAATTGGTACATCTAAAACGGAATAGGAGGCCCATAATTTTCATCAATTCATACAAGGGCTGAGAGAAGAATTTTTCACATGTTAAAATGAAATAGAATTAGACATTTTGTGTACTTAAATTAGCTAGGTCTGAGGAATACGTGACATGTAATCATTTTAGGTACTATATTTCTCAATTAATGAAATATATTGGAAAACCCATTGACTTGGTTTAATATATATCATGATCTAAACATAAATGGTGTTTATTATGTTTATTTCATGTAACCATTTCATGTTATGAACATATTCAGGACATTTTTCTATCGATAGTAAAATTTCTTGTCACATGTGCGTGGTGTGTAATTCTCCAATGAAATGTTTCATCCCAGCTTATAAAAAATATCCCAAATGACCTTTGAATCAATCAAAACTCATGATAAACACTCAAAAGAATAATTAACACATTTATACCAAGACCCATTTAATAAAAATAATGATTTATTCCGGAAAATTATGTAATTTTATCAAACAAAGGAACTCTTTCTCCAATCAAGACTCATCCACCAAGGGATAAATACAAAAGAAACACCCTTAAAATACATTCTATGAATAACGTGGATTGAGATATAACTAGATCTATATGATATCAAAAATCATTCTCACCATATATGTACTCATCCCCGACCTTATTTTGAAATTTTTTTGGGGTCTCAAAAAATACTTATGGCCACTATTCTCTCATGTCAAACTCTATCTCCCTAGTCTCCTCTAAATCATACCCATACAACCACTACACTCGAACTAGAGGTATAGTTCAAACCTGTAGATACTTCTCAATATATTCCATGCTCCATAACATAGGATCCTCAAAGGATGAATCAGAACAACTCTTGACGTCCTCAAATTCTACAGCATGAGAGGCGTATGGATAATTACAAACAACTAGAATTATTCAATTATATTTGTTTCATAATAAAATTTGTGTTATATTCAATTATATAAAACCATATCCATTTTATAATTATTTTATTATTAAAATAAATGTGATGGAAAATATTTTACCATTATAGGATAGTTAGTAAAATATGTATGTTGGTCAATATGATCATTTGAAACTATATCCATTGGCAATCATAAGACCATTACAATTAATTATTATAAGTTGTAAGGAAAAATAATAACTACTGGGAAAACAAGAATCAATATCCAAAAATTGTAGAGTCATTCTTTTTGAAACCCAATTTTCAAAAAAATGGATGGAGGGATTATCATTGGGTTTTTTCCATTACCAATCACTATACTATCTTTATCACGTTTCTCTTGAGAAAAACTCCTATATAATAAGTCAAAGAAAGTTAGAATTACCACTCGATCGATCATAGCTGAGAAACCCCATGAAATTGCCACCATAAAAAAACATATCCTTACGGAATATGCAGGTGTAATAGGGGGTTACTAACCAGACCTGAATTGCATAAAGTGTGTATCCTTTGTTTATATAAAATAGATATATAATCATTTCCATTTTAAGAATATTTTTTCTTATCAAAATAAATGTTTGATTGATTAAAAATTTAATATCTTGATTTTTGAGACACAAATCATAATTTTTACAAAAATATATGCATTTATAATAAACTATGTTTTTCTTGAATTTAGTTTATTTCAATTAGATGAAATATTAAAAACAAAATTTTAAAATAAAAAAGATAAATAATTTAATTATGTCCACGGAAATTATTAATTTTCAAAAATTTAGATATCCATTTCAACCCACGATTTTTTAATAAAAAAATATTTTTATATTTAATTGTAAATGTTATCATATATATAGAATTATTATGATAAAGTAAGAATTATTTTTGAAATTAGAACAATGAAATTATGTTAGATTAAATTTATGATAATTTAAAAAAATAATTTATTTTTCTATAATTAGTAAAAATATAGTTTTTGAGTTTTTGATATGTTTAATGACTTCATAGTTATGTCACAATGATTTAAGGTAAGGGAATTATACTTCCATTCTATTCAAATAATGAACATTTTTTATATGTCTTCTAAATTTTATGGTTTTTATAATATATAACCTTTTGGATCATAAAATTTCTTCAAAATTATGTTTTATTTACGGGATAGTCTTTTCCCCTCACATTTGATACGTTTCTAAAACCACGTTTTGTAGCAATCTTTAATCTGAAAATACTCATAAAAAATTATCTCTCAAGTTAAGAAATTATATATTATATTAATTTTTTGAATACCCAAAATTATTTATCTTCAAGATGTATTAACCAAGATGTAAAAATTATTTATTTGATTCCATTTTTAACATAAATGATACCATAATTCTCTTTTTGTCAGTAAAAAAAAGACATAATGATCATGTCCTTAAGAAATTATTAAAATACATGATTCTCATAATAAGCTGATTATTTTTTCACCAAAGGTTCTTTATAAAATTGTATAATATTATATATGTCTGTTATAAAAATTAATAAATATGAATGGTCCACCTAGATAGTTAATTAACTCATTGGGTAAGGAATTTAATCTCTATAGATGAAATGTTTTTTGATAACTTAGTAAATAACTATTGTAATTTTCATTTAAAAGAGATTTTATAGGTACCATGTAATGAAATGTTTTTAACACAATTATGTAATTGATAGTTCACGTCAAAGGATAGTTTATTTCTTTTAGGAAATTTCGATTGGAATTTTTTTGTAGAACCCTATAGATAAACATAAATTTATTAAAACAACTATGTATTTTATATAAGTATTAAATAAATATTTTCCTTGAAAATATATTCATGTTTTGATATGGATAAGTGGATGTGGATCTGGAATATATATATCTAGGTTTAAGAAATGAAAATAACACATCGATTTGGACATGAAAAGGATCCAATGCATGACAATGATCCTTAATGTAGTCCTTGTTTGACACTCCCTAGATATTTGTTTTATTATTCACAATATTTTTGTGAATCACTATGATGGATATATAGAAATTGTAATTGTTGTTAAATAATAACATTTTTATAATTGATTTTCTATGAAATATAACATATTTATAATTTTAAGATTCTTAAATTATACATGTTTATAACGAAGGCTTTATTCTTCTAGAAATTTTTAGGATATAAGAGAAACCAATTAAATGATGAGCACAACTGACAATGTGCTAAATTTCCCCCAATAGATGTTGGACTGAAAAACATCATAAGGATAATAAATCAACTATCTCATGTTATGAATAATAAAATGATTCATGTTGAGAGACAATATTCACCTTGAATGGAACAACTATCCATTGAATCCATTATGTGTCAATGACCACCATCTATTGGTGAATTTACTGACCCATTGATTGCTAAAAAATAGATAATATCTAGTGAAAAGATATTTTTTATACTCCATTGTTCATAATAATAGAGATTCATCCAAGTAGTATACCTCTTATAAGGATAATATTATCATTATTGGACACTAATTAAATACAATAATCCAAGAATAGTTGTTTATTTTATTTAGATATAATATTACATGGTAATATTAGTCAATATATCTTACTCTTTTTAATGAGAGTGAAAATGAGAAGGAATTACTAAAACTGAATCAGAAGGAAAATATATATGTCAAAATGTATGAGATGGATTTTGATTAGCCACAAAAATTGGATAATATTAATTGTTAATATATATAATATTCATGTGATTTATTATTCATAAACACCATTTTAGTGCATTTTACACATTGAACATCATTTCACATTATGATTGTAATACCTTCTTAAAATGCACTATTATGTGGTACATTTTTCAACATCATTTAAAGTACCCAATGATTCATATGATTTTAAGAAATCTAATTATACATTTTTTAATTTGATATTTTTTTAAATTGATCTAAACTTAAATATGAAAATGTTTGATTCGGGGATCAGTGGAGAATTCATGGAGGATGATGTAGATATTTGGCAATGAATGAAAGCAATTCTGGAGAAGGCAGATTGGACACCAGCCCACTGATGAGACAGTGGGGACCAACATAAAGGCCTAATTAATCCCAAATTACGTAGGATGATATAAGACATGAATAGGAACAAATAACTCTTCAGGAGCCAATGCTAATTCGGCCTCCATGGTGTCCATTTAGGCAGCCCAAGTTAGAGATAAAATTCGGGGCCAGATTCTACGGCCCAGAAAAACAGCCTACTAATATGATAATATCTCAGAATAAAAAACTCCAAATGAGCCCATATTTTACTAAAGGCTACAACACATCGGGATATCCATTTTCATATTCTATGGACCACTCTGATTCGGCCATATAGAAGGTCTTCCAAGCACGTCTATTCGGTGAAGGAAATATGGATTCCACCACGGGTCAAGGGTGGAAAAAATCAACTCTCCCTTACTTTCCTTCCACCTATGGCCTACCAAAATTAATTTAGGAGACATGGACTGTTGGAGGCTCGACCCAAGGGTTAAAAAATTTCTATTTAAGGTAGTGGTGCAGAAGGTGTTAAAAATCTTGGATGCTTTGTTCAATTGTAATGTTATGCTGCAATTTTGTTTTCTCAAATTTCTCTTTCACATTTAAGTTGTTCAATTCACATTAGATTATTAATAAAAGTTCTTCTTATACTCTTATTCTGTTGTTCTTAATATCACTTTGATACCTTTGGATCAAGGTGTGAATTTATTCACACCAAACCTTGTTAATTTATTCACACAACGGTGGAGTGATCATTTTATTTTTGTTGTTTTCTTTACTTCTCCATTTCCTCCCTCATGAGTATACATTCCGCTTCTATTGAAACCATGGGATCAATGGAGGGATAACCCACATATGGGTTGATCCAAGGGAGTAGAAAGGGGTTGTATTGGATGTTAATTATCACCTAATAAATGTATAATCACTTCTTTAATTGAGATTTTTATTTGATGATTTTTAAACTCCATCGTCCTTGTTTAATTTAAGGCCACACACTTCAAGTGCTAATATGAACCTTTACCTTGAAGTGATTAAAACATTGATTATTAAAGTGTATAGGTGATTATCATTAAATGGTGTAGGATTTAACCAGTAAGTGATGATGTCGTTTTATCTCTTTAAATGAAGCTATCTCAAATATAAGAAATTGAAGTCATTAAATAGGAAATACGTCCAATCCACCCCGAGCGATAACCTAGGATCAACTCTTTCATTTAATTTGAATTCACTTATGTCTCTTAGAGTTCCTTTAAACCCATCTAAAATTAACTCAAGTTGGCCACTTCATAGCCAAAAATAGCCTATAGAATGTACATGTCTATAGGTTACTTCTTAGGTCTCTGAGGATTCGATAACCCAAGCTAAACTACAAGGACCGTCTCACCTTCTTCTCTTGGGTAAATTTGAGCGAGAATAAAATTTTGGCACCGTTCCCAGGGAACCAAGTAAGTCATATAAACATCCATTATATTCTCCCCCATTTCATCTTTTCACATCCAAATTCTCTTGTCTTGTCCCTTTCTCTCTTTTTTTCTTTTAGCGCATGTCCAGCTACACCCACGATCAATCTAACCATCAGTTGGGGTGGATAGTCCTGGGGTTGGGGAGTCAAGTACACCAAGGGAACTCTTTCCATTAGATCCTAATCTTCCAAGAAACCCTGAGTCAAAAATTGAGGCCATTTCAATGGAAGGTATTCAAAGAAACCAACTCATAAACCCGGTTGGGAACCAAAATGGAAACCCAAATGAGGCAGCCCCAAAATTGGAGAATGCAATTGATCAAACCATGAATGACTACCTCACACCTTCTTGGACCAATTCCCCCTCATGCATTAGACACAATTCCCTAGGAGATACCAACTACATCTTTAAACCCATTTCCTAAACCACTTTCCCACATGCCCTGTAATAGAGTCCGAGATGCCATACCTGCACATTAAGGAGTTCAATGACATTGTAGAAACCATGTGTCCCCCACATAAACTAGAATCAGCTAAGATGAGTTAATTTCCATTTTATTTAAAGGGTCGAGCTAAAAATTGGCTAAAAAATTTGATACCATCATCCATAAATTCTTAGGACCAACTACAAAGAGAATTATACAAAAAATACTTTCCCCACCACAAAACAATTGCACTGAAGAAGAGTATCCAAAAAGAATTTGAAGAAGAGGGAGAGTAATTCTATGAAACATGAGAGAGGTTCAAAGACACTCTAAACATGGTTCCACACCATGGTTTTTCTATTCCTGAACAAGTGATAATTTTCTATGAAGGGTTGGGTCCAGGGAATAAACAATTCATTGACATGATGTGTAATGGAACATTTTGAAAACAAAGCCCCAAATGATGCTTACGAATATCTAGAAATTCTTTTTGAACAAAAGAAAACATAGAGAACATCACCTTATTCTGAAAATCCCCAAAGAAATATTAGAATTCATACACTTAGTGAAGAGGAAATCCTTAGGGCCAAACTCGCAGCACTCTCTAGGAAGGTTGAAGAGATAGACCTTATGAAAGTCCATGAAATTCAAACTGTTGACACTGTTTGCACAATTTGTGACAAACATGACCATAAGACAGACAATTGCCCAACCATTCCATCCATAAAAGATGTTCTTTTAGGAGGACCCTCAGCAGAAGTAAATCCTTTGAACTTTCAAAAGACTCAATACCAAAACTACATCAACCCAAGGCATAATAACCACCCAGGCTTCCACTGGAAATATAACCAAAACCTAGCCAACCACAGGGACAAAATCATTACCCCCATCAGAACTACCAAACCCATAACTAGTTCTATACCCAACCTATCCAATACCAACAGCCACCAGTCCATTATCAAAAAACCATCCCACCTCCAAAATACCCCCCCCCCCGGGATAAACCAATATTCTAAAGCACCAACCCAAACTGTTCCACAAAGCCTACTAGAACAACTTGCAAACAAATGGACAGGATGAACTCAGAAGTATCTTCCCTAAAAAAAGAACTTAAAACCATCAAAACTGGAAAGGCACCAATGCCTACTCAGGCGGTGCCATCCTCATATACAAGGGGAGAGTCAAGTTGTGCTCAAACAACTCATGAAAAAGTAAATGTTGTGACTATTTTAAGAAGTGGGAAATCAATTGTGAAACCTGAACAACTAATTCAAAACCCACCTGAAGATCCAAACATCGATGAAAATTTAAATGAAACCCAAGATAAAACTGAGGAAACTGATAACAATGTGAAAGAAACAACTCTTTAACAAACAACCCCACAACCAGAACCATTTCCTCAACGCGTGAGGGGGAAACCCAATCCTGAACTAAGTGAAAAATTGAGGGAAATATTTTCACAAGTCAAGTTGAACATACCCCTTCTCGATGCAATCCAAACCATACCTACCTACTCAAAGTACCTTAAGTAATTGTGCACTTTTAAAAGAAAATTTTCACATAAAAACAAATTCATTTTGGCTGCTAATGTGAGTATGACCATTCAAGGGACCATTCCTCCTAAGTTGAAAGACCACGGTTGCCCTTACATCAATGTTGAACTAGGAGAGGGAAAAGTTGTCAAGGCCTTGTGTGACCTAGGTGCTAGTGTCAATCTCATCCCATATGATGTTTACTTCATGTTAATCCTAGAAGAGCTCCCACCCACATCTGTCACACTTCATCTTGATGATCGTAGCATTAGGGTTCCAAAGGGGATTTTAAAGGACATTCTGGTAATGGTTGAAAACTTCATCTACCCTGCTGACTTCATTGTCCTTGAGAACCATCCAAACATAGGAAATAAGGGACAAACTTCAATAATCCTTGGTCATCCTTTCATCGCAACAATCAACTCTGTTATCTGAGTTTGAAATGGAAACATGACCATCACCTTTGGGAACATGAGTCTAGACTTGAACATCTATAATGAAATCTCACAAATAGGGGATGACGAGGACATTCATGAAGTGAACATCATAGGATGAATTGATAATGAATCCATAGAACATCAAGGAATATTTTATGAATGTTTAAATCTAGATGAGATTGATTTCCTTTGTTAATATAAAGGAAGTTTATCTCGTTGGCTTGAATCATTTTCAAATTTCTCTTCTGATGAAGTCTTAGGTCCACCAATCATTGAAACCTGTCCAGAAACCACTTTCATGGAGACCACTCCAACATCCTTCCCTAAATCTGATCAAGCCAATCTAGTAGCTGAAACTTCTACATTTGGGGAATCAATTATATCTAAAACTCTAAAAAAACTAATTGAAATTGATCCAATGTCCCAATCTTCTTTTGAAATTATGAACCAACCTTATCTTGAATGGAAGGAACTTCCCGCTACACTCATGTATGCTTTCTTAGGGGACAATAAAACACATACAATTGTCATTTCTTCTTCTCTTGAAGCCAATCATGAGAGGATTCTTCGAGATGTCCTTAAGAAACATAAGAAATCCATTGGTTGGACCCTGCCTAATATTCCTGGGATTAGCCCACTTATCGGGACTCATAGGATTGTTCTGGAATCTAATTCAAAGCCATGTCTTCAACTTGAACGGCGACTCAATCCTAATCTCATGGAGGTAGTAAGAAAAGAACTCTTGAAATTGCTAAAAGCTGGTATCATATATCCTATAGCTGAGAGTGAATGGGTGAGCCCAATCCAAGTGGTTTCAAAAAAGGCTGGAATCACAGTGATAACCAATGAGGATGGAGAGATTCTTCCAACAAGGGTGAGTAGTGGATGGAGGGTCTGCATTGACTATAGGATGTTAAACTCATTCACCAAGAAGGACCATTTCCCCTAACCATTCATTGAACAAGTCCTTGAGAGAGTGGCAGGACATGCCTTATACTATTTTTTAGATGGGTACTCAGGGTACAATCAAATTGAGGTCTCCATAGGGGATCAAGGGAAGACTACATTCACATGTCCATTCAGAACCTTTTCTTTCAAATGCATGCCCTTAGGGTTATGCAATGCCCCTGGAGCCTTCCAACGGTGCATGATGGGAATCTTCTCAGACATGGTAGGGGATTTTCTAGAGGTCTTCATGGATGACTTCTCTGTGTTTGGGGATACATTTGAGGGTTGTCTGCAAAATGTGGAGAGAGTCTTGTCAAGATGTGAAGAAAAGAATCTTTTCCTAAACTGGAAAAAATGCCATTTCATGGTTAAAGAGGGACTAGTTCTAGGACATCTAGTCTCATGTAGGGGGATTGAAGTTGATAAAGCCAAGGTTGACATCATTTGTCACATTCCATCACCCAAAACTATCAAGGAAGTGAGGTCTTTATTAAGACATGTTGGTTTCTATAGAAGATTCATCAAGGAAATTAGTTCAATCTCCCATCCCCTATGTGCTCTCCTAGTAAAGGATGCTCCATTTGTTTGGACAGCAAGCTGTGAGGGGTCATTATCAACACTCAAATACTCTCTCACCACTCCTCCCATTATGAAAAATCCAAATTGGAACCTTCCTTTAAATCTTATGTGGGATGCCAGTGACTTTTCTGTAGGAGTTGTGTTCGGACAACATTGTGATAAAACTCATTATGCCATTTCTTATGAAAGAAAATCCTTAAATGACGCCCAAATCAACTACACCACCACTGAAAAGGAGTTACTTGCTATTGTGTTTTCCTTAGAGAAGTTTAGGTCCTACCTCTTAGGATCCCCCATCAATGTGTTCACTGACCACTCTACACTAAAATACCTCTTCCAAAAACAAGATTCTAAGGGTATAATAATTAGGTGGGTCCTTCTCTTACAAGAATTTGACCTCACAATCAAGTAATAAAAGGGAGTTTAAAATGTTGTAGTTGATCACCTCTCTATGATGGAATTCAAAGACAACTCAAATCTCCTTTCTGTGTCTGATTCGTTTCCTGATAAACACCTATACTCTGTGAGTGACTGCCCTTGGTATGCTGACATAGCCAATTTCTTAGTTACAGGAGTCATTCCAAAATTCTTAGGGACTCAGGCTCGAAGGAAATTCCTTTATGATGTTAGACACTATGTGTTTGATGATCCATACCTCTATAAGTTTTTCCCTGACCAAGTCATTAAGAGGTGTGTCCCAGAATCTGAACAAGAGTCCATCCTTAAATTCTGTCATAGTGAGGCATGTGGAGGTCAATTTTCCTCTAAGAAAACATCTACTAAAAGTCTTCAATGTGGTCTCTTCTCGCACACCCTCTCAAGGGACTCCTAAGCCTTTTGTCAAAGCTGTCCTAGGTGAAAACAAGTAGGGTCCGTCACAAAAAGGAATCAAATGCCACTCACTCTCATCTTAGTGGTTGAAATCTATGACTGTATGGTAATTGATTGCATGGGTCCCTTCCCAAACTCTAGGAGAAAACTCTAAATACTCTTAGCTATTTATTATGTCTCAAAATGGGTTGAGACCATTCCAACTAAGTCCAACGATAATCAAGTTGTGATTCGATTTATAAAAGAGAACATATTTTCTCGATTTGGAATTCCTAGGGCTATAATCCGTGATTGAGGAACCCATTTCTGCAACTACCCATTCTCTTCACTCTTGTCTAAGTATGGTATTTCTCATAAAGTGTCCACTTCATACCATCCTCAAACCAATGGACAAGCTGAGTTAGCGAATAGGGAGATTAAGCAAATTCTTGAAAAAATCGTCAACCCCTCTTGGAAAGATTGGTCTGAGAAACTCTTAGATTCTCTCTGGGCCTATCGAACCGCATATAAAACCATTTTAGGAATGTCACCATATAGGTAGGTTTATGGAAAAGCATGACATTTACCTGTTGAAATTGAGCATAAGGCCTTCTAGGCAATTAAGAAAATGGATTATGACCTCTCATTGGATAGAACAAAAAGGAAATTAGTTCTCAATGAACTGGAGGAACTAAGGATGGAGGCTTATGAAAATTCAAGGATTAGTAATGCTAGAGTTCAAGCCTACCAATCTAGGAATATCAAGGTCAATCATTTTGAACCGGGAAAAATTGTGCTCTTGTATAGTTCAAAACATCATTTACACGCATGAAAGTTAAGGTCTAGATGGTCAGGTCCATTCATAGTGCATAATGTGTACCCCCATGGGGCAGTAGAGATTCAAGATCCCACAAGTGGTTACATTTTCCAGGTCAATGGTCAAAGGTTAAAACCATTCATTAAATCATTCCATAAACAGGAAATAGAGGTTGAGTTAACTGAGCCAACCTATGAACCGGGAAAAAATTGATAGATTTAGGGTTCATGTCGAGCTAACGACGTTAAAAAAGTACTGCATGGGAGGAAACCCCTGGTTTTCACGTTTCCTATCATTTTGTTGTTTTAATAAAATTTATATTTTAATTAATAATTTTTATATTTAAAAAAAATATATTGATGACCTGTTCTTCTATTATGAGTATGGATGGGTATTAAAGGGGAGAACCATATTCATCCATGTCACGTGGTGTGATCCTTGAGTAATACCTTACCCAGAAATTTAAATATAAGACAATGTATCATCAGTTTATTTTATTTTATATATATATTTATATATTACTTATATATATATATATACTCTTTTGGTTTGTTTTTTTTTCATTTTCTAATGGGGAACTCTGGAAATGACATGGATATCAAAATACTAAATTGAAGCAGCAAGAACTTCAAACTTCAACCACCAGGTGACTTCATCCCATGACCCTCATTTTCAATTTCCTTTTTGAACATTCAATCTCTACCTCTACCCCCTTCTAAAATTTTCTTTTCTTTAAACACTAGGGACAGTGTTATTTTAAGATGGAGGGAGATAAAATAAAAAATTCTTTTGTGTCAAAAAAATGGTAAATGATTTGAAAAAAAAATTGTGAAAATGGAAGGAAAAATTCCTTTAACTTTAAACATGGTAATACACATTGCACACTTTGAAACTGAATATCAAATAATTTAGTATACCCTAATTCTGATTTTAATCCTTGTATAATTTCAAGAGCATTTATTTTGGAATGTGTGGTTTTCCAATGTGATATTTCATCATTTATATTTTCATCCAAATAAAAAAAGATCACATTGCACGTTCTTTGGATTGTGGGGTATTAGTTTGAGTTCATGGGGTCCCCTAAATAAATAGCATAGTTTTGGAGATCATTTTATATTAATATGAGTATTCAAACAATATTAAAAAAAATAGAAAAAAAAAATTTGTGCGTAGAGAAATGAAATGACCTAATGCGTGGCTTTTGGCACTTGGGGATCGTGAATCCATAGTTGTCTGGCCCAGAGTTAATTTTTTTATCTCTAATTTTGGTAATTTGAAGTTTTTTCTTTACTGAGTTATCTCAAGATTATGCCTGAGTATGTGGGCTTCACTTGGTGCCCTATGGTGTTTTAGCCTGGGAGTCATCGGTAAAGTCTCTCTACAGGGGTTGACTCTTTTGATTGCAACTTCAATTACCAAGCCAAATTGGAAAAACAAAAAAAAAGTATACAAAAAAAATGAATACTCATCTTAATATTAAAATGTGATTCCACCTAGCACTTCTGTAATTTCCCCCTTTGAATAACGATGAACCCCCATGCCTATTGTGATGCACAACACATCCTCATACTTAATTGATATTGGGTAAAATATGGCAATGAATTTTAACAAAGGAATGAGTTTGGGATTGGGATCTACTTATGAAACTATCTTGTAATAAAATATTTTTATGGGTTTCATGATTTTTTGGTATAAGGGTTTTGGTGATAATTTTGTATTAAAATGTTTTTGTAAAAGGGAATTCAAATTTCATATTGTTGAGATATATTTTGCTCGGGACTAGAAAAACTCAACATGGGGGGGGGTGTGATTAGCCACTAAATGAGGCTAATATTATTTGTTAATATATATAATATTCATGTGCTTTATTATTCATAAACACCATTTTAGTGCATTTTACACTTTGAACATCATTTCACATTATGATTGTAATACCTTTTTAAAATGCACTATTATGTGGTACATTTTTGAACATCATTTAAAGTACCCAATGATTCATCTGATTTTAAGAAATATTATTTTACATTTTTTAATTTGATATTTTTTTAAATTTATCTACACTTAAATATGAACATGTTTGATTCAGAGATCAGTGGATAATTAATGGAGGATGATGGAGATATTTGGCAATGAAAGGAAGCAATTCTGGAGAAGGCAGATTGGACACCAGCCCACTGATGAGACAATGGGGCCCCACATAAAGGCCCTATTCATCCCAAATTTCGTGAGATTATATAAGACATATATAGGAACAAATCACTCTTCAGGATCCAATACTAATTCGGCTTCCATGGTGTCCATTTAGGCGGCCCAAGTTAGAGATAAAATTCTGGGCCAGATTCTGTGGCCCAGAAAAACATCCTACTAATATGATCATATATCGGAATACACAACTCCAAATGAGCCTATAATTTACAGGAGACTAGAAAACAGCCGGATCTCCATGTTCTTATTCTATGTCCCACTCTGATTCGCCCATATAGAAGGTCTTACAGGCGCGTCTATTCGTTGAAGGGAATCTTCATGCCACCACCGGTCAAGGGTGGAAAAATCAACCCTCCCTTACTTTTCACCCACCTATGGCCTACCACAATTAATTTAGCAGACTTGGACTATTGGAGGATCGACCCAAGGGCTCAAAAATTACTATTTAAGGTAGTGGTGGTGAAGGGGTTGAAAATCTTGGATGCTTTGTTCAATTGTAATGTTATGCTGCAATTGTGTTGTCTCAAATTTTTCTTTCACATGTAAGTTATTCAATTCACTTTAGTTTATTAATAAAAGTTCTTCTTCTACTCTCATTCTGTTGTTCTTCATATCACTATGATACCATTGGATCAAGGTGTGAATTTAGTCACACCAAACCTTGTGAAATTATTCACACAACGATGGAGTGATCATTTTATTTTTGTTTTTTTCTTTACTTCTCCATTTCCTCACTCATGAGTCTACTTTCCTCTTCCATTAAAACCATGGGATCAATGGAGGGATAACCCACTTATGGGTTGATCCAAGGGAGTAGAACGGGGCTGGATTGGATGTAATTTATCACCTCATTAATGTGAATCACTTCATTAATTGAGATTTATATTTGTTGATTTTTAAACTCCATCATCCTTGTTGAAATTAAGGCCACACACTTCAAGTGCTAATATAAACCTTTACCTTGAAGTGATCAAAACATTGATCCTTAATGTGTATAGGTGATTAGTATTAAAGGGTGTAGGAATTAAACTAGTAAGTTATGATGTTGTTTTATCTCTTTAAATGAACCCATCTCAAATATAAGAAATTGAAATCATTAAAAAGGAAATACGTCCAATCCACCCTGAGCGATAACCTAGGATCAAATCATTCTTGTAAATTTAATTCACTTAAGTCTCTTAGAGTTACTTTAAACCCATCTAAAATCATCCCAAGTTGGCCACTTCATATCCAAAAATAGTTCATAGAATGTACGTGTCTATAGGTTACTTCTTAGGTCTCTGAGGATTCGACAACACAAGCTAAACTACAAGGACCATCTTACCTTCTTCTCTTGGGTAAATTTGAGCGAGAATAAGATTTTACAATACATTATCATTACAACTTTACTTTTATTGATTCATAAAATAGAGTTTGATTGATTTTATGGTTGACTAAAGCCCAATATGCAAATGAGTCTAGAAAATCAGGACTATGAAAAAAATGAGTTGATACTGGGGTGTGCTACAAAGGGAGAATTAATGTTGGGAAAAATAATGTTCCCACATAATTAGAATGAAAATAATATTTATATGTATCAAAAATTGTGATGTATCGTTGGTCATAATTAAGGAGGAAAGACAATGAAAATGACCACATGGAACAAATGTGAGAAGAATAATTCCCGGAACTGCATGCTCTAGGGTGAAAATTTTTACAAGTGTTGAATATATGGACATATAGCTCAAAAGATTCATCGTTAGTTGAATCCTCGAAATATCAGCACAATTGATTAAGGTAAGATAGTGTAGGCCCATCCTTTTGTTAAATTCATCATGTGTGGATATCATGGGATCTTTTCTAGTCACTCCCCCATTTATAATATGATGGATTAGAATCTCCCTAAACCTCCTAATAGAAGATAGGAAAAATTTCAGGCATATTATATCAATAATTATGAATTAGAGGCACCAAATGATGTGGTGGAAGGTTATCTCATTATTCTATCAAAGGTAAAATGTACTTTTTATTTTTTTGTTCTACTCATTACATTATTTCCTCCATGTTAACTAAAAACATAGATTAATACCTATGCTTCTAGAAGTATATTTACAAGCATATACACCTCAAGGGATTATGACAGAATCAACAGTGTATACCAAATATAATATTTAATTTGGAGGGAGAAAATCTGTCAAAAATCATGTAGTCATTCCTATTCTGAACATCGACAGTACATTGGGGGTATATTGGATCTCAATTTATATTTCATTGATCAAATATAGATGAATATAAACCTCATTAGTCTTGAATGGAAATCCAATTGTTATTTTCAAAAGATAGAAATCCGGAATTAAGGTTTATCTAGAAGCAACACCCATATAATTGTTTATGGAGATGATCAGTGTAACATCACGTTACGTTTTCAGGTACTTTTGATTTTTCTAAGTACCTCTATTTTTGAGTGGTGACTGGGGAGATTCGGGAGAACATTAAATTTTGTGTTGTGGAAAAGGGGAAGTCGCACATGAGGTGAACAGGTTGTCTAAACCGTGTGGCCAAACCATGCGCATTTGGTCTTGGAGGCAGTAGCATCTGCATGAGCGGCGCATGGTTTGTATAACCATGCGACCAAACCATTTGATAAGGATGGATGAGGCATAAGCTAATGTAGGGCTAGCACAAGGTTTATCAAACCGAGTGATCTAACTATGCGGCCACATAAATGAGATCCTTAAATTTTGGATCTCACTCGGTATTGCCTCTATGTGCCTCATTTTTCCTCCTAAGTTCCCCTAACTCGGGATTTTTCTTCTCCTAAGGTCAGAGGAGGTTCTCCAATCATTCTAGAGGCGATACAAATGCTCCTATTGGTGAATCCAAGCCGGATTCTTGAGTTATGTGATCGATCATCATCGTTCTTGATCGGTTTCATAGACCTACTTAGATCAACATCTCTTCATCTATCAGTTTCATAGATCTATTCCCTTTACGGGTAGATCTATGTGTGTGGTACCAAATTTTATGAGATTTGGTCTTGATCTTTCTAGGAGATGAGATCTAAGGTGGGTTCTTGATGAAGAAACACAGTTTTCTTAAGCGTTCTTGACCGTTGTAGTTTTTGGTCAAATCCTTCGAGGTAGGTGGTTCCGTCCCAACTTACCAAATTGATTATCATTGTATTTGCTTGATGTTTTTTCAATTTTTGATTTATGTTCAATTTCTCATGTTTTATTTCAATTACATTGATAAAAAAACACAATTCCACTGAATCGATATATTTTGAAATGGTTTTTGCATTGAAATCTGGAAAACCCAAATTCAATTGAACTCGGTGTATTTATGGAAACTGGCCAGTTTAAATTGCTGAATTTAAATTATGGATTTGATGGAAATGATTTCAATTAAATTTTTTAATTTAATTTTTTAAATAAACTGTGTAACGATGGAATTGGTTTTGAATGGGTTTCAAACTGGTAAAAATGGGATAAAATGATTTGATAGAAACACATTGGTTTTATCTTGTGAAAAAGGAATATTTTGAAAAAAATCTGTGTTGGTTTTAAATGGAATGAAATTGGAAATTTTGAAATGGAAGAATGGGATTGATCATGTTTTAATCACTCTTAAAATATTTCTCCCATCATGTAAGGGCGTATGAAAGCCTTAGGTAGTTAGTGAGTTATTTGGATACACTCTACGCTACGACAATGTTCTAAAACATACTTGCGGCAGATCACCTCCCCGATGGGTTGGTGACGAGCCTCATTTGGCCAGTGTCATAGGGATGTGTGTATTAAAAAAATTTTGAGTTCACATAGAGAGTGTGGAATCATATAACTGAATAATACTATCGTACCTTTTGGCAGATGACCATGTTGCTCACTTGTTTATTTATATGTGAGATATAAACATATTCCAATGCTTTTGAAATTCCTTACATGCCTATTGAATTTATATAAAATGTTTTTATATAAATTTTTTTCTTATTCCATGGTTTTAGAAATATTCCTTCATTGTAATGCCTTTTATTAAATTGATTTTTCCATCATTTGAAAATGAATACCATGTTTTGATAAAAATATGATTATGAATTTACAAAACTATTTATTCTACAATTGAATTATTTTCATTGGATAATCCATATTTGGAATCTGTTACAGAGTAATTGGTGGTATCCTATAAGGATTATGCTCACACCCTACTTTTTTGTTCGGGTGTTTGTAGACTTCCTTCTTCCAGGCTCGATCAAAGGCAATGGATCTCTTTGAGGTGGATCCATTTTTTGATCTCTGTTCTTAGTGAGTTGTGTCCTTTGGTAAATTAGGACTGGTTTCCTATTTTTAGTACTTGGGTTATAGTACTTTAGTCTTTTTTTCCCTTCTTTGTATTCTCGTACATTACTCCCAGTGGAGTATGTTTTTGTTATGAATATTGTCTTGTTTCTTTTGATTCCACGTTCTTGTGGAAAAAATTGTTCCCACTTGTATGGTGTACGATGCCAGGTACTATTCACCGACCCGTGGGGATCGAGAATGCCCTTCGGGCTATGTCATGGTCGGCTCAGTTATCGGGTTACCATGGTACCCGGGCTGGTTCATGAAAAAATAGTCTCAAATGAGGTTAGGCATCATGCCTTGATTACATTATGCATTTGAGTATTCTTTTCAGGGCTTAAGAGGTAGTACTAATTGAGTACTTAGCCAGCTCTCACCGCAATGAACCTTAAGCCACCTGGTTTGGTTAAGGAAATATGACATGTCGATTAGTTCTAGTATCTTCCCTGTTTTGATTTAGATAGAATGGAATCCAAATATTTTTATCCCTTCGTTTAAGAATTGTTTTCTTTGTTACTCGGTTTGGGTGTTATTCTATGTATTTTTATGCTGTGTAGCATCATGCCTCTGAAAAGACGTGGAAATCAGATCCAAAAAGAGGCTGCAGCTAAATCTCAGCAAGCGAGTCATATTGTGGTTCCGAGTCTGGTTGACGTGATTGTTTGCAATCTCCAAGCTATAGGACATGCGCCACCTCCAATTCATGTTTGGACTCCAGCTATAGATCCTAAAAGTGAAATCCTATGAAGTCATTCTCAAGAGTTCCTATGCCTGATGCCACCCGTTTTCAAAGGCTCCACTGACCGTCAACATGATGAGGAATGGTTGAGTATGATTGAATGTCTGTTTGGGTTCTTCAAGACACCTGATGTGATCAAGGTGAAGTGTTCCACCTTCGTACTGGAGGGACCAAGTCAGAGATAGTGGGAAACAATGGTGATGGTTTGGAAACATGAGTGTTTGAAGTGGAAGTACCTTAGGGTTCTTTTCACTAACAAGTTCTATCCAGAATCATTGGTTTTGGCCAAGGATGTGGAGTTTTTCAAGCATGAGCAAGAAAAAAAACCGTGAATGAGTACTCAAATTTACTTTTTGAGCTAGTATAGTTTGCTCATGAGATTGTATCTAATGAGACGATGAAGTCTGGACGATTTGATTTGGGACATCGATCAAATATCCATTATTAGGTTTTTTAACTGAAGTTACCCACGTATGCTGATGTGCTGGATAGGGGCGATGATAGTTGAGATGGACTTGGAAGGAAAGTCAGGGTCGTAGGAGGTTTTTTCCTTCATAGTGGAAGTGTTGGTTCCTTTAAAAGAAAATGGAAGCATGAATTTTCTCATGGAAGTTCTTGACAGCAGAGTCCTCCTAGACCTCCGGTATCACCAGGAGGGGCTTCTTTGACTTGCTATCAGTGTGGGAAGCCAGTAAATTCTAAGAGTGTTTTCACTAAGGCACCCAAAAATGTATCTCATGCGAACGTTTAGGAAACTTACATAGATTCTTCCATCACTTCTCTACTCCACGTAGTGGATTAGGATCATCATCACCTCTAGAAACTGTGGGGAAATCAAATTCTTCATGTACAAAAGGGTTCTAGCCACAAGCATCTGGAACAATGAATCTTCACATAGTATAAGAGTTTCCAGAGGTAGCTGATGCAGGTCCTGCAACTACGAGAGGTACCATTACTATAGATTCATATTTGGTGACCACACTTTTTTATACTGTTCCATCTCACTCTTTTATTTCAATCCATCTTGTTAATCTACTTAATCTACCTATGGTACTTTTATCTTGTGCGATGGATATTACTACACCCCTTAGTACAATGAGAGAAAAGGGTCTCCATAGTCTTTCTTGTGTCTTCTCTCTATCAGATGTTGGTCATGCTTGGAGTTTCATGGATCTCGACATGAAATATTTTGATGTCATATTTTGGATGGATTGGATAATTTCCAATAAATCCCAGATCGATTGGTATCCTCGACGTGTCTACCTTACTACACCCAGTGGTGCACCTCTTGTTTTTCAAGAAGAATGGGACCCAAGGTCAAGTAGATCTGGACCCTCTTATCCAGAGTTTGGAAAAGTTATATTAGTGTTTTATGTTTATCTAGAAAGAGATTCAATGTGTGGTGATCTTCCTCTAGTCATCGCTGAGTTTCCCGACGTGGTTCCTTCTAACTTCTCTGGTTTTCTACC
Organism: Viscum album; assembly: GCA_963277665.1. Taxonomy (NCBI): domain Eukaryota; kingdom Viridiplantae; phylum Streptophyta; class Magnoliopsida; order Santalales; family Viscaceae; genus Viscum; species Viscum album. Next base: position 154,655,503 of record OY728157.1, read on the forward strand.
AGTAAGGGAGGTTGTTTTCTCTATTGAATTAATGCCTGGCACTCAACCAGTTTCTATTCCCTCATACAGAATGGCTCCAGCTAACTAAAATAACTAAAGTCTCTGTTAGATGATTTTCTTGAGAAAGGTTTTATACGCCCGGGTGTGTCACCATGGCCAGCACCTGTTTTCTTCACCAATAAGGCCGATGGTTCTCTTCGCTTATGTGTTGATTATCGAAAGCTCAATCGAGTTACGATAAAGAACAAATATATGATACCTCAAATTGATGATTTTTTTGATCAATTTAGAGGGGCAAGGTTGTTTTCAAAAACTGATCATTGATCTGGTTACCATCAGTTGAGGATAAAAGAATCTGACATTCATAAGACCGCTTTTCGGAGTAGGTATGGCCATTATGAGTAACTTTTTATGCCCTTCATCATAAAAAATTCTCCGAATGTTTTTAGTCCATTGATGAACAAGGTTTTCCTTGAGTATCTAGATACATTCGAGGTAGTCATTTTGGATGACATTCTTGTCTACTCCATGTCTAGGGAGGATCATGTGCATCATTTGAGAATATTTCTGTGTCTTCTAAGGAATCACTGACTTAATGCCATGATTTAAAAGTGTGATTTCTGGATTCAAGTAGTGAAATTATTCAGACATGTTGTGTCGAACAAGGAATATCAATCGATCTTGAGAAGGTGGAGGCTGTTATGACTTGGCAATAACAAAGAAATTTTTTCGAGATTCGGATCTTCTTGGGCATAATATGATATTATCGCCCGTTTTTTAAAGACTTCTCAAATTTATATTCTCCAATGACTGCTCTGATTCTAAATGGAGTGATGTTTTCCTAGAATGTTAAATTTCAGATTTATTTTGTTGAGCCAAAGAATATTTTTTCCACTACACTGGTGTTAACTCTTACTGAGGCTGGGATAGGTTATGTGGTCTTCTATGATGCATCAGGTTCAGGTTTGGGATGTCTCCTCATGCAGGGTAATCATGTTGTTGCCTATAGATCTCGTCAGCCTAAGCCTCATGAAAAGAACAGTCCTACCAATGACATTAAACATGTATTTGTAATGCATGCAATTAATTGTTGCAGACATAACTTTGTGTAGAATGGTTTATTGTGTATTCAAAACACAAGATCATGAGTAACATCTCCTCTGAAAAGGATTTGAATCTCTACTAAAGGCCTTGGGTGGATTACTTGCAATCATTCGACTTTGACATTTCCTATACCCTGGGAAAAGGTATTGTAGTTGTAGATGCATTAAGTAGGAAACTTCCATCATAGGTTGTGAATGAATCTTTATAAGAGTGGAGTTTTATGGGTCATTTTGCTCAGTTTCATATTGGAGTTCATTAGAAGGGGAATGAAGTTTCTATATCTAGTGTTCAGTTAAATTCTGCATTCCTCGAGTTAATTCTTTTGAAAAAACAACTTGATGATGAATTCCATTTCATTAGGGACTCTCTTTATAGTGGGGAGACCGAAACTCAGTGGTCGTTCTCAAAAAAGGGTGTTCTGGGTTATCAAAACCATTACATTGTGTTGTTAGCATAAAAGAAGGATGTGATAGGGGGTTTCCATAACTCTCAGTGGTTTGTACACCCAGGAACTATGATGATGTTCTGTGACATGCTGCGATAGTTCTGGTGGCCAGGTATGAGATGAGACATTGCTAAGTTTTTATCTCATTGTTATATATCCCAGAAGGTTAAATCCACGAACCAGAAACCTTCAGGTTTGCTTCAACCACTTCCAGTCCCTATATTAAAGTGGTATGAAATATCCATGGACATTGTGGTTGGGTTAACTCTAACCTAGAGGAATAAGAACACAATATTGGTTGTGATCGATAAAATGACCATGTCGGCTCACTTTATACCTATTTGAGATACAACCAAAGCTGATGAGTTGGGAAATATCTATGTGAAACAAGTTGCTCATTTTCACGGAGCTCCATCTACTATAGTCTCTGATAGGGATCCTCAGTTTACTTCTTTCTTTAAGAGAGGCCTTCAAGAGGCACTAGGATCTGAGGTCCATTTGAGCATGGCCTTCCATCTACAGTCAGATGGCCAGACAGAGAGAGCTATTCAGATCCTTGAGGATATGCTCCACACATGTTTTCTTGACTTTGGTGGATCTTAGGATGATCATATGGGGCTAGTTATGTTTTCTTATAAAAACAGTTATTAGTCTGCGATCAAAATGGATCCTTTTGAAGATTTGTATGGTCGTCCTCGTAAATCATCTTTATGTTGGTTGGAGATTTGTGAAAGTTCTTTGGTAGGACCGAGTTTGGTCCAAGAGATGACAACTAAGATCCAGTTGATTCATCAGAGAATGCTGACAACATAGAGTTAGTACAAGTCTTATACTGATAGTCATCGTAAACCATTAGATTTCTCAGTTTGTGACCAGGGGTTCTTGAAATTTTCACCCTGATTAGGTCATCGATGGCTTGGGAGGAAAGGGAAGCTTGCTACTCATTTTATGGGACCTTTCGATGTTTTTGGTATTATAGGGAATGTTGCTTACCATTTATCTTTACAACCATAGCTTATGACGATACATAACATGTTCCATGTATTGCAGTTGCGAAAGTATCTCTCTCATCCATCTCATATTGTGAGCAGGAGCGATCTAGAGATTGAACCAGATTTATCTGTTACTAAACAACCAGTCACGATTGTTTATTCTGAGACCAAGGTACTTCATGGGAGAACGATACCTATGGTCCGTGTACATTGGTGGCATGGTTCTGATTCTCATGAGAAGTGGGAAAGGGATGCACTAATGAGAGATCAGTGGCCTCATTTTTGACATCGTGGTTTTTTCATAGGCATTCTGGGGTTAGAAATAACTTTTGGTGGGGAGGTTATAAAATAACATTACATTTTCATATATTTCTAAAATTTCTATGTACCTCGGTTTTGGAGTGGTGACTTGGGATAGTCGGGAGAACAATAAATTTTGTTTTATGGCAAAGGGGATGTCACACAAGAGGCGCACGAGTTGTCTAAACCATGTGGCCAAATAGTGCACAGTTGGTCTTGGAGGCTGTAGCTTCTGCACTAGCAGCACACGGTTTGTCAAACCGTGTGGCCAAACTGCGTGAGAAGGGTGTCTGAGGCAGAAGCTTATGCACGGCTAGTGCATGGTTTGTCAAACCATGTGAACTAATCAAGAAGCGACATAAATGAGATCCTTAAATTGTGGATCTCACTTAGTTTTTCCTATAAGTTCCTCGTTATTCATCTTAAGCAGCCCTAACTAGGGATTTGTCTTCTCTTAATGTTAGAGTAGGTTCTCCCATTGTTCCGGAAGCTATCTAAAGTTTCCTCTTGGTGAATAAAAGCCATATACTTGAGTTATGTGATCTTTTTTTATTGTTCTTGATTGGTTTCTAAGATCTACATAGATCTACTTCTCTTCATCTCTTTGTTTCTTAGATCTATTCCCGTTATGGGTAGATCTGAGTGTGTGGTACCAAATTTGATGTGATTTTTTATTTATATTTTTTGTGATAACAGATCCAAGGAAGGTTCTTGGAGAAGAAACCTGATTATCTTAAGCATTCTTGACAGTTGTGTTTTTTGGTCAAAGCCTTTGAGGTAGGTGGTTCCGTCCTGGCATACCAAATTGATTATCATTATATTTGAATGATTTGTTTGAATTTTTTATTAAAATTCAATTGCTCATGTTTTCTTTCAATTACATTGATAAAAAAACTCGATTCTAGTGAATTGAGAAATTTGAAATCATTTTGGAATGGAAATTTGGAAAACCCCAATTTCATTGGATTGGGTGTGTTTAAGGAAACTGGCTGATTGCAATTGTTGAATTTAAATTATGGATTTTATGGAAATGATTTCAATTAAATTGTTGAATTTAATTATGGAAATAAATTGAGTAATGATGGAATTGTTTTTGAATGGATTTCAATCTGGTGAAAATGGATTAAAATGATTTGAAAGAAACCCATTGGTTTTATATTGTGAAAATGTAATTTTTTGAATAAAACCTATTTTGGTTTTAAATGAAATGAAATTGGAACTTTTGAAATTGTAGAATGGGATTTATTGTTTTTTAAGCATTCCTAATATAGTTCTCCCATCATGTAAGAGCGCATGCAAGCCTTAGGTTGTTATTGAGTTATTTGGATACACTCTACGCTACAAAAATGTTCTAAAACATACTTGCGGCAAGTCGCATCCCCAATGGGTTGGTGACGATTATCCTTTGGCTAGTGTTATAGGGACGTGTGTATACAAATTTTTTTGAGTTCACATAGAGAGTGCAGAATCCTATAACTGAATAATACTATCGTAACTTTTGGCAGATGACTATGTTACTCGCATGTTTATTTATATATTAGATATAAATGTATGCCAATGCTTTTGAACTTCCTTACATGCATGCTGAATTTATATAAATTTTTTTTCTTTAGACGATGCTTTAGAAATATTCTGTAATTGTAAAGCCTTTTCATAAATTGATTTTTCCATCATTTGAAAATGTATAGAATGTTTTGTTAAAAATATGCTTTTGAATTTCCAAAACTGTTAATTTAAAAAATAAATGATTTTCTTTGGATAACCTATATTTGGAATCTGTTATAGAATCTTCGGTGTTATCCTACTAGGCTTAGGCTCACACCCTACTTTTTCCATTAGGTGTTTGTAGACTTCCTTCTTCCAGGCTCGAGAAAAGGAAAGATATCTCTTTGAGGTGGATCCAATTATTGATCTCTGGTCTTGGTGAGTTGTGTCCATAGGGACCTTAGGACTGTTTTTTCCTTTTAAGTAATTGAGATATAGTGCCTTGGGCTTTTAGTGCCTCTTTATATTCTGGTACATTACTCCCAGTGGAGTTTCTTTTTGTTATGAATACTGTCTTTTTTCTTTTTCTTCTGGATTCTTGTGGAAAAAATCATTCCCACTTATATGTTGTACGATGCCAGGTGCTGGTCACGGACCCATGGGGATCGAGAACACCCTTCTGGCAATGTCAGGGTGGGCTCGGTTATCAGGTTACCAGGGTACCCAGGCTGGTTCGTGATAATCAGTGAATAAGAATAAGGAAATTAAAATATTAGAACATAAAAAGTCCTCATTTCTTAGGAATATGTTAAAGTATTTCCTGAAGAGTTACATGGAACTACCATTTAAAAAGATCAAGCACTATGCATTGAACTAATACTTGGATCCAATACCATTTCAAATACCCCATATAGAATGGAATACATGGAACTAGGGGAATTAAATAAATAACTTCAAGATTTTAAAGACCCAAACCCAGTTTCTCAGAAAAGGTTCCTTATTACATTAAATTCGAATTATTAACAGAAAGTATTATCCTAATGGAATTAATAGTTTAGTGGATTTGAAAAAATGATACATACATAAGTTCAATATTACAACATTAAATGAAAAACAGTAAAATGTTCCATTTTGAAAATCCACCACTCTATGATTTTCAATGGAATTCAATCATAATATAAACTTTTTTTCCGAGGTAAAATAAAACATAATAAGGGGTGAGATAAAATGATCAGTAATCCAAATAAATATAGTGGAATATATCATAAACATAAACATTAGGCATGGTGAAAATTTTAAAACACATTCCTCTACAAATAATAAATTTTGACACATTATGACAGGAATATGATATAAGTAAATAATGCCATAATAAAACATAATCATGGGTATTATACTAGTCGAGTATCCGCATGAACTATGAATTTATAGCTTTATAATGATGTAAATTCATATTCTATACTTTATGAAACATATCGTTATGGCCTCACCCATGACATCTAAAAATGATTAAGCCCTCAGCCAAAACCATAGTTAAATGGGAAAGGCCTCTACTATGTCCATGTTTATTTTTTTAATGATACCTACCAATGATTCAAGGGTATATAAACGGCCCACCCATAACATTATAAGTCCAATGAATTCCTCATATGATCGGGGATAAGCATAAACAACATATGCATTCATATTGAAACTAACATCTGAAATGTAATAAACATTCCACAAATATTTAGCAAAAACTATAAAAATTCGTAGTATATTGCTGAATGATTTTAGGATAAAATATCTGAATTCAAACTAATAATAAAAAATTTAAATTAAATATGGTTGATGTATTCATACTTAATAATCAACAATATTTTTGAAATAGATGAAGACACTCTTATAAAATCATCGTGTAATTCTTGAGATAAATAATTGATTACTTTGAAAAGAACAGTTCTTTTGGAAAACTATTTGTATAATGACATATTGGAAGTAAGATTTTTTTCAAAATGATATGTGTGATTTTAGAAACAAAATTGTTGATAAAAATATATTATTTATCTCCACTGAAAATAGGTAAAAATATAAAAAATTCCCTTGAAACCAGATTATAGTTCGAAAAGAATTTTGAAGGTTCATTTTGAAACTTGTAACTACAATAAAATAAAAAAGTATGGTTTCCAGACACACAAATAAAAGTCACACATAATTTATGAGAATTTCATAAGAATAATTAATAATTAAATTCGTATAAAGATAGATAATGAGTAACCCAAATGATAATTGAGGTTCAGGTAGGAAAACCATTGCCTTAAGTCTCAATCTGATTCTCTCTTGGAAATAATTTCATGGAAAATGAAATTAGAATTATCAATAAAATAATTTATAAAATATAAGACATGTATTTATTTTAACAAAATATTTTGATGTTTAGTGCATTCTTATTGATAAGTTTCATGATTGAATTCTATTGTTCTAAAGTTTTCATTTCCGTGTTTTATACGATTGGTTTATTTTTATATGATTATGGATAACCATGTGAAAATGATTTAATTATACAAAATTGAAATTATATATTATTTATGAACATCCATATTTGTTAATGGTTATATATTTCATTTTTTACATGGTCTGAGTATTAATTATCATATGAAATATTAATGAAAATCACTTTGATTATATAAAGGTATTTAGATTATTATGAACTAGTTTTGTCATATAAATTATTTATATGAACATATAATATCTATTGAACATATAGTAGGTTATATTACATATATGAAAATATTTTTCCAACAATAAAACTGGTTTCATGGATAGTTATAATGAAATAATTGTAGAATGAATCTTCTTCATCCATGAAGGTTTTAAATTGGAACCTCGGAGATGATGATTTCCTTTATACAAGAGAGATATAGAGTAAGAATATTGATAATGGTTGTTACATTAACATGGAATAATTACATTATGTAACACCCCGAGCTTCCACGATACGCTTCTCATTCAATAATGCAATAGCGTGTGTTGTACGCAACCTTGAGCTCTAACACACACCACAACTAATTAAAATAGCCGTTGTGAATAGTAATACCTAATTTTTGAAATTTTATAAATTTTATTTATCAAAATGGACTTCATTTTTGGATTCGTAATATCGAAATTAGCCTATGTTGAAATTTTGGTATTTTTCTGAGAACTTCTAATTTTTTATGAATAGTGAAAAATACTTAAAAACAACTTTTTAAATCAAAATAATTTATAGTGATAAATTATACTATTTAGTGGTTTTAAAGTATAATTAGAATATATTTTTACCATTTTATCCAATTGTGGTCATTAGAATTAATTTAACATTGAAATTGGACATAAACAATTGCCAATCTTTTGATATAAATTGTTTCTTAAAAACACGCTATTTGTTGTGACAGCGGGAATTAATTATAAAATTAATTAATGCAACTTATATTTTTGGAATTTTGTAAAATAGACATAATTTTTGAATTCAGAATATTAATTATAGCTTAGGGTGAAATTTTGGCATTGTTCTGAAAAACTTCAATTTTTTATGAATAGTGAAACCACTAAGTGGTAGTTAAATAACTGATTTTTCGTTTAAATGAAATATTACCACTTCTGTGGTTTGATTTTCCAAAATTCTACATACATGATTGTCATTAATAAATAAAATGTGGTTCAATGAGATTAAAATAATTTTTTGGTGAATAGTAACTTTTAAGTTCTTAATCGCGATTAGAGGTAATTAGTGTAGTTTAAGGTAAAAACAATGTTTTAATAATATGATATGAGCTTGAAACTTGTCCTACTCATATTGGATGAGTCATGGACGACCAATACAACCCATGGCTCAACTTGGGGACCCCATGGAGCCACTTTGGTTGGAAAATGACATAAATACCTTTTATTTAATGTTAAAGTAAAAAATGACACAAACATGAAATATTTTACTAAAACAATTTTTACATGGGGTTATACAAGTCATATTTTCGACTATAAATAGTCATTGGAAAGCTAAAAATATTTCCTACATCATAGTATTTTTTTTAATATGTAGACATTAAATAAATTAAATTATTTATGACATCATTATGATGCAGCGATGACCTCATTATTTAACGATTTAAATAAAATGAGAAGATAATTCAAAATCCAAGGCTTACACTTGTCCAAAGCCTATTGGATGAGGAGATTTAGAAACCTTATCATCTTATCCTCGAATTATAAAGGTGTGGGACCTCTAAAATCCGAAACTCATTTTATAATAAAGTGAATTTTCTTTACTTTCCAAGAGTGCCCCTCCTCTCCACTTATAAAAGGCCCCCACCTCTCCCACCTTATTCACACCGTCAAGCCATTTGGCTTGGCCAAACTCTGCCCAAATACTCTCCAAACTTCCCTCCCTTACTCCTAGAAGCCTCACTTTGGGTAGAACTCTTCTCAAGGAAGCCTTTGGCTCAAATCAAAAAGAGTTACCCGATTTTGAGGTAATGTCTTCTCTAATGTTGTTTTGTTTTATTTTTCTTCTCCAACCCCCTAAACTCTTTTTATTAATTTCTTTTGTAAAAACACCAGTATCCTGAATATACTAGGATTTTTTTATAAGAAGGATTCGAACTACAATTACACACACCTATATCTAATGGTTAAAGAACATACGGTTTCTGTGGATGGAGAATTTCTGCCTCACGAAACGATGATTGTTCAACACCTATATAAAACCTTTAAAGGTGGCCATTAAGATGTCACTATATTTATATATGATATAAAATATGTTTATGTTTTACTTATGATTCTGTATTTCTCATTTATGGCATACTTTATGATTTCCATTATGGGTAAAACACGATAATTTCATTTTAGGAAGTGCGGACTACCGCCCCCTCTAAGTGATTTGAATCGTTAATGCCATATGTGGGATGTATAAAGGATGGATTAAATGGTATTATACACTATATTATACTGTAATTATATTATAAATTTATATCATTATGATTTCATTCCATTAAATACGAAATAGAAATGAAAGTAGCGTTCATGCGTACGTACGGCTTACCGTCTCCATGAACGGTGCATTTCATTTCTTACCTCTAAATGTTACGTGACATTATGAATGAATGTATATACTGTATATATATGATATATATGATATATACATCATGAATATAATTCTTGAGATAATGGATATTCTACCACATAAACAACTTGTAATTATAAGAAGTTTATTGTTGACTCAAGTACCAAAGATCGACAAAACGACCGTTATTAACATAAATAATTACATAATGTTCATATCATTGTAATAAGTGATATAATAAGGATAATGAAATTGAAAATGGTTCTTAATAAGGTATATATTAACTCCAGTTTATTATTCAGGAGGTTAAAGAATGGTTGAGTCAAGTCAGACACGAGGTAAGGGAATTTCTTAGCCCAACTTCCATTCTTTGGGTTAATCTCCTACTTTCAAATTATGTCATGGTATTATTATGTACTATTTTGTATTTTTATGTTCTTTATGTGTACCTATAGTGAATACACATAACAGATCTATTTTATTTTAAAAATGATCTTTTTAAGGACTTCGTCTCAATCTCCTTTCATTGAGGCATATTTGGTTTTATACACAATTTTATTTTATACGGTGTATAAACCGCTTTGAATTTTACATTTATTCAAAAGGAATCTTTTTATACGAAGCGTTTTGCTAAACGACAAAAGGGAATGTTTTTCTTTCCGTACTTATGCGGCAACAACGACTTCTCCGCCGCCGTGACCATTATTTGAGTTTCGGCTTCCTCTACAAGCCATCATTTTTTTTAATGAAAAATAAATACAAAGTTTTAACTTTATTTTATTTTGGTATTGAAAATGGTTATGAAAGCGTTTTTATCAATGTGTTGTATTGATATCTTGTGATTGAAATGTGGAAATGTTATGTTTCCTTTATGCATGTTTTATGCGATACAATTATGTTATGGTTTATGATATGTTTAAACCTATTCATATGAGGAATGTATTGGACTTAATAAGTGACGGGTGGAGCCCTCTATAGCTCCTCGATGCATCGATAGGTCTCATGAGACAACTAGACGTAGAATTGGCTGAGGCCCTTTCCCAATTTGATTTATGGTTTTGGCCGAGGCCTTAAACATTTTAGACGTCTTGGCCGAGGCCTTGACAAAATGTTTCAGAATGTCCGGCATTATACATTCCCTCATTATGAAAGTGGTTATTGATATTTCATGTGATTATTCGACCAGTAGAATATCCATGTGAAGAAGTGAATGGCATTATCTCATTTTACTTTTGCTATATTATGTTGATGTTCAAGTTCAATAAGGCTTTTGTTTTAGCTATACATTGCCTTAAATTTTTATGTTTATTTATGAAAGCTTCCGCAATATTGTTATCCTTACTGGGCATTTGAGCTCACCCCTTTCAATGTTTTAATATTTTCCAGGATGTGAAGAATTATTTTATGAATGACCTGCAGGGATTGTGAGAAGAGGATATGAGTGTGGACTATGGAGACTTTGTTATTGTTGTTTTTCACTTTATGATGTAATGTAACGTTTACAAATGTATCTAGTGCTTCCAAGGCTACTAAACTAATCGTTATTTCGAGACTTGATCTATTGTGGTCATGCCAATGTTACGAAGTAATGCACCAACTCTGGGTAGCTGGGGTCGGGGCATTACAGTTGGTATCAGAGGCAGTTTTGTACTAACTTTGGAAGCTAGATTTAGATAAACTCTGATTAGAGCACATAGCCCGAAGATATACTTTGAGGATTAGTATAGAAGAACTTCCTAGAATGTTGGTATTATAGAGATGTTATGAGTTTTCCGAACAATACATCTCTGTCTGGATACGAGCAAGTAGAGGCGGCTCTGGCATAGATGTACCTAGGGGTAAAACCCGAAAACACCGCTTTGAGATAGACTCGAACGGGAACTGGTGCACGACAACGGGCCTTGCTGCACTCATGGTTACGACACTCCCGGGGGATATACTTAGGATAATTCTCATTTTATTTACAAAAAACTATGAAGGGTTATGAGTATATACTTCCTCAAAGAAAACATTTATTTTTATGATTATGGATTATATCCATGGAATTATGTATTTTGATTCATAAACTAATCTAGTTTATGCCATTGTTTTGAAATGGCGCCTAGTGGAAGGAATGGAAACCGTATCAATGCACGAACTCCGTGTAGGGATTTCCCTCCTGCTCAAGATAATTATTGTGGATCTGGAGATACAACTGGTGCTGATCAACTTATTACCATACTGGGACAACTCACTCAGGTTATGAATAATAACCTTACTCGTATGGAGCACCCTGATCCGCAACATGGAGGATCAATGTTAGACCGCTTCATGAGGCAACAACCACCAAACTTCAATGGGAGTAAAAATCCTATAGTAGCTGAGCAATGGATAAATTCCTTAGAGAAAATATTCCATGCCTTGGGGAGTAGTGAAAGGGAGAAGGTTTTCATGGCAGTTTATCGCCTCACTGGATATGCCGATCAGTGGTGGTCGCTGATTCAAAACACAAAGGAAGATTATGACGTATCGAATATGGAATGGAGGGAGTTCAAAGAGCTTTTCTTAGAAAAATACTTTCCTCGTGACCATCGAGCAGATATGGAAAGGCAATTTCTGAGTCTGAGGCAGAAGGAGGATGATAATGTCACAAAGTATGAGGCTAACTTTACAAGGTTAGCGAGGCATGCTTCCGATTATATACGTAACCCAAGGAGTAAGATTGATCGTTTCTTTAATGGGTTAAAACCATTTCTCCGTCGATCCTTAGTATCACAATCCTTCTAATCATACGAAGATATTGTCTCGTGTGCTATCAAGACAGAAAAGAAATTCTCTAAGTCTTATGACAACAAAGTAAAGCAAGAGAAGAAGAGAAAGGTGGAACAAGATGCAGATAAAGGGAAAAAGGGAAAGAAGGATTTTCCATTATGTGATAATTGTGGAAAGAATCACCCTGGTACGTGCCTAAAAGGAATGGGAGTTTGTTATAAATGTGGAGAAAAGGGTCACCAGGCTTGTGATTGCAAGGGAAAGAAAGAGTCTATCAAAGTTGAATGCTACAATTGTAGGGAAATAGGGCATTATGCAAATGAATGTCCTAAGCGTCAAGGAAACTTACCTCAGAAAAGGCCAAGGGATCAAGGCCAATATTATGCTGTTACTACAGTTGAAGCGGAATAATTAATGTATTGGTGCTTTTGGACTAATGGATTATATTCTGGTTATTAGAATAATGTGATATATATATAAGGATTGAACTTCAGTACATGTTGTTTCAGTAAGGTTTTAATATGATGAAGTTAATTATATTTTTAGTATGTGACAATAATAGAAACATTACTTTGTTTGGGGAATATGATAAATTGATTTTGGAATTAAGAGACCTTTTAGAGAAAGTTTGGACAGAGGTATTTTGGATAATTATAAAGGTTGGAGTGGATTAAGTTGATCTTTGGATAGTATTGTTTAAGGTTAAAAAATTTATGAAGATTATTTTTGGAATATTATGATACAATAGTTTTAGGAAAAGGACAACCTGCAGGGTGGGGCATAACCCGTCGCGTCGGACAAAGCTGTAGGAATCGAACCCACAACAATAGTGCGACATGCCTTTATTTCCTACCACTAGCCTACAGGAAGTCCCCGGTTATTACAAAATAATTTTACTAATCTAAATGGTATGTGTTAACATTTGGACCCTTATACAATTAGGATAAGTATAATTTTTTTGAGTTCTGTTATCTTTTTGAGTGAAAGATGAGTTGAAGGTTGAAACTCTAATTGTCATGCATAAATATATATATATACCTATCTCTTATTCAATGAATAAATTAATTCTTAAACATTAGTAAAGGGATATTAAATCAAAAAAAAATGTGTTATCCTAATACCTTATGTCTTGTTGAACTGATGATATTTTAAATCAACATATATTGAAGGCTTTGAGGCCCTAAATTTGACAGTTGATTTTGATTGATGACCTCAATCACTCCCTACAAATATTTATGTTTTTCCTCCAATTATATGTCTTTAATTGCCACCAATGTTCTCCTAATCGAGATCATAATTGGGTGGTGACTTTTTCATTTCCCTTTCCCTCTTATTAAGGCTAAATTTTATTAATCTTATTTCCGATGTGGGTTTTCCACAAAGGTATTTTCTATTTTAATCCTTTTATTTTCAAAGAAAAATTTCAAATTGCGAGGACGCAATTTATTGAAGGATGGGAGAATGTAACACCCCGAGCTTCCACGATACGCTTCTCATTCAATAATGCAACAGCGTGTGTTGTACGCAACCTCGAGCTCTAACACACACCACAACTAATTAAACTAGCCGTTGTGAATAGTAATACCTACTTTTTGAAATTTTATAAATTTTATTTATCAAAATGGACTTCATTTTTGGATTCGTAATATCGAAATTAGCCTGTGTTGAATTTTTGGTATTTTTCTGAGAACTTCTAATTTTTTATGAATAGTGAAAAATACTTAAAAACATCTTTTTAAATCAAAATAATTTATAGTGATAAATTATACTATTTAGTGGTTTTAAAGTATAATTAGAATATATTTGTACCATTTTATCTAATGGTGGTCATTAGAATTAATTTAACATCGAAATTGGACATAAACAATTGCCAATCTTTTGATATAAATTGTTTCTTAAAAACACGCTATTTGTTGTGACAACGGGAATTAATTATAAAATTAATTAATGCAACTTATATGTTTGGAATTTTGTAAAATAGACATCATTTTTGAATTCGGAATATCAATTATAGCTTAGGGTGAAATTTTGGCATTGTTCTGAAAAACTTCAATTTTTGATGAATAGTGAAACCACTAAGTGGTAGTTAAATAACTGATTTTTCGTTTAAATGAAATATTACCACATCTGTGGTTTTATTTTCAAAAATCCGACATACATGATTTTCATTAAGAAGCAAAATGTGGTTCAATGAGATTAAAATAATTTTTTGGTGAATAGTAACTTTTAAGTTCTTAATCGCGATTAGAGGTAATTAGTGTAGTTTAAGATAAAAACAATGTTTTAATAATATGATATGAGCTTGACACTTGTCCTACTCCTATTGGATGAGTCATCGCCGACCAAGACAACCCATGGGTCAACTTGGGGACCCCATGGAGCCACTTTGGTTGGAAAATGACATAAATACCTTTTATTTAATGTTAAAGTAAAAAATGACACAAACATGAAAGTTTTACTAAAACAATTATTACATGGGGTTATACAAGTCATATTTTCGACTATAAATAGTCATTGGAAAGCTAAAAATATTTCCTACATCATAGTATTTTTTTTATAATTTTTAGACATTAAATAATTTAAATTATTTATGACATCATTATGATGCAGTGATGACCTCATTATTTAACGATTTAAATAAAATGAGAAGATAATGCAAAATCCAAAGCATACACTTGTCTAAAGCCTATTGGATGAGGATATTTAGAACCCTTATCATCTTATCCTAGAATTATATATGTGTGGGACCTCTAAAATCAGAAACTCAATTTATAATAAAGTGAATATTCTTTACTTTCCAAGAGTGCCCCTCCTCTCCACTTATAAAAGGCCCCCACCTCTCCCACCTTATTCACACCTTCAATCCATTTGGCTCGGCCAACCTCTGCCCAAATAATCTTCCAACTTCCCTCCCTTACTCCTATAAGCCTCACTTTGGGCATAAATCTTCTCAAGGAAGCCTTTGGCTCAAATCAAAAAGAGTTACCCGATTTTGAGGTAATGTCTTCTCTAATGTTGTTTTGTTTTATTTTTCTTCTCCAACCCCCTAAACTCTTTTTATTAATTTATTTTGTAACAAAACCAGTATCATCAATATACTAGGATTTTTTTTATAATAATGATTCTAACTACACTTACACACACCTACATCTAATGGTTAAAGGACATACGGTTTCTGTGGATGGCGAATTTCTACCTCACGAAACGATGATTGTTCAACACTCATATAACACCTTCAAAGGTGGCCATTAAGATGTCACTATATTTATATATGATATAAAATATGTTTATGTTTTACTTATTCTTCTTTATTTCTCATTTATGGCATACTTTATGATTTCCATTATGGGTAAAACACGATAATTTCATTTTAGGAAGTGCGGACTACCGCCCCCTCTAAGTGATTTGAATCGTTAATACCATATGTGGGATGTATAAAGGATGGATTAAATGGTATTATACACTATATTATACTGTAATTATATTATAAATTTATATCATTATGATTTCATTCCATTAAATACGAAATAGAAATGAAAGTAGCGTTCATGCGTACGTACGGCTTACCGTCTCCATGAACGGTGCATTTCATTTCTTACCTCTAAATGTTTCGTGACATTATTAATGAATGTATATTCTGTATATATATGATATATATGATATATACATCATGAATATAATTCTGGAGATAATGGATATTCTACCACATAATCAACTTGTAATTATAAGAAGTTTATTGTTGACTCAAGTACCAAAGATCGACAAAACGACCGTTATTAACTTAAATAATTACATAATGTTCATATCATTGTAATAAGTGATATAATAAGGATAATGAAATTGAAAATGGTTATTAATAAGGTATATATTAACTCTAGTTTATTATTCAGGAGGTTAAAGTACGGTTGAGTCAAGTCAGACACGAGGTAAGGGAATTTCTTAACCCAACTTCCATTCTTTGGGTTAATCTCCTACTTTCAAATTATGTCATGGTATTATTATGTTCTATTTTGTATTTTTACGTTCTTTATGTGTACCTATAGTGAATACACATAACAGATCTATTTTATTTTAAAAATGATCTTTTTAAGGACATCGTCTCAATCTCCTTTCATTGAGGCATATTTGGTTTTATACAAAATTTTATTTTATACAGTGTATAAACCCCTTTGAATTTTACATTTATTCAAAAGGAATCTTTTTATACGAAGCGTTTTGCTAAACGACAAAAGGGAATGTTTTTCTTTCCGTACTTATGCGGCGACAACGACTTCTCTGCCGCCGTGACCATTATTTGTGTTTCGGCTTCCTCTACAAGCCATCATTTTTTTTAATGAAAAATAAATACAAAGTATTAACTTTATTTTATTTTGGTATTGAAAATGGTTTTGAAAGCGTTTTTATCAATTTGTTGTATTGATATCTTGTGATTGAAATGTGGAAATGTTATGTTTCCTTTATGCATGTTTTATGCGATACGATTATGTTATGGTTTATGATATGTTTAAACCTATTCATATGAGGAATGTATTGGACTTAATAAGTGACGGGTGGAGCCCGCTATAGCTCCTCGATGCATCGGTAGGTCTCATGAGACAACTAGACATGGATTTGGCCGAGCCCCTTTCCCAATTTGATTTATAGTTTTGGCCGAGGCCTTAATCATTTTAGACGTCTTGGCCGAGGCCTTGACAAAATGTTTCAGAATGTTCGGCATTATACATTCCCTCATTATGAAAGTGGTTATTGATATTTCATGTGATTATTCGACCAGTAGAATATCCATGTGAAGAAGTGAATGGCATTATCTCATTTTACTTTTGCCATATTATGTTCATGTTCATGTTCAATAAGGCTTTTGTTTTAGCTATACATTACCTTAAATTTTTATGTTTATTTATGAAATCTTCCGCAATATTGTTATCCTTACTGGGCATCTGAGCTCACCCCTTTCAATGTTTTAATATTTTCCAGGATGTGAAGAAGTATTTTATGAATGACCTGCAGGGATTGTGAGAAGAGGATATGAGTGTGGACTATGGAGACTTTGTTATTGTTGTTTTTCACTTTATGATGTAATGTAACGTTTACAAATATATCTAGTGTTTACAAGGCTACTAAACTAATCGGTCTTTTGAGACTTGATCTTTTGTGATCATGCCAATGTTACAAAGTAATGCACCGACTCTGGGTAGCTGGGGTCGGGGCGTTACACATTATATATATGATAATATTGTTTTAATGATCAATTGGATAAAGGATGTTAGAAGACAATAAAAAAATAAGTTAAATTGACATGAAACTAAATGAAAAAGAAATATTCATTAACTCATAAAATAACCTCCTTGAGATCTTCCATAAGTAAAGGGGATTTGGACTTTTGGAAAAGCAAGATATCTTATATGTGGGGATGGACTAGGGAATAGAATTTGGGTAGATCATTATGTAGCTTCATGGCATAGGTGAATGAATAGAATTGGTAGTGGGGGGGGGGGGGTTCATAGAGGTGGAGTGGAGGGTTTCTCCATTAGTTTATTTCTTACCCAAAAACAACCAATAATATTGATTCTTGTGACCAAGAATAGTAATATCTCCGTGTTAGTTTGAAACAAGTGTTATTAAATCATAAATGAGTCTATTAATAGTGAGTTTAACAGATAATATATATATACAGTATATTACTATATTTTACTATTTATTAAAATTTGAGTATTTCAAAAAAATCCAAAAAATTTACCCTAACCATTTTTTATGTGTATAATTTAAAAATGTAATCAATTATTTGAAATTAATTTTTTAAATAATATTAATTTATTTTTAAAATAAAATCATAATTAATACAAAAAATACATATTTTGAAACTATATTTTATTTTATAACCCCTTGAAAATTTAATAAAGATCTAATTGTCATATAAAAACAATAAAATAATATAATATAATAATAATAATAATTTTTATTAGTAATGGTCATATTAATATTCATATTACTATTAATAACGGTATGTTACTATTCAACTTTAATTATGTTTTTCTTATGAGACTGTAATCATCTAACAGAACGCCCCTGTGTATGTCAGTTTTTCGAAATTCAAAGAACAGAGGTAGAAATATTATGATTACTAGATAGGTTATAAAAAATTATGTTTTGAATAGACTCAGTGTTTCATGCATTTAGAATTAAATTTAATTGAAAAATCACGGGGTGTTAAATTATCCTCTCCAAAGAAAAATTTATTTCTTGAAATTAACAGATTTTTTCCTCTCAAAACGATTTGTGTTGTTCTTCATCATAATCTCCACAGGCTCCCATGTTTTCTATTATGTTTTATTATTTTTACAATGTATCTTTAACAGAGGATTTTTATGATTCCTCAACATTTTTTCTTTAGTTTATTGAATCGAGATAGGCTTTTTATAGAAAGATAGGCCAGGTTCCAATTCTATACTATCAGATGTGAGGACTTTCATTCTGCCAGGCATGTACATTCTTAGCAATGAGAAATGGAATAAATTTTGTACATTAGAAATGCTATGTGGAATAGAAATATGATAAAAAACACTAATTCTCTCTATAATTTCAAAAGGGCATTTGTACATTGGTCTCAGTTTCCCTTTCCTCCCAAAACAAAAAAAACCCTTACAAGGATATACTTTTAGGAAAACGTAATCTCCCACATAAAATTCAAAATCCTTCATGCAATTATCATCAGTAGTTATTGTCTCTTTTGATATAGCCTTGAATAGTTTTTAGCTTCCATGTTGTTTCCTCCATATACTCTGGGTCCACAATCTTCCTTAATCTAACTTCATCCCAACATGTTGATGTCTAAAATCTCTTTACATACAATGCTTCATTTAGTGCCATTTGAATACTTGAATGGAATTTATTTTTGTAGAAAATCACCAATAAAGGTAAATATTGATCCCACATACATATAATGTAATGTTAACATGATCTCAACATGTACTATAAGGTTTGGCTCATCCTTATTAATTTCCCCTTAGTTTGTGGGTGATAAGAATAACTCAATCAGAACTCAGTATCCAACAATTTCTGAATACATTTCTAGGATTTTTATGTTAATCACAGCTCACAATCAGAATCCATTGAGAGTGGTTTTCCATGAAGTCTCATAGCTACATTTATATATAGTCTTTCTAGGAACTCTAGAGGAATGCACTCAATCATAGGAAAGAACTATGCCGATTTCATAATTCGATCCACAATTTCCCATATTGCATCATTCTTTCTTGGAGTTTTGAGTAATATAGTGGAAAATCCATGGTCATTCCATCCCATTTTGAGTAGGGAATAGATATAGGTTGCATGAATCCTCTAGGATATTGTCGTTCAGACTTCAATTATTGAGAGACATAACATCATGATAAAGAATCATCAATTTCCCACTTCATGTAACCCCACCAGAAACATTCATTCAAATAACTATTCATTCTTATGCTACTTGGGTGTATAGATAAATTTTATCTCTTAGAATCAACAAATAACTCCATTTTCATCTTGAGTAGATAGGGAACACCTAGACGCTTCCCAAATTTCCGAATTCCATTTTCACATAAGAATTCATCCAACTTCCAATCATTGACAGTAATATTTTCTTGATGACTATTCTCATCAGAGAGTGGAATTTTAATTCATTATATTAAAGATGATTGGGAAATCATTTAAAAAAATAGTGATGTGTCATCTTCTTGGATAATTTCCTTATCCACCCTCACTATATCCATGATCAAAGGATCCTTTTCAATACTAATTATGTTGAAAACTCCATGATATGTCATGGTCAATGCATCAGTAACCTTTTTTCCTTTCTTGGTAGTTGTGTGTGAAACAATTATAATCCATAAGTTGTTCAAGTCATCGCATTTACCTCATGATGAGATATTTCTATGAGAATACGTATTTTAGACTGTTATGATCTATATAAATCTCAAAAAATTTCCGTAGAGATAATGTCTCCATATCTTAAGGGAAAAGAATACCACTTCTAACTCGGGATCATGATGGGGATAGTTTTGTTCATTAACATTTAACATCCTTGAAGCATAATAAAAAATCCTATCATTCTACATTAGGACACAACCATATCAATTCTATGATGAATCACTATAGACTACAAACCCTTCATTCTGTGATGGTAGAGATAAGATCAAATCTTTCACTAATCTATGTCCAAAGCTCATTAAAAAATTCCTTACATTCTTTTTTCCATACGAAATTAACCCCATTACATGTAATCTTGGTAATTGGGATGGATAAAATAGAATGTTTAGAAATAAAATTCCATTAATAACATGAAAACCCAATAAAACTACATACCTTAGTTATGCTCGTTGGAGTTCAACATTCTTGCACAACCTATGTCCTCATAGAATCATCAGATATTCCATCCTGAAAGGCAATGTGGCCAATAATCAAAGCTGATTGAAACCAAAATTCAAGCATGCTAAACATACCATATAATTCATTTCATATAAGTGTCTTTAGAATAGTGCACAACTGGTTTTCAAGGTACTAATATCTTTGGGACTGTACAGAGATATAATCATTAAATACCACCACTATGTAATTAAGAAATTCTTTGACATATCTATTCCATATATCCCTGAAAATATAGGGTGCATTAGTCAGTCCCAATGGAATTAATATAAACTCCTAATGCCTATACATGGTTCGAAAATCTATCTTTGGAATATATTTATTACTCACATGAAACTGATGATATTCATATCCATGAGTAATCATCGAAAAATATTGGGCTCCATTGGTTGATAAAATAAATCCTCAATGAGGGGTAGGGGATACTAGTTATTTTTTTATAGACTTGATCTCCTACTAGTCAGTGCACAACCTCATCAATCCATATTTCTTTTAAATGAAAATAACATGGTGTCCATATGTAAAAATAGAAGGGAGAATAAATCTTTTATCACTCAATTCCTCTACTTGTTTCTTTAGTTCCACTAACTCCACATTAGACATTATACAAGGGGTCTTGGACATGAGCCTTGTATAAAACATTTAGATAATAGAAAACTCGATTTCCCTCTTTGAAGGTTATCTAGGTAAATCTTCTAAAAACACATCAACATATTCCTTCACAATAGGTAAGTTATCTATTTGAACATTCCCATCCCCACCGATAGTTATTGTATTCCCTTCCACCACAATAACTGAATTTAGTAGAACATATAAGGGTATATCTAGATGAGAATCGTATGGTGATGTTTCTGATCTAAATATAATGGATTCAACATCGTCCCCAAAAATTTTAACCTCATTATTTTTGTAATAAAATTTATTATCATGGTTCGAAAGACAATCCATACCAAAAATTATATAAAATTCAATAATGGTTATGATAATAAAATAAGTAGATAAATCGTGTTTATATGGCATAATGGCGACTTCCTAACACATATTTGTATAAATTATACCCCCCTTATGAGTTTTGACTGATAACTCCATTATAAATCAAATTGAAAATATCTAATTTTTAAGGTAAACTAAGAAGATAATAAATAATGCAATGATCCTGAATCATAAAATGAACTGGCTATGTTTGGGGAAACAATTAAAGTACCTTCCATGACATCATTAAGAACTTCAATATCAATAGTTGTGATCGCATAAGCATGTCCCTACTCCATTATAATTTTCTAAAGAACGTAACCTTGATGTATTGAACAATCTTTATAGTAGTTTTCGATAACCTTATAATTGTAACACTGAAAATTAAAATATTCTTTATTCCCCTTGAAAACAATTACTTGATGGCCTTGCTATCCACACATGTAGAACACCCCTATTTATTTTAATCGGGCACCAGGGTGTTTCCATAAACAATTATCACAAGGTGGAATGTCAACACATCCCTTCTTCCACATTTCATTATTTCCTTTTCAAGAGTTTTCAGAAACCCCTTAATTCTCTTTGTTTCCTTTGAAGTCATAACACATAGAGAATTCATTTTCTGTCTTGATAGAATATGATAATATATCTTCATATAATGAGAATATTTTGGAGACCAATTCCCATTAGATGAATGGATATAGAAAATCAAAGGATCGATCAATCTTACTTATTTGATTAAGTATGTAGTCCACATCATGCCTTTCTATCCTTTGATGTTAGCTTTATACTTTTCAACATTATCATATTCATTTTCACTCAAATTCAAAAAATTCATTTCCATACCTGATCCTTGTTCACAAGGAATGTATTTATCTCTAGAAATATATTTTAATTCACCCCATTCCTTTTTTTCTATTTATTTTTCCGCCTTTGTGTTTTGAATTAGTGGCCACCATTGATCATCATCTCCTAACCGAAGGTAAACATTCATGAAAACATTAACACTTTCGTTACATCCCGAGGTTATAACTATCATCTCTAAGAAACTTATCCACTGCTATGATGTGAATGGGTTTTAGTCCCTTTTAATTAAGGAGGATCATTTAACATAAATTGATTCATCATAGAATTCCAAAATTGTTTATCTAGATTCCCCATACGGGTAAGTTTATTGTTCATAACCTGAGTAAGTTGTCATATTATATTTATAAGATTCTCTACACTAGTCGCAGCTCCAGATAAAACATCATTATCTAACATTGAAGGGTAATCCCCACATGAGATATTTGCATTCATGTGGTTTCCATTCCATCAACTAAGTTCTGTTTCTAAATAATACCTTCGACTGGAATATGTTATTAATCAAAATTTATAATTCTCAATGTATATAAATACTTTTCATAAATTAAAATTCCATACAGAGAAAATCTCATAATCACAAACAGGGTTTCATTGAAGAAAAATATACATTTAAATCCTTCGTAATTTCATGAAATAAAAATTGGAATTAACATAAGTGAATCCCATGGGAGTGTAAAGCCAGGTGCATAGAAAGACACATCGTGTAACAAGATACCCTAGGTCATGCACAAAACACTTTATTGGATTTTTCACCACTAGGTACATCTATTCTAAAACCACATCCACTTATAGTATCCAAACAAGGATGTATTTGTTAGAAATATCCACATAATCAATTACTTACCAAACATTACAGGATGTTCTTTTATGTTTATCCCCAAATAATATCTATGGATTTTGTTCCCTAATTTAAATTTTATAAATATAAATTACATGTTTTATACTAAACATCCCCTGATACCATCTGTAAAGACATGGACCCCATTTCTCAGAGCCTGTACCAAATTACATTACATTGGCATGGTTACAAGAAATTCATATCCCGAAGGGAAAAAAGATTACTATATTTATAAAAAATATACATACATAAGTTCTACATTAGAATGTGAAATGTAAAATAACATACAATCTACATTGGGATAATACACCCCACTAAGATTATCCCTGCAAGTCAATCATAATATAACTCTTTTTATCATGGGAAAATTGAAACATAATAAGCGGTGAGCTCAGATGCTCAGTAAGGGTATGAAATACATAGGAAGATATCATTTAAATAAACACTATGCAAGGGGAAAAATTTAAACACATTCCTCTACACATAATAAATATCAACACATTATGATAACAATATGAGCTCAGTAAATAGTGAAATTATAAAACATAATCATGGGTATTGTACAAGTCAAATAGCCCCATGGCCTCGAGCAATTCCATTTCCATTAGTCTCATGAGACCTACCAATTCATTCCTTATATGATTGGGGATAAACCAAAATAATATATACATTCATATTGAAACTAAAATATTAAATGCAACTAACATTCCCCAAAAAAAGATTAAACATTAACCATTCGAAGAAAATTGGTGAATTATATTAGGATAGAATATCAACACTCAAAAGAATCATAAACCATTAAAATAAATATGTTATATTATATAATACATAATAATAAAAATGAGCGATCAATTAGAAGAATATAATCTTAAAAACTCATCAGGTAATTCTTGTGAGAAATACTCTTTTACATTATAAATGAATAGATATTTAGGAATGGTATTTTTATAAAATCAGAATTTAAATAAGATATTATTTTCATAATAAAAGGAATGAATTTATAAATATAAGGGTTGCGAAAAATAGATTATATATTACCCATGAATGTTGGTAATAATTTTATAAATTCCAATGAAATGGTATTATATTTCAAAAATAATTTTTAAAGTTCATTTTCAAACATTTAACTCTATAAAAATAAATATGGATTATGGTTTTCAAAGACATAGAGAACATTCACAAATAATTTATGAGGATAACATAAGAATAATTGAGAATTGTATTAGGATAAAGATAGACAAAGAGTAACCCAAATAAAAAATGGATCTTCGGGTAGGAAAACCCATACCTACTGTCAGAATGTGTTTCGATTTTGAACATAAATTCTTAGAATATGAAATTTGACTTATTAATAAATTACTTCAAAGCATATTAGAAGTTTATTTGGTTAATCATAATTTTATTAGGTTCATTATTTCATTGTTGATAAGTTATAAGATTGAATTCTGTTTTTTCTTGAGTGTCCATTTCCATTGTTTTCTTGATCAGTATATTTGTATATGATTATGGATGTTCACGTGGAAAGGATGTAATTCAATAAAATTGAAATTATATATTATTTATAAAAATCCAAAACTGTAAATGATTTTATATATAAATTTTATACATGGTATGAGGATGAATTATTGGTTGAAATATTAATGACAATCACATAGATTATTCGGCGTTATTTGGATTTTTCGGAACCAGGAATATCATATATATTAATACTATGTACATACAATAATTCATGAATATTATGTAGGATATAATAAATAAATTATACTCTATTTAAACTATAAAATTTATTTCAGGACTAGTAATTAAAGAAATGATGACAAACGAAACATCTTCATCCATGAATGTTGTAAACTGGATCCTCACGGACGACGGTTTCATTTTTAAAAGACAGAGAGAGGAAGAGTAGGAATATTTGTAGTGAACCAGAATTTGAATTTAATTATTTTTTATTAAATGGAAATTTTATGAGTCCAAAAAATTAACAGCATGTGATTACTAGGCCCGGAGTGCCAGGAATGAATTTTTGAACATTTTTTCGTGTACGTTCAACAAACTTGTGAGTGAGTTTTTCTAACATTTGAACCGGTGCTCGGAATTGAAATCCAAGAGCACTGTTGAACTCGCTGCACCGATTTTTTCCTAAGGAGACATTCACCTTGATGACAGATGGTCGACGGTGAATGTATGTTTTTGGGTTTTCCGTGTAAGAATGAAAAAAGTATGTGACATTATATTTTTATTTGCAACACCCATGTGAGTGTAGGGAGGTGGGGTCCACTGAAACTAAACCTCCGTGTTGAAGTTGAGATGTGGGGACCGTCAGACCTTAACCTCCCATGAGTTGTTATGGTGGTGGGGACCACTCGAACCTAACCTCGCATGAGAGGTTATGGTGGCGGGGACTACCCAAGGCCTAAACATCTTGAACTCCCCTCATAATAGAAAAAAGCCTCACAACCCCCCTCATTATTTTGGAGGAGCCTATGACTTTCTCCACATTAATTGTGCCAATACAAATACCTTTAATATTCCAAACTAGTTAATTGATTAAGCTAATTTGAATTTCTACCAATGAACTAAATAGAGAACATAATCTTTTATCCATGGCATCTTTGGTGGAATTGAGAGGAATGGGATATTGGGATAAAACTCATCAACGAAGAATGCGTTCTTCCACGAAGAACACTCTACTGGCGAAGAACACTCCGCCAACAAAATAAACCAACCCCCTTCAACCTTTTTCCTTGGGACTTCTACAACGTGGGAAATCCTCATCTACGGTGAATGGACGATTGTACTAACCTTCTTGCACCAACATTATCAAGAGAATGAGTTTGGGGTTTATTTCGATTTTATTATCACTTTCCATGTTCTTACCTTGTAATTCTTTTACAGGATTTGGAATAGACATTGATGTGGGTAGTGGGAAATGATGTTTTAAAATATCTTCCATACACCTTCATGCTTTGTTAATTTTGAACCGCTTACTACCACTATAAACATAGAGGGTGTGGACTAAATGAATATGGATTGTACCCTTCTCAATTATTCTTTAATAAGTTCTTCTAAATGGAGGAAGGCGACGAAGGCAACGAAGGCAACGCCACCGCCACCTGCAGCCTCCATGACACGCGCCACCCCGCGGTACTTCTCCCTCTCGGCCGAACCAGCCCTGCACCCGGCCAAGCCACCCATGGACGGACTAGACCGCCATGCCACCCCAGGTCAAACCCCCCTCATCGTGCCACCACCACACTGAGCTGTCGTGCCGCCCAAGGCTGATCCAACCTCACCAAGCCGTCGCCATACCACGCCGTCGCACCACCCCATGGAAAACCCCACCCACTGTGATGAGCTGCTGCATCATTGCGATGCAAAGTGGTCATGTCGAGCCACCACGTTTCCCTATTTTGAACCCCATCACCGTTCCACCACCTTGTTGGGCCTCCACGCCGCCGCAATCCGTCGTGCTGAGCCGCCTTGTTGTCGCCATCTGTCAAGTCGTGTTGCCGCCCGCTGAGCTGTGCCACTGTCTGGGATGAGGCAAGCCACCAACACCATTTTTCCTTCACCATGGCCCTACGAGATGCTCGATCCCCCCTTTCTGTGGGATAGTGAGCTTCCCTGAGCCGAGTCGGCCAGCGGTCGAGCAATTCTGAGGTCGAGCCGCCCTCACGGCACCCTCCGAGGCTGAGCCGCCTCTGCGGCCCCTCACTGCTTGTCAGGCCATACCCAGTGAGCTGGAACAACCCAACGGGCCAGGATACACTATGGGCCAGGCCATGCCCAGTGGTTTGGTCCAGATCGGTCCGACTAGGTCAGATCGGACCTGGGCCCACTACGACCCATTTACTTTTCTGGCCATAATTTTGGCACCAGACGTCCGTTTGACGATCTGTCAACGACACTGTAAATATTGAAGTGAGAAGGTCCCTATGAGTGGTACCCCACTATGTTTTGGTTTGATATAGATAACAGTCAGGTTGGATTGAGCATGAATCCAACCGGGCCCCCAGGACTAAAAGGCAAATAACTCATAGACCAGGCGCCTGATTGACACGATGTCTATTGCGTTGAGACCCCTATGACGTGGTGGACCATTTTGATACTTCTTCATGGGACTTCATGGATGTTAGAGTATCGAACAGTATCTTTTGGAGCAGATCCTCTTGGAGATGAGAGAGCAAAGTGCGGAGACCTAGTGGTTGGCTGAGACTTGTTGACTGATAACCATTTTGACTCGTATTGACTCTACTAGCGTAGTGGGGAGCCCCTTAGGATCATAGTAGTCCCACATTGGGGAGCACCTTGGTGTCGTGGCGGACCCACGGTACTCGATAGGAGGAGTACCTCAACAGACTATGAGGGGAGCACCTTTGTGTGACATGGAAAACCCGCGGTGGGGAGTGCCTCTGTGTGACGCGGCAGACATATAGTACTCAACATGGGTAGTACCTTAGCAGTGTATGGTTAGTGGGTAGTGCCTCTGTGTGATGTTTTATTCCCATTGTACTCGATAAAGGTGGAGTTCTACTGTAGCTGAGGTGTTCGACTTTGTGCTTGGAAATGTAATTTTTTACTACCCCAAGAATAAATCCGAGTGTGAGATGAGTCAGAACCTCTGAGATTTCCTCATGATTAAGATGGATTTCTTGATAATATAGGTATATTTATGGGAATAAACCTATGTAGGGTTATCTCTTTATTTCATACTTTGTTTTTTATCCTTTTAAGATATTTTGAGACCTATATGGTCTTGGGTATCCTAATGAGTATTGTTATACTCACACCTACACAAGCAATGCCCGCACTCGTTATGTTTGGTGCATATGATGGATAGAGTAGACTGAGGACGAGATTACCAGGACTAGATGGTACCCGGAGGTATACCTTACAATGAGTCGGTACACGGAGGTGATAGATTGACTAGTATTGCTAAGGAGGTTATTTCTACCTACCATTCAAGTAGGTACCTCAGAGGACGACCCAGTTGATGTCTTTCTTTTTCTTCATTTTTACTTGTACTTTCAGTTTCTTGTAATTTCTAGTTGTGCTTATATTCTGGCCCATTTTACTTACTGTACTCATTCGATTTCAAGTTCAATTAAATTGTCTTTCCTATGTAACTGTGTTCTTGGTTTCATGTGCTTACAGGTTATAAAGGGAATTCATTCCTAGTTTTATTGAATACACCTTTGGTGCTAGTCACCAGTCCCTGGCCTATGGAAGGCAGGCTTTGGGTTAGTCATGGCACGGTCCTAGGGGACAGGTCGTGACAAATTGGTATCAGAGGAGTCGTTTCTTCCAAAGAACATGGACTCTAATCTTTTCTATGAAGCAATAGTGTGAAGGGTATTGAGTGTGGTTTTCAGTTCAGGGTATACAGTGTTGGTGCGGAGGACGATGTATCCATACACTAGGACATTGAATTTTGATTTCTGACTCAGTGCATGAAAACACTACTTTCGTGTGTGTTTTCAAAAGTTTTCTTTGTGATCTTCTTAGTAATCTTTCCAGGTATAACATTCAACTCACTAGGTATAATCTATTTACCATGGAGCACGTGTTTCTTTTGAGGATGCCTCCCTATAGAAATCTAGCTAGTTTTTAGAGAGTTGTATACCCTGATAGCCCATCGAGCGACGATAGCTCGGTGCATGGCCCTTTTCAAGTAGAGGCCCCTGTGGTACCACTCCCTATTGGGACACCGATGCCACCAACCCAAGAAGCATATAGTGCATGTCGCTTGAGCACGTTGCATGAGTTCCAGCACCAGAGGCCGCTAAGGCCCAGGGGAGAAACATGCCAACAGGCGGCTGAGGATTTTCTAGAGGTTGCGGTTAGAGTTTTCTGACATGTAGGGACACCAGAAGACCTCATGGTGATCCTTGTCATCCACCTTCTACAAGAAGCAGTAGAGAGATGGCGGAGATAGATGCTCCAAGTTCCTGAGGAGGCGACACTTCTCTAGACAGACTTTGAGAGGCTGTTTTGGTTAGAGTTTGTCCCAACAACTATTTGCGTAGTGTGCATACAGGAGCTTTTTAATCTGCAACAGGGTAGAATGACTGTGGCTCAGTACTTAGTGAGGATCACTGACCTCTCACGGTTCTCCACAAATATGGTGTGATTCCCTTTCTCCAGGGATCAGACCATCAAGCAGGGACTCAGGCGGGAGATTAAAGCTTCGATGGTCTCACTCAACATCCGACGTAGGAGTGGGTGTTAGAGAGAGTTCTCATGGTGGAGAGTTTCCTTGCTGAGCAGACACTGGCAGTGAAACCCACTACCATTCAGCACGTAGCAGAGTCCTCGGTAGCTGGAAGCAGACAGACGTCACAGAGATCCAGGAGGACCACACCTATAGTTAGACGACTGCATGACTCTAGATCTGTTGTGTGGGGCATAGGAGACAGAGGAAGTTCTGCTAGGAGTGGGAAATATTACGCATGCTGCGGGAAGGGTCACTTGGCTCGTTACTGTCTGAACCGCAGTTCGGATGATCAGTAGATGGTTGAAGGACCACCTAGATAGAGACAGTACTTATGGACACATGTTCCATTAATTCTTTTTTTACACTGCCCTTGTTCGGAGCTTGAAGATTCTGACGGAGCCGTTGGCTCGATCCTTATGGATAGAAATTACTACGGGAGAGGATTTGATGAGTACACACTGGTTCTGGTAGTGTGAGCTTACTCTAGGAGGTGAGAGATTCAACTGGAATCTTCTAGTAGTTGCGTTGAGGCGTTACGATGTTATCTTTGGTATGAACTGGTTATCCACAATCCATGCTCAAATTCACTGTATTTGGTGCAATGTGCGGTGTGTCCACACAGATGGGACCTGGTTTACCATCAACAGCGATAAAGAGCCTTCGCAACACATGATGGGCTTACCCAAAGGAGAGTAAAATAGATCACTCATCAGTTGGCTAGCCTTACCCAATAAGCTATTGATGTAGAGAGTATGAGCTATCCTGTAGTGGTAGATTAGTATGCAGATGTTTTCCAGGATGATGTTTTAGGTCTACCTCCTCACAGAGTGGCATAATTTTAAATTTACCGGTACCCCATGATAGCACTGATATCTACACCAGCGTATCAGATGGCTCCCACAGAGCTTCCGGAGATGCGGGTACAGCTGGAGGACTTGCAGGGGAAGGGATTCATCTGGACTAGAGTTTCCCCCTAGGAAGCCCCGATTCTATTCACCAAGAAGTAAGATGGGAGCTGCAGGCCTTGTGTTGACTATTGGCACATAAACTAAGAGATCGTGATGAACAGGTACCCACTCTCATGGATTGATGACCTCTTTGATCAACTGAAGGGAGCATAGTGGTTCTCGAAGATAGATCTTAGATCAGGCTATCACCAGCTCAGAGTATGAGACGAGGATGTGCAGAAGACTACCTTAAGGTCTCAGTTCGGCCATCACGATTTCTTGGTTGTGCCATTTGGCATGACCAGCGCTCCAAAAGTGTTCATGGGACTCATGAACAAGATCTTTCGGTCGTACCATGATAGCTTCTTAGTAGTCGTCATCGACGACATTCTGATCTACTCGACTACTAGGGAGGATCATGCCTATCATTTGTAGATAGTACTGGACACACTCCTAGAACACCATCTCTATGGTAATCTCTCGATGTGCTAGTTTTGGATCCGAGAGGTTTACTTTCTGAGACATGTCATCTCGGAGGATGGAGTTGCAGTGGATCCAGAAATGAATGAGGCTGTACTTTCATGGGAGCCACCCAAGAGTGTGATGGAGGTACATAGCTTCCTGGTTTTGGCTGGACACTACCAGAGGTTTGTTCCAGACTTTTCCAAAATTACAGTACCAATATCTACCTTGGTGAAGAAGGGTAAACCCTTCATATGGGAGGAGAGATTTCGGATGGTTTTTCAAGAGCTGAGGCATAGGCTAACTAGTTCCCACATCTTGATTCTACCGGATGAGGGTGTAGGGTGTGTAGTCTATTGTGACACATCAGGGACCGAAATCAGATTTTTTCTGATGTAGGAGTGAGCAGTGATCGCTTATGGTTCCTGATAGCTAAGATAGCATGAGCAGAACTATGCTACCCATGACCAGGAGTTAGCAGTAGTGGTCCTTGCCTTCAAAATGTGGCGACACTGTCTGATGGGAGAGCGTTTTACCGTGTACTCTAATAACAAGATCCTTAGGTATATCTTGTCCTAGAAGAACTAGAACCTGAGATAGTGATGTTGTCTTGAGTTCCTCTAGGACTATGAATTCGAGATATTCTATTCTCCTAGGAAGGGTAATGTTTTTTCTTATGCACTCAGCAGGATATCTTGTATATAGATGGTAGTCAAGGGGACATAGCAGCTAGATGCTTTATAGATATCATTTGTTGATAGAGACAGAGTACATTTTCTGTAGCCTCTTACAGTCACTCCCCCACTTCATCAGGGAGTAATAGAGGCCCAACATGGGGACACTGACTGTAAGGCATGACATGCGCAGATATCCACAAGACAGACACCTGATAAATTTTCTAAAGGTGGGGTGCATGTCATTCTCTTTAGAGGATGTACCATGGTACCAGTGTCACTTCACTAGGTAGTGTTAAGGGAGTTCCACACATCCACTCTAGCGGTACATCCAGGAGTGGCGAAGATGTACCAAGATCTCGGAAGATAGCACTGGTCACCGGGAATGAAGAAATCAGTTGTAGATTTTGTCTCTCGGTGCCGCACTTGTCAGCAATTGAAGGTGGAGCAACAAGTACCGGCAGGCTTGGTTCAATCTTTAGAGGTCCTATAGTGGAAGTGTGGTGGGATATCCATGGACATTGTGATTGTAATTCCACGTACATCTAGGGAACATGACTCGATTTTGGTGACCATTGACCGACTCACCAAGTCGGCCCACATCCTACCAATCAAAGAGATGAGTTTAGTAGAGGGCCTAGAACTCCTCTATGTGAAATAGATTGTGTGGATACATGGAGTAAATTTAATAATTATCTCCGATTGTGATGAAAGTTTTATTTCCTGGCTATGGAAGGGGTTGTAGGAGGCTTTTAGGATGCATCTTCCTTCAAGCACTACCTTCCATCCTCAGACGGATGATCAGACTAAGTAGACCATTCAGACCCTCGAGGACATGTTTTTTTCTTGTGTCCTCGACTTCGGTCATAGATGGGAGGATCACTTAACTTTGGTTGATTATTTATGCAACAAAATCTATCACTCCACTATAGTGATGGTACCTTTTTAGGAGTAGTACGGGTGACCTTGTAGGTCTCCCTTGTGCAGGAATGACATAGGGGAGTCTGCACTAGTGGGACCAAAGATGGTATGGGCCACCACAAAAAAGTTGCAGATCATCCAAGAGTAGATGAAGACTATGCAGAGCAGGCAGAAGTCATATGTCGACAGGAGATGAAGACCTCTAGAGTTTGAGGTTGGAGACCGAATCATTCTATAGCTCTCACCTCGATGAGGTTTGCGGAGATTTGTTTAAGGAGAAAAGTTATTTTCGAGATTCATCAGACCCTTTCGGGTCCTCAGTAGAGTTGGGGAGCTGGCATACCACTTAGCTAATCCACCATAGTTGCACCGGGTGCATGATGTCTTCCACATATCCCAGCTGAGAAGATATGTGCATGACCCTTCTCACAACATCGACCATAGCGATCTGGACGTCGACGAGGGGGGACTTTTACATAGGTTTATATAGATATTGAGGATCGAAAAGAGAATTTCCCTTGGGTATGGTCGATTCCTTTGGTCCGTGTTCACTGGAAGCATGGAAACCTCCAGGAGAGCACATGGGAGTTGGAGGCTCAGAAGCGTGCTCAGTACCCACACTGGTTCTCATAGTTTGAGTTGTGGATTATGTGGACATTGAACCCTCAGGTGGGGAGAATGTAATGACAAGGAATTTCCATGTAATTTTTTTAATTAAACGGGAATTTTATGAGTCCGCAAAAATTGACGGCACGTGATTCCGAGGCTCGGAGTGCCTAGATAGAATTTGTGAACGTTTTTTCAGGTACATCCATAAACTTCCAAGAGGGTTTTTCTAACTTTTGAAACGATGCATGGAACTGAAATCTGAGGGAACCGTTGAACATGTTGTTCCGGTTTTCTCTTAAGAAGACTTTAACCTCGAAAGCAGATGGTCGTGGGTAAAAGATAGTTTTTGGGTTTTTCTTGTAACAATAAAGTAAAAATAAAAGTGTGTGACATTTTATTTTTATTTGAAACACCCATGTGGGTGTTGAGAGGTGGGTTCCACTAGAACTAAACATCCATATAGAAGTTGAGAAGTGTGGAACGCCATACCAACCACCCATGAGTGGTTATGTTGGTGGGTACCACCCGAACATAACTTACCATTAGAGGTTATGGTGGTGGGGACCACCCACGGCCTATACCTCTTGAACTCCCCTCATTATGGAGAAAAACCACTCAAACCCACTCATTAATGTGGAGGAGCCTCTTGACTTCCTCCACATTAATTATGCCAATGAATATATAATTAATATACCAAACATGTTAATTAATTTGGCTAATTTGATTTTCTTCCAAATAACTAAATAGAGAACATAATCTTTTATCCTTGGAATCATTGGTGGAATTTGGAGGAAGGACCTCTTGGGAGAATTCTCTTCAAAGAAGAACATGTTCTTCCCCAAAGAACACTCCACTGACGAAGAATGCTCATCCAACGAAGAATGTCGACCCCCTTCAACCTTCTTCCTTGGGACATCTTCCTACAGGGGATATCCTCATCTTTGGAAAATCGATGACTGTACTACCCTTCTTGTTCCATCCTCACCATGCGAACGAGGTATGGGTTTATTTATTTTTGATTATCGCATTCCATGTTCTCCCCTTCTAAATATTTTACAGGATTAGGAATAGATATTTACGTGGGTTGTGGGAAATGATGTTTTAAAATATTTTCCATACACTTTGATTCTTCGTTCATTGTGAACCACTTGCTACCACTCTCAACGCGGAGGGTGCTGGCCAAACGAACATGGCCCAACCCCTCTATCGTTCTTCATTGATGTGTTCATCGAAATGGAGGAAGGGGATGAAGGAAATGACACCACCCCCAGGCCATCGCAACCCACGTCACCCTACGACACTTCACCCTCCCAGCCGAACCGGCCC
This sequence comes from Viscum album, assembly GCA_963277665.1. NCBI lineage: Eukaryota > Viridiplantae > Streptophyta > Magnoliopsida > Santalales > Viscaceae > Viscum > Viscum album. The sequence continues at coordinate 154,689,884 of OY728157.1, forward strand.
CACACCTGGTCGCGCCGTCCGCAGCCGGACCGTGCCTGTAACACCCCAACCTCTTAGACTGGAGATGGTGCGTTACTTGTGATATTGAAATGGTTATAGGAATAAAAATTCTGAAGGAATGATCTGTTTAGTAGTCTAGAAGAAACTTGATACATAGATGTTACTCAAATTACATTGGAAAAGTTTACAAAAAACAATACATAATGAATCTAAAAACTACATCCACAAGAACTCAATAAACAATCTCCTATTTGTCACCTGTTGAAAGTAGAAAACGAACGGGGTGAGCTCAAATTCTCAGTAAGGGTTACAAAAAGTGGAAGCAAGACTAAAATATTAACTGAATCACAATCAATTTGACATAAATCAATATGGCATAGTTATTAAATGAATAACTAATGTAATTAATAAACTGAGAATGAAACTGTGCCCGTAGATTTTGTCATAGTGAAAACCTTATAGATAAGAATAATAATTGATAATGAATAAAAATAATTATTATCAATTGGATGTCACGTATCTTGAACATGAAACCGTAATATCATAAAAACGGTAATGTTCTATCGGTGGAAACCCGTTTAATTATTGGAAACAAACTCGAAGGGTTTTTCGCAAAAATGATTTGTCTCATGAGACCTACCGATGCATCAAGGGGATATAACAGGCCCCACCTTCCACTATATGTCAAAATAATTATTTATTCATTGATTAAATACAAGGGAAATTTGTCTTTTAAATATCTTTATAGAGTCGAGTATACAAATTTATCAATATTTCCACAATCAAAATAACGTTCCAAATAAGCATCGTATGTAAAATGGTATACGGTTTAGACAAGAAACGAATCCATGATAGGAGAATATGGATATTTAATATAAATATAATTTCAAATTAAAGTTGATCTCAAATGGGCAGTAGGTACACCGCATGATGATTATTAGGTGCACAATACAATGTTAGACACAATGAAATGGTAGTTGAGACTAAGGCCCTTATGACAATATAATCTGTCAAATCATATGACCAGAACATAATAACCCTCAAATTAATAATTAAATAACAATAATATGAATGTAATAATGTTATTATATACTAAATGGTGGTACAAATATCCCACATACTAGAAATAAGTGGCAAACAATGAAAATCCCACTGAAACGAAAGTGATATGAGAAACCACTTACAAACTTTTCGGCATGGTAATGAGTGTTCTTGAGAGGGATTAATGAAAGGTAAATGGGTATTCCATTATTTATTTCACTAGGGTAGTATGGGGGAGGTGAAAAAGCATACTCCATATTTATGAATTAAAAATAAGAGAGCACAGTATATGAATGATTCTGGAACAAAAGTGAGAGAGAGGATCCCTTACAAAGATTGTATCATTAGAGTGAGCATAAAAAAATGAAATATTTATGTGTGAAAAATAAATAACCACAATAAATAAGTGGATATATAGTATAAAACAATAAGAGGTAATTTACACATATTATTGGAAATACAAAACCAATGACATTGATGTGTAACTCAATAAATGGAAAATGAGTTAAGATAACCCTTACCTTTCGCTTGAATGTGTTCTTGACATGTTATTTAAGAGTTGAATAAGCAAATTAGGGTTATTAATTCATAATTATAGAACTGCTTCTATATTTAAATGATTAATTATAACCCTTTTTAGTTCACTCATGTCCTTTTTTATAAGTTATACAGTTCAATTTCATTGTTCGGGCTCGTTTGTTTACATGGTTTTAAATGATCGTTTCACTTATATTCATGTTAGGATAATCATATAAGATGGATGTTGTTGTCCAAGAATGATGTTATATTATATTAGTGAACATCTAGAATATTACTAGGTTTTAAATTTAATTTTTTGACATAGAGTGTGGTCGAATTATTATATATATGACCTTAGTGACAACCGTTTTGGAAAAACAGCGGGTTTGATTACAATGAACATGTTTTACTTTATATATTGTAACCATTAGTAAAAAAAGATTACAGAACTAAAAATAGGATATATTACATATATAATAATCTAGTTCAACAATAACACAAATGGCATCATACCACAATTAATTATTATAATAAAAGATGATAAATTGTTGTTTTTAATGTGATAAATTAGCACATCTCAAACAGTACTGTCATTTCTTTCAAATAAATTGTGGGTAAATGAGAGAAGGTAATGAAATATACCATTAGCATGAGGAAATTCCATTACATTTATGTCAATGTATTTATCAAAATATTATGGTGAGGAAATAAACAAAAGGAAAAGGAATTAAAAGAAATGAAGGAATTGGAAGGAGGAATTTCCTTCTTGAGACTTCCTCCTTTGTGAACCTTTAAGAGGAGTTGTTTTGGTATTTTGAAGAGTATAGGAGCTTTTGGAAGTGGGGGAGGATCTTGGGGAGAGACTTGGGAATAATATTGGCAAGTAAAAAGGCTTGAGTGGTGTGATAGGAAGAGGGGGTGAGGGGTGCTTCATATAGTGTAGGGGAGAGTAGTTTTCTTAATATTATAATCATTAATTTATTATTTCCTCAAGGCAACCAATAGTGAGTATTACATGACCAAGAATAGTAATATATGCATTTTACTTTGAACCAATTGGTCTTACATCATGATATCATCATCAATGACTCAATTAATCCATTATTTAGCAGTTATTGTGAATTATCAGATTTTACTATTCATAAAAAATTTAAGTATTTTAGAAAAATACCAAAAATTCTCTTTAACCATTTTTCGATGTGTATTATCCAAAAATAAAGTCCATTTTTAAAAAATAATTTTTATAATTATAATTAATTACATATTTAATTAAATTAAATATTTAATTGAAAAATAAAAACACTTAAAATATTCATCTCTATTTGTAATGTGCCTAAATTATTTTATACAATCAAGGGCATGGATACAATTCATAAGAGTCATATTACTATTCATAAGGGTAAGTTAATATTCATAAGGGTTTGTTACTATTCATAAGGGTGGGTTACTATTCACCAAAAAATAATTTAATTCTATTATACACTATTAATCATCTTGATCACAACCGTGTATGTTGATTTTTAAAATTCAAATCACAGAGCTGACAAATTTACATTTTATGTCTTGGTTTTGGGAATCTCCTATAAGTAACCATGTATTTTTCCATTTAGGATCAATGATTCTTGAAATATTTTATATAACTAAAATGTAATTTAGAGAAACATACCAAATTTTTTTTGGGGTGCTACATTATTCCCTCCTTTGGAAATTTGGTCCTTGAAATTTTATTTATAAAACTCCCAAAAAATATGTGGGTGGTTTTTTTTCATGAAATCCCCTGGTTCCCATGTTTTCTCCTCTATATTCTGGTTCCTCCAAAGAAACTTTACTAGAAGATTTTTCCAATTTCTCAATACCTTCTCACTTGTGTCAAGAATCCCAATAGGCTTTTAAGAATTTGACAAACCAGGTTCTATTTCAATTTCATCATAGGTGAGTACATGCGTTGGGTCTGGAATGTATTTTCTCAAAAATGACACATGGAAAACATCATTGACATTGGATAGATTTTGCAGCAATACTAAATGGAAAGATACTGCTCCAATTCTTTCTAGAATTTCAAATGGTCTGATATAGCCTGGGGCTCAGTTTCCCTTTCTTACCGAACCTTAAGAGACCCTTATAGAGAGATACTTTCAGAAAAACATGATCTCCCACCTAGAATTCCAAATCCTTTCTCCAATTGTTAGCATAACTCGTCTACCTACTTTGGGCTTCTTTAATATGGGGTTGTATATTCTTCAACTATTCCATGGTCTCTTCAATAATTATTGGGCATATAAGTTTCCTCTCACCAACTTCGTCCCGACAAGTTGGAGTTCGATATCTCTTTTCTTATAATGCTTTATATGGAGGAATTTGACTACTATAATGGAAACTATTGTTGTAGGGAAATTTCACCAAAGGAAAGTATTGATCCCACATATCTTGGAAATCAAGAGAGCATGACCTCAGCATGTTGTCTAGAGTTTTAATAGTCCTTTTAGACTGTCTATCAGTTTGGGGTGATAAGAAGTACTCATACGAACCTTAGTATTCAAAGCCTTCTGGAGAATTTTCCATAATTTTGATGAACACATGGGATATCGATTATACACAATCAATATAGTTGCACCATGAAGTCTTAAATCTTCATTAATATAAAGTCTTGCCCAGTGCTCAAGTGGAAAATACTCTCTCATTAGGAGAAAATGTGCTGATTTTGTGAGCCGCTCAACAATTACCCATATTGCATAGTTCCTTCTATGTGTCCTGGGTAGTCTTGTGACAATATCCATCATAATGTTATCCCACTTCCACATAGGTATAGGTAGAGGTTTCATCACTCCTTTGGGATGTTGTCTCTCTACGTTAATTTATTTACATACTAGACATCTTGATACATAGTCAGCATTTTTTCCCTTCATATTATCCCACCAGAAATATTCCTTCATATCTCTATACATGTTGGTGCTACCTGGGTGTATAATGAAATTAAAGCTATGAGCATAATCTAATAGTCCCCTTTTTAGATCAGGTTCTAATGGAATGCATAACATCTTCCCAACATTCAAAACTCCTTCTTCATACACGAATTCAGCCAGTCTCCCATCCATGACAGCATTAATTTTCTTGTGTAGGTTCTCATCAACAGATTGAGAGCTTTTTATCTTCTCTAATAAAGATAGTTTATAAATCATTTGAAAATATAAATATGTTTCTGTTTCCATAACAATTCCCATATCCATCTTTAGTAAATCCAAAAATATAGGATCTCTCTCAATCCACATTTGAGTCAGAAGTCCATGATCTTTCATGCTTAACGCATCTTCCACCTTATTTTCCTTTCCTAGGTGGTAGTGTATAGATAAATCATAATCTTTGAGTAACACAAGATATTTCCTCTACCTCATGTTAAGTTCTTTTTGTGTGAAAATGTATTTCAAACTCTTGTGGTTTGTATAAATCTCACGTCACACTCTGTAGAGATAATGAATCCATATTTTCAGAGCAAATATTATGGCTGCTAACTCAAGATCAAGAGTTGGATAATTTTTCTCATGAGTCTTTAACTATATTGATGAATAAGCAATATCTTTATCATTTTTCACAAGGACGCAACCCAGCCCATTCTTTGATGCATCACTGTATATTACAAATCCATCACTTCCAGAAGGAAGAGTCAAAATTGGAGCATTGACCAATCTTCTTTTAAATTTTTCGAAGCATTCTATACATTATTTTGTCTACAAAAACATAACTCCTTTACGTAGGAGCTTGGTTAGCGGGTTTTCCAGTCTGGAAAAATTCTGAACAAAACAGTAATAGTAACCTGCTAAGCCAATAAAACATTATACCATAGTTATGTTTATTGGCATGGTCCATTCCTGGATTTCCCTTTTCTTTGCATGATCAACTAGGATTCCATCCATAGAGACAATATGGCATATAAAAGAAACTGATTGAAGCCAGAATTCACACTTGCTAAATTTCCCATATAATTTATTTCATATAGGAGTTTTCAGAATAACCCGCAATTGATTGTCATGGTCTTCATAGAATTTTTAGTATTCAAGGTTATCATCGATGAATACCACAAAAAAAGATATCATGATATTCCTTGGAAACTCTATTCAATAAATCCATGAAAACTGAGGGTGAATTTTTCATACCAAAAGGAATCACTGTAAACATGTAATGCCCATGCCTGGTCTGAAATGTTGTCTTAGGAATATATTCCTTCCTTACATGAAACTGATGATATCCAGAGAGAAGGTCAATATTTGAAATGTATTGAGCTCCCTGAAGTTGATCAAATAAATCATCAATATGGGGCAGAGGATACTTATTATTTATTTTAATAGCATTGATTTCCCTATAATCAATGCAAAGCCTCATGGATCTATCTTTCATCTTGACAAAGAGGACAGTGGATCCCCTTGGAGAATCACTAGGTCGAATAAATCCCTTTTTCCTCAAATCCTCTAGTTGTTTCTTTAGATCTACTAGTTCCAATGTAGACATTCTACATGGAGTCTTTGATATAGGTCTTGTATTATGATTTAAATCAATAAAAAAATCAACTTCCAACTCTAGAGTATGTCCATGTAAATCCTCTTGAAATACATCAATGTATTATTTCACTATCTTCAAATATTCAATTTGAGTATTTCTTTCCCCGCCCATAGATATTGGTTTAACTTTCTCTCCAAGTATTTCATTCAATTGAGAAACTAGGGGTGGTTCTAGATAAAAATTAGGTGGAAAAGTTTCTAAACTATAGACAAGGGATTCTAAACCATTTTCAGAAATTGTAACTTTCTTATTCTTACAATAAATGATCACATCATAATTTGACAGCCAATCCATACCGAGAATTATATCAAATTCATTCATTGGTATGATGATGTGGTTATCTACTGAATCATGGTTTGGTGTCTGGAAGGGGACTAGTCGACATGCCTTTGTTGCAATGATACATCCCATGGGAGTTTTGACTGACAAATCCTATATTATATCAAACTGGACATATGTAATTTTCTTGGAAAACTGGGAAGATATAAATGAATGAAATGATCCAGAATAAAATAATTTGTTGGATAAGTTTGAGGAAATGATTAAAGTTCCTACCACCATGTCATTAGGAACTTCATCCTTTGTGGTTGTAATAGCATAGAATCTCCCTTGTTCACTTGTCTTTTTCTAAGACATGGTTCATTGGAACTTAGGACACTCATTTGAATAGTGTCCCATATCTATACACTTGTAGCATTGAATATCATTGAATTTTTTATTCCCCTTTTATTCATCAGATCAATGACCCTTTTCTCCACAGTTTTAGCAGACTCCCATGCCTTTCAGTCGTTTCCTGAGAAGATTATTTCAACAGTTCTCACATAATGGGAATATCTTTGTTCCATTTCTCTTCTTTGGTGCTTCTTCTTATCCTTTGTTATCATAGTACCTCTTCGTATCTTGGTTTTCTTTGAAAATATTTGATCTAGAAAATTCCCTCTCTGTTTTGATATCACTTGATACAATTTAAAAATATTATGAAAATGATTGAGAAGCCAGTGCCCTTTGATGACATGGATTAATACCTTCAATGAATTGATTAATCTTTTCTGTTGAGTCACGTACATAATCTACGGAATACCTGGCTAGCCTTGTGAAAGTATCCTCATACTCTGCAACACTGTTTTCTTCCCTTTTTTTAAGCTAAGGAATTTCATCTTCATTCCAATTCGTTGCGCATGAGGGAAATATTTTTCGAAGAATATTTCCTTAAAATTCCTCCATTCCATATCTTCTATTTCTTCTTCCTCCGTGGTATTCTGAATCAAAGACAACCATTGATCAGTGTTTCCCTTGAAGAAATATATTGTTTGTTCTACCTTCTCATTTACATTGCATCTTAATGCCATGAATATATTTTCAAGAGACTTGATCCATTTCTCAGGATCCACTGGGATAGTATTACCACTTGAAGATGGGGGATTCCCCTACATGAAATGATCCAACACAGGTGTTGAATTATTATTGGTTACAACCTTAGTAAGTTGTCCCAATATGGTCATGATCTAATCTTCTCCAACATTGACTATGTTTACTTGATCAGTAGGAAGATCCATACCTTTCCCACGAGTATTGATTACCCTTATTCTGTTAGATGTCATTTCTAAATAATGGGATACACTATATTAGATTATGAATATCTAATAGAAAATCACTCAACATCGATTAAAAATATATGCATAGCTAATCATATAATGATTGTTTCTCTGAGGAAAATTTGACATTAAACTCCTTCATAATGGATTGTAAATAAAATTTGAATTATCCTAAGCGTATCCCCTGGAGTTTCATAACCAAGAGTGCAGTAAAGCCTATTTTCATACACTAGTTTATGTTCAAGTCTAGCTCAAAGTGGTGTTTTCAGGTTTTACATTAGATATATATGTGCCAGGGCCGCCTTTACCTGTTCATATCGAGACAGGGATGTATTACTTAAAATATCCACATAATATATTCCTTACCAAAATACCATGAAGTTATTATATGTTTATCCTCAAATACTACCATAGGTCCTTGTTCTAGCTTATAAATTTCCTACTCTAGTTTCCAAGTTTTCTACAAAACTTTCTTTGATTCTAACTGTAACACCCTGACCCCTCTAGACTGGACCCGGTGAATTACATGTGATATTTTCATGGTTAGATGCAATAATAATCCTGAAGTAAATATATTTTTAGCAGTCTTGAATAAACGAGATACATATATGTTACTCTACTTACATTGCAAAACATTACAAAATACAATACATAACGAATCTAAAAACTGCATCCACAAGAACTCAAAAAACAATCTCTTCTTTGTCACCTGTTTAAAGAATACAATGAAAGGGGTGAGATCAAATGCTCTGTAAGGGATACAAATATAGGAATCTAGAGTAAAATAATAAGGGAATCACAATAAATATGATATAAATCATTATGGAATATTAAATAAATGAATAAAAAATTCTATTAGTAAACTGAGAATGAAACTACATCCATAGATTTTGTCAAAGTGAAATCCCCATGGATAATAATAATAATAACTGATAAATAATAAAGATAATTCTTAATAATTAGTTTTCTTGTATCTGGAACATGAAACCATAATACCGTAAAAACAGTTTTGTTCTATGGGTGGAAACCCGTCTGATTTTTGGAAACAAACTCGAAGTGTTTGTCACCAAACTGATTTGGGTCATGAGCCTTACCGATGCATCGAGGGGCTATAGAGAGCCCCACCCTCCACTGAATTTCCAAAGAATTCCGTATACATTGAATTAATAAAATATAAATATAGATTTTCAATATCTGTATATAGTAGAGTATACATATTTATCAATATTTCCATAATCAAAATAACTTTCCAAATAAACACAGCATGTAAATTGGTATACGGTTTAGAAAACAAACATATCCCTGATATGAGAATATGGATATTTAATATAAATATAATTCCAAAAGAAAAGTGATCTCAAATGTATAGTAGGTAAGCCACATAAATATTATTAGGTGCACAATACAAAGTTAGTCACAACGAAATGGTAGTTGAGACAAAGGCCCTTGCCACAATGTAATCGGTCATATCATATTACCAGAAGGTAATAACCTTAAAATTAATCATTTAATAACATTAATATGAAGAGAATCATGTTATTATATATCAAATGGTAGTACACATATTCTACATACAAGAAATAAGTGGCAAATAATTAAAATCAAACATAAATGAAAGTGAGATGAGAACCCCCTTACAAACATTTCGGCATGTTAATGAGTGTTATTAAGAGGGATTAATGAGAGGTAATGTTTTATTACATTATTTATATATTACAATAGTAGTAAGGGTGAGGTGAGAAAGAATACCCCATCATTATGAATTAATTATGAGATTGCACAACATAGGGGAGATTCTTGAACAAAAGTGAGTGAGAGGATCCCTTACAAAGATTGTATCATTAGATTGAGGATAAATCATAGAAATATTTATGTGGGACAAATAAAAATCCCAAAAATATAAGTGGATAAACAGTTTAAAACAATCAAAGGCCATTCACACAAATTATTGGGATGACAAAACCCATTACATAGATATGTAACTCAATAAATATAAATTGAGTTAGGATATCCCTTACCTTACGCTTGAAGGTGTTTTTGACTTGGTATTTAAGACCTGAATAAATTATTTAGTCTTATTAATACATAATTCTAGAAACACTTATATATTTAAATTATTTATTATAACCATTTTTAGTTCATTCAAGGCCTTTTTTGATTAGTTATAAGGATCAATTTCATTGTTTGGCCTCGTTTGTTTACTTGGTTTTAAATGACCGGTTCACTTATATAAAAGATCAGATAAATATATAAGATAAATGTGGTTGTGCATAAATTAAGATATATTATATTATTTAACATCCATAGGATTTCATGGTTTTAAATTTATTTTGGTTACTCAGAGTGAGGTCGAATTATTATATATATAACCTTGGTGACAACCGTTTTGGCTAAACGGTGGGTTTGATTACAAATAACATGTTTTACTTTATAACATAATACCATTTGTACAAAAAGATTACAGAAGTAAAAATAGGATATATTAAATATATAATAATATGGTTAGACCCTAACACAAATGGTTTCATGACCAAAATTAAATATTACAATAGAAGTTGATAAATCGTTGTCCTTGAATGTGTTAAATTAACACATCTCAAACGGTTCTTTCATTTCCTTCAAATAAATGGTGTGTAAGGGAGATAAGGTAATGAAATATACCATTAGCATGAAATAATTCCATTACATGTATGTTATTGGATTTATCATACTATTTTTATGAGGAAACTAAAGAAAATAAAATAACATAAAGGATTTTAAGGAATTGGAACGAGGAAATTATCTTTTGAGACATCCTCCTTTGAAAACCTCTTAAGGGGAGAGGTTTTGGAATTATGAAGATTCTAGGAGGTTTTTGACATGGGGGAGGATCTTGAGGAGAGACTTGGGTAGAAAATTTGCAAGGATCAAGGCTTGAGTGATGTTATAGGAAGAGGGGGTGAGGGGTGCTTTATATAGTGGTGGGAGAGGAGTTTTCTTAATATTACAATCATTAATTTATTATTTCCTCTCAAGACAAAAAATACAGAGTATTCCATGACCAATAACACTAATATATGCATGTTAATTCGAACCATTTGGTCATACATCATCAGATCATAATCAATCAATCAATGAATCAATTATTTAGCATTTATTGTGAATTATCAAATTTCACTATTCATCAAAATTTTATGTATTTCCGAAAAATCCCAAAAATTCACCCTAAATAGTTTTTGATTTGTAGAATCCAAAAATGAAGTATATTTTTCAAAAATTAATTATATAAATATGATTAAATAAATATTTAATTAAAATATTTGTTTAATTGAAAAATATAAACACTTAAAGTATTCATAATCATATTTAAGGTGCCTAAATTAATTTATACATTTAAGGGAACAGATTTAATTCATAAGAGTCATATTAGTATTCATAAGTTTAAGTTACTATTCATAAGGGTATGTTACTATTAATAATGGTAGGTTACTATTCACTGAACATGAAGTTAATTCTATCAGACTCTAATTACAATGTTGATCACAACAGTGTATGTTAGATTTTTAAAATTAAAATCACAGAGCTGACAAATTTAATTTTTATGGCTAGGTTTTGGCTATCTCTTATAAGTAACCATGTTTTGTTCCATAGAGGCCCTGTGATTATTGAAATAAAGGATGTGATTAAAATGTTTTTAACAGAAACATACCATAAAATGTTTTGGGTGCTACAGCACCGCCACGCCGTCCCGGGCCGAACCCCCTAGATGCGCCGAGCCGGACCGAGCCGTCGCGCCGCCCCAGGCCAAACCCCCCATCGTCATCTGGCCATTGTACTGAGCCACCACACTTCAATGGGACGAACCCCCCTCATTGGTCTGCCACCATACTGAGCCGCCCCCAGCCAAACCCCCCTCGTCGTGTTGCCGCTGTGCCGAGCCTCCTCATCACCGCCATGTCGAGTCATAGTGCCAAGCTGCTGCGCCACCACCATCCGCCACACCGCACCGTCATTTGCCGAGCTGCACCACTTTTCGGGCCGAGCCACGCCGCGACCGCTATCGTGCCCTCACCGCGGCCCTCCGAGCCACACGAGATTACGTCACCGCAGGCTTGCGAGCAACCCCGAGCCATGCTGGCCTATAGCCGAGCCGCCCCCAAGGCATGTCGGGACAGACCCAGTGGGCTGGACTAACCTAACAGGTTGGGCCAAACTGTGGGCCTGGTCGACCCTAACCCAGTCGGCCCATGCTGGGTCGGGCTGGTCCCAGGTCCACTATGACCAATTTACTTCTTTTGGAAATAATTTTGCCACTGGATGTCCGTTTGACAAATCTTTAGCAGCGCATGAAATCTTGGAGCCAGACAGTGCCTTTTAGTGATACCCCACTGTGTTTTGGTTTGATATGGGGAATGTTTTGGTTGGATCGAGCACTAATCTAACTGGGCCCCCATGACTAAATGGCTAATAACACATAGACAAGGTGTCTTATTGAGGCCCCATCTGTTGCGTTGAGACTCTTATGACATGGTGGACTATTTGGACATTTCTTAGTGGGAATTTGTGGATGTTGGAGTATCAACTAGTAGTTTTTGGAGCGGATCCTCCCAAGGATGAGCGAGCATAATGCGGACAGTTATTGGCGGGCTAAGACTTGATGACAGCTGGCCATTTCTACATTTGAGTGACATGACAAGCCCTGTGGGGAGTGCCTTGGTATTGTGGTAGACACACAGTGGGGAGCACCTTGGTGTTGCAATAGACCCACGGTACTCAACAAGAGGAGTAACATAGAAGGCTAAGAAGGGGAGTGCCTCTCTGTGACGCGGCAGACCCACAGTGGCGTGCGCCTCTGTGTGACGTGGCAGACCGACGGTACTGGACAGGAGGAGTACCTCAGCAGTCTAAGGTTAGTGAGAAGCGCCTCTGTTTGACGTGGCATTCCCACTTTACTCGATAGAGTATAAGTTCTCTAGTATCCAAGGTGATCGAAGTTGTGCTTGGAAATGTTACTTTTTACTACCCCTAGAATAAATCCTAGTGTGAGCTGAGTCAGAACCTCTGGGTTTTCCTCATGATTGAGATGGATTTCTTGATAACTTTGTTATATGTATGGGCATATACCTAAGTAAGTTTATATCTTGTTATCATACATTGTGTTGTATCTTTGTTGTATTCTGTGAGACCTAAAGGGTCTCGGGGTCTCTACTGAGTATTTCTATACTCACCATTGCATGGGATATGATATCACTGATTAGTTTTGGTGCAGACGGCGGACAGAGCTGACTGGGGATGAGAGTATAATGACTTGACGATACCTATAGGTAGTCTATACGATGAGTTGGTACACGGAGGAGACGGACGGATGAGGAGTTCTGAGGAGGAAATCTGTACCTAACCTTTAGGTAGAAACCTCGGAGGATGAACCAGTTTCAATTTTCCATTTTCTTCAATTGTACATGTACATTCAGTTTCTTGTAATTTCTAGTTGGGCTTCTAATCTGGACCCTTTTACTTACTGCACTCACTCTATTTACAGTTCAATTTACTTGTGTTTTTATCTAGATATGTTCTTGGTTAGGTGTGCATACAGGTTATAAAGGAAATGCCTTCCCAGTTTTAGGGAATACGCCTTTGGTGCTAGTCGCTAGCCCTGGCCTATGGAAGGGGGGCTTGGGGTTAGTCAAGACACGGGCCTTAGGGGACAGGTCGTGACAATATTTATAATGTTTATTATATTAACATGGTATAATTATATTATATAGATGATACTAGAGTTATAATGATCGATTGGATAGGGTTTGTCAGAATAAAATATGAAACTAAAATAAATTGAAATGAAACTAAATGAAAAAGAAAGATGATTTACCTCTTGAAATATCCTCTTTGAGAATCACTTTAAGGGAATGGATTTTGGTCTTTTGGAAAGACCAATAGCTCTTAGACATAAGGAGTGATTATGAAGGGAATTTAGGCAGGAATTTGAGTAGATTAATGGATAAGAGGAATTAAGAGAAGCCCATGTAAGGGGGGGGGGGTTTATAGTGGATGAGATGAGGGGTTTTCGATTATTTTACACATTATTTTTATATTTTCACCATGAAAACCAATAGTATTGATTATTGTGGCCAATAATATTAATATGATCATGTGAGTTCAAACCAATTGTGCATACAACAACCATGATTCTAAGAATAGTGAACATAACTGATAATGTATATAAACAGTAAATTACCATATTTTACTATTCAAAAAAAAATTCTCGCATTTCAGAAAAATCCCAAAAATTCCTCCTAAACCTTTTTCAATGTGTATGATTGAAAAATGAACTCCCTTTTATGAAAAAAAAATATTATTCATTTTATTTTAATATAAAATCATTATTTATTAGAAAAATAACAATTTTTAAACTAGAATTCATTTTATATACCCATAAGAAATTAATAAAGATCTCATCATCTTATAATCATAAGATAATAAAATAATAATATTATTTACTATTCTTAAGGGTAATATTAATATTTATATTACTATTCATAATGGTATGTTAGTCTATACCAAAAATGAGGTTTGTCTTATTAAACTCTAAACATCTTACTGAACCCAATTTTGTGTGCCAGTTATTTGAAATTCAAATCACAGAGGAGGAATAATTATGATTATTGGCTAGGTTATATTAAATAGGTATTTTTAAGAGACTCATTACTTTAGGCATTCATGTAACGTCCTGGTTTCGGAAGAAACCAAAAGAATCCCCATACCCAGTTGGTCACATGGCCTCAGGCACAATTCCTCGAATGCTAGAGGCTTTCGATTAGCAGTGAGGGCCTTGGATGTGATAGTGGGGAAACTCTGCCCTAATTGGAAGAGTATACAGTGGAAGTAAACAAGTACATACAAGAGCAGAAGAAAAATTAATATCATACCCAAATAAACAATGGATAACTGATATATTAAACTGGAGTACATATAAATAATAATGCATGATACATATGTCTATGAAATAAGCGAAACACTCAAAATGCTAAAATACAATAATAAACCTAGTTGAAATGAATAACAATAAAAAAAACTCCATAGAAATGAAATCCTAAGGTTTCCCTCATGCTCTCCATCTCCAGAACATATCATGTACCAGATGTAGAAAGGCGCTAGACCTTGTCTAGACATGCAACAATATAATCTGTTTGGGCCCAAAATCATGGCCCAAACAGGGTGTGAGACTAAATCCCAGTAGGCAACCACCATGATATTCGTGTCTAATAGTCAAATAGTATATGGCTGGTAAAATAATAGGAAATAGTAAACAGAAAAGTACGCAACGAAAAACAATTCACAGTTCAATATCAAGCAACAATTAAACAAGAAAATAAAACACAACAGGTAACCCTCTAGGCTGTACACTCAGTCTAACCCCTCTGGTCCTACAAAACAAGTACAAGCTACCCTTTGGGAAGTACACTAAGTCTAACCACTCTGGTTCAACTTAAGCATAGACTCTCTGATGAATCAATCACTGTCAATTCCCCCATTAGTCTCGTATCGTAACTAACTGAGCTCTAGGGAAGCACTTACATCACATTCCCTCTATAGCCCGCGTCAAGGAACAACCAAAACTTTGAGAATGAACTCAACGTACATTCCCCATGGGTTCTCGCATCATAAATTATAAGGAGACTCTGGAGAAGCCCTCAGTGTCCATTCTCCCTATGGTCTATACACTAGGTTCTCACAGCCCTATGTAAGTCAAGCTAGTGTTGCATCGTATATCGGCCGAGGTAAACCTCAAGAACTACTTGGCTTGCATCCTACAACATAATATCTTAACAAAACAATAGTCACACCATACTATAATACTAGTAATGGGAATGTAAACAACAGCCTAATAGGTAAACTATATCCAAAGGTCAAAGCAAGAAAAACTTGCATGGGAAGCATAGCCAAAGCACAACAATTCACCCTATTCATAAAAAAATTATCATCTAATCCAGCATACAATAATAGCAGGAAAAAAATAGGGCTAAAATGGTAAACACACAACACCATGTTCATGGGTATTGGGAATTTTTTTACATAAACTCAAAGAATATGTATAGAAAGGCACAAACCACCTACCTCATCATTATGAGATCACTATAAGTAATCCTCAAAGCTTCAATATCCTTATAATGTCAATGATCAACAAAAAAATCTAAAACGTTCAACTAACGATATCACATGAGAGAGGAAAAATCAGAAGATGGTCCCCTAGGAGAAGAGAGAACCCACCAATGCGATTACAATTCAACAGACAATGTTCGATTCAAAGGACGGATGCACACTCTGGGGTTCTTCGAAGATCCATTTCCATACAATGATCTTAGTCAAACGAGACCTAAAATAATAGCATTATGGTGATTAGATGCGACCCCAGTGAATTTATAGAAAAATAAAGAACATAAACAGAATGTACTTTTGAAGTACACGATGTTCACTTTCCATCTCTGTACTCCGCTTTAATCGGCCTCCATGTCACCACCACATGGTCGTGTGTGTGGCCATGACATGGCCAGCAAACGACCTCCTTTGGAAAAGCAGTACAAGGTGTGTACTCATAAAGTACATGGCGTGTATGGAGAAAATTTCCAGAATTGTTCTTTTTTCTCAAAAACATCTAGAAAAGAAAAAAACATATATGAAAAGAAGGTTCGGGTTTTTAAAAACTTCATCCACTAAAGAAATTCATCTCCAAATTTCCCTAGCATGGCATAGAAGAAGAAACCCTGAACAGATCCGACGACTGGGCTCGTACATCGGTCTCTCTCTCCCAAGTCTCATCCTGTACCCGCCCGTGTTGCCAGAGCACTCGTACCAGAGCATACTAGCCACGGATAACCATTGTACTGCGATCGAAAATCCAGATAAGATTCTCCTCGAACGACGCATCCACTTTGATCTCAACCTCCTCAAGAGGAAAAACATGAGACAAGTCTGAAAAGTAACGTCAATGTTGAGAAACATGGAAGACGTCATGCATTTCTCAGTACCTCTGAGGTAACTATAACTGATAGTAAACCAGCCCAACCATCTCCAACACCTCAAACGGCCTGACGTACCTCAGTGGTAGATTACCATATATCTTAATCCTCTTGTGTTCCAAACTCAGTGTGACATGTAGGAAAACTTTGTACCTAACCTCGAACTCCAGAGGTCATCTCTGCTGATCAACATAAGACTTCTATTGAGACTGTGCAGTATCCATTCTCTTCTGAATAAACACTATCAAATCTGTAGTCTCATGGATAAGACAAGGTCCCAGTAAAGCTACCTCTCCTTCCTCCAGCCAATATAATGGAGATCGGTATGGCCTACCATACAAAGCCTCATAAGGTTCCTTTTGAATAGTTGATTGAAAACTATTGTGGTAGGCAAACTCCACAATAGGTTTAGGTTTCTCCCAAGAGCCTTCAAAATCAATAATGAATTCTTGTAGCATGTTCTCAAGCACCTAGATCATACACCCAGACTGACCATCTGTCTAGTGCTATTAAGATGTACTCAAATGTACCTATGTACACAATGCCTTTTGAAGCCCTTGCCAAACCCAAGAAGTATAATGGACATCCATGTCTGAAACAATGAAGTGTGGAAATCCATGCAGATGTACAATCTCTCGGATGTACAACCGTCCCAACACATCAACAGTAAATGTCTCCTTGATCAGCAAGAAGTGATCAAACTTCGTGAGTATGTCAATGACATCCGATACTGCATCATTTCATTAAGGTGACCTCGGTAAACCTATCATGAAATACATCATGACATCATTCCACTTCCACTCGAGAATGGGTAACTGTTGTAAAATCCCTGTCGGTCGATGATGCTCTGCCATCACCTACTGATAGGTGGAACATCTCATGAAAAAACATGCAACGTCCCTCTTCAGACAGGGCCACCAATACCGTAGGTGAAGATCACAATACATCTTGAGGATGCCAGGATGAACTGCCCAAACCGAGGAATGAAAGTCCAGCATCAGCTCCTCGGGTATGTCTGTTGGCACCCTCACGCGCCCTTAGAAACGCAAGATCTCATCGTCACCTATGGTCCATCCAGGAATAGGGTCCTCTCCTAAAACATTATTACTTAGGACTAGGAATTTATTAATCTGATAGTTTCCTCATTCGAACTCGATCAAGAAGAGTAGAGGTAACAGCTACAAAAGATAGAAAAGTCTGCACATGTTTTTCATGCACCTCCAAATGCATATCAGAGAACAAAGCCATAAGTTTCCACTCACTTTTGGCCTCATGAACTTCCTATATCTGAATCTTCCTGCTCAATGCATCATCAATTGCATTTCCCTTCCTGGGCGTATAGGCAGTCTCAATGTTTAAAGTCTGAAGGTACTCAACCCACCTTCGCTGTCTCAAATTCAGATCACACTAGGTGAAGATGTACTTCAGAATTTTGTGGTCGTTGAAAACCAGAAAATGCTCTCTCAGAAGATAATGTCTCCAAAAGCGTAATACATGAACAACTATAGCCAACTCAAGATCATTTGTTGGTTAATTCATTTCCTTTGGTTGCAACTGCATAGACCCGTACGCAACGACTCCTTCCATCGGCCTAAGCACAGCTCCCAACCTGATTCCTGAAGCATCACAATACATGGTATAGCTCTTGCTTGACACTGTAAATACTAGTATCGGTGCTAAAGTCAAACTCCCCTTTAGCTCTTGAAAGGATGACTCGCAAGAATCTAATGACAAGAACTTCACACTATTATTAGTCAAACTCGGCAGCAGTGCTGCTATGCATGCGATGTACTGTATGAAGTGTTTGTAGTATCCATCCAGCCCTAGAAAACACTATACCTCAAATACGTTCTTCAGCTGTTCCCTGGAAACAACAACTCTCACTTTCTATGGGTCAACTGATACTCCTGTCTCAGAGATGACATGATGCCAGAAGTGAATATGATCCATCCAAATGTGGCACTTTGAGAGCTTAGAATATAACTAATGCTCTCTCAGTGTACTCAAAACAATATCTAGATGAGTATCATAGTCATGTAAATTGTGATAGTACACCAAGATATCATCCATGAATACCACAACGATGGAATACATGTATGGATGGAACACTCAGTTCATCAGTGTCATGAAAGCAGCAGGCGCATTTGTGAGACCAAACGACATTACCATATATTCTTATAGACCATAGCTAATCGTAAAGGCTGTAATAGGTATATCAGATGGTCTTATGTGCAACTGATAATAACTAGACCTCAAGTCAATCTTTGAGAACACCCAATCTCCACGAATCTAATCAAAGAGATCATCAATCCTTGGTAAAGGATATCGGTTCTTGACCGTTAATTGGTTCAACTTCTGATAATACACACAAAGACTGAGGGTTCCATCTTCCTTCTTCAAAAACAGGACAATATAACGCCAAAGAGAAGTACTAGGTCGAATGAAACCTTTTTCCTGCAACTCCTCCAACTGTCTCTGGAGCTCCTGTAACACTGGTGTAGCCATCTTGTAAGGAGGAATGGACACTGGTGCTGCCCCTAGCATGAGATCAATATAAACATCCACCTCTCACTCCGATGGAAAAGCTGAATTTTTTTTTGGAATGACGTCCTTGAAACAATAAACCACTAGAGGAAAGTCTAACCGAGAATTCCCCTAATCATCCAGATATAAACTAGAAATATGTTCTATAACTCATCCTTGACCATGATGCTTAGGTCCTGCTTTTCTCGCCTAGACATCCCACTCACCCTTATGAAGAAAGGATCCACACTCTATTGATATGAAACTCTCCCTACAGTGATAACAGTCAACGACCGCCTATAAGGGAACTAGCAAGTCTATTTAGAGAATGAAATCATAGCCTGTCATCTCTCGAACATAGGGGTACCATAAAATGTGACACCCACCAACCTCAAGAGGGAACACCTTACATTGATGTACACTTGCCTTTGTAGTCCCTAATGAAGTGTCTAGTGTCAACATGTCAGCAGAATAAAAGATGTATAGCCTAAGGCTCTCCAAAAACGCAATAGATATATTGCTTTCGGAAGCCCCTGTATCGAAAAGGGAAGAATCTAAAAATGAGGTAACTGAGATCGTACCTCAAACTGTAGACGGTCCGAGATCCTGCTCCTATAGGGTCTACTCCACTACAATGGTTTGTCTTGCACCGCGACCCTGTGACCGTGCCTGACCACACTGAGCTAATGCACTATACTGTCACTGAAAGACAAGTGATTTACCAATATGACCATGACCTCCACCTCAACCTGAATGGCCAGAAGAACTCCAGTTCCCTGACTGATGAGAAACTGGTGGTGTTTCTCCTAAACAAGAAGTCATAGAAGAACCCGTATCACTAATTGCTGGTGAGAAGATCTGACAGAAGCACTGAAGGTGACACAACTTTCTGCATGATCAGCACTTCACTAGGTTTCTCGGGCAGTGTGGCATGTTACGCCTACTCTTCCAACACTAGTCACACAACAACTATCTACTGGAATAAATGATTCGCCTCCTTGAATCACCATGCGAAGACTCACTACGGCACTTCCTACAATCACTAGGAGGGATACTGACACCAGATGTTGAGCCTCCCTGGCTCACAACTCTAGAAACCCTCATATTGTGTTCCATGATTACCTCCCAATTGACAATAAAAGTGATAGAAGTCAACAGAAATATTTTCACTTATGATATGATGTCATTACTTAGACTATCCTTTAACTTCCTAGCCATGAATAACTAATCACCTCTTAGAAAAGGCATAAAGCGCTATATCTTGGTAAAGAGGGAGGAATAATCCTTAACCAAAAGAGAACCCTGCTACAGACACATACACTCTATGGCTCAATCAACCATCAAGGTATCTAGATAGAATTAGTCATAGAATATGCACTGGAAGTAAACCCATGTCATAACCTACTATTTCCCCAACTGAGAGATCACATCTCACCCCCTCTTGGCGGAGTCCCGAATCATGTAGGTAGCAAGCTGGAACCTCCTCTCTGAAGGTGTCTCCTGATACTCAAAGATCATCAGCATGGATTCTATCCATGACTCTACAGCCTGAGGTCCCCCATCCCCTGAGAAAGTGGGAGGAGGCTGCTGCTAGAAGACCCGTGTCAAATCAGCAATCGACGGGGTAGGAGGTGGTTCCCCTTGAAAGGTTTTCATCATCCTCTTAAATACTCCACTAAACTGTGCATAAGAACTTGTGTCCAGTATAACAGGTGGTTCCAAGACTGGAACAAAAGGAGGATCTGCAGGAAGTCCTGGGTCATTCGTATCTGGCGTCTGATCACTGCCCTATAACTGGTGGACAACCAGGGGACATCTCAGTGGCATGACTCTACAAGGTCAGACACACACATTATATCAATATTACCAAGGACTGAAAACAAGAAGTAAAGAAAGGGAAAAAGAGAAAGATGGAATTCATGTTTGGAAAACCATGACTACATGGTGTGTCTGTCCCCTACACGACATGTTCCCATAAGTCATTCACATGGGTGTGTACTCCGGCTATAACTTGTCATGTACCACACCATACATACAGTTTTGCCCCTATCACAAATCGTGTACTTGAATCCTCTTCCCCTGCTCAATTCCTTACAAATGGTTAAGCAACACGACTCTCCTATGATAAGACTACACGACATTTTAAATATGTACACGGTGTGTACTAGACATGATTTTCCTTGCCCATGTTGTTAGTGAAATGGCCTGACACACGGCTCACACAACATGATGTGTTCAAGGTGGACACAACGTGTATGTGAAGTGATATCATTGACCCGTGTTGTTGGTGACTCGGCCAGGTAACTAGGTCATGATACACGGTGTGCCCAACTGGCACAGTAAGTGTTCTCACTGGACATTCCCCATCCCGTGTCTCTTCCCACACAACTAATGACAGGGTTAGAGACTACACGGTGTGTATATAGAGTACATGGCGTGTACTTAAGAAAAATTGTTTCGTCTCAAATGGAAGAACACATGGAAAGTAGTTAAAACTAGACGGGGTGTATTCAAGATTTTTTCGGACAATATGCATTAGAAACTAATCCGGATCCCAGAAAAACCCTGAAACGAACATTGAAAGTGCCAAATTCTTAACTGTGGGGGCCAATACTCCATGCGAATCAATTCTTGGCATCTTAAACATGTAATAACAAGAGAAACAAGGCAATAACCCACGAAATTTCGTTCCATGAGGGGCCATAACACCTCAAGAACCAAATTTTTAAGTTCATTCAAACAGAACCTTACACCTACAATACCCTATGAAACAAAAGGTATTTTTATCTTAGCATCTATCACAACTTCATGCATATTCTACAAAACACCTATCACAATAACATGCAATCGCTAATGCATCCTAAATGGCTACACAAGAATGCATGAAATGTGATTTCTAGTAAGTGCCTATATGATGTATGAGATGGAATACCCTAATATCATCGGGTTGCAAAAGAAATGGAACCTGAATAATGTAAATAATAACCATCACAAAACATATGAGTCACCTATTGGTGATAATCAAGGCAACCATAAACATGAAAAACCTAAAAATTTCATTAACGATGTATATTGTATTTTCCCTGTACATGGGTTAGCTACTCCCAGGCACAACTTATTACCAAGTACCTATTTTATCCTATCCATAACTATAAGCTCCAATCATTAAGTCAAGAGAAAAAATGCCTCTGATACATCATTGTAACGTCTCGGTTCCGGAAGCCACCCACAGGTTCCCTGTACCCGGTTGGTCACATGGATTCAAGGGCATTTCCCTGAACGCTAAAGGCTGCCCACTACCAGCGAGGGGCTTGGGTGTGATAGTGGGAAACTATGCCCTCATTGGAAAATTATATACTGAAGTAAAAAAATATATACAAGAGTGGAAGTAATAATAATATCATATCAAAATAAACAGCCAAAAACTGATAGAATAAACTGGAGAACATATATATAATGATGCATGATACATATGTCTAAGAAAGCAG
Organism: Viscum album; assembly: GCA_963277665.1. Taxonomy (NCBI): domain Eukaryota; kingdom Viridiplantae; phylum Streptophyta; class Magnoliopsida; order Santalales; family Viscaceae; genus Viscum; species Viscum album. The sequence goes on from OY728157.1 coordinate 154,712,600, forward strand.
CAAAACAAAGAACAATGCTAAAATACAGTACTAAACCAAGTACAAAATAAAAACAATAAACAAATCAACAACATCGCAAGCCTATGCTTGGTCTCGTACTCTCCAGATCCACAACATCTCAAGTACCTAAAGTAGAAGGGTGATTTCCCTTGTCTAGACCTGCAACAATATAATCTGTTTTGGACCAAAAGCATGGCCCAAACAGGGTGTGAGACTAAAACACATTAGGAAACCACCATGAGATTGGTGCCTAACAGTCAAAGAGTATATGTAAGGTAAAAGTATAGGAAACAGTAAATAAGAAAGTACTCAACATTAAACAATCTACAGTTAAATATCAAGAAACAACTAAACATGCTGCTAAAACACAATAGGTAACCCTCTGAGCAGTACACTCACTCTAACCCCTCTATTATCACCTAACAAGTACATGCAACCCTTTGGGAAGTACAGTCTAACCTCTCTGGTTCAGCTTAAGCATAGACTCTCTGAGAAAGCACCCACCGTCAATTCCCCCTATAGTCACATATCGTATATAAAGGCGCTCTATGGAATCAATTACATCACATTCCCTCTGTGGCCCACGTCAAGGAACTACAGACACTTTGAGGAAGCACTCAACGTAAATTCTCTCTATGGTCTCACATCATAAATTATAAAGAAACTCAAGATAATCCCTCAAAGTCCATTATCTTTATGGTCTATACACCAGGTTCTCATGACCCTGTGTAAGTCATGAAAGTGTAGTATCATGTATCGGAAAAGGTATTCCTCATGAACTATATGGTTATAATTTTACAGCATAACAACATAATATAACAATAGTCACACCATCCTACAGTAAAAGGCTTTGGAATGTAAATATTATCTTAACAGGTAAACTAGAACCAAAGTCTAAGAAAGAAAAACATGCATGGCCAACAAAGATAAAGCAAATAAATTCACCAAATTAACAAAAAATTATCTTCTACTAAACCACATAAGAATAGTTGGCAAACAATAGGGAAAAATGGTAAACACGTAATTCCCTGTTCTTGGTTAATGGGAAATTTTGCAAATAAACTCAAATACTATCTACATAAACTCACAAACCACCTACCTCGACAATAGAATATCTCTATAAGTGAACATACAAGATTCAATCTTCTTATAACATCAAATATCTAGAAAAATGTCTAAAATGATCAACCCACGATATCTCACAAGAGAGGAGAAATTAGTAGATGTTTCTCAACAATAATAGAAAACTCACAGATGTGATTCCAACATAATAGACAGTGTTCGATTTGGAGGATGGACAAATGGTTGGGGGTTCGTCGAAGATCAGTGGTCGTACGATGATCTTGGTCGAACGATACCTAAATGAATAGTGTTCTAGCGATTAGACATGACCCCGACGTGTTTAATGAAAAGTACATGGTGTGAACATTTAAAGTACATGGCGTGTACACACCATTTCTGTACTTCACATTAAGAGGCCTCCATGTCACCACCACATGGATGTGTGTGTGTGTCCATGACATGACCAGCACACGACCTCCTGTGGAAAAGCATTACATGGAATGTACTCATAAAGTACATGGCGTGTACTTTAAAAATTTCCAGAATTTTCCTTTTTTCTCAAAAATGGCTTGAAATGGAAAATAGATATGTGAAAAGAAGGTTTGGGTTCTTACAATTCAATATTAATTTTATTTGAAAAATCTTGGTTTTTTACAATGATCTTTTAGAAAAGGTTGGGATCTAACCAAGATTGTCTCCTTGGGAAGTACTAGTTCACTATGAAGAAGAAGGATGTAGAAATGCAATGATGAATTTATTATGGATAATATAAGGGAATCATAATGAAGAACATGATCCCATTACAGGGATTGAGATTTATTTTACCATGTTAGTCAGGATCAATTCATCTAGAGGATTTATCTTTGACCTTTTTACCATCAATTGATGGTGATGAAAGATGATATTCCAATGAATATATTTTGATCAAGATATGGGAATTATGAAATTTTTGTTAGGACCATTGGTTTGACTATAATCCTTCTATATTTATGGGTTGTATGAATATAGTATTTATGGGATACCTTGATAAATTTTTGTTAGTTTTTATGGATCATATTTTCATAAATTCCAAAAAAAATTAGGAGAATGATGATCATATAAGTGTTCAATTTCTAAATTTGGGGAAGGATATTCCATTTGTAAAATATGGATCATGTGAAATTTTGTTACAAAACGTTGTTTTCCTAGGGCACATTATAACCAATGAATGACTCTTATTTTACCCTGCCAAGATAGAGGTCTTTCAAGAGGGGCCTCATCCTACTATAGTAACTAAGATTCATATATTCATTGGTTTATAATATATTTCAGGTGGTTTTGAGAAACATTAAATGACATTCTAATCCATTTCCTGAGTTAAATCAAAAAGGGTTTAAGTTCATTAGGGAAAAGGAATGTGAAAAATGATTCTAGGAACAATAGAATTTATTTATTACTACACCTATATTAACTATGCCCTCAATCAGAGAATGATTTTTTATTTTGGGTTATTCATTTTTGAATTTTCTTGGGTGATTCCTCATGAATAATGAAAAGGTGATTTTTTATTCGTCTCAAATGATAAATCCCTATGAATAAAATTATTTTATGCCTGAACTATATATTTTTGATGTTATTATTTCTCTAAAGATATAGAGGAAATATATTAATGGGGAGAAATTATATATGTACAAAAACTACTAAATATTAATGTATATATTCAGATAGAAGAAATTGAATGTCAAATAGAACAGATGGTTTGAACTTCTTAAAGAATATGAAAGTTCCATTAATTATATCCCTAGAAGAGAAAACAATTTCAATGAGGCAGTAAATATAAAATACTATTTTTTATTGAAGTTATGTTCCTTCAATGAGATCCATTGTCCAAGGAACTAATATGTTGGGACATATGGGTAATGAGTGAAGGAACATCATCAATATTATACCAAATTATTTTCTACCATAATTACTAAAAAATATAAGTAATACTAAAAGATAATATCATTTTTTACAAAAGCAGATATAGGATTTATAGAATTGGATGTTTCTTTAGTTTAATATTAATCATGAAGGTGTACCAAAATTTCATGAAAGGATACGTGTCCAATCTATACCACAGATAAAGAAATAACAGATGGATAAATCTCATTTCTCTACATTCTATAGACATCATGGAAGAAAAAAAATTTATAGAAGCTTTCATGATACATATTCTGGTGATAATATGAAAATATAGATTTCCTATTTCATTTTAATGTGCTTGGTAGGTAAAAAAGTGAATGTGGTACCAACACATACTAAATGGGTATTGTAACCACATCCCATACCAACATGGATTTGGGACAATATCACTATGTAGTTTTCTATTGATCACCCAAGAACATCCAATGAATGAAATGTTATATGGGTTATAGGGGACCTAATCACAAAGATTTTCCATTTAATCACTATTCAAGATGATTTATCTATTGAACAAAATTCCATGACACACTTAAATGAATTAGTGAGGATATATGTGGAGCCACTTTATTTCATTTTTATCCTGATACAAGGATCTAATCAAAATTATGAACAATTATCAAACATTCATTGAATTATGATTTGAATATTAGTACAGACTATAACCCCCAAAATAAACGACTATATGAAGTGACTATTGGGAAACTCGATTATTTTAAAAGAAAATTCTCAAAGGAATTTAAATGTGGATGGGATCATCATATATCAATAAATATGTTCACATACAACAATAGGTTCTATATGTTAATTCAAATAGAACAATATGAATCTCTTTAAGACAACCTATTTTGAACTCCTACTTGTTGGGAGGAATTTGGTGAGAGAATGCTTCTTGGGCCTGATCTTATACAAAAGATGATATAAAATGTTTATTCAATCAAAATAATACATAAATTATTCTCACCTTTGGTAAAATTGCTATTATAACAACTATTAATGTGACTTGGAGTTTCATGTTGGTGAAACTATTTATTTGGAATATCACCATGGAATAAAGTTATACGATTTGGGAAGATAGGGAAACCTAGCACTAGGTACATTGGTCCCTTATAAATACTACATTTTAAAAGATTAGTGGAATATCATATAGTAATTTTAACAAATATATCTAAAATTGATGATGTATTCCATGTATATGTATTGAGAATGTACACACCTAATACCACACATGTACTGAATCAGGAGGTCGTACAGTTGGAATATAACCTCTCTTATTAGGAGTAGATGGTAGAGATCATAGTCCATGTATACTAGTTTATACGCAACTAGACTACACACCTCATTAATATGTTGTGTATAAACCATAAATATGATGACGAAAAGTGTGAACTTGGGATATAAGTGGCCAAACCATTTATCTATTGGGATATTGAGTTGAAATATCAAGGATAGAAATTATTATGGGGGATAGTTTAAGGTCATGGACTTTTTGAAAGGTATTTCTGCATGGATAAAATATGTATTGTATTCTATTATATGCAAAAAAACCCTATATCACGGATAATTAAGTGAGTATAAAGGGAAATGTGATGACCAATATTTGACCATTATATGACCATTGGTCAAATATGTCTGTTAGTTAGTATTAAAATTTGAAACTATAACCATTTTTAATAATTATACCATAATAGTTGGGGATTATACGTAGTAATCTCAAAGGATAATTAATGAATAAAGGATAACTGATGTCCTCCATCAGTATATTTATATGGGTGTAATAATGGGCTATGTTTCTAGGACATAGTTTCCTAATGTGTGTATAATTTTTATAAATAAAATTTTCATTTGATCTTTTTTATAATATTTTTGTCTGATAAAATATAGGATTCATTGATAAAAAATGAAAAAATTGATTTTTAGTCATAAATAATACATTCTAGAAAAAGATAAAAATATATAATAAACTATGTTTTTTGGGATAATATTTATTTTAATTAAATTATCTTTTAAAAAATTCAAAATAAATGATAAATTAGTTATATGATGTCCTAGTGAATTTTTATGTGTCAGAAATTTGGCTATTCATTTCAACCTAGTATTTTATATTAAATAAGGACTTTTATATTTAAAAAATAAAATTACCACATCTATTGAATTATTATGATAAAAATGATCATTCATGAAATTATCATGTAAAAATTCATTTATGGAGAATTTATAATAATTTTCTAAAATACATTCATTTTTCAACAATAGTGAAAATACAATTTTGGGTATTCAATTTGTTTCATGATGTAATTATTATTTTATAATAAAATAATAATTAGTTATCAAAAACCATGACATAAAATTTGTAATTTTATTAATATTAATTATTTTACTAGATTTTAATTAATTTTCAATCATATAAATTAATTTAAATTTCTAAAATGTAATAATTAATTTTAAATAAATTACCTTATAGAAACATTAAATTTTATTTTCAAAAGAAATACTATAAAAATTTGTTCAGTTCTTATGTGTTAAAATATCATAATGTATAACATTATTTTCAAAATAATGGGAAAATGGTTAAGACAATGGTTTTTCCCCTAATTATATTTCCAAGGCTTATATTTGAAAATTATTAAAAAAACCTCCACTTTTCCTATTAATATCCTACCATTTATCAATTTCCATTAACCCCAATCCATACCCAAGGAATTTATGTTATTTCTTCCTCCTATAGAGTCCCCCATGTTTTTCCTAATCCCCCATGTTTCAATTCATCCATATTTAGGAGTTACTTATCATGCTACGGGGATTATCCTCCTTTTCGGTTCAATTCAAGAACTTTATTTTATTTTTCTTCTAGAAGTTATAGTTTCTCAATTTAATTTAATTTTTTTATCATAACCATACTAGTAAATTATGTTTTATCCATGAGATACCCTTGTCCCATCATATTTCACACTCCTCTAATACCATGTTTCTGGCCTTTCATGATGTCTAATTGAGTCATCAAAATTTATCTCTCTACTTAAGAAATTATCTTTTATTTTTCTTATGAATAACCAGAACTCATTATTTTCAAGATGAATTCACATAGTTGGGAAAATAAATTTTTTTATTCACTAATTAAAATACATTAATCCCATATTTTCCTTCCATTGTTTATTAAAATAAAATAATGATCAATTATATATTCAATTTTTGAAATTCCTCGATTTTGATAAGAAAACATTTCTTTTCCATGATAGGTTATTTATTAATGGTTAATTATGATCTATATGGATCAATATAATTAATTCATATAACCGGTTCTCACTGATACCAACCCAATTAATTTCATAAAAAAATTTATCTCTAGATATGTCATGTTTTTTGATACCTTGGTGAATAACCATGGTAATTTTCATTCACATAAATTTGGTGTTAAACCTCAATGATATACATATGAATGTTAAATTTACATGTTTTAGCCACATTTCCACGTTAGGATTCATGTTTATTTTTTATGATATTCCTCATACACCATTTATAATTCCATAATTATATTCCTCATTTTCATATCTATATTTCTGATTATCACATGTAAACATTTTACCTTGATGAGCCTCATGCTCGCCCCTTTCCTTTGATGTGTGTCCTCAGGATATGAGATTCATTAATTGTACATATAATGAACCATGATAATGTATTAATGTGTGTTTAGAAAAATGTTTTAAATTATAAAATATTATTTACCTTATTTCCAAGAAACTAAACTTTAAAAGATTATATTTTTGAACAATATAATGAAATATTATGTAATAAAAAGTTGTAATTCCATAATAATATGTCCAAAGTTGAGAAAAGTGAAACATTTCATGCATGGAACCATAGCTCTATGTAAGGTCTAGTAGGTACACCATTGGAGAAAATTTATCCACTCTCTCAAAAAGTCCAAAAAAAATGTTTTCTATATTTCCCATTATCCTGATATAGAGATTTCCCAACCTAAATAACACACAATTAAAAACATGATGGCCAACTGGAAACTCTAGAGGTCATCTCTAATGGTCATCCTATTATTTGTTTTTTATTTTCACCATTACCCATTGACTCCTGATCTAATGAACCTTATCATAAGTTTTCTATGGACAATAGTTTCAACAAGAACTGTCTCACATACCTATAACCAATAATGATTTGAATCACACAACATACCATAAATGAATTAGAGGGTTTCATGTGGACTGATTCCTTAAATTTTTATTATATAAAAAATCAATGTCTTCCACAAGATTATCCCATAAACCACTAGTGTACAAAATATAGGCTCATAACATACCCAACTGAACTTGAATAGTGTTATCAGATTGACCATTTGTAGAGTATGATAAGATTTTATAAAAATAACATATGTTCCAACATACTTTTGATGTATTAGAGAGTTGTGTCATTAATGTGGGATCTCTTTTTGAAATTTTAATCATTAAACATTGTGAAATAAAATTACCAATAAAAAATACATACTATATATATCCAAAATGGTGAAGTTCTCTCTAACAGGTATGAAGTGGGATACATCCTCCAGTCGATCCATGATCATACATACATGATCATTATTATGGGTTTTCTTAGGTAATCCTTTCCAAAAATCCAAATAGACATCATTACATTTAATCATTGGAATGGGAAGAGGTTGTAATAGCCTAGATTTCCTCTGATGCACATGCTTCACCTTCTAATATATGACACATCTCAATGCAATTCCCTGTAATTATTTCTTCATTCTTGGACACCATCATTGTCTATGGATACCACGATATATCTTTTTCAAATGAAAATATAATTCCCATATAGAAGCATGAATCTCCATCATTAGCTCATCATAGATGCCCATAGGAAGCCATACCAAGTAATGAAAATGACTAGATTCTTTTACTATTACGATACCAACAAGATGATGTCTCACCACCATATAATTTGTCTCTCAAAACTAATCCTTCTGGATAAGATAAAATATTTGTCTTCATTGGGTCGAAAATTATGAGTATACGAAATATCAGAGTATGAGCTACTCATCCTTGTGACTCATGAACATCTATATATATTTATGAAAATTGATCCATCATCAAAAAACCATCATTAAACTCTCACACTACCTATCGCTATATCTTTTGTCTCAATGCATCGTAAATGACATTTTTTTCCGGTGTTTAAGAAATCGTTGTGTCAAATAACTATAGGTACTCGACCCACCAACTCTATTGATGGATTAGGTCCCACTAAGAAAAAATGAACATGAGAATTTTGTGGTACATGTATACCAAAAACCACATTCCCATAAGTTATTTTCTCCAATATATAATGACATATACCACCATGACAACCATCAGACCTTGAGTAGGGTAATTCCACTCATGTGGTCTATAGTGTCTAGAGAAATAAACAACCACTCGATACTCCTATATCAGTACCTAAATGAGTCAAACAATATATTCATCACAATACATGTTATATGATTTTATCAGCACATGTAATTATAGGTTATGAGCTAAGGCCATCATTCCATTTATATAATTATATCTATGTTTCATGCATCAAAACAAACAAACATCTATCCCTTCTCATTTAAACCTAAATCTGCTACTATTAAATGATCTAACTATTTGATAAAGAAATTATTATCAACTAAAAAAACTAAAACATTCCTAATCTTAATAGAAGTATTGGACACATCCCCTGATACCAAGGAATAAAATTTCTCTGGGTCCATGGAAACTCCTACCATAGAAATGACATGGACAATAAAGAGAACTTAGTTAACCCAAAAACATCATTTGGTTTTCATAACAAAATTTTGTTTCGATCATGATGTACTCTGGAAGATATCAATATGTTTCAAATGATTTTATTCAGACACGGAGTACAATATTATCTCTTTAAAAACCACCACAAACTGATCCGATGAAGAATGAATGATCTGATTCATGAGGGCCATGAATACCATTAGTATATTGGTCTGCCAAAAACATTACAATGAACTCATACAAGCCATTCATTTACCTAAAATAATAATGAGGAATGTCTAATTGTATTACCCTAAACTGGATGTGTCCGTGCCTCAAATTGATATTGGAGAAAATATTAACAACTATCAGTTAATCAAAGTGATCAGTGATGCCAAAAAATATATCAGTTGGTTACCGCCACATGGATAAATATTTAATAATGCACACAAAATTTTAAGGTACCATCAATCTATTTTTGGATAATAATTAGTGACCCAAATGGAGTTGTAATAGGTCATTTGAAACCCATAACTTCTAGATCATAAAATTGGATTTTTAATTCCCAATGTTCTATAGTGTACATGCTATACTATATAGTAAAATTGGATCTACTCCTAACATCAAAACGTCTATGATATATATACCTCACTTGAATTATAATCCATATAACTTATTAAGAAATATCCTGAAAACAAAATACTTTTTTCTAAAATGAATAATGACACATTCCACCATCTACCAAAACTATGCTTGGTATCCGAGACACGAGACAACCCAATATGCATTGAATTGGTATGAAATGACTATCCTAATGATCCCACTTACCATGTTGATAATATTTTCCTCCCACTAGATTTATAATGGTTACGTTCCTAAAAAACAATAATTGTCATTCTATTAGAGGACTAACCAATCCATTCCACGAATCAAATTAAAACTTGTAATTTCTGAAAAAAAAAGGTTCTTAAAAGAAAAAAACACAATCATCTAGTGAACATGAATTAAACTATTTTTTATTCCTCAATGTCCCTCCAAAAATTTTATCAATGGTTAAAGCACAATGAAATATTCAAAAACATAGATCAATTTTTTTTAAAACAGTAGTTAAAAAATGAATGTGATTCTCCTATATCAATCAAAAGATATGAATGGTTAGACAACTCAAGAATCATATATGTAATATTAGAGTGTTCTACATTCACAATAACTATAGTATTTTTCATTACTTGTATCTGGTCATCCCCTTTTCACTTTGTTTCAGCCTAACTCCTCAGAGCTATTCCCTCTACCTGGTACAACCATTCTTATACTAGGGTATCCTGGTCTAAAACTCAAACTGCAGGTCCTATGAAATCTAGCTACCTATTTTCTAAGGATTATATATTTCCATTCCATCCCCTATTACCTTTTCTAATCCCATAATACTAATATGCTATGACAAGATCCATAAAAACAGAATATGGACTAGTTTACTCTAGGAATGGAACTCAACTGTAGGGTATGGAAACCAATGTATCTTTTGATCCAACATTCTACATTGAAATAAATACAACATAACATAATCCTGTTATGGTTGAAAAATACCCGAACTTCTCTTCATAATAGTTCCTTTTAAAAAATTAGCATATTTGTTATTCTTTACACTAGAAGAAGAGATCCCCATTAATCCTATTGAAATAGAATTTCATTTTCCCATGAAAGACATGAAATTCCCATATGTGATGATGAAATGGTTCATAACATCATAAAATATTAGCAGAATAAAATCATTCACATATGACCTAATCTCATAGTGAATTATCTCTTGAAAATGTATCACCCACGATATCTCACCAATATTTAATGATGGTACAAATCACTAAATGATGGTGAAAAGTTTAGCTTATTCCATATTAATAATCCATTAATATATTAGATGCTTGAACTGATTAGAATTATATTCCCTAAATGTCTCTAGATAAAAGTGTATAAAGAACATCACAATAAATTGATTCCATGATAAATCCTCAAGCATCCTAGCCTAATGTGGAATATCTAACCAACCCTTTGAAGGTCTATGAAGCATATACACATCATGTATTTCCCTCCAATCATCACGTGTCTCAATATTCATGAAGATAATTTTGATAACTCAATCCAGAACATGGTAGCCAAGGGTCCCCCATTCAAAACGAATGTAAGAAGATATTGAAGCTAAAAATATCTTGTTATCCCAAAAAATTAAGGCAAGGTAGAAAACATCTCATGTCCTTGGAACACATGACTCTAATGAAGCTGTTGCAAAAATGAACATCCACCTCATCCTCCAGATCTATAGGAAGCTCTGTCTATGATGAGATTCAATTATGAAAATTTTGAATCTCAAAGCATTCGAATCAAAGATAACTATGTTGGAATATTCACTAAAATATAAACAGACTCTTTCCAAAATTGGATATAATAAAAAGTTCATCCTTAAGTGGTGACATCAATAGATAACCACCACTCCTGATCTCTCTAAACACATAATACAATTTTTTACCATTAAAAATATGTTCATTATATTAAATTCATAATATATACCCGGTATCTCATATCATAGTTTATATAGGATAGTGTATGATACATGCCATAAATATGTCCATATCATGATCAATGCATATCATTATATGTCCCTATATTCTTATCATGATGCAGGTGTGATCATGTATCACCATGCATGGCTGTGGGTATAAATATCAAGAAACAATAACAACATGAAATATTAATATCACACAGCATCTGAATCAACCAATGTGAAGTAACATCAACTATGAAAAGGGAACCACATAAACAACAATGACAACCCTAGGCAGCCAGATTTCCCTTGAATATTGGTTAGCTACATCCTTATACAGGCTCATTAAAAACTCCAAACACATCTTAGTCTCAATTATACCAATTCTATATAGTAGTGTTTTATAAAATAAAAAGAATCCCCTATGATACCACAGTGAAGTGTACCCCATTTCAGAACACTTTGATGTGGCCAAAACAGGTTAGTTACAAAACATCATTCTCATTACCCCATTAACAATAAGCTGTTGGCTAGAAGTATGGGGTGTTATATGTGTAGTTCCGAGACTATAACCCCAGTTATATAGTATAATAAAAATAAAAATATATAATAATAAATGATATAGTACGTGAAATATAGTGGAAATAGAATAGAATATAACTTGGTTTTAAAGGAGAAAATAATAAACCAATAATGTAGATTCATGGATATACATACTAAGATGAATCAAAATATAAAACTTAAAACAATACAAATAAAAGAATCAGCTGAAAAAAATAATTCCAAACGACCCTTGTCCTACCCCCATGTCATAGCCATATCCAAACAAAATCCATTCCAAAAAAGAAAAAAAAATCAGAAACATGTTCCCTCACCCGTATAAAAAACGGAATCCATGTAATCATCTCAAGTACCAAATTGTGTCCTGAATAAGGTGGGAGTAAAATTCTATAAGTCGATGCCATTATTCTTCAATAAAACCATTCTGATAATTAGTGTAATAAATAAAGTTATGCATAGTTTTATTAATTAACTAATGAATTTAATACATCAATAAATGATCATTATCACCATGCCATATTATCCTTGACAATGTAACACTACCATTCCAACCATATCCATGTACTATGGAATAACCAATCAATTGGGTGAATCCCTTTGTATAAGCATTTCATCCAGCAAGCATAGCCCTATATATAATCATTTCAACATATTACACTGGGAATGGAATTTCATATAATCATACCATCATTTATCACTAGTAATCTCTTGCAATATAATCATTTCAACAAGTTTTAATGGGCCCATGCTGCTATATATTCATTTCATCAAGTATCACTAGTCCGAGCCTGCTATAAAAAAATTTTAACATAGGACTCGGAAGACCCACTATATATAAGCATTACAACATTATACTGGGATGATCCCACCCTATATATTCTCTACGTCATGGGGTTGGGAATATCATTCTCAATTTAACCATCACAACAATGGGCATAACACATCATGACAGAAAGGACATAACAATATCACATCATAATCCTCAATAGTTAAATATGAAAATTACTATTTCTATTTCAATTATACATTCATTTTTATATGAAATGATCAACATATATATCTATAATAAATAATCCATTACCTAGGGATTCAATACCATGTAACAACTTAAGGACTCATATCATGTTAAACACTCATTAAATCAGTAGCCAATTTCTTATTATTCAATGGTTTTCCCACCCATGGGGTTCCCATAATCCATGAAACATAAATAATTGAACCCAAATGGATCCAACCAGTATTCCAATATGTTATTTACCATATTACAAGGAACAAATTAATTATAATTCACATTAATATGGAAAAATCATAATTTTCCATATATTTTAAAATTAAACAGACCATAGGTTTTGGTTTTGTCTCATTACCATTGACTGATGATAAATATAGGGCTTCCAATGGATAAAAATAATGAGGGATAATGAATAAGATATTCCAATATGTACCTAGATGAACACATGTGATGATTGAAACCCTAACAAATCTGTTGTTAAATTGTTTCCAACAACAAAACCAGTTCTGATTGAAGAGATAAAAAACCTATGAAGGAACACTAATTGAGGATTGGATGTGTAACTAAGATGTCCATAATAATGGAGGATACTCAAAAATTTCCTTTAATTCATCCAAAGGTCAATAGAAAATGGATGAATATGTTGTGATGAAATAAAACAATACATGTTTCATACTTAAAACTGCTCGGTATGAGGAATACATGACACATAAACCATTCACATAGTGTGTTTCTTAGTTATTAACATAGGACAAAAACACTTGTCTTGTAAGGTTAATATTTATCATGATAGACACTTACATGGTCTGAATCAGGTTCACAATGTGTAACCACTTCACATCATGAACCTGTTTTGAAATGTTTTTTGACGTTGTAACATGCCATGTTTCATGCACATGACATGCAGTTGACTAAGGAATATTTTGAAGGCCTACATCTATGAAAAAACCCAAACCACCTATGAATACATTGAAACTCATGAAGAAACCTCATAGTCCAATTTATCAATTCTATACCTAGTCTACATTAATTCAAATAAATTTATATCCTGGAACATTAGGTCATTTTCCCCAACAAAGGATCTTTATCTCTAAAAAAAACTAAACCACTGAGACTCATAGACAATGGAATCCACAGAAAATACATTCAGTGGAACAATTAGAGAGATACATAACTATAAAAATATGTGATCTTACACTTATATCCAAAAAAATATATTTTCTTATCCAATCATAATTCATCAAAAAATTTACTTAATTTTATCATTTTCCCCTTCGGTTGTTTTTAAAATGATTGATAAACTGTTTTTATGGAACTCCCACATTATTTCTCAATTGGGTAAAAAATAATTTTTCATAAAAATACATGATTTAAAAAAATGTTATTAATAAATATTATGAATTTATAAATAATTTATATAAAAAAATTAACCCATTTCTACTCTTTACTAGATGTTTTTAATAGAATATGTATTTTCTTTTCAAAAAATAGCCCATTTATCTTTTACCAAATATCATAAAGGAATAAATTTTCAATGATTATATAATAATACTTTTTTGATATCACAACCAATTATTTATTTAAGGATTATTTTATATGTTTTAAGATGATATTTTTAATAAAATTTACATTAATATTTTTTTGATATTTTTTATGTAAAAATATTTTCAATGTGAAAATTTTATTTTCATAAAAATGATTTTAATGAATTTTTTATGTCATTTATCTACATCAATGACATAAGAAATTTGGTTTTATTAAGATCTAGTAGGAATATTTTATATTGATTTAATTCATATTCTTTATTTGGGAGGTTAATCATCAGTTTGAGAGATGATGTGTAATTTTTTTACTTTTCCCATACTTCCCTTGATTGTTTATGAGATTTTTTATTTTCTTGTGGTATGTATTAATATTTATTTTGTTAGTTTTTATAAATTAATGTTTTTATTGATTATTATCCACAAATATAAAATGGGAAATTCATTGGACATATTAGGTGGTATGTGGGAATAGTTATCGAAATCCCATCAATGCGTCGATTGGTCTCGTGATAAAAAAAAGTTGGATATCATATATGGGGTTATAATAAAAAAATTGAACTATCCAATGAAATTTCTTGATCATACGTTTCAGATGATTGAAATTATGTATTTTCCCATTATGAGACTTATTAGTGATATCCATATGATTATTCAATTTGTTATAATATCCGTTGATACATTTCTATATTATGTGGTTAATCATAAGATTTTATTCGATCATTATTTATTTCCACCATTTTATGGTAATTTTATTGATAAAATGTAATATGTTGCATTTATTTACCTTTCCATACTGATTTTTCACTTTTATTAATTATAGATTCAGTTGTAGTATTACCCTTATTGAGTATATAATAGCATCCCTATATTATGTTTTCATTTCCCCAAGATAATAGGAAGTGTTTGATGACTGATATGCATCGATACACTGTGAGTAATAGTGGATTACTCACATAAAATACAATGTGTATTTTGATTTTTCAATTTTTATTTAAATTTAATTTATTTATATAGTTTATAAAAACAGAAAAATTATTGAGACCATTTTTACATGATTTCTTTTATCAAAATATTATGTAGTAATGTAGACACTGACTCTGGGTTTTAGATTCAGGGTCATTACAACTAGTATTAATGGCTGATATTAGAAACTATCAAAACTAGATTTATAAAAACATAAATTAGATAACATAACCCTATAATAAAATTGAGGATAATTATAGAATAATATCTTAATTTTTTCTTAAGATAAATATCATTTTTTTCTTAATAAATCACCACTATATAGATATTATAAGTTGGTGTGGTTCATTAATAGATGTCACTATGGTAAATAAATCTGAAAAAGTTATATCGATCAAGACTCGAGCATTAAATGGAATATGAAAAGGTGAACTACTATGAACCCAGTTTGAATCATTTTGGGGATATTTTTTTGTTAATTCACATTATATATAGATAAAATAATAATGGATTGTAAAATAGATTTATGTTTTATATATTTCACAAAGAAAAAATGTTTATGATTATGAGCATCCATACACAAAATTTTCAATTTATATTAATTTTTTCACTAGTTATCGGATTATAAATTATTATAAATAATTTTATGAGCCAATATATTGTATACTAATTTTTATAAATGGAACATAGCCTAAGGAATGCGATGATTATCCATGCGTGTAATGAAAATGTAAAAATGATCATTTACTTGACAAGTATTAGGAACTTTTTTAAGGGACACTAGTCTCCCAAATATTATAATCCTACAAGGACATAATATCATGTGATATCTGGATGATGAATTAATTTTATAATTATTATGGATTTCAAGGGAAGTAAGAGAACAATTGGACAGAAGAGAAAAAATAGACATGTAGAAGAAGGGAAATAACGACTTCCCACGTATGATAATTTTTGAAAGAAACATCTTGAAACATTCTTGAAGGGAATAAAAGTGAAATTAATGTTTGGAGAAAATGCCCTCTATGTTTTTGAGTGAATGTATAGGAAAATAAACTTTTATTTTTATTGTTTGAACAATATTATTATTTACACTATTAAAACAACATCATAAAGCATCACGAGAATATACCTCAAAAGAATCTGATGGACCAAGGTTAATAATATTCTATTATTATAGATCAAGTAGAATTGGTAATGTTTATATACTAGAATTAAAAAATTGTTATATATAAATATATTATCAATGATATTTTTGGTATATTAATTAGGATATTTATAAGGATTGTAATATTGCATTTTTTATAATATATTTTAGATTATGCAGTGAATGCTAACAATGGAAAAGAAAAGTGATTCAATGTCATGATGAGTTTAAATGAATAAATATTATTAAGATAATAAAACCATTAATATGTTATATATTAATAGATAATAATTTCAATGTTATTTATATGGGATAATATTAGTGATGTTAAAATTGTTTTGTGACTTCAAGGATCATGTTATCTTGATTATAATTTACACTATGTTTGGATTTAAATAATATATTGAAAAACATGTAATATTATCTTTGGAGGATTTCTAGTTTTTAATAAGGTTTTATGTTGATCATGGTATTCACATTTTGGTATTGTGTATTAATTTCAAATTTATATATTTATGGGAATATAATATTGATTTAGTGTCATCCCTTTTAATTCCTTGGACATTGTATTTGGTTAAAAAAAAATAGATGAGTCTTAAGGTTAACTATTTACTAAATTTATTATGTTTGAATTTCGGAGTTATTGAATTAATTTTTATCCCCATTTTTTTCTAATTATTAAGAGTCATATGGAATTAATTTCAACTCTTTAATTGATATTACAATCTGTTAATATAAAATTTTAGCGCTACAAACCAGACACATTATTTTTTGAAATTCATTTTATAGAGTAAGATATACGGTGTATATTTATTGAATTAAAAAATGGATGAAATTATAATTATTAAATTTCAATATATCAAGTAATTATATTTCATTATATTTTAAAAAATATAATAAATCATCAAATTTAGAAAAAGTGTTTGGAAATAAGAATGATATCCTCATACCAACATTTATGATAAATAGATGGTATTTTTAAACATTTAGGATTGATAATTTTTTGGTTGTAAAAATTCTATTAATTACCCAAACTCATGTTGTAAATAGTATTTATCACCATATATATTTATTTCCTCGTTTCACCCATGTCCATATATTCACATCCAACATCTATTCCCCTTATTTAAAACCCAGTTATGTGATTATTCAAGATAAACTTCATATTAAAATTTATATTTTTCAAGAGGGAACATTATTAAACCTTCCCATGATGTGGAATTTCAATAAAGATAATTTAAATTTTCAATCTGCTAACTATCATGATAATGATTACCTTTCATAGATGAAAATTTTCTATTGGGGTAAAATATAACATCCAAAGATTATGAAAGAGGAACATAATATTTGATAACATATATGCAATTAATAAAAAATATTATAAGATAACGTTACACCTAAAGAACTTATCATAAATTTATGTTCAGATAAGTTCAATCTCATAAATAACTTCTCATGCACACAATACGAGTTTTAAATGAAACCTGATGCTCTGTTGATATATTACTTAAACAAGACCATTATTTCCTAAACGTTAAGATGATGTGTATAAATTAAAATAAATAAATAAACAAAATTTTATGGGTTATAAATTTATAAAATTATTTAAATGTAAATATAATTATTATAAATTAAATAATAATCTTTTGAACTAAAAAAATATTTACAGTAAAACAATATTTCTCTAAAAGGAAGATTAACCATGCATTGTGAACATAATTTGAAATTAATATTTACCAATTCTTGAAAAATAATATTAAAAAAGAAGTAAAATTTTTAAATATAAATTTCATAATTTTATTTTTGGTAATGGTTTGGAATTTTCAAAAAATATAATGTTTTTGATAAATAGTGGTTAATAGTGATTTTTATTGAAAACTCCTTTTTTTGATTAACTTATGTACGAATTGAAATTAATTTCAAATTTTTTATTAAAGTTAAATTAGTAAAATTATTTAATAATTTAAACAGTTGAGGTAAATTATATCAATTCCATAATTATTTTTTATATTAAAACCTTCTCTACTTATGGGAATTTTCCCTTTGGAAAACTGCTCTTTTGTGGCGTTGCCTATTTATTTGAAATTTATTTCCACCAATTATATTAATTCATTTTTGAAAATTTTAATTACATTTTTTAGATAATAAATTATTGAATTTATATAATTATCTCAACTTCATTTTTGAAAATAATATATAGTGAAAATTATAAATTAACTCTCATAATAAATGTAAAAATGGGATACAATGGATTATAACTAAGAAGATAAGTGTTACAAATGACCAAAAAAATGTACAACACCCATTAAATGGACCTATTTCAAACATAAAACATAAAAAATTTGATAATGACCTATTTTAGAGTCATTTAACATGATGAAAATAGGGGAATCACTTTATCATTTAAAAACATCATTGTGTTTCCTCTCCTACACTTCTAAATGGATATCCACTCTCCTCCAAATTTCAGAGTTCCAAAAACATTTTGTTCTGACAATAAACACACAAATAAATTACTAAATACCAATCCCAAATTATATATTTATTATTTCTGTTAGTAATCCCTCTTATGAAGGAATTATTTTTAAACTTAAAGAGGTATTCCGAATATGGAGAATGTTTTTTAATTGTCTATGTTACATTTTTTTATTTTTCACCTACTTAAAAACATATTAAACAATGTTATTATAATAAATCCAGTAACTAATATGTAATTATTTTTTATTATGTTTATTTAATAACCCAAATCCTTCTACATTTCCATTTAATGGTAAGTGAAACTATTGATCATGTTAATGGTGGATAACCACATCACAAACTGAAGAAATGTTTTTTTCATCACCACATTTAAAGGATGTGAATAATTATGGATTTGAAATATATATATGATATATATGAAATTATTATATTTATTTAATTATTATATCAAAAATACCATATTTGTTCATTAAATTGGGGATACAATAACGTCGCTTGTGTATATAGTGGGCTATAGCCTCACGAATAATATGATTCATTTTACACGTATGATTTTTAGGAAAGGTGGTAAAGCTAAAGTTAAATAATATATATTATATTTATGATTTAAAAATTAATTTTTATATATAATTTCACATATAACTTCTTAACTTCAAATCTATTGGTAAACAATAACATCGCTCGTGCGTACATGTGGACTACAACCTCCACGTAGCAATGTGAAGTGATATTTTATTTTATGATTACATGGATAGTAATGTGTATGTATTTTTTTTAATATATGTTAAAAATGTGAAATATTAATAATTATTTAATGATTAATTACTATTTTTTCCTTTTCTTCCATCGCTAGAAAAAAATCGAAATATTTTTCACGTGTATATACGGCCTACCATTTCTGTGCATGGTGTAATCCATTTTGGATGTCTAATACTAACAGATCACTCTAAATACATTTATAATTAATATATAATAGATTTATATAATTTTATCAATCTTTTGTGATTTAAAAATGAAAAAAAATCAAATTACCTAAAATAATGAACTAAAGCATACATTGAAAATGATGAAATTATAACTCAAAATAGTTGTTACAACAAATAAATTTTAATGCACTAGGGATAAAATGATATAAGTAAATTATATATGGTATTAGATATATCATTATAGGTCTATAATTAATTTTTAATATACCTATACTTATTATCCTGGTGGTTTTGAATCATATGAAGGAATTCAAACATGAGGTAAGGGTTTTTTGTCTCGCGTTTTATTTCTGCAGGACATACACCATATTCAATACTTATTCCATTGTGTAGTTTATATACAACCCACTTGATATGATATATCACAAATAAATTTATCTTTATGGAATTTAACTTTACAATTGATGATTATTTATTTTATGGGTCTTATGATTCCACAGTCACCAATGTGTTAAGGGTCCATTTCACAATCTCATTATTATTCGATATTTATTTGTTTAAGAATATAAGGATGAATTATTTGATATTTATATCATAAAATCTATATATTTTTTCATCTTATGTTTATTCATGATATCTTCTACGAAATAATTCGATTTCTTCAATCTATTTTACTTAAAATTATTAATATGATGTTTTTAAAAAATTCTAACATTATTTATCTCTTTGGTAGAAAATCATTTTTCATTAAAATCCATGTTTTCTAAAAAATAAAACATGGTTTTAGATTTTTACCAATTATTCATTAAATAAATATTTTTCCGTAAAAATTATTTACAAAATGTTTTCAAATAAATGTTTCATTCATTTACAAAACAACCCCCCCATGGATTTTAAGAAAAAATGTGAATGAAATTTTTGCATTAATGTATACAGAATGAACATATTTTTTGTCATTAGACTAATCAATGTTTGAAATCATATGTCACAAGATTTTAAACATTATTTTAAAATATCGCAATTTTAAAATAATGTTGTGAAATGTTTTTTTAAAGATATAAATGTGAAAAGGTTATTATATTAAAAAAAATTTAAAAAATTACATTTTTTATATTCATTAATGATGTCAACCACTTATTTTTCATTTTATCCAATGGGGGATATTTTTTATTAATATTATCCTAATTCATTAATTTTATGGTGAATTATTATATTCACTGAATATGTCATATTTTATTACCATTCACCATATAAATTAGGATGTTTTAGTATTATGTTAATTTTATTAAGGTAAGTATTAATATTCAATATCATAGTTTTAAAATATGAATGTATAGGATGAATATTTTTTACCCCATTCATTTGTGTAATTAATTAGAAATTGTAATTGAATGGTGGGACTCGATTATATATCACCTTAATGAATCAACATGAACCATAAATGCAATTTATTGGCAAAATTAGATGGGTTTCAACATAAATATTTTAAATGTATTCTAAATAGTCTTAATAGTATGTTTCATATGTTTAAAATTACGAATAAATTTTTATGATATTAGTTATGGATGTCCATATGATTATTTGAATAGTTAGAATAATTATTGATATATTTCATATTTATGTGAATATTTATATGGATTTAATCTACCATCCTTTATTTTTTGTCATATTATGCTTAGTTTATTGATTAAATGGAACTTGTTTTAGTTATTTATTTTTCCATATTGATAATTAATTTTTATTTATTATTTATTCCATCTTAATCCTACCATTACTAATCATCTGAGTTCCCTCATTTTAAATGTTTTATATTCCCTAGGATGCTAGGAAGTGTTTTGTGACTCATATATATGGATACACTATGAGTAATAATGTTACTATAAAAGAAAATAATTTATGTATGTTATATTTTCAATTATAAAGTAATTTTCAAGTGTCAATATAGTTTTTATGGACTCGTAACGTATCCATTCTATTGAAATATGATTCTTTATATATAATGACAAAGTAATAAAGTAGATATTGGCTCTAAGTTATAGGAGTTGGGATTTCACCATAAGACATGGAATTTTGGAATACACATAAACATAAAAATTAACTTCCTTAGTAGTAAATGATATTTTTTATGTCTATAATTGTGCAACGAGTTCACACCTCAAACCAAGTTAGTAGTCAAGGTCTACTACTAAGAATATCATTGTGGAAAAAATACACTAATAATCATGGATCACATCCCATTTCAAAATTGTTTATAAAATGTGAAATAAATAATTACGCAATAAATTGGACTTATATTTATGTACAACCTATCTCAAAATGAAAATAATATATATGTGCCATAAGATCATAATACATTCATCATATTGAAACTAATGAATAGAAAAGGATTTTATAAACTTTTCATCATTGTGTAAACTAGAGAAAATAAATGTTCGTAATAAACATATTTTAATCCTAAACATTATACATATTGATATAAAATAAGGGTGATACCATTGGATCATATTCCCAAAAATTAATAATTGATCTTAGGGATTTTTATAGTTTTATGAATATAAATATCATTAAAATCTAATTTAAATATTATTGGGGAAAATATCCCTTCCATCATGTAATCACGTGATTTAGAATTACTCTATAATGATAGTGGAAAAATATTTAATTTGAAAAGAACCATTTAAACATGTAAGGGAAGATTCAGTGAATAAAATAGTTATGATTGTGGGAAATTTCATACATGTTATACCTTCCTACAAAAATATTATTAGAAATGATAGAAAGTACATCATTTTGAAAAAAAAGAATTTCATTAAAAGATATTTGTAAAATGTAAAACAAGGAATCAATGATAAAAAATAATTGGAGAAAATAATAAAAAATTAAAACATTATTAGAAAACATAGATATAGTGAAAAATGCTTTTCAAACAAAGAGAGAAATGAATTTGGTATTCATTCGAATCATTGTTTTGGTATATTGAGTACATTAAGTGAATAAAATGAATGAAAAAACACATTATAATTAAATCAGAAGAGTAGAAAAAAATTCATGATTGTATTTTGAGGTTAATTATAATATTTTATCATTATAACTATATAAACAATAATCCCCATATTAACTGAGATTGAAACATAAAACCCCCAACCATGAGTTTTAATTTCATTATAAGAACCCTAACATGAAATATATTAAATTAAAATATATTTTTCTATGCTATAATATTTACCTTAATACTTATTAAATCGAATAATAATCATTTATAACATTTAAATATCTCAAATTTCAATAATTCCAAATTGAATTTGTTTTTTCTTGGTGTTAACTGTATCATTTATCATGGGTATTTTTGTTTTCTATTTATGGTCTTCATACATGTATATTGGTTCCAACATATCCAGAATATTAATATTTTTATATTCATTTTATACACATTTAGATGCATTTATAAATGATAGAGATATAAAAATCAACTATATTGTTCATGGAGATGGTAGACCGGACATATTCATGAACACAATTTTGATTTTTGGATGGATGTAACATAAGAAAGGTAAATATTAATTTACCTTTGTAGGAAAATTATAATATATTATATATCATTTATAGTCATAAATTTATTTATCATTACCATATAAATAAAATATAAATGAAAAATAAATCACATCGCATTGTGGATGAACTAGTCAATATGTACGCAAGAATAAAATTATATTTTTCAAAAGTAAGGAATGGTAGGTTTTTAGAAGTGATATTAGAATCATATAATTATAACTATGAAATAAATATCATATATAGACATTATAACCATAATAATACCCATCCATTAAAAAATGGTTATCAAAAATAAATTTTATCTCTATCTAGAGATGGTAAGTCGTACGTACGCAAGAGAGATAGCTTAACATATTGTTTTTTTTTGAAAAATATGATGTATAGTGGTGGTTTAATAGAAATAATAACATTTAATTATAGTTTATATAATTAATTAATCATTTAATGATAAATTAGATTGATTTATAGGAGTTAAATAAGAGTTGAGAAAATTGATTGATTAAGGCGATTATCTCTTCATTAAAAAGAACCCTTTAGATCTCCTCTAAAGTGATCTGGGGTTGGTATTTTGGAAATACCATAAAAATTAAAATGATTTTAGGGAACTTTATATGATAAATTAGTAGACTATTATTAAACTATAAGGCTCATTGTGGTGTAAATAATTTATGTATAATTTAGACTTTTATAATTGTGGTGAGGAGAACTTTTTGAATTTCTCTAAATGATTAAATTATATATAAATCATTAACTAGAAAATTTCCCCAAAATGGATAAGGAATAATATATAAAGTAATATAGGATTTTAATGCCATTAACAACTAGAATTTAGTGTGAAATTGGTGTCATTTTAGACATTATCATTTTAATTAACTCTTAGATAAGAAATAATAATTTCAACTATGATAACAACTTATTCAAAATTTAATAGTTTTAATTTTTACATATAAGTTATAAAATGACCCATAAATGCAAATTTTATGATATGTTAGAATATATCACATGAAAAATGTTTTATTCCATGACATTTAAGACGTTTATGTAATTTATTGAAATATTATCTTTATAAAATATCATTATTGTAAATTTACACATTATTCATTAAATTTTACATAAAAACATATATACAAATTTTTGAATTATAATATAATATTTTAAAATGACAATAATATTACAGATTAAATGATAAAATTCATTTAACAATATAATGGTATCCAACTAAATTACTTTAAATATTTTTTATCTCATTTATTTTATATTTCCACCAATTGTTTATATGTTGTTTTTAAATTATATAAGATTTTATGGATATTATATAATATGTACATTTTATCAATAAATTACCAAAATTAATATTATTTATTTATTCAAAAAATAAATTTTTATTTTAATCCTAACTAATTTTCACCCAATGTGATCTCATAATATATATTTATGACTAAGAGAGTGACATTTGTTAACATTATAGGATTAAAAAAATATATAAATCATTTTTATTGAAATATATCCATTAAAATGAAAAATTAATAGTCTAAGGTGATAATTGTTGAATTAAATTCATCCAATAATAATTATAATGAAATTATATGTTCTTATCACTCCTTTTTAACATATATTAACCATATTTATGCTTTACTGAAAAGAGATATTTTACAATAGTTACTATTAATTTATACCAAACATAAATGGTTAATATTGACTAAATTAAAACTCTGTAACTCTGTTAATGTAATTTATTACTATATAATTAAATAAATATAATTTTGAAAAAATAATTTTAATTTTTTTTCAAAATGCACCGAAAACATCTTTTTAGAAAAAACTAAAATTTTAAATGTAAAAATGGATTCATTTTTATCCTATGCCTATAAAATATATTTGTTACATATTTAAAAAGTACTATTAAGTAAATAAATTAATAATTTTATAAAAATAATTCAAAAAAAATTGATAAATTTAATTTATGAGCATTAAAATTAATTGTGAACATAAAAATAGTTTTCTATAAAAATATCACATTTAGTTTCACATATTTTTTTGTGTTTAATTATAACCATTTGATATCTAACGAATTCATTATATAAATTTGTAGGCCTAATATTTTATAAAATATCTTACTAATATTGATACCCAAGAATCCAATGGATTAGAGATAATGGAAACATAATATTTTAAGGATGTTATGTGGTTCATCTGAACACATAGTTACATGTATCACAAGCTATCAATGAAATCAAATTATTTAAGAGGGGGTATTTCATTATATATCATGGTGTTCCATTTATCCATGTTTAGAAGTGAAATAATATAATAGAATATGTGTGTACTATATACTAATATTTTATTATGTTAATGTAATAACATTACTCATTTCCATTTACCATCAAATAGTAAACAATTATATCTCTCGTGCGTATGTGTGGACAATGACAACCACGAAGTGATCTGAGCCATCTTCCTACACCAAATCACATGATTTTTTATAATGCTTCATTTAATAAATATATTATATGAATATATGATCCTATTTACTTTGAAAACTATTTTAAAAAATATTTATCTTTTCTACAATCTTTTCATAATAAATTTAAAAAACATTCATGGTACATATGAACTATGATCTCCCTTCATGATTTAAATAAATTTTATTTATATAAATTTTATGGATGGGTATAAATTTTTATATAATAAAAATATATTATATTTGTATCATGATTGAATTTCTTGATATGATTTAATCATTATCTAGATGCATGGGAGAAAATTGTATAGCCAAATCATACCTGAAAAAAGAAATCTGTAGCATTAAAAAATGATTATTTTAATAAATAATTACTAATAAATGAGTGTTAAAATGTAATAATTAGATCATATATGATATTTTATGTTTTTATATTTTTATGTTGCAGAATTTTAATAAATTTATATTGAATATACATGAGGTTAAATAACCTATAATTGAAGTCATATGAGATGTATGAGTTCTTCTTCTAAATAATGCTTCATTGGGAAATATTTAATGTAATGAAACTATTTATGATAATGCGGACTATATAATACCCATTTTATATGTTATATCATGTATAATTTTTAATTAATGGTACTTCATTTATCCATTTATATTGTTATGTCAAAGGGGATTTTATTTAGATGTTTCCAAAGGAACAATGGTTTATCATCTCAAATTGTCTTCCTTGGGACATATTATGTTACAAACATATCATCGTTTATGGGGTATATCTAATTCCATTTTTATATTTTCTATTTTTAATACCCTTATGTTCATGGTATATAATTTTTTCTTTTAATTCATTATATTATGGTTCTTATGATTCAAATCATACTAAATAAGTAATAGTTAATTACTCAATTTAACTTTTAACTAGGGCTGCTTTTGTTTAAATTTACTGAGAGGGTAATATTCAGTAAATCTTCATAAAGCCCATATATTTCCATATCCTATGGTAAATTATAAATTTTAATGTTTTATTCCCCTTTTACTCTCTTTGGTACTCAATGAGAACTGAAATAATGTTCTTAGGGATAACCAACCTAATTTTTCCTTATGATTGAGAATCATTTTCTTCAATATCCATATTTAATAAAAAATTAATGAATTTTTTCTATTTCATCTAATTTTTGTATAAAATAATTTTAATGTTTTTTTAAATTTTCATAATTTTTAATGGAATATTATTATTATTTTTTATGTGATGTAATTTTTTAGTTTTAGCAATGATTGAAATAGTTTTTCAACATACATGACAAAAGAGGATTTCATATCCATCATTACACTTATTTTCATTTAATATTCCCTTAAAATTATAAATGATTGTCTTAATGGAAAATTATTTTAAAATTATTTTAATAATTTATAGTTTTCAATATATCAAAATGAATGAATACTTTCCATTTTTTCAATGAAAAGTTTAAATATTATTTTAATGTCATTTTCCATCTATTCCATCACCCTTTGACGATTTTTATTCTCTTTTGTAGATATGTTCTTACAATTATATGTATTTTATTTCTCAGTATGATTTATAATGATAAGGAATTGAACTAAAACATATTTGTCTTTTCCTAGGCTAACTAACACATGACGACATCTTCTATGATTTTGATGATTAAATATTAATGAAACATTTATTCATTTACAAATGGAATTATAAAAAGATAGGATGAATTTTGTGTAATCTGTTGAAATATATATTAATGGAATATAATTATCACATAGGTGGACCTAAATTATATATCCCTCAAATCCATTATGTAATAAAAAAAGTGTTATCCATGTTTATGTTTCTATAAAGAGAATAAATGAATTGACTTAGTTAGATTTTATATAATGAATGAATGTACAATAAGAAATGATAATCAAGGTAGTGAGTATTTACATATTATTTTTATTATTATGATTATACCACACATTATTCAATTATTTTATTAAATGATCATATTCTTATGATATGTTCTAATGGATTGTTATTTTTTTCTCTTATGATTTATCTTATGAACTACAATGATTTATTCCATGAAACAAGATTATGAACTATAAATTATTGTGAATTATTTTTTACTATTACTCTCACGTTACTATACCTTTATTATTTTATAAAGATTATAAATATTATATGGCAATATCTCCTATGTTTACCCTTACTGAGAATATATTCTCACCCTTTATTTCATGTAATATTCTCAATCATATGAAGAATTATTTTAATTGTCTTATGCCTAATAAGAATATTATATGTAATGGCCTTTTTGGGAGATAGTGTTTATTTTTTTGGAGTTAGTCATTTATGTATTAATTTCTCCAAATACGATATCCCATTATGGTTCTAGAATATATCATCATGATATGTAATTAATATTCACATATAATAACGAAATATATATGTTTGAAATCATTGGGTAAATATTGTTTTTATCATTGAAAGGATAGTTATTTTTGGAAACTAGGATGAAGAAATTTTAATGAGAAATCATAGGATAAGCCCCAATTATAGGAAAAAATACAATAATATAGTAAATAATGTAGTGGGTTTTTCATAAAAATTTATCCCGATTTGGATACTGGAATGTAGATATGGTTGTTGAAGAAATGAACATAGGGGTAATAACTCTGAATGAAGTAAATTGGTCAATAATTAGATAATTTCTAATTCATTATGAGTGGGGCTCATAAGTTAAAAATTTCTAGACACACATGAGATCAATTCTTCCATTAATTAATATCTTATTTATATAACGTTATGAAAAATCATGTATAATGGATTTCAATGGAAAGACCAATTAAAACATGATGTGTCATATATTGAAAATAATTTTTCATGCTTTAGAAATCTTAAAATTATTTTCATTATTATATGCTTTCAAAAATTTATTATAATTTAAAAAACTATAATTTTAGTTTATAGTCATGTCCAAACCCAGAAGGATTCATGTTTGCTCTTAATGTTAAGAATGGTGAAATTAATATACTCATGATAAACCAGATTAAATGGGATAAAGAATGTGAAACCATATGATTATACTTGGTCAAAATATGTTGATATATTGATAAAAAAAATATCTATGTGTTTTCTAATAAACTAATTAAGTGGGAAATATATGTTCTTGAAAACCATAGGGAATATAAGTCTCATATTTTTATGTGTCTTGATTGATGGAACAAACACGCATGTAATTTTTTTACATGAATTAGAATAAGTTTTATTTTTTAAAAAGTAATATGTATGTTAAAATATTAATAAATAAAAATGATGAGTTAAATGGTTGGAAATAAATTATATTCTATGTTACCATTTTTATTTATATTTCTTTTGTTCGATGAACTTTTGAATCATCTCATTAAATATAAAAATCAAATGGTTTACTACTATAGTAAGGAAGGGAATATGTTATTCCAATCATTAATTTTGAATTATTATAATGTTTATATATTGGTATTAGATAATTATATTATAGAGGTCTACTATTACTGATGCTCTAGATATATGAATCCTAAAATATATAAAGATTAATCAACAGTATTTTTACTTTATGGATTTTCCATCACATATTGAATAGTTCCTATAAACTCGATAATTTTTTTATGGTAAGGGGTTATTTTTCTAAAACACATGACAGTGGGATAGATAACTGTTAATATTTGTTTGATGATAAGATAATAAATTTTAGGTTGGATGTGGAGATTATTGAACTTGATAAAATAATTTTAATAGTGTCAGTGACCTTTAAAATTTTTAGTGATTTGATGAAAAAGTGATTTATGTTTTCTTTCAAGAATTTTACTGAATTTTTGGTTTTATTGAGTATATTCTACAGTCTATGATATTATTTGAGTAATAGTAACTGTATTAATTATTCAAAGAATTTATGTTTTCATTATGGTTTTTTGGTGCTTCTGGTTATCTTGGGATAGATTAGCATGCTTTTATAGAACATAAGAGTGATTCATTAACATGTTTGGTGTGTGACATTATTATTTACATTATGTTTTTAGGATAAAATTACCATTGATTTTCAAAATTTAGTAATATACAATCTATATTTTTCTGTCTTGAATATGGTCATATTTATTTTAAAGAATTATTATGGTTTTTTTGAAATGTAATGGTTTACTTTACATTTCAAAACTATTGTTACATTTTTAATTTTAATTAACTATTTACCATATAATTTTTTATGCATATCAGAAATCTTGTGCTAAATATTTTAGTCTTGGTTTATATATATATTGATTAGAGGAATCAAATTTTCATTAATTTTTTAATCATATGATCCATGAAAAGTTACTTTTATTGCATCAATCATGAGAATTGGAACTTAAATAATCTTTTCTTGGAGTAAGAGATAACGTGTATATTTTTTAAATAATAACCACTCGGTGAATTTTATTTCTAAAATGTAATGAAATAATGTACTTTTTTTCATGTGTTATCTATAATGACATAATTTAATTCTTAAAAATTTATAAAATTATCTTAAAGTAAAAATGTATTTTTTTCCATTAATTGCGGAAGAATTGACGGTTTTTTGGCACTCATTGGTTAATGTATTTTTGGTAATTATCTTTCTAATGAACATGTTCATTATCACTCTCTATTATACCTTGGATATTATTTTATTCCTATATTTTTACTAAGTTCCCACCAATGTTATCTTTATGTGGGATTCTAATTATGTGTTATTTTAGGTGGCCAATATTTTTTCCACTTCCCTTTTCAAAAGTGAATTTAATATCAATTTCTATTATTTAGGTGATAAATAATTGTATTTTAAAATATTGATCCTTTGATGACTAAGATAAAATTTTTAGGCTGCAGTTATTTATGTTGGTGACAAAGTGACACCCCAAAAAATAGTGGATTAAATAAATAATAATCCTCATAAAATTATTAATATGAAACACATATCATTATATGAATTGTTATATACTATAAATAAATTATTATTTTATTGTGACTATGGCAACATAGTTGTTAAAATGGGGGACATGAATAGTAATAATTTTTTTCGAAATATATGTTTTATGGTTCTACTCTAGAAAAATGTATTTTTAAATTCTTATAAAATTATAACTCAATTCTCAATGAATTTATATTTTGGTTCAATAATAATTTTATCTAAATAAAATTGGTTTTATACATTTTTTTTGTAAATGATAAAACTAATTCAAGAAACAATTATAGATTATACTATATAAAAATCATATAAATTTTTAAATAAACGTATAATAATTATTTTAATATGAAATTTTGGTAATTCTCTGAAAAGATTAATTTTTTTTGAATAGTGATAAGTATCGATTTTTTAGAAAATAGAAATTTTCAATCAAATATTAAAAAATTACCATTTTTTGAATATTTTTAAAATATTTAGTAGAAACTTTTTATAGTAAAAATAAAACTATTTATTTCATTTAAATATATATTATTCTAAATTTTGGTATAAAATCATTTTTATGTTTATCAATGAACATTTTATGGTAATCTATTTTATATCGCATTATATGGGATTATTTTAAATGTAAATTACACCACTAAAATGAATTAACTATTATAAAATGTAGTTAATATTTTGAATTATCATGTTGAAAAAAGATAAAAAGGTCCACTTTATTTTTGGATATGCTGAATAGTAACATAGTATACATTTGTCAACTTGGTAATCATAAAAAGGGAAATTGAGGTAAAAAATGTTATAAGGATTCACACACACAAACATATATATATATACATATTCATATTTATATTGGATATTTTTTAGTCTGTTAGTACTCATGAAATATGTGATGATATGGAAACATGGGGTCATTTTACATTAATAATGACCACAATATTATTTTAGCTATAGAATAAATTAAAATTTTCCACCACATTGTTTTAATAATTGAAATATTTGTTAACCAGTTTAGAAGAATTGTATTTATAGTTATAAATATTAATTTGAAATATTAATTTTTATATTTATCTTGGAAATTAATTTTTAATCTATAGTGACTGATTAATTACAATAAATGCTTATGAAAAAGTAGGACAATGATTATTCAAGCAGTAGATAAATAAAGTAAATGGATTTAATAACAAATAAGTAATACTATATAGGAGATTCATGGTGTTTTATTAATTTTGTTGTAAATATAAATTTTATTAAATATGTTTTAATTTTTTTTTGTAAATTAAATTATTGATTTCATTTTAATAAAATCATATACATGAATTATCTCGAACAGAGGTTTAATGGTATATTAGGTTAAATAATAACTTATTAAATGAATTAATGTTACTAAAAATTGTATTTTTGAAAATTTAATGTTGTAGGTTCTATAATATTGGCATGTATCCAAATATTGTTAAATTTTAATTTAATAGTAATCTTATTGACCCCTAAAGAGTGAAAACCATGATATCACCATAATCATAAAAAGGGTTAACACGGTATTAATACTAAATGTCAATTTTAAAAAAATATCCTAAACGTGAATAAATATTATTGGAGGGGAATTTTTACATATATTCATCCTATATTATAAATATATCAAATTTTAACAGCATGAATATTATTATTATTGTTTATTAATTAAATTATTTAATTTATTCCAAGGGTTCCCATCTCCTCTCTTATATATGGTAACCACCGCTAATATCATACTCACACTTACTGAGCCTCTCATCATGAACCAACTGTGAAAAATCACCTTATAAACCCTATTATAAACATTATATAGGTTCTTTTTTACCTAAGAGACCATCCATATGTTCTTTAAGGAGAGATCTAAAGGAGGTCTTTCAATGAAGTGGAAATCATCTTAATCAATAATTATAATTTTTTTTCTTATTCAACCTCAATCATTTCCTTCCCTACCACTAAAATAAAAAAATAGTGTCTACTTGATAATGAGATTTTATTATGTTAATTTTCTAACCACATTCTAATCTTATTCCAATAAAATGTGAAATTAAATTATCCTTAATGGGTACATGTTGACTACCACCTCTGTGGTGTGATTCAATTATTTTATACATAACCACATCACATGGATATTTATAATGATGGATTTAAATATATTATATTATATTTATTATGTACATAATATTTTATAATGATGGAATATTTTTTATCTTTGTTTTCTTCTTTTTTTAGTAATAAAAACAACATTCATGCAAACGTACAGACTATCTTCCCCATGAATGGTGTAGTTGATTTATATATATATATTATAAAAATTTAAACTTAGATATATGTAATGAATATATATGATATCTATATAATTATTAATATTATCTATATTAGGAAAAGATGATAAATATTCAAGGACTAGACATTAAAAAACAATATGAATAATGTAATAGTGAACACCTGAAAACATTGATTTTTTAAAACATTAAAAATAAATCGGGTTTTAAATGTTATAGTTGTATAAAATAGTATAATATGAATAATAGTATACATACCGTATATAATTATTTGGAATTTAAATTTATTATAATGTAATTTAAAACACTTACGAATCTTGTTGTATATGGTGTATGGGTTCTTTGTCCCAATATTATTTTGTTGAGACATGTTTGATGTCATGCGCCTATTTTTCATGAAATTTATATACTATAATTCTGTATTACTGGAATTTAATTTTAAAATTAAATTTATTTCACTAATTTTTTTCGATTTAGATGTTACATCCATAGTGAGGGTTTATCACCTCAATATATCTTCTTTGGGACATATGTTATTGTATACACCTATATTCGTTTATGATGTTTATATAAAACTATATTTATATATTGTGTCATGAATCACGTTAGATTCTGGGTATTTAACATTAAATTTTATGTTATTACTTCATGGGTATTATGTTCCAAATTTAAACAAATCGTTAAGGGTTATTTTTTTATATCACTTTAAATTGAGATCATTTTTATTTAAACATACTTGGAGGGATTTTATTATCTCACTCATATAAAATATAGTGAATTATATTCCCCTATGGTAAAATCGTATGTTCTAAATTCTTTTATCATTTACCTCTATTTTTTATATAATGAAAAATAAATGATTCTTTTAGTGAAAACCAACCATATTTCTCATTTTACTTGGGAATATTTTTCTGACATGAATATATTTTTTGGAAATTTTGATTTATTTTATATTATAAGCCTTAAATAATATTTCATGTCTATTTTAAATGTATTTTAATGTTAAAAATTAAAAAAAAATTATTATCATTTTGTGAATGAGAAATTTTTTCTCTTTTTACCAAAGAATGAAAATAATGTTATTTTGGAAAAAACACTAAGTGCCAATTTTCCAAAAATCCTGAAAATTATATAATTTAATTATTCCATTAAATTTTACCATATTAATTTTAAAATAATAATTTTCCCATAATTTTTTAAATTATTATATTTAAATATTTGGAATGAAAATGATATTTTCTATATTTTTCAATGAAATGTTTTAACTAATGTTTCAAATGAACATTTTATATAAGCTAACATCCTTTAATGATTATTCTGATCAAATAAGAATATGTTCTTTTCACAACAACTATTTTTTTGGTACATGATTAATTATGATGTGTGAATTGACATGAAACCATTTTTCTTTCCATTGGTCAATTAAGATAAGATGATGACTATTTGATTATGATGATGAAATATTAATGAAACTTATTATATTTTACATGGTCTATGATATGATTACATGAGGAATGTTTTCTTATATCATGAAAAACATATGAATGGATTATACTTATGTGATGGGTGGACAATAATAATATATCTGTTGAATAAATTAGGTTACGATGACATTGTTTACTAGGAGGAAGAGGCCCTTAAGAAAATATCAGGGTTTTCTTGTAAGGATTATCCATAATAACGATATACTCAGAAAGAAATTATGGTCTTAGGAGTGGTTATTGAAACATAAATTCTATTATTGTGATGGTGCCACACAATATTCCAGTCATTCATTACGTGATCATATGCTTCTAATATATTCTCAATGTTCATGATTTTTTTTGATTCATGACACATTCACATCAATGCTATATTTCATGACACATGATCCGGATCTTTGAATAATTGGGTGTGATTTTTTATTATTTTGATATTGATATCATATCATTATTCTCATGTTATTCTTAAAAACTATCATTGATTGTTATCACCCAAGATTTGACTAAATGAACATCTAATATCACCCTTTCTTATTTATAGTATTCTAAAGGATATTATGATTTGTTTTATGTATCTTATTCCAATTAATGGTTATATATCCCATTGTCAGATTCCCAACTAATGGGTGATGGGTGAATTAGTGGGTTCATTCTGGAAATCCATTTTATTTCAAATTAATCCTCCTGAGAATTTTTAAGGTTCTCTGTCCACTCAATATGATCCCTCAGTATCACTTACTGTGTAGTAGTAGTAATAGTTAGAGTGTAAAATATTTTTTACAATGTCCAGCAAAAAAACTCCCTTGTTTCCATAATGGACCCCTATTATGGACTATATAATATCAAAAAAGTGACTATAATGATCGAGCTCCAATGAAGAGACTCTTTATGATTACAACATGAATGAAAGGAATTATTTTTCTAGATCCAAAAAAGAGACCCCCTATGCTATTGAATCCATCTAAAAGACTTCAACTACACCCAACACCAACTGGATGACTTCTCCTCTAATGTAAGTCTTGATCCACTATAATAATATTCTCTTAAATTCCACCACGATATTCTTGGATATTAATTTCATGTGTATCTATTCAAGTACATCCAACAACCACTGGTATGGACTATAAATATTTCTCAAGTGATTCAATCACTTATAAATGATCAGTTACCTTTGTACAAAAATTCTCAAACTATAATTCATTTTTCTGCTGATGATGACCATGCCTCACATGAATGGGTAAAATTTGTGGACATAATCGTCTCTAAAATATTATTCAATAATGATGATTTCCCAATTTCTGTTCAAATACAATTCATGCATGAATTATATATAATCCTCACATTTTTTAGGAATCTCAATGTTTGTACATATACATATAAGCATACAGTACACTGTCTACATTTTTCTCAATGAATGTTCATAAAATTTATATTCATTCATCGACTCACATTATTATTTGTTTCATCATAGAGACAGACACAATTTTTTTTCTTGTCCATTCTATACCAATCAAGTGTGAATGGGAATTTTGATGCATACTCACACAACTCAAAAAATACATAAAGTGAGTACCTGAACATCCTTCATGCACCAAATGTTTCCACACACATTTTCTCTGTTTTTATTTTGGAATCAATGTGTGTGTGTTTAATAACCTTTGGTAACATGAGTGTGTGAACCACACATTTTACTTACATTTTCTCAGAGATTCTTATAGATTAAACCTATTTGGTTCACACAAGTTATTCTTAACCTAAAAAGTGTAACGATACATTGTATCGTGGTTCTCAAACAAGTGACATAAAATAGGCAGGATTTATGAATCTCAAATTATTTCAACACAAATCAAGTGTGTAGTGAACTTGTTGACTATCACATGAGATATTTATCCCTCAAAAATACAAAAAAGACACCTCTTTTTTTATCTTGTGTGTTTCATGGACACCCATTTATTCATGAATTAATTCTAGAGATATTTTTCATTAGTTGAAATAATTTATAATTCTTCTTATTTATGAAATTAATAGCTGTGTGGGAGGGATTCCACATTACAAACCAGTAGTACATGGTATATTGATTCTATTTAAATGATAGATCATCACTATTTTTCTCATCTTTCTCGATCGAGGTCCTCTCAATTTATAGTGAATGTGGGATGTTTATCTATTCACCATATATTCTCCTTTGATGCCATTTTGATGAATCATTCAGTACATCAAGAATAATGTTGTATCTTGGAAGAAAAGTTATCACTTGAACCATTTGGGTATTCTCAAATATTAACAAAAAAACCTGGAATATAATCAATGAGTGTTCAATAATTTATTTTTGGTGATCACATGTATGAGATTAGATTTTCATTATCCTTATTTACCCTGATGCTCTAACTCCTCCATAACAAAATTCCCTCACAAAAATATTGTTTAGAGTTCGGCTAATGCTTGTTCATTTAATTATTCGCATCCATATGAAGACTTGTTTCATCCAAGACAAGGATTTCATCCGTATTTTCTCATCCCATTATCACTATCATCAAATATGTTTAGAATCTACTGATAAATGGATCATATATTCTCTGGAGTAAAGAATATTCTCTAGGTAGATAGTGGATGAAGTTAATCGGTGACAATGATCAGATGGTCAAGATAAAATGATTATGTAGTAATGTTAATGTGTGACATTTTATGTGAAAAAGGAAAAATTACCTATCTTATACATCCCCCACACACAATTCCATGAACCTATGTTATGGTATAAAAATCAATTAGTTAATTACTCCACCTAAAAATATCTTACCCCTCTTGGTAACACCCCATGCCACTTGTGTCAGTAGTCGTACAACCTTGTATGGTGGATCCACCACTCCTGCAACTTACTCACAGGAACTTCTAGGCATATTGATTTCCTGAATTCATTTATACCTTCATCATATCCCTGAATGGGATCCCATTAGCATGGTCAACCCCTTCTATTTTCGACAAGGGCTTCAGTTTATCGTGTCATGGGCTGGCCCACTAGTTAGACTATTATTATTTAATGCCTTAATATACAGAATGAAATATTCTATATATAATAAAATGAAATTTTTACCCATTTCAAATATTCCAAAAATACCTTTCAACTCCTTTCTTTTTCTCTAATTCATCATTAATAGAAAAGTATATTTCAATAGTCTTGATAAAATTTTGGAATCCTCACACAATAATGTTGATATAGCCCATATTTTTATTATGTATCCAAATATATAATAACATGAACACTCTAAACACAAATTATACCCATATTGGAAATTATGTTTAGTTTGACGATAATCAAATATAACAACATAGAGAATCTTCTCAAGAATGACCTCCATTTATATGAATCAATAAAATTTATCAAGGAATCATAATTTCACATTGTCCACATAGCAAGAAAATTTTTTCATGTTGTTGAATATAAATTCAAAACAAGTAAAAAAATAACCCCATTTGTATTTTTTTTCAACACCACTTTGAAACAATTTGTAAGAAGGAATATGTGTGCTCATACTCCCCCCAATTATTCTAAATCTAATGCAAAGGAAAACTAGGGATTTCCCCAAAACATGATCTTCTACTCTTGAAGATTATATCTTACATTCCTATCAGAGTTAGATGATATTACATGATTCTCATAAGAAGTATCGTTTATTTAATGATCTTTTTGTCTACATGGGAGGCCTCGGTATAGAAAACAAGATATATATGACCAAAGTTTCATTTCAATCCTTAAACAACCATTAATGTTAAATATTACTAAAAATATCTTAATTATCATTCAAGGGGTTGTAAAAAATATGTTTTATCAAGTACATGTCGAATCCTACATATAATTTAATAAAAACATCAAAAAAATACAGTTAAAATAAAACATTACACATTTTTTTAATGATGTAATCAACAAAGAACACCCCCCTTAATTGATACGATCATACAATGAGGATCAAATAATGAATGTTTATTTGGAATACATTAAAATTGAAATGTGAAATTTATCCCAATGATATCATTTCATTATAAATAATTCTACCCATTAATGTATGTACACTTTTTTCCCCATTTTATGGATGTTAGTAGAATCCATGAAATATTATCTTATCATGCTATTTAGAGGTGAAAACCTCAATAATATGTTTTAATCACTAGCATTGTTTGTTCAGAACAACTAAATAGTCGTGTAAAATTAGTTACATCTTGATTTGTAAAAATTAACATTTATAATGAGAGATTCCTCTCAATCTATGATGTTATTTTCTTCTAATCTCATCATGGAATGATTTATTTGGATTCTTTGTTTCGTTTTGAGAATAATTCATTTGAAAATATTATTTCTTGGATTAAACACAATTGTTGTGTAAAATAAATGTTTGTACCTCATTTTTCTAAATATTCATGTTTGTACATGTGGATAAATTATCATCAACTTCATTCTATTATTTTAAAAATAATTAAATTCTATTAAATTTAGAATTTTTATCAGCCTCCTCTAAAAGTTTATCTAGTTTAAACTCACGTGGCTTAAAAACTCAGAAATATTACATGAATTTTTCTTTCTCCTTAAAATAATTACATGAATATTAATTAGTTTTATTTTATAACAACTCCCCTCCCAAAACATTGGTAAATAATCTATTCAACCTTGTCATTAATATATCATTATTGTGTCTTTCCAAACAATATTTGACAAAAACTTGTCAAAAAATATTATTTTATTTGTTTATATAATTTTTTTACAGATCTATTTACATATTATATTATTTGATTTTTCCCCTATGAGACTCCTTGATATTCCATATCCATTTTTTCCATAATTACATGTACATTCATGTTGAACCCTTATGTTAGGATTTTTTACCATTGTTACCATAACACCAAATAAATCCTTTAAATATTATTTTCCTATATTGGTTCGAGATGAACCTAGATCTGTACTATTGTAGTATTCTATTTGTGGGTTGTGTCCATCTTGGAAAAATATTTATCTTCTAACAATTATTGAGTTGACTACAATTCAATATGGTCGTCAAATTATCCTGTTTTGATTTAACACATGCTTCATTGGAAGTAACATATCTATCAAAATGATTATGTACAATTTAATATTTCTTCTTGCCAACATGAGATGTTTCTACCATCCTCACAATAGATTTATTGAAATATTATTTTTCTATATTCAACTCATCATTAACTATGATAGATGGTTCATTGTTTTTTGGATTATATTTCTGATCAACAAGAAGAGTTTATCTTTGAATTATTATGTATTTATGATGTAGTGTTTTAATGATTGATGTAGTATTTTTATAAATTTTTCTTGAATTATTTCTAATTATACCCCCTACTATTGAGATATCGAGTTTGACATAAAATTTTAATTAATTCTATCATAGATCTCAGTGTATCTATATATAATGTTTTCTTTTCAGCTTTTTTGATTTTCATTTTTAGTTAGATGATTTATTTTCGAATAATTTCATCAAGAATAATGTGTTTTTGTGTGTGTTCTGTTATTCTATTGTGATGGAGGTGAAAACTATTATATGAAATCCAATTAATTTATTTCATTTGAATTAGTAGATTCTAAATAACCCCTATCAAGTCCAAGTCATTATTGATTTTTTTAATATATAACATGATTTATTTGGTCGTTTAAATATACTTTTCCCATATATCATTAGATGTGGGACACATATAATGATAACATGAAAAATTCAATAATGTTTTGTTAAAAAAATTATTTCATTTTAGGTATTTTTTTTATATAAAGAATAGGCTGTAAAGTTTTATAGATAAAATGAACATTTCATTATTTTATTTCATTGATCATCATATGGTTTTTTCAATGACTATATTTTCATATATAAAATGTTATATTAGTATTATTGAATACATATTTGGGTTACTATAATATTTCTTTTATGAAATAAAATCTGTGGTAAATTATTAAAATGCTTGTTCTAAAAATATGTGGTGAATTTTCTTGAGAATTTCATTATATATAAGATGTTTTGGTAAATATTTTAAATATTTATCTGCAATTTAATAGGATTCTCTTTGTAATCTAAGAGAGGTTAATAGTTTCTTTAGTATCAAAAGTTATTATTGGAGGATTGTGTCTAATTTTCCTCTGAATTGTGATCTCTATAAAAATAATTTCTAATAGAGATCATGCCTTCATACTGACAAATCAATGTGATTATTTTTTTGTATGGGAATCCAATCTATTACATTTTTCAACATCAACTAGATAATGGATTCATGAAAAGGGTTTTCTATAATTCCTCTAATAATATTTTGTGTTGTGTTTTGATTTATTATATAGAAGTGATCATATAAAGTTATTTTTTTTGTTAATAACTCATCAAAAAACAATTCAATGCCCATGATCTTCAGATACTGGAAGTAGGGATAGATTTGATTTCATGGTAGAACTACCATATCAATGATAATTTAATGGAAATAATAAGTCTTCTCTCTATGTGATTTTAAAAAGTTTCAATGCTGGTAGAGAAAGTTATTATAGGATTATAACATTATGATCAGTTATAAACCCAGGAAGGAAAATTTAGTTTCTATTTCACCAGTTATGAATATATATTAAGATTATTATTAATATACAATAGATGAAAAAATTATGGATATCCCTGCAATATTTTATGTTGATATTGAAGGATATTTCCATTGAGTTTCCATATACTAGATGATACTAAAATATTGATTTTTTCATTAATGATGGAAGATTGTTTTAATAGAACATGATGTCGAGGATTGGAACCATAATATGTTCCATGGAGACTATTGTGAATAGGGTTCAAAGGATAGTAATCAATAGGTGTTTTTATATGTGAGCATTAGATGGTTCTATATGAGAATATTATCTTATCATTAGTATTTAATCATAATATTACAAATGTGTGTTATACATTCAGAAGTAAATTTTCAACGATATGGATCAAGAGGTTGGTTGAAGTTTCCCTTTCTTAGTGTCTAGTGTGTCAAAAACTCAAGTATAAAATCATGTTCCTGCTAATTTATTGCAACCTTTTATGATTAATTAGGGGATGTGGGAGCAAATACCAGCGGATTTTGTTACTATAATTACTTAGCATTATGAAGGATGTTAATTTATATTTGTGATTAGGAATAATTATAATAATTAAACTCATTTTATATTGATGAGGGAGTCTAGTTGACAATATTATTTTATAACACAATTTATAGAGCTGGTCTTACACATTTATGATGTTATGAAGTTGATAATGTCTAATCAATAACCCTGTTTACCTCATAATCATGTAACAATCTAAATAATGTATCTAGATATCATTTAAAACAAATAGATTCATTTAATCGTTAAATTTATGGTCGTATATATTATATGTTCTACACATAAGAAGATTTTTTGTTTATAAGTCAACCTAATATTGGTCATTTTTAGGTGATGCTTTTACAATTGTTTGCATTTACATAATACAATAGCATTTAATAATTCATTATTATAACTCTATTCCATGAGATATATGGTTACATTTGTATCAATTCATTTATTATTTTATCTCAAAAATGGATAGAGATTATAACACCATTACATGTTAGGATAAATTTAGTTTCTTTGGTAGCTTTGTTTACCATCAACACCAAGTTTAAAAAACCTATGATATGTTATTGAAATATAATTATTTAATGTCCTAGTTATCACATTTATACTAGATTTTTTGGTATGAATATGACTAATTAATGGTGAAAATTTATTATTTCCATATCTGTTAAAACAATTCATTGGTTATCATATATTTATAAATAAAAAATTTCATTTGAAGAATAAAAATAGATTTTTCTAAAAATCATATTTTATTCCAGATTGTGATTTTATATAAATAAATTATATTAATATATATTAATGTTTGATTTTACATAAATATATATAGATTTTATATTGAATAACAATTTTAACATTAAAAAATATAATTTTATTATGCACGAAATAACAATTAATCATGATATATGATTAAAAATGATTTCCTCTAAAAATGGGTATCATTTTGTTTTAAATTATTTTTTAAAAATGAAAACTTTTTGAATATAAAAAATGAATATTGAGAAAATATATTAATATTTGAAATGATTATAATTAATATAATGAATATCATGAATGCAATTATTTCATAACGAATAGAAATAAATAATATTTTTTTATCTTGGTTTTAGTTAAAAAGAATTTATGGGGGATTAAAATAAAATATAACTTTTGAAATATCCTATAAAACATGATCATATTTGATTTATTGGCGTCATTTTATCTTATACATGTTATATTTTGAATAATTTGCATTTTTGAGCCACTTGACTTGAGTAATACATTAATATATTTTAATCATTTAAGAAAATCTAAATATTTACTCAGTGACCCTTATAAGTGGGCACCACCTGTATTGAATTCCTTATACCTCATCAGAAATATATATTTGAAAATAATTAAAAATAATATCCTAAAATATATTCCCTTATCCTTGTAAAATTTATTGGATCAAAATAATATCTATCATGGATAAAGTTATATTTTAAAGGTGGTTTCCCAACGAATTGGTATAACTCTTAACCAAGTACTTTTACTATTATTACTCACCACCATATCTAAACAAGTTTTATCAATCAAATAATTATTATTATATCAAAATAAATATAATGATATATTTTATGATTAAGGAATTACCATATTCTATATCATTTACATCAAATAGGTAATGAATGTATTGAATGTCTATATGTGTGGACTACCACATACATGTAGTGATATGATTCATTTTCCATCAAAAAATTTCTTTGTTGGTTTTTATGATGGATAAAATTTTTATATATATTTTTAACAGATAATTATGATTTTTTATTTATAATATATTGTCTACCTGATTATATTTATATCCATTTGAATATTATAACTTCTCTTGTGCATAAATGGGGAATACCACCTCAATTATTCAATGTGATTCATTTTCTATTTCAAACTCACAAGGATGTTCATAAGGATATATTTAATTATTATATAAATTTTTAATTATATAATAATGATTCTAGAAAGGTGAATTATATTATATTATTATTTTTTCCATTCATCAAAAGGTGAAAACATAATTCATTCTTACATACAAACTATCTTCTCCACCAAGTGATATGAATAATTTTACTCCACCACAATATGTGAATAATTATAAATGTCTATATAATATATAGATATTATAAAAATATCATTATGAAGATTTGTAATGTTTTGAATCCAGGAAAAAGGTGACAGGATATAAAATATTGAACTAAAAGATACATGGACAACATGCAATATTTTTTGTTCTAATCAATGGGATGAAACTATATGAATAATGTGGAAGAAATAATGTGAAAATAAAATGA
Source organism: Viscum album (assembly GCA_963277665.1). Lineage (NCBI taxonomy): Eukaryota > Viridiplantae > Streptophyta > Magnoliopsida > Santalales > Viscaceae > Viscum > Viscum album. Next base: position 154,756,695 of record OY728157.1, read on the forward strand.
AAGGCCATCCTAGTTATAAAAAAATAAATTTGTCGATGGGATATGAAATATTTTGGATATTCTTATCAAACTCCCTTAATATATGAATGGAAACATAAATAATTTTTACTTCTCATGAAACTATTGGGATGAGTAAATAACTTTAATATTTCCTTTTATATTTTCTAAACACTTTTATGGGAAATGTGACAACCTTGGTGGTAAATAAAATAAATCATAAAATAACATAAAATATGTGGGAGCCAATAAATACTAATTTTAACCTATTAAACACATTTTCCTTAAACAATTTCCAATTAATACTGTTATCTTCTATATCCAGATCATCCTTGAAATGTTCATTAAACTGGTAATCCATCTTGTCCCATGGTTAAATGTACTCCTACATGTTTATTTTCCCTACATTTAAACCACTTACTAGAATATATTCCTTATTATCAATCCATTTTTCATGCTCATTATTAGTGTCTACAAGTAACAACCTTTCTACCATCTTGTCACCATCCACTTGCGAGGCATTATTCAGAAAACATTCCGCAAACATTTATTCTTCTTTGTGAGGGAGGACCTCTAATTCCATGAAATTATTTGGATCCTCCTTATGTGAGAAAGTGAGGAATAACTCAATTTTTATTCTTTTATATAGTAATGTATACCTTCCTTAATTGGTTTCCTTGGTCCACTATGTTTTGAGAAAAGGTATAGTACTAATTTTATTATATTTTTGATTAACAATTGTTTAAAACATGAAAATGTTATCTTGGTAGTATGTCATTTGAATGTAAATGAATAACAATGGTAGAATGAAAACAACAACTTGAGGTAGGAGGATAATATTGACTCCATGAAATGAGATATGATTGAGAATTTATTTTTCAATAATTAATTTATCAAATAATCATCAAAAGAAAATGATAGGGGAATTATAAGAACTAATGTTGATGGATTTGGAATACATAAAAACATGTGAGGAAAATTTTCATCATATTATCAATTTATGCATTGGGTTTTATCATCAACCAAAATTAATGTTGGTTTATTATAGAGTTTCATTGGACCAACTCTCCAAAAAGAATTTTCTACAATATAATTTATTGGAATAATGATGTGTTTTTTGAGATTTTATAAAAATAGAAATGCAGATGGGGGCCATCATTATTATCATGATTTTAGGTATAAAAAGATAAATTCAAATAATAAAACCCATATAAGTAGAAAAATAAATCATCATTCATATGAAATTTGTGTAAATAATCACAGTGGAAAAGTCTGTGTGGGGTCTAGTGAAATTTTTATGTATGGAAAAAAAGTACATCAAGATAGAGAGTTAGAATGTTATATGAAGATCCCATTCAATTTAATAAATGATGTAAAATAATAACATATTGTACCAACCACACAACAATTCCATAATTTTAATGAGTAAAGAAAATTTTATTATTAGTGGAAGTGGGTTGTGTGAATAAATTTTGGGAATGTATACTTGAAATACACTCTATAACATCATTTGTTTTATTTGATTTTTGATCTAACCAGTTTTTTATGAGATTAATTTTTTATGTGTATCATTTCACTACCTAATTTATATGTTTTTATGTTAGTATTAAATACTCTTAATGGTATGATAATCAAATCTCATGACTATATGTTCTATCCAATACATATTTTGTGGGAATGTACTTCATGAAAATAATGTCATTTTCCCAGTAGTTTTAATTTATGTGATTTGGGGTATGTATTGAATCTCTATATGTAGATCCTGTATAAATTACTAATTGAAGTCATATTTTTTTTGGAATAAAAATAAGATAAAATTTTTTTGGGAGGTTTTATATTAACTTATAATGTATGTTACTTCAATTATAGCAGTATTAATACCTATTAATGATAGATAATTTTTTGTATTGATCTGGGATAATATTAGAATTTGTGATATTCTTATCATTCTAATTTATATTAATATAAACAATACATACATTCTGAGTCTTCCTAAAATCAGGAAGTGGATTTTATAATATTTTTCATACATGGTATTAAATGTATTTTAATTAAAATATATAATTTTCCTAATTGAGTTTATGGAATTGAAGACTAAAATTAAGAAGAATCTTGATAAGAGATTCATGTACTATAGTGCATCACCATATGTATAAACTATTTTTTAAATAGGATGAAATAAAGATTAATGCATCTTCACATTTATTATCAACAACATAACTAGATCACTATCAAGATCATGCATCTTCTATCCCATATCAATGATATTTTTGATCAATTTGGGGGAGAGAAATATTTTTCCATGATGGATCTTCAATATGGATAACAAAAATTAAGAGTTTATAAGAATGATATGACTAATAAATCCTTCTCTATTATGTATATTCATTTTTTATTTATAGTTATTTCATTTGAAATTACTAATTCTAGTACAAATTTCATGTATTTATTGAATAAGTTCATCATATATTATTTTTATTAGTTTTGTTATTCATTATAGATGGAGTTATATTAGATTAAATTATTATGAAAGATCATAATTTTTTGAGGATTGGGTGGAATACCCTCAAGAAGGAGAGGATGTATTCTAAATTTGAAAAATGTAAATATTTACTCTAAATGTCAAATTCCATGGACACATAATCTCATGTGAGGATATATTAGTGGATCCTTAAGTGATCTATGTTATTCACTACCCGCCTCAACCATCCATAGTAAACATGTTAAATATTATTGATTTCATTATAGTATATATTAGATTCATTGTGACAAATTTATAAAGGATATATAATCTGATAACCTGTTTGACTCAAAAGGAGCGATGTTTCTTTGGATAGATGAATGTATGGAAAATTTCATCAATATGAAAACAAGGTTAGTCAGTGAACGTATAATTACACTAACCTATAGTAGAAAAGGTCTTTTTACTATTTTTATCCATAAAATAAGTTAATGTGATGTCTTATCATGAAAAATAATATGGTAATATCTTTCTAATAACACCAAATAAAAATTCATGAGTGAAATTACCCTAGTCCTGGTTTGGAGTTGGTTTATCCATATTATTCACAGAAAATATATTTGTATTATATTTATTGAGAATGTAGTGATATATACACTATCCCTAATAAATTTAATTATATTATAACATATATGGATTTTAATATGGAATAAAGGGTATGGTTGGATATGAATCCTTTTTTTGACTGCTAAATACACTACCATCATAGGTCTGTGAACTATATGGTTGATGCTCAATGAAAGATGGACAATGCAACTACGTCCATGATGAGGATTTAATGTGATACACTATTTATTTAATATTATAATATGGACATTGAAATAATAATAAATGGATGAAATTCATATCATTCTCAAATAAATGTTCAACCATCCAAACATGTGTTAATTAAAGAGGCGTTGTAGGAGGGTGTGGAAGTAGAGAAGATGGTGAGAATCATCCCGATGTTTTACCTTGAATATGATGGAATTATAAGGTTAGGACTGGAATATGTGAGCTATTAATAAAATTTGTGAATAATTATTTTTTATAAGAAGCTCATATTTCACTATTCCATATTCATCAATGTACGTAATACTAAGATGTATATAGATTTGGATGAGTACATCTAGTGGGATTAAATTAAATGGGATATTGTGGAGTATGTATCTCCATGAATTGTATGTCAAAATGTTTTGGTTGTGAGATATATGTCGGAGGTTATTCCAAAACCATTAAACATTTTAGAACGGAAATGGTAAACCATTAACTTGGATTATGTCATTGAACTCAACAAATCATCTTAAGGGAATAATGCCATCTGGGTTATTATCAATCACTAAACAAAGTCATCAGATTTATTTGAAATAATAGAAGTTTTCACTCTGGAGTATATTTCCTGGATATTATTCCTGGAATTGGAATGTATTTATAGAATATACAATTTTATTTTATTTGAATTTAATTTTAGGGTAACATCAACATTATTTATAGATATATTGATTTCATTGAATACATATTTTAACATTTTCACTGTATATAATACTCAGATAGATGGCCTATTTAGGACAAACATTCAATCTATGAAGGGTATGTTTATATATTTTTTTTGGGATTTCTATGGTGGCTGTTCTAAATTCTTTTCTCTTATCAAAATGTCATAGAATAATTTATTTTACTATAGAGTACAAGTGGATACTTATAAAACCATTTATGATAAGAATTCTAGAACTCCAATATTATGGGATGTGGTTGGGGGAAGGAACCTATTGCGACCTGAATAAGTAGAGGAAATTATAGACAACACAAGATCTATTATATAACATATTAAGGAAACTCAAAGTTAGAATAAGTGTTATGTTGTCAATAATGAATGAGATTTGGAAATCAATGTTAATAGAATATTATTCCATTTCATATTTCTAAATAATAAGGTTATGAAATTTATAAATACTGGAAAATTGATCACTTGATATATTAGTCACATATAAATTCATGCAAGTATCTAGAATGTTTCTTATCTCTCTGGACTTCCACCAACTCTCTCCCATGTTCACATAATATTCTATGCATCTCTCCTAAGAAGGTACATAACTTACATTTAACATGCAGTAATAATATATTTCATACTAATGCAGACTGATATTTCTTATGAGGAACAATGAGTATAAATTATACATAAATGATATAATTTTTTTTGTGAAACAATATCACTCAAAATGTCAATGTATTTTGGTGAAACAACAAATTTGAGAATGTTTCTTGGGATACCAAAGATGTGATAGTGCTGGAGTATCATAAGTTTCTTATATCAAAGTGATAGAATTTTGAAGGTGAAATTACTATAATTGTGTATAATGTAATAGTATTAAATTTTATAATAAATTTATATTCTCTGGATAGATAGGTATATATGAAACACATAGTTTAATTGATCTTCAATGTATTATTACAATAATATTATATAACATTATAATTATATCATAGATTTTGGATAGGTGTGTATGAATATGAAAACTTGAATAATGATAAAATTTTTCTAAGAAATTTATAAAAATAATTCATTTTTTTATCAATTTGTTATAAATTATAATAAAATCATTTGAAGGTAAATATTGATTTTTTTTCTGAAAAAGTAGTTTTTAGGTACATAATATGTATTTATATAAGTGAGGTAAATTAATATATATTTATGAATGATTTAAATTATATATATATATATTATATTGAATAATTGTTTTTACAATTCATTTCAATGTTTTTAATAAGAATGGAATAATAATAAATATAGTTTTGTGTTTAATAATTGTTTTTTATAAACACAGTTTTCATTCCATTTTATGTCATTATTTTAAAAAAAAAAATCCCCCACATATATAAATTGAATCATATAAAATTTATTTCATATATTTAATTATCATAATTAATATTAATAAATATGTACGACAGAATTTGAGGTTATAATCAATAGTAGAAACCGAAAAAAATCTCATTGTTAAGGTTTAAAAGGGTTAATTTTGGGGAGAGTTACCCAAGAGATAAAATATAAAATATCACAAGGAAGTTTTATTTATATTATTAGGTGATTATATTTAGAAAAAATATTTATTAACATCAATTATTTATCATTTTAGATCCACTCAACTTGAGTATGACATTAAAGTATTTTAATGTTTTGAAAAATTCTAAGTGTGACCTCACCCTCCGTCTTAAAACAACAACACATATCCCCTATTATTACACAAAATAATCCTTATATCATAAAACATACCTTCATAAATAATTTTATAAAATCTTTTTTCACATCCTAGAGGTCTTAGTACATTCAGAATTCCATCCTTACAAGGGTAATTGTATATGGAAAAATAGGTTTCTCAATGAAGTTGTATAAATATTAACCAAGTACATTAAATTATACTTCGTTAGAAATATTATATAAAACTGATGTATGTTACAACATTGATAAAGAATAAAAAAACTTTTTCCTTTTTATAAATTTTTATTAAATACATAGATATATTACTTATAAAATTTTTAATTAATTTTTAAAATTTGAAATGTAATACATTTATTAAACTCCTTTTTAAATGTTCAAATTTGAATGTTTAATTTATAAAATAGAAAAAATTAATTTGTTAAAATTATTTTAAATTTTTTTAAATCAAAATCTCATAATTAATATAGGATCTAATTTTCGTAGCTTCAGAGAATATTGATTTTAAAGTGAATAGTAAGATATATCGATTTTTTAAGTCATTTCATTCAAATAAATTATGAATTTTGATTTCCTATTATTGTAAATACCCAAAATATTCAAGGAAAAAAAATTTCTTGATTCTTTGGAATTTTACGAGTGTGTAGCTTTTGACGTCACCTGATTCTGAGGCCCGGTGTGCTCGAAATCAATTTCTGAAGTTTAGCTCAGGTACGTTCAGTAAACGAATGAGCATGTTTTTCAATATTTAGAGCCATTTCTAGGAATTAAAATATGAGGGCACCGATGAACTCGTAGCACCGTTAATTGCTTAAGGTGACCTTTACCGCGGTTTTGTATTAAGAGAGTTGAAAATTATTATTTGGGAATCTAGAACAAAATAAATAATATTCATAGTGTACAATTTTATTTATATCTAAGGTAGATTTATATTACAAAGGGGAGTTAAGGGTGAAACCCACAACCACCTAACTACCCATGTGTGGATATATAAAAGGTGGGTCCCACATGACCCCCAATCCTTCATCTCCCTTGAAAGCCCCTTAAACTCCCCTTAAATTTATTTCCCTGCCAGCTCTTCCATTAATTTTGTGAACCGTTTCACATTCCTATTTCTCATTTAATATGCCAACACTACATGTTAATTAATCACCCACAATTAATTAATTACCTGTGTGTCATGAATTCATTTGAATTATTTTGTTTTTCATGGAACATCTTTAAATGAGAGAAGTTTTTTATAATATTTGTGATAGAAAATATTTTGGTGGGGAACCTCTAGAGGATTAGAAAGAGTGGTGTTCTTCCTCTGACGAAGAATGAGAAGTATCTGACGACGTTCCTTCTCTTCTTCTTCCTCCACAACAAGGGTGGAGACACCGCTCTGGGGAACGTCTCCAATGACGACGAATCTTCCTCTGACATCAACGAAATCAACACCTTTCTTTCGCGACGTCTAACCACCGTGATGTTCGTCTTCTGTGGTTTGACGAAGTGTGACGTATTTGTGAGGTAGGGGAATATTGTATAATTATCATATAAGTGGTTTATACTCTCCATCATGAGCGTTTATTTATAGGATGTTTGTATAATTTATTCTTGAGTAAATTATACACATGTCGTAGTTGAAAGTAACTGTTTGATTATTGCCAATTGATATCGCCTAACACGAAGGGTACGGTCCGAACAAACACGGCCCGATGACCCTCTGTTGGTTGTTCGTTTGTGTGCAGGATGATGGGTGATGATGAAATGGGGCCACAATGGCAATTTGAAGACGTCGCAGTGAAGATCAGGTCCCGGCAGAACCCTCGGCATTGACGGTGGAAGAATCGGACCACCGGAGCGCGTCCGGTTGTCCACGGAAGACGCTGGAGGAACCGGCATCCGGCGAGGCTTGCGCACTGCCACGGCTGATCCATGGTGGCGGTTGAAGGCCGAAATAGCTTTTCCCTTCCAGAGATGGAGGGGCGCGACATTAATTCACACCGGCTAAGGGAGGTCGCGCCTCCGCTTGGCCAGCTGGCCGAGCCAGCCTCCCTCGACCGGGCCAGGCGGTCCATGGAGACCGGGCCACGCCTAGCATGGATGGACTTAGAACCGGGTCGGGTAAACCCGGTTCGGGCAGCCCCAGGGGGGCGGGTCGGATCGGGCCCTAACCCCCACTTCGGACCGTGTTTCTGTATTTTGCCCATAACATGAGCTACTAACCTCTGATCGATGCACAGTCAGTTTTATAGAAATCATTGGATCGAGACGGTCATTTCGTTATATCATAATATATGTTTTGGACATGTTTGGGTAGGGTTGGGTTGGTTCGAACTCGAAACAAACCAGGCCCTCGGACCGGAAACGCTTATATCATGAGGACTGGATGTCCGATTGACATGCTCTCGACTGCACTGGATTTCTCTTGATGAGAAGGTTCTTTTGGCACACTCCAATTGATGTTTGGATGTAGATGGAGTCTGGTCAGGTTGGTTTATCATATAAACCAACCGGGCTCATAGAACGGAAAAGCCAATAACTCTCAGACTGGGCGTCTGTTTGACGAACCATCAACAGCATTGTTAATCTCATTGAAAAACAGTTCCTTTGAGTATACCCCATGCGATTTTGGGGTACAGTTGAGATATAGTTGGGTTGGTTCATACACGAAACTAACCAGCCCCCTGGAATGGAAATGATAATAACTCACAGGTCGGGCGTCTGATTGACACGTCGTCTGTTGCGTTGAGACCCCGATGACGAGGCGGTCCTTTGAGACACTTCTTCATGGGAATTCTTGGCACTTGGAGTGTTGACCAGTATCCCATGGAGTAGATCCTCCCAGAGACAAGAATATGGAGTATGGTGACCTTGTAGCTGGTTGAGACATGATGAATGCTTGTTCGATTCGTATCCAAGTGACTTGACTAGCCGAGTGGGGAGCACTACTATGTTGGGGTGGCAGAACCATTGCGGAGGAGCACTACTGTGTTGGTGCGGCATACCCGCGGTACTCAATAGGAGGAGTACCTCTTTAGGCTAGTAGGGGGAGCGCTACTGTGTTGGGGCGACATACCCATGGCGGGGAGCACTACTGTGTTCGGGTGACAGACCTGTTTTACTCAACAGAGAAGGAGTACTTCAACAGTCTAGGGATAGTGAGTAGAACCTCAGAGTCGTGACAGGACTACTGCACTCAACAATGGAGGAGTTCTCCAACATCCGTGTTTTCATCATCATGAATAAAAATCCTAGGTTGAGCTGAGTCAATGACCTTTGTGTTTTTCTCATGGTTGAGATGGGTTACTTGATAACATAGGTATATTTATGGGAATATACCTATGTAAAGGTTATATATTGATATCATTATTTTTTTTTATCCTTGTTGGATTTTAGTGTGACCTTGAGGGTCTCGGGGTCCCTACTATGTGTCGTTATACGCACCCCTACACCGGAAATGCTAGAAAATGCTGACTGAGGCGGAGTGTACGAGGACTGTACGGTACCTGGAGGTGGACACTCATAATGACTGCACCTGAAACGGACCGATATACACAGAGTCTTGAGGAGGACATCTATACCTACCCTTTATGTAGGAACCTGGAAGATGATCCAGGTGTTTCTTCAATCTACCTTTCAGTTGATGTACTTTCTTTCAGTTGTACCTGTACCTTTATTTTCGGCTTTATTTTCGGCCCCTTTGTACTTTCATCACACTTGTTATACTGCTTTACTTAGTTTTTGATTCCTCTTGTTCTCTTTTTGTGTGAGTTTATGTTTTATAAAGGCAATACCTTCCCATTTATAGAGATTTACGCCTTTGGTTCTAGTCACCAGCCCTTGGCCTATGGAAGGCAGGTTTGGGGTAGTTACGACACAGGCCCCGGGGGACGAGTCATGAAAAATTGGTATCAAAGGAGTTGGTTCTACCGCAGAACATATAACTCTGATATTTTCTTTATGTGAGGCAATAGTGTTAAGGTAACTGAGTGTGATCTTCAGTTCAGGGATTCCATTGTTGGTGTGGCGGTTGACGTATCCATACATCAGGACCCTAACTACTGATTTTCGAATCAGTGCACAAAAACACTAATTGCGTGTGTGTTTTCAAATTTTTTCTTTATTTCATCTCATACCATGTCATCTAACAAGGTTTAAATTTGTTGACTGTGTCCCATCTATTCAGGATTCCTCCACGTACACAGTCAGATGGAGTTCCGATAGAGTACACGACGACGGTTCATCGAGTGACGAGGCTCCGGTGTAAGGCCCTCTTTCTATGTTGGCACCTTCAGGTGGTGCACCAGCATCACCACCACCCATTGGGAACAAGATTCCACCAGCCGTACTAGTGGACGATTTACGTTGAAATAGCACGTTGCACAAGTTCCAGTAGTAGAGGCCTCCGAATTTACGAGGTGAGACAGATTCTTAGGCAGCAGGGGACTGGATGGAGGAGATTGCTAGAGTTTTACACCATGTTCAGACACTAGTAGAGCAGATGGAGATCTTAGCTATTCGTGTTTCCCAGTGAATGACCATGAGGTTTGTCCATATAGTGATGAGGCTTCGGAATGTGGACCGATGCTTGAGATAGTACCTTCTGGTAGTGTGCCAGCTAAATCACTACCTGATGGTCACCTGTTTTAACCGGTGGAACTAGTATATGACACATGAAGGATCAGTGTCTTACACGTGTTTCAGCATTAGATACCCCTCAGGTTCTAAGGTGAGCCCGAATCACAGGGGGCTAAGGACTAGCTAGCGAAGGTTGCTGAGAGTTTTCTAGAGCTTATACAGCTTCGACAGGATGATGTGATGGTAGCTGGGTATTCATCAAGGCATACCGATCATTCCAAATACTCGATGAATACAATACGATTAGTGATTTGGGGTTCGGACTACTGAATGAGGTGAGTTTAAAGGATATTCGGGCCAGAACGTTTTCTTCTATGCATTCCTACTTATGATAGGTTGCTATAGAGAACCTTTATGGTTGAATAATCCTTGTCTGATTGAATACATCTATAAAATGTTAGTAATGGGAAATCCGGGAAATTACGCCAGTCTCAGAGACTTGGGCATGTAAAATGATTTTAGAAGATGAAGTGTTCAGGAAAGATAAATCTGGAGAGCAGAAGACGTGGAAGTAGATCTGGAAGGGAAGCAAGTGGTGGTATACATTTTGCGATGTTACAACCACCCACCTTAGTAGACCCCACGAGGCTCAGGGAGTAGGAGGGAAGGGGAAGAGAGTAGTTTCATGCGGTCACAGAGTATGACCCAAGGGATCTAGGAATGATTCGACGTACGGTCTGTGTCTACTACCAACTGCTGTAACAACATACACTGATAAAAATCATTCCTTCCTTCCACAAATCTTGTCCCAAACCCATAGTTTCATGTTAATCTCTTAACTTGACCCTCACATATGGAGATAACTTTGAGAGGAGACTCGATAATCATGCTCACACCGATGGTGTGATATAACCCGTGAGGCAAGAGTTTTAGTTGGAACCTCTTGGTGGAACTATCGAGGCCTTACGACGTTAGTTTGGGTATGGACTGGGCAACCACTTTTTATACATAGATTAACTGTATAAGGAAAAAAGGTTGTGGTTTACCTGAAACGATGGGATGAGTTTTCCTTGGTCAGTGAAAAGGAAACCCCAGGAAGCACAAGAGGGAATATTGCATAAGTTGGTGCAGTCGATCACTTAAGAGTCGGCCAGATTTAGATTGGTGACATACTTCTCTAGAGTAGCTACATGACTTTTAGAATTGACAAATAAGTGTAAACCCTTCGTGTGGTCCGAGAGATGTCGGCATAGTTTTTTCAAGAGCTGAGGCGGAGGTTGACTAGTGCGCCTATTTTTAGTTTACCAGAGAAGGTGCAGATCATCCACGAGTGGATGATGACTGCACAGAGCAGACATAAGTCCTATGCTGATAGGAGACATAGACCACTGGAGTTCGAGGACGGTGACCACATCTTTGTATGGGTCTCACAACGATGAGGTCTACGGCGATTTGGCAGAAGCGGCAAGCTATCTCCATGATTCTTTGGACCTTTCCAGGTCCTCAGCAGAGTAGGTGAGGTGGCTTACTTCCTGGCCCTTCCACCTCAGTTGCACCGAGTGCACGATGTCTTCCATGTATCTCAGCCGAGGAGATACGTCCACAACCCGTACCACATCATCAATCACATGTATCTGGACATCGATGATGGGGAGAAATTTTGGAGGTCCTGGTGGAGATTGGTGATTGACAGCAGTGGGTCCTATGTGGACAGACGATTCCTCTAGTGCGCATTCGCCGGCAGCAGAAGAACCTCTAGTGGAGCACATGGGAGCAAGAGGCTCAGATGTGTGCACACCACTTTTGTTCCCCTAGAATGAGTTGTAGCTTTATGGGGATGTAAATCTCTAAGGTAGGAGTAATTTAAAGACCCGGAATTTTCATGGAATTTTTTTTCATGATTCATCAGAATTTTACGAGTATGTATCTTCTGACAGTGCCTGTTTCCGAGGCCCGGTGTTCCCAGAATCAATTTCCGAAATTTAGCTCAGATACGTTCAGTAAATGAACGAGTGAGTTTTTCTTTCTTTAATCCAGTGCTCAGAATTGAAATATAAGGGGACCGATGAACTCGCAGTGCAGGTAATTTCTTAAGGGGAACTTTGCCGCAGTAGCGTTTTAAGTGGGTTGAAAATTATTATATGGGAATCTAGAATAAAATAAATAAAATTGTTAGTGTACAATTTTATTTATATCTATGGTAGTTTTATCCTAAAAAGGGGAGTTAAGGGTGGAACCCACAACCACCTAACTACCCATGTGTGGATATATGAGAGGTGGGGCCCACATGAGACCCAACCATTCATCTCCCATGAAACCCCAATTAAACTCCCCTTACATTTATTTCTTTTCCAACACATTCATTAATTTTTTGAACAATTTCACCTTCCTCTTTCTCATTTAATATGCCAACAAAACAAGTTAATTAATCACCCACAATTAATTAATTACTTGTGTGTCATTAATTAATTTGAATTATTTTGTGTTGCATGGAACTTCTTTAAATGGGATGAGTATTTTGTAATATTTTCGATAGCAAATATTTTGACGGGGAACCTCTAGAGGATTAGAAAGAGATGTGTTATTCCTCCGATGAAGAATGCGAAGTCACTGACGACATGCCTTCACTTCTTCTTCCTCCACATCAGGATATGAGACACCGCTGTGGGGAACGTTGCCAACATTGAAGACTCTTCCTCTGACATCAACGGAATAGACACATTTCTTCTGTGATGCCTGACCACTGAGACATTCGTCTTCCGTGGTTTGATGATTTGAGACGTCATTGCGAGGTAGGGAAATATTGTATAATTATCATTTAAGTTGTGTATACTCTCGAGCATGACCGTTTATTTATAGGATGTTTTTATATTTAATTCTAGAATAAATTATACCCATGTCATAGTAGAAATCAAGTGTTTTATTATTTCAAATTGATAACGCCTAACGCGGAGGGTGCGGGCCAAAAAAACATGGCCCAATGACCCTCCATTGGTTGTGTGGTTGTGCGTAGGATGACGGGTGATGATAAAATGGGGTTAAAACTGCAATTTGAAGTCATCTCAGTGAAGCACAGGTCTCGGGAGAACCACATGCATAGATGGTGGGAAAATCAGACCACCGGAGTACGTCCGGTGGTCCGTGGAAGATGATGTCAACGCGCCACTAAAGCAGTCCGCCGCTGCTGAGCCACGGTGGCGGTTGAAGGCCAGAACGAATTTTCCATTCTGGAGATGGTGGGGCATGATATTAAACCGCACCGGCTAAGGGAGGTCGCGCCTCCGCTGGGCCAACCGGCCGAGCCAGCCTCCCCCGGCCGGGCCGGGGCGGGCCATGCGGACCGGGCCGCACCAGCTGTGCCAGCTGGGCTGGGCCGCGCCCTACTAAGATGAACTCGGACCTAGGTCAGGTCAACCTGGTTCTAGCCGACCAAGGGGGTTGGGTCGGGTCGGACCAGGCCGAGATCCCCACATCGGACCATTTTTTGGTCTTTTGACCATAACATGATCTAACAACCTCTGATCGGTGCACCTTCAGTTGAGTAGGAATCCTTGGATCGAGACGGTCATTTCGGTATATTACACTGAAGGTTTTGGAGAAGTTTGGGTACAACCGAGTTAGTTCGAACTCAAAACCATCCAGGCCCTCAGAGCAGAAACACTTATATCTTGAGGACCGGACGTCCGATTGATGTGTCATCGACTACACTGGATTCCCATTTAATGAGAAGGTTATTTTGTAATACTCCACATGAGGTTTGGATGCAGATGGAGTATGGTGTGTTGGTTTAGCTTATATACCAATCGGGCCCCTAGAACGAAAAAGTCAATAACTCTCAGAACGGATGTCTGTTTGACGAACCATCAGCGGTGTTGGTAATCTCATTGAGAAACAGTTCCTTTGAGTATACCCCATGGGAGTTCAGGATTATGTTGAGATACGGTCGGGTTGGTTCATACACGAAACCAACCAGGCCCCTGGAACGGAAATGCTATGAACTCACAGACCGAGTGTCTGATTGATGCAACGTCTGTTGCACTCAGTCCCCTATGAAGAGTTATTACTTTGAGATACATCTTTGTGGTACTTCGTGACACGTGGATTTTCGACCAGTAGCTCATGGAGTGGATCCTCCTTGAGATGAGCATACGGAGTACGATGACCTTGTAGCTGGCTAAGACCTGATGACTACTTGTCTGATTCGTATCGGAGTGACTTGACAAGCCCAGTGGGGAGCACTACTGTGTTGGGGTGGCAGACCCATGGCGGAGGAGTGCTACTATGTTGGGGCGGCCGACCTACTGTACTCGATAAGAGGAGTACCTCTATAAGTTAGTAGGGGGAGTGCTATTGTGTTGGGGCGGCAGACCCATGTTGGGGAGCACTACTGTGTTGGGGTGGCAGACAAGTGGTACTCGACAGAGGAGGAGTACCTCATCAGTCTAAAGTTAGTGAGTGGAACCTCGGAGTCGTGACAGGACTACTACACTTGACAAAGGAGGAGTTCTCTAGCAGCTGTCTTTTCATCATCGTGAATAAAAATCTTGGTTTGAGTTGAGTCAATGACCTTTGTGTTTTCCTCATGGTTGAGATGGGTTACTTGATAACTTAGGTTTATATATGGGCATATGCCTAAGTAAATGTTATCTGCTGAGATCTTTCTTTTTGGATTATCCTTGTGGGATTTTAGTGAGACCATGAGGGTCTCATGGTCCCTATTGAGTATCGTTATACTCACCAATGCACCGACAATGCCTGCAACTCCTTGTGTTGGATGCAGACGACGAATAGCGCTGATCGAGGCAGAGTGTACGAGGACTGGACAGTACCCGGAGGTGGACACTCAGCGTGACAGCACATGGAGCGGACCGATAGAAGCGGAGTGCTGAGGAGGACATATGTAACTACCCCTCAGGTACGAACTCGGAGGATGATCAAGGAGCTACTTCCAACTACCTTTTCGCTATTGTACTTTCTTTCAGTTGTAGCTGTACCTTTTTTTTGACTTGTATTTCCAGACCCTTTGTACTTTCATCACACATGATATACTGCTTTACTTAGTGTTTATTTCTGCATGTTCTCTAGTTTTGTGAGTTTAAATTTTATAAAGGCAATGCCTTCCCAGTTATAGGGATTTACTCCTTTGGTTCTAGTCACTAGCCCCTGGCCTATGGAAGGCGGGCTTGGGGTAGTTACGACATGGGCCCCGGGGGACGGGTCGTGACAATTATGATTTAAATTAGATTTAAATTAAAATTAGTATTATTTATTTATATTTAATGAAATCAATTTCAGATTACAAATATTTATATGGTATTTTGATATAAGTTATTTTTTTTCATAGAAACCCATTTTTACGAAAATAGTTTTGTAGTGCATCATATTTATAAATATAAATTAATTAAAATTTAAAATAATGAAAAATGATTTGAAAAATATTTACTATATATATAAATAAAATTTTAAATTAATTAAATTTTAATTAATTTTAATAGAGTTAATATAAAATAATCTTATGTTGGAAAAATACTTTTCTTGAAAAATAGCTTTTTCATTTATATAGTGGGATTAATTTCAATATAAATTCTTCAACATATGTGAATATAATTTTTTAAAATGTATTGAATATTTATAATCAAAATAATTTATATTATATAATATTTTTAATATTATTTTTCTTTTTAATGAATAGTGGAAACATAGGAAACGTATACCACGGTTAAGGTGAAAACAAGTGTACTGGGATGTAAACTAAAATTGAAAGGAATATAATGAGCAGAAAACATATATAAATTATATTTTATGCACATATTATGAGCTAAATCATACTAGTTTCTATAAATATACATTTTTGAGACTTTGGGATGGTGTATAATGTTTGTATAACATTATTTATTCTAATATTCTATATGTGTCCTCTCCCACATTTATAAAAGGTCAAAAACTATATTATCCAATTGACACCATAAATGATTTTTTTTTTCAGTTGATACCTTCTAAAATAACACCATTAATTTCCTACCCACATACTAGAGGCCATTTGTGACCATAAATCCAATCTTGGAAGATTTTATTTATAACACTAAAGAGTTGGTATGAAGAAGAGGAATCGTTCTTAATAGTGTATTTTTACTTAGTATATTTTTCCACTTCCATAAACTATTATTAAAACATGATAATATATTAACACTAGTATCTATTATATATTGAGATTCACATATATTAATTTAATAACACACCACATTTCAACTTCCATCAAATTGGAAATGAACCCATCATTCATGTATATAGTGGACTACCAACTCATGAGCAGATAAAATTAATTTTTCATCATCATTTCTCATAGATGATAATAATGATGGAATTAATGTTTATATATGATATTAATGAAATATTTCCCAATTTAAAAATATAAATTTCTATATAGTTTTTAACATTCCATTCACTATGAAATGATAATGTTGATTTTCTATACGTGTGGACTACTGCATCTACGATGCGATGTGATTATTTTTCATCAAAACATCACATAGATGATATATATAATTATATTTCAGGAAATATTGTGGTATATAATATATTATTATAATTTTATACTTATAAAATAATAAATAATTTCATTCTATAATGACCGTTGAAAAATAGAATCTATTATCATGTGTACAAATGACAGCCATCTCTATGATCGCAATGTAGTTAATTATTTATAAACATCATTAATTACTGATTATTAATGAGTAATTAATATATATATATATTATAATTAATTCATGATTATTATTATTTAGATGACTGAATAATAACTTCTCTGAACAAATTCATCCTACCAATGTCATTTTTTACATATAAGTGAATATCATGAAAACATCTGAAATGATCATAAATGACTAACTAATGGTTAATAACATTGTATGTGGTGAAATAAATGAATAAAAATAAATTGATGTTAATAATGTAAAAAATTAATATTTTATTATTATTATGGATTATAATGAACATACAGGATGATTTATACTCATGGTAAAGTAATTTATTTTAAAAATAAATTTTTAATGTTTCCGTAGAAAGTATTTTCCAACCATGTTCTTATAAATGATTCAATAAAACTCTTATTTATGACATAATAGATAATAAAGGCCATTTTTTAAAAAAATCATTTCTTTCAGTTTTTTAGTTGTAGTATTTCTAATGATTCATGTCAGGGACACATTAACATAAAACCATGTTTTAAATGTTTTAAGGATTTATTTTCAAAATACATTAATTTTATGTCCATGTAATTAAATATTATTCCTAAAAATTATTATTTGTTATTAAATGTTTGATAAAAGTAAATTTTTACCTAATTTTACTTTCTTTATAATTATGGAAAAATGAATCCTGTTAAATTTTTGCGTACTAATATTTCATTTAAAAAGTATTTTAATGATTCAATTTTCAACTCTTTTTTCTCCATGTCTATATTTTTAACATTCTATTATAGATTTATTTATATGAAGCATTTCATATATGATCATGAAGTGTGAACAGATCATGGGTAACCATATAGAGACCACTCTTACTTGATGGGATGGGAACATAGTTACAGACATCATGATATCTATGGAATCCCCTAATATATGTATTTCACTCCTCTATAACATAGTTTCCTTTCCTCCTGATAGTATTGATGTTTTTTTAATGGTGCTCTAGGCCAGCATTACTTTAGCCCTCCATGATTTTTTTGATGGTGTGTTTTCTAAAAAAAATAAATATGATAGTTTTCATTTAAAAAGGGATTTTCTTTTATAATGATTTTTTTGAAAACAGAATTTCATTACACTGTATCCAATATTTTATATTTGGATTCCTTTATTTAATTTCATATTTTATTTAATAAAAACCCAAATTAGATTTTTTGGGAATCATTTCATTCACAATTAATTTTTAATATAAAAGAGTATTTTGATACCTGAATGTGTTATTTATATCAATTTACAGAAAGTTATGATAAAAATGTGAAATAATCAATGTTTTCATTCATAATATGGTAATTGATAAATATATTTTTTAATTTGGTGAGTGGGAAATATTTATTTTTATAGGATAACCCAGATAACACCAAGTGATCTTGATATGTCTTATACGATGGCTACGCACAAATAAACATATGTGGAATCATTTAGACCAAGGATGCACCAAGATAACACTATTTGAATTGGGTATTATTAGTTTTATTATTAGGACTAATGGATGGAGTTACTGGATGGTTTCTCCTGTGTATTTAAATGGGCTCTAGTTTATTCTATTATTGTTTAATAAGGAGATCTAAATTTAATATTTATCTTCTCATAAATGGTTTTTTCATGATGTGGGTTCTAATGAATTTATTATAGGAAAAATTGTGAGATTTTTTCATGTGGAAATTAATTATTTAATTCTCTCAAAAAAATTGAGTTAATGGTATGAATTTCATGGGTTTTTATAGTTTTCAGGAAAATATTGAATATATTTTTTCATTTCCCTTATTTTTTTTGTGCATATCCCATATTTTAGATATATTTTTTAAGGGGTTAAAGCATGGGTATATGAATGGGAAAAATAATGTTGAAATTATTTATGATTTCCCATGAAAGGGAAGCCTATTATATTTTAAATCTTTTATTGTTTAGGAAGAATTCGTACTGTTAGAATTTCTCTACTTTATAATTTATGCGATTTTAACTATTGTGTCATGGAATAATCCTAAAAAACTATACTCTTTTAAGATCTATGGGAATGAATGAAATTATATTATAGTATAAGGATAACATTCACCTTTAAGAATATATCCTTATTGAGTCTACTTCCCCCTCCCGATGACATGGATCTATGCCACTATGATCTGCTCTATCTTTCCTATCGGAAAGGGGAGTTTTGCATACATTTCAATATGGGGGGGATGATCCTTTTTCATACTGAGGTTCTTCTACAACCTTACATAAAATCTCCATCTCCTCGAATGTTCTGGTTCTCTTCTGAGATGTGCCCCAATTATCACTGCTCCTGACGGAGCTAAATAGCACTGAGGATCTTTGCAAGTATACCTTGGGGGCTTGTTTTCCTCCTCATCGACCATCAGTGGATGTGTTTACTCATGTCGTCACAAAATCATGGGAACTTCATGAGTGTGTAGTCATTGGTTTATGTGATCGGAGACATATTATGGTTTGGTTTGGATTGGAGACAGATATTATTATCACTTTGTCTGGTCTCTTAGAAGGTGTGGTGACTCTTTCATTTATTTTTTCTGATGGAGATTCAAATTTCATATGCAGTGTGACCCTTTGACGATTGTGACATGGGTAAGTCTTCCAGGTCTCCCTCTTTCTTTTCAAAATACATCGATTCTCTATGTAATTTCCAATATGATTGAATGATAACTTTGTTATGATCAACGGACCAAGTATATGTCTATTCTAATTTATCCATGGATGTGTGTAGAGGTTGACATTGTGAAAGATCTTATGAATTATGTTTGGATTACTGATGAAAAATTGTTTCGTTGGATGCAATAAGTTGTCTTTGAGTCGTCGATGAAGTTCTGTATAATGTTAAGACAGTTTGGAAATTTCGAGGTTGTTTTATGTAGTGGAGGGTTGAGTGTTTGCTTGTAAGTGATGGAAGGGAAAAGTGGGGATGTTTGTGGGGTGCGTGATTCCATGAGGCCAGATCATGGGGCTGTGAAAGATGGCCATGTGGATGGGGATACGAGTACACCAACAGAATTCACTGTGTGTATCAGACCTGGAGGTTCATCTGGGCAGAGAGACCGGATGGAATCTTCTTGCACGACAGGTGATTTTGTTGAATGGACAACCTGATGGACATGTGGAGAGGGAGATAAGGAATTTTCTTCGAGGTGATGTGTCGGGCCGTGCATATGATTTGAAGATGGTGGAGGCACATTCGAACCAATCAGTGTTGTAAGTATTTGGCAATTTTAAGAGTGAACATGGAGTTGAGTCCTAGTCTACCGTTGAGGGTAGTGCATGCCATCTGTAGCGAGTTATCTCTGAGGAGCATCTGGCTACTGTAGGGGGTTATCATGAGGCTATAAATAGGAGTCTTAATAGTTCTAGTATAAATTTGAGCTGCATTCGTTCTATAAATATGGTTCATGTGAAATGCCAATAATCATTGAGGGTGCTGTTTTGTAGGATGTAGTCATCAACAATGCAGGTGTTGTGGAGGAGGCGATAGAGAAGAAGTCCACTTCATGTCCTAGTTCTGGGAAGAAGGTTGCCGATGAGAGTGGTGTGCGAGTGAAGTGTTCAGCCGGGCTGTATCCACAACCAATGATGTAGGTAGCCATCATTGATCTTGTTAATAGTTCTGTTTGATTGGTGATGGATGAATTGTCTTTGGACCAAGATAGAGTGGTATCATCGGGTGACAATGCTTCTAAGGAGAGATATAGATCTTGGTGTTTATGCTATACCATTTCAAGGGAGGATATGTTAATGAAGATGTTCTTGTTTCTGGATCCACTGATAACTATTCACATGTAAGAACCTGAACCTTCATTTCAATTATATTTTTCCTTTTTCTGTAGTTTTTGAGAAAAAAGGAGTTTTTGGTAATTTTTTGAGTACATTTTATATACTTTATGAGTACACATCGTGTCCTCCCTTGCCACATGAGGTCATTTGATGGCTGTGTTCGGGCCCCACACACGGCCATGTAGTGGTGATGTGGAGGCTGCTTAAAGCGGAGTACATAAAAGGCTAGTATACACATTGTACTCCAAAAGTAAACGTTGTGTACATTATTTTTTTCATCAAATAGATCGGGGTCACGTCTTAACCCCAGAACCGTCTTCTTCTCTAGCTTCTTTGACTGAGAGTGTTCCACACGGCCGTGAATCTCCTCTGAGCTCTCGATCCCCCATTCGTTCTCCGAATCGACTACTGACGATTGCATTGGAACCGCAACAATAAGCTCTTCCTTCTTCTAGAGAATCATTGTACAATTCCTCCTCTTTTTAATGTTATTGTGGGATGAATGTTTTGTGGGTTTTTGTAGATATACGAAATTATAATGGGATTCGAACCTCGTGGTTCATGTATATCGATCTCCAAGCACCATGGTCAGTGGTTTGTGCCTTTCTGTTCAAAGTTCTTGAGTATTATGTGAAATTTTTACCAATACCCTTAAACGGGGTATTGTGTGTTTACTGCTTTTCCCATGTTGTTTTCCTTCCTTTATTTTATGATTTTGTAGAGGTAGTTTGGCTATGTATAAGGAAAATTTCTATGCTTGGCTGTTTTTCCCATGCGTTGTACTATTTATGACCTTTTGGTCTTGTTCTACCTTTGGCTGATATTCCTGTTTTCCATGCCTTGTGACTGTAGGATGGAGTATTGTTCCCTAACATGCTTATTATGCTATAGACTAGTAAGCCAAGTATCTCTATAGGTTTACATTGACCATATAGAATTATTATCCACTGAATGGCATGGGGTCATGAGAACCTGATGCTATAGACTATAACAGTATAAACCGAGTGAGCATCCTCAGAGAGTCTTGGTCATTATAGACTATAGGGGATAGACCAAGTGTGCTTCCTAGAGAGTCTTAGATATTATAGACCACAAGAGGGTAGACCGAGTAAGATTCCTCAGAGATTCTTGAGCTTTATAGACTGTATGGGGGTTGACCGAGTGAGCTTCCTCAGAGATTCTTTGTTTTGTTTGAATTCCTTAAACCATTCCAGGCTATAGGAGTAATTGACCGCGTGAGCATCCTCATAGAGTCTGTGATCGACCTAAGGCAACGAGAGGGATTAACCAAGTGATCCTCCTCAGATAGTTTCTAGACCTAGTGGATATAAGTGGAATTGACCACGTGATATTCCTTAGAGAGTCCCTGACTACCTTAGAAAATAAGGGGAATTGACTGAGCGTGCTTCCTCATAGAGTCTTATAATTTCGTATGACCAAACCAGATGGGTTAGGCTGAGTGTAATTCCCATAGGGTTGTTGGTACTTCTTGGTTAGGACCAGATGGGACAGTTGTGAGTACTTCCCTGAGGTATTTATGTTTGTGGTTTGTTGTTTGCTTTAATACTGCTTGTTGATCTATGGATTTTCTACTGTTGTGTATCATCCTGTTTACTTATTACTATTCACTGTTTACTATACTACTACCTGCCATATACTCACTGACTGTTAACCAGAGATATTCGGGTGGTTTTCTACTAGTATTTAGTCTTACACCATGTTTGGGTCATGCTTTTGGTCCCAAACAGATTATATTAATGCAGTTATAGACAAGGTAAAGCACGCTTCTACTTCAGGAACATGATTGTATTGGAGCAGGAGGGAAAGGGACTAAGATTTGGCTTGTGATGCTGGGGAGTTTCTTATCTGTTTTTCTTTAGTACATTGTTTTTGTAGTGTATACAGCATTGTGACATGTTTGGATGCTTTCATAGACATATGTATCATGCATCATTTCATAAATATATGTGTGCTATAGTTGTTTATTGTTTTAGTATTCTTTTTTTATTATTGTTGTATATTTACTACTTTATCTATTGAATGTTTTGTTTACTTCTGTTGTGTACTCTACCAAAGAGGAAACTATTTCCCCACTATCACACCCAAGGCCCTCACTGCTAGTCAGCAGCCTCTGGAATTTGGGGAAATACGCTTGAGGCGATGTGACCAACTGGGTACGTGGCTCCTGTAGGTGGATTTCGGAATCGGGACATTACAAAGTGGTATTCAGGGTATTATTTTTTCCTGAATTACTATTTGGAGCCTATAGCCAGGGATAGGATGGAATAAGTACTTGGTAATGAGTTGTGCTCGAGAGTAGCTAACCCATGTATAGGGAAAATCCATACTACCTCGTTTATTGTAATTTTACTGGTATACAATTTTACAATTGATTTGATTTCACCATTGGGTGATTCACATGATTTGTGTTATTACCGTTGTTGTTATTGCAGTTATATTTCTATCTCAACCCAAGGAGATCATGGTATTACATATCATGCATCATATAGGAACTTGTTATTGATTACATGCAACACATTCTTTCCATGCAATATAGGATGCATTAGTGATTTCATGTTGTTGTGATAGACATTATGTTGATTTTGCATTCTTTTCTGATAGACGCTTTGATAGAATCTCTGCTGTTTGATAGGAAATTTTTTTGTATAGAACTTTTCCAAAATGAATGCTACAATTTGGTTCTTGAGGTGTTATGGGACCTCATGCATTGGAATTTGGTGGATCATTGTCTAGTTGCCTTGTTATAACTTGTATAAGAAGCCAATGTTTGATTCGCAGGGAGTATAGGCCCTCGCGAATTGGAATTTGGTACCTTAACTCTTATTTTTTTTTGTTTTTTGGGCATCAGATCAGTTTCGGAGCTACTGCCCAGAAAATAACCCAAAATAAATGGGATGTGATATTTTAATACACATCGTGTAGTTTTTAAACCATGCCACTGACTGTGTGAGTAGAAACACAGGGTTGGAAAAAATCATCAAAAACATGTCGTGTATGATAATTACACGCAATGTTGTAGTAACTGTGTGTCTACCCATGTGGATAATGACACAGATGGATGAAATGATGACTTTACACAGAGTGTCCTGCTAGCACACGTCGTGCCATGTATCATAAGTACCCGGAAATGTCACAAACAACACGGTTCGGGTAAAAAACTCCAAGAACACGCCGTGTTCATAGGGAGCACGCCATGTTGAGTGAACCATGTAGTCGTCCATGTAACTAACAACCTGGGTCGTCGAGACCTATTCTAGTACATGTCGTGTCCTTTGTGAACACACTGTGGAGTCTATGATTAAGGGGATCATGTGGGTTAGATGTGTTAGGAGACTCAAGAAAGGGAATAGAGTTCAAGTACACGCTGTGTGTGGGGACATCACGTCGTGTGGTTAGGGAGTTACATGACTATTTGTGGTAGAAGTACACTCCCATGTGAATGGAATAATAGAACTTGTCGTGTAGTTTTTATACACGCTGTGTAGTTGTGTATTGTAAAACTTGAATGTTCCTTCTCGTGTTCCCCTCTTGTACTCTTGTGTTATCAGTATTTGATAATCCTGATCTAAGGTGTTTGTGTGACCTTTCAGTGTTAAGCCAATGAGATGTCCTCTGGATGTATGTCAGCTTCCAGACATTGATCAGACACCGGATATAGCCGATCAGGGACCTCCTGCAGATCCACATGTTGTGCCATACTTGGCACCAGATGTTATTCCAGTTGCAGGAACCGATGCGAGGTATAGGAATGACAATGTGAGGATTTTTCCGACCTTCCAGGGAGCACCGCCTCTTGCCCCGTCGATGGAAGAGTTGACACGAGTTTTTCTCCAGTAGAATCCTCCTACTTTCTCAGGGGAAGGAGGACCTCAGGTAGCAGAATTGTGGCTCGAAGACACACTAAAGATCTTCGAGCATCTTGAGATACCTCCAGAGAAAAGGGAGAAGCTCTCTACCAATATTCTCTAAGACTACACCATGAGGTGGTGGGAGGTGATCTCATAGTCAGTACGCCATCAGGGTATGACTTGGGATGAGTTTCGGCACATCTTCTATGATTACTTCTACCCGGAGACCTTAAGGGCTGATCAAGCCTGAGAGTACATGAGCTTAGAGTACGGTACTCTTTCTTTGATGAAGTATTCCTCTTGTTTCACTAAGATGCATCATTTCACGCCTATCCCAGTATGTGATGAGTCGTTCCTGGCTAGGATGTTTGAGAACGGTATCGGGCAGGAGATCTATTCCCAGGAGAACAACATCAGGTTGAATTTGATATCATCTATCATCAACCAAGCCTTGATCACAGAGCACAATCTGAGGGATTATGGTGCAGTAACCTCGGGCTGTTCATCCTCTAGAGCTAGTGTTCCTCCTACGGATAATAGCATGAACCATGGGGAGTCTTCTCTAGGAGATAAAAACGTAGGTGGAATTTATATTCAGGCATCTAGGTTTTATGCTACCAATGCGGGAGGAGGGGGAATACTAGGCCTCAGAGCAGGAGAGACCTGATGGAGTGACGATCTTGCAGCAATATTGGACATCTTCAGCTTTTTTGTCAGTTCATCTCACCTAGCTGGTGGTAGGGGTTCATCTCTGACCCCACGTACGTGATATGAATCTCCAGTTTCTCAACAGTCTGGGAACTATAGTTCTTCTATCTGTTTGGGCAGAGGTGGAGGTCGCGACCATGGTGGTCAGTCACCAGGTAACCCTCGAAAGTAGAGTGAATCACCTCAGGGTGTTCATCCATGGTCAGAGGGCCGTAGTACAAGCCAGACCTTTGCAGTAGATCAGACCCATCTAGAGCAGGATCCCGACCCTTCTACTGTCTGAGGTACGATCTTAGTAGCCTCAGTTTTATCTCCATCACCATTCGATACGGGTTCTACGTCTAGCTTTATCTCTATTTCTGTTGTGGTTAACCTTGGGCTATGCATCTTTTCCTCTACTAATACTTTGACTCTAGACACCCCATTGGGAACTAGAGTGGTTAGTGTACGTCAGTGTAGTGATTTCCATCTTGAGTTTGTAGGGTGTCAGTGCTTATGGGACCTCTATGTCCTAGAGATGACGAGCTATGATGTCATTCTCGGAATGGACTATCTAGTTCCCTTCTAGCCAGTCGTCGACTGTTATCACTACATGATGAGTTTCATATAAACTGAGGGTGGATCCATTATTTATAGTGGATAGAGGGATGTCCGGGTGAGTCGAGCAGGACCGGAGCATCATGGGCAAGGACTATTTACAGCCCAGATTGCGAGTCTATATCTGGGTGACCCGGAGACTTCACAGTTAGAATTTCCTCCAGTGGTGGATCATTTTAGAGATGTATTTCTAGGGGAATTTTCAAGTTTACCATCAGAGCGTGAGGTAGAATACTCTATTGATCTCGTGCCAGGATAGACACCTGTGTCCATTCCTCCTTATAGGATGGATACACCTGCGATGAAGGATCTCAAGGAGAAGTTGGAGGATTTTTAGGAGAAGGGTTTCATCCTACCATGTACTTCTCCTTGGGGTTTACCTCTATTATTTGCGAATAGGTTAGACGTTACCCTAAGGATTTGTGTGGATTATCGGAAGCTAAACTAGTTAACGGTCAAGAACCGACATCCCTTGCCGGGGATTGATGATCTCTTTGATCAGCTTCGTGGAGCCCGAGTGTTATTGAAGATTGATTTGAGATTCAGTTATCATCAGTTGCGGCTTAGACTATTTGATATACCTCATACAACATTCTAGATCAAGTATGGTCTATACGAGTATATGGTTATGTTGTTCAGTCTCATGAATGCGCCTATAGTTTTCATGGCACTGATGAACCAAGTGTTCCATCCATACCTGGATTCCTTCGTGGTGGGTTTTGTGGATGACAACATGGTGTACTCTCACACTCAACCCGGCCATGCTACCCATCTTGATATTGTTATGAGTATACTAAAATAGCTTTAGTTATATGTTATGCTCTCAAAAATCCACTTTTGGATGGATCAAATTCACTTCTTTGGTCATGTTATCTCAAAGAGGAGTATCAGTAGACCTAGAGAAAGTGAGGGAAGTAGTTTCCTGGGAACAGCCGCAGAAGGTCATTGAGGTGCAGAGTTTTCCAGGGCTGGATGGATACTACAGGCACTTTATAAATCACTTTTCATGCCAAGCAGCACCACATATAGGTCTGACCAAGAAGGGTGTGAATTTCTTATGGTCAAATTCTTGGGAGTCAGACTTTCAGGAGCTGAAAGGGTGGTTTACATCCGTACTGATATGAGTTTTTATAGATCCAGGAAATATCTGCACTGTCTATTGTGATGATTCATATATCGATTTGGGAGCTGTGATTATGCTGGGAGATGGATCTGTTGCATACGGGTCTCGAAAGTGAAGGCCACATGAGAGGAATTACCCAATGAACGATCTATAGTTGGGGGATTTTCTTCATGCCTTACGTTGTTAGAGAAATTATCTTTTGGGATAGAATTTTATGGTCTTCAATGACCAAAAAAGTTTCAATTACATCTTTACTCAGCGTGGTCTAAATCGGAGACAACATAGGTTGGTTTAGTATTTTCAGTTCTTCGACTTTGAGCATTCCAATTCACCTGGAAAGTGAAACGCAGTGGCTAATGCCTTGAGTTGGAGAACTTAGATACATGCAGTTTAGGAGGCCAGTAGTGACTGGAAGCTTATGGATCTATTCTCTGAGATTCATTTGGAGGTGCATGACAGACAGGGGTAGACTTTTCTATCTTCTGTAGCTGTTACCATTACACTTCTTGATCGGGTACGGATGAGGCAGCTATCAGACTAAGAATGCCTAGATTTTTAATAGAGTGTTTCTGGAGAGGACCCTCTTCCTAGATGGATAGTGGGAGAGGATGAGATCTTGCGTTTCTAGGGACACGTATGGCTTCCTGCAGACATACGCGATGAGCTAATTCGGGACTTTCATTCCTCAGTTTGGGTAGTTCATCCTGGAGTCACCAAGATGTATCGTGATTGACACCATTTGTATTGGTGGCCAACTATGAGGAGGGATGCTGCTGGTTTCTTCATGAGGTGTTCCACTAGTCAGTAGGTGAATGTGGAGCATTAGTGACCAGCAGGGCTTTTACAGTAGTTACCCATTCGAATGTGGAAGTGGAATGACGTCGCGATGGACTTCGTGACTGGTTTTCCGAGGTCCCATCGAGGGAATGATGTTGTTTGGGTTGTAATTGATAAACTCACAAAGGTTTCTCACTTATTTCCAATCAAGGATACCTTCAGTGTTGAAGATATGGGGTGATTGTGCATTTGAGATATTGTACATCTGTATGGATTTCCACACTACATTGTTTCGGACAAGGATTCCCATTTTACTTCTCGGTTCTAGCAGGGGCTTCAGGAGGCTTCTGGTACACATGTACTTTTGGTTACAACATACCATCCCTAGATAATGGGCCAGGTCAAGCGTACGATCTAGGTTCATGAGGATATGCTCCGAGATTGCATTCTAGACTTTGGAGGTTCTTAGGAGAAGCATATAGCTCTTGTGGTGTTTTCCTACAACAATAGTTTTCATGAAACAATTCAGATGGAACCTTACAAGGCTTTGTATGGTAGGCCATTCCAATCACCTTTATGTTGGCTAGAGGATGGAGTAGAAACTTTACTGGGACCTCGTCTTCTTTAGGAGACCTTAGAGAAAATAGAGTTGATTCGAAAGAGGATGGCTACAACACAGTCTCGACAGAATTCTTATGTTGATTAGAAAAGTTGAGCTCTGGAGTTCGAGGTTAGGGATCAGGTTTTCCTGCATGTCATACCGAGGTTCGGACACAAGAGGATTCATGTAAAATTTAACCTCTCACCCAGGTACGTCAGAACATTTAAGGTTTTGGAGAGAGTCGGGCTGTTTGCCTATCAGTTGTAGTTACCATAGAGGTACCAGGTATGCACGACATCTTCCACGTTTCTCAGCTCCGATTTTACTTTTCGGACCTATCTCATGTCTTTCAACCTGAGGAGGTTGAGCTTGAAGCAGATGCATCATTTTAGTATCATCCTATCTAGATTTATGATCTTCGTAAGAAGGTTCTCCATGGCCGGTTTGTTCCTCTGGTACACGTTCTATAGTAGCACGAGCGAGTACAAGGCGACACCTGGGAGAGGGAGGCTGATGTACGATCGCAGTGGCCAGAGCTATTTGGGGTTTCATCTTCTACGCCTCTATAGGGAATTTCCAGGATGAATTTCTTTAAGGGGTGAAGTTTGTGAGATCCGGAACCTTCATTTCATGTATTTTTTTCATTTTTCTGGAGGTTTTGAGACAAGAGGAGTTTCTGGAAATTTTTAAAGTACACGTCACGTACTTTATGAGTACACTCCGTGTACTCCCTTTCCACGTGAGGCCAGGTGTTGGCCATGTATGGGATACACACATGACCATGTTGGGGTGATGTGGAGGAAACTTAATGCAGATTACGGAAAAGGATAGTACACACTGTGTAATTTGGATTTTTTTCATTAAACGAATTGGGGTCGCGTCTTATCCTCAGAACTATCTTCTTCTCCAGCTTCTTTGACAAAGAGTGTTTTGTATGGCTGTGAATCTCCCCTGAGACCCTAATCCCCCGTACTTTCTCCAAATAGACCATCATTAATTACGTTGGAACCGCAGCTGTAAGATCTTCCTTCTTCTAGAGCATTGTTCTCCAATTCCTCCTCTTCTACAAGTTATCATGGGTTGAACGTTTTGTGCGTTTTTTTAGATCTAAGACGTTCAAAGGGGATTCGAGCCTCGTGGTTCAATTATATCGATATCGTAGCACCATGCTAGGTGGTTTATTCCTTTCCATTCAAATTCCTTGAATATGATGTTCAATTTCTGCCAATACCCTTGAACGGGGTATTGCATGTTTACTATTTTTCCCCTGTTATTTTCCTTCCTTGCATGTATGCTTGTGTAGAGGTAATTTGGCTATATATAAGGATAATTTTTATGCTTGGATGTTTTTCCCATGCCTTGTACGATTTACGACCTTTTTTTCTTGCTCTGCCTTTAGCCACTATGCCTGTTTTCCATGCCTTGTGACTGTAGGATGGAGTATTGTTCCCTGACATTCTTGTTGTGCTACAGACTGGTTAGCCAGGTAGCTCTGTAGGTTTACATTGGCCATTTATCATTATTATGAACTGACTAGCACAGGTCCGTGATAACCTGGTGCCACATACTATAAGGGGATTCACCGAGTGAGCTTCCTCTAAGTGTCTTGGACATTATAGACTATAGGGGATAAAATTAGTGTGCTTCCCAGAGAGTCTTGGATATTATAGACCACATTATGTTAGACAGGGTGATATTCCTCAGAGATTCCAGAGCATTATAGACTGTACAGGGGTAGACCGAGTGAGCTTCCTTAAATAGTCTTTGTTTTTCTTGAATTCTTTAATGCATTGCAGGATATATGAGGAATTGACCGAATGAGCTTCCTCAGAGAGTCTGTGATCGACATGAGGCTATAATAGGTATTGACGGTGTGAGATTCCTCAGATAGTCTCTAGAACTTAGGGCTATAAGGGGAATTGACCACGTGACCTTCTTGAGAGATTCTCCGACTACCTTAGACTATAAGGGAAATTGATTGGGTGAGCTTCTTCAGAGAGTATTATAATTTCGTATGACAAAATTAGAGGGGTTATGTTGAGTGTACTACCTAGAGGGTTATTGGTACTTCATGGTTAGGACCAGAGGGGATGGATTTGAGTACTTCCCAGAGGGATTCCTATTGGTGGTAAGATGTTTGATTTACTACTGCTTGTTGATCTGTGGATTGTTTGCTACTAGGTATCATCCTGTTTACTGCTTACTGTTTACTGTTTACTACCCTATTATTTCCATATACTCACTGACTGTTAGGCATAGATCTTTGGGAGGATGCCTATTGGGATTTAATCTCACACCCTATTTGGGTCATGCTTTTTGGACCAAACAGATTATATTTTTGTAGGTATAGGCAAGGGAACGAGCCCATTGACTTCAGGAACTTGATTACATTAGAGAAGGAGAGAATGGGACAAATCCAAGGCTTTTGATGCTGAGTTGTTTCTAATCTATTTTTTTTGTACTTTGTTTTAGTAATGTATTCATCATTGTGATATATTTGGATTCTTTCCTAGACATATGTATCATGAATCATTTCATACATTTATATAACAACCCATACTTTACAGACACAGTTATTACATCGTAATTGGAGCATACTAATTACAACATATAAATAAACCATGATAGGACCATATAGGTATAATGTCTTTAGAAATTGGGATACAGAAACAACTGGTTCATAGAACATCTACATTGTCTCCCATTTTTTTCATCATATCGAGAGTCCCTTTTGGAATATCCTACTTAATACCCTTATTCCTGACCTAGGGAAATGAAAACATACAAAATGTTGAGTTCAAATGGTCATTAAGGGTATGCAAAATAAATATCAATCATAACATATTCATAAGAACATAACATTTTGAAAATCTTAACCTGGAAAAGAGATCATGACATCATATCATGGGATAAATCATAGTAGTGAAGTGTGATCCCAATAATCATAACATAAAACATGAAACTTTGTGGTATACACACATAATCATAGAAAATAATTTCATATTAGTCAAAAGTTTTTCCAAGACCATCATAGCAGACAAAGTCCATTACTAAACCGAGTTCACTCCTCGTTCTAGTCCTGTATCACTAAAACAAATTAACATTCTGTTCCAGCAATGTCTATCTCATGAGATATAAATCTTTACCCATTGCATTGGAGGGAGATATAGGTCACACCCATCACATAGTAAAACCATTCTTATGTGTTCCACAAAATCATAAATCATACATCATAGCATAACACATATAATAAAAATGGGATTCTTAAACATCGTGACATCATTAAACAATTCATATAAGATAAAGGAATTCATAAAAATATTTCTATCACAACATAATCAAATCAATGTAACAATAGGAATAGAAATATAACCCTATATTATCATAGATGGAAAATAATTTTGATAAAACACTTGAACTCTATTATTAAGGAAAATATCCTTTCTACTTCAAAAATATTTCTCCTTTCATAACTTGTCATACAATTTTAAACAAAAAAGGTAATTAAAAATAAATTTGAAAATTTTTAAAATATTATTCATGGAAATAATGTTCTTGTAATCATAAAAATCCATGCATTCCATATAAGTTAAATAGAATATTCTTCTCATACTTTGGCCGGAAAAGTCAAAAAGAACATCGTACAAAAAATGAAAAAAGATTCCATTCATATCTTTTACTCACCAAAGGATAAAATTGGAATTAAAAAATTGTAGGAGGATAGAAATAATATTACATATTGGGGAAAATTGAATGTGGATGATAAATATTCCTTAGTAAATTCTGTAGTATAAACAATCTCAGATAAAAATGAGATTGCAAGATTTTCCCTTACCTTAGGTCTGATTTGCTTCGTACATATCTGAACCTCCTATATAATGATTTAAATAATG
The DNA here is from genome assembly GCA_963277665.1 of Viscum album. Lineage (NCBI taxonomy): Eukaryota > Viridiplantae > Streptophyta > Magnoliopsida > Santalales > Viscaceae > Viscum > Viscum album. Next base: position 154,789,060 of record OY728157.1, read on the forward strand.
ACATTCACTTATTACAGAATCATATTCATTATTATTATATAATATATGGTCATATTCTTATCTTTTTATTTGTAATATTTCATTTATACTTGTTATTTGGGTGTTCATTGCTTTATGTTCGTATGCATGTTTTGTCGAATAAATTCTTATTCTTCTTTTTAGGTTATAGATACCTCATTTATAGAATTTCATTAGTGTAATATATATCATATTTATTCATTCAATTCATTTATATAATCATTATCCAATGAAGATCATGTAGAACGAGTCACATCACATTGTGGAGACGGTGGGTCGTACGTACACACTAGCGATGATATCATTCCCCTGATCGTGGATTTGTATTCAAGTGTATGTATACTATTTAAGAATAAATATCACTTTAAAATAATCTTATATAGTTATTCTTTACACCATTATACCCATCCAAGTATGGTGGTGGTGGAAAACAGATTACCCCACGGTGTGGAGATGGTATTCTGTACGTACGCACGCGCGGTGATTTCATTTTCCATAGAATGGATAGAAGGTGAAATATTGTTTTTTCATATTTATAATAAGAAATCAGTATATGAGTGATACTTATGTTATTACTTCATAATGAAATAACTAATGAAGAGGTAGTAGAAGAAGAAATAAATTTGAAAGAATCGGTAATGGATATTACCTCTTCTTTGACATGCCTCTTTGAAACCTACTCTTAGGGCACTAATATTGGTCTTTGAAGAAGACCAGGACCTCTAAAATATTAACAGGGGAGTTTAGAAGAGTAATGGTCAGGGGTTGCATGATCTTGACGGCTCAATTTTGTGTAAAGTGGAGAGAGAGGAGGTTCCCTTTTATAAGGGAGGAGAGGGGCACCTTTGGAATGTGTGAAAATATTAATTTATTATAAACATATCTTCGGTTTCAAAAGGTTCAGAAATCATTAAAGATTATTATTAGACGACTCATGGTTGAAATAAAATCATCCAATAATAATTGTACATGTTTTGGATAATATTTTAATCATTATAATCATATTTAATTAAATCATTTATTAATGAGGCAAATACTGCATCATTATTATGTCATAAATAATTTAATTTATTTGATGTCTAAAAATTATAAAACAAATACCACCATGTAGGAAATTTATTTATATTTCCAATTAATATTTATAGTATAAATGATAATTTATATAACCCATTAAAAAAATTAATTATTAAAATATTTTTGTTAATGTCAAATTTGTCTTTACGTTCAATTAATTAATCCAAATTGCCTTTATCACTTCCAAGTGGCTCAATGGGGTCCCAAAATCGACCAAAGAATTTCCATATCCAGCCACTAATCATCAAATAAGTTTAGGAAAAGTGATAAGTTAATTTTAAATTATTATAATATTCGTTAAACCCTAAATTGCCTTATTTACCTTCAACCACAGTAAATAAAAGTCAAAAGTTACTATTACCAAAAATTATTTTATCTTATTGAATCACTTTTTACATGATGATAAAAACCATGTATGTTAGATTTTTGAAATTAAATTCACAAAAGTGGTAAAATTTCATTTAAATGAATGAGTCCGTTTTATTAACTACCACTATGTGGTTTCACTATTCATCAAAAATTGAAGTTTTTTAGAAAAATTCCAAAAAATAAGCCTAAGATATATTTGATATTATGAATTAAAAAATGATGTCTATTTTTCCAAATTCAAAACATAGAAGTGGCATAAATTAATTTTAAAATTAATTCCTTTTATCAAAACAAATTCTGTGTTTTTAAGAAACAATAACTATCAAAAGAACGACACTTGATTATGTACAATTTAAATGTGAAATTAATTCCAATGACCAACATTGGATTAAATGGTAAAAATATATTCTAATTAAAATTTAAAACCAATTAAAAAGATAATCTAACAATAAAAATTATTGTGATGAAAAAAGTTGTTTTTAATTAAAATATACGGTGTTTTTACAATTCATTAAAATATGAAAGTGTTTAGAATTAAATGAAAATTTTATCCGAATTAAATTTCAATATCCTGATTCCAAGGAATAATTTTATTTTTTCAAATTGAACATATAAACATGTCAAAAACAATATTCAAAGTGGGTGCGCCATCAAAAGGCCTCAAAGCTCCATTTTTTTAAAAATAGTTATTTTACACGAAAAAATTATTTTGTTCTCATAACATGTTCTAAAAAATATGTAAGATGAATAATAATGTTAAAAAATTCAAAATTTAGTTAATACTATTCATAACGTCTAGTCTATAATATTATTATAACAATATATTATTGTTTAGTGAAGTACAGTATTGCGTTCTACACATGCTATTGAGGAAGGTCGTGATTGCGTGTAACGCAACCCAAGCCAGTGTTGTGTGTAGTGAAAGAATCTTTTGATGTTTTGTATAACATAAGATATAAAAAAATATACATCTCATAAAATATCATGGGGTTAATACTACCCCCCCCCCTTAAAATTAATTTCTCCCTCGAAATTCATCACTTCGTAACAAACAGATGCAGATACCTCTCCCTCATCATATCCTCAAGCTCCCATGTAGCTTATTCTAATTGGTGGTTCCTCCATAAAACTTTCACCAAGCAATGGTCTTGTTTCAGAAAAAAATTTCACTAAAATCCAGAATCTCTATCGGATGTTCTTCCTAAGAAAGATCTTTCTCCATCGGTACATCTTCTGAGCATAGTACATGTGAAGGATCCGGTATGTACTTTCTCAAGAGAGATACATAGAACACATCGTGAACATGAGAGAGATTCGGTGGAAGCACCAATCTATAAGCTACCTTCACAACACGATCCAGTATTTCGAAAGGACCGATATACCTATGTCTCATCTTTCCCTTCTTTCCAAATCTCATTACTCTCTTCCAAGGAGATATTTATAAGAAAACTTTATCCCCCACTTCAAACTCTAGGTCATTTCTTCAGTTGTCGGCATAACTTTTTTGTCGACTCTGAGATACTCTAATGTGTTTTCGAATATATCTGACCTTTTCTACCATCTCATCAACAAGATCAGGTCCTAATAGCTTTTTTTTCCCAACTTTATCCCAGCAAGTTGGAGTCCTGCATTTTATTCCATAGAGAGCTTCATAAATATCCATCTGAATATTTGAGTGAAAACTATTACTATAATAATATTCTACCAAAGGTAGGTTTTTATCCCAACCACCTTTGAAATCTATAGATAAAGCTCTTAACATATCTTCTAGAGTTTTAATTGTTCTCTCAGACTGACCATCTGTATGAAGATGATAAGCAGTGCTGAAACACAAAATTGTATCTAAAGTATGCAGAAGACTTCTCCAGAACTTCGAGGTAATCCTTAGATCCCGATCTGATATAATTGAATGTGGCACTCCATGCAATCTTTCCACTTCCTTCGCATATTTCCTAGCAAGCTGATCTTGAGAGAAATATTCTCTTATATAAATGAAGTGTGCCGACTTCATACGACGATCAACTATAACCCAGATAGCATTATTACATTTGGATGTTTTAGGAAGTCCAGTGACAAAGTCCATAGTTATGTTTTCCAATTTACACATTTTTTTGGGAAATAGTAGTAACATCCCCTTAGACTTCTGTCTCTCAGCTTTAACTTGCTGACAAACCAAGCATTGAGAGACATATTCAGCAACATATCTTTTAATTCCATCCCACCAGAAGTACTCTTTCAGGTCCCTATACATCATCATGCTTCCAGGATTAATATATATTCATGAACTATGAGCCTCATCCAATATCTCCTTCTATAATTCTATGATGGGAGAAACACAAACCTGATTCCTGTACATTGTTATCCCATTACAATCAAGGTTGAATTCAGGAACATTTCTCACCTTCTCTTATGACTCTACATCTTCTTTTTGTGCCTCTTTAATCTTCACATGTATAGATGGTTGAACATTCATTTGAGAAAGATAAGATTTTTCACGATCCATTATAATTTCAAAATCTATTATTTGTTAAATCCATAAATATTGGATCTTTTGGGATCCTCATCTTGGATAAGCTAACATGTTCTTTTCAACTTAATGTGTCTGCCACCTTTTTTGCTTTCCCAGGGTGGTAATGAATTGAGCATTCATAATCCTTAATCAGTGCCAACCCTCTTCTTTGGCGCATATTCAGCTCCTTTTGTGTGAAAATATACATTAAACTTTTATGATTAGTATAAATGTCACACCTTTCACTATAAATATAATTCCTCCAAATTGTTAATGAAAAGATTACCGCAGCTAACTCCAAATCACAAGTTGGGTAATTTTGCTCATGGATTTTCAACTGTCGTGAGGCATAAGCTCTCACCATATAATTTTTCATGTGAACACACCTCAATCCATTCATGGATTCATCACTATAGATCACAAACCTTTCTCCACTACAAGGAAGTGTGAGCACAGGTGCACTGGATAACCTTATTTTCAACTCCTTGAAATTCACTTCACACTCCCCTATCCACACAAACTTAACTCATTTTCAAGTCAACCTTGTGAGTGTGTTAGATAATCTTTGAAAATCTTTCACAAAATGTTGATAATATCCAGAAAAACCAAGAAAACATCGGATCTCAGTTACCATTGTTGGTTTCGACCATCCTTCGATAAAGTCTATATTTGATGGATCCATAGATATCCCCTATTTTGAGATTATGTGACCCAAAAATGAGACTTTTTGAATCCAAAATTTATAATTGGTAAATTTTGTATAAAGCTTCTTTTTTCTTAGGGTCTTTTTTACAATTCTCAAGTGATCTTCATGTTCTTCCTTTATCATTGAATAAACAAGAATATCATCTATAATGACTACCACAAACTGATCAAGATGGACTCTAAAGACTCTATTCATTATATCCATGAAGATAGTAGGGGCATTAGTAAGACAAAATGGAATAAAAATAAATTCATAGAGTCCATACCTTGTACGAAAATTCGTCTTTTGTATATACTATTTTTTAACCTTAATTGATGATACCCTAAATGAAGATCAATCTTGGAAAAGTATTGATCTAGCGTAGTTGGTCAAATAAGCCATCAATGCACGGGAGAGGATATTTGTACTTGATATTGATCTAGTTATGTTCTCAATAATCAATGTAGAGTCTCATTAATCTATCTTACTTCTTAACAAATAGAACAGGTTCTACCCAAGGTGATGCACTAGGGCATATGAATCCCTTATCAAGATTATCTTGGTGTTTCTTCTTCAATTTATGAAACTCAATTGGGGCCATTCTATAAGGTGTCTTTGAAATGCACATAGCACCCGATATGAGTTCTATTGGAAAATCAACTTCACGATTTGGTGGAAGACCTGGAAATTCCTCTAGAAAGACACCATAAAACTATCTTACAATGGGAAATATTCTTAAGAGTGACTTTCTCTCCAACCATTTGAGATAAATAACCATCATTTATTTTAATAACGACCCATAAGATAGAATAAATCTCTACTGCACGGTTATATTCATCCATGCATCGATAGATTATAGTAGATTTATCGGGAATATTAAATTTGATTTCCCTTATTTTGAAATTGATATGAGATTTGTATAAATAAATCCAATACATGCCAATAATCACATAAAATTACACTATAAGAAGGATCACAAGATTTCCAGGAAGCACATTCCCAAAAAATTTAATTGGAGAAGAATTAAAAACTTTTTATGCAACTGTTGTGCCATTAGGAGTTGTCACAGCTAACTCAACATCTAATTTTTGATGTAGTACGACGATACCCTTAGAAAGTTATTCAAAAATAAAAGAGTGGGTGGATCCAGAATCCAATAAACCATTTGCTACTTAACAGTGGATGGTAAGTGTACCTTTCACCACTTCGTTATCGTACTCCACATCACCGATAGAAATTTTATGTGACATTCCTTTTTCTTTTTCCTTAGTAGTTTTTTGATGTCGATCATCATCAATAACCCTTGGATTAGGGAATTGATTAGCATAATTCCCCATTTCATTGCACTTGAAACATTGAAGTGTAGGAGGTTCATTCTGTGTATCCCTTTTTTTGCATCATTAGACATCTTCTTCCCATTATTTCGACATTCAACTACCTGATGAACTTATTTTCCACACATAAAACATTTACTTGTCCCTTTAAAAAAATTCCCTCCATGTGTCTTTCCAGACATTGAGCATAAGGGAAAACTCATCTTCTTTTCATTGTGGTCTTTAGATTTACATTTTAATTCCATTCTCCTCTTCTTATCATACCAATATGACTTATGGCTTACTCCAATCTCCATCTCAAAATTGAGTGCAAATTGAACAATTTCGTCATAGCTATGGAAGTCCCTTATGGCTAAAGCCCTTCGAAGACTTGGTTTTAAGCCTCTAAAGAATTGATCGATCTTACTCTCAGGTTGGATAATAATTCTGGAAGTTTACCTTGCATGTCTTGTAAAATTTTCTTCATAGGAACCAACCGATTCATCATCATTTTTCTTCAGTTCAAGAAACTCTTTCCCCATCATTGTTCAATAAATATGAGGGAAGTACTTATTGAAAAATAATTTCTTGAACTAGTCCCATTAAATGGAATAAATTTCATCCCTTTACCTCGTATTCTTAATAAGATTCCACTATTGACCAGCTTCACCTTCCAAGTGATATACTGCTAAGATGACTTTATCATGTTCAGAACATTTCAGGACTGAAAATAACTTTTCAGTGGTACTAATCCATTGTTCTGCCACTAATGGATCAGAAGAGCCGCTAAATGATGGTGGACACTGCCTCAAGAAGGATTCAAAATAATGTTGCCCCTTCATTTTCTTGTTTGTAAGTCCTAAATGATTCATAGCTTGAGAAAGTTGTGTGAGCATGGCTACAAGATTTTTCATTCCAGCTCCCATAACATTTGCTTTCTCAGGGGGACAATCATTATATTCCCCGTCGAATTCAGCATTAAAATGGTTCATCGGGTTCCAGCCATTGACTAGAACCACTAAACATAGTGTAAGAAACACTAATCATAATAGTAAAACCAACTAATCAATAATAAAATTTCACACTTTAGGTCTTATCGTTTGTTTTTCATGGCCAATTCTAAAACACTAATATTTGTTCTATGTTTAGACATATCCATAGAGTTCTTACTAAGGATTTCACATCCTAGTTTCCAAAGGATGACTATACCTTTACTCTGATACCAACTATAACAAACCATTCTTTACATACATTGTTATTAATTCAGAATTGAAGAATACTTATTACAACATATAAAAAAACCATGATAGGACCGTATAGGTATAGTATCTTTAGAAACTAGGAAACATAAACAACTGGTTCGTAAAACTTCTAAATTTTCTCCCATTTATTTCATCATATCTAGAGTCCCTTTTGTTATATCCTACTTAATACCCTTCCTCCAGACCTGGGGAAAAGAAAACATAAAAAAGGGTGAGCTCAAATGCTAAGTAAAGGTAAAGAAAATAAATATCAATCATATCATATTCATAAGAACATAACATTTTGAAAATATTAAACTCCAAAAGAGATCATAACATCATATCATGGAATACATTATAGTATTGAAATGTAATCTAAATAAATATAACATAAAACATGAAACTTTTTTGAATACACACATAATCATAGAAAATCATTTCATATTAGTCAAGGCTCTTTTTTAGGACAATCATATAGGACAAAGTCCATTACTGATCTGAGTTCAATCTTCATAATAGTCCTGTATCACTGAACCGGATTAGCATGTCATTCCATCCATGTCTATTTCATGAGATATAAATTTTTACCCAATGCATGGGAGAGAGATATTGGTCCCACCCATCTCATAATTAAACCATTCTTGTGTGTGCCACAAATTCAAAAATTGTACATCATAGCATAACCCATATAATAAAAATGGGATTCTTAAACTACGTGAAATCATAAAAAAATTCATATAAGATAAAGGGAATCATAAAAATTATTCCATCACAACATAATAAAATCAATGTAACAATATGGATAGAAATAGAAACCTATATTATCTTAGATGGAAAATAATTTTTAAAAAACACTTGAACTCCATTATTGAGGAAAATATCCTTTCTACTTCAAAAATATTTTTCCTTTCTTAACGTGTCATAAAATTTTAAACTAAAAGAAGTTAATTGAAAATAAACATGAAAACATGTAAAGGAATATTCAGGGAAATAATGTTCTATGGAATCATAAAAATCGATTCATGCCGTATATGTTAAAAAAATTTCTTCTCATACTTTGGTTGGAAAAGTCAAAAAGTACCTCGTACAAAAAATGACAAAAGATTACATTCATATCTATTACTCACAAAAGGGTAAAATTGGATTTTAAAAAATTGTAGGTGGATAGAAATAATATTAAATATTGAGGAAACATGGATGTAGAAGATAAATATTCCCATGTAAATTTAGTAGTATAAACAATCTCGGATGAAAATGAGATTGCGAGATTTTCCCTTACCTTAGGTCCGATTTTCTTCGTACGTATCTGATCCTCCTGTATAATGATTTATATAATGTTATTGACTTATTACAGAATCATATTCATTGTTATGATATCATATATGGTCATATTCATAGCTTCTTATTAGTAATATTTCATTGCTAATTGTTATTCAGTTATTCATTACATTATGTTCTTATGCATGTATTGTCAAATAAATTCTTATTATTATTTTAAGGATATAGATAACTCATTTCCAGAATGTAATTAGTGTAATATATATCATATTTATTAATTCAATTCATTTATATAATCATTATTCAATGAAGATCATGTAGAACGAGTCGCGTCACATCATGGAGACGGTAGGCCGTACGTACACACGAGCGATTTTATCATTCCCATGATCGTGGAATTGTATTGAAGTGTATGTATACTATTTAAGAATCAATATCAATTTAAAATAATCATATATAGTTATTATTTACACCATTATACCAATCCAAGTAAGGTGGTGGTGGAAAAAAGATTATACCACGGTGTGGAGATGGTAATCCATACGTACGCATGCACGGTGATTTCGTATTCCGTATGATGGATAGAAGGTGAAATAGGGTTGTTTAATATTTATAATAACATATCTATATATTATTTATACTGATGTTATTACTTAATAATGAAACAAATAATGAAGAGTAAGTAGAAGATGAAATAAATTTGAAAGAATCGGTAATAGATATTACCTCTTCTTTGACACGCCTCTTTGAAACCTCTTCTTAGGGCACTAATGTTAGTATTTGAAGAAAACCATGACCCCTAGAATATTAATAGGGGTGTTTAGAAGAGTAATGGGTATGGTTTGGCCGAGCTTGAAGGCCCAATGTTGGGTAAATAGGAAAAGGAAGAGGTGCCCTTTTATAAGGGAGGAGAGGGGCACCTTTGGAAAGTCTGAAAATATTATTTTATTATAAACTTATCATCGGATTCAAAAGGTCAGAAATCATTATAGATGAATATAAGATGACTCATGGAAGAAATAAAATCATCCAATCAGAATGGGACATGTTTTTTATAATATTTTAATCATTATAATCTTATTTATTTATATAATTTATTAATGAGGTAAATACTACATCATTATTGTTTCATAAATAATTTAATTTGTATGGTGTCTAAAAATTATTAAAAAAATACCACCATGTAGGAAATATTTTTATCTTTCCATGAATATTTGTAGTCAAAACTAAAATTTATATAACCCCTTATAAATATTAATTACTAAAAGATTTTTGTTAATGTCAATTTTGTCTTTACATTAAATTAATTAATCCAAATTGTCATTATCACTACCAAGTGACTCAATGGGGTCCCAAAATCAACCCAATGATGTCCATGGTCTGCCACTACTCATCTAGTAATGTTAGGACAAGTGGTAAGCTAATTTTAAATTATTATAATATTCTTTTAACCTTGAATTACCCTATTTACCTTTAACTGCAGTAAATAAAAGTCAGAAGACACTAATCACCAAAAATTATTATCATCCTATTGAATCGCATTTTACTTCTTGATAACAACCATGTATATCGGATTTTTGAAATTAAATTCATAGAAGTGGTAAAATTTCATTTAAATGAAAGAGTCGGTTTTTTAACTACCACTATGTTGTTTCACTATTCATAAAAAATAATTTTTCTCAGAAAATACCAAATATTCAGCTATTGCTATATTTGATATTCCGAATTAAAAAATGATGTCTATTTTTCCAAATTACAAACATAGAAGTGGCATTATTTAATTTTAAAATTAATTCCCGTTATCAAAACAAATATTTTGTTTTTAAGAAACAATAACTATCAAAAGATCGAAAATTGTTTATGTCTAATTTCAAAGTGAAATTAATTACAATGAACAACATTGGATTAAATGGTAAAAATATATTCTAATTAAACTTTAAAACCATATAAAAAGATAATCTTAACCATATAAATAATTGCGATGAAAAGAGTTTTTTTATATTAAAATATAGTGTTTTTTACTATTTATTAAAATATGAAATTTGTTAGAATAATATGAAAATTTTATCCAAATTAAATTTTTATAGCCTAATTACAAGGAAGAATTTTATTTTGTCAAATTGTACTTATAAACATTTCAAAAAATAGATTAATAGTGCTTGCGCCATCAAAAGGAGGCAAAGCTGCATTTTTTTAAAAATATTTATGTTACCCGAAAAATTATTTTTTTCATATACCATGTTCTAGAAAATATTTAAGATGAATAATAATGTTATGAAATTCAAAATGTATTTAATACTATTCATGACGGCTAGTCCATAATAATATTATAACAATATATCTTTTTTTAGTGAAATCCGGTATTATGTACAACACACGCTATCGAGGAAGGTCGCGATTGTGTGTAACGCAAGACAAGCTTGATTTGTGTGCAGTAAAAGATTACATTGATGATTCGTATAACATACGACATAAAAAAATACACTCCTCATAAAATATCAGGGTTTTACAATATATGTGTGCTTTAGTTGTTTATTGTTTTATTCTTCCACTGTTTACTGTTGTTGGATATTTACTGATTCTTCTATTGTATGTATTGTTTACTTCAGTTGTGTACTCTACCAATGAGGGAATAGTTCCACAATATCACACCCAAGGCCCTCACTGCTAGTCGGCATCCTCTGGAATTTACGGAAATGTTCTTGAGGCCATGTGACGAAGCACTAGACTGCATGTGAGGGGGGGAAAATGGTGTGTGTTTCCACTCCATATCTTATTTATGTTCATTTAGGTGCATGAATAACCAACAATATAGGGATAAACTTCATGTTTTGAAATATACAGGGCCTTGCCATACCACTTGGTGTATTACTAGTGTGTTGGGTCATGTATGTGCATCTAACTTGGGTATGTGTACTAAGTCCTTGTCCACGTACTCTACACATAGTGTGTACCTTGTCGTTTCCATATACATTACTACATGGTTGTGTTCTCCAAGCAGACACAAATGGTGTGTGTTTCCACTCCACCTCCTATTTATGTCCATTTAGGTGCATTAATAACCATCAATATAGGGATACACTTCATGTGGTAAAATATATAGGGCCTCCCCATACCACTTTGTGTCCTACTAGTGTTCCTAGTCATGTATGTGCATCTAACTTGGGTCTGTGTACTCAGTCCTTGTCCATTTTATTTACACATAGTGTATACCTGGTCATTTCCATATACATTAGTACGTGGTTGTGTCCTCGAAGGTGTCATTCCACATGGGGTCCAGCCTATGGGAATTGACACGTGGCATGTCTAACTAGGAAAGAGTTTCATTTTTTTGATGGAAACATGACCTTTAATTTTCTGAAATTTCCTAAACCCTAGTTTCTGAAGCCTGGGATCAACACTCCATGCGATCTTGAAACATGATGGCTTATGGTCATTATATTTACAAAAAATAAAAAAATTTCTCCACACCTTAGATCGAATTTCTATTCCCTTAAAAGATTCCCTTTATTAAAAAAAGAATGATGGATCTAGTTGAAGTTGGTAATTTTTATCTATATATTGACCCACAGTTTATATTTATCGCCATAGTGGTTCATCACTAAACATGTAATCCATAGGCTCTTCTGCCATTAATGATTTGGATTCCAATCATTAATACAATATCCAATAACCCAAAAAATCTTAAATCAACCTTGGTTTTCTGATATATCCCTTTCATGCATATTTTAAATGAATTTTTGGGTTTGATAATCCTTAGTACTTCCCCTCAATGTCAAATCTAGACCGTGGGGTCCAATTAGTGAAAAATTCAATGAATCAAGGTTGTAAGGAACCAAAACAATTGTATAACAATCCTATAGCATTAATTTTCGGACTATGAGAAATATATGAGATCCTAGTTAGGAAACAACAATAACCAATTTAAATTTAAAATAAGGAAACATGTATATGGAACAATTGGAAAAGATCCAAGGTAAGATGATGATCCTTCTAAATAAATGTATTAAATGTTTTTTTAAAACCCTAACTGATGATTACTACCTAGATATTGGGTTATTCTATATTGAATAATGTGATATCTAAGGAATGTTATGTTCTCTAATGTTGAGGAGGATATCAAATTAGTCCATGATGCATTTTTTACCATATATTTGAGTTTGCATCATCCTAGGTAGACATGCCACCTGTCAATTCCCATAGGCTGGAACCCATGTGGAATGACACCTCCGAGAACACAACAACATAGTAATGTATATGGAAATGACCAGGTACACACTATGTGAAGAGTACATGGAAAAGGACTGAGTACACAGACCCAAGTTAGATGCACATACCTGACCAAGCACACTAGTAGGACTTCAAGTGGTATGGGGAGGCCCTGTATATTTCACCACATGCAGTGTATCCCTATATTGATGGTTATCCATGAACCTAAATGGACATAAATAGGATATCGAGTGGAAACACACACAATTTGTGCCCCCTCACATGCAGTCAACTACTTGGTTCCTTCTAATGAATCAAAAATATTCTCTATATCCTTTTCATGAATGTGAATTTTCATCTATCAATAACATAATATAGTTGTTTTTTAGGTAAAATATGAAGGTTATCTCAATTTTTTATTTTGGGATATGACGAAAAATGTTTTAGAAATGGTACTTGTTTATCTGTTACTCATAAAGAGTTGTGATCAGGGAGAGGATCAACTGCGACACTAGAGTGGTACCCCCATCATCATGGGAACATTTCCTCCACCTACTGAGTGGAAACCCATATCATAGAGAGAACAACTCCTTAATGACAAGAGTTTAAGCCCCTATGACACCAATGTGCCATTCCATGAAATTTAGAGTGTAATCCCCCCCATTAACATGGGTGTAGGTCTTATACCTAAAGAGTGGAACCCCTTCACCTGTTAGATAGGGTGTGTTTCCTTGTGATCCTATAGTGGAACCCCCTGACACATTAGGTTGTGATTCCACTACATTAACGTACTGATTATAACCCCCTATCAAATAGAGAATGGGACCTCATAACATTAGAGTCGAACCCCCTGAAACATAACAACATAAGTCCTCTACAAATAATTAAAATGTAGAGCCTATCTATACGATATAACCCAGGTCCTCGTGACACTAAAGTGGAACACCTGGATGCACTAGGGAGGAAGTCCTCTTTTTGGAGGTTCTTTGTAGTCGACTATTTGGAAATGTGGGGAGGTGTGGGATATCACACAGTCACAACTAGGATGACTGGTGAGATGATAGAAATCATTGATGGACTTCAATAAGAATTGGAGACTCTTTTCATGGGCCGAGTTGTGATATGTATATCCCTTTACTCTCTCATTTGGGATTCTATTAATGATAACATATAACTATCTATATCTATATCATTGTATTTAATTAATCTCATTCCATTAAATGTGAATACATGTGGGGTATTCCATTTGATTGACATGTTTATATTCATAGAGATGGATGAGGTTACTTTCCTTCTATGGGTGGAAAACAATAAACATGTAGTCCATCTACACATCGGATTGAGCCCATTGTACATGTTCAAGGATACAGTTTATATTTATTGGGTGGATATTCATCATAATTACTATCTATTGTCTCAATATTCTAATTATATCCTTTACAAATCTCCTTTCAGATTCTAGGTAATCCTACAGATTATGTATAAACACCTACATGGGATTTTCTCTTATGTGTTTCCTAAAATGCTGATGATGGATAGGTCGATAGTTACTTCAGAGGAGCTTAGTGATACCTAATATTTTGGAAAACATATAGTTGTCTCCTAATGATTACTAAAAAATATTATCCCTCGGTTTATTACTTTCTTGTTTTTTATGTTCGGACATATTTCAGGTTGGGCTTGTAGTGCTTCCGATCACTTCTTAGTTTTCACTATAAGAATCTTATACATCCTAGAGGTTTTTAATGCTTGGTTTACATTCAATCTATTGAAAATTATAATGATTTTTTACTTTTCTGATTTGCAATAATATTTTTGTGTCTGTCCATATAGAATTCTAGGAAAATTCTACATCATGTTAGTAGTTCCTTCAGCTATAGTCACCAGCCCCTAGCTTATGGAGGCATACATTGGGAGGTTTTTTCTAAATACCAATTTAGGATCATGTTGTGACAGAATAAAATCAATGGTTTTTTTAATAATTGATCCATTTTAGGAGATTTAACATTACAATGTATTGGTCTAGTTTAGTGAAATATTGTCAGGGTGTCTCAAGTACATCTCTTAGACTAGAGAATCCAATGATTTTATGGGAAATAGATGTATCCATTCACCTTGCCATTGACTACTTACATCTCTACTTGGTATGATGATAAAGTCGTTTCATGAATCAATGATACATGCATCATATTGGATTGAGTCTTTTAGTATCATTAATGAGTCATATTTACACTTTTTTGTAGATATTTATATATATATTCACATTATATTTTGGTATGTCTTTATTAAATTTTCTCAATTCCACCACGATTAAAGAAAGCTAGGATTCCAGTTTCCGCTCATGAAGGTGATCTAATGAGCAATGAGGCCATAGTTTAGGGTCCATCACACAAGCTTCTTCCTCCATGTTAGATGTTAGTAACTCCCCCACATATTTATATTGATATCATCAAATTAGGGAAGGATGAGGATGTATATCGGCTTGGCAAATTGCATGATTTCCAGTACCAGAGGCCACTAATGTTCCATTAAGATTCAGTTCATTAGGAAGTTTAGTGTTGGAATGAGTAAGTAGATCGTGAATTACAGATCATACGAACACCATTGGGACAATTAGATTAATTAGAAACTATCCTTTTCCATGGAGAAGTTGGGGGCTCGTAGAGTCTCATTACAAAAATGCATAATGAGTCAACACTCACTTTTCTAGAATTCTAGTATATGTTTTATGTGGAGTAATACACCTCCTTCATGCAATCGATTTAGATTCAAAAGCTTTTCAAGGTGTATAATGCATGGATGATAGTGTTGGAGTTTTTATTTATGTTCAAAGACCTTACATTGTAATCCCCTGACATTATTCATGATTGATACTTTTGAGAACTAATGTTTTAGAAGATACTCAATAGAGATATATATGCCAGTATGGGGCCTTATAGTATCTCCAACTATGATGGGTAGTTAAATCAGGAAGAGGTGATAGATGCATTTCTATTATAGGAAAACGTTGAAACCTTAGTTGGCTATGGTTATTCTAGGGATGAGTCCTCTGCAGTATCTAGTAGAAAACATATGTCAGGATCTCCACATAACGACACATCCCCATGATCATAGTCACACATGGGCTCAGTGGTAGCATAACGGACTATGGCTTCATAAAGAGTGGATTTTCTAATTATGTTATGGGATAGGTCACACTAAGTGAAACTACTTGACCATAGATGTTTAGAATCATGGACATGTAGAGGATGTGTAAGAGCTGTGTGTTGTGGAAAATGCTATGATATCCTTCCACCACAGCCAACAAGAGGCCCACATTAGGCTCAAGGAGCTTCAGGTCAGGGCCATGAAAGACTGGATGTAGAGACCCAAGCTTGTTGTACATGAACATTACATTACATTTTAGTAATTATTATCACATGACACAAAGAGACTTCCAAATACTGTATAATTTTACTACCTTTAGAAATTGGTAACATAATCTTCTATCTTGGTGAATGATCTACAAAATATCCCATAAATATCTACCTCGTTTACTACCTAAAACAATTCAGTATATCTTAGGGAAAAGAAAGTATAAAAAGGGAGATCACAAATGCTCAGTAATGTTTATTGTAAGACATAAAACAAACCATTAAAATAAGAATGTAAAAACATGAACATAAGGTTTAAATATCGAAATCATGAATCATGAAATTAATCATGGAAGGTTGTAACGTAAAAATTATACATGAACACGACCATGATAACATAGAATTGACATAAAACAAGGAATTTTGGAAAAACATTAAGCTCCAAATATGATTTCCATAGTAGCCAAGGAATTATTTCCAATACCATCATAGTGGACAACATCCATTACTGAATCAGGTTAGATTCCATTCCAGCCATGTATTACTTAACCATATTTACATATCGTTACATCACTATTTTACTGAATCGGATTTAATTCCATTATATACATGTTTATCTCATGAGATATAAATCTATACCCAATGCAATGGAGGGTGATATCGGTCTAACCTATCTCATAATTAAGTCAATATTACATGTGCCAGAAAAACATAAATCATTCATCATAGCATAACCCTTGAAATAAAATGGGTTTCATAAAGAAAATTCTATTTTCAAATAATCCATAAAAAATATAATTCAATAATTAAAAAAATTAAATCATAGTAATTAAATGTATGGAAACATAACCCTATTTAAATAGCATCATCTTAGATGAAAAATAATTTTGATAAAACACTCATACTTAGTTCATGAGGAAATATAATTTCTTCTTATAAAATGTTTTATATTATCAAAATTCAAAAAAAAAAAATGAAAATTATTTTTTGGAATATAACCATGAAATCATGTAATTTAATATTCATTGAAATAGAGAATTATGAATACGTAAACATCTGTTCACGTTGTATAAGATAAAAATCATTCTTATCATACATTTTCTAAAAATGTCAAATAGTACATCATATAGTAAAAATAAGAATCCCTCCAAAACATGTAGTCAAAGTAAAAAGGGTAAAATGGCTATAAACATACACACAAGGATAGAAAACATTTTTTGAAAACATTTTTTGAAAACATGGACATGGATGATAAATATAACCCAAGTAAACACTTACGTATAATCTATCTCAGATAAAAATGAGATTACAAAAGTATCCTTTAATTTATGTCTGATATGATTAACATGTATCAAAAAATATATTATAATAATTTAAATAATGTTATGGATTTATTCCATAATATTAATCTTTTTTATGGTAACATTTATGAACATATTTTAATCTGTTTGTTAGTAACATTTAATTGTGACTAGTTTTTCTAGTAATAACTGCTTTACGTTCTCTTGCATGTTCTGTCGGATAAGTTTATATTTCTATTTTCAGGTAATAGTTTTATCATCTAAACAATGGTATTATTAAAATATATATCATATTAATTCATTAAAATCATTCGTAATCATTCTTTACTGAAGATTATGTAGAACAAATAACATCGTGCCTTTGAGACGATAAACCGTACATACGCACCAGCGATGAGATCGTTCCCATAATTGTTGAATGGTGTTTAATTGGATGTTGTATAGATTATATGATTAAATATCATTTTATATTAACCATATATATATTTATTAATTCCATTATTATACTCATCAATTTAAGGTGGTCAAGATAACTTATTACACCTGTAACACCCCAAGCTTCTACGGTACGCTTCTCTTTGAATAATGTGATAGCGTGTGTTGTACGCAACACCGAGTTCTAACACACCATAACCAATCAAACTAGCTGTTATGAATAGTAATGCATACTTTTTGAAATTATATATATTCTATATTTCAAAATAGAATTAATTTTTGGATTCGGAATATCGAATTTAGCCTAAGGTGAAATTTTGGTACTTTTCGGATAACTTTATTATTTTGATGAATAATGAAAATTACTAAATTTTAATTAAAAACAACCTTTTTAATCAAAATAATTAATAGTGATAAATTATGAATTTGAGTGGTTTTAAAGTATATTTTGAATATATTTTTACCATTTAATATAATTTTGGTCATTGAACATAATTTTACAATTAAACGGAACAAAAACAAGTGTCAATCATTTGATAGTTATTATCTCTTAAAAACACGGTTTTTGTTTTGACAGCAGGAATTAATTTTAAATTAATTTCTGCCACTTCTATGTTTTGAATTTAGAAAAATGGATTCCATATTAGGAATCAGGATTTTCAAATTGTGTAAATAGGTAACTTTTATTTTTAGACATTTTGAATAATTACTACGGTAAATATTTTATTTACCATGGTTAAGGGTAAATCCGGTAAATTAGGGTTAACAAATTAATATTATAATAATACTAAATTACCCTAAAACGTGTCCTAGCCTTATTGGTTGATACATGTTCGACCATAGGCATCTTCGGGTCGATTTGGGAACCCCATGGTTCCACTTTTATGTGATATGGACACTTTATTTTAATTAAGTTAAAATGAATACAAAAATGACACTAGAATATATCTTTTAGAAAAAAAAAATTTACCTAGGGTTATATATGTTGGATTTTAGATTATAAATATTAATTAGAAAGAAAAAAATATTTCCGACATAATGATATTTTATTTATAATTTTTAGACATTAAATAATGTAATTTATTTATGACACAATGATGATGCAGTAATTACTATAATAATGAAAGATCAAAATAATTGATATTATAAATACCCAAATAAATATAATATGAAACTTTTAATGAATTAAACTAATTTTCTAGGATAATATGATATATTATGATTGATTAATCTGACTTTTTTCGAATTAATCAGTCTGTTATGAGTTTCACAAAAATCAACTATTAAATAGTGTCAAAATTGACATAAAAGGGTTTTTAAAACAAATATTATATTATTAATTGGTATTAAATTCCTAAAAATCTAAGGCTCGGCCAAGAGACTTATATAATTATAGGTGTCTCATTAATGGACCACTTGGGGGGTCTCTTGGATGTATATGGTAAGTTTATTAACCATATAATATAAAAATACAAAGAGACATTGTAAAAGTGAAACTAATTAACTTAGAGTTAATACTTAAAGATACGGTTAATATAAGTACCCAAACCTGTCTAAATTATATTGGTTGAATTTTTTTCGACCTACCCCCACCTTAAAATTTGAATAATCAACTTTGGAGCCATTAGAAACCGAATATGAATTTGTTATAAACTAATATTTCTAGCTTTTCCAAAGGTGCCCCTCACCCCTCTTATAAAAGGGCACTCCACCTTCTCTTTTCGTCACACCTTCAAAGCCTTTTGATTCGGCCAAACTCTGCCCAAATACTCTCCCAACTTCTCTAACTACATCCTAGAGGCCTTAATTTGATTAGGAAGCCAACCTATGGAGCCCTTTTGATCAAATCAAAAGGAAGAACCCGAAGAAGAGATAATTATTTCACCACCCTTTTCCAAGTTCCTTTCTTCTTCCACTTTTTCATCCTTTGTTGTTACCATTCTAAAATAATAACTTCAGTATCATATATATAATGTGATGTTATTATAAATATGGTACAACCATATTCAGTAATCTATCCACCCTTTGAATAACATGTCACCATACGTGCGTACGTACGACTTATCGTCTCCACGTCGTGGTGTAATTGTTATTCAATATATTATTATTTGAATGGGTATAATAATGATGTGTAACTCATGTAAATAATAAATATAACATGTTATTGATTCTGTATATATGATATTACATCCATTTATATATTATTTTAATATCAAAAGAATGATATTGTCGCTCATGCGTACGTACGGACTACCGTCTCCACGAACGTGATGAGGTTCATTCTCCACCGTATCCATTCAAGTATAATTATCATTTGATGATTTAAAAATCATGTTTCAGGACTTGATATCATTCTGGATATAAATAAGTAACAACCTATACATAACAATCACGTCTTATGTAACAAAACATATAAAAGAAAATGAGTAAGTAAACACCCGAAACAACGATAATACTAAGATATTATTAACAAAGCAATGTTAAAAGATCATATATGATATCATATGAATGTATATGATTCTTGTATAATTTAATAACAATTATTTCACTATTATACAGGATGTTAACCTACCCCAACCAAGGAAAAGTACAAGGTAAGGGTTATTTCACAATCTCTCCATTATCCGGGGTTGTTTATACGTAATAATCTCCTGGGATCTCTTTATCCATGTTTCTCAAAAATGTATTTCAAAACATTTTTGCTAATTAATAGAATATGAGTTAAAGTCATTTATACCCTTTTTGACTTTTATATGTGGTTTCTAAATTAATCCTTCCATCGTTTTCAAAACAAGTCCCTTTTTAACCTTTTCGACAGAATAAAGTTAAGAATGTTTTTTTAACTTATATGGCGGGTGCGGCTATTTTCCGCCGTTATAAAATCTTCAAAGATTCCATTACAAGCTTATAATAATATTTTCTACGAAAATGTTCTATTTTATAAATATATGACTCTTAAATGATTTCAAAAATAGAAAGATATATTTCTCTAAAAAGAGTTTTGATTTCATCTATGTCAACATCCTTTGATGGTTTTTACGCTTTTTTGTAGTTGATTTATTATGATACAAAACTTCTATATTGTATTGAACGGTTTGTGATATGTTTGACTGTGGATGTGATATTTTTATACCATTCATAGTTTATGGTGAAAGTATCGACATTTCGTATGCTAGTTTTAATACGAATGTTTATGTTATGTTTAAACCATTTCATATGGGAATGCATTGGACTTAATATGTGACAGGTGGAGCCCACTATAACTCCTCGATGCATCAATAGGTCTCATGAGACAAACTAGTGTCTTGGCACAAAGCCTTGGAAAAATCTTATTTGTAGTCTTGGCACAAGGCCTTGGCTATGTGGTTATGATAGTCTGGCATTATGCAGTCCAACATTATGAAAGTGGTTATTGATATTGAATGTGATTATTCGATTAGTAGAGTATCCATGTGAATAAGTAAATGGAATTGTTTCATTTTACTTTTTCCATACTATGTTGAAGTTCATGTTTAAAAGGATTTGGTTTTAGTTATTCATTGCCTTAAGTGTTTATGCTTATTTTTGAAAGTTCCGCTATATTTTTATCCTTACTAGGCATTTGAGCTCACCCCTTTTCTATGTTTTATTTTTCCCAGGATGTGAAGAAATAAGTTATGAATGACCTGCAGGGATTTTATGTGGGGATATGAGTGTGGCATATGGAGACCATGTTTTTGTAGTAGTTTTTCACTTTATGATGTAATGTAAAACTTTATTAATATATCTAGTGTTTCCAAGGCTACTAAACCAATCGGTCTTTCGAGATTTGATCATTCTTGTGATCATGCCAATGCTATGTAATAATGCACCGAATCTGGGTAACGAGGGTCGGGGTGTTATAGTTGGTATCAGAGGAAGTTTAGTACAAAACTTGGAAGCTAGATATAGATAAACTCTGATTAGATCACGTAGACCTAAGATGAAATTTGAGGATTAGTATAGAAGAACTTTCTAGAATTTTGGTATTGTAGAGATTTTGTGAGTTTTCCGAGAAATACATACCTATCTGGATACGAGCAGGTAGAGGCGGCTCTAGCACAGATGTACCTAGGGGTAAAACACGAAAACACCGATTTGAGCTAGACTCGAACGGGAACTGGTGCACGACAACAGGCCTTGCTGCACTATTGGTTACGAAACTCCTGGGGGATATGCTTATGATAACTCTCATTTTAATTACAAATCATTATGAAGGGTTTATGAGTATATACTTCCTCAAAGAAAACATTATTATGATTATGGATTATATCCATAAATAGTTCAATTAATGTTAAGTGTTTTATAAGTATGGGATTATGTATTTTGATTCATAAACTGATCTAGTTTATGCCATTGTTTAGAAATGGCGCCTAGTAGAAGAAATGGAAACCGAATCAATGCACGCACTCCATATAGGGATTTCCCTCCTGCTCAAGATAATTATAGTGGAGCTGGTGATGCAACTGGTGCCGATCAGCTAATCACCATACTGTGAAAACTCACTCTGGTTATGAATAATAACCTTACCCATATGGAGAACCCTGATCCGCAGTGTGGAAGTTCAATGTTAGATCGATTCATGAGGAAACAGCCACCAACGTTCAATTGGAATACAAATCCCTTAGTAGCTGAGTAATGGATATTTTTCCTAGAGAAAATATTTCAGGATTTGGGGAGTAGTGAAAGGGAAAAAGTTATCATGACAGTTTACTGCCTCACTGGAGATGCTGATCAATGGTGGTCATTGATTCAAAACACGAAATAAGATGATGAAGTATCAAATATGGAATGGAGGGAGTTGAAAGATCTGTTTTTAGAAAAATACTTTCCTCGCGACCATCGAGCAGATATGGAAAGTCAATTTATGAGTCTGAGACAAAAAGAGGATGAGAATGTCACAAAGTATGAGGATAACTTTACAAGGTTAGAAAGGTATGCTGAAGATTATATATGTTACCCAAGAAGTAAGATTTATTGTTTCTTTGATGGGTTAAAACCATTTCTCCGTCGAGCATTAGTATCACAATCCTTCTCATCATACGAAGACATTGTCTCATGTGCTATCAAGACCGAAAAAGAATTCTCTAAGTCTTATGACTTTAAATAAAATCAAGATAATAAGAGACCTTCTGATCAATATGGGAATGGAAATAAGGGGAAGAAGGGAAAGGTTGAATATCCATCATGTGGTAAATGTGGGAAGAAACACCCCGGTACTTGCTTGAAGGGAATGGGAGTCTGTTACAAGTGTGGTGAAAAAGGCCACCAAGCTCGTGATTGCAAAGGGAATAAGGAAGCTACCAATGTTTAGTGCTAAAATTGCAGGGAGATGGGGCATTATGCCAATGAATTTCCTAAGCGTCAGGAGATCATACCTCAGAAAAGTTCAAGGGATCAAGGCCAAGCTTATGCTATTACTACTACTGAGGTAGAAGCTCCGAAAGACATGGTGGCAGGTAATTTAATGTTTTCCTCAAGTTTAGCAAATGCATTATTTGATTCTGGATGATCAAATTGTTTCATATCTTCCCAGTTTGCTAAGAAAATTAGATATTCCCATTTTTATTTAACAAGGGAGTTTCCAGTTAAAACTCCTAAGGGAAGTATCATTGCAACAAAGTTTTGTGAATCAGTCCCCATTAGAGCACATAAATGTTCTTTATCTGATGATCTCATCATCATACCTATGATTGAGTTTGATATAATCCTCGCTATGGACTGGCTTTGGGACTATGATGCGAAGAATTATTGTAAGAAGAAAGAGGTTACGATTCTTGATGACAATGATAAGGAACACCCGATCTTTAGAGCAGAATCGTCACCACCTAATTCTTATTTAGATCCACCCCCAGTAGCTGAAATAATTCAATTATTGGGGAGGAAGAGAATGAAATAACTATGGGTGAGGAAAGGAATGTTCAAATAGAGGATGTACCTTTTGTGAATGAATTTGTAGATGTATTTCTGGAATATTTACTTGGACATCCTCCAGAACGAGTAGTTGAGTTTTCCATTGATTTAATTCCTGGATCAAGGCCTATATCGAAGAACCCTTATAGAATGGCCACTGTAGAATTAGTTGAACTAAAGAAACAACTAGAGGAATTGAGTAATAAAGGATTTATTCGCCCTAGTGTTTCTCCATGGGGAGCCCCTATTCTTTTTGTTAAAAAGAAAGATGGATCTATGAGGTTATGTATCGACTACAGGGAGATCAATGCTATAATGATAAAGAACAAGTATCCCCTACCTTGCATTGATGATTTATTTGACCAACTGCATGGAGCTCAATACTTTTCAAAGATTGACCTTCGATCTGGATACCATCAGTTGTGTGTAAAGAAGGAAGACATTCCGAAGACAGCATTTTGAACCAGGTACGGGCATTACGAGTTTACTGTAATGCCTTTTGGATTGACTAATGCACCCTCTTTATTCATGGATCTGACGAATAGCGTTTTCAAGGAGTATCTCGATGAATTTGTAGTGGTATTTATTGATGATGTCTTGGTATACTCCAAAACCTATCAAGATCATGAAAATCACTTGCGCATTATCTTGAAGACTCTGAGGAGGCATGAATTATATGGGAAGTTTAGCAAGTGTGAATTCTGGCTTCAGGAGAATTCTTTTCTTGGCCATATTGTCTCTAAAGGTGGAATCTATGTTGATCCTTCTAAGACCAAGGCAATCCAAGAATAGCCAGCACCTACGAGTATAACTGAGGTACGCAGTTTTATTGGTTTGGCAGGTTATTGTCGACGTTTCGTCCATAATTTTTCCCGATTGGCTAACCCATTAACGAAGCTCACACGTAAAGGGGTTAAATTTGATTGGACAAAAGAGTGTGAAGAATGTTTCGAAGAACTGACGAAAAGATTATTCAATGCTCCTATATTGACTCTACCATCGGGGAATGATGGGTTCGTTATTTATAGTGATGCATCGAAGAAAGGACTTGGTTGTGTTTTTATGCAGAATGATAGGGTTATTGCCTATGCATCATGACAGTTGAAAATTCAAGAGCAAAACTATCCTACTCATGATCTCGAGTTATCAGATGTGATCTTTTCTTTGAAGATATGGAGGCACTACCTCTATGGTGAAAAATGTGAGATTTATACTGATCACAGGAGTTTGAAGTATATTTTCTCACAAAAAGAACTCAACATGAGGCAAAGGAGATGGCTTGAATTACTCAAGTATTATGATTGAACGATACACTACCACCCGGGGAAAGAAAACAAGGTGGCGGATGCTTTGAGTAGAAAAGACCATGGAGTTTTGAACAATATGAGAATTGAAAGGGATCCAATTTTCATGGATCTAGTGAAGATTGACATGGGAATAACCAGAGAAGATGAAACATCAATGCTTTTTCAAATGGCTGCCAAACCATCTTTACTAGAATGAATTATGAGTTCTCAGACCAATGATGAAGAATTTCAAAAGAAGATTAAAGCTCTGAATGATGGGAGATTGTGAGATATTGTGTATAAAGATGGAATTTTGAAATTTGGGAAGAGACTTTGTGTTCCTGATATACCTGATCTAAAAAGGGAATTGCTGGATGATGCTCATAGTTCCAATTTCTCTATACACCCTGGGAGCACCAAAATGTATAGTGATTTGAAGGAACATTTTTGGTGGGACAACATGAAGAGGGATATTGCTGATTTTGTGTCAAGATGTATGGTTTGTCAGCAAGTGAAAGCTGGAAGGCCACAGCCTGGAGGAGTCATGCAACCTCTTCCCATACCAGAGTGGAAATGAGAATATATTACGATGGACTTTGTCATGGGGCTACCAAAGACTCCTAGAAGGAATGATGCAATATGGGTTATTGTTGCTCGTCTTACCAAGTCAGCACATTTTCTTGATATAAGAGAAGATCTACCCCTGGAACGTCTAGAAAGACTATATATTAATGATGTTGTGAGACTGCATGGAGTACCCCTATCGATTGTTTCTGATCGTGATCCCTGTTTTACTTCAAGATTTTTGAAAAGTATTCAGAAATCCCTGGATACTGAACTTCATTTGAGCATTTCTTACCACCCTCAGATAGATGGACAATCAGAATGGACTATTCAAACCTTAAAAGACATGTTGAGATCTTTCTCACTTGACTTTCAGGGTATGTGGGATCAATATTTACCTCTCGTAGAATTTTCTTATAACAACAGCTTCCATTCGAGTATTCAGATGGCACCATATGAAGTGTTATATGGAAAGAGCTATCGTACACCAACCTGTTGGGATGACGTTAGTGAAAGAAAAATTGTAGGCCCAGAACTGGTGGAGGAAACTATGGAAAAGGTGAAGGTAATCCAAAATCACATCAATGTAGCTCAAAGTAGGCAGAAGAGCTATGCCGATAATCGAAAGAAGGATTTGGAATTTCAAGTCAGTGATCATGTTTTCTTGAAGGTATCTCCATGGAAGGGAGTCATACATTTTGGTAAGAAAGGTAAATTGAGTCCCATGTACGTCGGACCTTTCGAAATTCTAGAACGAATTGGGGTTGTAGCTTACCGATTGGCAATGCCGCCAAGTCTCTCCAAAGTTCACGATGTGTTCCACGTATCTCTGTTGAGGAAATACATGCCTGACCCAACGCATGTACTCACCTATGAAGAATTAGAACTGGAACCTGATCTGTCTTATTGCGAAGAGCACGTCAGGATTCTTGATATGAGAGAACAAGTACTGAGAAACCGGACGACGCGTCTGGTAAAAATTTTGTGGAGAAACCATAAGATGGAAGAGGCAACGTGGGAACCTGAGGAACTTATGATGAAGAACCACCCGAGTCTTTTCATGTGATAAGTATTCTTGAAATTTCGAGGACGAAATTATTTGAAGGGAGAATGTAACACCCCAAGCTTCTACGGTACGCTTCTCTTTGAATAATGTGATAGCGTGTGTTGTACGCAACACCGAGTTCTAACACACCATAACCAATCAAACTAGCCGTTATGAATAGTAATACCTACTTTTTGAAATTATATATATTTTATATTTCAAAATGTATTTCATTTTTGGATTATTAATATTGAATTTAGCCTAAGGTGAAATTTTGGTACTTTTCGGATAACTTTAATATTTTGATGAATAGTGAAAATTACTAAATTTTAATTAAAAACAACTTTTTTAATCAAAATAATTAATAGTGATAAATTATGAATTTGAGTGGTTTTAATGTATATTTAGAATATATTTTTACCATTTAATATAATTTTGGTCATTGGACAAAATTTTATAATTAAAACGAACATAAACAAGTGTCAATCTTTTGATAGTTATTATCTCTAAAAAACATGCTTTTTGTTTTGACATCGGGAATTAATTTTAAATTAATTTCTGCCACTTATGTGTTTTGAATTTATAAAAATTGATTCAATATTTGGAATGCGGATGTTCAAATTGTGTAAATAGGTAACTTTTATTTTTTGACATTTTGAATAATTACTGCGGTAAATATTTTATTTACCATGGTTAAGGGTAAATCCGGTAAATAAGGGTTAAAAAAATAATATTATAATAATACTAAATTACCCTAAAACGTGTCCTATCCATATTTGTTGATACATGTTCGACCATAGGCATATTTGGGTTGATTTTGGAACCCAATGGTGCCACTTGTAGGTGATAGGGACACTTTATATTAATTAAGTTAAAATGAATACAAAAATGACACAAGCATATATCCTTTAGAAAAACAATTTTTATATAGGGTTATATATGTTGGATTTTAGATTATAAATATTAATTAGAAAGATAAAAATATTTCCTACATAATTATAGTTTATTTATAATTTTTAGACATTAAATAATTCAATTTATTTATTACACAATGATGCTGCAGTAATTACGATAATAATGAAAAATCAAAATAATTGATATTATAAATACAAAAATTATTATAATATGATACTTTTAATGAATTAAACTAATTTTCTAGGATAATATGATATATTAGGATTGATTCAATTGACTTTTCTCGAAGTAATCAATCTGTTATGAGTTTCATAAAAATCAACTATTGAATAGTATCAAAATTGACATAAAAGAGTTTTTAAAAAACATATTATATTATTAATTGGTATTAAATTCTTAAAAATCTAAGGCTCGGCCAAGAGACTTATATCATTATAGGTGTCTCATTAATGGACAACTTGGGGGTCGCTTGGATGTATATGGTAAGTTTATTAACCATATAATATAAAAATGAAAAGAGACATTGTAAAAGTGAAACTAATTAACTTAGAGTTAATACTTAAAGATAAGGTTAATATAAGTACCCAAACCTGTCTAAATTCTATTGGTTTAATTTTTTTCGACCTATCCCCACCTTAACCATTGAATAATCAACTTTGGAGACCTTAGAAACCGAATATGAATTTATTATAAACTAATATTTCTAGCTTTTCCAAAGGTGCCCCTCACCCCTCTTATAAAAGGGAACTCCTCCTTCTCTTTTCTTCACACCTTCAAAGCCTTTGGATTCGGCAAAACTCTTCCCAAATACTCTCAAAACTTCTCTCACTAAATCCTAGAGTCCTTAGTTTTATCAGGAAGCTAAAATATGGAGACCTTATGATCAAATCAAACGGAAGAACCCGAAGAAGAGGTAATGATTTCACCACCCTTTTCCACGTTCCTTTCTTCTTCCACTTCTTCTTCCTTTGTTGTTAACATTCTAAAATAATAACTCCAGTATCATATATATACTATGATGTTATTATAAATATTGTACAACCATATTCAGTATTCTATCCATCCTTTGAATAACATGTCACCATACGTGCGTACGTACGGCTTACCGTCTCCACGTCGTGGTGTAATTGTTATTCAATATATTATTATTTGGATGGGTATAATAATGATGTGTAACTAATGTAAATAATAAATATAACATGTCAATGATTCTGTATATATGATATTCCATCCATTTATATATTGTTTTGATATCAATAGAATTATATGTTCGCTCGTGCGTAGGTACAGACTACCCTCTCCACGAACATGATGAGATTCATTCTCCATCGTATCCATTCAAGTATAATTATCATATGATGATTTAAAAATGATATTTAAGGACTTTATATCATTCTAGGTAAAAATAAGATACAAACTATCCATAACAAACACAGCTTATGTAACAAAACATATAAAAGAAAATGAGTAAGTTAACACCCGAAACAACGATAATACTAAGATATTATTAACAAGGCAATGTTAAAAGATCATATATGATCTCATATGAATGTATATGATTCTAGTATAATTTAATAACAATTATTTCACAATTATACAGGAGGTTAACCTACACCAACCAAGGAAAAGTACAAGGTAAGGGTTATTTCACAATCTCTCCATTATCCGAGGTTGTTTATACGTAATAATCTTCTGGGATCTCTTTATCCATGTTTCTTAAAAATGTATTTCAAAACATTTTTTCTATTTACTAGAATATGAGTTAAAGTCATTTATACCCTTTATGACGTTTATAAGTGGTTTATAAAGGAATCTTTTCATCGTTTTCAAAACATGGTCTTTTTTATCCTTTTCGACAGAATTAAGGTAAGAATGTTTTTTTTAACTTATACGGCGGGTGCGGCTATTTTCTGCCGTTATAAAATCTTCAAAGCTTCCATTACAAGGTTATAAGAATATTATATAAGAAAATTTTTATTTTATAAATACATCACTCTTAAATGATTTCAAAAATAGAAAGAGATATTTCTCTAAAAACAGTTTTGATTTAATCTATGTCAACACCCTTTGATTGATTTTACGCTTATTTGTAGATGATTTATTATGATACAAAACTTCTATATTGTATTGAAGGTTTTTTGATATGTTTGACTGTGGATGTGCTATTTTTATACCATTCATAGTTTATAGTGAGAGTATTGACATTTCGTATGCTAGTTTTAATATGAATGTTTATGTTATGTTTAAACCTTTTCATATGGGAATGCATTAGACTTAATATGTGACGGGTGGAGCCCACATTAGCTCCTCGATGCATCGGTAGGTCTCATGAGACAAACTAGTGTCTTGGGACAAGGCCTTGGAAAAATCTTATTTTTAGTCTTGGCACGAGGCCTTGACTATGTGGTTATGATAGTCTGGCATTATGCATTCCAACATTATGAAAGTGGTTATTGATATTGCATCTGATTATTCGATTAGTAGAATATCCATATGAATAAGTAAATGGCATTAATTCATTTTACTTTTTCCATACTATGTTGAAGTTCAATATTAAAAGGCTTTTGTTTTAGTAATGCAATGCCTTATGTGTTTATGCTTATTTTTGAAAGTTCTACTATATTGTTATCCTTACTGGGCATTTGAGCTCACCCCTTTTCTATGTTTTATTTATCACAGGATGTGAAGAAGTAAGTTATGAATGACCTGCATGGATTTTATGTGGGGATATGAGTGTGGAATATGGATACTATGTTGTTGTAGTAGTTTTTCACTTTAAGATGTAATGTAAAACATTATGAATATATCTAGTGTTTTCAAGGCTACTAAACAAATCGGTATTTCGAGATTTGGTCTTTCATGTGATCATGACAATGTTATGTAATAATGCACCGACTCTGGGTAATGAGGGTCGGGGCGTTACAACACCACAGCGTAAAGACGCTAAGTCGTACGTACGCACACATAGTGATTTTATTTTTCAAAGGATGGGTTAAAGGTGGAATATAGTTGTTTCATTATCATAATAACCAATAATTATATAATTAGTAACTGTTTTAATACTTTATAATGAAAAACTCATGATTTGGAAGTGGCATAAGAAATTAGTTTGAATGAACCGGTAAATGATATTACCTCTTCTTCAATGTACCTCCACTAAATATCTTCTTAGAGCACTAGAGTTTTTCTTTGAAGAATAATGGGACCTATAGAATGATTCTAAAAATGATTATAATCTAAATTAGAATGGTATGGTCGATCATGAAGGCTCAAAACGAAGTGAAGAGTTGAGGGAGGAAGTGCCCTTTTATAATAAGTTGAGGCGCACTTTTGGAAAACTCAAAAATATTATTTTATAAAAAATTGAAAAATCAAACCAAATACCTCAAAAATGAGATATATTCGAAGCTAATATATCATAAGATTGAAATAACATCATAAATTAAAATTTAGGAAAGTTATGATGTCAATTTAGACATTATCATTTTAATTAAAAATTAGTCATTCTATTTTATTTTAATTAAGATAACAAAAATTTCAATATAAAATGGGTGGAATATTTACATATTTGATTTCAATTATAATATAAATAAATAATTTTTAACATTTTATACTATATCATAATTATATTAAATTCTAAAAATGTATTATGGTTTTTAAAAAATTTATAAAACATTATTTTAATAAAATAATAATTGTCTTGATTTTGAAATTATACAATTCATGGATTTTTAGAAATATAAAGATATGGTGTTATACTCAAATAAAATATTTTAATATATCTATAATTGGTAATTTATCTCTATAAAATTCCTTGGTTAAATTATTTATCCCAAATAATATTTATATTAATATTTTTAAAAACAATTATTTGATATCTTTGTTATTAAAATAATCACTACATCAATATTGTGTAATTATTTAATATACTTATTTGTTGAATAATATTTAAAAAAATACTATGATGAACATAAACTTACTATATTTCATTATAATATTAGTTATAGAATTTATCATCCTGAAAACCCAATATTAAAGTATTTAAATTTATTAATAAATAAATGTGACAACTTTAACATCACTTTAAATAAAATAAAATAAACATAATAACCTCTTCTATAAAAATTCAAATGGCCAGTTCCTTGTAAATGGGATTCTTATGAACGAGATATAATAAAAAAATATGATTTTTTCATTTTTTTAAGCCTTTTGAGGGTTATGATTAATTTAATTAAAATTGTTTTATGGATTTATAAACAATTTAATAATTTTTAAATCATCAATGTATAAATGATAAAGGTAAATATTAATTTCATAAAAAATAAAAATAAATTACTATGATGTAGGTAATTCATACATATTTCCATTGACTAAGTATGTTCGAAGATATCACCTAGTTATCCTTATATTAAAATTATTTTCCTTGTATGAAATTATTGTTTGATATTTTGTTACTTTCGCTGGTTTAATTAATATATATGTCATCTTTATTGTCAAATGGCCCTTAAGTGACTATGTTTCGGTCCTAAGATGTGAATGGTATAATTTTATTCATCTTAAATGGTTTTATTAGGTTTTATGGTCTTTTTATTCTTTTTATCATATTATTTGTTACACTACTTTTCTTGATTTACCTTTATCCATGTTAAAAATTATCTTAGTTACTATTCATAATATCCCAAATAATAAAATTAAACAATTAACATAATTTGGACCCACTGATTAGAAATATTTAATAAATTTTTGATAATTCATAATATATAATTTTTAAAAATTAATTCTCATTTTCAGAAACCAAAAATCGGGGTTTTAAGAAGTAAAAACCTATCAAAATATTGTCATGTGTTTATGTCCTACAAAATGAGAAATTACATTCAATGACCACAAATGGATTAAATTATAAATAAATAATTCAATTACACTTCAAAACAAATTGAAAAGATAATATAACCAAATTAATAAATTAGTTGAAAATACAGTTTTGAATTAAAATGCAGTATTTTCACTATTCATTAAAATATAAAATTTATCAAAAAAACCCAAAATTGAAAAAAGAATATTTTTATGTTACTCTTCTATATAAGATGTATATTTTTTTTTCAATTAGAATATCTAAAAGTTATAAAAACTTGATTTTAAATGGGTGCCCCGCCAAATGGAGGAAAAAGAAACATTTTATTTGAAAAGTACTTCTTTTATCCGAAAAATTGATTTTTTTCTTATATCATGTTATAAAAAATCTATAATATTAATTTTAATGTTATATATAATTCAAAATTTGGTTATTACTATTCGTAACATCTAGTTTATATCCCATTATATAATATTTTTATATTATATAATTGTTTAGTGAAACTAAGTATTACGTACAGCTCAAGCTATCGAGGAAGGTTTCTCTTTCATGTGATGAAAGCCAAGTCTATGTCACATTTAGTGAAATATTTATTTGGTTCTATGTATTAAATAATCCAAATATAGTTCTTTAATACATAAACCATAATCAATACTCAGTGTTGTGTGAAATAAATTCAATAAAAGGAACTGGAAATTGTGTGTAGAACAAGCCAAGAATAGTGTTCCATATTCTAAAATCAAATATGATGTTGCTTATAGCACAAGATAATCATGTGGTAGAGTAAAAAATTATAAATCAAAGAAATTATAAATTATCTATCTCATAAAATACCAGGTATTTACATTCTACCCCCATTAAAATTATTTTTTCCCTCGAAATTCACCGAGGTTATAAATGGATTACAACTTGAATGATTATTTAATGGAAACCCACATCATAAAAAGGTGTACTAAAATATTGTTTTAGAAAATAATTTTATATACTTAATTGTTATCCAATGAAATTCATCACTAGGTTTCCACATAGTATAACATATATGGTAAGTGAAAACATGGATACAGAAGAAAATTTTGAACATCACGTTCTGATGGATAGTGATAGAGAATAAGATGTGGAAAATGTTAACTACCAGAAATCCATAAATCAGTAATCATTTAAGGGACCATCTGATTCATCAAATAAGAAGGTACTAGGATAATATGTTTGGTTTCAGGCTCCATTTTTTAATGATGATGAATTTTTTCATGAGGAGAAATACTTAATTGATTTAAGTAAAATCTCACCATTTGTCATTAATTAAACAATTTTTTCTTCATATATTATTTAACTAAATAATGTTGAATTTTCCATTCATAATTTGTTACTAGATCATGAAATAGAATGATAGGGCATTCTATCTGTCTAAACAACTAGTGAGAACAATTTATCAAATATGAATTTGTCTACAAATAGTTAGATAATACTTTAATATAACAATCTTCCAACAGAAAATAAGATAAACTATCCATAAATGGATAACATTACAATCCATCCAAAAACTAAAAATATAAAAAATTAGACAGATTTTAATTAAATAAACATAACATTTGCCTTTGATATCTCATTATCCAGTTCATGGTGGTCACATTCCAAACACGTGAATAACAAAATCATGTATTTTCTTGAAACATTATAATTACCTGAATTACCATAGAACCATAGTGAAATTTCTCAATCTATAAAAATTAACCCATTCCACATTCCAATAATAACAAAAAATCTATATTCTGAAACCATGATATCACTTTGTCCTTGTATCATTCATGAGGACATTAATTCTATCAAATATCTGTTTATGACCTTATCCCTTCATTATATAAAAATCAAGTGCCTTCCAAATATATTTCAATCACCTTTCATAGTTACTGGTACAATATACTTATCGAAAACCACAATGGACTAATACATAGATATTCTAGTATTCCATAATACTATAAAAGAGATTTTATGATAGTATTTATAAATATCGTTACACAAAAACATAATCATTCAACCACTTCAATTTCATACTCAACATCACAAATATTCAACACATGTGATTTTCCAATGTCTCTTTCTTTAAGAGGTTTTTGGCATCGATAATCATCCATAACACCTGAATTATTGAATTGGTTTGAATAATGCCTCATTTCCTTCCACAAGTAACCCTAATTTGTGGGAGGTATACTATTTTTAACGTTCTGTTTATTCCAATTACATCAGTAGTAAAATGCTCAATAAACTTCTTTCTCATGCAGAAAACATTTATCAGTCCACTTAATATAATTTCTTTCATGTGTCCATCCACACATTGAGAATAACGAAAATATAATCATCTTTTCTCTATAATTTTTATAGTTTCATTTTAATTTGATCCCTCTTCTCTTATAATGACCATGATATAGACGAGAAACTACAATCTCTCTTTTTATGATGGATAAATGTTAGGTACATACTAAAAAATAAGTTCTCAAACTCATCCCAATCTATAATGTGAGGTTTATCTTTTTACCTTGTATTCTTGATAAACTTCTACCATATATTTTTTTTACCAACTCAGTAATAAGTGCCCAACTTATCCTTTTCACATTCTAAACAAAGGAGAATGAAAAATATATTTTCAACTATACAAATCCATTTCTCTACAACTAAGGGATCGGTCATTCCAATAAAATAATATTGATGTTTCCTTATGAAATATTCAAGGTAACGTTGTTCCCACCATTGTTCATTTGGATGCCTACCACGATTTGTGGTCATATAAACAAGATTATTTAATTGAGATACCAATAATTTTTTTTTCTGGTGTAAAATCACTAAATTTTGCATCACATCCAGTATTAACAAGGTTCTTTTGGGTTCCATCCGTTATCTAAAACCCAAAAATAATAGTGTGAGAGGCAAAATTTATACTTGGAAAAAACATAATCAAGGGGGAGTATATTCAGTCTCTAACATCATAGGTTTAATCCAACGTTATTAATGATCATTACCATAATTCTAGGACTATATCATATACTTATACATAACATTAGATGAATCCCTAGAAATTCCTTAGAAATATCTATAGGGATCTCAAAAAATGTTTTCGCATCCTTGTTTCCAATGATAAAAAAATCATTTGCTCGATGCATGACGTACGTGGAAATTAAATTAAATTTTCAAAATAATTAATATGTGACCCTAATATATTCTCAATTACCGTATTATTATTCTTTCATTGGAAACATGGAACATAATCATCAGACATAGTGAATGATATTCAACATCTCCCATCGATATCTTCCCCATTTTTTATACCTAAAACCATTCATTATATCATAGGGAAATGAAAACAAAAAATTTTGAGAAAAAATGATCAGTAAGTTTAAACATTGTGAACCAAAAACAAACCATAAACATAAGAATGTAAAAAACATGAACACAATGTTTAAATATCAAAAAAATGAGTCATGAAATAAATTTTGGAACATCATAAGGAAAAAATAATAAATGAACAGTGCCATGATAACATTAAATTGACATAAAACAAGGAATTATGGGATAAAAATAAGCTCATAAAATGAATTACATATTTGAAAAGGATTTTTTTTCAAGACCATCATAGTGTAAAAAGTCCCTTACTGAACTGGTTTTACTTTTCGTTGAAGCCATGTATTATTGAACTAGATTTACATGCCATTCCAGCCCTATATTACTGAACCATATTTACCTTCCATTCCAGCCATGATTATCTCCTTAGATATAAATCATTACCCAATACATTGGAGTGAGGTATATGTACCACCAATCTCATAATTAAATCATTCTTACATGTGTTCCGCAAAAACATAAATCATTTATCATAGCATAACACATGAAATAAAGAGGGTTTGATAAAAATAATTCCAACTGAATGAATTGAATATAAAAGATAATTCCATCATAAACACAATAATATTATTGTAATAATAGGGATATAAACATAACCCCCTTTAAATATCATCATCATAGATAGAAAATAATTTTTATAAAATACTCAAACTTAATTACTGAGGAAAATATCCTTTCTTCTTAATTTTTTATTATTTTCTCAACAAGATGATGACTTATAAATGAAAATAATATACTTGATAATAAACATGAAATAATGTAACTTAATATTCAATTAAATAAGGTGTTAAGACAATATAAAAAATTATTCATTCTGTATAAGTTGAAAAAAATTCCTCTTGTACTTTTTCCAGAAAAGTAAAAAACTACATCATATGGTAAACAAAAGTATGATTCCTTCCAAACCATGAAGTAACAGTAAAAAATGTGTAAAAAGTCATTAAATATATATAGAACAATAGTAAATATTTTATGAAATTATTTTTAAAAAACATGGATATGTATGAAAAATATATCCCCAGTAATCACTTAAGTATAAATAATATTGGATAAATATGAGATTGCCAAATTTCCCCATGCCTTAGGTCTGATATGCTTTGTATGTATCAGAATGTCTTGAATAATGATTTAAATATTGTTACTGATTTATTCCAATATCATAGTTAGTTTCATGATAACATTTCTGATCATATTTTCATTCATTTTTAGTAACATTTCATTGTTACTTGTTATTCAGGTATTAACTACTTTATGTTCTCATGCATGTTTTGTCAGAAAATTTCTTATTCATATTATTAAGTTATAGTTATATCATTTTAAAAATTATTTTATTATTATTTATATCATATTTATTCATTCAATCGATTTATATAATCATGCTTTAATGATAATTATGAATAATGAATCACGTCGCACAGTGGAGACTATAAGTTGTACGTAGGCACAAGTGATAATATAGTTCCAATGATTATTGAATGGTTTTGAATTTGATGGTGTATAGTATCATAGAATCCTTAAAAAAATTACTAATCGGATATATATTTATATGTTCTGTCAATATACTCATCCATGTAAGTTGTTGGTGAAAAACAGATTACACTACAACGTGGAGACAGTAAGATGTAAATATGAACGTGTGGGGATTTTATATTTCATAGGATGGGTAGAATGTGGAACATGTTTGTTTCACAATAATAATAAACTATATATATATAATTACTAAAGGATTTATTACTTTATAATTAAACAAATCATGAGGTGAATTATAGGAAGATTGAAGTTTGAAAGAATTGGTAAATGATATAACCACTTCTTTGATATGCCTTCTCTAAATCTCCACTTATATCACTATATTCGGTCTTTGAAGAATACAAGGAACTCCCTAATGTTACTAGAAACGTTTTTAACTGAAATGGTAAGGTTATGTTTGATCCTTAAAGATGAAAACTATGTTATGAGTCATGGGATAAAGTTCCATTTTATAATTGAGGTGAGAGGCACTTTGGGAAACCTCAAAAATATTAATTTATAAAAATTTATATAATCAAACAAAATACCTACAAAGTGAGATATATTGGAAGATATGATATTATAATATTAAAATATCATCATCCAATAAAATTTATAGATGTTTTTATTTCATTCTAAACATTATATTTTTAATTGATAATAAGTTATTCTATTTAATTTTAATTAAGATAATAAATGTTTCAATATTAAAAGGGTGAATTATTTACTTATTTGATATACATTTTACCATAAATTAATAATTTGGATCATTTTAGATCACATAATAATTATTAATTATATTTTAAATTGTTTTATTATGATTAAACAATTTTATAAAACATTATTTTAACAAAATAACAATTGTGTAAATTTTGAAACTATTTATTTCATAGATTTTTATAAATATCATGATTAGGTGTTATTCTAGAAGAAAATATTTTATTATATCCCAAATGGTTCAAGGTTTTCTATAAGACTTATTGGAAAAATTAATTATCCCAAACTATATTTAATTTAATATTTTAATATAATTTATTTGATATCTTTATTATTAAAATTATAACTACATAAATATTGTTTAATTATTTAACATACTTATTTTTAGATTACGAATTTGAAATAAAATACTATGATGAACATAAATTTACTATATTTCATGAAAATATATGTTGTTTAATTTATCTTCTATAAAATCCAACATTAAAAATTTTGTACTTATTCAAGTACGAATGTGATAACATTAACATCACTTTAAATAAAATAAAATAAATGTTAAAATCTATTATATCAAGTTATAAATGACCACATAGTGAGAATATTGGGTGATTACGGTCCATATATACTCAAATAATATAATTTGGTCATATGTTAAGGCCTTTTATTTTTATTAATATTTTACTAAAAGTTTTTTATGGACTTCCCAACAATTAATTAATTTTTACATCACCAAAGTATAAGATTTAAGGTAAAAACTAATTTTCTAAATATAAAAAATAAATTACCCTGATGTAGTTAATTATTTTATCATTCCATGTAATATTTATTTTTTATGATATCACATGATTATCCCTACATTAACATTATTATATTTATAAGAAATGTGAGTTTGAAATTTTGTCACTTTCATTTATTTTATTAAAATCATTTTCATTTTCATTGTCATGTGTCCCATAAATGACGATTTTTCGAACCTAACAGGTCAAGGGTGTACTTTTATTTATCATTAAGTTTATTTGTAGTATTTAAGATCATTTTTTATCCTTATCATATTATTTTTTACACTATTGTACCTGATTTACCATTAACCTCATTAAATAAAACATACCATAGTCACTATTCCTAATATAAAAAAAGTAACCTGT
This sequence comes from Viscum album, assembly GCA_963277665.1. Taxonomy (NCBI): domain Eukaryota; kingdom Viridiplantae; phylum Streptophyta; class Magnoliopsida; order Santalales; family Viscaceae; genus Viscum; species Viscum album. Next base: position 154,828,202 of record OY728157.1, read on the forward strand.
TTAAATAATTTGTACCCACTAATTCAAAACATGGAATTCATTTTTCATCAATCAAGACACATAATTGGAAAATTTTAATTTGAAATTAATTCCTATTTTCAACACCCAAATAAGCGGGGTTTTAAGAATTAAAATATTATCAAAAGATTTAATGTGTTTATGTCCAATACAAATTTTAAATTACTTCCAATTACCATCATTGAATTAAATTAAATATCATAATCCAATTACACGTTAAAAAAATTTAAAATATAATCTAACTATATACATAAATAAGATGAAATTGCAGTTTTGAATTAAAATGCATTATTTTTCACTATTTATCAAAATATGAATTTTATCATAAAAATACCAAATTACATCAACAATAGTAAATTTTTATGTTACACTTCCAAATAAGATAATTTTTATAATTTTAATACATACATGTGTTAAACACTAGATTTAAAATGGGTGTACCATGAAAAAGAGGAAAATATCATTTTTAATGGTACATAATTTATAGGAAAGATTGATTTTGTTCTTATATCATGTTCGAGAAAATATATAATATTATATAAAATTCAAAATGTGTTTAATAATATCCATAATGGAATGTTTATATATCATTAAATAATATTTTAATAATATATCGTTGTTTAGTGAAACTCGGTTTTGCATAAAACTCAAGCTATCGAGGACAGCAATTATTGCATGTAATGCAAGCCAAGTTAGTCTTAAGTTTAGTGAATGCTTCCTTTGGTGTTTTTCAAAACATAATACAAAGATATTTGTTTTATTAATTTATTAAAATCTATACTCATTGTTGCATAGAATGAATTCTATCAAATGAACATGAAATTGAATGTAACAGCAGCCACGAATAGTGATGAATATACTACAAGCTAATACAATGGTTTGTATGGTGAAATATACTCTTTGTGTGGAATACATCACAAGGCATAAAATAAATTTAAAGGAATATATTTAATAAAATATCAGGCTGTTACACTAGAGGTGTGATTTGTGTATCATGTACACTTTCTTATTTATTAGTAAAAAGGGCTTATAGTCATTAATTCTTCTTTATACTCCTAATGATAATTATAGAGATCCGTGTTGATGCATTATCGCAACAGATTCATCTTATAGTTCTTAAAGGGTACACATCTTCTCTATCATTCATCTGTGGGTACTGTGAGCTATTTCTTATTGGATAAAGGTTCACATGGAAAATTTTGGTCATCATAATGGAAACCTATAACTTGATGATGGGTATGGGCTTGGTACCCATGGTCTGATCCCAAAATATATATGACCATATATGAGTCAAATTCATTCTAATTGATGGGTGATATTCACCTTTTATGGTGATAGATATCTCAGGGAAGGTTAAGTGAGTGCTTTCTTATGAAGGCTGCATACCATTGGAAATTAGTTATTGACTGTAGCCCTTGTTGGAGCAGTCTCTTCATGCATCTGAATTCCTTGATTTGAAAAAGATTATATAGATGTAATTATCACGTATTATCTAGGACCTCATGGAGGTAGAAAGAATTTTTTATCAACATTCATCTTGGGAACATGTTGATATCTTGTAGAGCATAAGGGATGGAACCTATTAAGCGCTGATATATTCTATTTAAGTTTTAGGACCTTTGAGATAAGGGTTCCATCACTGTCAATGTGTCCCCTTAGGAGGCTTAGGTTTTGTTCATGAAAAAGATAATGGTATATTACGAAATTGCGTTGATTTTCATCTCCTGAAATAGTCCTTAATAAAGAGTAAGTACAACTTATTGAGGATATATGAACTATTGGCCCAGTTGTGAGGTGTGAGATGGTTCTAAAATATTGATCATACATATGGATACAAAATTATGATGGTTAATGAGGATGATATTTCGGTGATCACATTCCAATGTCACTATAGACACATTGAGTTTTTGTTAATTCCATTTGGTGAGATGAATTCCCTTGCAATGTCTATAGAATTGATGAACAAGATATTCCATCAGTACATGTAATAGTTTTCAATTGTCTTTATTGATGAAATACTCATTTAATCATAATCAAAGAAAGATCATTTAGAGAACTAGGGGTTGTTTTTATATTATCTTCAAGAGAATCATCTTTTTGGGGAGATCCCAAATTTCTAGTTCTAGATTCATGAGGTTCAATTTCAAAGGAAACCCATTTCAGAGCATGGTTTAGTAGTGGAACTAGAAAAAGTCTATATAATTCATTTATTAGAGACACCCAAAAGATTATTTATGTTTCATTGTTTCTTTGGATTAGTAGTGTACTGTAAGAGGTTTTTGTAAGACGTCCATGGATTTTTCCACTTTGACCACCCTCACTAGAAAAGGGAATCCTTTTACTAAATCAAGAAGTTCCATAGGGCCAATAAGTAGTTGTGGATGAAGATAATGGGTGATCCTATTTTTAGTCTACTAGGGGAGGTCATAGAGTATGAAGTCTATTGTGATACCGAGAGGGATGGGATTTATTTCTTGTTGATGGAGTATTATGCAGTTATCAGATAGAGGATAATGAAGTTGAGACCCCATGAGGAGAAATACACAACTCATGACCTGGAACCATGAGTTGTTAATCTCTACCAGAGGATGTGGTGAACCCACATTCTAGGGGATCAATTTTTTGAATACACAAACCATCATATTCTTTTGTACATCTTCACATAGAGTGGGTTGAACCTAAGGCAATTGCATTGGTTGAAGTTACTATAGGACTATGAATTAAATATATTCTAATTTTTGGGAGATTCCATTAGAAATAAGTTTCATGATTTCTTGGGCCAGGAGGCCTCTCAAAATCTATCTTCATATAGCTTACCCTAGTTGAGAAATAGGGTACATAATGTATTCAGTATATGGTGTTGAATCCTCCTCTTCTAGAGAGTGTGAGAGAGTCCCGGCAGGTATACATTGACTATGAAGTATTTTGTGATGAGATATACATAGATTATTCACCAAGAGGATATTATGAATGAGGGAATCACACCATCATTATATAGGGATAAACAATGGTTCCAGTCAGGAAATGGAGGGAGGTGGTCTGAGAGTTCCACATGTCTTCACTAGCTATACATACTAGTGTGGGAAATATGTATAGATGCCTTTAGCTATAGTTTTGGTTGTCCAAAATGTGAGGTAGTTTTTCTTAGTTAATCTCCATGTGCCTCACTAGTTAGTAGTTGAAGTATGTGGACCAGTTTTAGGTATGTTTTTTCAATCCCCTTGAGATCTTATAGACGAAGTGGGATGAAATATTGTAGAATTTGTGGTTACCGCTGTCAAAAAATTGAAGGGCCATGGTGTCATCAGGGTGATTGTTGACTGAATCAAGAAGTTGGAACACCTCCTTGATTTTAGGGAGAATGGTTTTGTGGATATTCTTGGGTAGTTGTATGTATGAGAACTCATTCAGCTTTATGGGGTACCCTTAATGATTGTCTACAATCTGGATCTGTGGTTTACGTCATGGTTTTTGAGCATCAAGCATGATGCATTTAGGACCCAGATTAATATGAGTACATACATTAAACCCTATACAAATTGGTAGAACATGATAAAAATACATTTTTATCAGATATGTGGAGGAGTTTCATGATAAATATAGGTTGGAGGTATAAGGATCCCTTTCCTTTAGTATAGCTTACACACAACAACTAAAACTCCCCCATTAGCATGGAATGTTTTGAGTCCATGTATGGGAGACCCCAAAGGTAACCCTTATGTTGGACAGAGGTTGGTGGACATCTCTTTGTGGTCCAGAGTTGGTGCATGTGATGACATAGAAGGTTATGTTCATCCGTGAGTGGATGAGGGCGCCTTAGAGGAGGCATAAGTCTTTTGAATAGTTAGACCTTATGAATTTTGTGTTTGAATAAGGACACCACATTTTGTTGAGAGTATCACCACAATGATTATTATGGGTTTCTAGTGAATAAAGGATGATATCCTCTAGTTTTATTAGGACAATAAATATCTTGTGAGAGGGTTGGAGATTTTACTTACTACCTCACCCAACCCCCACACCTTCAGCGGGTTTAAAACTTATTTCATGAGTCTGATATGAGGAGATACAGGATGACCATATGCACATCACCGATTATGGGAATGGGAATTTAGGATGGAGCCACAATTTCATTTCACCCTGTAGAGATCAAGGATTGATATGAGAGGTCCCTTTATGGCTGGACTATCCCCTTTGTTCACATGATGTGGTCACATGGGAACATGGAAGAGAATTTTGGGGAGTGGGAGAGCCAGATGTGGGCTCAGTATCCAAATTTTTAGGTAGTTTTTTGTGTTTATCAGTGATATGATTGGAAGATTGAATGATGTATAGACCTATAATTTACCTTGTAAAACATGATATATATATATATATATATATTTGGGGACATGAATTAAGAGGGTGAGAAATCAAAAGGCCCATTTCTCCCATAGTATTTTATAAAACAATTAAATAATTTATTTTACATGTGTATAGTTTCTTCATAAAAATTGAATAACTCTTAAATAGGAGCTCAGATCAAAAAAAAAGTCCATAGTTGATTCTGGAATGGGTTTTTTACATTTGGCCAGACCTAAAATTTTTCTCCATAGGGTGTCCGAATAACTTAACCATTGGACATGTGTTCTAGTAGTTAATTAGATAAGGTAAATTTATTATTTATCATTATAATTCTCCTACCAGAATACCTTGATTGAAATTTTCCTAGGCTAATCCTCATAACCCTAAGACCAATAATATAATCTTATTCTTCTCCTTCTACTGGTGAATTGAATTCTAACAACGATTGATCTTTGGATCATAGTAGATCATGACATAGAAGTTGAAATGACATATTCCATTTCTTAGTGAGCACATTATATAGTGATGAATGAACCAATATCCTAGTAGGAGTTGTCAAATTTTTGGTCTTCTCCCTTGTTGATTATATTTGTTGGTAATGATCATCCTCTAAATTTTGATCTGTTCCAATGGTGTCATTATTATGTGCCAACACATTTAAATTCAGTTTGTTTTTCTATATTATTTTCAAGAACTCACATTTGTGTTCTTTGAATAACAATTATTCGCCAATGCTTGTTAAAGAATTTATGTGATGCTTTTCTCCCTTTGATCTTCGTGTTATTCATTGAATGGACCTCACAATCCAATTTCAACTTTTTCGAGTGATACCAAGCCCAATCTGATCACGAAATTCATGAGGAATATGAATACAAGTGATCAATCAATAATCCAGGGATGCAATTTGATTATTTTTGTGTTATGGGGGATCATTTTGTTGATTTTAAACTAAATAATGAAATCCAAAAGAACATGATGAATACATACTGAAGAATGAACCACCAAGTGGAAGAATGAAAATATCCGGCCACTGAATAGCCAGAAATCACCAGTGAAGACTACATCAACAATATTTGATAAAATATGAAGTTGAATCAATTGATGGAAAAATTGATTATTTCACTTGGAGAATATATATATATTTCTGAAAAAATCCATAGCACACATCGTGTAGTTCAATGAACACTCTATGTGTTGGACCCTCAATGCGGTGGATATGGTTTTGTGAATTTATAATGATTAGATGACATGTAACCCTCGAACATTATGTGTAACCAATTCATATGTGGTAGAAAAAATAGCATAGAATAGCGGTTTGACCCCTTGTTGAATGTATTGTCCATGCACACAACCTTGTACCGATGTACAAATACTTGTCTTGTTACTCACCCTATATAATGTCCATGGACGCAACATGATTACATGAAAAAGGGGTTCATACAATAAAACATACAAGAAAATATGTGAGGCCAGAAGTGGAATGGGAAAACTATGTATATTTTCACGGACATCATGTATCCTTACATGTATGGTGAGATTTGTTCCTTTGGGGACATGAACATGTGATTAAGTGAGACCAAATGTCATTTGGGACCCCACACATGTCATGTACCCCATGGGTTATTTCGAATAAACTCTAATGTTTTGTATTTCCTTCACCATTACATGATTCATTTTCTACAAAGAGCATATCCTGAATGTAATTTGTTTTAAAATATTTTGGATTCCATTATTGTGGATTTTGGGATGTAATGAAAAATGTTTTAGGGAAAATTATTATTTAGTTGGTGCCTGAAGATGGTTGTGACCAGGAAGAGGATCCCTAGTGACACTAGAGTGGAACCCCCCCCCCCCATTAACTTAAGCACAGGTCCTCTACCGACCGAATGGAACCCACGCCAGATATGGACAGGGTGCTTGATGACTATAGTGAAACCCCCATATTGCACTGGGGCACGGGTCATTGGCCTATATATTTGATCCTGCATTAGCTTTGGAACAATTCCTCTTCCTACCTTGTGGATCTACTTATTGGATATGACAATGGTTCTAATGAAATTAGAGTGGAACAACTTGATTCATCATGGCATAGGTCCTCTATAGATACTAACCGAGTATAACACCCCAATCAGACAGGGCACGAGTCTATATGACACTAGAGTAGAACCCCACTAATGCAAAAATAAATGGATACTCTATAGATACATACATACTGGAAGCCCATACTATATATAGCACAGGTCCTGACAATAATATAGTGGAACCCTCCAGATTCACAAGGGTGTGACCCCTATACTTTTTGATTATACACCTTGACATTGCGACATAGTCGCAAAACACAGGCCTTCACATAGTTACCTTTAGGAAGATTTGGGAGATTATTTGAATCATTAATGGGATTATAGAACTTTTGGAGACTCTATTCCTAGGATGTGTTTTGATATGGATATCTAATCACACAATCAATTGGGAGTATCTTTCTTAGTATATATACCAGTTTGTATAAATACCATTGGATTTTGTTTCTCTAATTTCATGGGTTTTAATGAAGTGTGGGAAATTCCACATTCTTTTTTCATTTATCTTAATATTCCCAGATAAGGTTATTTTCTTGTTATTTTTTTAAATAACTCAGTGCGTATTCTATCTATACATATTTTTGATCCCCTTTTTCTTGGAATTGTTTCACTTTATTTTTCTTCGAATGAGCTGCTTTATATTTACTATATGCCCTCAATTAATTCTTATTGTATCTCTAACTGGAAAACCTTTATATATTGGGAAATCATACTAGGTTGGGATATAATCCAACTTGTATGAAATTTTTCTATATGTTTTATGTCATATGTAGATGACAGACAGGTTGGCAGTGAATTCAGAGGAGTTTTTGGATAACAGGTACTTTGGATAGCATATAATGGTTACAACTTTGAGATAATGAGCTAGGCACTCTCAAAATTTTACTTTTCATTTTTTTTTCTTGGGACATAATTTTGGTTGGGTGTGCATATTCCCCTTTACGTCTATTTTTTCATTGGAATACTCTTTTACACTCTAGATGTATTGCATTAATGGTTTAATTTTTTTTATATATTCTTAATCTGAATGTATGAAATGATATAGTTATATGCATATTAATTAGAATATATGAATATGAATCTGTATGTTAGTTGTGCCTTTTGTTATGTACTATAGAGGGAAGCTTAATGTAGATACTACACGAGCCCTAGTTATTATTGGGTCCAGAAAAAATAAGTATCTTGAGATGGTTGGAATTGGATCTTGACATTTTTTTACTATGATAGATCATTTGAACCATGATACAGATTGTGGTGTTTTCAATTCTATAGTGGGTCCAGATATACCAGGAAGAATCTTGTCTTTAGTGTATAATTTTATGGGACAAAATTTTCTATTATTCAATGTATTTTAAGATGTAATGGTATTTTATGAATGTATCAACATAACAGAGAATGTTTTAGAAGCCATGGGTTGTATTTTACATCAAATGGTAACTCCATATATTTATTATTTTAAAGGTGAAGATGATTTATAGTTCTCTTTGGTAAAGAATACCTGAGAGAACGAATATATTCATTCCATGTAATATGAAACATTTAATAATATTTTCCTTACGAACTATTTCCTAAATTGAGATCATATCTTGATAGAAAAACAATTATTATATTTGAATCAATGTTATGATGTTTATGTAGCTTTAAAAGAGAAAATTATATAATATTGGATAGGTATGTACTATATTTTCTCAGAAATTTGTCCTAAAAGTAATATATTTTACCCCAGTATAAAATCATGTCTATAATGATCTTTTTCGATGATGGAATTTAAAATCAATCAGAATGTTGATCATTGTATTGAGAAAGTGGATATTTTTTTGGTTAAAATATATGTTCCAACATATTAAAAAAGTAATAAATGGTCAAGTAAGATGTAAATGAAGAATGAACTAATTAAATGTCTTTAGGTAATCCCAAAACATGTTCCAAGTGTGGTAAATGAAATTTAAAATAATATTTGATATGATATGGAAAGTGTTTTCTGATGTGGTCATTTTTATCAGAGGGTTCTTGAATACAAAAAAAGAGTTATGAACAATAAAATAATGGGGAACATGATTTCCAATAGATTGTGATATATTTTAGTTGTAATTATTTGAGTTGTTATGGTAATGTGTGTTTCAGGATAGTTACGCAGGATGGAAATCATCGTAATTAGAACTAAAAAGGTGTGTAAAAATGATTTTTCAATGCTACTATTGATTTTAGACCATTAAATAATGTTTCAAAAGGCATGTTACATATTTATTAAAATGATTAAAAGTCCCTATTTAATATATGTTTTTCACATTTCATCATTTTTGGGGAATTTTTATTTAAAATAGAAATATCAACACAAGAAATTCATATAGAACTTTCTATGAAAACCCCTTGTGAAAACATTAAATAATCTATGATTATGGGAATATTCATATTTTTATTAGTGGGATAGTATTTCCCAAAAATCATATTTAGTATCCCATTGTAAAGCCCTATAAAATTTTTAGTTTTTAATAAATTTTAGTTTATCATGCTGACATAGATTTCAGAGAAATGAATTTTTTGTTCAATGATTTCAAAACTTTGATAACATATTATGAATATAAGAAACTAATTATAGATGGAAGTGAAGATATCATAGATAATATTGTTGAAAATATATAATATGTTCAAATTTGTAACGTATCGGTTGCAAATGAATATTTAGATGTATTTACTCATTATTTTCATAGTGTCATTCTTTATCCAAATGTTGATTTCTATATTGATTTGTTATGCGATTAAAATCCCTTTTCAAAACCCCATATTCTAATGGCTCAAGTAGATATTTTATAATTGAATACAACATTTCAAGAGCTTCTTGATAATCGTTTTATTTGAAAAAGAACATATTATTAGAGTTATACATTATTATTTTTCATATATAACGATTCTTCCATATGGATTTTAAATGATTATAGAGATTTTAATAACATAACAATTATTAAAAAGAACCCTTCACTTCAAATCGATGAGTTCATTGATCATGTACAAGGAACACAGTATATTTTTTTAAAAAAAATCTCCTTGGTTGGGTTGCCATAATTTTATTGTGAATGATGTGTATATTTTCAATACTAAATTTCAAAATAGACATGGTAATTAATGAGTTTAAAATTATTTCATATGGTTAGTCTTTTTCACCTTATATATTTATGGGATTATGGGTATATTTTTCCATGAATTATTTTTTTATGCTTGGTTTTACTTATTAAATTTTGGTATAATAATTTTTTTAGGAATATGAAATAAATTGATGGATTGTTTTGTAAAAATTAATAGAAAATAAAATATACATTACATTTTGTTTGTGGTAATTTGGATCCTAATTGTTTTCAGAGAACATTTTCTAATGAGGGTTTAATGTTTTAACCTAAAGAAAATAATATTTTCACTGAATCTACATGTTGAAAAATATTTATATATTTTCATAGATTTCATAGTTTATTATGTTACTAAGGGTGGTTTATTAAAAACCTTTCTTAGTTTTTAGGCCATTGAAGAAGTTAACTGCAAAAAGTGTAAATTAATATAGATGATAGAATGGTAATATTTTTTAGGAATAATGGATATCATTTGTGAATTATCTAATTTTTGATTTTCCCACTAAGGATAGTGAATTTTTCATGTACTATGATTCTTTATTTAAGGGACTTGTTTGTCTTTTGATGCCTGATTGATAATGTAATTTATAATTCCTCACTAAAACTAAATCCTCATTAGGTAAATTATACAACACCTAATATATAATTTTTTTATAGTTTTTATATATAAATTTTCACTGATCATTAATATGAGATAAATTTTTAGATATATTCTTATCATAATGTATAATTTTCACATTCACGTAGAAATAATTGAACATGAGATAGTGAATATTGATAGAGCTGATTTTCAAATTATTATATCATGATACATTATCATCTTGTAAATAATTATAAATAAGTAAAATCCTTATGTTAAGAAAAAAAAATTTGTTAACCATGTTTTTATTAGAGAATGGCCTTTTTTCTAGGATTTGATTAATTATAGCTTTGTTGTCATGGATGTAGGAAGATCCTATGTTTTGTTTCAAGTGTTAGTATAATCATATATGTTAGAAATAATTATTTAGTCTTAGAATGAGGGTCATTTTATAATGTAAAATATAGAGTAGGTTGAAAATGGTCTTATTCAATAATTTAAAACTAAAAAAGTTGTTGTATCTAGATTTAGAGTGATATTATGTTTTCTCAGTGCCTCATAGTTAAATATTGAATTATTAATGTAATATCATAGTTTCCCTTTTTTTATTCATCCTTACACCACATATATATATATATATATAATTTCATTTTTATTACTAGTTTGATGGAATGAAAAGTGATATAACAAAAATCAAAATAAAATGTTTTAATTGGAAACAAGTGAAAGAAATTAAAAAATTACTAAATGGGATGAATCAACATTTTCTTAAGGCTATGTGGAAATTGTAAAAATATATCCATGTATTGGATGGTTGTATTTACCTACAAATCATGAGGTAAAAATATAATTTTGGTTTTTTTGACTCGTTAACTCAATATAGACACACCTTCCAATTCAAGAAATAATGTATTTTTATCATATTTCTTGAATTTATCTAAAATAAAAAGTCATGTGATATAGTGTTTCTATATCTATTGTATTCTATCCATGATACCAAGTTAAAATTTTTATTATTATAAAATTAATTCATAAGATATCTGTACTAAAATGTATTTCAGTACATATTTTCATCATAAATATGATGGGAAGTACAAGCAGATGATTCAAACCCTAGAAGATATGATTTTTTATTATTCAATTAATTACCATGTAAGTTTTTATAAACATATTTATTTGGTTTACTTTTCTTATAATAACACTTTTCATTCCATCACATTGATGGAACTTTTTGGGACATCACATGGAAGGTGGTTTTAGTATCCATATTTCGGGATATAGTAAATTAATAGATGTTTAGGGGTAAAGACATGGTAGATGAAATTTTCTTAGAAGGTTAAAATATTTATAAAATACAATAGTATATATTAGAGAATATAGAAAACGTATACGGACAACTAATGAAATGATATTTTAGTTGATGTAATTGATAATGTATTTCTCAATGTGTCTGCATGTAAATTTGTTATGTATTTTGGTAAAAATGTAATGTTATGTAAATGTTTCATTGGGATTTATTAAATCGTAGATAATTTTGTAACATTTTCATACCAAGATCCTCTTCCACAGATTTTATCAAAGGTAAGTACGATATTTCATTTGTCAATGTAAAAAATATATATTCTGGATTAGTCTCATGTGTTAAGCAATGATGCAATTTAGTTAAAATAGAATATTTATTTTGAGTAATATTATTTCAAAATAACTTATTAATGAAACAATTATTTATGGAATTATTTATTTTATCAATATAAGGATTTATGGAAAAAAATATGGTTGAAGAAGCAACATGGAAAAAAATCCAGGATGAAAAGATATCCAAACATTTTTAATAAGTGAATAAAATTAAGAGGATATGATTTTTAAAATTGGGGAATAATGTAACATTATATTTAATGGTACAATATATTATACTCCTGCTTATTATTATTTATATTGTAGATACATGTAATCATTATTTAATTATTATGTCTATTTGAAAAAGAAAAAGAAAATACTTTTATTAAACTCTTTTCAGATAATTTTTTATTATAATGTTTAATTTTGAATGTATAGAATTTTAATTATCTATTATGAATATAATTTTTGAAATATGTATATCGAAAATTACATATGGTGAAATTTTATGATATTTGAAAAAAAATTATTTTTCAATAAATAGCGGAAAACACTGATTTTTGTAAAAAAATCCTTTGATTCCAATAAATTAAGAAACATTGAAGCTTTATTAGACCTGAAATTTTGTTTCAGGAAACATAATATGTATTGAGATAGATTTTATATAATTAATTACATTTAATCATTTTTATGAAATATTTTAGTATATGTTTTTTCTTCCAAAAAAAAATTTACGATAAATTTTTTTAATTAAATAATGTTTAACCATTTTATTATACATAAAAAACAACTAATAAAGTGTTATTTAACTAAAAATTATAGATTATATATCTTTTAATATTAATTTAAATAAATATAATGATGATTACTGGTGATATAGTGAATATGAATCTCTATTAAACAAAAATTATGTTTCTTAACAAATGTTATTTTCATTGTGTTATGGGTGAAATGTTATATTAATTTCTTCAATGTTTGTGAATTAAATTTGGTAAAATGGATAATGTATTCCAAATAATAATAATATATATATTATATAAAAATAATAACATATTATTTGTCATATTGAATAGCGAAAATATTAAAATTATTTTCCCATTGTTACAGTGAAAAAGAGTTCATCGAGTGACAAAATAAACAGATAAGGGTAAAATGGCCTAAAAAAATCCATAAATTCAATTATAATTTACATAGTTTGACATTATCTCCTCTATTTCTAGAGGAAAGTCCATTTTTGAGCATTTTTGTTTGTTTAAAATTCTGTTATTCATTTTTCATAAAAAAAATTCAAGTGTATAATCTCCCTAATTATGAACGGTCACCCACTATCGTCTCCTATTCACACATTTAAAGCCTATAAGTTTAGAAAATAAATGAAAAAATACCATCCTTAACACCTCCCATTTAATATATTTAATGTTACTCAATCCGGAACTCTGTCACATGGGAAAAAAACACTGTTAAATTGAACTTATGTGTTGTACCCTATATGCTAGAGGATGCCAAATAAAATTAGATGGGTAAATTACATAGTGGGAAGATTATACCCTAGGGTACCAAGATTCACACAAGTGAAAATAAAAAAAATATCCACAAATATTAAACTAACAAAAAAATATATGACATAAGTATATTAAAATAAAAACTAAAAGAAGGAAATAATAAACAATATACTAAGAAGCTATGTAATAACAGGCTGAAATGTAACAAAATGCTATGATGAAAGTCAATAGAATGAAATAGCATGATAAAAAACAAATCAAGGACCCCTATCCCAAACCCACAAAGGCATTTCCTTTATTCTCAAAACCATCCATCATGTAAAAAATCAACAATAAGGTCTATTTACCTTATCAAAACCTGAAACTATTTCATCTCTATGGGTACAGAACAACAACCTAAATAGAGTGTGAGTGAAACACAGTAGGTTGACACCAACATGTCTAAACAAAAAAAGTTGATAATAAGTGAATGTAATAAATTTTTAAACATTTGTATTAATTAATAAAATAATAAAATACCACATTAAACATTATTTTTCACCATTCATGAAAATATCTGAGAATGAAGATAAACCATACGCACTATAACTACATTTTACTTCTATAATCAGTAATTTGGAAAAGTCCGTTGTATATGAATTTCATCATCTGGGACAAAACCTCTCCATAACCATTACAAAATAATAAGGTATATCACACTATATTTGAATTTTTTTCCTATTTCAAATACCCCTAAATATAATCATTACAGCATAAAACTGGTCTACACCCTCTATATAAGGTTTATAGCCTGAAACTAGTCCACAAATGCACTATAAGAACTACAATATGAAACTAGGCGAAGCCCACTGTATAAGAATTATATGATGAAATTGAGTCATACATACTATATAAGAATTACATAATTAAACTTGTTCAAGAACACTATATAATAATTACAACACAAAACACAACACATGTAATAAAAACAATTATATTACAATATAATATCGTTAACCACAATGGTTAATTATGAAAATTACCATTCATACCTAAAATGCAAATTCATTTTTATATCGAATTTCATCCAGTCATTCTGATTAACCATAATTCCTACCAATGAGACTCAATTTCAAGAAATTACATAGGTTCACATATCATGATTAACATAATTTAAGCCATTTATAATTAATTATTATTAAGGGTTCCCCACCTAATCGGTAACCACATTCCTAGTCACAACACCATTTAATCCCAATGGATCAAAGGAATAATAGAATTCCAGATTTATCATTATTACTCATTAAATTAATTAATTCTCATGTTGTTTCAACATGATTACAATATTGAACTTTCATAAAAAAGAAATAGACTGTATGTTTTAGTTTTTAACCTCCTATATTTAATTAGAGATCTAGACAACACATTCAATTGGTATTTTCAATAATAGCGAAGGTAAATTATATTTCAATAAGAAAATTAGAATGCACATTATCATGATCAAAACTAAAAAAGCATGGTTATGATATTCAGCTTCTATAATAGTGAATGAGAATGTGATTGATAAAACCTAAGAAAAAAATCTCTTTTTAGATTGATCACTTGAATATGATGTATGGAAGGGAAGGGGAGACTCCAAAATCACATGGAAGTTGGAGATGGAATAAAAGAGTAAAGGCTTCATTTGGAGTGAATAAAATTATACACCAATCATGTATTTAAAACTTTCCATCAGGATAAATACATGTAATGTAATATATTTACATAGTTTGTATTTCTCTATTTTTTGGAGATATGGTGAAAATAAATATCCTTGAGTAAAAATATTTGTTCAATACAATTAAAAGATATTAAATACTCTCATTTCATGTATGAATTTCAGATAATTAACTCATTAAATGTTATTTTCCAGTAGGAAGTTACATGTCATGTAATTTATTTACCTAGTATGTATCTTTTTTGTAAGAAGCATTATGTACATCTTCTGTAGAAAATCATTAATCAATTATGAAACCTTATAAAGTCATAGGATTCCCTTATAATCAACTTTTACCTATTTATACGAAGAATACATTAAATTAATTACATATATATCTCAAATAATTGGTCATTTTCCATGGAAATATATATCCACACACAATGAGACTCGACCACTAAGATTCAAGGATGAAGTAAAGTCAAATGAAATCAGGTTCATAAAAAATATAAAAGGGGGATATTCCTGAAAAAATATGGGAACATACAACCTCTTGACTATATATTATCTCATCTCTAAGTTTTTCAATATAAAATTTTGGGTTCTCAGTGAATATGTATAGCGACTCTGTTAACAAATCAAATTCACAATCCCAGTTCTCCTCTTAAATACGCCCATACTGTAACAATAATCAAAGTACAGTTATATCCCTATCCTAGAGATACTTCTCCCTATAATCCAAAATTGGGATATGATTCTCCAGAAAGGTTGTATCTATTCAAAACACCATATCCTCGATGTATACCACATCATAAGGGTCCAGATTATATCTATAAATCCCCATCATATGGAACACATCATAAAACGATCAACAGTGTTGTGGAATAGTTTTTCTGTTTTCCACTAGACTGAACCATTCTACTCTCTCAAATTATCCAATAATACATAGACCCTAACTTTCCTTGTTTCTTGATATAGATTCCCCACAACCTAGGAGACACCCAATGTAAAGAAATGATGAACAACCAAAAACATAAGTGGTCATCACTGATGGTTAACAGAATATTTTTTTCTAATGTGTGTTATCACCATATGCCTCATTTCGAACTGAACATTATCAGAAGTCACCTACATGAGAATAGCTCAGCAATGTAACCCCCTAAGATATTGTGAAATTATTCATTTAAAATAGGTTTGATGTTTAATATTTTTTTTGAAATGAAACATTGATTTTCGATTTAGTTATAAATATAACATTCTTTATCTTATGCTACGCACAATATTATGTATGGATTATATTACAAAAAATACTAATTTTATCTAGCAATACATGAACCACTATGTTTAAATGAATTCTATTATACAATTAAAATGTTATTATTTCATAGGATAGTTATCACCTAGCCATTCATCTTGTTTTTTTATTAATGGTATTATTCAAATTAGGAAAATATCATTCAATATTGTATAAATAATAATTTTTTAAAAAAATAGAAAATTATTATAAATACTATTTAAAAATAATGGAAATAATTTTCTAAACAACTATTTTTTAGGAAAATAAATGTGTTTGACTCAATAAAATAAAAATATTACAATGGTTAAAATATTTTAATGAAATTTATTTGTTATATATATAAATTCAACAATTTAACAATCTTCTAAGATTTTTCTATGTATGAGAGAATAATAAATCCAATTTTATTCGTAGAAACAATATTATTTCTAAAAAGTAGTTTTTTAAACATTTTATGAAGAATTTATTTTTAATGAAATTTTTTACACTTTTATAAAATGAATTATCTAAAAATGATATAGTTTTTTAACTATAATATAAAGAATTAACTATGGTGAATGTTTTAGAATTTTTAGAAAAGAGGAATTTTTTGATGAATAACAAAAAAACTAGAATTTTAATTAAAAACTTCCTTTTGAAATTAATTTATAATGTTATTTTAAATTTTAATATTTTATTGTGTAAAACTAATTTAATTATACATTCTTAAATCCAATTTATTTATTTTTACATGATTTCATGTTGAATATTAACAAAAAAACATTGTTTACTTTTTAACATTTTCTCTTTAAAAACATGATTATTCATTGAATCTACTAGATTAATCTTTAATTAAAATTTTAATATTCAATGAGTGAAATTTGGGAAAATAGATTTCAATTTTTGAATAATAATAATTTATATTAACTAATATTGGAGACATAATTTTATACCAAATTTAACAGTGAATGTTATAAAAATCAATCACCATAGTTAAGGGAGAAATTGTTTAATCGGGGGTGGAAATAAAAATATATGTGTAAAAATTTCGGATACACTTGTCTAAAAACTATTTCTATGAAATTTTTATTACATTAAACATCTAATTTTATTTAATATTACAGTAGGGAGTATTTTTGAATAACTAAAATGTTGGACCACAATTATTTTCTAAAATTCCATTTGTCAACTATCCCACATATAAATGACCACTCATTTAATCCTTTCATCACGCATTAAAACCCACTGGGACTAGTACATACCTACCCAAAAGACATTACTACTTCCATCCCCTCATACAAGACTCTTTATTTTTTGCCTAAATCCTTCATAGGAAGGTATTTACTGAAAACCTATTGGTGAAATCCGAAGAAGAGCTAATGTTCATTGATGAGAATTTTTTGATTTATTTCATCATCCACCAACATAAAATTATTATTAGTAAAATGAAATAAAATAAAATAAGTATATTACATATAATTATATGTTTTTTTAGTATTATAATGACCAAAAATGCTCGCCACTTATAACAAATGCCTTAAAAAATCATAATCCACGTGTACGGAGGACTACCGCCTCATAAATAGTTGTTTTTCATTTTTCCATTACAACATATAAATCTCATGAATAGATATGGATCTATTATTTATATATATTATTAATGTGTACGTACGACTGACCATCTCTATTAATAGTGTATTTCATTTCCTATAACTAATTTTTTTGTATTTCTAGGAACAATTATTTAATGAATTTATATTAAATTTATATAGATTCTTAAAATTTTCAAATTATGAAACCATGATCTTAAAAATAGGTCCAAAAAAAAAAATTTAAAAGAAGAACAAAAAATAAATCATTATTTCTTAAAATGTTACATTAACATGGAACTGTATGTAATAAGCAATAAAGGTCATAAAAAATAATATATGGTATGATTTATATGTGAATTTTTTCTGTAATATTTTTATAATAAACAATTTTTATACATTATTTTTTTACATGATATATGGATGTCACGAATTTTGATAAGGGATTTCCATCTCAATTTTATTTTCCTTGAGAAAAATTTTATATTATCCACATATTTATTTTACGTGGTATATATATTTATCATGAATTTATTTTAAAATTATTAAAATTATAATTTTTTTATATACATACCCATTTTAGGTTATATTTTCCCTGGGGTTTATGCTCTAAAAGTTCCCAAATCACTAAAGAAACTTGAAGACATTTTCCTTCGTTGAGAAGTGTGTTGTGTTATGAATTTATTTTCCTTGAGAAAAATTTCACCGAGGACGTTCCTTCTCTTCTTATTACTCGGTGTCAAGGGAGGAGACGCCGCTGCGGGGAATTTCGCCAATGACGACGACTCTTCCTCTAACATCAACGGAATAAAAACCATTCTTCTACGACATCTGACCACCGTGATGTTCGTCTTTCGCGGTTTGATGATGTGCGACATCTTTGAGAGGTAGGGGAATATTGTATAAGTCTCATTTATGTGGCTTATCCTCTTGATCATGAGAAATTATTTATAGGATGTTTCTATAATTTACTCATGAATAAACTATACCCATGTCGTAGTTGAAAGTAAGTGTTTGATTATTTCCAATTGATATCGTCTAACGTGGAGGGCGCGGGACGAACAAACACAGCCCGATGACCCACCGTGGGTTGTTCGTTTGTGCGTGGGATGACGGGAAATGATGAAATGCGGCCGTAAATGCAATATGAAGTCATCGCGGGGAAGATCAGTTCCCAGGAGAACCACGGGTGCATATGGAGGGAGAATCGAACCACCTGAGCGTGTCTGGTGGTCCGCGGAAGACTCCGGCGCATAGCCGAAGCAATGTGCTGTGGCTAATCCATGGTGGTAGTTGATGGTCAGAACGACTATTCCATTCTGGATATGGAGGGGCGCGACATTAATTCAAACCAGCTAAGGGAGGTCCCTCCTCTTCTCGGCCACCTGGCCGAGCCAGCCTCCCCCGGTCGGGCCGTGCGGGCCATGCAGACCGGGTTGCACCTAGTCGGGCCGGATCCAGAACTCGGTCGGGGCATCCCGGTTCGGCCCGACCCAGGGTGGGTGGGGGGGGGGGGGGGGGGGTTGGCCTGGGTAGGACCGGGCCATGGCCCCCACTTCAAACCCTTTTTCAGTCTTTTGCCCATAACATGAGCTACAGATCTTTGGTCGATGCACCATCCGTTGCGTAGGAATCCTTGGTATCGAGGAGATCGTTTCAGTATAATACACTCGAGGTTTTGGCCAATTTTGGCTATGACTGGGTTGGTTTGAACATGAAACCAACCATGCCCATGGACATGAAACACCTGTATATTGAGGACTGGACGTCCGATTGACGTGCCATCGACTAAGCTGGATTCCTCTTCATGAGACGGTTCTTTTGGCATACTCCACATGAGGTTTGGATGTAGATGGAGTACAGTCGGGTTGGTTTAGCGTAAAAACCAACCGGACCCGTGGAACAGAAAAACCAATAACTCTCTGACTGGAGGTATGTTTGAAGAATCATCAGTGGCATTGGTAATATCATTGAGAAACGGTTCCTTTGGGTATACACCATGGGAGATTGGGGTACAATTGAGATACGGTTGGGTTGGTTCGTACACAAAACCAACATGGATCTTGGAATGGAAATGCTAATAACTCATAGAACGGGCATCCGATTGATGCGTCGTCTATTTCGTTGAGACCCCTATGACAAGATGGTCCTTTGAAATCTTTTTCTTTGGACTACGTGACACATGGAGTGTCGACCAGTAGCTCTTGGAGAGGATCCTTCCGGAGACGAGTATACCGAGTATGGTGACCTTGTAGCTGGCTGCGACCTGATGACTGTTGGTACGATTCGTATCTGAGTGACTGGACTAGCCCAGTGAGGAGAACTACTATTTTGGGGTGGCAGACCCGTGGCGGAGGAGCTCTACTGTGTTGTGGCAGCATACCCGCGGTACTCGACAGGAGGAGTACCTGTAGGCTAGTAGGGGGAGTGCTAAAGTGTTGGGGCGGCAGACCCATGACGGAGAGCACACTTGTGTTGGGGTGGCATACCCGCAATACCTTACAGAGAAGGAGTACATCAGCATTCTAAGGATAGTGATTGGCACCTCGGAGTCGTGACATGACTATTGCTCTCAACAGAGGATGAGTTCTCCAGCAGCCGTGTTTTCGTCATTGTGAATAAAAATCCTGGTTTCAGCTGAGTCAATGAACATTGTGGTTTTCTCATGGTTGAGATTGGTTACTTGATAACATAGGTATATGAGTGGGAATATACCTAATTAAAGGTTATCTGTTGAGATCTTTCTATGTGGTTTTTCATTGTTGGATTTTAGTGTGACATTGAGGGTCTCGGGGTCCCTACTGTGTATCGTTATACTCACCCTTGCACAGGCAATTCCCACACCTCATTGTGTTGGATGTAGACAACGGATAGTGCTGAATGAGGCAGAGTGTACGAGGACTGGATAGTACCTGGAGGTGGACACTCGGCGTGACGGAACCCGGAGCGGACCGATAGACACGGAGTGCTGAGAAGGATATCTGTACCTACCCTTCAGGTAAGAACCCAGAGGATGATCCCAGAGCTGCTTCCATCTAACATTCAGCTGTTGTACATCCATTCAGTTGTAGCTGTACCTTTCTTTTGGGATTTATTTTCGACCCCTTTGTAATTTCAGTGCACTTTTTATAATTCTTTACTAAGTGTTTTCTTCCACTTGTCCTCTGGTTTTGTGAGTTTATGTTTTATAAAGGCAATTCCTTCCCAGTTATAGGTATTTATGCCTTATGTGAAAGTCACCAGCCCCTAGCCAATGGAAGGCGGGTTTGGGATAGTTACGACACAGGCCCCGGGGGATAGGTCATGACAAATTGGTATCAAAGGAGTCAGTTCTACTGAAAAACATAGAACTATGATATTTTCTTTATGTGAAGCAATAGTGTTAAGGGTATCGAGTCTGATCTTCAGTTCATGGTGTCCAATGATGGTGTGGTGGTCGATGTATCCATACACGAGGACCGTAACTACTAATTTCTGACTCAGTGCAAAAAAAACTGATTTTGTGTGTGTTTACAAATGTTTTCTTAAGTCATCTCAAACCATTTCAGCTCACCGGGTTTAAATTGTTTGATCGTGTCGAATCTATTCAGGATGCCTCCACGTATACAATCAGTTGGAGTTTTGATAGAGTACACGACGACGACTCACTGAGTGACGAGGCTCTGGTTCATGGACCTATTTCTATGTTGGCACCATCAGGTGGTGTACCAGCATCACCACCACCCATTGGGAAGCATATTCGATCAGCCGTACTAGTGGACGGTTCATGTTGACAGAGCGCGTTCCACGAGTTCCAGCAAATGAGGCCTCTGAAGTTACGAGGCGAGACTGATTCCCAGGCAGCAATGGACTGGATGGAGGTGATTTCTAGAGTTTTAGACCTAGTTAAGACACTAGTAGAGAAGATTTAGATCATAGCTACTGGTGTTTCCCAGTGAATGGCCATGAGGATGGTCCGCATAGTGATGAGGCATCGGTACATGGACCGATTCCTGAGATAGTACCTTCGGGTAGTGTGCCAGCTATATCACTACCTGATGGTCACCAGTTTTAACTGGTGGTACCGGTAGATGACACATATAGGTTCAGTGCCTTACAGGTGTTTCATCATCAGATACCCCTCATGATCTGAGGTGTGCCCGACTCACAGGAGGCTACGGACTAGCTTGAGGAGGTGACTGAGAGATTTCTAGAGCTTATACAGCTTCGGCAGGACAATGTGATGGTAACTAAGTATTCGTCAAGGCATACCAATCGTTCTAGGTACTCGATGAATATGATAGGATCAGTGATTTGGGGCTCAGACTATTGAATGAGGTGAGTCTAAAGGATATTCAGGCTAGCAGTTTTTCCTCTATGCATTCCTACTTATGCTACGGTGCTAGAGAGAACCTTTGTGGTTGGATTTTCCTTGGATGAACGAATAAATTTTTATATCAAATTGCCTCCATTCATTTTGATTAACCACAATTCCTACCAAAGTGACTCAATTTCAAGAAATTACCTAGGTTCACATATAATGATTAACATAATTTAATAAATTTATAATTAATTATTATTCAAGGTTTCCCCACCTAATCAGTAACCACATTCCTAGTCACAGCACCATTGAATCCCAATGGATCAAAGGAATAATTGAATTCCATATTTATCATTATTAATCATTAAATTAATTATTTCTCATGTTTCTTCAACACGATTACAATATTGAACTCTCATAAAAAATAAACAGACCGGATGTTTTAGTTTTTAACCTCCTATATTTAATTAGAGATCTAGACAACACATTCAATTGGTCTTTTCAATAATAGCGAAGGTAAATTATATTTGAATAAGAAAATTAGAATGCATAGTATCATGATCAAAACTAAAAAATCATGGTTATGATATCCAGCTTCTATAATAGAGAATGATAATGTGATAGATAAAACCTATGAAAAAAATATCTTTTTATATTGATCACTTGAATATGATGTATGGAAGGGAAGGGGAGACTCCAAAATCACATGGAAGTTGGAGATGGAATTAAAGTGGAAAGTCTTCATGTGGAGTGAATAAAATTATACACCGATCATGTATTTAAAACTATCCATCTGGATAAATACATGTACTGTAATATATTTACATAGTTTGTAATTCTCTATTTTGTGGAGATATGGTGAAAATGAATCTCTTTGAGTAAAAATATGTGTTCAAGACAATTAAAAGATTTAAATACTCTCATGTCAGGTATTAATTTCAAATAATTAACTCATTAAATTGTGTTTTCCAGGAGGAAGTTACATGTCATGTAATTTATTTACCTGGTATGTAACTTTTTTTTAAGAAGCATTATGTCCATGTTCTGTATAAAATCATTAATCAATTATGAAACCTTATAAAGTCATAGGATTCCCTTATAATCTGCTTTTACATATTTATACGAAGAATACATTAAATAAATTACATATATATCTCAAATAATTGGTCATTTTCAATGGAAATATATATCCACACACAATGAGACTCGACCACCAAGGTTCAAGGATGAAGTAAAATAAAATGAAATCAGGTTCATAAAAAATATATAAGAGGGATATTCCAGAAAAAATATGGGAACATACAACCAATTGACTATATAATATCTCATCTCAATGTTTTTCAATATAAAATTTTGGGTTCTCAGTGAATATGTATAGAGAATCTATTAACAAATCAAATTCATGATCCCATGTCTCCTCTTAAACATGCCCATATTGTAACAATACTAAAAGTACAGTTATATCCTTATCCTAGAGATACTTCTCCCTAAAATCCACAATTGGGATATGATTATCCACAAAGGTTTTATCTATTCAAAACACTATATCCTTGATGTATACCACATCATAAGGGTCCTGATTATTTCTATAAATCCCCATCATATGAAACACATCATAAAATGATCAACAGTGTTTTGGAAGGGTTATTCAGTTTTCCACTAGACCGAACCATTCTACCCTCTCAAATTATCAAACAATACATAGACCCTAACTTTCCTTATTTCATGATATAGATTACCCACAACCTAAGAGTCACCCAATGTAAAGAAATGATGAACAACCAAAAACATAAGAGGTCATCACTGATGGTTAACAGAATATTTTTTCCTAATGTGTGTTATCACCATCTGCCTCATTTTGAATGGATCATTATCAGAAGTCACCTACATGAGAATAGCTCAGCAATGTAACCCCCTAAGATATTGTGAAATTATTCTTTTTAAATAGGTTTTATATTTAATATGTTTTTTTTGAAATGAAACAGTGATTCTAGATTTAGTTATAAATATAACATTTTTTATCTCGTGCTATGCGCCATATTATGTATGGATTATATTACAAAAAATACTATGTTTATCTAGAAATACGTGAAACACTACGTTTAAATGAATTATATTATACAATTAAAATGTCATTATTTCATAGGATAGTTATCACCTAGCCATTCAGATTGTTTTTTATTAATAGTATTATTCAAATTGGAAAAATATCGTTCAATATTGTATAAATAATTATTTTTTACGAAAAAATAGAAAATTATTATAATTACTATTTAAAAATAATGGAAATAATTTTCTAAACAACTATTTTTTAGGAAAATAATTGTGTTTGACTAAATAAAATAAAAAAATTAAAATGGGTAAAATATTTTAATGAAATATATTTATTATATATATAAATTCAACAATTTTCAATCATCTAATCTTTTTCTATGTTTGAGAGAATAATAAATCCAATTTTATTCATAGAAAAAATATTATTTCTCAAAAGTAGTTTTTTAATGTTTTTATGAAGTGTTTATTTTTAATGAAATTTTTTACACTTTTATAAAATAAATTATCAAAAAAAGATATAGTTTTTTAACTATAATATAAAAAATTAATTATGGTGAATGTTTTAGAATTTTTTGAAAAGATGAATTTTTTGATGAATAACAAAAAAACTAGAATTTTAATTAAAAACATCCTTTTGAAATTAATTTATAATGTTATATAAAATTTTAATATTTTATTAAGTAAAATTAATTTTATTATACATTCTTAAATCCAAATTATTTATTTTTACACAATTTCATGTTGAATATTAACAAAAAACATTGTTTACTTTTTAACATTTTATCTTTAAAAACCTGATTATTCATCGAATCTACTAGATTAATCTTAAATTAAAATTTTAATATTCAATGAGTGAAATTTTGGAAAATAGATTTCAAATTTTGAATAATAATAATTTTTATTATCTAATAGTGGAGACATAATTTTTTACAAAATTTAACAGTGAATGTTATAAAAATCAATCACTATAGTTAAGGGAGAAAATGTTTAATCGGAGGTTGAAATAAAAATATATGTGTAAAAAATTCGGATAGACTTGTCTAAAAACTATTTCTATGAAATTTTTATTACATTAAACATCTAATTTTATTTAATATTACAGTAGGGAGTATTTTTTAATAACTAAAATGTAGGACCACGATTATTTTAAAAAATTCCATTTGTCAACTATCCCACATATAATTGACCGCTCATTTAATCCTTTCATCGCGCATTAAAACCCACTAGGACTAGTACATACCTACCCAAAAGATATTACCACTTCGCTCCCCTCATACAACATTATTTATTTTTGGCATAAATACATCATAGGAAGGTATTTACTGAAAACATATTGGGTATATCAGAAGAAGAGCTAACGTTCACTAACGAGTATTTTTTGATTTATTTCATCATCCACCAATATAAAATTATTGTTAGTAAAATGAGAAAAAATAAAATAAGTATATGACATATAATTATAAGTTTATTTAGTATGATAATGACCAAAAACCCTCACCACTTATAACAAATGCCTTACAAAATCATAATCCACGTGTACGGAGGTCTACCGCCTCATAAATAGATGCTTTTCATTATTCCATTACAACATATAAATCTCATAAATAATTATGGATCTATTATTTATATATGTTATTAATGTGTAAGTACGAATGACTATCTCTATTAATGGTGTATTTCATTTCCTATAACTATTTTTTTTATTACTAGGAACAATTATATAATGAATTTATATTACATTTATATAGATTCTTAAAATTTTCAAATTATGAAACCATGATCTTAGAAATAGGTTCAAAACTAAAAATTTAAAAGGAGAACAAAAAATAAATCATTATTTCTTAAAATGTTTCATTAACATGGAACTGTAAGTAATAAGCAATAAAAGGTCATAAAAAATAATATATGGTACGATTTATATGTGAATTTTTTCTATAATATTTTTATAATAAATTTTTTTTATACATTATTTTCTTACATGATATATGGATGTCACGACTTTTGATAAGGGATTTCCAACTCAATATTATTTTCCTTGAGAAAAATGTTATATTAGACACATGTTTATTTTACGTGGTATATATACTTATCATGAATTTATTTTAAGATTATTAAAATTATAATTTTTTTATATACATACCCGTTTTAGAATATATTTTACGTGATGTTCGTCTTTCACGGTTTGATGACGTGCAACATCTTTGAGAGGTAGGGTAATATTGTATAATTCTCATTTATGTGGTTTATAATCTTGATCATGAGCATTTATTTATAGGATGTTTCTATAATTTATTCTTGAATAAACTATACATATGTCGTAGTTGAATGTAAGTGGTTGATTATTGCCAATTGATATCGCCTAACGCGGAGGGCGCAGGCCGAACAAACACAGCCCGATGACCCACCGTTGGTTGTTCGTTTGTGTGTGGGATGACGGGCAATGATGAAATGGGGCCGCAAATGCAATTTGAAGTCGTCGCAGGGAAGATCAGTTCCCGGGAGAACCACGGGTGCAGACGGAGGGAGAATCGGACCACCGAAACGTGTCCGGGGGTCCGCGGAAGACGCCGGCGCACTCCCGGAGCAATCAGCCGTGGCTAAGCCATGGTGGTAGTTGAAGGCCGGAATGGCTTTTTCGTTCTGGAGATGGAGGGGCGCGACATTAATTCACACCAGCTAAGGGAGGTCGTGCCTCTTCTCGGCCACCTGGCCGAGCTAGCCTCCCCTGGTCGGGCCGTGCGGGCCATGTGGACCGGGTTGCACATAGTCGGGCCGGATCCAGAATAGGGTTGGGTCGACCTAGTTCGGGCCGACTGGGGGGGGGGGGGGGTTGGCACGGGTAGGACCGGGCCCTGACCCCCACTTCAGATAGTTTTTCGGTCTTTTCGTCATAACATGAGCTACATTCCACTGATCGATCCACCATCAGTTGCGTAGGAATCCTTGGTATCGAGGAGATCGTTTCAATATATTACACTCAAGGTTTTGGCCAATTTTGGCTATAGATGGGTTGGTTTGAACTCGAAACCAACCAGGCCCTTAGACTGGAAAAGCTTATATATTGATGACTGGACGTCTCATTGACGTTCTATAGACTACGCTGGATTCCTCATGATGAGACGGTTCTTTTGGCATACTCCACGTGAGGTTTGGATGCATATGGAGTACAGTCAGGTTGGTTTAGCTTATAAACCAACCGGACCCGGGGAACGGAAAATCAAATAACTCTCAGACTGGAGGTATGTTTGAAGAATCATCAGTGGCGTTGGTAATATCATTGAGATGCAGTTCCTTTGGGTATACACAATGGGAGTTTGGGGTACAGTTGAGATACGGTCGGGTTGGTTGGTACATGAAACCCACCGGGCCCCTGGAAGAGAAATGCTAATAACTCACAGACCGAGCGTCCGATTGATGCGTCATCTGTTATGTTGAGACCCCTATGACGAGGTGGTCCTTTTAGAATCTTATTCATGGTACTTCGTGACACATGGAGTGTCGAACAGTAGCCCATGGAGCGGATCCTCCCGGAGACGAGCATACCTAGTATGGTGACCTTGTAGCTGGCTGAGACCTGATGACTGTTTGTCCGATTTGTATCTGAGTCACTTGACTAGCCCAGTGGGGAGAACTACTGTGTTGGGGTGCCAGACCCATGGCGGAGGGGACCTAATGTGTTGGGGCAGCATACCCGCGATACTTGACACGAGGAATACCTGTAGGCTAGTAGGGGGAGCGCTAAAGTGTTGGGGAGGTAGACCCATGACGGGGAGCATGGCTGTGTTGGGGTGGAAGACCCGCAATACATGACAGAGAAAGAGTAATTCAGCAGTCTAAGGATAGTGATTGGAACCTCGGAGTCATGATAGGACTATTGCACTCGACAGAGGAGGAGTTCTCCAGCAGCTGTTTTTTCGTCATTGTGAATAAAAATCCTGGTTTGAGCTGAGTCAATGAACATTGTGTTTTTCTCATGGTTGAGATGGGTTACATGATAACATAGGTATATGTATGGGAATATACCTAATTAATGGTTATCTGTTGAGATCTTTCTATGTGGTTTATCCTTGTTGGATTTTAGTGTGACATTGAGGGTATCAGGGTCCCTACTGTGTATCATTATACTCACCCCTACACCGGCAATGCCCGCACCACGTTGTGTTGGATGTAGTCAACAGACAACGCTGACCGAGGTAGAGTGTACAAGGACTGGACAGTACCCGGAGGTGGACACTCGGCGTGACTGCACCCAGAGCAGACCGATAGACACGGAGTGCTGAGGAGGACATCTATACCTAATCTTCATGTAGGAACCCGGAGGATGATCCAGGAGCTGCTTCCATCTAACTTTTAGCTGTTGTACATTCTTTCAGTTGTAGATGTACCTTTATTTTGGGCTTTATTTTCGGCCCCTTTTTACTTTCAGCGCATTTTTTATAATTCTTTACTTAGTGTTTGCTTCCTCTTGTTCTCTGGTTTTGTGAGTTTCTGTTTTATAAAGGTAATTACTTCCCAGTTATAGGGATTTATGCCTTTGGTGCAAGTCACCAGCCCCTGGCCAATGGAAGGCAGGTTTGGTGTAGTTACGACACGGGCCCCGGGGGACGGGTCATGAAAAATTGGTATCAAAGGAGTCAGTTCTATCGCATAACATAGAACTATGATATTTTATTTATGTGAAGCAATAGTGTTAAGGGTATCGAGTCTGATCATCAGTTCATGGAGTCCAATTATGGTGTGGCGGACGGCATATCCATACACCAGGACCGTAACTTCTGATTTCTGACTCAGTGGACAAAAAAACTGATTGCGTGTGTGTTTTGAAATGTTTTTTTAAGTCCTCTCAAACCATGTCATCTCACCGGGTTTTAATTGTTTGACAATGTCGCATCTATTCAGGATGCCTCCATGTATACAGTCAGTTGGAGTTTTGATAGAGTACACGATGATGGCTCACTGAGTGACGAGGCTATGGTGCAAGGCCCTCATTCTATGGTGGAACCATCAGGTGGTGTACCAGCATCACCACCACCCATTGGGAAGCATATTCCACCAGCCGTACTAGCGAACGGTGCATGTTGACAGAGCGTGTTACACGAGTTCCAGCAGTCGAGGCTTCTGAAGTTACGAGGAGAGATAGATTCCCAGGTAGCAATGGACTGGCTGGAGGCGATTTCTAGAGTTTTACACCTACTTAAGACACTAGTAGAGTAGATGGAGATCTTAGCTACTGGTGTTTCCCAGTGAATGTCCATGAGGTTGGTCCGCATAGTGATGAGGCTTCGATACATGGTCTGATGCCTGAGATAGTACCTTCGGGTAGTGTGCCAGCTATATCACTACCTGATGGTCAGCAGTTTTAACCAATGGTACTGGTAGATGAAACATATAGATTCAGTGCATTACATGTGTTTCAGCATCAGATACCCCTCAGGTTCTGAGGTGACCCCGACTCACAGGAGGCTAAGGACTAGCTTGAGGAGGTGGCTGAGAGTTTTTTAGAGTTTATACAGCATCGGTAGGATGATGTGATGGTAACTGAGTATTCATCAAGGGATACCAATCATTCCGGGTACTCAATGAATTCGATAGGATCAGGGATTTGGGGCTCAGACTACCGAATGAGGTGAGTTTAAAGGACATTTAGGCTAGCATTTTTTTCCTCTATGCATTCCTACATATGCTACGGTGCTAGAGAGAACCTCTGTGGTTTAATATTGCATGGATGAACGAATACAGCTAATGAATGTTAGTAGAGTGATAGCAGGGAACTGATGTCAGTCTCAAAGACTTGTGCATGTAAAATGATTTAAGAAGAGGAAGTGTTAAGGACATATAAATCTTCAGAGCTGTAGACTTGGAAGCAGAGCTAGGAGGGCATCATGTGGTGATGTACATTTTGAGATGTTACAACCAACCGCCTTAGTAGACCCCTCCAGGCTCAGGGAGAAGGAGGGAAGGGGAAGAAAGTATCTACATGTTCTCAAGGAGTATGACCCAAGGGCTCTAGGAATTATTCAAGGTACAGTCCGTGTCTACTACCGGCTGCTGTAACAACAGGCATTGATATGTTACAACCACAAGCCTTAGTAGACCCCGCCAGGCTCAGGGAGAATGAGGGAAGGGGAAGAGAGTAGCTGCATGTGGTCAAGGAGTATGACCCAAGGGCTCTAGGAATGATTTGAGGTACGGTATATGTCTACTACCAGCTGCTGTAACAAAACACATTGATCTGAATCATTCCTTCCTTCCACGAATCTTGTCCCAGAACCAGAGTTTCAGGTTAATCCATTGACTTGACCCTCACGTATGGAGATACCTTCGGGAGGAGACTTGATAATCATACTCACACCGACGGTGTGATCTAACCCTTGAGGAGAGAGTTTAGGTTGGAACCTCTTGGTGGAAACATCGAGGCCTTACGACGTTAGTTTGGGTATGGACTGGGCAACCACCATTTATACACAGATTAACTGTATAAGGCAAAATGGCTGTGGTTTACCTAAAACATTGGGATGGGGTTTCCTTGGTCAGTGAAAAGGAAACCATAGGCAGCACGGGATGGAATCATGGTTAAGTTGGTGCAGTCGATCACTCAGGAGTCGACCAGATTTAGATTGGTTCCAGACTTCTCTAGAGTTGCTGCACCACTTTTAGCATTGACAAAGAAGTGCAAACCCTAAGTGTGGTCAGAGTGATGCCATCAGAGTTTATCAAGAGTTGAGGTAGTGGTTGACCAGTGCGCCTATTTTGAGGCTACCAGAGAAGGTTCAAATCATCCACGAGCAGATGAAGATTTCACAGAGTAGAAAGAGGTCCAATGCTAACAGGAGACAGAGACCACTAGAGTTCGATGATTGTGACCATGTCTTCTTACGGGTCTCACCTCGATGAGGTCTACGTCGATTTGGCCGAGGCAGCAAGTTATCTCCATGATTCTTCGGTCCTTTCTAGGTACTCAGTAGAGTAGGAAAGATGTGTTATTGCCTTTCCCTTCCACCTCAGTTGCACAGGGTGCACGACGTCTTCCACGTATCTCAACTGAGGAGATATGTGCACAACCCATCCCACATCATCGATCATGGGTAGCTGGACATCGATGACGGGGCGACATTTACCGAGGTCCTGGTGGAGATCGAGGATCGACAGGAGCGGGTCCTACGTGGATGGTCGATTCCTCAGGTGCACATTTTCTTGCCGCACAAGAACCACTAGTGAATCACATGAGAGCAAGAGGCTTATATGTAATGACCCAGAAATTTCAAGGGAAATTTTTTTCCTAAATTTTCTTTGGAATTTTACAAGGGCACAGTTTCTGACGGCACCTGATTCAGAGACCCGGTGTGCTCGAAATCATTTTCCGAAGTTTGGCTCGGGTACGTTCAGTGAACATACAAGCGGGTTTTTCTAACTTTTGAACCGGTGTCCGGAATCGAATTCTGAGGGAATCGATGGAATCGTAGCACCGCTACTTGCTTAGAAACGCCTCTTCCGGAGTTTCATTTTCTCGGTTGTGGTTTTTAATTTTTGGGTTTTAAGTTATGAAATAAAATATAATTGTGCGACAATTTTATTTTAATTTCACATAAAGCCACTTGAAGACCACTTTAAGCTGCTTAAGATCAGTTGAAATGGATAGGGTGAAACCCAAAATATCTTATCCACATGATAAGATATTTGTGGGGTGGGGCCCACATGAGCGCCACCGTTTCAGTCCGCTAAGTAACGCACCCGCGAAAACCCCTATTAAATAAAAGTCAACTGGGGAATTTTCGTAAACAATTAAATGCTCCTATTAAATGGGAGGTTTATTCATTGAAATTAAATCTATGAATTAATTTTGTTCATTTCTTAACCTGTTTGAAATCTGTTGGTGTAATAATAAAATAAGACCAACGCACGACTTCTGAAAAAATGCTCGTTTAGAGGATTTGACAAACCTAAAGTTCTTCATCCTCCTTCACGAAGAATGTGAAGAACGCAAAGGACGCGAAGAACGCCGTCACCCTCGGAGATTGAAGACGCTTCATCCGAGACGTTCTTCCCCACCTCGATCTCCTGTCACCAACTGCTTGATGTAGGAGATTTCGGGTTTCTTTTAAAACTTCTTTGTGGTTTATAAAAAAACCTGGATTTAACTATTTATAATTAAATATGTTGTTTCTTGGTCCTCGGAGTTCGTCGACGCAACGCCGGATACCGCGACGACGCGACAATCCCCTCCTTCCGCGACGATCAATTTCCACGAAGAACGCGTGTACGACGACTTGACGAGGTAGGGTTTTTAACTGAGGATAATAATACCCTTTTTCCTCGGTTTCTTCCTTTTGAAAATAAAGAACGCCGATCAACTCAATATTAAGTTGAACCGCGGGATGTTTGATTATGGGATGAGTATTCTTGATTGCGGGAAATCGGTAGGGGTTCTGTTTTTGAAAGAATATTTTTTTTATTTTATTCTGTGGTTGTTTCCTTTCAAAACAATGAACCCGGATCAAAAGAACAATTTTATTTTTTAAAAATTGTATCCTGTTACGTTTTCATATGATAAATTATTTCTCCCGACTGTTATCATATAACGCGGAGGGTACGGGCCCAACGAACACGGCCCGACTACCCTCCGCAGTTCCTCGTTGTTGTGCGGATTTGACGGGCGACGACAAAACGTGCCGCAAGGGCGATTTGATGTTTCCACAGTGAAGAACAGGACCAGGGAGGAGCAACGGCGCAGACGGGAATGGAATCGGACCACCGGAGCGACTCTGGCGGCCCGCGGAAGCCACTGGCGGCACGGGTCGCCGGCGCGGCGGTGTCGGCGGCCGGAGGAAGCCGCCACGGCTGAATTCGCGAAGGCGGCAGCGGCGCCAGCGAACCCGCGGCCGCGCGGGTCCGGTGCACACAGGAGGCAGCGAAGCCGCGTCCGTTGACCAGGGCGGCCCCCCGCGGGGGCCGCGAAGCTGTCACGCGGGGCAGCGTGCCCCCCGCGTTGCGCGGCCGCTCGGCCGGGCCAGGCCGCGCCCTGCCCGGACCGGACCGGGTCCAGCCGGGTTGGACCGTGTCAGGTCGACCCGGTTCGGCCGACCCAGGGGGGGTCGGGCCGGGTCGGCCCGGGCCCAGACCCCCTCGTTCCCGGACCTTTTCGGTCTTTTGCTCATATCATGAGCTGTGAGCCTCCAAACAACGCGACGTCAGCGGAAACGCGATCCTTGGATAGAGGCGGTCTTTTCGGTATATTACACTCAAGGTTTTGGAATACTTTGGGTTCGGTCGGGTTGGTTCATCCACGAAACCAACCGGGCCCTCGGAGCGGAAACACTAATATCTTGAGCTCCGGACGTCTGATTGATGTGCCGTCGACAATGATGGATTCCTCTAATGGAGACAGATCTTTTGGCTAACTCCGCTCGAGGATTGAACGCAGTTGGAGTACGGACGGGTTGTTTTTCACTTAAAAATCAAACGGGCCCCCAGGACGAAAAAGCAAATAACTTCCAAACCGGGCGTCCGATTGACGCGCCGTCTATTGCGTTGCGTTCCTGTTGACGATACGGAACTTTTGGCATCCTACGCCCGAGTTTTGGATGCAGTTGGGTTATAGCCGGGTTGGATTGTACCCGAAATCCAACCGGGCCCCTGGAAAGGAAAAAGATTATATCTTCCAGACCAGACGTCCGTTTGACGAACCGTCAGCGGCGTTGGTGATCTAGTCGAGAAATGTTACCTATGAGTATACCCTAGGAGAGTTCGGGGTACAGTTGAGTTACAGCCGGGTTGGTTCGCTTATGAAACCAACCGGGCCCCTAGGACGAAAAGGCTAATAACTCACAGACCGGGCGTCCGATTGATGCTCCGTCTATTGTGTTGAGACCCTTGTGACGAGGAGGTCCTTTGAGATACTTCTTCATGGGACATGTGATGTTTTGGAGTATCAACCAGTAGCTCGTGGAGCGGACCCTCCCGGAGACGAGAATGCGGAGTACGAAGACTGTGTAGCTGGCTGAGACCTGATGACTGCTTGTCCGATTCGACTCGGAGTGACTTGCATAGCCCAGTGGGGAGCACTACTTTGTGAGGTGGCAGACCCACGGTGGAGGAGCACTACTGTGTGAGGTGGCAGACCCACGGTACTCGACGGTAGGAGTACCTCTATAGGATATGAGGGGGAGCACTACTGTGTGAGGTGGCAGACCCATGGCAGGAAGCACTACTGTGTGAGGTGGCATGCCCACGGTACTCGACAGGAGGAGTACCTCTGCAGGTTATGATGGGGAGCACTACTATGTGAGGTGGAAGACCCATGGCAGGAAGCACTACTGTGTGAGGTGGCAGGCCTGCGGTACTCGAGGGGAGGAGTACCTCAGCAGTCTTAGGTTTGTGACCAGAACCTCGAAATCGTGACATGACCACTATACACTCTAGAGACGAGGTTTTTCGGCAGTTACGGTTTCGATAATGAAAATCCTAGTTTGAGCTGATTCTATGTCCTTTGTGTTTTGTCATGATTGAGATGGGTTAATTGATAACTTGGGTATATGTATGGGCATATACCTGGGTGGTGGTTATCCGTTGATTACATAATCCCTGTGTTTTCTCATGATTGAGATGGGTTACTTGATAACTTAGGTATATGTATGGGTATATACCTAAGTAGAGGTTATCTGATCAGATATTCTTTGTGGTTATCCATGTTGGTTTTTGTGAGACCTTGAGTGTCTCGAGGTCCCTACTGAGTATCGTTGTACTCACCCCTGCACGGGCTATGCCCACACCTCGTTGTGTTGGTTGCAGACGACGAGCAGTGCTGACGGAGGCTGAGTGTTCGAGGACTGGACGGTACCCGGAGGTGGACGACACGACGAGTCAGTAACCGGAGGTGGACTACACGACGAGTCAATATCTTGAGGTGGACTTCATGGTGAGACGACACTCGGAGGAGGTTGACGGGTGAGAGCGTTGTGGAGGCTATCTATACCTACCCTTGAGGTAGGATCCGTGGTGGATGATCCAGGAGCTGCACCATCTGTACCTACCCTTTAGGTAGGATCTAAGGAGGACGAACCAGGTTCCACTTCCGTTCTTCCTACTATTGACTTTTCCTATTGTACTGGTTCAGTTGTAGTTGTACTTTATTTTGGGTTTGTATTCTGGCCCATTTACTTTTCATCTCTTTCTTGTACTTAGTGTCTTACTTCCTCTTTCACTCTACGGTGATTGTTTACTTTTATAATGGCAATGCCTTCCCAGTTATCGGGATTTACATCTTTGGTGCTAGTCGCCAGCCCCTGGCCTATGGAAGGCGGGGATGGGGTAGTCACGGCACGGGCCCCGAGGACGGGTTGTGAAAAATTGGTATCCGAGGAGTTCGGTTCTACCACATAAATTATAACTCTGATATTTTCTTTCTATGAAGAAATAATGTTAAGAGTACCGAGTGTGGTTTTCAGTTCAGGCAGTCGAGTGTTGGTGCGGGCGGCCAACGTATCCATACACCAGGACCCTGACAACGGGTTTCCGACTTTGTGCACGAAAACACCGATTGCATATGTGTTTCCAGAAGTTTTTAAATGTCAGCTCAAACCAGGTCAGCTCACCAAGAATAATCTTTTGACCATGTCACGTTGTTTCTTTCAGGATGCCTCCCCGTGGACGACTGGCTAGAGCCCCGAGAGTGGTACGTACTGACAGCCTGCCGAGCGACGAGGCCTCAGTACAGGGCCCTATCCCAGTTGAGGCACCAGCGGAGGCACCAGCGGTACTACTACCCGTTGGGCCACCGATGCCACTAGCCCCAGCAGTAGAGGATGCACGTTGCTTGAGCGCACTGCATGAGTTCCAGCGCTAGAGGCCACATAGGTTCCAGGGAGGGACGGACCCGTAGGCAGCTGAGGATTGGCTAGAGGTTGTGGTGAGAGTCTTCAGGCTAGTGGGGATGCCGACAGATTTCATGGTGATCCTTGCTGCCATCCTTCTTCAGGCAGCAGAAGGCAGATGGTGGAGCCTGATGCTTCAAATGCATGTCGAGGTGACACTTCTATGGGAAGACTTCGAGATCCTGTTCCGAGCAGAGATTGTACTAGCCACCCTTCGAGCAGTGCGTATACAGGAGCTACTTCAACTGTGGCAGGGCAACATGTCAGTGGCCCAGTACTCAGCGAGATTCACAGACCTCTCGTGCTACTCTACAGACATGGTATGTGACCCATTCTTCAGGGCCCCCGAATCTTCGAGCAGGGGCTCAGGCGGGAGATCAGAGACTCGGTTGTATCGCACAACATTCCGACGCAGGCAGGGGTGTTGGAGAGAGCCCTCTTAGTGGAGAGTTTCCTTGCTGAGCTATCTCCAACAGCAGGACCCACCACTAGCCAGCATGTGCCAGAGTCTTCTGCAGCAGGTAGTAGATAGATGACGCAGAGGTCCAAGAGGACCAGACCTATAGGTGGTCGACTGCGTGACTCAGGGTCGGTAGTGCGAGGCACCAAGGGAAGTGATAGAGCCATACCTTCCATGAAGTGTTACTCCTACGGCGGGATTGGTCACATGGCATGTGACTATCCGACCCGCCATATAGATGACCACCAGTTAAATGAAGAACCACCCTGGCAGAGGCAGAGGATCGATCAAGGAAGACCATTAGGAGTAGGCGACCATGGCAGAGGAGCTGGCCGTGCAGTTGGAGGTGGATGACGCTTCGGGGTGTTGCCACCACCACCACCAGGAGGTCCACCCCGACCATAGGGAACTGGTGAAAATGAGAGAGCTCAGCTTTAGGCAGCTGAGGCCTACGATCATGGACCTCTGGAAGCGGATGAACGGGAGCGGGACTAGCTCCAGACCTAGAGACTTTTGTTTATGCTACTTCTAGCATTGTTGATGTTTGTTGTAGATTCCTCATGTATTTGTATTATGAGCTACAATAATAAAACGACTCTTATCTTTTTGATGTTTTCTTCCATGTACTTTTTTTGGGTTGATACTGAGAGGTCACGGTTAAAACTGTTGACTTGACCCTCACTTTCGAGTTTTCTACTTGAAGAGACCCAGTTACCACACACTAATGCCAACAGTGTGACTCAACCCTTAGAGGCGAGAGTAATGGTTGGATCTCTTGGTAGTAGCGTCGAGGCCTTATGACGTCGTCCTTGGTACGGATTAGTATCATCAATGTTGGGAATGACTGTATTAGGCGATGAGCGTGGTTCATCCCGGGGATGAGACCGGATTTCTCTTATCGGCAAAGTAGAAATCATAGCAGCTCTTGTGGGACCAGGGATGGTCCAGGCCATGACAGAGAAGGTCCAGGTCATCCAGGAGCGGATGAGGACAACTCAGAGCCGGCAGAAGTCTTATGCTGACAGGAGGTGGAGGCCACTAGAGTTCGAGGATGGCGACCACGTCTTCTTTCATGTCTCACCTCGACGTGGATTACAGAGATTTGGGGAGGTGGCTTAACGCCTGGCTCTACCACCTCAGTTACTCCGGGTGCATGACCCGACACATATCATTGACCATGAGGAGCTGGACGATGGCGATGGGGTATCTTTAACGGAGGTTCCAGTAGGGATCGAGGATCGACATGAGCGGATCCTACAAGGACAATCGATTCCTCAGGTGCACAATCTTTGGAAGTACGGGAACCTCCAGGTGATCACATGGGAGCGAAAGGCTCGGATGCGTGCTCTGTACCGCTTTTGTGACCCTAGTTTATGTTGATACTTTACGGGGACGTATAGCCCTGTGGTGGGAGTAATGTAAAGACCCGGAAATTTCAAGGGAAATTTTTTTCCTAAATTTTATTTGGAATTTTACAAGTGCGCAGTTTCTGACGGCACCTGATTCCGAGGCCCGGTGTGCCCAGAATCATTTTCCGATGTTTGGCTCAGGTACGTTCAGTGAACGGAGGAGCAGGTTTTTCTAACTTTTGAACCGGTTCTCGGAATCGAATTCTGAGGTCACCGATGGAATCGCAGCACCGCTACTTGCTCAGAAACGCCTCTTCCGGAGTTGCGTTTCCTCGGTTGTGGTTTTTAATTTTTGGGTTTTAAGTTATGAAATAAAATAATGTTGTGCGACAATTTTATTTTTATTTAACTTGAAGCTGCTTGAATACCACTTTAAGCTGCTTAAGCTCAATTGAAACGGATATGGTGAAACCCAAAATATCCTATCCACTGGATAGGATATTTGTGGGGTGGGGCCCACACGAGCCCCACAGTTTCATTCCGCTAAGTAACTCACCCACGAAATCCCCTATTAAATAAAATTCAATAGGGTTGTTTTCAAAAACAATTAAACGCTCCTATTGAATGGGCGGTTTATTCGTTGAAATTAATTCTTTGAATTAATTTCGTTCGTTTCTTAACCTGTTTGAAATCCGTTGGCGTAATAATAAAATAAGACCAATGCACGAATTCTGGAAAAATGCTCTTTGAGAGGATTTGACAAACCTCAAATTCTTCTTCCTCCTTCGCGAAGAACATGAAGAACGCGAAGAACTCGAAGAACGCCGTCACCCTCGGAGATTGACGACGCTTCATCCGAGATGTTCTGCCCAGCCCCGATCTCCTGTCACCAACTGCTTGAGGTAGGAGATTTCGGGATTCTTTTAAAACATCATTGTGGTTTATAACAACACACGGATTTAACTATTTATAATTAAATCTGTTGTTTCTTGGTCCTCGGAGTTCGTCGACGCAACGCCAGATACCGCGATGACACGACGATCCCCTCCTTCTGTGATGATCAATTTCCGCGACGAACATGTGTGCAATGACATGACGAGGTATGGTTTTTAACTGAGGATAATAATACCCTTTTTCCTTGTTTGTATCCTTTTGAAAATGAAGAACGTGGATCAACTCAATATTAAGTTGAACCGCGAGAAGTTTGATTATGGGATGAGTATTCTTGATTGCAGGAAATCGGTAGGGGTTTTGTTCCTGAAAGAATATTTTTTTATTCCGTGGTTGTTTCCTTTCAAAAACAATGAACCCGGATCAAAAGAACAATTTTAATTTATTAAAATTGTATCCTGTTACGTTTTCATATGATAATTTATTTCTCCCGACTGTTGTCATCTAACGCGGAGGGTGCGGGCCCAACGAACACGGCCCGACTACCCTCCGCAGTTCCTCGTTGTTGTGCGGATTTGACGGGCGACGACAAAACATGCCGCAAGGGCCATTTGATGTTTCTGCAGTGAAGAACAAGACCTGGGAGGAGCAGCGGCGCAGACGGGAACGGAATTGGACCACCGGAGCGACTCAGGTGGCCCGCGACCGCGTGGGTTTGGCGCATACAGGACGCGGCGAAGCCGCGTCCATTGACAAGGGCGGCCCCCCACGGGGGCTGCGGAGCTGTCACGCGGGGGCAGCGTGCCCCCCGCGTTGCTCGGCCGCTCGGCCGAGCCAAGCCGGGTAGGCCGGCCGGGCCGCGCCGTGCCCTGGCCGGACCGGACCGGGTGCAGCCAGGTCGGACCGGATCGGGTCGACCCGGTTCGGGTCGACCTAGGGGGGTCGGGTCGGCCCGGGCCCAGACCCCCCCGTTCCCAGACCTTTTCGGTCATTTGCTCATATCTTGATCTGCGTGCCTCCAAATGACGCGCCGTCAGTGGCAACGCGATCCATGGATCGAGACGGTATTTTCGAAATATTACACTCAAGGTTTCGGAATACTTTGGGTTCGGCCGGTTTGGTTCATTCACGAAACCAACCGGTCCCTCGGAGCGGAAACGCTCATATCTTGAGCTCTGGACATCCGATTGACGTCCCGTCGACTTTGATGGATTTCTATAAGGGAGGCGGATCTATTGGCTTATTCCGATCGAGGTTTGGACGTAGTTGGAGTACGGTTGGGTTGGTTTTGACTTAAAAACCAACCGGGCCCCCGGAACGAAAATGCCAATAACTTCCAGACCGGTCGTCCGATTGACGCGCCATCTGGTGCATTGTCGTCCTGTTGACGATACGGAACTTTTGGCATCCTCCGCCCGAGTTTTGGATGCAGTTGGGTTATAGCGGTGTTGGATTGTACCCGAAATCCATCCGGGCCCCTAGAACGGAAAAAGATGATATCTTCCAGACCAGACGTCCGTTTGACGAACCATCAATGGCGTTGGTGATCTCGTCGAGAAACAGTCCCTAGGAGTATACCCTATGAGAGTTCGGGGTACAGTTGAGATACGGCCGGGTTGGTTCGCTTACGAAACCAACCGGGCCCCTAAGACGAAAAGACTAATAACTCACAGACTGGGCGTCCGATTGACGCGCCGTCTGTTGTGTTGAGACCCCTGTGACGAGTAGGTCTTTTGAGATACTTCTTCATGGGACATGTGATGTTTTGGAGTATCGACCAGTAGCTCGTGGAGCGGACCATCAGGGAGACGGGCATGCAGAGTACGAAGACCGTGTAGCCGG
The DNA here is from genome assembly GCA_963277665.1 of Viscum album. Classification (NCBI taxonomy): domain Eukaryota; kingdom Viridiplantae; phylum Streptophyta; class Magnoliopsida; order Santalales; family Viscaceae; genus Viscum; species Viscum album. The sequence goes on from OY728157.1 coordinate 154,868,770, forward strand.
CTGAGACCTGATGACTTCTTGTCCGATTCGACTCGGAGTGACTTGCATAGCCTAGTGGGGAGCACTACTTTGTGATGTGGCAGACCCACGATAGAGGAGCACTACTGTGTGAGGTGGCAGACCCGCAGTAGTCGACGGGAGGAGTACCTCTGTAGGATATGAGGGGGAGCACTACTATGTGAGGTGGCAGACCCATGGCGGGAAGCACTACTGTGTGAGGTGGCAGGCCCACGGTACTCGACAGGAGGAGTACCTCTGTAGGCTATGAGGGGGAGCACTACTGTGTGAGGTGGAAGACCCATGGAAGGAAGCACTACTATGTGAGGTGGAAGGACCACGGTACTCAATGGGAGAAGTACCTTAGCAGTCTTAGGTTAGTGAGTAGTACCTCGGAGTCGTGACAGGACAATTGTACACTCTAGAGACGAGGTTCTTCAGCAGTTACTGTTTCGATAATGAAAATCCTGGTTTGAGCTGAGTCTATGACCTTTGTGATTCCTCATGATTGAGATGGGTTACTTGATAACTTGGGTATATGTATGGTCATATACCTGGGTGGTGGTTATCCGTTGATTTCATAATCCCTGTGTTTTCTCATGATTGAGATGGGTTACTTTATAACTTAGGTATATGTATGGGTATGTACCTATGTAGAGGTTATCTGATGAGATCTTATTTGTGGTTATCCTTGTTGGTTTTAGTGAGACCTTGAGGGTCTTGGGGTCCCTACTGAGTATCGTTATACTCACACCTGCACGGGCTATGCTCGTACCTCGTTGTGTTGGTTGAAGACGACGAGCAGTGATGACGGAGGCCGAGTGTTCGAGGACTGGACGGTACCCGGAGGTGGACGACACGACGAGTCAGTACCCGGAGGTGGAATACACGACGAGTCAGTATCTGGAGGTGGACTTCATGGTGAGATGACACTCGGAGGAGGTTGACGGGCGAGAGCGTTGTGGAGGCTATCTGTACCTACCCTTTAGGTAGGATCCGTGGTGGACGATCTAGGAGTTGCGCCATCTGTACCTACCCTTCAGGTAGGATCCGAGGAGGACGAACCAGGAGCCGATTCCGTTCTTCCAACTGTTGACTTTTCCTGTTGTACTGGTTCAGTTTTAGTTGTACTTTCTTTTGGGTTTGTATTCTGACCCATTTACTTTTCAGCTCTTTCTTGTACTTAGTGTCTTACTTCCGCTTGCACTCTGTGGTGATTGTTTACATTTATAAAGGCAATGCCTTCCCAATTATCGGGATTTACGCCTTAAGTGCTAGTCGCCATCCCCTGGCCTATGGAAGGCGGGCTTGGGGTAGTCACGGCATGGGCCCCGAGGACGGGTCGTGACATTAGATGCGTGCACACCCCTTTTGTTTCCCTAGCAAGTGTTATAGCATTACGGGGACGTAAAGCTTTAAATTGGGAGTAATATAAAGACCCAAAATTGTCATGGAATTTTTTTTCACAATTCATTAGAATTTTATGAGTCTGTAGCTTTTGACGGTGCCTGATTCTGAGGCCCTATTTACCCGAAATCTATTTCCAAAGTTTAGCTCGAATACATTCAGTAAACAAACTAGTGGGTTTTTCTATCATTAGAACTGGTGATCAGAATTGAAATCTGAGGGTATCGATGAACTCGTAGCGCCAGTAATTTCTTAAGGGGAACATTACCACAATTTCATTTTAAGTGGGTTGAAAATTATTATTTGGGAATCTAGAATAAAATAAATAAAATTGGTAGTGTACAATTTTATTTATTTCTATGTTAGCTTTATCCTTAAAAGGGGAGTTAAGGTTGGAACCTACAGCCACCTAACTACCCATGTGTGGATATATGAGAGGTGGGGCCCAGATGAGCCCCAACCCTTCATCTCCCTTGAAACACCCCTTAAACTCCCCTTACATTTATTTCTTTTCCAACTCTTCCATTAATTTTCTGAACCCTTTCACCTTCCTATTTCTCATTTAATATTCCTACACTACATGTTAATTAATCACCCACAATTAATTAATTACTTGTGTGTCATTAATACATTTGAATTATTTTGTGTTGCATGACACTTATTAAAATGGGATAAGTCATTCTTAATATTTTTGATAGAAAATATTTTGATGGGCGACCTATGGAGGATTAGAAAGAGAGGTGTTCTTCCTCCGACGAAGAACGCGAAGTTACCGACGATGTGCCTTATCTTCTTCTTCCTTCACATCAAGGCAGGAGACACCGCTATGGGGAACGTCATGAACGATGATGTCTCTTCCTCCGACATCAATGGAATCAACACATTTCTTCCGCGACGTCCGACCACCGTGATGTTCGTCTTCCATGGTTTGAATAAATTATACCCATGTCATAGTTGAAAACAAGTGTTTGATTATTGGAAATTGATAACGCCTAACGTGGAGGGCATGGGCCAAACAAAAACGGCCCGACGACCCTTCGTTGGTTGTTCATTTGTGCACAGGATGACAAGAGATGATGAAATGGGGCCATAACTAAAATTTGAAGCCATCGCAGTGAAGCGTAGGTCTTGGGAGAACTGCGGGCATAGAAGGTGGGCGAATCAGACCACTGGAGCACGTCCGGTGGTCCACGGAAGACGATGTCGGCGTGCCACCGGAGCAGTCCGTTGTGGCTGAGCCGCGGTGGCAGTTGAAGTACAGAACGAATTTTCTATTCCCAAGATGGAGGGGCGTTATATTAAACCATTCCAGCTAAGGTAGGTCACACCTCCGCTCGGCCAGCTGGCCAAGCCAGCCTCCCCCGGTCAGGCCATGCGGACCGGGCCGTGCCAGCCGCGCCAGCTGGGCCGAGCCACGCCCAGCCAGGCCGGGCTACACCCAACCAAGCCAAACCCGGACCCAGGTCAGGTCAACCTGGTTCGGGCCGACCCAGGGGGGAATGGGCCTGGTCGGACCAGGCCCAGACCCCCACTTCGGACCATTTTTTGGTCTTTTTCCCATAACATGTTCAACAGACCTCCGATCGGCACACCGTCAGTTGTATAAGAATCCTTTGATAGATATGGTCTATTTGGTATATTACACTCAAGGTTTCAGCATATTTTGTGTATGGCCGGGTTAGTTCAAACTCAAAACCAACCGGGCTCTCGGAGCGGAAACACTTATATCTTGAGGACCGGACGCCCGATTTACGTGTCGTCGACTACGCTGGATTCCTCTTGATGAGATGGTTATTTTGGCATACTACACTTGAGGTTTGGATGAATATGGCGTATGGTCTGATTGGTTTATCTTATAAACAAACCTGTCCCCTAGAACAGAAAAGCCAATAACTCTCAGATCAGACGTCTGTTTGACGAACCGTCAACGGCATTGGTAATCTCATTGAGAAATGGTTCCATTGAGTATACCCCATGGGATTTCGGGGTAAAGTTGAGATACGGTTGGGTTGGTTATTACACGAAACCAACCAGGCCCCTGGAACATAAATGCTAACAACTCACAGACCGGGCGTCTGATTGACGCATCGTATGTTGCGTTGAGACCCCTATGACGAGCTGGTCCATTGAGATACTTCTTCATGTGACATCATGACACTTGGAGTGTCAACCAGTATCTCGTGGAGAAGATCCTCCTAGATAAGAGCATACAGAGTTCGGTGACCTTGTAGCTGGCTTAGACCTGATGACTACTTGTCTGATTCGTATCGGGGTGACATGACTAGCTTAGTGGGGATCACATCTGTGTTGGGGTGGCAGACCAATGGTGGAGGAGTGCTACTATGTTGGGCCGGCCGACCCACGGTACTCGATAATAGGAGTACCTCTATAGGCCTGTAGTGGGAGTGCTACTGTGTTGCGGAGGCATACCCATGGTGGGGAGCATTATTGTGTTGGGGTGGCAGACCCGCGGTACTCGATTGAGGAGGAGTGCCTTAGCTGTCAATGGATAGTGAGTGGAACCTCGGATTCGTGACAAGACTACTACACCTGACATAGGAGGAGTTCTCCAGCATCCGTGTTTTTGGCATCGTTAATAAAAATCATGGTATGAACTGAGTCAATGACCTTTGTGTTTTTATCATGGTTGAGATGGGTTATTTGATAACTTAGGTATATGTATGGGCATATACCTATGTAAAGGTTATCTGCTGAGCTCTTTCTTTTTGGTTTATCTTTGTTGGATTTTAGCGATAACATGAGGGTCTCAGGGTCCCTACTGAGTATCATTATTCTCACCTATGCACCGGCAATGCCCACACCTCATTGTTTGGATGCAGTCGACGGACAGCGCTGACCGAGGCAGAGTGTACGTGGAATGGACAGTACCCGGATGTGGAGACTCAGCATGATAGCACACGGAGTGGACCGATAGATACAGAGTGTTGATAAGGACATCTCTACCTACCTTTCAGGTAGGAAACAGGAGGACAATCCAGGTGCTTCTTCCATCTACCTTTCAACTGTTGTACATTTTTCAGTTGTAGCTGTACCTTTTTTTGGGCCTGTATTTCCGGTCCATTTGTACAATCAGCACAATTGTTATACTACTTTACTTAGTGTTTTCTTCTGCATGTTCTCTGGTTTTGTGAGTTTACATTTTATAAAGGCAATGCTTTCCCAGTTATAGGGATTTATGCCTTTGGTGCTAGTCATCAGTGCCTGGCCTATGGAAGGTGGGCTTGGGGTAGTTACGACACGGGCCCTAGGGGACGGGTCGTGACAATTATGATTTAAATTAGATTTAAATTAAAATTAGTATTATTTATTTATATTTAATCAAATCAATTTAAGTTTACAAATATTTATATGGGAATTTTATATAAGTTATTTTTTTCATAGAAACCCATTTTTATGTCAATAGTTTTGTAGTGCATCATATTTATAAATATAAATTAATTAAAATATGAAATAATGAGAAATTATTTGAAAAAATATTTACTATATATATAAATAAAATTTTAAATTAAAAAATTTTAATTACCTTAATATAGTTAATATAAAATTAACTTATGCTGGAAAAATACTTTTCTTGAAAAATAGATTTTTCATTGAAATAGTGGGATTCATTTCAAAATAAATTCTTCAACATATGTGAATATAATTTTTTAAAATGTATTGAATATTTCTAATCAAAATATTTTATATTATATAATATTTTCAACCTTATTTTTCTAATTAATTGTGGAAACATAGAAAAAATTTACCACGGTTAAGGTGAAAACAAGTGTACCGGGAAGTAAACAAAAATTAAAAGCAATTTAATTAGCAAAAAACATATATAAATTATATTTTATGCCCATATTATGAAATAAATCATACTAGTTTCTATAAATATACATTTTTGAGACTTTGTGAAGGTGTATAATATCTGTATAACATTATTTATTCCAATATTCTATATGTGTCCTCTCCCACATTTATAAATGGTCAACCACTATCTTCTCCGATTGACACCATAAATGATTTTTTTCAGATGATAACTTCTAAAATAACATAAATAATTTCCTACCCACATACTAGAGGCCATTTGTGACTATAAATCCACTCTAGGAAGATTTTATTTATAATCCAAAAGAGTTCATCCGAAGAAGAAGAATCGTTTTTTATAGTGTATTTTTACTTAGTATATTTTTCCACATCCATAAACTATTATTAAAACATGATAATATATTAACACTAGTGACTATTATATATTGGGATTCAATTATATTAATTTAATAACACATCATCAATTCTACTTCCATCAAATTGGAAATGAACCCATCATTAATGTATATAGTGGACTGCAAACCCATGAGCCAATAAAATTAATTTTTCAACATCATCTCTCATAGATGATTATAATGATGGAATTAATGTTTATATATGATATTAATGAAATATTTTTCAATTTAAAAATATAAAATTCTATATATTTTTTAATATTCCATTGACTATAAAATGATAATGATGATCTTCTATACGTGTGGACTACTGCCTCTACGATGCGATGTGATCTTTTTTCATCAACACGTCACACAAATGATATATATAATTAAATTTTAGGAAATATTGTGGTATATAATATATTATTATAATTTTATAATTATAAAATAACAAATAATTTCATTCTGTAATGACCGTTGAAAAATAGAATCTATTATTATCTGTACATACGATAACCATCTCTATGATCGCAATGTAGTTAATTATTTATAATTATCATTAATTACTAATTATTAATGAGTAATTAATATATAAATATTATAATTAATTCATGATTATTATTCTTTAGATGACTGAATAATAACTTCTTTAAACAAATTCATCCTATCAATGTCATTTTTTACATATAAGTGAATATCATGAAATCATCTAAAATGACCATAAATGACTAAGTAATTGTTAATAAAATTGTAAGTGGTGAAATAATTGACCAAAAAATAAACAATTTTTGTTAAGAATGTAAAAAAATTAATATTTCATTATTATTATGGATTATAATGAACATATAGGATGATTTGGACTCATAGTAAAGTAATTAATTTTAAAAATAAATTTTTAATTTTTCCATAGAATGTATTTTCCAACCATGTTCTGATAAATGTTTCAATAAAACATTTATTTATGACATATTATATAATAAAGGCCATTAAAAAAATCATTTCATATTGTTTTGTAGAGGTAATATTTCTAAGGATTCGTATAAGGGTCACATTAACATAAAACCTTCTTTTAAATATTTTAATGATTTATTTTCAAAATAAATTAATTTTATGTCCATGTAATTAAATATTATTCCAAAAAATTATTATTTGTTATTAAATGGTTGATAATGGTAAAAGTTTCCCTAATTTTACTTTGTTTATAATTATGGAAAAATGATTCTTCATAAATTTTTGCGTAAAAATATTTCATTTAAAAATGTATTTTAATGTTTCAATTTTCAACTCTTTTTTCTCTATGTCCATATTTTAACATTGTATTACAGATTTATTTATATGATGCATTTCATATATGATCAAGAAGTGTGAATAGCTCATGGGTAACCATATAGAGATCACTCTTACATGGTGGGATGGGAACATAGTTGCAGACATCATGGTATCGATGGAATGCCCAAATCAATGTATTTCATTATTTTGTAACATAGGTTCCTTTCCTCCTGAGGGGATTAAATTTTTTTTAATGGTGCTCTAGGACAACACTACTTTAGACCTCCATGATTTTTTTGACGGTGTGTTTTTTAAAATGAATAAATATGATTGTTTTCATTTCAAAAGGTATTGTCTTTTATAATAAGTTTTTTGAAAACAAAATTTCATTCCACTGTATTCACTATTATTTGTTTGGATTACATTATTTAATTTCAAATTTTATTCATTAAAAAACCCCTGTTAGGTTTTTTGGGTATCATTTCATTGACAATTATTTTTTATAAAAAGTGTATTTTGATATCTAAATTTGTTATTTATATCAATTTACAGAAATTTTTAGTATTTTTATGATAAAAATGTGAAATAATCAAAGGTGTAATTAATAATATTGTAATTGATAAATATATATTTTTTAATTTTGTGAGTGGGAAATATTTATTTTTATAGGATAACCCAGATAGCGCCAAGTGATACTGATATGTCTTATATGATGGATACACACAAATAAACATATGTGAAATCATTTAGACCAAGGATGCACTAAGATAACACTATATGAATTGGCTATTATTAGTTTTATTATTAGGAATAATGGATGGAGTTACTAGATGGTTTCTCATATAGATTTAAATGTGCTCTAGTTTATTCTATTATTGTTTAATAAGGAGATCTAGATTGGATATTTATTTTCTTATGAAGGGTTTTTTTCATGATTTGGGTTCTAATGAATTTATTGGAGGAAGAATTGTGAGATTTTTTCATGTGGAAATTAATTTTTTAATTCTCTCAATCAAATTGAGTTAATGGTATGCATTTCATGGGTTATTATAGTTTTTAGGAAAATATTGAATATATTTTCATTATTTCACTTATTATTTTTTGTGGATATCCCATATATTAAATATATTTTTTATGGTGTTAAAGCATGGGTATAGTAATGGAAAAATTAATGTCGAAATTATTTATGATTTCCCATGAAAGGGAAGCCTATTATATTTTAAATCTTTTATTGTTTGGGAAGAATTCATACTGTTAGAATATCTATACTTTATAATTTATGTGATTTTAACTATTGAGTTGTGGCATAATCCTCAAAAACTATACTCTTTTAAGATATATGGGAATGAATTAAATTATATTATAGTATAAGGATAACATTCACCTTTAAGAATCCATTCCGCTAAAATCTAATCCCCCCTCCTGATGACCTAGATCTATGTCGTCGGGATCTGGTCCCTCCTTCCAATCAGAGGGGGAGTTTTGCGTACATTTCCATATGGGAGGGATGATCCTTTTTCATATTATGGTTCTTCTACAAACATTCATTAAATCTCAATCCCCTCGAATGTTTCGGTTCTCTTTTGAGAGGTGCCCCAGTTATCACTACTCCTGACAGAGCTAAATAGCACTGAGGATCTATGAATGTATACCCTCGGGGCTTGTTTTCCTCCTCATCGTCTGTCAGTGGAAGTGTTTTCTCACGTCGTCTCAAAATAATGGGAACAACATGAGTTTTTGGTTGTTGGGTTACGTGATCGGAGACATATTATGGGTCGGTCTGGATCGGAGAAGGAAATTATTATCACTTGGTCCTGGGATCTTAGAAGGTGTGGTGACTCATTCATTTATTTTTTCTGAAGGGGCCTCAAATTTCATATGCAGTGTGACCCTTTGGTGATTGTGACAAGGGTAAGTCTTCCCGGTATCCCTCTTTCTTTTCAACATCCTTCGATTCTCTATGCAATTGGCAATATGATTGGATGATAACTTTGTTACGATCAATGGACCGAGTCTGTGTCTCTTCTAATTTATCCATAGATATGTGTTGAGGTTGACTTTATTAGACATCCTATGCGTTTTGTTTGGATTACATATGAAAAATAGTTTCGTTGGATGTAATAAGTTGTCTTTGAGTCGTCGATGAAGTTCTGTATCATGTTTAGACGGTTTGGGAATTTTGATGTTGTTTTCTGTAATGGAGTATTGAGTGTTAACATGTTAGTGATGGAAGGGAAAAGTGGTGATGTTTTTGGGGTTCATGATTTCATGGGGCTAGATTAGGCGGCTATGAAAGATGGTCGTGTGTATGGGGATATGAGTACACCTATGGAATTCACTCTGTGTATCAGACCTCGAGGTTCATCTGGGCAGAGAGACCGGATGGAATCTTCTTGCACGGTAGGTGATTTTGATGAAAGGAAAACCTAATGGAAATGTGGAGAGAGAGATGTGGAATGTTCTACTTGGTGATGTGTCGGGCCGTGCATATGGTTTGAAGATAGTGGAGGCACCTTTGAACCCATCAGTGCTGCAAGTATTTGGAAATTTCAAGAGTGAACTTGGAGTTGAGTCCTAGTCTACCATGGAGGGTAGTGCATGCCATCTGTAGCCAGTTCCCTCTATGGAGAATCTGGCCACTGTAGGGGGTTATCAGGAGACTATAAACATGATTCCTAATAGTTCTAGTAGAAATTTGAGGTGCATTCGTTCTATAAATCTGGTTCATGAGAAATGCCAATAGTGATCGAGGGTGTTGTTTCGCAGGATGTATTCATCAGCAATGGAGGTGTTGTTGAGGATGTGATAGAGAAGAAGTCCTTTGTTTATCATAGTTCTGGGAAGAAGGTTGTTGATGTGTGTGGTGTGCGGGTGAAGTGTTTAGCCGGGATGCAACCATAGCATGTGAAGTAGGTGGCCATCATTGAGCTTCGTAATAGTTTTGTTTGATTGGTGATGGCTGATTTTTCTTTGGAACAAGATGGAGTTCTGTCATCAGGTGACATGCTTGTAAGGGGAAAGGCACTGCAGATCATGGTGTTTATGATATACCATTTCAAGGGGGAGATGTTAATGAATATGATCTTTCTTCTGGATACACTACTAACTGTTCACATGTAAGAACCCGAACCATCATTTCAGGTATGTTTTCCCTTTTTCTTTAGTTTTTGAAAAAATATGACTTTTTGGTAATTTGTTAAGTACATTCCATGTACTTTATGAGTACACACCATGTACTCCCTTGTCACGTGAGGTCTTGTGCTGGCTGTGTCCGGGCCCCACACACGACCATGTAGGGGTGATGTGGATGCCACTTGAAGCGGAGTACAGAAAAGGATAGTATACGCAGTGTACTCCAAAAGTACATGCTGTGTACTTTGTTTTTTTCATTAAATAGACCGGGGTCACGTATTAACCGTAGAACTGTCTTCTTCTCCAGCTTCTTCGACCGAGAGCATTCCGTACGGCCGTGAATATCCTCCAAGCTCTTGAGCCCCCATCCGTTCTCTGAATCGATCACTGTCGATTGCATTGGAACTGTAGCGATAAGCTATTCCTTCTTCTAGAGCATTGTTTTCATATTCCTCCTCTTTTGAAAGTTATTGTGGGATGAATGTTTTGTGCATTTTTGTATATCTATGACATTCAAAGGGAATTCGAGCCTCATGGTTCATGTATATCGATCTACAAGCACCAAGGTAGGTGGTTTGTTCCTTTCTGTTCAAAGTCCTTGAGTATAATGTGCAATTTCCACCAATACACTTGAATGAGGTATTGCGTGTTTACTGTTTTTCCCTTGTTATTTCCCTACCTTTATTTTATGCTTATGTAGTAGTAATTTGGTTATGTATAAGGATAATTTCTATGCTTGGATGTTTTTCCCTTGCGTTGTACTGTTTATGACCTTTTAGTCTTGTTCTGCCTTTGGCTGCTATTCCTGTTTTCCATGCCTTGTGACTGTTGGATGGAGTACTATTCCCTGAAATGCTTGTTTTGCTATATACAGGTTATCCAAGTATCTTTGTAGGTTTACATTAACCATATTGAATTATTATGCACTGACTAGTATGGGGTCGTGAGAACCTGATGCTATAGACTATAAGGGGATAGACCGAGTGAGCATCCTCTGAGAGTCTTGGACATTATAGACTATTGGGGATAGGCCTAGTGTGCTTCCTAGAGAGTATTAGATGTTATAGACCACTAGAGGATAGACCGTGTGAGCTTCCTCAGAGAGTCTTGAGATTTATAGACTTTTTGGGGGTTGACCGAGTGAGCTTCCTCGGAGAGTCTTTGTTTTGTTTGAATTCCTTAAACCATTCCAGGAAATAGGAGGAATTGAAAGAGTGAGCATCCTTATAGATTCTGTGACCGACCTAAGGCTATGAGAGGGATTTATTGGGTGAGATTCCTCAGAGAGTTTCTAGACCTTGTGGATATAAGTGTAATTGACCATGTGATCTTCCTTAGAGAGTCCCCGACTACCCTAGACTATAAGGGGAATTGACCGAGTGTTCTTCCTCAGAGAGTCTTATAATTTCGGATGACTAAAACAGATGGGTTGGGCTGAGTGTACTTCCCACAAGGTTATTGGTAATTCTTGGTTAGGACCAGAGGGGATGACTACGTGTACTTCCCAGTGGTATTCTTGTTTGTGGTTAGCTGTTTTCTTTACTACTGTTTATTGATCTATGAATTTTTATTGCTGTGTATCATCATGTTCACTACTTACTGTTTACTATTTACTATACTATTACCTTCCTTATACTCACTGAATCTTAATAATAGATCTTCGGGTGGTTTCCTATGGGGATTTAGTCTCATACCATGTTTGGGTCATGCTTTTGGTCCCTAATAGATTATATTTTTGCTGGTATAGACAAGGTAAAGCACCCTTTGACTTCAGGAACATGATTGCATTGGAGCAGGAGAGCATGGGACCAAGATGAGGCTTGAAATGCTGGGGATTTGCTTATTTGTTTTTATTTAGTACTTTGGTTTGGTATTGTATTCATCATTGTGACATGTTTGGCTTCTTTCTTAGACATATGTATCATGCATTTCTTCATACATATATGTGTGCTGTAGTTGATTATTGTTTTAGTCTTCTGTTGTTTACTATTTTTGTATATTTACTAATTCCTCTATTGAATGTTTTGTTTACTTCCGCTGTGTACTCTGCCAAGGAGGGCACTATTTCCCCACTTTCACACCCAAGGCCATCGCTACTAGTTGGAAGCCTTTGGCATTTGGGGAAATATGCTTGAGGCCATGTGACTAACTGGGTATGGGGTTCCTCTAGGTGGCTTCCAGAATCGGGACTTTACAAAGTAGTATTATGGGTATTATTTTCTCTTGACATACTGTTTGTAGCCTATAGCCTGGGATAGTATGGAATAAGTACTTAGTAATGAGTTGTGCCCGAGAGTAGCTAACCTGTGTATAGGGGAAAGCCATACTACCTCGTTTATTGTAATTTTAACGATCTACAGTTTTACAATTGATTTTATATAACCATTGGGTTATTCACATGATTTGTGCTATTACCGTTGTTGTTATTTCAGTTCTATTTCATTCGTAACCCGAGGTGAGGTGGGTATTCCATCTCATGCATCATATAGGCACTTGTTAGAAATTACATTCCATGCAATCATTCCATGCCATCTAGGATGCATTAGTGCATGTATATTGTTGTGATATACATTGTGTATATTGCGCAAGCTTTTGTGATATATGCTTTGATAGAATCTCTTATGTTTGATAGAAAATTTGTTTGTATAGTAATTTTCCAAAATGAAAGCTACACTTTGGTTCTTAAGGTTTTATGGGACCTCATACACTGGAATTTGGTGCATCGTTATCTAATTTCATTGTTATAACTTGTTTAAGATGCCAGTATATGATTCGGGGGAGTATAGGCCCTCGTGGATCGGAATTTGGTACCATAACTCTTGTTTTCATTGTTTTCTGGGCATCAGAGTAGTTTCAGAGCGACCGGCTGGAAAAACCCAAAATAAATGGCATGTAATTGTTTAATACAGAGCATGTAGTTTTTAGACCATTCCAATGAATGTGTGATTAGAATCATAGGGTAGGAAAAAATCATCAAAAACACATCATGTATGATAGGTACACGCATTGTTGTTGCAACTGTGTGTCTACCCATGTGGCTAATGACACTGATGGATGAAATGTTGACTATACACGTTGTGTCCTGTTAGCACATGTCGTTCCATGTAACATAAGTACTCAAAAATGTCATGAACAACACGGGTTGGGGAAAAACCTCCAAGTACATGTCGTGTTCTCAGGGAGCACGCTGTGTAGAGTGAACCGTGTAGCCGGCCGTGTAACTAACAACATGGTTCATCGAGACCATATCTAGTACATGCCGTATCCTTCACGAACACGCTGTGTAGACTAGGATTAAGAGGACTATGTGGGTTAGACGTGTAAGGAGACTTGGGAAGGGGAATTGAGTTTATGTACTTTATGTGTGTGGGGACAACACGTCGTGTGGTTAGGGTGTTATACGACTAGTTGTGGTAGAAGTACACGCCCATGTGTGTGGCTTAAAGGAACATGGAATGTAACTTTTATACATGTCGTGTAGTCGTGTTTTGTAAAACTTGAATGTTCCTTCTTATGTTCCCCTCTTGTACTCTTGTGTTATCTATATTTGATAATCCCAATCTAAGGTGTTATTGTGACCTTCAGAGTTATGTCACTGAGACGTCCTCCGGTTGTACGTCAGCTTCCAGACATTGATTAGACACCAGATATGGCCGATCAGGGACCTCCTGCAGATCCACATGTTGTTCCAGTCTTGGAACCAGAAGTTATACCAGTTGCAGGCGCCGATTCGAGGTATAGGGAAGACTTTCTGAGGATGATGCAAACCTTCCAGGGAGGTGGAGGCCATGACTATGGTGGTAGGGGTTTATTATTTCTTCTCACCTACAGCTGGTGGAAGGGGTTTATCTCTGACCCCATGTACAAGAGATGCATCTCTAGTTTCTCATTAGTCTGGGAACTCAAGTTCTTCAGTCTGTTCGGGATGAGGTGGAGGCCGCGACTACGGTGATCAGTCACCAGGTTACCCTCGATAGTAGAGTGGATCAGCTCGGGGTGGTCATCCAGGGTCACAGGGCCGCGGTACATTCCAGACCTTTGTAGTAGAGTAGACCCATCCAGAGCAGGATCTCGGCCCTTCTACTGTCTGAGGTACGATCTTAGTATCCACAGTTTTATCTTCATCTCCTTTCAATTTTTTTTTAAAGGTGGGGCTAGGCCCCAAAATATTATATTAAAAGAAGATCAAAGGAGAACACCGAAGTCAACATGTAGGATAATACATCAAGTTCCATGTCCCGGTGAACCAATCTTTTTCCTTATCTTGTCAGCAATTAATCTTTCTTTCTCTCTCCATTCGTTCCATGTTTTGGCACTGATATGCCTTCGACCTCTTCCTCTCGTATAGTGGCTTTCAAGCTCCTTGGCTTGCTGTAGCAATGATTCTACATCTTCATCCGAGCTGTCAGCTTGCACCTCCTCCTTCATCTTCAAGGCCTCCTTTCCTACCCTTTTTTGACTTCTGGTTCTGACTTGTTGCCAAGTACCTTCATCATCTCCATCTTTTTGGTGACTTTTTCTTGGTTTATCTGTTTTCTGTTCTGTCTCCTGCACATCCAGTGTAGAGATAAGAGATGATTCTTTCAAGGTGTTACTCACCTTCCCCGCTGGAGTGACCGAGGTGTTTTCCACCACTTCATTAGCCGGAGTGATTGAGTCTTCAACAGCCACTACAACAGGTTCATAGATTGATGGAGCCAGAGAAAGAGAAGCAGAATCAGCCTTTTCAGAAAATCCAGGTGAAGCAGTAGCTTCACAGTTTTTAAAACACCCACTCAAGTCAGAAGGTGTCTGCTGAATTTCCAGCAGTTTTTGTGGGTGCAAAGTCGTGGTTTCCACCTCTTTCCGAGGAGGATCAACAATTACAGCCTCTAACTGACCTGTAGCACTACATGGAAATTTATAATTTCTCACATGCTCATGAGAAGAGGTCTGCCTATCATCCTTGCCAGTTGAGGGAAACGTGGGTGATGAAGCCCCAATATCCCCCTCAACTCCAGGAGGAACAGCCACAGTGGGATCATAAGTTGGATACAAAGGCATTTTTTCAGCTTTTTTATCATCACAATAATGTGTGTCAGAGGAGGAAGAAACTACTTTCACCAAAAAAGAATCATCTTGAACCTTGGGCAGGGGGGTCTGGGAAACAGTGAGCCCCACCTTTGGCAGAACCTGAGTGAGGTCCTTGGCAATATGAGTCTCACAATTCTCCCCGTGCTCAACAATATCAGCCCAAGACCGAGTGCCATGCTGGCCAGTGATCAACTGAGATTGATCATGCACAAAAGATGGATCCACAATATGATCTGCTGTGTTATCTGCCAAAGTATTATGCATTTCAATAGGCGGAGGTGAAACAACCTTCTTTTGATTATTGTCAAGATCACATTGGACATAAGGAACAGACATCGTCTGAGCAGTATTAACAGAAATCAGGACATCCCCATTAAAACCAGCAGTCTGTGTAGTTAAACCAGAACTATTGGTCTTCTGGTGATGTGATTTTTTGAAGCAGGAATGCATATCATGCCCACGTTTAGCACAGGAAGCGCAAACAATTGATCTTCTACAATTTGAAGACTCATGACCTATAGTCTTACAGTCTGAGCAAAACTTGGGGAGGTTTTCATATTCAATTTTCAGTTCCAATTCATCAACATCAGTATAGAGAAAGACCTTATCAATTAATGTAGAACAAATATCAATTTCAACTAAAAACCTGGCATAGTGTCCATACCTGGAAGCTTCCGTTTCCTTGTCCAATTTGATTGGAACTCCCATTGCTAGAGCAATATCATATATAATGCGAGGGTGCCAAAGGATCCAATTTAAACCAAATACCTTCACCCAAGTCTGAACTGTCGTATTTCCTATTTCTAGGGGGTTAAAGCTTCTGTCCCATTCTCGAATATGCAATGCTCCAGGCTTGAAGGAGATAGAGCCGTGACCCCAGGCATGCATCTTAAGGTCTTCGGATGGAAATAAGATGTGGTAAAACCCTTTCCCTAAGGAGATACATTTCCAGGAATCAAAACCCCATACTTCCGTCAAGCGTTGTATTAGAAGTTCAAGCTTCCATGGCGTAGAGCCTTTCGGCAAGATGAGTCTGGCAATGATAGAGTGCGCACCCATCTCTAGTCTTTCTGATATAGCATCCATATCAGCTTTGACGTGAGCTACTGTGCCTTTCCTACGAATACCAGCATTCGAAGCTTTGAAGGAAGTAAAGTGGCGGTTATGAGAACTGACCTCATTTCTATTCGAATCCGAAGATTTTCGATTCACGAGCGCTGATGCTGCCTGGAGTTTATGAGAATCGAAACGCCCTTGTGCGAGAAATTCTGCCATTGAAGTTGAAGACGGATGATGCAAACCCTAATCGACATATCGAGAAGCCAGGGAGCGTTCCGCGCTGCTCGCCATCTTCATCTCCTTTCAATAAAGGTGCTAAACATAGCTTTATCTCTATTTCTATTGTGGAGAACCTTGGGGTCTACATCTTTTCTGCTTCTAATACTTTGACTCTAGACTCACAGTTGGGAACTAGAGCGGTTAGTGTACATAAATGTAGTGAGTTCCCTCTTGAGGTTGTATGGTGACAATGATTATGGGACCTCCATTTCCTAGAGATGATGAGCTATGATGTCATTCTCGGAATGGACTGACTGGTTCCCTTCCAGCCAGTCATCGACTTTTATAACTGCATGGTGTTATTCGTATCAATTGAGGGTGGATCCTTTATTCACAAGGGCAAGAGGGATGTCCGGGTGAGTCGAGCAGGACCAGAGAATCATGGGCTTGGAGGAGTTACAACCCAGATTGCAAGTCTATATCTGGGTGACCTGGGGACTTCACAGTTAGAATTTTTCCTAGGGGTGTATCGTTTTAGAGATGTCTTTCTAGAAGACTTTTCAGGTTTTCCTCTAGAGCGTGAGGTAGAATTCCTTATTTATCTTGTGCGAGGAGCGACACCAGTGTCCATTCCTCCTTATAGGATAGCTACACCTGAGTTGAAGGATCTCAAAAAGCAGTTGGAGGAATTTTAGGCGAAGGGTTTCATCCGACCCGGTACTTCTACATGGGGGTTTCCTCTCCTATTTGTGAAGAAGTTAGACGGAACCCTTAGGCTTTGTGTGGATTATTGGAAGCTAAACTAGTTGACGGTCAAGAACCGATATCCCTTGCTGGGGATTGATGATCTCGTTGATCTGCTTCGAGGATCCTGAGTGTTCTTAAAGATTGATTTGAGATTCAGTTATCATCAGTTGCACGTTAGACCATATGATATACCTCTTACAGCTTTCTGGATCAGGTATGGTATATACGAGTATATGGTTATGCTGTTCAGACTCATGAACGTGCCTACAGTTTTCATGGCACTGATGAACCAAGTGTTCCATCCAAACTTGGATTCCTTCGTGGTGGTTTTCATGGATGACAACTTGGTGTACTCTCACACTCAACCCGACCATGCTACCCTTCTTCAGATTGTTCTGGAGTACACTAAAATAGCATTGGTTATATGATAATCTCTCGAAATTACTCTTTTGGATGTATCATATTCACTTATAGGGTCATGTTATCTTAGAGAGGAGTTTCATTAGACCCATAGAAAGTGAGGGTAGTAGTTTCCTGGGAATAGTCGAAGAACGTCTTTGAGGTGTAGAGTCTTCCAGGGCCGAATGGATACTACAGGCATTTTATAAAGTACTTATCATGCCTAACAGCACCACTGATAGGTCTAACCAAGAGGGGTGAGAATTTTTTATGGTCATATTCTTGGGAGTCAGCCTTTCCGGAGCTGAAAGGGAGGTTGACATCCGCACTGATACTAGACTTTCTAGATCCAGGTAAGTGCTACACTATCTATTGTGATGCTTCATATATCGATATGGGAGATGTTATTATGTAGGGATATTGTGTCATTTCATACAAGTCTCGGAAGATAAGGCCACATGAGAGGAATTACCCGAAGAACGATCTATAGTTGGCGGTTGTTCTTCATGCCTTACATTTTTAGAGACAATATCTTTTGGGATAGAATTATGTGGTATTCAATGAAAAAAAAGTCTCAAGTACATATTTAATCAGTGTGATATGAATTTGAGAGAGCGCAGGTGGGTTGAGTATCTTCAGTTCTTCGACTTTGAGCTTTCCTATACACTTGGAAAGTGAAACGCAGTGGCTGACTACTTGAGCAGGAGAACTCAGATACATGCAGTTCAGGAGGCTAGCAGTGAGTGGAAGCTTATGGATCTATTCTTTGAGATTAATATGGAGGTTCATGACATATAGGGGTAGACTTTTCTATCTTTTTTATCTATTACCATTAGTCTTCTTGATCGGGTACAGATGATGCAGTTATTAGACTCAGAAGGCCTAGTCTTGCGGGAGAGTGTTTCAGGAGAGGAACCTCTTCCTAGATGGACAGTGGGAGAGGATGAGATCTTTCATTTCTAGGGATGTGTAAGGGTTCCAGAAGACATACGTGAGGAGATGATGTGGGACTTTCATTCCTCAGTTTTGGCAGTTCATCCTGGAGTCACCAAGATATATCGTGATCTACACCATTATTATTGGTGGCCAAATATGAAGAGGGATTATGATGGTTTCTTCATGAGGTGTTCCACATGTCAGTAGGTGAAGGTGGAGCTTTAGTGACTTGTAGGGCTTTTATAACAGTTACCAATTCCATAGTGGAAGTGGAATGAAGTCGTGATGGACTTCGTGACCGATTTGTTGAGGTCCCCTCGAGGGAATGATGATGATTGCATTGTAATTGATAGAATCACAAAGGGTTCTCACGTATTTCCAATCAAGGAGACCTTCAGTGTTGACGAGCTAGGGTGATTGTGCATTCGAGAGATTGTATGTCTGCATGGAGTTCCACACTACATTGTTTTAGACAGGGATACCCATTTTACTTCTCGGTTCTAGCAGGGGCTTCATGATACTTTGGGTACACAGGTACTTTTGAGTACAACATTCCATCCCCATACAAATGTCCTGTCCGAGCGTATGATCTAGGTTCATGTGGATATGCTTTGATCTTGCATCCCAGACTTCAGAGGCTATTAAGAGAAGAATATACCTCTTGTGGTGTTTTCCTACAACAATAGTTTTCAAGAAACAAATCAGATGGAACCATACGAGGCTTTGTATGGTAGGCCATTCCGATCAACTTTATGCTGGCTGGAGGTAGGAGTGGCATCTTTGCTGGGACCTCGTCTTGTTTAGGATACCTCAGAGCAGATTGTGTTGATTTAGAAGAGGATGGCTATGACACAGTCTCGATAGAAGTCTTATGTTGATCAGAAGAGACGACCTATGGATTTTGAGGTCATGGATTAGGTTTTCTTGCGTGTCGCACCAAGGATCAGACACAAGAGGATTCAATTAAAATGTATCCTTTCACCCAGGTACATCTGGCCGTTTAAGGTTTTGGAGAGAGTTGGGCTGGTTGCGTATTGGTTGTAGTTACCATAGAGGTACCAGGTATGCACGAAGTCTTCCACGTTTCTCAGCTCCGAAGATACTTTTCAGACCTGTCTCATGTCTTTCAACCTGAGGAGGTTGAGCTTGAAGCAGATGCATCAATTTAGGAGAATCCTATCTGGATTGCTAATCTTCGTAAGAAGGTTCTTCGTGGCCGATCTGTTCCTCATGTACAAGTGCTATGGCATCCTGTGCGAGTACAAGATGACACCTGTGAGAGGGAGGCCGATGTACGATCATAGGGACCAGAGCTATTTGGGGTTTCTTCTTATATGCCTATTTTGGGAAATTTGTGGATTATTTTCTTTAAGGGGTGAAGTTTTTAAGATCCCAGACTTTCATTTCATGTAAGTTTTCCCTTTTTTTGGAGTTTTGAGAAAATAGGAGTTTCTAGTAATTTTTGAATTACACGCCATGTACTTTATGAGTACACTCTTTGTACTCCCTTCCCATGTGAGGCTATGTTCTGGTTGTTTCTAGGCCACACACACGACCATGTTGGGGTGATATGGAGTCCACTTAATGCCTATTATGGAAATGGATAGTACATATCGTTTAATTTGTTTTTCATTAAACTGATCGGGGTCGCGTCTTAACCCTAGATCTATCTTCTTCTCCATCTTCTTCGACTGACAGCATTCTGTATGGCCGTGAATCTCCTCTGAGACCCTGATCCCCTGTCCTTTCTCTTAATAGACAGTATTCAAATATGTTGGAACCACGGTAGTAAGATCTTCCTTCTTCTAGAGCATTGTTTTCCAATTCCTCATCTTTTTCACATTATCATGGGTTGAACATTTTGTGTGTTTTTGTAGATATAAGACGTTCAAAGGGAATTAGAGCCTTTTGGTTCAAGTATATCGATATCGTATCACCAATCTATGTGGTTTGTGCCTTTCCATTCAATTCCCTTTAATATTATGTGCAATTTCTTCCAATACCCTTGAACGGGGTATTGCATGTTTACTGTTTTCCCCTGTTATTTTCCTTCCTTGCATGTATGCTTGTGTAGAGGTAATTTGGCAATGTATAAGGATAATTGTTATGGTTGGATGTTTTTCCCATGACTTGTAGTACTATTTACGACCATTTGGTATTGTTCTGCCTTTGTCCACTGTGCCTATTTTCCATGCCTTGTGACCGTAGGATGGAGCACTGTTCCCTGACATGCTTATTGTGCTATAGAATGGTTTTCCAGGTAGCTCTATAGGTTTAATTTGGCCATTTAGCATTATTATGCACTTACTAGCATGGGCCTATGAGAACCTGGTGCTATATACTATAAGAAGATACACCGAGTGAGCTTCCTATGAGTGTGTTGGACAATATAGACGATAGGGGATAGACTGAGTGTGCATACTAGAGAGTCTTGGATATTATAGACCACATGATGATAGACCGAGTGAGCTTACTCAGAGAGTCATGAGAATTATAGAATGTATGGGGGTAGACCAAGTGATCTTCCATAAAGAGTCTTTGTTTTGTTTGATTTTCTTAAACCATTCCATGGTATAGGAGGAATTGACCGAGTGAGCTTCCTCAGAGAGTCTGTGACCGATCTGAGGCTATAAGAGGTATTGACCATGTGAGATTCCTCAGATAGTCTCTAGACCTTAAGGCTATAAGGGGAATTGACCGTGTGGTCTTCTTTAGAGAGTCCCTGACTACCTTAGACTACATGGGAAATTGACTGAGCATGTTTTTTCAGAGAGTATAATAATTTCATATGACAAAACGAGAGGGGTTAGGCTGAGTGTACTGCCCAGAGGGTTGTTGTTACTTCTTGGTTAGGGCCAGAGGCGATGGCTGTGAGTACTTCCTAGAGGGAATTCTATTTATGGTTAGTTGTTTGTTTTACTACTACCTGTTCATATGTGGATTGTTTTCTACTGTGTATCATCCTGTTTGCTGCTTACTGTTTTCTGTTTACTATAATATTACCTGCCATATACTCACTAACTGTTAGGCCCATATCATGGGGTGGTTGCCTATTTGGATTTAATCTGACACGTTGTTTGGGTCATGATTTTGGGACCAAACAGATTATATTTCTCCAGATATAGAAAAGTGAAATCACCCTTAGAATTCAGAAACCTGATTTCATTGGAGAAGGAGTGAATGAGACCAAGCCAAGGCTTTTGATGCTGAGGTGTTTCTTATCTGTTTTTATTTAGTACTTTGGTTTAGTAATGTATTCATCATTGTGACATGTTTAGCTGCTTTCCAAGACATAAGTATCATGCATCATTTCAGACATATATATAACAACCCATAATTTACATACATGGTTATTACTTCAGAATTGAATCATACTAATTACAACATATAAAAAAACCATGATAGGAAAATATAGGTATAATGTTTTTAGAAACTAGGAAATAGAAAAAAACTAGTTCATAAATCATCTACATTGTCTCCCGTTTATTTCATCATATATAGAGTCCCTTTTGGCATATCATACTTAATACCCTTCTTCCTGAACTGGGAAAATAAAACATACAAAATGGCGAGCTCAAATTCTCATTAAGGGTAAAAAAATAAATATCAATGATATCATATCCATAAAAACATAACATTTTTTAAATCATAACCTGCAAAAGACTTCATAACATCATATCATGGGATAAATCATAGTAGTGAAATGTAATTGCAATAATCATAACATAAAACATGATACATTGTGGTATACACACATAATAATAGAAAATCATTTCATATTAGTCAAGGCTCTTTGCCATGACCATCATAGCAGATAAAGTCCATTACTGAACCGAGTTCACTCCTCGTTCTAATCCTATATCACTAAACCAGATTAACTTGTCATTCCAGCCATGTCTATCTAATGAGATATAAATCTTTACCCAATGCATTGGAGGGAGATATAGGACCCACCCATCTCATAATGAAACCATTCTTATGTGTGCCAAAAAATCATAAATCATACATCATAGCATAACCCATATAATAAAAATGGGATTCTTAAACATCGTGAAATCATAAAAAATTCATATAAGATAACAGACTTCATAAAAATAATTCCATCACAACATAATAAAATCAATCTAACAAGAGGGTTATAAATAGAACCCTATATTATCATAGATGGAAAATGATTTTGATAAAACACTTTAACTCTATTCTTGAGGAAAATATTGTTCAACTTCTAAAATATTTATCCTTTCTTAACATGTCATACAATTTTAATCTAAAAGAAGTTAATTAAAAATAAATTTGAAAAATTGTAAAGGATTATTTATGGAAATAATGTTCTATGAAATCATAAAAATCCATTCCTTCTGTATAAGTTAAATAAAATATTCTTCTCATACACTGGCCGGAAAAGTCAAGAAGAAACTTGTACTAAAAACAACAAAAGATTCCTTTCATATATTTTACTCACCAAAAGATAAAATTGGATTTAAACAATTTTATGAGGATAGAATTAATATTACACATTGAGAAAACATGGATGTTGATGATAAATATTCCCCAGTATATTCTGTAGTATAAACAATCTCGGATAAAAATGAGATTGCGTGATTTTCCCTTACCTTAGGTCCGATTTGCATCGTACGTATCCTAACTTCCTGTATAATGATTTAAATAATCTCATTGACTTATTACAGGATCATATTCATTATTATGATATCATATATGGTCATATTATAATCTTATTATTAGTAATATTTCATTGCTACTTGTTATTCGGGTGTTCATTGCTTTATGTTCTTATGCATGTGTTGTCGAATAAATTCTTATTATTAATTTTAGGTTATAGATACATCATTTAAAAAATGTCATTAGTGTAATATATATCATATTTATTCATTAAATTCATTTATATAATCATTATTCAATGAATATCATGTAAACGAGTCGCATCACATAGTGGAGACGGTTGGCTGTACGTACGCAGAAGCGATGATATCATTCCCATGATCATGGAATTGTATTGAAGTGTACGTATACTATTTCAGAATCATTATCACTTTAAAATAATCATATATAGTTATTCTTTAAACCATTATACCCATCCAAGTATGGTAGTGGTGGCAAACAGATTACACCAGAGCGTGTAGATGATATTCCGTACGTACGCACGCGTGGTGATTTCGTTTTCCGTAGAATGGATAGAAGGTGATATAGGGCTGTTTCATATTTATAATAACATATTAGTATATGAGTGATACTTATGATATTACTTCATAATGAAAAAACTAATGAAGAGGAAGTAGAAGAAGAAATAAATTTGAAAGAATCGGTAATGGATATTTCCTCTTCTTTGACACGCCACTTTGAAACCTCTTATTATGGCACTAATGTTGGTGTTTGAGGAATAACAGGACCTCTAAAATATTACCAGGGGAGTTGAGATGAGTAATGGGAAGGGTTTTTCTGAGAATTATCGCTCAATGGTGTGTAAAGAGGAGAGGGAGGAGTTCCAATTTATAAGGGAGGAGAGGGGCACCTTTGTAAAGTGTGAAAATATTATTTTATTATAAACATATATTCGGTTTCAAAAGGTCCAAAATCATTAAAGATGAATATAAGATGACTCATGGTCGAAATAAAATCATCCAATCATAATTTTTACATGTTTTGGATAATATTATAATCATTATAATCTTATTTATTTAAACCATTTATTAATGAGGTAAATATTGCATCATTATTGTGTCATAAATAATTTATTTTATTTGATGTCTAAAAATTATAAAAAATTACCACCATGTAGGAAATATTTTTATATTTTCAATTAATATTTATAGTCCGAATGTTAATTTATATTACCCCTTATAAAAATTAATTTATAAATGATTTTTGTTAATGTCAATTTTGTCTTTATGTTAAATTAATTAATCCAAATTGCCTTTATCACTACCATGTGGCTCAATGGGGTCCCAAAATCGACCAATGGATGCCCATGGTCGGCCAATACTAATCTAATAAGTTTAATACAAGTGTTAAGGTAATTTTAAATTATTATAATATTCTATAAACTTTGAATTGCCCTATTTATCTTTAACCACAGTAAATAAAAGTCAAAAGTTACTATTCACCAAAAAGAATTTTATCCAATTGAATCACATTTTACTTCTTGATAACAACCATGTATGTCAGATTTTTGAAATTAAAGTCACATAATTGGTAAAATTTTTATTTAAATGAAAGAGTCGGTTTTTTTAACTACCACTAAGTGGTTTCACTAATCATTAAAAATTTAAGTTTTTCAGAAAAATACCAAAAATTCAGCCTAAGCTTTATTTGATATTCCAAATTCAAAAATTATTTCTATTTTTCCAAATTCAAAACATATAAGTTTCATTAATTAATTTTTAAATTAATTCCCGTTATCAAAACAAATAGCGTGTTTTTAAGAAACAATAACTATCAAAAGATCGACACTTGTTTATGTCCAATTTCAAAGTGAAATTAATTCAAATGACCAAAATTGGATTAAATAGTAAATATATATTATAATTACACTTTAAAACCAATTAAAAAGATAATCTAACCATAAAAATTATTGTGATGAAAAAAGTTGTTTATAATTAAAATATAGCATGTTTTTACTATTCATTAAAATTTGAATGTTATTAGAATAATATGAAAAATTTATCCAAATTAAATTTATATATCCTGATTAAAAGGAAGAATTTTATTTTTTCAAATTCAACATATAAACATGTCAAAAACAATATTTAACATGGGTGTGCCATCAAAAGGCGGCAAAGCTGCATTTTTTTTGAAAAAATACTTATTTTACCCTAAATAATTATTTTGTTCTCATACCATGATCTATAAAATATGTAAGATGAATAATAATGTTATAAAATTCAAAATGTAGTTAATACTCCTCATAAAGGCTATTCCATAATAATATTATAACAATATATTGTTTTTTAGTGAAATTCGGTATTGCATACAACACACGCTATCGAGGAAGGTCGTGATTGCGTGTAACGCAAGCCAAGCTAGTGTTGTGTGTAGTTAAAGATTCCTTTTATGGTTCGTATAACATAAGACCTAAAAAATATACTTCTCATAATCTATCAGGGTGTTACATTCTACCACAGTTAAAATTAATTTCTCCCTTATAATTCATCACTTCGTAACCAACAGATGCAGATACCTCTCCCTCATCATATCCTCCAGCTCCCATGTAGCTTCTCATAATTGGTGGTTCCTCCACAAAACTTTCACCCAGAGAGTGGTCTTGTTTCGTAGAACTTTTTCGCAACGATCCAGAATCTCTATCGACTGTTCTTCATAAGAAAGGTCTTGTTCCAGTGGTACAACTTTTGAGCTTAGTACATGTGAAGGATCGGGTATGTACATTCTCAGGAGAGATACATGGAACACATTGTGATATTAAGAGATATTGGGTGGAAGCTCCAATCGTTATGCTACCTTCCCAACATGATCCAGTATTTCGAAAGGACTCATATACCTAGGGCTCAGCTTTCCCTTCTTTCCAAATCTCATTACTCTCTTCCAAAGAGATATTCGTAAGAACAATTTATCACCCACTTCAAACTCTAGGTCTTTTCTTCGGTTGTCAGCATAACTTTTTTGTCGACTCTGAGCTACTCTAATGTGTTTTTGAATAGATCTAACTTTTTCTTCCATCTCATCAACAAGATCAAGTCCGAATAGCTTTCGTTCCCCAACTTCATCATAGCAAGTTGGAGTCCTGCATTTTTTCATAGAGATCTTCACATAGATATATCTGAATACTTGAGTGAAAACTATTATTATAAAAAAATTCCACAAAAGGTAGGTGTTGATTCCAACCACCTTTGAAATACATAGAGAAATATCTTAACATATCTTTTAGATTTTGAATTGTTCTCTCAGACTGACCATCTGTTTGAGGATGATAAGTAGTGCTGAAACTCAACTCTGTATCTAAAGTATGCTGAAGACTTGACCATAACATCGAGGTAAACATCGGATCTTGATCCGATATAATTGAAAGTGGTACTCCATGCAATCTTACCACTTCCTTCACATATATCATGGAAAGCTAATCCAGAGAGAAATCTTATCTTATATAAATGAAGTGTGCCGACTTCGTAAGATGATCAACTATAATCCAGATAACATTATTACATTTTGATGTTTTAGGAAGTCCAGTGACAAATTCCACAGTGATGTTTTCCAATTTCCATTTTGGTATGGGTAATGGTTGTAACATCCCCTTAAGCTATTGTCTCTCTGCTTTAACTTGCTGACGAACCAAGCATCATGAGAAATATTCAGCAACATATCTTTTAATATCATTCCACCATAAGTACTCTTTCCGGTCCCTATACATCTTAGTGCTTCTAGGATGAATAGATATTGAAGAACTATGAGCCTCATCCAATATCTCCTTCTTTAATTCTGGTATGGGAGGAACACAAACCCGATTCCTAAACCTTATTATCCCATCACAATCAAGGTTGAATTCAGGAACATTTCTCACCTTTTTTTGTAACTCTACATCTTCTTTTTGTGCCTCTTTAATCATCACATGTATAGATGGTTGAACATTCATTTGAGAAAAATACGATTTTTCCCCTTCCATTATAATTCCAAAATACATTCTTTTGTATATCCATAAATATTGGATATATTGTGATCCTCATCATGGATAAGCTAGCATGGTCTTGTCGACTTAATGTGTCTTCCACCTTGTTTGCTTCCGCAGGGTGGTAATTAATTGAGCAGTCATAATCTTTAATCAGCACCAACCATCTTCTTTGGTGTATATTCATCTCCTTTTGTGTAAAAATATACTCTAAACTTTTATGATCTGTATAAATATCACACCTTTCACCATAAAAAAATTCCTCCAAATCTTTAATGCATAGATTACCGCAGCTAACTCCAAATCATGAGTTGGGTAATTTTACTCATGGATTTTCAATTGTCGTGAGGAATAAGTTCTCACTATATAATTTTTCATGAGATCACACCCCAATCCCTTCTTGGATCCATCAATGTAGATCAGAAACCTTTCTCCACTACATGGATGTGAGAGTATAGGTGCACTGGATAACCTTTTTTTCAACTCCATGAAATTCACTTCACACTCCTCCGTCCACATGAACTTAACTCCTTTTCAAGTCAACCTTGTGAGTGGATTAGATAATTGTGAAAAATCATTCACAAAATGTTGATAATATCCAGCAAAACCAAGAAAACTTCGGATCTTAGTTACTGTTGTTGGTCTCGACCATCTTTCGATAAACTTTGTTTTTTCTAGATCCATAGATATCCCCTCTTTTAAGATTATGTGACCCAAAAATGAAACTTTTTGAAGCCAAAATTCACTCATGGTAAATTTGGCATAAATCTTCTCTTGTCTTAGGGTCTTTTATAAAATTCTCAAGTGATGTTCATGTTTGTCCTTGCTCTTTTAATAGACAAGAATATCATCTATAAAGACTACCACAAACTGATCAAGATGGTCTCTAAAGAATATTTTCATTAGATACATGAAGATAGAAGGGGAATTAGTAAGACAAAATGGAATCACAATAAATTCATAGTTTCCATACCTTGTACGAAAAGTTATCTTCGGTATATCCTCTTTTTTACCCTTAATTGATGATACCCAGAATGAAGATCAATCTTGAAAAAGTATTGAGCTCAGCGTAGTTGGCCAAATAAGTCATCAATGCGTGGGAGAGGATATTTATTCTTGATAGTGATCTTGTTAAGTTCTCGATAATCAATGCAGAGTCTCATTAATCTATCTTACTTATTAACAAACGGAACAGGTGCCCCCAAGGTGATGCACTAGGGCGTATGAATCCCTTATCAGGATTCTCTTGGAGTTTCTTCTTCAATTTCTGCATCTCAATTGGGGCCATTCTATAATGTGTCTTTGAAATGGTAATAGCACCCGGTGTGAGTTATATTGAAGGATAAACTTCACGATTTGGTGGATGACCTGGCAATTCCTCCGGAAAGACATCATCAAACTCTCTTACAACGGGAATATTCTTAATCGTGAGATTCTATCATACCATTTGAGATAAATTACCTTCATTTATTGGAATCAAGACCCATAAGTTGGAATAAATCTCCACTCCAAGGTTATATTCTTCCTTGCATCGATAGATGATAGTAGATTGATCGGGAATATTAAATGTGATTTACCTTATTTGGAAATTAATATGAACTCTATATAAAGAAATCCAATCCATGCGAATAATCACATCAAATTCCACTATTAGAAGGATCACAATATTTTCAGAAGCACTTTCCCACAAACATCAATTGGAGAATAATTATAAACTGTTTATGCAACTGTTGTGCCATTGGGAGTTGTCATAGAAAACTCAACATCAAATTGTTGAGGTAGTAAGGTGATACCCTTAGAAAAATCTTCAGAAATAAAAGATTGGGTAGATCCAGAATCAAATAAATCATTTTCTACTTTAGAGTGGATGGTAAGTGTACCATTCACCACTTCATTATCGTACACCACATCTCCGATAGAAATTTCATGTGACATTCCTTTGTCTTTGGCCTTAATAGTTTGTTGACGTCGATCATCATCAAAAACCCTTGGATTAGGGCATTGATTGGCATAATTCCCCAATTCCATGCACTTGAAACATTGAATTGTAGGAGGTACATTCTATGTATCCCATTTTTTCACATCATTAGACATCTTCTCCCCATTATTTCGACATTCAACTACCCGATGACTATCTTTTCCAAACTTAAAACATTTACTTATCCCTTTAAGACAATTCCCTCCATGTTTCTTACCAAACTTTGAGCATAAGGGAAAACTCATATTCTTTTCATTGTGGTCTTTATATTTCCATTTGAATTCCATTTTCCTCTTCTTATCAAACCCATATGACTGATGACTTACTCCAATATCCATCTCAAACTTGAGAGCACATCGAACAATTTCCTCATTGCTATTGAAGTCATTTATGGATAACGCCTTTCGAAGAATTGTTTTTAAGCCACTAAATAATTGATCGATATTAATCTCATGTTGGATAATAATTCCGAAAGTGTACCTTGCATGTCTTGTAAAATATTCTTCGTAGGTACCAACCGATTCATCATCCTTTTCCTTCAGTTCAAGAAACTCCATCTCCATCATTGTTCAAAGAATATGAGGGAACTAATTATTGAAAAATAATTTCTTGAACTAATCCCATTCCATGGAAACAGTTTCATCCCTTTGACTCGTGTTCTTAATAATATTCCGCCATTGATCAGCTTCACCTTCCAAGTGATATACTGCTATGATTACTTTATCATGTCCAGAACATTGCAGGAATGAAAATATTTTTTCAATGGTACCAATCCTTTGTTCAGCCACTAATGGATTAGAATATAGGCTGAATGAAAGTGGACACGGCCTCAATAATTATTAAACATAATGTTTCTCCTTCCTTTGCTTGTTTGGAAGTCCTGAATGATTAATAGCTTGAGAAAGTTGTGTGAGCAAGGCTACAATATTTTTCATTCCATCTCCCATAACCTTTGGTTTCTCAGGGGGACAATCATTAAATATGCCCATCGAATTCACCATTAACACGGTTCCTTCGGGTTCCAGCCATTGACTAAAAACAAGAAGCATAGTGTAAGAAACACTAATAGTAATTGGAAAACCAAATAATCAATAATAAAATTTCACACTTTAGGTCTTATCATAGGTTGTTCATGGCCACTTCTAAAACACTAATATTGTGTTCTATGTTTAGACGTAACCTTAGAGTTCTTACTAAGTCTTTGATATCCTAGTTTCTAAAGGTTGACTATACCTTTCCTATGATACCAACTATAACAACCCATACTTTACATACATGGTTATTACATCAGAATTGAAGCATACTTATTAAAACATTTAACGAAACCATTATAGGACCATATATGTATAGTGTCTTCAGAAACTGGAAAACATAAACAACTGGTTCATAAATCATCTACATTTTCTCCCATTTATTTCATCATATCTAGAATCCATTTTGGAATATCCTACTTAATACCCTTCTTCTTGAACTGGGGAAAAGAATACATAAAGAAGGGTGAGATCAAATGCTAAGTAAAGGTAAACAAAATAAATATCAATCATATCATATTCATAATAACATAACGTTTTGAAAATCTTAAACTGCAAAAGATATCATAACATCATATCATGGAATAGATCATAGTATTGAAATGTAATCTCAATAACCATAAATTAAAACCTGAAACTTTGTGGCCTACAAACATAATCATAGAAAATCATTTCATATTAGTCAAGGATCTTTTCCAATACCATCATAGTGGACGAAGTCTATTACTAAACTGAGTTCACTCTTCTTTCCAGTCTTGTATCACTGAACCAGATTAACTTCCTATTCCATCCATGTCTATTTCATGAGATATAAATCTTTACCCAATGCATTGGAGGGAGATATAGGTCCCACCCTTCTCATAATTAAACCATTCTTGTGGGTGACACAGAATAAAAAATCATACATCATAGCATAACCCATATAATAAAAATTGGATTCTTAAACAATGTGACAACATAAAACACTTCATATAAAATAAAGGGATTCATAAAAATAATTCCATCACAAAATAATCAAATAAATGTAACAATAGGGATAGAAACATAACCCTATATTATCCAAGATTGAAAATAATTTTGATAAAACAATTGAACTCCATTCTTGAGGAAAATATCCTTTCTACTTCAACAAAATTTCACCTTTCATAACATGTCATAAAATTTTAAACTAAAAGAATTTAATTGAAAATAAACTTTAAAAACTATAAAGGATAATTCATGGAAATAATGTTCTATGGAATCATAAAAATCCTTTCATTCCGTATATGTTAAAAAAAGATTCTTCTCATACTTTGGCTGGAAAAGTCAAAAAGTACCTCGTACTAAAAATGACAAAAGTGTTCTTTCAAATATTTACTCAAAAAAGGGTAAAATTTGATTTAAACATTTTTAGGAGTATAGAAATAATATTACATATTGATGAAAAATGTTTGTGGATGATAAATATTCCCCAGTAAATTCTGTAGTATAAACAATCTCAGATAAAAATGAGATTGCGAGATTTTCCCTTCCCTTAGGTCCGATTTTCTTCTTAAAAATCCGAATCTTTTGTATAATGATTTAAATAATGTCATTGACTTATTAAAAAATCGTATTCATTGTTATGATATCATAAATGGTCATATTCTTATCTTCGTATTATAAATAATTCATTGTTACATGTTATTTGGGTGTTCATTGCTTTATGTTCTTATGCATGGCTTGTAAAATAAATTCTTATTCTTGTTTTTATGTTATAGATACCTAATTTTCAGAATGTTATTAGTGTAATATATATATCATATTTATTAACTCAATTCATTTATATATTCATTATTCAATAAAGATCATGTAGAACGAGTCGCGTCATATCATGGAGATGGTAGGCCGTACGTACGCATGAGCGATGATATCATTCCTATGATCGTGGAATTGTATTGAAGTGTATGTATAATATTTCAGAATAAATATAACTTTACAATAATAATATATAGATATTATTTACACCATTATACCAATCCAAGTAAGGTGGTGGTGGAAAACAGATTTCACCATGGCATGGAGACGGTATTCCGTACGTACGCACGCACGGTGATTTGGTTTTCTATAGGGTGGATAGAAGGTGAAATAGGGTTGTTTGATATTTATAATAACATATCAGTATATGAGTGATACTGATGTTATTAATTCATAATGATACAAATAAAGAAGAGGAATTAGAATAAGAATCAAATTTGAAAAAATCAGTAACGGATATTACCTCTTCTTTGACACACCTCTTTGAAACCTCCTCTTAGCGCACTAATGTTGGTCTTTGAAGAAAACCAGGACCTCTAGAATATTACTTGGGGATTTGAGAAGATTAATGTGTTGGGGTTGGCCGAGCTTGAATCCTCAATGTTGTGTAAAAAGGAGAAGGAGGTGGTACCCTTTTATAAGGGAGGAGAGGGGCACCTTTGGAAAGTGTGAAAATATTATTTTATTATAAACTTCTCTTCTGTTTCAGAAGGTCAAAATATCATTATATATGAAGATTATATTACTCATGGTCGAAATAAAATCATCCAATCAGAATTGGACATGTTTTGGAAAATATTTTAATCATTATAATCTTATTTATTTAAATCATTTATTAATGAAGTAAATACTACTTCATTATTGTTTCATAAATAATTTAATATATTTGATGTTTAAAACTTATTAAAAAACTACCACCATGTAGGAAATATTTGTATATTTTCAATGAATATTTATAGTCTAAATGTAAATTTATATAACCTCTTCTAAATATTAATTACTACAAGATTTTTTTTAATGTCAATTTTGTCTTTACATTAAATTAATTAATCAAAATTGTAATTTTCACTACCAAGTGGCTCAATGAGGTCCCAAAATAGACCCATGGATACCCATGGTCAGCCACTACTCATCCAATATGGTTAGGAAAAGTGTTAAGGTAATTTTAAATTATTATAATATTCTTTTAACCTTGAATTACCCTATTTCCCTTTAACCACAGTAAATAAAAGTCAAAAGATACTATTCATCAAAAATTATAATCATCTTATTGAATCTCCTTTTACTTCTTGATAACAACCATTTATGTCATATTTTTGAAATTAAATTCACAGAAGCGGTAAAATTTCATTTAAATGAAAGAGTCAGTATTTTAACTACCACTAAGTGGTTTCACTACTCATCAAAAATTGAAGTTTCCCAGAAAAATACCAAAAATTATGCCTAAGCTATATTTGATATTCTGAATTCAAAAATGATGTCTATTTTTCCAAATCAATAACATAGAAGTGGACTTAATTAATTTTAAAATTATTTTCCGTTATCAAAACAAATAGCATGTTTTTAAGAAACAATAAATATCAAAACATCGACAATTGTTTCCGTCCAATTTCAAATTGAAATTAATTCCAATAACCAACATTGGATTTAATGGTAAAAATATATTCTAATTACACTTTAAAACCAAATAAAAATATAATCTAACAACATAAATTAGTGTGATGAAAAAAAAATTTAATTAAAATATAGCATGTTTTTACTATTTATTAAAATATTAAAGTTATTAGAATAATATGAAAAATTTATCCAAAATCAAATTTTATATCCTGATTCCAAGGAAAAATTTTATTTTGTCAAATTGAACTTATAAACATGTCAAAAACTGTATTTAATGTGGATGTGCCATCAAAAGGTGATAAAGCTGGTTTTTTTTAAATACTTATGTTACCCGAAAAAATATTTTGTTCTCATACCATGTTCTAGAAAATATGTAAAATGAAAAATTATGTCATAAAATTCAAAAGTATTTAATACTATTCATAACGGCTAGTCCATAATAATATTATAACAATATATCGTTGTTTAGTGAAATCAGGTATGGCGTACAACACACGTTGTCAAGGAAGGTCACGAATGAGTATAATGCAAGCCAAGATAGTGTTGTGTGTAGTGAAAGATTCCTTTGATGTTTTTAATAACATAAGACATAAAAAATAAACTTCTTATAAAATATCAGGGTGTTAAAATATATGTGTTCTTTAGTTGTTTATTGTTTTATCCTTCCGATGTTTACTGTTGTTGGATGTTTACTGTTTCTGCTATTGTATGTATTTTTTACTTCTGTTGTGTACTCTACTAATGATGGAATAGTTCCCCACTATCACACCCAAGGCCCTCACTGATAGTCGGAAGCCTCTGACATTTAGGGAAATGCGCTTGAGGCCATGTGGCCGAGCAGTAGACTGCATGTGAGGGGACACAAATAGTGTGTGTTTCCACTCGATCTCCTATTTATGTCCATTTAGGTGCATGAATAACCATAAATATAGGGATAAACTGCATGTGGTGAAATATACAGTGCCTCCCCATACCACATGGTGTCCTACTCGTGTGTTGGGTAATGTATGTGTATCTAACTTGGGTCTGTGTACTCAGTCTTTGTCCCTATACTCTAAATATAGTGTGTACCTTGTCGTTTCCATATACATTACTACGTGGTTGTGTTCTCCAAGAGGACATAAATGGTGTGTGTTTCCACTCCACCTCCTATTTATATCCATTTAGGTGCATAAATAACCATCAATATAGGGATACATTGCATGTGGTGAAATATACAGGGCCTCCCCATACCACTTTGTGTCCTACTAGTGTTCTTGGTCATGTATGTGCATCTAACTTGGGTCTGTGTACTCAGTCCTTTCCATGTACTTTGCAAATAGAGTGTACCTTCCCATTTCCATATACATTACTACGTGGTTGTGTTCTCAGAGGTGTCATTCCACATGGGGCCCAGCCTATGGTAATTGACACGTGGCATGTCTACCTTGGAAAGAGTTTAATTTTTTTGATGTAAACATGACATTTAATCTTTTAAAATTACCTAAACCCTAGTTTTTGAAGCCTGGGATCAACACACCATGTGATCTTGAAACTAGATAGCTTGTGATCATTATATTTAAAAAAAACAGATTTGTTCTCCACACCATAGATCGAATTTCTATTCCCTTTAATCATGCCCTTTATTAAACAATGAATGATGGATCTAGTTGATGTTGGTAATTTTTTTCTATATATTCACTCAAATTTTATATTTATATCCATAGTGGTTAATCACTCAACATGTACGCCATTGGATCTTCTGCCATTAATTATTTGGATTCCAATCATTAATACAATATCCAATAACTCAAAATAATCTGAAATCAACCTTGGTTTTCTGATATATCCCTTTCATGTAGATTTTACATGAATTTTGGGGTTTCATAATCCTTAGTACTTCCCAACAATGTGAAATATAGACCTTGGGGTCCAATTAGTGAAAAATGAAAAGAATCTAGGTTGAAAGGAACGAAAAAAATTCTTTAACAATCCTATAGTATGCATTTTTGGCCTATGAGAAATATATGAAATCCTAGTTAGAAAAAAATAATAACCAATTAAAATTTAAAAAAAGGAAATATTTATATGGATCAATTGGAAAAGATCCAAGGTAAGATGATGATCCTTCTAAATAAATGTATTCCACGATTTTTTAAACCCCTAACTGATGATTACAACATAGATATTAGGTCACTCTATATTGAATAATGTGATATCTAAGGAATGGTATGGTCTCTAATGTTGAGTAGGATATCAAATTAGTCCATGATGCATTTTTTTACCGTATATTTGAGTTTGCAGCATCTTAGGTAGACATTCCACCTGTCAATTCCCATAGGCTGGAACCCATGTGGAACGACACCTCCAAGAACACAACAACATAGTAATGTATATGGAAATGACCAGGTACACACTATGTGAAGAGTACCTGGAAAAGGACTCAGTACACAGACCCATGTTAGATGCACATACATGACCAAGCACACTAGTAGGACTCGAAGTGGTAAGGGGTGGCCATTTATATTTCACCACATGTAGTGTATCCCTATATTGATGGTTATTCATGAACTTAAATGGACATAAATAGTATATGGAGTGTAAACACACGCCATTTGTGTCCCCTCACATGCAGTCTACTACTTGGTTCCTTCTGATGAAACAAAAATATTCTATATATCCTTTTGAAGAATGTTAATTGTCATCTATGAATAACATATTATAATTTTTTTTCAGGTAAAATATGATGGTTATCTCTATTTTGTATTTTGGGATATGATAAAAAATGTTCTGGGAATGGTACTTATTTATCCGTTACTCAAAAATAGTTGTGATCAGGGAGAGGATCAACTGCGACACTAGAGTGGTACCCCCTATCATCATGGGAACATTTCCTCCACCTACTGAGTTGAACCCCATATCAGAGAGAGAACAACTCCTTAATGACCATAGTTGAACCCCCTATCACACCAATGTGCGATTCTGTGAAATTCAGAGTGTAAACCCCCCCCCCCCCCATTAACATGGTTGTAGGTCCTCTACCTAATGTGTGGAACCCCTTCCCCTATTAGATAGGTTGTGTTACCTTGTGATCCTATAGTGGAACCCCCTGACACATTAGGTTGTGATTCCTCTACATTGACGTACTGGTTAGACCCCCCTATCAAATAGAGAATGGGACCTCAAAACATGAGATTGCAACCCCCTGACACCTAACAACATAAGTCCTCTACAAATAATTAAAATGTAGAGCCTATATGTATGATATATCCCAGGTCATTGTAACACTAAAGTGGAACCCCTAGATGAACTAGGGAGGAAGTCCCCTTTTGGAGGTTCTTTGTATTCGACTATGTGGAAAACTGGGGAGGTGTGGGATATCACAACGTCACTACTAGGATGTCTGGTGAGATGCTGGAAATCATTGATGGACTTCAATAAGAATTGGAGACTCTTTTCATGGGCAGATTTGTGATATTAATATACCTTTACTCTCTCATTTGGGATTCTTTTGATGATAACATATAAAAATCTATATCTATAACATTGGATTTTATTAATCTCATTCCATGAAATGTGAATACATCTGGGTTATTCCATTTGATTGGAATGTTTATGTTTATAGTGATAGATGAGGTTACATTCCTTCTATGGGTGGAAAAAAATCAAAATGTAGTCCATCTACGCATCGGATTGAGCCCCTTGTACTTGTTCAAGGTTAAAATTTCTATTGATTGGGTGGATATTCATCATAATTATTATCTATGGTCTCTATATTTTAATTTTATCCTTTACAATTCGCCTTTCAAATTCTAGGGAATCCTTCTAAGTATGTATATACTCACACCTACAAGGGCTTTGCTCGTATGTGTTGCCTAAAATGCTGATTATGGATAGGTTGATAGTTAATTAAGAGGAGCTCAGTGATACCTAGTATTTTGGACCAATTATAGTTGTCTCTTCATGGAGATTAAAAATTATTATCCCTCGGTTTATTACTCTATAGTTTTTTATGTTAGGACATATTTCAGGTTGGACTCGTAGTGCTTCTGATCACTTCTTAGTTTTCATTATCAGAATCTTATACAGACTAGAGGTTTTTAACGCTTGGTTTACATTCTGTCTATTGAAAATTATAAAACGTATTTACTTTTCTGATTTTAAATAATATTTTTTTGTTTTTCCATATAGAATAATAGGAAAATACCACATCATGTTAGTAGTTCCTTCGGCTATAATCACCAGCCCCAAGCTTATGGAGGCATGATTGGGGAAGCTGTGACTAAATACAAATTTAGGGTCGTGTTGTGACAGAATAAAATCAAAGTTTTTTTTAACAATGGATCCATTTTAGGAGATTTAACATTACAATGTATTGGTTTAGTTTAGTGAAATAGTGTCAGGGTGTCTCAAGTACTTCTCATAGGCCAGAGAATCCAATGATTGTATGGGAAACATATGTATCCATTCACCTTGACATTGACTACCTACATCTCTACTCAGTATGATGATAAAGTTGTTTCAAGAATCAATGATACATGCATAATATTGGATTGATTCTTTCAGTATCATTCATGAGTTATATTTACACTTTTCTATAGATATTTATATATATATTCTCATTATATTTTGGTATGTCTTTATTAAATTTTCTCGATGCCATCGTGATGAAAGAAAGATAGGATACCAGTTTTAGCTCATGAAGTTGATCTAATGAGCAATGAGGCCATAGTTTAGGGTCCATCACATGAGCTTCTTCCTCCACGTTATAATTTAGTAACTCCTCCACATATTTAGATAGATATCATAATATTAGGGAATGATGAGGATGCATATTGGCTTAGAAAATTGCATGAGTTCCATCTCCAGAGGCCACTAATGTTCCATTAAGATCCAGTTCATTATGATGTTGAGTTTTGGAATGAGTAAGTAGATCGTGAATTACATATCATACGAACAAAATTGGGCCAATTGGTTTAATAATAAACTATCCTTTTCCATGGAGAAGTTGGGGTCTCATAGAGTCTCATTACAAAAATGCATAATGAGTTGACTCTCTCTTTTCTAGAATTATAGTATATGTTTTATCACGAGTAATACACCTCATTCATGCACTCAATTTAGATTCAAAATATTTTTATGGTGAAGAGTGCATGGATGATATTGTTTGGGTTTTTATTTATGTTCACATACTTTACATAGTAATCCCTTGAAATTATTCAAGAGTGATACTTTTGAGAACTAATGCTTGAAAAGATACTCCATATAGATATATATGCCAGTATGGGGCCCTATAGTATCTCCAACTATGATGGGTTGTTAGATCAGGAAGAGGTGATAGATGTATTTCTATTTTGGGAAAACTATGAATCCTGAGTTGGCTATGGGAAATCTAAGGATGAGTCTTCTGTAGTAGCTAGTATAAACCATATTTCAGGATCTCCACATAACGACATATCCCCATGATCATAGTCACTCATAGGCTCAGTTGTAGCATAGCGGACTATGACTTCATAAAGAGTGGATTTTCTAATTATGTGATGGTAGAGGTCACACAAAATGAATCTACCTGACCATACATGTTTAGAAGCATGGAAATGTAGAGGAGGGGTAAGAGCTGTTGGTTGTGGAATATGCTATGATATCCTCCCACCACATCCAACAGGAGGCCCATGTTAGGCTCAAGGAGCTGGAGGTAAGGGCCATGAAAGACTAGATGTAGAGACCTAAGTATGCTATACATGAACATTACATTACATTTTAGTAATAATTATCACATGACACAAAGAGACATCCAAATACTGTATAATTTTATGGCCTTTGGAAATATGTAACATAATCTTCTATCTTGGTGAATGCTCTTCAAAATATCCTATAAATATCTACCTCATTTTCAACCTAAAATAGTTCATTATTTCTTAGGGAAAAGAAAATATAAAAAGGGTGATCACAAATTCTCATTAATGTTTAAAGTAAGACATAAAAAACCATCAAAATAAAAATGTAAAAACAGTAACATAAGGTTTAAATATCAAAATCATGAATCGTCAAAAAAATAATGGAAGGTAATAACGTAAAATTCATACATGAACATGACCATGATTACATATAATTGACATAAAACAAGTAATTTTGGAAAAACATTAAGCTCCAAATATGATTTCCATAGTAGCCAAGGCATTATTTCCAAGACCATCGTAGTGGACGACATCGATTACTGAATCAGGTAAGATTCCATTCTAGCCATGTATTACTAAACCAGATTTACATGTCGTTACAGCACTATTTTACTGAATCAGATTTAATTTCATTCCATATATGTTTATCTCATGAGATATAAATCTATACATAATACAATGGAGGGTGATATCGGTCTAACCAATCTCATAATGAAATCAATCTTACATGTGCCAGAAAAACATAAATCATTCAGCATAGCATAACCCATGAAATAAAATGGGTTTCGTAAAGAAAATTCTATTTTCAAATAATCCCTAAAAACAATTATTCCATAATTAACAAAATAAAATAATAGTAATTAAATTTATGGAAACATAACCCTATTTAAATATCATCATCTTAGATGAAAAATAATTTTGATAAAACACTCGAACTTAGTCCATGATGAAATATAATTTCTTCTTATAAAATGGTTTATAATATCAAAATACAAAACAATTTTAAATGAAATTATTTTTTTGGAAAATAATAATGAAATCATGCAATTTAATAATCATGGAAATAAGGAATTAAGAATACGTAAAATTCTATTCACGTTGTATAAGATAAAAAACATTCTTATCATACTTTTGATGAAAAAGTCAAATAGTAAATCATACAGAGAAAATAAGATTACTTCCAAAACATGCAGTAAAAGTAAAAAATGGGTAAAAATGGCTATAAACATACATATAAGAATAGTAAAAATTTTATGATTTTTTTGAAAACATGGATATAGATGATAAATATAACCCTAGTAAACACTTACGTATAAACCATCTCAGATAAAAATGAGATTACAAAATTATCCTTTAATTTAGGTCTGATATGATTCATATGTATCAAAAAATATATTATAATGATTTAAATAATGTTAAAGATTTATTCCATAATCATAATACTTTTTATGGTAACATTTATGATCATATTTTAATATGTTTGTTAGTAACATTTCATTGTTACTAGTTATTCTGGTAATAACTACTTTATGTTCTCTTGCATGTTTTGTCGGATAAGTTTATATTACTATTTTTGGTTATAGTTTTATCATTTAAATAATGGTATTATTAAAATATATATCATATTTATTCATTAAATTCATTCATAATCATTCTTTAATGAATATTATGTATAACGAATCACATCATGTCGTTGAGACGGTAAACCGTACATATGCACCAGCGATGAGATCGTTCCCATAATTGTTGAATGGTGTTTAATTGGACGGTGTATAGATTATATGAATAAATATCATTTTATATTAATAATATATATTTATTAATTCCTTTATTATACTCATCAATGTGAGGTGGTAATGAAAACTGGTAACACCATAGCGTAAAGACGCTAAGTTGTACGTACGCACACGTAGTGATTTTATTTTTCATAGGATGGGTCAATGGTGGGAAATAGTTGTTTTATAATCATAATAACCAATAATTATATAGTTAGTAATTGTTTTATTACTTTATAATGAAAAAATCAAGATTTTGAAGTCGCAGAAGAAAGAAGTTTTAATGAATCGATAAATGATATTACCTCCTCTTCGATGTGCCTCCACTAAATCTCTTCTTAGAGCACAAGAGTTTTGCTTTGAAGAATAATGGGACCTATAAAATGATTATATAAAAGATTATAATATAAATTTTAAGGGTATGGTCAATTATGAAGGCTAAAAATAAAG
The DNA here is from genome assembly GCA_963277665.1 of Viscum album. NCBI lineage: Eukaryota > Viridiplantae > Streptophyta > Magnoliopsida > Santalales > Viscaceae > Viscum > Viscum album. Next base: position 154,910,135 of record OY728157.1, read on the forward strand.
TGAAGAGTTGAGGGAGGAAGTTCCCTTTTATAATAGGTTGAGGGGCACTTTTGGAAAACTCAAAAATATTATTTTATAAATAATTGAAAAATAAAACCAAATACATTAATAATGAGATATATTCGAAGATAATATAGGTTAAGATTGAAATAAAATCATAAAATAAAATTTAGACCAGTTTTGATGTCAATTTAAACATTATCATTTTAATTAACAATTATTTATTCTATTTAATTTTAATTAAGATAAAAAACTTTTCAATATAAAATGGGTTGTATATTTACATATTTGATTTCAATTATACAATAAATAAATAATTTAGAATATTTTATACTATATAATAATTATTTTAAATTTTAAAATTGGTTTATGATTTTTAAAAAATTTATAAAACATTATTTTAATAAAATAATAATTGTCTCAATTTTGAAATTATTCAATTCGTGGATATTTAGAAATATAAAGATATGGTTTTATACTCAAAAAAATATTTTAATATATCTCTAATTGGTAATTTATCTCTATAAAATTCCCTGGATAAATTAATTATCCCAAATAATATTTATTTTAATATTTTTAAAAAGAATTATTTGATATCTTCATTATTAAAATAATCACTATATCGATATTATGTAATTATTTAATATACTTATTTGTAGAATAATATTTTAAAAAAAATTCTATGATGAACATAAACTTACTAAATTTCATTATAATATTAGTTGCAGAATTTATCATCTTGAAAAACCAATATTAAAAAAATTATATTTATTAAAGAATAAATTTGACAACTTTAACATCACTTTAAAAAAATTAAATAATCATAATAACCTCTTCTATAAATATCCAAATGGCAATTTCCTTGTAAATTGGATGCATATAGACGAGATATAATATAAAAATATGATTTTTTCATGTTTTTAAGCCTTTTAAGGGTTATTATTATTTTAATTAAAATTGTTTTATGGATTTATAATCAATTAAATAATTTTTAAATAATCAATGTATAAATATTTAAGGTAAATATTAATTTCTTAAAAAATAAAAATAAATTACCATGATATAGGGAATTTATACATATTTCTGTTGACTAAGTAAGTTCAAATATATAACCTAGATATCCTTATATTAAAATTATTATAGTTGTAAGAAATGATTGTTTGAAATTTTGTCACTTTCATAGGTTTAATTAATATATATGTCATTTTCATTGTAAAATGTCCCTTAAGTGACTATGTTTTGATCCTACAATGTAAAGGGTAGAATTATATTCATCTTAAATGATTTTATTAGGTTTTATGATCATTTCATTACTTTTATCATATTATTTGTTAAATTAATTTTCCTGATTTACATTTATCCGTGTTAATAAAATTATCATAGTTACTATTCATAATATCCAAAAAAATAAAAGTAACCAATTAACATAATTTGGACCCACTGGTTAAATATATGTAACAAATTTTTCATAATTCATAATATGGAATTTTTGAAAATTAATATTCATTTTCAAAAACCAAAAAGTGGGGTTTGAAGAAGTAAAAACTTATCCAAATATTGTCATGTGTTTATGTCAAACAAAATGTGAAATTACATTTAATGAAAAAAATGGATTAAATTATAAATAAATAATTCAATTACACTTTAAAACAAATTAAAAAGTTAATCTAACCATATTAATAAATTAGATGAAAAAACAGTTTTGAATTAAAATGCAGTATTTTTCACTATTTATTAAAATGTAAATTTTATAAAAAAACCCAAAATTGAAAAAAGTATAATTTTATGTTAATCTTCCAAATAAGATGTTTATTTTTTTTCAAATAGAATACCTAAAAGTGATAAAAACTTGATTTTAAATGGGTGAGCCACCAAATGGAGGAAAACGTAACATTTTATTTGAAAAGTACTTCTTTTATCTGAAAAAAATCATTTTTTTCTTATATCATGTCATAAAAATTCTATAAGATGAATTTTATTGTAATATATAATTCAATATTTTCTTAATACTATTCATAATATCTAGTTTATATCCTTTAAAGAATATTTTTAAAATATATAATTATTTAGTGAAACTCAGTATTACGTACAACTCAAGCTATCGATGTAGGTTTCTCTTGCGTGTGATTAATTCCAAGTCTACATCACATTTAGTGAAATATTCCTTTGGATCTATGTATTAAATAATCCAAATTTAGTTCTTTTATACATAAACCATAATCAATACTTAGTGTTGTGTGACATAAATTCTATAAAAGGAACTGGAAATTGTGTGTAGCACAAGCCAAGAATAGTGTTGCGTATTCTAAAATCAAATATGATGTTGTATATAGAGAAAGATAATCATGGGGTAGAGTAAAACACTATAAATCAAATATATCAAAAATTATCTATCTCATAAAATACCAAGTATTTACATTCTACTCCCCTTAAAATGATTTTCGCCCTCGAAATTCATCGGGGTTATAAATGGTTTACTACTTGAATGATAATTTAATGGAATCCCACATCATAAAAAGGTATACTAAAATATTATTTTAGATAAGAATGTTAGAAAATTAATTTTTATCCAAAGAAAATCATCACTAGGTTTCCACATTTTAGGACATAGTTGGGAAGTGGCAACATGTATACAGAAGAAAAATTTGAACATCATGTTATGATGGATAGTGATAGAGAATATGATATGGAAAAAGTTAACTACCAGAAATCCATAAATCAGTAATGATTTAAGGGACCATATGATTCATCAGATAAGAAGGTACTAGGATAATATTTTTGGTTTCATGATCCATTTCCTAAAGCTGATGAATTTTTGCATGAGAAGAAATACTTAATTTATTTAAGTACAATCTCACCATTGGTCATTAATTAAACAATTTCTACATCATCTCTTATTTAAATAATTAATGTTGAATTTTTCATTCCTAATTTGTTACTATATCATGAAATAGAATGATAAGACATTCCATCTATCTAAACAAAAAGTTAGAAAATTTTATCAAATTTGCATTAGTATACAAATTGTGAGATAATAATTTAATATAACAATCGTCCAAAAGAAATTAACATATAATATCCATAAATGGATAACATTACAATCCCACCAAAAACTAAAAATATAAAACATTAGACAGATTTAAATTAAATAGACATAAAATTTTTCTCTAATATCTCATTAGCCAGTTCATGGTGGTCACATTCCAAACACGTGAATAACTTAATCATGTATTTTCTTGAAACATTATAATAACCTGAATTACCATAGAACCATAATGAAAATTCTCAATCTAAAAAAATTAACCCATTCCACATGCCAAAAATAACAAAAAAATCTATATACTGAAACCACGATATCACTTTGTCCTTGTATCATTCATGAGGACATTAATTATATCAAATATCTGTTTATCAACTTATCCTTTAATTTTATAAAAATGAAGTGCCTTCCAAAAATATTTCAATCACCTTTCATGGTTACCAGTACAATATACTTATGGAAAACCACAGTGGACCAATACATAGATATTCTAGTATTCCATAATACTATAAAATAGATTTTAAGAACGTATTTATAAATTCCGTTACAAAAAACATAATCATTCAACAACTTCGTTGTCATACTCAACATCAAAAATAGTGATCACATGTTATTTTCAAATTTCTTTGGCCTTAAGAGGTCTTTGGCATCGATAATAATCCATAACCCCTGGATTATTGAATTGGTTAGAATAATGCCCCATTTCCTTCCACATGTAACCCTAATTTCTAGGAGGTATACTATTTTTAACTTTCTATTTATTCTAATTTCATCAGTATTAAAATGCTCAATAAACATCTTCCCCATGCACAAAACATTTATCAATCCCCTTAATATAATTTCATCCATGTGTCCATCCACACATTGAGAATAATAAAAATATAATCATCTTTTCTCTATAATTTTTATAGTTTCCTTTGAATTCTATCACTCTTTTCCTATAATGACCATGAGATAGAGGAGAGACTACAATCTCTCTTTTTATGATGGATAAAAGAATGTACATACTAAAAAATAATTTCTTTAACTCGTCCCAATCTATAAAGTATGTTTTATCTTTTTACCTTGTATTCTCGATAAATATCCACCATATATTTTCTTTACCAACTAAGTAATAAGTGCCCAACCTATCCTTTTCAGATTCTAAACAATGGAGAATGAAAAATATAATTTTAACAATACAAATCCATTTCCTTAAAACTAAGGGATCAGTCATTCAAATAAAATAAGTTTCATGTTTTGTTATGAAATATTCAAGATAACGTTATTTCCACCATTGGTCATTTGGATTCTTACTAGGATTTATGGTCATAGAAACAAGATTATTTATTTCAAATACCAAATTTTTTTATTTTTTGGGTGGAAAGTCATTGCATTTCTCATCACATACCGTATTAACATGGTTTTTTTGGGTTCCATACATTATCTAAAACCCAAAAAAGAATAGTGTGAGAGGCAAAAATCATACTAGGAAAAAAAACATAATCAAGGGGGAGTATATTCAATCTCTAACATCATAGGATTAATCCAATGTTATTAATGATCATTACCATAATTCTAGGACTATATCATATACTTATTCTTAACATTATATGAATCCTTAGAAATTCCTTAGAAATATCTATAGGGATCTCAAAAAATTCTTTCGTATCCTCATTTCCAATGATTGAAAAATCCTTTGTTCGATGAATTAAGTACATGGAAATTATGTTAAAGTATAAAAATAATTAATATGTGACACTAATATATGCTCAATGATTGTATTATTATTATATATTTGGAAACTTGGAACATAATCATCAAACATAGTGAAGTATATTCAACATCTCCCACCAATATCGTCCCCATTTTTTATACCGAAAACCGTTCTTTATATCTTAGGTAAATAAAAACAAAAAAAGTGTGAGAACAAATGATCATTAAGGTTAAAAATTGTGAACCTAAAACAAACCATAAACATATTAATGTAAAAAACATGAACAGAATGTTTAAATATCAAAATAATGAGTCATGAAATAAATTTTGGAACATCGTAAGGAAAAAATCATAAATTAACACTGCCATGATAACATTAAATTGACATTAAACATGGAATTGTGTGATAAAAATAAGCTCATAAATTTATTTACAAAGTTGACAATGCTTTTCTTCCAAGACCATCATAGTGGAAAAAGTCCCTTACTGAACCAGTTTTGCTTTCCGTTGTAGCCATGTATTATTGATCTAGATTTACATGCCATTCCAGACCAGTATTACTGAACAATATTTAACTTCCATTCTAGCCAGGATTATATCCTGAGATATAAATTGTTACCCAATTAATTTGAGTGAGATATATGTACCACCCATATCATAATTAAATCATTCTTAAATGTGTTCCAAAGAAAGATAAAGCATTTATCATAGCATAACCCATGAAATAAAGAGGGTTTGTTAAAAATCATTCCAACTGAATGTAATGCATATAAAAGATAATAACATCATAAAAAACTAATATTATTGTAATAATAGGGATATAAACATAACCCCCTTTAAATATCAACATCTTAGATAGAAAATAATTTTTATAAAACACTCAAACTAAATTACTGAGGAAAATATCCTTTCTTCTATAAAAAAAATTTATTTTCTCAACAAGCTAATCAATTATAAATGAAATTAATATAGTTGATAATAAACGTGAAATATGTGACTTAATCTTCAATTAAATAAGGTTTTAAGAGAACATAAAAATTTATTCAATCCATATAAGTTAAAAAACATTACTCTTGTACTTTTTCAAGAAAAGTCAAAAACTACCTCGTATGGTAAACAAAAGTATGATTCCTTCCAAACCATGTATTAATAGTAAATAATTTGTAAAAAGACATTAAATATATGTAGAATAATAGTAAATATTTTATGAAATTATATTTAGAAAACATGGAAATGGATGAAAAATATAGCCCCAGTAATCACTTAAGTATAAATAATCTTGGATGAAAATGAGATTGCAAAATTATCCCATTCCTTAGCTCTGATATACTTTGTATGTATCATAATGTCTTGTATAATGATTTAAATAATGTTACTGAATTATTCCAATATCATAGTCAGTTTCATGACAACATTAATGATCATATTTTCATTTGTTTGTTTGTAACATTTCATTATTACATGTTATTAGGGTATTAACTACTTTATGTTCTCATGCATGTTTTGTCAGATAATTTCTTATTCATATTATTAGGTTATAGTTATATTATTTTAAAAATGTTTTTATTATAATTTATATCGTATTTATTCATTAAATCCACTTATATAATCATTCCTCAGTGATAATTATGTATAATGAATCACATCCCATAGTGGAGACCATAAGTTGTACGTAGGCACAAGCGACAACATCATTCCAATGATTATTGAATGGTATTCAATTAGATGGTGTATAATAACATATAATACTTTTAATTTTTTACTAATATGATATATATTTTTATATTCTACCAATATACTCATCCATGTATGTTGTTGGTGAAAAACAGATTGCACTACAACATGTTGACATTAACATGTACATACGCATGTGTGGGGATTTTATTTTTCATAGGATGGGTAGAATGTGGAACATGTTTGTTTCACAATAATAATAAAATATAAATATTTAATTACTAATGGATTTATTAAATTATAATTAAACAACTAATGAGGTTAATTATAGGAATAATGAGGTTTGAAATAATCGGTAAATGATATAACCTCTTCTTTGACATGCCTTCTCTAAATCTCCACTTAGATCCCTATAGATGGTCTTTAAAGAATACCAGGAAATCTCTAATGTTACTAGAGAAATTTTTAACTGAAATGGTAAGGTTATGTGGGAACTTGAAGGATGAAAACTATGTTATGAGTCATGGGATAAAGTGCCATTTTATAATTGAGGAGAGAGACACTTTTAGAAACCTCAAAAATATTAATTTATAAAAACATAAAAAATAAAACCAAATACCTACAAAATGAGATATATTAGAAGACATGATTTTATAATATTAAAATATCATTATCCAATAAAATATATAGAAGTTTTTATATCAATCTACACATTATCTTTTTAATTGACAATAAGTTATTCTTTTTAATTTTAATTGAGATAATAAATGATTCAATATTAAAAGGGTGAAATATTTACTTATTTAATTTAAATTATACCATAAATTAATAATTTGGATCATTTTAGATGACATAATAGTTATTATATTTATTTTAAATTGTATTATTATCATTTAACAATTTTATAAAACATTATTTTAATAAAATAACAATTGTGTAAATTTTGAAACTATTCATTTCATAGATTTTTATAAATATCTTGATAAGGTGTTATTCTAGAAGGAAATATTTTATTATATCCCAAATGGTACATGTTTTTTTATATGATTTATTGGAAAAATTAATTATCCCAAACTATATTTAATTTAATATTTTTTATATCATTTATTTGATATCGTCATTATTAAAATTATCACTACATAAATATTGTTTTATTATTTAACATACTTATTTTTAGATTACAAATTTGAATTAAAATACTATGATGAACTTAAAATTACTATATTTCATGAAAATATATGTTATTTAATTTATCTTCTATAAAATACAACGTTACAAATTTTGTACTTATTCAAGTACGAATGTGATAACTTTAATAACACTTTAAATGAAATAAAATAAATGTTAAAATCTATTCTATAAAGATATAAATGACCACATACTGAAAATCTTGGGTGATTATGGTCCATATAAACTCAAAATATATAATTTTTTCATATGTTCAGGCCTTTTGTTTTTATTAATATTTTGCTAAAAATTGTTTTATGGACTACCCATCAATTAATTAATTTTTACATCACCAAAGTATAAGATTTAAGGTAAATATTAATTTTCTAAAAATTAAAAATAAATCACCTTGAAGTATGTAATTATATTATCATTAAATTTAATATTTATTTTTTATGATATCACATGATTATCCCTATATTAACATTATTATACTTATAAGAAATGTGAGTTTGACATTTTGTCACTTTCATTGGTTTTATTAATATCATTGTCATTTTCATTGTTATGTGTCACATAAATGACAATGTTTCGAACCTAAGTGGTCAAGGGTATACTTTTATTTATCATAAATTGTTTTTATTGGATTTACGATCATTTTTTATCCTTATCATATTATTTTTCACACTAATGTACCTGATTTACCATTAACCGCGTTAAATAAAACATATCATAGTTACTATTCATAATATCAAAAACAGTAACCTGTTTAAATAATTTATACCCGCTAATTCAAAACATAGAATTCATTTTTTATTATTCAAGACACATAATTGGAAAAAATTAATTTTAAATTAATTCCTATTGTCAACACTGAAATAAGCGGGTTTTTAAGAATTAAAATATTATCAAAAGATTTAATGTGTTTATGTCCAATATAAATTTTAAATTACTACCAATGACCAGCATTGGAATAAATTAAAAAACATAATCCAATTACAAATTATAAAAATTAAAAATATATTCTAACTATATACATTAATAAGATGAAAAGGCGGTTTTTAATTAAAATGCATTATTTTTCACTATTTATCAAAATATGAATTTTATCATATAAATACCAAATAATATCAACAATAGTAAATTTTTATGTTACGCTTCCAAAGAAGATAATTTTTAATATTTGAATACATAAATGTGTTAAAAACTAGATTTAAAATGGGTGTGCCATGAAAAGGAGGAAAATATCATTTTTAATGGTACATCATTTATAGGAAAAATTGATTTTGTTCTTATATCATGTTATAGAAAATATATAATATTAATTTTAATGTTATATAAAATAAAAAATGTGTTTTATAATATCCATAATGTAAAGCATATATCCCATTAAATAATATTTTAATAATATATCGTTGTTTAGTGAAACTCGGTATTGTATACAACTCAAGCTATCGTGGATGGTCATTATTTTATGTAATGAAAGCCCTATTATTTTTAAGTTTAGTGAAATATTCCTTTGGTGTTTTTTATAACATAATCTAAACATATTTGTTTTATTAATTTAACAAAATCTATACTCAGTGTTAAATGAAATTAATTCAATCAAATGAACATGAAATTGAATTTAACACCAACCATGAATAGTGATGCATACACTGCAAGATAATACAGTGTTTTGTATGGTGAAATATATTCTTTGTGTGGCATACATCACAAGACATCAAATAAATGAAAAGGAATCTATATCATAAAATATCAGGCTGTTACACTATAGGTATGATTTGTGTATCAGGTACTCTTTCTTATGTGTTAGTAGAAAGGGCTAATAGTCATTAATTCCTCTTTATACTCCTAATGATAATTATAGAGATCTATGTTGATGCGTTAGCCCAAATGCTTCATCTTATAGCTCCTAAAGGGAACTCATCTTCTCTATCTTTCATCTTGTGGGTAGTGTGAGCTATTTCTTATTTGATAAAGGTTAACATGGAAAATTTTGGTCATCATAATGGAACCCTATGACTTGATGATGGGTAAGGACATGGTATACATGGTCTGAGCCTAGAATATATATGACCATATATGAGTCAAATTCAATCTAATTGGAGGGTGATATTCACCTTTTATGGTTATATATATCTTAGGGAAGGTCAAGTGAGTTCTTTCATATAAAGGCTGCATCCCATTACCCATTAGTTATTGTCTGTAGCCCTTGTTGGAGCAGTCTCTTCAAGCATCTAAATTCCTTGATTTGTAAAAGATTATATAGATGTAATTATAAATTATTATCTAGGAATACCTAGTAGAGGGAGAAAGAATTTTTTTATCAACATTCATCATGGGAACACATTGATATCTTGTAGAGAATAAGGGATGGCCCCTACTAAGCTAAGATAGATTCTATTGAAGTTTTCGGACCTTTGAGATAAGGGTTCCATCATTGTCAATGTATCCCTTTAGGACCTTTAGGTTTTGTTCATGAAAAAAGATAATGGTATATTACTACATTACGTTTATTTTCATTTCATGAAATAGTCCTTAATGAAGAGTAAGCACAACTTATTGAGGATATATGAAATATTGGTCTAGTTGTGGGGTGTGACATGGTTCTAAAATATTGATCATACATATGGATACAACTTTTTGATGGTTTATAAGGATGATATTTTGATGATCAAATTCCAATGTCACTACGGACACATTGAGTTTTTTTTAATTCCATTTGGTGTGATGAATTCCCTTGAAATGTCTATAGTATTGATGAACAAGATATTCCATCAGTACATGTAATATTTTACATTTTTCTTTATTGATTACATACTCATTTACTCTTAATCAAAGGAAGATCATTTGCATAACTAGGGCTTGGTTTTATATTATCTTCAAGAGAATCATATTTTTGGGGAGATCTCAAATTTCTAGTTCTAGATTCATGAGGTTCAATTTCAAAGGAAAGCCATTTTAGAGCATGGTTTAGCAGTGGAACTTGAAAAATTCTATATACTTAATTCATTAGAGATACCCTAAAGTTTATGTAATTTTCATTGTTTCTTTGGATTAGTAGTGTAATGTAAGAGGTTTTTTTAGACGTCCAAGGATTTATCAACTTTGACGACCCTCACTTTTAAAGGGAATCCTTTTACCTAAATCAAGAAGTTCCATAGGGCCACTAAGTAGTTCTGGATGAAGATAATGAGTGATCCTATGTTTAGTATACTAGTGGAGGTCGTGGAGTAGGAAGTCTATTGCGATAACAAGAGGGATGATCTTTATTTCTTGTTGATGGAGTATTATGCAGTTATCAGATAGAGGATAAGGATGTTGAGACCCCATGAAGGGAAATACACAACTCATGACCTGGAACCATGAGTTGTTATTCTCGACCGGAGGATGTGGAGAACCCACATTCTAGGGGATCAATTTTTGGAATACACAAACCATCATATTCTTATGTATATATTTACATAGAGTGTCTTGAACTTAAGGAAACTGCATTGGTTGGAGTTACTATAGGACTATGAATTAAATATATTCTAATTTTTGGGAAAGGAAATATAGTAAAACATTCCATTACAAATAAGTCCCATGATTTCTTCGGTCAGGAGGCTTCTCAAAAGCTTTCTTCATGTAGCTAACCCCAGTAGAGCAATGGGGTACAAACTTTATTTAGTATATGGTGTTGAATCCTCTTATTCTAGAGAGTGTGAGAGATTCCCATCATGGATACATTGACTATGAAGTATTTTGTGATGAGATATACATAGATAATTCACCAAAAGGATATTATGAATGAGGGAATCACATCATCATTATATAGGGATAAACAATGGTTCCAGTAACTAAATGCAGGGAGGTGATCTGAGAGTTCCACATGTCTTCACTAGTTATAGATACTGGTGTGGGGAATATGTATAGATTCCTTTAGCTATAGTTTTGGTTGTCCAAAACCTGAGGTAGTTTTTTTTAGTTCATCTCCATGCGCCTCAATAGTCAGTAGGTCAATTATGTGGACCAGTTTTAGGTATGTTTTTTCAATCCCCTTGAGATATTATAGATGAAGTGGGATGAAATATTGTGGAATTTGTGGTCATAGATTCCAAAAAATTGAGGGTCCATGGTTTCATCAGGGTGATTGTTGACTGAATCAAGAAGTTGGAACACCTCCATGATTTTATGGAGAATGGTTTTGGGGATATTATTGGGTATTTTTATGTATGAGAGTTCATTCACCTTTAGGGGTACCCTTAATGATTGTCTACAATCTGGATCTGTGGTTTACATCATGGTTGTTGAGCTGCAAGTATGATGCATTTAGGACCTAGATGAATATGAGTACATACATTAAACCCTATATAGATTGGTATAACATTATAAAAATACATTTTTATCGGATACGTGTAGGGGTTTCATGATAAAAATATGTTGGAGGTATAAGGCTCCTTTTCCTTTAGTACAGATTGCTTACAACAACTACAACTCCACCATTATCATGGAATGTTTTGATTCCATGTCTGGGAGACCCCAAAGGTCACCCTTATGTTGGAAAAAGGTTTGTGGACATCTCTTGGGGGTCTAGAGTTGGTGCATGTGATGACATAAAAGGTTATGTTTATCCATGAGTGGATGAGGACACCTTAGAGGAGGCATAAGTCTTGTGAATAGTTAGATCTTTGGAATTTTGTGTTTGAATAAGGAGACTACATTTTCTTGAGAGTCTCACCATAATGAGTATTACAGGTTTCTAGTGAAGAAGGGATTACATCCTCTAGTTTTATTAGGACAATAAATAACTTCTGCGAGGGTTGGAGATTTTACTTACTACCTCACCCAAACCCCATACCTTTAGCGGGTTTAAAACATATTTCATGAGTGTGAGATGAGGAGATACATGATGACCATATACACATCACTGATTATGGGGATGGGAATTTAGGATGGAGACACATTTTCATGTCACCTCATAGGGATCAAGGATTGATATGAGATCTCCCTTCATGGCAGGACTATCCCCTTAGTTCAGATGATGTGGTCACATGGGACCATGGAAGAGAGTTCTGGGGAGCGGGAGAGCAAGATGTGGGCTCAGTATCCAAATTTTTATGTAGTTTTTTGTGTTTAGTAGTGAGATGATTGGAATAATGAATGATGTATATACCTATAATTTACCGTGTAAAACATGACATATTTATATATATATTTTTGGATCCGTGAAATAAGAGGGTGAGAAATCAAAAGGCCCATTGCTCCCATAGTATTTTATAAAATAATTAAATAAATTATTTTACATGTGTATAATTTCTTCATAAAAATTGAATGACTCTTAAATAGGATCTCGAATCAAAAAGAAAAGACCATAGTTGATTTTGGAATGGTTTTTTTACATTAGGCAAGACCTAAAATATTTCACCATAGTGTGTTCGGATATCTTAACAATTGGAAATGTGTTCTAGTAGTTAATTAGATAAGGAAATTTTATTATTTATCATTATAATTCTCTTTCTAGAATACATTGATTGAAATTTTCCTAGGCTAATCCTCATAACCCTAAGACCTATAATATAATCTTATTCTTCTCCTTCTATTGGTGAATCGAAGTCTTACGACGATCAATCTTTGGATCACAATAGATCGTGATATAGTAGTTGAAACGGCATCTTCCATTTGTTAGTGAGCACATTATATAGTGATGAATGAAACAATATCCTAGTAGGAGTTGTCAAATTTTAGGTCGTCTCCCTTGTTGATTATATTTTTTGGGAAAGATCATCTTCTAAATTTTGATCTGTTCCAATTGTGTCATTTGTATGAGCCAACACATTTAAATTCAATTTTTTTTGTATTATATCCAGGATCTCACATTTGTGTTCTATGTATAATAAAAATTCACCAATGCTTGTTAAAGCATTTATGTGATTCTTTTCTCCGTGTTATTCACTAATTGGACCTCGTGATCCCAGTTCGACATTGTCGAGTGATACCAATCCCAATCTGATCATGGAATTCATGAGGAATATCAATACAAGTGATGGATCAACAAACCAGGAATGAAATATGATTATTTTTGGGTTATGGGGGATCATTTAAATGATTTGAAGCTAAATAATGAACTCCAAAATAACATGAGGAATACATACTGAAGAATGAACCACCATGTTGATGAATGAAAATATCCATCCACTTAATAGCCAGAAATGACCAGTGAAGATTACATCAATTTTTTTTAAAAAAAGATGAAGTTGAATCAATGGATGGAGAAATCGATTATATCACATGGAGAATAGATATATATTCCTGAAAAAATCTATAGTACAAACCATCTATTTTGATGAACACTCGATGTGTTGGACCCTCAATGCGGTGGATATGGTCTTGTGAATTTATAAAGATCAGACGACATGTAACCATCGAACATTATGTGTAACCAATTACTAGGTGGTAGAAAAAATGGCATAGAATAGAGGTCTGACCCCTTGTTGAATGTCATTTTCATGCACACAACCTTGTACCGATGTACAAATACATGTATAGGTACTCACCCTATGTAGTTTCCATGGACAGAACATGATTACATGAATAAGGTGTTCATAAAACTAAAAACACAAGAACATAGGTGGGACCACAAGTGGAATGGGAAAACTATGTATATTTTCACGGACTACATGTATTCTTACATTTATGGTGAGATTTGTTCCTCTAGGGGTATGAAAATGTGGTGAACTGAGACCAAATGTTATTTGGGACACCACACATGTCATGTACCCCATGGGTTCTGTTGATGAAACTCCAATTTTTTGTATCTCCTTCATCATTACATGATTCATTTTCTACAAAGAGCTTATCCTAAATGTTTTTTTTGATTTAAAATGTAATGAAAAATGTTATAGGGAGAATTATTATTTAGTCGGTGTCGGAAGATGGTTGTGACCAGGAAGAGGATCACCAGTGACACTAAAGTGGACCCCCCCCCCCATTATCTTATGCAAAGGTCCTCTACCGACTGAGTGGAACCCACGCCAGATATGGACTGGGTGCTTGATGAAAATAGTGAAACCCCTATTTTGAACTAGGGTACGGGTCCTCGGCTTATATATTTTATCATACATCATCTTGGGAACAATTCCTCTTCCTACCTTGTGGATCTCATTATTGGATACGACAAAGGCTCTATTGAAATTAGAGTGGAACCCTCTAATTCATCATAACATAGGTCCTCTATAGATAATAACCAAGTAGAACACCCCAATCAAATAGGGCATGAGTCTATATGACACTAGAGTAGAACCCCACTAATGCATAAAAAAATGAATACTATATATATATACGTAGTGGAACCCCATACTATATATGTCACAGGTCCTCACAACAATATAGTGGAACCCTCCAGATTCCCAAGGGTGTGACCCCTATACTTTTTTATTCTACCCCATCAACATTGAGACATAGTCGTGAAACACAGGCCTTCACACAATTACTTTTAGGAAGATCTGGGAGATTATTTGAATCATTAATTTGATTATGCAACTATTGAAGACTCTATTCATATGATGTTTTTTGATATGGATATCTAATCACACTATCAATTGAGAATATCTTTCTTAGAATATATACCAGTTTGTATGCATACCATTGGAATTGGATTCTCTCATTTCATGGGTTTTAATGAAGTGTGGGGAATTCCAAATTCTTTTTTCATTTATCTGATTTACTATATGCCCTCAATTAATTCATATTTTATCTCTAACTGGCCCACCTCCTTATATTGGGAAATCATACTAGGTTGGGATATAATCCAACCCGTATGAGATTTTTTTTTGTATTTTTTATGTCATTTTTATATGAAAGATAGGTTGGCAGTGACTTGAGAGGATTTTTTGGATAACAGGTACTTTGGATAGCATATAATGTTTACAAATTTGAGATTATGATCTAGGCACTCTTAAAATTTTAGTTTTCATTTTTTTTCATGGGACATAATTCTGGTTGGGTGTGCACATTCCCCTTTACATCTATTTTTTAATTGGAATACTCTTTTACACTCTAGATGTATTGCATTCATGGTTTATTTTTTTTAATATTCTTAATCTGAACGTAAGAAATTATATAGTTATATGTATATTAATTGGAATATAAGAATAGGAATCTGTATGTTAGTTGTGCCTTCTGTTTTGTACTATAGAGTCGGGATTTATGTAGATACTTCATGAGCCCTAGTTAGTATTGGGTCATGAAAAAATAAGTATTTTGAGATGGTTGGAATTGGATCTTAACATTTTTTTACTATGATAGATCAAGTGCACCATAATACAGATTGTGGTGTTTTCAATTCTAGAGTGGGTCCCGATATACCAAGAAGAAAAATGTCTTTATTGTATAATTTTATGGGAAAACATTCTCTAGTATTAAATGTATCCTAAGACGTAGTTGTATTTTATGAATGGATCAACTTAATAGAGAATGTTTTTGAAGCCATGGGTTGTAATGAACATCAAATGGTAACCCCGTATATTTATTGTTTTAAAGGAGAAGAAGATTTATAGTTATAATTGGTAAATAATACCTGAGAGAAAGAATATATTCATTCCATGTAATATGAAACATTTAATAATATTTTCTAGATGAACTATTTCATAAATGGAGATCATATCTCGATAGAGAAACAATTATTATATTTGAATCAATGTTATGATTTTTATGTAGCTTTATAAGAGAAAATTATATTATATTGGATAAGTATGTACTATATTTTCTTGGAAATTTTTCCTAAGATTAATATATTTTACCGAAGTATAAATCATGTTTATAATGATCTTTTTTGATGATGGAATATAAAATCAATTAGAATGTTGTTCATTGTATTGAGAAGGTGGATATTGTTTTTGTCAAAATATATTTTCCTAGAGTTGAAAAAAGTAATAAATGGTCAAGGAAGATGTGAATGAAGAATAAACTAATTAAATGACTTTAGGTAATCCAAAAACATGTTCCATGTGTGGTAAATGAAATTTAAACAAATATTTGATATGATATGGAATGTGTTTTCTGATGTGGTCATTTTTGTCAGGGGGATATTGACTACAAAAAAAGGAGTTATAAACAATAAATGAATGGGGAACATGATTTCCAACATATGGTGATATATTCTAGTTGTAAATATTTGAGTTATTATAGTAATATGTCTTTGAGGATAGTTACGCAGGATGTAAATACTTATAATTAGAACTATAAAGGTGTGTAAAAATCATTTTTCAATGCTACATTTGATTTTGGACCATTAAATAAATTTTTTAAAGGCATGTTACATATTTATTAAAACGATGAAAATTCCCTATATATCATATGTTCTTCACATTCCATCATTTCTGGGGAATTTTTATTTAAAATAGAAGTATCACTACATGAAATTCATAGAGAAGTCTCTGTGAAAACCACTTGTAAAAAAATTAAAGAATCAATGATTATTTGAATATTCATATTTTTATTAGTGGGATAGTATTTCCCAAAAATTGTATTTAATATTCCATGGTAGAGCCTTATAAAAATTTTTGTTTGTAAAAAATTTTAGTTTATCATGATAAAATAGATTTCAGAGAAATGTATTTTGTTTCAATGATTTCAAAACATTGATAACATATTATGAATATAAGAAACTAATTAGATATGTAAGTGAAGATATCGTAGATAATATTGTTGAAAATATATAATATGTTCAAATTTGTAACGTAAGAGTTGTAAATGAATATTTATATGTATTTACTCCTTATTTTAATAGTGTTATTCTTCATCAAAATGTTTATTTCTCTATTGATTTGTTACGCCATTAAAATCCATTTTCAAAACCCCATATTGTAATGGTTCAAGTAGATATTTTATAATTGAATACAACATTTCAAGAGCTTCTTGATAATCATTTTATTTGAAAAACAATATATTCTTAGATTTATACATTATTATTTTTCATATATAATGATTCTTCTATGAGGATTTTCAATGATTATAGAGATTTTCATAACATAACAATTATTAAAAAGTACCCTTCACAACATATCGATGAGTTAATTGATCATGTACAAGGAACATAGTATATTTTTTTTAAAAAAATCTCTTGGATTGGGTTTCTATATTCTTATTGTGAATGATGTGTATATTTTCAATACTAAATTTCAAAATAGACATGGTAATAAATGAGTTTAAATTTATTTCATATGGTTAGTCTGTTGCACCTTCAATATTTATGGGACTTATGGGTATAATTTTCCATGAATTATTTTTTATGGCTGTGTTTACTTATTATATTTTGGTATAATAAAAAGTTTTTAGGAATATGAAATAAATTGAAGGATTTTTTTGTAAACATTAATATAAAATAAAATATATATGACATTTTGTTTGTGGTAATTTGGACCCTAATTGTTTCAGAGAAAATTTTTTAAAGATGGATTAACGGTTAAATCTGAAGAAAATAATATTGTCAATGAATCTACAAGATGAAAAATATTAACATAGTTTCATAGATTTCATAGTATATTATGTTACTAAGGGTGGTTTGTTAAAAAACATTCACAGTTTTTAGGACATTGAATAAGTTAACTCCAAAAAGAGTAAATTCATCCACATGATAGAATGGTAATATATTTTTGGAAAAATGGATATTATTTGTGAATTATCTATTTTTGGATTCTCCCTCTAAGGATAGTTAATTTTCATGTACTATGATTCTTTATTTAAGGGACTTGTTTGTCTTTTGATGCCTAATTAATCATGTAATTTCTAATGCCTCACTTAAACTAAATCCTCATTAGTTAAATTATACTACACCTAATATATAATTTTCTATAGTTTTTATTTATAAATTTTCACTGATTATTTACATTAGAAAAATTGTTAGATATATTCTTATCATAATGTATAATTTTCATGTTCACATAGAAATAATTGAACATGAGATAGTGAATATTGATAGTGCTGGTTTTCAAATATTATAACATGATACATTATTATCTTATAAATAATTAAAAATAAGTATAATCCTTAAGTTAAGAAAAAATAATATGTTAACCATGTTTTTTTTTGAGAATGGTCTTTTTGTCATGGATTTGATTAATTATAGCTTTGTTGTTATGGATGTAGGAAGATCCTATGTTTTATTTCATGTGTTAGTATAATCATCTATGATAGAAATTATTATTTATGCTTAGAATGAGGATCATTTTATATTGGAAAATATATAGTATCTTGAAAATGGCCATTTTCAATAATGTAAACTAAAAAAGAAGGTGTATCTAGATTTAGAGTGATATTATGTTTTCTCAATGATTCTTAGTTAAATATTAAATTATTGAGGTGAGATCATATTTCCCCATTTTTTATTCCTACATACACCACATATATATATATATAATTTCATTTTTATTTCTAGTTGGATGGAATGAAAAGTGATATAATAAAAATCAAAATAAAATGTTTCAATTGGAAACAAGTGAAAGAAATTAAAAAATTACTATAGGGGATGATTCAAAATTTTCTTAAGTCTGATTGGAAATTGTAAAAATATATCCATGTATTGTATGGTTGTATTTACCTACACATCATGAGTTAAAAATAAAATTTTGGTTTTTTTGACTCATTAACTCAATATAGACACACCTTCCAATTCATGAAATAATGTATTTTTATCATATTTCTTGAATTTATCTAAAATAAATAGTCATGTTATGTAGACTTTCTATCTCTATCGTATTCTATCTACGATACCAAGTTAAAATTTTTATTATTAGAAAATTAATTCATAAGATATCATGTACTAAAATGTATTTCAGTACATATTTTCATCATCAATTTGATGGGAAGTACAAGAGGATGATTCAAACCATATAGGATATGATTTTTTTCTTAGTCAATTAATTACAATGTATGTTTTTATCTACATATTTATTTGGTTGACTTTTATTATAATAACTCTTTTCATTTCATCACATTGATGGATCTTTTTGAGACATTATATGGATGGTGGTTTCAGAATCCATATTTTGGAATATAGTAAATTAATAGAAGTTTATGGGTATGTACATGGTAGATGAAATTTCTTAGTAGGTTAACATAGTTAAAAAAATAGAATATGATATATTAGAGAAGATAGAAAACATATACGGACATCAAATGAAATGATATTTGAGTTGATGTAGTTGATCATGTATTTCTCAATGTGTCTGCATGTAAATTTGTTATTTATTTTGGTAAAAAGGTAATGTTATGTCCATGTTTCATTGGGATTTATTAAATCTTAGATAATGTTGTAACATTTTCCTACCAATATCCTTTTCCACTGATTTTATCTAAGGTATGCATGATATTTAATTTTTCAATGTTAAAAAAATATATTCTAGATTAGTCTCATGTTTTAAGTAATGATATAATTTAGTTGAAATAAAATATTTATTTTGAGTAATATTATATCAAAATTACTTATTAAAGATACAATTAATTATGGAATTATTTATTTTATCAATATAAGGATTTATGGAAAATAATATGGTTGAAGAAGCAACATGGAAAAAAATCCAAGATGAAAAGATAGCCAAAAATTTTTAATAAGTGAATAAAATTGAGAGGATATGATTTTTAAAATTGGGGAATAATGTAAAATTATATTTAATGATATAATATTTTATAATCCTGTTTATTATTATATATAATGTAGATACCTGTAATCATTATTTAATTATTATGTCTATTTGAAACAAAAAAAAAATAAAATACTTTTATTAAACACTTTTCAAATAATGTTTTATGTAAATGTTTAATTTTGAATGTATAGAATTTTAATTTTCTATTATGAATTTAATTTTTTAAATATGTATATTGAAATTAACTTATTGTGAAATTTTTGGAAATTTCAAAAAAAATTAATTTTCAGTAAACAGCAAAAAACACTGATTTTTGTAAAACATTCCTTTGTTTCCAATAAATTAAGTAACATTAAAGCTTTATTAGCCTATAAATTTTTTTTCAGGAAACATAATATGTATAAGATCGATTTTTTATGATTAATTACATTTAATCAATTTTATGAAATATTTTAGTATATGTTTTTTCTTCCAGAAAACAAATTGTTATGATAAATATTTTTAATTGAATAATGTTTAACCATTTTAATATACATAAATAACAACTAATACAGAGTTATTTAACTGAAAAATATAGATTATATATCTTTTAATATTAATTTAAATTAATATAATGATTATTACTGGTGATATAGTGAATATGAATCTTTATTAAATAAATATTATGATTCTTAACAACAGTTATTTTCATTGTGTTATGGGTCCAATGTTATATTAATTTCTTCAAAGTTTGTGAATTAAATTTGGTAAAATGGATAATGTATTGGGAATAATAATAATATATATTATATAATAATATCAACTTACTTTTTGTCATATTGAATAGCAAAAATATAAAAATTATTTTCCCATTGTTATAGTGAAAAAGAGTTCATCGAGTGAAAAAATAAACAGATAATGGTAAAATGGCCTAAAAACGTCCATAAAATCAATTATAATTTACATAGTTTCACATTATCTCCTCTATTTCTGGATAAAAGTCCATTTTTTAGAATTTTTGTTTGTTTAAAATTCAATTATTCATTTTTCATATGAAAAATTCAAGGGTATACTCTCCGTAATTATGAAAGGTCACCCACTATCGTCTCCTATTCACACTTTTAATACCTATTAGTTTAGAAAATAAATGAAAAAATACTATACTTACCACCTCCCATTTAATATATTTAATGTCCCCCAATCCGAAACTATATCACATGGGAAACCATTGCTTTTAAATTGAACTTATGTGTGGTACCATGTATGCCAGAGGATTCCAAATAGAAGAAGAGGGGTAAATAACATAGTGGGGAGATTATACCCCAGGGTACCAAGATTCACTAAAGTGAAAAAAATATCAACAAATATTAAACTAAAAAAATATATATGACATAAGTATATTAAAATATAAACTAAAATAAGGAACCAATAAACAATATACTAAGAAGAAATGTAATGAACGGATGAAATGTAAAACAATGCAATGATGAAAGTCAAAAGAATGAAATAACATGATGAAAAACAAATCAAGGAACCCAATCCCAAACCCACGAATATATTTCCTTTATGATCAAAACCATACAACATGTAAAAATCAACAATAAAGTCATTTTACGCTATCCAAACCTGCAAATATTTTATCTCTTTGGGTACTAAACAACGACATAAATAGAGTGTGAGTGAAACACTATAGGTCGACACCAACATGTCTAAAAAAAAAATGCTGATAATTAGTGAATCAAATAAATTTTTAAACATTTGTATTAATTAATATATTAATAAAATACCATATTCAACGTTATTTTTCACCATTCATGAAAATCACTGAGCATGAAGAAGGACCATACGCACTATAACTACATATTCCTCGTATAATCAGTATTTTAGAAAAGTGCTTTGTATATGAATTTCATCATCTAGGCCAAAACTTCTCCATAACCATTACAAAATAATAGGGTATATCACACTATATTTTAATTTTTTCCTATTTGAAATACCCCTAAATATAATCATTACAACATAAAACTGGTCTACACCCTCTACATAAGCATTACACCCTGAAACTAGTGCACACATTCCCTATAGGAAGTACAATATGGAACTAGGGGAAGCCCACTGTATAAGAATTATATGATGAAATCGATTCATACCTACTACATAAGAATTAAATAATTAAACTAGGTCAAGAACACTATATAATAATTACAACATGAAATACAACACTTGTCATTAAAACAAGTATATTAAAATATAATATTGTTAGCCACAGTGGTTAATTTTGAAAATTACCATTCATACATAAAATACACATTCATTTTTATATCAAATTGCCTCCAGTCATTTTGATTAACCATAATTCCTACCAAAGTGACTATATTTCAAGAAATTACCTAGGTTTACTTATCATGATAAACATTATTTAAGCCATTTATAATTAATTATTATTCAAGGGTTCCCCACCTAATTGGTAACCACATTCCTAGTCACAACATCATTGAATCCCAATAGATCAAATGAATAATAGAATTACATATTTATCATTATTCATCATTAAATTAATTAATTCTCATGTTGTTTCAAAATGATTAAAATATTGAACTTTCATAAAAAATAAACATACCGTATATTTTAGTTTTAAACCACTTATATTTAATTAGAGATCTAGACAACACATTCAATTGGTATTTTCAATAACAGAGAAGATAAATTATGTTTCAATAAGAAAATTAGAATGCACAATATCATGATCAAAACTAAAAAATCATGGTTATGAGATTTAACTTCTGTAATAGATAATGATAATGTGATAGAGAAAACCAAAGATAAAAATCTCATTTGAGATTGATCACTTGAATATGATGTATAGAAGGGAAGGGGAAACTCCATAATCACATGGAAGTTGAATATGGCTTAGAAGAGGAAAGACTTTATGTGGAGTGAATAAAATTATACACCGATCATGTATTTAAAACTATTCATCTGGATAAATACATGTAATGTAATATATTTAAATAGTTTGTAATTCTCTATTTTTTGGAGAGATGAAGAAAATGAATATCCTTGAGTAAAAATATTTGTTCAAGAAAATTAAAAGATATTAAATAATCTCATGTCATGTATTCATTTCAAATAATTAACTCATTACTTGGTATTTTCCAGGAGGAAGTTACATGTCATGTAATTTATTTACCTCATATGTAACTTTTTTGTAAGCAGCATTATGTCCATCTTCTGTAGAAAATCATTAATCAATTGTGAAACCCTATAAATTACTAGGAATCCCTTATAATCCTCATTTACCTATTTATACAAATAATACATTAATTCAATTAAATATATATCTCAAATAATTGGTCATTTTCTATGGAAATATATATCCATACACAATGATACTCGACCACCAAGGTTCAAGGATGAAGGAAAATATAATGAAATCAGGTTCATAAAAAATATAAAAGAGGTATATACCTGAAAAAATATGGGAACATACAACCTCTTGACTATATAATATCTCATATCGGAGTTTCTCAATATAAAATTGTGGGTTCGCAGTTAATATGTATAGCCACTCTATTAACAAATCAAGTTCACGATCCCAGGTCTCCTCTTAAACAAGCCCATGTTGTAACAATACTCAAAGTATAGATATATCTGTATGCAAATGATAATTCTCACTACAATCCACAATTGGGATATGATTCTCCATAATGGTTGTATCTATTCAAAAATCTATGTCCTCTATGTATACCACATCATAAGGGTCCTAATTATATCTCTGAATCCCCAACATATGAAACACATCATAAAATGATCAAAATTGTTGTGGATGGGTTATTCAGTTTTCCACTAGACGGAACCATTCTACTCTCTCAAAGTATCCAAAAATACATAGACTCTAACTTTCCTTGTTTCCTGATAA
Source organism: Viscum album (assembly GCA_963277665.1). Taxonomy (NCBI): domain Eukaryota; kingdom Viridiplantae; phylum Streptophyta; class Magnoliopsida; order Santalales; family Viscaceae; genus Viscum; species Viscum album. The sequence continues at coordinate 154,934,235 of OY728157.1, forward strand.
AGATTCCCCACAACCTATGAGATACCCAATGTAATGAAATTATGAACAACCAAAAATAGAAGAGGTCTCACTGATGGTTAACAGAATATTTTTTCCTAATGTGTATTATCACCATCTGCCTCATTTTGAACTGAACATCATCATAAGTCACCTACATTAGAATAGCTCAGCAATGTAACCCCTTGATATATTTTGAAATTATTCTTTTCAAATAGGATTGATATTTAATATATTTTTGGGAAATAAAATAATGATTTTGGATTTAGTTATTAATATAACATTTTTATATTATGTTACACACAATACTATGTATGGATTATATTAAAAAAATACTATGTTTATCTAGAAATACAAGAAACACTATGTTTAAACGAATTATTTTATACAATTAAAAAGTTTTTATTTCATAGGATAGTTATCACCTATCCATTCAGATTGTTATTTATTAATAGAATTATTCAAATTAGGAAAGTATCTTTCAATATTATATAAATAATTATTTTTTACAAAAAAATAAAAAATTATTATAAATACTATTTAAAAACAATTGAAATAATTTTCAAAACAACTATTTTTTAGGAAAATAAATCTGTTTGACTCAATAAAATAAAAAAATTATAGTGGGTAAAATATTTTAACGAAATTTATTTATTATATATATAAATTCAGTAATTTAACAATCATCTAAGTTTTTCCTATGTATGAGATAATAATAAATCCAATTTTATTCTTAGAAACAATATTATTTCTACAATGTTTTTTTAACCTCTTTATAAAGAGTTTGTTTTAAATGGAATGTTTTGCACTTTTATAAAATTAATTATCTAAAATTGATATAATATTTTAACTATAATATAAAAAATTAATTGTGGTAAATGTTTGAGAATTTTGTTGAAAAGAGGTTTTTTTTGATGAAAAACAAAAAAAGTAGAATTTTAATTAAAAAAATACTTATGAAATTAATTTATAATGTTATATTACATTTTAATATTTTATTAAGTAAAATTTTTTAATTATAAATCCTTAAATCCAATTTATTTATTTTTAGACAATTTAATGTTGAATATTAACAAAAAAACATTGTTTACTTTTTAACATTTTCTCATTAAAAAACTGATTATTCATCGAATCACCTCGATTATTCTTAAATTAAAATTTTAATATTCAATGAGTGTTATTTGGGAAAATTTATTTCAAATTTTGAATAATAATACTATATATTATCTAATATTCGAGACATAATTTTTTAGAAAATTTAACAGTGAATGTTATAAAAATCAATCACCATAGTTAAGGGAGAAATTGTATAATCGGGGGTTGAAATAAGAATATATGTGTAAAAATTTCGGATACACTTGTCTAAAAAGAATTTCTATGAAATTTTTATTACATTAAATTTCTAATTTTATTTAATGTTACATTAGTGAGTTTTTTTGAATAATTAAAATGTTGGACCACTAAATTATTTTCAAAAATTCTATTTTTCAACTATCCCATGTATAAATGACCACTCATTTAATCCTTTTATCACGCATTAAAACCCACTAGGACTAGAACATACCTCCCCAAAATATATTACCACTTCTCACCCCTCTTACAAGATTCTTTATTTTTGGCAGAAATCCATCCTAGGAAGGTATATACTAAAAACCTATTGGGGATATCGGAAGAATATCTAACGTTCATTAACGAGAATTTTTTGATTTATCTCATCATCCACCAACATAAATTATTATTATTAAAATGAAAAAAAGTATATTACATATAATTATAAGTTTTTTTGTATGATAATGACCAAAAACCATCTCAACTTATAACAAATAACTTACAAAATCATAATCCACGTGTACGGAGGACTACCGCCTCATAAATAGATGTTTTTCATTTTTCCATTACCACATATAAATCTCATGAATAATTATGGATCTATTATTTATATATGTTATTAATTATTTTATTATGATTTTGTAAATTTTATATTACACATACCTTGATAACTTTTATTTTCATAGAATCTGACAATATTACTCATGTGTACTACATACTACTGCCTCGCGAAGTGATGTGATTCATTAATGATTTACATGAAATGTATTAAGGATTAATTTCATAAATAAAATTGGGATATATATTAACTAAAAATGATTCTATAATGAAAATTTTTATCATTTACTTTTAATTCATGTATCCCAACCATAAAATGAAAATTAGCGTTAATGTGTAAGTACGACTGGACATCTCCATTAATGGTGTATTTTATTTCCTATCACTAAATTTTTTGTATTACTTGGAATAATTAAATAATGAATTTATAATATATTTAAATAAATTCATAAAATTTTCAAATTATGAAACCATGATATTAGAAATAGGTCCAAAAATAAAACATAAAAAGTAGAACAAAAAATAAAGAATTATTTCTTAAAATGATACATTAACATGAAACTGTTAGTAATAAGTAACAAAATGTCATAAAAAATAATATATGGTATGATTTATATGTGATTTTTTTTTCAGTAATAGTATTATAATAAACAATTTTTATACATTATTTTTTAACATGATATATGGACGTCACGACTTTTGATAAGGGACTTCTATCTCAGATTTATTTTCCTTGGGAAAAATGTTATATTAGCCACATGTTTATTTTACGTGGTATATATACTTATCATGAATTTATTTTAAAATTAATAAAATTATAATTATTTTTATATACATACCCATTTTAGAATATATTATCCCTGGGGTTTATGCTCTAAAGGTTCCCAAATCTTTAATGAAATTCGACCCCATTTTCCTTCATTGAGATGTGTGTTGTGTTATGAATTTATATTCTTTCATCAGGGGTATAAAAAGAAAATTTTACATTTAATATCATTTATTTATTTCCCTATATTATATTTCTATTTAGATTTTTTGTTATTACTTTATTTTCCCTACTATTAAAATTATAAAAAAGTGGTAATGATTTTATTTTTATAATCACATTATTTGTTGTGGTTTTTTATGATTATATTTTGGATAGTGAAAAATTATGATCAAACTGTCAGTAAAATCATAAATTTTATTATCCTCAAGTTATTCATGATATTTTCATATAAGAATACCATATTACACACTTTGGTGATGAAAATAATCTAGAAAATTTGTTATAAAAAACCACTTTATTTCTCCTTTTAGTAAAAAATGTATTTTCTTCGAAAATAAGTATTCCAGAAAATTATTGCAATTTGTTTTATTTTTAATTTTTTTAAAGACATGTTTACCCAAGTATTTATATTAATAAAATATTTAAATGCACTAATAATATCATTTTAAAAACCAATGTCATTTTTGAATTTACCAAAAAATTTATACCAATATTTGTTTTTAACATGCACAACATGAATAATATATCCAAATTTCATGACCAGTAAATGATTTAAAAATTACATTAAATGTTTTTAATACTATATTCAAATAAAATAGTTTCCTTAATATTTTGGAAATATTTATATTTTAAATAAATGATGTCAAAAATAAAATGATTTTGGAAATAGTTTATGTCTTTAAATGTGTCTTTCAAAGAGGAAACATTATTAACCTATATGAAATTTTTTCAATTACTTTTAAAAATTCCATTATATCTTATCATTTATATTTTCAAATAAAATATTTTTCTATCTTTATATTTTTTTAAAAAATGGATTCTGAATGAAAATATATATTCCTCAAAAAATTTATCATGATATATTTCTATATTATTTTCCATTTAAAGAGATAATATGTTGATGTTACTTATGATTTATTAAGTAAATGAACCAATGATAATATTGTTACACCTTATCTGAATGGTTAATTATTCAAAAATATTTATGAAACCCATATTTATTCCAAATCAAATACTATTATATAATTTTAATGAAAATATTTATTTTTCAAATGTTATGATATTATTAAATGATGAAATGATTATGAAACCTCTCCCTTTTCAAAAGGTTGCGATATGATAAAATGCTTATGAAAAACAATTTCATTTTATGTAATATGGTTAAAATAATTTTTTATGATATTATAAAATAGATATGTTGTAATTTCGTCATGTGATGGGTGGGACCTATATATCCATCCATTACATTTGGTAATACATTATATATCATGAGATAAAAATGGGAATCAAGTCGATGGTATTGATCCACTAAGGGGAATAGGTGGGTTGTGATCCACTTTGGGAAATCGGTGCATCCTGGTCCACTATAGGAAATGGGTGAATCATGATCCACTATGGGAAACATGTATCATTTTATAAACTATGGAAAATATGTGCTTCATGATACACTATTGTATATATGTGTGTCCTAATCCACTGTGGTAAATAGTTGTGTCCTGGTCCACAATAGGAAAATTGGTGATAAATCATGATCTAGTATGTCGATTGTCTTGGTAGTTAATCTTAATGTACGAATTTGTTTCAAAATTTATAACAATTTTACAATTTTATAATATGGTATTATGGTGCACTACTGATTTATTATCATTTACCACACTTATAGGAATTTTTTTTGAGAAATTATAATGTTTTATTCCATGACATGTGTTTATTATATATGAATGGTTTGGTTACAAAATTTTAAGTTATGTTCTTGATCCCATAACCATAACCTTGTATTATGATTTATATGATCATAGATTGAAATCTATTATCTTCACCCATACTGAGAATACGAGCTAAACCAATGTTATGTTTCCTTTCCATATTATATGAAAAAATGTTTTATGAAGTGTATGTTTATAAAGAGTAATAAATAATAATATTTATGAGGGAAACATTGAATATTATTTACTATATTTTTATATTGTGTTCTATGTTTCTAAAGCCACAAAACATTTTTAGTTCTCATGTGTTTATTTGTGTAGTATATTTAATACTCATTTAAAAATATGTTGTATCCATGTATGAGAAGCATGGTTAACTATAAAAATTGTTGACTCACCAACCTCCAACCATTATGAGGGTAAATAAACAACATTCAATACAAAATTATTCATAGATGATATTTATATTGATACATATATTTTTTTCACTATATTAAAAATTCATCCATATGATTCTCTTTAGAACCAAAAAAACCCAAAACACATGATGATAAAATATGCTCCCACACCAAAATAGTCTACCCATGCTGATGTTTAGTCATAGAATGATAAGTCGATCTAAAAAACCACATGATATGAGATCCTTCTAAAGCCACTTCCAGAATAATGTTGTGAAATTACAATCTCTTTCTGAAGTGATGTTATTTTACAAAATCTACATTCGAGCTATATATTGCACGTACACACTACCCAAATAAGAAAACTTTTTGGTCCATTTAATATAAATGAAGTGGGAAAAATCATTATTTGATCCATGATCACCCATAATTATTTGTTGTTATGGGTTTTCCTGGGTATTCATATCAGAAAATTCATAATGACATCCTCTCAATTAAAATCCATAATGGGAGGAGGCTACAAAATCCCAAATTGCCTCTGATGCTTATATTATACTTACTAGAAGTTGAAAAATCCTACTAAAAATTCCATTACCTCCTTCTTCATTCCCAAACACCAGTATATAATATGGATATCATGATGTATCATTGTTAAACCAGGGTGTACCACCAATCTAGGAACATGAAAGTCTCTCATCATCTCCTCACACCACCAGGTAAGAACCCACACATGAATACAATAATTAATTGAATTATCAATTCTAAGAGACAATCCTGGTGGTTTCTACCCGCCATATATGTTATTTATTAGATATTATACAATATGATCATATTACTACTCTATCTTGATTCAGACAAAATAAATTAGTATAATAGATGTTGAATTCAGAGATACTCATCCCTGATACACTTAAATATCTATATTAATGTGAAAAAATAGTTCCATAATAGACCTCCCATTGTAAGACTCTGGTAATGCCTTTTTTGCATCTTATTGATGAAGGAATCATCAAAGACATTTCCCTTTACCAGTGAATTAACCTACTAAATGTAAACTGTCTATAGAAGCTAAACCCACCTACTCTTCCAAAGGATCAGGTCATCCTTGAAAAATATATCCTTAAGGAACTTTTGGCTTATTTAAAACACAAAACACACTCCCATATGATAATTTATTCATCATATCAGGGCATTTACAACCATATAAAACTGAAAAGAATGAGTTGGGTAATTCCTCTCATCTGGCCTTAGTTGTATGGATCCATATGCACCCACTCGATTCTAAGGCATTATTGTTGCTGATAGTCCAACTCTAGATACATCACATTACATGGTATATGTTTTCCACATCATATGTGTTGTAAGGATAGTTTAATAGGTTAAAATAAATTTCAGATCCATTAAATATATATCTCAATCATCTTATCAAAAAAACCTCACTCTTTTCATTTCCAGCCTAGACATTGGTGATTCTAGTTGTGAGAAGTCTTGGATAATGCATCATTAATACCATTATAAATATAGATATATATGAATCAAAAAGATATTATTCATCCTCCTACTTAATAAAATTATAATAGCCTTATCTCAACCCATTGACACTCTAGCATCTAATATTACATGGGCCAATAATATTATATTACTATTCCAAAAATTGAATTTAGTTTTCTTGATGTAAATATAATTCCACATCAATTTACTGAAGAAAATTCCAATATAATGGTCATTGGAATATAATAACTAAGATTAAAATAATATTCCATCGAAAAATAACACCACAATATGATACATAAAAGGATGAAGGATCAAATCTATAGAAGACAAGAATACCACTAGTGTATTCGTCAAAATCAAATTGCATCACTACAAATAGATACAAGGAAAACATCCTCAAAAAATAAATATGGACAATTTTGATTTTATAAAACACATCTAGTGGTGTCCTGATATCAAATAAAACATGGGTAGAATCATAAAAACTTTCATAAATTATAAGATATCATCGATTCATGGAAGTGGATACTGATTATTGACCATGATCTAGTTCAACATCTGATAATAAAAACATAAGTGAAATGTACCATAACAATTCAGGGGGAATTAATCATGAAAACTGTATCGAGATATTATAGGTCATATGGAACCATTATATTCTAAATATCTTAACTAAATATTCAATATATGAAGCTCTACTGGTGCTATTGTATTGGTGTAACAAAAACAGGTTCTTCTCCTGACTCCAACTCAATCATGAAATCAATATATCTGTTTAAGGGTAAGTCAAAAAACTATTATGGAAAAAACAATGACAAAAGTCTATGAATGGTGGATAATTATCCTATTACATTCAACCATCATCAATAACAAGGCTTGTTATTTTAGTCTTCATATAGTTGAACCTCTAGTGAGTTGGTCCTCCATAACCATCATAGAGATCCAACACACCTTGGTGGAAATTTCTACGTCCATTTGTAGAATTAAAAGTAAATCCTCACTAATAATAGTCTATGTTTTCCTATTATAGAATAATCACATCCATACCATGAATATATTTGAATACAATCATTTACTACACAAATGATTTCCAAAATAATTGGTTACCACTAATTTCTATAGAACATTCCTTCATCATTTTATATACTCCAACTAAAATCCCAATGTAATATTGATGTTCAAAACGCCATAATACAATACCATAATCAAGAAATTTTTGTATAATGTGGAGATATAAATGAATGTGATGCTCCTATATCAAAAAAATTGAAAGCAAGGGTAGATGATATAAGAATCATACCTCTGATGATAAAATGTTCTGTATCCACACTAAATACCCTAAAATTAATACCATGTAGCTAGATTTCCTCTATTCTCTAGTCTCTATTTTGACATCCAATAACGTTTTCCCTCTTACTAATATTTTATATCCAAAATTGGGGTACCTCCTCCCCTACGTCCAACTAATCATCTAGTGGAAATATAACTACTGATCTATTGGGGATAGTTGAGTCCTTCATAGAATTAGGAACCTATCATGTTCCACTTATGTTACTATTTTGATGCATTCCCCTAAACAAATCTCAATGTAGACCATCCTACCATAATAATGACACTAAAAATGAGGGTAATCAAATTAATTCCACTTGTGGCACAAATTTTTACACCAATATCACTAAAATAGAACATGGTACTGTTATGGATAACCAATAACATGAATTCCATTCTAATGGTTTTGAAGAATTTATTTTCAGAGCATTGTTTCTTTCCACTAGTAGAAGAGCTCATAGTTCTCCCATCTAAAACATCCTACTTAATGGTTCATGACTCTCTCAGATTCCCTTCTATAATGTGTTCCACAATCATCAAACCCAAAAATCTAATAAAAATATATATTAATCTATAACCTAATATCCTAGAGATTTCAATCTTGAAGATGTCCCAACATGGAGATATAATCAGCTACCAAATATTACAGTATGAGCTACAAGCAGGTGAACCGTCCAATTTTTTCCAACACTAACATAACATCATGCATCATGTAAATAAAATTTCTTCCGTATAATACCATAGTGTCTCAAGGTAGAAATTTCTATATAATTTCTACTAAACATTCTTACAATATAATCCCTCTACCATCATCTAAAACACCAATCTCAAAGTGAATATTTTATACCTTTGAATGGATCACAAGACCCTAGGAAGATACAAAGATATAGAATATACATATGATCCTTAGGAGGTACATTAAGGATTAGTTAATCTATGTTGGGAGAATAATTTTTTACAATATCATTAAAATCAACATGATTAAAATTATTATTTATTTTCTCTATAAGAAAAAAAACACATATGAAACTAGACAACAACCAGGAAAACCTCCACTAGTGAGAACAATTTAGAAACACCAACTCAAGGTCGCTCATAACATAGATTAACAGGTATATAGCTTGAGATAAAAGTTGTATAATTTATATTTATCTAATATAACAGGTTTCCCATTTAACAGTTCATATATATATATATCACATGCAATAAATATATCCATATCATTTAAAATGTGTTCTAGGATATACGCCTATGTTCCTATCATTATTCAGGCAGACTCATCTAATTTTGTATCCAAACAGAAGGATAAATATAAATAAAAAATATCATCTAAAAATATTTGAATTACCTAGTGTAGAATAACATCAACTAAAAGTTAAAACAACATGAACAAAACTTATATCCCTAGGTTGTTTGATTTTCCCTCTTAAATGGGTTGCCTACTCCAATGAAAAAGATCACTAATAAGACCCATCACATCCATGCCTCTTTTATACTCATCCAAAATAGTAATGAAACAAAAAAGGAAAACATAAACCCTTCGGCACCACTTTTAACATCCCTCATATGGAACATTCTCACGTGGATGAATTACATTTGTTAGTAGACCTCAAACATGCCTCCCTATATGCTAGAGGATTCTGAATTGCAGCAGGGGTGTAAAAAATATATTGTGGAGACTATACCCACTGTACCAAGTTAAAATAACGACTAAAAAACTAATATCATTTAATATTAGAGAAATTGATAAGAGTATAAATAATACAATAAACAAATTGAAATGTAATGGAAAAAAATAAAAATCAGATATTAATGTAAAATTTAATGTCAATTTGAGATATAACTAACTTAAATGATGGATGTAAAGAAAATAAAAGGACATGTTGATACCAATAACACAAAGACCCCATAATTTAACCCCTATCTTGTCCCACCTATATTCCATAACCCATAATGTAAGAAATAATTAGTAATAATCTCTTTATAGATTGGCCAAAACTAGATATATTAATTCATCATTGGTAGCAAATAGACACCAGAATAGGGTGTGACTAAATCATAGTATTTTTACAACATACTATATAAAAAACATGAGTCTGACAATAAGTTCATGAAATAAATTAGTAAAGAACAATATTAATTATACAATTATTATAGTAACACAATAAAATAGCATTGGTACCATGTATAAATATCTTTGATGGTGTATAAAAACCATTCCAACCATAACCACGTACCCATGTAATAATCAAATAACTATGAAATTCCCTATATATTAATATTTATGAAACCATTCCAATCTATTAATATAATAATTACAGCATAACCCGATATATCCATCTATATAATCATTTTTGATTCCTGAACATTTCACTCCATATAAGGATAATATCATGAAATTGGGCTACTCTTAGTATAGAAGAATGATAGCTTGAATCTGGGACATGCACACTATAATGGAATTATAGCTTTAAACTATGTAATCCTGCTATATTATCATGTCAATATGAAACTAGAAAATTAACTGTATAAATGAATTAAAACACAAAAATAGGTAAAACCAATAATATAATCATTACAGAATTAGAAAATATATATGTCACAACAAATATGATATCACAATATCATATCATAATCCTCCATGTTTAATTCTACAAATAACCATTTTTTCTTAAATTGAACATCCTATTTTATATCAAATTATCATAAGTCATTATGATATAATATTATATATTTCCAAATTGATTCTATGTTAAGAAATATTCTATGTTCATATATCATTATAAACAAACATTCTTCCACTTTCCAATTAAATATTATTAAAGGGTTCTCTCACCCATTAAATAACAATAAGTTATATCCAAACTCCACTGAAATTGATGGGATCCAAAGATTAATAAAATATATTATTTATCATAATTTAGTATTTAATTAATTATTGGACACTATTTTCAATTCAATAATGATATTTCACATAATATAAAATTAAACATACCATATGGATAGGTTTTATAAAAAAACTTTTAAGTAAAGATCAAGAAAATTCTTCCAACAGGTAACTCGAAAAAAAATTAAGGATTAGAATATCCCAATATGAAACCCATATCACACGAGATAGAGATGAAGACCCAATTAACCACGGTCAATATATTCCACCAGTGTAATGGATAATATTTTTAGAGAGATAGAATGTTAGAAATAACACAACCTATATTAATCACTTGAACAGGATATCCATAAGGGAAGAGTAGAATCCAAAAATTCATTGAAATTTAATTGGAATTGATATAGGAAATGATGAAATTAGAAGGGAAAAAATATTTATATCAACTCTATATAAATTTTCACACCAACAAATACATGTTCTGTGATATATTTTAATGGTGTGTAAATATCAATTTATAAGTTACACATAATAACATGAAACCATTTAATAAAATAAGCATTTTAAAACATTACATGACGTTGAATAATTTTAACATAATTTATTTATTTCACATCATGAACCTATTCCATGGAATATTCCTATTTGAAGTTACACATCTATTAATATATTTAGATAGTTTGTATATGCTCTGATGGTACCTTTGTGTCTATCTTCTAAAAAAATCTTGAACCACCTATGAAGCTATCAAAAACAGTAAACCCGTTTTGTCCACTTTTACCCATTTACAAAGAGACTCCATTAATTTAAAAAACATACATCCTCTACTATAAGATCATTTCTCTATGAAAAATATCTTGGTCCTAAATGAGACTTGGTAAGAAAATATTATGTATGACTGAAGACCCAAAAAATGGGTTCAATAAAAAAATAAGAGTTACAAACCTGAAAATGGACATGATACTACAATAAAGGCCGTTTTTATTACAAATTTAATCTAGTATCTGTTTTAGTATAATCATAAATTGGTCGTTTGGAGAAGAGTTGGTGGTTGTAACTGAGTATTTTTTGTTCTTTCATTGACCTACTTAAAATATTACTTAATAATGATGATATAGTAACACCATTAAATCACATATATTGATATTTTATTTTTGTTAAATGAATTAAATATATCCTTATCTGATTCTATAAGATGGTAAATGAAGCCATCATTCATGAGTATAGTGGACTACCACCTAGCGAGCCGATGTAATTTATTTCACATTATCACCACCCATGGTTAGTTATCATGTTGAAATTAATTTATATAAATATAAATATTTTTCTTTCTACAATAGTTAAAATGGAAAATATTGTTTAATTTTTTAGCTTACATTCAATGATACATTATAACTTCAATCATGTTCATGTGAGCACTACCACCTCCACAAAGTATTGCAATTATTTTTTTGTCACAACATAATATGAATGATTTATTTATGTATACACAAGGAAATTCTATGGTATTTATATTACTATTATACTTATGTAATGATAAAATATTTTTATCATCATTCCAAAATGAATGGTGGAAAAATGGAAGTGTTACTCATGTTTGTGTATGGACTACCATCTTCTTGATCATAATGTAATTCGTTTTTTCATAATCATAGTTCCTGATTTGTTTTAAAAACATAAATCATGAATAATCATGATAATTATTTCATTAATATTATTCTCTATGTTTTTTAATAATGAACTTGTTGGCCATAATCATCCTATTAATATCATTATTGACGTATTAGCTCAATATGGTAAAAACTACCGAATATACCAAAGATTATTAAATAATTGTTTATATAATGTTAATAATTGAATTAAATATAAAAATAAAAATTTTAAAAATTATTTAAAAATTTAAATAATAAACATTTTTTTATTATTTAAAATGATAAATAATGTATTTGACGATTTGGACTCATGATAAGGGACATTTATTTAAAAATCATCTTTTAAAATTTCCCTTCCATATATTTATATTCCATGTTATTTTAAATTCCTCCATAAAAATCATATATATAATTTAATGGAAGATATATTTCATTTTTAACCTATTTTTAATACTATATAATTTTTTTTTTATGAAATTTTTACAGCTTAAATAAGTACCAATTTATCTTAAAACCTAATTTTGAATGTTTTAATGATTTATTTTCTAAATCATTATATTAAATATCTATGTCTATTTAAAATAATCAGGAAAATTATTTTTTATTATAATGTAGACTTAAAATATAAATATTTACAATATTTAATATTTTTTACAATTATTTTAAAAAATTTATTTTTTACGGTTTTACATTATGGATTTTTTTAAACAAGCACATTTTTAATCTATCCCTTTTCAACTCTTTTTTTCAATGGATTTTTGTTTAAAATTATTTTATATATATAATCATATAGAAATATAATAATTTAAAGAAAAGTTTATGTCCCTTCTTTAATTTCATTAAAAGTTTTTCAAATAGAATATTTTTATATGACGTTTTCAATTTAATTAAAATATGAAAAAAAAATGTTCCATTATAACATATATGGTGAAAATTATTTTCCAACCACTGTATCTGTTATTCAAATTCTATGTTTCATTATAATATTTCATGTGTTATTCTAAAAAACACCTTTTTTGGTGTTTTTTTAATGATAATGGATTTTAAATAAAAATAGGTTTTTTGATATACGAGATTTTTTTTCATATAGGTTTAAAAGAGTATTTAAAATTTTTTATGACAAAACCATGAATGAATAAAAAATATATTCATTATATAGTAATTTTGAATTATATATGATAAATATGTGAGATTTATATTGACAATATGATGGGTACACCTAGATGGAACTGAGTATAGAGACCTTGTATTGTAATATGAAAATATCACATCTTATTAGATTAATATTCAATATAATTTATAAAAACAAACTCAAGGAATGTTTTTGTTTAGTATATTAGAAAACATGAAATAACAAAGAATAATTCCCTGAAATATATTAAATATATCTGAAAAAAATCATCTCACATAGTAATCCTCTTATCCACACCCTACATAAACATTTCATCACAAACTGTTAAAGGATACATTAGAAAGGGTGAGTTCAAATTTTATGTAAGTATAATCATAAAGGATATCAATCTATGATAAAATGAAAAGATAAAATAAGAATAGGTTTATTTTCTCATGAAAATAGAATAATAATATTATAACCAACCTATTTTATTTTGAACAAATTATTAATGGAATAAAACATTACCATTCTAGAAAACATGACACATATGGGTGAATAATCATCATATATTAATCATTAACCAAAAGGTCGGGTCATAAAATTTTCGAACAATAATAAATATATAAAAACATCTCATATGTAAGGTGTATATTCCAACACTATAAACAAATAGTATGTGGAAGTATCACTAATTTCCCATTGTGTATTAGGATACATTTGTTTCCAATAGTTGATATGAACTCAGTTTTTCCTTATATTGGATCAAACCCATCTTCTTATTTCCCATTTTATCTCATGATATAAAAATAATTAACCAATTTGTTTTAGGGATATATATATATCTCACACCTATCAATATTAAAACCATGTGTGTGGGTCCCATAACATCATAAAAATTTCATCATATCATGACATCATAACCTGAGTAATGAAAACTAGATTTATAAATATTTCATCAATTTCACTAATGAATAAAAAATAAAAATATATCAGTTAAATAAATATTTAATAAATATAAAATATTAACCATATATATAATCAATAAGTATTTTATAATTAAATTTTATCCCAATTAAACTCTATGTAATATAAAAGGCTGATATCTTAAATGGAAAATGGTTTTGAAAGATAACATGAATCATTTATTGAAAAAACTAAATTTTCCACTTTGGAAAAAACGTTTTAAAAACAAAAGATATTTTCAAAATACTTTTCATTGATAAAAATATGGAATGATATAATAGAATCATATTTAATATATTTGTTGAAGAAAATAATTTTATATGTCACAAAATACATTTTAAAACATAACCCATTTTCAAACCCATATTAATTTAAGATATACATGGAAACTACTAAAGGTTGTTTTAAAAATATTTCAACACATTTACTGAGGAATATATCGATTCCATTTTAAAAATTACAAAAAATTATTAACATATTTTTTAAATCATTTTATCTAAAAATAAATATCAGACTTGTTAAGGATCCTATAGAAATAATTCAAAACATTTGTTCATTAAATTAAACATTCAACATTAGAAAATAATTTTTTTTAAAATGAAAATTTTTCAAAATCATTTTCATTGAAAATAAACCTATAAGAATATAAAGGATGATTGAAAAATAATATAATATATTTCATGGTTAATGTATCTTTTCTATTTTAAAAATAAACAAATGATCATGGAATATATTTGAAATCTTTTTCATTGAAAATAAATGTTGAATATTATAGAGGAATCCTTAAATATAATATAAAACAATTCACAAGAAAACATAATTTCTATTTACAAAATAACTAAAAAATCATAAAATATTTCAGAAATTATTTCCCGTTAATTTTCTTATTCCTAAAATGAATTCTTTAAAAAAAAGTTTTTTGATATTGGTGGATATTTTTTTCATGCATCACACTTTAGAAAAATGGTCGTTTCATTTTTTCAATATATCTAAAATTTGAAATGTTTGAAAACTACAAAAATCTTTATTCAGAAAACCTTATATAATAAGTTAAACATGTTTACAAATTTCATAAATAAAAAATTTGGAAAATTCACAAAAATAATTGAAAAAATTATTGAATTCATGATTTTTGAATAAAAATGATGTTGAGACATTTAGAGATATAATGAATACTTTACATCAAAATATTATTATTATATATTGATATAATAAGAGGAAAAAGTAAAGGAAGAAAATTATTTTAATGTAATAATAATTTAAAATAAAAATTAATGATGTTATTAAGAAAAATATTATAATAATTTACCACTGAAATAAAAAGAATAAACAATCCTGAAAAATAACTTGATTGTAAAATCAAACCATTACCAAATTTTTATAATTTGATTCACATGAAACATTAAATAATAATATTATATAAAATGTTGAAAATAATTAAAAACGTTATATTTGTGATGGTAAATTTCAATGGGGTAGTATATACACCTCATAGAAGATGAAGGATGCATAACATAACTTCTGTCTCAAAGAAGGCAATTTGAGACCAAAATCACTTATCATTTTGTTAACATTGAAATAAAAACCCCAAGAAAGAGAGATCCTAAAATTTATATATAAATAAAAATAATTATCTTGGAAATAATCATATTTTACAACCATGGCCATTGTAAAAACTAAATAACAAAACTAAATGGTGATAATAGTATTTCACTCACCGAAATAAAAATGAGATGGAAATCCAATTACTTGTGTATCAAATTCCATTGTAAATGTTTTAATATCATCTATAAAAAATATAAATTTATTTTAAATCTATTAAATAACTATTATTATATATATAATACCACATATACTTTACATTTGTCATTTCTCCTCGTTTATTAACAATTCATTTTTTAAATTGTGTTTCGTGAAATAAATGGTTTATTTTTCATATTTTTTTGAGTACTTATTTGCAGTTCTATAATATTGATAATTTTTTAATAATAAAAATAATTTTAACAAAAATATAAATATCATATATATTTATTATATATTAATTTATATTAATCAATAAAATTTTGAGATAGAAAATTAATTACACATTTCATGGAGATGGTATGACATATGCAAACAAGAACACTATGTCCATTTTCATGATGAAATAAATAAAAGATATGTAAATTAAATATAAAAAATAGAATAATTTTCTATATATATATATATATATATTATTTTCTTTAAATTCTCCATAATTACATTTTATATAAGAATATTTGAAAAATGAATCACATCACACCGCGATAGGGTAATCTGCCGCACACACGATCGACATTATTATATTCTCTACAGAACCATAAATGTGAATTTATATATGATATTATTATTTCATTAATTATTATTATATAATATATAACATATATAATTACTATATACTTCATTATATCATGTAGTGAGAAGTAGTGATGGAAAAAAAATTATGATTGTTCCCATGGTAGCAGTCCATCATACAGACAACCACTAGTTTCATCTCACATTTGATGGAGTAGGAGATGGTGGTCTGTTATTAAATTAACATAAATAAATATCATTATATAGATTATATTGATATAATATTTCATAATGGTTTAATAATATATTATTTTAGTGGAGAAAGAAATAAAATAAAATGCATCGCTATGATGATACCCATTCTTCTGAAAACATCATTCATTTTTGAAAAAAAAATTCTTTTCTATGATTTATTTATGAAAAAAAGAAGTCTAGGTTGATATTATATAGTAAAGGATGATATTTTTTGTCTTATTTAGTTAAAAAAATGGTTTTGGAAGTTTTATGTGGAGATGAGAGTGGGTGACCTTTTATAAGTTGGGTGAGTGACAATTTTGTATTATTTGAACAAAAAATGGTGTAGCCACATTTTTATGAATTAAAAATTCTCCAAAATGTCCTTTAATAAATAATATAATAGATAAGTTATAATTAATTACATTAAATGGGATTTTTTCATGTTTTTAGTTAATCTTTCCTCTTATCTTTTTAAATTAACCTCTTGGTAAACCGATTTTCAACATAACCATGAGAATTAATTTTCTGTTCTTTAAATATTAATTTTAGTATAAAAATTATTTTTAAATAATTATATGATATAAATTATTATTATAAAAATATAATATACATTTTTAAAATTTTTATTCATTGCACTGGAATAATTAATTTTAAATTATTCCAACCACCTTGATGAAAATTTGGGTTTCCAAATGGAAAAGATTCAAATGCTTTAAAAACTTTTGATCAAAATGAAATATTAAATTTATTAAAATGACCTAAATTGAATTAATATAAATATAATTAAAATAATTTTACGTTTCAAACCAAAATTATATTTTTTTTATGTTTTTAAATTTCTTAAAATAAATAAAAATTCTTAATAAAAACTAGTATTGTTCACTATTGATCAAAAAATTAATATTTTTATAAAATGAAATACATAAAGTTAATGTATAATTAATATATTATGATATCTAATATGAACATTATTTTACCAAATTCTGATCTAAAAAGTGTAAAATATTAATTATATGATACACGTGCAGATGGCGTTGAAGTTACTTTTCAAAAGAATACATTTTAACCATTCAATTGGATTTATTCGAATCCATTGACTTAGAAAAAAATAATATGAATGTCAAATATTAAATTATATATATAACTTAAAAATACAATTAAAATCATTCAACTAATTCAATTTGTTAAATTTATTGAGGTAAAAAATGTTTTTAGGCATAATAATAGCTTTCAAGAATAATATTTCTTTAATTTATGATTTTTTATCATTTGTGATTAATTAATAATCAATGAATGCATTATATATACATGTATAGACAATATAATTTCATAATTTTGGAAATCCAATTAATACCCATCAATTTAATGGCTATATGGTAACTATTATATGAAATTATAATATTTTAATACTATGTGTGTTTTGTTAAATCTTGAAGTTCAATGTAATGAAAGCTAAACTCAGTGATGTGCATAAAATATGATAAACATTTTGTGAAATGTTATAATATATAAAAAATATATTTTATGCAACATAAAATATTAAATTTATTTTTTTAAAAAAAATCACAGAATATTGGGATGTTATATTTTACCACTTTATAATTGAATGTTTCCTCCTAAATTTTTCAATTTTTTTTTACAAAAAACAGATTACACCTCTACGTCATTATATCCTCAAGTTTTCTTGTAATTTCATTATGCTATTATTTTTCCAAAATATAATTGATAGTGTGAGTGTTCTTATTTCTTAGAACATTATATTTATGATAAAAAATTCCTAATAGTTATTTCTCTTACGGAACATAATTCTCAAGAGATTTAACCATTGAGTTTAGTATATGTGATGGATTAATATTATAATTCATTAGGATAGATACATTGAACACATCATGAACCGATGATATGTTAGTTTTAAGATCCCGGTATTAAGTTACAATCCTTATATAACTATGAATTTCAAAGGGACTTATATTCTGGGGGACTAGTTTTTCCTTCTTTCAATATTGTATAAACACATAGAAGAACCTTATCACCTGCATCAAATTATATATCTCAACATTGATTTTATAGATATGACTTATTTATATGTTATGCCTCCTTTATGTGTTTTTAAATGTATCTATCCTACCATTCCATTTTATCTACTAGCTCATGTATCAATAGTATTATTTTTCAAACTTTAATCTAGAACGTTTGAGTTTTACACTTCTTTCAATAATCAGATCGAATTGGATCCATCAGAAATCTAATGTTAAAGCTACTTTTGTAAGAAAACTCACCTTATGGATGATGTTCATCCTAAATACCATTTAAATCCATATAAAAAGATCTTATCATATCCTTTAGAGTTTAAATATCTTAATCAAACTGACCATCTATCTAAGGATAATAAGTTGTTTTGAAAATCCCATCCTTATCAAGACAGTTATGAGGAATTCACCAAGAAATTGTGAGAAATGTAAAATCAAAATTAGAAAAAATCAAATGTGGTAAAACATGGTATATTACTAGATACTTAATGTATCTTTTTGTGAGAGGATCCAGAGAGACATATTATCTGAAACCAATTACGTGTGATGACTTCGTATGCAAATCCAATAAAACCCATAATTTCTTCACAATCAAAGATAAGAAAAATTCTAAAGGACTTTCGAACCATAAATCATATTTCAAAAAAGAATAAAATAATTCCTACTCAAATAACACTCCTGGTAAAACACATACAATAAAAAAGGATATTATTTACAACATGTATCTTAAAATATCTACAATCATTATAAAATCCCACAAAATAATACCTCAAAAGGGGTGTCAATGAATTTTAACTTATGATCATCCTTAAAATCATAATCTGATGATGGTATTCATAACACTTATATCAATCTAACATGGATACATATACACTTCTAAAAGTAAATTCATCGTTTATAAATTATATAATCACTTATATTAAATAAAATAAATTTCATTAGAATCATGGGTTCATCCATGTACTGATAGAGTATAATATATGATTTTATATTTCTATAATCCAATTAGAGGGGATATATTCACCTAAAATTTCCAAAATGTATGAAAAATAATATTTTTATATGGCTCATGCATACAATATCAATCTTTAAATTTCCCACATTAAGTGGTGAATTTAATTGTTCCATAATTATCATTAATACATTTGTCCATTATTATTGTATAACATTTCATATTTTCCCCTTTCATTAGAGGTTATTGTGGCTTATCATCCACAATAGCCCTTGGATTGTGGTATTGATGTACATTATTGCAAAACAATTTTCACATGAAATAATAGATTTTGGGGGGTTCTATTATGTTGAGATCTCTCTCCTGTCATTTCATTAACTACATTCATCGCATCATTTTTATATTAGCTCACTTGATGACCAGTCTTCCCGCACTTGTAACACTATCTTATACCTTTCTATCATTCACCTAAGATATTTTTCAAACATTCATAACTTTTATGTGACTAAAATATCATTCCATCATGTTACATATTATATTTTTCATCAGATGATCTTCCATTTCTTATAAAAACCATTCGATATTTCAAAATAATCATTTTTTCTTACAATATTCATTTCACATTAAATGACTCATTCATAGCTACTATAGTCTCTTATAGACAACAAATTCTTAAGTCTTTTTCTTACAACACTAAATAATTGATAAATTTTTCTTTTTTATTAATGATAATTCAAGGTTTATATTGTTATAATCTTCTAAAATTAGCTTCGTTGGAACCAATAGATTTACCATCCTCATGTTCATGTTTTGGAAGTAATATTTCATGGAAGTAATATTTCATTCCATTTTCATAGAATAAATGGGAAATACTTACTGAAATTATAATATTAAAATCATCCCATTCAATGTAACTAAGAAACACATCTTTCTTTTTTTTCTTAATAAAATTTAACTGTTGAATTTTTTCTTATTCTATGTGATAGAAATCACAAATGAATTTTCTATTCTCAAGTCATTTCAAAATGATTAATAAATTTTAAGTGGTACTTATCCATTTTTCATTGACTATTGGAGAATTGGACACACTAAAAAAGAGTGGATGTTTAATAATGAAGGATTCAATATAATATTTTTACCTAATATTATCGTTAATAAGTCCAACATTACATATATACGTATACTTGTTTTGTGAGAATATTAATGAGGTTATGTATTCTGGCTAGCATAACAATCGGTTTATTAAGATGGATATCATTTCATTGTAAGTTAAATTCATCATTGAAATTGTAACTTCATGTTTGATCCATTTGGTATAAGGAAAAATCATACTATGAGAAACATTAATCATAATGTAACATCACAAAATCATGAAAAATAATTTTTAATATGTCTAAATCATGAAACCTTATTTTTAATCTATGAAACTTTAGACTTAACCTATGTGATGAATGGTAATTATTAAAATACTCACTTGTGATTTCTAAAGAGTTATTTGATTCCCAAGACATATCCCCTAGGATTTTCAAACTAGTTGTGTAGAAACAATTACTAGGAACTGCGTGATGATCGAGTCTAGCACAATGTGTTGTTTTGGAGTTATTAACCCTTGTGGTTTTTCTAGGACCACATCCACTTTAACAATCAAAATAGGAATGTTAATTCTCTAAAACCACTGACTCACTACTTTAATATAATTATATTTTATCTTTATATGCTTTAATTCATCCATATAATTATCCTAATTCTTATCCTAAGACATGTATTTTTGAAATATCCATATAAATATCAAAAAAGTTTTCCCTTTCTAGTTTCCAAATTATAAATAATCATTATCTATAATACTAATAATAGAGACCCAGTAATTTCATACATAAATATCACATTTTTCTTATGAAAATTTAATACATATCATAATGATATTCTCATGGAAAGTACTAGTTCAGTTTTAATAGAGACTAAAAAAACAAGATTCAGATTTTATGAATGATATTAAACAAGTCCAACAATGAAATTATCACATAGTACTCCTCTTAGAAAAAACCTACCTAAATCATTCTTCATAACATGTTGGAGGAAATACAATAAAAGGTGAGTTCAGATTCATAGTTAAGGGAAAAATAGGATATATCATTATATGATCATATGAATTCATAAGATAAGTTTAAGTGTCTGTAACCACGAATCTAACATATGAAATTCAAATGCATCCTATCATAGATCGTAATGATGAGGCATTGAATATAAAATAATAATTTAATAAAACAATTCCCATAATAGTGGTACATTATTTCAAATCAATAATGAACTATAATGTTATTTCATAATGGTATTGATCAAACATAAATATAGAATAGCATTTCATAGGTAAATGTTCACTACTAATACCAACAATATAGTAGATAATGATTTTAACCTATTCACACTGTGGTTCAGCACACACGTTATTCATAATGTCTATATGGACACAACAATTCCAATAGTGGATCAATCTTGTTTACTTTCTTTTCATTCATATCTCATGAGATATAAATATTTACCATATGAATTAGGGGGCAGTAAACTACCCATATATATCATAATGAAATCAATTGTTATATCTTCCAAAACATCATAAAACATTTTTCATATAATAAAATAATGACCTATATAAATAATTGTTTTTCATAAATATTACATTAATTCAAAATATAATAAGCCTCGAAAAAAATGAGATTAATGAAAATTTCATCAATAGAAAAATTATCCATCCAGATATAAAAATGGATATTATCATTCAACAGTAACCCTAATAGAACATATGTAATATCAAAGGATTTCATCTTTGATGTAAATTTTTTTAATGATCACTTGGTTCATTTCTTGGGGAAATTACCCTTTCTAGTTTGAGAAAAAATTTTAAAAACATAAATATTTCAAATTCATTTTTTTAAAATAACCCATGAAACATAAAAATTAATAATTAATTATCATTTTTAACATTAATGGAGGAAAATGTCATTTCAATTTTTAGAAACAAATTTTCAAAACATTTTACATGTTAAAATTAATTTTATTTTAATATAATCTTTTAAACTTATAAATAAAGATTTAAATATAATAAAAATCATTTCCAGATGAATATATCCCTTCAACATAAAAAATTAGTAAAAATTTCATAATTATTTTTGAAATAAATTTCATTGAAAATAGTCATTAAAACATATAATGTATGCTTTAAAAATAATTTAAATCATTTCTTTAGGAAAATATCATTTCAAAATTGAAAATCACTTAATAAAAAATAAAACCATTACAAAATACATTTCCTTGATAATAAACTTATGAACTTATAATGGAAGAATTAAAATTAATATAAGAACTTTTGGGAAAAAACTAACCATTCTATTTTTAAAATAAATAAAAATAAATAAAATAATTTATATTTTTGTAAATGAACATTGAATTCTGTAAAGGAATCCTTAAAAGTAATTTAAAATTTTTGGAGGAAAATATTATTTCAATGTTGAAAATTAATAAAAATTAATATCTTATTTTTGAAATCCATTTCATTGAAAATACACATTGACAAACATAAAGGATGACTTAAAAATTGAGTGGTCATGATGGTGGATAACTTTTATCATTCCTTACACTGGAGAACTATGTTTTTTTCATATATTTTTTAAAATCCTAAAAAGAATTTTTTTTCAAAATCACACAAAGAATATATTATATTAATTTTTTCAAAATATTATATTGGGAAAAATATAATTAATAAATAATTTGGATAATTTTTAATAATGTTTTTTTAAAAAAATTTAAAAAAATATGATATTGGAAGAAAAATGGTTTTGAAAGAATAGTTAAATAATGATTTTTAATGCTTTCTTTTGGTGTCCTAAGTACATAATAAAATAATAATGAGATCAAAACATGTATTTTCGAAAAATTTCAACCGTAAAATAATATTTATTATTCTATTGGGATATATAATAGAAATGTTTTCATCTAAATAATAATGATAAATAAGACTAATAAAGAATGAGATTGTAAAATCAATCAATTACCATATTGATATATTTTGATTAATATGAAACATAAAAGAATAAAGTAAAACAAATCATTGAATATAATGAAAATAATTATATTCATTATTTAACATGTAAAATGGGAAGTATAAATATATTATTTTGGAATATTGGTTCACAACATAACTTCTGTAAAAAAAACTAATCTGAACAAAAAAAACCTTAACACATTAGAAGCGTTGAAAAAATATAAACCATTTAAAATAAATCTTAAATTGGATATTTAAATCCTAGTTATATTCTAGGTTGTCATAAAAAGATACGTTTTTATAAATTATACACACCACATAAATGAAACACATGGTGAATATGGCATATGTTTCACAAAAAATAATAGTGAGATGAAAATAACTTCCCATGATTATCTACATCCATCATACACATTAATAAACCATGTATAATAAATATAATTTTATTATAAGTCTATTATAAATCATTATTATTTAAATAATACCGTATATGATTTACTGATGATATTTTATTACTTGTTTATTAAAAATTCATTAACAAAATCATGTTTCAGGTAATACCATATAAGGCCAGAGTCTTAAACCTTATATAATCTTGTGTTATCACAAGATTACACGTTGAGGATCTTTTCAGGTTTAGAGTTTTAGAGAATTAGATCTTAAAACATGCATTACAAAACACATTTAAACAAAGTGGTTACAATAAAAGATAGTATTCTTTTTCCCATCAACAGAAACATATTGAAAATAAAACATGGATTCTTTCTTGACCCTTCCTTGACACTATGAGCTTATCATGTACCTTTCCCGTGACCTGTGAAAAACATTTCAAAAACTTGGGATGAGCATAAAAATCTCAGTATGGGTTATATAAATAAAACAAGGAAAGGAAACATGAGTTCTTATATACACAAGAATGAAATCATACTTTACCCATAAAACATGGGCAATTTAACATACCTCATAAAATCATGAACAAATCATAGAAATCATAAGACATAAAGGTAACTTGAGGGATTCATAACATTCTAACATAGGGAGTAACCCTCTTGGTTATGTTTGGAATACCCATCATAGTATATTCCCTAAATCTCTTCGGAGAAACCTTAATGTTTCACTCCTTCGCGTTACCCAGTGCATTGGAGTGCTATATCGGGCTCACCCGCCCTTAGTTTATCACAGAACCACCCGTCTTCATAATAATTCCCAAGAACCTCAACATAATCGTATCACATAAAACATGCATAAAGCAAACATAACATTTCCACATTTCAATCACAAGATATCAATACAACACATTGATATAAAAACATTATGAAAACCATTTTCAATACCAAAAAAAAAATAAAAGTAAAACATGGTATTTATTTTTCTTTTAAAAAGAAGGTATGACTTGTAGAGGAAGCCGAAACTCAAATAATGGTCATGGTGGCGGAGGAGTCGTTGTCGCCGCATACGTACGACAAAAACATTCCATTTTGTCGTTTAGTAAAACGCTTCGTATAAAAAAGATTCCTTTTGGATAAACGTAAAAGTAAAAGGGGTTTATACACCTTATAAAAGAAGGTTGTGTATAAAACAAAATATTCCTCAATGAAAGGGGATTGAGACGAAGTCCCATACCTCATATCCGACATGACCCGACCGTTATTTTATCTCCTGGATAATAAACTTGAGTTAATATCTACTTTCTTAAGAACCTTTTTCAAGTTCATTATTCCTTTTATACCATGTTATGAACATCATGTAATCATTTAAGTTAATAATGTTCATTTTGTCGGTATTTGGTTCTTAAGTCAAAAAAAGACTTCTTGCACTTACATGTTGTTAATTTGGTCAAAGGTTCGTTATATCCAGAATGATATTAATGATTTGGATAACATATATATCATATATATTCATCATGTACATGAATTTATAATATTAGATCTCATTTAGAGTTAAGAAATGAAATGCACCGTTCATGGAGACGGTAAGCCGTACGTACGCTTGAACGCTACTTCCATTTCTATTTCGTATTTTCTGGAATGGAATCATAATGATATAAGAGTATATTATAATTACAGTATAATAACATATATAATATCATAGTTCCATCCTTTATATGTCCTATATATGGTATTTAACGAATCAAATCACTTTGAGGGGGTGGTAGTCCGCACTTACTTAAATGAAGATATCGCGTTTACCCATAATGGAAACCATAAAGGTATGACCAAAAATAAAAAAAACAGAAGATTAAGGAAAACATAAACATATTATATATCACATATAAATATAGTGACATCTTAATGTCCTCCTTTTAAGGTGTTAAAATAATGTTGAACAATCATCGTTTTGGGAGGCATAAATTCACCATCCACAGAAATCGTATGTTCTTTAACCATTTGATGTAGTTGTGTGAGAGTGTAGCTCGAATAAATCTTATAAAAACATCCTAGTATATTTAATATACTGGTGTTGTTTCAAAAGAAGTAAATAAAAAGTGTTTAGGGGGGTTGGAGAAGCAAAATAAAACAAATGAACATGAGAGAATGAATTACCTTTAAAAGTGTTACTCCTTTTGATTTGAGCCTAAAGGATTCCTTTGAAAGGATTCTGCCCATATGGAATCTTCTAGGATGAGTAGAGGGATGTGGAGAGTGTAAATGGGCAGGGGATGGCCAAGACAAAGGCTTTAAGAGTTTGTGAAATGTAGTAGAGTTGGGGGCCTTTTATAAGAGGAGAGGAGGGGCACTTTTGGAAATCATGAAACTATTATTTTATTTTCAAAAGTGTTTCGAATTTTAATGTCCCACATTGATATATTTCTAAGATAAGATGATAAGGCTTCGAAATATTCCAATCCGATAGTTTTTGGACAAGTGTAGTTTTTAGTTTTTATATTATCGTTTCATTTAATTTAAACTGCTCCATAATGAGGTCATCGTTGCATCATCATGATGTCATAAATAAATTAATTTATTTAATGTCTAAAAATTATAAGAAAAATATCCTGATGTATGAAATATTTTTATATTTCCAAAGAGTATTTAAGGGCAAAAATATGATTAGTATAACCCCTTCTAATTTTTTTTTTGTAAAACAATTTATGTTAGTGTCATTTTCACCTTTATTTAAAAAAAAGGCATTAAAGTCATTATCTCACCCAAGAGGCTCCATAGGGTCCCCTAAATCGTCCCATGGGTTGTCTTGGTCGGCCATGACTCATCCAATAGGGGTAGGACAAGTGTCATGGTGTTTTCATATTTTTATAATATCATTTTTACCTTAAATTACACTAATTACCTCTAATCGCGATTAATGAAAAAAAGTTACTATTCACCAAAAAAATTATTTTCATCCCATTGAACCACATTTTACATACTAATGACAACCATGTATGTTGGATTTTCAAAATTCAATACACATTAGTGGTAAACTTTCATTTAACTAAAAAATTAGTTTGCTTGATTACCACTTAGTGGTTTCACTATTCATCAAAAATTGATGTTTTACAGAATATTACCAAAATATTCACCCTAAGCTATATTTGATATCCCGAATTCAAAAATGATGTCTATTTTAAAAAATTCAAAACATATAAGTTGCATTAATTAATTTAATAATTAATTCCCGCTGTCAAAACAAATAGCGTGTTTTTATGAAACAAAATGTATCAAAAGATTGACACTAGTTTAAGTACGATTTGAAAGTGAAATTAATTCCATCGACCACTATTGGATTAAATGGTAAAAATATATTCTAATTTCACTTTAAAACCAATTAAAAATATAATCTAATCATATAAATAAATTAAATTAAAAAGAGGTTTTGAATTAAAATACAACATTTTACACTATTCATTAAAAAATGAACTTTATCGGAAAGATACCAAAAATTTACACAGTATATTTTAATGTCATGATTCTTAAGAAGAGTTTTATTTGGTCCAATATAATATATAATAGTGAACAAAAATATAATTAATGACGGTTTTCCATCAAAAGTCGATAAGTGAACCTTTAGTGAAAACTAGGTCATATGCGCCTAAATTTGAATTCTTTCCGTATTTTAAGCCTTTATCTTTTATTGGATATATCTAAAAACATTTAAAAACATATATAATCAAATTTTAGTTATTTCTATCCATTCCCGCCAATACAACGGCTAGATGTTAACTACCATTAAAAATAATATTATTTTATTATTAGAGTGCAATGTAAGATTCCCAAGAAACTCGTTGTTGCGTATTGGGTACGCCATCGAGCATAGCATCCCCTTTAAAGTAATATTAATATTTGATTCAAAAATATGGATAAATATAAAGATGTCATATTCTTTATTTACCTGGGGTGTTACATCCTTCCCCCCTTTTGGGAATTGCGTCCTCGCAATTTTATTCACTTATCAAATAAGTGGGGGTATTTATCCCTCATAGCATTTTTAGATTCCCATGTTGCCTCTTCAACCATATGGTTTTTTCATAAATCCTTTACCAGATGAATCACCTTATTCCGCAATACCTGCTCCCTGTGGTCAAGAATCTGGACTGGTTGTTCCTCGTAAGATAGATTCTCTTCCAGCTGAACTACCTCTGGACTCAAAACATGAGATGGATCTGGTATATACTTTCTCAACATCGAAACATGAAAAGAATTGTGTACCTGAGATAAACTCGGAGGTAAAGCCACTCGGTATGCAACTGATCCAAATCTCTCCAGAATTTCGTATGGTCCAGTGAACCTTGGACTTAGCTTTCCTTTCTTACCAAATCGCATAACACTTTTCCAAGGAGAAACCTTGAGAAAAACATGATCACCTACCTCGAAAGATAAATCCTTCCTCTTGTTGTCCGCATAACTCTTATGCCTACTCTGATCTGTGCTAATCTGCTTCTGAATCAGCTGAACTTTTTCTGCCATCTCTTCTACCAATTCTGGTCCCATCAACTTCCTTTCACCCACTTCATCCCAGAAAGCTGGAGTTCGACACCGCTTCCCATATAATGCCTGAAATGGTCCCACCTATATACTGGAATGAAAACTGTTATTATATGAAAATTCAACCAAAGAAAGATGTTGGTTCCAACTTCCTTGATAATCCATAGAGCAATAACGTAGCATATCCTCCAAGGTCTGAATTGTTCATTCTGACTGCCCATCTGATTGAGGATGAAAAGCTGTACTAAAATTTAATTCAGTACCCAACGACTTCTGAAGGCCTTTCCAAATGTTAGAAGTGAACCTGGGATCATGATCAGATACAATGGAGAGAGGAACTCCATGTAACCTGACTATCTATTTAAGATACAAACGGGAAAGTTGATCTAGGGAAAAAGTATCTCGTATAGCAAGGAAATGAGCAGATTTAGTCAAGCGATCAACAATAACCTATATTGCATTATTACCTCGAGATGTCTTCGGAAATCCCACAACAAAGTCCATGGATATATTCTCCCATTTCCACTATGGCACTGGTAAATGCTGAAACATCCTTTTCGGTAACTGCCGCTCTAATTTAACATACTAACAAGTCAAACACTTCACAGTAAAATCAGCAATATCTCTTTTCATTCCATCCCACCAGTAATACTCCCGCAGATCCCTGTACATCTTAGTACTGCCAGGATGAACTGAAAACGGAGAACAATGAGCTTCACATAACAACTCTCTCTTCAACTGTGAATCACAAGGCACACACAATCTCTTCCCAAATCTCAAAACACAATCATTATCAAGGTTGAATTCAGGCAACTTACCTTTCAGAACGAGCTCTACCTTTTTCTGCAACTCACTGTCTTGCTTCTGTGATTTCTTGATTCTATCTGATAGAGATGATCTCACTGATACCTGAAACAAAACAGAAGAACTTCTTGCACCAACAACTTCTATGCCAAATTTCAACAAATTCTTAACCAAAGGATCACATTCCAAACACAACATTGCTAATGAAGCATTACTTTTTCAACTCAAACCATCAACCACTTTTTTTGCTTTTCCCGGATGGTAATGAATTGTACAATCATAATCTTTGATTAATTCTAGACATCCCTTTGTCTCATGTTCAATTCTTTCAGAGTGAATATATACTTTAAACTTTTGTGATCGGTATATATTTCACACTTTACTCCATAAAAATGATGCCTCCAAATTTTTAAAGCAAAAACAACAGCAGCTAATTCCAAATCATGTGTAGGGTAATTTACCTCATGAGTTTTCAACTGTCGTGAAGCATGAGCAATTACCTGATCATTCTGCATTAGGACGCAACCAAGTCCTTTCAATGAAGCATCAATGTAGATAACAAACTCACCATTCTTGGAAGGTAGTGCCAAAACTGGAGCATTTACCAATATTCTTTTCAATTCCTGAAAAGAATCATCACATTATTTTGTCTAGATAAACTTAACACCCTTCCGAGTTAGATTAGTTATTGGAATAGATAACTGTGAAAAATTCCTAACAAACCTTCGCTAATAGCCTGCCAATCCAAGGAAGCTACGAATCTAGGTTACATTTGGGGGTCTTGGCCATTCTTCCACAACTTTTGTTTTTTCAGGATCAACGATTATGTCACCTTTTGAAACAATGTGGCCATGGAAAGAAATTTGTTGCAACCAAAACTCACACTTGATGAATTTTCCATACAGTTTCTTTTCTTTTAAGGTTTTCAAGATAACCCTTAAATTTCTTGCATGCTCCTCTTTAATTTTAGAAAACACCAAAATATCATCAATGAAAACCACCACAAACTTATCCGAGAACTCATGGAAAATTCTATTCATTATGTCCATGAATATAGCAGGTGCATTGGTTGGCCCAAAAGGCATTACTACAAATTCATAATGGCCATATCTTGTACGGAACGCGGTCTTCGGAATATCTGCCTCCTTTACCTTCATCTGATGGTACCCCGATCTCAGGTCAGTCTTTGAAAAAAACTAAACTCCCTGGAGCTGATCAAACAAATCATCGATATGAGGCAAAGGATATTTGTTCTTAACAGTGATGTTATTCAAGGCTCTATAATCAATGAAAAGTATAATAGAACCATATTTCTTTTTAACAAACAAGACAGGAGCACCCCATGGTGATGTTCTAGGTCGAATGAAACCTTTCTCTAATAAATCTTGCAATTGCTCCTTCAACTCTAAAAGTTCAATTTCAGCCATTCGATAAGGGGGTTTTGAAAATGTCTTAGCATCAGGAACTAAGTCAACAGTAAATTCAACTTCCTGATCTGGTATTATTCCAGGAAACTCATCAGGAAAAACATCAGGATACTCATTTACCACCGGCACATCATTAATCTGAACAGTTCCTTTATTTTCAACGATGGGTGCAAGGTAACATTCATTTCCATCTTTTACAACTTTCTTGGCCTCTTGATAAGTTACCAATAGTAAGGGTTCATTCTTGTAAACAAACTGAATGTCTTTATGAAAAGAAACTTCTTTAGCTCTACAGTCAATCTTAGCATGGTAAATAGAGAGCCAAACCATACCCAGGATAACATCAAACTCTACTAGAGGTAGAACAATAAGGTTTGCAAGTAGTTTCTTTCCACAGATAAGGATAGGATGATTCTTATAAATTCATTTTGCCTCAACATTTCCCATAGGTGTTTTTACCACAAGTTTAGGAGTCATTTCTTGAGATGGTATTCCCATATTACTAGAAAAGGTTTTAGAGATGAAAGAATGTGTAGACCCCGAATTAAACAACACACTAGCATAATCTAAAAAAACAAACAAAGTACCTGATACAACTTCATTTGATGGCCTGACATCTACTAAAGTAGTTGCAAAGGATTTCACCACCCCTTTCTGCTTGTAGTCTAACTACTTCCCATCACTCAAGCTCTTTGTCGGACACTCATTTGCATAGTGACCCATCTCATTGCACTTATAACATTTCACTAACTGTAAATCAAATTTGGTCTTACCATCACCCTGATCTTTTTCAGTGCAATCAAGAACCTTATGTCCCATCTTACCACATCGGTATCACCTTTCAGAATTCAGAAGACATTCCCCAGCATGCCTTTTTCCACATTTATCATAGACTGGAAACATAGTTTTCTTACCATCATACTTTTTCGAAGAATTCTTACCTTTCTCCTGCCACCTTGGTCT
The DNA here is from genome assembly GCA_963277665.1 of Viscum album. NCBI lineage: Eukaryota > Viridiplantae > Streptophyta > Magnoliopsida > Santalales > Viscaceae > Viscum > Viscum album. The sequence continues at coordinate 154,966,334 of OY728157.1, forward strand.
CTTCTTTTGCTGGTTGTTGTAGAACACTTGATCATCGGAAAACTCCATTTCTACCTTCTAAGCACATCGAACAAGCTTTTCATAACTTTTGAACTCACGAGAAGCTAAAGCCCTTTGATATTTTGGCATTAATCCTTAATAAAAACGATTGATTTTACTATCAAGGTCTCGGAAAAATTTGGAGCATACCATGCCAATCGAGTGAACCTTTCTTCATAGGCATCCACTGAGTCTTCCTCTTGCCTCAATTCCAGGAATTGTTTTCCATCCTAAGTCTAACAGCCTTAAGAAAATACTTCTCAAGAAAAATACCTTTGAATTCATCCCAGTCGAGAGCATCAATCTCATCAGCGTCCCTGATGTTTTTAACCATCGACCACCACTGATCTGCTTCACTCTCCAAATAGTAAATAGCAAGACTAACCTTTTGATTGTCTGAACACCCCATGACATCGAAAATCTTCTCTATTGCTTTAATCCACCCTTCAGCTAACACAGGGTCAGATGATCCTCTAAATGATGGGGGATGTTGCCTCATGAAATGTTCCACCGCTGACATGTTCCTTTGTGGTTGATCTAGCTGATCTCGTGCATGGATACCACCACCATATATCTCTTGAGTCAACTGTGCCATTACTGCAATAAACTGTTCATTTCCAATTCCGACCATCTCAGGATGCTGGTTCGGAAGGTTATTTCCTTTTGTATGCCTTCCTAGCACTGCTTCCCTATTTCCTCTGCGGAAAAACATTCTGAACAAACATGTCTAAGATAAAGCAACATGGTAATCTTTAAATGCTATATCATTTCAATTTGACCATAAAAAAACTTTTGGATAATCATTTCATAGAATTCTAACTCCTAAAGTTATCTAAACCAACCTCTGATACCAACTATAAGGCCCCAACCTTAAACCTTACATAATCTTGAGTTATCCCAAGATTACACGTTGAGGATCTTTTCAGGTTTAGAGTTTTAGAGAATTAGATCTTAAAACATGCATTACAACCCACATTTAAACAAATTGGTTACAATAAAATATAGTATTATTTTTCCCATCAATGGAAACATATTGAAAATAAAACATGGATTCTTTATTGACACATCCTTGACATTATCATCTTATCATGTACCTTTCCCGTGACCTGTGAAAAACATTTCAAAAACATGGGATGAGCATAAAAAGCTCAGTATGGGTTATATAAAAAAAATTAGGAAAGGAAACATGAGTTCATATATACATAATAATGAAATCATACTTTACCAATAAAACATAGGCACTTTAATATACCTCATAAAATCATGAACAAATCATAGAAATCATAAGACATAAAGGTAACTTGAGGCATTCATAACATTCTTTCGTAGGGAGTAACCCTCTTGGTTACGTTTGGAATACCCATCATAGTATATTCCCTAAATCTCTTCGGAGAAACCTTAACGTTTCACTCCTTTGTGTTACCCAATGCATTGGAGTGATATATCGGGCTCACCAGCCCTTAGTTTATCACGGAACCACCCGTCTTCATAATAATTCCCAAGAACCTCAACATAATCGTATCACATAAAACATGCATAAAGGAAACATAACATTTCCACCTTTCAATCACAAGATATCAATACAAGACATTGATATAAAAACATTATGAAAACCATTTTCAATACCAAAATAAAAGAAAAGTAAAACATGGTATTTATTTTTCTTTTAAAAAGAAGGTATGGCTTGTAGAGGAAGCCAAAACTCAAATAATGGTCACGGTGTCGGAGAAGTCGTTGTCGCCGCATACATACGAAAAAAACATTCCATTTTGTCATTTAGTAAAACGATTCGTATAAAAAATATTCCTTTTGGATAAACGTAAAAGTCAAAGGGGTTTATACACCTTATAAAAGAAGGTTGTGTATAAAACAAAATATGCCTCAATGAAAGGAGATTGAGTCGACGTCCCATACCTCGTATCCGACTTGAACCGACCGTTCGTTAATCTCCTAAATAATAAACTTCAGTTAATCTCTACTTTCTTAAGAACCTTTTTCAAGTTCATTATTCCATTTATACCATGTTATGAACATCATGTAATCATTTAAGTTAATAATGTTCATTTTGTCGGTATTTGGTTCTTAAGTCAAAAATAGACTTCTTACACTTACATGTTGTTAATTTGGTCAAAGGTTCGTTATATACAGAATGATATTAATGATTTGGATAACATATATATCATATATATTCATCATATACATGTATTTATAATATTACATCACATTTAGAGGTAAGAAATGAAATGCACCGTTCATGGAGACGGTAAGCCGTACGTACGCATGAACGCTACATCCATTTCTATTTCGTATTTTCTGGAATCGAATCATAATTATATAAGCGTATATTATAATTACAGTATAATAACATATATAATATCATAGTTCCATCCTTTATACATCCCACATATGGTATTTAACGAATCAAATCACTCTGAGGGGGCAGTAGTCCGCACTTCCTTAAATGAAGATATCGCGTTTACCCATAATGGAAACCATAAAGGTATGACCAAAAATAAAAAAACAGAAGCTTAAGGAAAACATAAACATATTATATATCATATATAAATATTGTGACATATTAATGTCCACCTTTGAATGTGTTAAAATAATGTTGAACAATCATCATTTTGGGAGGCATAAATTCACCATCCACGGAAACCGTATGTTCTTTAACAATTTGATATAGTTGTGTGAGAGTGTATCTCAAATCAATCTTATAAAAACATCCTAGTATAATGAAGATACTGTTTTTTTTTTAAAAAGAAGTAAATAAAAAGATTTTAGGGGGGTTGGAATGAAAAATAAAACAAATGAACATGAGAGAATGAATTACCTTTAAAAGTGTAACTCCTTTTGATTTGAGCCTAAAGGCTTCCTTTGAAAGGATTATGACCTAAGGGAATCCTCTAGAATGAGAAGAGAGATGTGGAGAGAGTAAATGGGCAGGGAATGGCCGAGCCAAAGGCTTTAGGAGTGTGTGAAATGAGGTAGAGGTGGGGGCCTTTTATAAGAGGAGAGGAGGGGCACTTTTGGAAATCATGAAACTATTATTTTATTATCAAACGTGTTTCGAATTTCTAAGGGCCCAAATTGATATATTTCGAAGCTAAGATGATAAGTATTCGAAATATTCCCATCCAATAGTTTTTGGACAAGTGTAGGTCTTCGATTTTATATTATCGTTTCTTTTTATTTAAACTGTTCATTAATGAGGTCATCGTGGCATCATCATGATGTCATAATTAAATTAATTTATTTAATTTCTAAAAATTATAACAAAAATATCATAATGTATGAAATATTTTTATCTTTCCAAGGAGTATTTATAAACAAAAATATGATTAGTATAACCCCTTATAAAAATTGTTTTAGTAAAACAATTTATGTTAGTGTGATTTTCACCTTTATTTAAAAAAAGGCATTAAAGTCATTATCTCACCCAAGAGGCTCCATAGGGTCCCCTAAATCGACCCATGGGTTGTCTTGGTCGGAAATGACTCATCCAATATGGGTAGGACAAGTGTCATGGTGTTATCATATTTTTATAATATCATTTTTACCTAAAATTACACTAATTATCTCTAATCGCGATTAATGAAAAAAACTTACTATTCACCAAAAAATTATTTTCATCCCATTGAACCACATTTTACATACTAATGACAACCATGTATGTCGGATTTTCAAAATTCAATACACATTATTGGTAAACTTTCATTTAACTGAAATATCAGTTTTCTTGATTACCACTTAGTGGTTTCACTATTCATAAAAAATTGATGTTTTTCAGAAAATTACCAAAAATTCACCCTAAGCTATATTTGATATCCCGAATCCAAAAATGATGTCTATTTTAAAAAAATTCAAAACATATATGTTTCATTAATTAATTTAATAATTAATTCTCGCTGTCAAAACAAATAGCGTGTTTTTATGTAACAAAATGTATCAAAAGATTGACACTAGTTTAAGTCCCATTTGAAAGTGAAATTAATTCCATCAACCACTATTGGATTAAATGGTAAAAATATATTCTAATTTCAATTTAAAACCAATTAAGAAGATAATATAATCATATAAATAAATTAGATTAAAAAGAGTTTTTGAATTAAAATACAACATTTTACACTATTCATTAAAAAATGAACTTTATCGGAAAGATACCAAAAATTTACACAAAGTAAATTTTGATGTCCCGATTCATAAGAAGAGTTTTATTTGGTCCAATAGAATGTATAATAGTGAACAAAAATATAATTAATGACTGTTTTCCATCAAAAGGCGATAAGTGAACCTTTAGTGAAAACTAGGGCATATACGCCTAAATTTGAATTCTTTCCGTATTTTAAGCCTTTATCTTTTATTGGATATATCTAAAAACATTTAAAAACATATATAATCATATTTTAGTTATTTCTATCCATTCCCACAAATACAACGGCTACATGTTAACTACCATTTAATATAATATTATTTTATTATTAGAGTGCAACGTAAGATTCCCAAGAAACTCGTTGTTGCGTATTGGGTACGCCATCGAGCATAGCATCCCATTTAAAGTAATATTAATATTTGATTCACAAATATGGATAAATATAAAGATGTCATATTCTTTATTTACCTGGGGTGTTACATACCTACTTTGTTTTAAATGTTTATTTTTATTTATTATTTCAAGTACTCTTACATTGATTATAGTTTCATAATCCATATCATTTTTAACATTATAAAAAGATAATATTTTTTTGTATATTTAATAACATTAATCTATAAATTATTGAGATATATAATGGAATTCAACGTTCATGGAAATGGTTGGTCACACATAAACATGAATGTTGATATAATTTTCTCAATTTTTTAAATAAAACAACGTTAAAAAATATATTAAAATTATATTATACTTTTTATGTAATATTTATCTCACATATTTCCATTTAATTCACCCTAGTTACATTCCATATGAAGCACTAATGGAAACATAGTCAAATCACATGGTGTGGTGGTAGTCACCATACACATGAATGACAATATCATATTCTCAATGAAAAGAAAATTAAAAGGATATGCATGATAATGGAAATGAATAAGAATAATTATATCATAAATATCATATATAAACATTAAATACTTGATTATATCCAATTGTGAGTTGTGGTGATAGAAAATTAATTAAATCTATTTGTCAGGTGGAAGTCCACCATACAGATGATCAACAATTTAATATTATTTTTTATAGAGGACAATTTAGTTGTCGGTAATTAACATAAGATAAATATATAAATAAATATTTATTTATATTGAATTGTTTTTTATTACAGTATTATTTGATAAGAATTGTTGGATCTGGAGGAAGAAATTAAATTAAATGATCAGATAGTGACATTAACTCTACTTCAGAAAACAACATTGTGTTGGCACTAAAATATATTTGTTATCACATTTTTTATTATAAACTATCTTTAAATATGATATATGTTATTACATTATTTCAAAGTTGAAAACTATTAATAAAAACATATATTTTCCACTACTCAAAAAAATTACCAAACTAGAAAATTCTCAGAATGTCACTCTAAGATAATTTCAATTTGAGGATTTCAAATTTAAATTTTATATTTTCATTTTTTAAAAAATTATAAAAAATATGTTAAAATATGTTCACATAAGGGAAACATATTATTATAAAAATACATTTTTAATCATAAACTATTGTTTATTTATATATAATTTTTAGAAAATACATTATATGAATTTTCAACATTTAAATAAATATATAATATAAAAATTTTGTAAAATTATCTTCGTAAAAGTGATATTTTTAATTTACTGTGTTATAAACAATTTTCAAAAAAGTAAATTAGGAAAATATATCCACTTTTTAAAAATTGATTTTACTTATTTTAATATTTAATTGGTCATTAAATAAAGCATTATATATACATGTGTAAACCTTATTTTTTCACAATTTAATTAATCATATTCATAATTTCCATTAAAATGGATATGTAATAACCATCTTATTAAATAATAATATTTTAATAGAATAACATGTTTCGTTAAAACCCGATGTTGCGTTTAACACATGATAAACTCTTTGTTTCAATTATTTAAAGGTAGATTAATTATTTCCTATTATGGAAGATGGAATTAATTTTTTTTTTGTAATGAAAACTATTTAAATGATTAAATTAATATGATAAAAAATATATTTTACACAATATCGAGGTGTTACACCGGGTGAGAAATATATAGATTATATGTTATGTGCACCCATATGTAAATGGATGTACCATAATAGCATATGTGATGTGTTCATTTCAATTAAATAGATTTTATTTCTCATCCCACATTTCTAAAATGTTTTAAAAGGGTTAAATATGGGTATAGAGATGAATGATTTCTTGTTGAATGTAGTTATTACATGTAACAAAAGTAAAATATTTTTTATTTTAAATGGTTTATATTATAGAAAAAATTCATTGTAATTAAATTTTTCCACATTATAATATATGGGTATTTTAGTTATTGGTTATAACTTAATTCTTTAAATATCGAAACCAGAATGATATTCGGGGAAAAAAGTGAATTCTACTCCAAAGAAACTAGAATATAAAATGTTTAAGCCCAATTCCTTATAATGTATCCCTCATAAGATGATGATGCCAGTATTATCCCCATATTGAAATGTTATTAATATTTCATTCCAAAATTATCCTCTTCTTTAACATGAAATGGGAAGTCAAGGTATCAGTAATGTGTAAGTGTTAGTATTGATATTATGTAACAATATGGATAATTTTCAATCACCATATATCATGTTGGTTGTTATGATATATTTAGTTATTATATATTATAATTATTTATTTCTTTTTCTTCTATAATTATATGATATATTTTACCTTGTTACCTTTCCATATATTAGAAAATAATAATGTCACTCATGCACATGTGTGGACTACCACCACTAGGAAGTAATATTATTTGGTCATTGAATAAGATATAAATGGATGGTAAAAATGATAATTTTAATGAATATATATGATGTCATGGATATGGTAGTGATTCTATAATAGTTAGTAATAATTTACTATTCCTTATTTTTATATATCAAAATTTGAAGACATCACTCCAGCATAAGTACAGTCTATAGTCTCCATGAAGTGATGTAATTTTTTTTTCATTGATTTTTATAAACCATTACAAAAGTGTAAATAATGAATAAATTATATAAATTTTTTTTATTAATATTATGGAAATGTTAAAATCATTGACATTATGAATGTTCTGATACCTTTGAATGGAAACATTAATGGAAAATATACTTTTTGCGAACTATATGTCCATTTTAAGAAATAATTTTTAAAGAAATAATAACTGAAAATTTTAATATATTGTTGAATATAAATATATTCATGAATATTCATATGTAATATATTTATAAAAATATACATTTATTCAAAAAAAAATTTGAACATGTAAAAATAAAGACAATACTTGAGGTAAAGGAATTATGATACAATATCGTATTATTTTGGTATTATACAACCCAATGTTTTTTCATTGGAAATTACTTTGCTGTATTTATGTCATATAATCGCATGAAATCACAACACAATTAACCACTATGTACTATGTGACCTTTAAATATTATTTATACAATTCTTTGTTTTGAATTAAGAAAATATGACATGCATGGTTCCCTTCAGGGTGATTTTATGTGTTTGAGGGAACATACATAATTTAAAGTGAATAGTAACCTATACATGTGAATTGTAACCGAAAAATATGAATAGTAATATGACCCTTAAAAATAGTCAGTCGTCCAAAATATTAGTAACCTCACCCATTAATGTATACATAAAATTTAGGCATCTTATTAGTGTAATATGACTATAGTAAAGGTATAGGGATTTTTGTAAGTCCTAAATAAATAATTATAATTAATTAATTAATTTAAAAGAAAAATTATTTTCCAATATGGTTTTCATAAATAAATTATTTTATGTCATATTATTTTAAGATAAATTTTTAAGACCTTAATTAATTTTTGAAGGCATTATAAAATCAATTATAGTTTTAAAATCTGTATTTTTCAGTTAAATTAGTATTTCAATAAAAATTTAAATTAATCATATTTAGAAAATTATTTCTAAAAAATGGAGTTCATTGTTCAATTATACAAGTCAAAAAATGGCCAGGTTGAATTTTTTGGATTTTTATGAAATACATGAACTTATTATGAATAGTGAAATAGAACAACTAATCGTATATATACATTACAAGCTAAATATACTATTCCTATAATCATAGAAGATGTTATCAACCTTAGATAAAATTCACATGTACATATTAATATTATTGTTAATGGAATCATCACTATTTCATATTTTATAGAAAAATAATAAACAAATGATTAAAATATTAAGAAAACCCACATCCCCACCACTATAAAAACCACACACACTCCCCTCTCCTCTTCACTCCACCCAATCCATTTTCCTTTTCTAAATTATGCCCCAATCACTCCACAAGATACTCCCTGATGTTTATCATCCCTTGGTATCCTAAAAATACAAAAATACTCTCCCTTTATGAGGCTCTCATGGAATATTAAATGAAGAGGTAAATTCCCTTTCACTTTTCTTGAATTTTATTTTTGTATTCCATTGTTCTCATCTATTTCCTAACCTCTCCACATCCAAATGTTTTGAAAAATCTAGTAAGATAAATCTAGTGTAATTTTTTATACAAATGTGATAATTCATTTTCATCTCTCATTTCCCCGCCTATTATACAAAATAAATAAAAACACTGTCCGAGATGAGTTAATTTATAACATTCAAGGATGATGGGTTAACCATTTCTATTACCATATTTAATTTGGGTCATGAAACAATTTTTATTGTTGAAAAATACTATTAATTATGTAATTTATCTTATGTTTTTTTAGAGAATCAATATTCACACATGATATAATATAATAATACAAAACAAGTTAATTATGAGAAAAACAAAAAATTAATCCAAGCAATTATCATTAATATTTTTTATAATGATTATCTGTCATTCTTAACAAAATAAATTATTTTAAAACAGTGATATGTTATGTTTGATTACTAATTTCATATAACTTCCATTCTGTATAACCAATCTCATCATACATTTTCATCTAAACCTAAATATAAGTGAACTGATCATTAAAAAGAAGAAAGAAAGCAGAGCCGAACAATGAAATTGAACTTCATAACCAATCAAATAGGTTATGAATGATCTAAAAAGGTTATAAAAACTCTGATAAATGTAAGATAAGTTCTGATATTATAATTTAATGAAAATAATTTCGTCATCACGACACTGAAATCAAGCAAAGAACACCATTATACATAAGGAAAGGGGTCATCTATATCTCACTCTTACTCAAGAATATCCACTTTGTTATGCAATCTTATGTGTAATTAATAATGATATTGTACAATTTCTCACATCCCCGATTTAGACCTTATGATGTATAATAGATTAAAAATCCCTTTCTCTTCTATTAATCCCTCACAAGTACACCAAATTCCATGCCGATATTTCATAAGGGATTCTAGATAAACCTCATATATTCCATCAGGTTGCTCTATCAATCATTTTACCCAAATGAGGTTGTATTTTATTTTTATTTATATCTTCTACATTATATTTTTGTTCTTCCAACTCTTGTATCACAATCTATCCCTCATTATCATTCAGGTATATACATGTTATTAAATGATTCATTCCTCTATACTTTTCGATAACCGAACACGTTTAAGGGAACTTTTTAAATTCTTACCCATCATTATGTATACTGTATAATATGTTTTTAAGCCCCCATTGAATTTTTATAACCGCAAATTTTTTTATTATATACTTCTTGGTTCACTTCTAGTATTATTTAAATGATAATTCCCATTTAAGTGTTAAATGGACTTTGATGTTTTCCTTTAACCGCACGAAAATTATTAAATTCTAATTTTCCCCAAAAAAACATGTGCATCTTATTACATCCTGTTGAATTAAATTATAATGATTTATTCATATTTTACCCTCTTATAGTCTAGTAATTCTCTAATTCTTTTCCTTCTTGGGAAATTTTATGATACGTTCATTTGGTATGCCTTATGTCAGGATTCTGATATACAATTCCTTTTCTGGGTAACCCTTATAATTATATACGGTTGATTATGTACTATTATTTTGGGGAATGAACGTTAATGAACATGTTTATATGTGTGCGCCCAGATAGTGCTCCAATACTTTTGGTATAGTTGAGTCGCATGAGACATTACGTGTAATGGTCTTGGAGGTTAGCCTTGGACTGTGCCACCATGTGAAATGTTATTGGTGGGTAACCTTGACCTCTTCTCCCCTATGTGTAGTTATCTTTGACTCATGCTAAATTCTGAATTTTTTCCTCAAAATTTCTATAATTAAATTTTATTATGATCCTATATTTATTAGTTATGATTCTATATTCCATTTTATATCATTATTTCATGATCTATCACCCATGATCTAAATAATTATTCTTATGATTATTCCCTTAATGGGAATTCAGATCATCATATTTTTCATGCTTTCCCCAGGTAACCCAATGATGATGTATGATCACAATGGATGTTAAGAGATCATTATATAGATTAAATGAAGAAATGTTTTATTTTTTTCAACGTTTTCAGTTTTATGTACTTTGTCTTCGATGTCCATATAAATCATGATCCTGATTTTATAATAAAATGTTACATTATGCTAAAAAAATGATGTGATATGTGTAAAAGTTTAGGGTTACTATATTTAGTATCAGTGGATGGTCTAGATATTTTTGGATATTTATAATAGTGAAATATAGTATGAACATTTTGGATGGTACTAGGTATAAGAAAACAACCCAATATTTTGGTAAGTATGGAGTATGTTTTTTATCACGAATATACATCTCTATCTGGAAAGAAACATGTAGAGGTGGATTTAAAAAATATGTATCTATGAGTAGAAACTGAAAACACGACTTTGATATAGACTCAAATTGGAACTAGAGCACAATAATGATCGTTACTATATTCTTGGTTTGACTCTCCTGAGGGGCATGGGTTGGAAAATCAATGATTTCAGTACAAACCATTAAAAGTAAAAAAAATTACATTAAGAATATTATTTAATAAATATATTATAGAAAAATTATATTTAAAACTATGGAATCACAAGTTAATATATACATCTATTTTATATTTTTATCCATATATCATCAATGTTTCCTCTTTGTGCTCAATTGATATGTATTCGTGCCCTCTAATTGAATGTTATTTTTCATAGTTAATAGTTCGAAATTGAAGAAAAAATAAAATCAATCAATGTGATAGGGAATGTGAAAATTGCCTTAATTATATACCAAATATGATGGTATCGGGTTTTTAGAACATCATGACTGTACATGCTCATCTATATCACATTATGAATAATACCTCGAATCATGTGGAACACCCTACTCCTCCATGGAAAGAGCAAGTTACCATATAATCCTTCATGTAGAAAAGGCCTCCCATGTTTAGTAGATCTTCTAATCTCCTCTTCACAAGACAATGGATTAACTCCATTTAAAAAATATTCTCTATCTTCTTGTGCTCAGAAGAAGAGAATATTGTGTTGGAGGTATATCGTTTTTAAAGGGATTCTAATCAGTGGTGCACACTGGTCAAGAATATGAAGCCCTTGGAGAAAATTGATTCCACAGACTGGGGGGAATTTATTAGAATGTTTTTCAATAAATACATTACCTAAACCCACCATCTAATGATTGAAAGAGAACTCATAGGACTCAAGAAGAAGGAATATGAGTTAGTCAGTTCATATGAAGAAGATTTTACAAGGAATATACGGGACACCTCTGGATTTGTCATTAACACTAGAAGTCAGGTGGATAACTTATTTAGTAGTCTAATGTTGAGTGTAAGAAAAGTGTTTCTGATTTGAGAATTTGAAAACTATGAGGAGATTGTGTGTTGTACCATTAATGTTTGAATATACATCACATACTCTCTCTGTTATCATGGGACCAACATCAAAAATTGGAAAATGAAATATAATGTGGGATGTTCGAAATTGTTTTCCCAATATTGAAATGATGATAGATAATCCCATTTGTAAAAATTGTAGGAAGAAGCATATTGGGAACTATATAACGGGATCCCATAATTTCTTCAAATGTGGAAATATTGGACATATGGCTAAAAATTGCCGATATGATATGAATAATCCCACTAATGTGGAAAAGGAAATAAAGGTTCTGAAAAACGCTCATCCATTGGTGCTTTGTTATAACTGCATGGAATATTGGAATTATGTGAATAACTTCCCTAAGCCAAGGGTTTTTGGTGAAAATATACAACCACCTAGGAAACAAGGAAGGGAATATGTAGTCACTACAGTTGAGGTGGAGCTACACAATAATGTTGTGATAGGTATGGTAGTTATTCAGTAGAAAATATCCAATATACTATTTTATTCTGGTTCAACATATGTTTTCATATATTGTATGTTTAGTCGAACTATTCAAACACAACATCATAATTTATGGGATATGTTGTCTTTGATAATACTGAATGGGCCAATTATTTCATTGATGATTTATAACTCCTCCTAGGTAAATTTTTGTGGGATGAACCTCCTAGAAAATATTGTCACACTTTTTTTAGTGGAGTTTTATGTTATCTTGGGAACGTAATGGATATCTATATTCAAATCCAACATCCACTGTTAGGAAAGGGAGTTCACTGTTCACTTCCAGTAGCATCCTCAAATAATATACAACTGTAAGGAGTAAGATGAATCTTCATTGTAATGATCATGTCAAGTGTAAATATTGCTACCTTATGAGCTAGAATATCTATCCCATATAATTGAGACAATGGATATAATCTTTTTTGAAGATATGCTTATCGTGATGGATTACACTGATATATTTCTTGAAGAGTTGTCTGGTCTGCCTCCTGACCGAGAGGTTGAGTTCACAATTGAACATATTCTAGGATCTCTACCTATATCAATGAAACCTTATTGAACTTCCACCATACAGCTAGAAGAGCTAATGAAACCATTACAGGGGAATTTATTGAAGGGTTCAATATGCCTGAGTGCTTCACCAGGGGGTGTGCCAGTCCTCATTGTTCAGTAGAAGGATGGATCAATGTATATCTGTATTTATTATAGTGAGATCAATAAAATCAAGATAAATAACATGTATCCCCTTCCACAGATAGATTACTTTTTTGATCAGCTTCACGAGGCTAGATATATATATAAGGTGGAACTTCGATCAAGATATCACCAATTAAAGGTGAGGAAGGGAGATATTCCAAAAATAGACTTCTGAATGAGTTATGGACACTTTGATTTCATAGTTATTCTTTTCGGACTCACTAATGCTCCATCAATTTTCATGTATTTAATTAATATAGTTTGTAGAGTTTACCACAACAAATTTTTTCTAGTATTTATCAATGATATTATGACATACTCCAAGACAAAGGACGGTCAATCAGATCATTTTAATACTATGATGAATACTTTGATAATGTATAATTTGATTGTAGTTCATAATAAATGTGAGTTCTGGATGGTCGATGTATCATTCTTGGGGAATTTTATCACTAGTAAAAAGATATCTCTGGACCCTTCTAAGGAAAAGGAAATTGCTGAGCGGCCTAGGAAAACTACAATAACAGATATCTACATATTTCTACATCTATCGTGTTATTATTGGTGATTTTTAAAGAACATATCATGATTATAAAATACAATGACCAAGGTGATGTGAAATAGAGTGAAGTTTGTTTAGACTCAAGAACGTGAAGACTGATTATGGTGTTGAAAAAGGGGATTATAACTGTTCCAATATTCACACTCCCAATAAGTGGAGAACTCAGTGGGGTGTAGAATGATGATTTAATGATGGTATTAAGATTTTTGATAATGAAAAATGATAAAGTGATAGACTACTCTGCGAGGTAGTTGAAATTCCACGAGCAAAACTATCATACTCATGATTTGGAGTTGGCGACTATTTTCATTGCATTAAAAATATTATTGAAATATCTCAATGGGTAGAAGTGTGATATATATATCAATAACAAGTTTATCAAAAATATATTCACAAAAAAAGTGTTTAATATGCCTCAGTGAATATGGATAGAGCTAATTAAGGATTATGACTTCTCAATTCACTACCATCATGGTAAGGAAAACATGATGTCATATGCTCTATGTAGAAATGATTATTCATCTTTATCAATGACGAGAATTAAAAAGGATCCAATATTCGTAGATTTATAGAGGATTGGAATGGGAATCATTAACAGAGGAACATCATCAAACCATTTCAAATTATTACTCAACCATCAATCATGGAGAAAATAAATGATGCTCTAAGAAAAGATGTCGAAATTAAAAAAAAGGTAGAAGCCATTAGAAATGGGAAATCCTCTAAGATTATTATTGATGTGGTCAGAGTTGTAATATTTGGGTCATGATTTTGAGTACCATCTAATCCATATTAAAATATCTTCTAAATGATGGACAAATCATAACATTCTCTATTCACTCTGGGAGAACAATGATGTATCGAGATCTCTAAGAGATGTTTTGGGTGGACAATAAGGAAGGCGATTGCTGAGAATACATCAAATTTATTGTTATGTCAACAAGTAAAGGAAGAAAGATCGAAGTCTAAGGGGATAATGAAACCACTACCCATACCAATATGGATGTGGGAGAACATAAGCATATACTTTATCTGTAGACTTCTAAGGACATTCAGAGAAAACAGTGCTATATGGGTCATTGTGGATCTTCTTACAAAGACAGCTCACTTTATCATGATCTGAGAGGAATTCTCATTAGATCAACTTGAAAGGATATATATAAATGAATTAAAAATGCTGCATGGAGTATCAATACATATTGAATCCGATCAGGATTCAAGATTCCCCTCGATATTCTATAAAAGTATCCAACATGATCTAAGCATTGAACTGAACATGAATATATCCTATCATTCTAAAAATGATAGCCAATTTGGGTTAACTCTTAATACACTGTAATAAATGTTGGGAGTTTGTTTTATAGACATTAATGGATGATGGATCCAA
This sequence comes from Viscum album, assembly GCA_963277665.1. Classification (NCBI taxonomy): domain Eukaryota; kingdom Viridiplantae; phylum Streptophyta; class Magnoliopsida; order Santalales; family Viscaceae; genus Viscum; species Viscum album. Next base: position 154,981,543 of record OY728157.1, read on the forward strand.
AATATTCCCATTTCCTAATTATCCTACCATAATAGATTCCACTTGAGCATCTTAATGGCACCATACTTATAACTCTATGGGAAATAGTGAAAAACATTGGCATGATGGGATAAAGTCAGTGAGCATAAGCTGAATGAACATGAAATGATCGATGATATGGTGGAGGAGGTGAAAACCTTATTGCAAGACATTAACGTAGCCCAAAGTCAACAAAAGAGTTATGTAGACAATTTTTGAGGAGACATTGAGTTCAAAGTTGGAGACATTGTATTTCTACACATATATCCATGGAAGAAGGCCATGAAGTTTGTGATGAAAAGAAAGCTATGTACTAGGAACATTGGCCCCATTATGATGTGTGAGCATGTTAGAGAACTGTCTTATTGACTAGCACTTCCACCTACCATGTCACAATTACATTAACTCTTTCATTTATCCATCTTAAAAAAGTACATACCAAACCCTTGGAAAGTAATCTTTTTAGAGGTGGTACATTTGGAGAAGGATATTTCTTACGAGGAGCAGAAAATAAAGAGCATGGATCATATCGATAATGTTCTACCCAGAAATACTACTCAACTGGTCAAAGCACAACGGTAGAACAATAAGTACAAATTTTCAATATGAGAACAGTAAGAGGCAGTGATGGAAAAGTACCGGCACCTATTTATGGCTTATAATGTAAAAGATAATTTCATGGGAGAAATTTTGTATGGGTTGAATCATGTAAAGACCCAAAGTTTTACCAATGGAAATTTATTTCATATAATTATGTAATATAATCATAAGAATTCACGAAAAAATGAACCATTATATACTGTGTGAACATTAAACATGATTTTCACACTTCTGTGTTCGAATTTCAAAAATCTGACATACATGATTGCATTCTGGGTGATTTTTGGGGTATGATGGGAAAACATATTTTTTCTTAAAAGTAACATTGCCTTGTGAATTGTAACCCACCCTTATAAGTAGAAATATGACCCTTATATATAGTAAACCATCCCAATGAATACTAACCTCACCCATGAATGTATAAATTATATTTAGGCATCTTATAAGTGATAATATGGCCATATTAATGTTTTTGGTATTTTGTAAGTCAAAAATAAAATATTATAGCTAAATAATTAATTTTAAAGAAAATTTATTTTCCTAATGGGTGTTTATAAATTAATAATTTATCATCTTTTGGATTTAAGATAATTTTATAAGACAATAATTTTTTTAAAGGATTATAAAACTTCTTATCATTTTAAAATCCATATTTTTCATGTAAATTATGATTTTAACTAAAAATTAAATTATTCATATTTAGTTTTTTTTTAATGGAGTTCATTTTTTGGAATCTACACTTTAATAAATGGTTTGGGTGAGTTTTTGTGATTTTTTTGAAATACATGAATTTCTGATGAAGAGTGAAATACGACAATTTACTGTATATCTACATTATAAGATAAGTGGACTATTATTTTCATCCTGAATGATTCAAGAAACCTTATTTAGAATTAATAGGAAAATATTACTTTTTTCATGTAATCATCACTTTTTCTTATCTTATGGATAAATAATAAACTAATGATTAAAATATTAGAAAACCCTCCTCCCCTCCACTGTAAATCCCCCCCACACTCTCATCTTCTCTTCACTGCACTCAAGCCTTGTGCAATTCCTAAATTCTACCCAAATCTCTCCCCAAGATACTACCCCACGTCCATCATCATATTTTGTTTTTAAAATCCCATCTCTTCTCCCCTTATGAAACTCTCATGGAATATTAAATCAATATGTAAATTCCTCTTTTATTTTCACTCATTTACTTTCCATTTTCCATTTTTTACTATTCATTCCTAAATATCCTCATCCAAATAATATAATAAATCCAATAACATATATATAATGGTACTTTTTTATTCATATGGTGTAATTCATTATAATCTCTCATTTCCACTAGGTTTACATGAATGAAATGAAAACACTGTCTTGGATGTGTAAATTTGTCACATTCACGGACAATGAGTTATCAATTTCTATTAACATTTTAAATTGTGTTCATAAAACAATTTTTTTATAGTTGAACCATACTATTAAATATTTATTTTATTTTAGGTTCTATTTTGGAATCTATTTTTACACCTGATGTAAAAAAATAATACAAAACAAGTTAATTATTAAAAATATTTCCAAAATAATCCAAGCATTTATCATTAATATTTTACATAATGATTCACCTTCACTCAGAACTACCAAATGAATTTTATAACCATATAATTTTATGGTTGTTCAATAATGTCATATAACCTCAATTCTATACAACCACTCACATCATACATGTGTATCCAAAGGTGATTATAAGTGAATCGATCGTCAAAACCAAGGAAGAAAAAAAATTGAACAAAGAAATTGAACCACATAACCAGTCAAAAAGGATTTTAATTAACTCAAAAACGTTATAATAAATCAGTTATACGTAAAATAGTTTATTTAATTATTAATTCACTAACGTAAATTCATTATTCCGGTCACTATGGTCAAGAGAAAAACACCATCAACATGAAGGTGAGGGATCCTCTATATCTCACTCTTATTTAAGAATTTCCTCTATTTAATTCCATTTTATGAGTAATTCCTAATGATGGGGTATAATATTTTACCTCTCCCATATATCACTCATGATTTATAAAAGATGAGTAATACCATTATCTATAATTATTCCCTCCAAAGTACACCTGAAAATGTGCCAATATTCCAGAAGGGATTTTACACAACCCTCCTATATTCCTTCAGGATGATCTATGTTTCTTCTTATCCAAATGAAATATTATTTTATTTGTATGTAAAACATCTAAATTTTGATTATATGCTCCAAAATCTTTTATCAACATCCATCCTTCATTCCATTTTAGGTATATACATGTTTTTAAATGACTCCCTCCTCAATAAATCATGATAAGAAAACCCATTTTAAGGGAACATTACAAATTAATACCCATTATCATGTATACTATATAATATGATTTAAGCCACCATTGTATTTATAACACATAAAATTTTATTATGAAATCATTAATAGTTCACAAATGGTTTTTTATAAATGATTATTTCCTTTTATGTTTTAAATGGCCTTTGATGTTTTCCTTTAACCACATAATTTTTTTTAAATTCTATAGCTTCCAAAATGCTATTTTGGCATGTTATTACATAATTTTGACATAAGTTGTCACTATTTATTTCTATTTTACTCTATGATAGTCCATGAGTTCCTTAATTCATTTCCTTTATGGGATCTTTTATGGTCCTCTTAGTTTTTATTCCATATGTCAAAATTATGATAACTAATTAGTTTTCTTAGTAACCCATATGTTTATGTATGGTGGATTATGTATGATTCTTTTCTAGAAAGTGTATTCATTAACATGTTAGGTTGGGTGTGACTGTATAGCACTCCAATTCTTCTGGTAAAGTTGATTCTCATGATATGTTAGGTTCAAAAGTCCTGGCAGTAAGCCATGGCTTGTGCTACTATGTGAAACTGTCATGGTGGTTAACATTGACTGGTGCTCCCCTATGTGCATGGATCCTTGACTTGTGCTAAATCAATGATTTATTTTTCTACCACATTTATATAATTCATTGTTTTTTGACCCCATGTTTTTATTTTATGGTTCTATATTCCATTTTATATCAGTATTATCATGATCTCTAACCCATGTACTAAATGTTTATTCGAATGTTTATTCCCTTATTAGGATTTTAGCACATCACTTTATTCATGTTCTCCCATGGATACCCTACGAATATATATGAGTAAAATGGAATTTATGAACACTTTTTGATCATTAAATAAATAAATGTTTTATTTACTCCCATTTTTAGGTTATATGTACCTAATCCTGCAAGATACTAGACTTCGCAATCATTGGTTATAATATGATGTTTTATTCTGTATAACATCATGAAATGCTATGTGTAAAAGGCTAGAGTATCTATAGATAATCATTATGTTAAATTTTCAATGAGAGAAATGAGATTTATATTATCATTTAATTAATATATATGTTTATATAATATGGAAATTGTTATTATTTTTATGTATTTTAACAATTTTACTATCTTTGGTTGTTAAAATGGAAGTCAATTTTTAAAATAAATATTGAACTTGTTTTCTTATTTGGTTGATGAAAATTTTGTTCTATTTCAATGATCATTAAATTTATTTTATTAATTTTCTCACCTATACATGAAATTTAATAAAAATTAATTTTTAAATTACATTGGATTATTTTTTTAGTTGTTTAAAAATGAATCAATTTAATTAACCATGTTTAGAAAATTTCATTTTAGAATTTTCAAAAAGGTGTGATAGAAATATATTATATTAACCTATATGGAATGAACCAATTCTCCACTGTCATCAACAAAATATTATTTGAATACACCATTAAAAATTTCTCTTCTTATTTTCCATTAAATGTTTTTCAACAATCTTATTTTAATTTTTAGATTTTAATTATGTGATTACAATCTCAATGTTGTATTTTATTAAAAAAATATTTCAGTGATCATTAAAATTCATTTCTCAAATATGATAACACCCTTCTATGTTACTTATTATTTACATGGGGTCAAAACCAAGGATATCATCGTTATTATTTCTCGATGTGAATTATAATTAGGTTGGTGGGATATGTATAAATCCCAATTATTTATCATGTTTTATGCATTATTGATATGAAAAATGATTAAAGATCAGATGGAGTGTATATGATTTTTTAATGATTATGTGACGGGTGAACAATAAATCATATATACCTCCAATGAATTAGATAATGATGATGTAGTTGATAAAATCTTAAGGATTTATAAAGTTTTAGTACTTTTAATAGATGATATAGTTAACTAGATGGATGTTACTATTAGAATAATGTGGGAAATAACTAAGAAGGCATTTCCATTGAAGAATGTGATCCAAAATGATAACATTAGGAAAAAAGATTTACTAAAGAGGTGATGTTATATGATTTGTATATCACAAACCTATGTTTTGTAATTGAGATATGTGTGACAAACCTAATCATTATTACAAATTAATCTATGATTTATTACACATAATACTATGTAGATCATGGAGATTTGTAGTGTTTTTTGAGAATTAGGTATATTAAAAAAATTATATTGGAAATAAATAATATTAATTGAAAACATTCTTACCATGCTCTCATCTAAAGATCCACGGGATATCATAAGGATATACAAAATAAAGGGGTGGGATATAAATCCCAATAAAAGAATAAATATGAAATAACATGGAGGATGTAATACAAGTTAGGTAATTGGAATATAAATGGGGAATAAAAGGAGTGATAACCACCAACATGTACAATGATTCCTGATATATCATAATTATAATAAAGGAAACATGGGAAATGTGGAAATAACATAAAACACAGCATCATATACATAGGTCAATACCAACTACCATGAATTAATAATGGAAAATTTATAATGATTGATTAGGTTCAATTTCCATACCCATGAATGATGTATCTGGAGAATAAAACATCTCACAATTAATTTTGGAGCTATATAATTTTTGGTGAAGCCATCAATTTGATTTAATTATGATTCTTAAGTGTTCCACATATATCATTAAACATGGACTATTTCATCTTAATATTTTATTCCACAATAAAATATTAGAGAATAAATATTTGAAAATCACCCATCTAGATGTATATGATTATAATGGGGATCACCCTTGATAGTAAATGGGTAAGAGTATTATCTACACAAGTGTTTTTCATTGAAAAGCTTGAAAAAATTTTGAATACATAACATGGGAATATGATTGTTCATGGGAGGTATTTATGAGAGGGAGAAGGGTATCTTATCATATAGTCATAAAATGGATAGTGTGGCAATATTGAAGAACATATCCCATTATTATGAAATGAATATAAAATACATAATATAGAGGAGATAATGATATTAAGAAGTGAAGGAGGGGATACATTAACATTATATTGTTATTCAAAATGTTTGGGAAGATCTTATTGATATTCTTTGGGAACCATGGGAGGACTCAATATTGGGTAAGGAAGTGTAAGGACATTACTTGTGTATTTTCATTAAAGAGAAGTGGGATCTTTGGTGGTTTTATATATTAAAATATAGGGGTGTTCATTATTATTTCCCAATCATATATTTTGACCTCTATTTAATAAAATTACAAAATCAAAAACCTTACCATGATTATTTAGCATTGCTTCTTTCAAATGGGAGTGGTATTCATTAATTTTTATGAAAATGGTTGGAAATTTATGGAATAATACATCTGATGATGTGTAACTGAGTCATTTCCTTGAATAAATCTATTCTAAACACTAAAATACATTATATAAAATTGAAATGATATATTTGGTCATATATACCCATTATTGAATTTATTTCACCACTTTATGGTCATTATGATGTCATGATACACAAAATATATTTATACCTTGTTTATGTTTTACCCAAAAAAATATACTATATTAAAAAATTTGGAATAATTCACCAATCGATAACTTCCAAAAAAGAATTACCATAATAATATTAATTTTTCCAAATATTTTTATAAATTTTCGAATTATTTCATTTAAAATAATAAATAAAAATATTGAGAAATTTTTTATTTTTATTAATAACAACATAAAAACACTGATAAAGTATACATTTGATATCAAAATAATTATATGAACATTCATATATGATAATGAATAATTAATATTAAAATATTATTAAAATATTACTTATTTCAAAAATCCATTGATTCATAAAAATAAATTTCTTAATGAAAGTTGAATAATAGTTTAAAATGAAATTTGGGATTTATTGTATAAAAAATGAAATCATTTAAAGTAATTATAATAAGTAAATAAAAACATTATTCAATTAAAAAATTCAAAATAATAATAAATTTATGATCTTGATATATATTTCTTTAATACACTAGGAAAATCCCTAAGGGTAAGTTGTGAGATAGTGAGATTTTTTGGGGTTGTTACGTCCTACATGGTTTATGTCGTGATGTCGACAATCTTGATCTTATCCCATAAATAGTTTAACTCACACTATTTTTATTTGATCTCATCTTGCACACAGTAAATAGAAAATCCTAGTGATTCTATGTGACATTAAATATCTCCTAAATTGTTTTCATAGTTTACAATCTTACTGGTTGAGGCCATTACTTACTTTTTCTATTTCGATTGAAATTTAGGAATACCCTATATTAATACTAATCATAATTTCAATATTTGCTAAAAAATATTTGAAATGGTAATGATGATTAAAAATAAATAAATTTTATGTGATATAAAGAAAACATATAATTGTAATTTTTGTAAATTCGTGATATATAATAATACATTTAGTTAAATTTCACTGGTAATTTTTTATAAAATTTCAATGAGTTACAATCATCCCCCATTTCATAAACATATCCCTAAAAATTGTCATTTAACACACAAAAATAAACGAGGGAAATTATGTTTTATCACCTCCTCCAGTTCCTACATCACTTCTTTGAACATATGGTTTCTCCAGAGCACATTTAGAATATCAATTGTCTTATTCTATAGTACATTGTCTCATTAATCTATGATCTTCACTGATTTCGCTTCAAATGAGATATCGTTCTACAATGTTACCACCTATGGATTGAGTAAATGTTAGGGGTTTGGTATGTAATTCATCAATAGGAAAATATGAAATAAATCATGTAATTTATATAGGTTTTTTTGGAGTTATTTTTGATCATCCACCCCTAAAATGTGATCAATGTTCTCAAAGGGACCAATGTATCTTGGAATAATATTTCCATTCATACCAAATTCAGTGACTATCATGCATGAAAATATGTAGATAAATACAATGTCTTAAACCTAAATCTCTAGTTATGATTGATTATTGTCATCATATTTCTTTTTTTGACCATTTGAATCTTTTATGTGATGTTGAATGTCTTGACATTTCCCCCCATCATCATAACAATTATAGGGCATAATAGTTTGTGTAGCACATCATCATCCCATCATGTAAGAGATATACACTTATTCCAATAATGTGATTCCAAGAGATCTATTTAGATACTTGAATGAAAACTACTATTGTATTAGAACATGAATAAATGGAGATATTAGTCCCATTTAAATTTTAGGTCAATTGAGAATTCTCTCAAAATTCCCTCTAGTGTTTGTATAGTTCACTCAGATTGGATATTAGTTTGAGGGTGATAAGTCATGTTGATGTTTAACTCATTGTTTAGAGAATTTTACAGACTATACAAGAACAGGGAAGTAAATTATCGATCTCAATCATATATAATCAATAGTGGTGTTCCATTCTGCCTCACCATATCTATAATCTAAAACCATTCCTTTTAAACATGTGAGAGATCCTCTGAAATTATAATGAAGTAAATTGTATTTTTATGAAAATCCAACATGACCCATAAAGAATTATTTCCCCCTAATTTTTTAGAAGACTAGTTAAACATTCTATGGTGAAATTTTTTAATTTCCATTTAGGTATGGGAAATGGTTGCTTCATCCCATGGTATTGTTTTCCTCTTATCCTTCACATGTTGACATACATGACATTTTGATATATATTCAGTGTATGCTTATTGATATTGTCCCACCAATAGTGCTCTCATATATATATATACATCTTTGTGATTCTTAAGTGAATGGGGAAGGATGAGATATATGAATCAGAAAATATATCTTTTATTATCTCTATATTTGTATGTATAAATAGTTGTGACTCAAATATCACAACTCCATATTAATTATCATTTAATTCCATATATTACCATTTTCTTATAGCTTCCACATTCTTCTAAATTCTCACATTACCTCTTTGATAATCATTTATAAAAAACAAAATGAATGTTCAAACATTAATTTGTGAATTGATTGATGGTTGTCCTTCCATTATGATTCGTATTTTCAACTTTTTTTCTTTCAAGGTTAGATCAATCTAAATTTTCATCAAATGTGAAATTATTGGTTCCCGCTACGTAAATAATCATTCACCATATTCATTATCACTTGATGGTTTTGGATTAAGTTGGAATAGTCCTTCGTTATCTTTAATCATCATATATGGTTCATATTCATCTCTTTATATAATATTATATACATGAGGCTCTTTTTGTTCATATATATTTCACACTTCTACCCAAATAGATAATTTCTCAACACTTTCAATGAAAAAATCACTATATCCCACACTAGATCACATGTTTTATAGTTTTATTCCTAAAATTTCAATTCCCATGAGGCATGAGCTAAATAATTTTAATTCATTATTAGAAAACTGACCATGAAATTATTCTAGGAATCCCTTAATAAAACAATGATTATTCCACTTTTGGGTAGTGTAAGTGTCTGTGTAGTGATAATACATCATTTCAACTCGTTAAAGAACTCTTAATATTCACTATTCCAAAAAATCATGACTCCCCTCAAAGTTAATTTTGTTAGTGGGTTTGAAAATCAGGATAAATTTACCCCAAATCGATTATAAAACCGGAAAACCCAAGAAAACTATAGATTTCTGTCATATATAATGGTATAATCGACCCTCCAATTTCTTTAATTATTTATGGTCACAAAAATACCCCATTACTTGTTAAAATATTCTCCAATAATGAGACTTCATTCAATAATAACTCACATTTTATATACTTGTAATTAGGATTCCCCTTTGATAGTGTCTTTATAATATTTCCCAAATACTCCTCAAACTCCTCCTTGCTTTTGAAGTATATAAGAATATCCTCTGTAAATATTTTCATAATATTTTAATTGTAGTAACTAAATAATCTAGTACACATGTCAGTAAAGATTTATTAAGAATTATCATGTTCAAATGTCCTTTTTATGTACACAGAGTTCCCATATATTCCAAGAAGAGAAAAATTGAGGATATCCTCCTTCATCACCATTAATTGATAATATCCAACCGCAGATCCTCCATAGAGAAGTATTATTTTATACATAGTGGATCAAACAAGTCATCAATCAATGGAATAAGATAATTGTTCTTTATCAAGATCATGTTTTTCTCATAGTAATCAAGTAAAAGGTGCATTGAACCATTTTTATTTTGGATTAAAAATATTTGTGCATCCATATTGAAGAACATTGGCGTACAAACCCTTTATCCATAGAATCATTTATTTTCTTATTCAGATCCTTATATTCCAAAATAACTATTCTATAAATAATTTTGATAATTTTTATTACCTGGGTATAATCTTCATTTAAAATTGAACCTCTTGGAGTAGAGGAAGACTATAAATTCTTTTGGAAATTTATTAGTGTATTCTCTAACAATGGGAATTCCTTGAAGGATAATCCTTTCCTTAAAAATACTCATTTATGCTTGATATTCATCAAAATTGGGCAATATTATCCATTCTTGAGATATTATTTCTAAATAAGATTCAACCATCTCTATGAATTTTACATTATTAGAGGATGATTCTCGGTAGAGAGAGTTATTTATTTGTCAGGAATATTTATTTCAACTCTATACAGGGAACAATATTACAAAAATATCCCTATAGAGACCACCTAAATCAGTTTGTAAAGGGTTTTGGTGACCACCAGTGGGCCTCCATTGGTGGTGACTCTTGGCTCGATGCTAATAACCATTATTGATAACCAAAGGCAGACACTATATGACCTCCAATGAAGAACTCAATAAGAGAAACTAGTATGAACATCCATGACTACATTGGTGGTCATTCATACCTAAAATATTTAAATGATATAGAGACCTCCAATGGAGGACAATAATGGTCTACGATTTTTGGAAATCTGGTGACCTCTATTTCCAGTCGCTAATATATAATTTATTTTTTAAAAGAAATTATCGTTTCAAATTACCATATAGCCAAAACAAACAAATAGAAGAAATGTGATTCACCAAAAATCATAAATAATAAAAAGAAATCATGTCAATGAAAAAAATATCAACAATGTACTTATCAATTCGATGAAGCATTCCACCAACACTACCACAAGACTAGAGAAACTAGGGAATTCATAAGACAATATAACCATAATTCAAAAAATATAAATGTGAGAATAAAAAAGGAAGAATCCATAAACATTAAACAATTGAAACTTTTTGATAAAATAGGGATCACATTGATTTTTTATTTATTTTTTATCCAAATTGGACTTACATGCACGTATTGGTGTCGATGTTTCACTATGAAAGAAATATCTACTAGATTACAAGAGAAGAATATATATGAATAAAGATTATATGAATAACATAATTGATATAAACAAGAGGATAATATAATTTATGTTAAAATTAATGAAACACTTTTAGGTTGTGGATTCAATTACCATGAATATAGATATTCTTGAAGTAGAACTGTTGAAAATATATATGTCCATGATCACAAAGAAGTTCTAGAAAAATTACTTAGATGTATATATTTTTGATCCACAAACTAACTGGATCCACACTCAAATCACTAAAACATCCACGGATCATGCTCGTATGAACCAACATGACACCCATTGAAATCAAACCCATCCTCTCTTTTAGTATCCAGAATACTCCATCAACAAATTTCTAGAATCAATTAAAATTTTAATAGCCCATGTATTTACTCTTAGTCTAAGAAAACATGAATGATCCCCGAGATGTATAATTATTCAACACATTATACATTAAATGATTTAGTGATAATATCATTTTTCATTCAGTTAAAAAAATCCAATATCCATCCATATATGTGGATGTTAAAGACTAACCCAATGCTTCATGAAGTAGGAAAAGAGAGTATAGAGTGGGATATGTTTCCATGGGATATCATGAAATTTATTAAATATAAGATTTGTGATAAGAATCTTTGGGAAAGAAAATGTGATTAATCACAAATTGAATCCTTCCCGACAATCAAATTAATAGGGGTCAAATGCTAAAGTTAAATCCAAAATGAGGGGGAAGATAAATACTATATATTTTATGTTTCCCCATGATTCATGGGAAGCCAATAAAATAAAACAAAACCAATAAATAAAATGGTTTTATTTAATGAATCGATTGACTTAAAATTCATACAATGATTCAAATTCATATCCCCAATGAATAGTTCAAGCTATCCCCCTTATTAGAAAGCGAAAAATTGAAGTGGGAGGTGTTTCTTGAGACCGAGATAAAATGTAGGTGAAAACATTATATTTTCACATGACTATTGTGGTATGTTGTTACATTTACATTTTTATTCTAACTATATGATATAAAAGTGACAGAACTATGTATTTCATACATGAGGGTAGGAACTTATAATTCCTTATGTGAAGAAAAGTTTATCTTGGATAGATATAAGTGTGAATTTGTATGGTTTTTGTGCTCTGACTTATTAATAATTGATACATTATACCTACTGTATTACATTAACATAATAGAAACATAATTATTCACACAAAAATTTATTTCATGGGGATTTTGTGTGTGCATTCATGTGCTATATTTTGAATGTTCTAATTTATTTTTAGATGATTGAAGAAGGAATAACATTCATAATTTTTGGTCATATACCTAAGAAGAATATAGGGAATACATATTTTATGAAATTTATTTTTCTATTGGAATAATGGAATTCATTTATGGGTTATAAGATTATAATGAATCCATTTATGATATTTAGATAGGTTTTTCTCATTTTCCGTGTCTACCTAGAGTTATATAAAAAGTCAATCAAAATTAAACATTCATGAATGTGGCCATAGTGTATTTAAGGAGACCCCAAATATGGTGGAAATGTAATATATTAACTATACTACTTTGAATGAAATATGGGTACATTTGGAAGATCAATATGATAATGAAATTCTCATTAAGGCTAAATATGAATTTTCTAGTGATCCAATTTTGATGTCCCATCTAAAGGAGTGTCACCTATCCAAAACATAGCAAATTTTCAAGTAAATTGGGTTTAACTATTCAATTTAAAAAAATTACTCATTGATCATATCATATTCTATCCCAAAAGAAGACGTGTCTTATAAATTTGAAGATAATGATTTTGTATTAACTAACTGTGTTGAGGATATAGCAACCACTTATCATGGTAAATTTTGAAATTATTGGTGCAACCCAACAAGAGGAGACTCATTCCTTGAGATATGAAGGTCATCAATTGATGGATAAAGCTGACTGAATACCTAACCCCATAAAAATTTTTGAGGAAATATTTTCCTAGATTGATAATAATGCATTGAGAAAAAGGTTGTGATTGATGAAAATAATCATGAGCTAAAATTAGTAAAAATATTATTATGGTGAAAATGAATGATATTATAGAAGATTAAGAATTAGATAAATTTCAAGGGAGATTATGAGATGGTATTGTTATCGGAGATTCAGAGAAAATACATACAGGACCACGAAATCAATTCAGCTGAGAAAATCAAACACAATAAAATGACCAGTTCAGTGGTTTAATGATAAAATTAGTATCTTTTGTTTAATGGATATAAAGAAAAATGGATTCAAAAAAATGAATCATCACATAGTGAATCTAAATACTGCGATTTAATAGTGAATAATGAAATTAAATCACTGATATATAATGAAACATTGGATTTGAATGACAAACAATAAGGGAAATGACAAATTCATAAAAATTAAACAGGTCATTTTATGGTAGAAGTAGATGATCAGAAGTGGCTTAATACATTGATAGTAGGAAAATGGTTTTAAATGATAATTATGGTTTAATTTATTATTAACATTCTCATTGAAATTTAAACATGAAACTATACAATTTTTTTAAATAAAAGTTTCATACGAATTTGAATACATGGAATATAAAGATGTAAATATATTGTTTCTTTTATGAATATTTATTGGAAGTTATTTACATGTTGACACAAATTGCTTTTACAGATGAAAAGAAGTATACAATATTATGTTAAGAGAATAAATTTCACTATGATTTGTGACATTACAAGAAATGAACAAATAAAAAATATGGAATTCAATTGGAATGAGGAACTAGAATGATAAACAAAACATACCTCTTGAATATGATGCATCATACAAGGTCATGGATTCTACCTATATATGATATGGAAGGGACATACAATGGATTTTTAATATAAAAATAATAATAATATATTTAAAAATAAGTAAATAAATTAATTAGGTATAATCCGATATTGTAGGATCCCCTACCCCATCACTATAGAAGATATATTCCCAGAGTATGTGTACCTCGGCTAATAGATACAAATTTACTCATCAGAAGCACAAATTGTTTCCTCTAAATCTATCACTTATTGTGTCATCACAAAAAAACTAGGATCTATAGCCTCAATTATTGAAACATATTAATTAGGAATCCCAATTCCATATGTAAAACTATAGCCACGTACATCATGACCAATAATCTTAGGGAATATCTTGTCTATTTGCATAGAAAGTTGATGTGGGTCCTTTAGTAGTTGAACTAACACAACAAAAAAATTGATCTTCTGTGATATATAAATATATTTATTCATTTATATATAGGTATATAAATTTATTGATAATTACCAAAAGAACATACTATAGGAATTTCATCCTTCTAATAATTTTGATCACGAGTCATCATCCACACAGACATTTTATTAGTCAGTGGAACTTAATCCCATAACCGTATACTAATAAGATGTAAACATAAAACCCAAAAAAATGTATATATTAAAATTAAAAATTGAATTTTAAATACATCTTCGGAATCAAGGTCATGTGGAGATTCCCAAGCCTCTGAGCTAGTCGCTAAAATGCACGATTCACGGAATGAAATTTTTCCATATCCTACTTTATATTAATTCAAATTTAAAACATGTTAAATTGTACACATTAATCTATGTATATAATGAAATATAAATAGGCTAATTTTTCATCCTCATTGGAAAAATATGCAGAAAAATCTTTCTAGTGAGATGTGATAACACCTCTCAGGATTATGTTTAGAATGTCTTTGGCACCCACATTTGGTACCCTATGCTCCATCCTGAATATCCATTTATGATACTTCCACATTTTATGAAATTTTTACATACACATTGACTGATTTTTTTAATGACTCTCAGGTTATTCTATTTAAGAAAAAATTATCAAAGAACCATGTACTTTTTAAACATATCTATGAAAATAAATTGTTAATCTTTTCTAAACTTCTCTCAATTCACTATATGATGTATCCTAAGGGAATGAATCCCAATCTTGTGTAGTCAATGAATATATATGAGGTTCGCATTGGATATCACCCAATTGAAGAATACATGCATTTTAACTCACTCTCATATGATGGTATGTCTAATCAAAAGATATGTCACGGGTTGTGTCAAGATTAAATGATGAAATACCCCAATCTGGGACTCATATTAAAGGATGATGTTGAAGAGTTTAGTTATATTGAAAAAAATCATAAATAATTACATAGACGTGGATATAATATTTTAATGATTAGTTTAAAAAATATACACATTTACATTAATACATACCAAGATCATCAAAAACAGATAAATATACAAAATGTTGTGGATTTAGTTCAAGTTCCCCTAACATATCTTATAGCATAGAATACATTTATAATGAAAGGATCCATGGCCTATTATAGTTCCATAAAATGTGAACTATAAAGGACTCATGTACTTTTTAATTATGGCTCATATATTTCATCAGATACAAAGAGATGGTTTGATAAAAAAACTTGTCTAGGACAATATAAGATATTTCATTGTTACAAAACCTTGAAATACCATAAAAGGTTAAATATCCAACATTCATTTATTTGGTGAAACTGCAATGATAAATTTATAAAGGATATATTTTCTAACCACGTGAAAATAAATGGTTTTGGATGTTTACTTCCACTATAACTAATTGAATATCATCACTATCATATACAGGATAAGAGGAATATAAAGTACTGAAAATAAAATATGATTTCATTATCCATTCACTGATCATTAATAAAGAGAGGAATAAAAAGAGGCATAATATTTCACTAACCATTCACTGTTCATGACAGAAAAGTGAAAAAAAGAAAGGCATATGATTTCGCTATCCACAAATAGGGAAACTACTAGGTGAGAATTGGTTCTTTTAACATATTCAATGATATTTATGAATGGTAGAAATATTTTATTCATTTTATTGTATGGAAGAACACTATAATGTTTGTTTAATTTGTTATATTCTTATGTGGATTTGAAGTGGGATAAATATGATAAGAGTGTTTAGTGTTATTTTGGGGACCAATAATCAATAGTTTCCATCCATGATCACTAGTATATATATTATCGCAGTGTTTAGGTGATTTTTTATTATATTTTATTATACAATGTGCTATGTTAAGGTTTATTAGTAGATAGAATAATTGGAATTTTTTAGTGATTTGCATGATGGGTTCTATTTGAATATTTATATGATAGTGTTGGATGTAGTTTTATTTTTTTTTGAGGGGGTTATTACTCTTTAATTTTACAACATAATTAGAGTTCAAGGTTTTTGAAAAGAATATGATTGTTCAATAAATTTGTAAA
Source organism: Viscum album (assembly GCA_963277665.1). Lineage (NCBI taxonomy): Eukaryota > Viridiplantae > Streptophyta > Magnoliopsida > Santalales > Viscaceae > Viscum > Viscum album. The sequence continues at coordinate 154,998,159 of OY728157.1, forward strand.
GATAATTTTTACAATTATATGCATCCATATAGTGAAGATAGAAAATGTTTTTTCACGATATTTAGTCTCCATGAATCATGGAATGAATAGTTACTCTTGTAGTGAGGGAGTTATGGCATAGGGTTATCTGGTGAAGTTGTGTAACGGTGGGTGATTGAGGAGTTTACATCTTTCTTTAATGATGTTCTAAAAATCAAGGTACCACATTTTGAGGATTAATTTTATATTTCTTCTATCATGAAATCAAGAATCGATATAAATAATTCATAATTCATTATAAAAAATGGGTTTTATATTATTTTATATGGGTTGGAATTGAATAATAAGGGAAAAATTATCCAGATATTAGGAATAGTGAAGACCCTGAGCTACTGTCATATGTCATATCTTTTATATGAAGATGGAGACGTAAAACCCATTTCTGAACCAGGGTATCTTATAAGAAAGTAAAACGATTTAAAATATATTTAAGATACATGGTTTTAATAGAGAAGAGTTTCACTATATGGGGTTATTAGATTCTAAATAAAAAAAATAAAAGATAATGACATAATTGTTCTGTTTTTTTATTTGATGTGGATCTTTATGTGAAATTATATTTCACAGTTTGAGGAATAAAATGATAGAGAGTTTAAAACAATCATGATGTACTATAGATTAGTACAGTTATGGAACACGAATTGTGAGAGATACTTCAATGATCTAGATGGTTGTGACATGATGTTCTAGTTCATTCTATAGGTGGGTGATAATGGTTATAGTGATTTTCAAGTAGTGAAAGGTTACGATGTAGGGTTTCACTACAGTGTATAGGTGTCCAATTTTGCAATAGCTAAATGATGAGGTCACTAATGTTACATTCCAAAATGTTGGTTCCACACTGAAAAGTGGATTTTGAAGAAAAAGTGGTTTCCAGGAATGAATGAGTAGGATAAATAATAATATATTTTTACCATATCTAATAGTACTACAACATAAATATTATATCTATCATAGATATATAATAGTTCAACCACATATTATTCTTCGAGTAATATTGATAAAACATATTAGGGATTTTGATGGAATATTTCATGTGGTTTTTCACCAATCGAAGGATTTTTATCACCAATCCAAATTGAGGGAGATATATGGTAGATATAATGAAGATATGATAGAGATACAATGATAGAGATGATTTTTTACAATCAATACATGGTAGTTTTTGTTATTAAAGTAATTAAATCTAGATTCCAACTACTATACATTGTCCACATGTGGTTAATGGGGTCTATTTTACAATTTCATAGGGATGAGTTTAAGGAAATAGGGGATATCAGTATAAATGGTAGGACCCAACCATAAGACCAACATGAGTTCTAAATAGAACCAACATCATGAAAACAATTAGAAACATTTAATAATATAATAATGAATGAATATAAAGAATGAATACTAAACAAGATTCAACGAAATAAGTTTTTTTATCAAATATATATCAGTGAAAAAAATGGGATGCACTAACACATATAGAAATAACCATACCATTCATGAAACGTGTATTTTAACTTTTTCTTCTTCAACAGTCTCTCTAGACCAGTGAATATATAATTAATGTTGATATATGGTGCGTTGATCAGGTTGTTGTGAAATAAAGAAAATAGTTTGGGGTTCATCTTGTTCATTAAAAATCATTCCTCGCCTTTATATTCAAACAGAAAAAATCTAATTCGGAAAAGGTCGAAATGCAATGAAAAAAAACTCTTCTTCATGTGATGTTAAAATGAATGTTTCAATACTAACTCATTCATGATTGAACAACATATTGTCAAAATTCACCAATAAACTAATATTGACAGACCTTAGTTCCAAGGATTCCATTTACCCAATTAGTCTTTAATGATATTTATTTCAACCCATGCATGTATACAATCCAATGATGTATTTATATTGACCATAGTAATAACTCGGATCACCAGATAGACAACCTATTCCACTATTTTGTGTTGATAGTTTGTCAAAAACATCATCAATGTGAAATATAAATCCATTTTCATCTAAACCTTTTTAATGATGGCATGTTATAGATATAACCTCACCTAGTTGGTTTCATTATTTAGGTATTGTTAGGTCACCTAACTCACCTTGATTATAGACCTATATATTTAACAGATTTCAATAAAAAAATTTTGAATAATGAAATTAGTATTATACATCAATGATATTGGAAATAAATTTATATATACAATATCCTTGAACAAATAATGAAATGATGCATAATGGGACTGTTGAATTTGAAAATCCCTCGCATGAGACATATATTATTGTAAATAATTAATGTTTTTCTAACAATTGATAATGATATGTTTAAATGATCAACATTATATATAAAAATAATCATGTAAAACATAAATAATAAATGTGATAAGAGACTTACTACATTAGTGGGGAATTTGAATAATTATTGAACAAGATATATCTATGATCATGTATTCAATAAATGTTTTCCATATCAAATATACTTCATTCTTGAAATTAACCATCATGAATTCGAGAGGTATTATCTAATTTTTTTCAATATAGATGAGACATTTTTTAAAAAGTAGTACACTCTTCCATAAAAAAACCCATTTTCTATTGATACCACTAGAAAATATTTGTAATGTAATAGTCATTTCACTATATTCATAATATTCTCTATAGGATATATCCACCTTAATTTTACTAGACCAATAGTAAATATTTCATCAGTTAGGTGAAATTTCAATTGAACTGTAACATTGAAAATAAAATTCAAAATAAAATCTCTAAGTGAAAAAGAGTAAGTAAAATCGTATCCATTAATATTTTTAAATCACTCATTTGTTAATTTCATAAAGAATATATATCTAAAAAAATTAGGCATCTCTATCAATGGTTGAGAAACATTTGGGGATAAACAATCATTGATTATGATTAGAATCAACTGTTGATGTATTATATAATTTTCATGACTTTTAAACCATCTAAATTTATTGGTAATCACATTAACATGCCAATAAATATTATAAGAGTAACAATTAGATACCATGAGAATCATCAAAATCGAATGAAATGTCTGTTTTCATTTATTATCTCACCGTATATTATGCCACATGAATGTATTCCTTTTTCCCTCACCCACTATTAAATTAAAGTTTTCCTTAAAAAAATTTATAATTATTCATATTGTACATAGACATGGTCCTTTTATTTCCCACTATAACCTAAAATGGTCCACAATATATATATAAAAAATCAATGTTTATGACATCCAGAGTATTACATAACATGTATGTTTTATAGTAAGTGAGATTTAAAAAAATATATTTCTTCTTCTAACTGTTACTATGATCCTTACACACACCATGAAATTGGGTAATGAATGTGCCACCAAATCCTATAATTAATATAATATGGGGATGTTTTATTCATCAATTTTGAATACTATTTCTACATCTATCATGAATTTTAGAGCTGCGTTGAATTATATAGAACCGTCAAATGTCACTCTATCCTATTTAAAACTATTTAGAGGCTGAATAAAATGAATATCACATGTATTTCCAAATTTTTCAATTCTATATCCATGTATAATTTATAATTTTATTTTAAAAAGTGAATGATGATTCCCCTTTAACACTCTAACCTGAAAAAATTTCATATTATATATATTAATTGATTTTCCATTATAATGAAACCTATAGTTTTAATATTTTAGTATTTTCACAATCGTAATTCATCATACCACCGTAAAAAAATTCATTCAACTCATCAATCGGTGGCTAACGGTAAATATCACAATTATCTATTGGACTTATAGGTCCATCAATAAGAGTTTAATGTTATAAAAAATTTTGTTTCATACAAATACACATATGATGATTATACCAAACCAACAACACATGGAATTTCCTATAAGTTTCACAAAAAATAGACCTAAATGGATTGAAAACATCTACTGCTAATCCTAATATGAAATTAAGATTAAAATTAGTACTGTTAGTATATCTCGGATAATAAAATTTCCATGTATGAGAGTCACTCATGTGGGTTTTCATATCCCTTACCTTATTTCTATCATTATTCTACCTTATTATTTGAGATAATTATGATGTCATAAATAATCTTTTCAATGTTATCTATAGTGGAAAGTAACACATTTCCTTTAGGGTAATTGGTTTCTCCTATTTCGTAGTTTGACATTGATTAGTTTTATTTCCCAGGTAATCTTTCCACCTAGGAGAGTAACAAGCCATACAATTATATATGTTCATAGTTTTCTTTGTAAATAGTATAAAGTTGTATTCAATTGCATCTATAGTCTCATAGGTGAAAATATGTTCTATTTCAACTTATGAGAATGAAAATATGACACAAGAATCATAGCATGAGCAGGAAGTACTTTTTTCAATAATACCAATAGCATGTTGACTGATTTGTGTGACCAATGATTCAATGTATTCAAGTGAACCAACACCATGATAAATAGAAATTTTCTACATACAATACACCAAAAATATAATTATATTATTCACAATAAGTTATTTAATAAAACATGAATGAATCATGATCTACACCAGACTCTTAATTGATTTCACTAGTCTCAACATTCCAGCTGTTAATGCCTTTAAGAGACAGGATATTAAAAATTTCAATAATCATTTCACGTATAGGATCATTTTTACTCACATCAACATATATAATAACTATTTTGTACAATAAAAAAATTTATATTCTTCTCCATGATTATTCCAGATATTAAAATTTTTAAAAACCCATTCAAGAATATATTCACTCATTGTATATCATAATAATTGATAACTGTTTTTACATTTTCGACATGGAAAACTAATATATTCACTTTTTAATCCTCTAGTTAAAATAATAAATACAATTTTTCCTTCAATATATTCTCTAAACATTCTATTTAGAAGATAAATCCTTCTCTTTTCCATATTCATATCTGTACAACATTGAGAAACATTTAAAAAAGACGTCATATTTCATCCATTTTTTCAATTTGTTTTTCACAAAATACATTAAAAATAAAATCTATCTAATTTCATACTTACTATAATTCTTACTGATCCAAAAAAATACAATTCACAAATGATTTTATCATTGTATTATATTTAATTAATTATATATGTTTTCAAATTTATTCTTTTATAGATGAGTAAAAATATTTTATAGAGGAACATATAAAACATGGCTGAATAGAATAAATATTTTTCATATCATGAAAATATATTTCAAATGAATATATTATATAAAATTCAACTAAGATATATTTTTGTTTTGAAATGAGAACATTTTTTTGACCATTTTTAAATGGTAAGGAAATATGAATATTCCATTAAAGGAAAAGTGTGCATAAAAATAATTCAAATATGATTATTATATATTAAAATCACATTTTGACGAAACAAATTTTTCTGAATTATATTTTCAATAAATATGAAAAAACATTTAGAAAATAATTTCTCAAAATAGAAATGTACTCTATGTGGTATTTTAGAAGTACCACCAAATAGAGCATAACATTAATTTATTTCTAAAAAAAATTCATATAATTTGTATACATAATTTTTAAGAAATAAACATAAATAAAAGAAAAACCTTTTCCATGTGTATTAATAAGAAAAAAATATGAGGGGAGAGGTATTATCCAAACAATTAATATTTTATTTCATTTTGAGTAGGACACAATACATTACAAAATAATTTTATGATTAATAAATTCTCTTTATATGTACCAAATCCTATATATAAAATTGTTACCAATTACTTTTACCGGATTCTTAATGGTAACTTAATTTCTACACCAAATTTTTATATAATTGAAGCATTATCCTCCATAAATATTTCATTAATGAATAATTTACCATCATAAACCCTCTTAAATTGTATAAAATATAATCATTAAAACCATTAATTTTAGTCTATTTTTTTTAATGATTTTAATTTCTTCTATAAATTGTTATTTTAACATTAAAAGTTTTTTTATTTTTATATCCATATAGATCCTTATTATAAGTGAATAACAAATATTTGATTCCAAATCAATATCACCATGATTATTTTTACTTGTTGTTCATTTTTTGTTTTATTATTATGATAGATTCATATCATAATTATTTAATTTTATATTATAATAATCTATCATCAATTCACCTTATTTCAATAGTTGTTCATCATAACAAATAATTTTTTATTATTTATGGAAGAAAAATTTATATGTTATTTTATATCTCACAATCTTCTACCATAAAAATAATACATATATTTATTAATGAAATCTAAATTTTTGAAAAAAATGTATTATATTTCAATCATATCATACTCTAACATCCACATTGTGTCTTCTACTTTTAGATTCATTCAAAACCCATCCTCAATCGACTCACTCAATTTCTCACCATCATATCTCCTTATTCAAGGATTTAGACAAGTTATTTATTGTATAGTATATAAACATATATTTTCAATCATATAGTGATATGGACATGTATTGAATATACCATGTGCATCTATAAAAGTACAACATGAATGATGTTTTATAGTTTTGAAATACTGGGTTATATGTGGCCACATTTTCGTTAAAAATAAAATTAATATGATTATTAACTAAAAATATTTTATAGGATGAACATTATGTATTATATTTAATCACATTATTGGGATCTAATATGTATTTATCATAAATTCTCCATAAATATATTTTATTGAATGTTATACCAAATATTCAATGAAGTACGGATTCCCCTTTTGAAGGTGATCAATTAATATAGTTCATATTAACATAGAGGAATCCATTATTGGGCTTAGATAATTCTATGTATATGTGGCCACTATTGATCAATTCAACACCTTTAAATTTTTAACACCCTCTCCACCCATTCACTAGTCAGGGAAAAGTTATTTTTGTTATCTATGACAAAATTACATTCATTAGTGCAAGATGACAAAAAATATTTATCTAATTTTTAAATATATGATATAGATCATTTCGCTTTCTCACCTATAAATCTAAAATATAGTATACCTTCATTATGAAGATAAAATAATTCACCAGAAATATTTTAACAAAATTATATAATTCAATCCCCTTTTCATATAAATATATCAGAAGTGACCACATTAGAAAATCCATATATATTTTATTGTCTAAATTATACAAACAATATACTAAACCCGATTTAATTTAAGGACAGATCACTTTCAATGGCATGTTAAATGTTATGAAAAAACATTTTCCTCCCTTGTGATAACCCTTCCCAATGATAACCATGGATTTTCCCATGAAACTTTTTATTAAAGTACCTATTTTTAAATTAAAATTTTATCCCTAATATAATTTTTATAAATATAATAATATTAAATGAATATTATTATATCATTAGTATAAAATAGGTTCGTGGGGATCCTGCTATTCTTAGAAACCTCAGTCAGATCGAATTACTTGTTCTCAATAGAATTAACAAGAAATCGATTGAGGGCGTCCTCAACGAGTCCTAAATGTAATACAAATAAGTGATCATCCTATTTTGATCCTCTAGAGTAGTTCAAGTAACCATTTCACTATTATTATTGAATGATGTAATTCATGGTGCTCAGTAAATGAGAGTGTTCAAAAAATAGTTGTTTGATAGAATCGAAATTTATAAAGACCCTTATGAATGATGTAACATTTCAGGGTTACAAGGAAATTATAAATATCATTTATCAATTAAATATTCTTATAATTTTATTTACTCTTTTGAATTTTGAATCCCTCTTTTGTAGTATACAATATATCTTAGTTTATTCAATAAGGTATAAAACCAAATTTATTTGGAATGACAATATCATAAGCAACGTGTAAAAGCCCTATAAGTATATTTTTTCTAGTAATCATATGAAGAGTATTCACAATGAAAAAATTTCTAAATACTTTCACATGAATTTCATTATCAACCATTAGAATCATGATGAGGAATTTATCATTATGAAGTGGATGACGAATCCCCTTTTTAAATTACCCATTGGAAGCTTGAATGCAATCTAGGTAAAAAATTTCCCAAAGTTACAAAGTCATTTATTTATATAATAATTAATCATTGATTTTCTGCTATTTTTATGAAATAAGAGAGATAATATAATATCATCATCAAAGGGGGAATCCATGAGAAACAATTTTACAGTCATTAATAGAATAGTTAATCACATCTTATAATGTATGATAAGAGGAGAAAGACATATCATCATTTAAGAGTTCAATGAAGTGATAATAGATAAAATCACTTATATCATTAATATAGAATGGATTATATTAATTAATGATGATTTTAGATATATCCTTGTTTACATTCGTATATCTTTGAGTATAGTGAGTGAATTTTGACCTTTTTAACCCTTTTAAAATATATTAAAATGTTAGTTGTTCATTAAGAAGAACTTGTTTCAATTTTATAACAATATAATTGGTGTTATCATATTAAATCATCTCCATGGATTTGGGATCCTATTTGGAGTTCTTATCCTATATCTCAAGGATGTATCCTCATCTATATAAATGAATCTTTTGATGTTAGAGAACATAACATTACACCAGACTCCCAAATCCATTAGTGTCATTTTAATTTTATTGGAAACTTGTTGAAAAGTATCCTAAATTTAATTCAATGACCATGCATAAGAAAAAACCACCCTACCATCATCATATGATATCAATGAATTGTTAAATCATATGGTACATTCAATATTCTATTAAGATAAAACTAATGGGAGACGGATTGATATGTGGTAGTGATGGAATCTCTGTAAGGATATATAGGAGAGGGATGGGATGGGATCACCAAATGTCATGGAGATAAAATATTTAGAATTTTTCTAGACCATGTTTTTTATTACGTAATCAGTATCATATCTGATAATAATAATAAATTAATAAACATGTGATATTTCTTAGAGGACTCCCTAAAAATATATTTCATTGTATTCAATTGAGTATTTCAGAAAAAAGTTAAAGTATCTAAGAATGATTCAGTTTCCCCATTCATGACTAGAGATGGAAGAGACATCCACCAATGACTCAATTATAACGATTTCATAACTGAAGGAATAAAAAATGAAACAATGTTAAATGAGTTTTATGGTAAATTTTAATTCAGAAATAATAATATCTACATTGAAATTTATTATTGACAACCTTATTCCGCTTATGAAAAAAATAATTCATATTTTGTTTTTTTTTATTGTGAGACATCCACTTAGATACAATCTTACCCAAATCAATGATATTAAAATATTAAATCCTGGAAATGGGATCAACAATTCTAATGATAATTGGTAGGTGATACGAAGTTAGGTTCCTATGTTAACAGGATTTGTCAACTTTATTCTGAGCTGGGAAATTACAAAAATATAGAATTAAATTATATTAAGACATGCCCATTATACGTGGACCATTTTTTCTATTCCATTATCCATGGTGTCTTATTTTCATTCTTTGTAACTTTATAACCTTAATCAAAATAGATTTATCCAATTGAGACGTTGTATCCCTTTTATGAACCTTTTCTATGGATTTTCTTTTGAATAACCTTAGTTCATATACTAAAAACATCTACTCATATTTATTTATACTCATGCTCATTAGGATATATATTCAAAATATCAGTACATAGTCACCCACCAAATATGAAGTGTATATATAGTAAAAAATGTATCATCACAATATTGATGGGTCATCATAAACCAAATCCCACCATCCTTGTTTACAATTTGAGTGAGGAAATTTCACAAAATAAAAACACTAAAATCAAAATTAGGGATTTCCTGATTGCATGAAAAATTTAGAAGCAAGTGAATTTAGTGGTGGTGTTAGAGGTCCCACGAGACATAATGTAGAGGTGACCGAGTGGGTGGATAGGCACCGTGAAACTCTCATTCGATTGCAGAGATGTGTGAGATTTTATGAGAGGGATCTAGGGTGATCGAGGAGGATCCAAAGGTGGGGGGAGTCAGGGAGGGATATGGAAGTAGAGATAGAGTCATTTAAATGTGAAGGTGCTAGTGGGTGTGTTGAGGGAGAGGAAGGGAAGCATAAGGGTGGTGAGTGAGAGCATATGTGGCCTAGGGTTTGACAAGTGATATAGTATGTGGGGGATGGGTGCATGGTAGGTGTTATTTTATTATTTCATCCAAAAGACGTAGGTGGTATCCCTCTCCAAAGGCTCCAAAACCAAAATTTCTAGAAGTGGAAAGCGAATCAATACGCTTAATTGGATGAAATTATTCTAAAGGGAGTATCAATTGTTTTAATATGAATTTCAATGCCGAAATCATTAACACTGGGAGTTTTATATATGGGATAAAATAATTTACAAATTTTACATTTACACTTATATATAAAATTACATTTATTATAGTGGAGATTGAATATTTTCACTAAATATCTTTTATATAAAGTAATGCCTTTAAAAAAATAAAAAGGCTTTTAAATATTATTAACTAAAAAAATAGGGTACCTATCACCAATTTGTTTTAGGGATGCACCTTAGTGGTTGAGATAAAAAATTCCCACCCTTGATGACTTATACGATGTTGGTTTTCATAAAAAAGACCATAGCTATTTGCATTGAATTGAAAACATCCCTTGTTAAATGTTGTTTAATCAATGCACAATACACTATGTAATGACTATAGAGTTTCATTCATAAATCACATTAGTGGGATTATCTGGTCAGTAATCTCTAGCTAGGTGTCCTTCATTACCACACATAAATAATTTCATCACCACCCTTATGAAATTTTAAGGGTGCTTCTTTCCACATTTATTTCATGTGGGATGTTGAAATTTCATTGAATGATGTGATTTCACCATCAGATTTCTAAATTTAATCTCCAATTTCCAATTTTAATATAAAATATACCCTTGACATTCTCTGATATCCATTTTTATTATGAGGGAAAAATAATTTTTTTTACATAACTATCAATGTCTAGGATTTCCAGGGATTTTTTAGCCTAGATTTTTTCCAACCAAGGAAGTAGTCAACCTTGTAATCAGGGGTAACGATAAAGAAATGGGTGTATCATGAAATACTTGTAATGTTTTACTTGTACTCATTGATATATTCATTGTATTTTTTCTCTAGGTATGTATATCCATTTCCATTTTATAATGGAGAGTGAGATGAATATATTAATCAAAAAACTTTTTTTGAATTAAATTCCACTCCATCACTTCAATATCATCATTGGGATTTGTATTATTCATCTATCTCCACCCTTGATATGCTTATCCCTCCATATAATAAATATCAAGTAGAAAATTCTTTTTATTGTAAAATTTATGAATAGACAATATCTTCTCAATAGATTTGACTCATCGTTCTATGATTATGGGATCAGATGATCCATCGAAATTCAAAGGACTTTTTTCTATAAAGGTCTCAATTACAATTTTTTTTTTCATAGGGGTATTTTCTTTTTAATACTAATATAGGTTTCTATTAATAACCTAATACATGAGATAGAGTATCATCATAATGATCTCAATTCATTCTCCCATCTGGTTGGGCATCACATTTGGATAGTCATCACATTTCCATTCCCAATGGATGTTTTACTAATTCATCCTATTTCTGGTCATTGTATGTAATAAAGTAAAAAATTAGATATGATTATTTATAAAATAAAAAATGGAAATCCAATGAAATTTAATGGAAAACATATAATTGATTTTTATTTCAGAAGTTATGAATTTTTATGCTTCAATATATACTATTCACGATTAATAACCTAACATATACTCTTATAAGAACTTTTCCCTTAATAATGGTTCTTAGTAAAAATGTGAATTTACCAATATGTATCCCTAGATATTGTTAGACCAGATGTGCAGCAAGGCCCATTTTTTTTACAAGTTATTGGACAAGTCTAGCTCAATGTAGTTTTTTTGGGATTTACTCATTCATACATATGTGTCATTGCCACATCCACTAGTAGTATGTAGACATGAAAATATTATCTTGATAAAAAAATACTATATAATTTAACAATATTTATGTATGTTTTCATATTAATTGTTTTACCCAAAACTTATTCACTACTAGTTTTCGAATCCTAATCCCCAAAATAACTGAACATTTCAATCGATACCAATTATAAAAAACCAACTCATTATAATACACTAATTAATGATTTAGTACATAACATTAGACATAATAAAATTATTCAGATCCATAATTATATTTTATTTTGGAATTAAGTACATTACATAACAAGTTAAAATTATACAAAAATTATCTTTTTTGAAAACATTATAAAATGCTCAGACATAAAAACAACATGGGAAAATAGGGAAACACATGTGAAAGGGGTGAGAGAAATCACAGTAAGTGAATACAGTTTGAATAAATTGAAAAACAAAATAAATTTTAGAAAATCGGTATATCAATGGGGTAAAAAAGAGTGAGAATAATAAAATTTGACAATGATGCATGATATTTCAGTATAATCATAAAGACAACATCATAAATGTGTAAAAAACATAATCTACAACAAAATAGACATCGGTCAAGGATAATTATCATGAAATCATGATGAAAAATGTACCGTGATAGATTGGGTTCAACCTATAATACATTTGATGTTATATCCTCAAACAAAAACTTTACCTAAAGAATCAGAGTTCTGTATAATTCCAGGAGAACATATGACTTTCATTCCATTATTATGATTAACTATGCCATAGAAATCACAAAACATGGATTAATTCATAGTAATAAATAATTCCACGAAAAAAATAGTGTTTAATAAATATATATATGTTCTCAATAAATAAATTTATTTAAATAAAGGGGAACAGCCATGATAGGTCATGTATAGGAGTATTCACTACACAATTTTTTTTCATGGAAAATCGCAGTTTATTTATTGTAGCTTAATAATAGCATATGAATATTCATCGGCGGTCTTCGTGAGCATGAATGAGGTATTTCATAATTAAGACATAAAATGGATAGTAAATCTGATATGGAATCACATATATGAACATTAGTACGTGAAGATAAAAGACATAATATAAATAATATACATGAATAAAGTAGAGAGGGAGATGATCCCTTACCATGAGAGTGTGACTAGAATTGATTTAGAGAAGATTCTTGAGAGCTTGGGGAACCATGTGAGCACTCTAGAGAGGGTAAGGATGGGTAAGGATGTACACTATGGCTTTTTGGTGAATGTAAAAAGAAATTTTGGTTGTATTACATAGGAAATGATGATGGGTATTTATTATTTCTCAGATTTTGGTTTTAGACTCTATATAAGAAATAACAAAACCAAAAAATATTACCATATTTGTTTCCCATTTTGTTAACCAAATCTGAGTGGTTTTTATTATTTTCTAAGGCCATGGTCTGAAATTAATAAAATAATACCCTCGATTATTTGGAGGTGAGTCATTTCCTTAACGAAATGATTTTAAATCCATAATATATAATATAGGTTTTAGAATATTCATAATGTTAGGATCTGCACCGTAATGGTCGCACCGTCACGGTCGCACACTGAAACGATAGCACAACTCAATGTGACACATTGATGGTGGAACTCTGTGGGTGGAACTATTATGGTGACACCATAATGGTCACACCATCGTCGTCGTACACCGAAACGATGGCAGTGTTTACGGTGGCACTGTGACCGTGGCACCGCTTACAGTGTCTCACCAAACAGTGTCCCACCCTTGTTCTTTTTTCTAGTTTATGACTTTATCCACTCAAGAAACATATTTTTTGATGTAAAATAGTTTTTATATACACTTTAAAATTCATCAAAAGCCCATATATGATATCTAAAATCCCCCAGAGCTGGGAGGCCCTTGACCTACCAAAACTTGTGGCTTTTTCCTCAGTATCACACCCTTTTCCCGTACTTTCCAGTTCTTCCCTTGTTATGTGTTTTCCTCTTTTTAAAGGGAACCCTTTAACTCATAGACATTATAGACACCTATATGATGAGAATAATTAAATGAAAATTAATTCCATCATGTGTAATCTACCAATTACGACGTGAAACAACGATCCCCCTTTAAAGACGTTCAAAATTCATATCTCATACCTCTAGGATATCTCTTTTTATCACACGAGAATTATTTATTATTCTTGTCTGGTGTGTTTTTCTTTCCTTGGTACATTAGGAGTCCCCCTTCCTTATGAAAGTGGTGCGCCTGTGCTAGAGCTTTTTCTCTCACTCGTGGAGTCCTCGGTGTTCCTCCTCTACAAGTCGTGCATCCCTAATTTTTGGCGCGTGGAGAGAAACGTCGATCGTTGATCATACGGGTAGGGTTATCCCATTGTCTCTCTTTACTATGTATCATAAGGGGTGGGTATCATGATGTTTCTATGGGGATGGATAAAAACCAAACCAAAGGAAGATAAAAAACAGACTTTTAAAGAATGAAGGGGTGTGGTTAATGATGGTTTTGTACTCTTTTACCCTTTCTTATATATTGTGAATTATATGGGATTATGTCCATTGAAAATCATGGACGTTGGAGGTATTTCCTTGTGCACTAATGAATCCCTATCTCTAGTGATGATTGAATAATTGTAACATGGAAATTGTTTATTCACGTAATGTTTTTTTGATTAAATGGATGTCCAGTGAACAAGAATCCTTGTGGGATCACCTCGGTTAACCCAACAAAAAATAAGGACTCAATGAATGGTGGGTTAGAATATGGAAAACTCCCTAACTCTATCTTGGTAACTTGTATGGTTGTTCTTCTTTATGGTTGTTGGGTGACGTGGAAGGGGATGAGATCCCTTGTTGTGGTGCAGTTGCTGGTCTGTGGATCCGAGGTCATGTGGGGATGTATATTGGCGCTTGGTTTGGTCCCAGTACTTTGAGAGATCTCACAGATCCATTTTGTTGTTTTGAATTACAAGATAACCGGGTGTAAATACTTAAATTGCTACTTGGATGTGTTTTTCCTTCCTTTTCTTATGGTTATTCCAGTTAGTTTCCCAATAGTAAAGATTTATTTAAATGGATTCACTTTGATATGAAAACAATGATGTGTTCAATGGGGAATTGTTTTCCATGAATGAGTTGTGACTTGTATGGGTATCTTGTGCTTTTTATGAATGAATAGTAATGAGGGTGTTTGTGTATGGGTAAGCATTGGAACTCCTAGGTTGGGATGAATGCTTGTTTACATATATGTATAATTTAGTTCTTATGTTTCTTATTCATGCCCCACCCATGTTGATCACTTCATGCTGAACACCCCCATTTCATAGGGTAGCGTGTTTTTTACCAACACTCCTATGAGTGGCTGATTATTAACATGTATTTCCAATTTTTTCAATTATAAATCCATGTATAATTTATAATTTTATTTTAAAAAGTGAATGATGATTCCCCTTTAACACTCCAACCGGAAAAATTTGCATATTATATATATTCATTGATTTTCCATTATAATGAAACCTATAGTTTTAATACATTAGTATTTTCACAATCGTAATTCATCATACCACTGTAACAAAATTCATTCCACTCATCAATCAGTGGCTAAGGGTAAATATCACAATTATCTATTTTACTTATAGGTTCATCAATAAGAGTTTAATGTTATATAAATTTTTGTTTCATACAAATCCACATATGATGATTTTACAGAACAGACAACACATGGAATTTCCCATAAGTTTCACAAACCATAGACCTAAATGGATTGAAAAAATATACTTCTACTCCTAATATGAAATTAAGATTAAAATTAGTACCATTATTATATCTCGGATAATAAAATTTCCATGAATGAGAGTCAATCATGTGGGTTTTCATATCCCTTACCTTATTTCTATCATTATTCTACCTTATTATTTGAGATAATTCTAATGTCATAAATAATCTTTTCATTGTTATCTATAGTGCAAAGTAACACATTTCCTTTAGGGTAATTGGTTTCTCCTATTTCGTAGTCTGACATTGATTAGTTTTATTTCCCATGCAATATTTCCACCTAGAAGAGTAACAAGCCATACAATTATATATGTTCATAGTATCCTTTGTAAATAGTATAAAGTTGTTTTCAATTGCTTCTATAGTCTCATAGGTGAAAATATGTTCTCTTTCAACTTATGTGAATGAAAATATGACACAAGAATCATAGCGTGAAAAGGAAGTACTTTTTTCAATAATACCAATAGTATGATGACTGATTTGTGTGACCAATGATTCAATGTATTCAAGTGAAACAACACCATGATAAATGGAAATTATCTACATAAAGTACACCCGTAATATAATTATATTATTCACCATAAGTTAATTCATAAAACATGAATGAATCATGATCTATACCAGACTCTTAATTGATTTCACTAGTCTCAACATTCCAGCTATTAATGCCTTTAAGAGACAGGCTATTCACAATTTCAATAATCATTTCACGTATCAGATCATTTGTACACAGATCAACATACATAATCACTGTTTTTGTACAATTACAACAATTATATACTTCTCCATGATTATTCCAGCTCTTATAATTTTTAAAAACCCATTCAAGAATATATTCTCTCATTTTATATCATAATAATTGATAACTATTTTTACATTTTCGACATGGAAAACTAATATATTCAATTTTTAATCCTCTAGTTAAAATAATAAATAAAATGTTTCCTTCAAAATATTCTCTAAACATTCTATTTAGAAGATCAATCCTTATATTTTCCATATTCATATTTCTACAACATAGAGAATAATTTAAAAAAGACATCATATTTCATGCATTTTTTCAATTTTATTGTCACAAAATCCATTAAAAATAAAATCTATCTAATTTCATGCTAACTATAATTCATACTCATACAAAAAAATACAATTCCCAAATGAGTTGATCATTGTATTATATTTAATTAATTATATATGTTTTTAAATTTATTCTTCTATAGATGAGCAAAAATATTTTATAGAGGAACATATAAAACACGGCCCAATAGAATAAATATTTTTCATAACATGAAAATACTTTTCAAATGATTATATTATATATAATTATACTAAGATATATTTTTGTTATCAAATGTGAACATTTTTTTCACCCTTTATAAATGGTAAGGAAATATGAATATCCCATTAAAGGAAAAGTACGCATAAAAATAATTCAAATATGATTATTATATATTAAAATCAGATTTTCATGAAACAAATTTTCCTGAATTATATTTTCAATAAATATGAAAAAACATTAACAAAATAATTTATCAAAATAGAAATGTACTCTATGTGGTTTTTTAGAAGTACCACTAAATAGATCATAAGATTTATTTATTTCTAAAAAAATTCATATAATTTTTATAAATATTTATGAACAAATAAACATAAATAAACGAAAAACCTTTTCCATGTGTATTAATAAGAAAAAAATATGAGGGGAGTGGTATTATCCAAAAAATTAATAATTTATTTCATTTTGAGTAGGACACAATACATTACAAAATCATATTATGATTAATAAATTCTCTTTATATGTACTAAACCCTCCACCCAAAATTGTTACCAATTACTTTTATTGGATTCTTAATGGTAACTAAATTTCTACACCAAATTTTTATATAATTGAAACATTATACTCCATTAATATTTCATTATTGAATAATTTACCATCATAAACCCTCTTAAATTATCTAAAATATATTCATTAAAACATTTATTTTTATTCTATTTAAGTTTTAATGATTTTAATTTCTTTTATAAATTTTTATTTTAACATAAAATTTTTTATTTATTTTTATATCCATATAGATCCTTATTATATGTGAATAAAAAATATTTGATTCCCAAATCAATATCACCATGATTATTTTTTACTTGTTGTTCATTTTTTGTTTTATTATTATGATAGATTCATATCATTATTATTTAATTTTATATTATAATAATCTATCATCAATTCACCTTATTTCAAAAGTTGTTCATCATAACAAATAATTGTTTGTTATTTATGGAAGAAAAATTTCTATGTTATTTTAGATCTCACAATCTTCTCTCATAAAAATTATACGTATATTTATTAATGAGATCTAAATTTTTGAAAAAAAATGTATTATATTTCAATCATATCATACTAAAACATCCACATGTGTCTTCCAATTTTCGATTCATTCAAAACACCATCCTCAATCGACTCAGTCAATTTCTCACCATCAAATCTCCTTATTCAAGGATTTAGACCAGTTATTTATTTTATAGTATATAAACATATATTTTCAATCATATAGTGATATGGACATGTATTGGATATACCATGTTCATCTATAAAAGTAAAACATGAATGATGTTTCATAGTTTTGAAATACTGGGTTATAAGTGGCGACATTTGCGGTAAAAATAAAATTAATATGCTTATTAACTAAAAATATTTTATAGGATGAACATTATGACTTATATTTAATTACATTATTGGGATATAATATTTATTTATCATAAATTCACCATAAATATATTTTATTGAATGTTATACCAAAGATTCACTGAAGTAGTGATTCCCCTTTTGAAGGTGATCAATTAATATAGTTCTTATTAACATAGAGGAAGCCAGTATTGGGCTTAGATAATTCAATGTATATGTGGCCAATATTGATCAATTCAACACCTTTAAATTTTTAACACCCTCTCCACCCATTCCCTAGTCAGGGAAAAGTTATTTTTGTTATTTATGACAAGATTACATTCATTAGTGCAATAAGACAAAAACATTTATCTAATTTGTAAATATATGATATAGATCATTTCCCTTTATCACCTATACACCTAAAATATAGTATACCTTCATTATGAAGATAAAATAATTCACTAGAAATATTCTAACCAAATTTTATAATTCAATACCTTTTTCATATAAAGATATCAGAAGTGACCACATTGGAAAATCCATATATATTTTATTGTCTAAATTATACAAACAATATACTAAACCCGATTTAAGATAAGGATAGATATCTTTTAATGACATGTTAAATGTTATGAAAAATCATTTTCCTCCCATTTGATATCCCTTCCCAATGATAACCATGGATTTTCCCATGAAACATTTTATTCAAGTACCTATTTGTAAATTAAAATTATATCCCTAATATAATTGTTATAAATATAATAATATTCATTGAATATTATTATATCATTAGTATCAAATTGGTTCGTGGGGATCCTGATATTCTTAGAAACCTTAGTCAGATCGAATTACATGTTATCAATAGAATTAACAAGCAATCGATTGAGGACATCCTCAATGAGGCCTAAATGTAATAAAAAGAAGTGATCATCCTATTTTGAACCTCTAGAGTAGTTCATGAAACCATTGCACTATTATTATAGGATGATGTAATTCATGGTGCTCAGTAAATGAGACTGTTCAAAAAATAGTTGTTTGATAGAATCCAAATTTATGAAGACCCTTATGAATGTTGTAACATTTCAGGGTTACAAAGAAATTATAAATATCATTTATCAATTAAATATTCTTATAATTTTATTTACTCTATTGAATTTTGAATCCCTCTTTTGTAGTATATAAGATATCTTAGTTTATTCAATAAGGTATAAAACCAAATTTATTTGGAATGACAATATCATAAGCAACGTGTAAAATCCCTATAAGTAGAATTTTTTTAGTAATCATATGAAGAGTATTCACGATGAAAAAATTCCTAAATACTTTCACATGAATTTCATTATCAACCATTAGAATCATGATGAGGAATTTATCATTATGAAGTGGATGACGGATCCCCTTTATAAATAACCCATTGGAAGCTTGAATGTAATCTAGGTAAAAAATGTCCCAAAGTTACAAAGTCATTTATTTATATGATAATTAATCATTGATTTTATGCTATTTTTAAGATATAAGAGTGATAATATAATATCATCATCAAAGGGGGAAGCCATGAGAAAATAATATTACAGTAATTAATGGAATAGTTAATCAAATCTTATAATGTATGATATGAGGAGAAAGACATATCATCATTTAAGAGTTAAATGAAGTGATAATAGAAAAAATCACGTATATCATTAATATAGAATGTATTATATTAATTAATGATGATTTTAGATATATCCTTGTTTACATTCGTATATCTTTGAGTATAGTGAGTGAATTTTGAGCTTTTTAACCCTTTTAATATATATTAAAATATGAGTTCTTCCTTAAGAAGAACTTGTTTAAATTTTATAACAATATCTTTGGTGTGATCATATTAAATCATCTCCATGGATGTGGAATCCTATTTGGAGTTATAATCCTATATCTCAAGGATGTAACCTCATCCATATAGATCAGTGTTTTGATGTTAGAGAACATAACATTACACCAGACTCCCAAATCCATTAGTGTAATTTTAATTTTATTGGAAACATGTTGAAAAGAATCCTGAATTTTATTCAATGACCATTCATAAGAAAAAACCACCCTACCATCATCATATGATATCAATGAATTGTTAAATCATATGGTACATACAATTTTCTATTAAGATAAAACTAATGGGAGAAGTATTGATAGGTGGTAATGATGGAATCTCTGTAAGGATATAAAGGAGAGGGATGGGATGGGATCACGAAATGTCATGGAGATAAAAGATTTAGAAATTTTCTATAATTAATGCCATGAATTGTTTTTATAGACCATGTTTTTTATTACGTAATCAGTATCATATCTGATAATAATAATAAATCAATAAACATGTGAGATTTCATAGAGGCCACCCTGAAAATATATTTCATTGTATTCTCTTGAGTGTTTCAGAAAAAATTAAAGTATCTAAGAATGACTCACATTCATCATTCTTGACTAGAGATGGTAGAGACTTTCCAAAATGACTCACTTATAATGATTTCATAACTGAAGGAATAAAAAATGAAACAATGTTAAATGAGTTTTATGGTAAATTTTAATTCAGAAATACTAATATCTATATTGAAATTTATTATTGACAACCTTATTCCTCTTATGAAAAAAATGATTCATATTTTTTTATTTTTTTATTTTGAGACATCCACTTAGATACAATATTACCCAAATCAATGATATTAAAATATTAAATCCTTGAAATGGGATCAACAATTCCAATGATAATTGGTAGGTGATACGAAGTTAGGTTCCTATGTTAACAGGATTTGTAAACTTTATTCTGAGCTGGAAAATTCCAAAAATATAGAATTAAATTATATTAAGACATACCCATTATATATGGACCATTTTTTCTATTCCATTATCCATGGTGTCTTATTTTCCTTCATTGTAAATTTATAACGTTAATCAAAATAGATTTATCCATTTGAGATGTTGTATCCCTTTTATGAACCTTCTCTAGGGATTTTGTTTTGAATAACCTTAGTTCACATACTAAAAACATCTACTCATCTTTATTCATACTCATACTCATTAGGATATATTTTCGAAATATCAGTACATAATCACCCACCAAATATGAAGTGTATATATAGTAAAAATGTATCATCACAATACTGATGGTTTATCATAAACCAAATCCCACCATCCTTGTTTACAATATGAGTGAGGAAATTTCACAAAATAAAAACCCTAAAATCAAAATTAGGGATTAATTGATTGCATGAAAAAATTAAGAAGAAAGTGAATTTAGAGGTGGTGTTAGAGGTCCCACAAGACATAATGTAGATGTGACTGGGTGGGTGGATAGGCACTGTGAAACTCTCATTCTATTGCATAGATGGGTGAGGTTTTAAGAGAAGTATTTAGGGTGATCAAGGAGGAGCCAAAGGTGGGGGGAGTCAGGGAGGGATATGGAAGTAGAGATAGAGTTATTTAAATGCGAAGGTGCTAGTGGGTGTGTTGAGGGAGAGTAAGGGAAGCAAAGGGGTGGTGAGTGAGAGCATATGTGGCCTAGGCTTTGACAAGGGATACAGTACTTGGGGGATGGGGGCATGGTAGGTGTTATTTTATTATTTCATCCAACCGACATAGGTGGTACCCCTCTCTAGAGGCTCCAAAACCTAAATTTCTAGAAGTGGGAAGTGAATCCATACCCTTAATTGAATGAAATTCTTCTGAAGGGAGTATCAATTGTTTTTATATTAAGTTCAATTCATAAATCATTAATAATGGGAGTTATATATATGGGATAAAATAATTTCCAAATTTTACATTTACAATTATATATCTAATTACATTTTTTATGGTGGAGATTGAATATTTTGACTAAATATCATTTATATAAAGTAATGACTTTAAATAAAATAAAAAAGGTTGTTAAATATTATTAACTTAAAAAATAGGGTACATATCACCAATTTGTTTTAGGGATGCACCTTACTGGTTGATATAGAAAATTCCCACCCTTGATGACTTATAGGAAGTTGGTTTTCATAAATAACCATAGCTATTATCATTGAATTGAAAACATCCCTTGTTAAATGTTGTCTAATCAATGCACAATACACTATGTAATGACTATAGAGTTTCATTCATAAATCACATTAGTGGGATTATCTGGTCAGCAATCTCTAGCAAGGTGTCCTTCATTACCACACATAAATAATTTCATCACCACCCTTATGAAATTTCAAGGGTGCTTCTTTCCACATTTCTTTCATGTGGGATGTTGAAATTTCATAGAATTATATGATTTCACCATCAGATTTCAAAAATTAATCTCCAATTTCCAATTTTTATATATAATATACCCTTGACATTCTCTGATATACATTTTTAATATGAGGTAAAAATAAATTTTTTTTTACATAACTATCAATGTCTACGATTTCCATGGATTTTTTAGCCTAGATTTTTTCCAACAAAGGAAGTAGTCAACCTTTTAATCAGGGGTAACGAAAAAGAAAAGGGTGTATCATGAAATCCTTGTGATGTTTTACTTGTAATCATTGAAAGATTCATTGTATTTTCTCTTTAGGTATGGATATCTCTTTCCATTTTATAATGGAGAGTGAGAAGAATATATTAATCAAAAAACTTTTTTTGAATTACATTCCACTCCATCACTTCAATATCATCATTGGGATTTGTATTATTCATCTATCTCCACCTTTGATATTTTTATCCGTCCATATGATAAATATCAAGTATAAAATTCTATTTATTGTAAAATTTATGAATAGATAATATTTTCTCAATAGAGTTGACTCATTATTCTATGATTATGGGATCAGATGATCCATCAAAATTCAGAGGAATTTTTTCCATAAAGGTCTCAATTACAAATTTTTTATTTAATAGGGGTATTTTTTTAATAATAATATAGGTTTCTATTAATAACCTAATACATGAGATAGAGTGTCATCATAATTATCTCAATTCATTCTCCCATCTAGTTGGCAATCACATTTGGCTAGTCATCACATTTCCATTCACAATGGATGTTTTACTAATTCATCCAATTTCTGGTCATTGTCTTTAATAAAGTGAAAAATTAGATATGATTATTTATAAAATAAAAAATGGAAATCCAATGAAATTTAATGGAAAACATATAATTGACATTTATTTCAGATGTTATGAATTCGAAGGCTTTAATATATACTATTCACAATTATTAACCTAACATATGCACTAATAAAAAATTTTCCCTTAATAATGGTTCATAGTAAGAATGTGAATTTACCAAGCCGTATCCCTAGATATTGTTAGACTAGATGTGTAGCAACGCCCATTTTTTTCACAAGTTATTTGTCAAGTCTAGCTCAATGTAGTTTTTTTGGGTTTTACCCATACTTACATATGTGTTATTGCCACATCCACTTGTAGTATGTACACATGAAAATATTATCTTGATAAAAATCGTAATATATAATTTAACAATATTTATGTATGTTTTCATATAAATTGTGTTACCCAAAACCTATTCACTACTAGTTTTCGAATCCTATTCCCAAAATTAACTGAACATTTCAATCGATACCAATTACGAAAAACCAACTCGTTATAATACATTAATTAATGATTTATTACAAAACATTACACATAATAAAATTATTCAGATCCATAATTATATTATATTTTGGAATTAAGTACATTACATTACAAGTTAAAATTATACAAACATCATCCTTTTTGAAAACATTATAAAATGAACAGAAATAAAAACAACATGGGAAAACATAGGGAAACACATGTGAAAGGGGTGAGAGAAATCACAGTATGTGAATACAGTTGGAATAAATTTAAAAACAAAATAAATTTTATAAAATCAGCATATCAATGGTGTAAAAAAAGAGTGAGAATAATAAAATTTTACAATGATGCATGATATTTCAGTATAATCATAATGACAACGTCATAAATGTGTAAAAAACATAATGTACTCCAAAATATAGATAGGTCAAGGATAAGTATCATGAAATCATAATGAAAAATGTACCTTGATAGATTGGGTTCAACCTATAATACCTTTGATGTTATATCATCAAACTAAAACTTTACCTAAAGAATCAGAGTTCTGAATAATTCCAGGAGAACATATGACTTTCATTCCATTATTATGATTAACCATGCCATAGAGATCATAGAACATGGATTAATTCCTAGTAATAAATAATTCCACGAAAAAAATAGTGTTTAATAAATATATATATGTTCTCAGTAAAGAAATTTATTTAAATAAAGGTGAACACCCATGATAGGTCATGGTTAGGAGTAGTCACTACACAATTGTTTTTCATGGAAAATCACAGATTATTTATTGTAGAATAATAATAGCATATGAATCTTCATGGGTGGTCTTCGTGAGCATGAATGAGGTATTTCATAATTAAGACATAAAATGGATAGTAAATCTGATATGGAATCACATATATGAACATTAGTATGTGAAGATAAAAGACATAATAAAAATAATATACATGAATAAAGTAGAGAGGTATATGATCTCTTACCTTGAGAGTGTGACTAGAATTGATTTGGAGAAGATTCTTGAGAGCTTGGGGAACCGTGTGAGCACTCTAGAGAGGGTAAGGATGGGTAAGGATGTACACTATGGATTTTTAGTGAATGTAAAAAGAATATTTTGTTGTATTACATAGGAAATGATGAGGGGTATTTATTATTTCTTAGATTTAGGTTTTAGACTCTATATAAGAAATAACCAAAACAAAATATATTACCATATTTTTTCCCATTTTGTAAACCAAATATGAGTGGTTTTTATTATTTTATAAGGCCACGGTCTGAAATTAATAATATAATACCCTCGATTATTTGGTGGTGAGTCATGTCCTTAAAGAAATGCTTTTAAATCCATAATATATAATATAGGTTTTAGAATATTCATAATGGATTTAAATTCCCTTGATCATTTTCTTATCATTTCCTAGAGTGTCTGAATAGTCATTTTAGACTATGCATCAATTTTGGGGAGGGAGTTTGTACATAAATATAATTCAGTTTTAGAGAATATTGGAGACTTGTCTATAATTCATATGTGAACCATGGAATATGATCAGAAATGGAATAAAGTGGTTCTCCATGAAACGTAACCACTTTCTTTATATATATCTTGTAATATTGTTCAAGATTAATATATTCCTGAATTGTGATGAAATGGGAGGTCTGTATGAGTTAGTGCACTATAAACATTATAAAATTGGTTCATTTGGATGTTCATGTGGAACTAGTAACAAATTCCCTATTTATTTTTTCTCACTTTCATGTTGGTATTGGTAGTGGTCCCAATACCCCTTAAGGAATTTTTCGTTCTACCTTCACTTTCTAACATAATAAGAAACTTGTAGTACAGACGTCAATCTACCTTTTATTATTATCCCACCAATAATTATCATGAAGGTCCCTATAAATATAAATACTTACAAGACATACAAATAATGTTTAGATATGAGATTTATCCAATAGTTAATGATTTATATCCGGGATAGAAGAGAAACATATCTTTGAATGAAATTTGAACAGAAATTCTTGATCAACATTAATCATAGGAAACTACACATTCTTTACATCATATATTATCTATTGTAACAAAGGATCTTCTATCTAATATTGTTTTGATCTTATATAGTAATTACGGATGATAAATCATTTGATATAGTGTTTATGATGTCCCTTCCCTAATGATTTCCATGTACTACCTTACTAGGTCCTTGATCAATAGATCACCATGAATCCTCATCATTCCAAGCACAACATGGACTTTTATACATAATGAAATAGTGACTTTCATTATCTTATGGGGTGATAAAAAATTGAATAATCATAGTCATTAAGAAGATCCAACCATCATCATTAAATCTTGTAAATTTACTTCTTTGTGAATATATTCTTTAATCATTAGTGGACTATGTATGTGACACATTTCACTTCATGATGATAGTGACTTTCTATATTTTGAGAAATAATCATTGCAGGTACCTTCAAAACATGCATATAATAATTATGATCATTAGTATTTAATTATTGAGATGAATAAGTTATCACCATTTAATTTTTTATTAGGAAATACCAATTCCCATTGATAAATTCATCATTTAAAATAATGAATACTTCTTCAATAGAGGGAATAGTTAACATGGGTTCATTATCCAATATCATATTTAATTCTTGTAAATATTATTCTCCAGAATTTTTCCAGATGAATCTATCCCTCTGTCGATTTAACATTGTCAGTGGATTATAAAGCCACTAATTTTTTTCCCAAAAACCTGTTATAATATCCTTCTAAATCACAGTTTTTATGTATCTCAATTATTGTTGTAGCATAGGGCCACTCTTCCGCAACCATTTTGTTTGAATGGTCATCTATGATTCATTTATTGGTAATAATGTTCAAAAATAAGGATAATATTTGTTAGAGAAATTAATAATTTAAATATATCCCAAATATCATAATCTCCCTTAGAGTTTTCAATATGACCCTTAGATGGCCCTTAGCTTCCTCAATACTCTTTATAGATATATCCGTATGATAAATAAGAATTACCAAAAAATTATTAAGCTATACCATAAAGAGTCTTATAATCAAATCCATAAATATATCATTATAACTAGTCAAAAAGTATGTAATAAAAATCGTAATTCCCATATCTTAATTAGAAGTTATCCTCTCGAATATCTTCTTTTATCACCTCCAATTTATGATAACCTGATCAAAGATCAATCGTTGAGAAGAATTTTTGCCCATAAAGCTGGTTAATGTAATCATCAATCCTTTGGAGATTGTACCTAATATTTGTGATATATTTAATTTCTCAATTATCAATTTATAGACACATTGATCCATCCTTATTCTTCAAAAATAGAACTAGTTCACCCCAATGATATAAAATTGGTTGAATAAACTTGTTCTCCCAATGATATAGAAGTTGTGTATTTAATTTAATTCTCTCCACATTTTCCATTCTATACGAGGTCTTTGACATTGGTCTAGATAGAAGTATGATTTAAATGGAGAACTCACCCTCTCTTTGGGGGGGAGGTCTGAGTTAATCCCTTGTAAATAAGTCAATGTTTTCATGAATAATTGGGCTATTACATATTATTATATTATCATTTTCTTCATCCACCTCACTGGTTATATCCATAAATAATGATACCAGATGTTCTTAGAATCAATTCCTAGTTTGTAATATCCATCCTCTAAAAATAACTATATATTCTTTATTCAAGTATGCTTTGATATCCTTACTTTTATAGTTTATAATAGTAATATACAATTAGATCCATTATATCTCTAGTATAGTGTCAAATTTCTTCATTGGAATGACTATAATATGTTCAATGATATTGTGCTTTCCAACTTATATACTAGAGTGTCTATACACTATTAATGCTTAGATAATCCATACAGGAGTTGTGATTGATAAATATACATCTAGAAACTAAGTAATTGATTCAATATTCTTTCTAATCATGGAGGAAATAAAGGAATGCGTTGAAACAGAATCAAACTATGTACTCTCTATCTTTTAAATAACAATGAAAATAACTTCTACCACATCATTTGGAGCTTCTTCTTTAGTATTCCTGATATAAATTGTTTGATATTTATTAATTAGCCTATATTGAGGATGATAGTTATTACCTTCCATTATCTACTTCTTTGGACAATAATTTGGAAATGTTCCCTTGATATCTACACATAAAACATTAATCTTTAGACTAGGCCTGCAATATCTTTCCTTTTATGTTAGTGTGGAGAAGTTGAGACTTCACCACACCATTGTAGTTCTGATCTATATATCCTTATAATCTAAAATTTTAACATTTTCCAATCTCAAGAAAGAAGTTACCCAAATGCTTATTACCGCAATCACTACCCTTTGGAAGTTAGACTTCCTTTCAATCACTTCAGTTATCAGCATTACCTTCTGAGTTAGTATCTATATATCTAATATTTATATTTGAATGATGTAAACAATACATTTATCTGAACTCAAAATAAACCTTCATATCACTCTATAGTATCTTTTTATAGCTTTCATAGTCAATGTATCTCTAGAATCCTATGTAGATGGGGTCTTAGTCCATTAAATAATCCATCATCCATTCCGTTGGGATTAATAACAAAATTGTTGCTTTAATGAGAAAGTATTTTAAAATTCATATCATATCATCACAAAGAATCATTTTCCTTCAACTTGAGCTTTAGAAATTATTTCCCCATTTCTATTATTATTGCATATGGGAAATATTTATAAAAAATGATCCCCTGAAATATTCCCACTCAATATCATCAATCTCTTGTCATGGATTTGTGTTCATTATTAGTATGCACAACTGATCAACTTCTCCTTCTATGCAATGTACTAATAGTTCCAATTTATATTTTTCTTAACAATAGTGTAAAAAACCATTTTTATTGAGCTTATCAATTGTTAAAAAATCATTGGATAAGAAGATCCAATGAAATAAGGTGGTTATTAATGTATCACTAATTGAATGGAATGGCTTTACATTGAGGTGAATATATTAACTCAGTATGATTCATGTTATATCTCATAACTCGAGTTTGATTATTCATCATCCCCATGATGTTTTCCATTATATATTCCATCATAGGATCATAAAAACATCTACCATTACGCTCATTGTTTACATAGTTCATTTTATTACACTCTATTTCATAAATAATAAATCCTTATTAAGAAACATATATCCTTTATGAATATTACAATTCTAAAAGAATTTTATTTATTAAAACAACACTCTTAAATATTTTATTCTCCACAAAAATTATATTTTTTATATATAATTTATAATGGTTCATAAAATTATTGTCATTATCCAAACATATCCCCCTAGTGTGTCAATATAATACTGAAACTAGGCATGTTTTCATGCACTATTTCTTAATGGATTCTAGATCAATGTTGTGTTTTTAGGTATTTCAAACAGATATATATATATTTTTTGTATCCACATCAATATTTTGTATCCAAAAAAGTATTTCTTTCCTAGAAAACCACTATCATAATATTTCCCCAAAATAATATAATGTTTAATTATTTTGATACATTTATTTAGTGTTATTACTATTGATTTTAAATCCCTGTTTCTATAAATAACTAAACCTTCCTTTGATACCATGTATGGAATATCTCTTTTTTTATTAAATAACTCTTCATTACATGGTAAATACAAAATATATTTTAAGGATTTGTTTCATGTAAATATGGTGCATAATATGTGAAAAAACTAAAAACACTTGAATACACCCTCATGAGTTGATCCTATGTACATTTATTTCATCTCATACCAATAGAACATACATCATAGTAAAGGGGTGATAACGAGGCATATTAAGGGAAATACTCTACATGTATTGTTGAGTAATATCAAAAAGAACAACTGGAATATCATTATGTAATAAGAAAATGAGAATGTGGAATATCATAAAAATAACATGAAACGTAACATAAAATTTATTCCAAAACAATTAAATGATACATTCCTAAGCCTATCACCAAGGCTTATCACCAAGGTGTCATAAATGAAAATTACTAAGGATATTCCCTAAGGTATCATAAAACAAGTAATCTGTAAACATTAAATTATTCAACCATTAATTTTATTGATATCAAGTAACAAAAATCATATGTATAAATTAATATAAGTTTCATATATCATAATAAAGTACATCATAAATAATCTATGGAGAAAAATAATGATTTTTTTTATCCCTAGAAAAAATTATTATATACATCTAATTGAATAACCCTAGAAAAGAATGATGTATGGGTATTCAAGAAAAAAAATATTACTTGTAATGTAGAGATATAAAATTTAGCAGTAAATTAGCTAGCATGAATGGTATCAAATGTGGTTTTATAAATGTTTAAAATGATAGGGGAAATGGATTCCCAGAGATAAAAAATAATATCCATGTAAGGGTATCACCAGAATTTTAATAAAATATAATAACTTTATCATTATGAATATATATAAAAAAGATTATTTAATTGAGGATAATTTCCTTACCTTGAAGAGTTACAGCTAAATCATGGGGAATGGTACTTTGAGTGAAAAAATTGAAACACTTTAGGTAAATAAAGAAGATGACATTTTTATATTTAATAATATTTTTGAACTAAGTAATAATTTTAATTTAAAGGGGATACTATGTTCTATGGCGTACTAGATACCCAACAATGAGTTTCTTTGAAAACATATGTTTCACTAAACATTGAGTTATACTAGAAAATATTAATATAATATTATTATTTAAAATGGTAGTTAACGCCTAACCATTGTAATAACAAGAATGAATATAACTAACTAAAATATGATTATACATGTTTGTAAAATGATATCACATTTATCTAATAAATTTTAGAGGATTAAAATAAGAAATAATTTGATTATAAGCATAAATATGCTAATATTCATTAAAAGACCATTTTTCCGCCTTTTAATGGAGAATCCTTTTTATGTATAGTAATTTCCACCTTCATATGTTCTCTTTGAAAAAATAAAATTATTATTCTATGTCAGGACATAAAAAATTTACATTGGGTATATTTGTTTTTATTTTTCCGATAAAGTTAATTTTTTAATGAATATTAAAAAATACCACATTTTAATTCAAAACCGTCTTTTTTATCTACTTTATTTATCTGGTTAGATTTTCTTTTAAATTTATTTTAAAGTTTATTTAGATTATATTTTTACCATTTAATCTAATTTTGGTCATTAAATGTAATTTAACTTTGAAATTGAACATAAACAAGTGTCAATATTTTGATAGTTATTATTTCATAAAAACATGCTTTTTGTTTTGACAACGAGAATTAATTTTAAAATTATTTCTCAAATGTATATGTTTTGAATTTGGAAAAACTGATTCCATATTTTATATCAGGAGGTCACAAGTTTTTAAAAAGGTAACTTTTAATTTTAGACATTATGAATATTTACTTCAGTAAATATTGCATTTACCATTGTAAAAGGGTAAATCTCGTAAATAAGGGAAAAAATAATAATATTTTAATATTATAAAATTTCCCTAACATGTTTTGTAATACAATATATATATATATAAGACCATGGGTATCATTGGGTCGATTTCGGGACCCCATGGAGCCACTTTAGAGTGATACTGACACTTTATATAAATTAATTAATAGAAATGAAAAAATTGACATAAACATATATATGTTAGTAAATAAATTGTGACATGGGGTTATATAAGTCATCTATTCAACAATAAATATTAATTTGAAAGATAAAATTATTTCCTACATCATTGTATTTTATTATTAACTTTTAAACATCATCTATATAAGATTATTTATGACACAATGATGATGTATTGATTAAATTATTAATGAATAATTTATATAATTTGATTATAAATTTTAAAAATATATATTAATCCTATAAAATTATTATTTGATGCCTTTATTTATACTTATATGAAACATATATTACAATTTAATAAGTTTTGGACCTTTTGAAACTGAACGGTCCATTTTAGTTATTATATCCAAATGATATGGACTATTATAATACATATATACTAGATATATATGATATATATGATATATAAATCATGAATATCATTCTATAGATAATGCATTTTTACCACATGGATGAATTGTAATTATAACAAGTTCACTTTTGACTCAAATTCTGAACATCGACAAAATGTCTGATATGAACTAAAATAATTAACTAATTGTTCTTGAAATGTAATAACTGATATAAAACGAATAATTAACTTGAAAAAGGTTCTGATGCATGTATAAATTAATTTATTTTAATATTTAGGAAGAACAAGGAGAAATGAGTGAAGTCGGACATGATGTAAGGTAACTTCTTCACCCAATTTCCATTCCCTGGTTTGAACTTCTACATCATGATTATGTCATGATATAAATATGTGTGAATGACCTATTATTTTTTTTACACATAATATCCAATTATATTGGGTGTATTTATATTTTTCATACATAATTATGTCTTAGATTTATACTTAATTTAATTATACAATCATTGTAAGGGGTTCTCATGTCACTTTTTATTCCCATGAGATTCAGGATATATTTTCCATTATTTCCTTTTGTGTGGTGTATATTCTTCCCATGATTTTATTAATTGTGTAATATACTTTAGTTTATGGGTATTTAAATCTTTATTTTATGACCCTTCTTTCATGTGGTGTATGTTTCGTATGTTACCAAATCGGTAAGGGAACCTTTCACTATCCTCTTCTAACCAAAGACTTATTTTATATTATATCCTTTAAATTTGCATTTTTTATGTTTGGAAAAGTTCTTATATATGATTATTTCTATAAATTATATGTACATGTTGTGAGAGAACCATTTCTCTCTCCTCAACTCATTTTCTGAATTTTAAAGCAACGCCGATAGGATGTCGAATTTCTGTAAGAGAACTTATTAACCCAATTTCAATTATTTGTGTTAAACTTATACTTCTTGATATTATTGTGCTATAAATTTTGAATGATTTATGATTGATTTAAAATTAATATCCACTTATTTTGGGTGTACTATTTTTTGTAACACATAATTATTTCATTGGTTTTTCCTTAATCCAAGGATATGATCATTGCAAGGGACTTTGTCTCAATTTACATTCCATTGATGCTTCTTTGTTGTTATATAAAAATTCACTTTTATATGGTGTATATATTTACATGGACATATTATATCATGAATCTCCTTATTCTCATGACATTAAAAGATTTTATTAATGTTATTCCACAATTATTTGCATTCAAGCATCTCTCATTTGGTTAGGAACTCTAACAAAAATATTGTTTTCAACACATTAATGATTTATTATTCTAGATAATTATAATTAATTTCCATGTTTTAAAAATGGTTTTAAGGATTTATTAATTTGGACATGAATTATTTGAAATTAAAATTTCTTTCAAAATCTTCCAAGTGGTATGAGACACTTTGATTCATACATATCTTTATCAAATGTTTTAAATGGTTTTGAAATTGATTTTATAAAGCATTGATTATGTCCATATCATGAAATGATATATTGTGATTGGAATGTGGAAATTTTATCTTTCCTTTATACTTGTTTTATATGTTATGAATATATTATTTTCATTGGAAAATTTTTATGTATATGGGTGGTTCCGTGACAAACCTATGGTAGGGTAGCCCGAGATAACTCTCTAATTCATTGGGTAACACTACAAATGGAAACATTAATGTTTCTCTTAATTGATTGAGGTAATATACTACGATGGTTATTCGAAATGTAACTCCCTAAGTAGCTATGAAAGCTACAACATATCTAAGTTATATAGTCCATAAGTTACCTTTATGATTTAGGATTTAGGTGTGTTATTCATAAATCTGTTGATTTCATGAGGTATGTTGTGATTGAAAATTATAGTTTCATTGATTTGTATTTATTGATGATTTAATGTTTCCTTTCCATGTTTTATAACCCTTATGAGATTTTTATTCTCATCCCATGTTTTAAAATGTTTTCCACATGAATTATAGATGAACAATGTCAAAGATGGGTCAAGGAAAAGTCATTATGTCTAAATCATGGAACTACAAATGTTTCCTTTTTTATGTGTTTTTATATTATGGAAAAAAGGAAACTGAGTAGAAGTGTCTTATTTGTAATTTTTGAAATATAATGTAATATTGATGACCTAATTCTCTATAACACCATACCTAAAATGGTTCACATTGTGAATTCTTGACTTTACTTAACATTATGTAATGTTTAAATATGGGGCCACATAGATTGTATTAGAGTTCGATTTAGAAAACATTAGTGATAAAGAGTTTTCATTAAACACATGGATAATCCCCATGTCTATTATTTCAGTTAAATCCTTGTTTTATACCTTTTTTTGATCAAGTAATGTCAGTTAAAAATGAAAGTAGGAGGATCTCAAACAATATTCCTATTTATTTTGGATGAAATGCATCCAATAATTATTGAAAATTCATATTCGGATGATTGTGAATCTTTTTATATCATACAAATCACCTTCAAGAAATTGTTTGACATATAAAACACCTCCACTATACCTAGATATCATTGTGGATCATGTTTTTTTATTTATTAAAATCATATTTTCACAATATTATCATATTTTTAATAATGGTAAATGTTATAAAGGTATTTTCAAATATTTTACCTTATAACAATATTTTGAAGCATATTATGATTTTGAAAAAGGTGATGAAGAAGGATACCCTCGTGCAACTTATTTAAATTTTATTTTACAATATAGTCTCTTAGTACATACATATGGTATTTAAAAGGATCATTGATTGAATGTTTCAACTCAAAATAGGTATTACTATTCTATAAAAATAATGTTTTATCAGATATTATGAAATTATATGTCATACTTGATTATTTTCAAAAATGATTTTTCTGTGAACTCCCATATGACCCAAGATGAGAATTGTGTATTTAGATGAAAGAAGAAAATTATTTTGAAGGATGTACAAATAATTTTTGCAATGCATGGACCAATTACATATATGAACAAATGACGATGAAACCATATAGAAAGAAAAATCAAGGTATGAGGTTCTTTCTATTGTGAATATTTTAATTTTATCATATGGAGGTGAAAAAATGATGACAATATAAAAGATATTTAGGCCTTAATGTATTGGGATGAAAATGAAAGGTATTAAAATACAGTTTATATTAAAACATGTTAAGGGTATATAAGATTTTTATAAAAATGACAACCCATAAGTTGGGTGAAAACCCATCACATTCAGCAACACTACCAAAATCGAACCCACAATCGAAGGGTGAAAAGGGAGCATCACCTACCACTGGCCTATGTGAAGTATCTAGTTAGTATGACTTATTCATTCTAATTAAATGATTTTATTAATAAAGAATAAGTTGATTATTAGAACATATGTTTTTTCAGATAGATGTTCTTAGTGTAAGAAAATTATTTGGTAATTAAATGTTAACGGTTATTTTAGAAGATGTTTTCCTTTTAGAACATTATATAATTATGGGAAGTATAATACAATGGGATCACTTTTGTGGAGTAATGGTTGAAATTTTATTTTATAAGAATCAATTTTTTTATCGCGGACATATATAAATTTGGGTTATTTATGTAAATGATTAACCTATCATAGAGAATATATGATAATGTTAATGGCACTTTACTATAAGACATTAAGAGTAATAGATGTTCTATGTAGATAAATGTTATGATTTATCATGGTAGACTATGTGATCAAATTCTTCTGAATTTTGGGTATCAATCATAGTTTGGATTATATTGATTAATTTTAAGGCCAACTGTGTACTAAATGGTCTTTGTTGACCTTTGGGTGCTGTCTGTTGAATTTTTTAGATTATGAGTTGTATTTCTTTTTATAAAGGATTATCCATTTTGGGGATTATCTAATCTCATACTAACCATTTTGGTTTTGGTCGATGTCTAATGATAGGGGAAATATAAAGTTCATATCTTTTAGATTATGTGATATTCTAGAAGTTGATTTTAGTGCTTTATGTGGTACCAAGCCATTTGGAATACCCATCATTTGGAGAATAGATGAGTTTGTGGTTGGAATTTAATAAAGGATTAAAGTATTCATGACAAGTATGTATATTTACTTATGTTTTTAATTAATCTGCTAATTAAATTCTACAACATTATGAAAAGTTACTTAAATCAAAAACTTTTTCTATTACCTTTTCCTACTGGGGAATAAAAGACCATTTAACCCATCACATGTGTGTGATTTTTTGGGGGTTAACTTTCTCATAACCATTTTTTCTATCACTCTCCATCAGAACATTATGATCAGTTTCCCTTCGATATCCATGTTTTCCTATATCGAATCCTAGTATCAGTAGTCTCATGTGACCTTTTTAATTCTCTTTATTTCTTTTAAAGTGATAGTTTTGTTGACACTTTTTCCAAATTCTGACATTAAATGAAGATTCCGAGCTTAATTTTAAAATTGCAAGGACGCAATTTTCAAAAAGGTGGGATGAATGTAACATTCCTGGTAAATAAAGAATATAACATTTTCATCTTTATTATTATTTTTTATTTATAAATTAATTTTATTTTAAAGGGGATTCTATGTTCGATGGCATACCTGGTACACCACAAT
Source organism: Viscum album (assembly GCA_963277665.1). NCBI lineage: Eukaryota > Viridiplantae > Streptophyta > Magnoliopsida > Santalales > Viscaceae > Viscum > Viscum album. Next base: position 155,034,792 of record OY728157.1, read on the forward strand.
GGGTTTCTTTGAAATGTTCTAGGCCTACGGGTCATGTACGGCTACCCCTTCAACCCTTAAAAGGGGTATTATCTATAATAAAATAAAAAATATTATAATTGGGACGTAAAAATTTAATTTGGAAACTTTTTTGTTATTTATTTAGTAAAGTAAATTTTATAATGAATAGTGAAAACAAAACATTTTAAATAAAAAATTCTCTTTTATATACTTTTTTATATGGTCATATTATATTTTAATTTTTTTTAATGTTTAATTATATTATATTTCTTCCATTTAATCAAAATTATTTTATTGGATGAAATTTCACTTCTAAATTGGACATAAACAAGTGTGAATCTTTTGCTAGTTATTATTTTTGAAGACAAGATTTTTGTTTTGACAACGGGAATAAATTTTAAATTAATTTTTTTCCTTTCTATGTTTTGAATTTAGAAAAATGGATTCTATATTTTGAGTTTGGATGTCCAAATAGTGTAAATAGTAAAATATTATGTTTAGTCATTATGAATATTTACTTTGGTAAATATTTTATTTACCATGGTAAAAGGCTAAATATGGTAAATAAGGGTAAAGAATAATAATATAATAATAATAATATATTCTAACAGGTGTCCTAATCCTATTGGTTAATACATATCTGTCCATGGGAATCCTTGGGTTGATATTTGGACCACATTGTGCCACATAACTGTGATAATGACACTTTATATTAATTATTTTTTGTAATGGAAAAAATGACATAAACATATATCTTTTTGTAAATAAATTTTTTCAAGGGGTTATATAAGTTATATATTCCACTATAAATGTTCATTTGAAATATAAAAAGATTTACTAAATAATGGTATTTTAATTATAATTTATAGACATCAAATAAATTACATTATTTATGACATAATGATGATGAGGGGATTGCCTTATTAATGAATGATTTAAATAAATGAGATTTTAAAATTTAAATAACATCTTAAAACTGTCCAATTCCTATTTGATGATTTTATTTCTACTTATATCAATCTTATCTTGTAATTAAATTTTTTTTGACCTTTTGAAACTTGAAAACCATTTTATTATAAAATAATACTTTCAAACTTTTCTAAAGATCCCCTCCTCCCTCTTATAAAATGACACCACTTCTAACCCATTACTGAAACATCTCAAGACCATTGGCTCATCCAACCTCTCTTCAGTTATTATCCCTAAATCCCTATATTCTTCCTAGAATCCTTTCCCTTTGAATAAAGAAACTCAAGTGAACCTTTTGGTACAAACCAATGGGAGATACCTGATTTAAAGGTAACATACTCTTTTATGTTCTTTTATTTTATTTATCTTCTCCAACCCCCTAAAGTCACTTTATTCCATTATTTTTTATAAAAAACATTATCCTCAATATTCTAGCTTATATATATGGGAATAATTTGAACAAATATTATACACACCTCCATCTAATGGATATTAACATATTGTTTTTGTGCACGGCCAATTACTGACTCAAGAAACAATGATTGTTTACTATTCTTCTACCACCTCTCATGGTGGCCATTAAGATGGAACATTAATTTTAAATGTTATATATTTTATTTTATTTTATCAATAATCTTATGTAATTATAATTTATACCATACATTTATTCTTTTCATGGAGTATAAAAATGATAATTTCATTTGAAGAAGTGCGGACTACCTCCCCCTCAACGTGATATGACTCATTCATACATTACTATATTTTATAAATAATGGTGTTATTGAAATTATTTAATGTATATAAAATATGATATTGTAATTTAATTATAATATACCTATGTATCATTAGGTTTTCATTTCGTTAAAAATGAAAATGTGAAATGAAAGTGGCTTTAATGATTAAGTACGACTTACCATCTCCATGAACGGTGCATTCCATTTCTTATGTCAAAATGTTGTGGACTATTATAAATTCATATATACTGGATATATATGATATATATGATATATAAATCATAAATATCATTCTGTAGATAATGTAATTTGGACCACATGGACAAATAGTAATTATAATAAATTCATTTTTAACTAAAATTATTAACATCGAAAAAATGTCTGATATGAACTCAAATAATTAAATAATTGTTATTGAAATATAATACATGATATAAAAAATAAATGAACATGAAAATTATTTTTGAGAATGTATAAAATAATTTAATTTTATTATTTTGGAAGAAAATGGAACAAACGAGTCATGTCAGACATGAGGTAAGGGAACCTTTTCACCAAATTATCATTCTTTGGGTTGAACATCTACTTCTTGATTATTTCATTTAAAAAAATATATCTAAATGACCTCTGATTATTTCACAAATAATATCCATTTATATGGGGTGTATTTATATTATTCACACACAATTATTTCATTTATTTATCCTTAATTTAAAGATACTATTTTAGTAAGGGGTTTTCATCTCACTTGTTTTCCCATGAGATTCATGCTATATTTTCCACTATTTAATTTTTTGTACTATATTTACTACTCATGATTGTATTCATTATATAATATAATTTAATTTATGGGTTTTACATCTTCATTGTATGATCCTTATTTGATGTGGTGTTTGTTTCATAAGTTACCAAATCAAAAAGGGAATATTTCACTCTCCTCTTATAATCAAAGTATTATTTTATGTTATGTATTTTAAATTTATATTTTGTTATGTTGTGATATGTTTATCTATATCTTTATTTATTAAAATTTTATTTCCATTTTATGAGATACCCTTTTCACCCTCATTGACTAATTTTATGAATTTTAAAGAAATGTCGTTAGGCTGTCGAATTTCTATACGAGAATATCTTAACCCAATTTAAATTATTTTGGTTAAACTTCTACTTTGAGATTATGTCATGATAAAAATTGGTGAGTATAATATTATTGTTTTTCAGATAATATGAAATTATATTTGGTGTATTCTTATTTGTCACACATAGTTATGTCATTGATTTTCCCTTAATTTAAGGATATGATCTTTGCTGGGGACTTTGTCTCATTCCATTGAGACTTATTTGTTTTTACACACCAATTCACTCTTATATGGTGTATATACTTCCCTTTGACATATTATATCCTGCATATATTTTTTCTTATGATATTATAATATTTTATTAATTTTATTCCTCAATTATTTTAATTCATGAGTCATTCATTTGGTTAGGAAATCTTTAACTAAAATATAATTTTAAATGGTTTAAGTATATAATCATATAAATCATTCTGATTAATGTCTATGTTTGAAAATTTTTATTATTGAATTATTTTTATGGACATGAATGTTTTGAAATTAAAATTTATTTCAAAATCATCATAGTGGTATGAGACACTTTGATTCAAAAATCCTTGAATTAAATGTTTTAAATGGTTTTGAATATGGTTTTATATAGAATTGATTTTGTCAATATCATGAAATGATATCTTGTGATTGCAATGTGGAAATTTTATCTTTCTTTTATCCTTTTTTATGTTTTATGAATATATTACTGTAATTTGGAATTGTTTACGTATACCGGTGGTTCCGTGATAAACATATGGAGGGTGAGACCAAGATAGCTCTCCAATTCATTGGGTTACCTGACAGAGGGAATTTTTAATGTTTTGCGTAAGAGATTTAGGCAATATAAAATGATGGGTATTCTAAATGTAACTACCTACATAGCTATGAAAGCTAGAATGTATGTATGTTATGTATTCCATAAGTTACTTTTATGATTTATGATTTCCATGTGTTATTCATAAATCTTATGATTTCATTATTATGTTGTGATTGAAAAGTATGGTTTCATTGATTTGTATTTATTGATGGGTTAATGTTTCTTTTCCTTGTATTATAAACCTTACTGAGCTTTTTATGCTCATATCATGTAACATCCCATGTAAATAAAGAATATTAATTTTTTCTTTTTTATTAATATTTTTGAATAAAATATTAATATTACTTTAAAATGAATGCTATGCTTGTTGGCATACCCAACACGTAACAATGAGTTTCTTTGAAATCTTACATTGTACTCTAATAATAAAATAATATTATTTTAAATGGTAGTTAGCTCCTAGCCGTAGTATTGGTGAGAATGAATATAAATAACTAAAATATGATTATATATGTTTGTTAAATGTTTTTACATTTATCCAATAAATGATAAAGGATTGAAATATGAAATGAATTCAATTTTAAACATAAATACTCTATTATTCACTAAAAGGTAGATTTATCTCCTTTCAATGGTGAACCCCCAATAAATATAGTTTTGGTCACTCTTATACATTATATTGGACCAAATAAAATTATTCTTAAGAATCGGGACATAAAAATTTTCTTTGTGTAATTTTTTGGTATTTTTTTGATAAAGTTCATTTTTTAATGAATAGTGAAAATGTTATATTTTAATTCAAAACCTATTTTTAATCTAATTTATTTATATGATTAGATTATGTCTTGAATTGTTTTAAAATTTAAATTAGAATATATTTTTACCATTTAATCCTATGGTGGTCATTGGAATTAATTTCACTTTGAAATTAGACTTAAACTAGTGTCAATCTTTTTATATATTTGTTTCATAAATACATGCTATTTGTTTTGACAACGGGTATTAATTATTAAATTAATTAATGAAAATTATATGTTTTGAATTTTATAAAATATACATCATTTTAGAATTTGTAATATCAAATATATGTTAGGGTGAATTTTTGGTATTTTTCTAAAAGACTTCAATTTTTGAAGAATAGTGAAACCACTAAGTGGTAGTTAAAAACTAATTTTTCATTTAAATTAATCTTTACCACTTTTTTGAATTGAATTTCAAAAATTTGACATACATGGTTTTAATTATGATGTAAAATGTGGTTCAATGGGATTAAAATAATTTTTTGGTGAATAGTAACTTTTATGTTTTATTAATTGTTATTAGAGGTGATTAGTGTAATTTAAGGTAGAACTAATGTTTTAATAATATTACATGACCTTGATACATGTCCTAAGCTTGTTTGATGTGTCATGGGAGACCAAAAAATCCATGGGTCAACTTGGGGACCCCATGGATCCACTTGGGTAAGAAAATGACATTAATAACTTTTTATTTAAAGTTAAAATAAAAATGTCACAAACATTTATTGTTTTACTAAAACAATTTTTACATGGGGTTATACAAGTATTATATTTGACATAAATATTCATTAGAAATATAAAAAATATTTCCTACAATATTATATATTTTTATAATTTTTAGACATTACTTAAATTAAATTATTTAAGACACCACGATGATGTAGTGATTACCTCATTGTTTTATGATTTAAATAAAATGAAAGGATGATTTAAAATATAAGCCCTACACTTGTCAAAAACCTATTGGATTGGTGGATTTAAAACCCTAATAACCTTATCCTAGAAATATATAATTGTGGGATCTTTGATATCCGAAAATGATTTTATAATAAAGTAACTTTTCAGGTCTTTCCAAGAGCGCCCCTCCTCCCTCTTACAAAAAGCCCCCACCTCTACCCCCTAACCCACAACTCTCAAGCCTTTGGGTAGAACAAACTATGCTCATTTTATCTCTCCTAATACCTATCCTCATCCTAGAATCTTTCCCTTTTGCAGAAAGATCTTCATAAAACCTTATTGGTTCAAACCAAGAGGAGTTACCCAATATAAAGGTAAAGTCTTCCCTAAAGTTATTTTCGTTTATTTTGCATCTCCAACCCCATAAACTCTATTTATTCCATTATTTTGTAACAAAACCAGTATCTTCAATATAATATGATGTTTTTAAGTGAAATATTATAGCTAAAGTTACACAAACCTTCTTCTAATGGTTAACAAACATACTGTTTTTGTGGATGGCGAATTACTGCCTCACGAAACGATGATTGTTCAATATTCTCTTAACACCTTTCATGGTGGAAATTATGATGTCACTGTATTTTATATATGATATAAATGGTATTTATGTTTTCTATATCCTTCTGTATTTTATATTTATAACATACCTTTATGCTTTACTTGTTGTGAAAATACGATAATTTCATACGAGGAAGTGTGGATTACCGCACCCTCAAGTGATGTGACTCGTTCATGCAATACATGGAATGTATAATGAATGAAATTAATGAACAAATGTGACCTATATAACATATATATTATACTGTAATTATAATATATATATCTCTCATTTATTTTTAATTCCATTAATATGACAAAGAAATGAAAGTAGCATTCATGCGTACGTACGGCCTACCGTCTCCATGAACGGTGCATTTCATTTCTTTTTATCTCCAAATTTAATGGAATAGTATAAAATGAATATGTTCTGTATATATATGATATTTAAATCATTAATACTATTTTGGGGATTATTTACTTATAACTACAATGACAATCATTTTCAAACAAGTTCATTTTTGACTCATGTACCGAACATCGGCAAACATGTCTGATATGAACTCACATTTTTAAACAATTATTATAAAATTATAATATGTAACATTAATTGAATAATAAAAATTAAAGGAGTGTAACAACCTGAGATTTTATGAGAAATATTCTTTTTAATTTTAAGGATGTCTTGTGTTGTACGTTACAACAAATGAGTCTTGCACAACACGCAATCCTCACTTGGCTGCATTAAACGCAATCACGACCTTCCTCGATAGCGTGTGTAGTACGCAATTCCGAGTTTCAGTAATCGAGATATTATTATAATATTTTTATGAACTAGCCGTTATGAATAGTAATACCCACTTTTTGAAATTTTATAAATTTTATCTTTTAAAATGGACTTCATTTTTGGATTTGGGATATCGAAATTATCTTAGGGTGAACATTTGGTAATTTTTGGATAAATTTCATTTTCTGATGAATAGTGAAAATTACTAAATTTTAATTAAAAACAACCTTTTTAATTGAAATAATTAATAGTGATAAATTATTAATTTTAGTGGTTTTAAAGTATATTGAGAATATATTATTACAGTTTAATACAATTTTGGTCATTGGATGTAATTTCACATATAAACCAGACATAAACAAGTGTCAATCTTTTGATAGTTATTATCTCTTAAAAACACGCTATTTGTTTTGACGATGAGAATTAATTTTTAAATTAGTTAATGTAACTGATATTTTTTGAATTTGGTAAAATAAACATCATTTTTGAATTCAGAATATCATATATATCTTAGGCCTAATTTTTGATATTTTTCTTGAAACTTTCATTTTTTTGATGAATAGTGAAACCACTAAGTGGTAGCTAAAAACTGATTTTTTCATAAAACATAATTTCACCACTTCTGTGAGTGGAATTTCAAAAATCCAAGAGACACGGTTGATGTCAGTAAGTAAAATGTGGTTCAATGAGATGAAAATAATGTTTGGTGAATAGTAACTTTTTACTTTTATTTACTACAGTTAAAAGTAAATAGGGTAGTCAAGGGTAAAAATGATATTATTATTACCCTAAAACATGTCCTAATTCTATTGGATAAGTGTAATTGGACCAAAAAAAACCTTAGGAATAAAATATGACCATTTAGGCCCACATGGATTAGATTAGGACATTTATTATTAATTTATTTAAAGAAGGGTTAAAATAGTTAAAATCAAAGTTTAATAAGTAAATCAATTTTAATATAGGGTTATACATAAGATAAATTCGACTATTAATATTCATTAAAAAGATAAAAATATTTACTACATAATAATATTTAATTTTTAATTTTTAGACATTAAATAATTTAATTTATTTATGACACAATGATGATTCAGTAATTATTTTATTAATGAAATATTGACATAATTGATGTTAAAAATAACAAAATAAATATAATTTGAGACTTTTTATAAATTAAAATATTTTTATATATTAATATGACATGTTAGTATTGATTTAATTCACTTTTTTAGAATTAATCTCTCTGTTATTAATTTCTCAAAAATCAATTACCAAATAGTTTCAAACTTGTCATAAAATAGTTTTTAAAAAAAATATTATATTATTAATTGTTATTTTATTCCTAAAAATCTAAGGTTCAGACATATGACTTAGATAAGGTTATATATATTAATAATAAACAACTTTGGGTTCTTTTGTCTTGATATAGTATGTTTATTAACCTTCTAGTGTAAGAAAACAAGAAGACACAGTAAAAGTAAAATTATTTAACATAAAGTTAAATCTAAATGATAAGGTTAAAATAGGATCCTAACTTGTCTAAATTATATTGGATGAGATTATTTCGACCCATACCAACCTTATCTTAGATATAAATCAATTTGGAGCTATTTAAAAACGAATATGACTTTATAATAAAATAATATATTTAGTTTTCCAAAGGTGCCCCTCTCCTCCCTTATAAAAGGGCACCTCCTCCCTCTCTTCCTCACACCACATTGAGCCTTAAAGCTCGGCCCACCCCTGAAAAATTCTCTTCTCTACTTCACTAGAAACATCCTAGAGGTCCTGGTCTTCTTCAAAGACCAATTTTAGTGCCCTAAGAGGAGGTCTCAAAGATGCGCTTCAAAGAAGAGGTAATGTCCGTTACCGATTCTTTCACATTTATTTCTTCTTCCACTCCTTCTTCTTAGGTTTTTTCAATATGAAGTAATAACATCAGTATCACTCATATACGGATATGTTATTATATATATGAAACAACCCTATTTCACCATCTATCCATCCTACGGAAAATGAAATAACCGCGCGTGCGTACGTGCGGAATACAGTCTCCACGTTGTGGTGTAATCTATTTTCCACCACCACCTTACATGGTTGGATATAATGGTTTAAAAAATAACTATATATGATTATTGTAAAGTTATATTGATTCATTAATAGTATACATACACTCCAATAAAATTCCACGTTCATGGGAACGATATCATCGCTCGTGCGTTCGTACGGAATACCGTCTCCACGACGCGATGAGATTCATTCTCAATGATTAACCATTCATAAATAATTATAAAGTATATATAATAATTAATCATGAAATAGATGACCTAATAATTATATTTTATTTATGTATATATACATATGTGTGTCATCAAATTAATACCATTCAATTCAATGAGGAAACGAAAACAACGTTCATGCGTAGGTACGGCCTACCGTCTCCATGAACGGTGTATTTTTTCTATTTATCGATCTATTATATATATTTATATTCTTAATATATATTATATATAAATAATTTTTCTATTCTGGAATTAATTAATCATGATCTAAGTAATCATATGAACAATTATAGGTCAAAACATGGACGACAAATGAAACGATTTTACCCAAAATGCTCTTTAACATGGAATTTACAAAAGAACGGATAATATAAAGTCATAAGTGAACCATATATGATATCATAAAAATGAATATGATTCTATAATAAGTCAGTGACATTATTTAAATTATATTACAGGAGTTTCAGATACGTACGAAGCATATCGGGCCTAAGTTAAGGGATAATTTTGCAAATCTCATTTTTATCCGAGATTGCTTATTCGTAAGTAATTACTGGGGTTATTTCTATAATCCATATCCATGTTTTATAAAATTTTTTCATGTATGTTAAAAGTCCTTTTTACCCTTTTTTGACTTTTACAACATGGTATGTAAGGAATCTTTCTTTTGTTTATGTTAAGAGGTACTTTTTGACATTTTTGACAAAAGTACGAGAATAATGTTTTTTTAACGTAAATAGCATGAAAGGATTTTTACGGTTTTATAAAGCCTTATTTTTATGAAGCTTCCACCAAAATATTTCATGACTACTTTCAACAAAATTATTTTCTTTTATAATTGCATGACATTTTGTGAAAAGAAACTAATTTTGAATAAAAAAGGATATTTTCCTCAAGAATTCATTTCAAGTGTTTTATCAAAACCATTTTCATCTAAGATGACATTATTTCACATGTGTATGTTTCAAGTATCAAGTCTCTATGATTTACATGGTTTCAATTTTCTAATGATGAAATTATACTCAAATTTTATTTATGGATTACGTTATGATGGAATGATGTTTATGAAACCCATTTTATTCTTGGGTTATGATGAATGATTTATGTTTATATTGTTGCACAAGTAAGAATGATTTCATTATGAGATGGGTGGGACCTATATATCCCTCAAATGCATTGGGTAAAGATTTTATATCTCATGAGATAGACATGGCTGGAACGGTAAGTTAATCCGGTTCAGTGTTACAGGACTGAAACAAGGAGTCAACTCAATTCAGAAAGGGACATTGTCCACTAAGATGGTCTTGGCAGTAATGCCTTGGCTACTATGGAAATCATTAAATGTACTTAATGGATGCCACAATTAGATGTTTTATTCCCATTCTATGGTATCATTATTTATGTTCCATTATGATCTATGCCTTATGTACTTCCATGTTTTAAGTCATTGCTCAAGATTTTGATGTTTAAACATTATGTTCATGTTTTTAGGTTCAAATGTGTATGGTACGTTTTATTTTATCCATGATTACCCTTACTGAGCATTTGACCTCACCCTTTTTATTTTTTATTTTCCCCCTGGATTAAAAGAAAGGTTTTATGTAAGGAAAGAAAAACGTGGAAGATCATTATGGGAGATGTTGAAGATCTTTCACCACGATTAGAAGATTACGTTCTAGGATTCCAAAGCCACTAAACTATTACGGTCCTTGTATGTCTATTTTTGTTATGTATTATGTATTCTGAATAAGTAATGTAATATCTATGTACATCAAGCTTCAGGTCTCTATAATTGGTATCAGAGGAATGGTTTAGTCAACCTTTGGAAACTATGATACGAAAACATTAGTGAGATCCCTAGAGATATTTCTAAGGTATGTATAGGGATGTCCCTAAGGATAAGAATACGTATATCATATAGTCCTAGAACTACGGTACAGATCTTAGAATTTAACCTAAGATGTTAGATATTGAGGGAACTCCCCCTTTACTATGTTGTTTTCCCTAACATGATTTTTTCCTCTCACACTATTCTTTTTGGGTTTTAAAAAATTGCTGGAAACAGGACGATTCATGATAATGGAGCATATGACAGACAATGGAATGATATTCTTCATGGGAAATTAAATGAAATGGGATCTGGAAGTCCAAACATCATTATTATGCCTAATCATCAATCTCATAATATGATCAATAATCTCAACTTTGGTAAGTTTCCTGACTCAGATAATAAGAGAAAGATGGAGTTTCATGATGATCATAGAGGAAAGAAAGTTCAATTTCCCTCATGTAAATCATGTGGGAAGAGGCATCAAGAAGGTTTTTTCAAAGGAACTGGAAGATGGTTTGGGTGTGGAAAAGAAGGACACAAATCCAGTAAGTGCAAAGGAAAAGGTTCAGTTAACACAATGGCCAAGGATAATGGTATTTCTACGACATCAACAATGATTAGATGTTTTAAATGTGGAATGTATGGGCATTATGAAAACCAATTCCCTAATGGAAAATCTCATGAAGAGAATCAGCATGGTCATACGGGTAGTATTTATGTGGATGATGATGAGGAGAATACAAATGATATATGAGCTGAAAGAAGTGTTGAAGCTCAGTCAGTTGTATTAGAAGGTAGTAGAATGATTGTATGTTTATCAAGAGTTATGTTGTATAGTTAATGGTACTATGGAATAAAGAATCATTTAAGGATTTTTACCCTATTGTTTTTCCTAAAAGTATTTGAAAGTACCGGTAACCATGGAATGTTATTCAGATATTTTTGTAAAGTAGATGATATGCGCATAATGAAGGAATAATATGATAATGAGATGTTTGATTGTATTCATGAGATCATGATTGATATAAGGACTAAGTGATATCATGGTTTGAGTATATAGAATTTTGAGGATTTTGGTATGTGGAATGTGTGAACATTTAACTGCATTCATGTTTTCACTAAAGTTCAATGGGTATTAATTTTTCAAGAGAATACATGATTAAGGCCTTCGAATGTTTGGAATGTGACCAACAAGACATATGTTATGATATATGGGGATCAACGATGGTATTAAATCTCTGGTAATCGTTTTCACTATATTATGAGAGTGGACTGCAGTATTATGGATAAGCATAAAGATTAGAATGGATTATTTTGGACATAAATTACTATTGTTTAAGGATAGAAGTTTTTTTGATATTATTGATGAGATGTTATAGTAATATAGTTTTAGAAAAATGACAACCTGCAGGACGGACTACAACCCATCGCATCAGACAAGGCTGTGGAAATCGAACCCACAACCGAAGTGCGACTGGCCTTTATCGCCTACCACTAGCCTACAAGAAGTCCCTGGTTAGTAGAAACTAGTTTTATTTTATTAAGAGGTATGATATATGAAGTATAAGTTCATTTTTGAAACCATATATGATTAATCAAACCATAATATTGACTTATAACTTTTTCTAACCATTTGTTTGAAACAGATGGAATGACCCATCATTCTATCACATGATCAGCTAACACATCACGAATAACAAATTCAACTTCATTTCTTTAAGGGATGAAGTATAAATTGTTCAATTCACGAACAACAGTGAGATTGTACCAAAATCATGTAAGTATTTCTTTTAATTCATCAACTTTAGGGAAATGATCTTGAAAACCAAAAATGTTTTCCTAGTTCCCTTATATCCGATGAATCAGATGGTATCTTAGATCAACATAAATCTATAGCTTTGTGATTGTTGGATTTTTCATATCCATGTTCTCTACCACTCTCCATCAGAACTTGATTGTTATGTTTCTCTTACATATCCCTATTTTCACCTATGTTCTCTTATGTGGAAACCCAGTGATTAGTTAATTTGGGTAACCGTTATGTTTTATACTTTAGTTTTTTAAGATTGGTTTTGGTATTCCTTTTTACGATGTTGGTTTCTATTAAAGAAACTTTCGAGTAGTAAACCATTTATAACCGCGAAAAATTTGAGGGAAAAATTCATTTTAAGGGGGGTAGAATGTAACACCCCGAGATTTTATGAGAAATATTATTTTTAATTTTATTGATGTCTTGTGTTGTACGTTACAAAAAATGATTCTTGCACAACACGCAACCCTAACTTTTCTACATTACACCCAATCAAGACCTTCCTCGATAGCGTGTGTAGTACGCAATACCGAGTTTCACTAAACGAGATATTATTATAATATTATTATGAACTAGCCATTATGAATAGTAATACCCACTTTTTTGAAATTTTATAAATTTTAACTTTTAAAATGGACTTCATTTTTGGATTCAGAATATCGAAATTAGCTTAGGGTGAAATTTTGATACTTTTCGGATAACATTCATTTTCTGATGAATAGTGAGAATAACTAAATTTTAATTAAAAATGACCTTTTTAATAGAAATAATTAATAGATATAAATTATTAATTTGAGTGGTTTTAAAGTATATTTAGAATATATTTTTACAATTTAATACAATGTTGTTCATTGGATGTAATTTCACATTTAAACCAAACATAAACAACTATTAATCTTTTGATAGTTATTATCTCTTAAAAACACGCTATTTGTTTTGATGATGGAAATTAATTTTTATATTTTTTAATGCAACTGATATGTTTTGAATTTGGTAAAATAAACATCATTTTTGAATTCATAATATCAAATATATATTAGGCATAATTTTTGGTATTATTCTGGAAACTTTCTTTTTTTGATGAATAGTGAAACCACTAAGTGGTAGCTAAAAACTGTATTTTTTCATAAAACGTAATTTTACCACTTATGTGAGTAGAATTTCATAAATCCAAGAGACACGGTTGATGTCATTAAGTAAAATGTGGTTCAATGAGATTAAAATAATTTTTGGTGAATAGTAACTTTTTCCTTTTATTTACCATGGTTAAAAGTAAATAGGGTAGTCAAGGGTAAAAATGATATTATTATTACCCTAACACATGTCCTAATTCTATTTTATAAGTGTAATTCGACCAAAAACAACCTTAGGAATAAAATATGACCATTTAGGCCCACTTTGATTAGATTAGGACATTTATTATTAATTTATTTAAAGAAGGGTTAAAATAGTTAAAATCAAAGTTTAATAAGTAAATCATTTTTAATATAGGGTTATACATAAGATAAATTCTACTATAAATATTAATTAGACATATAAAAATATTTCCAACATAAAGATATTTAATTTTTAATTTTTAGATATTAAATAATTTAATTTATTTATGACACAATGATAATGTAGAAATAATTTTATTAATGAAATATTGACATAATTGATGTTATAAATACCCAAATAAATGTAATTTGAGACTTTTTATGAATTAGAATAATTTTATATGTTAATATGACATGTTAGTATTTATTTAATTCACTTTTTTATAATTAATCTTTCTATTATGATTTTCTCAAAAATGAATTACCAAATAGTATCAAAATTGACATAAAATAGTTTTTTAAAAAATATTATATTATTAATTGTTATTTTATTCCTAAAATTATAATGTTCGGCCAAATGACTTATATAAGGTTATATATATTTATAATAATCAACTTGGGGTTCGTTTGGCTTGTTATAGTAGGTTTATTAACCTTATAGGGTAAGAAAACAAGAAGACACGGTAAAAGTAAAATTATTTAACTTAAAGTTAAATATAAATGATAAGGTTAAAATAGGAACCTAAACTTGTCTAAATTCTATTGGATGAGAGTATTTATACCCCTCCTCACCTTAGCTTCTAAATAAATCAATTTGGAGCTATTTAAAACTGAATTTGACTTTATAATAAAATAATATATTTAGTTTCCCAAAGGTTCCCCTCTCCTCCCTTATAAAAGGGCACCTCATCCCTCTCTTCCTCACACCACTTTGAACCTTCAAGATCGGCCAACCCCTGCCAAATTCTCTTCTCCACTTCCCTAGAAACATCTTATAGGTCCTTGGCTTCTTCAAAGACCAATTTTAGTGCCCTAAGAGGAGGTGTCAAAGAGGCGCTTCAAAGAAGAGGTAATGTCCGTTACCGATTCTTTCACCTTTATTTCTTCTTCCAATTATTCTTATTAGGTTGTTTCATTATGATGTAATAACATCAGTATAACTCATATACTGATATTTATTATAATAATGAAACAAACCAATTTCACCATCTATCCATCCTACGGAAAATGAAATCACCGTGTGTGCGTACGTACGGAATATTGTCTCCACGCCGTGGTGTAATCTATTTTCCACCACCACCTAACATGGATGGGTATTATGGTGCAAATAATAACTATATATGATTATTTTAAAGTTATATTGATTCTATAATAGTATACATACACTCCAATAAAATTCCATGATCATGGGAATGATATCATCGCTCGTGCGTACGTACGGAATACCGTCTCCACGACGCGATGAGATTCAGTCTCAATGATTAACCATTCATAAATGATTATAAAGTATATATAATAAGTAATAATGAAATATATGAAATAATAATGATAATGGATTTATTTATATTTATATATGTATGTCATCCAATTAATTCCATTCAATTCAATGAGGAAACGAAAACAACGTTCATGCATACGCACGGCCTACCGTCTCCATGAACGGTGTATTTCTTTCCATTTATAAATATATTATATATATGTATATTCTGAATATCTATTATATATAAATCATGTTTTATATTCTAGAATTAAATAATCATGATCTACGTAATCATATGAATAATTACAAGTCAAAACACGGACGACAAATGAAACGATTTTACCCAAAACGCTCTTTAACATGGAATTTACAAAAGAACATGTAATATAAAGTCATAATTGAACCATATATGATATCATAACAATGAATATGATTCTTTAATAAGTCAATGACATTATTTAAATCATATTATAGGAGTTTTGGAAACATACAAAGCATATCAGACCTAAGGTAAGGAATAATTTTGCAAATCTCATTTTTATTTGAGATTGCTTATTCGTAAGTAATTACTGGGGTTATTTCTATCATCCATGTCAATGTTTTATAAAAGTATTTTCATGTATGTCAAAAGTACTTTTTACCCATTTTTGACTTTTACTACATGGTATGTAAGGAATCTTTCTTTTGTTTACGTTATGAGGTACTTTTGGACATTTCTGACAAAAGTACGAGAAGAATGTTTTTTTATCATATACGGCATGAAAGGATTTTTACGGTTTTACAAAGCCTTATTTTCATGAAGCTTCCTCCAAAATATTTCATGACTATTTTCAAGAAAATTATTTTCTTTTAAAATTGCATTACATTTTGTGAAAAGAAAATGATTTTGAAGAAAAAAGGATATTTTCTTCAAGAATTCATTTCAAGTGTTTTATCAAAACCATTTTCATCTAAGATGACATTATTTCACATGTGTATGTTTCAAGTATCATGTCTCTATGATTTACATGGATTCAACTTTCTAAAGATGAAATTATATCAAATTTGTTTTTGTACGGATTACGTTATGATGGAAAAATGTTTATGAAACCCATTTTATTCTTGGGTTATGATGAATGATTTATGTTTATATTGTGGCACATGTAAGAATGATTTCATTATGAGATGGGTGGGACCTATATCTCCCTCCAATGCATTGGATAAAGATTTTATATCTCATGAGATAGACATGGCTAGAACGGTAAGTTGATCTGGTTCAGTGTTAGAGGACTGAAACAACGAGTGAACTCGATTCAAAAAGGGACTTTTTCCACTAAGATGGTCTTGGCAACAATGCCTTGGGTTCAATGGAAATCATTACATGTGCTTAATGGATGCCACAATTAAATTTTCTATTCCCATGATATGTTATCATTATTTATGTTCCATTATGATCTATGCCTTATATACTTCCATGTTTTAAGTCGTTACTCAAGATTTTGATGTTTAAACATTATGTTCATGTTTTAAGGTTCAAATGTGTATGGTATGTTTTATTTTATCCATTCTTACCCTTACTGATCATTTAAGCTCATCCTTTTTATGTTTTATTTTCCCCTAGCATTAAAAGAAAGGTTTTAGGTAAGGAAACAAAAAGTGGAAGATCTTTATGGGAGATGTTGAAGATCTTTCACCACGATTAGAAGATTACGTTCCAAGATTCCAAAGACACTAAACAATTACAGTCCTTGTGTGTCTGTTTTTGTTATGTATTATGTATTATGCAAAATTAATGTAATATCTATGTACGTCATGCTTCAGGTCTCTACAAGGAGGACCTTTAGAAATTATAAAATGACCAAATTTTATTATTTTGTAATATAAGGAAACGGACAAGACAAGTCGGAGTTGAGGTAAGGGATCCTACCTCTCTCTTTCTTTTTATGTACTCTCTTTTATGTCATTTCTTTTAAGCTCATATTTATTATGATTGGGGATGTTATTTAATATTCCTGATACTTTAATTTTTATGTACTTATTATAAGAGACCCTATTTGATCTCATAAATCCATTTTTGGAAGTTTTAAGTGGCATCGTTAGGCGGCTGAGTTTTCATAAGGGATTTTTCAGCTCACTTTTATTCCTGTGAAGTTTATGCTACATTTTCCACCATTTTCTTTGAGTGGTGTATGTACTTCCCATTATTATACTCTTTGTTTAATATAATTTTTTTATGAGTATTTAATTCAATGTTGTATAGTCCTTCTTTCATGGGGTGTACATTTCAAAGTTTATCCAAATCGGTAAGGGAACCTTTCACCCTCCTATTTCTAAAAGACTTCTTTTGTTATGTATTTTAATTTACATCTTATTATCTAGGTATATGGTCTTATATATCCTTATTGGAGTGAAATTAATTTCTAAGTGATGAGATACCAGTTTTGTCTCATCAACTCATTTTCTCAATTTTAATGTGACGTCGTTAGGCTGTCGAAATTTTACAAGGGAACTTCTTAACACAATTTCGATTTCTTTGAGTTCAAATTTTAATTATTGAATATGTCATCTTATGAATATGTGTAAATGGCCTCTTATTTTTTTACACTTAATATACACTTATATTGGGTGTATTTATATTTTTCACACATAATTATGAGATTGATTTATCCATAAGGATAACATCTTTATAATAGATTTCATATCAATTTACATTTACATTGAGACTTCATTATTGTTATTCACCAATTAACTCTTATATTGTGTATATACTATCCATGTACATATTATATCATGAATCCCTTTATTATCATGATGTTATAAAGTTATGATTAAATGTTATTTGTATTCAAGAGTCTCTCATTTTGTTAAAAACTCTTTAACAAAAATATCAAGTTTAAATGTTTTAATGATTTATTATTATCATTAATGTCCATGTTTAAAAAAGGGTTTTGAGTATTTATTTATATGGACATTAAGGTTTTAAAATTACAATTCCATTAAAATATTCAAAGTGGTATGGGACACTTTGATTCAAAAATAATTTTTAAAATGGTTTTTGAAGATGGATTGATTATTTCAGTATCTTAAAATTACTCCTTGTGATTGAAAATGAAATGTTAGTGGTGAAATGTTATATTTGAAATATTTTATGTGTTATGATGGTACTTGGACATTTTACGGGTGGTTACATGATAAACCATATGAAGGGTGGTGCCATGAATACCAAGATGGGTGTTTACGTTATAACCTCCAATGCATTGGGTATCAAAGTCTGTTGTATGGCTATTCCATTTAGTGATATGTGTGGAAGTCAACCATATGGTTATTCCATTTAAGTATGTTTATGTCCCATGTTACCTTTATATGTTATGTTTTCTTTATAAGGGTTTTATGGGAATCGTTTGGTTACAAATGGATAAGTAATGATCTTTTATTCAGTGAAGAGTATTTACTACTTCATAAAGGTGAAAAGTATTACTTTGATAATGTATTCATGGTTTACTTGTTGTTTTCAAAAACTAACAGTTTTCCTTCTTTGTGTATCCCTTACGGAGCTTTTTATGCTTATACCAAGTATTTTTTTTGAAATGTTTTTCACAGGACATAAGGTGGAATAGGGTCAAGGATGGGATCAAGGAAAGACACGCTATCTAGAACATGGAACTAGACATGTTTTTTTATGAGTTTTTATTTTATGGAAACATTATAGATGTGTCTACTTTGTAATATTTTGAGATGTAATAGTTATGTCCTAATTCTCTAAAACTCTAAACCTGAAAATATCCTCTATGTGAATTATTCATTTAATTCTTGATTATGTAATGTTATATGGTTGGGTCCTTATATTAGGTATCAATGGTCGGTTTAGATAACTTTAGAGGTTAGAGTGTTGTTTAAGCATAAGTGACAGGTTGTGTATAATCACAATGGGTAGTATATTAGATGAAGTCATTGTTTTTTTGAATGTTAGAATGAGTTTGAGATAACTTGGATAACTATATCTTAATGTTTATCATCCTCGTTATTATATGATGATTTTACCAATATTCTCACACTGACCATTTTGGTTTTAGTAAATGGCTGGAACTACTAGGCACCAAAGTAATAGTGGATGTGAAGGAAACTGTGACAACTTTCTTAGTGAGCAACTGAATGATATGGGAGATGCAATGAGAACTCTTTTGTTTATCCAAAACCAACTATTAGGAGTCACGATTGACCACCTAAACCTTGGTGATTTTTGTAAGGAATCATATATGCGAGAAACATATCCCTAAGAAAATTCAGGTAATATTCAAAAAGGTAATTGTGTTCAAAAACCTATGTGTCAAAGACGTGGAAAGAATGTAACGCCCCGACCCTCGTTACCCAGAGTCGGTGCATTATTACATAACATTGGAATGATCACAAGAAGGATCAAATCTCTAAAGACAGATTGGTTTAGTATCCTTGGAAACACTAGATATATTCATAAATCTTTACATTACATCATAAAGTAAAAAACTACTACAACAACATAGTCTCCATATTCCACACTCATATCCCCACATAAAATCCCTACAGGATATTCATAACTTACTTCTTCACATCCTGGGAAAAATAAAACATAGAGAAGGGGTGAGCTCAAATGCCCAGTAAGGATAACAATATAGCGGAACTTTCAAAAATAAGCATAAACACTTAAGGCAATGCATTACTAAAACAAAATCCTTTTAAACTTGAACTTCACCATAGTATGGAAAAAGTAAAATGAAATAATGCCATTTACTTATTCACATGGATATTCTACTAATCGAATAATCACATGCAATATCAATAACCACTTTCATAATGTTGGAATGCATAATGCCAGACAATCATAACCACATAGCCAAGGCCTCGTGCCAAGACTACAAATAATATTTTTCCAAGGCCTTGTTCCAAGACACTAGTTTGTCTCGTGAGACCTACCGATGCATCGAGGAGCTATAGCGGGCTCCACCCATCACATATTAAGTCCAATGCATTCCCATATGAAAAGGTTTAAACATAACATAAACATTCGTATTAAAACTAGCATACGAAATGTCAATACTTTCACCATAAACTATGAATGGTATAAAAATAGCACATCCACAGTCAAGCATATCACAAATCCTTCAATAGAATATAGAAGTTTTGTATCATAATAAATCAACTACAAATAAGCCTAAAATCCATCAAAGGATGTTGACATAGATGAAATCAAAACTCTTTTTAGAGAAATATATCTTTCTATTTTTGAAATCATTTAAGAGTCATATATTTATAAAATAAAACATTTTCTTAGAAAATATTCATATAATCTTATAATGAAAGCTTTAAAGATTTTATAACGGCGGAAAGTAGCCGCACCCGCCGTATAAGTTAAAAAAAACATTCTTACCTTAATTCTGTCGAAAAGGTTAAAAAGGAACTTGTTTTGAAAACGATGGAAAGATTCCTCTATAAACCACTTATAAAAGTAAAAAAGGGTATAAATGACTTTAAATCATATTCTAGTAAATAGAAAAAATGTTTTGAAGTAGATTTTTAAGAAACATGGATAAAGAGATCCCAGAAGATTATTACGTATAAACAACCTCGGATAATGGAGAGATTGTGAAATAACCCTTACCTTTTAATTTTCCTTTGTTGGGGTAGGATAACCTCATGTATAATAGTGAAATAATAATTATTAAATTATAAAAGAATCATATACATTCATATGATATCATATATGATCTTTTAACATTGCTTTGTTAATAATATCTTAGTATTATCATTGTTTCGGGTGTTAACTTACTCATTTTATTTTATATGTTTTGTTACATAAACCGTGTTTGTTATGGATAGGTTGTAACTTATTTATATCCAAAATGATATCATGTCCTTAAACATCATTTTTAAATCATCAAATGATAATTATATTTGAATGGATACGATGGAGAATGAATCTAATCGCGTTCGTGGAGACGGTAGTCCGTACGTACGCACGAGCGATAACATCATTCATTTAATAATAAAATAATATATAAATGGATGGAATATCATATATACAGAATCATTAACATGTTATATTTATTATTTACATGAGTTACACATCATTATTATACCCATCCAAATAATAATATATTGAATAAAAATTACACCATGACGTGGAGACGGTAAGCCGTACGTACGCACGTATGGTGACATGTTATTCAAAGGGTGGATAGAATACTGAATATGGTTTTACCATATTTATAATAACATCACAGTATATATATTATACTGTATTTATTATTTTAGAATGGTAACAACAAAGGAAGAAGAAGTGGAAGAAGAAAGAAACATGGAAAAGGGTGGTGAAATCATTACCTCTTCTTCGGGTTCTTCCTTTTGATTTGATCAAAAGGGCTCCATAGGTTGGATTCCTGATCAAACTAAGGCCTATAGGATGTAGTTAGGGACGTTGGGAGAGTATTTGGGCAGAGTTTGGTCGAACCAAAAGGCTTTGAAGGTGTGAAGAAAAGAGAAGGAGGAGTGCCCTTTTATAAGAGGGGTGAGGGGCACCTTTGGAAAAGCTAGAAATATTAGTTTATAATAAATTCATATTCGGTTTCTAATTGCTCCAAAGTTTATTATTCAAAGATTAAGATGGGGATAGGTCGAAAACCATTCAACTAATAGAATTTAGACATGTTTGGGTACTAATATTAACCTTATCTTTAAGTATTAACTCAAAGTTAATTAGTTCCACTTTTACAATGTCTCTTTGTATTTTTATATTATATGGTTAATAAACATACCATATACATCCACGCGACCCCCAAGTGGTCCATTCATAAGACACCAATCATGATATAAGTCTCGTTGCCGAGCCTTATATTTTTAGGAATTTAATACCAATTAATAATATAATATTTGTTTTAAAAACTCTTTTATGTCAATTTTGACACTATTCAACAGTTGATTTTTGTGAAACTCGTAACAGATTGATTACTTAGAAAAAAGTCAATTGAATCAATACTAATATATCATAGTATCCTAGAAAATTAATTTAATTCATTAAAAGTGTCATATTTTATTTATTTGGGTATTTATAATATCATTTATTTAGATTTTTCATTATTTTAGTAATTACTGAATCATCATTATGACATAAATAAATTAAATTATATAATGTCTAAAAATTATAAATAAAATATCATTATGTAGGAAATCTTTTTATATTTCTAATGAATATTTATAATCTAAAATCCAACATATATAACCCTATGTAAAAATTTTTTTTCTAAAGGACATGTGCTTGTGTCATTTTTGTATTCATTTTAACTAAATTAAAATAAAGTGTCCCTATCACCTACAAGTGGCACCATGGGGTTCCAAAATCGATCCAAAGAAGCCTATGGTCAAACATGTATCAACAAATAAGGCTATGACACGTTCTAGGGTAATTTAGTATTATTATAATATTATTTTTTTTAACCCTTATTTACCAGATTTACCCTTAACCATGGTAAATAAAATATTTACCGCAGTAATTATTCAAAATGTCTAAAAATAAAAGTTACCTATTTACACAATTTGAACATCCTGATTCCAAATATGGAATCCTTTTTTCTAAATTCAAAACACAGAAGTGAAAGAAATTAATTTAAAATTAATTCCCGCTGTCAAAACAAAAAGCGTGTTTTTAAGAGATAATAACTATCAAAAGATTGACACTTGTTTATGTTCGGTTTAATTGTAAAATTATGTCCAATGACCAAAATTATATTAAATGGTAAAAATATATTCTAAATATACTTTAAAACCACTCAAATTCATAATTTATCACTATTAATTTTTTGATTAAAAAATTTGTTTTTAATAAAAATTTAGTAATTTTCACTATTCATCAAAATATTAAAGTTATCTGAAAAGTACCAAAATTTCATCTTAGGATAAATTCGATATTCCGAATCCAAAAATGAAGTCCATTTTGAAATATAAAATATATATAATTTCAAAAATTATGTATTACTATTCATAACGGCTAGTTTGATTGGTTATGTTGTGTAAGAACTCGGTGTTGCGTACAACACACGCTATCACATTATTCAAAGAGAAGCGTACCGTAGAAGCTTGGGGTGTTACATTCTCCCCTCATTCAAATAATTTCTTCCTTGAAATTTCTAGAATACTTATCACATGAAAAGACTCGGGTGGTTCTTCATCATAAGTTCCTCGGGTTCCCACGTTGCTGCTTCCATCTTATGATTTCTCCACAAAACTTTTACCAGTCGCGTCGTCCGGTTTCTCAGTACTTGTTCTCTCGTATCAAAAATCCGGACGAGCTCTTCGCAATAAGATAGATCGGGTTCCAGTTCCAATTCTTCATAGGTGAGTACATGCGTTGGGTCAGGCATGTATTTCCTCAACAGAGATACGTGGAACACATCGTGAACTTTGGAGAGACTTGGCGGCATTGCCAATCAGTAAGCTACAGCCCCAATTCGTTCTAGAATTTCAAAAGGTCTGATGTACCTGGGACTCAATTTACCTTTCTTACCAAAACGTATGACTCCCTTCCATGGAGATACCTTCAGGAAAACATGATCACTGACTTGAAATTCCAAATCCTTCCTTCGATTATCGGCATAGCTCTTCTGCCTACTTTGAGCTGCTTTGATGAGATTTTGGATTACCTTCATCTTTTCCATAGTTTCATCCACCAGTTCTGGGCCTACAAGTTTTCTTTCACCAACGTCATCCCAAAAGGTTGGTGTACGACATCTCTTTACATATAACGCTTCATATGGTGCCATCTGAATACTCGAATGGAAGCTATTGTTATAGGAAAATTCTACGAGAGGTAAATATTGATCCCACATACCCTGAAAGTCAAGTGATTAAGATCTCAACATGTCTTCTGAGGTTTGAATATTCCGTTCTGATTGTCCATCTGTCTAAGGGTGGTAAGCAGTGCTCAAATGAAGTTCTTTATCTAGGGATTTCTGAAGAATTTTCCAAAATCTTGAAGTAAAATGGGGATCACGATCAGAAACAATCGATAGGGGTACTCCATGAATTCTCACAACTTCATTAATATATAGTCTTTCTAGACGTTGCAGGGGTAGATCTTCTCTTATTGCAAGAAAATGTGCTAACTTGGTAAGACGATCAACAATAACCCATATTGCATCATTCCTTCTAAGAGTCTTTGGTAGCCCCATGACAATGTACATTGTAATATTGTCCCATTTCCACTCCGGTATGGGAAGAGGTTTCATGACTCCTCCAGGCTGTTGCCTTCCAGCTTTCACTTGATGACAAACCATACATCTTGACACAAAATCAGCAATCTCCTTCTTCATGTTATCCCACCAAAAATGTTCCTTCAAATCTCTATACATTTTGATGCTCTCTGGGTGTATAGAGAAATTGGAACTATGAGCATCATCCAGCAATTCCATTTTTAGATCAGGTATATTGGGAACACAAATTCTCTTCCCAAATTTCAAAATTCCATCTTCATACACAAAGTCTCTCAATCTCCAATCATTCACAGCTTTAATCTTCATTTAATATTTTTCATCATCGGTCTGAGAACTCTTAATTCTTTCTAGTAAAGATGGTTTGGCAACCATTTGAAAAAGCATTGATGTTTCATCTTCCCTGGTTATTCCCATGTCCATCTTCACTAGATCCATGAAAATTGGATCCCTTTCAATTCTCATATTGTTCAAAACTCCATGGTCTTTTCTACTCAAAGCATCTTTCACCTTGTTTTCTTTCCTCGGGTGGTAGTGTATCGTGCAATCATAATCCTTGAGTAATTCAAGACATCTCCTTTGCCTCATGTTGAGTTCTTTTTGTGAGAAAATATACTTCAAACTCTTGTGATTAGCATAAATCTCACATTTTTCACCATAGAGGTAGTGCCTCCATATCTTCAAAGAAAATATAACAGATGCTAACTCGAGATCTTGAGTAGGATAGTTTTGCTCATGAATTTTCAACTGTCGTGATGCATAGGCAATAACCCTATCATTCTGCATAAGGACACAACCAAGTCCTTTCTTCGATGCACCACTATAAATAAAAAACCAAGCATTCCCTGATGGTAGAGTCAATATAGGAGCATTGACTAATCTTCTCTTCAGTTCTTCGAAACATTCTTCACACTCTTTTGTCCAAACAAATTTAACCCCTTTACGTGTGAGCTTCGTTAATGGGTTATCCAATCAGGCAAAATTCTGGACGAAATGTCAATAATAACCTGCCCAACCAATAAAACTGCGTACCTCAGTTATACTCATATGTACTGGCCATTCTTGGATTGCCATTGTCTTAGAAGGATCAACAGAGATTCCATCTTTAGAGACAATATGGCCAAGAAAAGAAATCTCATGAAGCCAGAATTCACACTTGCTAAACATCCAAATATAATTCATGCCTCCTCAGAGTCTTAAAGATAATGCGCAAGTGATTTTCATGATCTTTATAGGTTTTGGATTATTCCAAGATATCATCAATAAATACCACTACAAATTCATCGAGATACTCCTTGAAAACTCTATTCATCAGATCCATGAATACAGAGGGTGCATTAGTCAATCCAAAAGGCATTACAGTAAACTCGTAATGCCCGTACCTGGTTTGAAATGCTGTATTCGGAATGCCTTCCTTCTTTACACACAACTGATGGTATCCAGATCGAAGGTCAATCTTTGAAATTTATTGAGCTCTATGCAGTTGGTCAAATAAATCATCAATGCGAGGTAGGGGATACTTGTTCTTTATCGTTATAGCATTGATCTCCCTTTATTCGATACATAACCTCATAGATCCATCTTTCTTTTTAACAAAAAGAACAGGGGCTCCCCATGG
The DNA here is from genome assembly GCA_963277665.1 of Viscum album. Taxonomy (NCBI): domain Eukaryota; kingdom Viridiplantae; phylum Streptophyta; class Magnoliopsida; order Santalales; family Viscaceae; genus Viscum; species Viscum album. The sequence goes on from OY728157.1 coordinate 155,061,054, forward strand.
AGAAACACTAGGGCGAAGAAATCCTTTATTACTGAATTCTTCTAGTTGTTTCTTTAATTCAACTAATTCTACAGTGGCCATTCTATAAGGGGTCTTTGATATAGACCTTGATCTAGGAATTAAATCAATGGAAAACTGAACTTCTCGTTTTGGAGGATGTCGAGGTAAATCTTCCAGAAATACATCTACAAATTCATTAACAACAGGTACATCCTCTATTTGAACATTCATTTCCTCACCAATATTTATTCATTATATTCCTCCCCAATAATTGAATATAGTTGAGCTACTGGGGGTGGATCTAAATAAGAATTAGCTGGTGATGATTCTACTCTAAAGATAAGGTGTTCCTTATCATTATCATCAAGAATCGTAACCTCTTTCTTCTTACAATAAATATTTGCATCATAGTCCGAAATCTAGTCCATACTGAGGATTATATCAATCTCAATCATAGGTATGACGGTGAGATCAGTAGATAAAGAACATTTATGTGATCTAATGGGGACTGATTCGTAAAACTTTGTTGCAATGATACTTCCCTTTGGAGTTTTAACTGACAAATCCCTTGTTAAATCAAATTGGAAATATCTAATTTTTTTACCAAACTGGGAAGATATGAAACAATGCGATGATCCAGAATCAAATAATGCATTTGCTAAACTTGAGGAAACCATTAAATTACCTGCCACCACGTCTTTCGGAGCTTCTACCTCAGCAGTAGTGATAGCATAAGCTTGTCCTTGATCCCTTGGCCTTTTCTGAGGTAAGTTCTCCTGATGCTTAGGACATTCATTTGCATAATTCCTCATCTCCGTACAATTGTAGCACTGAACGTTGGTATCTTCCTTCATCCCTTTGCAATCACGAGCTTGGTGTCCTTTTTCACCACACTTGTAACAGACTCTCATTCCATTCAAGCAAGTACCAGGGTGTTTCTTCCCAAATTTACAACAGGATGGATAATCAACCTTTCCCTTCTTCCCCTCATTACCATTCCCAGATTGATCAGCAGGTCTCTTCTTATCTTTCTTTGATTTAAAGTCATAAGACTTAGAGAATTCCTTTTCAGTCTTGATAGCACATGAGACAATGTCTTCATATGACGAGAAGGATTGTGATACTAATGCTCGACGGAGAAATGGATTTAACCCATAAAAGAAACGATCAATCATACATCTTGGGTTACATATATAATCTCCAGCATACATTTCTAACCTTGTAAAGTTAGCCTCATACTTTTTGACATTCTCATTCTCCTTTTGTCTCAGACTCAGAAATTGCCTTTCCATATCTGCTCGATGGTCACGAGGAAAGTATTTTTCTAAAAACAGATCTTTTAACTCCCTCCATTCCATATTTGATACTTCATCATCTTCTTTTGTGTTTTGAATCAATGAGCACCATTGATCAGCATCTCCAGTGAGGTGGTAAACTGCCATGATAACTTTTTCCCTTTCACTACTCCCCAAAGCCTGAAATATTTTCTCTAGGGAAAATATCCATTGCTCAGCTACTAAGGGATTTGTACTCCCATTGAACGTTGGTGGTTGTTGCCTCATGAATCGATCTAACATTGATCCTCCATGTTGTGGATCAGGGTGCTCCATACGGGTAAGGTTATTATTCATAACCTGAGTGAGTTGTCCCAGTATGGTGATTAGCTGATCAGCACTAGTTGCAACACCATCTCCACTATAATTATCTTGAGCAGGAGGGCAATCCCTGCATGGAGTGCGTGCATTGATTCGGTTTCCATTTCTTCCACTAGGCGCCATTTCTAAACAATGGCATAAACTAGATCAGTTTATGAATCAAAATACATAATCCCATACATATAAAACACTTAACATAAATTGAACTATTTATGGATATAATCCGTAATCATAAAAATTTTTTCTTTGAGGAAGTATATACTTATAAACCCTTCATAATTATTTGTAAATAAAATGAGAGTTATCCTAAGCATATCCCCTGGGAGTGTCGTAACCAAGAGTGCAGCAAGGCCCGTTGTCGTGCACCAGTTCCTGTTCGAGTCTAGCTCAAAGCGGTTTTTTTGGGTTTTACCCCTAGGTACATCTGTGCCATAGCCGCCTCTACCTGCTCGTATCCAGACATGGATGTATTGCTCGGAAAACTCACAAAATCTCTACAATACCAAAATTCTAGGATGTTATTCTATACTAATCCTCAAAGTTCATCTTAGGTCTACGTGCTCTAATCAGAGTTTATCTAAATATAGCTTCCAAGGTTTGTACTAAACATCCTCTGATACCAACTGTAACGCCCCGACCCTCGTTACCCAAAGTCGGTGCATTATTACATAACATTGGCATGCTCACAAGAAAGATCAAATCTCGAAAGACTGATTGGTTTAGTAGCCTTGGAAACACTAGATATATTCATAAAGTTTTACATTACATCATAAAGTGAAAAACTACTACAACAACATAGTCTCCATATTCCACACTCATATCCCCACATAAAATCCCTACAGGTCATTCATAACTTACTTCTTCACATCCTGGGAAAAATAAAACATAGAAAAGGGGTGAGCTCAAATGACCAGTAAGGATAACAATATAGCGAAACTTTCAAAAATAAGCATAAACACTTAAGGCAATGCATTACTAAAACAAAATCCTTTTAAACATGAACTTCAACATAGTATGGAAAATGTAAAATGAAATAATGCCATTTACTCATTCACATTGATATTCTACTAATCGAATAATCACATGCAATATCAATAACCACTTTCATAATGTTGGAATGCATAATGCCAGACTATCATAACCACATAGCCAAGGCCTCGTGCCAAGACTACAAATAAGATTTTTCCAAGGCCTTGTTCCAAGACACTAGTTTGTCTCGTGAGACCTACCGATGCATCGAGGAGCTATAGCGGGCTCCACCTGTCCCATATTAAGTCCAATTCATTCCTATATGAAAAGGATTAAACATAACATAAACATTCTTATTAAAACTAGCATACGAAATGTCAATACTTTCACCATAAACTATGAATGGTATAAAAATAGAACATCCATAGTCAAACATATCACAAAACATTCAATACAATATATAATTTTTGTATCATAATAAATCAAATTCAAATAAGCATAAAATCCATCAAAGGATGTTGACATAGATGAAATCAAAACTCTTTTTAGTGAAATATCTCCTTCTATTTTTTAAATCATTTAAGAGTCATATATTTATAAAATAAAACATTTTCTTAGAAAATATTCTTATAAGATTGTAATGGAAGCTTTGAAGATTTTATAATGGTGGAAAATAGCCGCACTCGCCGTATAAGTTAAAAAAAACATTCTTACCTTAATTCTGTCAAAAAGGTTAAAAAGGACCTTGTTTTGAAAATGACAGAAAGATTCCTTTATAAACCACTTATAAAAGTCAAAAAGGGTATAAATTACTTTAACTCATATTCTAGTAAATAGCAAAAATGTTTTGAAAGACATTTTTAAAAAACATGGATAAAGAGATCCCAGAAGATTATTACGTATAAACAACCTCGGATAATGAAAATATTGTGAAATAACCCTTACCTTATACTTTTCCTTGGTTGGGGTCGGTTAACCCCCTATATAATAGTGAAATAATTTTTATTAATTTATACAAGAATCATATACATTCATATGATATCATATATGATCTTTTAACATTGATTTGTTAATAATATCTTAGTATTATCGTTGTTTCGGGTGTTAACTTACTCGTTTTCTTTTATATGTTTTGTTACATAAGCCGTGTTTGTTATGGATAGGTTGTATATTATTTATATCCAGAAGTATATCAAGTCCTTAAACATCATTTTTAAATCATCAAATTATAATTATACTTGAATGGATACGATGGAGAATGAATCTCATCACGTTCGTGGAGACGGTAGTCCGTACGTACGCACGACCGACAATATCATTCTTTTGAAATTAAAATAATATATAAATGGATGGAATATCATATATATACATAATCATTAACATGTTATATTTATTATTTACATGAGTTACACATCATTATTATACCCATCCAAATAATAATATATTGAATAACAATTACACCACGACGTGGAGACGGTAAGCCGTACGTACGCACGTATGGTGACATGTTATTAAAAGGGTGGATAGAATACTGAATATGGTTGTACCATATTTATAATAACATCAAATTATATATATGATACTGGATTTATTATTTTATAATGGTAACAACAAAGGAAGAAGAAGTGGAAGAAGAAAGGAACTTCGAAAAGGGTGGTGAAATCATTACCTCTTCTTCAGGTTCTTCCTTTTGATTTGATCAAAAGGGCTCCATAGGTTGGCTTCCTGATCAAACTAATGCCTCTAGGATGTAGTGAGGGAAGTTGGGAGAGTATTTGGGTAGAGTTTGGCCGAACCAAAAGGCTTTGAATGTGTGAAGAAAAGAGAAGGAGGAGTGCCCTTTTATAAAGGGGTGAGGGGCACCTTTGGAAAAGCTAGAAATATTAGTATATAATAAATTCATATTCGGTTTCTAATTGCTCGAAAGTTTTTTATTCAAAGGTTAAGGTGGGAATAGGTCGAAAACCTTTCAACAAATAGAATTTAGACAGGTTTGGGTACTTATACTAACCTTATCTTTAAGTATTAACTCTAAGTTAATTAGTTTCACTTTTACAATTTCTCTTTGTATTTTTATATTATATGGTTAATAAACTTACCATATACATCCAAGATACCCCCAAGTGGTCCATTAATGAGACACATATCATGATATAAGTCTCTTGGCCGAGGATTAGATTTTTAATAATTTAATAACAATTAATAATATAATATTTGTTTTAAAAACTGTTTTATGTCAATTTTGACACTATTCAATAGTTGATTTTTGTGAAACTCATAAAAGATTTATTACTTCGAAAAAAGTAAATTTAATCAATCATAATATATCATATTATCCTTGAAAATTAGTTTAATTCATTAAAAGTTTCATATTATATTTATTTGGGTATTTATAATATCAATTATTTTGATTTTTCATTATTATAGTAATTACTGCATCATAATTGTGTCCTAAATAAATTAACTTATTTAATGTCTAAAAATTATAAATAAAATATCATTATGTAGGAAATATTTTTATCTTTCTAATGAATATTTATAATCTAAAATCCAACATATATAACCCTATGTAATAATTGTTTTTCTAAAGGATATATGCTTGTGTCATTTTTGTATTCATTTTAACTTAATTAAAATAAAGTGTCCCTATCACCTACAAGTGGCACCATTATAAGGCCCTGGCCTTAAACCTTACTTAATATTGAGTTATTACAAGATTAAACATTGAGGATCTTTTCAGGTTTAGAGTTTTAGAGAATTAGATCATGAAACATGCATTACATTCCACATTTAAGCAAAGTGGATACATAAAAGACAGTAATCATTCTTCCCATCAACGGAAACATATTTAAAATAAAACATGGATTCTTTCTTGACACATCCTTGTCACTATAATCACGTCATGTACCTTTCCATTGACCTGTGAAAAACATTTCAAAATCTTGGGATGAGCATAAAAAGATCAGTAAGGGTTATAAAAATATGGAAAGGAAACATGGCTTCATATATACATAATAATGAAATCATACTTTAACCATAAAACAGAGGCACTTTAACAAGCCTCATAAAATCATGAACAAATCATAGAAATCATAAGAAATAAAGGTAACATGAGGAATTCATAACATTATTATGTTGGGAGTAACCCTCTTGGTTAGGTTTGGAATACCCATCACAGTATATTACCTAAATCTCTTCGGAGAGACCTTAACGTTTCACTCCTTCGCGTTACCCAATGCATTGGAGAGCTATATCGGGCTCACCCGCCCTTAGTTTATCACGAAACCACTTGTCTTCATAATAATGCCCAAGAACCTCAACATAATCGTATCACATAAAACATGCATAAAGGAAACATAACATTTCCAGCTTTCAATCACAAGATATCAATACAACACATTGATATAAAAACATTATGAAAACCATTTTCAATACCAAAATAAAATAAAATTAAAACATGGTATTTATTTTTCTTTTAAAAAGAAGGTATGGCTTGTAGAGGTAGCCGAAACTCAAATAACGGTTACAGCGGTGGAGAAGTCGTTGTTTCCGCATATGTATGACAAAAACATTCCCTTTTTCGTTTAGTAAAACACTTCGTATAAAAAAGATTCCTTTTGGATAAACGTAAAAGTCAAAGGGGTTTATACACCGTATAAAAGAAGGTTGTGTATAAAACAAAATATGCCTCAATGAAAGGAGATTGAGACGAAGTCCCATACCACCTTGAAGCTTTTAACATTTTAAACCATTAATATCCATATAAATTAATCCTTAAAACCATTTTGAAAACATGGATATTAATAAGAACAAATCATTAAAACATTTAAAGCGATATTTTGGTTAAAGTGTTTTTACCAAAATTAGAGACACTTGAATACAATAATTGTGGAATAAAATTTATTCAGAACTTTATAATATCATGAGAATAAATGGATTCATGATATAATATTCCAAAGGATAGTATATACACCATATAAGAGTGAATTGGTTCATAACAACAATGAAGTCTCAATAGAGATGTAAAATGTGATGAAATCCCTTATAAAGAAGGTATCCTTAAATTAAGGATAAATAAATCTCAAAATAATGTGTGACAAATTAAAATACACCCAATATAATTGGATATTAAGTGTAAAAAAATAAAAGTTCATTCACACATATTCAAAGGATGACATATTCAATAACTCCATGTTGAACCAAAAGAAATCGAAATTGGGTTAAAACGTTCCCTTGGTAAAATTCGACAGCCTAACGGCATTACTTCAAAAATTTAGAAAATGAGTTGATGAGAGATAAAAAGGGAATATCATAACTTGGACATAAAATTTACATCAATCAGGATATATAAGAACATATCCCAACATAATAGTATGTGAATTAAAATACCCATCAAAAGAAGTCTTTTAAAAAAGAGGAGGGTGAAAGGTTCCCTTACCGACTTGGGTAACTTTCGAAAAGTACATCCCATTGAAGAAGTGTCATACAATGCATATGTAAATACCCATAAATGGAATTATATTACAAAAGGAATGTAATAATGGGCAGTACATAAACCACTCAAAGGAAATTGTGGCAAATGTTGCATAAATCTCACGGGAATAAAAGTGAGATGAAAAATCTCTTACAAAAACTCGGTAGCCTAACGGCGCCACTTAAAACATCCAAAATGGATTGATGAGAGGAAATAGGGTCTCTGATCACATCAAAATAATGTTTAAAGAAAGAGTAATATAAAATAACATTCCCCAACATAACAAATAGGATCTTAATATAAGTGACATAAAGGAGAGTACTTAAAGAGAAAGAGAGAGGTTAGATCTCTTACGAAAATTCGGCAGCCTAACAGCACCACTCAAAACATCCAAAATGGATTGATGAGAGAGAATAGGGCCTCTCTTCATATGAACATAAGAATTACAGTAATATTTATATAAAATAACATCCCAATCACAAGAAATATGAGCTTAAAAGGAATGACATAAAAGAGTGTACTTAAAAAGAAAGAGAGGAGTAGGATCCCTTACCTCGGGTCCGACTTGACTCGATCATTCTTTAACATCCTGAATAATAAACTTGAGTTAATTAACACTTTATTAAGAACCTTTTTCTAGTTCATTATTCCTTTTAGATCACTTATTTCCATTTTATAAACATTATGTAATCATTTAAGTTAATAATGTTTGTTTTGTCGATATTTGGTTCTTAAGTCGAAAGAGGACTTCTTACAATTACATATTGTTCGTGTGGTAAAATGTTCATTATATCCAGAATTATATTCATGATTTGGATATCATATATATCATATATATCCAGAATATACATGTATTTATAATATTACATAATCATTTAGAGGTAAGAAATGAAATGCACCGTTCATGGAGACGGTAAGCCGTACGTACGCATGAACGCTACTTCCATTTCTATTTCGTATTTTCTGTAATGGAATCATAATTATATAAGAGTATATTATAATTACAGTATAATAACATATATAATATCATTAACTTTATCATTTACACATCCCACATATGGTATTAACGAATCAAATCACTTTCAGGGGGAGGTAGTCCGCACTTCCTAAAATGAAGATATCGTGTTTACCCATAATGGAAACAATAATGGTATCCCATGAATGAAAAATACAGAAGCTTAAGGAAATAATAAACATATTATATATCATATATAAAAATAGTGACATCATAATGGCCACCTTTGAAGGTGTTAAATGAGTATTGAACAATCATCGTTTCGGGAGGCAGAATTTCGCCATCCACAGAAACCGTATGTTCTTTAACCATTTTATGTAGTTTTTTGAGAGTTTAGCTCGAATAAATCTTATAAAAACATCCTAGTATGTTGAAGATAATGGTTTTGGTTACAAAAGAAGTAAATAAAAAGAGTTTAGGGGGTTGGAGAAACAAAATAAAACAAATGAACATGAGAGAATGAATTACCTTTAAAAGTGTAACTCCTTTTGATTTGAGCCTAAATGCTTCATTTGAAAGGATTCTGCCCAAAGGGAATCCTCTAGGATGAGGCGAGGTATGTGGAGAGAGTAAATGGGAAGGGTATGGCCGAGAAAAAGGCTTGAGGAGTGTGTGAAATGAGGTAGAGGTGGGGGCCTTTTATAAGAGGAGAGGAGGGGCACTTTTGGAAATCATGAATCTATTATTTTATTTTCAGAAGTGTTTCGAATTTATAAGGTCCCAAATTGATATATTTCAAAGATAAGATGATAAGGCTTCGAAATATTTCCATCCAATAGTTTTTGGACCAGTGTAGGTCTTAGATTTTATATTATCGTTTCATTTTATTTCAACTGTTCATTAATGAGGTCATCATTGCAACATCATGATGTCATAATTAAATTTATTTATTTAATGTCTAAAAATTATAACAAAAATATCCTGCTGTAGGAAATCTTTTTATCTTTCCAAATAGTATTTATAGACAAAAATATGATTAGTATAACCCCTGCTAAAAATTGTTTTAGTAAAACAATTTATGTTAGTGTCATTTTCACCTTTATTTAAAAAAAGGGATTAAAGTCATTATCTCACCCAAGAGGCTCCATAGGGTCCCCTAAATCGACCCATGGGTTGTCTTCGTCGGCCATGACTCATCCAATAGGGGTAGGACAAGTGTCATGGTGTTTTCATATTTTTATAATATCATTTTTATCTTAAATTACACTAATTACCTCTTATCGCGATTAATGAAAAAAAGTTACTATTCACCAAAAAATTATTTTCATCTCATTGAACCACATTTTACATAATAATGACAACCATATATGTAGGATTTTCAAAATTCAATACACATTAGTGGTAAAATTTCATTTAACTGAAAAATCAGTTTGCTTGATTACCACTTAGTGGTTTCACTATTCATCAAAAATTGAAGTTTTTCAGAAAATTACCAAAAATTCACCCTAAGCTATATTTGATATTCCGAATTCAAAAATGATGTCTATTTTAAAAAATTCAAAACATATAATTTTCATTAATTAATTTAATAATTAATTCCCATTGTCAAAACAAATAGCGTGTTTTTATGAAACAAAATGTATCAAAAGATTGACACTAGTTTAAGTCTGATTTGAAAGTAAAATTAATTCCATCGACCACTATTGGATTAAATGGTAAAAATATATTCTAATTTCACTTTAAAACCAATTCAAAATATAATCTAATCATATAAATAAATTAGATTAAAAGGAGGTTTTGAATTAAAATACAACAGTTTACACTATTCATTTAAAAAATGAACTTTATCGAAAAGATACCAAAAATTTACACAAAGTAAATTTTGATGTCCTGATTCTTAAGAAGGGTTTTATTTGGTCCAATCGAATTTATAAGAGTGAACAAAACTATATTTAATGATGGTTCGCCATCAAAAGGCGATAAGTGAACCTTTGGTGAAAACTAGGGCATATACGCCTAAAATTGAATTCTTTTCGTATTTTAAGCCTTTATATTTTATTGGATATATGTAAAAACATTTAAAAACATATATAATAATATTTAATTATTTCTATCCATTCCTGCCAATACAACGGCTACATGTTAACTACAATTTAAAATAATATTATTTTATTATTAGAGTGCAACGTAATATTCCCAAGAAACTCGTTGTTGCATATTGGGTACGCCATTGAGCATAGAATCCCCTTTAAAGTAATATTAATATTTGATTCACAAATATGGATAAATATAAAGATTTCATATTTTTTATTTACCTGGGGTGTTATATCCTTCCCCCCTTTTGAGAAGTGCGTCCTCACAATTTTAAAATTGGGCTTGGTAACATCCTTGAATGTCCCACATCGGAACAAGAGTCGGTAAAACAATCACATTAAAATAAAGAATGATAATACAGAGGTCACCCGTGTTAACCCATACTAGGATTCCATGTAGAAAAATATGGAAATGGAGGAGAAAACATAGTGTCATGTTCTGATGGAGAGTGATAGAAAACATGTTTAGGAGAAAGTTAACCACAAGAAAATCACAAAATTGTGATGGGTTAAACGGTATTCGATTCCCCAGTAAGAAAATTTAATAGACAACATTTTTGTTTTAAGTTACTTTTTATTGAGTAATTTATTCATAGGGAAACATAATCACTTATCATGTTGACTTTCATCTTTTACACAAACTCATATTTTCTCAAAAAGACGAGTATTTAGGAAGATTTGTTCACATTAAGAGTACTATAATCAACTTTTAGAGAATCACCTAATCCACAAAATAGAACTATATACTTCCCATGTATTTAGACCAAAACCAAAACCAAAAAGGCTAGTACAAGATTAGATAATCCAGAAAAGGATAACCCCTTATAAAAGGAAAATCTATTCCTAATCACCAAAATTTTTCCAACAAAACCCAAAGTTCAATGAGGACCATCCGATAAACAATTTTTCCATAAAAATTCTTCAAAATAATCCAAACTAAGATTGAAACCCAAATATTTGAAGGATTTAGTCACATAGTCTTCAAGTTAAATCGTAACATTTATCCCAAAACAACTTCAGTTTCTCCTAAAGTCTCGTATTGAAAAGTAGTTAACCTAATCACATATCCTCCATGATAGGTTAATAATTTTCATAAATAACCCAAAATCAACTTACTCTTAATTCATAAAATCATATAACTAAAAAGAATCAGTCAAACTAACCAGGGACTTCACGTAGTCCAGTGGTAGGCGATAAAAACCAGTCGCACTTTGGTTGTGGGTTCGATTCCCGCAGCTTTTTCCGATGTGACGAGTTGTCACACGGTCTGCGTGTTTTCCTTTTTATAAAAGTCCAAAAATAACCCTAACATGTTTTAACCTCAATCTTTTCCTTATACCTTTAATTTTCATCTGAATTCGTTACGATCTCAACATCTTAATTCTTGAAGTCTTATTTCACAACCATAAGATAATATAAAATGATTCCCAAAATTAATAACATCATACCTTGATCATGGCGTCCACTCGGTTTCATCGTCATCTTGCTCACGTAGTTAGAAGTCCCATGCATTACAACAATGATTTAGAGATCCTTCAAAATCATTTTCTTCCTCCATCCAAATACACCTCGTACAACATGGGTCATATGGGTGTTCACAGAAAAACAGTTTTGGAAAATAATCATGTATGACATATAATTCCAAAACATCTGATAAAACCTGATTTCTATAAAATAGTCGGACCGAAATTGAGTTGAAACTTTCTATTATTGGTCCTTTTAAAATACCATAAGTATATGATGTGAGACTATATTTTAAGAGAAAATATAAATAGGTTGCGCAAGGGTCTCCTTCCTTAGCACCATTTCTAAAATCATAATATGCTTCAAATTCTTGTGATAAGGTAAAATATTTGAAAATACCTTGATAATATTTACCTATCTTGAAAATATGAGAATATTGTGAAAATAGTATTTTTCTAAAAACAACCCATGATCCACGATGATAACGAGGTATAGTGGAGGTGTTTGATATCTCAAACAACTGCTTGCAAGTGAGTTGTATGCTAGAAAAATTTTCACAATCATCCGAAGATGATTTTGCAATAATTATTGCAAGAATGTCATCAGGAAGAGATATGAATGTTGTTTTAGATCCTTCTCCTTCCATTCGTAACCGACTTTACTTGACCTGAAAAAAAAGTTATAAAACAAGGATTTAACTGAAATAATTGATATAGGGACTAATCATCTGTCTCACAAGAACTCCTAATCCCTAAAGTTGTCTAAACCGACCATTGATACCAACTATAAGGCCCTGGCCTTAAACCATACGAAATCTTGAGTTATTACAAGATTACACATTGAGGATCTTTTCAGGTTTAGAGTTTTCGAGAATTAGATCATGAAACTTGCATTACATTCCACGTTTAAACAAAGTGGTTACATAAAAGACAGTATTCATTCTTCCCATCAATGGAAACATATTTAAAATAAAACATGGATTCTTTCTTGACACATCCTTCACACTATCATCACATCATGTACCTTTCCCTTGACCTGTGAAAAACATTTCAAAAACATGGGATGAGCATAAAAAGCTCAGTAAGGGTTATAAAAATATGGAAAGGAAACATGGGTTCATATTTACATAATAATGAAATCGTACTTTAACCATAAAACAGAGGCACTTTAACATATCTCATAAAATCATGAACAAATCATAGAAATCATAAGACATAAAGTTAACTTGAGGCATTCATAACATTCTTACGTAGGGAGTAACCCTCTTGGTTACGTTTGGAATAAAAATCACAGTATATTCCCTAAATCTCTTCAGATAAACCTTATAGTTTCACTCCTTCACGTTACCCAATGCATTGGAGAGCTATATCGGGCCCACCCGCCCATAGTTTATCACGGAACCACCCGTATTCATAATAATTCCCAAGAACCTCAACATAATCGTATCACATAAAACATGCATAAAGGAAACATAACATTTCCACCATTCAATCACAAGATATCAATACAACACATTGATATAAAAACATTATGAAAACCATTTTCAATACCAAAATAAAAGAAAATTAAAACATGGTATTTATTTTTCTTTTAAAAAGAAGGTATGGCTTGTAGAGGAAGCCGAAACTCAAATAACGGTTACGGAGGCAGAGAAGTCGTTGTCGCCGCATACGTACGACAAAAACATTCCCTTTTGTCGTTTAGTAAAACGCTTCGTAAAAAAAATATTCCTTTTGGATAAACGTAATAGTCAAAGGGGTTTATACACCGTATAAAAGAAGGTTGTGTATAAAACAAAATATGCCTCAATGAAAGGAGATTGAGACGAAGTCCCATACCACCTTGAAGCTTTTAACATTTTAAACCACTAATATCCATATAAATAAATCTTTAAAACCATTTTTAAAACATGGATATTAATAAGAACAAATCATTAAAACATTTAAAGCGATATTTTGGTTAAAGGGTTTTTACCAAAATTAGAGACACTTGAATACAATAATTGAGGAATAAAATTTAATCAGAAATTTATAATATCATGAGAATAAATGGATTCATGATATAATATTCCAAGTGACATTAAATACACCATATAAGAGTGAATTGGTTCATAACAATAGTGAAGTCTCAATAGAGATGTAAAATGTGATGAAATCCCTTATAAAGAAGGTATCCTTAAATTAAGGATAAATCAATCTCAAAATTATGTGTGACAAACATAAATACACCCAATATAATTGGATATTAAGTGTAAAAAAATAAAATCTCATTCACACATATTCAAAGGATGACATATTCAATAACTCCATGTTGAACCCAAAGAAATCGAAATTGGGTTAAAACGTTCCCTTGGTAAAATTCAACAGCCTAACGGAGTCACTTCAAAAATTCAGAAAATGAGTTGATGAGAGATAAAAAGGGAATATCATAACTTGGAAATAAAATTTACATCAATCAGGATATATAAGAACACATCCCAACACAATAGTATGTGAATTAAAAGACCCAACAAAAAAGTCTTTTAAAAAATAGGAGGGTGAAAGGTTCCCTTACCGACTTGGGTAACTATCGAAAAGTACACCCCATTGAACAAGTGTCGTACAATGAATACGTAAATACCCATAAATGGAATTATATTACAAAAGGAGTGTAATAATGGGCAGTACATAAACCACTCAATGGAAATTGTGGAAAATGTAGCATAAATCTCACGGGAATAAAAGTGAGATGAAAAATGTCTTACAAAAACTCGGCAGCCTAACGTCACCACATAAAACTTCCAAAATGGATTGATGAGAGGAAATAGGGTCTCTCATCACATCAAAATAAAGTTTAAAGAAAGAGGAATATAAAATAACATCCCCAAACATAACAAATAGGAGCTTAATATAAGTGACAAAAAGGAGAGTACTTAAATAGAAAGAGAGAGGTTAGATCTCTTACGAAAATTCGGCAGCCTAACAGCACCACTCAAAACTTCCAAAATGGATGGATGAGAGAGAATAGGGTCTCTCATCATATGAACATAAAAATTACAGTAATATTAATATAAAATAACATCCCAACCACAAGAAAGATGAGCTTAAAAGGAATGACATAAAATAGTGTACTTAAAAAGAAAGAGAGGAGTATGATCCCTTACCTCGGGTCCGACTTGACTCGATCGTTCTTTAACATCCTGAATAATAAAATTGAGTTAATTTAAACTTTATTAAGAACCTTTTTCTAGTTCATTATTCCTTTTAGATCACTTATTTCCATTTTATAAACATTATGTAATCATTTAAGTTAATAATGTTTGTTTTGTCGATATTTGGTTCTTAAGTCGAAAGTGGACTTCTTACAATTACATATTGTTCGTGTGGTAAAATGTTCATTATATCCAGAATTATATTCATGATTTGGATATCATATATATCATATATATCCATAATATACATGTATTTATAATATTACATAATCATTTAGAGGGAAGAAATGAAATGCACCGTTCAGGGAGACGGTAAGCCGTACAAATGCATGAACGCTACTTCCATTTCTATTTCGTATTTTCTGGAATGGAATAATAATGATATAAGAGTATATTATAATTCCAGTATAATAACATATATAATATCATTAACTTTATCCTTTACACATCCCACATATGGTATTAACGAATCAAATCACTTTCCGGGGGCGGTAGTCCGCACTTCCTAAAATGAAGATATCGTGTTTACCCATAATGGAAACAATAATGGTATGCCATAAATGAAAAATACATAAGCTTAAGGAAATAATAAACTTATTATATATCATATATAAAAATAGTGACATCATAATGGCCACCTTTGAAGGTGTTAAATGAGTATTGAACAATCATCGTTTCGGGAGGCAGAATTTCGCCATCCACGGAAACCGTATGTTCTTTAACAATTTGATGTAGTTGTGTGAGAGTGTATCTCGAATAAATCTTATAACAACATCCTAGTATATTTAATATACTGGTGTTGTTACGAAAGAAGTAAATAAAAAGAGTTTAGGTGGTTGGAGAATCAAAATAAAACAAATGAACATGAGAAAATGAATTACCTTTAAAAGTGTAACTCCTTTTGATTTGAGCCTAAAGGCTTCCTTTGAAAGGATTATGCCCAAAGTTAATCCTCTAGGATGAGGATAGGGATGTGTAGAGATTAAATGGGCAGGGTATGTCCGAGCCAAAGGCTTGAGGAGTGTGTGAAATGAGGTAGAGTTGGAGGCCTTTTATAAGAGGAGAGGAGGGGCTCTTTTGGAAATCATGAAAATATTATTTTATTTTCAAAAGTGTTTCGAATTTCTAAGGTCCCAAATTGATATATTTCGAATATAAGATGATAAGTCTTCACAATATTCCCATCCAATAGTTTTTTGACAAGTGTAGTTCTTAGATGATATATTAACGTTTCATTTTATTTAAACTGTTCATTAATGAGGTTATCGTTGCATCATCATGATGTCATAATTAAATTAAGTTATTTGATGTCTAAAAATTATAACATAAATACAATGATGTAGTAAATCTTTTTATCTTTCCAAAGAGTATTTATAGTAAAAAATATGATTAGTATAACCCCTTCTAAAAATTGTTTTAGTAAAACGATTTATGTTAGTGTCATTTTCACCTTTATTTAAAAAAAGGCATTAAAGTCATTATCTCACCCAAGAGGCTCTATAGGGTCCCCTAAATCGACCCATGGGTTGTATAGGACGGCCATGACTCATCCAATAGGGGTAGGAAAAGTGTCATGGTGTTTTCATATTTTTATAATATCATTTTTACCTTAAATTACACTAATTACCTCTAATCGCGATTAATGAAAAAAAGTTACTATTCACCGAAAAAAAATTCATCCCATTGAACCACATTTTACATACTAATGACAACCATGTATGTCAGATTTTCAAAATTCAATACACATTAGTGGTAAACTTTCATTTAACTGAAAAATCAGTTTTCATGATTACCACTTAGTGGTTTCACTATTCATCAAAAATTGAAGTTTTTTATAAAAATACCAAAAATTCACCCTAAGCTATATTTGATATTCCGAATTCAAAAATGATGTATATTTTAAAAAATTCAAAACATATAAGTTGCATTAATTAGTTTAATAATTAATTCCCGCTGTCAGAACAAATAGCGTGTTTTTATGAAACAAAATGTATCAAAAGATTGACACTAGTTTAAGTTCGATTTGAATGTGAAATTAATTCCATCGACCACTATTGGATTAAATCATAAAAATATATTATAATTTCACTTTAAAACCAATTCAAAAGATAATCTAATCATATAAATAAATTAGATTAAAATGAGGTTTTGAATTAAAATGCCACATTTTACACTATTCAATAAAAAAATGAACTTTATCGGAAAGATACCAAAAATTTACACAAAGTAAATTTTGATGTCCCGATTCTTAAGAAAGGTTTTATTTGGTCCAATAGAATGTATAAGAGTGAAAAAAACTATATTTAATGACGGTTCTCCATCATAAGGGGATAAGTGAACCTTTAGTAAAAACTAGGGCATATAAGCCTAAAATTGAATTCTTTCCGTATTTTAAGCCTTTATCTTTTATTGGGTGTATGTAAAAACATTTAAAAACATATATAATAAAATTTTAGTTATTTCTATCCATTCCCGCCAATATAACGGCTACATGTGAACTACCATTTAAAATAATATTATTTTATTATTAGAGTGCAACGTAAGATTCCCAAGAAACTCGATGTTGCGTATTGGGTACGCCATCGAGCATAGTATCCCCTTTAAAGTAATATTAATATTTGATTCACAAATATGGATAAATATAAATATTTCATATTCTTTATTTACCTGGGGTGTTACATCCTTCCCCCCTTTTGGGAATTGCATCCTCGCAATTTTAAAATTGGGCTTGGTAACATCCTTGAAAGTCCCACATCAGAACAAGAGTCGGTAAAACAATCACTTTAAAATAATGAAAGATAGTACAGAGGTCACCCGAGTTAACCCATACTAGGATTCCATGTAGAAAAATATGGACATGGAGGAGAAAACATAGGGTCATGTTCTGATGGAGAGTGATAGAAAACATGTTTAGGAGAATGTTAACCACAAGAAAATCAAAAACTTGTGATGGGTTAAACGGTATTCGATTCCCCAGTAGGAAAATTTAATAGAAAACATTTTTGTTTTATGTTACTTTTTATTGAGTAATTTATTCATAGGGAAACATAATCACTTATCATGTTGACTTTCAGCTTTTACGCAAACTCATATTTTCTCCAAAAGACGAGTATTTAAGAAGACTTGTTCACATTAAGAGTACTATAATCAACTTTTAGAGAATCACCTATTCCACAAAAGAGAACTATATACTTCCCATGTCTTTAGACCAAAACCAAAACCAAAAAGGCTAGTACAAGATCAGATAATCCAGAAAAGGATAACCCCTTATAAAAAGAAAATCTATTCCTAATCACCAAAATTTTTCCAACAAAACCCAAAGTTCAATGAGGACCATCCGATAAACAATTTTTCCATAGAAATTAATCAAACTAAACCAAACTAAGATTGAAACCCAAATATTTTAAGGATTTAGTCACATAGTCTTCCAAGTTAAATCGTAACATTTATCCCCAAAAAACATCAGTTGCTCCTAAAGTCTCATATTGAAAAGTAGTTAACCTAATCACATATCCTCCATGATAGGTTAATCATTTTCACAAATAACCCAAAATCAACTTAATCTTAATTCATAAAATCATATAACTAAAAAGAATCAATCAAACTAACCAGGGACATCACGTAGTCCAGTGGTAGGTGATAAATACCAGTCGCACTTTGTTTGTGGGTTCGATTCCTGCAGCTTTTTCCGACACGACGGGTTGTCACACGGTCTGCGTGTTGTCCTTTTTATAAAATTCCAAAAATAACCCTAACATGTTTTAACCTCAATCTTTTCCTTATACCTTTAATTTTCATCCGAATTTTTTACGATCTCAACATCTTAATTCTTGAAGTCTTATTTCACAACCATAAGATAAAATAAAATGATTCCCAAAATGAATAACATCATACCTTGATCATGGCGTCAACTCGGTTTCATCGTCAGGTAAAAGTCCCATGAATTACAAAAATTATTTAGAGATCCTTCAAAATCATTTGCTTCCTCCATCCAAATACACCTCGTACAACATGGGTCATATGGGTGTTCATAGAAAAACAGTTTTGGAAAATAATCATGTATGACATATAATTCCAAAACATCTGATAAACCCTGATTTCTATAAAATATTCGGACCGAAATTGAGTTGAAACTTTCTATTATTGGTCCTTTTAAAATACCATAAGTATGTGACGTGAGACTATATTTTAATAGAAAATATAAATAGGTTGCGCAAGGGTCTCCTTCCTTAGCACCATTTATAAAATCATAATATGCTTCAAATTCTTGTGATAAGGTAAAATATTTGAAAATACCATGATGATATTTTCCTTTCTTGAAAATATGAGAATATTGTGAAAATAGTATTTGTCTAAAAACAACCCATGATCTACGATGATAACGAGGTATAGTGGAGGTGTTTGATATCTCAAATAACTTCTTTCAAGTGAGTTGTATGCTAGAAAAAGTTTCACAATCATACGAAGATGATTTTGCAATAATTATTGCAAACATGTCATCAGGAAGAGATAGGAATTTCGTTTGAGATCCTTCTCCATCCATTCGTAACCGACTTTACTTGACCTGAAAGAAAAGTTATAAAACAAGGATTTAACTGAAATAATAGATATAGGGAGTAATCATCTGTCTCACAAGAACTCCTAATCCCTAAAGTTGTCTAAACCGACCTTTGATACCAACTATAAGGCCCTGGACTTAAACCATACGTAATCTTGTGTTATTACAAGATTACACATTGAGGATCTTTTCAGGTTTAGTGTTTTCGAGAATTAGATCATGAAACTTGCATTACATTCACATTTAAACAAAGTGGTTACATAAAAGAAAGTATTCATTTTTCCCTTCAACGGAAACATATTTAAAATAAAACATGGATTCTTTCTTGACACATCCTTGACACTATCATCACATCATGTACCTTTCCCTTGATCTGTGAAAAACATTTCAAAAACTTGGGATGTGCATAAAAATCTCAGTAAGGGTTATAAAAATATGGAACAGAAACATGGGTTCATATATACATAATAATGAAATCATACTTTAACCATAAAACAGAGGCACATTAACATACCTCATAAAATCATGAACAAATCATAGAAATCATAAGATATAAAGGTAACTTGAGGCATTC
The DNA here is from genome assembly GCA_963277665.1 of Viscum album. Lineage (NCBI taxonomy): Eukaryota > Viridiplantae > Streptophyta > Magnoliopsida > Santalales > Viscaceae > Viscum > Viscum album. The sequence continues at coordinate 155,080,986 of OY728157.1, forward strand.
ATAACATTATTACGTAGGGAGTAACCCTCTTGGTTATGTTTGGAATACCCATCACAGTATATTCACTAAATCCTTTCGGAGAAACCTTAACGTTTCACTCCTTCACGTTACCCAATGCATTGGAGAGCTATATCGGGCTCACCCGCCCTTAGTTTATCACGGAACCACCCGTCTTCATAATAATTCCCAAGAACCTCAACATAATCGTATTACATAAAACATGCATAAAGGAAACATACCATTTACACCTTCCAATCTAAAGATATCAATACAACACATTGATATAAAAACATTATGAAAACCATTTTCAATACCAAAATAAAAGAAAATTAAAACATGGTATTTATTTTTCATTTAAAAAGAAGGTATGGCTTGTAGAGGAAGCTGAAACTCAAATAACGGTTACGGCGGTGGAGAAGTCGTTGTCGCCGCATACGTATAACAAAAACATTCCCTTTTTTAGTTTAGTAAAACGCTTCGTATAAAAAATATTCCTTTTGGATAAACGTAAAAGTCAAAGGGGTTTATACACCGTATAAAAGAAGGTTGTGTATAAAACAAAATATGCCTCAATGAAAGGAGATTGAGACGAAGTCCCATACCACCTTGAAGCTTTTAACATTTTAAACCATTAATATCCATATAAATAAATCCTTAAAACCATTTTGAAAACATGGATATTAATAAGAACAAATCATTAAAACATTTAAAGTGATATTTTGGTTAAAGAGTTTTTACCAAAATTAGAGACACTTGAATACAATAATTTAGGAATAACATTTAATCAGAACTTTATAATATCATGAGAATAAATGGATTCATGATATAATATTCCAAGTGACAGTATATACACCATATAAGAGTGAATTGGTGCATAACAACAGTGAAGTCTCAATAGAGATGTAAAATGTGATGAAATCCCTTATAAAAAAGGTATCCTTAAATTAAGGATAAATCAATCTCAAAATTATGTGTGACAAATATAAATACACCCAATATAATTGGATATTAAGTGTAAAAAAATAAAAGTTCATTCACACATATTCAATGGATGACATATTCAATAACTCCATGTTGAACCCAAAGAAATCGAAATTGGGTTAAAACGTTCCCTTGGTAAAATTCAACAGCCTAACAGAGTCACTTCAAAAATTCAGAAAATGAGTTGATGAGAGATAAAAAGGGAATATCATAACTTGGAAATAAAATTTACATCAATCAGGATATAGAAGAACACATCCCAACACAATAGTATGTGAATTAAAAGACCCAACAAAAGAAGTCTTTTAAAAAAGAGGAGGGTGAAAGGTTCCCTTACCGACTTGGGTAACTTTCGAAAAGTACACCCCATTGAAGAAGTGTCATACAATGAATATGTAAATACCCATAAATGGAATTATATTACAAAAGGAGTGTAATAATGGGCAGTAAATAAACCACTCAAAGGAAATTGTGGCAAATGTAGCATAAATCTCACGGGAATAAAAGTGAGATGAAAAATCTCTTACAAATACTCGGCAGCCTAACGGTGCCACTTAAAACTTACAAAATGGATTGATGAGAGGAAATAGGGTATCTCATCACATAAACATAAAGTTTAAAGAAATAGGAATATAAAAGAACATCCCCCAACATTTCAAATAGGAGCATAATATAAGTGACATAAAGGAGAGTACTTAAAGAGAAAGAGAGAGGTTAGATCTCTTACGAAAATTCGGCAGCCTAACAGCACCACTCAAACCTTCCAAAATGGATTGATGAGAGAGAATAGGGACTCTCATAATATGAACATAAAAATTACATTAATAGTAATATAAAATAACATCCCAACCACAAGAAAATGAGCTTAAAAGGAATGACATAAAAGAGTGTACTTAAAAAGAAAGAGAGGAGTAGGATCCCTTACCACGGGTCCGACTTGACTCGATCGTTCTTTAACGTCCTGAATAATAAACTTGAGTTAATTTCCACTTTATTAAGAACATTTTTCTAGTTCATTATTCCTTTTATATCACTAATTGCCATTTTATAAACATTATGTAATCATTTAAGTTAATAATGTTTGTTTTGTCGATATTTGGTTCTTAAGTCGAAAGTGGACTTCTTACAATTACATATTGTTCGTGTGGTAAAATGTTCATTATATCCAGAATTATATTCATTATTTGGATATCATATATATCATATATATCCAGAATATACATGTATTTATAATATTACATAATCATTTAGAGGGAAGAAATGAAATGCACCGTTCATGGAGACGGTAAGCCGTACATACGCATGAACGCTACTTCCATTTCTATTTCGTATTTTATGGAATGGAATCATAATTATATAAGAGTATATTATAATTCCAGTATAATAACATATATAATATCATTAACTTTATCCTTTACACATCCCACATATGGTATTAACGAATCAAATCAATTTGAGGGGGCGGTATTCCCCACTTCCTAAAATGAAGATATCGTGTTTACCCATAATGGAAACAATAATGGTATGCCATAAATGAAAAATACAGAATCTTAAGGAAAGAATAAACTTATTATATATCATATATAAAAATAGTGACATCATAATGGCCACCTTTGAAGGTGTTAAATGAGTATTGAACAATCATCGTTTCGGGAGGCAGAATCTCACCATCCACGGAAACCGTATGTTCTTTAACCATTTGATGTAGTTTTGTGAGAGTTTATCTCTAATAAATCATATAAAAACATCCTAGTATATTTAATATACTGGTTTTGTTACAAAATAAGTAAATAAAAAGAGTTTATGTGGTTGGAGAATCAAAATAAAACAAATGAACATGAGAGAATGAATTACCTTTAAAAGTGTAACTCCTTTTGATTTGAGCCTAAAGGCTTCCTTTGAAAGGATTATGCCCAAAGGGAATCCTCTAGGATTAGGATAGGGATGTGTAGTGATTAAATGGTCAGGGTATGGCCGAGCCAAAGTCTTGAGGAGTGTGTGAAATGAGGTAGAGTTGGAGTCCTTTTATAAGAGGAGAGGAGGGGCACTTTTGGAAATCATGAAAATATTATTTTATTTTCAAAAGTGTTTCGAATTTCTAAGGTCCCAAATTGATATATTTTGAATATAAGATGATAAGTCTTCACAATATTCCCATCCAATAGTTTTTTGACAAGTGTAGTTCTTAGATGATATATTAACGTTTCATTTTATTTAAACTGTTCATTAATGAGGTTATCGTTGCATCATCATGATGTCATAATTAAATTAAGTTATTTAATGTCTAAAAATTATAACATAAATATAATGATGTAGTAAATCTTTTTATCTTTCCAAAGAGTATTTATAGTAAAAAATATGATTAGTATAACCCCTTCTAAAAATTGTTTTAGTAAAACGATTTATGTTAGTGTCATTTTCACCTTTATTTAAAAAAAAGGCATTAAAGTCATTATCTCACCCATGAGGCTCCATAGGGTCCCCTAAATCGACCCATGGGTTGTATAGGTCGGCCATGACTCATCAAATAGGGGTAGGAAAAGTGTCATGGTGTTTTCATATTTTTATAATATCATTTTTACCTTAAATTACACTAATTACCTCTAATCGCGATTAATGAAAAAAAGTTACTATTCACCGAAAAAAAAATTCATCCCATTGAACCACATTTTACATACTAATGACAACCATGTATGTCAGATTTTCAAAATTCAATACACATTAGTGGTAAACTTTCATTTAACTGAAAAATCAGTTTTCTTGATTACCACTTAGTGGTTTCACTATTCATCAAAAATTGAAGTTTTTCAGAAAAATACCAAAAATTTACCCTAAGCTATATTTGATATTCCGAATTCAAAAATGATGTATATTTTAAAAAATTCAAAACATATAAGTTGCATTAATTAGTTTAATAATTAATTCCCGCTGTCAGAACAAATAGCGTGTTTTTATGAAACAAAATGTATCAAAAGATTGACACTAGTTTAAGTTCGATTTGAATGTGAAATTAATTCCATCGACCACTATTGGATTAAATCGTAAAAATATATTCTAATTTCACTTTAAAACCAATTAAAAAGATAATCTAATCATATAAATAAATTAGATTAAAATGAGGTTTTGAATTAAAATGCCACATTTTACACTATTCAATAAAAAAATGAACTTTATCGGAAAGATACCAAAAATTTACACAAAGTAAATTTTGATGTCCCGATTCTTAAGAAGAGTTTTATTTGGTCCAATAGAATGTATAAGAGTGAAAAAAAACTATATTTAATGACGGTTCTCCATCAAAAGGTGATAAGTGAACCTTTAGTAAAAACTAGGGCATATAAGCCTAAAATTGAATTCTTTCCGTATTTTAAGCCTTTATCTTTTATTGGGTATATGTAAAAACATTTAAAAACATATATAATAAAATTTTAGTTATTTCTATCCATTCCCGCCAATATAATGGCTACATGTTAACTACCATTTAAAATAATATTATTTTATTATTAGAGTGCAACGTAAGATTCCCAAGAAACTCGTTGTTGCGTATTGGGTACGCCATCGAGCATAGCATCCCCTTTAAAGTAATATTAATATTTGATTCACACATATGGATAAATATAAAGATTTCATATTCTTTATTTACCTGGGGTGTTACATCCTTCCCCCCTTTTTGGAATTGCTTCCTCGCAATTTTAAAATTGGGCTTGGTAACATCCTTGAAAGTCCCACATCAGAACAAGAGTCGGTAAAACAAACACTTTAAAATAAAGAAAGATAATACAGAGGTCACCCGAGTTAACCCATACTAGGATTCCATTTAGAAAAATATGGACATGGAGGAGAAAACATAGGATCATGTTCTGATGGAGAGTGATAGAAAACATGTTTAGGAGAAAGTTAACCACAAGAAAATCAAAAACATGTGATGGGTTAAACGGTATTCGATTCCCCAGTAGGAAAATTTAATAGACAAAATTTTTGTTTTAAGTTACTTTTTATTGAGTAATTTATTCATAGGGAAACATAATCACTTATCATGTTGACTTTCAACTTTTACACAAACTCATATTTTCTCCAAAAGACGAGTATTTAGGAAGACTTGTTCACATTAAGAGTACTATAATCAACTTTTAGAGAATCACCTAATCCAAAAAAGAGAACTATATACTTCCCATGTTTTTAGACCAAAACCAAAATCAAAAAGGCTAGTACAAGATCAGATAATCCAGAAAAGGATAACCCCTTATAAAAAGAAAATCTATTCCTAATCTCCAAAATTTTTCAAACAAAACCCAAAGTTCAATGAGGACCATCCGATAAACAATTTTTCCATAAAAATTCTTCAAACTAAACCAAACTAAGATTGAAACCCAAATATTTGAAGGATTTAGTCACATAGTCTTCCAAGTTAAATCGTAACATTTATCCCCAAACAACATCAGTTGCTCCTAAAGTCTCATATTGAAAAGTAGTTAACCTATTCACATATCCTCTTTGATAGCTTAATCATTTTCATAAATAACCCAAAATCAACTTACTCTTAATTCATAAAATCATATACCTAAAAAGAATCAGTCAAACTAACCAGGGACATCACGTAGTCCAGTGGTAGGTGATAAATACCAATCGCACTTTGGTTGTGGGTTCGATTCCTGCAGCTTTTTCCGACGCGACGGGTTGTCACACAGTCTGTGTGTTGTCCTTTTTATAAAACTCCAAAAATAACCCTAACATGTTTTAACCTCAATCTTTTCCTTATACCTTTAATTTTCACCCGAATTGGTTACGATCTCAACATCTTAATTCTTGAAGTCTTATTTCACAACCATAAGATAATATAAAATGATTCCCAAAATGAATAACATCATACCTTGATCATGGCGTCCACTCGGTTTCATCGTCATCTTGCTCACGTAGGTAGAAGTCCGATGCATTACAACAATGATTTAGAGATCCTTCAAAATCATTTGCTTCCTCCATCCAAATACACCTCGTACAACATGGGTCATATGGGTGTTCATAGAAAAACAGTTTTGGAAAATAATAATGTATGACATATAATTCCAAAACATCTGATAAACCCTGATTTCTATAAAATAGTCAGACCAAAATTGAGTTGAAACTTTCTATTATTGGTCCTTTTAAAATACCATAAGTATGTGATGTGAGACTATATTTTAATAGCAAATATAAATAGGTTGCGCAAGGGTCTCCTTCCTTAGAACCATTTATAAAATCATAATATGCTTCAAATTCTTGTGATAACGTAAAATATTTGAAAATACCTTGATAATATTTTCCTTTCTTGAAAATATGAGAATATTGTGAAAATAGTATTTGTCTAAAAACAACCCATGATCTACGATGATAACGAGGTATAGTTGAGGTGTTTGATATCTCAAACAACTACTTGCAAGTGAGTTGTATGCTAGAAAAAGTTTCACAATCATCCGAAGATGATTTTGCAATAATTATTGCAATCATGTCATCAGGAAGAGATAGGAATGTCGTTTGAGATCCTTCTCCTTCCATTTGTAACCGACTTTACTTGACCTGAAAGAAAAGTTATAAAACAAGGATTTAACTGAAATAATAGATATAGGGAGTAATCATCTGTCTCACAAGAACTCCTAATTTCAAAAGTTGTCTAAACCGACCTTTGATACTAACTATAAGGCCCTGGACGTAAACCATACGTAATCTTGAGTTATTACAAGATTACACATTGAGGATCTTTTTAGGTTTAGAGTTTTCGATAATTAGATCATGAAACTTGCATTACATTCCACATTTAAACAAAGTGGTTACATAAAAGACAGTATTCATTTTTCCCATCAACGGAAACATATTTAAAATAAAACATGGATTCTTTCTTGACACATCCTTGAAACTATCATCACATCATGTACCTTTCCCTTGACCTGTGAAAAACATTTCAAAAACATGGGATGTGCATAAAAATCTCAGTAAGGGTTATAAAAATATGGTAAGGAAACATGGGTTCATATATACATAATAATGAAATCATACTTTAACCATAAAACATAGGCACATTAACATGCCTCATAAAATCACGAACAAATCATAGAAATCATAAGACATAAAGGTAACTTGAGGCATTCATAACATTCTTATGTAGGGAGTAACCCTCTTGGTTACGTTTGGAATACCCATCACAGTATATTCCCTAAATCTCTTCGGAGAAACCTTAACGTTTCACTCCTTCGCGTTACCCAATGCATTGGAGAGCTATATCGGGCTCACCCACCCTTAGATTATCACGGAACCACCCGTCATCAAAATAATGCCCAAGAACCTCAACATAATCGTATTCCATAAAACATGCATAAAGGAAGCATACCATTTCCACCTTTCAATCACAAGATATCAATACAACACATTGATATAAAAACATTTTGAAAACCATTTTCAATACCAAAATAAAATAAAATTAAAACATGGTATTTATTTTTCTTTTAAGAAGAAGGTATGGCTTGTAGAGGAAGCCGAAACTAAAATAACGGTTACGGCGGTGGAGAAGTCGTTGTCGCCGCATACGTATAACAAAAACATTCCCTTTTTTCGTGTAGTAAAACGCTTCATATAAAAAATATTCCTTTTTGATAAATGTAAAAGTCAAAGGGGTTTATACACCGTATAAAAGAAGGTTGTGTATAAAACAAAATATGCCTCAATGAAAGGAGATTGAGACGAAGTCCCATACCACCTTGAATCTTTTAACATTTTAAACCATTAATATCCATATAAATAAATCCTTAAAACAATTTTGAAAACATGGATATTAATAAGAACAAATCATTAAAACATTTAAAGAGATATTTTGGTTAAAGGGTTTTTACCAAAATTAGAGACACTTGAATACAATAATTGAGGAATAACATTTAATCAAAACTTTATAATATCATGAGAATAAATGGATTCATGATATAATTTTCCAAGTGACAGTATATAAACCATATAAGAGTGAATTGGTGCATAACAACAGTGAAGTCTCAATAGAGATGTAAAATGTGATGAAATCCCTTATAAAAAAGGTATCCTTAAATTAAGGATAAATCAATATCAAAATTATGTGTGACAAATATAAATACACCCAATATAATTGGATATTATGTGTAAAAAAATAAAAGGTCATTCACACATATTCAAAGGATGACATATTCAATAACTCCATGTTGAACCCAAAGAAATCGAAATTGGGTTAAAACGTTCCCTTGGTAAAATTCAACAGCCTAACGGAGTCACTTCAAAAATTCAGAAAATGAGTTGATGAGAGATAAAAAGGGAATATCATAACTTGGAAATAAAATTTACATCAATAAGGATATATAAGAACACATCCCAACACAATAGTATGTGAATTAAAAGACCCAACAAAAGAAGTCTTTTAAAAAAGAGGAGGGTGAAAGGATCCCTTACCGACTTGGTTAACTTTCGAAAAGTACACCCCATTGAAGAAGTGTCATACAATGAATATATAAATACCCACAAATGGAATTATATTACAAAAGGATTGTAATAATGGGCAGTACATAAACCACTCAAAGGAAATTGTGGCAAATGTAGCATAAATCTCACGGGAATAAAAGTGAGATGAAAAATCTCTTACAAAAACTCGGCAGCCTAACGACGCCACTTAAAACATCCAAAATGGATTGATGAGAGTAAATACAGTCTCTCATCACATCAACATAAAGTTTAAAGAAAGAGGAATATAAAAGAACATCCCCCAACATAACAAATAGGAGCTTAATATAAGTGACATAAAGGAGAGTACTTAAAAAGAAAGAGAGATGTTAGATCTCTTACGAAACTTCGGCAGCCTAACAGCACCACTCAAAACATCCAAAATGGATTGATGATAGAGAATAGGGTCTCTCATAATATGAACATAAAAATTACAGTCATAGTAATATAAAATAACATCCCAACCACAAGAAAGATGAGCTTAAAAGGAATGACATAAAATAGTGTACTTAAAAAGAAAGAGAGGAGTAGGATCCCTTACCTCGGGTCCGACTTGACTCGATCGTTCTTCAACGTCCTGAATAATACACTTGAGTTAATTTCCACTTTATTAAGAACCTTTTTCTAGTTCATTATTCCTTTTATATCACTTATTTCCATTTTATAACCATTATGTAATCATTTAAGTTAATAATGTTTGTTTTGCCGATATTTGGTTCTGAAGTCGAAAGTGGACTTCTTAAAATTACATATTGTTCGTGTGGTAAAATGTTCATTATATACAGAATTATATTAATTATTTGGATATCATATATATCATATATATCCATAATATACATGTATTTATAACATTACATAATCATTTAGAGGAAAGAAATGAAATGCACCGTTCATGGAGACGGTAAGCCGTACATAAGCATGAACGCTACTTCCATTTATATTTCGTATTTTCTGGAATGGAATCATAATGATATAAGATTATATTATAATTACAGTATAATAACATATATAATATAATTAACTTTATCCTTTACACATCTCACATATGGTATTAACGAATCAAATCACTTTCAGGGGGCGGTAGTCCGCACTTCCTAAAATGAAGATATCGTGTTTACCCATAATGGAAAAAATAATGGTATGCCATAAATGAAAAATAAAGAATCTTAAGGAAAGAATAAACTGATTATATATCATATATAAAAATAGTGACATCATAATGGCCACCTTTGAAGGTGTTAAATGAGTATTGAACAATCATCGTTTTGGGAGGCAGAATTTCGCCATCCACGGAAACCGTATGTTCTTTAACAATTTGACGTAGTTTTGTGAGAGTGTAACTCGAATAAATCTTATAAAAACATCCTAGTATATTTAATATACTGGTGTTGTTACAATAGAAGTAAATAAAAAGAGTTTAGGTGGTTGGAGAATCAAAATAAAACAAATGAACATGAGAGAATGAATTACCTTTAAAAGTGTAACTCCTTTTGATTTGAGCCTAAAGGATTCCTTTGAAAAGATTATGCCCAAAGGAAATCCTCTAGGATGAGGATAGGGATGTCTAGAGATTAAATGGGAAGGGTATGGCCGAGCCAAAGGCTTTAGGAGTGTGTGAAATGAGGTAGAGTTGGAGGCCTTTTATAAGAGGAGAGGAGGGGAACTTTTGGAAATCATTAAAATATTATTTTATTTTTAAACGTCTTTCGAATTTCTAATGTCCCAAATTGATATATTTCGAAGTTAAGATGATAAGGCTTCTCAATATTCCCATCCAATAGTTTTTGGACAAGTTTTTGTCTTAGATTTTATATTAACGTTTCATTTTATTTAAACTGTTCATTAATGAGGTCATCGTTGCATCATCATGATGTCATAATTAAATTAATTTATTTAATTTCTAAAAATTATAACTAAAATATAATGATGTAGGAAATATTTTTATCTTTCCAAAGAGTATTTATAGACAAAAATATGATTAGTATAACCCCTTCTAAAAATTGTTTTAGTAAAACGATTTATGTTAGTGTCATTTTCACCTTTATTTAAAAAAAAGACATTAAAGTCATTATCTCACCCAAGAGGCTTCATAGGGTCCCCTAAATCGACCCATGGGTTGTATAGGTCTTCCATGACTCATCCAAAAGGGGTAGGACAAGTGTCATGGTGTTTTCATATTTTTATAATATCATTTTTACCTTAAATTACACTAATTACCTCTAATCGCGATTAATGAAAAAAAGATACTATTCACCAAAAAATTATTTTCATCCCATTGAACCAAATTTTACATACTAATGACAACCATGTATTTAAGATTTTAAAAATTCAATACACATTAGTGGTAAACTTTCATTTAACTGAAAAATCAGTTTGCTTGATTACCACTTAGTGGTTTCACTATTCATCAAAAATTGATGTTTTTCAGAAAAATATCAAAAATTCACCGTAAGCTATATTTGATATTACGAATTCAAAAATGATGTATATTTTAAAAAATTAAAAACATATAAGTTTCATTAATTAATTTAATAATTAATTCCCGCGGTCAGAACAAATAGTGTGTTTTTATGAAACAAAATGTATCAAAAGATTGACACTAGTTTAAGTCCTATTTGAAAGTGAAATTAATTCCATCGAATACTATTGGATTAAATGGTAAAAATATATTCTAATTTAACTTTAAATCCAATTAAAAAGATAATATATTAATATAAATAAATTAGATTAAAATGAGGTTTTGAATTAAAATACCACATTTTACACTATTCATTAAAAAAAATGAACTTTATCGGAAAGATACCAAAAATTTACACAAAGTAAATTTTGATGTCCCGATTCTTAAGAAGAGTTTTATTTGGTCCAATAGAATGTATAAGAGTGATCAAATCTATATTTAATGACGGTTCGCCATCAAAAGGCGATAAGTGAACCTTTAGTGAAAACTAGGGCATATACGCCTAAAATTGAATTCTTTCCGTATTTTAAGACTTTATCTTTTATTGGATATATGTAAAAACAATTAATAACATATATAATAAAATTTTAGTTATTTCTATCCATTCCCGCCAATATAACGGCTACATGATAACTACCATTTAAAATAATATTATTTTACTATTAGAGTACAACGTAAGATTCCCAAGAAACTCGTTGTTGCGTATTGGGTATGCCATCGATCAAAGCATCCCCTTTAAAGTAATATTAATATTTGACTCACAAATATGGATAAATATAAAGATTTCATATTCTTTATTTACCTGGGGTGTTACATCCTTCCCCCCTTTTGGGAATTGCATCCTCACAATTTTAAAATTGGGCTTGGTAACATCCTTGAAAGTCCCACGTCAGAACAAGAGTCGGTAAAACAATCACATTAAAATAAAGAAAGATAATACATAGGTCACCCGAGTTAACCCATACTAGGATTCCATGTAGAAAAATATAGACATGGAGGAGAAAACATAGTGTCATGTTCTGATGGAGAGTGATAGAAAACATGTTTAGGAGAAAGTTAACCACAAGAAAATCAAAAACTTGTGGTGGGTTAAACGGTATTCGATTCCCCAGTAGGAAAAATTAATAGAAAACATTTTTGTTTTAAGTTACTTTTTATTGAGTAATTTATTCATAGAGAAACATAATCACTAATCATGTTGACATTCAACTTTTACACAAACTCATATTTTCTCCAAAAGACGAGTATTTAGGAAGACTTGTTCACATTAAGAGTACTATAATAAACTTTTAGAGAATCACCTAATCCACAAAAGAGAACTATATACTTCCCATGTCTTTAGACCAAAACCAAACCAAAAAGGCTAGTACAAGATCAGATAATCCAGAAAAGGATAACCCCTTATAAAAAGAAAATCTATTCCTAATCTCCAAAATTTTTCCAAAAAAACCCAAAGTTCAATGAGGACCATCCGATAAACAATTTTTCCATAAAAATTCTTCAAACTAAACCAAACTAAGATTGAAACCCAAATATTTGATGGATTTAGTCACGTAGTCTTCCAAGTTGAATCGTAAAATTTATCCCCAAACAACATCAGTTTCTCCTAAAGTCTCGTATTGAAAAGTAGTTAACCTAATCACATATCCTCCATGATAGGTTAATAATTTTCATAAATAACCCAAAATAAACTTACTCTTAATTCATAAAATCATATAACTAAAAATAATCAGTCAAACTAACCAGGGACATCACGTAGTCCAGTGGTAGGTGATAAATACCAGTCGCACTTTGGTTGTGGGTTCGATTCCCGCAGCTTTTTCCGATGCGACGGGTTGTCACACGGTCTGCGTGTTGTCCTTTTTATAAAACTCCAAAAATATCCCATACATGTTTTAACCTAAATCTTTTCTTTATACCTTTAATTTTTATCCAAATTTTTTACGATCTCAACATCTTAATTATTGAAGTCTTATTTCACAACCATAAGATAAAATAAAATGATTCCCAAAATGAATAACATCATACCTTGATCATGGCGTCCACTCAGTTTCATCGTCATCTTGCTCACGTAGGTAGAAGTCCCATGCATTACAACAATGATTTAGAGATCCTTCAAAATCATTTGCTTCCTCCATCCAAATACACCTCGTACAACATGGGTCATATGGGTGTTCATAGAAAAACAGTTTTGGTAAATAATCATGTATGACATATAATTCCAAAACATCTGATAAACCCTGATTTCTATAAAATAGTCGGACCGAAATTGAGTTGAAACTTTCTATTATTGGTCCTTTTAAAATACCATAAGTATGTGATGTGAGACTATATTTTAATAGCAAATATAAATAGGTTGCACAAGGGTCTCCTTCCTTAGCACCATTTATAAAATCACAATATGCTTCAAATTCTTGTGATAAGGTAAAATATTTGAAAATACCTTGATAATATTTTCCTTTCTTGAAAATATGAGAATATTGTGAAAATAGTATTTGTCTAAAAACAACCCATGATCTATGATGATAACGAGGTATAGTGGAGGTGTTTGATATCTCAAACAACTGCTTGCAAGTGAGTTATATGCTAGAAAAAGTTTCACAATCATCCGAAGATGATTTTGCAATAATTATTGCAAGCATGTCATCAGGAAGAGATAGGAATGTCGTTTGAGATCCTTCTCCTTCCATTCGTAACCGACTTTACTTGACCTAAAAGAAAATTTATAAAACAATGATTTAACTGAAATAATAGATATAGGGAGTAATCATCTGTCTCACAAGAACTCCTAATCCCTAAAGTTGTCTAAATCGACCTTTGATACCAACTATAAGGCCCTGGACTTAAACCTTACTTAATCTTGATTTATTACAAGATTACACATTGAGGATCTTTTCAGGTTTAGAGTTTTAGAAAATTAGATCATGAAACTTGCATTACATTCCACATTTAAACAAAGTGGTTACATAAAAGATAGTATTCATTTTTCCCATCAACGGAAACATATTTAAAATAAAACATGGATTCTTTCCTGACACATCCTTGACACTATCATCACATCATGTACCTTTCCCTTGACCTGTGAAAAACATTTCAAAAACATGGGATGTGCATAAAAATCTCAGTAAGGGTTATAAAAATATGGAAAGGAAACATGGGTTCATATATACATAATAATGAAATCATACTTTAACCATAAAACAGAGGCACTTTAACATACCTCATAAAATCATGAACAAATCATAGAAATCACAATACATAAATGTAACTTGAGGCATTCATAACATTCTTACGTAGGGAGTAACTCTCTTGGTTACATTTGGAATACCCATCACAGTATATTCCCTAAATCTCTTCAGAGAAACCTTAACGTTTCACTCCTTCGCGTTACCCAATGCATTGGAGTGCTATATCGGGCTCACCCGCCCTTAGTTTATCACGGAACCACCCGTCTTCATAATAATGCCCAAGAACCTCAACATAATCGTATTACATAAAACATGCATAATGGAAACATACAATTTCCACCTTTCAATCACAAGATATCAATACAACACATTGATATAAAAACATTATGAAAACCATTTTCAATACCAAAATAAAAGAAAATTAAAACATGGTATTTATTTTTCTTTTAAAAAGAAGGTATGGCTTGTAGAGGAAGCCGAAACTCAAATAACAGTTACGGCGGTGGAGAAGTCGTTGTCGCCGCATACGTATAACAAAAACATTCCCTTTTTTCATTTAGTAAAATGCTTAGTATAAAAAAGATACCTTTTGGATAAACGTAAATGTCAAAGGGGTTTATACACCGTATAAAAGAAGGTTGTGTATAAAACAAAATATGCCTCAATGAAAGGAGATTGAGACGAAGTCCCATACCACCTTGAAGATTTTAACATTTTAAACCATTAATATCCATATAAATAAATCCTTAATACCATTTTGAAAACATGGATATTAATAAGAACAAATCATTAAAACATTTAAAGCGATATTTTGGTTAAAGGGTTTTTACCAAAATTAGAGACACTTGAATACAATAATTGAGGAATAACATTTAATCAGAACTTTATAATATCATGAGAATAAATGGATTCATGATATAATATTCCAAATGACTGTATATACACCATATAAGAGTTAATTGGTGCATAACAACAATGAAGTCTCAATAGAGATGTAAAATGTGATGAAATCCCTTATAAAGAAGGTATCCTTAAATTAAGGATAAATCAATCTCAAAATTATGTGTGAAAAATATAAATACACCCAATATAATTGGATATTAAGTGTAAAAAAATAAAAGGTCATTCACACATATTCAAAGGATGACATATTCAATAACTCCATGTTGAACCCAAAGAAATCGAAATTGGGTTAAAACGTTCCCTAGGTAAAATTCGACGGCCTAACGACGTCACTTCAAAAATTTAGATAAATGAGTTGATGAGAGATAAAAAGGGAATATCATAACTTGGAAATAAAATTTACATCAATCAGGATATAGAAGAACATATCCCAACATAATAGTATGTGAATTAAAAGACCCAACAGAAGAAGTCTTTTAAAAAACAGGAGGGTGAAAGGTTCCCTTACCGACTTGGGTAACTTTCGAAAAGTACACCCCATTGAAGAAGTGTCATAAAATGAATATGTAAATACCCATAAATGGAATTATATTAAAAAAGGAGTGTAATAATGGGAAGTACATAAACCACTCAACGGAAATTGTGGCAAATGTAGCATAAATCTCAGGGGAATAAAAGTGAGATGAAAAATGTCTTACAAAAACTCGGCAGCCTAACGGCGCCACTTAAAACATCCAAAATGGATTGATGGTAGGAAATAGGGTCTCTCATCACATAAACATAATGTTTAAAGAAAAAGGAATATAAAATAACATTCCCCAACATAACAAATAGGAGCTTAATATAAGTGATATGAAGGAGAGTACTTAAAGAGAAAGAAAGTGGTTAGATCTCTTACGAAAATTCGGCAGCCTAACGGCACCACTCAAAACTTACAAAATGGATTGATGAGAGAGAATAGGGTGTCTCATCATATTAACATAAAAATTACAGTAATAGTAATATAAAATAACATCCCATTCACAATAAAGATGAGCTTAAAAGGAATGACATAAAAGAGTGTACTTAAAAAGAAAGAGAGGAGTAGGATCCCTTACCTCGGGTCCGACTTGACTCGATCGTTCTTTAACGTCCTGAATAATAAACATGAGTTAATTTCCACTTTATTAATAACCTTTTTCTAGTTCATTATTTCTTTTAGATCACTTATTTCCATGTTATAAACATTATGTAATCATTTCTGTTAATAATGTTTGTTTTGTCGATATTTGGTTCTTAAGTCGAAAAGGGACTTCTTACAATTACATATTGTTCGTGTGGTAAAATGTTCATTATATCCAGAATTATATTCATGATTTGGATATCATATATATCATATATATCCATAATATACATGTATTTATAATATTACATAATCATTTATAGGTAAGAAATGAAATGCACCGTTCATGGAGACGGTAAGCCGTACGTATGCATGAACGCTACTTCCATTTCTATTTCGTATTTTCTGGAATGGAATAATAATGATATAAGAGTATATAATAATTCCAATATAATAACATATATAATATCATTAACTTTATCCTTTACACATCCCACATATGGTATTAACGAATCAAATCACTTTAAGGGGGTGGTAGTCCGCACTTCCTAAAATGAAGATATCGTGTTTACCCATAATGGAAACAATAATGGCATGCCATAAAAGAAAAATATATAAGCTTAAGGAAAGAATAAACATATTATATATCATATATAAAAATAGTGACATCATAATTCCCACCTTTGAAGGTGTTAAATGAGTATTGAACAATCATCGTTTCGGGAGGCAGAATTTCGCCATCCACGGAAACAGTATGTTCTTTAACCATTTGATGTAGTTTTGTGAGAGTGTAGCTCGAATAAATCTTATAAAAACATCCTAGTATATTTAAGATACTGGTGTTGTTACAAGAGAAGTAAATAAAAAGAGTTTAGGGGGTTGTAGAAGCACAATAAAACAAATGAACATGAGAGAATGAATTACCTTTAAAAGTGTAACTCCTTTTGATTTGAGCCTAAAGGCATCCTTTGAAAGGATTCTACCCAAAGGGAATCCTCTAAGATGAGGAGAGGGATGTGGAGGGAGTAAATGGGCAGGGGATTGCCGAGCCAAAGGCTTGAGAAGTGTGTGAAATGAGGTATAGGTGGGGGCCTTTTATAAGAGGCGAGGATGGGCACTTTTGGAAATCATGAAACTATTATTTTATTTTCAAAAGTGTTTCGAATTTCTAAGGTCCCACATTGATATATTTTGAAGATACGATGATAAGGCTTATAAAAATTCCCATCCAATAGTTTTTTGACAAGTGTAGGTCTTATATTTTATATTATCGTTTCATTTTATTTAAACAGTTCATTAATGAGGTCATCGTTGCATCATCATGATGTCATAATTAAATTAATTTATATAATTTAAAAAAATTATAACAAAGATATCCTGATGTAGGAAATCATTTTATCTTTCCATATAGTATTTATATTCAAAAATATGATTAGTATAACCCCTTCTAAAAATTGTTTTAGTAAAAAAAATTTATGTTAGTGTCATTTTCACCATTATTTAAAAAAAAGGCATTAAAGTCATTATCTCACCCAAGAGGCCCCATAGGGTCCCTTAAATCGACCCATGGGTTGTCTTGGTCGGCCATGACTAATCAAATAGGGGTAGTACAAGTGTCATGGTGTTTTCATATTTTTATAATATCATTTTTACCTTAAATTACACTAATTACCTCTAATCGCGATTAATGAAAAAAAGTTACTATTCACCAAAAAAATTATTTTCATCCCATTGAACCACATTTTACATACTAATGAAAACCATGTATGTCGGATTTTCAAAATTCAATACACATTAGTGGTAAACCTTCATTTAAATGAAAAATCAGTTTGCTTGATTACCACTTAGTGGTTTCACTATTCATCAAAAATTGAAGTTTTTCCGAAAATTACCAAAAATTCACCCTAACCTATATTTGATATTCTGAATTCAAAAATGATGTCTATTTTAAAAAATTCAAAACATATAAGTTGAATTAATTAATTTAATAATTAATTCCCACTGTCAAAACAAATAGCTTGTTTTTATGAAACAAAATGTATCAAAAGATTGACACTAGTTTAAGCCTGATTTGAAAGTGAAATTAATTCCATCGACCACTATTGGATTAAATAGTAAAAATATATTCTAATTTCACTTTAAAACCAATTCAAAAGATAATCTAATAATATAAATAAATTATATTAAAAGGAGGTTTTGAATTAAAATACAACATTTTACACTATTCATTAAAAAAATGAACTTTATCCGAAAGATACCAAAAATTTACACAAAGTAAATTTTGATGTCGCGATTCTTAAGAAGAGTTTTATTTGGTCCAATAAAATGTATAAGAGTGAAAAAAACTATATTTAATGACGTTTCACCATCAAAAGGCGATAAGTGAACCTTTAGTGAAAACTAGGGCATATACGCCTAAAATTGAATTCTTTCCGTATTTTAAGCCTTTATCTTTTATTGGATATATGTAAAAATATTTAAAAACATATATAATAATATTTTAGTTATTTCTATCAATTCCCGCCAATACAACGGCTACATGTTAACTACCATTTAAAATAATATTATTTTATTATTAGAGTGCAACCTAAGATTCCCAAGAAACTCGTTGTTGCGTATTGGGTACGCCATCGATCATAGCATCCCCTTTAAAGTAATATTAATATTTGATTCACAAATATGGATGAATATAAAGATGTCATATTCTTTATTTACATGGGGTGTTACAACCATGGGGTTCCAAAATAGACCCAAAGATGCCTATGGTTGAACATGTATCAACCAATAAGGCTAGGACACATTTTAGGGTAATTTAGTATTATTATTATATTATTATTTTAACCCTTATTTACCAGATATACCCTTAACCATGGTAAATAAAAAATTTACCGCAGTAATTATTCAAAATGTCTAAAAATAAAAGTTACATATTTACACAATTTGAACATCCTGATTCCAAATATGGAATCCATTTTTCTAAATTCAAAACACAGAAGTGGCAGAAATTAATTTAAAATTAATTCACGCTGTCAAAACAAAAAAGCGTGTTTTTAAGAGATAATAACTATCAAAAGATTGACACGTGTTTATATTCGGTTTAATTGTAAAATTATGTCCAATGACCTACATTATATTAAATGGTAAAAATATATTCTAAATGTAATTTAAAAACACTCAAATTCATAATTTATCACTATTAATTATTTTGATTAAAAAAGTTGTTTTTAATTAAAATTTAGTAATTTTCACTATTCATCAAAATATTAAAGTTATCCGAAAAGTACCAAAATTTCACCTTAGGCTAAATTCGATATTACGAATCCAAAAATGAAGTCCATTTTGAAATATAAAATATATATAATTTCAAAAAGTAGGTATTACTATTCATAACGGCTAGTTTGATTGGTTATGGCGTGTTAGAACTCGGTGTTGCGTACAACACACACTGCCACATTATTCAAAGAGAAGCGTACCGTAGAAGCTTGGGGTGTTACAAAGAAACACCTAGGAAAATGTTTCAAAGGGACAGAAATATGCTATATATGTTGAAATGAAGGTCATAAAGCGAGAAACCGCCATGGAATAAGGAAGCATCCAATCGACTTGAGGAAATGGAAAGAAGTTCTTTCTGGGGGATCAATTGATTGTTTTAAATGTGGAATTCATGGTCATTATGAAAACACATGCCCTACGAAGACGTTTTGGGAATGGGATCAACATTATCGTACAAATATTCTTTTACCAATACCTAATGCAATTCCTATTGAGGATGAAGAAACTAACAATGACCAATCAAAGGTATGGATTATTTCTTAACTTATGTTTTCCTATTTTGGAATCTTAGGATATGATTCATGATTTTGTTTGTAGGAAAGAATTATTTTAGAATAAGTTTTAAAGTAATGGTTAATAGATCATGAAGAATGTTGAATGAGTAAGAAGTCTACATATAAGGGATTCAAGAGTTATGATAGATTTTAGGATTGTGAAATTCTTAAATGTATTATGTCTCTTTTGATGATGGGGTTAAATTAAGAGTATTTTTATAGTATGTGTAACCCTGATATTTGATATATGTAAATTTTATTCAAGGAATAGTTATCTGTTCTTTTGTGGAAATAGTTATAAAGAACCATTTGGGTTTATATGATCCTTACTTTTGAGGTAATTATGGGTTACTATATATTATGATGGAAAATGAAGGGCATGAGATAAAATTGTGGTTAAATTATGTTATCGTTATTTTTCATGATTTTACCTCTTTTGGGGAATGTTTTGAGAATTATATAGTTTTGGAATAAGGACAACATGCAGACCGTTTCACAACCCGTCACGATGGACAAAGCTGTGGAAATCGAACCCACAACCAAAGTGCGATTAGTATTTATCGCCTACCACTAGACTATGTGAAGTCCACGGTTAGTATGAGAAATCCTTTTTAGTTATATAATTTTATGAATAAAGAATAAGTTGATATTGGGTTATTTAGGAAAATATTGACCTATCATGGGGGATATATTATTAGGTTAATTACTTTTCAATATGAGACTTTAAGAGCAACAGATGTTATTTGGAGAGAAATGTTAATTTTTTTGTACCTTGGAAAACTATGTGATTAAATCCTTTAAAGAATTGGGTTTCAATATTAGTTTGGTTTAATTTTATGATTTTTATGGAAAATTATTTATCGAATGGTCTTTGTAGAACTTTGGGTTTTGTTGGACAAATTTTGGAGATTAAGAATTGATTTTCTTTTTATAAAGGATTAACCTTTTTGGGTATTATCTGATCTCGTACTAACAACTTTGGTTTTGGTTTTTTTCTAAAGACATGGAAAATATATTGTTCTCTTTTTTGGATTAGTTGATTCTCTAGATGTTGACTATAGCGCTCTTAATGTGAACAAGTCATCCTAAATACTCGTCTTTTGGAGGAAAAAGGAGTTTGTGTAAGAAATCTAGTAAGAGATGAATGTCTAAAAGACAAGAAAGTATGTTTCCTTACAATTTAGACAAGCTCATAAATAAATTCCTCAATGAAAAGTAACCTAAAACAAAAATGTTGTATGTAAATTTTTCCTACTGGGGAATCCGATAACGTTTAACCCATCACAAGATTGTGATTGTCTGGTGGTTAACTTTCTCCTAATCATGTTTTCTATCACTCTCCATCAGAACATGACCCGTTATTTTCTCATCCATGTCCATGTTTTCCTACATGGAATACAAGTATGGGTTAACACCGGTGACCTTTGTACATCCATTTATTTATTTTGAAGAGACATTTTAATTTACTACTTTTCCGATGTGGGGAATTCAATAAAGTTTCCAAGCGCAATTTTAAAATTGCGAGGACGCAATTCCCAAAAGGGGGGAAAGATGTAACATCCCAGGTAAATAATGAATAATAATTTTTTCATATTTATTAATATTTTTTAATAAAATATTAATTTCACTTTAAAGGGATCTATATGCTCGATGGCGTACCCCACACGCAACAACGAGTTTCTTTGAAATCTTATCTTGCACTCTAATAATAAAATAATATTATTTTAAATGGTAGCTAGCGCCTAGCCGTTGTATTGGCGGGAATGAATAGAAATAACTAAAATATGATAATATATATTTGTAAAATGTTTTTACATTTATCTAATAAAAGATAAAGGCTTAAAATAAGAAAAGAATTCAATTTTTAGCATAAATACTCAAATATTCCCTAAAAGGTCGATTTATCACCTTTCGATGGCTAACCCTCATTAAATATAGTTTTGGTCACTCTTATACTTTATACTAGACCAAATAAAATTCTTATTTAGAATTGGGACATCAAAATTCACTTTGTGTAAATTTTTGGTATTTTTCAGATAATGTTCATTTTTTTAATAAATAGTGAAAAAGTTGTATTTTAATTCAAAACCACTTTTTAATATAATTTTTTTATATGATTATGTTATCTTTTGAATTGGTTTTAATGTGAAATTAGAATATGTTTTTACCATTTAATCCAATGGTGGTCATTGGAATTAATTTCACTTTGAAATTATACTCAAACTAGTGTCAATCTTTTGATATATATTGTTTCATAAAAACACGCTATTTGTTTTGACATTGGGAATTAATAATTAAATTAATTAATGAAAATTATATGTTTTGAATTTTTTAAAATAGACATCTTTTTTGTTTTCAGAATATCAAATATAGCTTAGGGTGATGTTTTGGTATTTTTCTGAAAAACGTCAATTTTTTATGAATAGTGAAACCACTAAGTGGTAGTTAAAAACCGATGTTTCATTTAAATTAAACTCTACCACTTTTGTGAATTCAATTTCTAAAATCCTACAAACATTATTGTCATTAGGATGTAATATGTGGTTCAATGGGATTAAAATAATTTTTGGTGAATAGTAACTTTTAGGTTTTATTAATCGCGATTAGAGGTAATTAGTGTAATTTAAGGTAAAAATAATGTTTTAATAATATGAAATAACCTTGAAACATGTCCTACCCATATTGGATGTGTCATGGACGACCACAAAAATCCATTGGTCAACTTGGGGACCCCATGGATCCACTTGGGTTATAAAATGACATTAATAACTTTTTATTTAAAGTTAAAATAAATGTCACATACATGTATTGTTTTACTAAAACAATTTATAAATGGGGATATAAAAGTAATATTTTTGTCTATAAATATTAATTAGAAATATAAAAAGATTTATTACATCATGATATTTTTTTGTAATTTTTAGACATTAAATAAATTAAATTATTTATGACACCATGATGATGTAGCGATTACCTCATTATTTAACGATTTAAAACAAATGAATGGATAATGTAAAATCTAATACCTACACTTGTAAAAAACCTATTGGATTGGTGTATTTCTAACCCTTATCACCTTATCCTCAAAATATATAATTTTGGGACCATTGATATCTGAAAATAATTTTATAATAACGCAACTTTTCAAGTATTTCCAAGAGTGCCCCTCCTCCCTCATATAAAATGCCCCCACCTCTACCCCTTACCCACACCTCTCGAGCCTTTGGCTCAACAAAACTATGCACATTTTATCTCTACAGATCCCTATACTCGTCCTAGAATACTTCCCTTTGGAAGAAAGCACTTCAAGAAACCCTTTTTGTTCAAACCAAGAGGAGTTACCCGATTTAAAGGTAAAGTCTTCACTAATGTTCATTTGGTTTATTTTGCTTCTTCAACCCCCTAAACACTTTTTATTACTTTCCTTTGTAACAACAGTAGTATCTTAAATATTCTAGGATGTTTTTATTAGAAATATTCGAGCTACACTTACACACACCTTCATCTAATGGTTAAAGAACATACTATTTCTATGGATGGCAAATTACTGCCCCACAAAACGATGATTGTTCAATCTTAACATAACACCTTTCATGGTGGCCATTATGATGTCAATGTATTTTAAATATGATATATATGGTATTTATGATTTCTATATTCTTATTTATTTTATATTTAAAACATACCTTTATGCTTTTCATGTTGTGCAAATGCGATAATTTCATAGGAGGAAGTGTGGACTACCACCCCCTCAAGTGATGTGACTCGTTCATGAAATACATGGAATGTATAAAGAATTAAATTAATGACCATATGTGACCTATATAACATATATATAATACTGGAATTATAATATATATATATCTATCATTTATTTTTAATTCCATTAATATGACAAAGAAATGAAAGTAGCGTTCATGCGTATGTACGGCCTATCGTCTCCATGAACGGTCCATTTCATTTCTTTTATTCCCGTGAGATTTATGCTACATTTTCCACCATTTCCTTTGAGTGGTGTATGTACTTCCCATTATTCAACTAATTGTTTAATATAATTTCGTTTATGATTATTTACATCAATTTTGTATAGTCTTTCTTTTATGGGGTGTACATTTCAAAGGTTACCCAGATCGGTAAGGGAACCTTTCACCCTCCTCTTTTTAAAAGACTTATTTTTCTATGTCATTAAATTTACATATTATTATGTAGGGATTTGTTATTATATATCCTTATTGATGTAGAATTTATTTCCAAGTGATGAGATACCATTTTTGTCTCATCAACTCATTTTCTGAATTTTAAAGTGACACAGTTAGGCTGTCGAAATTTTACAAGGGAACTTCTTAACCCAATTTCGATTTCTTTGGGTTCAACTTGTAGTTATTGAATATGTCATCCAATTAATATGTGTGAATGAACTCTGATTTTTTTACACATAATATCCACTTATATTGGGTTTATTTATATTTGTCACACATAATTATGAGATTGATTTATCCTTAAGGATACCATCTTTATAATGGATTTCATCTCAATTGACAATTCCGTTGAGAATTAATTATTGTTATGCACCAATTCAGTCTTATATGGTGTATATAATATCCTTTGATATATTATATCATGAATCCCTTTTTTATCATGATTTTATAAAGTTCTGATTAAATGTTATTTGTAATCAAGAGTCTCTCGTTTTGTTAAAAACTCTTTAACAAAAATATCAATTTTAATTGTTTTAAAAATTTATTACTACCATTAATGTCCATGTTTAAAAAATGGTTTTTAGTATTTATTTATATTTACATTAATTTTTTAAAATTATAATTCCATTTAATGCTTCAATGTGGTATGGGAAACTTTTATTCAAAAATCCTTTTTTAAATGGTTTTTGAAGATGGATTGACTATTCAATATCTTGAAATTACTCCTTGTGATTTCAAATTAAATGTTAGTTGTTAAATGGTTATATTTGACATATTTTATGTGTTATGATGGTACATGGAAATTTGATGGGTGGTTACATGAGAAACCATATGACGGGTGGTGCCGTGAATACCAGGATGGGTGATTACATTATAACCTCCAATGCATTTGGTATGTAAGTCTGTCGTATGGCTATTCCATTTAGTGATATGTGTGGAAGTCGACCATATGGTTATTCTATTTATGTATGTTAATGTCCCAAGTTATCTTTATATGTTATGTGTTATTTATATGGGTTTTATGGTAATCTTTTTGTTACAAAAGGGTATGTAATGATCTTTTATTCGGTGATTATTATTTACAACATCATAATGGTGAAATGTATTACTTTGATAAAGTATTCGTGGTTTACTTGTTGTTTTGAAAAATTAATAGTTTTCCCTCTTTGTGTATCCCTTACTGATCTTTTTATCCTCATCCCATGTTTTTTTAAAAGTTTTTCACAGGACATAATGTGTAATATGGTCTAGGATGGGATCAAGGAAAACATGCTATCTAAAACATGGAACTAGACATGTTTCTTTTTAAGAGTTTTTTTTTATGGAAACATAGTAGAAGTGTCTACTTTGTAATCTTTTGAGATGTAATAGTTATGTCCTAATTCTCTAAAACCCTAAACCTAAAAAGATACTCTATGTTAATTATTCATTTAATTAATGATTATGTTATGTTTTAAGGCTAGGTCCTTATATACCTTTTTTTGAATATTTTTTCACATGACTTAAAGATGCAAAGGGTCAAGGATGAGATCAAGGAAGAGTCATGTTGTCTAAAACATGGAACTAGACATGTTTTTTTTAATATTTTTAATTTTATGAATAAAATGGAAGCTAAGTAAAAGTGTCTACATTGAAAATTTTGAAATGTAATGTAATAGCTATGGTCTAATTCTCTAAAACTCATAACCTTAAAAGATATTCAATTTTAATTCATGACCTAACTCTTGATTATGTATTGTTTACGGCTGGGACCTTATAACAATACACATTGGGATATCCTTTGGGAGGAAAAACTACAATATGTTCTTGAGAAATTGATGTGGAGTCAATAGAAATGGAGAAATATTGGGTTATTTATTAAAAATTTGTAAAATCTATTAAATAATTTCAAAATATATTCCTTCAAAATCTAGGTTTTATAATAAGGAAAAAACTTCACATTCACATTTTTTTAAATTTTTTTGGACATTTGAGTCATATATTAAGTAATTTTAATTCATAATAACCAAGAATAATTTTTTATTACTTCTTTTGGTATGTATAATTAATGTTTCCACAAGAGAATTTTTTTAAAATCAATGTTCCATTTTAGACATTGGAAATTCATTTAGTTGTTGGAAAATTTATTAAAATCCATTAAAAATTTTAATATTATTAAAAATTTATTTATGATGTTGATTGTGGTTAAATAATTATTACATCATAATTAAATAAATATGAAGTCATTAAACATAACATAAATCAAAATTTTATTTTTACTATTCATGTAAATATAATTTTTTTAAGAAAATAATAATAAATTTAACTAAACCTAATTTAAAAATTTGGATTTAAAAAATGATGTTTATTTTATCCTAATAATTTTCTAAATATTATAATCTTTGGATTCAAATATTCAAATCCTTATTTATTAAAAAAAATGGTGTGTTGAGATGCCTAACTAACTTTATGATAACGAAAAAATTCGTAGGACACCATAAAGTAATTTCATCATATATATATATATTGGTTTTTTAAAAAACTATTATATTAGAATAAATTTTATATAAATTTTTTTTGTTTATTATAAAATTTGATATCTTTTTTGAAAATTATGATTTGCATATGAATAGTATATTTTTTTTAATATTGTCTCAATTATACCTATATTTTATAAATAAAAACATTTCATAAAAAGGAAAAGATGAAATAAAAAAATCATTATTGAAAAAAAACATTTTATGCTCATAAGGCCTAGACAATTAACCCCTTATTACACCTATATATTCCCTAAGGGTAAGGTGTGTGATAGTGGTAGTTTCATGGTTAGCTCATCTAACATTGATCGAGTGGTAATTTCCACTAACATTAACTTTTCGAATAGGAAATTGGGTTCATGCTTCACTAGATGAGTCTCATCTTGGGCTTGGTCAATGGAAGGACACAAAAATGATACCATCATCCCATGTTCTAACAAAATGGGATTCAATCCACATGAATCTACTGGTAGAGGATATCGATTTTTCTTAATTAATTAAATATCCATTGTCATTACTACTTATAAATGCTAATTATAATGTTATAATTACTAAAAATAGGAATAGTATCCAATAAAAATTCTAAACAATAGTCATATTTGACCAACGACTATATAATTTTCGAATCCCACTAGTCACAGTTCCCTTTATACTCACTTTACTCTCATAAAGGTATAGTTTTTATTAGTATAATGTAAAATAACACACATTTTCATAGTAGAGAATATATCATTTAAGGAATATAAATAAATATAATCATAACTCTCACCATCAATAGTCTATATTGATAATCCAAAATCACATTCTTTTATCCATATAACAACTTACTCGGTGCACTTGGTTATTTATTTTCCTATTGATATTCCACTGCCATAGGAGCCATGGATTTCCTAAAATCACCATGTATAGCTCAGTTCTTCTTATGAGAGTCATTCTACAACCCTCATCCCATTGAAGTATATGACCGCTGTGAAACAAAAATGAGTTTTCTTGAAGACCTGAACATGGGACACTATGCCAATAATGATAAATATTCCCCATTGGATTGTAATTTTTGAATTCTTTAGGTGGTTCTATACAATAACTCATCATCTAGTGAACGAAACATGATGATTACATCAATGATTCCACTTTTTTCATGGAGTAAGATTCAATTATCTATGAATCTAGTTATGATTCATTCCCTAAACTTGGATATATGTGTCCATTTTCATATTATTTCTATAATTATAGTTATCACATTTCCCTGTATGCATCAATTGGCTTCCTCCAACAATACTACCAAATATGTACATTTCATACAATGTTACTCTACTAACCATCTATGTATAATCCACTATACAAAGCACTGCAATCTTTGTGTGAATCTGTTTCCTCATCCCATATTCAAAAAACGCATGCCTTCAAGGATTAAATGCTAAAACACTATGTGAAAAAAGACTAAATTCATAAATTTTACCCCATACTATATTTCTGAGAGATTCTTATTCTTAAAAATAAATATTATTATCCTTGAAAATGTAAACATGTGAGGATACAATTATTTTTTTTAACAATTATTCAAAATATTACCATTAAATTTAATGATAAAATATAGCTTGAACAACTAAATCCTAAGATTGTTGTGAAAGAACCTCCATAATGTACATTCCCAACACTACATTCAGATTTTCTGTTGTGCCAAGGAAATAAAGAATTTGATTTATCTTATTTAGTCACACATCTACCATCTATAGATATAATCACCTAGAATAATGGATGGATATATCTTCTATAACTATAAAAAATGATCCACTATCCTTGGTTAGTCCCTTATGTTTCCTCTTTCCACATCTTGAAAGGCCAGGAAGATACATTGAATCATATTTTGGTTCTCTTATGGCTCAGGTGAAACCAATTCCTCTACAACCTCTTCCAGTTAGTTTGTATGATGCCTACGTAGTTCTATTTTCTATAACACAAAAAATTAGAGAATACAAATTATCTTCTGATGCTAGGCTTATAAATTTTAAATTCACCACATAACAACTATCACATAATGGATTTCCCAAAATATACACTTTTTATTTTAACGATTTCTTAAAATTACATCATTATTTTGAATATGAATCCATTTTAAAAATACAACAACCATGATTTTTTCAAAATAAATATTTTAAAAAATAATCAATAATTATCTAAATTTAAATTTTTCTCACAAAATTATAAATAATTACTCAAAATGAAACATACACTTATAGTGGGATGACATTTATTTTAATGCATGTCATGCTCTTCCCATTGGCTACACCCATGACAATGAGATTACAATTCCTATATGTTCCTCCAAAAGAAAAATGCAGCCTACTCCTAGGTAATATTAATTCATCATAAGTAGTTTATATATTCCTTTTTATGCTCCTCATTTCATGTTTGACGATCCTATTCCTTTCTACCATCCAAACTCCAGGACTAAACCATAATGAGTTTTCAACTCCAACACTGAATCAAATGATAATGAAGGATCAAAAAATAGATAACATGTATCCTAAGATAAAAGACTGAATATCCACAACTGATAGCACTTCCAAGTCAGTAATTGATCAAGATTATATCATTTTTAATGTCCTCCATCACGTTATTTCCATGAGATGATGCATAATTGTTAATAGGACATAGTGTAATTACCTAAAAATTTATAAATTAAAATTCTACTTGATCTAATTAAATGTATTATTATTTAAAATTGTTAAATAAAACATATTCACTTATTTGGGTTTATGTTTTCAAAAATTAATATATCATTAAATATTGTGACAATTACTAATATAGTTGTTCAATAGTGATCATATGATTATTATAAATATAAGTCTTAACAAATACAATTTACTTTGAAAAAAGATGTAATGGCCTCATCTAGTATAATTTCACCATACGAAGCCCATTTTGGATCTCAAAAAGGATTTGGTGTCACTGGGCTTTGCTCCTGACCAAGCCCTAGATGAGCTTCTACACATTAAGCTTGAATAAAACCTCTTGTGAGATAAGTGGAAGTTGATAGAGATTACCACCCGAGGGATATTATCTGAGCCACCCCATGATTACGTCACCATAGCCCACCTTACCCTTAGGTCATATGTTTGTGTTATAAGGGGTTATGTAATAGGATCCAAGCACTATGATTATGACCATTGTTATTTTTTATAAAGAATATAAATTCATTTTATTACTATTATTTGCAAATGGTTTTTAAAGAAAAAATAGTATTTTTAGTTAATATTTGAATTCAATTAAGACATATATATTGATGATGTAATGGATTTTTCAATTAAATAATATTTTAATAAAATATTATTACTAAAATAGTTATTATTAAATATAAATTATTGTATATCATTTATACAATTTTAATTTTTATTAATGTTTGAAAGTTGTTTCTATCAAAATGAAAGAATTTTTTACAAATTCTAGTTTTATTATAAAATTAAATATACACATATTTAGATAATTATTTACATAAAATGAATATTCCTTTTGAAATCAGGATGTCAAAATCATCCAACAGTGAAATTTTCATCATTTACTATGATAATCAAATTTCCAGGTAAAAATTAAATACCATTTAAATATATAATGTGTTTTATGACATCATAATAGCCCAATAGTGATGTATTAAAATACTATAAAAGGGTTGTTCAGAAAATATATTTTTCACAATTAAAAATGTTATTTTATATTTGTTTGATTTATTTTACCAAGCCATAGTGGACACTCTAAAACTTATAATTTTTTTTATCATTTTAAAATATTATTTTTGAGAGTGTGACTCACCTCCACATAAGAAAGGATAATTTATTAATATTTTATGTTATTAGCATTATAAAATTATTTTTTTCTAGTCCTCTTTTGGAAAAAAACCATGGGCAAAACCCATGGGATAGTTTTTGGTTTGGATTAGTTTAATGTGCGGTGTCCAAAATCAGAAAAATAATGAATTATGTCTCCTTTCATATGTTAACCCACTCCATCTCCCATTATTTTTCACTAAAACCATTTCTAACTGAACTAAATCATGCCCTACTTTCTCTAGAATCGTTTCATGGTGCCCTAATCTACCATTAATCCTCTACTGATCATCTCCCAAGCCTTTGGGATCACATATTAAATTAAAGTATTTCTTTAATTCTCATTTTGTCCAAATTTTTAAATATTGTTATACCATTTTATTTTCAATTAAAAATTTTGGGGTATGATTTGTAATATCACCCATACTTCCTTCATGATCTTAGAGTGATGATATTAATCGTTCTCCCTCATTAATTAATCCCATGTACACCTGTTACCATGCGAAAATTTTGTAAAAATTTCCCTCTTCTCATTTACATTCAAGAAATTATTTTTTATTATAAATATAGAATCCATTACATATGGTGGTATATTATGTTAAATTAACCACCTTAGTATCCATTTGATATATAAATGATGAGATACCTCTTTCTTTCTCATCAACCAATTTTGCAGATTCTATTGGACATCGTTATGCTGTCGTAGTTACACCAAAATACCCCACGCCAAAATCATTGTATAAGTAAATGCCATTCATAATTATCTATCAAGGGTATTTACCTTCATTCACATTTACTTGTCGATTTATGACACACAATTATGTATTCCACATCTCTAATTAATGGAATAAATTATGATGTCTAATGATTCCATGTGGTATGATCCATGTGGCACACTTATGTATGAATTGAAATGTTTATAAATGGTGTGCCTGATATCGCTCTAATGAATTTGGGTAAATATTAGTATCTTGACATGTAAAGTTCAATGAGTGTCTACTCATTATAATTAAAGTGAAATAAGGGTTTAATTTTGATAATTCATGTGCGGTGAGGGATTACTCATTCTCTATGTTCAATGAGCCTCGACTCATGTTTGTATAATGTAAAATGTTGTAGCCACATTTCCACACAGTGATAATCCTGATATATCATGCATTTATGTTCATTTTTTGTCATTCTCTCCATTCATATGCCTATTTCCTAACATATACAATATTCTTCATGTTATTCTTTGATTACTCCCTTACTGGGATTTATAGCTCACCATTTTCTTAATAGTGTCCTTAGGTTGTCCTGTGCAATGCTAAGTATGAAGGAATGTTGTGGTCTTGTAAAAGAAGATTTCAACAATGATGTTGTGTTTTATGTTCTAAGTTATTATGTAATGTTTCTAATTTTCCAAATACACTAGACCTATCAACCCACATAGTTGTATTAACTGCATGTTTATTTAATTAACCTTTTTTAAGTGTGTAATAAAGATGAGAGTTTTTATAGTTGTCATCAGAAGATATACATAGTAATTTTTTGGTTTAGGGTTAGAAAAACCAAGTGAAATCCTTAGGTATAAGACTAAGTCTAATAAAACCATCCCTAAATTTTTTTGATAATTGAGTATGTGGGTTTTCAATAAAAATACACCCCTTTATAAATTCGAGTAGATAGTGACAGCTCTGGCACATATGTATCTAGGGGTAAAAAGTAGAAACACATCTTTGATCAAGACTCAAATAAGAACTGGTGCATGACAATGGAACTTACTGCACTCTTGGTTATGAAACTCCTTGAAGTTATTCTATAGTAAAATATTAATCAATGTGTGAACCATAATTAGGGGAATAAGAAATCATCCCTAAGAATATATGTTGGGAAATAGATAATGGGAAACAAAGATTGTAGTATATAAATTCATAGGTTAAGGAATTAATGTAATATATAATTTATCCATTTTGTATTTAGATTGAACTATATATTTTACCCCTAAAATTAATTTTATTCTAGACAATGTCCAGTAATAGAAGGACTCGGGCTATCAACTGATGCAAAAATCAATGTGAACACTATTCAAATGAGATGACCTATGTGATTGGAGTATGAATCACAAAGATTTTCACACAAATCTCTCAGTTAAATCATGTTTTGAATAGAAACATCGGTCCAAAGAAATGATCAACTCCACCCCCCCCCCCCAAATTGAAACTTGTAATGGATCATATGATCCCTCAGTCACTGAACTATGGATAAAATCCATTGAGAAGATATCCTCAATCCTTCAATGTTCTAAACAATAGAAAGTAATTATGGTTTCTTGATGTGTGGAGGGTGAATCTAATCAATAGTAAACATTGATAAAAAATACAAACCCTAAATAGGATATCAAGGCATTGGTGTGAATGTGTTCCAAAAAAATGTTTTCTGTCAAACATTTTCCTTGCACCCTCCGAATTATGATGGAAAAGACTTTCTTTCCCCCAATAAAATAGATGATGGATTCTTGGGATAATATAAGGGAAACATCAGAAGCCTTTCACGATACAACCCAGCCTATGTCATTACTCTTGAATGCAAGGTTGACCACTTTTTTAGTGGCCTTAAACCTAGCCTACAGAAAGCCATAGAAATATACAACTTCAACAGATTTGATGAAATTTTATGATGTCACCTCAATGTCAAAATAGATATCAGAGAATCATACGTGCATCATGGGGATAAGATGTGTAATGTGGGATTTAATTCTTGTGGTCAGATGGATAAATCCAATTATTATATGAAATTCCACCTTATCAATTTTTAAAGGTGCGAAAAGAACAAACATGGAAATTAAATGACGGGGATGAGAAAATTCATTAGGTGTGGAAAAGAAAGACACCTAGCAATTAACTACTGTCAAGAAAAACCCGCTATTGTGACAGATGAGAGGAAACCTCTATTAGACCATCATAGCATGGTTTATTACTTCAAACTTAAAAGAACTAGATCACATTGCGAGCTAGTTTCTAATATAAGGATTTTTTGGGGCATCCAACAACCTCCAAGGTAGTAAGGGTGAGCTTTTTCAATCACTACCATCGAAGTGAACCCTGACAACGAAATGGTGATTGGTAAAGTAGTTATTAATTCATGAATAGTGAACATAATTTTTTATTCTGGATATACAAATTCATTTATATCTCTATCATTTAGTAGAACTATCCCAACACCACCACAAATCATGGAAGTCAATATGCCAGCCAGAATGGTAAATGGGGAAATAATTGCATCCCATGAATATAACACCACCCATGTTATAATTTTTTTTGTTTGAACTTCCATGAGAACCTTTTCATACTACCTCTAGTAGAATTTAATGTAATCATAGGGATGGATTGACTTTCCCTATATTCATCCAACATAAATTGACGTGAGAGGGAAATCACTATCCATGTGGAAAATCAACCCTTGATTCTATACAAGTTCAAGGAGTGTGATTAATCTACTATAACACCATAATCTCAAGAATAGATTTTACTACATTATGATAACACATATCATGGACAGATGATTTAGTCTATGGAAGAATCCATCCTCTAATACAAGCCTATTGTGAGAGAATTCTATGAAGTGTTTCCTGAGGAATTGATAGGTCTTCCTCCAAGAAGATATCATGAACTCTCAATTGATCATATACTTGGGGTACTGCCAATATCCAAAAATCTACATAGAATATCTATTGTGGATCATATTTAGTTTAATAAAAAATTATAGGAGAATTAAGATAAATTGTTTATATGCCCAAGTGCTTCACTATGGGGTGCACCTATCCTCTTCGGAAAGAATAAGGACAGATCAATGTGACTTTTCCTTGATTATCATGATCTCAACAAAATCATTATAAAGAACAAGTATCATCGGCCCAAAATTGATGACTTGTTTAATTAGATACTTGGAGAACAATACATCTCCATAGTGGATTTTTGGTTGAGATATTACCATTTATGGGTGAAGAAGGATGGTATCCCCAAGAATGTTTTTCGTATAAGGTAAAATAACTATGAATTCATAGAAATTCCTTCAGACTCGACAATGCTTCAACAACCATTATGGACATGATGAATAGAGTATTTAGATATTACCTCGAAAAAGTTTTGGTAGTCATTATAGATGATATTCTAAAATACTCCAAAACCAAGGAGGAACATGAGTTGCATATTATCACTGTCCTAGAGACCTTGTGAAAGGATAAGCTCATTAAAATTTATAGAAAATGTGCATTATAGTTGAAGGAAGTATCATTATTGGGTTATACAATCACAACCAATGGGATATCCATGCATCCCTCTAAGATGGTCACAATTGAATGATGGCCTTGGCCAACATCGTGGACTGATATTTGTAGCTTCCTAGGGATATTTGGATATTATGGACAATTTTTGAGAAATTTCTCACAATATTCAAACCATATTAACAAGATTACTCAAAAGGGAGTCATGTTTTATTGGAGTGGTGAATGGAAAAAGGGTTTCAAGGAGTTAAAATAGAGGCTTATCACTATTTCAATTCTTACACTACCCTGAGGTGGAGAAATTTTTGTCGTATTAAGGATGCATTGAAGAATGGAATCGTCTATGTATTAAAGAAAAATGAAGAATTAATTTCCTATTATTCAAGGAAATTTAAATTTCATGAGAAAAAAAATCCAACAAATGATCTGGAGTTGGATGCAGTAATCATCACTTTGAAAATATGGTGGTATTACCTCTTTAGGGGGAAGTGTGAAATATATATGGATCACAAAAGCTTCAAATATATATATTCACATAGTAATTGTTGAACATATGCCAATGAAAATGATTATATCTTATCGAAGACTATGATTACTTAATCCATTACCACCCTGGGAATGAAAACCTGGTGGAAAATGATCTATGTAGAAAGGATCCAGCAACACTTTCATTGAAGAGAATTGAAAAGGATCCAATATTCTTATATTTGATAATGACGGATATGGGCATCATAATGAAGGGATCATCATAAATCAATTCCCAAATTATTGCTCATCCAACTCTTTTGTAAATGTTAAAGGATGCTCAAAAGGATGAAGTGGGAATTCAAAAGAGCATGGAAACAATAAAAAGCATAATCCTTGGAGTTTAATGTTAATGAAGAAGGAATTTTGAGATTTAGGTCAAGACTATGTTTTACATCAAATTTGGAGATAAATAATGAATATATTGATGATCCAAATGGTTCTAATTTATCCATTCACCCATTAAATACAATTATGTATCAAGATATCCGAGTGCATTATTTGTGCTATAAAATGAAGTAGGAGATCACTATGTATACATCAATGTTACCGGTATGTTAGCAAGTTAAGTGTCAGAGGTATAATTCTAAGATGATGATTCAACCACTAACCATACCAGCAAGGAAATGGGATAACATCACCATGGAAATCGTCAAAAGACATCCAAATACATCCAAAGGAAATAATTCTATCTTGTTTATTGTAGATCTTCTTACAAATACAACACACTAAATTTCAATTTGAGGGGATTTCTTATAGGATCATTAGGCACAAATATATATCAGAAATGTGGTAAGGATTCATGGAGTACCACTATTTATTTTATCCGATAGATATCCAAGATTTATCTCTTTGTTTTGGAAGAGTCTTCAACAAGTTATGAACACTGATCTTATCATTATTATGGATTCTTGTCCTCAAAATGATGGCCAATTTGATCAAACTATACATACACCTGAGTAAATGTTTACAGATTTCCCAATAGAATTCAAAGGAGGATGGGATCAATATCGTCCTCTGGTTGAGTTCTCTTACAATAATAGTTTCCACAAAAGAATCTAAATTGATCCTTATGATGTCGTGTATGGGAAGTGGTGTAGAACAGCAGCTTGTTGGATTGAATTTGAGGAGTGAAAACTCCTAGGTATATAAATGGTCAATGAAATGGTGGATAAGTTTATGACAATTTAACAACACATTAATTCTTCTCAGAGTGGACAGAAGGACTCTACTAACAATCATCGACAAGACCTATAGTTTTTTTTTCGATGCATGGTATTCATCCACATATCACCATGGATGAGAGTTATGAGATTTTGGTTTAATGGAAAGCTTAGTCTAAGGTACATCGACCCTTTTGAGATCCTTGATCGCATTAGAGCAGTGGCCTATCGACTAGTACTCCCACCGAATATATCTCAACTACATGATGTATTCCATGTATCTCTCTTGAAGAAATACCTACTTGAACAATCACATTTAGTCAATCCAGAGGGGGTACCATTGGATAATAACCTCTCCTATGAAGAGAAACCAATGAAGATTTTATAACATAGATAAAAAGTTATATTAAATAAGACATTGCCCCTCATCAAGGTGTTGTTGCAAAACCACATGTTTGAAGAATCAATGTGGGAATTAGAGTAAGTGATGAAGCAAAGTTATCCTCATCTTTTTTAGTGTGGGAAAATGAAATGTTGAGGGAGAAATTTCCTAAGGGGGGAATATTATAATGACCCAAACTTTTATTAATGAAAATAACTATTGATCTGATTAAATTTATTACTAGGTAAAATTGTTATATAAAACATCTTCACATCTTTGGTTTTATGGTTCTGGATTTTAAAATCCAATTATGATTTTTAACTGATTTGAATAAAGTCACTTAATAGTGATCACATGATTAGTATAATTATAAGGCTTTAAAAAAAATAATTTACTCCGAAAAAGGATGTGATGGCCACATCAGGTATAATTTCTTCATAATAATCAATTTTTTTCGGAGCTCGGAAAGGTGTTGGAATCCCTGGGATTTTCTCTTGTCCAAGAACAATTTAATGTTCGACACGATAATCTTGAACTTAAATTATTACAGGATAAGTGTACGTTAATTGAGATCACCACCCGAGCGATGTTATCTGAGACACCCCAAGAATCTATCACCTTTTCTCACCATACCATTTGGTTATATGCAGGTGTTATGTGAGGTTATGTAACAATACTCTAGAACTATGATTAGGGGCATTATTCTTTTTTTAAAAATATAAATTCATTTTATTATTGTTACATTGTAAATTTTTTTTACTACACAAATTTTATTTTTAGTTAATATTTAAATTAAATTAAAAAATCTATTTTAATAAAGTAACAGATTTTTGAATAAAATAAAATTTTTCTAAAATATTAGTACTAATTTGTGTATTATTAGACTAGAATTATCATATAATTTTTACACAATTTTAATTTTTAAAAAGGTTTGATAGCTGTTGTTGTCCAAAACCATGAATTTTTAATAAATGTATGTTTTTATTTTAAAAGTAAAAAATCTCAAATTTTGGTATTTTTTTAGATAAACTAAATATTATTTTTGGAATTAGGTTATCAGAATTATCCAATAGTGAAATTTTATTAATTTTTTATGACAGTCCTATTTTTGGGTAAAAATTATATACCGTTCAAAAATAAAATTTATTTTTTGACATTATAATGACCCAATATTTTCATAATAAAAAAAAATAAAAGGGGTTTTCAGCCATTATTTGTTTTAACTTGAATATAATTCTATTTTACAATTTTTTGATCTATTTTACAAAGCCTTAGTGGACCCTCCAAGACTTATAAAACAATTTATCATTTTAAAATCATTTCCATAGGAGTGTGACTCACCTCCACATATGAAAGCCTAATAAATTAATAAATTTTTTAATTTGAATTATAAAATAAATTTTTTCCACTACACTTTTTCAAAAACCATCGATTGGTTTGTGGGATTGATTATATTAATGTGTGATGTCCAAAACCTGAATAATAATGAAATCCCTCTACTTTCCTATATAAACAAACTCAAAATCCCATTCATCTTCACTCAAACCATTTGAATCTCAACTGTCCCATGGCCCCATTTCTCTTGAATCCTTCCAAGGATCCCCATGATCCCATGAATCCTCTCGCAATCCTCCCCCAATCTTTTTGAATGACATATCCAAGTAAAGGGTTTTCATTCATTCTCATTTTTTCCAAATTTATTTATGTTGGTATACCCATTTATATCCAATTAAAAATATTGGGGTATAATTTTTCACCTCCCCCATACATCCATCATTATTTTTGAATGATTATTTACCTATTTATCTCTCATTAATTCCACCCATGTTCACCCATTACCATGATGAAATTCCATATGGAATTTATCTCTTCTCATTTACGTTTACGAAATTCTTTTATATTATGCATATAAATTCAATTAAATAGGTTAAAATATTAGGATTCATTACCCCCTTAATTTCTATTTCATGTATAAATTTTTTGAGAACCGTTTCTATTTCATCAATACATTTTACAATTTCTATCTAACATCATTATGTTGTTGAAGTTATACAAAAAGTTCCCATGCCAAAATCATCGTGTAAGTGAATGTCATACCAATTTCCCTATCAGGGGTATTCACCATTATGCACATGTACATGTTGATTGGAAAATTACATTTACGTATTTAACATCTCTTATTTGTGGAATAAATTATTATGTTTAATAAATCACTGTTTTATGATCCATATGGCACAATTATGCATGAAATGAAATGTTTATAAAGTGTGCGCCTTGATAGCGCTCCAATGCATTGGTTAAAGATTAGTATCATGATGTGTCAAGTGAAACGAGGGTTTAATTATTCTAATTCAAGTAAAATGAAGTTTAACTCAGGAAAATTCAAGTGAAATGAAGGTTTACTCAAGCTATATATGCAATGATCCTTGGCTCTTTCTAATATCAGGTTAAATGTTGTTTCCACATTACCAAGTTATGATAATCATGCTATATCATGACTTTATGTTCATGTATCTCTTGTGATCCATTGATATTCTTATTTCCAAACATGTACTATATTCTTCATGTTATGGATTTCTTACTCCCTTAATAAGCTTTATAGAACAACATTTTCCTGTGCATGTCCTCAGGTTATCACGTACAATGCTATGTATGATTTAATATTGTGGTTAAGTAAAAGAAGTTATCAATAAATATGGGGTATTTGATTTTCTATGTTATTGTGTAATGTTCTTTATTTTCCCAATAAACGAAACCTATCAATCCCTTCAGTTTTCATAAGTGCAATTTTATGTAATAAATGTTTTCAATGTGTGTAATAAAGAGTAGGGTTGTTATACTTAAACGACACCCCAAAGATCCAAAATCCAAGAAATAAATTTTGTGGGACTACATAATAGTTGGGGGATGGTTTTTCTTCTTAAAATAAAACCACTACTAATAATATTCACAAACAAAAAATGACTACATGATTCATGATAATAATGTCCAAAAAACTGACTCTGTAACAAATCAAGCCAAACTATATTTGTGTACCAACCAAAACTAATATGAATATCCACTAAAAAGTGGAATAAAAAATGAAGAAATCTCACACATTATAATTGTTCCATCTAAATAAATCACAATAGTATCCAATATCTATCTCCACAATCTATTCATAAGTAACCTAAATCATCCCTAGAAGAAACTAGATAATTTCCATTTACATGTTTTCTAATTAATAATATATACAAACATACAAATGTACCCAATTAAAGTGTGAATAAATAAACTTAGTATGATTTCACAAAATGGATTCCTTACTGGTGAAACTATGATATAACATTTTATCACGTTTTAATAAAAAAATTGAGTACAAAAATTAAAATAATATATATAATAATATAAAATAATTTCTATAAGAAAACATTTTCCACCCAAAAAATACCATTTCCAATGAAAGAAAACGAAAAGTACTTTAAAAATTCATTAGATAATACATTATTTTATATTGGTTTCTTTTCCACTTATCCAAAAATACAACCATGCATGAAATAATGGACCTTCCTTTACACGTGAGTGGTGAGTCATCCCTTCAAAAAGCCATCTCTAGATGAACTCTTTTGATAGGTGAATGGTTATAACCATATCCATCCAAAAAATGTTGGGGGAAATTATACACACTTATTTATCAATATTTACAAGATTATAAATGAACCATTATTGAGAAAATCAGTTCCAAATCAATAATTTTCATTCATTTCAATGAAAATTTATTTTTTTTATAACAACACCATAAAAACACTTTCTTGAATAAAAACAAATTAACATATCTAATTCATCATTTTATAATACATTGAAATGCATAATGAACAACAACCAAATTTCATAATTTTACAAACCACCAATACAGACTATTTATATAATAATTTTAACAATAATATCACAATCAATTTAAATCAATACACAAAATTTGAAATTTATTCATAATATTCAAGAAATAGGAGTTGAAAGTGAAGTCACCTTCTTCAAAAACTATGGTGAAAAGAAATAATGATACAAATTGTTTCTACAATTCTAGGTTTATTCTCAAAAAACCTACCATAGATCATATTCTATGACATCATCATAGACACAAATCATCATTATTTTCACAAACTATCATATATTTCTCCCTAATGGATTGGATTTATGAATCCAAAATATGTAAGAAGAATATATCTAGGAAAAAAACCATGAATAGGGACATACCAAGAAATATGGCCTTAAATGCACTAATATTTTTAAATAGGTCACTCTATTGTTTATTGGGAGTGTCTACATAGCCTTTGGGACAATGTTAATCCATGATAGGTTCAGACTTATAAAAAATTAGTTGTTTAAGACGAATTCCAATTATGATCTACAATTTTAGGATATAAATTTAAATTTTCCATGGTTAGGTCAAACAGTTTGTAAAATTGTGTGTTATACACGACCTCTGTTATCCCTTCACAGATATGTCTGACAAATTTAAATAAATGTATTTTAAATGTGTTTTTTATTCTATTCAAAAAAATATTATGCACTCATAAGTAGCTTCGTAATTTTTCCAAACTATTCACCAAATAGAGAACCTACTGATTAGCTTTTATTTTATTTTTCAAGTTTTCATATTGGTGAATCAATATTTCTAACAACTGTTCTCAAAATTTTCACCTTCTTATAATCCCCCAAAAACATTTCAAAATTTCAATAAAACATGTGAAACATCACCCAAAATAATTGATTTAATACATGAATAATATGATTTAAAAATTAATATTTATATTAAAGATTTAATACATATTAAAAATAATTCCCTAGTTGATTAATTAAAAATTAATGTAAAACAACTTATATATATATGATATCCAGTTTATGAATTAATCTTATCAATGATAAATAATATGAATATTTATGAGAATTTAATTTCTAAAGATCACAAATAAATAAATAATAATAAAGAAAATTAATTCATAAAAAATGAATTAATGAAGATAATGTCAATGCTATTCTAGGTCAAAATATTCATAAATTTTCAAAATGAAGAATAATGATTGCATTTATAAATTAAATCTTCATTGGATTATATGTATGAAATGGGATTTTCCATGATGAAGACAACTACCATTACAAATATTTTAAATTTTCGTTAGGAATGTATCCTTTTTTAATTTTAAAATAATGTTTTAAAACTAAATGTTCACTAAACAATCATAAAAAACATTCATTCGAAAATATATATTGAATCATATGAAAGAAACTATAAATCATTGATTTTTCATTACGGCCGTAACTTTTTTACATTATATATACCTCAAAACAAGGATTTCCCTCCTTCTTTTGGTAAACCCTAAATGGTTATTTTATAGAATAAAAAAACATTATTAATTAAGAAACATTTTTTAAGAAGTAAATTATGGGGTAAAATGGATTTAATAAAACATTTTGAATAATTTGATTTTTTTTTGGAAATCATTCTTAGAAAACATGACATTCGATGAAATAAGATTTTGGACTGAAAATAAAATTTAAGTCGGATATTTATAAAAATATTTCCCAATATTTTTAAGTACCAAATATAGAGAGAGTGTACTATTATAAAAAAACAGCTTGAATATCCAAAATAGAAGATAATTGATATGTTTTAAAAATAATATTAAAAAAATTTCAACAATTAAAACTCATTTATAAAAAATCCCTATTAAAATGTGATTGTGAAATACATCCATACAAATATCATAAAATTTATGTGAGAATTAATAAATGAATCAATTATGTGCTTCATAATTACATCCACATAAAAGTTATAATTACAACAAAATATAATTAAAATAATTAGAAAAATAGTAATTGGATATCAACAACAATAGAAAAATAATATTACACAATGACAAGAAATTGAGTTATGAAATTTAATGTCACATGGTATTTCTCAATTCTAATACCCTATGATGAAATAATTAAAATTTAAAATTATAATATCCGGAATTTTTTAGGATTAATGATATTCTATATTAATTGGAACATATATACACCATTTAAATGAAATTAGGAAAATAACATCAGTATATGACTTAGTGAATTGAAATTTAGATGATGTGTTTCACTACTTGGTAAAGAATGAGCTAAATAAAATTGTATAAAATCATAAATATTGAAACATTAAATACAATTATGTTTCAATTGTTTGTGATATAATATGTAAAATTTTAATTTTTTACATGACATAATAGAAACATTGTGAAAAGCATTAAAATATGCCTCAATGAAATAAAATTGAGATTAAATCCCTTAATTCATGCTTTCATTTGTTTGAATGTTCATAAAAAATATGTATATAAGTT
Organism: Viscum album; assembly: GCA_963277665.1. Lineage (NCBI taxonomy): Eukaryota > Viridiplantae > Streptophyta > Magnoliopsida > Santalales > Viscaceae > Viscum > Viscum album. The sequence continues at coordinate 155,124,156 of OY728157.1, forward strand.
TTAGTCTTGTTATTAATTTATAATATCCAAATATAAATTTTTATAATATCATATTAGTTCTTATTATGACATTTAACCACCTGTTGGATAATAATATTTCATTTTTTTCATTATTTCAGTTGTTAATTAAATTGTTTTCTCATTCATGAATTTCCTGACATATTCTAGTAATTTTGATTATTATATAGTTCCATAATATCTATAAATATATTAAATTTATAAATATCATTTTTTCATTAGATCCTTTTATAGAACCGTTAATGATATTTGAATATGGAGAATAGATCACATCACTTTGGGGAGATGATAGGTCCTATATAGGCATGATTGACATTATCATTTCTATAACGGGTGAAATGAAAAAAGAGGGGGATATATTAATTTTACATAATAAATATAATTTCATATATATAACAAATATTCACTAATTTTTCCTTATCACTGTAAATTTAAATCATAACTGAAAAAAACAATTCTTCAGCAGAATATAGTCTGCCTTACACATGAGCTTTGTTATCATATTTTAAAATGTATGGAATGTAAAGAGGTATATGTGATAATATAATTTTACATTTATAATAATATTTGATATATAATATAAATATATTAAATATATAATTATATACGTTATAGAAATATAGTGATGGAAAATCAGTTACATCGATTTGTGAGGCGGTAGTCCACCAAACACATGATCGATTATTTCGTTTCTGATTTGATAGGGGAAGAGATGAAACAATATTATGAAATAAACACAATAAAATATCAGTATATGGTAGAACATTCTGTTATCATATAATATTTTTTAATTAAAAAATTTAAGGTGTAAAATGGAGAATAAAAATGAATGAGATTTGTTAAGACAATTTCCTTTACTTTGAGAAACCAGTTTTTTCTCCCCTCTTAAAAAGAACAGGATTATTATTTTAGAGAGTGAAATTTAAATAAAATGTTTCTAATGAATAATAAGATTTATTTTTAAGGGGTATCTCAAGACAATTTTCTTTAGATGCGTCTATAAGTGAATGGAGTGAGAGCCCTTTATATATGGGAAAAATGTAATCCAATGAAAATTACTTGGAAATTTCTCAAAATAATCCAAAATGACAATATCATTCCGTGTAAAAATATATCTAAATGACGTTTATTCTTTTTTTAGATTTACATTGTGTAATTATGGCCATCCATTAATATTTTGGAATGTTTTTAGGTCATTTTATTCCATATATTCTAATTTTAATCTTTATTACACCCTATTTTACAATAACCATAGTTTTTAAATTTTCCTTTTTTAGTGGTCATTTAGGTAAAACATTATGTCTCATTTATTAGATAAAAAAAATTTTATCATTCCAAATATTAATTCCAAAATCAAAAATTATATTTACTGATGTGTGTGAACTTAATTTCAATTTACACCCACATATGCAGTGAAAAAGCTTTTTTCAAAAGAGAAAATTATCATAAGTATAAATGATTAAATATCAAAATTCAACATTAAATTGATTCCAATAAAAAAAATTGGTTAAATAGAAATATAATTGATATTATGTTACATTAAAAAAATTAAATTTTAATAAAACCGTCTATATTATTTAATTAAATTGTTGTTTCAAATAATCTGTATCTCTCCCTATTCATGGAAAAGTGATGATTTTTAGGAAAAAAATATAAAAAATAACCTAAGATAATTTTTCTTTTTGGATTTCAGATATTATGTTTTTTTTCAGAAACATATTCTATAATTAGTTGTAATCAAATTTAAAATATGTGTACTAAGTGAGAGTAAATTTTCTTTTAGAGAACATATCATTTTTTAGAAAAAAAATAATTTACATTATTTTTACATTAATTTATAATCAATTGATATTCATAATTCACATAATTTATTTCTTAATAATAATACCGTTCAATTTTAGAGCTAGGTTATAAGGGTATAATATATTAAATTTTTATTATACTTTGGGTTTCATGTTCTACAAACTATCTAATAGATCATATTTAATGAAATATATTTATTGGGTTGTTTAATATCGTTGATTCAGGCCGCATACTCTATTAAATTCAATTTTATTTTTTTATAATTTGTTGGGGTAACATGTGATTTTCTAGACATTATAATTTTGAAGAAAAGAATATTTTATGATGAGTTAATTACATCATGTTTCTAAAAAAATGAATGCTCAAACATAAATAAATCGTATTGATAGAGTATCATGCGTGGTGTATACTATTTTATGATTACATATCTGTACTAGGAAAAACATAGTTTTATAATGAATTATTATCCTAGAATTTATGTGTTAAAAAATTTCAATGTAGATAACATAATAAATTTCCATTCCTGTTGAATATTCTCAAGAGATCATAAAACAAATGGACATAGATAAGGAATTACTGGAAAATGTTCTTTCTATTGTAACATGGTCTGAATAATGTTAAATTCCATTGATAGTTGAAAGATGCGATTTAAATATATTGATTACAATACTATAATAAAAATATGACAATATTTTAAATCTTTAGCAGAGTATAAAAACATTAATATTGAAGATTAAGATCCCTCCTAAAGAAACATCAACTAATTAATCATCAAAAGAGGAATCTATATTTCAAATCTGGATAAATTGATTAATTCCATGAAAAATTGGAGTTATTTTTATAGGAACTATGGTGGTGCCAAACCACATATATTATTAAATTATGTTCCACATCATGAATATGTGTTTTAAATATAATAATCTCATGCATTTGTGTTGAACTCCAAAACTAATAGTATGTTATTCCAAAAAAAGCAGATGAGTTATGATTATTTTGGAAGATGATTTGTCAAATATAAACATGATCATAATGAAAGGTATTTGAATAGGTGTAATTAATTTATTATTAATGAATCCATACATAAAAACTCAACTCCAATGACTTACAAGGATAATTTGTATCCTAGAAGAATTTATATTAATGTATTATATATCTTCAATGTTTTGGAGGATGTAATTGATCCTCAACAAAGGATTTTTTAAAAGTAAAAAAATAGTTTCATATAAAAACTCGCGTAGAGGAAAAAATAAAAATATAAAGTAAAAATAAAGATGTTATTATATATATGAAAGATGTAAAAATAGAATTAAATTTAACAATGGTGGTGGGTTATTCAATAATAAGAATTTTTACTACTACGGAAGGGGATTTCCATAGTTTTCCTAAAAAACTAACATTAGGGAAATGAAAATTATTCAATTGAGAATAATTTATGAGGGGAGATATAATTTTGATGCAACTTAAGTAGATACTTGTTCATGTGTGATATATTCAATAATTTTGGAAAATCCCAAACCATGGAAGAATTAAAATGACCTTATTCATGTAGATAAGAGTTTTAAGAGTATCACAATAGGGAGATCCTTTGGAAATAAGTAAATTTTTACCGCTATAAGAGATAATGAAAAATTTAAGTGATTATTTCATTCATAATCCCAAAAATAAAAAAGAGAAAATATAAGGTGAATTATAATCGGTTTATTTATCTTTAATATCATTATTCCTCAACATGATGAACTTTAAGCTATTTATGTCCCCATATACTTTATTACATTTAACTAGATTTGAAGATGTGTATAAATAATGTGTAGATATGATCATTGGGTTTTATTGTGCTATGAAGCTCAAGTGTTTAAAGATAAATTAAAATATGTAATCATTGAATCCCATGATAAACTAAAAGAAATGATTTTTAAGTGGTATCGTTGGTTCAAATTTAACAACTCTTGAAATAAGAGGCTTCAAATTCTTAATAAGTGGTATCAATTATATTATAATGGGATAAATGTCTCAATACTAAATACATTAATGTTATATACTATTTTTTGGGGGTGAATATATAATGATTATAGGTTCTTTCAATGATTATATTATTTAGAAACAGAAATAGTTAGTAAACATGGAAACCTGTGTGATTACTAACAATGATACTTATCTCACAAACGATGATCAACTCATAATTCTTATAAGTTTTTTTCAAAAACTCATGTTCTAAATTTAATATTCACTCAAAAAAATTATTAAATAATTTTAGTGGGAATAGAGTTTTTCAAAAATGGGAAGATTAAATTTGATGATGATATCCTTCATATCCACTTATTGGGAGCTAAATATCATAAGGAATCCCTATTTTATGTTGATTACTAAGGGGGTTATAGTATTTCATAGAGATTATTAAATTAAATCAATGTGGAGAATGAAATTAAATACAATAATGAGAAGAATACATATGATAATTATACTTCAACCAATAAAGGGGAGAATGGATTTGAATGCATGAATAAATTTTACGGTGGATGTTTGGAAAGACATATTTCATTCAACCTGACCTTCATATATAATTTAATATATGTGTTAAATAGTATCATAAGTATTTTATGGGGCGATAGTACTTCTGCGGGTGAATTTTTTATGGGAGAGAAAAAGTATATTGTGTTTTTGAACAAAAATCCAATGGGTGATTTATTTAGAAATATTAAAGTATTGATGATGGTTTTTTACAATAAATATAGTCAATGTGTGATGGAAAAGGGGTTTTTTGGAATAAAAATGAATAAATTTTTATTATACTGAGAATTTAATTGTTTACAATTCATGTATAATATGACTACAATGTTTATGTAATAATCAAGAGATTTCATGATACCAAAATTATTTTACCATTTTATATTGTCGATAGTAATATTCATATATATTCATGTTTATTGTATAAAAAAATTATTATTAGTGAATTAAAAAAATAGATTCATTGAAGAAGTAAATTTCTAGTATAGTGGTGCAGAAGAATGTAAAAAGGATAACTCATGTTTGACGACACCCAATTTGTGGCCATGGTGTATGTTTAGAAGATGTCTATAAGGTTATGGGACAATTTCAAAAGGAATGTAGTGAATGTAATTTACCATAATGATTAAATTAAAATGGATCATGCCCAAGTGGTCCATGTGGGGTATTTCCCATGTTTGTGTATGAAATGGGAATATTCACTAGAACACTCTTGTTGAATGAAAATTCATGGTTGATAGAAAATGGTTCATTCCAGAATGGGGAGTATACACATGGTTCATGGTTTGTTGGTTGTCGTTTTTGAGTTAAATATCCAAATTTATGCCACTACACAATAATTTTCTAGTCATCGATAATTTATTGTTAAATAATAAATTCATGAAGTGTAGAGGTGGAGAAAATTAGATATCACATCGATAAAGTTTTTGTGGATGAGGTCGATTCATAGATCCACAGAGAAAAACTTCTTATTTACTAGGAAAAATATCTTAGTGATTCCCATTTTTGTTGGTAAATAGAATAGTTTTATACACCAATAATTGGTGCTGGGAATGTCAGATATATTTATATAAATTTATTAGGGTTCCGGCTCGGATATGTACGAACCATTCATATATTGTTCATATATCATCGTACTCTGATTTAGGCCACAGTGGTAGCCTGAATCAAAAGAGATTTCAACAGATATTTTAGTGTAACAATTAGAGAATTAATTTCTATAGTAGGATGATATAGAAGTACCATGAATTAATTATTTTCATTGACTAGAATTAATGGATAATGGTGGATGTTTTGGTTTAAGTATTGGTAGTTATATTACCCCATAATGGGTTTTCTTATTGTATATGTGATAGGAACATAGAAGACCTATTTTAAGTGAGGGAGATATAATGGAAGATACATGGACATACATTTTAATATAATTTACTGAATAAAATTTATAGGAGAATGAGTTTTTTTAGGAAAGGGAATAAATGTTTTATCACTTGTAAATTATTGAAGAGTCTTCTAATAAGAATATGTTCTTTTATGGTCTGTAGTAAAGGAGATGTGTCCTAGATGAGTTGTTTAAATATTGGGAAGGTAAATCCCATGTGGCCATAAATTTATAATATTTTTATTCTTGAGTATGCAATACATTATGTTGTTTCTATTGAAAGGGAATACATGTCCATAAAATATGTGTTAAACATTCAAATTGTTGATATACTATGTGGAGGATTATTTGAAGTTTTACGAGAGTGTGTGTTGGGTTATAGTAAGTGGACCATAAACTTTTTTATGAAGTTATACTTGTACAATAGTGACAAAGACCAAACCTTTCTATTTATTGAGATTAAAAATACTTTTTCATAATGAAATAATGATGATGAGTAAACCGTGGGAATATCATAGAGAGGTTTAACCAAGTATACACACACATACATATTTACATTAGTAATGCACATGAAAATTAGTCAATAATCCACAATAGTATATTTCAAAATAAGATAATAATGTTACCAGAAAGATTTAGAGGTCAAGATACTTGAAGAGAATTTAGATTCATAGTTTAATTTAGTTTATTTAGTTAATTCATATGGATAATATGATTCACCCTCTCCCTCCCTCAATGATATATATCTCTAGTCCCTTATTGACGGACCCTAGAATGTTAAAAAAAAATTATTTCTACATTACAACCCATCTACATAAATAGTGTAAAAATTATTCATTCTAATATAAATAATGTACTGAGTTTAGTAGTTGTTTATTCTATACATTGGTGTTGTTCAATTATTAAAAATTTCTATAGTATTTTGATTAACAATAAAATATTTTTTTACCAAATATATATATGCTGACATGTGAAATTGGGTATATAGTAAAATATTTCATTTTTGCGGTATTTTATCATATATACGATTGTTTTTGTATGTAGAACTAAAACATTTATACTGGTGGGCTTAAAAGACATATATATATCTCAATACAATCATGTTTACATAAATATGCTAACTAGTTGAATAACCAGAAGTTGGATCAAGAGAATCATTTGAGTAAATTGGAGTTGGTTCTCTAAAATGAATTAAAATATATTAATTTATATATATATATATATGAATACTAATAATATACTTATTAGAAATTTATTTTTCTTATATATTAAATTTGACTTCATAATTTTATAATGGTGCATAAAACACTAAAAAGCTGAGGAAGTACCTTTCTATAGTGAGAATCATGAGGTGTGAGGATATTATTCTTAATATAAATGATCATTTCTAGATGATATCATCTATTATGATATATTTTTATTAAATATTTAGGTAGGAGGCTCATAAGACATTGATAATTCACCTCATGATGTTTAATATTGGAAATCATGAAGAGGTAAGGTTATCCGAAGAAATCATCCAGTAGGATATACAGGAGTTTTATATTTCATTGCATGTTACTATTTATTAATGTGTGTAATGACCCTAAAAATTAATAAATATTAATACTTTATTTCATTATTTTAATACATAGTTGTATTATTAAAAACAGTGATGACAAATACTCATGGGAATGTTGTATATAATGGTTGTGTCATGAGTGATATAAAATTAATGAATTAGTCAATAATGTTTTCCCATTATTTGTTTTAATGGAATTTATAATGGTAGGTATATAAATGGGAATAAATAATCCATGTTAATTCCATATCAATGAATGTTTTATCAAAATGTTCATTTTCATAAAGTGATAGTAAATAATTTCATTATATATATTAACGTAACAAGTAATGAAATATTCTTAAAGGGGAAATATTCCAAAAGGGGATGTGTTTCACTATATGTGTTCCAATAAGGATGTCATCATTATCACATTAACTCATTTATATATGGGTTATAAACCATATTTATAGGTTTTACTCTAAGCCTATAGGTAGGTTATGAAAAACTCCATTGAGAAACTTTCATATAGGGTCACAAACTGTGTGTATCCAAAACATCTAATAAATTTTATATTAATTTAACATTGGAATAAACTTTTATTCTCTAATTGTAGGAATAATTATTTTTTCTTTTATTTAAATCACATTTATTTATTCAACAATTATTAATGATAATTATCATATCTGCTAAATATTTCATTTATATTTATTCTCCAATACAGTGAATATAATATATATTTACATATTTTTTAATAATGTAGTGATATTTTTTTATTTATAAATATTATATTTGTTCCTTGTTAAATAATTATCATGGAAAAATATTATATTTATTTATGGGTTGATTGGAAATGATAAATTAAATATAATTCAAATAAATATTAAATTATTTATGAAAAAAATTACTTTTATCTACGAGTTTTAGGAATTCCCTGAAAATAATAATAATTTCATTATTATTTTTTACTTCGACTTCTATAAGTATAATGATAAAAAAATGACCCTTTTCAATTATTTTATTCTTCAACTAAACTCAATAAATACCCATTAGTGTCATTTTCTAGGGCTACAAGAGTTTTTCAAAAAAATCACTCTATTGATTTAGATCAAATATAGAGAGAGAATATATTGAAATTTCACAATAATTGAGATAAAAGAATATCCTCAGCTATCTGGAGGATCCACAAAATAATAGAAAAGCTATTTTCAGTAGATGAATTCTTATTGTGATGAATTAAAAATAATTCGAGTGTTAATATCATCTAAATTATCACCATGATATTTATATGGTGATGTAATAAGGTTTATGGAGAACATGTGGATCACCAATTGAGGGATTTATCTTATAATACTTCATTAGAAACAAAATCTAAAAAAAATGAAGACTAATTCAATAATGAATGAATAATTAAATGTCAGGTATTTATATATTAATATATATAAATTATAAATTATCTATGAATGAGTAATTATTCATGGATTTTGGTTTTTCTATTCATCTATTTCTGTGGATTTATCAATTGAATATAATGAAAAATAATTATTGGCCAAGGGAATAATCACTTCTGATGTTCCCTAATCCTTTCAGTAACATCCACAATATCCTTCTTCTAGAAAGAGAATAAGAATTCACATGTTAATGGATGAATTATTAAATAATAAATTATAATTCCAATCATATCCCATTGGATTTGAAAAAAAGAACATCCATTATTTCACAAATAAATGAAGAGGAAAAATGAAGGGGTATAGGAATCAATGGTAATCCAGAATTTTGATCTAAGGAATTTTGGGTAAGAATTAAATTACAATAGAGAGGTGGTTGGTGAAAAATGGGGTTGTGGTTAAAATTATGAATTTTTTTGGTCTTGTACAAACATAATTAGAAGATACCAAGTATCATGTTATGGACCACTAGTATCCTAGGGTAAATCTCATTCCACTAGGGTATCTTCTAAGTCACCTTGACACCCAATGGTCACTCATGAGGTACCTACTATCACATGAAATAATATACTATTGGTGGAGCCTTTTCCCATGCCCTCCATAAACTCTAAATTATTTTTACAAACCATAAACATCATGCATCAACATCAAGTAATACATCCTAAAACATTAAAATACAAATAAAAATCTTCAAACAATATGTGAACCGTACACTGAAAAAAATTAAATTGAAGCCACAACCAATCCATCAAAAGGTCACATTTAAGACCATAAATCATGTATGTTTCAACATAGGTAATTAAAAACTCAACATATTATTAGTTTTCATCCTAAAAACTTTATTGGATAAGCATACCAAAATAACCATTGACTCTATGAATACTATATATATCATATAAATCTATTCATATGGTGATTCTAAACTCTCATATCCATATCAAAAAACTGAATTGTTATTTTCTCACCTACCCAAATTCTAAAAATCTCAAAACATACACCCCTTCTAAATCAATACATTGAATTATGACCCAAATCCCTAAAATCAATAAAATTATTATGTATATATCTATCACACTGTATCATAACCAAACTATTTATGTTTCTTCTAATAGAAATAAAAAGAAAAAACTCAGAATTTTATCATAGGACATCAATACTAATGAGTGTACCATTATGTATATAATTACATAGATAAAAGGAAGGGTTATCTTAATGTGTAGATGATGAAATTAAATACACTTCTCATCAATAAAAATGGGTCAATTTTTTGTGAAATAATTATTTTAGTTATTATTAACAAATATTAATGGATATATATTTTTAATGTATTTTGGTTGTAGAGTTTTATGATTCGAATGATCTATTATTTTAATTATTAATTTATTTTCCCATAAAATTCATAATTCATCCATTTGAGGTTTATAAATTCATGGATTAATTATTTTGGACTCCCATTTTAATTTTGTAATAATTTCATCTTAGTGAATTTTAAATTTTATTATTGATTCTATATGTTTATCATATAATTCTATCATCAAATGAGTATTTAATTTTTAATTTTCTAGGTTAGTAGAAATATTTTATGATTATTTTCTATAGGCTCATAATTCATTGCAACTAGGTGGCCTTATAAGATATTTTCTTGCTTCCCCCACATGATATATTTATTGTTGGCCTCATAATTGATTTCTTGTTATTCTCTTTATATTTCTCACCCAATTTTCAAACCTTATCAAACAATGTATCAAATTTAAATTTAGATATCAAAATAAGATCAATGAATAAAGTACCCAAACCCAATCAAGACATTGATATTTGGATATTTTTCTATCATTGAAGGATAATTGAATTAGATTAATTTGAATCAATATTTTCATCAATGGAAATCGTGGTATAAACTTTACTCAAATTATGGATGGCCTATAAAGATAATAACTTAAACTAAAATGAGTATATGAATAATTAAATGAACACTAGGTTCTTCAATAAATAGGAAAAAAATTAATATTGATGATAAATTTAACAATAATTCTTATCTTATTAAATAATGAAATCACAGAATCCAAATATAAAAGGGGATTGGATACAAGCACTAGAAATATGATTTTGTATCACTGAATCATTAAAAAATTTATAATAATAAGGAATGTAGATATGTTAAGAATGGACAATTACATTAATATTTGAACACCACATTGGGTATCCATGTTTGGTTTTCTAATGCATATTTAATATGATCAATCCAAATTGAACGTTCTACATTTAGGAGAATGAGCTTTGGGATTGAGGGAATGTGAAGGAAAATAAATTACATGGTTAATGTTTCTTTGAGTTGATTGATTTTGATGATGGATGAGACCTCAAAACATTTGATTTGTATACTCTCAGTGTTAAAGAATATGTCATTCTATATTCTTAGTGAAACATTTCCTAGAATAACTAATCCTGACTAGAAACTACTAATACTACAGTATTTGAAGTATTTTTATGATAATAGTTATTTTATTTATATAAAAGATTCACTTTAGGTTTAATGTGTTTGAGGGATGAAAATGGTCAAAAAATTAATTAAATTTGTTTTTTCATTATTAATATCATGATGGTAAATGGTTAATGTTCTTCTTTATGGTCCAAATAGTTTAAAAGGAAAAACTTTTTGGGTTCATGTATTCAATTGGGTTGATGATGAACATTTTGATCTATACATGAGGAAAGGAGATGAATATATAATACTTTTAATTTTGATTAAAGACATAAAATTGATTATAATGAAGACGAATATTATCCAAGTGATCTAGGATATTATCATCATTTGATGATGCAATTCCTAGAGATTGTTCAAAAAATTCATATATATATCTATTCTAGATAATGGAAATTTGGAGAAATAATATTTTATTTTATAGGATCTATAAGAAATACGTTGTTTGATTGAAAAATATCAATTAATAGTAGATGATTAATGTAATACACAACATATCCCAGTAGAATATATTTATTTTATGTTTCTTAATTTGCATAGTTTAATTATTCTTGATAATATTTTTATTCACTATATTATAAGGAATATTCTAATAAGTTAAATTTCAATTTTTATTTGATATTTTTTATTAATCTTTTCTTCCACTTCATCCATGATTTTATTTTTTTAACCAAGTAGTTATTCTCTTCCATACAATATTATTTAGTTTTAAATTTTGGTTTCATATTCATGAATCAATTATTAATGATATTGATTTAAAATCATTGGATATAAGAGCAGTAGTTTTGAGAATTTTTAGATAAGGGGTTTCATTATTTTTTATAGTAGTATTCCATAATAAAAATAAATGTCTACTTTGGTGAATATTATTTCACTATTTATAGTGGTTGAGTGAATTGTGTATTTCAAAAAAATATAAGTCAACCAAAAAAATTAAGGAATCCTGAAATATGGTTTCAAATTTGTCTTGTGATTTTTGGATCATTAAATGATTTTATAAATCATAAAATATATTTTTATTAAATTCGAAATTCAAATTTCCCCTATCTTATATATTATTTTTCACCTCCTTCATGCTTCTTTTTTCACTCAAGAAAATTTAATTATACATAATCTTCATTAATTTCACACATTCATCATATTTTCTCATTATGAGATAATCATAGTTATTGTATGTTTTTTATTAGTAACTGTTTTCAAGTTGATATCTATTTTCATAGTCCATGTTTTATTAGTAAAACCCTATAGAATTCTCCATACCAATTACTATACAAATTTTATAATAGAATATCAGTAAATTAATTTTAATGAAAATGAAAGAATGATTTTTCGACACTATTTATAGTGATTTATTCATATGGAAAAGTATAAAATAAATTAAAAATATTTTTTTTGGAAAATATTATAAAGAATCACGCACCTCATTAATTTACTCATTTGTTTGAAAAATTGTACATTCAATTTCAAATTTATTTGAACACAAGGAAAACCTGATGTGGTTGAGATCCCATAAATATATTAATTTACAAGTATTTGAGTTATCTTATAAATAATAAGAGGGTAAAAGTATGGAAGGATTTAGGTATTAAATGAATCGAAATGAATAAATCAACACACCTTAACCTAGAGAACTAAGTATTCAGAGATATTGTCTTATAGAATTTAAAATTCAAATAGTTTTGAGTAATTAAACACATATTTGGATAATATGGTAGTTTATAAATTAATAAATCACACTATACACCCAATCCATGATTTCATCCTTCAATTGATTGATTAATAAACACTCTAAATGATATATTAGAATATACTTCATTATATTGTAGTAATTAGCACTTCTTGGACTGATTGTTTTGGAGTTAAAAATATAATTTCTCCATTTTTTGTCATGTATAATTGTAGAACATATTTTCAACAGTTATATGAGGAAATGTTTTACACATGGGACAATTTCTGGAATTCATTAATTTTTTTTTAAATTTCAGGAGAATGTTTTCAGAAATTTTGGATAAAAACATTGGTTATATCAAAGATGAGGTTTATTTATTTCATGAAAAATGGGAGAGATTATGGAAAATCATTATATAATATCATAATATCGATTTTCTCTTTAGTCATTGGTATAAACCTTTAATAATGGATTCACTACATACAATAAACCCAAATTAGACTAGTCCGGTGGAGGATATTTTCAAGAATAACAACAAAAGTGGTACAATAATTTTATAAAACTCTAGTATATAAATAATGTAAAAAATTTAATATATTTAGAACCAAACATATGATGAGAAAAATCTGTGTATAAAAAATAAATGAAAATTTTCTATAATTTACATCAAAAATGGAAAAAATAAATTAACTTAAATATTTAGGCCATCACTATAGTATAATTATTATTCCATATTCTTACTCCCAAATTAGATTTAAAATTTCACCAAAAATATATATATATATTCCTACAAAGTAAGGAAAATATAACCCATTCTCAAAAAAATCATTTTGGGCTATATGAACCACCTGAACCTCTCTAGTGGATGAAAAAGAGTTTTAGATATATCTTTTCCCTTGGATTCCCACTAAAACATAAAATAATTCCAAAACCATAATATAGATGATAATTCCAATTCAAATGAAAATTTGGAGTGTATTTTTCAAAAATATAATGAAGAATGGACTCTCAAGAGGGAAAACATAATGCATATATCGAATCTCAAATATCTTCCGTAAAAAATGAAATGAACATCCTGAAAATATAGATTAATAAAATTTATATAGAACAACTTGGTTGATAAAAATGTGAACATCTAAGATCAATATAAATTAATCATAGTGAGAAATTCACGACTTTAACTACTATTAGATATCATAATAATCAATAGAAAGTGAGAAAGGATCTTAGGACTATTAATATTCTAATTTTAAAAAATATTTAGAATCAAATATATAATTTATCAAATCTAAAATCTCTATTATAAATGTTGAAAATAAATTAACCACAACCATTCTACTTGAAAAATAAAACAAGAAAAGACCATATAGGTAAAATGCATAAATGGTGAAAGAATATTATGGAATAAATTTAGTAAATACCATCATTTATTTAGAACCTTTCCTTATCCATAACATTTGTTGAAAATTTGAAAAAATTTAATAAATAAACAAAACTAAATGAGTTTTTAAGGGTTTTAATCTCGATCTAATTGAACATTCCATTCATTAATGATATTATAAAAATCGATTCCTATTTAAAATTTCCCATTATTTTTTTTAAAATAAGAAAACAATGGATTTTTCCCACATATAACCACCCTAAATGTTATAGTGTTATCTATCAGAAAAATCAATTGAAATCTAAAAATATTCACTGTTTTATAATTTCATTATATAATGGGAATAATTTCCATTTAATTACCTTTTTAAAATATATTCCATTAATAATTTTATCCCTTAATCACCGTTTCAGTGGAATATAATTATAGATCATTAATCCCCCCCACTTGTCTTATATTTGGGAAAAATATATATATGTTATCTCGTTAAAAGATTAGATGACTTACATATATGAGTTTTCAGATTGTTCTTATCTAGTAATTTTCTAATATATGACATAGAATTTGATGATGAAGTACCCACCATATTATGCATTCCTCCCATATTCACCTGAAGGGAATTAATATTTGTATCTAAGGGGAAATTTATTTTCAATTAACGTGAAAAATGTAAAGAGTTTAATATTTTTAATACATTCAAGGAACTGAAACATGGAGAAAAAAACAATTGTTGCATTAGGGGATAATAATATCCCATTAAATATAATGGGGATGTTTTTTTAGAGTCAAGGATGTAATAAGAATAAAACCCAACTATCATGATACTTTTATTAGATCAAAATATTGGTGTAGAGAAAGTACATTTTTTATGATTTTAATGGATTATATTAATAGAATTTGGAATACATTTCTAATTAAATAATAATTGAACAAGATTTGGAATCTAGATATATGAAGAAATAAATTTTGTATAATATTGAAAAACAATAGCTCATGTATTTTATTAAGTGATAATGTTGATAAACTTGTGTGGCCCAGGAAAAAGGGTTTCCCTTATAGTCAGTAAAAACCTCAATTTGAGCTTTAAAAATAATTTTCTCATATGAAATACTCATTTTTGAAGGATAATTCTTCCATGTATATAATTTTTTAGAAAAGTGATCTTATGAATATTTATTTAAAATAATAAAATGTTACAAAAGACTAATGAAAATATATTTACATTTCTATTGTTGAAATACTTGAACTATGTCACAAGGAATGTTGGTGGAGAAGATTTACATCACTTTAGCTGCACCATTGTTAGAAAGACCATCAGCATGATGATTTACATCATGATAAATGTGTGTGACTATATATTACATTGATGATATCTTATCAAGGAAGTTGTCCCATTTCATTGTCAGTTTTTATGAGGGTTGAATCTTTACTATCCTTATTTCATGGGAAATGATGGTGGAGTCACACTAAAACTATATATTATTCCAATTTCATTGAATTGAAAAGATGACAGCTCTTATAAATCCCATCACTACCCCATCCATGGCAGTTATGTGGCTCCAACGACCATACCAACATTCAAAAAAATCACCTTTTTGTTCCCTAGAGACCACACCACATCCTGATGGCCCTGGATTTCCCCTCGGAGTCTCATCAGTATTTCATTATTACTACCCATTAATAGGGCTAAAACAAAATAACTAAATCGTGCAAGGGTTTGAGTAATGTTTCCTAACACCTTAAGAAACATTAGATAATTGATGATACACTGAGTTTCTACAAAAAGATAAAACGCTGAAAGTTATCCATTTTCACTTCTGACAGAATACTTTTTTACGGAAATCTTGTGGTTGAAGTTCTTACAGTCACGAATTTACTTATTCCTACAAGTCTAAGTGGTTTAAATTAGTTCCATATAGGATACTCTGAAAAGTACATCAATTTTTATTGATATATGGATGAAAAATAGAGTATAGGAATTGTTGGAAAGAGATAACACGTAGGGGGGGTAATATAAAAAATGTGAAATAGGGAGGATGGGGTTTTAAAGCACAATAATAAGTGGTTGAAAAACTCATGTTATTGATTAAAAATGATATATATAGGGGAAAGGGAAACACTAACTCGCTGGAAACTAGAATCAACATGAATCTTGTCGATAGAGATTATCTAGAGAAGATTGAACCTAGAGGGAAGAATCCAATTATTATTGAAGTCACTAATCAGTTTCTTATCACATTTTAGAAGATACTTATAGAATCTCCTTAAGTATATAATTCCATTAGCTGAGTGTTCCCATATAATCATATCATCCTACTTAATAAAGAAATAGAAATAAATAATGAAATTAATATCATTTGGCATAGCCTCAAAATTCTCCATTTGATCTTTTATAGTAATGATGTGATCTATTTTATGACATACGAGTTAAGTGGATCAATGAAGGGTGTCCCGTTCCTATTTTGATTTTAAAATTTGGGGGTGGAACTCATGTCCAACAACCAATAATTGTTCATGTAGATTTTATTGAAGAATCCGCTAATACACGGCCAGATTAAAGGCATGAGGTAACCCCATTTTCAGGAAATAAGTCAGGAAATAAATATTTATTGAAGAAAGTCTAAAGAATCAGATTTTCTCAATAATTTCCACAAAACATGAAAGTTCAGGGACTATTTTAGGAGTTATAGGTTTTTGATTCCAACGACCTTGAGAAAATGAATCTTAAAACATTGTTTCCAAGAGATTATAATGATTTTATGTTCCGGCATGCTACCACTCCAAAAAAAATTCTTCATCACAGAGTTGATGGTTTTTATCTTAGTGGCAAGTAAAGAATAATACATTATCAAATATTCAAGTTTTGAAACCATTACTGGTTTAAAAATAAAATTATCTCTTCTATTTAGAAGGAAATTCCTTTCTAATAGAAATGTGTTCTTATAATATGAGTCATCATAGTTGATACATTTGTGGAATGGATTATTCCACAGAAAATGGGAAATCCACGGTATGTGAAAGAGATAGGGGATTACAAAATTTCTAACTCAATGATGATGCTAGAATTTCGAGTGATGAAATGTTCATTCCAAATGAGATAAATTAAGTTCTCTAGCTAATTTCTTAACCTGACAGACATTCATAATGCATGAGTTCATTTTTCATGTTTTTTATTTTCATTCTACATTATTATGTAAAATATATAATTTCATCCACAGAGAATATATGTGAAGGGGTTGAAGTACCTATAGCCACCATATATTCTATATTTCACCCATATCTTCCATATATAGATGAATTGAACTATGATATTTCTCTTCAATGGAAAATATTATTTCTGATAAAGGATCACCATGCCCCACCCCCTAGTGAAATTAAATAAGCATTTCGGGGACCCATCGATAAGAATGGAGATATGAAACACTCATGTAGAGATTTAATCCAATAAATAAATTTAATATTGAAGAAAAAATTGTGATTGACATTTTCTTTGAATCCCAAATCAATTATATCAAATTCATTCTTCATGTAATGTTATAAAGCAATGTCACCCACCCATCGGTTGGGTTATCAAAGTTGGTTGACATATTTCTAGGAGTTAAGAAGAAAATCCATGATATTACTCCCATTTAGAAAGAAAAATTGATTCTTAGATATGATGTTGCCAATTAAAAATGTAATCATCATAGAAATAAACATTGCGATGTATTTTAGAATTTTGTAAAAATGATCCATTTGTATATATTTCGTGATGTCACTAGCATTCTCCAATTTTTCAAAAAGGAAAATAATATTGGATTTGATGCTCGTATTGAAAGTACCTACATTAAAAAAATCATGACCTACTTGCAACCATAATCCTAGAAGAAATATCAATAACAAAGGAATAAATGGTTTTTAATCCATCCAGTCTTGGTGATCTATCTTTATTAAGAAAAAATACGACTTCTTTGACCTCAGAGTTGAGGGTAATGGAGATAAGGAATGAATTATCAGTCTCATTAATCAATTTAGAAATTATTTTCACATACATGGCATATATTAAAAACATTTTTAATTTAATTTCAATTATTTCTATGTTTTGGGTGTTTCCCGTGTATTTTGGTGGAAATGGTTGGTTTTCTAAATTCGGGCCAAACCGTGAGCCAAATTGCATATTTAAAAATATTTAATCTTTTATAAATCCTTCATTTTTCAACATTTTTCTTCCATTAAAAATCCTACTTGGCCTAACCTGACTTATTAAAACCACCTTATCAATTTCGGCCATTTAGGAATCCATAATCAAGTTCATTTTAGTTTTTATTTAAGGAACTGGGCCAGCCCGTAAGCCAGTTTTTAGTTTAGAAAAATTTATTATTTAATACCATATTCAATTTTAATGATTTTTCAGTGATTCTACGTTTCATCCGAGCCCACATTACCTTGGAGCTCTCCCATTATCTTATTCCCCTTTTTGGAGCTCATTTTCTTCACGGATTAGGTTGAAACTTCTACAGCTTGTAAAATTATCCATGATTTAAAAAGTTAACTTCATTAATTCCGAACTCCAAAAATTTTCACTCTTTTTCATATATTTTAGTTCTCAATTAGCCTTATATTCTTTATTCCAACCTCAATTTCATTTCTTTCAATTTTTTAATACAAAAAATGGTGTGTGTGGGGTGATTTGTTCAAGATCCCTCAAGTAAGATGGTCTCCTTCATTCTTCTCTAAATTTGTTTTGGTTTTCATTATAATTTCATAGGTTGTCTACACTTATCCTTGATATCCAAAATGAATAAAGGGTATGTTTTCAAACTAAGGGTTTAACCTCGGGGTTTATTTGTCTAATCGTTTATTTTTAGGCTTGATCTACCATCCTTGAAGAGTAGCGGTAGTGCGATTGAGTTTTCTCGCAAAGGATTCCAGGGTTTATCCATTTTTAAAGGTGATTAAATTATGTATACCATATTTATTACTTATCTAGATTTGTTTATAGTATTTCTGTTTTTATCTCATTTGATTAATGTTGAAAAAATTGGTTTTAGTGGGGATTGTAATCAAAATGAATTTATAGTTACATTTTTATGTTAAATTGGGGTTTTTTCATAGACATAACTTATTCTTTCATTTGGGGGTACCCAAAAATTAATTTATTTTTTTTATAGAAGTTAATTATAGATGAAAATACAAATTTGAATGTTTAAATACTTTGGTTATTAATGTGAAAATCAGTTTTAATGAGTTTTGTGAGACACAAGAATTTCTAAGTACCTTGTTTTTTGTGAAAATGAAGGTTTTATAAAGATATCACTTCATGGTTTATATAGGGATTACCAAAAACTGATTTTTTGGTTTCGTTGAAAGTTATTGGGCTGACATTTCAATTTTTGTCACTTGTGAGTGTTCACATGGTGTGCAATGTTGGGATTTCAAGGTGTTTTGGGTGAAAAATAATGGGGGGTTTTGAGAACTTATTTTACTGAAAATAAAAATATTTTTCTATCTGTTTTATGTTTTATAAAGTGTTCATATATATTGTATTGTTTGTATGTGACATTTAGTGGTGTTTCATATGATAACATATTTGTGTGCCATGCTGAAATTGTTTGAGCACAAAGGGGGAAACCCAGGCACCTAGGATGGAGGATACGTACTGGTACGGCTAGTGATCCAGATGGGTTTTGAACATGTTTCACTATGAAAAAGGATAAAAAATCTTAATAAACTAAGGGGATGATTTTTGGGGATTCCTAGGATATGGGTATGTTCCCTACTAGTGGCTCATACATAGAAAAGGATTGTGACTTAGATACTTTACACGAAGTTATGAGGTACATAGGGCATGTCACTATCTGGTGCCTAGGGGTGTTCCTAGTTTTGATGCTCATTGGATTTGTAGTATTTAGCATTGTCTTAGGGGTGTTCTTGGATTTACATTATAGTATGTAAAATTTTTTATTTAAATGTGTTTAATTTTATAATGTTTTACTTTGAAAACAGATTCTAATTGAATGTTGAATTTCTTGAATTTAATGTCGCTTTTCCTTACATTTTAAAATTTCCTGTTTTTTCAACTTGTATAGAATATTATTTAAAATAATTTGGTGGTATCCTATTGGGATAATGTTCTAACCCTAATTAAAACCCATGGGTGTATGTAGACATGATTACCATTTACATAGGTAAATGTAATGCCTCAGGTGAAGGTGGTTTAGGTTGTTAGTCCCCTCCTATAGTGCAGTGTTATATAGACGGCTCGAGGGTGATGAACCCTTATCGTGTGGAGTCTTTTTGGATGTTTTTATACTATTTTAATTTTTTTTGACCAATTGTACTTTATTTAAAACTATGTATTTAGATATGGATTTTTTTGTAAGTCTTGGTTGGCAGGAAAATTTCAGATTCATATTATTGATTATTTTGAAGGGTTTTTGCTTTTATACTAAGGAAAATCAGTCCAAAACAAAATTTATTGACACCTGGGCACTTTTTCTTTCCCATGGAGACATGGAACGTCCTCCAATCCTTTTCATGGGATGTACTTGGTGCTAGTATTAGTGGTGACCAGATTTGGTTCGTGACAAAATGGAATTAGAGGAGGATTATGTTTTTTGGATACATTATTGTTTTTGGATGAGTCGGGCTAGAAAAGTGTTGGGATTTCCAGGACTTGATGTTTTCATTTTGAGTAGGGTGCATGGACAGCACCTCTGTGGGAAGACCTTGATTCCCCATGGGACACTGGAATTCTCTATTTGATGTCATGTCCAGGTGAGACGTGTGGGCTGCAGACTACACGTGGACATTAAGATGTTGGTGAAGTAGTTTCTTCTTTAATTACTGTAATGTGTTTAGATTATTTATATTTGATGTATTTGATTAAAATTTTCATAATTTTGGAATTTATTATTGTTTCTGTGACTGTTTCATTCTGTAGAAACACGCCTCCCTAGAAAGCTACCATACACCCACGAGAGGAAGCTAGAGAGAGTTCTCCCACACCAAAAGATCGAAGTATAGTCGATGCAATGGTCCATGGTATCCATGCTCAAGGATAGGGACTATCTCCAGTTTCAGCTCCTGTTAGAGAGGATGATATTTTTCTAGTAAATGACGAGGCCCAAGAGTTCTTGAAAAAATATGCTTACTGAAATCCAAGTTAGCATAGAACTAAAGGAAGCATATGATTGACTCGAGAAGAATGAGAGAAATTCTGAGTTCTTATATACACCTGAGGAGTTCTGGGTGAAACATTCCTCCTTTCAAATGGAGGGTCCTAGTCGCAGGTGGTGGGAATTGGTTCTTCAGACTGGGAAGAATGAGCATATTTACTATAGATGCTTCATGTCAATCATCAATGAGTAGTATGACCCAAAAGTATTGTCTTTTTCAAGGTCCCATGAATTTATGGATCTTGTTTGGGAGAATCTTTCAATTGTGGAGTACTTCAACCATTTCACCAATATGATTCGTTAAGCGCCAAAAATTGTCTCGAATGAACAAGTAAATGCCTAGAGGTTCGATAAAGGCTTGTGACCAAAGATATACTCCCACTTGTTACTGTTTTAGATGAGGACTTATGCTACAGTGGTTGATCAGGTGTTCACAGTGGATATTGATCAGAATGGAAAGGATGGTTTCTCTGGGTCAGTTTCAGTAGTGGTTAGTGGCAGCTCTTCCGAGAAGAAAATGAATTGGGAGGAACAAGTGAAGAATGGGGGCGGCAGTACAGGCCACTCCTCCATGCATTTATCTTTCATGGAATCTGATATGAGATAGGTCTTGTTCCACTAGTTTAGGATGCCAGGGTATATATGACCAGTGTGCCCACTCTCTTTGAAGCCTTGTTACTAGTGTAGAGGAATTGGGCTTTTGGAACGCTTTTTCAAGGAGGCATTTCGACATCCGAGTGAGGTTGGGTCAGTGGTTTCAAGAGGAATTTGAACATAGTCTGAGACATCAAGGATTGGTGGGTCTTGATTTGGTGGTCCTATTGGTCGGGATGGGTCATCTTAATGGTGGAACCATTTTTGGGCACAACCAAAGACTAGTGGTTATCCTTAGGCAGAGATAGGACATCTTCATGAGTTGTATCATGCATGAGTATGATAAGAGGGGTGACTGTCGATAGTAGAAGGTACCGTTTTGATCACATATTCTATTGGTATTACAGTTTTGGATACTAGTTCCTCTCTTTCAATCATTTCATCATGTTTTGTGGACATACTATATTTTCCAACCGAGTTGTGGTCTTTTGTGATGGAGTTGGTGACTCTATTGGGAAAGAAGAAGGAACCGGGTCTCAGGTGCCAGTCACATGCGCTCTCTGAGTCAGGCATAGAGATATAATGGGACCTCCTAGTATTAGATGAGGAACTGTTTTACATAATACATGGCATGGATGGTCTATTGCACTTCCAGGCACTCATCGATTGCTACAGGCGATGAGTGTGTTTCACTAAACCTGATGGGAGTCCTCCGGTTTTTCATGGATAATGGGATCCTCGGTTGGGTCACATAGTACATCCACTCACATATTTGGGAAGTATTATCCCCCAGTTACCATTTCTCCCACAATAGGATGATGTTCATTCTCTTAAATATGAACTACCTCATGTCGGTAATGAGTTTCCAGATGAATTCTGATATATTTTTTCAGGTTTTTCCCCAGAGTGGGATGTAGAGTTCTCGATTGAACTGGCATCAAGAAAACAACCAAAATCTCTACCATCCTATCACATGGCATCTACCAAGCTAATGGAATTACATATATAGCTAGATGAGATAAAATCCCATGGAATCATTCGCCCGAGCATCTCTCCTTGGGCCGTATCTATGTTGTTCATGAAAAAGGATAACATATCCATCCAGTTGTACATCGACTACTTAAAGATCAATAAGGAAAAATTAAGAAAAAAAACTCTTTGCCAAGAATAGATGATTTTTTTGATCAGTTTAAGGTAAAAAGTTGTTTTTAAAAATAGAATTTCATTCATGATACCATCAACTCGGGGTGAGAGAGGCTGATATCCCAAAGACAACCTTCTGAAGTAGGTACGAAAACATTGATTATTTGGTCATGACCTCAAGATTGGACAATGCTACAGATGTCTTTATAGCACTCATGAACTAGGTGATCCACCAATATCTTTATTCCATTGTTGTGGTGTTTGTGGATGAGATTATAGTATACTCGGGCTCTAAGGAGGAACACAAAAATCACTTGAGCATCGATCTGAGCACTTTGTGGGATCACCGCCACCATAAAAAGTTTTCAATGTGCACATTCTAGTTCAGGGAGGTGAAATTTTGGGGCATGTGATCTCATATCATGGGGTTTCAGTGGACCTAGAGAAGATCAGTGTGGTCATTTAATGGGAGAAATTGAATAATGCGTTTGAGATTAGGATTTTCCCTGCCTTGGATAGTTATCACATGCAGTTTATTCCTGACATCTCTCAGCCTACTTCACCAATGACCTTTCTCACCCTGAAAGAGGTGAATTTTGTATGTGTTCTAGATTGTTAGGCATCGTTTGAGGAGCTGAAGCGGGGGATGACTACCGTCCCCATGCTGATTTTTCCAGAGACCGAGATGGGGTATGTGATCTATTGTGATGATTCATGAATGGGTCATGGGTGCGTGCTTTTATAGGACGACCACATTGTGGAATATGGCTCCCGAAATCTATTACCAAACGAAATGAATTACCCAACCGATGACTTGGATTTAGAAGTTGTGATGCATTCTTTGAAGACTTTTTGTCAGTACTTTATTGGGGATATGTTTGTGGTCTACTCTGATCCGGAAATGCTGGCCTATATCTTCTCACAGAAGGACCACAACTTGAGGCAGCATCGTAGAATCGATTACTTTTTGGGGTTTGACAT
Organism: Viscum album; assembly: GCA_963277665.1. NCBI lineage: Eukaryota > Viridiplantae > Streptophyta > Magnoliopsida > Santalales > Viscaceae > Viscum > Viscum album. Next base: position 155,148,255 of record OY728157.1, read on the forward strand.
TGAAATTATATATAACCCATGAAAAGGTAACATGGTGGCCGACGCCTTAAGTATAAGTTTCCCAGTGAAGGCTTTGAGGAAGTCCAGTGATGAGTGGACATTGATGAGGATCTTTTATTAGATGCATGTGGAGACCAAGGATAAAAATGGGGGTGCATTCTTAGCAAGATTCAGTTGACTCCTTCTATATTGGAGTTGATTCAGCAGGAACAAACTAGTGATGAGAATCATCATAGGTCCATGTAGTTTCATTATGGTGGGGAGAGATCCGCTGATTGGTCATCGTCTCCCAAGGGCATCGTGTGCTTCAATGGCAGTTCAGTAGTACCAATATCTCTATGGAAGGTGGTGATGGGGGATAGACACTAGTCTCATTGGGCTGTCCATATGGATGCTAAAAATTTATATTACGATGTGTGACAACATTTCTATTGTCTAGGTATGCGATGAGACGTCAAAAACATTGTATCAAGATGCTACACATGCCAGTAGATGAGAGCAGAGCATCAAAGGCCCTCTAGTTTTCTATAGCCATTACCCATTCCTACTTGGAAGTGGGACAAGGTTTCCATGGACTTCCTCACTGCCTTTCCTCGTACAGCTCAAGGTAATAATTCCATTTGGGTGGTGATCGATCATCTTAGCAAATAATCCCACTTCATTCTGATTAGAGATACAAGAAAAGTGGATGGGTTGGGCCGTTTTTTATTCAGGAGGTGGTGGGATTTTATGGTGTGCCATTAGAAATTGTCTGAAATATGGATCCCTATTTCACATAATAGTTTTGATGAGGCCTTTAGAAGGCCTCAGGGTCTCAGATTAAGTTGAGCATGGAATACCACCCTTAGACGGATGGTCAGACTATGCGGGCGAATCATATTGTTGAAGAAATGCTCTATGCATGTGTTCAAGACATTGGAGGTTCATGGGATAGCCATTTCAGATTGATTGAGTTCTATTATAATAAGAGTTACCAATCCTAGATTAGAATTTATTCTTTTCAGTCACTCAGGGTCAGCGTTGTCATCCCCCCCCCCTTTGCTGGGTTGAGGTATGTGAGACCTCACTACTTGGGCCGAGTTTGGTGTAGGATATATCTGAGAAGGTCATGTTGATACTGCAGAAATTATTGACATATCAAATTATACATAAATCATATGCTGAGTAGAGGCGTCGAGAAATAGATTTTTCTATGGGTGATAGGGTATTCTTGAATGTGTCCCCTCATCATTCCCATCATCGATTTAGAATGAAAGGGAAGCTGACATCGTGGAATGTCAAACATTTTGAGATCATCGAGCATATTGGAAAGGTGGCATATAGGTTGGACATACATTCTCAATTGACATTCATCCATGACCTCTTCCATGTTTCCATGTTGAATATGTACAACCTATATTTTTCCCATGTATTGAATTGGGAGGAGTTGGATATAGAGCCCAATTTGTCTATTTTTGAGCGGCTGGTTCAAATTTTGGACTTCTAAGAAAAATCGCTTCAGGTAAAGTATATTCCACTGGTCTGGGTTCTTTTTCTGGATGGAAATGATACATGGGGGCATTATTCGTGGGTTGAAGAAGTGTATCCATTCTTATTTCTTGATCAAGCTTGAGGTTGAATTTCTAGGATGGAAAGTTTTCATGGAGGGAATAATTGTCACAAAAATGACTTATTTTAAAGGGATTATTATTTTAAATTCCATTCATGAATTTTTTTGGTGTTTCCAATTCATTTTGGTGGAAATGGGGGGTTTTAAAAATTTGGGACAAAACTTGATCCCAATTTCATCTTTAAAAATAAATTTTTTAATACACATTCATTTTTCAATGTTTTTCAACCAACCCAATTCCTACATGGACTTCCCTGACCTATAAACACCACCATGTTAATTTCGACCCATTATGAATCTATAATATTCATGTATTTGGGTTTTTTTAAGGAATTGGGCCTACCCATAATCCAATTTCTAATTTTATAGAAAAAATTATTTAATATCTTATTTGAGATTAATGATTTTTCAGTGATGCCACCTATCACCCAAGATCACAGATCCTAGGTGTGCACCCATTCTCTTGTCACCCTCTTTAGAGCTCATTTTCCTGGCATATTAGGTCAAAACATCTAAAGCATTTACAATTCACGCAGATTTAAAAAGGTAATTTGATTCATTCACAACTCTGTCATTTTTCACTATTTTCCCCTTATTTCAGTTCACAATTAACCTTACCTTCCTTATTCCAACCTCAAATTCATTTTTTTCTATTTTCAAATTCAGATACTGGTGTATTTGGGGAGATTCCTTCAAAACCCCTCAAGTATGTGGGTCTCCATCATTCTTCTTTCAATTTTCTTAGGGTTTCATTAAAATTACTTAGGGTTTATACCATTATCCTAGAATACCGAAATTACTATAGGATATGGGTTTTATCTGAAGGTTTAACCATCAGTTTCCTTGTTCTACTATTCAGTTTTTAGACTTTATCCACCCTCCTTGAGGAGCGGCGATGGTGGGATTGTGTTTTCGCACAAAGGATTCTAGGTTTTAACCATTTTGGTAGGTGATTCCATTATATATGTAACCCTTGTGAATTATATTTCTATGTTTATATTATTTTCATGCTTATCTCATTTGATTGTTTCTACTAAAATTGGTTTTAGTTGTGTTTGTAATGAAAATGAATTTTTAGTGACATTTTTATTTGAAATTGGGGGGTTTTCATAGAATTGTCTTGTTGGTTAATTTAGGATACCATATAATTACATAGTTGATTTTATTGAAGTGTATTAGGAATAAAAATACTATTTTATAGTTTATATCCTTTGGATGTTTCTATAAAATTCTGCACTAATGGTGTTTGTGAAACACATGAATTTTTATATGTCATGTTTTTGTTAAAATGGAGGTTTTATAAAGATATCACTACATGGTTCATATAGGGAAGCCTAAAAACTGATTTTATTGTATCATTGAATGGTATAGAGCTTCTATTTCTATTTTGGTGACTTTTTAGATTGCACATGGTGAGAAAAGTGGGGATTTCATGGATTTTTTGGTGTAAAACAATGCGGGATTTTGAGAAGCTGTTTTATTGAAAATATATATTTTTTTTTGTGTGTTTTAATTTATATAAATTTTCTATAGCTTATATATAATTTTTATTTGATAAATAGTGGTGTCTGATATTAAAAGGGATTTAAGTGGCTTTTTGAAATTCATTGAGCACAAAGGGGGAAGCCTGGGTACCTAGTTGGGCGGATATTTACTAGTGCAGCTAGTGATATGGATGGCTTTTCTCCATATTTCACTGAGCAAATGGATAACTAAAACACTAACTAAACTATGTGGATGATGTTTTGGGACCACAAGGATATGTTTATGTTCCTTACTAGTGGATCGTGTATGGTAATGGATGGTCACATGGATACTTTACATCGAGGTACGAGGTATATAGGTCCTGAGACTATTTAGTGCCTAGGGGTGTTCCCGGTTTTGGTGATCAATGGATATGTTGTATTTTTTCCTTATATTAGGGTGTGTTTTAATGTACTTTAAAATATCTAACATCTCTTATTTAATTGTTTTAACATTCTGAATTTTTTATTTTCAAAAATATTTTCAATTTAAAGTTGCATTTCTAGAATTTATTTCCATTTTTCCTTACATATTAAAACTGCCCTCTTTTTCACCTTATATTGCATACTATTTGGAATAATTGGGTGTTATCCTATTGGTCTTAGGCTCACACCCTACCTACAACCTTTGGGTGTAATTATACTTGAATATGTTTGACATGGGTAAAGGTAATGCCTCGGGTGAAGGTGGTTCGAGTAGTTAGTGCCCTCCTATGGAGCAGTGTTGTGGAGACGGCTTGGGGGGTGATGCCCCCTTATCATGTGGAGTCTTTTTTTGTGTTTTCATACTGTGTTAATTTATTTTTGGTCCTCCCTTAATTTATTTAAAACCATGTTTTCATATCTGGAGTTCTCATAAGGCTTGTTTGGCCTGATAATTTCAGATTTATATTATTGATTGTTTTTTAGGTTTTATGCTCTCATACTCAGGTAAATCATTCCCAGACATAATTAATTGATACCAAGGAACTTGTTCTAGAATGTGGGGATAGGGAATGCCCTTCGTGATTTATCTTGGGCTGTATTTAGTGCCGGTATTAGTGGTGACCATATTCGGTTCATGAAAATAATTCCCTCCACAATTTCCACATTCTGTAGAGGTCCATTGAAGAGATTCATGTAGAATGAGACATTGTGATTAGATATTTCTTTCCTAATATCCATGATCCAGTCTCTATCCTTGAATAAATATCGGGTTTTATTTAATATTTTTTCCCTTTTATGGGAATGAAAAAACATGGTGTTTCTATCCTCATCTATAAGCCATTTGATATTGAATATGTACTTGTTTATGTTGTCCTTGATCATGATGAGATCATTCAATTTAGGGTACATCATAGCTTCCTGACCAATATCACCAAAGAACTTATTCTTAGTTTTATATTAAAATAGTTCATGGGGAAAGCACTCAAGGTCACCAATCTCTCCATCATGATTAGTTGAATTTAGCCTTTCTCCATTCCCTAAGTTTTACCTTGAGAAGTATGAATTTTTAGATTCAATTAAGAGGGTTATCATTGTTGACACCCGAATTCCAAGAGTAATAGATAATATTAGATAATACTATAAGATCTATCAGAGAATTATTAAAGCTAATTTTAATAGGATTCCTCTTTATGTTGTCAAAAAGGGTCATCAGAATGGGGTGATGATGATATTTTACTTAGCTAATATTGCACATGAATGCCTTTTCAATTCCCTATTGAGTCTTAATTAAGAAACCCCCATTCAATTATACAACCCAGCATACCATTCATATTCCTTATATTCCAAGTAAATTGGGAGCCAACAAGATTAGTTTTAGTTGTGTTTTCTTCCTCAATTCATTCTCTTACATATCTGATAGAAAAGGTGATGTAAATAGAATTGATTTCATCATCTGTATAAAGGATGTGATTGAAAAACCCAATTATAACCAAGGGAACGTTGATATTGATAAATAGTCCCCTTATGTTAGAACATGGTGAGATCATGATAATATAGTTATTATAAGCATAGAAAACTGAACAAAATATTTTTTTGGCCAATTTTACGAACAAATAAAGTGATGATCTATTTGACATAGGAAAAAATAATAGGTTTTCACACTATTTTGAACTAGGAGAAAGAGTCAGTCAAAAGTGGGGGTAGTTCAATCTACTAATATATTTATATATACTCTACCATTAATAAAAATTCTTTGATATTGTGGAATTAAATTTGGCTCAAAGAGACCAATGGTATCATGTTTGTACCTTCTATTAAGGAACCAAGGAGAACTTATATTGCCATGATTTTTAATTCCCTGGTAGTTCCAAAAGGGTTTCATCATTTTGGTTGTAATTTGGTTTTGATGGAAATTTTTTTATTTCATGTACATTTGCCTCTTTGATTTTCTGGTAGGTTACGATTTTGAGTTAATTGAGGAAGATATTTTCCCCTTTGAACTACAATCAATGCAGGCATGTGTTAAATATGTGGAATCATATTTTTCATTGTTCTTGAAATGATTTATTTTTATGTTGGTGTTATACATATTCTAAAGAGACAACTCATTTGACACACATACTATTATTGGAATATTTCGGTTATTTGTAGTATTACAAATATTGGGATACATCTAATTGCATAGATGCATTCAGTTCGATTGATATGAGATTAGATAAAAAAATATCTCATTTAACTTCAATAACATTGGAAAAAAAAACTGATGATAAGGCCAAGAAATAATTGTTGGAATCCTCTAGGAGGATATACTACTTATTTGACTCAAGTGGGATTATAGGGGTCTCAGTATTGTTAGGAAGGTTTACTTTTTCTTCTTCAACCATTGGTGTCCCCGATGTTATTTGATTAATTAATTTTTCTATTGATTAACCATTCTCCTGATCAGTTCTATATTTCATATATAAAAACATCTTATTTTTTTTTGCATAAATCCTCTTTCCATGATGTGTAGTTAATGGATAACTTAACTAGCTTGTGATACACTCAATATTTGTTGATCACATGACCCACCATTTTGAAGTGCTCACAAAACAGAGATAGAATCTCAAATTCAAAACTAACATCAATTTAATGATCATTTTATATAATGTTCACTCATTCTATTGGGGATCCCCCATATTAATCTTGATTTGGACCCTTTCCAAAAATCCAACGTCACCCCTAATAGTGAGATGATCGATTTTCAAGGGGATAACAATTCCAAAAGAATGATTGTTCAGAATCGTGGGGATCAAGTAAACCCAGGGATGACCATGAATCATAGTCCACACCTACGCAATTGAATTCCATTTATTGAAAGGATTGAAAATAGTATCCCATTCTAAATATCAGAAAGAACTCTGGTTTAATATTGATACATCCAAAAAACCTACCTGTATCAAAGTCCACCTTCTTCTCTAGAATGACATGAATGTAGACTTTTTTCAAATAGAATGTGACCCAATATTAAGAAACTCCAAAAATGGGATATTCAATACATTATATTATAAAAATACAAAGGCTTCAATCCCCACTCATAAAATATGTGTCCAAGAATTGAAAATTTAAAAATCTATATTCTTTGTTTGATTGACTCTAGGTCAATGACCACAGTGATAGATATGTCTCACTAGCGCATAAGATGATGAGATCCGCTAGAATCAAATGTTGTTGATGTAGATCCAACAAGAAATTATGAAAATGATAATTCATTGCGAGGCCTGAAGAATAAGGCAGAATCTGTACCATGTTCATCATGAGATAGTTTAAAAGTTATTTCCAAGTACATATTGAATGATTCAATAGAGGAACAATATCTTCTACAGTCCCATAATTATATATTTTCTATTTATTTCATTTATATTGAAAAAAAGGATATAGAATGATTTCTTAATCCTTAAAAACATAGTTATAGATGTTGAAGAGTCCGTGGACAATTTTATTGAAGTAATGAGAATCTTGAATGTCATGATTTTGATTGTCCCCTACCTATCATTTTCTCATATGAACTAAGTAAAAATCAAGAAAAAATTATTTAGTTCCGTAGATAATTTTTAAAAATATTATAAGACATACTATAACTAATATGAATAGGATTATGCATTTATTTTTCATGACTATGATTCTAATGGAATCCAAACACAAGACAATATTATAGTGATAAATAATGATCAATCCCAATATGAATGTGATTTTAAAAGAGGATAATATGAAATTGTTAAATATTAGGATTATGTTCCCTATTCCAAATAGTAATTAGAACATATCATCTCATGTACATCCTAGAAATGTTGGGTTCATATTCATTATGAGTTTAAAGGGTAATCAAATTTAAACTAGTATAGTGACAAAGAAGAAATTGTTTATTGACTATAGAAACGTAAAAGTTCCCACAAGGAAGGATCATCTATAGTTCTATTCATATATCAAATTCTTGACAAGATTACTAGTAATTTTTCTATTTATTTTATTTTATTTATTCATTTCACATACATATTTTTTAACCTCATAAGACGAATATAAAAACAACATTTACTTATGGATTTGGAATATTTTAATATCAATGAATACCCATTGTCTTATGAGGTGTACAAACCACAGTTCAAAAGTGAATGATAATGATATTTTCTAACATGTATGAGAAAAGTTTATAACATTTAATTTATAACTTATCTAATGTTAGGAGAAGATTTGAGATCAGTTTTTAGAATTTGGAAGTATATTGGAAATAATTTCGGAGATAAACATTATTAAAAATTTGGTTATGTATTTATTCATGGTTACTGAGGGTGTTGTCTTAGATCAAAAATTCCCTTGGTGTGGGAATAGAGGTTTACAAGTCCAGGGTATAAATTACTCATAATCTATATCCCCCTGAAACTTTCTAAGGTTGTATAATATTTTAATAGAATTTTTGGTGTGGGAATAGAGGTTTACAAGTCAAGGAAAATTAAATTAAGAAGCTCTTGGCCAAATCATTTAGATTGTATAGATAAATAATTTTTTTATTTTAAATTAAATGAATGAAATAATTTTCTTCTATAAATAAGCTACTTTGTAAAATCATTCGAGTTAGAAGCCAAACATTGGGGTCTTTGAGATGATATTCTACCCCTTCTCCATTGGTGGATACAGACCAGATAACGAATGGTGATTAGATTGAGGTTAATGGATTGGTCGAGGAGGAAACATATCATATTCACTACTAAAGGATATTTTATTCACTAATAATTGATCCATATTCGAGTTAGGACTCGTTATATGTGGTTTTCATCCCTTGAAATTAAAAAACAGTAGTGCGATAAACTCTCAATCTTTGATATGATTCTATTTGAGCCTCTTCATGAGCCCATATATTGAAATAAATTACGCATTCAATTTTCTCTTATTATTTCATGTCCCTCTCCATAATTTACCCACTATGAAATTTTTGGAAAAAATGCTTTTCCAGTGATTCTTATCACCTTTGATATTGATCATATTCATCCAATTTTCATTATGTTCTTCACCATTGGACAATAGTGTCATGATTCAACATTTCTTGGGGGGTTCCAAACATGGTAGAACCTTTGGATTCATGTTTTTGGCATGAAAAACATCTAGATAAATGATTTGGGGATGAATTGATAAACAAGTGGGATTGGGTCTGGTGAACAGATCAGATACGAACTGCGGGTGCCAGTTTGTGATCAGATGTCATTTGAGATCAGTTCAATACCCCAAATTTTACCAGTTAGTGGGTGAAGACATCATATATTATGATGGGGTTAGTTTCAAGAGGAGTTTTTTCATGAGGTCTCTTGGTGGAGTTTATTTTGCATGGATGTGATGATGGTCAAACTTAGATCTTTGACCATGTGGTCGGATGTATTCAATCTGACTTGTGTTAATAATTAATAGTAATTATAGTAATAACTAGAATCAATTGATAAAAATTATATGATTTGTTATTATTATTATGTTAAATAATAATATTTGTGGCATAAAAAATATTATTGGATAATAAAATTAAATTGTATTAATTTAATACAACGAGTACCATTAGAATCCAATTTAATGGAATTACAATTGAATAATAATAAAATGTGATATTATTATTCATTTAATTAATAGTAATATTTATTTGGGGTGGTGTGTGAACCATTTGGAATCAATAAAGGAACACACTACTTCTTATTTTTATTTATAATCATTATAACATGTTGAGTTACGATATTTATTATAAATAAATAAATGAAAATGATTAATATTGGCGGTGGGGTTCCTCACATTCATAGAGTGAAAAAGGAGAGGTATTGAGAATCCTATGTAGAAGGGGTGTGTTCAAGTGTAGTGTAGATAGGATGGATGAAGAGTCAATTTGCAAATGTTATTAAATAAATAAAATAATAATAAATTGTTATAATTATTAATTTTGTTTGTTAAAACATTCATTTGACCATAAGATATAATTTCTACATTTTATCGATGAACTGTCAGTGAAATAGTGATCAAGGAATTTTGACTGTAATTTTAGGACTGGGAATGGATACCTTTTTTAGAGTCCTTCCCTGGGTCAACGAAACACCCAAAAAAATTATTATTATTGCCGGATTTTTATATCATACATACTACCTCATAAGGTGTCATGAAAATTAACTTTCTATGACTCAAAAAACCTGAAATTAGGTTTGATGATTCTATACCAATTTCAAGTATTCAATTTGGCCTCATGGATCAGGCCCACGATGCACAATTATGGCGTTTTACATTATAATGTGACTTTCTCACAGCTTGTTTGATTGAGACATCTGAGTAGTCTATCTTCAGAATTTTTCTATGTGGATAAAAAATGTATGATCCATTTTTCCATCTAGGGCTATTTGAAAATTCATATCACTGATGTTAAATTTTTCCCTTGTACTGAGGATAATCCTCATGTGTTCTTTATACTTTCGGCTGAGACATGTCATGTTTTCCACTTACAATACACATTTTAAAACATGTCCACCAATCTATGTGATATTAATGAAAATGCCCAATATAAGAGTGGGACCACACAATATATGGTTCCCTAAAAAATTTTGTACTTATTTATTAATATTCATGGTTTTGTGTCTCCTTTATTTGAACTCATATTTTTTTCCCACAAGCAGCCTATCAAAAGTATTTTTCTGAGTTGATTGCAACTACACCCTTGGTTTAATCTTGAGAATTATAATGTGAAATATTACAGATGAGGAACCTATATGAGGTGATTCTCAATGATGGAATTGATCATGAAGGATCTCTAGACACCACTTCTAGGGTGGAACCCACAATCGGCATGTGTGTGGGTTCTCTACGTTTACTTACTAGTGGATCCTCCCTATAGGGTAGGGTGATGGTCCTCTATGGCCTAGAGTGGAAAACCCTTGTCATACTAAGGCACATATCCTCGACCATTATATTTTAATCAATGTATAAATGGGTTTGGGTCCTCTTCATTTATAGGGGAACCCCCAATAGACATAGGGTGCGTGTCCTTGATGACTCGGGTGGAACCCCCAGTCGTACAGATGCATGGGTCCCCATGACACTACAGTGTTTCCCCCGTTAAAATGATATAAGTTCCCCTATGGATACTATTAGAATGGAATGCCCATCATCATTGGTGTAGGTACTCAATAGATTCTATCAATGTGGAACCCCCCTAACTTACTAGGTTGTTGATCCTATACTATGAATTTTTTTCACTCTACTACAAGAAACTATGTTGAGATGTGGTTTGATGAACCTTTTGTATGATGATAAATATGAATAATTTCCCATAGAGACGTGTTTTTGTTAAGTGGCCAAAATCATGTGGGTGAGTCGATGCCACACAAAATGGATAGTATCATGCTGTGGTAATTCAATTCCATAGACTTGTGTGGCCATAGAAGATGTATGGGATACAATGAATCGTGGATAGACCCACATTATGGAATTTTGGTTACTCTTCTTCTTGGGTGAGCTATGAATTGGATAACCACTTACTCTCTCATATGGGATTCTTTGATAGAGAATATATATATTATTCCTTCTGGATTCACACCATGCATTTGGATATTCTTTTTCTAGGAGAGGCCAAGACTCCTAGGGTATGAAAAGTGATTTATATTTTTATCTTCTCCTGGTTGTATGATTATACTCTCCAACTATAGTTAGTGAAGAATCAAAAATAGGTTTTCCTTCACACTATGTTGAAAAAAATGTGTTTGGATGAGTTTACATTGTTCCTTGGTTTGGATTAGTTGTACTCTTTCATGGTACCTTGTTTTATCTAATAGTTTTCCCATCAATTTCATCTCCTACTACTCCCCGTCAACCCTTTTGAATCACTATACTAGGTATGCATCTACTCACCCCTACATTGGATTCTCCCACATGTTTCATGTCTTTTTCTTACAAATCACTAGTCAATCGTGTCTTTGGAGGAGCTTAGATATATTGGGTCCTTGGACCGTATATGGTGGATGTATCATAAAATTCAAGAGTTGGGTAGTCTCAAAATTTAATTTTCTTTATTTTCATGTAGGGACACTATTCTGGTTGATCATGTATTTTACACCTTTACATTCCAGTTTCCTCTACCGTAATATCATACTTTGTAGTTTTCTATTCTTTCTTGAGTTACTTTATAGAAATGTTGCATCTTTTACTCTTTCCCTCTTCAATTTTTAATTGAGATGGATGTGTGTGTGAATATAGATACTTCAAGAAAGGCCTCCCTAAGTCCCCCATGATGTTCAAAAGTGTTGGTACTCTGCTATGAAATTTGGGTCCCTCTATTGTGTGACGTAGTGTTGAGACGTGGTTTGTTGTATCTATGGAATCACAAGAAATGTGAATGATTTTCCCACTATGATGTGTTTTTTTGACCCAAACAACACCCTGTGAGAGATTCAGTAGCACACAAAGAATATAGTATCAAGGTGTGGTTATTGAGATCCTTAAACTTGTTTGTTGAGGGAAGATGCTTGGCAAATAGGTCATTAAGGATGTACCTTCTTCTTTAACTGTTGGAGTTACTTCCTATTAGGATGAGTTGTGATATGGAATCCACTTACCCTCTAAATTTTCTTCATCATCTAAATATATATATATATATTATTCTTTCTAAATTCAAACCTTTAATTTGGATACTCTCTTTCAAAAAGTTGTGATTATGTGTGTGGTTTGTCACATGATTTATATTTATATATTCTCACAGCTAAATAAGTCTACTCTCCTAATATTGGTATCAAAGAATCTATTAGATGTTAATGTTTTCACTATGTCAAGATCCTTGTTTTAGGATGAATTTACTTTTACTCTTGGTAGAGTTGATATGTACACGTTCATTGTACCATGTTCTCTCTACTTATTTCGTATTCTATTCTATCTCATACTTACCCCCTTCACCATTAAAGGGTTTTGTACAGGGCATGTATATAATAATCCTTAAAATATCTTCAACCACATGCATCATGTCTTTTGAAGATGAAAAATAGGTGGACTGTCACTTTAGTAGAAATTAGAGATATTGTGTGGCTAGACCACATACAGTGGTTGTACCTTTTCATTATGGAGATGGAAACTCTTAGTGTTTTCATTTCATGTTTTTTAATATTGGGATATTTTTTGGATGTGAATTTATGTCCCCCCTTTTCCTTGATGTTATTACTATTGTACAATTATACTATATGGAGGATCATGAATGCTTGAGTTTCTTTATAGTAGTGTTTCATCTTTTACTCTTTTACTCTACAAATTTTCATTGAGTTTGATATGTGTGTGAATATAGGTACCTAGGAAAATTCCTCTTCAAGATATTTATTACACTGGGGATATTTTCTTACCCAAGGCCTATGGAGGCGGGATTGGGGTAGTCACGTCTCGAACCCCAAATTGGGTTGGGTCATGATAGATTGGTAATAGAGGTGGTTCAACCCATGGGATGTTGGTTGGATATTTCCATAAAATTTGTTTTGTTAATTTTAGGTCAAAAGTATCAATGTTTCTCAAATTAATCTGTCATGTTGGGTAGTCAAGTGATGGTGTGGGGGCCAAGATGTCTATTCACTAGGACCTGGGCTACCTGCATGTTGACGTAGGATGCCGAGACATTTGTTTCATCGATTAATGATATATAAACCATATAGGATTCCATCTATAACTCTCCTTATTTAGTCAGATAACCATTGTTTTGTATATATATATATATGATCATATGAATATGGTATGTCTAAGACACTATTGAGATACCTCCACGATGACATCCTTCCATGATTTCAGCTTCGGTTCATGATAGTGATTTGATGAGAGATGAGGCCGCAGTTTAAGTTCTATCCCATAACCCTATACTCATCATGAGAAGGTATTATCACCTCCACCTATATTGAAACATTTCATCCCAATAGAGAAGGATGAGGATGTGAGCATCCATAACATACTCTATGAGATCTAGTGCTAGAGGTAGTTGAGGTGCCTTTGTGAGATTGATTGTTAGGTAGTTAAGGATTTTCTTGATTCAGTTCTCTTCTTCATTAGTATCATCCAGACATTGATGGATAATGTGATTTTGTTGGCATATAGAATTTTCAATGAATCAGCTGTGTGTTGGTGGAGCCTTGTTACAAATACCCATAATGATTCGATAATCTCATGGTATGTCATCATGCAGTTGTTACATGAGGATTAATACCCCTTCTATTTTCACTCAGTCTAGAACTAGGAGCTTATGGGGTTGCATAAGAAAGGTATGGAAGTGACTGAGAATGTGGTGAGGTTCACATACCTTATGTAGTAGACTCAGTATATGATTTTTGAGGGATACATATGAAAACATATGTTTGATTGGGGAATCTGTAGAGAGATCCATGCCATAGATGTTCCCAAGATCATCCACTCAAATGTCATAGGGCTAGAGAAGGCACTAATGGAAGAGAAATATTTGTCTGGGGGATTATTGAAAGTTATATATGGTAGTTGGTGTCCAAAAAATGATTCTTTTATAGGATGTACCATTATACATAAAATTATATAGATAAAAGGAAAGGGACTCCTCATATTTTGGTATTAATTTTAAATATAATTTAAACCATTAAAAATGTGAAAATTTATTAGTGAAATAAATTATTTTCGTTATTGTAAAAAAAATATTAATTAAAATATATTTTTGATAAATTTTGGGTGTTGAGTTTTGTGATTCTAATGATCTGTTATTTTAATTATATATATATTTTAATGTAAAAATAGTAATTCTTTAATTAAAGATGTTTAAATTCATGGATTAATTATTTTTGAGTCCCATTTTAATTTTTAATTAATTCATCTTAGTGAATTAATAATTTAATTATTGATTCTATTTTATTATTGTATAATTTTATCTTCAAATGAATATAGAATTTTTCAATTTCTAGGTCAGTATAAATACTTTATGATTATTTGTAGTAGTCACATAATTTATTGAACCTGGGTAGAATTATTGGATATTTTCAAGCTTCCTCCATTTAATATATTTATTGTTTGACTCATAAATAACTTTTCATGTACTAAATTGATATTTATCACCTAATTTTAAATCATTGTCAAACCATGCTACAAACATAAAAAATATATAAAACCATAATCAATGAACGAAGAACCCAAAAAAATCGAGACATTGAGATTTATATATTTTTGTGTCAATGACGGAGAACTGAATTAGAATAATTTGAATCAATATATGGATCAATGGAAATCCTGGAAAGAACATTGATAAAAATATTGATGGCCTATAATGAAAATAAATTAAAATGAAATTAGTATATAAATTATTAATTGAACACTATGTACTTCAATAATACAGAAATATCATGAATATTGCTGATAAATTTAACTCTAATTCTTATCCAACTAAATAATCAAATCATTAGAATCTAAATATAAAAGTGTACTGGAGAAAGCACTAGAAATATGATTTTTTGTCACTGATTATTTATAAAATTATAATAATGAAGAAGGTTGATATGTTAAGGAAGAAAAATTTCGTTAAGATTTTCACAAAACAATGGGTTTCCATTCATGGTTTGTAATTCATGTTTAAGAATCTCCATCCAAATTGAATCTTCCACTTTTAGGATAATGAGCATTTAGAATGAGGGTCTGCGAAGGAAAATTAGTTGTTTGGTTAATGTTTCTATGTTTTGGATTTATTTTGATGATGGATGAGACCATAAAAATTATGAGTGGTATAGTCTCAGTGGTGAAGAAGAGTTTATTCTATATTCTTTGTGAAACATATCCTAGAATAAGTAATCCCGACTAGACCCTACTAGAGTTACACTAGTTGATGTAATTTTGTGACACCAATTATATGATTTTAATAAAAGATTCACTTGAGGTTAAATTATTTTGAGGGATGAAAATGGTCAAGAAATTATATGAAGCCATTTTTATTTTATTAATATCATGATGGTAAATGATTCTTGTTTTTATTTATGGCCAAAATATTTTGTGAGGATACACATTTTCTGTTTATATATTCAATTGGGTTGAAGATGAACTTTTCGATCTATACATGATGAAAGGATATGACTATATAATAATTTTAATTTTGATATACAACACTTAATTGATTATATAGAAGACAGATGGTAGCTGAGTGATCTTGGATATGATCATCATTAGAAAGGGTTTTAGCCGAATGGATGTTGTGTGAATCAAGTAAGGTGGTTTCTTTAACTACAGAAGGGGAATTCTAGTGTAGGGACAATAATATGAAGATTATCACATGAATTTACTGTATATTATATATATATGAAATAAATATTATTACTATATAATAATTTAACAGTTTATTATTGAAGAACATTTTTATATAAACCATTACGTTGTCTAGGTTATTTCTAAGCTATATGCATATGGGGGGAATTAGTAAGTAACAATGGATGGTATTTTCCACATTATTTTTATAAAAATAAAAGTTTAATGTAAACCTACTACTACCACATTGCTAATAATTTGATGATTCCCTTTAAAAATAGTATGCAAATTATTACAATATATATATTCTGGATAAAGGGAATTTTGGAGATTTTTTTTCAATTTCTCGGATATGTATGTAATATGTTGTATGATGAAAAAAATTTAATTAATAGTAAAGGATTAAAGTAATATATATAATATATCAATGGAATATATTTATTTTATTTTAATAACTTTACATAGTTTTATTATTCATGATATGATTTTTTCTCACAATATTATATTGAATATTCTAATTAGATAAATTTTAATTATGATATTATATAATTTCATTAACTTTTCTTCCACTTTAACTATGATTTAATTTTTTAACTGAGTTGTTATTATCTTCCATACCTTATCAGGTTGTTTTAAATTTTTGATTCATATTCATGAATTAATGATGATTGATCTTGATTTAACATCATTGTGTGTAGGATCATTAGTTTTGATAATTTTCAGATAAGGGGGTTCATTATTTTTATAGTAGTTGTCCAAAGTCAAAATAAATGTCTACTTTCATGAAGTCAAGTTCACTATTTCTAGTGGATGAGTGAATTGTGTTTTTGGAAACAATATAAATTAACACAAAAATAATTAAAACATCCTAGAATATGGTTTTATATTTATCTGGTGATTTTTGGATCATTAAATATTTTTATAAATCATTAAATATAATTTTATGAATTTGGCACTCAAAATTTCCCTATCTTATATATTATTTTTCTCTTCTCTCTTCCTTCCTTTTATCACTCCATTATGTTTCATTATACATCATCTTCATTCGTTTGACTCATTCATCAGATTTTTATATTTTGATTGAATCATTGATATTGCATTATTTTTCTATTATTATTCTTCGTTTTCTAGTTGGTTTCAATTTTCCTAGTTCACCTTTTGTTGGTAAAACCCTTTGTCGTTCTACCTACCAATTACTATATAAATATTATAAAATAAATTATATAAATAAATAGTAATTAAAATAAAATAAATATTGTTTTGGAACCATTTATTATAATTTATTCAAATGGACAGGTACAAAAAACAACAAATTAATTAATTTTTTTGTTAAAAATATATATAAAATTATAACACCTTCTTATTTTATTCACTTGTTTGAATATATGAAACATTAAATTTCAATACTAATAGAAAAGTAGGAAAAAATTAGGTGATTAAAATCCCTTAAATATAGAAATTTTCAAGTATTTACGTTATCTTAAGAATAATAATAGACTAAAAATATGAAATTCATTAGGAATTAAATTGATCAAAATTAACAAATCAACCCACCTTAATCGAGAGAACAAATGATAGAGAGATATTGTCTTATATAATTTAAAATTTCATTAGTTTTGAGTAATTATTCTCATATTGGGATAATATGGTAGTTTATAAATTAATAAATTACCTTATGCCCCTATTCAAGGATGAAATCCTTTAATGGATTGATTAATAAAAACTATAAAGGATAAATTAGGATATTATATAGTATTGCGTAGTAATTATCACTTCCTATATTGATTGTAGTGGAGTTAAAAATGAGGATTTTTCTATTTTTTTCCATGGATAATTATAGAACATTTTTTAAATAGTTATATGTGGAAATATATCACCTGTTGAACCCTTTCATCAATTCTTGAATTATTATTTTTAATTTAAGGGATGTTTTAGAGAAATTATGGATAAGAGAATTAGTTCTGTCAAAGATGAGGGTTTTTTGTTTAATGAAAAAATGGGATAGATTTTTTAGAATCATTATATAATTTCCTAATATATATTTTCTCTACATTCCTTGATACAAACCTTTAATAATAGATTCATTGAATACAATAAACCTGTATTTGACTAGATTTGTGGATAATATTTTCTAGAATAACTAAAAAAGTGGTACAATAAATTTTTAAAACTCTTAACGATAATTAATGGAAAACATTTCCTATATTTAGAATAATACATATGATGTGAAAATTTTGTGTATAAAAAATGAAAAATGTTATATAATTTACAATTAAAATCACAAAAAAAATCACTTAATGATATAGTCCACTACTATATTATAATTTTTATTCCGTATTATTACTTCCAAATTCGATTTAACGTCTCATCACTCAAAAAATGCCAATTTTTTCAATAATAAAATGTAGGTATATCCAATTCATAAAAAAACTTTTTAGGGCATATGAACCAAATGAATCTATCTTGTGGATTACAAAGAGTTTTAGATATATCTTTCCCCTTGGATTCTAACTACAATGTAAGAAACAATTCAACAAACCATCAAATAAGTGATAATTACAATTAAATGGAAATTTTGGAGTGTGTATTCCAAAAAAATGTAATATAGAATGGACTCTCAAGAGGAAAATTAAAATGAATATATTGAATCTCAAATATCTTCCTTAAAAATGAAATGAACATGTTAACAATATGGTTTGGAAAAATTTATAGAGAACTATTTGGTAGTTAAAATGGTAAACATCTCAGATCCATAGAAATTTATACTAGAGATAATTTCATGACTTTGACTACTATGAGAGGTCTTAAATCTCAAGAGGAAGTATGAAACGAACTTAGAACTGTGGATATTTAAATTATAATTAGTCTTGAGATACAAATATTTATTTTATCAAATCTAAAAAACTACATATAAATGTTGAAAATAAAATATCCACTATCATTCTACATGGAAATGAAAATGAAAAAGACTATATAAAGAAGTTGTATTATGGGTGAAAAAATGTTCTGGAATAACAATAGGTAATTCTAACATTTTTTTAACATTTCCCCATCCATCTCATTTTTTGAAAATTTGGAATAATGTAATAAATAAATGAATCTACATGAGTTCCTAGGGGGTTTCTCCTTAATATAGCATAACATTAAATTCATTAAATCTATTATGAAAATCACTTCATATTTAAATTTTAACAATATTTTTTAAATAATAAAACACTGGTATTTTTTCCCATAAACAACCTCCCTAAATATTATTGTGTTATCCATTAGAAAAATCCATTTAAAACTAAAAATACTAGATGTTTTATAATTTATTTATGTCATGGGAATATTTTATATTCAATTAAGTAGGATACCTATATTCTACTATTGATTTTATACATTAATCAACATTTCAATGAAATATAATTATAGAACATTAATCCCCCCATATTGTCATATAGTTGGCTAAAAGATCTATATGTTATATCATTAAAATATTGGATGAATTACTTGTAGGAGTTGTGAGATTGTTCTTGTCAATTAAATTTTTAATATAAGACATAGAATGTGATTATGATGTACCTACCATCATAATTTTTCTTCTCATAACCACATTAGTGTGTTATTTTTTTATATAAGGGACATTTATTTTCAATTTATGTGAACAAATTCTAGAGTAATTTTTTTTTGAAACATTCATGGAACAGAAACATGGAGAAAAAAATTCAATGGATGCATTGGGGGATACTAATATCCCTTTAAATATTATGGAGAGGGGATTTCTTAAAATCAACTATGTCTTGAGAATAAAAAAAATTATGATGATCCTTTTGTAGAACAAAATATAGGTGTAGAGAAATAAGATTTTAATGATTTTTAGGGATTATTTTAACATAATTTGGATTTAATTTTTAATTAACACATAATTAATCTGGATTTGGAATATTAGATATATGAAGAAATATATATTGGATAATATTTTAAAATTTATAGCTAATGTTAATTATTTAATGAGGACATTGATAATATTTTAAAACTCCTGAAAAAGGGACTCTCATATAGTCATAAAACACCTCTAGTGGAGCTCAAAAAACTATTTTCTCACATGAAATATTCATTTTTGATAGATCATTCCTCCTTGTATATCATTATTTAGAAATGTGAGCTTACGACTATTTATTTCAAATAATAAAATGTTACATGAGTCTAAAGAAAGGAAACTTACATTTGTCTCCTTGAAATACTTGAACCATGTCACAAGGAAGGATAGTGGAGAATATTCACACCTATATAGAGAAACCATTTTTAGAAAGAACCTAAGCATGTTGATTGTATTAACGAAAAATATGTGTGACTATGTAGTTCATTGAACAAGCTTGTCAAGGTAGTTATCCCATTTCACTATTAGTTTTCATGGGAGGTGAATCATTCAAATCATTATTATAACGAAAATGATAGAGTATTCGAACTCAAACTAGATATTATTCCAATTTCATTGAATTGAAAGGTTGACTACTCATATAAATCCCATAACTCCCCATCTGGGGATGTTATGTGGCTATAAGGTCCATACTGATATTCAACAATATCACCATTGTGATCCCTAAAAACCACCCCACATTCTAATGGCCCTAGGTTTCCCCACAAATCCTCATTAGTATTTAATTTTAACTATCCAATCATAAGGCTAAACTGAAATAACTCAAATGTACCTAGGGGTAGATTAATGTTTCCATACACTTTAAGACACCTTAGAACATTGAGGTCCCACACTGAGTTTCTACAAAAGCTATATTTCATAATTTATCTCTTTTCACTGCTGACATAATATTTTTGAGGGAAATATTGTGGTTGATGATCTTGCATCCCTGATTTTTCCTATTCATGTTAATCCAAATGGTTTTAATTAGCTCTATATAGGATACTATGAAAGGTTCATCAATCTGGATAGAGATATCGATGGAAATAATATTAGATAATAAGTGGTGAAAAAATATATCACGTAGGGGTAATATCGAAAATGATAAAGATGGAGGATGTGGTTTTATAGTAGAATAATAAGTTGTTGAAAACCTCATGTTGTTGATTGAAAAAGATACGTATAGAGAAAATGGAAACTCTAATGTGAAGGAAATTAGAATCAACATGAGTGTTATTGCTGGAGATTATCTTGAGAAGACTGAACCGGGATGGATGAATACATTTTTTTATGATGTCATTGATACATTTTCTATCACATTTTAGAAGATTCTAATAGAATCTCTTTGAGTCTAGAAACCCATTAGGGGAATGTTCCCAAATCATCATATCATCTTGATTAATAAAGAAATAATCCACTACAATTGAATTAATATCATATGGAATAGCCTTTGGATTCTAAATTTGATCATTAATAGAAATTATGTGATCTATTTTATGAAATGGGGAGTTAAGATGATCAATCAAGGGTGTACCATTCTTATTTTCATTCTAAAATTTTTGGGAGGAATTCAAGTTCACCCACATATGTGAGTTTGTGTACATTTTGTAGAAGACTCCTCTAATACCTGGCAAGTTAGAAGACTCGAGGTAACCCCACTTTCATGAAATAATTCGAGACAGAAATATTCATTGATGAAAGACCATAGAGTCATATTTTTTGACTAATTTCCACAAAAACTGAAATTTTAGGGACTGATGGTTTATGATTAGAAGGCCTCTAAGAATGTGAATCTTCAAAAACTTTTTCCAAGGGGTTATAATGATTTTCTTTTCCATCATGCTACCACTACAAACAAAAATCTTCATCATAGAGTTAATGATTTTAATCAAAGTGGAAGGTAAAGGACAACAAATTAATAGACATCCTAGTGTTGAAACCATGTCATGTTTAAAAGGTAAATTATCCATTACATTTAGAAGGAATTTCATTTCATAGAGGAATATGTTTTTCTAATCTGACTCAAGGTAGTGGAGACGTTAGTGTCATGGATTATTCTATAGAAAATGGGAACTCCATAGTATGTGAAAGAGAATGTTTCTTCCCAGATTCCAAAATCATTGATGATTCTAGATTTCCATGGAGCTGAAATGTTCATTTCAAAATAGATGAAAGAATGTCCCCAGCTAATTTCTTGACCTGGCATACTTTCATAATGAATGGGTGTATTTTTTATTTTTCTTATTTTCCTTATAACTTTCTATGTAAAAAATTATAATTTCATCAGCAATGAAGAGATGTGAAGGGGTGAAAGTACCTCTTACTACCTGATAGTTTATATTTCCCTGTTATTCACCATATGTAGAATAAGTCTACTAAGATAATAATATGAAATAAAAAAATTATTGTTGATAAAGGTTCTTTTGCCTCACCCCTAGTTAAATTTATGTAGCCTTCAGGGGACCCATTGATAAGAATGGAGATATGATTAGACTCAAGTAGAGAATTTATCCAATAAATAAATTTCTTGTTGAAGCCAAAATTGTTATTGTAATTTCCTATGAATCCCAAATACATTGTGTCAAATTCATTCATGATGTAATGTTTAAAAGCAATGTCACCCACCCATTGGGTCGATTTTCGAAGAAGGTTGGCATATTCCTAGAATTTAAGAAACCAATCCATGACATTCCTCTCATTCACAAAGCAAAATTGATTCTAGGAAATGATTTTGTCTAAGACACAAGTAATCCTATTGGCAAGAATTATTGTGATGACATTCTAAATTTTGAGAAAAAAACACAGGGTTAAATTTGGTGATGTCACTATCTTTCTACAATATTTAAATATGCAACATAATATTGGATTTGATGCTAGGATTGAACTAACCGACATAAAAAAATTTCTTGACCACCTTGCAACCATCATCCTAGAATAAATCAGAATAACATTAGAATAAATGGTTCTGGAATCAATCCATTCTAGGAGATCTATCTTTATTTCAAAAAATTGTTGCTTCTTTGACCTCAATGTTAAGGGTATTGGAGATAAAGGCTAAATTATCATTCTTTTTATTTAATTTAGGAATAATTCCCTCTATAATTTACATATTCCTTAGAGTTCCATTGAATAGATTCATATATAATTAGACATTTTGATTAGAAGTCTCTTTCCTAATATATAGGATTATATTGCCATCCTTGAGTAAATAGAGGGGTCTATTGAATTTATGTACCCTTTTAAGTGCATGAAAAAACTTAGTGTTTCTATCCCCATCAGTAATCCATCTGACCTTGATGATGTTATTGTTAACATTTTCTCTGAGCATGATGGGATCATTCAATTTTTAGGACAACACATCCTCATGAACAATCTCCGAAAATAAATTATTCTCAGTGATATATTCCTAGATTTCATGAAGAGGGAACTAATGGTCAAAAATCACTCCATCAAGTGAGATGAATATATCCTTTCTTAATTGCCTTGATTTTACCTTGAGAAGTATGAATTTTGAGATGAAATTCATAGGGTTATCCTTGAAAATGCACAAATTATATGTGTCATGGATAATATTAGAGAATTCTAAAAGATTCATCCAAGAATTATTAAACATAAATTTGATATGTTCCTCCATATATTTTCAAAATGGCTCATCGTATTGGGGTGATGATCATAGTTTGCTTATCTCATGTTGCACGTGAATGCTTTCCAATTCCCAATTGAGGATTCATTAAAAAAAATCTTTCAATTATAAAATATTGCATACCATTCAATAACTTATATACCAAGTAAATTGGGAACCAACAAGATTAATTTAAGTTATGTTTGCTTCCTCAACACATTATTTTAAATCTCTGATAGAAACATTAATGTAAATAGAAATGATTTCATCTTCTACAAAGAGGGTGGAATTAAAATCCCCAATGATAACAAGGGGATACTTCATAATGATACATAGTCACATTAGCTGTAACCATAGTGAACTCCTATAAGTGTAGTTATTAGAGGCATATAAAACTAAACAAAATATTTTTTGGCCATATTTCAGAAGACTTCAAGTGATGATCAATTTTTCATCTTAAATAATAATTAGTTTTACACAATATTCTGAACCATGATCTAGAGTCTATCAGATGTGAGGTTAGGACAACCTACTTATAGAATTAAGTATGCTCTACCATTTGTAAAAATTCCATGATTTTATGGATTGACATTAGGATCAGAGAGACCAATGATATCATGTTTCTAACTTCCAGCAAGGATCCAAAGAGAACGTCCAGTGCCAAGATTGTAAATTCCATAGTAGTTCCAAAATAGGATATTCTTTTTGGTTTTGTTTTGGGTTTGGGGGCCCTTATTTAATTCATGTACATTTTCCTCTTTTTTTTGGTAGGTTTTGATTTTTAGATAATTGAAGCAGATATTGACCCATCAGAACTGCTGTCAATGCAGGCATGTGTTAAATCTGTAGCTTCATATTTTTTTCTTTATATGATATATTATTATGTCGGAGAAATCCATTTTCTAAATATAAACCTCATATAAACCATTTCTTATAGCTGCAATCTACTGGTTATTTATATTAGAGACAATATGGGATGCATCTAATTTCAGAGAATCATTTAGTTCGAGAGATATGAGATTTGATAGAAAACCTCCTTTAACATCAATAATAGTGGAAAGAAAATATAACTATAGACCCAATAAATCAATTTTGGAATACTCTAGGATGATATACTACTTATTTGAATCAAGTGGGATGATTGATGCCTCAACATTGTTTAGCAGTTGCACTTCTTCCTCTTCATCCAATATAGCGCACAATGTTATTGACTTAACCAAATTTTTCAATGATTCGCCATTAGGTTGATCAGTTCCATACTTACTTATATAATAATACATTAATTTTCTTTATATGAATCATCTATCTAGGATGTTCAATCAATGTATATTTTAACCAGCTTGTGAACCACTTTACAGTTGTTGATCACATGACCCTCCATTTTGTAGTTCTCACAAAACATGGAATGATTATCAAATTCAATACTAAAATCGATTTGATGATCATTTTCTGTCATGGACACTCGAACTAGAGGTGGGACTCCATATTTATCTTGATCAGGACCCTTTCATAAAATCTCATATCACCACTAATAGCGAGATGATCTATTTTCAAGGGTATATCAATCCTAGAAGAAATATACTTAATAATCATGGGGTTTCAGTAAACCATGTGGAGACTATGAATCCATGTCCACACATATGCAATTGAATTCCATTGATTGAAAGGATTGAATTTAGAATTCCATTATGAATGTTTAATGTATCATGGTTTGAGATTGAGACATCCAAAATGACAAACTGGATCGAAGTCTTCCTTCTTCCCCATAATGACATGAATGTAGCCTTTTTATGATTGGAATGAGGCTCCATATTGTGAAAGTACAGAAATGCGATATCTTATCATTTAGATCATTATATTACTAAGGTATGTTTCTCTTCTCATATGATATGTGACCAAGAATTTAAAATTTATAAATCTCCATTCTTTATTTGACAAAATCTTGTTCAACGACCACTGTGATAGATCTATCTCATGAACGCTTAATAATATGAGATCTACTAGAATCAAATGATGTAGATGCAGATCTTGCAAAAAATTCAGAAAATGACAAGTCATTACAAGAAAAAGGAGAATGGGGAAGCACTTGTATCACGTTCGTCTTGAGAGGGTTTAAAATATTTTTCCTAGTTCGGATTGAATGATTAAATTGAGAAACCATATCATAGCCAGTCCACTACAAATATGTTTTCCATTCATTTCATTTCAACTAAAAAAGGATGTAGAATGATTTATTTATCCCTAAAAATAGTTAGTGATATGGAAAAATCCCTGTACAATATTACAATATGATTGTGAATCATGAATGCCAGGATTTGGATCGTCCCATACCTATCATTTTTTCGTATCAAATATGTTAAAATCAGGATAAAATTATTCAGTTCCATTAATAATTTTAAAATATATTATATGATAGACCATACCTAACATTAATGGGATTTTGGATTCATTTTTCATTAGTTGTATTCTAATGGAATCCAAACACAAGCCAATAGTATAGGGATAAATATTGATCATGCCCAATATGAAGGTGTTTTTTAAGGAGGATAATATCAATTTGATGGATATTAGGATAATGTGTCTGATTCCAAATAGTCTTTAGGATTTCTTATCTCATGTACATCCTAGAAATTTATGTTTAATATTAATTACCAATCTAATGAGTAATAAAATTTAAAATAGGATAGTAACTAATAGAAAATTGCTTATTGACTATAGTAATCTAAAATTTTCTATAAGGAAGGGTCATCTCTTGTTCTATTCTTATATCAAATGCATGACATGTTAAATTGTAACTTGTTTCATTAATATCATTGTAGATATTTAGGTATAAAAAATATTATTATAACCCCATAAGATCATGTGAAAACAACTTTCACTTATTGATTTGAAATATTTGAATATTGATGAATACCCATTAGATTGTGTGGTGTAAAAACCACATTTCAAAAGTGAATTATATTGATATTTTCTAACATGTGTGAGATTATTTTATAAATTTATTTGTGTAACTTTTCCAATGTTAGGAGAATATTTGAGAGTAGTATTGGAAATTTTGAAGTAGCTTTGAAATATTTTCTGAGACCAACATTATTCAAAATTAGTATAAATATATATTCATTGTCATTGAGTGAGTCTTACGGGGTAAATTTTTTTTTGTGGAATATATATTTACATGTTTATGTTTGAAATGATTCATAATCATTATCTACACAAAAATCCTTATGTTTGTATAATATTTTAATAGAATATTAGTTTTTTCGAATGGATTATTAATGATTATTATTATATCACAAAGACTGAATTTTCCTTTTTGGTTAAATATCCACCCTTTGGGTTTGATGATATGTTCCAAGAATAATTAAATATTCTTAATGATAATGGATAATTTTTATATATAATAATTTCCCCGATTAGAGGTTTCTTTTTGAAATAATAATCGAGGATTGTGATGTAGATTTTGGGTTAGTTTTATGTACATTGAATGTGTAATTGTTTCACATGTTATATTATTCTAGTTGGTTTCCAAATGTTTCTTAAATTCATTACAAAAAATGAGAAAAATATTGGTGGTAGTTTTTTAGATGTTTTTTTATGACCTGATTGGATAAAAATTCATCGTTTTTTCCAACCATTCATCTCCAATGTATATGTTTTAATTAAATGAATCATATATATACTTATAATATATATCTAATATTAATAAAAAATTGAATTTGATATTAGGGAAAACCGCAGTTCATAAAATGTATTGATAAATACCCTCTAAATGATTCATAAAATATAGAATAATGGCCTTTGGGTTATGATTCTTCCTTTCCTAGTGAAAAAAGGATAGTTTCATTTAAAAAATCAACATAGTATATAGGTTTTGAAAATTTTACAACTATATGGTTGATTAAAACTTAATTATCAAAAAAATAATTTTATACAATCATTTCCTATATGAAATACTATATTTTAGGTGGCCCATTATTATTTAATACATGCATCGATGACATTTTTAAATTTATGTTCTTGATAATTATATATTACCTATTCTAAAAAATTATCAGACAACACCAAGTGTAGAACCCATTGGTTTAGAGAATCTTGTTTATTCATGTAAATTTTTTGAATAATATTATTGATTGTTTTGGAGCTTGGTGCATACCTGACACCCAATTCAAAGGCCCGGTGAGCCCCAAAATTAACTTTATAAAATATTAAATATATTTTTGTTAATTGTTCATAGGTTTCTATAAAATGTTTAATTTCTCATATATCGAATATTAGATCTAAAATATGAATCCATGGATGAATCTAGAATGATGATTTTACCCTAGGCCTGACTACATATTTTGCAGTGTGTGGTGTTCAGATAGGGAATCTGTTGCTAGGTGCATTGGAAAAATAATTTTATTTAATTATGTTATTTAATAATATTAAAACTAAAACAACTCATAGATATATTCTCAGATCTGATGTAGGATTCCATTGTTGAGTTTGTTATGTAACGTTTTCCCTAAGTGAGGCCTAAAGATAGTCTATCAAGTAAATTCTATTGAAGAATCTTTTGGCATGATCATTTAGATTATATAAGTAAATAATTTATTTATTTTATATTAAATGAATGAAATAATTTCTTCCATAAATAAGCTACTATGTAAAATCTCAAAGGTTAGTTACATAACTATGGGGTCATTGAAATGATATTCCACCCCTTCTCTACCAGCAGATACAGAATGTATGACGACAAGTGATCAGATCGAGGTGAATTGTTAGGTAGAGGAGGAAACATATCATCTTCATCTCTAGAGGATATGTTATTCACCAAATATTGATCCATATTTTAGTTAGGACTCGTTATTTGTTATTTTCATCCCTTGAAATTAATAATACAAAGTGTGATAAACTCTCACTCTTCAATTTTCATTCATTTGAGCCTCTGATGTGCCCATATATCTAAATAAATTACCCTTTCAATTTATCTATTATTGTTCCATGGTTCTCTCCCTAATTTCCCCACTATGAATTATTTGGGAAAAAATGAGTGTCCCATGATTCTTATCAACATTGATATTGGTTCTTTTCAACAAACAGTTTTCATGTTCTTTACTATTGGACGGTAGTGTCACAATTCAACTTTGTTGAGCTGGATTCAAACATGGAGGAACCCATGGATTAATTTTTAAGGCATGAAAAAGATGTATATAAATGAATTGGGGAATAATTTATAAAAATGTGGGGCGGGATATGCTAAATAGATCATATCAGCACTATAGGTCCATGTTTTTGATCCGATGTGGTTCAAGATCTGTTCAATAACCCACATTTTCCTAGTTAGTGGGTGACGATTGCATGCATTGTGATGGGGTAAGCTTCAAGATGAGTCCATTCATGAAATCTCATGGTGGATGTTATTTCTCATGGATGTGATGATGGTCGA
Source organism: Viscum album (assembly GCA_963277665.1). Taxonomy (NCBI): domain Eukaryota; kingdom Viridiplantae; phylum Streptophyta; class Magnoliopsida; order Santalales; family Viscaceae; genus Viscum; species Viscum album. The sequence continues at coordinate 155,177,031 of OY728157.1, forward strand.
ACTTAGATCTGAGATAATATGGTTGGATGTATTCAACATGACTTATGTTAATAATTAATAAATATAATAGTAATAATGAGGATTTGTTGATAAAAATTAGAGGATATTTTATTATTAGTATATTAAATAATAGCATTTTGGCATAAAAATTATGGTCGGGTAAAAAAATTAAATTGTTTTGACTTAATATGATGAGAACCATGACAATCTTATTTAATGGAATTACATTACAGTAATAATAAAGGGTGATATTATTATTCATTTAATTAATAATAATATTGATGTGGGAAGGTGTGTGAACCATTTGGCATGAAGAAATGAAACACAATACTTCTTATTTTTATTTATAATATTACAAAACATGAGTTGTGATATTTATTACAAATAAATAAATGAAAAGGATGAATATTTGGGGTGGGGTTCCCCACATTCATGGAGGGAAAACAATAGACATATTGAGCATCATTAAAAGAAGGGGTGTGTTCATGTACATCATATATAGGATGCTTGGAGTGTGAATTTTCAAATGTGATTAATTAAATGAAATAATATTAATATTTAATTATTATTAATTTTTGTTGTTAAAACTATCATTTGACCATAATATATTATTTTGACATTTGATCGACGAGCTTTCAGTGAAATAGTGATAAAGGAATTGGGATAGAAATTTTAAGTATAGTGATGGATACCTTATTTAGTATCCTTCCTCATGTCAATAAAACACCCAATAATAACAAAGATAATATAATTGGTTTTTTATCAGAATTATCTCACTTATAATGTGTCAGATTAATGAACATTCTATAATTCTAAAAACTATAAACTAAGGCTTCTGTTTCATGAAAAATTTCAGGTTTTCAATTTGGAATCATGTATCAGGCCCACAATGTACTGTTAGGGCATTATACGTTGAAATGTGACTTTTTCACCGCTTATCTGATTGAGTCAACTGAATAGTCTATCTCAATCATTTTCCATCATGATCTCAATGGTGTGAACCTTTTTTCCTTCTAGGTCCATTTTAATATATATTGTAGTGAAGCTAAATTTTTACTTTTGACTGAGGATAAGCCTCATCTGTTCTTAATTTGTTCAGCCGAGACATGTCATGTTTTTCCTTTACAATACACATTGTACTGCATGACCACCAATATTTTTTCTATAAAGGAAATTTACCAAGAGATGAGTGGGACCACACACCGTGTGGTTCCCTTCCAAAGTGTGTATTCCTTTAGGAATCTTCATGGTTTTGTGTCTCCTTCATTTGAACTCATATTTTTTCCCAAAATTAGCCAATTTAAAGTGTTTTTAAGTGTAGAATCCAACAAAACCCTTGGCTATAGATTTGGAATTATAATGTGATATATTCCAGATGAAGAACCTATCTGAGGTGATGGTCATTGATGGATGTGATCAAGAAGGATAACCAAAGACATCATATAGAGTAAAACCCTCGATTGGCCTAGGTGTGGGTTCTCTATAGATACTTTTGAGTGGATCCTCCCTATCAGGATGGGTGACAGTCCTCTATGGACTAGAGTGAAAACCCCTTTCATACCAAGGTAAAAATCCTTGTCCATTTAATTGGTACCCCATGTCTAAATGGGTCTTTTTTCACTACCTTCTGAGTGTAAACCCCTATAGAACTAGGGTGTATGTCCTTGATGAGTAGGATGGAACCCCATGTTGTAAAAAAACCATGTGTCCCTATGATAGTAGAGTGTTACCTACATTAAAATAGTAGAAGTTTGTCTGTGGATACAATCATAGTAGAACCCCCCCCCCCCCCCCATCATCATGGGAGGATGTCCTAAATAACTTCTATCAAAGTGGAACCCCCCTAATGCACTAGGTTGTTGGTCATCTACTATGAAATTTTGGTCACTATACTGCATAAAATAGTGATGAGATATAGTTCGATAAACCTTTGGACTAAAGAGAAAAATGAATGATTTCCCCACATAGACATGTTTTTCTAAAGTGGACATAACTGTGTGAGTGATTGTTTTCCATCCAAAACAGATATTATCTTGCTGTGGTGACTGAATTCCATAGACTTGTTTTTCTATGGGATTTTTCTGGGATAATATGCATTGTGGATGGACCCTCATTTGGAACAGTTGGAGACACGTCTCATTGGGTGAGCTATGGATTGGATACCCCTTACTATCTCATTTTGGGTTCTTTGATAGAGAATATATATATTATTCCTTTTATATTCACACCATGAATTTGGATACTCTCATTCTAGGATATTCCAAGATGCGTAGGGTATTCCAAGTGCTTTCTATTTCTAGTTTCTCATGGTTGTATGAGTCTACTCTACAAATATAGGTATTGAACACTTAACAATAAGTTTTCCACCTCAATATGTGGAAATCCTTGTGTTTTGATGAGTTTTATTTCTCTCTTTTTTTGTGTTTTGTAATACACTTTAATCGTACCTTGTTTTATCTAATACATTTACCAACAATCTTAACTACTACTACACCCCCTTAACCCTTCTAAATTACTATACTAGGTATGTATACACTCAACCATTCAAGGGATTTTCCAACAATATTCATGTATTTTTTCAATAAATCACAAGCCAGTCATGACTTCAGAGGAGCATATAGATATTGGGTGCTTGGACCATATATGGTGGTCGTAGCATGGGATTTATGTATAGGGTAGTCTCAAAATTTAAAATTATTTATTTCATGTTGGGTCACTATTCTGGTTGGGCATTTATTTTACCCCTTTACATTTCAGTTTACCCTATAGTTATTTCATACCTTGTAGTTTTCCATGCTTTCTTGTGTAAATTTAGATAAATTTTGAAACTTTTACTCATTCCCATTGAACTTATTCATTGACATGGTTTTGGGTGTTCATATAGGTACATTGAGAGAGGCCTCCCCATGTCCCCCCTTATGAAAAAAATTGTTGGTACGCTACTATGAAATTTTGGTCCCTCTATTGTGTAACGTAGTGTGGAGATATGGTTCGATGTATCTATGGACTCACAAGAAAAATTAAGGCTTTGTCTATGAAGATGTGTTTTTGTGACACGACCAAAACTTTATGGGAATGTCAATACCACCTAAAGCGGATAATATCAAGGTGTTGTTATTGAGATCCTTAAACATGTATTTTTCATGGAGCCACGTGAAATATAGGTCATTGTGTATGTACATTCTTCTTGAACTATTAGAGATCCTTCCTCTTATGATGAGTAGTGATATAGAATCCCATTACTCTCCAATCTTTATTGTTTTTCATAAAATATATATATATATATATATTAATTGTTCTTCCTAGATTCACACCTTTAATTTGGATACTCTCCTTCAATGAGAGATGAAGATGAAAGGGATATGTAACATGATTTATATTTCTATATTATCATGGTTAGTTGAGTTTACTGTCCTACTATTAGTAGAAATGACTCCACAAGAAGTTTATATTCTCACTATGACGAGATCCTTGTTTTTTGGATGAGTTTACATTCACCCTTTCATGGGTTGATGTAACGCCCCGACCCCAGCTACCCAGAGCCGGTGCGTTACTTCGTAACATTGGCATGATCACAAAAGACCAAGTCTTGAAAGACCGATTAGTTTAGTAGCCTTGGAAACACTAGATACATTCATAAGTCTTTCATTAAATCAAAAAGTAGAAAAACTACAATAACATGGTCTTCATAGTCCACACTCATATCCTCTTCTGACTATCCCTGCAGGTCATTCATAAAATACTTCTTCACATCCTGGAAAATATTAAAACATTGAAAGGGGTGAGCTCAGATGCTCAGTAAGGATAACAATATTGTGGAAGCTTTCATAAATAAACATAAACATTTAAGGCAATGTATAACTAAACAAAAGCCTTATTAATCTTGAACTTCAGCATAATATGGAATAAGTAAAATCAAATATTGCCACTTACTTACTCACATGGATATTATAATAGACGAATAATCACATGAAAGATCAATAACCACTTTCAAAATGAGGAAATGTATAATGTCGGACATTCTGAAACATTTTGTCAAGGCCTCGGCCAAGACGTCTAAAATGATTAAGGCCTCGGCCAAAACCATAAATCAAATTGGGAAAGGGCCTCGGCCAATTCCACGTCTAGTTGTCTCATGAGACCTACCGATGCATCGAGGAGCTATAGCGGGCTCCACCCGTCACTTATTAAGTCCAATACATTCCTCATATTAATAGGTTTAAACATATCATAAACCATAACATAATCGTATCACATAAAACATTCATAAAGGAAACATAACATTTCCACATTTCAATCACAAGATATCAATACAACACATTGATAAAAATTCTTTCAAAACCATTTTCAATACCAAAATAAAAGAAAGTTAAAACTTTGTATTTATTTTTCATTAAAAAATGATGGCTTGTAGAGGAAGCCGAAACTCAAATAGTGGTCATGGCGGCGGAGAAGTCGTTTTCACCCCATACGTATGACAAAAACATTCCCTTTTGTCATTTAGTAAACGCTTCGTATAAAAAGATTCCTTTTGAATAAACGTAAATGTCAAAGTGGTTTATACACCGTATAAAAGAAATTTGTGTATAAAACCAAATATGCCTCAATGAAAGGAGATTGAGATGAAGTCCTTATAAAGATCATTTTTAAAATAAAATAGATATATTATGTGTATTCAATATAGGTACACATAAAGAAAGTAAAAATACAAAATAAGACCTAATAATATCATGACATAATTTGAAATTAGGAGATTAACCCAAAGAATGAAAGTTGGGTTAAGAAATTCCCTTACCTTGCGTCTTGTCCTGACTCGACCGTTCTTTAACCTCCTGAAAAATAAACTAGAGTAAATTTATATTTACTTAAGAACATTTTTCATGTTCATTATTCCTTTATTATATCACTTATTACCAGGTTATGAACATTATGTAATTATTTATGTTAATAACGATCGTTTTGTCGATCTTTGGTACTTGAGTCAAAAATAAACATCTTATAATTACAAGTTGTTTATGTGGTGATATTTATCCATTATATCCAGAATTATATTCATGATATAGATATCATATATATCATATATATCCAGTATATACATTCATTCATAATACTACGTAACATTTTAGAGGTAAGAAATGAAATGCACCGTTCATGGAGACGGTAAGCCGTACGTACGCAATAACGCTACTTTCATTTCAATTTCATATTTAATGGAACGAAATCATAATTATATAAATGTATAATATAATTCCAGTATAATATAGTGTATAATACCATTTTATCCATCCTTTATACATCCCACATATGGCATTAACGATTCAAATCACTTTGAGGGGGCGATAGTCCGCACTTCCTAAATTGAAATTATCGTGTTTTACCCATAATGGAAATCATAAAGTATGCCATAAATGAGAAATACAGAAGCATAAGTAAAACATAAACATATTATATATCACATATAAAAATAGTGACATCATAATGGCCACCTTTGAAGGTGTTATATGAGTGTTGAACAATCATCGTTTCGTGAGGCAGAAATTCGCCATCCACAGAAACCGTATGTTCTTTAACCATTAGATGTAGTTGTGTGTAAGTGTAGCTCTAATACTTCTTATAACAAAATCCTAGTATATTTAGGATACTGGTGTTGTTACAAAAGAAATGAATAAAAAGAGTTTAGGGGGTTGGAGAAGAAAAATAAAACAAAACAACATTAGAGAAGACATTACCTCAAAATCGGGTAACTCTTTTTGATTTGAGCCAAAGGCTTCCTTGAGAAGAGTTCTTACCAAAGTGAGGCTTCTAGGAGTAACAGAGGGAAGTTGGGAGAGTATTTGGTCAGAGTTTGGCCGAGCCAAATGGCTTGAAAGTGTAAATGAGGTGGGAGAGGTGGGGGCCTTTTATAAGTGGAGAGGAGGGGCACTTTTGGAAAGATTGAAATGTTACATTATTTCACAATGCTTTTCGGATTCTAAAGGTCCCACACTTTTATAATTAGAGGCTAAGGTGATAAGGTTTCGAACTCTCCTCATCCAATAGGCTTTGGACAAGTGTAAGCCTTGTATTTTTCATTATCTTCTCATTTTATTTAAATCGTTAAATAATGAGGTCATCACTGCATCACAATGATGTCATAAATAATTTAATTTATTTAATATCTAAAAATTATAAAACAAAATACTATGATGTAGGAAATCTTTTTATCTTTCTAATGAATATTTATAGTCAAAATTTGGACTTGTGTAACCCCACTTAAAAACTTTTTTAGTAAAATAACTCATGTTTGTGTCAATTTAATTTTAACATTAAATAAATATATATTAATGTCATTTTCCAACTAAAGGGGCTCCATGGGGTCCCCACGTTGACCCATGGGTTTTCATGGTCGGCCATGACTCATCCAATAGGAGTAGGACAAGTGTCATGCTCATCTCATATTATTAAAACATTATTTGTACCTTAAACTACACTAATTACCTCTAATCGCGATTAAGAACTTAAATGTTACTATTCACCAAAAAATTATTTTAATCTCATTGAACCACATTTTACTTCTTAATGACAACCATGTATGTCAGATTTTCGAAAATCAAATCACAGAAGTGGTAATATATCATTTAAATGAAAAATCAGTTATTTAACTACCACTTAGGGGTTTCACTATTCATCAAAAATTGAAGTTTTTCAGAACAAGGCCAAAATTTCACCCTAAGCTATAATTGATATTCCTAATTCAAAAATGATGTCTATTTTAAAAAATTCCAAACATATAAGTTGCATTAATTAATTTTATAATTAATTCCCGCTGTTACGACAAATAGCGTGTTTTTAAGAAACAATTTATATCAAAAGATTGGCAATTGTTTATGTCGAATTTCAATGTTAAATTAATTCTAATGACCACCATTGGATAAAATGGTAAAAATATATTATAATTATACCTTAAAACTGATAAATAGTATAATTTATCATAATAAATTATTTAGATTAAAAAAGTTTTTTTAACGTATTTTTCACTATTCATAAAAAATTAGAAGTTCTCAAAAAAATACCAAAAATTCAACATAGGATAATTTCGATATTCCGAATCCAAAAATGAAGTCCATTTTGAAATATAAAATTTCTATAATTTTAAAAAGTGGTTATTACTATTCATAACGGCTACTTTGATTAGTCGCGGTGTTTTAGAACTCGAAGTTGCGTACAATGCAAGCTATTGCATTATTGAATGAGAAGCGTATCGTGGAAGCTCGGGGTGTTACATTCTCCCCTCCTTCAAAAAATTGCATCCTCGCAATTTGAAATTTTTCTTTGAAAATAAAAGGTTGAAAAGAGAAAATACCTTTGAGGAAAACCCACATCGGAAATAAGGTTAATAAATATATAACATTAAAATAAAGCAGGATAAGTACAAAGGTCACCCGATATAGTCCATTCTAGGATTATATGAAAATATGGATATGGAGGAGAAACAAACCATCAAGGTATGATGGAGAGTTATAGAAAATAGGATTAGGAGAAAGTTTAACCACAAGAAAATCACAAACTTGTGATTGGTTAAACGGTCATTGATTCCCCAGTTGGAAAAGTTAACCGACAACATTTTTGTTTTAAGTTACCTTTTATAATGTTGAGGAATTTATTTAGGAGATTTTCTAAGAACATAAGGGAATATACATAATTTCTATGTATACATTCATTCGTTAATAAATTTTTACCACAAACCCAACTTTTACTCCAAATGGTAACGGAACTCAAAAATATTATATTTATCCTAATTGTATAAGGTTACAAATGTTAACACATACCATTTAGATTAGTAAAACTATTTTTTAATAACCAGGGACTTCTTGTAGGCTAGTGGTAGGAAATAAAGACATGTGGCACTATGGTTGTGGGTTCGATTCCTGCATCTTTGTCTGACGCGACGGGTTATGCCCCACCCTGCAGGTTGTCCTTTTCCTAAAACTATAGTATTATAATATTCCAAAAATAATCTTCTGAAATGTTTTTACCTTAAACAATACTATCCAAAGATCAACTTAATCCATCCCAACCTTTATAGTTATCCAAAATACCTATGTCCAGACTTTCTCTAAAAGGTCTCTAAATTCCAAAATCAATTGTAACATCAGATTCCCCAAACAAAGAAAAGATTCTCTTATTGTCGCATACTAAAAATATGATTACCTTAATCATATTACCTTAATCAAAAAGTACTGCAGTACAATCTTTATATATATCACATTATTCTTATAACCAGAATATAATCCTTGAGTCCAAAAGCACCAATACATTAATTATTCCGCTTCAACAGTAGTCACAGCATAAGATTGGCCTTGATCCCTTTCCCTTTTCTGAGGTAAGTTTCCTTAACGCTTAGGACATTCCTTTTCATAATGCCCCATTTCCCTACAATTGTAGCATTCAACTTTGACAGCCTCTTTCTTTCCCTTGCAATCACGAGCCTGGTGACCCTTTTCTCCACATTTATAACAAACTCCCATTCCTTTTAGGCATTTACCAGGGTGATTCTTCCCACAATTATCACATAATGGAAAATCCTTCTTTCTCTTTTTCCCTTTATCTGTCTCTTGTTCCACCGTTCTCTTCTTCTCTTACTTTACTTTGTTGTCATAAGACTTAGAGAATTCCTTTTCTGTCTTGATAGCACACGAGACAATATCTTCGTATGATGAGAAGGATTGTGATACTAAAGCTCGACGGAGAAATGCTTTTAACCCATCAAAGAAACGATCAATCTTACTCCTTGGGTTATGTATATAATCGGCAGCATGCCTCGCTAACCTTGTAAAGTTAGCCTCATACTTTGCGACATTCTCATCCTCCTTCTGCCTCAAACTCAGAAATTGCCTTTCCATATCTGCTCGATGGTCACGAGGAAAGTATTTTTCTAAGAAAAGCTCTTTGAACTCCCTCCATTCCATATTCGATACATCATCATCTTCATTTGTGTTTTGAATCAGCGACCACCACTGATCGGCATCTCCAGTGAGGCGGTAAACTGCCATGACAACCTTCTCATTTTCACTACTCCCCAAGGCATGGAATATTTTCTCTAAGGAATGTATCCATTGCTCAGCTACTAATGGATTTGTACCCTCATTAAATGTTGGCGGTTGTTTCCTCATGAAGCGGTCTAACATTGATCCTCCACGTTGCGGATTAGGGTGCTCCATACGAGTAAGGTTATTATTCATAACCTGCGTGAGTTGTCCCAGTACGGTGAGAAGCTGATCGGCACCAGTTGTATCACTCGCTCCACCATAATTATCTTGAGCAGGATGGCAATCCCTGCACGGAGTGCGTGCATTGATAAGGTTTCCATTCCTTCCACTAGGCGCCATTTCTTAACAATGGCATAAACTAGATTAGTTTATGAATCAAAATACATAATTCCATACTTGTTAAACACTTTACATAAATTGAACTATTTATGGATATAATCCATAATCATAAAAATAAATGTTTTCTTTGAAGAAGTATGTACTCATAACCCTTCATAGTGTTTTGTAAATAAAATGAGAATTATCCTAAGCATATCCCCCAGGAGTGTGGTAACCAAGAGTGCAGCAAGGCCCGTTGTCGTGCACCAGTTCCCGTTTGAGTCTAGCTCAAAGCAGTGTTTTCGGGTTTTACCCCTTGGTACATCTGTTCTAGAGCCGCCTCTACCTGCTCGTATCCAGACAGTAATGTATTGCTCGGAAAACTCATAACAGCTCTATAATACCAAAATTCTAGGAAGTTCTTCTATACTAATCCTCAAAGTCTACCTTTGGGCTATGTGCTCTAATCAGAGTTTATCTAAATCTAGCTTCCAAGGTTAGTACTAAACTGCCTCTGATACCAACTGTAACGCCCCGACCCCAGCTACCCAGAGCCGGTGCGTTACTTCGTAACATTGGAATGATCACAAAAGATCAAGTCTCGAAAGACCGATTAGTTTAGTAGCCTTGGAAACACTAGATACATTCATAAGTCTTTCATTACATCAAAAAGTAGAAAAACTACAATAACATGGTCTTCATAGTCCACACTCATATCCTCTTCTGACTATCCCTGCAGGTCATTCATAAAATACTTCTTCACATCCTGGAAAATATTAAAACATTGAATGGGGTGAGCTCAGATGCTCAGTAAGGATAACAATATTGCGGAAGATTTCATAAATAAACATAAACATTTAAGGCAATGTATAACTAAACAAAAGCCTTATTAAACTTGAACTTCAGCATAATATGGAATAAGTAAAATAAAATAATGCCACTTACTTACTCACATGGATATTATAATAGACGAATAATCACATGAAAGATCAATAACCACTTTCATAATGAGGGAATGTATAATGCCGGACATTCTGAAACATTTTGTCAAGGCCTCGGCCAAGACGTCTAAAATGATTAAGGCCTCGGCCAAAACCATAAATCAAATTGGGAAAGGGCCTCGACCAATTCCACGTCTAGTTGTCTCATGAGACCTACCGATGCATCGAGGAGCTATAGCGGGCTCCACGTGTCACTTATTAAGTCCAATACATTCTTCATATGAATAGGTTTAAACATATCATAAACCATAACATAATCGTATCACATAAAACATACATAAAGGAAACATAAGATTTCCACATTTCAATCACAAGATATCAATACAACACATTGATAAAAACGCTTTCAAAACCATTTTCAATACCAAAATAAAAGAAAGTTAAAACATTGTATTTATTTTTCATTAAAAAATGATGGCTTGTAGAGGAAGCCGAAACTCAAATAGTGGTCACAGCGGCGGAGAAGTCGTTGTCGCCGCATTCGTACGACAAAAACATTCCCTTTTTTCGTTTAGTAAACGCTTCGTATAAAAAGATTCCTTTTGAATAAACATAAAAATCAAAGTGGTTTATACACCGTATAAAAGAAATTTGTGTATAAAACCAAATATGCCTCAATGAAAGGAGATTGAGATGAAGTCCTTACAAAGATCATTTTTAAAATAAAATAGATATATTATGTGTATTCACTATAGGTACACATAAAGAAAGTAAAAATACAAAATAATACATAATAATATCATGACATAATTTGAAAGTAGGAGATTAACCCAAAGAATGGAGGTTGGGTTAATAAATTCCCTTACCTTGCGTCTTGTCCTGACTCGACCATTCTTTAACCTCCAGAATAATAAACTATAGTTAATTTCTATTTACTTAAGAACCTTTTTCAGGTTCATTATTCCTTTTATATCACTTATTACCATGTTATGAACATTATGTAATTATTTAAGTTAATAACGGTCGTTTTGTCTATCTTTGGTACTTGAGTCAACAATAAACTTCTTATAATTACAAGTTGTTTATGTGGTGATATTTATCCATTATATCCAGAATTATATTCATGATATAGATATCATATATATCATATATATCCAGTATATACATTCATTCATAATACTACGTAACATTTTAGAGGTAAGAAATGAAATTCACCGTTCATGGAGACGGTAAGCCGTACGTACGCATGAACGCTACTTTCATTTCAATTTCATATTTAATGGAACGAAATCATAATGATATAAATTTATAATATAATTCCAGTATAATATAGTGTATAATACCATTTTCTCCATCCTTTATACATCCCACATCTGGCATTAACGATTCAAATCACTTTGAGGGGGCGGTAGTCCGCACTTCCTAAAATGAAATTATCGTGTTTTACCCATAATGGAAATCATAACGTATGCTATAAAAGAGAAATATAGTAGCATAAGTAAAACATAAACATATTATATATCACATATAAAAATAGTGACATCTTAATGGCCACCTTTGAAGGTGTTATATGAGTGTTGAACAATCATCGTTTCATGAGGCAGAAATTCGCCATCCACAAAAACCGTATGTTCTTTAACCATTAGATGCAGTTGTGTTCAAGTGTACCTCGAATACTTATTATAACAACATCCTAGTATATTGATGATACTGGTGTTGTTACAAAAGAAATGAATAAAAAGGGTTTAGGGGGTTGGAGAAGAAAAATAAAACAAAACAACATTAGAGAAGACATTACCTCAAAATCGGGTAACTCTTTTTGATTTGAGCCAAAGGCTTCCTTGAGAAGCGTTCTTCCCAAATTGAGGCTTCTAGGAGTAAGAGGGGGAATTTGGGAGAGTATTTGGGCAGAGTTTGGCCGATCCAAATGGCTTGAATGTGTAAATGAGGTGGGAGAGGTGGGGGCCTTTTATAAGTGGAGAGGAGGGGCACTTTTGGAAAGATTGAAATGATACATTATTTCACAATGATTTTAGGATTCTAAAGGTCCAACACTTATATAATTCGAGGCTAAGGTGATAAGGTTTCAAAATAACCTCATCCAATACGCTTTGGACAAGTGTAAGCTTTGGATTTTTCATTATCTTCTCATTTTATTTAAATCGTTAAATAATGAGGTCATCGTTGCATCACAATGATGTCATAAATAATTTAATTTATTTAATTTCTAAAAATTATAAAAAAAATACTATGATGTAGGAAATATTTTTAGCTTTCTAATGATTATTTATAGTCAAAATTTGGACTTGTGTAACCCCATTTAAAAACTGTTTTAGTAAAATAACTCATGTTTGTGTCAATTTAATTTTAACATTAAATAAATATATATTAATGTCATTTTCCAACTAAAGTGGCTCCATGGGGTCCCCAAGTTGACCCATGGGTTTTCTTGGTCGGCCATGACTCATCCAATAGGAGTAGGACAAGTTTCATACTCATCTCATATTATTAAAACATTATTTGTACCTTAAACTACACTAATTACCTCTAATCGCGATTAAGAACTTCAAAGTTACTATTCACCAAAAAATTATTTTAATTTCATTGAACCACATTTTACTTCTTAATGACAACCATTTATGTCGGATTTTTGAAAATAAAATCACAGAAGTGGTAATATTTCATTTAAACGAAAAATCAGTTATTTAACTACCACTTAGTGGTTTCACTATTCATCAAAAATTGAAGTTTTTCAGAACAAGGCCAAAATTTCACCATAAGCTATAATTGATATTCCGAATTAAAAAATGATGTCTATTTTACAAAATTCCAAAAAAATAAGTTGCATTAATTAATTTTATAATTAATTCCCGCTGTTACGACAAATAGCGTGTTTTTAAGAAACAATTTATATCAAAAGATTGGCAATTGTTTATGTCCAATTTCAATGTTAAATTAATTCTAATGACCACCATTGGATAAAATGGTAAAAATATATTATAATTATACCTTAAAACCACTAAATATTATAATTTATCACAATAAATTATTTTGATTAAAAAAGTTGTTTTAAAGTATTTTTCACTATTCATAAACAATTAGAAGTTCTCAGAAAAATACCAAAAATTCAACATAGGCTAATTTCGATATTCCGAATCCAAAAATGAAGTCCATTTTGAAATATAAAATTTCTATAATTTTAAAAAGTGGTTATTACAATTCATAACGGCTACATTGATTAGTCGCGGTGTTTTAGAACTCGAAGTTGCGTACAATGCAAGCTATTGCATTATTGAATGAGAAGCGTATCGTGGAAGCTCGGGGTGTTACAGTTGAGCTATACTAGATCACTATACATTTCTTTCTCTATTTCATTCCTATTCATTTATATCTCTTACTTATCCCCCTTCACCATTAAGGGGTGTTATACTAGGTATGTATATACTCAACCCTACATGGGCTTCAACCACATGTGTTGTGTCTTTTGAAGATGACAGATTAGTCGACTATAACTTTAGAGGAAATTAGATATATTGTATGGCTATACAACGTATGGTGGTTGTACCTTTGGATTTAGAATATGAAAACTCTCGTTGTTTTAGATTCATGTTTTTCATGTTGTAATAGTTTTTTGGATGGGAATGTGCTTTTACCCTTTAACTTTCAGTTTATACTACCATACCTTCATACTATCTAGAGGTTTATGCATGATTGAGTTACTTTATAGAAGTGTTGCATTATTTAGTCTTTCCTTAATTTATTTTTCATTGAGTTAGATATTTTTGTGAATATAGGTACATAAAAAAAGTACTCATCATGTTATTTATGACTTTGGGGCTAGTTTCCAACTCAGGACCTATGGAGGCGGGCTTGGGATAGTCACTGATTGAGCCTCAGATTGTGTCGGGTGATGAAAGATTGGTATTTTAGGTAGTTAAACCCATTGGATGTTGTTTGGATGTTTCCCGAATTTTTTTTGGTTCTGTTTAGTTTAACGTTCTCAATGTTTATCAATTTCATCTCTCAGGCCACATAGTCAAGGGATGGTGAGGTGGCCAACATGTCCAATCACTAGGACCATGACTACCTTCATGTCGTCTTGGGATACTAAGAAATTTGTTGTGGGGATTAATGTTAAATGAATAATTTAGGATTAAGTCTTTATCTCAAATTATTTAGTCAGATACCCATTTTTAAAGTATAGATATATGATCAAATGACAATGGTATGTCTCAGACAATATCAAGATAACTTCATGATGACAACCAACCCAGAATCTGACTTTTGTTCATGATAGTGATCAGATGAGAGATGATGTCACAGTTCAGGTTACATCCCATAAACCCTTCCTCCCAGGGGATAGGTTGTATCACCTCCACCAATAGAGAAATATTTCATCTCAATAGATCAGGATGAGGATGTCCTCTTCCATAACAGTCTCTGCAAGTTCAGTGCCAGAGGTAGTTGAGGTTCCTCCGTGAGCCTAATTTTCAGGTAGCTATGGATTTTCTAGAGTCACTACTCTATTTCATTAGTCTAATCCATAAATTGATGGATAATCTGTTTTTTGGAAGATATCATTTTACATGAATCGGTTTGGCATTGGTCGAGCCTTGTCACACAGACCCACAATGAACCAACACTCCCATGGTTTGTCTTCATGTAGGTGATTCATGTAGAGTAATACCCCTCCTATTTTTACACAGTCTAGAACTATGAGATTATGTGGTTTCAGTACAATGGTATAGTAGTGAATGAGTACACGCTGAGTTTCAAAAACCTTACGTAGTACACTCAAGACATGATATGGGTGGGCTACTTTTTAGAACAGGTGTTTGAGTAGGGACTTCGTAGAGAGATCTGGGCCATAGTTGTTCCCTAGATCATCCACACCAATGAGAGAGTGCTAGAGAATGAATTAATGGTAGATAAATATTTGTAATAGGGGTTCTAGGATGTTGTATAAGGTAGTGGGTGCCCGAAATATGATTCTTCTAATGCAGCTCGTAGCCATCAGTCGACAGAATGTTGGAACTAGAAACCCTTTCATGAGAAGTCATAGGTACATGGTTGTATAGTGTAGGGTAAAATCAAAGCATCGTAGAATCATGAAGTGGGTTAGTGATATTCTTTTGAGTGGAGAGGTAACATGGAGAAAAACATATCAACCGACTTGCTGATCAGTATAGGAATATATCTAATGTACCACCATGGTAGAAACAATGTCATGATCAATAATCTCCAAGGCATGGATAGGGTGGATCCCAGTGAGGCGGAGCAGGTAGGGGAGAAGGAGGAGAAATGGTTGGTGGATGTCATTACGATAATCTTCCACCACTACTAGGCATCCAACATTGGTCTCAGTGATTTGGTGGTTAGAGTAGCAGATAGAAGTAGTCTTTGGATATAAATGATCTCTCATCACAAAATATGATAGATGGTATTCTCTATGTATCTTATACATTCATTAGTAGAAATTTTCAATGATAATGGGAGGTACTATTTTCATTCTGCTCCTTGCTTGAGGTTTATTCATAGTGACATGGGGATTCGGTGTAACCTTGTGTCGGTGTTGTTCAATGATTCTTCAAATGAATAAGGAAGAGGGATTATTCCCAAAATGAGACATGGTTTTGTTATGATTGAAAAACAATGAGGGATACTCAATGCCACCCAAATAGATAGTTTTGGGTTTTGGTGAATGATAAACTCTACATATTCATGTAGTATGAGGATGTGTGATGGAATATTGGATAATGTACTAGAATTTCCATAGGATTTTCCCTACTTGAAACATTGTTTTCAGATTCCACTAGAGGGTGTGGAAGAGTTTCTAGGTTGGGGTTACACATCTTCCTGGATAAAAAAAGAAACGTGGAGTATTCCACGTGCTTTCTGTTCCTAGATTCTCATGGTTGGATGAGTCTACACACCTACCTCATTTGTTGGTACCCTTTCATGTTCAGCCTCAATCATGGTACTACGACATATTGTTTTCAAATACAGGTTTAGGTGGTTGAGACACCATGAACAGAACTATGTGACTCTCTTACTAGACTTCAAAGTGATATTCACCACCATGGTGGTGAGGAGGAACTACATTATGTGAGATGTTGAATGTGAGGTGTTTCATGGGAAAATATCCTTAATAGTGTATCCCGATGGATTTTATGAAGAAAGAAATCACAAGATCTTTTTTTCGATGAAGGATGATTCTTGTCATGATTCAAGCGGAGGTGATGAGGTTGTTTGACACTTCTCAAATGGCAATGTTTCCTATTGTAGGGAAGATCTTGGTGTAGGATTAGTGTCCCCACCTCTTAACAGAGATTTTTCTATTCAGGGATGAAAATATTTGAAAAAGGGAATATTGTAGAGAAACATTTTTTGTTATGGAATACATTGGAATATGCCTAGAAATATTTTCAGATAAAGGGGTAGAGACAACATGTGATTTTAAGGCCCAAGGATCAAAAAATAAATTTTATAAAAATATTAAATATAAATGTATTACGCACATAATTTATTTCTAAAAATTTGGAATATATAAAAAATATTCAATCTAATTAGAAACATGATGCCATGGATGAATATAGAACAAGGAGTTTACACTATTCCAAAAATGAAGATCATCGATGTCGGATGATTTGATGGGGCATCCATTGGTGGGTGCATTGGATAAATTTAATAATTAATTTAATAACCCTGACCCCAAAAAACTTACCGATAAAGACTCATATATGAAATCTAGTAGCACTATTGGGTTCGTTATAAGGTATTTAACCTAGGTGTGTCCCAATCTTAATCGGCATGGGATATTTGGATGAACCAGCCATTGGTGGGTGCATTTTGTAAAAATAAATATTTTATAAATTTATTTTATATTAAATGACATAAATTAATTTATTTTATAAATATGTTTCAATGGAAAATTTCCATGGATAGCTATTTAACCCTAGGATCACAGAGAGGATCTCTAATACCTTCTTTGGTGGAGGATTGAGACTAGACGATGACTGGTGATTGAATCAAGGTGAATCGACAGGATGAAAATGCAATCGATCATCTTAATCTCTATTGGATGAATTATTTACCAAGGATTGATCCATAATAGATGTAGGACTCAATATATTTCTTTTTCCACCCATATAATTTGTATATTTATTACTATCAATTCTCTCTCCATGATCTGAGTTTATTTTAGCCATTTCATGAGCCCATGTATAGAAGTAAATTTCAATTTCAATTTATTTCTTATTATGCCATGTTTTTCGCCATGATTTCCCATTTATAAAATTGTTGGATAAAAATTATTGGACAATAATTGTTATCACCATTTTATTGGTTCTTTTCCCAAAAAATTCTTTATTTTATTAGATTTTAGACCAAAGGGTCATGATCTGACTTTAATAGAGAAGGATCAAAGGTGGTAAAACCCACAGAATCATTGTGGTTTCATGAAAAAAAATGAATGTAAATGTTTTTGGGATGATATTTTAAAATAATGAGGTAGTTTTGGGTGAATGTATCACATCCTCACTGCTTGTTCATGTTTTTTTATAAGAGGTGGTTTGGGATCAAATCGATAATATCCTTTTTATAGGCTTGGTAGGCGGCCATGGTATGCACTGTGGAGAGGAAGGTTTCAAGTGGAGGTCATGCACAATATCTCAAGGTTGGGGCTATTTGGACTGGATGTGATGATAGACTAAATCTGATTGCTGATGAGGTGGTCAGATGGGTGATAATTATAATAATAATTATAAATTATTAATATGAGTTAATAAAAATGAGAGTATATTTTGTTATTGTTGTATTAAATAATAATAATGGTGGCATAAAATGTATGGTTGAAATATAAAATTAAGTGTTTTTAATGTAACATGAATATAAAAATGAGATGATAGTTTAGTGTAATTAAATTAGAATAATAATCAAGGGTGTAGTTTTTTCTAATTTTATTAACAATAACTTTATATGGGGAGGTCTGTGAACCGTTATGTGTAAATAAATGAAATAAAATGCTTATTAGTGTTATCAATACTTATTATTATAATGTGATATATATTATTTATAAAAAATATGTAAATGAAATGGATGAGTAGTGGGGATGGTGCACCCCGCATGCATTAATGGAAAATTGGAGATGTGTTGAGGTACCTAAAGAGAATGGGGTGTTTCCCTGAGAAGGTTAGAGAGGTTTCATGGAGAGTACATGTTTAGATGTGAAAAAATAAATAAAATATTAATAGAATGATATTATAATTTATTTTCGATTTAAATCATTCATTCGACCATAAAAAATTAGTTTAACATCTTATTGTTGAATAATTAGTTACAACCAGATCCTAGATTTGATATGGTCGTTTTAAGAACAATGATGGATATCTTTTCGAACTCCTACCTCGGGTCAACAAAACAACCAATGATAACATAATAATTATTATTGTGCGATCATGTGTTAGATATATCTACCTCATATAGTGTCAAAATAACTAACCTTCTTTTAAGTTGCGACCCTATAAATAAGGAAAAGAAATAAAAAAATTCTTGTATTTAATTTGGAGTTATGTCTCATGACCATAAAGCACAGTTTGTGCATGACTTGGTTAAATGTGTATTTATCACTGGGTTTCTAATTGAGGCAAGTGAATAGTCAATCTAGAGTTTTTTTCCACGAGGATCTCAAATTTTGATCCTTTTGGCTATATGGTCCTATTTCAAGAGGGAAATCAGTGAAATTATTTTTTCCCCTGAAACCAATTATGAGCCTCATGTGTTTTAGGATTTCGGTCAAGACACAGCCTGTAGTATCCTTACACACCATATTTTACACATGCCCAAAAATCTATGCATTTTAATGCAATAGGTATCAATAGAAGAGAAGGACCACACCATGTGGGCCTCTTACAATCCATATACTCATTTATGAATCATTATGGTTCTTTATCTACTTCGTTTGAACTCAGATTTTATCCCATGAGTTGCTGATCCATGTTTTTTAGAACACAATGGAACTCTAATCTCCATTTTGGAATTAAAATTTTAAATGTTTATTGTAGAGAACCTATATTAGATAACACTTAATGAGTTTTATGATTAGGAAGTATCACCATATACTTCCTCTATTGTGTAACCCCTCAATGGCATGGGTGTAAGTCCTTTATAGTTACTTCTGAGTGGAACCCCCTACTAGGTGGGGTGCAGGTCCTCAATAAACTTGAGTGGACCCCCTTGTGATATCATGGTATGGGTCTTTGACCATTATAGTGTAACCCCCCATTGGAATGGGTATGAATCCTCTATAATCTAAGTGGAACCCCCTATCGACATTTGGCATGGGTTCTTTCCAACCTAGGTAGAACCCCCATATTGTAGCAGGGCACAAGTCCCCATGACACTATAGTAGATCTCTATAGTAGAATTGGGGTGGTTCTTTTAAATCTAGTACCAAAGTGTAATCACTCATCAAAATTGGTACAGTTCTTCTAAAGATACTATTAGAGTGGACCCCCCACCAATCAGTGTTGGTGCAGGTCCTCTACAACAACAATCCGAGTGGAACCCCGTAACCCAGCAGGGCATGGTTCCTCTAATATGATATTTTTCCCCTATATCACGAATCATAGTGATGTTACATGGGTTGAGGTATCTTTGGTCTCACAAGAAATATGAATTATTTATCCAACGAGAAGTGTTTTTATGATGCGACCATAACTGTATGGGAAATCTAATTCCTCCCAAGCAGATATACAGACGGTGTGGTGATTGAGTTCTTTAGAAAAGTTTGTTTAGGAAAGATTCATGGGATGCTGGTCATTATGGATGGACCATATTATGGAATTTTTAGAGACTCTTCTACTTGGGATGAGGTTTGAGATGGTGATCCATGTACTCATTCATTTGGGATTATTTTTCTAAGAATATATATATATATATATAGATGTATGTATATATATATTTCTCCTTATGAATTAACACATTGAATTTGGCTTCACTCCTTACAGGAGGGGAGAAGATGTGTTGTGTATGCCACATTCTTTTCATGACTAGCTTAACTTTCTTAGATGATTCTATTCTCTTTCTTTAGGTAGTGAATAAGATGAGAAGTTAATGTTATCATCTTCTCATGGTCCTTGTGTTCGGACATGTTTATATTCGCTCTTGGTTAGGTTGATTGGTCCCCTTTCACTTTAATGTGTTCTATCTATAACTTTTCTCTTGAATTTTATCTCATACAACCCCCTCATCACCCTTTTGGTGTGTGATGCTGGATATGTATACATGCACCCATTCATTGGATTCCCCCACATGTGTCGTGTCTTTAAAAGATGATGGGAAAGTTGAACATAAATTTCGTGGAGCTTAGAGATACTTGGTGCTTAGATAGTATATAATTGTTGTAGATTGGGATTACAGAGTTGGGAACATTCAACATGTAATTTTTATATATTATTATGTTTGGACACTTTTTTAGGTTTTCATGAATTTTTATTATTTAATTTTTAGTTTACAATACTAGGGTTTTATACTCACTAGAGGTTCATGAATTCTTGAGTTACATTATAAAAGTTTTGTATCTCTACACTTTACGTATCAACATTCTAATTGATATGGATGTGTGTGTTCATACATGTACATATGATAATTCCCCACCAAGTTATTTATTCCTTCGAAGTTGGTTTCCATCCCCTGACATATGTATATGGGAATGAGGTAGTTATGGCACGACCCCTGGCTGGGGTCAGGTCGTGAAAATGGGGTGGGGATATGATAGCTATGGAATTTTAATAATTTTTTTTATATGGACGTATAATTATTTTTGATGATATAATTATTTTGCGTTGTTTTGAAAAGTGTTAAATCTCAATACATGTATAAATTAAGAAAGAACATCAACAAGAAGGAATTTTTTATGTTTGGGGAATAGATTTTCTCGGATCATTACCATAATCTATTAATAATGGACATATTTGTGTGGTTTTAGATTTTTTTCTCGGGGGGGGGGGGGGGGGTAGGTGGGTGGGTGGGGTGTGGGTTGTGGTTTTTGATATTAAAATAAATACTATAAGATTGTTTCAAATTTCATTACAAATATCACATTTTCCAGATTTGGGGTTCCCAAATATTTCATAATTGTCACAGTAACACACTTTAAAAACAAAAAATTCAAATAATCAATTGAAACATATGAGTGTATGAAACAAATTCGAAATTTTTTATATCCCTAGTTTAGTGGATAACCCAATAACTATAATAAAAGGGAATAAATATATTTTAGATGAAAACTATCATGATCTCATGGAAGGGTTTATATTTGATGTTGGATAAATCATTTTTGGCCTATAGGAATGACTTGATAACACCGACAAGGCCATATCCCTAGAGAATTATATTTTGGATGTAAAATAATATTCAATTTGACTTTCAACACATGTTTTTTTGGGGTTGTAAATGAATTAATCATTTCTTTTAAATATTCTAGAGAAATTGTACTACTAGTGTTGAGTGATTTTGATGAGGTTATGAGAGAATATTATGAAAATTCTAGGATTTAAAAATAATTAACCATGTATTTTTATTATTAATTAACTTAAAATAGAGATATTAATACTGGTTAAAAATATTTATGTTTCAATTTAATATATGAAAATTTCATGCGAAATATTATGTCTATAATGTCTAAACCTGTTACGATCATTATACTTCAAGTTATTTGAGGTGTGGAACTTATAGGATAGAAGAACCAAACATTTTTTCTTAAAGTTTAGAGAATCATGCATTATTATTTATCAGCATCAAATAAGTGTAGATGGTATATTATTTATATTAGGATAGAATTTTATTGAGTTAAATATAGATCATAAAACTAATTTCGTCATAGTAGTCATACTATAGTCATTCTTGTGTATTTTTCTTACTTTCAAGATTCTTTTAATCGGAACTTAATTTTCATGTTCTATTTATGACTCTCTTCTATTTAAATAAAAATGTTCATTATTCATTTATTATATTAAATTGAAATATATTCATTATTTATTATTATTGGGAACATTAAATCTGATGTTTCTATACTGTTTAGAGTTAAGCTATTCATTTTAACCAACAAACTATAGAGTATAATTTTATATCCTGAAGAGAAATTTTATAAATCACCACCACCTAGAATAAACCTATAATATCATTTTATTTATTAGAGGAAATTTTGAGTCTAATAATATGCTTTTGTATTGTATATGATTTAATTTAGTGGTAAAATGACTTCTACTATGAAAAATGGGTAGTTAATATTGTTCAAGTATTAAGGGATTCATTTTATATATCATTGAATCCTCAGTAATCATTCCACACCTTTTTCCTCTAATATAGTAAAAAAATTTATTTTTTATTTTTTTAATTAAAAAAATTATTAAATCTAGTTCTAAAAATACTGATATGTACTCTAAAATAATATGGAAAATTCTGTTGTTTATTATATTAAATCTTTAATTTGTTGTATCCAAATATAGTGTTATTTCTTGTTTGTTTTTATGATTCTTTGAAAATCAATTTATATTTCTGGATTATGAATGAATAAAACTTGTAAAATCATATTTATATTTTGTGAATATCATGATGAAAAGTGGTGGAAATTTGATATCATAATATGATATTTATATTTATTTACTTGATTATATTTTTTACTTATTTTTAACCATTATTCCTGACAGATAAATAATTTTAGAACATTTTTTGACAAAAAAAAATTAAATTATTCTTCCACCATGGAATTAAACAATGGGGAAAATGGTAATTTTTAAACGTGGTGGATTGGTATATATTTTAATAGAATTTATTTTAATATAGTTCAAAAAACACTCTTTAACTATTTCAAATTGACTTATTTTCAATATTTTATTTTCATCTTCAATTGTTGAAATATTTCTTAAAATGAAATATTTTTACCCCATTGTGTGAAAAATATATTTTATTCAAGCATGGATTCAATTGGGTAATATCATTTAAATTATTATCATTAAGATATATTACCTGGGTCAAAATTGAGATTATTTTTTATAATTTTAATTGGATTTGAACTATTTATCTAGATTTAAACTAGTGTTCTTGCATTCGACTTGGTTGGAAATACACTCATTATCCAAAGATTAAATTTTTATTCATTAAGATAAAAATTTTAGATGGTTTAAATATTCATGCATATAATTATTAATCTTCGTCATCTATTTAGGTGTTTTCAAAAATTAATCTGCCAATATATATGATTTTGGTCACCATATAGTAACAGAGTAATTTTATGGATTAATTGAAATAAATGTGAAGAGGTTGTAAAAATTATTAAAAGTTTAAAGGTATATATATTTTATATAAAAATAATCCATATTAGGACCCAGACCATTTCTTATAAGAGAATATTCATACATACCTATTCAACCAAATTTGTATGGGAAATCATTTCGAAAAATATCCACTTTTTGGGGATTAAAATATTTCTTAATTATTTTGGATTTTCATCCAATAATTTTCATTAATTATTGTTGTGTAGTTAAGTAATGCATTATAGTATGAGTAATTTTATGTTTTCCCATTTTAATATAAGTTTTTCAATATTTGTTAATAAATTTTGATGATTTTAGTGTTTAAATGCCCATTCTTTGGTATATATTCAATTCTACATCATTTTGTATTCAAATATTTATTATTCTGATAATACCCTTAAAATTTTTATTTTATATTTGTAATTAATATTGGGTATTTGGTTTAATTTTCATACAATTAAAGAATGAAATTCATGTTCTAATAGATCAAATATTCATTGAAAAATAATTTTTTTGAATTAAAAGTTAATATTTATGGCGATTTTTTTCTAATTTTTTATAATGGAATTAATTTTAAATTGAAATATTATAAATTAAAAGTTAATGAAAATTCATGTCATAAATATTATTTTATTTATTTCATTAAATAAATAGTTTTAATTTTTTTTGAAGTGTTTTTCATGTTGTGTTTTAGATTTGAAAACTTCCATTATCTAAATTTTAAATATATTTTGATTAAAAAAATTGTAATTATTCATGTTAATGTTTATAAATTCACTTATTAATTGTTGTGGTGTTATATTATAATAATGAAATAATTTTGTCCAAATTAATTTACACTTTTAATCATTATTTTTAACAATTCATTTATCATTTTTTTATAGGAATTTTTACATTCACAATTTTATGGTTGGAAGAAATCCCTTATGATATTTTATAGAAGGATCAAAGTAATTTCATGTTTGGTGTCTCATATGATATTTTTATTGATGTACTCGAATGTTATTTTTCAATATTTTCATGTAAGATAATTTTCATCAATTCTATTATCATTTTATTCTAAATTTAGGAACATAATAAAATTGATACTCAAAATTAAATAAGGTTTTCCAATTGAGCTCAATGAGTGTTGAAACCTGAAAGGATCCAGACATTGTTCATCATATCATAGGGTGTCAATATAGGAGAATGATATAAGATGAATTCGGATTTTGATTTTGATCGATAGAAATTAGGATTTGAAATTTCTTCATCTCATGGAAACCACTTGAATTTTTCTAATGAAATGATAAATTGTATATGAATATAGAAATTAAATTCAAATATTCCTAGATTGAATCTTGCTTATGAATCTCACGGACTACTTGAACACAGATTCTACACCTACTTAGGAAGGAAAACATTCTATGATAATGATAAAAATAAATTTGGGACATGAAATTTGATATACAATATTGGGACGGTAACACCCCAATGATTTCATAGTACGTTATTTCTTCAAAGTAATTCAATAAATTGCACTACACGCAACACTGGGTTCGAGCGCACCACAATATAACCCAACTAGTTGTTCAAAAGTGGTTATGATTATTATTAACTGAATTTTGAACTATATATAATAATTATAATTTTAGAATCCATATTATGAGTTTCTTAAACCTAATGTAAGAACAAAAGCATTTTTTCAGATAAAAGAATTATTTATTTAAAAAATTGCACTTTTACCTCCTTTTAATGATCCACCCTTTTAAAAACAATATTTGAAACTAATATATATTATATTTGACAATATATAATTTTTCTTTAGAATCGGGTCATAAGAATTTAGTTTCAATAAATTTTTGGTGCTTTTCAGAAAACTTTCATTTTTGGGTGAATAGTGAAAAATACTATATTTTAACTGGAAACAACTTTTCATAATCAAACTAATTTATAGTGTTAAATAAAAAATTTTAATGGTTTGTAAGTATAAATAGATTATATATTTACCATTTAATCCAACTCTGGTCATTGTAAGTAATTTCATTTTGAGATTGGACATAAACAAGTGTCAATCTTTTGATAAATATTGTTCCTTAAAAATACGCCTTCCGGTTTTGACAACGTGAATTAATAATTAATGCAACTTATTTGTTTTGAATTTGTTAAAATAGACTTCATTTGTGAATTCATAATATCAAAATTAACTTAAGGTGAATTTTTGGTATTTTTCTAGATATAATCAGTTTTTGATGAATACTGAAAAATATTAAATTTTAATTAAAAATTTTTTTTAATCAAAATAATTTATAGTGATAAATTATAATATTGAGTGGTTTTAAAGTATAATAAGATTATTTTTTACCATTTAATTCAATTTTGTTCATTGGACGTAATTTCACATTTAAACTGGACAAAAGCATGCATCAATCTTTTGATAGTTATTATTTTTATCAAAACACGCTTTTTGATTTAACAAAGGTAATTAATTTTAAATTAATTTCTGCCACTTCTGTGTTTTGAGTTTAGAAAAATAGATTCTATATTCATAATCAGGAGGTCTAAATTGTGTAAATAGATAACTTTTACTATTAGACATTTGGAATAATTTCTTCGATAAATATTTTATGTACCATGGTTAAAGGGTAAATCCCGTAAATAAGGGTAAACAAATAATATTATAATAATATTAATTTACCGTAAAACGTGTCCAAACCCTATTGGTTGAAACATGGCCAACCATGGGCATATTTGAGTCAATTTAGGGACCCCATGGAGCCACTTTAAGTAATAATGTCACATTATATTAATTAAGTTAAAGTAAATAGAAAATTGACACACGCCTATATCTTTTAGAGAAAAAATTTTTACATAAGGTTATATATGTTATATTTTCTACAATGAAAATTAATTAAAAATATAAAAATATTGGATACATAATGGAATTTTAATTAAAATTTCTAGACATTGAATAATAAAATTTATTAATGACACAATAATGATGCAGTAATTTCTTTATTAATGAAAGAATCAAATAATTGGTATTATAAATGTTAAAATAAATATAATATGAATGTTTTGATGAAATACATGAATTTTATTGGTTAATATGACATGATATGATTACTTAAATGAATTTGGTTTTAATTAGTAAAGTTTTTATGTCTTCAACAAAAATCAGTTATTAAATAGTGTCAAAATTGACAAAAAGGAGTTTTTAAAACAAATATTATATTATTAATTGATATTATATTTTTAAAAATCTATCTATTGGCCAAAGGACATATATAATTATAGTTGTATCATTAATGGACCACTTGGGGGTCTCTTGGAAGTGTATAGTTAGTTTATTAACTATATAATATAAAAATACAAAGAGACATGGTAAATGTCAAAATAAGTGTTAAATAAAAAAGATAAAGCTAATATAGATACTATAAGGCCCCAGCCTTAAACCTTACTTAATATTGAGTTATTACAAGATTACACATTGAGGATCTTTTCAAATTTATAGTTTTATAGAATTGGATCATAAAACATGCATTACATTCCACATTTAAAAAAAGTGGTTACATAAAAGATAGTATTCATTTTCCCCCTCAACGGAAACATATTTATAATAAAACATGGATTCTTTCTTGACACTTCCTTGACACTATCATCATTTCATGTACCTTTCCCTTGACCTGTAAAAAAAATTTCAAAAAAACTTGGGATGAGCATAAAAAGCACAGTAAGGGTTATAAAAACAATATGGATCGGAAACATTAGTTCATATATACATAAGAATGAAATCATACTTTACCCATAAAACATAGGCACTTTAACATACCTCACCAAATCATGAATAAATCATAGAAATCATAAGACATAAAAGGTAAATTGATGCATTCATAACATTCTTACGTAGGGAGTAACCCTCTTGGTTACATTTGGATTGCCCGCCACATATATTCCCTAAATCTCTTCGGAGAACCCTTAATGTTTCACTCCTTCGCGTTACCCAATGCATTGGAGAGCTATATCGGGCTCACCCGCCCTTAGTTTATCACGGAACCACCCATTTTCATAAAAATGCCCAAGAACCATAACATAAACGTATCACATAAAACATGCGTAAAGGAAACATAACATTTCCACATTTCAATCACAATATAACATTTTAGTATATTGAAATAATGAATCCATTCAAAAAGAAACCATTTCCAAAACTATTTAAAACATTTAATAAAGAGATTTTTTAATCAAAGTGCCCCATACCACCTTGAAGCTTTTAAAATTTTAAACCATTAATATCCATATAAATAAATCCATAAAACCATTTTGAAAACATGGATATTAATAAGAACAAATATTTAAAACATTTAAAGCGAAATTTTGGTTAAAGGGGTTTTACCAAAATTAGAGACACTTGAATACAATAATTAAGGAATAACATTTAGTCAGCACATTATAATATCATGAGAATAAATGGATTCATGATATAATATTTCAAAGGACAGTATATACACCATATAAGAGTGAATTGGTTCATAACAACAATGAAGTCTCAATAGAAATGTCAAATGTGATGAAATCTCTTATAAAGAAGGTATCCTTAAATTAAGGATAAATCAATCTCAAAATTATGTGTGACAAATATAAATACACCCAATATAAGTGGATATTAAGTGTTAAACAATAAAAGTTCATTCGCACATATTCAAAGGATGAAATATTCAATAACTACATGTTGAACCCAATGAAATCGAAATTGGGTTAAAAAGTTCCCTTGGTAAAATTCGACAGCCTAACGACATCACATCAAAATTCAGAAAATGGGTTGATGAGAGATAAAAAGGTAATCTCATCACTTGGAAATAAAATTTACATCAATAAGGATATAAAATAACATATCCCAACATAATATTATGTGAATTAAAAGACATAACAAAACAAGTCTTTTAAAAATAGGAGGGTGAAAGGTCCCCTTACCGAGTTGGGTAACTTTCAAAACGTACACCCCATGGAAGAAGGGTCATACAATGAAGATGTGAATAACCATAAATGAAATTATACTACACAAAGTGTATAATAATGGTCATTACATACACCACTCAAAGGAAATTGTGGCAAATGTAGCATAAATCTCACAGGAATAAAAGTGAGATGAAAAACCCCTTACGAAAACTCGCCAGCCTAACAGCGCCACTTAAAACTTTCCAAAATGGATTGATTAGAGGAAATAGTGTCTCTCATTATATAAAAATAAAAATTACAGTAAGAGTAATATAAATTAACATCCCAATCACAAAAAATATGAGCTTAAAAGGAATGACATAAAAGGGTGTACTTAAAAAGAAAGAGAGGAGTAGGATCCCTTACCTCAATTTCGACTTGTCTTGTTCGTTTCTTTATATTCCTGAATAATAAACAATAGTCAATTTATAACTTCTTAAGGACCTCCTATAATGATTATTATTCAGTTCATATCACATATTTTATTGTTATAATAATTGGTTAATAATATGAGTTCATATCAGACGTTTTTGTCGATGATTGGTACATGAGTAAAAAATTGAACTTGTTGGAAAATAATTTTCCATGTAGTTATAGGTACATCATATCCAGAATAGTTTTGATATTTTAAATATCATATATATCCAGTATATATTTATTTTATACTATTCCATATCATTTGGAGGTAAAAATTAAAAGCACCATTCATGGAGACGGTAGGTCGTATGTACGCATGAATGCTACTTTAATTTTTATTCATATTAATGGAATTAAAACAAAATGAGAGAGATATATATATTTTATAATTACAGAATGATATAAATCATTTATGTGTAATATATCACATATATATCCATTATATATATGTATATATAATAGTACACAACATTTTGAGACAAGAAATGAAATGTACCGTTCAAAGAGACGGTAAACCGTACGTACGCATGAACGCTACTTCCATTTCTATTTCATATTTAATGGAATTAAAAAATAATGATACATAATAGTATTCCAGTATGGTATCATATATAATATAATTAAATATATCCTTTATACGTACCACATATGGTATTAACGAATCAAATCACTTTTAGGGGGCGGTAGTCCGCACTTCCTTAAATGAAGATATCACGTTTACCCATAATGGAAACCATAAAGGTATGCCATAAATGAAAAATACATAATCTTAAGTAAAACAGAAAAATATTATATATCATATATAAATATAGTGTCATCTTAATGGCCACCTTTGAAGGTGTTAGAAGAATGTTGAACAATCATCGTTTCGTGAGGCAGAAAATCACCAACCACAGAAACAGTATGTTCTTTAACCATTAGAAGAAGGTGTGTGTAATTGTAGCTTGAATAATTTTTATAAAAACATCCTAGTATATTTAAGATACTGGATTTGTGGCAAAATAAAATAATAAAAAGAGTTTAGGGGGTTGGAGGAGAAAAATAAAACAATAGGACACAAGTGAAGACATTACCTTAAAATCGGGTAACTCCCTTTGGTTTGAGCTCAAAGGCTTCCTTGGGAAGACTTCTGCCCAAAGTGAGGCTTCAAGGAGTTATAGAGGGATGTGGAGAGACAAAATGGTCAGGGGTTGTCCGAGACAAAGGCTTTGGGAGTGTGGGTAAGGAGGTAGAGGTGGGGGCCTTTTATAAGAGGAGAGGAGGGGCACTCTTGGAAAGGTATAAAATGTAACTTTATTTTCAAATGTGTTTCGGATTTGAATGGTCCCACATTGATATGTTTCGAGGATAAGGTGATAACGGTTAGAAATCCACCCATACAATAGGTTTTGGACATGTTTAGGTCTTATATGTTACATTATCTTTCCATTTTATTTAAATCGTTAAATAATAAGGTCATCGCTGCATTATCATGATGTCATAAATAATTTAATTTATTTAATGTCTAAAAATTATAAAAAAAAATACTATGCTATAGGAAATCTGTTTAGATTTCCAATGAATATTTATATTCCAGAAGATAATCTATGTAGAAAAAATTAAATATATTTTACTTAGGTGATACAGTCTTTGTTACATTTATCATTTTTTAAAAATAAAAAGATAAAAAGTCACTTTCTCACAAAAGTGATTCCATGGGGCCCCCAAGTTTGGCATAAGGAATACCATGGTCGGCCATGAGACAACCAGTTGCCTTAGGACACATTTTGTGGTTATTTTTTATTATTATGATATTATCTTATTATCTTTAACTTCCCGATTACTCATTAATCAAGATAATTAAAGATAATTATCGTCGTTACTATTCATAATGTCCAAAAACAAAAGATTCTTAATTACATAATATTGACCTTCTGATTAAAAATATATAATCCATTTTACCAAATTCCTAACACATAAATTGAAACAATTAATTTAAAAAAACTTCCCGCTGTCAAAACAAATAGCGGGTTTTTTAGAAACAATATTTATGAAAAGTTTGGCACTTGTTTATGCCTAATTCCAAAGTGAAATTAATCCCAATGACCATCATTGAATTACATGGTAACAATATATTCTAATTACACTATAAAACAAATTAAATAGATAATATAACCATATAATTAAATTATATGAAAATGCAGTTTTGATGTAAAATGCAGTATTTTTCACTATTCATTGAAAAATGAACATTGTCAGAAAAATAACAAAAATTAACCCAAGGTAAATTTCAATGTCCCAATCATAAATAATATGTTTATTTTGAAAAATAGAGCTTATAAAATTTTCATAAAGTGGATTTAAAAGAGGTTCGCCATTAAAAGGCTGTTAATCAACCATTTAATGAATATTAGAATGTTTACGCTTAAAATTGGATTCATTCCCATTTTTAATCCTCTAAAATTTATTGTAAAGAGTAAAAATATTTTACAAACATATATAATAATTTTTTAGTTAGTTCTGTTCATTCCCTCCATTACAACATCTTGGCGTTAACTACCATTTAAAATAATATTATTTTATTATTAGAGTGCAACGTAAGATTCCCAATAAACTCGTTGTTGTGTATTGGGTACGCCATCACACATAGCGTCCCCTTTAAAGTAATATTAATATTTTATTCACAAATATAGATAAATATGAAAATTTCATACTATTTATTTACCTGGGGTGTTACATCCTTCCCCCCTTTTGGGAATTGTGTCCTCGTAATTTTAATATTGGGCTCGGAAACATCCTTGAAAGTCCCACATCGGAACAAGAGTCAGTAAAACAATCGCTTTAAAATAAAGAAAGATAAGTACAGAGGTCACCCGAGTTAACCCATACTAGGATTCCAAGTATTAAAATATGGACATGGAGGAAAAAACAAAGGGTCATGTTCTGATGGAGAGTGATAGTAAACATGTCTTGGAGAAAGTTAACCACAAGAAAATCACAAACTTGTGATGGGTTAAACGGTATTCGATTCCCCAGTAGGAAAGGTTAATAAACAACATTTTTGTTTTAAGTTACTTTTTATTGAGGAATTTATTCATAAGGAAACATAATCACTTATCATGTTGACTTTCAACTTTTATTAGATTCCTTACACAAAATCATATTTTCTCCAAAAGATGAGTATTTAGGAAGACTTGTTCACATTAAGAGTACTATAATCAACTTTTAGAGAATCAACTAATACACCAAAGAGAACTATATACTTCCCATGTCTTTATACTTTAAACAAAACCAAACCAAAAAGGTTAGTACAAGATCCGATAATCCAGAAAAGGATAAACATTTATAAAAAGAAAATCTATTCTTAATCTCCAAAATTTGTCCAACAAAACCCAATGTTCAACGAGGACCATTCGATAAACAATTTGTCCATAAAATTCTTCAAAGTAAACCAAACTAAGATTGAAACCCAAATATTTGAAGGATTTAGTCACATAGTCTTCCATGTTAAATCATAACATTTATCTCCAAACAACATCAGTTTCTCTTAAAGTATCGTATTGAAAAATAAATAACGTAATCACATATCCTCCATGATAGGTTAATATATTTCCCAAAATCAAATTACCCTTAATTCATAAAATCATATATCTAAAAGGAATCAGTCAAACTAGCCAGGGACTTCACGTAGTCCAGTGGTAAGCGATAAATACCAGTTTCACTTTGGTTGTGGGTTCGATTCGCACAGCTTTGTCTGACGCGATGGGTTATCACACGGTCTACGTGTTGTCCTTTTTCCAAAACTATATAATTCTCAAATCATTCCCCAAAAAGAGATAAAATAATAAAAAAATCCATAACATAATTAAACCTCATTTTTATCTCATGTCTTTCACTTCCATCATAATATATAGTAACCCATAATTACCTCAAAAGTAAGGATCATATAAACCCTAATGGTTACCTTTATAATTATTACCTGAACTTCCACATCGATTGGTCATCTCGTACATGATGAATTACAGAACATACCAAGGTTCAATTGGTTGATCATGACTCCTTGATAGCCAGTTTAGAACAACCACGAGTTTCCTCATGGAATTCCCCACTTCATCCAGTCTCTTAATCAGAGAACCACCACAGTTTCCTTCAAACCTATTGTCACTTTGGTGCCTGCTAGATCCATCCACTAACTAAAAACAGAAATGTCAGTATGAGTATATCAACAAAACCATCATGTACTAATGAGGAAGATAACCACTAAGATATACTTACTTATTCATTTTATCTAAAACTAGGACTCTTTCTGAAATCCTAACCATTATGGTAATGTCACTTATGCTTAAAGAATACCCTAACCTCTAAAGTTATCTAAACCGACCTTTGATACCAACTATAAGGACCTAGCCTTAAAACTTACTTAATATTGAGTTATTACAAGATTACACATTGAGGATCTTTTCATGTTTAGAGTTTTAGAGAATTAGATCATAAAACATACATTACATTCCACATTTAAACAAAGTGGTTACATAAAAGATAGTATTCGTTTTTCCCCTCAACAGAATCATATTTAAAATAAAACATGGACTCTTTCTTGACACTTCCTTGACACTATCATCATTTCATGTACCTTTACATTGACCTGTGAAAAAAATTTCAAAAAAACATGGGATGAGCATAAAAAGCACAGTAAGGGTTATAAAAACAATATGGAATCGAAACATGAGTTCATATATACATAATAATGAAATCATACTTTACCCATAAAACATAGGCACTTTAACATACCTCACCAAATCATGAATAAATCATAGAAATCATAATACATAAAAGGTAACATGAGGCATTCATAACATTCTTACATAGGGAGTAAACCTCTTGGTTACGTTTGGAATACCCACCACAGTATATTCCCTAAATCTCATCGGAGAAACCATAACGTTTCACTCCTTCACGTTACCCAATGCATTGGAGAGCTATATCGGGCTCACTCGCCCTTAGTTTATCATGGAACCACCCGTTTTCATAACAATGCCCAAGAACCATAACATAAAATTATCACATAAAACATGCGTAAAGAAAACATAACATTTCCACATTTCAATCACAATATAACATTTTAGTATATTGAAATAATGAATCCATTCAAAATGAAACCATTTCCAAAACCATTTAAACATTTAATAAATAGATTTTTGAATCAAAGTTTCCCATACCACCTTGAAGCTTTTAAAATTTTAAACCATTAATATCTATATAAATAAATCCTAAAACCATTTTGAAAACATGGATATTAAAAAGAACAAATATTTAAAACATTTAAAGCGATATTTTGGTTAAAGGGGTTTTACCAAAAGTAGAGACACTTGAATACAATAATTGAGGAATAACATTTAGTCAGAACATTATAATATCATGAGAATAAATGGATTCATGATATAATATTCCAAAGGACAGTATATACACCATATAATAGTGAATTTGTGCATAACAACAATGAATTCTCAATAGAAATGTCAAATGTGATGAAATCTCTTATTAAGAAGGTATCCTTAAATTAAAGATAAATAAATCTCAAAATTATGTGTGAAAAATATAAATACACCCAATATAAGTGGATATTAAGTGTAAAACAATAAAATGTCATTCACACATATTCAAAGTATAAAATATTCAATAACTACATGTTGAACCCAAAGAAATCGAAATTGGGTTAAAAAGTTCTCTTGGTAAAATTCGACAGCCTAACGGCATCACTTCAAAATTCAGAAAATGAGTTCATGAGAGATAAAAAGGGTGTCTCATAAATTGGACATAAAATTTACATCCATAAGGATATAAAAGAACATATCCCAACATAATAGTATGTGAATTAAAAGACATAACAAAATAAGTCTTTTAAAAAGAGGAGGGTGAAAGGTCCCCTTACCGAGTTGGGTAACCTTCGAAACGTACACCCCATGGAAGAAGGGTCATACAATGAAGATGTGAATAACCATAAATAAAATTATACTACACAAAGTTTATAATAATGGGCAGTACATACACCACTCAAAGTAAACTGTGGCAAATGTAGCATAAATCTCACGGGAATAAAAGTGAGATGAAAAACCCCTTACGAAAACTCGGCAGCCTAACAGCGCCACTTAAAACTTTCCAAAATGTATTGATGAGAGGAAATAGGGTCCCTAATCATATGAAAATAAAAATTACAGTAATAGTAATATAAAAGAACGTCCCAATCACAAGAAATATGATCTTAAAAGGAATGACATAAAAGGGTGTAATTAAAAAGAAAGAGAGGAGTATGATCCCTTACCTCTAGTCCGACTTGTCTTGTTCGTTTCTTTATATTCCTGAATAATAAACTTTGGTAAAAATATAATTTCTTAAGGACCTCCTATAATTATTATTATTCAGTTAATATCACATATTTTAATTTTATAATAATTGGTTAATAATATGAGTTCATATAAGATGTTTTTGTCGATGTTTGGTACATGAGTAAAAAATTGAACTTGTTGGAAAATAATTTTCCATTTAGTTATAGGTACATCATATCCAGAATAGTATTGATGTTTTAAATATCATATATATCCAGTATATATTCATTTTATACTATTACATAGCATTTGGAGATAAAAATTAAAAGCACCGTTCATGGAGACGGTAGGCTGTACGTACGCATGAACGCTACTTTAATTTTTTGTCATATTAATGGAATTAAAACAAAATGAGAGAGAAATATATATATTTTATAATTCCAGAATGATATAAATCATTTATATTTAATATATCACATATATATCCATTATATATATGTACTTATAATAGTACATAACATTTTGAGACAAGAAATGAAATGTACCGTTCATGGAGACGGTAAACCATACGTACACATGAACGCTACTTCCATTTCTATTTCATATTTAATGGAATTAAAACATAATGATACATAATTTTTTTCCAGTATGGTATAATATATAATATAATTAAATATATCCTTTATACGTACCACATATGGTATTAACGAATCAAATCACTTTGAGGGGGCGGTAGTCCGCACTTCCTTAAATGAAGATATCACGTTTACCCATAATGGAAACCATAAAGGTTTTCCATAAATGAAAAATACAGAATATTAAGTAAAACATAAAAATATTATATATAATATATAAATATAGTGTCATCTTAATGTCCACCTTTGAAGGTGTTAGAAGAATGTTGAACAATCATCGTTTCGTGAGGCAGAAAATCGCCAACCACAGAAACAGTATGTTCTTTAACCAGTAGATGAAGGTGTGTGTAAGTGTAGCTCGAATACTTCTTATAAAAACATCCTAGTATATTTAAGATACTGGATTTGTTACAAATTAAAATAATAAAAAGATTTTAGGGGGTTGGAGGAGCAAAATAAAACAAAAGGACACAAGTGAAAAGATTACCTTAAAATCGGGAAACTCCCTTTGGTTTGAGCTCAAAGGCTTCCTTGGGATGACTTATGCCCAAAGTGAGGCTTCAAAGAGTTATATAGGGATGTGGAGAGACAAAATGGGCAGGGTATGGATGATCCAAAGGCTTTGGGAGTGTGGGAATGGAGGTAGAGGTGGGGGCCTTTTATAAGAGTAGAGGAGGGGCACTCTTGGAAAGGTATAAAATGTAACTTTATTTTCAAATGAGTTTCGGATTTTAATGGTCCCACATTGATGTGTTTATAGGATAATGTGATAAGGGTTCTAAACCCACCAATCCAATAGGTTTTTTACATGTTTAGTTCTTAGATGTTACATTATCTTTCCATTTTATTTAAATCGTTAAATAATGAGGTCATCGCTGCATCATCATGATGTCATAAATAATTTAATTTATTTAATGTATAAAAATTATAAAAAAAATACTATGCTATAGTAAATCTTTTTATATTTCTAATGAATATTTATATTCCAAAAGATCATTTATGTAAACAAAATTAAAATTATTTTACTTAGGTGATACATTCTTTGTTACATTTAACATTCTTTAAAAATAAAAAGATAAAAAGTCATTTTCTCACAAAAGTGATTCCATGGGGCCCCCAAGTTTGGTACAAGGCATCCCATGGTCGGAAATGATACAACCAGTAGCCTTAGGAGATATCTTGTGTTCATTTTTTATTATTATGATAATATCTTATTATCTTTAACTACCCGATTACTCATTAATCAAGATAATTAAAGATAATTACCGTCGTAACTATTCATAATGTCCAAAAACAAAAGAGTCTTAATTACATAATATTGAACTTCTGATTCAAAATATGTAACCCATTTTACCAAATTCCAAAAACATAAATTTTAATAATTAATTTAAAAAAACTTCCCGTTGTCAAAACAAATTGCGGGTTTTTTAGAAACAATATTTATGAAACTTTTGGCACTTGTTTATGCCTAATTCCAAAGTGAAATTAATCCCAATGACCATCATTGAATTACATGGTAACAATATATTCTAATTACACTATAAAACAAATTAAATAGATAATATATCCATATAATTAAATTATATGAAAACACGGTTTTGATGTAAAATGCAGTATTTTTCACTATTCATTGAAAAATGAACATTGTCAGAAAAATACCAAAAATTAACCCAAGGTAAATTTTAATGTCCCAATCATAAATAATATATTTATTTTGAAAAATAGAGCTTATAAAATTTTCAGAAAGTGGATTTAAAAGAGGTTCTCCATTAAAAGGCCGTTAATCGACCTTTTAAAGAATATGAGAATGTTTACGCTTAAAATTGGATTCATTCCCATTTTTAATCCTCTAAAATTTATTGTAAAGAGTAAAAATATTTTACAAACATATATAATCATTTTTTAGTTAGTTCTGTTCATTCTCGCCATTACAACATCTAGGCGTTAACTACCATTTAAAAAAATATTATTTTATTATTAGAGTGCAACATAAGATTCCCAATAAACCCGTTGTTGCGTATTGGGTACGCCATCACACAGAGAGTCCCCTTTAAAGTAATATTAATATTTTATTCACAAATATGGATAAATATGAAAATCTCATACTCTTTATTTACCTGGGGTGTCACATCCTTCCCCCCTTTTTGGAATTGCATCCTCGTAATTTTAAATTTGGGCTCGGAAACATCCTTGAAAGTCCCACATCGAAACAAGAGTCGGTAAAAAAATTACTTTAAAATAAATAAATATAAGTACAGAGGTCACCCGAGTGAACCCATACGAGGATTCCAAGTATTAAAATATGGACATGGAGGAAAAAACAAAGGTTTATGTTCTGATGGAGAGTGATAGTAAACATGTCTAGGAGAAAGTTAACCACAAGAAAATCTCAAACTTGTGATGGGTTAAACAGTATTCAATTCCCCAGTAGGAAAGGTTAATAGAAAACATTTTTGTTTTAAATTACTTTTTATTGAGGAATTTATTCATAAGGAAACATAATCACTTATCATGTTGACTTTCAACTTTTATTATATTCCTTACACAAACTCATATTTTCTCCAAAAGACGAGTATTTAGGAAGACTTGTTCACATTAAGAGTATTATAATCAACTTCTAGAGAATCACCTAATACACCAAAGAGAACTATATACATCCCATGTCTTTAGACTTTAACCAAAACCAAACCAAAAAGGTTAGTACAAGATCAGATAATCCAGAAAAGGATAACCCTTTATAAAAAGAAAATCTATTCTTAATCTCCAAAATTTTTCCAATAAAACCCAAAGTTCAACGAGGACCATTCGATAAAAAATTTGTCCATAAAATTCTTCAAAGTAAACCAAACTAAGATTGAAACCCAAATATTTGAAGGATTTAGTCACATAGTCTTCCATGTTAAATCATAACATTTATCTCCAAACAACATCAGTTTCTCTTAAAGTCTCGTATTGAAAAATAATTAACCTAATCACATATCCTCCATGATAGGTTAATATATTTCCCAAAATCAAATTACTCTTAATTCATAAAATCATATAACTAAAAGGAATCAGTCAAACTAACCAGGGACTTCATGTAGTCCAGTGGTAGGTGATAAATACTAGTTGCACTTTTTTTGTGGGTTCGATTCCCACAGCTTTGTCCGACGCGACGGGTTGTCACACGGTCTACGTGTTGTCCTTTTTCCAAAACTATATAATTCTTAAATAATTCCCCAAAAAGAGATAAAATAATAAAAAATAACCATAACATAATTAAACCTCAATTTTATCTCATGCCTTTCACTTCCATCATAATATATAGTAACCCATAATTACCTCAAAAGTAAGGATCATATAAACCCTAATGGTTACCTTTATAATTATTACCTAAACTTTCACATCGATTGGTCATCTCGTACATGATGCATTACAGAACATACCAAGGTTCAGGTGGTTGATCATGACTCCTTGATAGCTGGTTTAGAACAACCACGAGTTTCCTCATGGAATACCCCATTTCATCCAGTCTCTTAATCAGAGAACCACCACAGTTTCCTTCAAACCTATTGTCACTTTGGTGCCTGCTAGATCCATCCATTAACTAAAAACAGAAATGTCAGTGTGAGTATATCAACAAAACCATCATGTACTAATGAGGAAGATAACCACTAAGATATACTTACTTATTCACTTTATCTAAAACTAGGACTCTTTCTGAAATCCTAACCATTATGGTAATGTCACTTATGCTTAAAGAATACCCTAACCTCTAAAGTTATCTCAACCGACCTTTGATACCAACTATAAGGACCTAGCCTTAAACCTTACTTAATCTTGGGTTATTACAAGATTACACATTGAGGATATTTTCAAGTTTAGAGTTTTAGAGAATTAGATCATAAAACATGCATTACATTCCACATTTAAACAAAGTGGTTACATAAAAGATAGTATTCATTTTTCCCCTCAACAGAAACATATTTAAAATAAAACATGGACTCTTTCTTGACACTTCCTTGACACTATCATCATTTCATGTACCTTTCCCTTGACCTGTGAAAAGCATTTCAAAAAAACTTGGGATGAGCATAAAAAGCACAGTAAGGGTTATAAAAACAATATGTAATGGAAACATGAGTTCATATATGCATAATAATGAAATCATACTATACCCATAAAACATAGGCACTTTAACATACCTCACCAAATCATGAATAAATCATAGAAATCATAATACATAAAAGGTAACATGAGACATTCATAACATTATTACGTAGGGAGTAACCCTCTTGGTTACGTTTTGAATACCCACCACAGTATATTCCCTAAATCTCATCGGAGAAACCATAACGTTTCACTCCTTCGCGTTACCCAATGCATTGGAGAGCTATATCGGGCTCACTCGCCCTTAGTTTATCACGGAACCATCCGTTTTCAAAACAATGCCCAAGAACCATAACATAAATGTATCACATAAAACATGCGTAAAGGAAACATAACACTTCCACATTTCAATCACAATATAACAATTTAGTATATTGAAATAATGAATCCATTCAAAAAGAAAACATTTCCAAAACCATTTAATCATTTAATAAATAGATTTTTGAATCAAAGTGTCCCATACCACCTTGAAGCTTTTAAAATTTTAAACCATTAATATCTATATAAATAAATCCTAAAACCATTTTGAAAACATGGATATTAATAAGAACAAATATTTAAATCATTTAAAGCGATATTTTGGTTAAAAGGGTTTTACCAAAATTAGAGACACTTGAATACAATAATTGAGGAATAACATTTATTCAGAACTTTATAATATCATGAGAATAAATGGATTCGTGATATAATATTCCAAAGGACAGCATATACACCATATAAGAGTGAATTTGTGCATAACAACAATGAAGTCTCAATAGAAATGTCAAATGTGATGAAATCTCTTATTAAGAAGGTATCCTTAAATTAAAGATAAATCAATCTCAAAATTATGTGTGAAAAATATAAATACACCCAATATAAAAGGATATTAAGTGTAAAACAATAAAATTTCATTGACACATATTCAATAACTACATGTTGAACCCAAAGAAATCGAAATAGGGTTAAAAAGTTCCCTTGATAAAATTCGACAGCCTAACGACATCACTTCAAAATTCAGAAAATGAGTTGATGAGAGATAAAAAGGGCATCTCATCACTTGGACATAAAATTTACATCCATAAGGATATAAAAGAACATATCCCAACATAATAGTATGTGAATTAAAAGACATAACAAAATAAGTCTTTTAAAAAGAGGAGGGTGAAAGGTCCCCTTACCGAGTTGGGTAACCTTCGAAACGTACACCCCATGGAATAAGGGTCATACAATGAAGATGTGAATACCCATAAATAAAATTATACTACACAATGTTTATAATAATGGGTAGTACATACACCACTCAATTTAAACTGTGGAAAATGTAGCATAAATCTCACGGGAATAAAAGTGAGATGAAAAACCCCTTACGAAAACTCGGCAGCCTAACAGCGCCACTTAAAACTTTCCAAAATGGATTGATGAGAGGAAATAGGGTCTCTCATCATATTAAAATAAAAATTACAGTAAGAGTAATATAAAAGAACATCCCAATCACTAGAAATATGATCTTAAAAGGAATGACATAAAAGGGTGTACTTAAAAATAAATAGAGGAGTAGGATCCCTTACCTCTAGTCCGACTTGTCTTGTTCATTTCTTTATATTCCTGAATAATAAACATTGGTCAATTTATAATTGCTTAAGGACATCCTATAATGATTATTATTCAGTTAATATCACATATTTTAATTTTATAATAATTGGTTAATAATATGAGTTCATATCAGACGTTTTTTTCGATGTTTGGTACATGAGTCACGAATTGAACTTGTTGGAAAATAATTTTCCATTTAGTTATAGGTAAATCATATCCAGAATAGTATTGATGTTTTAAATATCATATATATCTAGTATATATTCATTTTATACTATTCCATAGCATTTGGAGATAAAAATTAAAAGCACCGTTCATGGAGATGGTAGGTCGTACGTACGCATGAATGCTACTTTAATTTTTTGTCATATTAATGGAATTAATACAAAATGAGGGAGAAATATATATATTTTATAACTCCAGAATGATATACATCATTTATATTTAATATATCACATAAATATCCATTATATATATGTACTTATAATAGTACATAACATTTTGAGACAAGAAATGAAATGTACCGTTCATGGAGACGGTAAACCATACGTACACATGAATGCTACTTCCATTTATATTTCATATTTAATGGAATTAAAACATAAAGATACATAATTGTTTTCCAGTATGGTATAATATATAATATAATTAAATATATCCTTTATACGTACCACATATGGTATTAACGAATCAAATCACTTTGAGGGGGCGGTAGTCCGCACTTCCTTAAATGAAGATATCGCGTTTACCCATAATGGAAACCATAAAGGTTTTCCAGAAATGAAAAATACAGAATATTAAGTAAAACATAAACATATAATATATCATATATAAATATAGTGTCATCTTAATGTCCACCTGTGAAGGTGTTAGAAGAATGTTGAACAATCATCGTTTCGTGAGGCAGAAAATCACCAACCATAGAAACAGTATGTTCTTTAACCATTAGATGATGGTGTGTGTAAGTGTAGCTAGAATAATTCTTAAAACAAAATCCTAGTATATTTAAGATACTGGATTTGTTGCAAAAGGAAATAATAAAAAGAGTTTAGGGGGTTGGAGGAGCAAAATAAAACAAAAGGACACAAGTGAAAACATTACCTTAAAATTGGGTAACTCCCTTTGGTTTGAGCTCAATGGCTTCCTTGGGAAGACTTATGCCAAAAGTGAGGCTTCAAGGAGTTATAGAGGTATGCGGAGAGCCAAAATGGGCAGGGGATGCCCGATCCAGAGGCTTTGGGAGTGTGGGAATGGAGGTAGAGGTGGGGGCCTTTTATAACAGTAGAGGAGGGGCACTCTTGGAAAGGTATAAAATGTAACTTTATTTTCAAATGAGTTTCGGATTTTAATGGTCAAACATTGATGTGTTTAGAGGATAAGGTGATAAGAGTTATAAACCCACCAATCCAATAGGTTTTTTACATGTTTAGGTCTTAGATGTTACATTATCTTTCCATTTTATTTAAATCGTTAAATAATGAGGTCATCGGTGCATTATCATGATGTCATAAATAATTTAATTTATTTAATGTCTAAAAATTATAAAAAAATACTATGCTCTAGGAAATATTTTTATATTTTTAATGAATATTTATAGTCCAAATGATCATATATGTAAACAAAATTAAAATTATTTTACTTAGGTGATACATTCTTTCTTACATTTAACATTCTTTAAAAATAAAAAGATAAAAAGAAATTTTCTCACAAAAGAGATTCCATGGGGCCCCCAAGTTTGGCACAAGGAATACCATGGTCGGACATGAGACAACCAGTAGCTTTAGGACATATCTTGTGGTCATTTTTTATTATTATGATATTATCTTATTATTTTTAACTACCCGATTACTCATTAATCAAGATAATTAAAGATAATTACCGTTGTTACTATTCATAATGTCCAAAAACAAAAGTCTTAATTACATAATTTGGACCTTCTGATTCCAAATATGTAATCCATTTTAACAAATTCCAAACACATAAATTGGAATAATTATTTTAAAAAAACTTCCCGTTGTCAAAACGAATAGCGTGTTTTTTAGAAACAATATTTTTGAAAAGTTTGGCACTTGTTTATGCCTAATTCCAAAGTGAAATTAATCCCAATGACCATCATTGAATTACATGGTAAAAATATATTCTAATTACACTTTAAGAAAAATTAAAAAGATAATATAACCATATAAGTAAATTATATGAAAAAGAATTTTTGATGTAAAATGCATTATTTTTCACTATTCATTGAAAAATGAATATTGTCAGAAAAATTACAAAAATTAACCCAAGGTAAATTTCAATGTCCCAATCATAAATAATATGTTTATTTTGAAAAATAGAGCTTATTAAATTGTCAAAAAGTGGATTTAAAAGAGGTTCGCCATTAAAAGATGGTTAATCGACCTTTGAAAGAATATTAGAATGTTTACGCTTAAAATTGG
Source organism: Viscum album (assembly GCA_963277665.1). Lineage (NCBI taxonomy): Eukaryota > Viridiplantae > Streptophyta > Magnoliopsida > Santalales > Viscaceae > Viscum > Viscum album. The sequence continues at coordinate 155,221,131 of OY728157.1, forward strand.
ATTCATTCGATTTATTTATCCTCTAACATTTATTGTAAAGAGTAAAAATATTTGACAAACATATATAATCATTTTGTAGTTATTTCTATTCATTCCCGCCATTACAACGACTAGGCGTTAACTACCATTTAAAATAATATTATTTTATTATTGGAGTGCAACGTAAGATTCCCCAAAAACTCGTTGTTGCGTATTGTGTACGCCATCACACATAGCGTCCCCTTTAAAGAAATATTAATATTTTATTCACAAATATGTATAAATATGAAAATGTCATACTCTTTATTTACCTGGGGTGTTACAGTTACACAAACCTGTATAAAACCTGTTGGTTGAGTGTTTTTTGACCTATCCCCACCGTAAAATTTAAATAATCCAATTTGTATCCATTAGAAACGGAATATTAATTTATTATAAAATAATATTTCTAGCTTTTCCAAAGGTGCCCCTCACCACTATTATAAAAGTGCACTCCCCCTTCCCTCTAATTTACACCTTCAAAGCCTTTTGATTCGGCCAACCACTGCCCAAATATTTTCAAAACTTCCCTCACTTCACCCTATAGGCCTTAGTTTGATCAGAAATCCATCCTACGGATCCCTTTTGATCAAATCAAAAGAAAGAACCCGATGAAGAGGTAATTATTTCACCACCCTCTTTCAAGTTCAATTCTTCTTCCACTTCTTCCTTCTTTGTTATTTCAAATCTAAAATAATTAATCCAGTTTACTCTTATATACTGTGATGTTATTATAAATATAGTACAACCATATTCAGTATTATATCCATCCTTTTAATGACTTGTCACCATGTGTGCGTACGTAGGGCTTACCGTCTCCACGTCGTGGTGTAATTGTTATTCATAACATTATTATTTGGATTGGTAAGATAATGATGTGTAATGGAAGTAAATAATAAATATAAAATTATAATTATTCTGTATATATGATATACCATCCAATTATATATTATTTTAATATCAAAAGAATTATACTGTCGCTCGTGCGTACGTATGGACTATCTTCTCCACGAACGTGATGAGATTCATTCCCCATAGTATCCATTCAAGTATAATTCTCATTTGATGATTAAAAATAATGATTAAGGACTTGATATCATTATGTATATGAATAATATGAAACCTATCTATAACAAACATGTATTATGTAACAAAACATATAAAGGAAAACGATTAAGTTAACACCCAAAACAACGATAATACTAAGATATTATTAACAAAAAAATGTTAAAAGATCATATATGATATCATAATAATGTATATGATTATTTTATGATTTAATAACAATTATTTCTCCATTATAAAGAAGGTTAAACTACCCTCAACCAAGAAAAAGTACAATTTAAGGGTTAATTTCACAATCTTTTTTATTATCCGAGTTTGTTTATATGTAATTATCTACTGGGATCTCTTTATTATCCACATCCATGTTTCTTAAAAATGTATTTCAAATTTTTTTTACTATTTACTAGACTATGGGTTAAAGTAATTTATATCCCTTTTTACTATTTATAAAATGTTTTGAAATGAATCATTCCGTCATTTTCCAAAAAAGGTCATTTTTAACCTTTCTGACAAAATTAAGGTATGCATGTATTTTTTAACTTATATGGAAGGTGCGGCTATTTCCACCATTAGAAAATCATTGAAGCTTCCCTTAAAATATTATATGAATATTTTCAATGTAAATGTTTTCTTTTATAATTATGTGACTTTTACATGATTTAAAAAAAGAGATATTTCTCTCAAATAGTTTTGTTTTCATCCATTTCAACATCCTTTTATGGATTTTAAGTTTATTTGAAGATGATTTATTATGATACAAAACATCCATATTTTATTTAAGGTTTTGTGATATGTTTGACTGTGATTGTGTTATTTTTATACCATTCATGGTTAAAGGAGAAAGTATTGACATTTCGTATGGTAGTTTTAATACGAATGTTTATGTTATTTGTAAACCTGTTCATATGAAGATTTCATTGGACTTAATAAGTGACGGGTGGAGACCCTTATAGATCCTCGATGCATCAGTAGGTATCATGAGAAAAACTATTGTCTTGGCACAAGGAATTGGAAAAATATTATTTGTAGTCTTGGCACAAGGCCTTCACTATGTGGTTATGATAGTCTGGCATTATGCATTCCATCATTATGAATGTTATTATTGATATTTTTTGTGATTATTTTATTAGTAGAATATCCATGTGAATAAGTAAATGGGATTATTTCATTTTATTTTTGCCATATTATGATGAAGTTTATGTTTAAAAGGGTTTTGTTTTAGTTATACATTTCATTAAATGTTTATGCTCATTTATGAAAGTTTCCACTATATTGTTATCTTTACTGGGCATCTGAGCTCACCCCTTTCTATGTTTTATTTTTTCCAGGATATGGAGAATTATTTTATGAATGACCTACATGGATAGTTTTAAGGGATATGAGTGTGGTCTATGGAGGCAAGATGTTGTTTTAGTATTTCACTTTATGATGTAATGTAAACTTTATGAATGTATCTAGTGATTCCAAGGGTACTAAACTAATCGGTCTTTCCAGACATGATCTTTTGTGATTATGCCAATGTTATGTAATAATGCATCGACTCTTGGAAACTGGGGTCGGGGTGTTATAGTTGATATCAGTAGAAGTTTAGTACAAACCTTAGAATCTAGATTTAGATATACTCTGATTAGAGCACATAGACCTAAGATGGACTTTGAGGATTAGTATATAAGAACTTCCTATAATTTTGGTATTTTAGATATTTTGTGAGTTTTCTGAGAAATAAATCCCTATCTGGATACGAGAAAATAGAGGCGGCTCTAGCACAGATGTACCTAGGGGTAAAACCCGAAAACACCGCATTGAAATATACTCGAACGGGAACTGGTGCATGACAATGGGCATTGATGCACTCTCGGTTACGACACTCCTGGGGGATATGCTTAGAATAATTCTCATTTTATTTAAAAATAATTATAAGGGGTTTATGTGTATATACTTCCTCAATGAATACATATTTATGATTATGGATTATATCCATAAACTATTCAATTTACGTTAGGTATTTCACAAGATTAGAATTATTCATTTCAATTCATAAACTGAACTAGTTTATGACATTGTATAGAAATGTCACCCAGTAGAAGAAATGTGAACTCCAGCAATACGTATGATCCAAAGAGTAAGAAGGATCATATCATTCATGGTATTAAGCCATCATTTAGAAGGTAAATAGTCTCCCATGTATTCTCAACATATGAAGAAATAGTATCATGTTTTAATAAGATAAGTAAAGAATTGTCTGTGTCATATGGCTTTGAAGGGAAGTAAGAGAAGAAAAGGATGGAAGAGAGAAATATGGATAAAGGGAAGAAATAAATGATGAATTTACCCACATGTGATAACCGTGGGAAGAAACACCCTAGAACATGTTTTAAGGGAATGAGAGTTTGTTATATGTGTTGAGAAAAAGGACACCAAGTACGTGACTGCAAAGGTAATAAAAATGTTTCAAATGTACAATTCTTCATCTGCATGGAGTTGGAACACTACGCAAACCAATGTCAAAATCATCAAAGTATGCCCCAAATGATGCTATTGGATAATAATCATGTTATGATACTATCACAGATGAGGAGGAATGATTAGAGTTCTTATGTTGTTATTAAAGAATTATGTCATTTGAGTGTTGTATCAATGATGTACTGGTCATAATAATTATGGAGTATATAAGGATTGTACTGCAGTACTATTTCTTTAAGGACATGAGATTGTGTGGAACCATGAAAAGTGACTCAATAGCAGGTCAATTTTTTGGAAAATATATCATTGAGAGAAATATAAACCATAATATGTTTTTGATACTGAGGTAGTGATTTTGGAATAATTTGTGATTGATTTGGATAAATTATATTGGATATTCTTGACTACCTTGAAGCTGATTACTTATTTGTATATTCCATCATTTCTGGAGTTAAAAAAATTTAGTTACGAGAGGCATATCCAGTATTCGATAATGAATAATGGATCATTAATGTAATCAATAAGGTATTATAGTAATTCAAGATGTTGCAGTGTTTTAAAAAAATACATGATGAAGGCGTTCACATGCTATTACACGGAAAAAAGGATCATCATTGTGTTTACCTACCTTATAAATTTTGGACTGTGAGTTTGGACAGAAGTATTTTGGATAATTTGGTTTTGAGATTATTTTTGTATTGCCATAAAAGGACAACCCAGAGGTCGGGCGGCAACCCGTCGCGTCCAACAGGGCCACGAGACTAGAACCCGCAACGAAAGGCCAACACGGGCATATCACCTACCACTGGCCCACGTGATGTCCTGGATTGAATAATGTAATTTTTTTAAAAGATCTGGTAGATGAATTATAAATTCATTTTTTTGGAACCCTATATGAATAGGATAAATTGAATGTTCTTTTAAGTTATATTAGCTTTTATAGTGAAAAATGAGTTTGTGGTAGAAATTAGTTAATGGAAGGAACTATACTTGTCAAGTATATATTTTTCTTCTTCTCTTATTCTATAAATAAATTAATTATCAAACTTTAGTGCAGGGATCTTAAAACCAAAAATGTGTTATCCTAATAACTTATGTTTGGTTGAACCGATAGTATTTTTAATCATCATAGATTGATGAATTTAAGGCCCTAAATTTTACACTTGGTTGTGATTGATGACCTCAATCACTACCTATAAATATTTATGTTTTTCCTCCAATTATAAGTCCCAAATTTCCACCAATGTTATCCTAATAGATATCATAATTTGGTGGTGACCCTTTGAATTTTATTTTCCTCTAATTAAGACTAAATTTTATTAACCTTTTTTTTGATTTGGGTTTTCCCAAATGTATTTTCCATTTTCATCCTTTTATTTTAAAATAAAAATTTTAAATTTTGAAGACACAATTTATTGAAATATGGAAAAATTTAACTCCCCAAGATTTCATAGTACGTTATTTCGTCAAAGTAATTCAATAACTTGCACTACACGCAACACCAGGTTCGAGTGCACCACAAGATTACCAAACTAGCCGATAAAAAGCGGTTATGAATAGTATTTACTGAATATTAAACAATATAATCCTTATAATTTTATAATCCATATTATGAGTTTATTAGACATTATATATGATCAAATTCATTTTTTCAGATAATAGAAGTATTTATTTCAAAAAATGCTCTTTTACCTCCTTTTAATGATGAATCCATTTTAAATCCAATATTTGAAAATTTTATATATTGTATTTGACAAAATAAAATTCTTATTTAGAATCATGACATAAGAATTTAGTTTCAAAAAAAATTTGGTGCTTTTCTGATAACTTTCATATTTGGGTGAATAGTGAAAATACTATATTTTAACTGAAAATAAATTTTTTTAATCAATGTAATTTATAGTTTTAAATTATACATTTTAATGGTTTATAAGTATAAATAGATTATATTTTTACCATTTAATCCAATGCTGGTAATTGTAGGTAATTTCACTTTGAGATTGGACATAAACAAGTGTCAATCTTTTGATATATATTGTTTCTTAAAAATATGCCTTTTGGTTTTGACAACATGAATTAATTCATAAATTAAACTTCTATGTTTTGAATTTGGTAAAATAGACTTCATTTTTTAATTCGGAATATCAAAATTAGCTTAGGGTGAATTTTTGGTATTTTTCTTAATACATTCTGTTTTTAATGAATAGTGAAAAATACTAAATTTTAATTAAAAACAACTTTTTATTCCAATTAATTTATAGTGCTAGATTATACTATTGATTAGTTCTAAAGTATAATTAGATTATATTTTTACCATTTATTACAATGTTGTTTATTGCACTTAATTTCACATTTAAACATGAAAAAAGCAAGTGTCAATCTTTTGGTAGTTATTATTTTTCAAAAACACGCTTTTTGATTTGATAACGAGAATTAATTTTAAATAAATTTCTGCCAATTATTTGTTTTGAATTTAGAAAAAATGATTCTATATTTAGAATCAAGAGGTAAATTTTTTTTAAATAGGTAACTTTTATATTTAGACAGTTGGAATAATTACTTCAGAAAATATTTTATTTACCATGGTTAAAGGGTAAATCCGGTAAATTAGCGTAATAAAATAATATTATTGTAAACTTTAATAACCCTAAAACATGTCCTAACCCTATTGGTTTAAACATGTTTGACCATGGTCATATTTGGGTGTATTTTAGGCCCTAATGGAGCCACTTGAAAGTGAAAATGGCACAATATATTAATTAAGTTAAAGTAAATACAAAAATGACATAAACATATATCTTTTAGAAAAACATTTTTTACATAGGGTTATATATGTCATATTTTAGACTATAAATATTCATTAGAAAGACAAAAATATTTACTAAATAATGGATTTGTATTTATATTTTTTAGATATTGAATTATAAAATTAATTTATGACACAATAATGATGTAGTATTATCTTTATTAATGAATGAATCAAATATTTGGTATTATAAATGTTAAAATAAATATAATTTGAATGTTTAGATGAAATCCACGAATTTTATTGGTTAATATGAAATGGTAGTATTAATTAAATGAATTTGTTTCTAATTAATAATGTTGTTTAGACTTTTAAAAAAATCAATTATTAAATAGTTTCAATATTGACATAAAATAGTTTTTAAAACAAATATTATATTATTAATTGATATTATATTCCTAAAAATCAAAGGTTCTTCCAAAGTACTTATATATTGATAAGTGTATCATTAATGGACCACATGGGGGTATCGGGTAAGTATATATTATGTTTATTAACTAAATAATATAAAAATACAAAGAGACATGGTAATGTCAAACTATTTAACTAAGAGTTAATCCAAAAAGATAAAGTTAATATAGGGACCCAAACCTGTCTAAAACCTATTGTTTGAATGGGTTTTTATCAATCCCTAGATTAAACTCTAAATAATCCACTTTTGAGTCATAATAAACCGAAAATAAATTTATTATAAAATAATATTTCTAGCTTTTCCAAAGGTGCCCCTCACCCATCCTATAAAAGGGAACTCCACCATCTCTCTAATTCACAACATCAATGCCTTTTGGATAGGCCAAACCCAGAACAAATATTCTCTCAACGTCCCCCAATTCAACCTAGAGGCATTATTTTGATCAAAAAGCCAACCTATGATTCCCTTTTGATCAAATCAAAAACAAGAGCCTGAAGAAGAGGTAATGATTTGACCATCCTCTTTCAAGTTCCATTCTTCTTCCACTTCTTCTTTGTTTGTTATTTACATTCTAAAGTAATAACTACAGTATATTCTATATACTGTGATTTTATTATAAATATGGTACAACCATATTAAGTATTCTATCCATCCTTTGAATGACATGTCACCATACGCGTACGTATGGCTTACCATCTCCACGTTGTGGTGTAATTGTTATTCAAAACATTATTATTTGTATGGGTATGATAATGATGTGTAATTTAATTAAATAATAAATATAACATTATAATAATTCTGTATATATGATATAACATCAAATCATATAATATTTTAATATCAAAAGAATGATATTGTCGCTCATGCGTACGTACGGACTACCATCCGCACGAACGCGATGAGATTCATTCCCCATCGTATCTACTCAAGTATAATTATCATTTCATGATTAAAAATAATTTTTAAGGACTTGATATCATTATGAATATGATTAAAATACAACCTATCCATAACAAACATGGCTTATGTAAAAAAACATATAAAATAAAATGAGTAAGTTAACACCCGAAACAACGATAATATTAAGAGATTATTAACAAAGAAATGATAAAAGATCATATATGATATCATATTAATGTATATTATTATATTATAACATAATAAAAAATAATTCAGCATTATAAAGAAGTTTAAAATACCCCCAACCATGGAAAATTACAAGGTAAGGGTTAATTTTACAATCTCTTTATTATCTGAGGTTGTTTACACGTAATTAGCTACTGGGATCTCTTTATCATCCACATCCATGTTTCTTAAAAATGTATTTCAAAACAGTTTTCACATTTACTAGACTATGGGATAATAAAATTTATACCCTCGTTTGACTTTTTATAAATTGGGTTGAAAGGAATATTTCTGTCATTTTCAAAACAAGGTCCTTTTTAACCTTTTCGACAAAATTAAGATAAGAATGTCTTTTTTAACTTATACGGTAGGTGTGGCTATTTTCCACCTTTATAAAATCATTGAAGAATCCCTTACAAGATTATAAGAATATTTTCAAATTAAATGTTTCCTTTTATAATTATGTGACTTTTAAATGATTTTAAAAAAGAGATATTTCACTCAAATAGTTTTCTTTTCATCTATGTAAACATCCTTTGATGGATTTTAAGCTTATTTGAAGTTGATTTATTATGATACAAAACTTACATATTGTATTGAATGTTTTTTTGATATGTTTGATTGTGGATGGGTTCTTTTTATACCATTCATTGTTTATGGAGAAATTATTGACACTTCATAGGCTAGTTTTAATAAGAATGTTTAATGTTGTGTTTAAACCTGTTCATATGAGTAATGCATTGGACTTAATAAGTGACGGGTGGGGCCCGCTATAACTCCTCAATGCATCGGTAGGTCTCATGAGAAAAACTAGTGTCTTGGAACAAGGCCTTGACAATATCTTATTTTTAGTATTGGCATAATTCCTTTACTATGTGGTTATGATAGTCCGGCATTATTCATTCCATCATTATGAAAGTGGTTATTGATATTGAATGTGATTATTCTATTGGTATAATATCCATGTGAATAAGTAAATGGCCTTATTTAATTTTATTTCTTCCATATTATGATGATTTTCATGTTAAAAAGGCTTTTGTTTTAGTTATACGTTGCCTTCAATGACTATGCTTATTTATGAATGTTTCCTCTATGATGTTATCCTTATAGGGCATCTGAGCTCACCTATTTCTACTTTATTTTCCCAGGATGTGAAGAGGTATTTTATGAATGACCTATAGGGATAGTATGAGGGGATATGAGTTTGGTCTATGGAGACAGGATGTTGTTGTAGTTTTTCACTTTTTGATGTAATGTAAACATTATGAATGTATCTAGTTATTCCAAGGCTACTAAACTAATAGGTCCTTCGAGACATGATCTTTTTGTGATCAAGATAATTATTTTATCTTGAATTACGTGAAATATTATATTTTTCTTTTGTTACATGCAACATTGAGGTAAAATTAAACATGACATGTATTTTAAAATATTAATATTTATTATGATAGCTATCGCCTACAAGTTAGAATGAAGGGTAAGAATAAAATTAACTAAAATTTGAAAATATATAGTTTAAACTCATTCATTTATTGTTTATATATTAGAAATAAATTATGAATCCATTAAAATAAAAAAGAAAGGACTTATAAATATCTTATTATTCTTTCTAAAAGACTGTTTAGTCACACATTGAACACATAGTTTATTATTAATTATTTATAATATTATAAATTAAATTTTGGGGAAATAAAAATAAATCATGATATCACTATATCAATATTATTTTAAGCAGAATTATTTGGATTTTTTTTATCATTTTTATTTTTTGATGAATACAGATAAATAATATATTTCAATTGAAAAAAATTATTTTCGTTTAAATTACTTATAATGATAAAATTTAATTTTTTATTTGTATTAATGTGAAATTAGTTCAATTATATCTCATTTTATCTAATTTAGGTTATTGTAAACACATATAAAAATAATTTTTAAATAAAATAAATTGTAATCTTTTGAAAAGTTTAAATTTAAAACCTTCTTTCTCACAACATCTATAGGGTTAATTTTAAATTATATTTTTCTTAATTTTGTAATTACATTTATAATAATGGATTTAATATTTGTAATTAGAGTATTTTTAATTTTATAATAAGTTAAAATTAATAATTGAGAATATTTAATAGTTAAAATTAAAAAATTATTTAACACAATTATGGTATAATTGCATTTAGTAGTGTTTAATAATATAGTATAATGAAGAAAATGTCATAAAACATGAGAAATAACAATTTTATAGAATTATCTAGTCCCCAAATATATTGGGTTCGATAGTGGATGATTTTATAAACTTGTGGTATGATAGAAACATCCGTATGATTGACTGTTTTTGAAAAATTATAAATGTGGCACTACCATAATTTATAAAAGGCCACACACACTCATTCCAATTTAACAATTCCATACCACATCGGTACATCACAGACCTTCCCAAATAAAATTCCAACACCCCTCATTTCACCATAGATGCGTTATTTTGAACATAAATCCATATTAGAAAGTAATTGGTGCAAACTGAAGTAGGATTCCCAAAGAATAGGCAATGTTCTTTAATTAGTGTTTAGATTTCATTTCATTATCCACCTCCAACAATTATTATTAGAACATGATAATTCAATAAACCAAGTATCATAATTATACATTTATGTCTTTATAATAAGTTAATTACCCAGAAAAATCCCCACTTCTATCAAATTGTTTAAAAAATCATTATTCGTGTGTACGGTGTAGTATTCTTTTGTGAACTAATGTCATTCATTCTTCCATTACCAGCATTTATGGATAGGAATGATGACGAATATAAATTATATATATATGATATTTGTAAAATATTTATAAATCATTATTAATTAAATTATATATTATTCCCTTCCATTCCATATGGGATATGATTACCCTGCTCGAGCGTACGGTGGACTACCACCTTGCGAATTGTTGTGATTTTTCTTTCTCTAACTCTTCACTTGGAAGGTGATAAGGAAAAATTTAATTATTATGTGTGAAATAAATGGAATTATTATTGTATTAATGAAATATTTATAGTTCATTTAATGTAGTATATCAGTTTTTTGTCCCCCTCCCACTCACTTAAAGATGATAACATCATTCATTCATGCGTGGAAAATCATCTTCCCCAAGCAATGTGACTCACTTTTCATCACCACGCCACATGGATGATATATATAACTATATAATACGGTATCATTGATTCTATGATCATTTTAAAAAAAATATATATCATACGTTCTATATATAATATTCATTGGATAATGGAAATGTAAATCATTTATATCTACGACCTACCATCTCTATGGTCTTAATGTAAACCATTTTTCATTAACAACTGTCATGATTTTTTTTTAACCTGAAATTAATTTAAAAAAATTGATTAATATTTTGTGATTATTATTTTGGAGGCTATGAAACTATGTAATTTTTTGAAGAAATGGGTTAATAAAGAAAGACATGCATAAGAAAAAAAAGGAAATTAACACCCGAAAGATTGAAAATAATGAAATATTATTGTTGAACAAGTGATAAGATGTTATAGTAGAATAAAATATTATTGTAAAAATAATATTATAGTTAATCTTTTTTAATAACATGTCAAAACCACTATATATGTGGTTAAATAATGTTTAATCCTAAGGAATAATGAGGTAATTAACATGTTAACTCAATTTCGGTTCATTGGGTTAAATATCTGGTCGGAATGGCCTAAAGGCCTGTATTTTTTGATTATTTTTGATAATCCAACTTTCAAGGGGTGTGGAGAAATCCTTACAAGGCCCGAAGGCTTAGAGACAATTACATGACACGCAGGTCTTAGAGGGAGTCACCCCAAAAAGACAACTTGGAACTGATCCTCCCTAACATATGTCATGATATCATCACTCCACCTTCACAATATTGGTCGGCTAGCTGTCATATGCAAAGCTGCACAAGACAAGTACCAATGGCAAAGCCATACCCCCTAACTATTCCAATTCTAGTTCACTCTTCTCTAGTTAATGAGCCTGGACTGAATCCCCATGTGAATCCTTATTCTTTATAGTCTAACTGGTACATCTATATTCATGTGGCCTGAAGGCCTTGACAATCAACTGGCTTGAAGCCCTTGTTTAGTCAGAAAGCCTTGTAGGAACTGAGAACAAAACCAGTGGCCCAAAGGCCCTAATAGATGAATAGTTCTTACTACAACAGTACCTGCTAAAGTACCAAATAGTGTCTGCTACAGTACTACTACAGTACCAAGAAATACACTTCCACCCAGATTTGATCATGGGTCTCATAGATGCACTTATCTAGTCCTCACCAACTGAGTTGAGGCTCATGTAAAAAAAATCTACTTCATCGATTATGTTAATAGAATATTGTGTTGATAATGAATTTTCATTACCTCGTATTTAATTTCAATTTTTAAGTTTATTTATAGTTTAATCATGTAATATATACGGTTTTTAATTATTAATACAATTTTATGATAATTGCAAGTGTATATATCACACTCTCATTCAAATTGAGATTGTTTATTCTTGATTTTTATTTAAAATAAATTATTTTATCATTTCTAAATAAACTATTTAATTTTATTCTCGGATTGTGATTCATTAAATCATCATGTAATTGTAAAAATTGTCACACTTTGGTACATAATTTAAATGATAATATCTTTTTTACTAAAATCCAACTTCATTTATCTTTTTGATCAAAAATCTATTTTCTTCAAAACCATTTTTTTATAAAACAACTCACCTTTACAAATTGATTTATTATTTTATGTTTTACCAGTTTTTAGTTTTAAAAAAAAGAAAGTAATCATATGGTTTTTTTAAACAATACCCATTTGGATTTTACATAAATTGTGAAAGGAATATTCTATTCATTTTTCAAACAAATAATATTCCTATGAATTTATATGTATTGAAGGAGTGATTTTAACTTTTAAAACATGAATATAAATAACCAAAAACATAACAAAAATTCCATTAAAACTTCCTTTGCGTGTTTACATTTTCATTCTTAAATTATATGTTTTCCCTAATATATTGGATATTCAATGTTCTTATAATTTTTTTAAATGAAAAAGACAGTTTGCTAGAAAATATTTTTATAGATATTATTATAGTATAGATATTAATCAATGAAATCAATACTATAAAGTAAATATGACATTTAGAGTATATGTTTTCTACCTAACATCCTTTTTTTAGTATTTATTTCTTTATGATTAGAATAATTGCGGATTTAAAATTTTATTAACATTCATCATTTTACACTGAATGGTTTATGATTTTATTTGTAGAATGGGGAGAGTATTAATACTTTTTATGTCAGTTTTCAATAAGAATATTTATGTTGATTATGTTAAATCAATTTCATATTATGGATTTATCAGAAATTTTATTTCATGTTTGAGGGCCACTGTATACACTCATTGCATAAGTGGGTCCCATTGGACAAAATATAAATTTCTCTTTTAAATCCATTACTTATTTATATAAACATATTTTAAAGAGTCCTCGATTGTATTTTATATCTTGGAATGACACCTCAATGATATTAAATTTCTAAGACTGAGGCATGAGAGGTATGTTTTATATTTCCATCATTTTTAATTTTATTGTAATTAATTCGATAATTTACATTACATTTAAATATTTTAATAATTAGAATATACATCGTTAAGTTTCATGCGAATTATATTTTTTATATTTAATTTTATTATCATTATTTATTCTATCCATTCTATGTTCATGTTATTTATTAAATTTCATGTGTTTTAATTATTTACATTTCCATAATTATTATTCCTTATTTATTCATACCTTCAACTATACGCTTACCCTTACTAAACATTTGTGCTCTACCCATTCTTATGATTTATTTTACACAGGATGAAATGATGTATTTTAAGATTAATGTATAGGTATATGTTATGGTAAATTATTTAATTGTAAATAAAATTATTGTTTTATTCTGTGTGATTCAATTTAAATATGATTCAAGTTTGTATATAGTTTTCCAAAACTACAGAACTATTTTTCCATTTGGGTTGAGAGTCCTTCTAACTTATTCATGTTTAATAAATAATACACCAGATTCGATATTCTTTAGTTGGGTTAGATATAGTTGGTATCATAAGAAATAGTGTACAAACCGTTTAAACTAGATTTAGGGAAACATAGTTTATGGATTGTGAACCTATGATTGACATTATTTATAGTATTAAAAAAATATCTTAATTTTTTCTTAAGGTAAAAAAATTATTTTCCTTAAAAATATACCACTTAATAGTTATTGATTTTGGATTTGGTTATATCATAGATGTACCTAGGAGAAATAACTCCTAAAATGGCACATTGGGAATGATCTGATCATTACATGGTGCACAAAAATTGGTTATACTCTACACATTGTTTGAAACACATAGAAGATATGCTAAATTTGACTACAATTTTAAATAAAATCTATTATTAAGGATTTAAAATAGTGATATCCCCAAGGAATCCATGTTTTTTTATTAGAGGGGTTTTTATGCATTAATTTCTACATTGATATTGTGTATTTTACTAGTATTGTGGTTAAACATTATCTTTCATAAAGATATGATATCATCATTTGTATTCTAAAATTTACTAAATCTATGCATGTAATATAAGTGTAATAATGTTGATTTGTTTGATAGGATAAAGACAATATTTCAAAAATAACTAGTCATTAAAACATTCTCATTATATGACGACATACTATCATGTTGTAAAAAAGAATAGAAATAATTCCCTTTATATTATGCGTTTAAAGGGAAGTGTGAGTATATGTATATGTAATAGAAAAATTGATAATTTAATAAAGGTGAAAATCATTTTACCTAATGAGATAATTGTGGAATGAAAAAACTTAATACATTCATAAATGGAATGATAGTTTTGAATTGGTGTGGAAAAAAATCCTATATTCCTGTGATTTCTTGGGTAATAAAATAGGATTCATTGCATGTTTCTTCAGCTATAATGATATGAACCATTATAGAAATTAGTGTTTATATCATCAAAGAAATATTACTCAAAATATGATAATGAATCATTTTCACACTTATGCTACAACCACAAAGAAAGTGGAATATTTAATATTTTTAAGTTTGGATTCAAGAAATATTATTTATTATATCTTAAATTATGTCTAAGATATAAAAATTATGAAATATACAATAATTTTTACTTAATAATTTCTCATATAAGATTTGAAATCATATGTTGAATATTATTAGTGACCAAGAAAAATAATTATTGGAATGATGATCTTTTTGGAAAGAAACATATTTATGGAATGATAAAATTTAATATGTACCTAATTTAATCATAATATTATTTGGATAAAGAAGTGAATGATATTGATAATGTATATTACAAATTACTGACTAATTTAGAGCTAATAAATGATTTTTTGACTAATTGGTGTACGATTTAGGGAGTTGACAACATTTTTGGGATTAAGTAATATATCCATTAATATGTGACTTATAGAATTAATTAGAAAGAATACAGATTTTCAAAAAGGTTTGGTGGAAATTCAGGTTATTACAATGTTTTATGATAATACCTGGAAGTTCAAGAGATAGGAATGCCTACTCTTAATAGAATATATTAATGAAAAGGTAAAGCACATAGCGCAGTATCAAAGAGGCGGTCTACAAAGGCGAGTATGAGTCTCACCACGACAATCGGCCTACAAAAATCTATTACAAAACACTGGTGACACAATGAACCAACTAAAGATCACCTCTGCAATAGCATTCTTGAAAAGAGCATCCACAACTTAGTTCTACTCACGATAAACATGTAGAACTTCCAGTGAGAGTGATTCTGCAAGTCAAAGGCATTCCACCCAAGCTGGTAACATCCTCCATGGCACCTTCCTTGACCGGTCCCTACGAATTTGAACTGCCACAGTCGAGTCTGACTCAAGCCATAGATCATGACAACCATACTAGACAGCATACCTGATAGCCTTTATCATGGACCAAAGCTCCGCTTCAATGGAAAACGCATTGCCAATATAGTGGAAGAAGCGTCCTTTAACGAACCTACTGTGATTTCAGAAGACACCACCATATCTAGAGGGACTTGGAATGCCAGTAGCCACCCCATCAACATTGACCATCAACCATCGAAGGATTGGTGGAATCCAGCGAACATTTTTTATCATCAGTGGATTATTCGCCTTGCCATTAACACCAAGGGACCTCAATAAGACAATGTTAGAAACATCATTCATCATGGTACCAGTTGGGAGGTTATAAGACATCCGAATTGCACAATGGATCGCAAGAACAACAACATAGAATTAGGGAGCAATTCTATTAAAAATAACAGAATTTCATGCCTTCCATATGAAAGAAAACAGAATGGACATAGTTTTTAATAGGAGAGGTCGGACCTACTCACTAAAATCAGTCATGCATATGAGTTTAAACAGTCTTTCAATCGAATGGGAGGGGATGCAGCAGTGCAATATCCCCTTCACATAGGACCATAATCTTGAAGTAAAATTTCATGAAAGAAAAACATGATTAGCAGTTTCTTCTGCCTGTAGGAAAAGCATACAAATAGTGGCCATATTGAGTCCATACCGCTGCAACATGGCCTCTAAAGGAATCCTTTTTTCGAAATTTTCCAAATGAGTAATGCTGAGGACGGGGGATTGAAGGGCTTGTAATATTCCTTGACCCATGAAGGAGGCTCTAGTGAAGCACCACACAGTAATCTGTGGCCCTCCCTTGTATTAAACATCCATTAAGATTCAGCATCCATACCAATCTATCACAAAATGAGTAGCAGAATCGTATTATTTCCATGCCAACATGAATCAAAATCATGTTTATGATTGATGGATTACCTTGGAAATTAGCGATGGAAGTCCCTTCTAGAAGTGGAGGGATAGAATAATCATTACAAAGAGGTCGAGACAGCCAAGGGGTGGTCCAAAGGTTAAGAGGAGAATGGTTGTAGACAATCCATTTCGATCAAACCATCTAATCAGCATAGACCTTTTTAATGGATTACAAAATAGATGAATAAAGATGGTTAGAGTACCCATTGTGAAGATTTGCAATAAACCACATTTGATGGAAGTCCATGGAGTCATCAGATTTTGAAATTATGTTCCAAGTGAATTTGTTGATCAAATATATCATTGAATAATCTGATATCATTGACACCCAATCCAACCATATGAGATGGTTCGATGTGGTCTTTCCAAGCCACATTGACAAACTTCCTCTCATGAACCAAGCCAGTCCAAATGAAATTTCTGATCTTTCTATTTATCTCCTTAATTAGGGATCTGGGACTACTATACAAGGAAAAGGAATAGACAAACTTCAAAGTGACCACTGAGTTGACCAAACATATCCGCCCTCCTTGAGACATGTTTGTCCCCTTCCAATTTGCTAACTGATTTGTGATCTTCACAGTGATATTTTCCAAATGAAAACTTTTAACTCTACCCCAAAAAAGTGGCACCCCTAGTTAAATTAATGGAAGCACTCCCTTCTTGACACCAAGCTGTAGTGCCACTGTACATTGCATTGATGTGATAATGCCACCACCAAGCATAACTGATGACTCCCACCAATTAATAACCTGACCTGCTATCTCCTCATAGTGTGAGAATATTCCCTCGATACAAGAGACAGTTCCTTTAACAGCACTCCCAAAAATCATAATATCATCAGCATAGAAAAGGAGTCAGTGAGCATGTAACTCGCGCCCTATTTTCATCCTTTGATATATCCAAAATTGAGAAGATCAGTGAGGAACCAGCTTTAGTAATCCTCTGCGATAGCAAAAAGCATCCCATAAAGAGAGCCTCCTCTCCTAACTCCTCTTTATCATTGAAAGAAGACCCTAGGAGATCCATTGATAAGAATGGAATTCTTGGTACTTCCAAGGATGGAGCCCATAATATCAATGAACTTCTGTGAGAACCCATGCATTTTGAGATTGGTGAAAATAAAACTCCATATTATGGTATCAAAAGCCTTGGAGATATCAATCTTTAAAGCCATGTTACCATCCTTAACCATTTTCCTCATGGAATTGACACATTCAGAGGTAGTGAAGAGACATTTTTGAATATTCCATCTTGGAACAAACCCAGATTGATTACTAGAAATGATTCCCTTTGAAATACCACCCAGTCGGTGAGTTTAGAGTTTTCTAATCACTTTTGAAATAGTATTAGCAATGGAAATAGGCCAGAAATCCTTAATGTCAAGGGAATTATCCCTCTTAAGAATTAAGGTAATGAAGTTGGAGTTCATTCCAATGGGAATATGGGCTGATAAAAAATCATTCAATACATTTATGACCTCAACATGGAAAATATCCTAGTAAAACGTGAAGAATTTATTCATAAAGTCATCAAGGCCAGCTACACTGTCAATATATAGGGAGAAAAGGGAATCATGTACCTCATGTGCCTTGGTAATATCAACAAGCTTATCATTATTTTCATCCTTAGTAGAAGGATCAAAACACCAGATAATTTTCTCATAGTTCTCTTCACCATGATCTGAGTAAATATTTTCAAAGTAGGTAATGGATACATTTGCTATATCATTTTCCAAGGAGAAGAGAATCCCTTCAATGTTAAGGGCATGTATTCTTATCTTGGACATTTTCTCCCTATTCATTCAATGAAACAACTTTTTATTTTTGTCACCATTTCTTAGCCATTTAATATTGAACTAATTTCGTGCCAATATTTCTTTCAAATCCAACAGATTTTCTAGATTTGATTTTTCCTATATTTAATTCTGAGTTGGTAGGACTTGTGCCAAACTTGATTGTTGGTAGTTTGATAGAGCAATCTCATCCACCATAATTTCATTATCAATGGAGGCAAATGAGTTTTTTTCTAAATTTCATCAGCCTTTCCTTGAAAAGCTTTAATTTTCATCTAAGAATGTAAGATGGGAAACCCAAATAATCATTTCTCCAGGCATCCAGGATAATTTCTCTGCAGCCCGGGATAACCAGACATAGATTATTGAACTTGAAGTGAAGGGGTGATGACTGTAATGTTTGAAAGAAAACACCAATAAGAAAGGGATTGTGATCAGAATTTAACATCAGAAGAGTCATCCCAAAAACATCAATCACTGCATTCCAATCGTCCACTTGCACAAAGAACCTGTCTAACATACTTGACCGCTTCCCAATAATAGTGAGTCGGTCCATGTTAACTCAGATCCAGAAATAGGTACCTTGGTGAGACCACATCTGTCTAAACAAGCTGAAAGATCATTGGCCAAGTCACGAAAAAAGTTCTCATCAGTTTTTTCCTCATGCCAAAGAATAGTATTGAAGTCACCAAGTAGAACTCGGCTACACGACATATTCTCTGAGATATACGATTTGTTTTTCCACAGTTCATGTCTTCTTGTATAGAGATTAAAAGCATACAAAAACATCACTGAGAATGAGGCATTAACAGAATAGAATGTGAGAGTAACATATTGGGCATCAGTCAAAAATGAACTCATTGATACACTATCATGTTTAAGAACCCACAAGGATTTAGAGATCATGTCCAGATGATTAGTTACAACAAAGGAGTAACCTAGAGAATCCCATTTGAAAGACTTCTAGTTTTCAAACTGCATCCTTGGTTCAATAATACCTACCAATATGGGCCTATTGGTAATAATAATTTTTCTAAGGGACCTGACCACGAGAGGGATTCCAATCCCTTGAAAATTCCAGAAAAGGATTTTCATTTTTTTATCTTAGCATAGTGCTAGACCCATCAAATGTTAGTTTCACCTGCCTCTTAGAAGAGTTAACAACAGTACCATTAGGAGCACCTGACACATTCTCATATGGACCATGATCATCATCCTATTTAGTAGAATATTCATAATTTATTAAATAAAACCTATTGTCAGTGAAAATCGAGACAGACTATAAACTTGCAGGTAGTTCTCATTTTTCAGCAATATTTACATGAACTAGTACGAACTCATCTGGAAGAGAAGATGCCGCATCAACACCTTGATCACAGGCAGTAGGAACATGTTCACCATGAACTGCATCAATAATTGTAGGGAGACATTGATCAAAATACAAAATGGTGCCCGATGGATCTGTCACCATGTCTTTCACAGGGACTACAACCTCATCAGATCTTGTGATCAATTCTTTAATATGGACTGCACATTGATCCTGTACAAGAGCTACATCTGCATGACCCAACATAGGATCTGTAACCAAACCAGGATATTAGCCAGTGTCATCATCCTACCCATGCTCCCCCTTACTGGCCTCCAAGACATGGGTTAGTGGAATTGACTCTTCCATGAGAGCATCACAAATCACACCTTCTTCTACAAGTTTAAATGCCTATTCCACAAGCGGAGGGCATCCATCTTTGCTCCCACACGTGTCAGAATCCTACACATGTATCCCCTTGTATGTGGGGGTCACAAGACGGGCCTCCTTGGAGTGAGAAGGACCAGAATCATTAGAAGGAGTTGGTTTCTTTCCCCTCCATCTACAATTCTCTTCATCATGTCCTCGTACTTTGCAGAAGATTCACATCTTCTTTCTGTTACAATCTGATGCAATGTGTCCAATGAGATGAAAATTCAGGAAAATTTTTGGATTTCGTTCATAAAGGATTCCAAGGGTTAGGGTATCATCTTTTGTGGTTAACACTGCTTCTTTCACCAAAGTAGTGGACATATCAACTTCCACCAGGATCCTAGGGTAATGACCAAACATGGGATTTTCAGTCTGATTATCAAGTCTGACAGGATTCTTAACCGACGGGGAAATACCTAGAGGATTTTTGGGAGCCAATAGAGAAAATTCAGATTACAAACACTTATCCATAATTGTTCATAGTTTTTCTTAACAGAATTGGTATTAAAATATTTGTCCCATTCATGAATCCATAGAAAGCCATGTTTGAGAGGGAGCAAGCCAAAACTCCAAGAACATTGCTTGATCTCATATGAGGGGAAGAAAATGTGATAAAACCAACATCCTATCGCTGTTATCTTCCACTTAGTAATACCCCAGATTTCCGCAATCTTGGAAGTGACTTTGTGAAACTTCCCTGGCTTCACCCACTTCAGGATTACAACCCGGGAGATAATTGAGAATCTACATAACTTCAATATCTCCTCAACTACACTTTGATTCACTGATACATGTTCATTCCGCCCATTTCAAATGTTCCTTCTAGCGGATGCTTCACAGTCAAGAAAGGATGAAGATCTCATGCTTGTGACAACATCAACAAAGATTTTCTTGAGTCCATCACCCCAACGCTCCCCATAATTCTTCTTTAAGTAATGGGGTATGTTGTACTATAGATGTGGTTTTATAAATTAATGTATTGCATCACTATATAGATATCTATTCATATTGTATATCTTGTACTTGGAATATTGGTTTTAGATCATAGTTAGAGAAATATGGAACAAATTTTCACTATTTTATAGAATGTAAAATTATTTAAAGGTTATTTTTAGTGATTCAAGCATAAAAAATTCATTTTTATATTTAATTCGTGGTGTTTGAGATGAATTAGAAATTAATCAGAGAAAAATAAAATGACGAAATTGTGATTATAAAAGAGAAAAATATCAATAAAAATACATCATTATATTCTTACATAGAAAAATAATTACCTAACAATAATAAAATGATATTGAAAAAACGTTATCCTATTACATTCATATCCAATAAATCATGCGGTCTTTTAAATCATCATAGATTTATCATTTTGAATCCCTTAGATTTCCATTTATAATTCACTTTATTAAGAACAATCAAATCAGTTTCTATTTATAATTATTTTTTATTTTCATCCATGTTTATATCATTAAATTTCACCAATTTTCACCAATGTAGAAACCCAGTTATGTTTTCATCTATATGATACTTTTACTCCATTTCTTATCTTGTGATGATGATATTTTATTAACTCATTTAATGATGTGTGTATTCAATAAAATAATTTTAAAATATCATGGCCATTTTTACCAAGAGAAAAATTAAATTTAAAGTAATATATTAACTTAATTTATGAGGTATATAATAATAAAAAAATTTATAATAAGAACATTTTATTTTATAGCATGTGCAACATGAAACACTAAGCACAAAAGAAAATATAACACTCTGACAATTTATGATATATTTATTTTTTAAAAAATGAATATCTTAAATTATATATATTACATGAAACTATATGATTATATTTAATTATAATAAACAATTCATTTATATTTCATTTCATGCAACAATCAATAAATCTAGTGTTACATGCATCACAGAGTAAAAAAACTTGAAATATTATTAAAAAATTATTAGTTAATGTAATAGTATGACCTAGAAATTATAATGGAGGGTACAAAATTTATTATAATTTTTTTAAAATATATAGTTTAGAGATGTTGTTTTTTTATTTATTTATTAGATATAAAATAATAATAATTTAAAATAAAAAAAATTAATAAAAATTGTATTTCTCTAAATGACAGTTTAGTCGAGCATAGCAAACATAATATATATATAATTTTAACAAATTTTACAAATTTTATTTTTAATAAATAAATATACTTTTTGTAATAAACCTATAAGAATAATCATACAATTAATTTTTTGGATTTTTTTGAATGCTTTAATTTTTTGATAAATAGTGAAAAAATACTATCTTTTAATTGAAAACCACATTTGGTTTAAATTTTTTACAATTATATATTATATTTTAAAATTTTTTAAAATATTTTTATTTAAGTAATATTTCAATTATTCTAATTTATTTCATTTTAATTAATTTAATATTGAATTTTGAAATAAAAACATTGTAAACTTTTTATCATTTTCTCGTTATAAACCAACATTATCGTCAAATATAAGGGATTTTTTTTAGATTAAATTTTCAAAATCAATAAATTGAGTTTAAAAAAATGTATTACGTATTTTAAATCGGAAAAAATTATATTGTATAATAATTTCCACTTATTATTTGACCCAAATGAATTGTGATGTTAGAAATATTAATCATCGCAGTTGAGATAAAAATGTATTTTCAAGAAGATAAACATAGAACATTAGGCTTAAAATGAAATAAAAACTTCTAAAATAATCATTTTATCATCATATGTTGACCTTATATGTTATAATATAGATAATATATCAATTTGGATGCTTTTTTCATGATAAAAACATGGGTATGAATGAATTCTTTTCAACATATTACAAGTGTTCCATTCTCTTGACTAATAAAAGGCTAACCCGTATCTTCTCTTATTTACCCATTAAAATAACATTATTTCATTCAATAAAAACCCATAATTACTTCCCAAATTTCCCCCTATCATTCTAAAATAACTATTTTTGGAATTAATCCATTCATGGAAGGATTTGGGGAAAAACTAAAGTGGATACATGAAGATCTGATAATGTTCTTCAATGAGGGACTTTATTTTATTTCCTTATACACCTCCTTCAATTAGTATTAGTTGATTATGATATAATATGATATGTTTGTACAATATATTTTGATTTTTTCATAATAAATTCATGACATACAACCAACTCCCCTTCAATGTAATAGGTTATATTATCATTATTCGTGTGTACGGTAGACTACCACCTTGTGAACTGATTTAATAATTCATCTATTAACACATATCATGATAGGTTATGATGATGGATATAAATTATATATATGATATTGATAAAATATTAATAAATATATATTTATAATATCATATACGTGTTTTATAATTTAATTTTTTACTAGATATGATAACATTTCTCTTGTGTACATCATACTACAGGCTCACAAAGTGATGGAAGGTGAAGAGGATAATGTTCATGAATATATATTTTATTAATGTAATAATTATGATATTAATTTCATATTTATAATTGTTTAAATATATTACATCATTTTATTTTATACAATTCCACTCACATAAATATGAAAACATCATCTATGTAATTGTGACCTTCCAACTTCAAAAAGTTACCTGATTATGTTTTAATCACCACACCACATGGATGATAAATATAATAGTGTTATATTTAATATGAGATGTTATTATAAAAATTTTACTATTATATATTACTTAACTTCATACATAATGGTTATCTGAAAATTGAAGCATTGCTTATGCATATGCATAACCAACCATCTCTATGACAATAAAATAGTACATTTTTGAAAACCATGATTCATGATTGGTTTTTAAAGTAAAATTGATATAAATGTATGATAATTATGTTATTATTATTATTTTGATATTATAAATCATTTAAATATGTGAAATAATAATATCTTAAAATAAAAAACATTCATAAGAAAATAAATAAATTAACACATGAAACAATTAAAATAGTACAATATTATTAATGAATGTGTGATAAGAAGATATAAAATGATCAAATATGATTTTATAAATAGTAACAGTCATTTATTTTGTGTTAATAACTTATTTTAAACCACTATATTATGGTTAAATTAATTTTTAATTAAAATTAATTGTGAGGTAAGTGATTTCTTATATAATTTACATTCATTGGGTTAAACTTATACTACATTGATTATGTCCTTGTAATATAATATTTACAATGAATTTTGATTATCTTCTGTTGTATTTAGACTTTCTTATCTGTTTTTAAATATTAAATACATATTTTATTCATTTATTTATTCTCACATCATTATTATGATCATTTTAATGATTTATTCCACAATATCAATCAAATAATGATTTTTTATTCCTGAATTTTAGTTGAACGGAATTATTTTAACATTTAAAAATTAATAATTACATATTATTATATGATAGTCATTCATGATAATTTCAGGTAATAGTACCATTTTCCCAATATTTGGCACTTAAATTAATTTTTAATATTTTATGAAAATCATACATTATTTCTCACTTCAGTCAAAAATCAGTTTTCTTCCCAATCCATGCTTTCTGAAAATGTTTTCAAAAAGGTTTTTTACATTTTAAAATTTATTTTTTAAAATGAGTTTTAAACATTTATAATTTTTCTAAAAAAAATTAATATTATATTTTTTCAAAACAATCATTGGTTTGATATTACAAAAAATGTGAATGAAATCATCTTATACTTTTCTAAACAAGGAACTGTCCGATAGATTGACAATAGAAATGGAGCATGCTTATTAACATGTATGGAATGAAGAAAAATAACCAACATCATTAAAATTTATTCCTTAAACCTTTCATTTCAATTTAACGAGTATATTTTTAATGAATTTTTTTCCTAATATTCCAAAAATTCATGTATTTATTAGATGTGATGTTAAAAATAAGTAGGTTATTTTCTTCAATAAAGTATTAAGAAATTTTTATCCATATTCATCAATAACATCTACACTTTAATTTACTTATGATCCTATATGGATATGTTGGATTGATATCATCATTATTGTTATCATTAGATTATTTATGATTAGTTTAATTGAGTATGAAATATTTTATCACAATTTACCGTTTTTAGATGAATGGTTTTTTATTTTTCAATTGATCAGGTTAGGTCTTAAAATATCATATGGAATTTTTCTAATTCCAATTTTTTTGACATTATGATCCACTACATTCAAAAGAGTATTGAATTAGACATTATAAGTGATTATATTTGACTATTATATCTCATTAATACATTGGTAGGACTCGTCAGAAAACTTTTTATGGTATAAGTTTTTGCCTTACCCATTTATGAATATGTCTTGGAAAGAGGCGTTTATAGTAATATATTACATGGAATGAAGCCTCAAAATTAATATATGTCTTTTTATAATGCTTAGAAAATATGTTGATATGTCTATCATTATGAATTCCGTCATTATGAATTTTATTATTGATATTCCATCTGATTATTTGATTAGTTATAATATCAATTATTATGTTTCATGTTAATGTGGTTATTTATATGAAATTACATGACCATTATTTATTAATTCCATGTTATTCTCAAGTTGATTATTATTATTCATGTGTTTTAGTTATTTAAAATTTGGTATTTATTATTCTTTATTTAATATTATATTTAATAATAAAACTACTCTTACTATGTATATGAGATCATCTCTTTATTTTTTTTTATATTCCATAATATACCCATATGTATTTTGTGATTTAAATGTTGGGATATGCTATGGGAATTTATGAAATTCTCAATAAAATTATTTTCTGTATTCTTTAATTTCAAATGTCAAAATGATTCATGTATTCAAATAGTATAACATAAATACAAAACAATTTAGTCTTAAAGGGTGTGATTAATTGTATCATATCCAAATGTAATAAAACAGACACTATCTCTAGACATCTACTTCCGGGTTCACTACACTGTTAGTTGGAGAATCATATTAACTCATATTAACTGATAATTACTTTATGTGGAATAAATTTTTTTTTATCCTTTTATTATTTTTTTCAAATAAGTTATTATCATAGAAGAATATAGAACCATGTTTATTAAAACAGTTATATAATTTATTAAATAACAACTTATTTTTAGAATAACGCCAAAATAAATCGTATTCTGACGAAACACACATATTTTAATTTAAATTATTAAAATCTTGAAGTTTGTATTTCCGAAAGTTTCATAACGAAACAAGTCATTTATTAATTACATGAATGTAATCTTAAAGCTCAATTCATTATATATTTTATAAATATGAACACTTTAATTTATAACACTTGTTAAACATACATTTGGTAACATTTTCCCTTCAAAATAAAATAATATTAATTTTTAACATAAATACGTGTACTTGATTATTTTTGTTGTTTCTTACAACACCTCAAGTATTATAGATTATTCAGTATATAATAGACATGTTTTCGATAATTAAATAACCACACCTCCTTTTTTTTCTTCATCATTATTTGAGTTGTGTACTCCCATTACATATATTTTTATCCTAATCGACTATAATTTTACACCAATACTTAAAAAAATCATTGCTGTACTTTACACATGATATCCTTTGTTCTGATAAGTTATCCTTAATACATTGAGGATATCATGTAAGATTTTATTAATCCCACTTATATTATATTTCATAATGAATTGTCTTCCTATTTTTTATAGTTTTTGTAGAATAATTGTAATCGTTAGATCACCCCAAAATAGTGATGACATACCGTAAAATTTATTAATACATCAAATTATATTGAGCACAATAGTAGAGTTTTATGTTACATAAATCATATTTCAATAAAATATATCCATTAAAATATCATAATTATCATGAATAACTTGTTCTTGATCAATAATTTTTACATTAACTATCACATTTTAAGAATCCATGATTTATTTTTTATTTTTATTTTTATGATTCATGGTCATTAGAATGGCAGCAGTGAATTATATTGAATCT
Organism: Viscum album; assembly: GCA_963277665.1. NCBI lineage: Eukaryota > Viridiplantae > Streptophyta > Magnoliopsida > Santalales > Viscaceae > Viscum > Viscum album. Next base: position 155,248,472 of record OY728157.1, read on the forward strand.
ATAATATACTTATCATTGGAATATATATCCAATTATTTACTATATTCACCTGTCAGTTTCTTAGGAAGTGGTTCCTCCAAAAAAACATTTTTCCTTCTTGATATTGAAATATTATTTGATTTTGATACCAGTTATAGTAACCCATAATAAACATATAATTGTTTCACAATATTACTGTAATAAAATCTTTTTGTATCACAATAAGTTCAACCAACTCGGTGAGCTTTCTATTTTAGTGTATTTAATGAAAAACAAATTTAATATATTATTTTACAAAACATATGAACATTTCATCATTATAAAGACACAACAGACTCTCTTTTAGACATCTCATAAGTGGAACTCATCTTTATTAACAAAGTAATGGGAATATGTGAAGGGGTATGAAGAAAATACTAATGGGAAAATCTCATCAATATGTAACCAATGTTTAAATCATTAAAATTTTGAATAAATGAGTATGAATATATTTCATTTTAAAAGGACCATTGAAAATAATATATTGAAAAAATCATAAAGGAAGGATATGTAATATCAAAATAAAAGACATGTAATATAATATAATAGTGTGATGTAAGAATTCAAAAACTGAATACAAAATTGATATCATAAACTAATAGAATCATAAATATAATTAAATCAACATGAATAAAGAAATCATAGGCATATTTTTATTATATCCACCAAGAAAACATAACATAGTATTCTTAAGATAATATCTAAAACCCCATAAGCATAAGTGGATGCTCCCCACTAAGAAAACATAACACAATGTTCTCAGGTTAACTCCATGTGAACCTTAAATGGAAATAAAACCATACGTAAATCATAAGATTGATAAAAATGATGAGAAATATGATGGTTTCATAACTGAAGGATATATAGTAAGAAATACAATGAAAAAATGGAATTAAATTATATTAAATGATTATATTTAAAAAATTATCCATATGACTTGAAAATTAAGTTCAACGATAAAAAATTTTAAGAGATGGATCATGGAGAAGTATGATAAAAATTTAACCACGACAATAACGATTTTCAAAATTTGTAGAGTATATTTTAAATAATTAATGGTATTATTATCCACCATTAAAACATAATTAATCTATTATGTTTCACTATAATATAATAAGGATTTTTATAAACAATATATTGTTGAAATCATTTTATACATGGGGATGTTGTTAGGGAATATAAATAATGGAATTTCAATTAAAAAAAGTAAAGGGATCATAAAATATATACAATTTCCAAAAAATTATGAAATATTAAAATAGGTATATAGGTATGGAACATATATAAAATTCATCTATTAAATAAATTATAATAAATTTATTATGACTATTTTTTTAGTAAAATGTTATTATTTAAGTAAATACTTTCTTTCACTGCATTCTCCACATGAAATCACAATAAAAACGAACAATAACTATCTCTTTTTAAAAGATATTGAAAAATATATGGTTATAATTGAATAAGTATATACAATCAATTATTACCATCTTATAAAAAATACCCTTTTAATACTGTTTTAAAAATGTGGCAAAGAATATACTAAAAATATTTTATGGTTATAATTTAATTTATAAAATTGACTTTGTTCATGTCTAATATATTAATGATTGTAGTTTTCTAAGATTATATAATAAAATAAAAATAATCTCTAATAATAAACATTTTTTGCAAAAAATATGATTTTTAGATACTGTAAAAATTATAAATATTAGGATTTAATTCTGAAAAAATAAAAAAAATATTAAAAAAACCAAAATAGTATTTAATTATTAATATATTTTGGGATTTGTTAAAAAATATCCTTTTTATGAGATTTTTTAAAAGAAATATAACAAATAACATGAATTTTATAACATTATTAGTATAGAATTATAAACATAAAACTCATGAGTCCTTCTTCCATTAAACAATATTTATTTTTTAAATTAATTTATAATTTAAAAAATATATTTTTTTAATTTAGAAATCATTTTTATTATATTTTGGAACATAAGTAACATGTTTTGAAAAAATCTTAATACATTATAAATGTTGTAGATTAAAATTTATTTTTAACATCTTTATAAAATTAATATACTAAAAAGACATAAAATATGGAATAATTATTTCCCAATGATGTAATAATGGACAATTTGTTTCATGAATAACGAATAAATAACATTTATGAAAACTAATTACCTTTGTAAAAATAAAAACGTTTAATAAGGGATTAATGGATAGGGAAATATAACAAATTTATTTAAATAATTTTTAATAATATTAAGTTGGAAAATTTTATAACCATGTCTCTTTAACTATACATTATTTGGAAATTCTGGATTAAATATTTTTGATAGTGACCTTCGATTATGAAAAAGTATTTTATATTTTAAAAAATTCCATCCTATTTAGTTATAAAATAAAACCCTCTCTCTATACATGAACTCACATAAAACCATATTATACTGACACATGCCTGTTGTAGGGCATGGGAAAAAATAATTTCCTAACTTAAAATGTAGTAATGTGTTTGAACTAGGATGTCTCTCGAAGAGGAGTGCACACAACATGGACTGTCACTTTAAAACAGTGGTAAAAATGTTGTGCTTTTGAAAGGAAATTTGAAATTCAAATGATTGAAAAACTATGAAATTAAAAGGGTAATTAGGTCTGGGTCGGTTTCATAATTGTAATTCTATCATTTTTCATTTTAATTCAAACCTCATCTTCTTTGTTGGTTAAAGTGAGTTTCCACAATCGTTTACTCTCACTTCCTTAGTAAAATTATTATTGTGAAAGAAAACCTTTCTAAGATCATGGTTTGGTCAACTCTCCATCCATGTGTAAAATAGTTGGATTGAATATCCTTAATTGAAATGGTCAATACCCTATCCGGTTTTGTTTATCCCAAACAATCAAGAACATTCATTACACCTTTTACACGTACTGATGAACGTCGAGTACTTCACTACTAATTCCTGGTTTATTCAAACGTATATAACCAGAAATTAGTGGAATGAGATTATGAATATTATACCAAGGAAAAAATCAATAAGGGAATTAATATTCAAGAACAGTCTCACTTGATAATAAAATCATATATAACAAATTGAAAAAAACTTTGAATAAAAAAGAAATTTATTCAATTGCTCCCAAGAACTAAAACATTACAATGTAGAAAACCAACCATATCCCAATCACTACAAATGTTTTCCCCACCATGGTAAGGGTAATTGAGATGTATGGGGAAGAATAAGACATTACAAAACTATGAAAAAGAAAATAAATAAAAGAGAAATCTGAAAAATTCTCCTTCTTAGTTTCCCAGAAGGAATGGGATGGAGAATGGGATGATTTGAGGAGGAGGAGCTCTCCTCCTTTTATAGGATGATTTTTGTCCCCTGGATGTTAACACGTTTTAGGCCCATTAAATGAAATCTTAATGCATTGAGCCCTTCTTAAATGTTTTTCATAATTCCCTTGGCCATGTACCCACAAACTATCAGTTGATGTGGACATGTATTCTTAATGTTATGCCCATTTAACTCTGAGAATTTATTCTGTCCAGTCAGACTCTCCAAAATGAAATCCTCCGGATTATGGTGATTTAATGACCCCTTAAGCGGACAATTAACGTGGCTCTTCCTTCATTAAAGATTCTCCAAAACTCCTTCCACATCCACCCACCGAATATCACAACATTTGGTCACACCATGAATGTGTTATGAAGCCCACACCAAAAATAGGCAGAACTGCAAACAGTTCTCTTTCTCGCACTTGTCAGCTTCTTTTGAGCTTCAATATGGCCGATTCAACTTTTAGTCCAAAATATTAAATGAATCCCCTGATGTGTAGAATCTGGAAAAGAAAGAAATTTTCACTTTGGATTAGTGTAGATAATGTTATGGCCAAACTATAGAAATAATTTAAAGCTGTTAATAATCCAAAATAGCACATTTTTACTATTCAGCTCAAAATAACTTCAATATCCTAAAATTGAAACAATTAATCTTAAAGAAACACTTTTGTGGGTTTAAAGAATGATATTAAATATATATTAATTGCAAATATTTTTTTTATAAATTCTCACACACTTAGCTCTTGGACTCCTGGACAAGTAAAAGTCAAATCAAATCAAATCCAAAACACATATCAATGAGATCTACCAAATTAATTCCAAGAAAAAAAAAGATATCATGCCTCATCCTAAAAAATTATTTCAAGTTCTCTATTTTAGATTTTAATATATTTCCACTTCATTTCTTGTACCATGCAATGAAAACACCTACCTCACATGAATTTTCTCTCATATCACAAATATAAATGTTGAACATGGCTTTTCTCATCCAAACTCAAACTAGAGTCACCATAGGATTGATAAATTCCTACTTCTCTACCCGATATGAGTCAATGAAATGTGTTTTCATGAGGACATTTCACAGTTGTTCTGTCTCCATCGGTTGGTAGGATTTAGATATAAAAAATTTTGAGGCCGAAAAAGGAGGGTTTGGCCCTTTTTGAAGAAAAATTGCAAGATTCTAATTTTCTATCAAGAATGGTATCCTTATATTTCCCTTTGTAGAAACATAGATCCAAAATCATTCAATCTTCTCAGGATTTCAGCTGAAAATATTTGAATCTTTTCAAATATGATTTTTCTTGCAAGAGCCAGATAGGCACAACTTTCTTTTTTTTAAATTGGAAGCTCCAGAAAGGCAATGCTTCTCTTATCACGAAAGCTCCAGAAAGGCATAGATTTTAACAAAATGAAATATCCCATAGGAACATCAGATCTTCAACATTTTATATTCCTCCAAAAGTATCACCAAATGAGGTAGTACAACACAAGACATCTTCCCCCACACTTAAGTTCAACTAGATCATGCAATTTCACATCAAGAGCAGGTAGGATAGTGAAAATTGTCTTGTAATATGGCTAACCTAACAGGAAATTCTTGGCTACTAGGGGCTACAATGAAGGATAAATGTAAAGGTGGTACATAATGAAAATGATTATTTTGAAAAGAGGGCTTTAAACCAAATAAATTCCTCAATCATTTAAAACACATGTACCCCAAACCCCCATGTTTTGAAAGAAATAAATAAAATTATGGTTTAAGCAAGCACGATCTGGTTCTCTCAAGAAATGAGGAGAATGAAAAAAAATGACAAAAAAGTTTTAGAAAACTCAAATGAAAGTTATTTCAATGATATAGACAGTGAAATATGGCATGAGATATAAAAATCAGTGTACTTTTCATGAAATTCCAAAATATTTGAACACGAAACAAAGTCATTTCAGCATTCATTTAATCTTAGTTTCATGGAATAGATTGGTTTACTCATTCATATGGGTTTAAAAAATGGAAATGATAATCATTTCAGCTAAAAAGTTTCAAAAACACTCAAAAAAAATTAAACACACAAAAATTTCAAAACACACAATGTTTTTTATTTTTTTTTTCAAAAACAAACACAAAATGAAAATCCTAAACTAAATAGGTTCCCTCCCCCACATATAAATGATGAAATTTCCTCAATGCATTCAAGTTGATTTAACATGTAAGTATATTTCTGATTGAATCACAATAGCATGAATGTGTGAAGGAGAGGTACTACTTGATTGATCTTATTGATAAATAAGTTGGAGGACCACGATCTCCTCCACTGTCTCTGACGGTAGGGTCCCAAGGAATTTGTTCAATATATGTCCATTCACAGTGAATGGATCCTACTCTCTATCCTTTATAATCTTTATTGTACCAAAAGTATATACATGAGTAACTATAAATGAACCATCCTATCTGGAACGATGTTTACCTGGCATCAGCTTGAGTCTTGAGTTGAATAATAACACTTTGTCTCCAGGATTGAAGTATTTTGGTCGGATCAGCTTGTCATCAGCCACTCTTGTTCTTTCATTGTAAATACTTGAATTTTAAAATGCTTCCCTTATTATTTCCTCCAGCTCTTGCAACTTCAATCTTCTTTCATTCCCAGCACTTTCAAGGTCCAAATTCATTTTCCTCACCGCCGAACACACCTTATGCTCCACTTCCACAAGTTGGTGGCAACAATTCCCATAAATCATCCTATATGGAGTCATTTCAATTGGGGGTTTTTAGGCTATCCTATAAGCCCATAAGGTATCATCCAACCTTTGGCTCCAATCCTTCCTGTTTGGATTAATGTTCTTTTCCAAATTCCCTTGATTTCCGTGTTTGAAACATTAGCTTTCCTGTTAGTCTATGGATGATAGGGAGTTGATGTTTTATAAGGCAATCCATACTTATTAATCAAAGTCTCCATTATAAAATTGCAAAAGTGAGTACCTTGATCACTGATGATTTCTCTGAGCACTCCAAACCTACAACATATGTTAGACCTGAAAAAATCACAAAAAACATTAGCATCATCAGTTCTGGTTGCTTTTGCTTCCACCCATTTGGAAACATAATCAACTCCAAGAAAGATATAAGAATTTCTAAATGAAATTGGGGAAGGTCTCATAAAATCTATCCCCCAAACTTCAAAAATGTCACAAAAATTCAATGGCTTTTGGGTCATTTCTTGTCACATAGAAATATTTCCTGAAAACTGACATTTTTCACATATTTTGCAAAATTCATGAGCATCAATGAAAATGGTGGGCCAATAAATTCCAGATTCTAAAACCTTCCTTATGGTCCGTTGAGTTCCAAAGTATCCTCCACTAGCTAAAGTGTGACAAAAATCAAAGACATATTTATCTTCACTTTCAGGTAAAAATATTCTTATTACTTGATCATTGAAAATATTCAAAAGGAATGGATCATCCAAAATGTAATATCTAGATTATGATTTCAGTTTTTGAATTTGGTGAGAATTGAAATGAGATGGGACTTGATATGTTCCCATAAAATTGACTATGTTAGCATACCAAGGCACTTCTCCTTAAATCGAGTACAACTGCTCTCCTGGAATTTGATCATTCAGTGGGTCTCTTTCTGGAACTTCAATTTCAGCACTGTTTAGAAGTCTACTTAAGTGATCATCCACATGGTTCTCAGATCCCTTCTTATCCTTGATTTCTATATTGAACTCCTATTGTAGTATCATCCATATCACTAACCATTGTTTAGCATCCGTTTTCTTCATCAAGTACCTCAAAGCTGCATGATCAGAAAAAACCATGATTTTAGTTCCAAGAAGATATGATCTAAATCATTCTAAAGAAAATACAACAGAAAAGAACCCTTTTTTCATGGTTGTTTAATTGAATTGGGCCGCATCTAAAGTTCTTTAGTCATATGAAATGACTTGTGGTCTTCCCTCAATTAGCTGAGAAAGGACTACTCCAACTTCTTGGTTAGGTGGCATCACAAAGTAGTTCAAATGGTTCTTCCCAATTTGGTGGTTGCATCACGGGTGGTGAAATCAATATCTTCTTCAACTCGTCAAAGGATTCCCTACATGCACCATTGAAATCAAAATCAGCATCTTTCAAAAGTAATCTAGAGAGTGGGAGATAAATCTTACTAAAATATTTCCTAAACCTCAGGTAGAATCCTGTATTTCCTAAAAATGATCGAACATGATTCACACATGTAGGGTAAGGGAATGAATTTATCACTTTAATTATTGATTTATACATTCAATTACATTTTTGGAAACGACATGACAAATCAGAATTCCTCTTTGAACCATGAAATGACACTTTTCAAAATTTCAAAAAATATTTTTTTCAATGTAAGTTTTCAATCCTTTTTCCAGATTTTTTGAACAATGATAAAAAGAATCTCCAAAAACTGTGAAATCATCTAAGAGAACATCCAAGCAGTTTTCAAGGTGATTAGAAAATATACTCACAATTCGCCTCTGAAATGTACATAGAGCATTACATAATCCAAATGGAATTCTTATATATGATAAAGTACCAAATGAGAATATAAATGCCATCTTCTCGTGATCCTCGGGAGAAATGTGTACCTAGAAGTGACCTAAAAAACCATCCAAAAAGAAATAATGAGTACTCCCTGCCAACCATTCTAACATCTGGTCATTGAAGGGGATGGGTAAATGATCTATTCGAGTGAACTACTTCAATTTCCTAAAATTAATGCACACTCTCCAGTGATTTTGAATTCTCATAGGGATTAACTCATTATTTTCATTCCTCACTGTGGTCTGGCCAGTTTTTTGGAACGTCATGAATAGGACTGACCCACTGCGAATCTGAAATAGGATAGATGATCCAAGCTTCCAGGAGCTTTTTGATCTCCTTCTTCACAACCTCCATCATGGTGGGATTCAGTCTTCTTTGGGGATGTCTAACAGGTTTGGAATCTCCCTCAACAAAAATTCTATGTGAGCATATTTTTGGGTTTATTCCTAGGATATCACTTAAGATTCATCCTATTGCCTGGAAATTCTCTCTCAAAAGCTCAATCAATGATGTTTCTTGGGCTTTAGAAATATTCTTTGAAATTATCACTGGTAGTTTCTCTCCCTCCCTAAGGTATACATATTTAAAATCAGTATGGAGTGGTTTGAGTTTCAGATTAGGTTTATGCTCAAGGGATGAGACTAAATTGATGTTTTACACATCCAAATTTTGGACCTCCTACACATAAGAAACCATATCATCTTCATCATTATTTAACAAATCATCAATGAAATCAGATTTTACCTCTTCCTCCCACATGAAGCTAGGATCTCCAACATCTTCAACATCCACATGTTCAATGATATTTCCAAGGGAACAAGTCTCTCCTAAGTCTATGAATTCATAGAGCATACATGATTCTTAAATTGGTTCCACACCAAATTCATGGGAAAGTGAAAAGCGGGTTCGATCATCCGATGAGTTTCTCATGGATTCAATAATATTGAAGTGGACCGTGCTCTCTCCAAACTCCATAGTGAGTGTCCCCTCATGGACATTGATGATGGTTTTGGATGTCATCAAGAAAGGTCTCCCCAAAATGATGGTTGAATTTGAAGGGATCTTATCTTCTTCCATATTGAGCATATAGAAGTTACCTGGAAATAAGAGATCTTTGACTTTCACAAGGACATTCTCCAAAACAACTACAGGGAAAACTGTGGATCTGTTTGCAAGGTGGAGCACCACTCTTGTGGGCTTCAATTCTCCCATATGCAATGAATTGTATACCGAGTGAGGCAATACATTAATTGAAATGCCTAAATCACACAATGCATTAGTGAAATTTAATTAACCAATGGTGAATGGAATATAAAACTTCCATGGATCTTGACATTTGGTTGGAATCTGCAGCGTGATAAGGACTGAGACATTTTTTCCCAAGTTGATTATTTCATTCCCATGAAGCCTTCTATTTTTGGTGGAATTATCTTTCAAAATTTTTGCATACCTTGGAATTTTTTTTATCATATTAAATTATGGGGATATTGATTTCCACTTTCTGGAAGGTGTCCATAATTTTATTCTGAAGTGCTTCTTCATGCAATTTTTTTGATTCGATCATCCTTGTTGGAAATGGTGGGGGTAAGTCTTTCTTATCCCTTTTTTTTCTTTTCATTGGTGTTTCTTGTTTATTATTATGTGGTCTATCCTTCTCCCCTTCATCTTCCTTTTCATCTACTTAGTGGATTTTCACAAGACTTTATGATTCATTCTCCCTCAAAATAGGTGGTATTATTTCAGGTTCAGGGCTGGATGGAGGTGAGATTTATTTTCCACTTCTTGTTATGATTGCACTAACATTATCTTTATAATTTGTCACTATCTAGGATGGAATATTCCCTGGATTCTTGGACATTATTTCAACAAGACTTCCCACTATCTCTGCTAGCTTGTCAACCTTATCTGCTAGGCCCTCATATGTGGATTGTAGCTATTCCACAGAAGGTTTTGTGATGGTGGATGGTTGGTAATATGTCTTTCATTGGAATGGTGGTGGCTGAAAATATTTTTGTAGTTAAAATGGATGTTTATAAGATTTTTGGAAGGGAGGTGGTTCTGGTATTGCTGGTGGTGGTTAGTAGGTTGACTGGGGTATTGGTTAAATGGTCTCATCTAATTTTGTTTCTTCCAATATCCTTGTTGGGATTGAGGTTGATGAAGTTTATTTTTTTGTAATTGTCTTGGTTGAAAATCCACAACACAGTATTCTGTCCCCTTTATCTCAGTGAACTGGTCGGTATAATGAGTGAAAGAATAATATAAACCACATAACTAAGCAGAATCTTGCTATCCATTTGCTTCTGTTACAGCCATTTGAAGGACTAACCTTGAAAGGTCATCTACTTTGGTTTCAATCAATGTAGATGAGTTAGATATTTTTACCTCATGTATCTCCCTCGCATTCATTCCTCTTAGTCCAAATTGTTGTGAGTTTTGAGCAATATTATCAATTATTATTCTGATATCTGCGGGAAACTTGTCAATCGGGTACACCCCTTATGAGGTATCTAGAATATTTCGATCATTATTCAAAATTACATGTTATAAGAACAAAATGAATTGGTGTTCCTCCATTTCATGATGTGGAAATCTGGAACATAGCTTCTTGAAGGGCTCCCAGTACTCGTAAAGGGTTTATCCAGTTGATTTCCATATGATGTAAATCTATTTCTTGATGGAAGTGCTCTTAGATTTGGGAAAGAATATTTGCAAGAAACTTATTTTTAGGTCTTACCAATCACTAATCTCCCCTGGTTGTAGGTTGTACAACCATTCTTTAGCTGCTCCTTCAGGTGATAAAGGGAATGCCCACCACTAAAATTGGTCTATGGGTGCTCATCTTGGCCGGAAGCTTAAGCAAGTGTATCTGAATTTTTTCATGTGCTGATTTGGATCTTCTCCTACAAGACCTTGAAACTTTTGAAGCACAATAATCATATTGACACGTAATTCAAAATTATTTGGTTCATTGGGTGCAATAAGTTGGTTATTTTGAATGCATAATTGTGGTGCACATAGATCACGCAGGGTTTGGTTGGGATTTCTAGCCATGATTTCAGGTTAACAGTGAACACTAATAGTTCGAATTGAATATGAGAGATATATTTCTTCATATATTTCTAGTATATTTATTTTTCTTAGTTGGGTTAATGTTCTTGCAATTTCTAAATCATATACAATTAATGGTTCTTTTGAGTTGCAGGTCATTCAATTTTGAATTTTTTTTGTTGCACTGCCTCCACGGAAAAGGCGACTAGTTTGACGAACGCCTGTCATTGGGCGTGGAAAAACAATTATTTCATAATTTAAAATGTGGTAATGTGGTTGACCACGGATGTCTCTCGAAGAGGAGTGCACACAAAACGGGCTGTTACTTTAGAACAGGGGTAAAATGTTTTGCTTTTGAAAGGAAATGTGAAATTTAAATGATTGAAAAAATATGAAATTAAAAGAGTGATTAGGTCAGGGTAGTTTTCCTAATTTTAATTCTATCCTTCATTAATTTCTTCAAACCTCTTCTTCTTAGTTTATTAAAGAGTGTTTCCACAATTGTTTCCTCTCACTTCCTTGGTGAAATTATTATTGTGAATGAAAACCTTACCAAGATCATATTTTGGTCAACTATCCTTCCATTTGTAAAATAGTTGTATTGAATATCCATAATTGAAATGTGCAATACTCGATCGGGTTTTGTTTATCCCAAATAATCAAGAACATTCAATACACCTTTTACACGTACTGATGTTCATCAAGTACTTCACCACTAATTTCGGGTTTATTCCATCGTATATAAACTAGAAATTAGTGGAGGGAGATTATGATTACTTTACAATGGAAAAAATCAACAGAGGAATTAATATTCAAGAAAAATCACAATTGATAATAATATCTTCTATAAGAAATTTAAAGCAAATTTGAAGAAGAAATAAATTTATTCAATTGTGTCCAAGAACTCGAGTATTGCAATGTAGAAAACAAACCCTTCCCCAATCACTCCAAATGTTTAACCCACCATTGTAAGGGTAATCGAGATGAATGGGGAAGAAGAAGAAATTACCAAACAATGAAAAAGAAAATAAATAAAAGAGAAATCTGAAATGTTCTCCTTCTTGGTGTCCCGGAAGGAATGGGATGGAGTATGAGATGCTTTGATGAGGAGGAGATCTTCTACTTTTATAGGCAGATTTCTCTCCCCCAGATGATGATTCATTTTAGGCCCAATAAATGACATCATACTGAGTTTATCCCTTCCTAAACATTCTTCATAATTCCCTTGGCTGTGTCACCTCAATATTGCAGCAGATTTAGACATGTATTCCGAGAGTTATGGCCATTTTACTCTGATCATTTATTCTGTCTGTCAGACACTCCAAAACGAAATCTTCCATTTTATGGTGATTTAATGACCCCATAAATGGCCAATTCACATGTACCTTCATTCATTAATGATTCTCTAAAATTCCTTATGCGTCCACCCACCAAATATCAAAACATTTGGTCCTACCATGAATGAGTTATGGAGCCCACACCAAAACATGACAGAACTGCAAACAGTTTTCTTGCTCCCACTTGTGAGCTTCTTTTGAGCTTCCATATTACCAATTAATCTTTTAGTCCAAAATAGTAAATGAAACCCCGGATGGTTAGAATCTGGAAAAGAAAGAAATTTTTCACTTTAGATTAGTGTAGATAATGTTATGTCCAAACTACTAAAATACTTCACAACTGTTAATAATCCAAAATGACCCATTTTTACTATTCAGCTCAAAATAACACCAATATCATAAAAATGAAACATTTCATCTTAAAGAAACACTTTTGTGGGTTTAATACAATGATATTAAATATAAATTAATTGAAAATATTTTCCCTATCTTATACCATCCAAAAAAATTCCACAAAAATCAATAATATATTTCTAGAGTCCTTAAATATATTTTGGTCTTCTCAAAATACCACACCTTGAGGGATGAATCTCATTTTCAATGATGATAATCAAATAATTGATATATAAATTTCTAATTTCCCGTTTCTCATTTCTGTATCTTTAGGTACAGTAATTCTTCCACAAATTCCATTAAAACATATTAAAATTATATCATCAGTATAGTTACTATATTGGAATTTTATTATAATTTTGGTAAAATTAACAAAATATCACATCTTCTTCACTGAAAACGAAAATGTGTATCATCCATATATGTTGACTAAAACATCCAAAAATAAAACTGTTTTTTCTTTAATTACCCAATATTTATAGTGTAAAATATAATTTAAAAAAATTATATGTATCATATTTATGTTCCCGAAACATTACACCATGTCACTTAATTTTTCCCCCATAAAAAATGATAGTAATGTCTATTTCAATTTATAGACTACCTCCTCCATGGGATGATGCATTAATTTTTTTCTATAGATTTAACTTACGGTCTTATTCAATATTTGATGATTTTATATGATATATATCTATAAAATATATTATTATTATTTTTTAATATGAAAAAATAACGACTGATATGTATTAATGAATCAGTTTTAATGACTAAGTTGAAACTAGTTCATCAATATTTTAATCTTCATGAAATGTGACCTAAAATACACATGTAATGAATTTGTAAAATTGTATACTTTTACAAAATATCAATTCTATAAAATTTTATAGTTTACAAATAATGATCATTAAAATAATAAGGAATATCAACACCACTTGTATAAACCCACGTCAAAAATGTCTGGATAATTAACTCACAATGTTGAAAAGTGATTATAAAAATAAAATAAATTAAGATAATGGTAATTAATGAATAATATAAATGGAAATTTCTATGATTATTGTTCTGATATACCTAATTAATATTTTTATCACTACTATAAATGTATCATATACCCATGTTTCTATGAACTGTGGCTGATGCAGTTGTCGATATAGAATTATACCCAATACTTTTATAGAAACCATGGTTATTCCTCAATGATTTTATAATAACACTGGGTTTTTAACCACTGGATATATATAAATTTATATATCCATGGTTTATACAACCTTGGGTATAATGTTTCCAAAATTCCCATAGTTTTGTTAACCGAGTGTACTGTTACCTATCCCTATTTGGACGTAGTATCCCTTCTATCCCATAACGAACATGTAAGTTCATTAAAAACCATATTTCACATTCAATAAAATAAAAAATTTGTAGATTTTTCATTCAACTAACTTCATGTATCAATGTTCAATCCATTTACAATTCTTTATAAAATATATACACCCATACAATAAATCGATTTAATTGACTAAAAAACAACCACATGCCCCTATAATACCATAACAAAAATTCATGGGATCAATATCTACCCTATAATGAGAATCCACATCCTTGCCACCATCATCAAAACCATCATCACCAACAACACCATCTTCAGACCCAATATCATCATTATAATCACAATTTTATTCACCACAACTATCAACTCTAATGAAACTAGGAACCTCATTTATATAACTATGTGCACCATAAAAAGGGATAATTTATTCCATACATGAATCCAATGTAGTAGTATCCTCTGGTGGATGTGATGGGCATATAACTGACATAACATTCATGATGTTTTTGATGATCGGTTTACTTATTTCATGCTCTTGTAGGGAAATGTTTTTTTCCACTGATTCTTAAACAAAATCATTTTACATATCATTGTTTTTAGAGTATTGAGAGGTTCTCGATGAGGGCCAACACTATGTGGGGATGTTGTTTTTCCACCCATAGCATCAAACTCTCCCCTGGTGCTTGTCACCTAAAACATAACTCAAACGATCCTTTGGACCAAAGTTATCATATTATATCTTATTAAGGGCCTCTAATTCACCCTTTCAAAAATATAACCCATATTTTTAATTATGAAATGTTTGAAAATATTTAAAATATCAATTAAAATACATAATTTTTTTCCCTTTTTTAGTATACTATTCTTATATTCTTTTTCTTCCTACTCAAGAAATATAATTTTATATTAGGCACATGTCCTTAGATTCCAGATTCAACTTGAGAAAACTAATATTTATTAGTATAATACTATAATATTAAATAATTTAAAATTTATAAGATATAAATGAATTAAAAATATATGTGTTGAAGATATCCATAAAATTGAGATGTACCTAAATATTAATTTAATTAGAAATTTAATAATAGTTTCAAAACATAATCGATAAATACTAATTGGATTTAAATCATGGGTATGATATTGATTCCTCGTGTATATTCATTTAGGTCCAATTATATTTGTGTTATGTTATTATTTTATTCTATTACATGGTAATTTTGATCATTTCGTCATTATGATCACATTTTTTTTGGTTTATGGTAAATTATATATTTTTCCATTTGAAATTTGAAATTTTTTCCAATTGTACTATTGGAAAATGATGTTATTTACTCCAATTAAGAATATTTGGGAAGTTTTTTTAATTAGACCAATTATTCCAATTAGGCCAATTGGGAAAATTAGGCCAATTAGGACATACTGTCTAATTTTTCAATTAGGTCCACCAACTCCATTTATCCCAATTATTATATTGAATAAAAGTAGGCTATCTAGTCCAATATTTTCCAATTAATACCATTATTTTTCCAAACTAGTAAAATGAGGTCATTTAGGCCAATTTAGGGAAATTAAGTCATTTTGACCATTTAAGCGAGTTAAACCTATTTGGACCATTATAAAAAATACGATAATAACTCTAATTTTTCTAATTAAGACATTTACATTAATTATGATAATTATGAAACTTATTCCAATTATTCCATTTACACGAACTAGGCCATTATGGAAATAGATCCATTTAGGATAATAGGTATATTTAGGCCATTTAGTCTAATTAGTCCCTTTAGTCTATTTAATCTATTGTGGTATTTTTTTTAATAGTTCAATTTTCCATTACACGATTACACCAATAAGACATTAGGATAACTAGCTAATTGGAAAATTGGTTTTTATGCCAATTTTAAATGAGGAAAATTGTCCACAATGCCATAAGGTAAAATGTCCAATTGTACAATTTCCCATTAGTTATTTTGGGAAATTTTCCATTAGTTCATTATATCATTAAGAAAATTATACAATTACCCATTAAAAATTAGGCCATTATTAGTTCATACCAATATGAGAATAAGTTCAATTTTCCATTAAGTTAATACTCTAAAAGGAAACATTGACATTAGGCCATTATACCAATTTTCCATTATTCCAATTGTCCAATTAGGCAATTATTCCACTATTCGAATTTCCAATAAGTCCATTATTTCATTTAGAAAATATTATAATAGGACAATAGTTCATTATGAAAATTATTCTAATTTTAAATTTTGCCATTAGTGAATTAGGTCATTAGAAGAATTCACTAGTAGGACATTTGTCCATTAGTCCAATTGTTCATTAAGTTATTATTCCATTAAGACATTAGGCCAATAAGACATTTGTATACCATGCCAATTGTCTAATATGAAAATTAATCCATTATTCCATTATGTTAGTAGTTCATTAGGCCGTTAGTCCATTAGTACAATTAGGCCAATTGAATATTAATCAATTATTCCATTAGCACAGTTGGACATTACACCAGTTGGCCAACTGTCCTTGGGGATTTAAGTCTATTACGAGAATTGGCTAATTGAAAATTTAAAAATTATTCCAAATTTCCATTAGTTGATTAAGCCATTATGCCATTAGGCTAATATTACATTAAATCATTAATCTAATTGGCCATTATGAAATTAAAAAATTAGGCAAATAGCCCATTAGGCCACTATGTCATTATACCATTAGGATGTTAGTGCAATTAGGAAAATTTTGAATTAAGAAATTATTCCATTAGTGATGTTGACTAATAGTCCATTAGGCCCTTCTTCCAGTTGTGTAATAGGCCACTAGTATATTTGGCCAATTTACCATTAGGACATTACACAAATTCTCAATTCTACTATTAGGCCAATTGGGAAAATAGGCTACTAAGATCCATGACCATGATTCCATTAGGGTGATTGTACAAAGGTAAATTTTTTAATTATGTCATTTATTCCAATTCTCCATTAGGAAAATTTACCAATTATCCAATAGGACATTACACCATTAGTCTAATTGGTAAATTGAGAAATTATTCCATTAGTCTAATTAACTATTATCCCATTATTCCAACTAACTTATTAGGTCATTAGTACAATTATACATTAGGAAATTAGTATATTATTCCATTATTCCATCAGTATTTTAGTCCATTATGTCATTAGTACATTATACCATGAGGCCAATAGGCCATTAGGACCCTAGGATATTATACCATCATGCAATTAGTCCATTAGTCAATTATGACATGAATCTAATTCACTAATTTTCCAATTTGGGTATAGTCCATTATAACATTATGCAAATTGGACATTAGGATATTAGGCTAGTATTCCATTTTTCCATCATCCAATTATGATACTATGACAATTGGAAAATTAGGCTATTAGACCATTAGGCCAATCTGACACATATGTGATTAGTCCAATACCATATTAGTCCAATATGACATTTGGCCATTATTCAATTATTCCAATTAGAGATTAGGACATTAGGCCTTTATTCCAATTTTAAAATTTATCTATTAGGCCATTTTTCTAATCTCCCATTATGATAATTAGTCATTTGGAGATTATCCCATTAGGTCAAATGGATAATTGAATATTAGGTCATTTTACCAATTGGTGAGTATTGTATTTGGCCATCATGCCCTTAGTCCAATATGAAAATTTCCTAATTCGGACATTATAACAATTTCAAAAATTAGGTCATTATGTTATTAGGCCACTATTCCATTATGCAGTTATGCCAATTTTCTATTAGGAAATTAGGCCAAATGGATAATTGGAATATTTTCCTAATGATCTAGTGGCCAATTTTTTTATTTTCCCTAACTGACTAATTTCTAATTATCCCATTTTTATAATTAAAAATTTGCTGATGGAATAATGGTACAACTGAAAATTACCCAAATGGTTGAAGGGCATAATTTTACAATTGACATAATGTCCTAATGGCCAATTGGCCTGATGGAATAATTGTCTAATCATCTAATTTCCTAATGTCCTAATGGCCTAATTCCCTAATTAACCAAATTTCCAAGTGTGCTAATTTAAAAATTTACTATTTTCCTAATTTCATAATGGAATGTTTTCATTATTATGAAATAACAAAACTGGATAATTTTCCTAATGGCCTAATGTTCAATCTCACGACTTTTCTAATGTTCTAATGGAAAATTGGCCTATATTTTAATGGACTAATGTCTTATTAGAATAATCGATTAATAGAAAATTGGCCAATTGGAATAATATCCCATTGTACTAATGGTCTAATTTTCTAATTACCCTAACATCCTAATGGGATACATCAAATTTTTCTAATATACCAGTCACCAACTGGTCAATTAACCTAATAGCCTTATCTTTGAATGGCCAATCTCTGAAATGAGAAAATCATTAAATTCCTAGTTGGCCTAGTATAATATTAGCCTATTGGACTAATTTCCAAATGGCCTAATGGCCAATTGGCCTAATTTCCTAATGTTATAATGGAATATTCTCTCAATTTTCTAATTTCATAATGTCCTAGTGGCCATTTATTCTAATGGATGACTGTATAAATTGTCAAATTGGCCTAATGTTCTAATGGAATAATTTACAATTGGGTTATTATCGTAATGGCCACTTGGCTGTATGGCCTAATGGCCAATTGGGCTAAATGGACAAATGGATAGGTGACAGATTAGAATAATTGGACAAATGGTAGAATGAAAAACTACAATAATTACATGATTTTATAATGGATAATAGGAATAATTTGACTATGGCCTAATGGGCTATTGGCTTAATGGACTAATAGACTAATTGTCATAATTGCCAACTGGACTAATGGATTAATGGCCTATTAGCCTATTGACCTATTTCAATAACGGACAAATGGCCAATTTTTCAAAATTTTAATGGATTTTTTCTCAGATGGACTATTGTCTTAATGGAATAATGTCCTAATGACCTAATGACCTAATTTCCAATTGTCATAATATCTAATTGTCATAATTTTCTAATGCCATATTGTAAAACAAAACTAATTGGCCTAATAGATTATTAGATAAATTCTGTAATTGTCCTAAGGCCTATTGCCCAATTTACCTACTAGAATAATTTCCTAATGTCAAATTGGACTAATTATCTTAATGGAATAATGGACTAATTTCCAAATGACCTAATTGGACTAATGTATAGATGGATTAATTTTGTAATGTCCTATCAGCCTAATGGTCCAATGGAATATTGTCCAAATGGATAACTAGTCTAATTTCATAATAGCCAAATGTCCTAATTTCTAAATGACAAATAAGCCTAATGGATTAATTTATAATTGTACTTATAGCCTATTGATCTATTGTAAAATTGGAAGAATAACCCAATAGACTAATGGCCTATTAGAATAATGCCCTAATGGAGAATCGGCCTCATGTCAAAGTGGCATAATTTCGAATTTTGAATAATGTAAACTTGACCTAATGGCCTAAGGGCTATGAGGAATAATGGCATATTGTCTTTATGGCTCATTGGCCAAATTATACATATGACATAATGGCCTAATGGACTATTCCCTTAGAAACCTATTGGTATATTAGACTAATGGCCTAATTTTCCAATTTTTAATTGGCATAGTGGCCTTATGTCTTGTTTTCTTATTTTAGTGTTGGCCTATTGGTGAATTTGTATGTTAAAAAATTGGGCTAATTCCATAACTGTGGAATGAGATAATATCCTAATCACCTAATGGCCTAAAAGGCCTAAATGAGATAAATAACATAATGGGCCTTATTTTCTTAAATTTTCTAATTGGCCAAATTGGACTAAATGGTCTAAATGGTCAAGATGGAATTATTACCATCAATGAAATAAATGACCTAACTAGATTAATTCACCTAATTATAAGAAATGGGTTAATTATCATAATTGGACCAAATTACCCTAAATGACTTAATTTTCCTAAATAGTTTAATTTACCTAAATGGACAAAATGACATAATTGATTTAAATTGTTCTAAATGGCCTAATTGGCCTAAATTAACTAAATAAATGTAACAACTGGCCTTATTGACCCTTTTTGTCCTAAATAGCCTAATTGGCCTAAAGGCACTAATTGGTATAAATGGCATAAATTGATTACATGGACTTATAGGACCATATGGAACAAATATAATAATTGGACTAATTGGACTAAATGGCCTAATTAGAACATGGGACAAATTTCTAAATGTACAAATGTAAAAATGCCCTAATGTTCAAATGGGATAATAGGTAATTATTCGAGAAATATAACCTAAAAATGAACATATGGAATAAATGATCAAAATAACCAATTAGATCAATATCCAAATAATGTCACACAAATATAATTGGAATGAAATGAATATAAAAGAGGAATTTACATAACACTAGACACACACATAATCCTTTTATATGTTGATATCCTATTTATATCTTGAGAAATGGAAACATAAGAAGGGGTGATCTAAAAAACCTACTAAGGTAAATAATCATTAATATATAACAAATGGTTGAATCATACAAATGATAGAAAACATTATTATGGAGATATTTAATTTTAAAAAGTACATTAAGAATTATAATTTTTACATAATTCCTTTCTGTCCAAATCTACTTATGTTAAATTATTTGGTTATTAAAACACGTTGTAATTTTGATCATTTGGTCCGTAGTGTAATATTTAAATTTTATCTTTCATAAATTATACATTTAACCATTTTTTAAATTTTTTAATTTATAAATTTGGAAGTTTTTCCATTTGGAAATTTTTCCATTTGGTCATCAGACCAATTTGGCCACAAAGGCTAATTAGGCCAATTAAAATATTTTTTTCACTTTGGCATTAAGGATAATTAGGTCATTAGCTCGATATGTCCATTAAGGAGAATGAGCCGATTTAAAAAATTTAGACAAATTATGACAATTTTTTCACTTATTTTTACAATTTATGCCACTTAGGCAATTTATGTCAATTTTGGAAAAATAATCTATAAATGCCTATTATACAAATTATGCCATTTAGACCCATTATTCTATTTAGGCCAATTTATTCCAATTATTCCCATTATCCCATTTATTTGAATTATGTGTATTATTCCACATAATAAAATTATTCTATTATGGTCAATTAGGACATTAAGGCCATTTTATCCATTTATGTCAATTATTCATATTATTCCAATTATGCCAAATTATACATTTTGTGCATTTATGCCATTATCCCATCAGAATATTATTCCATTAGTCCCTTACTCTATTAGGAATTTAGGAAATTAGTCCATTATTCCATTAAGCTATTAGTACAATAAGCTATTAGGGAAATTTTTTATTAAGCAATTTTCCAATTAGTCCAATTTTTTTAACCCACTTGTCTAATTGGGCACTAGTCCATCAGGAAAATGTCAAATTTTCAAATATTCCATAAGGCCAATTTTCCATTATCCCATTAGTCCATTATACGATCCTAAAAATCTTCCAATTAGGCCATTACGACATTAGGAAAATATGCCATTATGCAACTTAGTTATTAGTCTATTAAATAAATGTTTCATTATTCCAATTTTCCAATTGTGTCATCGTACCATTCGACCAATTTTCCATTAGTTCATTATTCCATTATGATAATATTAAAATAGTCCAATTTTTCATTAGTCCATTTGACCAAATTTCCAATACATCATTCGTCCATATGGACAATTAGCCATTAAGCCTTTAGGCAAGTTGAACATTATTCCATTAGGACATTAAGACATTAGTTCAATAGTATAATTATACAGTTGGAAATTTAAATATTAGTACAGTTCTCCATTAGTCCACTAAAATATTAGGATTTTCAGAAAATAGTTCATTAAGCCATTATGCCATTTGGACATTAGTCAACTAGGCCATTTAAGTAAATTTTTTATTATGAAATTATTCCACTAGGCCAATTGTACTTTATCCCATTAGTTCAATTCGTAAATAGACCACTAGGAAAATTGAACATAGTTCATTAGGTCATTAATACATCATGAAAATTTTCAAATTATCCATGAAAACATTATTCTAATGGGATATTAGGCTTTTAAGTCATTATACCATTATGAGATTACAACATTAGTCCAATAGGCCATAAAGTAATTGTGCTAAATATCGATTACACTAATTAGGACCTTACTCGGTTAGGCCGATAGGCCATCATCGCATTAGTCCATTAGGCTAATTAGGCTAAATGGAAAATACAAAATTATTCCATTAGGTCAATTTTACAGTAGGATACTGGGAAATTAGGCCAATTGGACAATTGGACATTAATTCATTATGACATTATACCAATTTCTATTAGGCTAATAGGGAAATTGGATATGTTTTCATTTATTATAATTGAACATTATGTCATTCACCCAAATTACCATTGGTCTGTTAGGCTATTGATCTAATTATCCAATTTTTCAATTTTTCCATTATGCAAAATTTCTATTTTTCTATTATTCCTATTATCAAATTAGTCCATTAACAAAATTTGCAATTTTTCTATTAGATAATTAAGCCCTAGGTTTATTAGTATATTAGGATAAAAGGCCACAAGGCCATTATGCCATTACGATGTTAGGTCATTAATCCATTAAGACATTAGGCTAATTGGTCATTATCTCATTATTACATGAAGAAATTATGTCATTTGGAAAATTGGGAAAAGCTCATTAGTCCATTTGGCTAATTAGTTTTTTTGGATGTTAGTACATTCGGAAAATTGGACAATTAGTCCATTAGACCAATTTTCCATTAGTCCATATGGAAAAGTGTACATTATTCCATCTGGTCATTACACCAACTGGAAAATTAGGTTCTTACACTGGTTACCCATTATGACAATTTAAAAATTGTCAATTATGCTACTAGGATAATTATTCAATACGCCATTAGGTCATTAGGCCATTTTTCTAGTTAGGCCATTAGTACATTTGAAAAATTATTCCTTTTGGACTATTTCCCATTAGTCTATTAGGCTAATTTTTTATTAGTCCATTAGGCCATTATGCCAATTATCAAATTTTCCATTAATCTATTCGTAAATTATGAAATTAGGACACTATTTAATTTCTCCAATTATTTAGTTAAGGAATTATACCATTAGTCCAATATTCTATAATTCTATTAGGCCACTAGTACATTATTCTATTATTCCTTTATTCCAATTATCTATTAGGCCATTAGTCCAATTTTCTAATTATGCCATTATTCTATCAGTCCAATTGGGTAACTAGGCCAGTTGGATATTAGTTCATTTGGCCATTAGGACGTTAGGCTATTAGGAAATTGAAATATTGGTCCATTAGTACAATTTTTCATTAGTTATATTGTCCTTTTGTACAATTTTATAATTGACCATTAGGCCATTACTTTGATTCTAAATTATGCCATTTGGCCAATTTCCCAATTAGGCCATTAGAAAATTAAGACAATTGGCATAAGGACATTTAAATTTTTTCCAATTGGATAGTAGGACATTTGGAAAATTGGTTATTAGGTAATTATTCCACTAGGAAATTATACTAATTTGCTTGTTAGACATTCTATCATTAGGGTACATGGACATTCAGCTATTAAGACATTAGATATTTTGAAAATTATGCCATTTTACCAATTTTCCTTAGGAAATTAGGCCATAATTATATTATTCTATTATTCCATTAGGCCAATTGGAAAATTTTGAAATTATTTGATTTGGTCAATTGACAACATTGTATTTTAGGCCACTATTCCAATTGGTCATTAAGCGATATTGAAAATTTTAAAATAAGGAAAGTATCCCAATAGACCATTCAAAAATTAGAAATTAGGCCTTTAGGCTATTGGTACATTAAATAATTAGTCTATTTTCCATTATGCCATTAATCCAATTTTCCAAAGTCTATTAGGCCAATTTTCCAATTTCGTCATTTTTCTATTAGGCCAACAGACTAACTAGGCCACTCCACCATTAGGCAAATAGGAACATAGAGAAACTAGAGAATTTGTTATTATTACATTAGGCCAACTGAAAATTAGGCCATTATGCCATTATGTAATTAGTATATTGGTCTGTTAGGTCATTAGGTCATTAGTCCATTAGGCCATTAGGCCATTAGTCCAATATGACATTAGAGAAATTGGCCAATTTTCCATTAGAAATTAAGTGTAATTTAAAATTAGATAATATGGTAATT
Source organism: Viscum album (assembly GCA_963277665.1). NCBI lineage: Eukaryota > Viridiplantae > Streptophyta > Magnoliopsida > Santalales > Viscaceae > Viscum > Viscum album. The sequence continues at coordinate 155,272,711 of OY728157.1, forward strand.
AGGACATTGGTCCATAAGTTCAATAGGAAATTAGGATAATTTTCAATTATTCCATCCATCTAATTTATCCATTTGAGCCATTTTTCTATTATTATAATTATCCATTAGGCAATTATGACATTATACTATTAGTCCATTAATACATTTTACCATTACGACATTAAGACATTATGAAAATAAGATTATTAGACCATTATTCCATTAAGAAAATTTATCCAATTAAGCTAATTAGACAACTTGGCCAATTGGTCAATTATTTCATTAGGCCAATTTAATATTAATCGAACTGGCCACTACGAAATTATTTTAATTATACATTTCTCCATTAGTCCAAATAACCATTTTGCATCAAGATAATTAGAAATTATTACAGTGGTCTAATTGACCATAAGGTCATTGGATATTATGCCAATTGTCCAATTAGGTGATTAGGCCAATTGTTCATTACTCCATTAAGTCAAATAGACAATTGGACATTATGATATTAGAAGAGTTTCCCAATTGTCCAATTAGGCCATTAGTACATTATTACAATTGGAAAATTAGTTATTAGTTAATTATGAAAATAGGTTATTATACCATATGTAACACCTCGAGATTTTATGAAAAATATTATTTTAATTTCATTAATGTCTTATGTTGTATTCTGCACCAAGATTACCTTGCGCTATACGCAACACCGTATTAGCTTGCAGTATACGCAACACTATTTTTGGACCGTGTTACACAAAATTTTGATAATAGTTATTCTATGAAACATTGAGTATATATATATATATATATATTAAATGTATAAACGAAATATGGTTGGATTCTGTTATACGAAACAATGAAGGATTCTTTCACAACACGCAACCATGACTTGGCTTGCATTACATGCAATCGCGACCTTCCTCGATAGCGTGTGTTGTACACAATGTCGGGATTCAATAAACAATGTTATATTATTATAATATTGTCATGAACTAGCCGTTATGAATAGTATTAACTAAATTTTGAATTTTATAACATTATTATTCATCTTACACATTTCTAGAACATGGTATAAGAACAAAATAAATTTTTCGGGTAAAATAAGTATTTTTCAAAAAAATGCAGTTTTGCCGCCTTCTGATGGCGCACCCACTTTAAATCTATTTTTTGACATGTTTATAAGTTCAATTTGACAAAATAAAATTCTTCTTTGGAATCAAGAAATAAAAATTTACTTTCGATAAATTTTTCATATTATTCTGGTAACTTTCACATTTTAATGAATAGTAAAAACACCCTATATTTTAATTAAAAACAACTTTTTTCATCGTAATATCTTATGTGGTTAAATTATAATATTGAATGGTTTTAAAGTATAAATAGAATATATTTTTACCATTTAATATAATGTATGTCATTAGCATTGATTTTACCTTGAATTCGTAGGTTAAATCAATTCAATCTTTTGCAATGTTTTAAACAAAAACCCGTTTTTATTCGACAACGGGATTAATTTTAATTTAATTTCTGAAACTTCTGTGTATGGAATTTTAAAAAATGGATTCCATATTTGGAATCATTGGGTCCAAATTATGTTAATAAGCTACTTTTTATTTTTGGGATTTATGAATAGTAACTACGGTAAATTTTATTTACCATAGTTAAAGGTAAATCGGGTAAATAAGGGTAAATATAATATTTTAAAATTACCCTAACAAATGTCAAAATCCTATTGGATGACTAAAATTCGACCCATATCACCTAAGGGTCGGATTAGAATCATTTAATGAACATTTGTCCATGAAAATAACTTAATTATTATTAAAACCAAAGAAAGTGACAACATGTCACTCTCTTAAATTTTATAAGTATATTAATTTTAATTTAGTGATAAACTTCATGAAACTTCTAACATGAATAGTCTACAGAAAGCTAATGAAATTATCTACATCATATAAATTTATTTATAATTTTTAGGGATTAAATAATTATCATTAATTATGGCACAATAGTGATGCAGAAATTGTTTATCTAGTGAAAAATCAAGAATAATGTTTTTTTTAAACTAATAGTGACCATAAAATGCACAAATACCTAAACAAAACTTATTGGACATGTAAATTTAAACCATAAGAATCCAATTGTCTAATATTTGACCATTTGGAGCCTTATAAAAGCGATTATGACACTTATATTATTTTATTTTAAATGATGCCAAAGTTGTCACCTTCATAATTTAATAAATATAACAATTTAAATATTGTGATTTTAAGATGATAAATTCTAGTAAAAGTATTATTGTGAAAGGTAATATATTTATCTTCATCATAGAATTTTATTTTAAATTTTTATACAAAAATATGTATACTAAATAATTATACAAAAATGATGTAGTAATTATTTTATTAAGAAATAAACCAAATAAATGGTTTTAAAAATAATAAAATAAATATTATATGAACTATTTAATGTGATACACTAATTTTATAGATACATATGACATTTTATTAATATATTAATGCTTTTATTTCGAACATATCTTCTGTATATTGTTTATTTAAATTCAAATAAATGAATAGTGTCAAAATTGACACTATTGTTATTTTACAAAAATAACATATTATAAAATTGTTTAAAAATCACAAAAATATTTAAAAATTAGAAATTTATATTTATATGGTCTATAATGTTATAAAGTAAACAATTATGGAAAATTCACAACAAATAAGTAATTATTTGTTATAATTTAAAATTTAGAATTTTATTACCACAAATAAATTTAAATAGATTAAATAAGGATAAATCAAAATGATAAGGTTTAAAATAAGATCCAAACATGTATAAATTTGATTGGTTGATGAGATTACAACCATATATCATCTAATATTCGAATATGAGTCATTTTTGAAGGTTTTTAAGTGGGGTTAGATTTATTATAAATTAATATTTTTAAGAATTCCTAAGGTGCCCCTCTCCTCCCTTATAAAAGGGCACCTCCACCCCCTCCTCCTCACACCAAATTGAGCACTCAAGCTCGACCAACCCCTGCCAAAATCCCTTATCCACTTCCCTAGAATAATCCTAGAGGTCCTGGTCTTCTTCAAAGACCAATCTTAGTTCCCTAAGTGGAGGATTCAAAAGGCGTTTCAAAGAAGAGGTAATATCCATTACCGATCTTTTCAATTTCATTCTTCTTAAACTTCTTCTTATTTAGTTGTTTCATGACAAAGTAATAACATCAGTATTACTTACATACTGATATGTTATTATAAATAGGAAACAACCCTAATCCACCTTCTATCCATCCTACGGAAAAAATGAAATCACTGCGCGTGCGTACGTACGGAATACCGTCTTCACGCCATGGTGTAATCTATTTTCCACCACCACCTTAATAGGATGGGTATAATGGTGTAATGAGTAACTATATATGATTATTATAAAATGATATTGATACTGAAATAGTCTACATACACTTCAACACAATTCCACGACCATGGGAACGATATCATCGCTCGTGCGTACGTACGGACTACCGTCTCCACGACGCGATGAGATTCATTCTCCACTTTAAACCATTCATTAATGATTATAAAGTATATATAATAAGTAATAATTAAATATATTACATAAAAATGATACTGGATTTATGTTTATATATATGAATGTCATCTACTTAATTCCATTCAATTCAATAAGGAAACGAAAACAGCGTTCATGCGTACGTACGGACTACCGTCTCCATGAACGGTGTATTTATTTCCCTTTAATGATTTATTATATATATGTATATCCTGAATATATATATATATAAATCATGTTTTATGTTCTGAAATTAATTAATCATGATCTAAGTAATCATATGAATAATTACAAGTCAAAACACGGATGACAAATGAAACAATTTTACCCAAAACGCTCTTTATCATGGAATTTACAAAAGAACGGGTGATATAAATTCATAAGTGAACCATATATGATATCATAACAATGAATATGATTCTTTAATAAGTAAATGACATTATTTAAATCATTATACAGGAGGTTCAGACACTTACGAAGCAAATCGGTCCTAAGGTAAGGGAAATATCACAATCTCATTTTTATCCGAGATTGTTTATACGTTGGTATTTACTGGGGTGTATTTTATCATCCACATCCATGTTTTCTCAATATGTAATATTATTTACATCCACCTACAATTGTTTAAATAAAATTTTACCCTTCTATGAGTTTTTAGTAAAATATATGAAATTAATCTTTTGTCGTTTGTTTTATACGAGGTACTTTTTGACTTTTCCGACAAAAGTTCGAAGAATGTTTTTTTTAACTTATACGGCACGAACGGATTTTTACGGTTTTATAAAGCCTTATTTTCATGAACCTTCCTCCAAAATATTTCATGACTATTTTCAATAAAATCTCTTTCTTTTAAAATTGCATGATGTTTTGTGAAAAGAAATTGATTTTGAAGAAGAAAGGATATTTTCCTCAAGAATTCAATTCTAGTGTTTTATCAAAATTATTTTCCATCTAAGATAATAAAGGATTCTGTTTCTATCCATATTTTTACATTGATTTGACTATGTAGTGATGGAATTATGTTTATGAATTCCTTTATCTTATATGAATGGTTTTATGATGTCATGTTGTTTAAGAATCCCATTTTTATTACATGGGTTATGCAATGATGTATGGTTTATGATTTTGTGGCACACATAAGAATGGTATCATTAAGAGATGGGTGGGACCTATATCTCCCTCCAATGCATTGGGTAAAGATTTTATATCTCATGAGATAGACATGGCTGGAATGGTAGGTTATACCGGTTCAGTGAAACAGGACTGAAACGAGGGTTACTCGATTCAGAAAGGGACTTTGTCCACTAAGATAGTCTTGGCAATGAGTCTTGACTAACAAGAAATGATTCTGTATGATTATGTGTGAATGCCACAAAGTTTCATGTTTTATGTTATGAATATTGTGATTACATTTCACTGCCATGATTTATCCCATGTTAGGAAATTATGCTCTCTTTTGCAGGTTAAGATTTCCAAAAGTTATGTTCTTATGAATATGATGTGATTGATTTTTCTTTTGTATACCCTTACTGAGCATTTGAGCTCACCCTTTTATGTTTTATTTTCCCCAGGATATAAAGAAAGGTTTTAGGTTAAAAAAAAGGGAAGATCTTTATGGGAGATATTGAAGATCTTTCACCACGATTAGAAGATTACGTTCCGAGTTTCCAAAGACACTAAACTATTACGATCCTTGTGTGTGTGTTTTTGTTATGTACTAAGTATTCCGCAAATTTAATGTAATGTCAATGTACGTCAGGCTTCGGGTCTCTACAGTTGGTATCAGAGGAAAGGTTTAGTCAACCTTTGGAAACTAGGATGTGAAAACGTTAGTGAGATCCCTAGAGATATTTCTAAGGTATGTCTAGGGATGTCTCTAAGGTTAAGTATACGTATAGGTTATAGTCCTAGAATTGCGCTAACGATATTCGAATTTAACCTAAGATGTTAGATATTGAGGGTACTACCTCTTTATTATGTTGTTTTCCCTAGCATGATTTTTGCCTCTCATACTATTCTTTTGGGGTTTTAGACGATGGCTGGAACCCGAAGGAACCGTGTTAATGAGGAATGTGATGGGTAATGCAATGATTGTCCCCCTGAGCAACCAAACGATATGGGAGCCGGAATGAAAAATCTTGTAGCCATGCTCAGACAACTTTCTCAAGCTATGAATCATGCAGGACTTCCAAACGAGCAAAGGAAGGAGCAACATTCTGTTGAATCCTTCATGAGGCAGCGTCCACCTTCTTTCAGTGGGTCTACTGATCCATTAGTTGCTGAACAATGGATTAGTACTACTGAAAAGATATTTTCAGTTCTTCAATGTTCTGAACATGATAAAGTCATCCTAGCAGTGTATCGTTTGGAAGGAGATGCTGATCAATGGTGGAATCTTATTAAGAATACGAGGCAAAGGGATGAAATTGAGTCTATGGAATGGGGCGAGTTCAAGAACTTATTTTTCAATAAGTACTTCCCTCGTATTCTCCGAACAAAGATGGAGAAAGAGTTTCTTGAACTGAAGCAAAGGGATGATGAATCTGTTGGTACCTATGAAGCGAATTTTACAAGACTTGCAAGGTACGCTTCTGGTATTATCATCCAACCTGAAAGTAAAGTTGATCGATTTTTCAGTGGCTTAAAACCAAGTCTTCGAAGGGCATTAGCTATAAGAGACTTCAGTAGCTATGAAGAAATTGTGCGTTGTGCTATCAAGGTAGAAATGGAAGTTGGTGTTACATATCCATCTCATGGGTTTGACAAGAAACGAAAGATGGAGTTCAAGGAGAAAACTCAGAATAATGGTGAAAAGAAGATGAATGTTTCCTTATGAACAAAGGGTGGAAAGAAGCATGGTGGAGATTGTCTTAAAGGGACTAGAAAATGTTTTAAGTGTGGAAAAGAAGGCCATCGAGCAGCTGAGTGTCGAAGTAATGGAAAATGGGATTCTAATGAAGTGAATAAAGCAAACACTGCAGAGAACGTACAACCAACACTTCAATGCTTCAAGTGCAAGGAAATGGGGCATTATGCTAATAAATGCCCTAATCCAAGGGTTAGTGATGATCGACATGAGAAACCGCTTAAGGCAAAGGACAAAGGGAAGTCACATGCGATCACTATTGGCAATGTTGAATATGACAACGATGTGGTGGAATGATTAAGTGTTTATGTAATGGGATTCCAAAATAATGTTGTATCTTGGAATATTGGAATATTTATGTAATGGTCTAATATGGTATTCAAAGTGATTGAGATATTATGCGCATAATGAAGGGAAAACGAGAAAATGAAATGTTTAACATTATTCATGAGCTCATGATTGATATAAGGACTAAGTTTGAGTATATAGAATTTTGAGGATTTTGGTATGTGAAAAGTGTTAACTTTTAACTGCATTCATGTTTTCACTAAGGTATTCAAGAGAATACATGATTAAGGACTTTGAATGTTTGGAATGTGACCAACAAAACATATCTTATGATATATGGGGATCGATGATGGTGTTAAATCTCTTGTAATCATTTTCACTATATTATGAGAGTCGACTGCAGTATTATGGATAAGCCTAAAAGATTGGAATGGATTATGTTGGACATAAGTTAGTATTGTTTTTTTTTGATATTATTGATGGGATGTTATATAGTTTTGGAAAAAGGACAACCTGCAGGACGGGAGACAACCCATCGCTTCGGACAAGGCTGTGGGAATCGAACCCACAACTGAAGTGCGACTGGCCTTTATCGCCTACCAATGACCTACAGGAAGTCCCTGTTTAGTAGAAAACTAGTTTTATTATATTAAGCAGTATGATATGTGAAGTATAAGTTCATTTTAGGAACCATATATGATTAATCTCACTATAGATCGACTTATGTATATAATTTTTGCTAACCTTTTGTTTGAGACAGATGGAATGACCCGTCATTCTATCACATGATCTGCTAACACTTCACGAATAACAAATTCAACTTCATTTATTTAAGAGATGAAGTGGAAATTGTTCAAGGCACGAACAACAGTGAGATTGTACCAAAATAAAGTAAGTATTTATTGTAATTCAAATTTTCAACTTTAGGGAAATGATCTTGAAAACTAAAAATGTTGTCCTAGTGCCCTTATATCCGATGAATCAGATGGTACCCTAGATCATCACAAATTTATGGCTTTGTGATTGCTAGCTTTTCCATAGCCATGTTCTCTACCACTCTCCATCAGAACATGATGGTTAGATTTCTCTTCCATATCCATATTTTCACCTATGTGGAAACCCAGTGATTAGTTTATTTGGGTAGCCGTTACGTTTCATACTTTTGTTTTTTAAAGATACGTTTGGGTATTCCTTTTTACGATGTGGGTTTCTATCAACGAAACTTTCAAATAGTAAACCATTTATAACCCCGACGAATTTCGAGGGCGAAATTCATTTTTAAGGGGGGTAGAATGTAACACCCCAAGATTTTATGAAAAATATTATTTTAATTTCATTAATGTCTTATGTTGTATTCTGCACCAAGATTACCTTGCGCTATACGCAACACCGTATTAGCTTGCAGTATACGCAACACTATTCTTGGACCGTGTTACACACAATTTTGATAATAGTTATTCTACGCAACATTGAGTATATATATATATATATATTAAATGTATAAACGAAATATGGTTGGATTCTGTTATACGAAACAATGAAGGAATCTTTCACAACACGCAACCATGACTTAGCTTGCATTACACGCAATCGCGACCTTCCTCGATAGTGTGTGTTGTACAGAATGCCGGGTTTTAATAAACAATGTTATATTATTATAATATTGTCATGAACTAGCCGTTATGAATAGTATTAACTAAATTTTTAATTTTATAACATTATTATTCATCTTACACATTTCTAGAACATGGTATAAGAACAAAATAAATTTTTCGGGCAAAATAAGTATTTTTCAAAAAAATGCAGTTTTGCCGCCTTTTGATGGAGCACCCACTTTAAATCTATTTTTTGACATGTTTATAAGTTCAATTTGACAAAATAAAATTCTTCTTTGGAATCAAGAAATAAAAATTTACTTTGGATAAATTTTTCATATTATTCTGGTAACTTTCACATTTTAATGAATAGTAAAAACACGCTATATTTTAATTAAAAACAACTTTTTTTATCATAATATCTTATGTGGTTAAATTATAATATTGAATGGTTTTAAAGTATAAATAGAATATATTTTTACCATTTAATATAATGTATGTCATTAGCATTGATTTTACCTTGAATTCGTAGGTTAAATCAATTCAATCTTTTGCAATGTTTTAAACAAAAACCCGTTTTTATTCGACAACGGGATTAATATTAATTTAATTTCTGCAACTTCTGTGTATGGAATTTTAAAAAATGGATTCCATATTTGGAATCAGTGGGTCCAAATTATGTTAATAAGCTACTTTTTATTTTTGGGATTTATGAATAGTAACTACGGTAAATTTTATTTACCATAGTTAAAGGTAAATCGGGTAATTAAGGGTAAATATAATATTTTAAAATTACACTAACAAATGTCAAAATCCTATTGGATGACTAAAAGTAGACCCATATCACCTAAGGGTCGGATTAGAATCATTTAATGAACATTTTTCCATGAAAATAACTTAATTATTATTAAAACCAAAGAAAGTGACAACATGTCACTCTCTTAAATTTTATAAGTATATTAATTTTAATTTAATGATAAACTTCATGAAACTTCGAACATGAATAGTCTACAGAAAGCTAATGAAATTATCTACATCATATAAATTTATTTATAATTTTTAGGGATTAAATAATTATCATTAATTATGACACAATAGTGATGCAGAAATTGTTTATCTAGTGAAAAATCAAGAATAATGTTTTTTTAAAACTAATAGTGACCATAAAATGCACAAATACCTAACCAAAACTTATTGGATATGTAAATGTAAACCATAATAATCCAATGGTCGAATATTTGACCATTTGAAGCCTTATAAAAGCGATTATGACACTTATATTATTTTATTTTAAATGATGCCAAAGTTGTCACCTTCATAATTTAATAAATATAACAATTTAAATATTGTGATTTTAAGATGATAAATTCGAGTAAAAGTATTATTGTGAAAGATAATATATTTATCTTCATCATAGAATTTTATTTTAAATTTTTATACAAAAATATGTATATTAAATAATTATACAAAAATGATGTAGTAATTATTTTATTAAGAAATAAACCAAATAAATGGTTTTAAAAATAATAAAATAAATATTATATGAACTATTTAATGTGATACACTAATTTTATAGATACATATGACCTTTTATTAATATATTAAAGATTTTATTTCGAACATATCTTCTGTATATAATTTATTTAAATTCAAATAAATGAATAGTGTCAAAATTGACACTATTGTTTTTTTACAAAAATAACATATTATAAAATTGTTTAAAAATCACAAAAATATTTAAAAATTATAAATTTATATTTATATGGTCTATAATGTTATAAAGTAAAAAATTATGGAAAATTCACAACAAATAAGTAATTATTTGTTATAAATTAAAATTTAGAATTTTATTACTACAAATAAACTTAAATAGATTAAATAAGGATAAATTAAAATGATAAGGTTTAAAATAAGATCCAAACATGTCTAAATTTTATTGGTTTATGAGATTAAAACCCTATATCATCTAATCTTCGAATATGATCCATTTTTTGGAGGTTTTTAAGTGGGGTTAGATTTATTATAAATTAATATTTTTAAGAATTCCTAAGGTGACCCTCTCCTCCCTTATAAAAGGGCACCTCCACCCCCTCCTCCTCACACCAAATTGAGCACTCAAGCTCGGCCAACCCCTGCCAAAATACCTTCTCCACTTCCCTAGAATAATCCTAGAGGTCCTGGTATTCTTCAAAGACCAATCTTAGTTCCCTAAGTGGAGGATTCAAAGAGGCGTTTCAAAGAAGAGGTAATATCCATTACCGATCTTTTCAATTTCTTTCTTCTTAAACTTCTTCTTCTTTAGTTGTTTCATGACAAAGTAATAACATCAGTATTACTTACATACTGATATGTTATTATAAATATGAAACAACCCTAATCCACCTTCTATCCATCCTACGGAAAAAATGAAATCACCGCGCGTGCGTACGTACGGAATATCGTCTCCACGCCGTGGGGTAATCTATTTTCCACCACCACCTTAATAGGATGGGTATAATGGTGTAATGAGTAACTATATATGATTATTATAAAGTGATATTGATACTGAAATAGTCTACATACACTTCAACACAATTCCACGACCATGGGAACGATATCATCGCTCGTGCGTACGTACGGACTACCGTCTCCACGACGCGATGAGATTCATTCTCCAATTTAAACCATTCATTAATGATTATAAAGTATATATAATAAGTAATAATTAAATATATTACATAACAATGATACTGGATTTATGTGTATATATATGAATTTCATCTACTTAATTCCATTCAATTCAATAAGGAAACGAAAACAGCGTTCATGCGTACGTACGGACTACCGTCTCCATGAACGGTGTATTTCTTTCCCTTTAATGATTTATTATATATATGTATATCCTGAATATATATATATATATAAATCATGTTTTATGTTCTGGAATTAAGTAATCATGATCTAAGTAATCATATGAATAATTACAAGTCAAAACATGGATGACAAATGAAACAATTGTACCCAAAACGCTCTTTATCATGGAATTTACAAAAGAACGGGTAATATAAATTCATAAGTGAACCATATATGATATCATAACAATGAATATGATTCTGTAATAAGAAAATGACATTATTTAAATCATTATACTGGAGGATCAAACACTTACGAAGCAAATCAGACCTAAGGTAAGGGAAATATCACAATCTCATTTTTATCCGAGATTGTTTATACGTTGGTATTTACTGGGGTGTATTTTATCATCCACATCCATGTTTTCTCAATATGTAATATTATTTACATCCACATACAATTGTTTAAATCCAATTTTACCCTTCTATGAGTTTTTAGTAAAAGATATGAAAGGAATCTTTTGTCGTTTTTTTATACGATGTACTTTTTGACTTTTCCGACAAAAGTACGAAAAATGTTTTTTTTTAACTTATACGGCACGAACGGATTTTTACGGTTTTATAAAGCCTTATTTTCATGAACCTTCCTCCAAAATATTTCATGACTATTTTCAATAAAATCTCTTTCTTTTAAAATTGCATGATGTTTTGTGAAAAGAAATTGATTTTGAAGAAGAAAGGATATTTTCCTCAAGAATTCAATTCTAGTGTTTTATCAAAATTATTTTCCATCTAAGATAATAAAGGGTTCTGTTTCTATCCATATTTTTACATTGATTTGACTATGTTGTGATGGAATTATGTTTATGAATTCCTTTATCTTATATGAATGGTTTTATGATGTCATGTTGTTTAAGAATCCCATTTTTATTACATGGGTTATGCAATGATGTATGGTTTATGATTTTGTGGCACACATAAGAATGGTATCATTATGAGATGGTTGGGACCTATATCTCCCTCCAATGCATTGGGTAAAGATTTTATATCTCATGAGATAGACATGGCCGGAATGGTAGGTTATACCGGTTCAGTGAAACAGGACTGAAACGAGGGTTACTCGATTCAGAAAGGGACTTTGTCCAATAAGATAGTCTTGGCAATGAGTCTTGACTAACAAGAAATGATTCTGTATGATTATGTGTGAATGCCACAAAGTTTCATGTTTTATGTTATAAATATTGTGATTACATTTCACTGCCATGATTTATCCCATGTTAGGAAATTATGCTCTCTTTTGCAGGTTAAGATTTCCAAAAGTTATGTTCTATTGAATATGATGTGATTGATTTTTCTTTTGTATACCCTTACTGAGCATTTGAGCTCACCCTTTTATGTTTTATTTTCCCCAGGATATAAAGAAAGGTTTTAGGTAAAAAAAGGGAAGATCTTTATGGGAGATATTGAAGATCTTTCACCACGATTAGAAGATTACGTTCCGAGTTTCCAAAGACACTAAACTATTACGATCCTTGTGTGTGTGTTTTTGTTATGTACTATGTATTCCGCAAATGTAATGTAATGTCAATGTACGTCAGGCTTCGAGTCTATACACCATAAGGACATTAGGTAAATTGAATAATTGTCCATTATTACAATAGGCCAATTTTCCAATTATATCCTTAGGCTTGCTAGACATTATTCCATTAGGCCAATTGTCCAACTGTTCCCTTAGGCCAAATAGCCATTATGTCATTTGGAAACATTTTCCTTAGTCTATTAGGTTGTTTAATCCATTTAGGCCATGAAAAATTAGACAAATTGGACATTAGGGAATTAGGCCATTTAATGGGGTTTTCCATTCTTATATTAAAGGGATTAATAATATTAACAAATAAATTTCATTATGAAAATATATATATGCAATAATAGAAATATTGATATTATTTCTATTCATATTAATGTTCCTTGTGCTTCTTATTCTCGTGTATTTTAGTGAACCACCCTAGTGTGAAAATATATTATTCAATATCATTCATTTTTTTCTTTACTAATTCATCATAAAATAAATTAAATACATGTAATAATAATTAATTATTATATTAAAAAATAACGAATAGGAATTCCTTAAACTCGTAAATCTTCCAATATTATATCATTTCTTGATATTGTGTTTTTCAATAGTTAAGGAATATTTTTAAACCCTTAAATTAGAAGAGAGTGTATTATTCTAACCAATATATAACTCATGCTTATATGATTTCCAAGACTCTCTAAGATCCTTTATCCTTGAAACCTTTTCAGCATCAGCATCATTAATTTTAAACCAATGCTACAAATAATATGTTAATTCATATAAATAAAAAATAATAAAGATGTATATTTAATATAATTTCTTACCAATATCACAACACATTATTTCACCATGATGTCATTACCAATTTTCCTCCTTGATACTAATTGACCCAGAATAATATTATTGTGCTTTGATGAAGATCCGCGAAAACATCTACAGTACCATGAATTTTTACCTATCATGTGATTTACTTCATTTTAATCCACCATTATTTGTTTTTAGCAACTTAAGGATTCATTCATATAGATGTTCCCATGTTGTCTACGAGATTATCCCACTGAATAAGATCTAAGGGGAAAAAGAATTTTTATGTCACAGTGCTGTAGTAAATTTATTATTTGATATAATTTGACACTCTTAAAAATAATATTCTTGAATTTTTTTAAATATACTATTATATATCCACAATTTTTCCTAAACCATTATCCTCTATTATATGGGAATGTTCCAATTTATTCTTCCTATAATCTACATCAACTCGAGTGGATGTTGAAGAGGTAGAATTATTTGAACCTGAATGTAGAGTAGGAAATGGAGGTGGGGTTGTCATTGTAGGTAATAGGTATTATTGTTGGGGATACGATAATTAATTTGGTTATGGTATATGTGGGAACTTTCATGGGGGTGTTGTAGTATGATATGAATAAGCTAAATAATATTGTTATTGAGTAATGGATTGGAAAATACATGGAGTCTCAATAAAAGGATTAAATTGTGTGGTAGATGGGGTTTTGTTGGTGGGTCAAGGTGGTAACATCTATGATGATATCTCTATATAGTTCTAGGAGAACCCCTACTGAAACACATACTAGTAGGATGAACAAGATTCAACTCTAGTTCATCTATATTTCCTTAAAAATTATAATGAATAAGAACATGAAATTTTAAAAAATACAAAATAAAAAATTTAAATTTATTATACACACTAAGGGGACCAAAGTTGGAAACCCTTACTCATGCATCCATCGATCATTATCAAATAAAATATTCCATAAAACATATTAAATACTTTTTATAATGTTCATTATAATGTACAATTCATAATTTAGAAAAAAAAATCTAAAAAACATGAATACAAATAATATTTTTAAGATATCATAAATAATGTAAAAAAATGTTTTAGCAGCAATAATTTAATACGAAGACATACATTTTTTAAAACAGATTTTAAATCCAGTTCTCAGAATTGAAATAAATCTAATTAAATTCAATGAAAACAAACAATAGAAAAACAATCATATTGTTCCAATATGAAATTAAATTAACATAATTACTGTTTTACCAACATTAGAAACCCACATCAAGATTAACTGAAATAACTGTGAACATATATTTTTTCTTCTATATATTACCCACAACTTATTTGGGTTTAATATAAACTCCCAAAATGGGAAAAATAGATTCTTCAAATGAAATATTTTCTTCATCCACAATGGGATCCTAAATGGTGTCCATTTCATCCCAACCATAATGAATAATATATATTCGGATTACATCATTTATGAATCCATAATCATGTCTCATATGATCATTCTCCTAGAACAATTGTTTTTTCATTGATTCCAAAATTTATTATTCATTAGTAGCCTATAATTAACTCATTTCAATAAATATAAATCCATGACCTCAATAAATTTACCATGTCACATCAATGTATCAAACAATTTACATTTCATCATAGTGAATCATCCATGACAATTTTAATCCAATAAAAATATTTTCTCATAAATTCCAGTGTAAGAATCATTTTCATATCAATGACTACTATCTAATGCACTATAATAATAGTACAATAGAGAAATTAAGATAATTTTATCATGTAGTTTTCTCAATTTCACCGATCAATCCATTATAAAAAAATTATTCCCATTTATTAATAAATATTTTCATTCCTGAACTAAATAATTGGGAGCAAAAGGAAATGCTAAAAAGTCATCATAAATAGTGTCTATAGAAAAAATAAATACATTATATATATATAAATATGAATATTAAAGTTAAATAAATATCTATATTTTAATTTAAATAAATTAAAAGTAATAAATTTTATTTTAACCAAATAAGAGAATCATTTATATACAAAGCGTCTCTCAATTTCAGAGTAAAAGATTCATGAAATCTAAATATAATGTTTTTATATTTTGTACATAAAATTATAATAAAAGTATAATGTATAGGTGAAATTATATAGCATGACATAACATGTAAGTAGTGACATTACATACTTAATATATTCATTGATCAAACCATATTTAATGAAGACTCGGTATTTTGTCATATCCCACTGTCCAACGGTCAGTGTAGACAATGTATATGACCCATAAATACCTCATGTTTAGGGAAGATTGGGAAATAAGGGATCCATTATCCCATACATATCATCTTCATTTGTCATTAGCTAGATATGTTGGGTTCTCATATCAGTAAAAATATAGTAAACCAAAATTCACACATTAATGAAACAGAGAACCTCTCACAATAAAACCATATAGATAATTCTTAGTTTAGGCATAATATTTCATTGTAAACATATTTTTTTAGTAGGATACATCCACCAAAAATAAAGGACTCCTCCAAGAATTATTTTAGTTGAAAAAAGAACTATTTAATGTATTATGAATGTGAAAAATGTTGGTGAAATTTTTTTCCAATGTACACAAAATTATTCACCCATATTACTACAAAATTATCATGAAATAAAAGAAAAAACATTTAGCTTATAAGTCTCTAAAATGGAAAAAGTGAATCATTACCACCCTTGAATTATTGGATAAGAAATTCCATATGTCTATTTGAATCAATTCATGATCAAAGACTTGATAGTCATGGGTTCTTATGTATTTTAATTACAACTACCTTCAATTGACATGTTTACATATGTTGTTCGAATCTCCCTCATGATCCATTATATTCAACAATACTTCGACAAATTTATTTTTCCTCTAAATTTTTAATCACAAAATAATTAGAAAAAACATTCCATTTGTTTTTACCAATACTCACATGATGTAGTTCTGGTCGAATACCCTAATCCAAAATGTCTTGGTGAGATCTCTATCCTATATTATCTTCTCATTTATATTTATCAAATTTGAAAGAAACATTTCAAAAATATTTTTCTCAATATTCATTACATATAATCAATTTAATAACAAATTAATATACCAATATAGAAAATCAAAAAAATATATGTATATTTTTTTCAATTGTATGTGGATTCAATGTAAAACCCTTTTCTTATTTTGAGATTTCATATGACTGATCCAATAAAATCCTTCAATTAATTATAGAGTTATGCTCTTGACATATTTTGAGGTGTTTTTTTGGTGTCAGAAATATAATCAAACCTCCAATAATTCATCCGGTAGTGATGATCCATTGGAATGAATAATATATTTAATATAATATAAAAAGTATGATGATATTCAATCTCTCTTGGTCTTGTATTATTCATCCAAATAAGATGTGGTAGTTTTCCATTCATTCTTCAACTGAAAATCATTACAAATATGGGGAAATAATTTATATTACATTGATTTTCAACATGCATCTAAAATATATTTTCTCAAGAATAATTGAATGTGATAACACCCATATCCCAATGATAATTACAATATCTTTTTAAAGGTTGAAATTATACGTTTATGTTATTTATATGATCAAAAAAATAGAAATTAGAATACTAAGTAAACTAAAATAAATTGATACAAATTCATGGAGGACGAAAAAAATAGTGAATAAAAATAGACATGTGATGTGAATTGTAATAATATAACTAAATTGATTAAATCCATCACAGTATAGATCCTACCAAACATTACATGCCATAGTAGAAAATTCATGATGTTGTGAATCAAATTCTAGATATTATATTCCATATTTAGGATAAACCAACTAATAATTTCCATTAATTATCTTATCTTATAGAGGAAGAACATAATAGTGAATAAAAATAGACACGTGATGTGAATCGTAAGAATATAACTAAATGGATTAATTCCATCATAGTATGGAGGCTAATATAGATTACACACCATAGTTGAAAATTCATGATGTTGTGAATAAAATTCTAGATATTATATTCCATATTCAGGATAAACCAACTCATAATTTCCATTAATTGTCTTAGCTTCATGTCATATTATGTTTTCTAATATTTCTATAGGCATGACTAGATTTTGAAGCCTGTGAATCAATAAAAACTGTCACATGACTTCTTTCTTCATAGAAGATGGTATTCCATCTGTATTTTCCATAGATCATGATGTAGCTCATTATTTAATATTGTTAAGGTTAGTTGTTTCCTCACAAAATATACTGCAATATTTCATATAAGGATGAATTTAATTAGTAGAAAATCTATGCTACATAATTATCTTTTTTTCCTTATAATTGTTTCATGGAATATTTGAACCATCTGGAAGAAATTACTTAAAAATGTATGAATATAATCAATGTAAGTGTTATAAATTCTCTATAATATTTTTATATGAAATAACCACCTAAAAATTTTAATTTTTTAATTTTAGAAAATTCTTCATATACAGGACTTTAGGAATCATACATTAACATTTTCACTCTCTCAAAATCATCATTTTAAGTCCTTTCCTCCTGTGTGTTATTATCATTGCCTTTGTGCACTAGCATAAAATATATATCAAGATGAGTAAAAATGAAAACCGATCAAATATCAGATTCTCCATAACACTTCTTTATTTATATTCATGAACATTAACATATTTTCTTATCTCTCTATTATGATACCAAAAAAATTGATTGTTTGAAATATAAGTTTTTTGATATGGTATCTAACATCATTCTAGAATAACTATGGTATTCCAAAACAACAATTACAGAGAAATTATATAAAAACTCAATTTGAAGCATTATTATATGAAAATTTTAAAAAATATTCAAAGTTATTATGATACTCATATGAAATATGGTCGGTATGACACATAGAGATTCCATAGATTCTAATAAAGGGAAAAAAGTTGTGTTCCCATCAATGATGTAGACGATAATTAAAATGATATAAAAATTTGATGAATAATTATATTTATAGTGTATAGGAAAATTAAGAACACTAATAGGAAGCTAAATTGAATAAAATGAAAGATGCAAGTGACCATTATAGAGTAATATTATCAAAAAAAAAATAACAGTGCATATCATAAGATAAAACCAAGGAATGATCCTATAAATATAAACAAGGTGCATGTGCTGGAATAAATCACAACTGAAGGGTACTAGTAGAAAAATGTGTATCTATTATACATATAATCCTTCTCATTTGAAAAAACATAATTTTTGATAAAATTATTTTATGAAATTATTTTATATAAGGTTAACATTATTGTATTATTATAACATAATGAGAATATATTTTATATGATTTAATTTTTAAATTTAAGAAAGAATATAATTTATAGAATATCCATAAATATTATATTATTTATACATTACATCCCACTTTATTAAACCCATACATTACATAAACATTTATGAAACCTTTTAATTGAGGTAAAGTAATGTTAGATGGGTTTGAAATCATTTAGTATATAGTGGAAATAAATTACTAAATGATTAATACATGATAAATGAAGTACATAAAAATTATTAACAAAGAACTAAATTATAAAAAGAAGATATTATGGATGTGAGAAACAATGGTTCATAACATTAATTATTTCTTAATGAATTAAATTATTATGTAAAATTTTATTGATGAAAAACATGTTGAAATTATTATGTAAAATTTTATTGATGAAAAACCTGTTTCTTAAATTGAAAATGATCAAACAAGATTTCCATTATAACATATATATTTACATCATTAAATATTAAAAAGTAGACTATAAATTTTATTACATAATAAATTTATTAATATTATAAATCATTTGGAATATATGTATTTTATTATTTGAAAAAAAATGTTATCCTCTTATCATTTCCAAACTAAAATAATGAATTATACGTAACATTCTTTACACATACTATAATTACAATAATGAGTTTTTTTAAATAATCCTTCTGAAATAAAGAAATATTATATATTTACATATAATATTATAATCAAGTACATCATCATATAATTAATATTTTTGGGTTAAAATAATTCTATTACTATTTTAACAATAGTTCATGATATAAGAAAATAAATTTCAATAATCGAATCCCATAACAATAAGATAATAAAAACCAACATTTATCCATATATTTAACTTATATATGATTCCCAACACTAAATATTTATAAATATATAAAATATTCCACCATGAAATATCAAATATATTTTAAATTGAAAATAATCCCTAGTATAATTTTCAAATTAAGGACATTATATTTAAATAGTAAATTCCTTAATAAAATAGTCAATATTTTATCTCTATAAGAATATAATTTTACAAACATGATGATATAAGTGATTACAAAAAACTCTAGTATAATCACATTAATAGATAAAAATGAAAATTACATCCAGTAGAAGAGAAGATGTATTTGAAACTCACTAATATGATGTCATAGAATATATGAATAAAAAATCTCAGTACTAGTAGAGAAAATTAGATAAGAAAATCCAATGTCTCTCATGTGAGGGAACATGAAATAGGAGGAATGAAAGAAATATTACCTCTCAAATAACACTATTTACTATTCTATAAATGGAGTAAAAATAATTGTCCTATGGGGGGAATATCACATGAGGAGGATAGGCGGATTCCGAGGTTCATAAGAGGTGGGGGTCCTAAGGGTATCCCTGCTTTTAAATGATATATTTCCATGGTATTTGAATTTTTTTTATACCTCAACGTATACCGATTTCTTTTTCAAATCATTTTTATATATGTAAGTAGAATATCTATACCCGCAATTTTTCTAAACAGTGGGTATAGATGAATAGGGGTGGACCTAGTTTCTAGTAGTGTAAATTTATGATACAAGAGGTTAAATAAAATTCATTGAAATAAATTTTAAGTTTTATGGAATTGGTAGCACAATATTATTTTTTCTTTTAGTTATAAATTTTATTATCAAAATTTTTTTCTATGAAATTACATTTTGAATGATTTTCTCTATTTTATTTTTAAATAAAATAGATTTTATCAAAATCCATTTCCATGAAAATTATTGTGTTCCCTTTAAAAATGATTAATTTTTTAAGCAACACTCATTATTATGAATTTATTATTGATGAATAAATAGTAATTTCATGAAATCTTTTCAATGATTAAGGTTTAATTTTACTCTCTATATTAAAAATGAAATGTCTCAAATAGAGTTATTTTTCACGTTTCACCCAATATTATTTCATTATGCTTATATTTTATAAGATCAAGTATTTAGTATCAAATAATTTAGTTCATGATGTTGTTTTATAAAATTTGGATGTTTTATAGAACCCATATTATTTTCACGTATTCCTTGTAAAGAGTTATTGAATTAAATGGGTTTGTTTTATTAAACCTATTTCTCATAATTTGGTAATTTTTTATTTGAACAGTGAATGGATTTTATGTTTCACTGTGTATAGATAAATATAGGGTAGGGTCATATATATCCCAATAATTAATTGGTTAGAAGTTTATATCCCATGAGATTAGTATTCAATAGTTAATTTTATTTACTTATAAGAATGTAATCTAATGGTTTGGATCATGATTGTAATGTTTCCGTATAACAGTTTTTGTCTGATTATTAATGAATAGTATTGATTGTGATCTTATTATCTCTATATTCAATGATTATGTTAAATTATTCTAATAATTTTTATTCATATTATAATTCTACATGATATTTTGTATCATATAGTTCATATTACATTTACATTGAAGTGCACATATGTATTATTATTAGTAATCATGGGGTTATGATATATCTATTTTGATACACTTTTTCAAATTCATATGTACTTATCCTTGAGGGAATGTTTATTTATTACTTATTCAGTGGTTGATATAAAACCTATGTTTTATTTTAATAACAAAGGTATTGAGTAATACTATATTTAATGAAAAGTTCATTAGGGGGTCCAATAGGTTCCTTTTACGATAAATGAAATTGAGTTTTTTTAAAATAAACCTTATATATATCTAGTATCTAAAAAAAATATTGTTATATTATTATATTTGAATTTTTAATTATTAAATCATGTAAAATAGGTAATATAATGACATTTTAGCTAAAATTTCCTACAAAATTTCCCAAAAAAGTGCTAAATTAAAAGATAACATGTATCTCAAATGTAATGAGGGTTGTTTAGAAGATCCATTTTTGGTTTTAAAATACCTTAATTTAAATCAAACATTATAAAAATTCTAAGACTATATCCTTTTAAATAATTTTTATATACAATATGATGGCCACATGAGATTAAAATAATTAGGTTTTCGATAAAAAATGATAACATTTTTAGGACGCAAAATTATAGAGATGGAGCAGAAAACATTTCTGAATAGGTGGACAATTATGCCCAAAAATGATATACATTTTGAGGAATAAATTTATTAACATAAAATTATTGAATATAAAAATGAATTTTCCATATTAAGGGTTATAAATTATAATAATATAATATAATAGGTTGAGTTAAACCAATCATGGATGTATAAAGATCACAAAAATGTATAATAACAAAACTAAAAGGGGTTTAAATTTAATAAAACCCTTACAATGGTGTAATAATTTGAATTTGATATCCATGGAAGGTAGAAAATGATTTGGATTCTAAATAACATTTATTTCAAGAATTTCATACAAATATATCTATAATAAATTCACTAAAAAAATAGTATTTCATATTAATTATATCTCAATAAAAAAAATGAAAAAAAAAACTTACCATGGGTCATTATTAATTTTACGTGTTTATCTTTCATCATATATAATGAAATAAATATAATTAAAAATTATCATATTATCCTTATTCATATAAAAATTGTATTCTCTGGTCAATTTATCTCATATCTTATAAATTTACTGTATAGTTTTGATTTGGGTGGTTACATTTGTTTTTCTATTTAATTTATTTTTAACCATCTACGTATGATGGCCTATTTATATGGTTCCATAAAATACCTTCATATTCTCCATAATTATAGATTTATATTTTTATTATCATTCAAGTTGAAAAAATAAATATATAATGCCATATTTTTTATAAATGGATTAAAATTAATTTATGTGACTTGGCTTGTTTATTTAAAGTGGTTAGTTCCAGTATAACTATTTATTACTAAGGTGACTTATATAATGTAAAATATTTTCATAGGAGAATATTAATAAATTAATATATCTCATTTTTATAGATTAAAAAAATTATATTTAGTCATGCTAGGTGGTAAAGGTAAATTTGAATAGTCCATTTTGTGGTGGCAGTAGTGAGCATGTACACATAAGACACATTATTTTTTTTACATTGACTGGGAGGGGGATGAAAATGAAATAACCAATAATTTTATAACCTTATTCACAATAAAAATATTATAATTGTTATCTATTAAAATTTATAATCATAAATTTAATTTTTATTTGGAGTATAGAACCTTATAGTCATAAATGACGTACTCTATACGAATGTGTTATGACATCTTCATTTCTCATATAGTTTTCTAGGGAGTCATAAAAGTGATATTATATTAGTATAATAGCATTCATAATATTAATATTAGTTATTTTATCGAAAATATATTTATATATAATTTTTTTAGGGGAGAGAATGATTACTAATAGATTTAAATGGATTAATAATTACTCACATGGAGATCTTTAAAATTTACTGGAAAGTACTCATCGAAATAAAAGGACTAGGATCAATTCAAGAGGAAATGTTATTTTGAATATGAAAGTGTCGTGTAAGAGTGTTATATTTTTTATGGTTTATAAAATTTTTCAATGGGATGTGTAAAATAGATTTGGTTGAAGTGATCACCTATTATAAGTGAAGAAAAGGGAACATTTATGAACATGCATTTTTTCAATAAATTAAATCACATGATTTAAGAGTAAATCTATCCAAAATTTTTCCCTAGTTAAGTGTAGAGTATTTTTGTTTTACTATCCTCAAAAATTAATCTTTTCACATGTTTCAAACACATCTTTAACAATTTAATGTTATTTTTTACAATTAGTAATTTGGTTTTAACCCTAGTGACTCATTTTTTAGAAAATAATTTATGTTTCACTAAGAATTAAATATAACCCATATTAAAAAATTAAAATGTTATTATACTAAATATTTCCTCTATATAATTCTATAAAATTTCTAAATCTGCTAAAATTATGTTTAAATTAAAACATATAACGATACAAAATAGTTTTTGTAGAAAAAAGGTAGTTCAGACTATAAGTGTATTAAATATTAAATAAAATTAATAACTAATTAATGAGTACTATATATATTTATAAATATTATAGAAAATAATATTGGAATAATTATATATAATATATAAATTAAATTTAATATATAAAAATACATATCAATATTAAAATATTCTATGAAAATTACTCTTTCAACATTATTATGGTAATTAACTTGAATCTTCGTAATCATTGTTGTATACCAACCAATGATATTTACCCTATTAAATAATATTAAAATTTTGATATAAAATATGAAATATTTTTTTTATATGTGTGTTCTATAAGTTGTGAAGAATAATTTTTAACAATGGTGAATAAAACCATTGTTATAGAAAAATAATTCTTAAGTTTACAAAGTGTTAAACATGAGTAATCCAAATTGGGCATATTGTTTTAATATTAATTATCATTATTCATAAATATATATTTATATATTAAAATTTTATAAAAACAATAATTTGATTCCTTTACTTTGATAATTTCATAAAAGCAATGGTTTTAGCAAAATCACTATTTTTTCATTATACATGTACAATTTATTATTTCCAAAATAACTAAAACAAATTCATATTAAGATAATATTGATGTCATAAATCAATAACTAAGGCTCAATTTTAGAAATTAATATTATTTTATTTTGTAATTTAAGTTTTAAATATAAATATAACATACAATAAAAATTGTTTCAATCTAAAAATAGATATTTTATACGACCTATTAATATACTTTTTTCTTATCAATTAACCTTAAATTAGATATAATATAGTAAACAAAATTTGCTTTATCTTTGATATATTTATTTAATTCAATAATATATCATAAAATTACATTTTAAGGAAAAAAAAATTGTATAATTATCACATTATTTTAGTTAGTTGATTATGAAATAAACATATTTTTTCTTTAAGAGTCAAGAACGGAAATTTTTAAAATAGGCGTGATTGATAATTAAAATACATAATAATTATATGTTTACATTAAAATATTTTTTAGTTACACATACACTCTTTATTTCTACATAATATATAATTATAGGCTACGTTCTAGTGTCATTTTATGTTTTGATTTCCCTAAAGTAGACCTCATCAAAATTCCCATGAGTAGGATCTTCTCTATAATATAATTTCACTCCTACCATAATATTCAGAGTTTATATTGAAAAGTATCTAGGAAAAACCTCTAATTTTCCAAATCATTTCCATGCTCAGAAAAATGGGATTAATAATGGAGACTTTCACTACCTTATCAAATTTCATTATATTTTATTCGTAGATTTTATAAATCCATCACATCATTTTGTAAATTCTAACTTCACCACTATATCATAATAGTGAAATTAAATTATTTTATTTTAATGTATCACTATTTATTATGTTTTTTTAAATATGGAATAATTTGCATATGTTTGATTGTTTTGAAGAACATATTTATATTGTGAAATTGTGGGTTGTAACATACTTCCCCCAAAAAAACATTCTACATATCGACTTTAATTATCACATAATAAATGAAATAGCTATGAGTATTTGAAATATAGAAATAAACCAGGAAATAATTTTTAGAGATATACCAACCACAAAAACATGGAAACATAACATTTTTATCATAATATGATTAACCATAATATTTATTCTTTCTCAAACTATTTGAGCTTGCATCTATAATTATTCAATATCATGCCCAGAATGGTATAATGTTTTTTAAAAATGGTATTCAAAACAACCCTTTCATTCATATTTTATCATATGCTGATATGAGATATGATATCATTATTCTAAATAATTTATATCTAAGTGGAGAGAACTAATCCAATTCTAGACTTATATTAAATTTATCTATAGGAAGGATAATATGATTGGCACAAATATCATTCATATAAACATAAAATTGGGATATAATTTTCACACCACTAAATTTTTCATTAATAATTCTGCATCAAGGTATCATGATGATCATTCAGGGTCCTTATCAAAAATTATATGTAAAAATAATTGGGTTTAAAAAGATAGACATACAACAGTTGTAGGGATTTATTTGATGATAGATGTTACTCACTCAATATAATTATAAATACAAAAAACTGTATTTTTTTTATGATTCCATTATTTCCTTTCCATTGGAAATCACAAATAGATGTAATTCTAATTTTTCTTATGATTAAGGAATTGTCTTAGATAATTTACATATTCCCCAAATTTAAGACATTAGACTCTTAATAGCATGTCTTTATGAAATCATATTTCATTCCATTATATCTAATAATCCCATAATTTTTCATCTACAATTAGGTTATATATTCCTTATAATACCACATATAAAACATCATCTTGTTTTTATGAGGAATTCTCCTTGGTTCTTGTAACAACAATTTTGTCCTGAAAAAAATTGAATCTTTTTTTCTTTATCAACATCGTACCATATTCATCCCCGATACACATTACATCTCTTATTTGGTGTATCAGTAATCCAAAAAAATTTCAAATTGTGAGTCATAATTAATGTTATCTATTTTTGCATAATAAAAATATTTCTTACATCAGTTATTATCTTTTTATGTTTCTGATTGGAGAAATCTATTCTTTTTCCTAGGAAACCATCACAACCATGATTCCATATGGCTTAAACAATTATAAACCACAAAATGGGTTAAGGTGAGTAATTATAAATTAACAAAATAAGTGAATAATAAAAAATTATATAATGAAAAACTCCACCCTGAAATTTCTCACTTTTTGAGACAACCACACTAGCATTCAGTTCAACTAAAACCACTATTGTTAAAATAGAGGTTTATTTATATTTTATTCTCTCAAGATTCATTACATAACTCATAGGCATAATGAATCATTATTAATCTCTTGTAGTGATAATGGTATTAACAAAATAATTCCAAAATGGTGTTAGATGAGGTGTGTAGTTACGCCTCATTGTCATAAACTAAGTGAAAATTGAGTTAGTGTTAAATTCCACTTTCAGGGTTACTAACCCTTAGTATATCTATGTCAAATACTATATCATGTTTTAAAATATAGATTTTTATTTTATCAAGAATTCCACACAATCTAAAAATTTCTAAAATTTTAGAATTTCATTCGATTCATACCTATATCTCCTAAACATATATATGGAGTTTTCACTAATGTTCATTACTCCTAATCCCTAAAAATAACTATATTTATGTTTAAAATAATTATACCTCTCTTTGATCCCTACTATTTCCGCAAAATATAAACATATATTTATTTTACTCTATTATTATATGTTAATCATTAAAACTCAAAATAATCTCACATTTCTCGAATATCCATTTAGTGTACTATCATTTAAGACTATCTATAATGGAAAATTATTTTGATAAACATGTGATTATTTTAAAATAATTGTGATACACTATACTACACTAAATACTTCTCAAATTTTATAATCATCATCACAACAATGGAAATGGAATCATATGAAGTTTGTGAGGTTAAATTCCTAGTGTGTGGAAAATATCCTCAATATGTTATCATGGGTTAGATCAACAACATATGGGAACATATGATCAGGGAAAATATCTTATTTTAAAGAAAAAGAAACAATAATTGTTTCCAATAAATAATAAACTAAGGACATGTAATCGAAAAATAAAAAACATGTAATCATTATTCAATATAGTTATATAGGAATGAAAATGTGGAATAATGAAATTATATCATATGTTTAAGGAATCATTAAGAATTGGCATTAAAAAATTCTTTACATTACTAGAATTAGTAAATTCTCAACACTAAGATAACATAATATAATATTACTAGGCTAACCACACTTGGACTATATGAAGAAGTCAATGATTGTCACAAAGATAACATAACCTAGTGTGTTTAGGCTAACAATTTTTGAACCATACATGGTATCTCATGAGATGTAAAAATTTCCCAACTAATTAGAGTGATATAAAATAATACAATTAATATTCATAACATGTTTATACATATATTTTCAATAATATATCCTACCGGCTGTAGGTCCACCCAATGGTGCTCTAACCCTATCTGTCACATAACCTTAGGCGTGACTCCCCATACACTATAGGCTTCCGACTAGTTGTGAGGGTCTAATATCTATCATGGGGAGACTATACCCCATTTTTCCTTTTATCAGTGTAATACAATAGTGTAAAAAAATAAACAATAGTAGAATCATATATAAAAATATATAAAAAACCAATACAACTAGATGACCAAAACTAAAAATGCAGAATCAAAACTGGATAGTATATATGGATTTTTAAGTACGGGCTAGGTTTCAAATTCAAACCCAAATGTAAATACCCAAGAAAATCCCAAGTAGGTCCTAAACCACATTTGGTTATTTCATTTATGCTCCATCCAAACTTTATCATCTAGCACAAAGACTTTTCCCTTAAATTGTTTAGAAAACAAAATGTTTATTCAAGTATGGTTCAGGAAACTGAAATAGGGTGTGAGTAAATCTCATTTGGCCACCACAAAGGATGTTTAAAATAATATATATTCTATATTAGTGTTTTTAGTTGGGTAAAGAATAATATTAAATTAATAAAATGTATAGTTTACATTTATGCAAATATCTTTAATTTAACTACATAAACCATTAGTTTACTAGCGACACACAAACCTCAATTCCTTCCATGACTCATGCGGGAGTCTGAACTATCCCCAAGGGATATCACATATCTTAATTTCCTTATTACCATTCATTATCACAATTCATATAGAATTTATCAAATACCTAACATATGTGTACAATTCTAGCGTGTGTAATGTGCATGATGGGATCTATCAACAAGGGTATATAGTGAGTAATACAAAACAATGTATTAATGCATCATAGGAAAATTGAGAAATAACTCAAGGTCTTTTCCCCTCGAAGGCTCAAATGGTCTATTCCCATAAAGCCTCACAAGGTCCACTAACAAGAATTATTAGAATCTCTCATAGTATTCTTCCCATAAGGCTAAAACAGTCCTTATGTAAACAATATTATAATATCTCACGATCATTTTATACAGGTCTCACAATATCCTTAAGTAAACAATATTAGAATTTCTCTATGTCCTCACCATTTAATCTCATTCTCACACCCCAGTAATCCCATGTGTTATTCTATGCCAACATTATCACAACCAATTCCCTTTTCACCAAATATTACACAAATTAATTCAAAATTAATTAACCACCACCCATTTATATTAATTATCCAAAGGATTAATTGTCACACCAATTCCATAATTAATTTAAAAAATTCATTAATCATAAAAATCCATTTAATTAATTTATTAATTAATTTACTTCTTCATATTCATTAATTAATTGATCAATTAATTAAATACACCCATTCCATTAATTATTTCACCAATTAATTCATCATAACCCATGTATTAATTAATTCAATAATTAATCAACATTATAAAGTTCAATAATTAACATGACAATTAATTAATAATTTCAAAACTCGAAATACAATAATTAATTCAGTAATTATGTATTCATAATTTATAATTCAACAATATGATAATTAACTCAAGAATTAATTAAATTATTATTTTATCAGTAATTCAACAATTAGTTTTCCAAATATGAACCCATAATTATTTCCCAAATTAATTGATTACAGTAATCTAATTAAATAAATCCTCAATTAATTAATAAATATCCATAAACTCAAATTCCCATAATTAATTCCATAATTATTTATCACATTCACAGTCTCAATACTTCATAAATAATTCCAACATTAATTATATCAATTCTTAAATATCAATACTTTATAAATAATTCATATATTAATTATCCAATTTTATCAATTCAATATCCCAATAATCCACATTTATAAATTCACCCATTAATTAATCCAATTCATTCAATTAAACCATCGTGAAAATCCACATTAATTAATTAAACAATTAATTAAATAAATCATTATATTTATTAATCATAATAATATCAATTAAATAATTCATAAATTAATTAATATAGATCATCAAATTTATCCAATAGGACATTCTTTGTTAATTAATTATAAAATCAATTAATCTTACTCATTCAATTGCTATGAAAAAAATATCATTTTATTAATTCTAAGATTAATTAATATACCTAATTCAATCCTCATAAGATAATGATATCTATTAATTATTTCACTAATTAATAAATCTAACTCATTCATTTTCATTAACAATATAATCCTTATTAATTAATTCACCAATCAATTAGTCTAATTAATCTCCAGTAATTAATTGTGCAATTAATTAACACATGTAATCACTTTAATTACTTCTCCAAATAATTGTCCATGTCACATTCCACTAATTAATTTATTATTAATTAATCCCTTTATTTAATTCAATAATTGTAGAATATATTTGCACACATTAATTAATTCACCAAAAAATTAGTCCTTTTTTTAATTCGGCAACTAAATAATCTCATTGTGCACATTAATTAATTCATCTGTTAATTAATCCTTTATAATATTTCAACAATTAAATAATCTCGCAAATCCATAATTTAATTAGTCAATTAATTAATCTATTTATTTCATTCAATAATTAAATAATCCTAATAAATCCATTAATTAATTCATCAATGAATTAATTCAATCTCAAATAATTTAATATCACCGATTAATTCATAAATTAATTGTTATTTCTCCATTAATTAAACCAATCCAAATAATGCTTCAATTAGTTGTTCCATATTAATCAATATAATATCTATAAAAATATTCATAAATTAATTATACCATTAATTATTTGTATTCAACATCTTTAACATAATAAAAATAATTTTCAATTAATTATTCAATTGTAATAATCTCTATAAATCCAATATTAATTCGGAAATTAATTATCCACAATACAATTTCATAGTCTCTTCATTAATTCCTACATTAATTATTCAGTTCAGAACATGAATATCCCGTTATTAATTCTACAATTAATTAGCTGAAGTCATTGTTCTCAATATCTCATAATTAATTTATAAATTAATTATTAATGATCTTAAATATAAATATCCCAATTTCATATTTAATTTCATTAATTAATTGAAAAAATTCATTAATTTAATCAAGAATGAAATTTCTAAAAATAAAATATAAATTATACAATTACATACACATAATTGTAATAAAGAATAAGAGATTATATTTTAGCCCACCCACCTCATTAACTGTGATTAATAATGCTTGACAACAGATATCCTCAATTTTAGTAGAGCAACCACATAGCATGAGATAATGACTCAATTAAAAAAAAAATCATCAAAAATCACCCAATGGAAAACCCCAATTTTTGATGGAGTGATCAAGTACATGATTAATGTCACACCGAGATTTTTAATTTCCATCCTTTGATTCAAAAATACTTTTGGTTCTTGGTTTTATCTTGGTCTCTTGGTGTTCTGAGATTAGATTTTGGTGTCTCATGTGTTCTTGATCTATTTTCATAGCATTGGGGGTAATGGGTTGTATTTTGCCTCATATTTTTTCAAATGTATGGTATGAGGTATTTGTATTTTAGAGTTGTATTTGTGACACTCTTGGTGGCACAACTTGTAGGGTAAGATGATGGGGTGGTTTATACCCTTGTGTTGGATCAGTCTTGGGGTGGAAATGGGGTTTTATGTGGGTTATTATTCTTCCATATCCTTGGCCTATCTCTCCCACTAATTTTCCCACATTGACCCTCCTAAAATCTAGTGAGTTAGGAAATTTTTTTAGTGGACAGAAGGGGGCACATGGTTTCGGTGCAGGGTTTTCCAAACCGTGCAAGAAAACCGAGTGGCCTTGTTGAAGTCATTAAAAATGTTTTCCATTTACAATTTTACCCACCCAAGATTTATCCAAACTCGCCCCTTTCTTCTCCAATTCGACTATTTCAGCCATGACAACCTCCCAAGCTCTAAAAACTCCCTTGGATATAATTTTATGTGGGTTTTTTGATGGGTAAACTTCATGTTTTCATCATGTATGTGCTTCTATATTTTATATCTATCAATTAATTCGGGTTTCTACCCATATCCTTGAGGTTTCTCTTTTCCAAAAACTAGGTATTTCTACCATGGGGTTTTCTTCGATTTTATTGGTCTAATCATGGGGGTTTTTGTTTGGTTTTCACCCCCTTGTGGTGCTGTAGTGGTGTGGTATGATTTTCGCACAATGATTCCAGGGTCTTAAAAATATTGTTTGGTGATTCCATTTTGTATGAAATCATTGTAACTTATCTTTTTTTGTTGATAAATTTTTCTTGTATATATCATTTTATTATTGGTTTAAATATTGTTTTTAGTGTTAATTGTAATGAAAATTTATTTTTAGTGCCATTTTCATGTGAAATTGGGGGTTTTTTATAGGATCATTTTATTGCCTCATTTGGGGATGCCCTATAACTACTTAGTTGATTTTATTGAAATGTGTTAGGGATTAATATAATGTTTTTAATGTTTATTCCTTAGGTTTATCACTGTGAAATTTTTTTTAATGGTGTTTGTAAAGAATACGAGTTTTAAGTGCCACATTTGTGTGAAAATGTAGGTTTTAAAAATATATCTCTTCATGGTTCATTTGTGGCTACCCAAAAACGGATTTTTTGGGTTTCATTGAAAGGTATTTTGCTACCATTTCTATTTTGGTGACTTGTGAGTCTGCACAGGATCTGAAAATTGGGTATTTCAAGGAGTTTTGGGTGACAAACTTTGTGGGATTTTGAGACGCAATTTTTTTGAAAATCAAAATTTTTTGTTGTGGGTTTGAAGTGGTATAAATTGTGTATACCTACTTTACAGTTTTATGTGATAAGTTGTGGTGTTTTTATATGAAATGGGATGTATGAGACATGTGGAAATTCTTTTATCACAATTGGGGAAGCCTGGTACCTAGGTGGGTGGATATGTACTTGTACAGCTAGTGATCTTGATGGGGTTTTGCCCTTTTTCACATAGAATTTTGGATAATTAACAATCTAAATAAAAAATATGAATTATTATTGGGGTACACTATGTTATGGGTATGTTCTCTACTGGTGTATCATGCATTAGAATGGATTTTTCTATGGTTAATTTACGAGTTATGTGGTACATATGGCCCAAGACTATCTTGAACCAAGGGGTGTTCCCGATTTGAGGGCTCATTGCATTTGTTGTAATTACCCATGTATTATAGTGTGTTAGGATATAAATTAAATTATATGAAATGTATTATTAAAATTTTTTATCATTCATAATGTTTTATTTTGAAAACAATTGACAATTGATAGTTGCATTTTTTTATTTATCACCTTTTTTTCTAATATATTAAAATTGTAGGCTTTTTAACCTTGTATTGCATACTCCTTGGAATATAATTGTGGTATACTATTTGGACTATACTAATTCCCTACATACACCCATTGGGTGTGAGTATATACAATCTTGATAGACATAGGTAAAGGAAAGGAATTGGGTGATGGCGATTCAGGGTTTTAGTTCCCGTGCTTGGGGCAGAGTTGTGAAGACGAATTGTGCGCGATGACCCCTTGTTTTGTGGAGTCCATGGGGATATTTTTATGATTATTATTTGTGTCTTTATACCTCTTGTATTGTTTTTCAACTTATTTAATCAGTTCTAGATTTTTTATAAGCCTTTTTTGGTATGAATTTTTCATATCCAGTTTATCAAATGTTATTTATGTTTTATGTATCCATATTTGGGTAAATCAGTCCCAAACCAAAATAAATGTTACCCATTTACTTTTTAAAGTCTATGGGGATAAGTAACTCTCTTAGAATCATATCATGGGATAATTTTGGTGCTGGTATTTATGGTGACTAGATTCAGTTTGTGGCAAATAATATTAAAGGAGCTTCACTCTTTTGGCCATGTTATTCAGGGAAGAGTTGGAATACACTACTGCTAGGATTGTCAGGACTTGAAATTTCATTTATCGGTAGTGTTCCTAGAAAACCTATCTCATGATGGGATTCATGTCTCCATGGGATATTTGTTTTTATCAGAGTTCATTATTTCTCATGGATCATTAATGATTGGGGAAATTAAAAGAGATTTGGGCTAATGGTCTCAGTGTGCTTGCATGGTCTAGAAAACCATGTTGGGAATGGGATATTTCCCAAGAACACTCTATGTGATTGTGAATTTATTGGTGTATTCCCTCTATCCATATGTACAAGTCACCCACTGACACAATTTTCCTATCACATTTTCTTGTGTCTCTTTGTTTTGGAGTCTAAGAAACATGGGTTTTAAAGAAAAAAATTGTTTTATTTTAAGGAGTGTGAATTTTTTGGATGTGATTTTTTGGAACAAATAAAAATGGTTTTATTTATTAAAATATTGAAATAAAATTTTATATTTATTTTGAATGGGTTAATTATGATTTTATACCTATTTTGAATGTATGAATTATGTTAAATGGGGTTTCAAAAATGTGTTCCTAATAGAGTTTTCTATACCATTGAAAAGATTATTAAATTTACCTATGTGTTCATGATTTTATTTGTGGGGGTTGAATATGGATTTTTATTTGTTAAATTATGAGAATATGAAAAGTTTTATGAAATATTAGATCCTTTTTAGAAATGAAAATAGTTGAATTCTTAATTAAATGGAGATTTATGAAACTGTTTTTTCCAAAAATTTGAAAGTGTTTTGAAATGGGTTGAAATATTTTGAAACGTTTTTTCAAGGCATGAATGGGGGATTTATTTAATTATAGGTTCTTTTCTAAATTGTTTTGGGAGATCAAAATTGGGATTTTATTTTACTATTTATGGATTTGAGAAAGAGAAAATGTGTTTAACATTTTTTTGATTTTGAAAAGATGAAAGGTTTGGTTTTGGTCTTTGGTGTTCTCAAGGGTGACCACATGCACTAGTTTATATGGGAATATTGATCGATATGAGTTGGGTGACTAGTGTGGCAAGTAAATATGCATGTGTGATGCTCATGAGATACCATTGGTAAATGCGCAACCCACCAACACTATTTATTTTTCAGAATGATTTTGAGGAAAAGGGTTGTGTTTGGATAATTTGTGGTTGGGAGGTGTAGATTATGTGTTTTAGAGATTGTTATTGGGGAATGTTTGGAGTTCAATAACCCCTCTTGTTTAAATGATTTTTTGGGTTGGTGTTTCATTGATAAGTTGGAATGATGCGTTCCTCAGTGGTCTCTTCTGAGAAGACATTTGGGAGGCCATTGTGGTGGATCCCCTCATGTGTTTGGTTCAAGTTTAGGGTCTATTTTGAACAAATGACCAAATTAAATGGGTCCTTGGGTTTACTTGTTGGGCAGGGTACTCCCTCATAATGAGTTAACGCATGGTTCATTTGTGCCCCATGTTGATTCACTGTTGGATGATCATCCGGTTGATCAATGTAAGGACTTTCTTCCTGGGATTTGGAGATTGAGTTACCACTCTTATTTTTAAGTTATGTGGTTTCCATTA
The DNA here is from genome assembly GCA_963277665.1 of Viscum album. Lineage (NCBI taxonomy): Eukaryota > Viridiplantae > Streptophyta > Magnoliopsida > Santalales > Viscaceae > Viscum > Viscum album. The sequence continues at coordinate 155,308,028 of OY728157.1, forward strand.
TAGTGGATGAGTGGTTGTGGGAGGATGAAATAGAACTTATTTTCTTATGTTTCATGAGTCATTGAAGGTGAATGTAGTTCAGGGTTGTCAGTGTACAATGATTTTTAATGGGGATTTGGGTCTTTCGTCAGTCTCATCGAAGGAAGAGTTCATGTTAGGCCACCAGTGTGGAATGTTTATCCAAGAGTGGCAGTTATAGCCACTTTATGGAATCTTGTGCTATTTGGGACTCATCATATGGTCCCCATCCTAGTGATTTTTTATTAAATGAAATGGTCTTGTTAGGTGACACCTTGATATGTCGTGTGATTGTTTTACTATAAGGGTGACGATTGTGCAATCTTATGGGAGTCTCTATTTTGTTATATGAGTGTATCCCTTTAGAGAATTCCAAAATCCTATGTTCTGGACGAAGGTGTTTCTCGGTATCATTTAATTATGTTGTTTCTCATCCGATGAAACAAGGGGAGATGTGTGTGTATCATCTAAGCCTTGTGTTGGTAAAATGATGGGTTGGGGAAAATTTGGTTTGAGGTGTTTCATGTCTCATTAAGATCACCTGAAATCACAATGTAATTTTTTGTAGAATTTGAAGCAGAGGATCCATTCATGCGGTGTCCAAAGCCTAACTACACGGCTAAAGATGCTTAAAAATTTGAACTATCACCATAGGTTCTGAAGAGAAGTCGGGGCATAGTCAGGGGAAATCTCAGAGTCATTCAAACCATTGGTGAATGTTATATCCTCATTATGAACAATGGGTATAGTTTAAACCCTTGGTGTCATCATCCTTCTTATGTTTTCCGCTTTTAGTGGAAAAAGGTGGAGGGCCTCATTCCCATGATGTTGCCCAATGTCATTCAATTCCTCTTTGGTTTCCATCGATTTTTTGGAGTATGGTGGGGATATTGTCTAGATAGGTTGAGGACACAGTTTGTGCCCAATTAGTAGTGATTGTGTGCCAATGTAAGAAATCGTGTGACAAGAGACTGTAACCTGCATAGGTTCTCTTGATGGTCGTGCGCCTCATCCCAAGTCACTATGTGAAGATTCCCCTTTTATTGAATACTTTGCAAGGTTAGTTCATGTTTTCCTAAACTTTGGGGAAAAACTATGTGGTTCTGTGAAATCTTTAATTATTTGGTTGTTTTCGTGCTGACCAGTGAAGATGGGTTGGTTTTTCTAGTGGGGAGACCCATTATGGGTCTCATGTATTTTTCATTGGAAAAATTATAATGTTAGTCTACCCATTATTTTGGTGAGTCCGTTTAGGCATCCCCCTATAGTTGTCTTGATTCAATATTTGGAAAACTATGTTTTAAATTATGGTGTGAAGAACCATCATGGGTCTCACATAAGTTATTTAGTAAAAAAAACCTAATAATATTTTACCTTGTATACTATAGTGTTTTTTTGGGTCTCCACTTATTGGTGTCCTGATTTTGTCTTTGAAATTATGTTTTCCTTAGAGGTGGGAAGTCCGTATTGGGTCACCCCATTCCAGTGACTCATTTTTCTCCATGGGGGTTTCTTGGTAGGAGGTATTCTCGATCGAGGCTATCTATTCCCCAATCTCATACTTGGTTAAATGCGGGATTGAAGCATGCCAAATGGTTTTGTTTAACTTAGGTTGTGGTAGCATTGTTCGGGATTGTTGTTCGTTTCAAGTGGATTGCATTAGCATTGTCTGGTAGTGTTTAAGGTGATTTGTTTTGGGATGTAGTTTGAATAAGTTTTATTTTTTTGGTAGGAGGGGTAAGTACTGGTTGGTGATAGTATTGTCTTCTTTTCTTTGATCAGCTAGACATGTTTAGGCTTTCGAAGAAGGGTGAAAATGAGGTAAGTGAGTACGTCTTATTCAATCATTTGGGATATATTTTTACTTCTGGTTTTGTTGTTGCTTTCTAGATGTGGAAAGCATTATGGTGGGGGGAATTGTCACACCCAGACATTCAATTTCCATCTGTTGTTTCAAAACCACTTTTGGTTCTTGGTTTTCTCTTGGTTTATGGGTGTTCCGAGATTAGATTTTTGTGTCTCATGTGGTCTTCATCTATGATCATGGTCTTGGGGGTATTGGGTTGTATTTGGACTCCTCTTTTTTCAATGGTATGTTATGAGGTTTAGGTTGTTTGGAGTTGGATTTGTTATACTCATAGTGGCACCCCTAGTGGGTTAAGTTGTTGGAGGTGGTTTATACCCTTGATTTGGATGTGTCTTGGGGGGTGGAAATGTGGTTTTATTTTCGGTATTATTTACCCCTATTCTTGGCCTATATTACCCCTAGTTTTACCACTTGTAACCCTCAAAAAATGATTGAGTTTGGACAATTGTTTGAGTGGACAGAATGGGGCGCATGGTTTTGGTGCACAGTTTTCTAAACCATGCAAGCAAAACTTGTGTTATTTTCTAGGAAATTAAAACTGTTTTTAATTTATAATTATTCCCTCCTGGGATTTATCCATACTCACGCATTCCCCCCCATTCAATAATTTCAGCCATGGATTCCTCCCAAGCTCTCCAAACATCCATGGAACCGATATTTTAATGGGTTTTTATGGGAAAGAATCATGTTACCTTCATGTAAGTGTTTCTAGAATTGATTTGTCTCCATTATTTAGGGTTTCTTCCCTTGTCCTTGAGGTTTCTCTTGGCTAGAAACATGGGATTAAGACCAAGGGTTTTTATTTGGTTTTCTTGGTCTAATCATGGTGTTTTAGAGTGGTTTTAACATTTTTGTGGTTCAGTAGTGGTGCGGTTGGATTTTCACACAATTATTGAAGGGTTTTAACAATCGTGGTAGGTGATTCCATTGTGTATGTATTCATTGTGACCTAGCTTGATTTGTTTATAAAATTTTCATTTTTATCTCATTTTATTATGGGTAAAATAATTAGTTTTAGTGGTAATCGTAAAGATGATGAGTTTTTAGTGCCATGTTCTTATGAAATTTGGGGTTTTTCATAAAAAACATATATTGTCTCATTTGGGGATTCCCTATAACAACATATTTGATTTAATTTAAATGTGTTAGGTCACAAATAAGGTTATGAATTTATATCTTCTTGGGTTGTTTCTGTGATTTTTTAATGGTGTTTGTAAAGATTATTAGTTTTAAGTGCCATGTTCGTGTGAAAATGGTGGTTTTACGAAGATATCACATCATGGTTCATATGGGTCTTCCAAAAAATTAATTTTTTGTTTTCATTGAATGGTATTGTGCTTAATTTTCAGTTTTTGTGACTTTTGAGTGTGAAAATGGTGTGAAAAGTGAGGATTTCAAGTAGTTTTGTGTGAAAAACAAAGTGGGATTTTGAGAAGATGTTTTATTAAAAATAAAAATGTTTTATTGTGTGTTTTAAGTTGTATAAAGTGTGTATATATACAGTACTATTGTATGTGACTGTTAATTGTGTTTTTATATTCAATGGGATGTATTTTTCATGCTAAAATTGTTTGATCACAATGGGGGATGCCTAGGTACCTTGGAGGGAAGATATGTACTAGTACATCTATAGATCCTGATGGTTTTTATTTCTATTTCACTTATAATTATAGTTAATGGAAACTCTAAATAATCTATATGTATGATTATTGGGTACTAGTAGGTTATGGGTATGTTCCCTACATGTGGCTCGTGTAGGAGAATGAATTTTTCTATAGTTAATTTACATCAAGGTATGAGGTACATAGAGAATGATACTATATAGGGCCTTAGGGTGTCCTTGGTTTTGGTGCTCATTGTATTTGTGATATTTAACCTTGTCTTTGGGTGTTTTTGGATGTACATTTCAATATCTAACATTTATCATTCAAATTTGGTAACATTCTGAATGTTTTATTTTGAAAACTATTTACAATTGAATGTTGCATTTCTTGGAATTTATAATATTCTTTTCTTACATATTAAAATAGAAAAATTATTCACCAAATATTACATAATCCATGAAATCTTTGGGTTGTATCCTATTTGGATTAGTCTCACACCCTACTTATACCCATTGGTTGTAAGTAGACTCGGTCAGCTATGACACAATTAAAGGAATGACTTTGTGTGCGGGTGGTTTGGGGTTTTAGTTCCCGTCCTTGGTGCGGAGTTGTGAATACGACTTATGCGTGATGACCCCTTGTTGTGTAGAGTCCTTGGAGCTATTTTTATAGTGTTTATTTGTTTATTTGGAGATATTTTTTTGAACATAGATATTCAGTTCTTCATTTTTTATAAACCATGTTTGGTATGAATTTTTTAGATTTTGTTTATCAAATGTTTTTAATGTTTTATGTATCCATATTCTGGTAAATCATTCCCAAACCAAAATAAATGATAGCAAGAAACTTGTTCCATCCCATGGGGATAAGGAACACCTATAGGGTCATTTCACAGGCTAGGTTTGGCACTGGATTTGATAGTGACCAGATTCGGTTATTGATAATGAATAATGAGATCTTGATTTAATTCATAGATCGATGACTTAAATAAAAATTTATCTACTAATTATAGATCTATATCCACAAATCGAAGATTTAGAATAAAAAATAATGATACTGATCCAAAATAAATAGATATAGATTCTCAAACATCAAATAGATCTAAAAATACCTTAGATAAAATACACAAAAATAATGGGAGAATAAAAAGAGAGATATGAAAAATTAATTAGAACTGAACAACATACCTTCAGAGTTGTAGAAATAAAAACTAGGCTTTGAATCACCATGAATGGAGGTTAGAAGCCTTAAGAAACCATTCAATGGCCTAAAATGATATTTTTTTTATTATATTCAATCTAGGCTCGATTTGTGGTTAATATGGGGGCTTAAGAGAATTTAAAATCAATTTTCGTAACATTTTTTTATATGCACGTTTTCTGGGAAAATTAACATGGATAATACTAACCAAATCAAAACCATGCATCAAGATGCACACATAGGATACACACATAGTTGAACCGTGTGCCGAAAATGCGGCCATGCTACACACTCTTCTTAAACATGCACAAATTGTGTGCAACCCATGCACAATTAAGCTGTACACTAGGTTTAACCATTCACATACCATGTGAATCCTCTCCTTCAAAAATTCTACAATTTTCACCAAAATGCACACAAATCAATACATGAAGATGTTATACTCAAAATAAGAAAAATAATACCTATAAAAGTGCATGAGATATCTTCCAAAAAGGGTCAAAATCATAACATCTTCCCACCATATAATATCTCATCCTTGAGCTATATTGGCAAGTTATTTTAAGAAAAATTGGGTCCACACAATCTATCCACCTTATAGCAGCTCATCCTTGAGCTATGCACCATATCATATCTAAGATTCCAAGTCAAATATATTTGGACCCAAATCCTAACATATATATCTCTCTCCCATGTTTATTCCTTATAACACCCACGTTTCTAGAATACATGATCTAACATCATGATGTTTCCCCAAAATATTTTCCCGCTGCATTCCAACACAGGTATAAAATACTTCTCAAAGTATGCATCGGTATCAAGATCAACATAATCAATAAAAATGACATGTTTCCCAAATCAACCATCCCAAAAACAAAAAGAACACAATCCAACATTACCACTAAGTATTTCCATCAATGACCTATTGAAAAAATATATACATCAACCACCTCTAAGGCACAATCAATCATTTTCAAAGGAATTTAAACATGTGCATCATAGGATTCGAATTTGGAATTCGGATGGCACTAATTCCAAACTACTGTCTTTCCCTACCCACGTACTTCTGACACATCGCTCCCCACCTTCGATGATTCATTAACGTCTCATTTTTAAATAACTCAACCCCTGTGGCCCTTGGCCCACAATATTCATCAACCTATACTCTCTCATTAGAACCTCATCTATAAACATTCGATTTTGTAACTCACACCATGAATCGTCAAACATATACAGCTTTATGTGCCCAACCTAGATGGGGCCCCATATATGACAAAACACAATCATATAGCTAGGTGTAAAGCTAGAGAATTCCCAGTGCACCTGCGATGATTTCATGGTAGGGGGCACGTTCATTACTAATTAAAAGTACACTACGTTTTTATCGATGAGTACAAAAACTAATCCCCCGTCACTGATTTTACCTCCCATTTTCAAAACACCTTAACTTGAATAATGTTTTGGGATTGCATTCCTTCCAACATCTCACCATATAATCCAAAACCAGACAATTCTTTACACAACTCACAATCAAGTTGTCAAACATGGGGATTCTCACAACCCAAACCACTGACATCAATGGTTAATTAAAAAACAAATAAATATCAATTCATAAAATTAACTACTTTAATAAGATGTATTGAAACAAAAATATATCGAGACACTCCCCCTTTTCCACGTCGCATGGTCAGCACCAGAGCAATATTTCTTCCATTGACCATATTATGCCATGGTCAATGTTAACAAGAGTGAACACATTATCATTATTTTGTAATCTCGTTTTAACACCCATTTGTTATCATCTTGAATCAATTTAAATTATTTCTCAATTTCATGTTAGTCACAATTTTTAGTTTGATTTCACAAGCATGGAAATCATTTAATGTCCAAATACATACCAATTTTTTTTCTCGTGTCTTTCCGAAATAATGCATTTTCACAAATAACAAACATGACTTCCTAGAATGATGTGTGTCGACTAAACTTTCATTCCATTTATGAACATGAATAAATATCAACAAATCTCCAAAACAATTATCACATCACACAAAAATTCCCACACCCAGGGTGAAATAACATTCAAATGTAATAGTAAACAATAAAAAAAAATCACACCCTTCATACATGGGATCACCCTCATACATGGGGTAGCTAATACCATGAACTATCTCATAACCAGTCCCCAACTATTCTTACACTCCTACCTACCTCTCCCAAAAATTATGAAAATAATAGAGAAAAAATGGACTTCATACAACTTTGTTACATCTCGGCCCAAGATCTACACAATAGTTCCCCAAACCAGTTGGTCACATGAGCTCAAGCACACCTCCTCATACTCCCTAGGATGAATAATAGCAAACGAGGTCTATTATAAATTTTGAGGATACAATATCCATTTTTTCATAGTAATACACCAACAAATATAAGTAAATAGTGGCGGGAGCCTATATAAAACCATAGACAAAAAAATATCACAAGATGAACACAACTAAAAATACAGAATCAAAACTAAATACTAGATATTACATTCTTTGTATGTTCCATGATTCAAATGAAAACCCAAACATAAATTCACTGGAAACTTCCAAGAGGATCCCGAACAAAATCTGGTTCCATCATCCATGCTCTATCCCAACTCATCTATATAGAATATGATCTCTTCAATTATCCAATCTAGAAAACACATAGTCCATTCGGGTATCGATCGGGCAGGTCGATTAGTGTGTGGGTACAAATACTTAGTCCATCAAAAATGGTGTCTAAAAAAATCCATCCTATTATAGTGTAAGAAGTAGTATAAAGAATAAAATAAAAGTAGTAAAGTAAACAATTTATATTTATTCAATTATCCTTTATTTAACTACATAAAACCTCAGGTTCCCAAGAACAACCTAACCTCAATACCTTCATTGAGTCCTGCCAAAGTATAAACTATCCCCAAAGGATATCACATATCTTAATATCCATGTTACCATTAATTATTAGAACTCTTATAGAATTAATCAGTTACATAAAATAAGTAATCAAATCTATCATGAGTAATGTGCAGTATGGGCTCTAACCTCAAGTGTCTATACTGAGTAATATGAATTGAATCATTAATGATTCATAATAAACTATATATCTATCACAGTCTTATCCCTTTAAGGCTCATACCGTCTTTTCACTTAAAGGCTCACATGGTCCTTAAAATAAATATTATAAGTTCTCACAATATTCTCTTCTTAAGTATTATACAGTCCTTACATAAAGATAATTATAATCTCTCTCTGTATTCTTCCCATAGGGCTCACACAGTCCTTATATAAACCATATTATAATTTTTCTCAACATTCTCCCATTAATATTATGATCACTCCTATGTTATCCCATGTGCAACTCCATGCCATCTTAATCACAAACAGTTCCCATTTCACTAAACATACCATTAAATAATTCCCAATTAATTAATCACAACCCATTTCCAATAATTAACCTAACGATTGATTAATAAAATCAATTTCATTAATTAGTATCCCCAATTAAATATAACATAACAATACATTAATTTAATTGGTTACTTAAACTTCATTAATTAATTCACCAATTAATTAACTACATCTATTCCATTAATTCACCAACATATCAATCATTGTAATTCCATTAATTAATTTAGTATTTAATTAAGAAGATAATGCCCATTAATTAGTTCAAAAATTAATTGATAATTTCACAAATCATGTCCAATAATTAATTCACCTATTAGTTTTTCATAATTTATTACTCAATAATTCAATATTTAATTCAACAATTAATAACCCTCTATTCCATTATTAATTCGATTATTTTTTTATCACATAAATACCCTTAATTAACTCCTCAATTAATTAGGCACATCAATACCATTAACTAATTCATCAATTGATTAATCAAAATTTATAAACTCAAAATCCTATAATTAATTCTACAATTAACAATCTCATTTAAAATTTCAAAACATCATAATTAATTCCAAAATTAATTATATGACTACTCAAATATCAATACATCAAAATTAATTCTTCAATTAAATATCCAATTTTATTAATTCAATATCCAAAAAATCCAAATTAATTAATTCATCTATTAATTAGTATAATTCATTAAGTTTCACAATCGAAACAATCCCCATTATTTAATTCACCAATTAATTAATCTAACTAACTTAATTTCTTCCACATAATAATCTCTTTTAATTAACTAAAATATTATTTAATATAACTCATTAAATTGAACAAACACAACATTATACATTAATTAATTATCCAATTAATTAATCTGACACATTAAATTATTTCAACCCAATATTATCCATTAATAAATTCCCCAATTAATTAATATAACTCATTTAATTGTCTTAATACAACTATACCTACTAATTAACCGACCAATTAATTAATATAACTCTTCAATTTAATTAATGCAACAACCCCCTTTAATTAATTTACCAATAAATTAGTGAAACTCATTTCAATTAATTTATTGCACAATTAAGTGAGATATACTGACCCTTCAAAGAATTCCCCAATTAATTGTCCAAGTCACATTCCATTAATTATTAAAAATTAATAAATACATTTTTACGTTAAAAAATATATATAATAATTTACAAATATTAATTAATTCATAAATTAATTTACCCATATGTTAAATTAAAAAATTAAATAATCTCATTACACGTATTAATTAATTTATCATTTAATTAATCATTTTTTATAATTAAAAAATGAAATAATCACATAACACACATTAATTAATTCACCAATTAATTAATACATTTATTTCATTAAACAATTAAATAATCATAATACACCCATTAATTATTTTAGAAATGAGTTAATTCCATCTCAAACAATTCAAAATCACAAAATAATTCTTAAAGTAATTATTATATCTCCTTTAATTCAACCACCCCAATTAATTCTCAATTAATTGTTCCAGGTCAATCAATCTATTTATCATAACAATCTAAAATAATAAAATTTACCATTAATTATCATTACTAAATGTAATCAATAAAACAATAATTAATTCATCAATTAATTATTCAATATCAACAATCTCTCTATGTATATTATTAATTCATAATTTAATTGTCCACATCACGATTTCATAGTCTCCTAATTAATTCTCCTATTAATTATTTATTTCATGACATTAATATACCATAATTAATTATATAATTAATCATATCATCTTAAATATCTCTATATATCATAATTTATTTGACAATTAAATATGCATGATCTAGAGTCTGAATATCCCAATTACACATTAAATTTAAATTAATTAATTAACCAAAAAAATTAATTCAATCCAGAATGAAATTTCTAATCATCTATAAGTAATTAAATAAATATATACATATTAATATAATAAATACTATGGGAGTGATTTTTAGACCACCTTCCTCAATAACAGTGATGAAGAACGCTCGCCAAAGGATATCCTCAATTTCAGCCGAACAACCATATAGAATGATATCATGATTTAATTCATCAATTATATAATAAAAAATCACCCAATGAAATCTACAATTTCAGATTGATCAATCAAGGAGAAAATTAATAACAAGGTCTTATTTCAATTCATACATCCATTATTTAAATGAAACAAGTTCTTTTAATTATAGATCTACACCCAAAACATCATACACCTATAATAAAAATATATAGATCTTGATCCCAATAAAATATATCTAGATTTATTTAATCATGAAAATGATCCAAAATGACATACGATAAAAACCACAAAAAATAATTGGAGAATAATGAAAGAAAGATGGGAAATTAATCGAGAATAAACCACATACCTAGAGAGATGAAAATAAAAAAACTAGGCTTAGAATTGCCATGAACAAAGGTTGTGAGACTTAAGAGACCCTGAAAAAGCCTCAAAAAAATTAGATCATTTGATTTCGGTCAGTGTATGGTTGATTTGGGGTTAATATCGGGGTTTGGGAGAATTTAAAATATGTTTTCATAACATTATTTTCCGCATGCTTTTTTATTGAGATAAGTTGTATAGTTACTACTAACAATGCACAAACCATGGAAAAAGTTACACACTTATGTAGCACACATAGTTTAACCATGCACAAACCATGTGACCTAGCTATACACCTAGTTTAAACATATGAAAAACATGAAACCCTTGAATACATAGGCTTCATAATTTGTTTAACCATGCACAAACCATGAAAAGGCTCCCCTTCATCCAAAATTAACATATTTTCACCAAAACACACCCAAATCAATACTAAAACAAGTTATAATAAATAATGAAAAATAATACCTATAAAATATAATGAGATATATTCCATGAAGGGTTATTTTCATACACATTATTAGAAATGAAAACATACATAAATCATAAGAATGATAATACTCCTAAAAACTAGCAGATTTCATAACTGAATGCTATATCATAATGATTCACATGAAAAGAAGGAATAAAATCATTTTAATATTAATTTATTAACAAATATTCCTTGGAATGGATAATTAAGTTAAAATATCAAAAAAAACTAATTATAAGGATCAAGGATATGAAAGAATAAAAATAAATAAAATAGGTGAGATTTTTGAAATTGGAAAATTGTCTTTTAATGAATGAAATGGAATTTTATATTCCTATAGACCAGAATTGAAATAGGATAGTTTCATATTAAATAATGAAGTATTTAAAAATATATATGGTTGGAATTGTTTGATCTAAGTGTTACATTACATTAAAAACCCAATAGTAAAGTTCTTTTTAAATGGGTTTACATAAAAGGGAGATTTGTGATGAAAATGTAAAACATGTATTATCAAAAAATACTATTAAGAAATCCAAAATTGCCAAAAGATTAATAAAAATATAATTTGAATTAATGATGTGGAAAATATTTTGATTAATTTATATTATAACAAATTAGGTTTTAAATTATAATGGAGGATATTGTTGTTAAGTAATATGAACAATGATGGGGAACTCACATTAATGAGGAATGTTAATTATTTCAAAAATTGATATACATTTTGATGAAGAAATTAACCATGGTAAAAAATTTATTTTTTAGTTGGAAATGAGGGGTAAGTAAATTAAAAAAATATATCATTTTAAAATTTTATTCATGTTTAAAATATTTTATTTTTTCATCATATATATCATTCTAATCATCCATGTTTCATTATTTTTAAAAAGATAACCAATTATTCATGGAGGTGGTGGCCGCACTAATTCATGGAAACATATCCATTTATAAAATAGTTATCATGGAGATAGAAAATTGATATTATATTAGTTTAATAACAGTAATAACATTAATATTCCTAATTTTATCATACATTCATTGAATGATGCTACTTTGGGGGTACAAGAATATTATGAATAAAATATTTAGGGGTAATAATTGCTCACATGGAGACCATAAACACTCTCTTGAAAGTATTCTCAGAAATAGTGGGATATGAAAATCATCCCAAGAAGTGGTTCATATACATTTTAAAAAGAAATTTATTATACATATATTGGGTATAGTTTCAGGGAATCATTTAAGGGGTTGTGTATATTCTAGAAGGTTTCAGTGATCCTACATTAAAAGTGAAGAAAATGGGCACTTTTGTGAACACCCCATATTTTTACTAATGGAATGAAAATATTCAAGGGTAAATTGATTCAAAATTGGTACATAATTGAGTGGGTATGGGTGTAGTTTTTTATTAATAAATCATTAATTATTACTACTTTTTTATATTTGTTTTCATTCAATTACATTTATATTTTTACACTTTTCTATATGGTTTTTTCCATGGTAGATATTTTTTTAATAAGTAATATTTATAATTTAAAAAATTATATAAAACCATTATTAAATTTTTATTTTAAAATCTATTTTATTATCTATTTAATCTATTTAAATTTATAAATATTATAAAATAATTTTTTTAATTAAAAAATAAAATATATAGAAAATATTGTTTTTTTGAAAAATTATACTTAATCCATTAATTGAACATATTATTATATAACATTAATAAATAATTATATGAGGGATAACATAATTATTTACATGCGTAAAAACATATTATTATAGTTATATAAAATATTTATATTAAATTTATTACCTTAAAATTACACAACATTCAGAAAATCATTATTTAAAAATATCTTAATCAATATTATAATATTTATTAATTTTAATCTTAGTAATTATAGCATTATGATAATAATATTATTAAATAATATTAACGTGATATTAAATATGAAATCCTTTTTTTATATTTAACTTCTCCATATAATGAAGAATAGTTTTTAATAAATCTCAATTAAATATTTTCTAGTGTAAAATGTTACTATTGTTTCCATAATATTTAACATGGGTTTTATATATTATTATAAAAAATTTATATTGTTTTTTTACATTTTAAATATATATTTTTATATAAAATGTATTAAATAAAATATTGATGTCATTCTAGTTTTACGATAATGTTTTTAAAGTGATTCTTTTATTTGAAAAAGTATTTTTTTACTAATCACATAAAAAATCTTATTTCATAAAATTAACAGAAATTAAACTAAAGCTATTATTAATATGATAGATTTAAAAAATAATAATTTTTTTTACATTTGAAATTCTATAGTTTATTAAATTTACTTCTATATATAAATTTAAAATATATTAAATATTTGTTTCTTATGAAAATAGATTTTTAGATATAATCAATTGTTTTTCTTATTTACTATAAATTAATAATTAATCATTTTCTAATATATTAAAAAAATATTTTACCCATAATATGATTATTTTGATTAATAATATAAATTAAATTTCCAAGTAATGAAATATAATACATAAATGATCTCATTAATTTTATTAATGAATTAGTAAAGGAAAATTTTTGTTTTAATTAACAGTTAAAATGAAAAAAACGTAAAATATATGTGATAAATGACTTACTAAAAATTGAATTATATTTTTATATAATCCTAATTTGTTGTAACATATCTCCCCTCGATATTTATATATGATCTAAGAATATGTTAATATATAGTGGTCGTTTTGTGTGGTGATTCGGCTATTATGGACCCCATGGTAATTTCCACATGATTGAACTACCATAATCTACAATTTATCGTATACTATAATTATGAAATATTATCTTGGAATTGATCTGGTGAAATCCATATATAATCCACCTCCTTTCCAAGAATAAGAAGAAGAGCTTCATAGGTGGTAATTTGGTTATCCAATACCATTTCATCTTTTTTTCATCAAATATTTCATAATAGTGTGAGTTCTTTTAAACCCTCTATTTTAATTCGTTATTTAAATGGTAAAAATTTAATAATTTTATTTTAAAATGCCTATATTTTGTTTTAGTACTGGGTTTCATGTGAAATAATATATAGAACTCATTATGTTTTGAAGCAATAAGTATATCTTAAACTATTTGGTTGTTACCCCAGTCAAGGAAATTACTACCATTGAGTTTTTTCTATTCTAATATATATATAATTGATATGTATAATTCATTAATGAAGTCATTATCTATGAGTAAGTATTCTATGAAATGATTATCATATTTTAAATTCATTTTAAAATGAATTTTATTTAATTTGATCTAAAACAATTATGATTCGTTTTAAATGAAACATTTCAATTCTAGTATATTATCTATATTTTATATTCAATTACACTAAGTATCATATAAATAATCCATGACTATACCTAGTAGAAAACTATTTTCAATCATATCAAATTTAAATCTTGGAATTTTAGTGGGAAATTATTTACCAAAATACATCAGGCGGATTGACATAACTTTATTCCTATGTTATCATAATGGTTATGGTTTTCCGTCATTGCGTAACCCAAATAAAATTCCCAAAACATGGTTCCTAATGTTTAGTTTCATATAATTACTAAATTTCATTAAACCAAAAAAACCATTTTTAGTGTAATAGTTATGGTCCCCATTGTTGAATGATCAAGGTGTTGTCAAACACATCTTTTGGAAAAATCTAACACATAATATCATCAAGGGGTTTTGATATCACTATATTAACTCACGTTTTTCACTTCATGTATCCATCCATTTATTTATCTAGTTTGGAATCCGATTAATTCATCCAAATCAATATATTTAAACTATATTTAAGTGTAACTCTTTGAAAAACTCATAGCCTTTCAATTGATCCCAGGTAAAAATCTATTTATATTAACAGATACCCAAATGAATCTTATTTAAATGGAACATGAAACTGTTAAATATAATATTTTAAAATTTCATCATTTAATTAACCCCAATATGAGTTAACTTGGAGTTCTAGAATTTAAAAACCCATATTCTAGAATATTCCATAAGCCTCCTGGATTGTAATTTCATGGACCTATCTGGACTATTTCTTTGGTGAAATTAGGTGTTAGAGGTGCCCCGGGAGGCCCATATTAATTTTCCCCAAAACATATCTAATTTTAAAAATTGGTGACTAAGAAATGGTGTCATTTCCTTTACCAAATTTTTTAAATTGTGGCACCCAAATGGTGGCATCAAAACACTATGTCAGAAAAAGTGTCATGAACAATGATTCCAGATCGGTGTCCTTTCCTTTGAAAAGTTTCCAAATTTTCCAAATTTCCTCAAGTTTCACACATTTAAAATTTCCATTTATGTAAAATGCATTTAATAAGATGTTTTGAGGTATTTCTGGTCAATTCAAAGTCCATAGCTTTTATCATAATTTTCTAATGGTTGGGAGGCCTTTACATAGTCAAAACGCCTGATCTTTGGTAGATCTTATCATAATATAAAATCCATTGTATCATAAATCATTTCTCTGTGAAATATTCTATAGTGTTGAGATATATTCTTCCCTTTTCTTCCATTTTGTTTCCATGGTGAGAGAAGCTCAATATTTGTATTCCTCCTTGTAGGATTCATGCATAGTGATATAGCCATGGATCATGCCTTCCATGGTGTTTCTTCCTACTGTATGTGCAACCCCTGCTTTGGTGTAATCAATAATTATTAATTAATCTTTAATAATGGTATATTATTCTATTGTTCATATTGTTTCTTTGATAACTTACTTCCAATTTCTGCTTTTCATTATTTTAAAATGTTTTCTCTATGTTCTTAAGGGTGCTTCCTGGGTTGTTGGTTGTTTTGGTGGTATCTCTGCATCCTCGGGTGGATGCAGTCTTCCATGAGAGTTCATCATGATCTACCATGTCGGCCTATTATCATTCAACGAATGTTGGAAACTATTTAAGGTAGGGGATTTCCTGGATTCTCTATTCTATTTTACATACAGTATTTGTGTTATCATGTTTTATCCCAAAAGATCACAATGGTATTGACAAAATAAATATATGAATCGGGTTAATGAATCGATATCGATCAAATGTTTTTGTCTTTTGTTTTTCTAGATAGTGTGTTATCTATGAAATGATTTTTATCATGATGTTCATATTGAAAATTGGTAAAGAACATAGATAAATGATATATTGTAAATTATTAGACCAATGATAAATTGGCATGTTAATGAATCTTTTTTTTTGTTGTAATTTGATGATAATCAAATTGATGCAGTTATCATGTTAAATTAATTTTTGATAGATATGGTATATTTATGGATAGGTTTTCCATAGATGAAGGCTACTAATAATGAATCGTCTAATCCATGAAGGAATAAATAAGCAATTTATTAATAAAATATAATTCATAGTAGGGTTCAGAGTTACACTTCTTCATTTAAAGGCCATGTTCCATATTCAATGGAGTAGTGAGTGCTCATTGTGTGCGAATGATGGATACCTTGTTTATGGAAAAGTGTCATGTTGATGTTGTTTATTCCCTTCTTCTTATTTTGTGGCGTGTTACAGTGATAGTTCTTCCTGGAGGAATGGTGTGTTATGTGGGGGTAGGGTGTCCTAGTGGTTGTGGTGGAAGTATTTGATTCCTAGAGAGGCCAGATTCATATGATTTATGCATATGGGTGTTGGGGAGGACCCCAAAGATGATAAAATGTGATGGATGTGAATATTTGATGTTTTTATAATCTTGTTGTTTGTGTTTATTTGTTATCTTCCTTTCTAATTGAGTCATATGGTCTATCTTACTCACCTTCCAAAAGAGACGATGACATGAGGGGAATTCCACATGCGTTCCATGTTTAGATTCTCAAGGAAGGATGGGTATATGCTCTACCTATAGGGGGAAAAGACTCGACGAGTAGTTCATCTACTCACCATGTTGAGCCTTTGATGTTTTCTAGCTTAGAATGTTTCCATAGATTACATGGAATTGTGTAAAAGTGATAATTCTATAGAATAACTTATTTAAAAAATAATATAAACCAATGGAGATGGATCTGGGTGGAATTCAATAATGTGGTTATAATTTATTGGAAATGAGGATCTTTGTTTGAATGATAATAATATTTAATGTGGAATGATAATGGTTAATTAATGGTTAATAAAATAATTAATGAAAATTGAAACTGATAAAATGTGATATTGTTATATAATGTATCTCTTTAAATGGTTGTCTACTAATTAGATACCTATTCATAGCAGTGACATCTGGGAGTCTGAGAGATGTTAGATATAGTTTATACTAAGACTAGGTTAAGCCCATATTGTGTGAGATATAGTATATCTTTTAATTTTTGTGTTTTTATATGCTAATCCACCCGATTAGTTAAGACAACTAACACCTCGGGGATTCGAAGCCCTAGGGGTGTATTCCACACATTCTTGTGCGAGGATGGATGGTTGACTACACTGTTTGGCCCCCTATCTTCTAATCATAGTTATTTTGTTGGAAGGCACATCAATTAGTTTTCACAAAATATGAGTGTAGAGGGATGTAATGTCTTGTGTTTATTCAGACACATATATTATCGATATAGTTTCCTATTGGCTATTATTGGTGTAATTTGTATAGGCTATGATGGCTTAAAGATACTTATGTGGAGTATGGGCCATAATGGCTTAAGGTATAAAACCTGAAATTTGATACACATTATGAAAGCTATTATGGCTCCCATAAACTACCTTGTAACATTGGATATGTGGTTGTTTTGGTTGTGTTTCATGAGGTGCATGTGGTGGTGGTAACCATATGTGTTTGCAGTCAAGCCTTTTTAGAGAGAGATGATTAGAACATGCAGCGTTGGGGAAAGCGTAAAACAATGGGGGAAGTGGTATCACTGTACCATTGATATTATTATTAAACAGTATAATATTGTATGTGATACATGGTGATATTAGCCATAGTGAGGTTGAGAACATAGTATTCATGTTTATTTGATGAGTTGGTTTCACTTGTTGTTCATTGTGCTATATCAATCTTTCTTTACATTTTCATGAGAGGAACCCAAGAGGATCGTACTATGATTAATTTTATACTCACCCTATAAATATATATAAATTATTTCAGGTAACTTGGAGGAGGGTTGAGATCAGGCTAATAAGTACCATATTGTAGTTTGAGGAGTTATTTGGGATTCATGGTCGATGTCATTTTACGTTCATTTTGTGCTGGTAGTTTTGACTTTCTGTTGTAGTAGTTCTTGAATGACATTACATATTTTCACTTTTGATTTATTTTTTATTGCATTTTGTGTGGAGTGGGTTGGTTTATACCTTATCTCTCTTTTTCATATGTTCGATTAGATGGTAATTCCTCTCATCTGTGTGGTTATTATACCATCAGTTCTAGTAGCCAACCTAGGACCTACTGGAGGTGGGACTCTTGTGTCACTATATCCCTTATAACATTTTTGGCCAAAGAGGGGTATAATTTGTGGGGAGGGGCCATGAGAGAGTGGTATCAGTGGTATGGTTGATAGATAGGATGGAGTTTGGTGTTAGGAATAGGTGAGGTTTTGGGGGTTTATAGGGAATCAGTTTAAGTCACATTTAGAAAGTGATGTAAAAACTATATAATAGATGAGATACATGGTTTTAGATTCCCCTGTCATCTAACGCATGAACTATTATGTTTATTGTGGCTGTTAACTAAGGTGATACTGGTTACATGTTAGATACCTAGGAATAGATAATGCGTCATTCGTCTTTGTGCCTGTGAATGAATGGGAAGACCATGGAATAATTTAACCTAAAATAAATAAAATAAAACAATTAATTAATGATTAGTATTATATAATGAAATTTTAAGAGATCTAAATATTTTATCTTTTCTTTATATGTCTCCTAGTAGACTTCCTCATTAGGTTCATGTAGAAGATTTACAACAGGTTCTGCCATCGGATAGACATAGACTATTGGTCGACAATGAGGACACATGGGGGAGGAACCACTAAGATTTTTAGTGACAGATTCTTTAAAATTATGAGGGGTCTTTTTCAATATTTTCATAGTATAATAATTGGATGAGGTTGAGATAGCCTTCATTTCGATCTGTGCATGGTATGATCATTGGGTCTCACTAGTTATGATGATGCTATGTGGGGCAGTGAGGCAGTTGTGGTTCTTATTACTCATGGATTGCGAGGATTCAACAATCTCAAGGAAGGATTTCTGAGACAAGTTATGGTTTGAGTTTCTTTCCAAAACTGTGATGGAGACCAGTCACCAGGAGATTCCTACCCTTCAATAGGGGATCTCTAGTGTGTGAGGCTTTGGAATCCATTTTAGAAAACTTTAAATATATGCTTCAAAACTATTTCAAGATGAGGAGACTAGAGTGAAAAAAATTTAGGAATCTTTTCATCCAAAGATCCCACACCATGTCACCCAGTTTATTTTGAAGACATATCAGGAGGTTCCGGTGAGGGAGGATGTAATCAAGAGGTTGTTATCAAGAATCAGATCGTAAGGAGTGGGGATTAATCAGGATTCCTTATGAGCTAGAGTTGTGTCTTGTGGTTCCTAGTTTTTATGGAAGTAGAGTTTCAATTTTGCTAGGGGTAGGTCCCATCCCTCAGCATCTCATTTCATAAGGGGTGGTAGCTTTAAGGCCTATACAAAGGGATAATGCTATTTTTTTCTTATAGAGGCCAAATTCATCAGTAGCGGGAGTGTATAACCGTTCAGAGCATTTAGTGTGCACAAGGTGTTCCGCTCTAGGTTCCTCTATTGAGGTAGTTCCAGCTGAGGTATCAGCAACATGTAGCACTAAAAATGGATCAGGACAGAGCATATAGGGTTGGTGAATGATAGTCCTAGGATGATCCTCATCCTTATATTGTTTATCACGACCATGGTGGAGGTCATTATCATGTTTTTAGAGTCTATGAAACATATTGTGGTCTGCATCATGCTTTAACGCTTCCTGAACAAGGCGAGCCATACATTGTTTGTGCTTCCGTTTTTTTAAATGGGTGTTTTTCTTGATTGACTTAAGAGAAACAAACCCATTCATATCACTTACCCTTTTCCATGCATTGGGACTTGAGTTAGACAAGCTTCTAGTTCCCCAGGCATTGACTACGCTGGTTGGATGTCTAGATGACTTGTTTAAAGAATGTTGAGAATGTCAGATATTGTTGGGGATACATTTATCTTGGGTAGATTTCATATGTTCACTAATACAAACATTATATTTCATCCTTGGAATGGATTGGTTGTATTTAGTACATTATATTGAAGATTTCTTCTGGAGCTAGGTGGTGTTCTTCGATGCTGATGGAGAGCCAGCAGTGTTTGTTGCTGAGAGAGTCCCCTAAATGGGTGGGAGTCATATTACTTCCTTCTAATCCTTGATATATGAGATGATTTTTATATTTTTCAGATTTTAAGCTGTCGAAGTTATCAAGAATCATGGAAGAGTACCCTGATGTCTTTCTCGGTGATTTTGTAGTGTTACCCCCACAATAGTTGATTTAGTTCGAGATCATCCTACAGCTCGGTGTGTCTCTTATATAAATGTCTACATATATGATATCACCTTCTATGTTGTGGGAGCAGCATATACATTTTGATTGTCTATTGTAGTGTATTATTATTTGTTCAATTGTGTCCCCATGGGGTGAACCAGTTTTGTTCCTATAGAAAGATGATTTCAGTTTGTGGATGTCTGTCAAATATCATCTCTTGAACAAAGTGATAGTGAAGAGTCATTATCCCCTTCTGTGGATATATTATTTACTCAATCAAATAAAGGGTGTAAGTTGGTTCTTGAAGATCTATTTTTCATTCAGTTGTCATCATATGTGAGTGAATGATGATTGTATCACCCCAAGATTTTATGAGAAATATTCTTTTTAATTTTATTGATGTCTTTTGTTGTACGTTAAAACAAAGGAGTCTTTCACAACACGCAACATAACTTGGCTGCATTACACCAATCCCGACCTTCCTCGATAGCGTGTGTAGTACGCAATACCGAGTTTCACTAAACGGATTTTATTATAATATTATTATGAAATAGTCGTTATGAATAGTAATACCCACATTTTGAAATTTTATAAATTTTATCTTTTAAAATGGACTTCATTTTGGATTCAGAATATCGAAATTATCTTTGGGTGAAATTTTGATACTTTTTGGATGACATTCATTTTCCGATGAATAGTGAAAATTACTAAATTTTAATTAGAAACAACCTTTTTAATAGAAATAATTAATAGTGATAAATTATTAATTTGAGTGGTTTTAAAGTATATTTAGAATATATTTTTACAATTTAATACAATGTTGTTCATTGGATGTATTTTCACATTTAAACCAGACATAAACAAGTGTCAATCTTTTGATAGTTATTATCTCTTAAAAACACGCTATTTGTTTTGACGATGGGAATTAATTTTTAAATTAGTTAATGTAACTGATATGTTCTTAATTTGGTAAAATAAACATAATTTTTTAATTCATAATACCAAATATATCTTAGGCCTAATATTTGGTATTTTTTTAGAAACGTTCATTTTTTGATGAATAGTGAAACCACTAAGTGGTAGCGAAAAATTGAATTTTTTCATAAAACTTAAATTTACCACTTATGGGAGTGGAATTTCAAAAATCCGAGAGACATGGTTGATTTCAGTAAGTAAAATGTGGTTTAATGAGATGAAAATAACTTTTGGTGAATAGTAGCTTTTTACTTTTATTTACCACGGTTAAAAGTAAATAGGGTAGTCAAGTGTAAAAATGATTTTATTATTACCCTAACACATATCATAATTCTATAGGATACGTGTAATTAGACCAAAAACAACCTTAGGAATAAAATATGACCATTTAGGCCCACTTGGATTAGATTAGGACATTTATTATTAAATTATTTAAAGAAGGGTTAAAATAGTTAAAATCAATGTCTAATAAGTAAATCACTTTTAATATAGGGTTATACATAAGATAAATTAGATTATAAATATTCATTAGAAAGATAAAAAGATTTCCTACATAATGATATTTAATTTGAAATTTTTAGACATTAAATAATATAATTTATTTATGACACAATGATGATGCAATAATTATTTTATTAATGAAATATTGACATAATTGATGTTATAAATACCAAAATAAATGTAATTTGAGACTTTTTATGAATTAAAATAATTTTCTATGTTCATATGACATGTTAGTATTGATTTAATTCACTTTGTTAGAATTAATCTTTCGGTTATGATTTGCACAAAAATCAATTACCAAAGAGAATCAAAATTGACATAAAATAGTTTTTAAAAACAATATCATATTATTAATTGTTATTTTATTCCTAAAAATCTATGGTTCGGAAAAATGACTTATATAAGGTTATATATATTAATAATAAACAACTTGGGGTTCTTTTGGCTTGTTATAGTATGTTTATTAACCTTATAGTTTAAGAAAACAATAAGACACGGTAAAAGTATAATTATTTAACTTAAAGTTAAATCTAAATGATAAGGTTAAAATAAGAACCTAAACATTTCTAAATTCTATTGGATGAGATTATTTCTATCCATACCCGCCTTATCTTCTAAATAAATCAATTTGGAGATATTTAAAACCGAATATGGCTTTATAATAATATAATATATTTAGTTTTCCAAAGGTGCCCCTCTCCTCCATTATAAAAGGGCACCTCCTCCCTCTCTTCCTCACACCACGTTGTGACTTCAACCTCGTCCAACCCCTACCAAATTATCTTCTCCACTTCCCTAGAAAAATCCTAGAGGTCCTGGTCTTCTTCAAAGACCAATTTTAGTGCCCTAATAGGAGGTCTCAAAGAGGCGCTTCAAAGAAGAGGTAATGTCCGTTACCGATTCTTTCACCTTTATTTCTTCTTCCACTTATTATTCTTAGGTTGTTTCATTATGAAGTAATAACAAAAGTATCACTCATATACTGTTATGTTATTATAAGTACGAAACAACCCTATTTAACCATCTATCCATCCAACGGAAAATGAAATCACCGCGCGTGCATACGTACGGAATACCGTCTCCATGTCGTTGTGTAATCTATTT
The DNA here is from genome assembly GCA_963277665.1 of Viscum album. Classification (NCBI taxonomy): domain Eukaryota; kingdom Viridiplantae; phylum Streptophyta; class Magnoliopsida; order Santalales; family Viscaceae; genus Viscum; species Viscum album. The sequence goes on from OY728157.1 coordinate 155,331,155, forward strand.
TCCACCACCACATTACATGGATGGGTATAATGGTGTAAATAATAACTATACATGATTATTGTAAAGTGATATTGATTCTATAATAGTATACATACAGTCCAATAAAATTCCATGATCATGGGAACGATATCATCGCTCGTGCACACGTACGGAATACCGTCTCCACGACGCGATGAGATTCATTTTCAATGATTAACCATTCATAAATGATTATACAGTATATATAATAAATTATCATGAAATATATGAAATAATAATGATACTGGATTTATGTATATATATATGTATTTCATCAAATTAATTCCATTCAATTCAATGAGGAAACGAAAACAATGTTCATGCATACGTACGGCCTACCATCTCCATGAACGGTGTATTTCTTTCCATTTATCGATATATATTATATATATATATATATTCTGAATATATATTATATATAAACCATGTTTTATATTCTGGAATTAATTAATCATGATCTAAGTAATCATATGAATAATTACAAGTCAAAACATGGACGACAAATGAAACGATTTTACCCAAAACGCTCTTTAACATGGAATTTACAAAAGAACAGGTAATATAAAGTCATATGTAAACCATATATGATATCATAAAAATTAATATGATTATGTAAAAAGTCAATGAAATTATTTAAATAATATTACAGGAGGTTCAGATACGTACGAATCATATCGGACCTAAGGTAAGGGATACTTTTGCAAATCTCATTTTTATTAGAGATTTATTATTCGTAAGTAATTACTGAAGATATTTCTATCATCCATGTCCATGTTTTATAAATGTGTTTTCATGTGTGTTAAAAGTCCTTTTTACCCAATTTTGACTTTTACTACATGGTATGTAAGGAATCATTCTTTTTTTTACGTTATGAGGTACTTTTTGACATTTCTGACAAAAGTACGAGTAGAATGTTTTTTTAACGTAAACGGCATGAAATGATTTTTACGGTCTTATAAAGCCTTATTTTCATGAAGCTTCCTCCAAAATATTTCATGACTATTTTCAACAAAATTATTTTCTTTTAAAATTGCATGTCATTTTGTGAAAAGAAAATGATTTTGAAGAAAAAAGGATATTTTCCTAAAGAATTCATTTCAAGTGTTTTATCAAAACCATTTTCATCTAATATTACATTATTTCACATGTGTATGTTTCAAGTATCATGTCTCTATGATTTACATGTTTTCAATTTTCTAATGATGAAATTATAAACAAATTTTTTTGTACAGATTATGTTATGATGGAATGATGTTTGTGAAACCCATTTTATTCTTGGGTTATGATGAATGATTTATGTTTATATTGTGTAAAAAGTAAGAATAATTTCATTATGAGATGGGTGGGACCTATATATCCCACCAATTCATTGGGTAAAGATTTTATATCTCATGAGATAGACATGGCAGGAATAGCAAGTTAATATGGTTCAGTGTTACAGGACTGAAAGGAGGAGTGAACTCGATTCAGAAAGAGACTTTGTCCACTAAGATGGTCTTGGAAGCAATGTCTTGGATACTATGGAAATCATTACATGTGCTTAATGGATTCCACAATTACATGTTTTATAACCATGCTATGTTATCGTTATTTTTGTTCCATTATGATCTATGCCTTATGTACTTCCATGTTTTAATTCGTTGCTCAAGATTTTGATATTTAAACATTATGTTCATGTTTTTAGGTTCAAAAGTGTATGGTATGTTTTATTTTATACATGATTACCATTACTGAGCATTTGAGCTCACCCTTTTTATGTTTTATTTTTCCCCGGGATTGAACGAAAGGTTTTAGGTAAGGAAACAAAAAGTGGAAGATCTTTATGGGAGATGTTGAATATCTTTCACCACAATTACAAGATTACGTTATAAGTTTCCAAAGACACTAAACTATTACGATCCTTATGTGTCTGTTTTTGTTATGTATTATGTATTCCTAAAATGTAATGTAATATCTATATACGACATGCTTCGGGTCTCTACAGTTGGTATCAGAGGAAAGGTTTAGTCAACCTTTGGAAATTAGGAAGCGAAAATGTTAGTGAGATCACTAGAGATATTTCTTAGGTATGTTTAGGGATGTCCCTAAGGATAAGTATACGTATAGGATATAGTCCTAGAACTACCGTAAAGATCTTATAATTTTACCTAAGATGTTAGATATTGAGGGAACTCCCCCTTTACTATGTTTTTTTCCCTAGAATGATTTTTTTCTCTCAAACTATTCTTTTTCGGTTTTAGAAAATGGATGGAAACAGGAAGATTCACGATAATGGAGGATATGACAGACAATGGAATGATATTCTTCATGAGAAACTAAATGAAACGGGATCTGGAAGTCCAAACATCATTATTATGCCTAATCAGCAATCTCATAATACGATCAATAATCTCAACTTTGGTACGTTTCCTAACTCAGATAATAAGAGAAAGATGGAGTTTCATGATGATCATAGAGGAAAGAAAGTTCAATTTCACTCATGTAAATCATGTGGGAAGAGGCATCAGGGAGATTGTTTCAAAGGAACTGGAAGATGTTTTGGGTGTGGAAAAGAAGGACATAAAGCCAGTAAGTGCAAAGGAAAAGGTTCAGTAAACACCATGGACATGGATAATGGTATTTCTACGACATCAACAATGATTAGCTGTTTTAAATGTGGAATGTACGGGCATTCGAAAAACAAATGACCTAATGGAAAATCTCATGAAAAGAATCAGCATGGTCATATGGGTGTTATTTATGTGGATGATGATGTGGATACTACAAATGATATATGAGCTGAAAGAATTGTTGAGGCTCAGTCAGTTGTTTTAGAAGGTAATAGAATGGTTCTATGTTTATCGAGAGTTATGTTGTATAGTGAATGGTACTATGGAATAAAGAATCATCTAAGGATTGTTACACTATTGTTTTTCCAAAATGTATTTGAAAGTAAATGTAACCATGGAAGGATATTCAGATATTTTTGTAAAGTAGATGATATGTGCATAATTAAGGAATAAGAAGATAATGAGATGTTTGATTGTATTCATGAGCTCATGATTGATATAAGGACTAAGTGATATCATGGTTTGAGTATTTAGAATTTTGAGGATTTGTGTATGTGGAAAGTGTTATCTTTTAACTGCATTCATGTTTTCACTACGGTTCAATGGGTATTCATTTTTCAAGAGAATACATGATTAAGGCTTTCGAATGTTTGGAATGTGACCAATAAGAGATATATTATGATATATGGGGATCAACGATGGTATTAAATCTCAGGTAATATTTTTCACTATAATATTAGAGTGGACTGTAGTATTATGGATAAGCCTAAAGATTGGAATGGATTATGTTGGACATAAGTTAGTATTGTTTAAGGATAGAAGTTTTTTCGATATTATTTATGGGATGTTATAGTAATATAGTTTTAGAAAAAGGACAACCTGCAGGACGGGCGACAACCCATCGCGTCGGACAAGGCTGTGGGAATCGAACACACAACCGAAGTGTGACTGGCCTTTATCGCCTACCACTGGTTTACACGAAGTCCCTGGTTATTAGAAACTAGTTTTATTTTATTAAGAGGTATGATATATGAAGTATAAGTACATTTTTGAAACCATATACGATTAATCTAACCATAAGATGGACTTATAACTTTTTCTATCCTTTTGTTTGAAACAGATGGAATGACCCATAATTCTATCACATGATTTGCTAACACATCACGAATAACCAATTAAACTTCATTTCGTTAAGGCATGAAGTAGAAATTGTTCAATTCATGAACAACAGTGTGATTGTACCAAAATCATGTAAGTATTTCTTTTAATTCATCAACTTTCAGGAAATGATCTTGAAAACCAAAAAGGCTGTCATAGTTCCCTTATATCCGATGAATCAGATGGTACCTTAGATCATCACAAATCTATTTCTTTGTGATTGTTGGATTTTTCATAGCCATGTTCTCTACCACTCCCCATCAGAACATGATGGTTAGGTTTCTCTTCCATATCAATATTTTCACCTATGTTCTCTTATGTGGAAACCCAGTGATTAGTTAATTTGTGTTACCTTTATGTTTCATACATTAGTTTTTAAATATTGGTTTTGGTATTCCTTTTTACGATGTGTTTTTCTATTAATGAAACTTTCGAGTAGTAAACTATTTATAACCCTGACGAATTTCGAGGGCGAAATTCATTTTAAGGGGGGTAGAATGTAACACCCCGAGATTTTATGAGAAATACTATTTTTAATTTTATTGATGTCTAGTGTGGTAAGTTACAAAAATGAAGTCTTTCACAACACGCAACCCTAACTTGGCTGCATCACACGCAATCGCGACCTTCCTCGATAGCGTCTGTAGTACGCAATACCGAGTTTCACTAAATGAGATATTATAATAATATTATTATGAACTAGCCGTTATGAATATTAATACCCACTTTTTGAAATTTTATAAATTTTATCTTTTAAAATGGACTTCATTTTTGTATTCGGAATATCAAAATTAGCTTTGGGTGAAATTTTGGTACTTTTCGGATAACATTCATTTTCTGATGAATAGTGAAAATTACTAAATTTTAATTAAAACAACTTTTTGTAATCGAAAAAATGAATAGTGATAAATTATTAATTTGAGTGGTTTTAAAGTATATTAAGAATATATTTTTACAATTTAATACAAATTTGTTCATTGGATGTAATTTCACATTTAAACCAGACCTAAACAACTGTCAATCTTTTGATAGTTATTATCTTTTAAAAACACGATATTTGTTTTGACGATGGGAATTAATTTTTAAATTAGTTAATGTAACTTATATGTTTTGAATTTGGTAAAATAAACATCATTTTTGAATTCATAATATCAAATATATCTTAGGCCTAATTTTTGGTATTTTTCTAGAATCATTCATTTTTTGATGAATAGTGAAACCACTAAGTGGTAGTGAAAAACTGAATTTTTTCATAAAACTTAATTTTACCACTTCTGTGAGTGGAATTTCAAAACTCCGAGAGACACGGTTGATGTCAGTAAGTAAAATGTGGTTCAATGAGATGAAAATAATTTTTGGTGAATAGTAACTTTTTACTTTTATTATCACGTTTAAAAGTAAATAGGGTAGTCAAGGGTAAAAATGATATTATTATTACCCTAACACATGTCCTAATTATATTAGTAAGTTTAATTCGACCAAAAACAAGCTTAGGAATAAAATATGACCATTTAGGCCCACTTGGATTAGATTAGGAAATTTATTATTAAATTATTTAAAGAAGGGTTAAAATATTTAAAATCAATGTTTAATAAGTAAATCATTTTTAATATAGGGTTATACATAAGATAAATTCGACTATAAATATTGATTAGAAATCTAAAAATATTTCATACATAATGATATTTAATTTTAAATTTTTATACATTAAATAATTTAATTTATTTATGACACAATGATGATGCGGTAATTATTTTATTAATGAAATATTGACGTAATTGATGTTATAAATACCAAAATAATTGTAATTTTAGACTTTTTATGAATTGAAATAATTTTATATGTTAATATGACATGTTATTATTGATTTAATTCACATTTTTAGAATTAATGTTTCTATTATGATTTTCACAAAAATCAATTACCAAATAGTATCACAATTGACATATAATAGTTTATAAAAACAATATTATATTATTAATTGTAGTTTTATTCCTAAAAATCTAAGGTTCGTCCAAATGACTTATATAAGGTTATATATATTAATAATAAACAACTTTGGGTGCGTTTGGCTTGTTATAGTAAGTTCATTAACCTTATAGTGTAAGAAAACAATAAGACAAGGTAAAAGTAAAATTATTTAACTTAAAGTTAAATCTAAATGATAAGGTTAAAATAGGAACCTAAACTTGTCTAAATTATATTATATGAGAATATTTCGACCCATCCCCCCCCCCCCCCATAGCTTCTAAATAAATCAATTTGGGTCTATTTAAAACCGAATATGACTTTATAATAAAATAATATATTTAGTTTTCCAAAGGTGCCCCTCTCCTCCCTTATAAAAGGGCACATCCTCCCTCTCTTCCTCACACCACTTTTATCCTTCAAGCTCGGAAAACCCCTGCCCAATTCTCTTCTCCACTTCCCTAGAAACATCCTAGAGGTCATGGTCTTCTTCAAAGACCAATTTTAGTTCCCTAAGAGGAGGTCTCAAAGAGGCGCTTCAAAGAAGAGGTAATGTCTGTTACCGATTGTCTCACCTTTATTTCTTCTTCCACTTTTTCTTATTAGGTTGTTTCATTATGAAGTAATAACATCAGTATCACTCATATACTGATATGTTATTATAAGTCTGAAACAACCCTATGTCACCATCTTTCCATCCTACGGAAAACGAAATCATCGCGCGTGCGTACGTACAGAATACCGTCTCCACGCCGTGGTGTAATCTATTTTCCACCACCACATTACATGGATGGATATAATGGTGTAAATAATAACTATATATTATTATTTTAAAGTGATATTGATTCTAAAATAGTATACATACACTCCAATAAAATTCCACGATCATGGGAACGATATCATCGCTCGTGCGTACGTACGGAATACCGTCTCCACGACGCGATGAATTCATTCTCAATGATTAACCATTCATAAATGATTATAATGTATATATAATAAGTAATCATGAAATATATGACATATTAATGATACTGGATTTATGTGTATATATATATATGTATGTCATCCAATTAATTCCATTCAATTCAATGAGGAAACGAAAACAACGTTCATGCGTACGTACGGCGTACCGTCTCCATTAACGGTGTATTTCATTCCATTTATAAATCTATTATATATATGTATATTATGAATATATAATATATATAAATCATGTTTTATATTCTAGAATAAATTAATCAGGATCTAAGTAATCATATGAATAATTACAAGTCAAAACATGGACGACAAAGGAAACGATTTTACCCAAAATGCTCTTGAACATGGAATTTACAAAAGAACGGGTAATATAAAGTCATCAGTAAACCATATATGATATAATAACAATGAATATGATTCTTTAATAATTCAATGACATTATTTAAATCATATTACATGAGGTTTGGATACGTACGAAGCTTATCAGACCTAAGGTATTGGATAATTTTGAAAATCTCATTTTTATTCGAGATTGTTTATTCGTAAGTAATTACCGGGGTTATTTCTATCATCCTTTTCCATGTTTTATAAACGTGTTTTCATGTATGTTAAAAGTCATTTTTACCCATTTTTGACGTTTACTACATGGTTTGTAAGGAATCATTCTTTTGTTTACGTTACGAGGTACTTTTTGACATTTCTGAAAAAAGTACGAGTAGAATGTTATTTTTAACGTAAACGGAATGAAATGATTTTTACGGTTTTATAAAGCCTTATTTTCATGAATATTACTCCAAAATATTTCATGACTAGTTTCAAAGAAATTATTTTCTTTTAAAATTGCATGTCATTTTGTGAAAAGAAAATGATTTTGGAGAAAAAAGTATATCTTCCTCAAGAATTCATTTCAAGTATTTTATCAAAACCATTTTCATCTAAGATGACATTATTTCACATGTGTATGTTTCAAGTATCATTAATCTATGATTTACATGGTTTAAATTTTCTAATGATGAAATTATATCCAAATTTTTTTGTACAGATTATGTTATGATGGAATGATGTTTGTGAAACCCATTTTATTCTTGGGTTATGATGAATGATTTATGTTTATATTGTGGAACAAGTAAGAATGATTTCATTTTGAGATGGGTGGGACCTATATCTCCATCCAATGCATTGGGTAAATATTTTATATCTAATGATATAGACATGGATGGAGTGGTAAGTTAATCTGGTTCAGTGTTACAGGACTGAAACGAGGAGTGAACTCGATTCAGAAAGGGAATTTGTCCACCAAGATGGTCTTGGCAGCAATGCGTTGGCTACTATGGAAATCATTACATATGCTTAATGGATTCCACAATTACATGTTTTATTCCCATGCTATGTTATCATTATTTATGTTCCATTATGATCTATGCCTTATGTACTTCCATGTTTTAAGTCATTACTCAAGATTTTGATGTTTAAACATTATGTTCATGTTTTTAGGTTCGAATGTGTATGGTATGTTTTATTTTATCCATTCTTGCCCTTAATGAGCATTTGAGCTCACCCTTTTTATGTTTTATTTTCCCCTTGGATTAAAAGAAAGGTTTTAGGTAAGGAAACGAAAAGTGGAAGATCATTATGGGAGATGTTGAAGATCTTTCACCTTGATTAGAAGATTATGTTCGAAGCTTCCAAAGACACTAAACTATTACGGTCCATGTGTGTCTGTTTTTGTTATGTATTATGTATTCCGAAAAATTAATGTAATATCTATGTATGTCATGCTTCGGGTCTCTACAGTTGGTATCAAAGGAAAGGTTTAGTCAACCTTGGGAAACTTGGATGCGAAAACGTTAGTGAGATCCCTAGAGATATTTCAAAGGTATGTATAGGGATGTCCCTAAGGATAGGTATACGTATAGGATATAGTCCTAGAACTATGGTAATGAACTTATAATTTAACCTAAGATGTTAGATATTGAGGGAACTCCCCCTTTACTATGTTGTTTTCCCTAGAATGATTTTTCTCTCTCACACTATTCTTTTTGGGTTTTAGAAAATGGCTGGAAACAGGAAGATTCCTGATAATGGAGGATATGACAGACAATGGAATGATATTCTTCATGAGAAACAAAATGAAACGGGATCTGGAAGTCCAAACATCATTATTATGCCTAAACAGCAATCTCATAATATGATCAATAATCTCAACTTTGGTAAGTTTCATGACTCAGATAATAAGAGAAAGATGATGTTTCATGATGATCATAGAGGAAAGAAAGTTCAATTTCCCTCATGTAAATCATGTGGTAAGAGGCATCAGGGATATTGTTTCAAAGGAACTGGAAGATGCTTTGGGTGTAGAAAAGAAGGACACAAAGCCAGTAAGTGCAAAGGAAAATGTTCAGTTAACACCATGGACGAGGATAATGGTATTGCTACGACATCAAAAATGATTAGATGTTTTAAATGTGGAATGTACGTGAATTATGCAAACCAATGCCCTAATGGAAAATCTCATGAAGAGAATTAGCATGGTCATATGGGTAGTATTTATGTGGATGATGATGTGGAGACTAAAAATGATATATGAGCTGGAAGAAGTGTTGAAGCTCAGTTAGTTGTTTTAGAATGTAGTGGAATGATTGTATTATTATCAAGAGTTATGTTGTATAGTTAATGGTACTATGGAATAAAGAAACATCTAAGGATTGTTACACTATTTTTTTTTCCTAAATGTATTTGAATGTACCAGTAACCATGAAAGGTTATTCAGATATTTCTGTAAAGTAGATGATATGCGCATAATGAAGGAATAAGAAGATAATGATATGTTTGATTGTATTCATGATCTCATGATTGATATAAGGACTAAGTGATATCATGGTTTGAGTATATAGAATTTTGAGGATTTTGGTATGTGGAAAGTGTTAACTTTTAACTGCATTCATGTTTTCACTAAGGTTCAATGGGTATTCATTTTTCAAGAGAATACATGATTAAGGACTTCTAATGTATGGAATGTGACCAAAAAGACATATCTTATGATATATGGGGATCAACGATGGTATTAAATCTCTGGTAATCGTTTTCACTATATTATGAGAGTGGACTGCAGTATTATGGATAAGCCTAAAGATTGGAATGGATTATGTTGGACATATGTTATTATTGTTTAAGGATAGATGTTTTTTCGATATTCTTGATGGGATGTTATAGTAATATAGTTTTCGAAAAGGGACAACCTGCAGGACATGCGACAGCCCATCGCGTCGGACAAGGCTATGGGAATCGAACCCACAACCGAAGTGCGACTGGCCTTTATCGCCTACCACTGGCCTAGATGAAGTCCCTGGTTAGTAGAAACTTGTTTTATTTTATTAAGAGGTATGATATATGAAGTATAAGTTCATTTTTGAAACCATATATGATTAATCTAACCATAATATAGACTTATAACTTTTTCTAACCTTTTGTTTGAAACAGATGGAATGACCCATCATTCTATCACATGATCTGCTAACACATCACGAATAACAAATTCACATTAATTTCATTAAGGGATGAAGTATAAATTGTTCAATTCACCAACAACAGTGAGATTGTACCAAAATCATGTAAGTATTTCTTTTAATTCATCAACTTTCAGGAAATGATCTTGAAAACCAAAAAATTTGTCCTAGTTCCCTTATATCCGATGAATCAGATGGTACCTTATATCATAACAAATCTATAGCTTTGTGATTGTTGGATTTTTCATAGCCATGTTCCCTACCACTCTCCATCAGAACATGATGGTTAGGTTTCCCTTCCATATCCATATTTTCACCTATGTTCTCTTATGCGGAAACCCAGTGATTAGTTAATTTGGGTAACCGTTATGTTTCATACATTAGTTTTTAAAGATTGGTTTTGGTATTCCTTTTTACTATGTGGGTTTCTATTAAAGAAACTTTCGTGTAGTAAAACATTTATAACCCCGACGAATTTCGAGGGTGAAATTCATTTTAAGGGGGGTAGAATGTAACACCCCGATATTTTATTAGAAATATTATTTTTTATTTTATTGATGTCTTGTGTTGTACGTTACAAAAAAAGAAGTATTTCATAACACGCAACCCTAAATTGGCTGCATTACACGCAATCGCGACCTTCCTCGATAGCGTGTGTAGTACGCAATACCGAGTTTCACAAAACGAAATATTATTATAATATTATTATGAACTAGCCATTATGAATAGTAATACCCACTTTTTGAAATTTTATAAATTTTATCTTTTAAAATGGACTTCATTTTTGGATTCAAAATATCGAAATTAGCTTAGGATGAAATTTTGGTACTTTTCGGATATCATTCATTTTCTGATGAATAGTGAAAATTACTAAATTTTAATTAAAAACAACCTTTTTAATCAAAATAATTAATAGTGATAAATTATTAGTTTCAGTGGTTTTAATGTATATTTAGAATATATTTTTACAATTTAATACAATGTTGTTCATTGGATGTAATTTCACATTTAAACCAGACATAAACAAGTGTCAATCTTTTGATAGTTATTATCTCTTAAGAACATGCTATTTGTTTTGAGGATGGGAATTAATACTTAAATTAGATAATTTAACTGATATGTTTTGAATTTGGTAAAATAAACATAATTTTTGAATTCATAATATCAAATATATCTTAGGCCTAATTTTTAGTATTTTTCAAGAAACTTTCATTTTTTGCTGAATAGTGAAACCACTAAGTGGTAGCTAAAAACTGAATTTTTTCATAAAACATAATTTTACCACTTCTGTGAGTGTAATTTCAAAAATCTGAGAGACACGGTTGATGTCAGTAAGTAAAATGTGGTTCAATGAGATGAAAATAATTTTGGATGAATAGTAATTTTTTACTTTTATTTACCACGGTTAAAAGTAAATAGGTTAGTCAAGGGTAAAAATGATATTATTATTACCCTAACACATGTCCTAATTATATTGGATAAGTGTAATTCGACAAAAAAAACCTTAGGAATAAAATATGACCATTTAGGCCCACTTGGATTAGATTAGGACATTTATTATTAAATTATTTAAAGAAGGGTTAAAATAGTTAAAATCAATGTTTAATAAGTAAATCATTTTTAATATAGGGTTATATATAAGATAAATTCGACTATAAATATTAATTATAAAGCTAGAAATATTTTATACATAATGATATTTAATTTGAAATTTTTAGACATTAAATAATTTAATTTATTTAAGACACAATGATGATGTAGTAATTATTTTATTAATGAAATATTGAAATAATTTATGTTATAAATACCAAAATAAATGTAATTTGAGACTTTATATGAATTCCAATAATTTTATATGTTAATATGACATTTTAGTATTGATTTAATTTACTTTTTTAGAATTAATATTTCTGTTATTATTTTCACAAAAATCATTTACCAAATAGTATCAAAATTTACATAAAATAGTTTTTAAAAACAATAATATATTATTAATTGTTATTTAATTCCTAAAAATATAAGGTTCAGCCAAATGACTAATATAAGGCTAAATATATTAATAATAAATAACTTGTGGTCCGTTTTACTTGTTATAGTAAGTTTATTAACCTTATAGTGTAAGAAAACAATAAGACACGGTAAAAGTAAAATTATTTAACTTAAAGTTAAATCAAAATGATAAGTTTAAAATAGGAACCTAAACTTTCCTAAATTCTATTGGATGAGATTATTTCGACCAAACCCCACCTTATCTTCGAAATAAATCAATTTGGAGCTATTTAAAACCGAATATGACTTTATAATAAAATAGTATATTTAGTTTTCCAAAGGTGCCCCTCTCCTCCCTTATAAAAGGGAACCTCCTCCCTCTCTTCCTCACACCACTTTGAGCCTTCAAGCTCGGCCAACCACTGCCAAATTCTCTTCTCCACTTCCCTAGAAACATCCTAGAGGTCCTGGTCTTTTTCAAAGACCAATTTTAGTGCCCTAAGAGGATGTCTCAAAGAGGCGCTTCAAAGAAGAGGTAATGTCTGTTACCGATTCTTTCACCATTATTTATTCTTCCACTTCTTCTTCATAGGTTGTTTCATTATTAAGTAATAGAATCAGTATCACTCATATACTGATATGTTATTATAAGTATGAAACAACCCTCTTTCACCATCTATTCATCCTACGGAAAATGAAATCACCGCGCGTGCGTACGTACGGAATACCGTCTCCATGCCGTGGTGTAATCTATTTTCCACCACCACATTACATGGACGGGTATAATGGTGTAAATAATGACAATATATGATTATTGTAAAGTGATATTGATTCTGTAATAGTATACATACACTCCAATAAAATTCCACGATCATGGGAACGATATCATCGCTCGTGCGTACATACGGAATACCGTCTCCACGACGCGATGAGATTCATTCTCAATGATTAACCATTAATAAATGATTATAAAGTATATATAATAAGTAATCATGAAATATATGACATAATAATGATACTGGATTTATGTATACATATATATGTATGTCATCCAATTAATTCCATTCAATTCAATGAGAAAACGAAAACAACGTTCATGCGTACGTACGGCCTACCGTCTCCATGAACAGTGTATTTCTTTCCATTTATCGATCTATTATATATATGTATATTCTGAATATATATTATATATAAATCATGTTTTATATTATTTAATTAATTAATCATGATCTAAGTAATCATATGAATAATTACAAGTCAAAACACGGACGGCAAATGAAACGATTTTACCCAAAACGCTCTTTAACATGAAATTTACAAAAGAACGTGTAATATAAAGTCATAAGTAAACCATATATGAAATCATAACATTGAATATTATTCTGTAATAAGTCAATTACATTATTTAATTCATATTACAGGAGGTTCGGATACGTATTAAGCATATCAGACCTAAGGTAATGGATAATTTTGCAAATATCATTTTTATTCGAGATTGCTTATTCGTAAGTAATTACTGGGTTTATTTCTATCATCCATGTCCATGTTTTATAAAAGTGTTTTCATGTATGTTTAAAGACCTTTTTACCCATTTTTGACTTTTACTACATTTTATGTAAGGAATCTTTCTTTTGTTTACGTTACAATGTACTTTTTGACATTTCTGACAAAAGTACGAGTAGAATGTTTTTTTAACGTAAATGGCATGAAAGGATTTTTACGGTTTTATAAAGCCTTATTTTCATGAAGCTTCCTCCAAAAAATTTCATGACTATTTTCAACAAAATTATTTTCTTTTAAAATTGCATGTCATTTTGTGAAAAGAAAATGATTTTGAAGAAAAAGGATATTTTCCTCAAGAATTCATTTCAAGTGTTTTATCAAAACCATTTTCATCTTCGATGACATTATTAAACATGTGTATGTTTCAAGTATCATGTCTCTATGATTTAAATGGTTTCAATTTTTTAATGATGAAATTATATCCATATTTTTTTGTACAGATTATGTTATGATGGAATGATGTTTGTGAAACCCATTTTATTCTTGGGTTATGATGAATGATTTATGTTTATATGGTGGCACAAGTAAGAATGATTTCATTATGAGATGAGTGGGACCTATATCTCCCTCCAATGAATTGGGTGAAGATTTTATATCTCATGAGATAGACATGGCTGGAATGGTAAGTTAATATGGCTCAGTGTTACAGGACTGAAACGAGGAGTGAACTCGATTCAAAAAGGGACTTTGTCCACTAAGATGGTCTTGGAAGAAATGCCTTGGCTACTATGGAAATCATTAAATGTGCTAAATGGATTCCATAATTACATGTTTTATTCCCAATCTATGTTGTCATTATTTATGTTCCATTATGATCTATGCCTTACGTACTTCCATGTTTTAAGTCGTTGCTCATGATTTTGATGTTTAAACATTATGTTCATGTTTTTAGGTTCAAATGTGTATGGTATGTTTTATTTTATCCATGCTTACCCTTACTGAGAATTTGAGCTCACCCTTTTTATGTTTTATTTTCCCCCAGGATTAAAAGAAATGTTTTAGGTAAGGAAACAAAAAGTTGAAGATCTTTATTGGATATGTTGAAGATCTTTATTGGATATGTTGAAGATCTTTCACCACGATTAGAAGATTACGTTCCAAGTTTCCAAAGACACTAAACTATTATGGTCCTTGTGTGTCTGTTTTTGTTATGTATTATGTATTCCGAAAAAGTAATGTAATATCTATGTACTTCAAGATTCGGGTCTCTACAGTTGGTATTAGAGGAAAGGTTTAGTCAACCTTTGGAAACTAGGATGCGAAAATGTTAGTGAGATCCCTAGAGATATTTCTAAGGTACTTCTTGGGATGTCCCTAAGGATAAGTATACGTATAGGATATAGTCCTAGAACTACGGTAAAGATATTAGAATTTAACCTAAGATGTTAGATATTGAGGGAACTCCCCCTTTACTATGTTGTTTTCCCTAGAATGATTTCTGTCTCTCACACTATTCTTTTTGTGTTTTAGAAAATGGCTGGAAACATGAAGATTCACGATAATGGAGGATATGACAGACAATAGAATGAAATTCATAATGAGAAACCAAATGAAACGGGATCTGGAAGTCCAAACATCATTTTTATGCCTAATCAGCAATCTCATAATATGATCAATAATCTCAACTTTGGTAAGTTTCCTGACTTAGATAATAAGAGAAAGATGGAGTTTCATGATGATCATAGAGGAATGAAAGTTAAATTTCCATCATGTAAATCATGTGGCAAGAGGCATACGAGAGATTGTTTCAAAGGAACATGAAGATGCTTTGGATGCGAAGAAGAAGGACACAAAGCCAGTAAGTGCAAAGGAAAAGGTTCAATTAACACCATGGACAAGGATAATGGTATTGCTACGACATCAACAATTATTAGATGTTTTAATTGTGGATTGTACGGGCATTATGCAAACCAATGCCCTAATGGAAAATCTCATGAAGAGAATTAGCATGGTCATATGGGTAGAATTTATGTGGATGTTGATGAGGAGACTACAAATGATATATGAGCTGAAATAAGTGTTGAAGCTCAGTGATTTGTTTTAGAAGGTAGTGGAATGATTGTATGTTTATCGAGAGTTATGTTGTATAGTTAATGGTACTATGGAATAAAGAATCGTCTAAGGATTGTTACACTATTGTCTTTCCTAAAAGTATTTGAAAGTACCCATAACCATGGAAGGTTATTCAGATATTTTTGTAAAGTAGATGATATGCGCATAATGAAGGAATAAGAAGATAATGAGATTTTTGATTGTATTCATGAGCTCATTATTTATATAAGGACTAAGTGATATCATGGTTTGAGTATATAGAATTTTGAGGATTTTGGTATGTGGAAAGTGTAAACTTTTAACTACATTCATGTTTTCACTAGGGTTCAATGGGTATTCATTTTTCAAGAGAATACATTATTAAGGCCTTCAAATGTTTGGAATGTGACCAACAAGACATATCTTATGATATATGGGGATAAACGATGGTATTAAATCTTTGGTAATCATTTTCACTATATTATGAGAGTGGACTGCAATATTATGGATAAGCCTGAAGATTAGAATGGATTATGTTGGACATAAGTTAGTATTGTTTAAGGATAGAAGTTTTTTCAATATTATTGATGGGATGTTATAGTAATATAGTTTTAGAAAAAGGACAACCTACAAGACGGGCAACAACCCATCGCGTCAGACAAGGTTGTGGGAATCGAACCCACAACCGAAGTGCGACTGGCCTTTATCACCTACCACTGGCCTACAGGAAGTCCCTGGTTAGTAGAAACTAGTTTTATTTTATTAAGAGGTATGATATATGAAGTATAAGTTCATTTTTGAAACCATATGTGATTAATCTAACCATAATATGCACTTATAACTTTTTCTAACCTTTTGTTTGAAACAGATGCAATGACCCATCATCCTATCACATGATCTTCTAACACATCACGAATAACAAATTCAACTTCATTTCTTTATGGGATGAAGTATAAATTGGTCAATTCACGAACAACAGTGATATTTTACCAAAATCATGTAAGTATTTCTTTTAATTCATCAACATTAGGGAAATGATCTTGAAAACCAAAATTGTTTTCCTAGTTCCCTTATATCTGATGAATCAGATGGTACCTTAGATAATCACAAATCTATAGCTTTGTGATTGTTGGATTTTTCATAGCCATGTTCTCTACCACTCTCCATCAGAACATGATGGTTAGGTTTGTCTTCCATATCCATATTTTCACATATGTTCTCTTATGTGGAAACCCAGTGATTAGTTAATTTGGGAAACCGTTATGTTTCATTCTTTTGTTTTTAAATATTGGTTTTGGTATTACTTTTTACGATGTGGTTTTCTATTAAATAAACTTTTGAGTAGTAAAGCATTTATAACCCCGATGAATTTTGAGGGAGAAATTCATTTTAAGGGGGGTAGAATGTAACACCCCGAGATTTTATGAGAAATATTCTTTTTAATTTTATTGATGTATTGTGTTTTACGTTACAACAAAGGAGTGTTTCACAACATGCAACCCTAGCTTGGCTGCATTACATGCAATCGCGACTTTCCTCGATAGCGTGTGTAGTACGCAATACCGAGTTTCACTAAACGATATGTTTTGAATTTGGTAAAATAAAAATCATTTTTTAATTCATAATATCAAATATATCTTAGGCCTATTTTTGGTATTTTTCTGGAAACTTTCATTTTTTGATGAATAGTGAAACCACTAAGTGTAGTAAAAAACTGAATTTTTTCATAAAAAATAATTTTACCACTTCTCTGAGTGGAATTTCAAAAATCCAAGAGACACGGTTGATGTCAGTATGTAAAATGTGGTTCAATGAGATGAAAATAATTTTGGGTGAATAGTAACTTCTTACTTTTATTTACCACTGTTAAAAGTAAATAGCATAGTCAAGGGTAAAAATGATATTATTATTACCCTAACACGTGTCCTAATTCTATTGGATAAGTGTAATTCGACCAAAAAAACCTTAGGAATAAAATATGACCATTTAGGCCCACTTGAATTAGATTAGGACATTTATTATTAAATTATTTAAATAAGGGTTAAAATAGTTAAAATAATTGTATAATAAGTAAATCATTTTTAATATTGGGTTATAAATAAGATAAATTTGAATATAAATATTCATTATAAAGCTAAAACGATTTCCTACATAATTATATTTAATTTTTAATTTTTAGACATTAAATATTTTAATTTATTTATGACACAATGATGATGTAATAATTATTTTATTAATGAAATATTGACATATTTGATGTTATAAATACCCAAATAAATGTAATTTCAGACTTTTTATGAATTAAAATAATTTTCTATGTTAATATGACATGTTATTATTTATTTAATTCACTTTTTTAGAATTAATATTTCTGTTATGATTTTCACAAAAATCAATTACCATATAGTATCAAAATTGACATAAAATAGTTTTTTTTAAATATATTATATTATTAATTGATATTTTATTCATAAAAATCTAAGGTTTTTCCGAATGACTTAGATATGGTAATATATACTAATAATAAACAACTTGGTGTTCGTTTGGCTTATTATAGTATGTTTATTAACATTATAGGGTAAGAAAACAAGAAGACACGGTAAAAGTAAAATTATTTAACATAAAGTTAAATCTATATTATAAGGTTAAAATAGGAACCTAAACTTGTCTAAATTCTATTGTATGAGATTATTTCGACCCATCCCCCCCTTATCATCGAAATAAATCAATTTTGAGCCATTTAAAACCAAATATGACTTTATAATAAAATAATGTATTTAGTTTTCTAAAGGTACCCCTCTCCTCCCTTATAAAAGGGCACGTCCTCCCTCTCTTCCTCACACCACATTGAGCCTTAAAGCTCGGCCAACCCCTGCCAAAATTCCCTTATCCACTTCCCTATAAACATCCTAGAGGTCCTGGCATTCTTGAAATACCAATCTTAGTTCCCTAAGAGGAGGTCTTAAAGAGGCGCTTCAAAGATGAGGTAATGTCAGTTACCGATTCTCTCACCTTTATTTCTTCCTCCACTTCTTGTTCATAGGTTGTTCCATTATGAAGTAATAACATCAGTATCACTAATATACTGATATGTTATTATAATTATGAAACAACCCTATTTCACCATTTATCCATCCTACAGAAAATGAAATCAATGTGCATGCGTACATACGGAATACCGTCTCCACGCCGTGGTGTAATCTATTTTCCACCACCACATTACATGGATGGGTATAATGGTATAAATAATAACTATATATGATTTTTGTAAAGTGATATTGATTATGTAATATTATACATACACTCCAATAGAATTCCATGATCATGGGAACGATATCATCGCTCGTGCGTACGTACGGAATACCGTCTCCACGACGCGATGAGATTCATTCTCAATGATTAACCATTCATAAATGATTATAAAGTATATATTATAAGTAATAATGAAATATATGAAAAAATAATGATACTGGATTTATTTATATATATATATATATATTTATGTCATCCAATTAATTCCATTCAATTCAATGAGGAAACGAAAACAACGTTCATGCGTACGTACGACCTATCGTCTCCATGAACGGTGTATTTATTTCCATTTATCGATCTATTATATATATGTATATTATGAATATATATTATATATAAATAATGTTTTATATTCAGGAATTATGTAATCATGATCTAAGTAATCATATGAATAATTACAAGTCAAAACACAGACGACAAATGAAACGATTTTACCCAAAACGCTCTTTAACATGGAATTTACAAATGAATGGCTAATATAAAGTCATAAGTAAACCATATATGATATCATAACAATGAATATGATTCTGTAAAAAGTATATGACATTATTTAAATCATATTACAGGAGGTTTAGATACGTATGAAGCATATCAGACCTAAAGTAAGGGATAATTTTGCAAATATCATTTTTATTCGAGATTGCTTATTCGTAAGTAATTACTGGGGTTATTTATATCATCCATGTCCATGTTTTATAAAAGTGTTTTCATGTATGTTAAAAGACCATTTTACCCATTTTATACTTTTACTACATGGTATGTAAGGAAACTTTCTTTTGTTTATGTTACGAGGTACTTTTTTACATTTCTGACAAAACTACGAGTAGAATGTTTTTTTAACGTAAACGGAATGAAAGGATTTTTACGGTTTTATAAAGACTTATTTTCATGAATATTACTCCAAAATATTTCATGAATATTTTCAAAAAAATTATTTTCTTTTAAAACTACATGTCATTTTGTGAAAGCAAAATGATTTTGAAGAAAAAAGGATATTTTCCTCACGAATTCATTTCAAGTGTTTTATCAAAACCATTTTCATCTAAGATGACATTATTTCACATGTGTATGAATCAAGAATCATGTCTCTATTATTTATATGGTTTCAATTTTCTAAAGATGAAATTATATCCAAATTATTTGTACATATTATGTTATGATGGAATGATGTTTGTGAACCCCATTTTATTCTTGGGTTATGATGAATGGGTTATGTTTATATTGTGGCACAAGTAAGAATGATTTCATTTTGAGATGGGTGGGACCTATATCTCCCTCCAATTCGTTGGGTAAAGATTTTATATCTCACGAGATAGACATGGCAAGAACGGTATGTTAATCCGGTTCAGTGTTACAGGACTGAAATGAGGAGTGAACTCGATTCAGAAAGGGACTTTGTCCACTAAGATGGTCTTGGCAGCAATGAATTGGATACTATGGAAATCATTACATGTGATTAATGGAATCCACAATTACATGTTTTATTCCCATGATATGTTATCATTATTTATGTTCCATTATGATCTATTCCTTATGTACTTCCATGTTTTAAGTCGTTGCTCATGATTTTGATGTTTAAACATTTTGTTCATGTTTTTAGGTTCCAATGTGTATGGTATGTTTTATTTTATCCATGATTACCCTTACTGAGCATTTGAGCTCACCCTTTTTATGTTTTATTTTCCCCTATGATTAAAAAAAAGGTTTTAGGTAAGGAAACAAAAAGTGGAAGATCTTTATGGGAGATGTTGAAGATCTTTCACCCCAATTAGAAGATTACGTTCCAAGTTTCCAAAGACACTAAACTATTACGATCCTTATGTGTCTGTTTTTGTTATGTATTATGTATTCTAAAAAAGTAATTTAATATCTATGTACGTCAAGATTCGGGTCTCTACATTTGGTATCAGAGGAAAGGTTTAGTCAACCTTTGGAAACTAGGATGCGAAAACGTTAGTGAAATCCCCAGAGATATTTCTAAGGTATATCTAGGGATGTCCCTAAGGATAAGTATACGTATAGGATATAGTTCTAGAACTTGGTAAGGATCATATAATTTAACCTAAGATGTTATATATTGATGGAACTCCCCCTTTACTATGTTTTTTCCCTAGAATTATTTTTCTATCTCACACTATTCTTTTTGGGTTTTAGAAAATGGCTGGAAACAGGAAGATTCACGATAATGGAGGATATGACAGACAATGGAATGATATTCTTCATGAGAAATCAAATGAAACGGGATCTGAATGTCCAAACATCATTATTATGCCTAATCAGCAATCTCATAATATGATCAATAATCTCAACTTTGGTAAGTTTCCTGACGTAGATAATAGAAGAAATATGGAGTTTCATGATGATCATAGAGGAAAGAAAGTTCAATTTCCCTCATGTAAATCATGTGGGAAGAGGCATCAGGGATATTGTTTCAAAGGAACTGGAAGATGCTTTGGGTGTAGAAAAGAAGGACACAAATCCAGTAAGAGCAAAGTAAAAGATTCAGTTAACACCATGGACAAGGATAATGGTATTTCTACGACATCAACAATGATTATATGTTTTAAATGTGGAATGTATGGGCATTATGAAATCCAATTCCCTAATGGGAAATCTCATGAATAGAATCAGCATGGTCATATGGGTAGTATTTATGTGGATGATGATGAGGAGACTACAAATGATATATGAGCTGAAAGAAGTGTTGAAGCTCAATCAGTTATTTTATAAGGTATTGGAATAATTGTATGTTTATCGAGAGTTATGTTGTATAGTTAATGGTACAATGGAATAAAGAATCATCTAAGGATTATTACACTATTGTTTTTCCTAAAAGTATTTGAAAGTACCAGTAACCATGGAAGGTTATTCAGATATTTTTGTAAAGTAGATGGTATGCGCATAATGAAGGAATAATAAGATAATGAGATGTTTGATTGTATTTATGAGCTCAAGATTGATATAAGGACTAAGTGATATCATGGTTTGAGTATATAGAATTTTGAGGATTTTGGTATGTGGAAAGTGTTAACTTTTAACTGCATTCATGTTTTCACTAAGGTTCAATGGGTATTCATTTTTCAATAGAATACATGATTAAGGCCTTCGAATGTTCGGAATGTGACCAACAAGACATATCTTTTTATATATGGGGATCAACAATTGTTTTAAATATCTGGTAATCGTTTTCACTATATTATGAGTGTGGACTGCAGTATTATGGATAAACCTAAATATTGAAATGGATTATGTTGGACATAAGTTAGTATTGTTTAAGGATAGAAGTTTTTTCGATATTATTGATGGGATGTTATAGTAATATAGTTTTATTAAAGGACAACCTGCAGGACGGGAGACAACCCATTGCGTCGGACAAGGCTGCGGGAATCGAACCTACAACCGAAGTGCGACTGGCCTTTATCGCCTACCACTGGCCTACAGGAAGTCCCTAGTTAGTATAATCTAGTTTTATTTTATTAAAAGGTATGATATATGAATTATAAGTTCATTTTTGAAACCATATACGATTAATCTAACCATAAGATGGACTTATAACTTTTTTTAACCTTTTTTTTGAAACAGATGGAATGACCCATCATTCTATCACATGATCTGCTAACACATCACGAATAACAAATTCAACTTAATTTATTTAAGGTATGAAGTTGAAATTGTTCAATTCATGAGCAACAGTAATATTGTACCAAAATCATGTAAGTATTTCTTGTAAATAATCAACTTTAGGGAAATGATCTTGAAAACCAAAAATGTTGTCCCAGTTCCCTTATATCTGATGAATCAGATGGTATCTTAGATCATCACAAATCTATAGCTTTGTGATTGTTGGATTTTTCATAGCCATGTTCTCTACCACCCTCCATCATAACATGATGGTTAGGTTTCTCTTCCATATCGATATTTTCACCTATGTTCTCTTATATGAAAACCCAGTGATTAGTTAATTTGGGTAACCGTTATGTTTCATACATTAGTTTTTTAAGATTGGTTTTGGTATTCCTTTATACGATGTGGGTTTCTATTAAAGAAACTTTCAAGTAGTAAATCATTTATAACCCCGATGAATTTCGAGGGCGAAATTCATTTTAAGGGGGGTAGAAAGTAACACCATGAGATTTTATGAGAAATATTCTTTTTAATTTTATTGATGTCTTGTGTTGTACGTTACAACAAAGGAGTCTTTCACAACACACAACCCTAACTTGACTGCATTACACGCATTCGCGACCTTCCTCGATAGCGTGTGTAGTAGGCAATACCGAGTTTCACTAAACGAGATATTTTTATAATATTATTATGAACTAGCCGTTATATATAGTAATACCCACTTTTTAAAATTTTATAAATTTTATCTTTTAAAATGGACTTCATTTTTGGATTCGGAATATCGAAATTAGCTTAGTGTGAAATTTTGGTACTTTTCAGATAACTTTCATTTTCTGATTAATAGTGAATATTACTAAATTTTAATTAATAAGAACCTTTTTAATCGAAATAATTAATAGTAATAAATTATTAATTTGAGTAGTTATAATGTATATTTAGAATATATTTTTACAATTTAATTCAATGTGTTTCATTGGATGCAATTTCACATTTAAACCAGACATAAACAAGTGTCAATCTTTTGATAGTTATTATCTCTTAAAAACACGATATTTGTTTTGACGATGGGAATTAATTTTTAAATTAGTTAATTTAAATTATATGTGTTGAATTTTGTAAAATAAACATCATTTTTGAATTCATAATATCAAATATAGCTTAGGCCTAATTTTTGGTATTTTTCTGTAATCTTTCATTTTTTGATGAATAGTGAAACCACTAAGTGTTAGCTAAAAACTGAATTTTTTCATAAAACTTAATTTTACCACTTCTGTGATTGGAATTTCAAAAATCTGAGAGACACGGCTGATGTTACTAAGAAAAATGTGGTTCAATGAGATGAAAATATTTTTTTGGTGAATAGTAACTTTTTACTTTTATTTACCATGGTTAAAATTAAATAGGGTAGTCAAGGGTAAAAATGATTTTATTATTACCCTAACACAAGTCCTAATTCTATTGGATAAGTTTAATTCGACCAAAAACAACCTTAGGAATAAAATATGACCATTTAGGCCAACTTGGATTAGATTAGGACATTTATTATTAAATTATTTAAAGAAGGGTTAAAATTGTTAAAATCAATGTTTAATAAGTAAATCTTTTTTAATATAGGGTTATACATAAGATAAATTCGACTATAAATATTAATTAGAAAGATAAAAATATTTCCTACATAATGATATTTAATTTGTAATTTTTAGACATTAAATAATTTAATTTATTTATGACACAATGATGATGCAGTAATTATTTTATTAATGAAATATTGACATAATTGATGTTATAAATACCCAAATAAATGTAATATGAGACTTTTTATGAATTAAAACAATTTTCAATATTAAATGACATGTTATTGTTGATTTAATTAACTTTTTTAGAATTAATCTTTCTGGTATGATTTTCACAAAAATCAATTACCAAATAGTATCAAAATTGACATAAAATAGTTTTTTTGAAAATATTATATTATTAATTGTTATTTTATTCCCAAAAATCTAAGGATCGGCAAAATGACTTAGATAAGGTTATATATATTAATAATAACCAACTTGGGGTTCGTTTGGCTTGTTATATTATGTTTATTAACCTTATAGTGTGAGAAAACAAGAAGACACGGTAAAAGTAAAATTATTTAACTTAAAGTTAAATCTAAATGATAAGGTTAAAATAGAAACCTAAACTTCTCTAAATTCTATTGGAGGAGAGTATGTTGACCCATCCCCACCTCAGATTCGAAATTATCCAATTTGGAGCTATTTAAAACTGAATATGACTTTATAATAAAATAATATATTTATTTTTCCAAAGGTGCCCCTCTCCTCCCTTATAAAAGGGCACCTCCTCTCTCTCTTCCTCACACCACATTGAGACTTCACGCTCGGACAAACCCTACAAAATTATCTTCTCCACTTCCCTAGAAACATCCTAGAGGTCCTGGTATTCTTCAAAGACCAATTTTTGTGCCCTAAGAGGAGGTCTCAAAGAGGCGCTTCAAAGAAGAGGTAATGTCCGTTACCGATTCTTTCACCTTTATTTCTTCTTCCACTTCTTCTTCTTAGGTTGTTTCATTATGAAGTAATAACATCACTATCTATCATATACTGATATGTTATTATAAGTATGAAACAACCATATTTACCATCTATCCATCCTACGGAAAATGAAATCACTGTGCATGCGTACGTACGGAATACCGTCTCCACGCCGTGGTGTAATCTATTTTCCACCAACGTTCATGCGAACGTACGACCTACCATCTCCATGAACGGTGTATTTCTTTCAATTTATCAATATATTATATATATGTATATTCTGAATATATATTATATATAAATCATGTTTTATATTCTGGAATTAAGTAATCATGATCTAAGTAATCATATGAATAATTACAAGTCAAAACACGGACGACAAATGAAACGATTTTACCCAAAACGCTCTTTAACATGGAATTTACAAAATAACGGGTAATATAAAGTCATAAGTGAACCATATATGATATCATAACAATGAATATGATTCGGTAATAAGTCAATGACATTATTTAAATCATATTACATGAGGTTCGGATATGTATGAAGCATATCAGACTTAAGGTAAGGGATAATTTTACAAATCTCATTTTTATCCGAGATTTCTTATTCATATATAATTACTGGGGTTATTTCTATCATCCATGTCTATGTTTTATAATAGTGTTTTCATGTATGTTAAAAGTCATTTTTACCCATTTTTTACTTTTACTACATGTTATGTAAGGAATCTTTCTTTTGTTTACGTTACGATGTACTTTTTGACATTTCTGACAAAAGTACGAGAAAAATGTTTTTTTAACGTAAATTTCATGAAAGGATTTTTATGGATTTATAAAGCCTTATTTTCATGAAGCTTCCTCCAAAATATTTCATTACTATTTTCAAAAAAATTATTTTCTTTTAAAATTCATGACATTTTGTGAAAAGAAAATGATTTTGAAGAAAAAAGGATATTTTCCTAAAGAATTCATTTCAAGTATTTTATCAAAACAATTTTCATCTAAGATGAAATTATTTCACATGTTTATGTTTCACGTATCATGTCTCTATGATTTACATGGTTTCAATTTTCAAATGATGAAATTATATCCAAATTTTTTTGTACAGATTACATTATGATGGAATGAAGTTTCTGAAACCCATTTTATTCTTCAGTTATGATGAATGATTTGTGTTTATATTGTGGCACAAGTAAGAATGATTTCATTATTAGATGGGTGGGACCTATATCTCCCTCCATTTAATAGGGTAAAGAATTTATATCTCATGAGAAAGACATGGCTGGAATGGTAAGTTAATCCAGTTCAGTGTTACAGGACTGAAACGAGGAGTGAACTCGATTCAGAAAGGGACATTGTCCACTAAGATGGTCTTGGCAGCAATGCCTTGGCTACTATGGAAATCATTACATGTTCTTAATGGATTCCACAATTTCATGTTTTATTCCCATGCTATGTTATCATTATTTTTGTTCCATTATGATCTATGCCTTATGTACTTCCATGTTTTAAGTCGTTGCTCAAGATTTTGGTGTTTAAACATTGTGTTCAAGTTTTTAGGTTCAAATGTGTATGGTATGTTTTATTTTATCCATTCTTAAACTTACTGAGCATTTGTGCTCACCCTTTTTATGTTTTATTTTACCCCAGGATTAAAATAAAGGTTTTAGGTAAGGAAACAAAAAGTTGAAGATCTTTATGGGAGATGTTGAAGATCTTTCACCCCAATTAGAAGATTACGTTCCAAGTTTCCAAAGACACTAAACTCTTACGGTCCTTATGTGTCTATTTTTGTTATGTATTATGTATTCTGAAAAAGTAATTTAATATCTATGTACGTCAAGATTTGGGTCTCTATAGTTGGTATCAGAGGAAATGTTTAGTCAACCTTTGGAAACTAGTATACGAAAACGTTAGTGAAATCCCCAGAGATATTTCTAAGATATGTCTAGGGATATCCCTATGGATAAGTATACATATAGAATATAGTCCTAGAAATATGGTAAGGATCTTATAATTTAACCTAAGATGTTATATATTGATGGAACTCCCCCTTTACTATGTTTTTTCCCTAGAATGATTTTTCTCTCTCACACTATTCTTTTTGAGTTTTAGAAAAAGGTTGGAAACCGGAAGATTCACGATAATGGAGGATATCACAGACAATGGAAAGATATTCTTCATGAGAAATCAAATGAAATGGGATCTGGATGTACAAACATCATTATTATGCCTAATCAGCAATCTCATAATATGATCAATAATCTCAACTTTGGTAAGTTTCCTGACTCAGATAATAGGAGAAAGATGGAGTTTCATGATGATCATAGGGGAAAGAAAGTTCAATTTCCCTCATGTAAATCATGTGGGAAGAGGCATCAGGGAGATTGTTTCAAAGGAACTGGAATATTCTTTGGGTGTGGAAAAGAAGGGCACAAAGCCAGTAAGAGTAAAGGAAAAGATTCAGTTAACACCATGGACAAGGATAATGGTATTGCTACGACATCAACAATGATTAGATGTTTTAAATGTGGAATGTATGGGCATTATGAAAACCAATTCCTTAATGGGAAATCTCATGAAGAGAATCAGCATGGTCATATGGGTAGTATTTATGTAGATGATGATGAGGAGACTACAAATGATATATGAGCTGAAAGAAGTGTTGAAGCTTAGTCATTTGTTTTAGAAGGTATTGGAATGATTGTATGTTTATCGAGAGTTATGTTGTATAGTTAATGGTAAAATGGAATAAAGAATCATCTACGGATTATTACACTATTGTTTTTCCTAAAAGTATTTGAATGTACCAGTAACCATGGAAGGTTATTCAGATATTTTTGTAAAGTAGATGATATGCACATAATGAAGGATTAATAAGATAATGATATGTTTGATTGTATTCATGAGCTCATGATTGATATAAGTACTAAGTGGTATTATGGTTTGAGTATATAGAATTTTGAGGATTTTGGTATGTGGAAAGTGTTAACTTTTAACTGCATTCATGTTTTCACTAAGGTTCAATGGGTATTTATTTTTCAATAGAATACATGATTAAGGCCATCGAATGTTTGGAATGTGACCAACAAGACATATCTTATGATATATGGGGATCAACGATTGTTTTAAATCTATGGTAATCGTTTTCACTATATTATGAGAGTGGACTGCAGTATTATGGATAAGCCTAAATATTGAAATGGATTATGTTGGACATAAGTTAGTATTGTTTAAGGATAGAAGTATTTTTAATATTATGGATGGGATGTTATAGTAATATAGTTTTATAAATGGACAACCTGCAGGACGGGTGACAACCCATCGCGTCGGACAAGGCTGCGGGAATCGAACCTACAACCGAAGTGCGACTGGCCTTTATCACCTACCACTGGCCTACAGGAAGTCCCTGGTTAGTATAATCTAGTTTTATTTTATTAAAAGGTATGATATATGAATTATAAGTTCATTTTTGAAACCATATACGACTAATCTAACCATAAGATGGACTTATAACTTTTTCTAATCTTTTTTTTTTGAAACAGATGGAATGACCCTTCATTCTATCACAGGATC
Source organism: Viscum album (assembly GCA_963277665.1). Taxonomy (NCBI): domain Eukaryota; kingdom Viridiplantae; phylum Streptophyta; class Magnoliopsida; order Santalales; family Viscaceae; genus Viscum; species Viscum album. Next base: position 155,359,966 of record OY728157.1, read on the forward strand.
TGCTAACACATCACGAATAACAAATTCAACATCATTTCTTTAAGGGGTGAAGTAGAAATTGTTCAATTCACGAACAACAGTAAGATTGTACCAAAATCATTTAAGTATTTTTTTTAATTAATCAACTTTAGGGAAATGATCTTGAAAACCAAAAATGTTGTCCCGGTTCCCTTATATCTGATGAATCAGATGGTACCTTAGATCATCAGAAATCTATAGCTTTGTGATTGTTGGATTTTTCATAGCCATGTTCTCTACCACTCTCCATCAGAACATGATGGTTAGGTTTCTCTTCCATATCAATATTTTCACCTATGTTCTCTTATGTGGAAACCCAGTGATTAGTTAATTTGGGTAACCGTTATGTTTCATAATTTAGTTTTTAAAGATTGGTTTTGGTATTCCTTTATACGATGTGGGTTTCTATTAATGAAACTTTCAAATAATAAATCATTTATAACCCCGACGAATTTCGAGGGCGAAATTCATTTTAAGGGGGGTAGAAAGTAACACCCTGAGATTTTATGAGAAATATTATTTTTAATTTTATTGATGCCTTGTGTTGTACGTTACAACAAAGAAGTCTTTCACAACACGGAACCCTAACTTGACTGCATTAGACGCAATCACGACCTTCCTCGATAGCGTGTGTAGTATGCAATACCGAGTTTCACTAAACGAGATATTGTTATAATATTATTATGAACTAGCCGTTATAAATAGTAATACACAGTTTTTGAAATTTTATAAATTTTATCTTTTAAAATGGACTTCATTTTTGGATTCGGAATATCGAAATTAGCTTAGGGTGAAATTTTGGTACTTTTCGGATAACATTCATTTTCTGATTAATAGTGAATATTACTAAATATTAATTAATAAGAACCTTTTTAATCTAAATAATTAATAGTGATAAATTATTAATTTGAGTGGTTATAATGTATATTTAGAATATATTTTTACAATTTAATACAATTCTGTTCATTGGATGTAATTTCACATTTTAACCAGACATAAACAAGTGTCAATCTTTTGATAGTTATTATCTCTTAAAAACATGCTATTTGTTTTGACGATGGGAATTAATTTTTAAATTAGTTAATGTAAATGAGATGTGTTTCATTTTGTAAAATAAACATCATTTTTGAATTCATAATATCAAATATAGCTTAGGCCTAATTTTTGGTATTTTTCTAGAAACATTCATTTTTTGATGAATAGTGAAACCACTAAGTGGAAGCTAAAAACTGAATTTTTTCATAAAACTTAATTTTACCGCTTCTGTGATTGGAATTTAAAAAATCTGAGACACACGGCTGATGTCAGTAAGTAAAATGTGATTCAATGAGGCGAAAATATTTTTTGGTGAATAGTAACTTTTTACTTTTATTTACCACGGTTAAAATTAAATAGGGTAGCAAGGGTAAAAATGATTTTATTATTACCCTAACACAAGTCCTAATTCTATAGGATAAGTTTAATTCGACCAAAAACAACCTTAGGAATAAATTATGACCATTTAGGCTCACTTGGATTAGATTAGGACATTTATTATTAAATTATTTAAAGAAAGGTTAAAATAGTTAAAATCAATGTTTAATAAGTAAATATTTTTTAATATAGGGTTATACATAAGATAAATTCGACTATAAATATTAATTAGAAAGATAAAAATATTTCCTACATAATGATATTTAATTTGTAATTTTTAAACATTAAATAATTTAATTTATTTATGACACAATGATGATGCAGTAATTATTTTATTAATGAAATATTGACATAATTGATGTTATAAATACCCAAATAAATGTAATATGAGACTTTTTATGAATTAAAATAATTTTCTATATTAATATGACATGTTAGTATTGATTTAATTAACTTTTTTAGAATTAATCTTTCTGTTATGATTTTCAAAAAAAATCAATTACCAAATAGTATCAAAATTGACATAAAATATTTTTTTTTAAAATATTATATTATTAATTGTTATTTTATTTCCAAAAATCTAAAGATCGGCTAAATGACTTAGATAAGGTTATATATATTAATAATAAACAACTTGGGGTTCGTTTGGCTTGTTATAGTAAGTTTATTTACCTTATAGTGTGAGAAAACAAGAAGACACGGTAAAAGTAAAATTATTTAACTTAAAGTTAAATCTAAATGATAAGGTTAAAATAGGAACCTAAACTTGTCTATATTCTATTGGATTAGTGTATTTCGACCCATCCCCACCTCAGATTCGAAATTATCCAATTTGGAGCTATTTAAAACCGAATATGACTTTATAATAATATAATATATTTATTTTTCCAAAGGTGCCCTTCTCCTCCCTTATAAAAGGGCACCTCATCACTCTCTTCCTCACACCACATTGAGCCTTCACGCTCGGCCAAACACTACCAAATTCTCTTCTCTGCTTCCCTAGAAACATCCTAGAGGTCCTGGTATTCTTGAAAGACCAATTTTTGTGCCCTAAGGGGAGGTCTCAAAGAGGCGCTTCAAAGAAGAGGTAATGTCCGTTACCGATTCTTTCACCTTTATTTCTTCTTCAACTTATTCTTCTTAGGTTGTTTCATTATGAAGTAATAACATCACTATCTGTCATATACTGATATGTTATTATAAGTATGAAACAACCATATTTACCATCTATCCATCCTACGGAAAATATAATCAATGCGCGTGCGTACGTACGGAATACCGTCTCCACGTCGTGGTGTAATCTATTTTCCACCAACGTTCATGCGTACGTACGGCCTACCGTCTCCATGAACGGTGTATTTAATTCAATTTATCAATCTATTATATATATTTATATTCTGAATATATATTATATATAAATCATGTTTTATATTCTATAATTAAGTAATCATGATCTAAGTAATCATATGAATAATTACAAGTCAAAACACGGTCGACAAATGAAACGATTTTACCCAAAACGCTCTTTAACATGGAATTTACAAAATAACGGGTAATATAAAGTCATAAGTGAACCATATATGATATCATAACAATGAATATGATTCGGTAATAAGTCAATGAAATTATTTAAATCATATTACAGGAGTTTCAGATATGTATGAAGCATATCAGACTTAAGGTAAGGGATAATTTTGCAAATCTCATTTTTATCCGAGATTTATTATTCATATGTAATTACTGGGGTTATTTCTATCATCCATGTCTATGTTTTATAAAAGTGTTTTCATGTATGTTAAAAGTCATTTTTACCCATTTTTTACTTTTACTACATGTTATGTAAGGAATCTTTCTTTTGTTTATGTTACGAAGTACTTTTTGACATTTCGAACAAAAGTACGAGAAAAATGTTTTTTAACATAAACGGCATGAAAGGATTTTTATGGATTTATAAATCCTTATTTTCATGAAGCTTATTCCAAAATATTTCATGACTATTTTCAACAAAATTATTTTCTTTTAAAATTGCATGAAATTTTGTGAAAAGAAAATGATTTTGAAGAAAAAAGGATATTTTCCTAAAGAATTCATTTCAAGTGTTTTATCAAAACCATTTTCATCTAAGATGACATTATTTCACATGTGTATGTTTCAAGTATCATGTCTCTATGATTTACATGGGTTCAATTTTCAAATGATGAAATTATATCAAAAATTTTTTGTACGGATTACGTTATGATGGAATGATGTTTCTGAAACCCATTTTATTCTTGGGTTATGATGAATTATTTGTGTTTATATTGTGGCACAAGTAAGAATGATTTCATTATTAGATGGGTGGGACCTATATCTCCCTCCATTGAATAGGTTAAAGATTTTATATCTCATGAGAAAGACATGGCTGGAATGGTAAGTTAATCAGGTTCAGTGTTACAGGACTGAAACGAGGAGTGAACTCGATTCAGAAAGGGACATTGTCCACTAAGATGGTCTTGGAAGCAATGCCTTGGCTACTATGGAAATCATTACATGTTCTTAATGGATTCCACAATTTCATGTTTTATTCCCATGCTATGTTATTATTATTTATGTTCCATTATGATCTATTCCTTATGTACTTCCATGTTTTAAGTCGTTGCTCAAGATTTTGATGTTTAAACATTATGTTCATGTTTTTAGGTTCAAATATGTATGGTATGTTTTATTTTATCCATTCTTACCCTTACTGAGCATTTTTTTTCACCCTTTTTATGATTTATTTACCCCTAGGATTAAAAGAATGGTTTTAGGTAAGGAAACAAAAAGTGCATGATCTTTATGGGAGATGTTGAACATTTTTCACCATGATTAGAATATTACGTTCCAAGTTTCCAAAGACACTAAAGAATTGCGGTCCTTGTGTGTTTGTTTTTGTTATGTATTATGTATTCCGCAAAAGTAATGTAATATCTATGTATGTCAGGCTTCGGGTCACTACAGTTGGTTTTAGAGGAAATGTTTAGTCAACCTTTGGAAACTAGGATGCAAAAATGTTAGTGAGATCTCTAGAGATATTTCTAAGGTATGTCTAGGGATTTCCCTAAGGATAAGTATACGTATAGGATATAGTCCTATAACTATGGTAAAGATCTTATAATTTAACCTAAGATGTTTGATATTGAAGGAAACCCCCCTTTACTATGTTTTTTCCCTAGCATGATTTTTTCCTCTCACACTATTCTTTTTGGGTTTTATAAAATGGCTGGAAACAGGAAGATTCACGATAATGGAGGATATGACAGACAATGGAATGATATTCTTCATGAGAAACCAAATGAAACGGGATCTGGAAGTCCAAACATAATTATTATGCCTAATCAGAAATCTGATAATATGATCAATACTCTAAACTTTGGTATGTTTCCTGACTCAGATAATAAGAGAAAGATGGAGTTTCATGATGATCATAGTGTAAAGAGAGTTCAATTTCCCTCATGTAAATCATGTGGGAAGAGGCGTCAGGGATATTTTTTCAAAGGAACTGGAAGATGCTTTGGGTGTGGAAAAGGAGGAAACAAAGCCAGTAAGTGCACAGGAAATGGTTCAGTTAACACCATGGACAAGTATAATGGTATTTCTACGACATCAACAATGATTAGATGTTTTAAATGTGGAATGTATGGGCATTATGCAAACCAATGCCCTAATGGAAAATCTCATGAAGAGAATCAGCATGGTCATATGGGTAGTATTTATGTGGATGATGATGATGAGACTACAAATGATATATGAGCTGAAAGAAGTGTTGAAGCTCAGTCAGTTGTTTTAGAAAGTAGTGGAATGATTGTATGTTTATCGAGAGTTATGTTGTATATTTAATTTTATTATGGAATAAAGAATCATCTAAGGATTGTTACACTATTATTTTTGCTAAAAGTATTTGAAAGTACCAGTAACCATGGAAGGTTATTCAGATATTTTTGTAAAGTAGATGATATGTGCATAATGAAGGAATAAGAATATAATGATATGTTTGATTGTATTCATGAGCTCGTGATTGATATAAGGACTAAGTGATATCATGTTTTGATTATAGGGAATATTGAGGATTTTGTTATGTGGAAAGTGTTAACGTTTAACTACATTAATGTTTTCACTCAGTTTCAATGGGTATTCATTTTTCAAGAGAATACATGATTAAGGCCTTCGATTGTTTGGAATGTGACCAACAAGACATATCTTATGATATATGGGGATCAACGATGGTATTAAATCTCTGGTAATCGTTTTCACTATATCATGAGAGTGGACTGTAGTATTATAGATAAGCCTAAAGATTGGAATGGATTATGTTTGACATAAGTTATTATTGTTTAAGGATAGAAGTTTTTTCGATATTATTGATGGGATGTTATAGTAATATAGCTTTAGAAAAAGGACAACTTGCAGGACGGGCGATAACCCATCGCGTCGGACAAGGCTGTGGGAATTGAACCCACAACCGAAGTGCGACTGGCCTTTATCACCTACCACTGGCCTGCAGGAAGTCCCTGGTTAGTATAAACTAGTTTTATTTTATTAAGAGGTATGATATATGAAGTATAAGTTCATTTTTGAAACCATATACGATTAATCTATCCATAATATGGACTTATAACTTTTTCTAACCTTTTGCTTGAAACAGATGAAATGACCCATCATTCTATCACATGATCTGCTAACACATCACGAATAACAAATTCAACTTCATTTCTTTAATGGATGAAGTAGAAATTTTTCAATTCACGAACAACAGAGAGATTGTTCCAAAATCATGTAAGTATTTCTTTTAATTCATCAACTTTAGGGAGATGATCTTGAAAACCAAAAATGTTGTCCTAGTTCCCTTATATACAATGAATCAAATGGTACCTTAGATAATAAAAAATCTATAGTTTTGTGATTGTTGGATTTTTCATAGCCGTGTTCTCTACCACTCTCCATCTTAACATGATGGTTAGGTTTCTCTTTCATATCCATATTTTCACCTATGTTATCTTATGTGGAAACCCAGTGATTAGTTGATTTGGGTAACCGTTATGTTTAATACATTTGTTTTTAAAGATTGTTTTTGGTATTCCTTTTTACGATGTGGGTTTCTATTAAATAAACTTTCGAGTAGTAAACCATTTAAAACCCTGACGAATTTCGAGGGCGAAATTCATTTTAAGGGGGGTAGAATGTAACACCCTGAGATTTTATGAGAAATATTCTTTTTAATTTTATTGATGTCTTGTGTTGTAAGTTACATAAATGGAGTCTTTCACAACATGCAATCCTAACTTGGCTGCATTACACGCAATCACGACCTTCCTCGATAGCATGTGCAGTACACAATACCGAGTTTCACTAAACGAGATATTATTATAATATTATTATGAACTAGCCGTTATAAATAGTAATACCCACTTTTTTGAAATTTTATAATTTTTACCTTTTAAAATGGACTTCATTTTTCGATTCAGAATATCGAAATTATCTTAGGGTGAAATTTTGGTACTTTTCGGATAGCTTTCATTTTCTGATGAATAGTGAAAATTACTAAATTTTAATTAAAAACATCCTTTTTAATCGAAACAATTAATAGTGATAAATTATTAATTTGAGTGATTTTAAATTATATTTAGAATATATTATTACAATTTAATACAATGTTTTTTATTGGATGTAATTTCACATTTAAACCAGACATAAACAAGTGTCAATCATTTGATAGTTATTATCTCTTAAAAACACGCTATTTATTTTGACGATGGGAATTAATTTTTAAATTAGTGAATGTAACTGATATGTTTTGAATTCATAATATCAAATATAGCTTAGGCCTAATTTTTTGTATTTTTCTGGAAACTTTCATTTTTTGATGAATAGTGAAACCACCATGTTGTAGCTAAAAACTGAATTTTTTCATAAAACTTAATTTTACCACTTCTTTGAGTGGAATTTTAGAAATCCAAGAGACACAGTTGATGTCAATAAGTAAAATGTGGTTCAATGAGATTAAAATAATTTTTGGTGAATAGTAAATTTTTATTTTTATTTACCACGGTTAAAAGTAAATAGGGTAGTCAAGGGTAAAAATTATATTATTATTACCCTAAAACATGTCCTAATTCTATTGGATACGTGTAATTCGACCAAAACAACCTTTGGAATAAAATATGGCCATTTAGGCCCACATTAATTAGATTAGGACATTTATTATTAAATTATTTAAAGAAGGGTTAAAATAGTTAAAATCAATGTTTAATAAGTATATCATTTTTAATATAGGGTTATACAAACGGTAAATTCGACTATAAATATTAATTAGAAATCTAAAACGATTTCCTACATAATGATATTTAATTTTTAATTTTTAGACATTAAATAATTTTATTTATTTATGACACAATGATGATGCAGTAATTATTTTATTAATGAAATATTGACATAATTGATGTTATAATGACCCAAATAAATGTAATTTGAGACTTTTTATGAATTACAATAATTTTCTATGTTAATATGACATGTTATTATTGATTTAATTAATTTCTTTAGAATTAATATTTTTGTTATGATTTTCACAAAAATCAATTACCAAATAGTATCAAAATTGACATAAAATAGTTTTTTAAAAATTATATTATATTATTGATTGTTCTTTTATTGATAAAAATCTAAGGCTCGTCCAAATGACTTATATAAGGTCATATATATTAATAATAAACAACTTGGTGTTCTTTTGGCTTGTGATAGTAAGTTTATTAACCTTATCGTGTAAGAAAACAAGAAGACACAATAATTGTAAAATTATTTAACTTAAAGTTAAATCTAAATGTTAAGGTTAAAATAGGAACCTAAACTTGTCTAAATTCTATTGGATGAGAGTATTTAGACCCATACCCACATTAGAATATAAATAAATCAATTTTGAGCTATTTAAAACCGAATATGACTTTATAATAATATAATATATTTAGTTTTCCAAAGGTGCCCCTCTCCTGCCTTATAAAAGGGCACCTCCTCCCTCTCTTCCTCACACCACTTTGAGCCTTAAAACTCGGCCAAACCCTGAAAAATTCTATTCTGCACTTCCCTAGAAATATCCTAGATGTCCTGGTCTTATTCAAAGACCAATTTTAGTTCCCTAAGAGGAGGTCTCAAAGAGGCGCTTCAAAGAAGAGGTAATGTCCGTTACCGATTCTTTCACCTTTATTTCTTCTTCCACTTCTTCTTCTTAGGTTGTTTAATTATGAAGTAATAAAATCAGTATCACTAATATAATTATATGTTATTATAGGTATAAAACCACCATATTTCACCATCTATCCATCCTATGGAAAACAAAATCACCGCACGTGCGTACGTACTGAATATCATCTCCACGCCGTGGTGTAATCTATTTTCCACCACCACCTTACATGGATGGGTATAATGGTGTAAAGAATAACTATATATGATTATTTTAAAGTGATATTGATTCTGTAATAGTATACACACACTACAATAAAATTCCACGATCTTCGGAACGATATCAACGCTCGTGCGTACGTACGAAATACCGTCTCCACGACGCGATGAGATTCGTTATCAATGATTAACCATTCATAAATGATTATAAAGTATATATAATAATTAATCATGAAATATATGACATAATAATGATATTGGATTTATGTATATATATATATGTATTTCATCCAGTTAATTCCATTCAATTCAATGAGGAAACGAAAAAAACGTTCATGCGTACGTACGGCATACCGTCTCCATGAATGGTGTATTTCTTTCCATTTATCGATCTATTATATATATATTTATATTGTGAATATATATAATATATAAATATTGTTTTATATTATCAAATTAATTAGTCATGATCTAAGTAATCATATGAATAATTACAAATCAAAACACGGACGACAAATGAAACGATTTTACCCAAAACGCTCTTTAACATGGAATTTACAAAAGAACGGGTATTATAAAGTCATAAATGAACCATATATGATATCATAACAATGAATATGATTCTGTAATAAGTCAATGACATTATTTAAATCATATTACAGGACGTTCGGATACGTACGAAGCATATCAGACCTAAGGTAAGGGATAATTTTGCAAATCTCATTTTTATCCGAGATTGCTTATTCGTAAGTAATTACTGGGGTTATTTCTATCATCCATTTACATGTTTTATAAAAGTGTTTTCATGTATGTTAAAAGTAATTTTTACCCATTTTTGACTTTTACTACATGGTATGTAATTAATCTTTCTTTTGTTTATGTTACGATGTACTTTTTGACATTTCTGACAAAAGTACGAGAAGAATGTTTTTTTAACGTATACGGCATGTAACGATTTTTACGGTTTTATAAAGCCTTATTTTCATGAAGCTTACTCCAAAATATTTCATGACTATTTTCAGAAAAAGTATTTTCTTTTAAAATTGCATGAATTTTTTTGAAAAGAAAATGATTTTGAAGAAAAAAGGATATTTTCCTCAAGAATTCATTTCAAGTGTTTTATCAAAACCATTTTCATCTAAGATGACATTATTTAACATGTGTATGTTCCAAGTATCATGTCTATATGATTTACATGATTTCCATTTTCTCATGATGAAATTATATCCAAATTTGTTTTCTACGAATTACGTTATGATGGAATGATGTTTATGAAACCCATTTTATTATTGGGTTATGATGAATGATTTATGTTTATATTGTGGCAAAAGTAAGAATGACTTCATTATGAGATGGGTGGGACCTATATCTCCCTCCAATGCATTGGGTAAATATTTTATATCTCATGAGATAGACATGGTTGGAACGGTAAGTTAATTCGGATCAGTGTTACAGGACTGAAACGAGGAGTGAACTCGATTCAGAAAGGAACTTTGTCCACTATGATGGTCTTGGAAGAAATTCCTTGGCTACTATGGAAATCATTACATGTGATTAATGGATGCCACAATTACATGTTTTATTCCCATGATATTTTATCATTATTTATGTTCCATTATGATCTATTCCTTATGTACTTCCATGCTTTACGTCATTGCTCAAGATTTTGATGTTTAAACGTTATGTTCATGTTTTTAGGTTCAAATGTGTATGGTATGTTTTATTTTATCCATGCTTACCCTTACTGAGCATTTGAGCTCACCCTTTTTATGTTTTATTTTCCCCTAGGATTAAAAGAAATGTTTTAGGTAAGGAAACAAAAAGGGGAAGATCTTTATGGGAGATGTTGAAGATCTTTCACCATGATTGGAATATTACGTTCCAAGTTTCCAATGACACTAAACTATTACTCTCCTTGTGTGTCTGTTTTTGTTATGTATTCCACAAAAGTAATGTAATATCTATGTACGTCAAGATTTGTGTCTCCATAATGATGGTATTACAAATACCACTTTATATTTTATTCATGGGAATTATGAATTCTCAGTCAGTTTGTTCGGTGTGACAAGTGATCCAGCACTGTTCATGGGGTTGATGAATGATGTGTTCAATGAGTTCCGGGACATGTTCATGGTGGTTTTCATCAATGCAATCCTCCTTCACTCTGTGTCTTAGGGGGTTTATACGGAGCATATATGTGTAGTTTTAGGAATCCTTCATCAACAACATTGGATTTGGATGTTTTCGAAGTGTGAATTTTGGGTTCAAGAAGTCCATTTCGTGGGGCTTGTTGTATTCCAGTAGGGAGTGGTTATGTGTAATGAACCAAAATTTTCATAATGTAAATTTCTCTTGATCTAATAAAATGTCTTATTATGTAAAATAGTTATATAAAATATGAAATTCCTTGGTTTTATGTTTTTGGATTTTAAAAAACCGTTAATAATTGTGAACGTTTCAAATATAGTCGTTGAACAGTGATAACTTGATTAGAATAAATATAGTGTTTTAAAAAATCCAATTTATTAAGAAAAATGAAGTGATAGACTCATTCAAAATAATTTCTCTGTATGAATTCCATTTTTCGGAACTCTGAATGGTGGTGGAATCACTAGGATTCTCTTTTGTCCAAGCCCAAGCCAAGTTTCAATGTATTAAACTCATACAAAACTGGTTATAGGAGAAGTGAAATTTGATTGAGATACCACCTGAGCGATATTATCTGAGCCACCCCATGTGTCTGTCACTATCCCACACCAGTCCCTCAGGTCATATGTGGGTGTTATAATGGGTTATATAATAATACCCGAACACTGCTATTTTTTATAGAGAATATAAAATCATTTTATTATTGTTACTTGGTAAAAACAATTTAATGAAAAACTAAAAATTTTGCAGTTATCATTCATTTAAGAAATAAATTTTTATGAATTAATTTATTTTTAATTAAATAATTTTTTATTAAATTTTTATTAGAAAATTACCTTTTTCTTAATTTTAAATCATTGTATAATTTTTTTAAATAGAGTAGTAATTTTTATTATGGTTTGAAAGAAACTTTTGTTAAAACCCTAGAATTTTTTTATAAATGTCTGTTATTATTTTAAAATAAAAAATCACATATATAGATAAATTTTTAGAAAAAATGAATATTATTTTTTTAATTAGGATGTCAAAATTTTCCCCTGGATATTTTTTCATAATTTTTTGAGACAGTCGAATTTTTGGGTAAAAATTAAATATAATTTAAATATATAATGTGTTTTATGTCATCATAATGACACAATAGTGAAGTAATAAAATAATATTAACATTATTTTTGGAGAATATATTTTTATCCATTAAAATACTATTTTTTAGGTTTGATTTATTTTTTTTAGAAAGCATTAGTGGACCCTCCATGACTTTTGGAACATTTTAAATTTTTAAATTTATTTATTTGAGAGTGTGACTCACCTCCACATAAGTAAGCCTAATATTGTAATAATATCGGCCATTGGACATATAAAATAATCTTTTACAATCCCCTTTGGAAAAAAACCTGAAAACCCCCATTTTTTGGATTGTTGTTTTGATTAGTTTAATGTGTGGTGTCCAAAACCTAAATAATATAGAATTCTCTCCCTTTTCCTATATAAACCCACCAAGGATCCCACTTCCTCTTCACTCAATGCATTTGGAGCTTGACCAATATCTTCCCTCCTTTCTATGGACACGTCCCATGGTGCCCCAAGCTCCCTAGACGTCTCTCTCAAGCCCCTATCAAGCCTTTTGGATAACACATCCATGTAAGGGGTTTCCTCTTTTATATTTTTTCCCAAATTTTATTATGTTGTTATAACATTTTTCATTCTATTAAAAATTTTGGGGTATGATTTTTCACCTCCACCATATGGTCCTCATTTTGTTTTTATTGATTGGGGACCTACTTATCTCTCATTAATTCCTCTCATGTACACCTATTACCATGCTGAAATTCCATAAGGGATTTCTCTCTCTTCATTTACATTGAACCAATTATTTTGTATTATGAATATAAATTACATTACATATGTTAGGAAATGTATCTATTTGACCCACTTAAATTCCATTTCATGTACATATGTTGAGACATCCCTTTCTCTCTCATCAATAATTTTTATGAATTCTTATGTCACTCCATTATGAGGTCGAAATTGCATCGTGATTTTCCAAGGGAGAGTCATTGTATTGTGAATACCATGAACACTTCTTTATCAAGAGTATTCATCTTTATGTAAATATACTTTTTGATTTTATTATTTCATGTTTTTAGTTTACATTCTATTATCATTGAATAATTGATGGTGTTGAATGATTCAATGTTATATGATCCATGTGGCCCACTTATGCATGAAATGAAATGATTGAGAAGGGTGCGCCCTGAATCACTCCAATGCATAGGGAAAATATTTGTATCATGATAAATCAACTGAAATCAGGGTTTAAATATGAAAATTATTTTTTAATGAGCGTTTAATCATGATCCATGTGCAATGAGACTTGACTCATGCTAATACCATGTTTAGTGTTGCTGCCACATTTCGATGTTATGATAATCATGCTATATCATGACTTTATGTTCATGTTTATCTTATGCTCCATTGATATACCTATTGCATAACATGTATTGTATTCTTCATTTTAAGCCTCATTTAATCCCTTACATGGAATTATAGCTCACCACTTTTTATGAATGTCCATAGGTTACCCCAATAAATGCTATGTATGAGGGAATGCATTGGTTATGTAATGAATGTTTTGAATAATGATTTTGTGTTTTATATTTTAAGTAGTTATGTAATGTTACTAAGACTCAAATACACTAGACCTCTCGATCTTCTATATTGTATAAGGTTAATATATTAGGCAATAAATCATGTTTATATATGAAATAAAGTGAAAGGTTGTTTTATTTGGTATAAGAAGATAGGTTTTGTAATTTTTGGGATAATGATTAGAAAACCCTAGTGAAAGCCTTAACGAAAAGACTACGTTTAGTAAAAAAATCCATAAATTTCGGTTATGATTTATTAAGTGGTTTATCAAAAAATAAATCCATGTTTGGATACAAGAAGGTAGAGGCTGCTCTAGCACAGATGTATCTAGTGGTAAAATCCGAAAACACCGCTTTGATCCAGACTCAAATGGGGACAGGTACATGAAAATGGGCCTTGCTGCACTACTGGTTACAGCACTACTATGGGATATGCTTTGGTAAATTAACAATATTAGTATAAGCAATTGTTAAGATAATAAAAAAATCCCCTAATAATATTTGTTTGGAAGAAGATCATGGATAACATAGATTAAAGCCTCTGGATTCATATGTGAAGGAAAGATAAGTTATATATAAGTCATCCATTTTTTCTTTGGATTACCCTTTCTATGTTACCGCTAAATTTCCTTTTATTCCAGCCAATGTATGATAATAGGAGGACTCGGTCTAACAACTGATATGAAGATCAATGTGGGGATTGTTCTAATGAGATGCCCAATCCATTGGATGAAGGAATCGAGATCTTTGACATGGTACTCTCTCGGTTAACTCAAGATTTGAATAAAAACATGGTTCAAGAGGAACTTTCAACCCCCATTGAAATAACAAGTATCTATCAAGAGCTTCATGAGATAAAGGCCTCCTAATTTTAATGGATCATCTGATTCCTCATTCTCTGAAAAATGGATCAACTCAATTGAAAAGTTCTTCTTCGTCCTTCAATGTTCTGAACAAGAAAAGGTCATTCTTGATGATTATTATATGGAGGGTGAAGCCGATCAATGGTGAAAGTTGATAAAAATACAAATCCTAAGGAAGTTATTGTTGAATTGGAATGAAATGATTTCTATAAAATGTTTCTCGAAAAATATTTTCCTCAGACCCTTCGACATCAGATTGAAAGGGTCTCCCTTTACCTCAAAAAAATTGATGAATTTTTCAGAGCGAATGAGGAAAACATCAGAACGATTGCACAATATGCCTCTGGCCATTTCATCACACCCAAATGAATGGTTTACCTCTTTATTAGTGGTATAAAACATAGCCTATGGAAATCCCTAGCAATCTGTGACTTCGAGAGCTATGAGAAATTGTCTAATGTTCCCTCAAAGTCGAAATGGAGATCAATGAATATCAAGGGTATTATGGGGATAAGAAGAATAAGGTGTACATTAATTCTAGGAGCCTGGTGGATAAATCCTATAGTGATAGGAAAATATATCACCCACCATTCCAAAAGTGAGGAAAGATGCACCCCAGAAATTTCTGTATGGGGTGAGAAAATGATTTAGGTGTGGAAGAGATGGGCACAGAGCTGTTAACTGCCAATAAGAAAAATGAGTGTCTTTGAAAGAGTGTAGGAATGCTCTGTTTGACCCTCAACATGTTATACAATTATTCAAATGTAAAGAACTAGAGCACCTTGGAAAACAGTTCCCTCAGCCAAGTGTTTTCAGATTCAACAAACAACCTCCAAGGAAACAAGGGCGAGCTTTTTCCATCACTACCAACAAATTGAACCCCAACAACAAAGTGGTGATAGGTAAAATAGTTACTAATTTTGGAATATAGAATGCGATTTTGTATTTTGGTTCTATATATTCTTTCATATTCAAAGATTTTAGTTGAAAAATCCCCACACCCCCACAAATCAAGGATTTAATGATGTTGGTGAGTACAGAAAATGTGGAAATCATTACATCCCATGAATATAACTATTTCCCTATCATTATTTATGGACTGAACATATTGAAAAACCACATCATACTCCCTCTGAGTGAATTTGAAGTGATTCTGATCACGTATTTTCTTTCCTTATATAGAGCCAACATTAATTATCATGAGAGTGAAATCACTCTCTATATGGAGAATCGACACCCAAATCTATACAAGTTAAAGGAGGAATTTGAATCTTATTCAGAACCATAATCTCAAGAATGGATATTACTACCCTATGAGCACAAGAATCTGAATCAGATGATTTTGTCTAAGTTAGAATCCATCCTTGAAGATATTCATATTTTGAGGGAATTCACAGATGTGTTTCCCAAGGTATTTCTTGGTCTTCCTCCTAGAAGAGTTGTTGAATTCTCAATTAACCATATAAATGCGGCATTGACAATATCCAAAACTCTATATAGAATGGATATTGTTGACCTTGAGGATTTGAAGAAAAAAATACAGGAGAATATAGATAAAGGGTATATACGCCCAAGTGGTTGACTATGGGGTGTACTGGTACTCTTCATCAAGAAGAAAGATGGGTCAATGCCCCTTTGCAATGATTATCATGAGATCAACAAAATCACGATAAATAACAAGCATCCTCTATCAAGAATAGATAAATTCTTTGATAAGATACATGGAGAACAATACTTTTCGACGGTGGATTTCTGGATAGGATATTACCAAGTAAGGGGGAAGAAAGAGGATATCCGAAAGACTGATTTTCATACAAGGTACATGCACTATGAGTTCATCGTAACTCTTTTAGGAATCACTAATGCACTATAAATATTAATGGACATGATGAATAGAGTATTAAGAGATTATCTTGAAAATTTTGTGGTAGTATTTATAAACGATAATCTAATATACTCTAAAAATCATTAGCAAGCATGAGAATAATAAAAGCACTACACTAGAGACCTTGAAAAAGAATAAGATCTATAAAAAGTATAGAAAGTGTGAGTTATTATTGAAGTAGGTCTCATTTTTTGGGCTATATAATCAAAAGAATTTAGATATATGGGGATCCCTCCAAGATAGCTGCATATATAGGGATGGATGAGGCCAATATCAGTAACGGATATTTGTAGCTTCTGGGGGTTTGTAGGATATTTTCACCGATTTGTGAGAAATTTTTCATGATTGTATTACCCTCTTACAAAGCTAACTCGGAAGGTAGTAATGTTTTCTAGGACTGATGAATGTGAAGAGATCATCATGGAGTAGAAAAAGAAGGCTTATCATTGTGCAAGTTCTCACACTACCCTCAAGTGGAGAACATTTTATTGCATATAGTGATGCTTCAAAGAAGGGCCTGGGTTGGGTGTTGATGAAAAATGAAAAAAATCATTGAATATGATTCAAGTTAAATTAAATATCATGAGGAGAACTATCCAAAAAATGATCTGTTGTTGGATTCAGTGATCTTCATTTTACAAAATTTGCGGCATTACCTCTTCGGGGAGAAGCGTGAAATATATAATGACCATAAGAGCCTCATGTTTATATTCACACAAAAAGAGTTGAACATGCTCTAATGAAGATTTTTATAGTGTATAAAAGTCTATAACTGATCATTCCAATGCAACCCTGGGTAATAGAAAATGGTGATAGACAATCTATGGAGAAATGATCCATCAATCCTCTCATTAATAAGAATTAAAAATGATTCAATCTTCTTATATTTGATGAATATGGATATGGGAATCATAAATAAGGGAACATCGTCAATATTTTCAAAAATTATTGCTTAATCAACTATTTTGTAAAGATTAATGGATGATCAAAAGGATGATGTGCGAATTCCAAAGAAAGTGGAAACTATCAGAAAAGGGAAATCCGTGGAGTTCATTGTTAATGAAATAGAAATTGTGAGATTTTGGAAAATACTATGTGTTTTTTCAAGTCAATATCATAAGAAGTAACTTTTGGATAATGCACATTTTTTGAATTTCTACATTCACACAGAAAACACAATGATGTATCAAGATCATCGAGAGAATTATTTGTGGGATTACATGAAGAAGGAGATCGCTAAGTATACATCAAACTGCCTTGTGTGTCCGCAAGTGAAGGATGAGACATAGAAGTCTATGGGGACGATGAAATAATTACCCATACCAGCACGTATATGGGAGAATATCATCATTGACATTGCCACTAGACTTCCTATGAAATCCAAATGCAACAATGATATCTGGGTTATTGTGGATAATCTTACAAAGACTGCACACTTCACTACACTTCGGGATAATTTTTCATTGGATCAACTAACACAGATATATATATCAAAGATTTCGTAATGATGCATGGAGTACCACTATCGATTTTTTCCGATAAAGATCCAAGAATCACATCTATGTTCTAGATGATCCTTCATCATTCTATGAATACTTAGCTGAACATTAGTACGACTTATCATTCTCAAACTGATGTTCAATCTGCGTGGACTATCAAAACACCTGAGGACATTTGATAGCATGCTCAATGGACTTCAATGGACAATGGGATTGAAATATTATTCTAGTTGATATATCTTATTAAAAAAATTTCTACTCAAGCATCCAAATGGCTCCATATGAAGCCCTTTATGGGAGGAGGTATATAATACCATCATGTTGGGATGAAGTTGAGGAGAAAAAACTCCAAGATCCAGAAATGATCAGTGAAATGGTGGAGAAGGTTATGACCATCCAACAACATATTGAAGCTACTTAGAGTCAACCAAAGGGTTATTCTGATAATCATCGACGAGACCTAGAGTTTGAGGTTAGAGAAATGGTATTTCTCCGCATATCACTGTGGAATAGAGTTTTGATATTTGGAAAGAATGTAAATCTTAGTCCAAGGTACATCATCCGTTTCGATATCCTTGGTTGCATTTGAGCTGTGGCCTATCGACTTGAACTCCCACCAAAAAAATCTCAAGTACATGATGTATTCCATTTATCACTCTTGAGGAAGTACATACCTAGCCCATCACATGTACTCAGTCCAGAGGTGGTACAATTGGAGAATTACCTCTCTTATGAAGAGAAGCCGGGGAGGATCTTAGATCTCAGAGAAACAGTTCTACGAAATAAGACAATACCCCTCATAATGGTGTTGTGGGGAAACCACAAGTTTGAAAAAGAAACATGGTAATCAGAGAAGTGATCATGTAGAGTTATGATCATCTATTTTTGTGTCAAAAAAATAAATTTTGAGGGAGAAATTTCTTAAGGGGGGAATATTGCGACGACCCAAAATTTTGTTAATGGAAATTCCTCTTGATCTAATGAAATGTGTTTTTATATAAAATGGATATATAACATATGAAATTCATTGGTTTTATGTTTATGGATTTTAAAATTATTTTAATAATTGTGATCATTTCTAATATAGACATTGAATAATGATCACATGACTATTATAAATATAGGGCTTTAACAAATCCAATTTACTCAGACAAAAGAAGTGATGGCCACATCCAATAGAATGGATTTGTGCGAAGCCCATTTATCATATCATAGAAAGGAGGTGGTGTCATTGAGTTCTCTCTTGACCAAGATTAAGTCAAGCATAAACATGCTAATCTCGAATGGAATCATTTATAGGAGAAGTGGATGTTGATAACGATTACCACCTGAGTATTGTTATCCATGCCACCCCAAGAGTCTATCACCATCACACACCTTACCTTTCTGTTATATGATGGTGTTATATGGTGTTTTGTAAAAATACCCTAAAATTATGATTATGTATATAGTATATAAATTCTTTTTATTATTGTCAATTGGTAAGTAGTTTTTAAAGAAAAAATAGCATTTTTTGGTTACTAATAAATTAAGAAATCTATTTTGATGAATTAATGGATTTTTTTGAATTAAATAATATTTTAATAAAATATTTTTACTAAAATACTTTTTATTATATATAAATGGTCTTATAATTTTTATTAATACAATCTTAATTTTAATTACATTTTGAAATCCGTTTTTTTCAAAACCAATGAATTTTTGAAAAATATCCTTTTTTATATTAAAAGTAAAAATTCACATATTTAGAAAATTATATATGTATAATTAATAATATTTTTCGAATCATAATTTTGAAATTATCCAATAGGAAATGTTTATAATTTAAGGAGACATATGAATATTTGGGTAAAAAATAAATACCGTTAAAATATATAATTTGTTTTCTGACATCATAATGACCTAATAGTGTTGTAATAAAATACTGTAAAAATTATGTTCGAACAATATATGTTTTACCATTAAAATATTTTGATTTTAGGTTTGTTTTATTTATTTTACAAAGCATTAGTAGACCCTCCAAAACTTATAAACAACATTAACTTTTTAAATAGATTTCCTTGGGAGTGTGACTCACTTAAACATAATCAAGCCTAATAATTTAAATAGTCTGTCCATTTTCCATATAAAATAATTTATTCCACTCCCCTTTGGAAAAAACATTGTAAAAAACCATGGGTAGGTTGGTTGTTTGGATTAGTTTAATGTATAGTGCCCAAAACCTAAATAATAATATATTCCCTCCCTTTTCCAATATAAACCCACCCTTGAACCCACTCCCTCTTCAGAAAATTCATTTTTAGGTCTAGGAACATCTGAACTCCTCTCTCTATAATCCTCCCATGTTTCCCTAATCTCCCAAGAAGCCTATCTCAAGCCCCCCACCCAAGCCTTTGGGATCACACTTCCATGTAAGGGATTTCATCCTTTCTCATCTTTTCCCAAATTTTATTATATTATTATACCCATTTTCATTCAAATAAACATTTTGGGGTTTTATTTCAAACTTCCCCAAAACATAACTCATTATGTTTGAATTTTTGATATACCTCTTTCTCTCTCCATAATTCCTCCCATGTACAACTATTACCATACCGAAATATCGTAAGATATTTCTATCTCCGCATTTAAATTCTAGATATTCTTTTGTATTATGACTCCAAATTCCATTAAATATGTTTTCGCATGTATAAATATGACCCCCTTACAATCCATTTCATGTAAATATTATGAGACACCACATTATCTATAATTCCATAACCCCAGTTACCTAGAGTCGGTGCATTATTATGTATCATTTGCATGATCATAAAAAATCAAGTCTCAAAAGTCCGATTAGTTTAGTAGCCTTGGAAGTACTAGATACATTCATAAGGATTACATTACATCATAAAATGGAAAACTACAAAAACATTGTTTCCATAGAAAAAAATGAGATCCCATAGACTATCCCCAAGGGTTAGTCATATTACACTTCTTCACATCCTAAGAAAAATAAAACATAGAAAGGGGTTAGCTCAAATGCTCTGTAAAGATAACATTATTGTGAAAACCTTCATAAATAAGTATAAACATTTAAGGCAATGTATAAGACTAAAACAAAAACCTTTTAAACATGAACTCCATCATAATATGGCAATGATAAAATAAAATAATTCAATTAACTTATTCACGTGGATATTCTACTAGTCGAATAATCTCATACAATATTAATAGCCACTTTCAAAATGATGGAATGCATAATACCAGACTATCATAACCATATAGTCATGGCCTTGTGCCAAGAATACACATATGTTTTTATCAAGGCCTTGTGCCAAGACACTAGTTTGTCTCATGAGACCTACCGATGCATCGAGAAGTTATAGAGGGCTCCACCCGTCACTTACTAATTCCAAGGAATTCCTCATATGAAAAGATTGAAACATAATCTAGACATTCGTATTAAAACTAGCATATGAAATGTCAATATTTTAACAACAAACCCTGAATGGTATAAAAATAGCACATCGACCGTCAAACATAACTCATTCAATACATTATGGAAGATTTTATTATAATAGACCAACCTCAATAGAGAATAATTAATGATATTTATATAGATGAAAATAATCATCAAAACTATTTATGAGAAATATCACCCTTTTCGTGAAAATATTTAAGAGTCCCACTATTTATCAAGAAGTTGTTTAAAGTAGATTTTTCAATCAAAGTGACTCAAAACACATTGGAACTTTTAAAAGCAATTTTAATTTTAAAACATTAACATCCATATAAATAAATCCATAAAACCATTTTTAAAACATGGACATTAAATATAAAGATTTATAAAAATAAATTTTTAAAACATTTTAAAATGATATTTTAGTTAGAGTTCCTAACCAAAAGAGAGAAACTTGAATACAAATAATTGAGTTAATAAAAACATTGTAATATCATGATAATAAAGGGATTCATGACATACTATGTCAAAGTACATTATATACACCACATAAAAGTGATTTGGTGTATAACAACAAAGAAGTCTCAATTGAACGTAAATTGAGATGAAATCCATTATGTAGACTATATCCTTAGAATAAGGATAAATCAACGACATAATTATGTGTCAGAAATATAAACACACTCATTATTATTGGATATTAATTGTAAATCAATCAGAAGACATTCATTCATATTCATATAAAAACAACACTAATGACATTGATGTTTAACTCAATGAATGGAAATTGAGTTAAGATTACTCTTATCAAGTTCATATCAATGACTTGAGAAATTATCAATGGAGTGATTATGTTTATTAAATGTACATCCACACAAAGGGGAGTGGAAATTATGAAATAAGAAAAGGAATAGTGATTCCCCGCATAATCATGAAGTAAAATAATCAATGAGGTATGCGTAAAGCCGAATGAGTGGAAATTGACATTTCAAATTCTCTTATCGATTTGGTAACATACGAAACATACACCCATGAAAGAAAGATCATACAATGATGATGTAAATATCCATAAATTAAAGAATATTACACAATGAATAAAATCATGGGAATTACATACACCACATGCAATAAATAAGTGGTGAACAATGGAAATCTCACGGAATTAAAAGTGAAATAAGAAACCCCTTACTTGAAGTCTGAATTGTCTTGTGTGTTTCTTGTTCTTCATGAATAATAAACATAAGTTAATTTCTACCTTATTAGGAGCACTTTTCAATTTTATTATTCCTTTTATTAAACTTATTACCTTTTAATAATAATTAGTTAATTATTATAGTTTATATTGGATATTTTATTGATGTTCGGAACTTAAGTAAAAAATGAACATCTTATAATTACAATTTGTCCATGTGGTCAAAACTACATTATCTCCAGAATGATATAAAAATATTTATATATCACATATATATTATATATCTAGTATATATATTTATTTATAAAAATACATAAAATTTGGAGATAATAATGTAAATACACTTTTCATGGAGACGGTAAGTCGTACGTACGCAAGAACGCTACTTTCATTTCTATTTTGTAGTTTAATGGGATTAAAACATAATAAATCATTAGTATATTATAATTCTTATATAATATAATATGATATATATTTTAAATAATTTAATTAACTCTATTCTTTATATGTTCCATGAATGTCATGAAAGAATCATATCACCTTGAAGGGGCGGTAGTCCGCACTTCCTCAAATGAAATTATCGTGGTCACACATATTGGAAAGCATAAAGGTGTGTTTTTAAATGAAAATTACATAAGAATAGAGAAAAAATAAACATAATATAAATTATATATAAATACAGTTCCATCATAATGGCCACCATAAGAGGCGATAGGATATAATCGAACAATCATCGTTTCTTGAGGTGTTAGTTTCCCATCCACAGAAACATTATTTTCTTCACCTATTAGATGGAGGTGTGTGTATGTTTATCTCAAATACTTATTATAAAAAAATAATATTATATTAAATATTCTGGTGTTGTTACAAAATAAAGGAATAAACATATTTCATGGGGTTGGACAAGTAAAATAAAAGAAATGAATATAAGATAAACAGTTACCATTAATTTCATTAACTCCCATTGGTTTGAACCAAAAGGGCTTCTTGGAGTGCCTTATACCTAGGGTAAGACTTCTAGGTGAAGGATATGGATGTAGGGAGCTTAATTGGGTAGAGGTTGGATGAACCAAAAGGCTTTATAGGTGTGAATAAGTGGTTAGAAGTGGTCTCCTTTTATAAGGGAGCGAAGGGGCTCTTTAGGAAAGTGTGAAACTATTATTTTATTATAAACATATATTCGGTTTCAAAAGGTCTAAAACAAATTAAAGTCGAAGATAATATGAAAAATATTCAAATTAAAATCATCAAATCTGAATTTTACATGTTTTGGATTATATTTTAATCATTATAATCTAAATTATTTAAAATATTTATTAATTAGGTAAACACTGCATCATTACTAGGTCACTACTAATTTGATTTATTTGATGTCTAAATATTATAAAAAAATAACATGATGTAGGAAATAATCATAGATTTTCAATGAATATTTATAGTCAAAAATATAACTTATATAACCCCAAGTAAAAATTAGTTTACTAAAAGATATTTATTTGTGTCATTTTTTTCTTTACTTAAAATTAATTATACTAAAGAGTCATTATCCCTCTCATGTTGCTTCATGGGGTCCCATAATCGACCCAAGGATGACCATGGTCGTCCATGACTTATAAAATAAGGTTATAACAAGTGTTAAGTAAATTTTTTATTATTATAATATACTTTTTACCTTGAATTACCATATTTACCTTTAACTGCGGTAAATAAAAGTCAAAAGTTACTATTCACCAAAAATTATTTTCATCTTATTAAACCGAAATTTAATTACTAATAAATACCATGTATGTTGGATTTTTGAAATTAAATTCACAAAATCGGTAAAATATCATTTTAATGAAAAAGTCATTTTTTTATCTATGACTTAGTGGTTTTACTATTCATCAAAAATTGATGTTTTTCAGAAAAATACCAAAAATTCATCCTAAGATATATATGATATTACAAATTCAAAAATTATGTCTATTTTACAAAATCAAAACATATAAGTTGCATTAATTAATTTAAAATTAAAAATCTCATTGTCAAAACATATAGCGGGGTTTTAAGAAACAAGATCTGTCAAAAGATTGACACTTGTTTATGCCCAATTTCAAAGTGAGATTTCATCCAATGGCCAGAATTGGATTAAATGGTAAAAATATAATATAATTACACTTTTAAACCATTTAAAAAGATAATATAACCATATAAATAAATTTTATTAAAATGGTGTTTTGAATTAAAATACAGTATTTTTCACTATTTATCAAAAAAATGAATTTTATCAGAAAAAAACCAAAATTTTACCCAAAGTAAATTTTGATGTCTTGATTCTAAATAAGAATTTTATTTTGACTAATATAACATATAAAAAGGA
Organism: Viscum album; assembly: GCA_963277665.1. Classification (NCBI taxonomy): domain Eukaryota; kingdom Viridiplantae; phylum Streptophyta; class Magnoliopsida; order Santalales; family Viscaceae; genus Viscum; species Viscum album. The sequence continues at coordinate 155,384,845 of OY728157.1, forward strand.
CCAAAAATATATTTAATTAATGTTCTCCATCAAAAGTCGGTAAATTAGCCCTTTAATGATTATTAGAGTATTTATGCTTACATTCGAATTCCTTTCTCATATTAAGCCTCTAACATTTTTTTGATAAATGTAAAAAAAATTAACCAAAATATATAATCATATTTTCATTAGTTCTATTCAATTATGCCAATACAATGGCTCGGTGTTAGGTACCATTTAAAATAATAATATTATATTATTAGTGAGCAACGTAAGATTTCAAAGAAACTTGTTGTTGTGTGATAGGTAATCCATCGAACATAGCAACCCCTTTAAAGTATAATTAAAATTTAATCCACAAATATTAATAAATATGAAAATGTGTTATTCTTTATTTACCTTTGATGTTAAATCCTTCACACCTTTTGGGAATTGCGTCCTCGGAATTTTAAAATTGGGCTCGAAAACATCATTGAGAGCCCGAAATTGGAAAAATAGTCAACACAATGGACAATTTAAAATAATGTAAGAGAAGTAAAAAAGGTTACCCGAGACAAAAGATATTAATATTCCATGAAAAAAAGGATTTGGAGGAGAAAAGAAGTGTCATGTTCTGATGGAGAGTGATAGAAAACATGATTATGAGAAATTTAACCACAAGAAAATCACATACATGTGATGGGATAAATGGTATTTGATTCCCAAAAAAAATTAACAGAAAAAGTTTTTGTTTCAAGTTACCTTTCAAAAAATTTGTGAATTTTTTTAAGAGCTTAACTAAAAACATAATGAAACATACTGACTTTTCATATAGGCTTTCATCCTTTACTACATTTCTTCAAATAACACATCTTTTCTCCAAACGATGAGTATTCAAGAAGGCTTGGTCACACCTAAAGTGCTAGAATCATCTTTTATAGAATCACGTAATCCACAAAGGATGAACTATATATTTCTCTTGTCTATATAGATTTAAACAAAAAAATGGTTAGTACAAGGTCAAATGATCCCCAAAATAAATACTAATCATAATTTCTAAAATTAAACCAAAAATACCCAAAGTTCAATAACTAACACTCAATAAATAATTTTCCTTAAAATCCTTCAAATATAATCCAAACTAATATTGAAACCCAGAAAATAGAAAAATTCGATTAGGTAGTCTTCCATGTTAAATTGTATCTCCGAATAATATTAACTACTCATAATGTCACATACTTAAAAGTAATTATCATAATCACAAATTCTCTATGATAGGTTAATCATTTCCATAAACAACCTAAATCACTATAAATTAGTAATAAAAACATAGATAAAAATCCACCATTACTCCTCAAATTATATCCCATAGTATTATATTTTCATTAGGCATATAGTGTTCCCAACAGAGCAAACGTCTTCCAAAATAAAAGTGATCACCTAATCACCAAATCATTTTCCTACACTATGGATATCCATTTGATAGAACATAAGATCTGAAATAAACTTATTATTGTTTAGTATAATCATTTAACTATAAATAATTAGTCACACTAAATAGGGACTTCACGTAGTCCAGTTGTAGGTGATAAATCCCAGTATCACATTGGTTGTGGGTTCGATTCATGTAGCTTTGTCCGACGTGATGGTTTCTCACACGGTCTGCGTGTTTTCTTTTTTCAAAAACTATATTTTATAACATTCCCAAAATAAAATAAATTTCTCAAAATAACCATATCATAATTTAACCCAAAATGTTATCACATACCTCCCATTTTCATCCCAAAAATTAATAACCTGCAATTTCTTCAAATTCAAGGATCATATAAACCCAAATTGTTCTATAAAATTATATCCACAAAATAAAAGATAATGCTTCCCTTAAAAGCCATAGGACCAAGGGAATCATTTAATTTTCTTATTATCATGTGGTACTATTTCTTCATATTATGAAAATACATGGGAGACTATTTCCATTTTAAATGTTGTCTTAATACCATGAAATATATGACCCTTATTACTCTATTGATCATATATATTTCTGGAGTTATCATTCCTTCTACTGGGCGCCATTTCTAAACAATGTCATACACTAGGTCAGTTTATGAACCACAATTCATAATTCCATACTTGTAAAATACCGAACGTAAATTGAACAGTTTATGGATATAATCCATAATCATAAAAATGTTATCATTGAGTAAGTATATACTCATAAACCCTTCATAATAATTTTTTAAGAAAATGAGAATTATCCAAAACATATCCCCCGGTAGTGTCGTATCCAAGAGTGCAGCAAGACCCATTGTCGTGCACCAGTTCCCGTTCGAGTCCAACTCAAAGTGGTGTTTTTTGGGTATTACCCCTAGGTACATCTATTCCAGAGCCGCCTCTACCTGCTTGTATCCAGACAAGAATGTATTTCTCGGAAAACTAACAAAATATCTAAATTACCAAAATTCTATGAAGTTTCTCTATAATAATCCACAAATTCTATCTTAGGGTAATGTGATCTAATCAGAGTTTATCTAAATCTAGTTTCCATGGTTTGTACTAAACATCCTCTGATACCAACTGTAACGCACCGGCCCAATAATCCAGGAGCCAATGCATTATTTTAATACATTGGCCAAATTACAAGGAATCAGGTCCTGAAGGACCTATTAGTTTAGTAGTCTTAGAAACAAGATACATACATAAGGATTAAATTACATTATAAAATGGAAAATTACAACGACATTGTTTCAGTAGAAAACACTGAGATCGCATAGACTATCCCTACAGGTCAGTCTTATTATACTTCTTCGCTTCCTGGGAAAAATAAATCATTGATAGAGGTGAGCTCAGATGCTAAGTAAAGAAAACATTATAGCGAAAAATTTCATAAATAAACATAAACATTTAAGGCAGTGTATAAGACTAAAAAAATCCTTTTAAACTTGAAATTCAGCATAATATGGAAAATATAAAATCAAATAATGTCATTTTCTTATTCACATGGATATTCGACTAGTCACATAATCACATACAATGTCAATAGCCACTTTCATAATGATGGAATGCATAATTCCAGACTATCATAACCACATAGTGAAGGCCTTGTTCCAAGATTACAAATAAGTTTTTGTCAAGGCCTTGTTCCAAGACACTAGTGTGTCTTATGAGACCTACCGATGCATCAAAGAGATATAGAGGGCTTCACCCGTCACTTACTATGTCCAATGCATTCCTCATATAAAAAGGATGAAACATAATCTGAACATTTGTATTAAAACTAGCATAATAAATATCAATATTTTAACCACAAACCATGAATGGTATAAAAATAGCACATCCACATTCAAACATATCTAATTGAATACAATATAGGAGATTCTATTATAATAGATCAACCTCAATAGGGAATAATGAATGATATTTAAATAGATGAAAATAATCATCAAAACTATTTAAGAGAAATATCCCCCTTTTCTTGAAAACATTTAAGAGTCTCACTATTCATCAAGAAGCCGTTTAAAATAGATTTTTGAATCAAAGTGTCCCATACCACTTTGAAACATTTAAAAGAAATTTTAATTTTAAAACTTTAATGTCCATATAAATAAATCCTTAAAACCATTTTTAAAACGTGGACATTAATGAGAATGATTTAGAACAATAAATCATTAAAACATTTTAAAATGATATTTTAGTTAGAGTTCCTAAACAAAAGAGAGACACTTGAATACAAATAATTGAGGTAATAAAAACTTGTAATATCATGATAATAAAGGGATTAATGATATAGTATGCAAATGTACATTATATACACCACATAAAAGTGATTTGGTGTATCACAACAATGAAGTCCCAATGGAATGTAAATGAAGATGAAATCCATTATATAGACTATATCCATAGGTTAATGAAAAATCAATGACATAACTATGTGTGACAAATATAAATACACCCAATATTATTGGATATTAATTGTAAATAAATCAGAGTACATTCACACATATTATTTTATAAACAACACCAATGACTTTGATGTTTAACTCAATGAATGGAAATTGAATTAATATCACTCTTATCAAGTTCATATCAATGACTTGAGAAATTATCAATGGAGATATTATGTGTATCTAAAGTGTATCCACAACAAGCGGAGTAGAAATTATGACATAGGAAAATGAATAGTGATTCCAAACATAATCCTGGAGTAAAATAATCAATGAAGTATGCGTAACGCCGAATGATTGGAAGTTGAAATTTCAAATTCTCTTATCGATTTGGTAAATTAAAAAACACACACCCATGAAAGAAGCATCATACAATGATGATGTGAATATCCATAAATAAAATCATACTACACAATAAATACCATCATGGGCAGTACACACACCACATTTAATAAATAAGTGGTGAACAATGGAAATTTCACAGAATTAAAAGTGAGTTATGAAACCCCTTACCTAAAGTCCGAATTCTCTTGTGTGTTCCTTGTTCTTCCTGAATAATAGACTTAAGTTAATTTATACTCTATTAAGAAAACTTTTCAATTTTATTATTCCTTTTATATAAGTTATTACTATTCTATACTAATTAGTTAATTATTTGAGTTTATATTTGATATTTTATTGATGTTCGGAACTTGAGTCAAAAATGAACTTACTATAATTACAATTTTTCCATCTGGTCAAAATTAAATTATCTCAAGAATTATATAAATGAAGTAAATATCATATATATATATTATATATCCAATATATATATGTATTTATAATAATACATTACATTTGAGGATAAGAAAGGAAATGCACCTTTCATGGAGACGGTAAGCCGTACGTACGCATGAACGCTACTTTCATTTCTATTTTGTATTTTATTGTAATTAAAACATAATGATACATTGTTATATTATATTTCCTATATAATATATAATGATATATGTGTTACATAATTTAATTAACTCTATCCTTTATACATTCCATGAATGTAATGAACCAATCATATCACCTTGAGGGGGCGGTAGTCCTCACTTCCTCAAATTAAATTATCACGGTAACACATATTAGAAAGCATAAAGGTGTGTTTTTAAATAAAAATTACAAAATCATAGAGAAAACATAAACATAATAAACATTATATATAAATATAGTCCCATAATAATGGACACCATAAGAGGTGGTAGGAGATAATCGAACAATCATCATTTCGTGAGGTGTTAGTTTTCCATCCACAGAAACATTATATTTTTCACCCATTAGATGGAGGTGTGAGTAAGTGTAGCTCAAATATTTCTTATAAAAACATCCTAGAATATTGAAGATACTGGTTTTGTTACAAAATAAAGGAATAAAAAGAGTTCATGGGGTGGGAGATGTAAAATAAAAGAAATGAATTTAAGAGAAACTGTTACCTTTAATTTGGGAAACTCCCTTTGGTTTGAACCAAAAGGACTTCTTGAAGTGCCTTATGCCTACGGTAAGTCTTCTAGGTGGAGGATATGGATGTCTGGAGATTAATTGGGTAGAGGTTGGATGATCCAAAGGGGTTGAGATTTGTAAAAAATTGGTTACAAGTGGTCTCCTTTTATAAGGGAGAGGATGGGCTCTTTAAGAAAGTGTGAAACTATTATTTTATTATAAACTTATCTTCGGATTCAAAAAATCCAAAACACATTAAATTCGAATATATAATCGCTAATATTAAAAATAAAATCATAAAATCTGAATTGGACATGTTTTGGATAATATTTTGATCATTATAATCTTATTTATTTAAATCATTTATTAATGAGGTAAACATTGCATCATTATTGTGTCATAAATAATTTAATATATTTGATGTCTAAAACTTAAAAAAAAATAACCTAATGTAGGAAATATTTTTAAATTTACAATTAATATTTATAGTATAAAATATATCTTATACAACCTAATGTAAAAATTAATTTAGTAAAAGATATTTGTTTGTGTCATTTTTGTCTTTACTTTAAATTAATTAATCTAAAGAGTCATTATCACTCTCATGTGGCTCCATGGGGTCCCAAAATCGACCCAAGGATTCCCATGGTCTTCCATTACACATCAAATTAGGTTATGACAAGTGTTATGGTTTTTTTGTATTATTATAATATACTTTTTACCTTGAATTACCCTATTTACCTTTAATCGCGGTAAATAAAAGTCAAAAGTTACTATTCACAAAAATTATTTTAATCTTATTGAACACAATTTTACTTACTAATAACAACCATGTATGTCGTATTTTTAAAATTCAATTCACATAAGTGGTAAAATTTCATTTTAATGAAAAAATCAGTTTTTTAACTACTACTTAGTGGTTTCACTATTCATCAAAATTGATGTTTTTCATAAAAATACAAAAACTTCAGCCTAAGATATATTTGATTTTACAAATTAAAAAATGATGTATATTTTAAAAAATTCAAAACATATAAGTTTCATTTATTAATTTAAAATTAATTCCCATTGTCAAAACAAATAGCAGTTTTTTAAGAAATAATATCTCTTAAAAGATTTACAGTTGTTTATGCCCAATTTCAAAGTGAAATTTCTTCGAATGACCATCATTGGATTAAATGGTAAAAATATAATATAATTACAATTTTAAACCATTTAAAAATATAATCTAACCACATAAATAAATTATATTAAATGGGAGTTTTGAATTAAAATACAGTATTTTCACTATTCATCAAAAAAATCAATTTTATCAAAAAATACCAAAATTTTACCCAAAGTAAATTTTCATGTCCTGAGTCTATAGAATAATTTTATTTTGTCAAATATTACATATCAAAATTATAAAAACTATATTTAAAGAGGTTTCTCCATTAAAAGGTTGTAAATCAGCCCATTAATGAATATTAGAGTATTTATGCTTAAAATCAAATTTCATTATTATTTTAAGACTCTAACAATTATTAGATAAATGTAAAAACATTTAACAAACATATACAATCATATTTTAGTTATTTATATTAATTTTTTCCAATAAAATGGCTCGGTGTTAAGCAGCATTTAAAATATTAATATTATATTATTAGTGTGCAATGTAAGATTTCAGAGAAACCTATTGTTGTGTATCTGCTAATCCGCCGAACATAGAATCCCCTTTAAATTAAAATTAAAATTTAATTCACAAATATTAATAAATATAAAAAATGTATTATTCTTTATTTACCCAGGATTTTACATCATCTCTCGTCAACAATTTTTTTAAATTCTAATGTCACGTCGTTATGTTGTCGAAATTGCACAATGATTTTCCAAGACACAGTCATTGTACAGTGAATACCATACCCATTTCTCTACCAATGGTATTCAACATTATTAAAATTAAATTATAATTTATAGAGTTTCATGTATGTATTCTATATTCATTTATCATGGAATAAATTGTGGTGTTGAATGATTCGATGTTATATGATTCATATGGCACACTTATGCCTGAAATGAAATGATTAAGAAGGGTGTGCCCAGATAGTACTCCAATGTATTGGGTAAAGATTATTATCATGAAAAATCATATGGAATGAGGTTTTAAGCATTCTAATTCATGTTAAATAAATATTTACTCATTGTCCATGTTCAATGATCCTTGGATCATGCTAATACCGTTTTGAGTGTTGTTCCCACATTTCCATGTTATGATAATCATGTTATATCATGCCTTCATGTTCACACTTTTCTTATGCTCCATTTATAAGGCCCCAGCCTTAAACCTTACTTAAACTTGAGTTATTACAAGATTACACATTGAGGATATTTTCAGGTTTAGAGTTTTAGAGAATTAGATCATGAAACTTGCATTACATTCCACATTTAAACAAAGTGGTTACATAAAATACAATATTCATTCTTCCCATCAATGGAAACCTATTTAAAGTAAAACACAGATTCTTTCTTGACACATCCTTGACACTATCGTCACATCATGTACCTTTCCCTTGACCTGTGAAAACATTTCAAAAACTTGGGATGAGCATAAAAAGCTCAGTAAGGGTTATAAAAATATGGAAAGAAAACATGAGTTCATATATACATAAGAATGAAATCATACTTTACCCATAAAACATAGGTATATCAAATCATGAATAAATCATAGAAAAAATAAGACATAAAGGTAACTTGAGGCATTCATAACATTCTTACGTAGGGATTAACCCTCTTGGTTACGTTTGGAATACCCATCAAAGTATATTCCATAAATCTCTTTGGAGAAACCTTAACGTTTCACTCCTTCGCGTTACCCAATGCATTGGAGAGCTATATCGGGCTCACCCGCCCTTAGTTTATCACGGAACCACCCGTTCTTCATAACAGTTCCCAAGTACCATAACATAATCGTATCACATAAACATGAATAAAGGAAACATAACATTTCCACATTTCAATCACAATATAACATTTTAGGATATTGAAATAATGAATCCATTCAAAAAGAAACCATTTCCAAAACCATTTAAAACATTTAATAAAGAGATTTTTGAATCAAAGTGTCCCATACCACCTTGAAGCTTTTAACATTTTAAACCATTAATATCCATATAAATAAATCCTTAAAACCATTTTGAAAACATGGATATTAATAAGAACAAATAATTAAAACATTTAAAACGATATTTTGGTTAAAGTGGTTTTACCGAAATTAGAGACACTAGAATACAATAATCGAGGAATAACATTTAGTCAGAACTTTATAATATCATGAGAATAAAAGGATTCATGATATAATACTCCAAAGGACAGTATATACACCATATAAGAGTGAATTGGTGCATAACAACAATGAACCCTCAATAGAAATGTCAAATGTGATGAAATCCCTTATAAAGAAGGTATCCTTAAATTAAGGACAAATAAATCTCAAAAATATGTGTGAAAAATATATATACACCCAATATAATTGGATATTAAGTGTAAAACAATAAAAGGTCATTCACACATATTCAATGGATGACATATTCAATGACTACATGTTGAACCCAAAGAAATCGAAATTGGGTTAAAAAGTTCCCTTGACAGCCTAACGGCATCACATCAAAATGAGTTGATGAGAGATAAAAAGTGTATATCATCACTTGGACATAAAATTTACATCAATAAGGATGTATGAGAACATATCCCAACATAAAAATATGTAAATTAAAAGACCCAATAAAATAAGTCTTTTAAAAAAGTGGAGGGTGAAAGGTTCCCTTATCGACATGGGTATCTTTCAAAACATACACCCCATGAAAGAAAGACAATAGGTCATTGATGTAAATACTCATAAACGAAAGTATATTACACAAAGAGTAGAATAATGGGCAGTACATACACCACTCAATGGAATTTGTGGCGAATGTAGCATAAATCTCATGGGAATAAAAGTGAGATGAAAAATCCCTTACGAAAACTCGGCAGCCTAACGATGCCACATAAAACATCCGAATATGGATTGATGAGATCAAATAGAGTATCCCATCATATTACAATAGAATTTACAGAAAGTGGAATATAAAAGAAAATCCCCCAACATTGAAAGGAGGAGTTTAAAAGAAGAGACATAAAGGAGAGTACTTAAAAAGAAAGAGAGAGGTTAGATCTCTTACGAAAGTTCGGCAGCCTAACGGCGCCACTCAAAACTTCCAAAATGGATTGATGAGAGAGAATATGGTCTCTCATATCATGAACATAAAAATTACAGTAAATGTAATATAAAATAACATCCCAATCATAAGAAAGACGAGATTAAAATAAATGACATAAAAGAGTGTACTTAAAAAGAAAGAGAGTTGTTGGATCCCTTACCTCGGGTCCGACTTGACTCGATCGTTCTTTAATCTCCTGAATAATAAACATGAGTTAATTTCTACTTCCTTAAGAACCTTTTTAAAGTTCATTATTACTTTTATACCACTTATTACCATGTCATAAACATTATGTAATCATTTAAGTTAATAATATTTGTTTTGCCGATATTTGGTTCTTAAGTCGAAAGTGGACTTCTTACAATTACATGTTGTTCGTGTGGCCAAATGTTTATTATATCCAGAATTGATTTTATTATGTATATATCATATATGTCATATATATCCAGTACATTCATGCATTTATAACATTACATAATCATTTAGAGGTAAGAAATGAAATGCACCGTTCATGGAGACGGTAAGTCGTACGTACGCATGAACGCTACTTTCATTTCTATTTCGTATTTTATAGAATGGAATAATAATGATATAAAGGTATATTATAATTCCAGTATAATATAATATATAATATCATATTTCCATCCTTTATACATCCCACATATGGTATTTAACGAATCAAATCACTTTGAGGGGGCGGTAGTGCGCACTTCCTTAAATGAAGATATCGCGTATACCCATAATGGAAGCCAAAAAGGTAAGACAAAAATGAAAAATACAGAAGCATAAATAAAACATAAACATATTATATATCATATATAAAAATAGTGACATCATAATGGCCACCTTTGAAGGTGTTAAATGAGTATTTAACAATCATCGTTTCGGGAGGCAGAATTTCACCATCCACGGAAACCGTATGTTCTTTAAACATTTGATGTAGTTGTGTGAGAGTGTATCTAGAATAAATCTTATAACAACATCCTAGTATATTGAAGATACTTTTTTTGTTACAAAAGAAGTAAATAAAAAGAGTTTAGGGGGTTGGAGAAGCAAAATAAAACAAATGAACATGAGAGAATGAATTACCTTTAAAAGTGTAACTCCTTTTGATTTGAGCCTAAAGGCTTCCTTTGAAAGAATTATGCCCAAAGGGAATCCTCTAGGATTAGGAGAGGGATGTGGAGAGAGTAAATGGGCAGGGTTTGGCCGAGCCAAAGTCTTGAGGAGTGTGTGAAATGAGGTAGAGGTGGGGGCCTTTTATAAGAGGAGAGGAGGGGCACTTTTGGAAATTAAAGAAATATTACTTTATTTGAAAATGTGTTTCGGTTTAATAAGGTCCAAAATTGATATAATTCGTGGATAAGGTTATAAGGCTTCGAAATACACTCATCCAATAAGTTTTGGACATGTGTAGTTCATAGATTTTACATTATCTTTCCATTTTATTTAAATCGTCAAATAATGATGTCATCGCTGCATCATTATTATGTCATAAATACTTTAATTTATTTAATGTCTAAAAATTATAAAAAAAAATACTATGATGTAGGAAATATTTTTATCTTTCCAATTAATATTTATAATCAAAATGATGTCCTGTATAACCCCACTTAAAAATTGTTTTAGTAAAACATATCATGCTTGTGTCAATTTTACTTTTACATTAAATAAAATGTTATTTATGTCATTTCCCAACCAAAGTGGATCCATGGGGTCCCCAAGTTGACCCATGGCTTGTATTGGTCGGCCATGATACAACCCATGAGGGTAAGACATGTGTCAAGCTCATCTCATTTTATTAAAGCATTATTTTTACCTTAAACTACACTAATTACCATTAATCGCGATTAAAAACATAATAAGTTACTATTCACCAAAAATTATTTTAATCTCATTGAACCACATTTTACTTCTTAATGACAACCATGTATTTTGGATTTTTGAAAATCAAAACACAATGATGGAAAAATTTCATTTAAACGGAAAATCAGTTTTTATAAGTACCACTTAGTGGTTTCACTATTCATCAAAAATTGAAGTTTTTCAGAAAAATCCCAAAAATTCACCCTAAGCAATATTTGATATTCTGAATTCAAAAATGAAGTCCGTTTTAAAAAATTCAAAACATATAATTCGCATTAATTAATTTAATAATTAATTCCCGCTGTCATGACAAATAGAGTGTTTTTATGAAACAATAAGTATCAAAAGCTTGACACTAGTTTAAGTCTGATTTCAAAGTGAAATTGATTCCAACGACCACTATTGGATTTAATGGTAAAAATATTTTCTAATTTCACTTTAAAACCAATTCAAAATATAATCTAATCATATAAATAAATTAGATTAAAAAGTGGTTTTTAATTAAAATACAACATTTTACACTATTCATTAAAAAAATGAACTTTATCGGAAAGATACCAAAAATTTACACAAAGTAAATTTTGATGTCCTGATTCTTAATAAGCGTTTTATTTGGTCCAAAATAATGTTTAAGAGTGAACAAAACTATATTTAATGACGGTTCTCCATCAAAAGGTGATAAGGGAACCTTTAATGAAAACTAGGGCATATACGCCTAAAATTGAATTCTTTCCGTATTTTAAGCCTTTATCTTTTATTGTATAAATGTAAAAATATTTAAGAACATATATAATCATATTTTAGTTATTTCTATCCATTCCCGCCATTACAACGGCTACATGTTAACTACCATTTAAAATAATATTATTTTATTATTAGAGTGCAACGTAAGATTCCCAAGAAAATCGTTGTTGCGTGTTGGGTACGCCATCGAGCATAGCGTCCCCTTTAAAGTCATATTAATATTTTATTCACAAATATGGATAAATATGAAAATGTCATATTCCTTATTTACCTGGGGTGTTACATCCTTCCCCCCTTTTGGGAATTGCGTCCTCGCAATTTTAAAATTGTGCTTGGAAACATCCTTGAACGTCCCACATCGGAACAAGAGTCGGTAAAACAATCACTTTAAAATAAAGAAAGATAAGTACAGAGGTCACCCGAGTTAACCCATTCTAGGATTCTATGTATTAAAATATGGACATGGAGGAGAAAACATAGGGTCATGTTCTGATGGAGAGTGATAGAAAACATGTTTAGGAGAAAGTTAACAACAAGAAAATCACAAACTTGTGATGGGTTAAACGGTGTTGGGTTCCCCAGTAGGAAAATTTAATAGACAACATTTTTGTTTTAAGTTACTTTTTATTTAGGAATTTATTCATAAGGAAGCATAATCACTTATCATGTTGACTTTCAACTTTTACTAGATTCCTTAGTCAAACTCATATTTTTTCAAAAAGACGAGTATTTAGGGAGACTTGTTCGCGTTAAGAGTACTATAATCAACTTCTAGAGAATCACCTAATCCCCAAAAGAGAACCATATACATCCCATGTATTTAGGCTTTAACCAAACCAAAACCAAAAAGGTTAGTACAAGATCAGATAATCCAGAAAAGGATAACCCCTTATAAAAAGAAAATCTATTCTCAATCTCCAAAATTTGTCCAACAAAACCCAAAGTTTAATGAGGACCATCCGATAAACAATTTGTCCATAAAATTATTCAAAGTAAACCAATATAAGATTGAAACCCAATTATTTGAAGGATTTAGTCACATAGTCTTCCAAGTTAAATCGTAACATTTATCTCCAAACAACATTAGTCGCTCCTAAAGTCTCACATTGAAAAGTAATTATCCTAATCACATATCCTTCAAATTCAACTTACTCTTAATTAATAAAATCATATAACTAAAAATAATCAGTCAAACTAACCAGGGACTTCACGTAGTCCAGTGGTAGGCGATAAATACCAGTCGCACTTTGGTTGTGGGTTCGATTCCCGCAGCATTGTCCGACGCGACGGGTTGTCACACGGTCTGCGTGTTGTCCTTTTTCCAAAACTATATAATTCTCAAATCATTACCCAAAAAGGGATAAAATCATCAAAAATAACAATAACATAATTTAACCTCAATTTTATCTCATGCCTTTCACTTCAATCATAACATATGGTAACCCATAATTACCTCAAAAGTCAGGATCATATAAACCCAAATGGTTCTTTATAACTATGTCCACAAAAGAAAAGATAACTATTACTTGAATAAAATTTGCCTATATTAAACATCAGGGTTACACATAATATAAAAAGTCTTCTAATGTAACCCCTTCATCTAAAGAGACTTAATACTCTTAAGAATTTCACCCTAACTCTTGAAGCCCTTATATGTTGACATCTTACTCATTCAACATTCTTCATGATCCATTATCCATTCCTTTCCAACTTATTTCGAAATACCTATTTCCTACAAACAAAATCATGAATCATATCCTAAGATTCCAAAATAAGAAAACAATAGTCATGAAATAGTACATACCTTTGATTGGTCATTGTCAGTTACTTCATCCTAAATCGGAATGGCATTAGGTATTGGGAAACGAATATTGGTATGATCTTGGTGACCCCATTCACGAAACTTCTTCATAGGACATGTGTTTGCATAATGACCATGCACACCACATTTAAAACATTCAATTGATCCCTCAGAAAGAACTTCTTTCCCTTTCCTCGAGTCAACTGGATGCTTCCTTTTTCCATGGAAGGTTCTTGCTTTATGACCTTCATTTCCACATCTATAGCATATTTCTGTCCCTTTGAAACATTTTCCTAGGTGTTTCTTTCCACATCTTTGACACATAGGTTTTTGAACACACTTACCTAAATGATTATTACCTGTACTTCCGTAGGGATTTGTTTCTTGCATATATGATGCCTTAGAGAAATCTCCAAGGTTTAGGTGGTCAATCATGACTTCAGATAGTTGGTTGAGGATAATCAAAAGAGTTCTCATTGCAGCTCCCATATCATTCAGTTGCTTGCTCAAAAAACTGTCACAGTTTCCTTCACATCCACTGTTACTTTGGTGCCTGCTAGATCCAGCCATTTACTAAAACCAAAAAGGTCAGTGTGAGTATATCAACAAAACCATCATGTACTAATGAGTAAGATAGACAATAAGATATACTTACTCATTCACTTTATCTAAAACTAAGACTCTTTCTGAAATCCTAACCATTATGGTAATTGTCACTTATGCTTAAAGAATACCCTAACCTCTAAAGTTATCTAAACCGACCTCTGATACCAACTATAAGGCCCCAGCCTTAAACCTTACTTAAACTTGAGTTATTACAAGATTACACATTGAGGATCTTTTCAGGTTTAGTGTTTTAGAGAATTAGATCATGAAACTTGCATTACATTCCACATTTAAACAAAGTGGTTACATAAAAGACAATATTCATTCTTCCCATCAATGGAAACCTATTTAAAATAAAACATGGATTCTTTCGTGACACATCCTTGACACTATCGTCACATCATGTACCTTTCCCTTGACCTGTGAAAACATTTCAAAAACTTGGGATGAGCATAAAAAGCTCAGTAAGGGTTATAAAAATATGGAAAGGAAACATGATTTCATATATACATAAGAATGAAATCATACTTTACCCATAAAACATAGGCATATCAAATCATGAATAAATCATAGAAAACATAAGACATAAAGGTAACTTGAGGCATTCATAACATACTTATGTAGGGAGTAACCCTCTTGGTTACGTTTGGAATACCCATCACAGTATATTCCCTAAATCTCTTCGTAGAAACCTTAACGTTTCACTCCTTCGCGTTACCCAATGCATTGGAGAGCTATATCGGGCACACCCGCCCTTAGTTTATCACGGAACCACCCATTCTTCATAACAATGCCCAAGAACCATAACATAATTGTATCACATAATCATGAATAAAGGAAACATAACATTTCCACATTTCAATCACAATATAACATTTTAGGATATTGAAATAATGAATCCATTCAAAAAGAAACCATTTCCAAAACCATTTAAAACATTTAATAAAGAGATTTTTGAATCAAAGTGTCCCATACCACCTTGAAGCTTTTAACATTTTAAACCATTAATATCCATATAAATAAATCCTTAAAACCATTTTGAAAACATGGATATTAATAAGGACAAATAATTAAAACATTTAAAACGATATTTTGGTTAAAGGGGTTTTACCAATATTAGAGACACTTGAATACAATAATCGAGGAATAACATTTAGTCATAACTTTATAATATCATGAGAATAAAATGATTCATGATATAATACTCCAAATGACAGTATATACACCATATAAGAGTGAATTGGTTCATAACAACAATGAACCCTCAATAGAAATGTCAAATGTGATGAAATCCCTTATAAAGAAGGTATCCTTAAATTAAGGACAAATAAATCTCAAAAATATGTGTGACAAATATATATACACCCAATATAAGTGGATATTATGTGTAAAAAAATAAAAGGTCATTCACACATATTCAATGGATGACATATTCAATGACTACAAGTTGAACCCAAAGAAATCGAAATTGGGTTAAATTTCCCTTGACAGCCTAACGGCATCACATCAAAATGAGTTGATGAGAGATAAAAAGTGTATCTCATCACTTGGACATAAAATTTACATCAATAAGGATGTATGAGAACATATCCCCACATAAAAATATGTAAATTAAAAGACCCATTAAAAGAAGTCTTTTAAAAAAGAGGAGGGTGAAAGGTTCCCTTACCGATTTGGGTATCATTCAAAACATACACCCCATGAAAGAAAGACAATAGGTAATTGATGTAAATACTCATAAACGAAATTATATTACACAAAGAGTAGAATAATGGGCAGTACATACACCACTCAATGGAATTTGTGGTGAATGTAGCATAAATCTCACAGGAATAAAAGTGAGATGAAAAATCCCTTACGAAAACTCGGCAGCCTAACGGCGCCACATAAAACTTCCGAATATGGATTGATGAGATCAAATAGAGTATCCCATCATATTACAATAGAATTTACAGAAAGTGGAATATAAAAGAAAATCCCCCAACATTGCAAGGAGGAGTTTAAAAGAAGTGACATAAAAGAGAGTACTTAAAAAGAAAGAGAGAGGTTAGATCTCTTACGAAAGTTCGGCAGCCTAACGGCGCCACTCAAAACTTCCAAAATGGATTGATGAGAGAGAATAGGGTCTCTCATATCATGAACATAAAAATTACAGTAAATTTAATATAAAATAACATCCCAATCATAAGAAATATGAGCTTAAAATAAATGTCATAAAAGAGTGTACTTAAAAAGAAAGAGAGTTGTAGGATCCCTTACCTCGGGTCCGACTTGACTCGATCGTTCTTTAATCTCCTGAATAATAAAATTGAGTTAATTTCAACTACCTTAAGAACCTTTTTCAAGTTCATTATTACTTTTATACCACTTATTACCATTTCATAAACATTATGTAATCATTTAAGTTAATAATATTTGTTTTGCCGATATTTGGTTCTTAAGTCGAAAGTGGACTTCTTACAATTACATGTTGTTCGTGTGGCCAAATGTTTATTATATCCAGAATTGTTTCCATTATTTAGATATCATATATGTCATATATATCCAGTACATTCATGCATTTATAACATTACATAATCATTTAGAGGTAAGAAATGAAATGCACCGTTCATGGAGACGGTAAGTCGTACGTACGCATGAACGCTACTTTCATTTCTATTTGGTATTTTATATAATGGAATAATAATGATATAAAGGTATATTATAAATCCAGTATAATATCATATTTAATATCATATTTCCATCCTTTATACATCCCACATATGGTATTTAACGAATCAAATCACTTTGAGGGGGCGGTAGTCCGCACTTCCTTAAATGAAGATATCGCGTATACCCATAATGGAAGCCATAAAGGTAAGACAAAAATGAAAAATACAGAAGCATAAATAAAACATAAACATATTATATATCATATATAAAAATAGTTACATCATAATGGCCACCTTTTAAGGTGTTAAATAAGTATTGAACAATCATCGTTTCGAGAGGCAGAATTTCACCATCCACGGAAACCGTATGTTCTTTAACTATTTGATGTAGTTGTGTGAGAGTGTAGCTCGAATAAATCTTATAACAAAATCCTATCATATTTAAGATACTTGTGTTGTTACAAAAGAAGTAAATAAAAAGAGTTTAGGGGGTTGGAGAAGCAAAATAAAACAAATGAACATGAGAGAATGAATTACCTTTAAAAGTGTAACTCCTTTTGATATGAGCCTAAAGGCTTCATTTGAAAGGATTATGCCCAAAGGGAATCCTCTAGGATGAGGAGAGGGATGTGGAGAGAGTAAATGGGTAGGGTTTGGCCGAGCCAAAGGCTTGAGGATTGTGTGAAATGAGGTAGAGGTGGGGGCCTTTTATAAGAGGAGAGGAGGGGATCTTTTGGAAAGTAAATAAATATTACTTTATTTGAAAATGTGTTTCGGTTTCATAAGGTCCCAAATTGATATAATTCGTGGATAAGGTTATAAGGCTTCGAAATCCACTCATCCAATAAGTTTTGGACATGTTTAGTTCATATATTTTACATTATCTTTCCATTTTATTTAAATCGTCAAATAATGATGTCATCGCTGCATCATTATTATGTCATAAATAATTTAATTTATTTAATGTCTAAAAATTATTAAAAAAATACTATGATGTAGGAAATCGTTTTATCTTTCCAATGAATATTTATAATCAACAATATGACTTGTATAACCCCTCTTAAAAATTGTTTTAGTAAAACATATCATGTTTGTGTCAATTTTACTTTTACATTAAATAAAATGTTATTTATGTCATTTCCCAACCAAAGTGGATCCATGGGGTCCCCAAGTTGACCCATGGCTTGTCTTGGTCGGCCATGATACAACCCATGAGGGTAAGACATGTGTCAAGCTCATCTCATTTTATTAAAGCATTATTTTTACCTTAAACTACACTAATTACCACTAATCGCGATTAAAAACTTAATAAGTTACTATTCACCAAAAAATTATTTTAATCTCATTCAACCACATTTTACTTCTTAATGAAAACCATGTATTTCGGATTTTTGAAAATCAAAACACAATGATGGAAAAATTTCATTTAAACGGAAAATCAGTTTTTATAAGTACCACTTAGTGGTTTCACTATTCATCAAAAATTGATGTTTTTCAGAAAAATCCCAAAAATTCACCCTAAGCTATATTTGATATTCTGAATTCAAAAATGAAGTCCATTTTAAAAAATTCAAAACATATAAGTCATATTAATTAATTTAATAATTAATTCCTGCTGTCATGACAAATAGCGTGTTTTTATGAAACAATAAGTATCAAAAGATTGACACTAGTTTAAGTCTGATTTCAAAGTGAAATTGATTCCAACGACCACTATTGGATTTAATGGTAAAAATATTTTATAATTTCACTTTAAAACCAATTCAAAATATAATCTAATCATATAAATAAATTAGATTAAAAAGTGGTTTTGAATTAAAATACAACATTTTACACTATTCATTAAAAAAATGAACTTTATCGGAAAGATACCAAAAATTTACACAAAGTAAATTTTGATGTCCCGATTCTTAATAAGAGTTTTATTTGGTCCAAAAGAATGTTTAAGAGTGAACAAAACTATATTTAATGACGGTTCTCCATCAAAAGGTGATAAGTGAACCTTTAGTGAAAACTAGGGCATATACGCCTAAAATTGAATTCTTTCCGTATTTTAAGCCTTTATCTTTTATTGTATAAATGTAAATTTATTTAAGAACATATATAATCATATTTTAGTTATTTCTATCCATTCCCTCCATTACAACGGCTACATGTTAACTACCATTTAAAATAATATTATTTTATTATTAGAGTGCAACGTAAGATTCCCAAGAAACTCGTTGTTGCGTGTTGGGTACGCCATCGAGCATAGCGTCCCCTTTAAAGTCATATTAATATTTTATTCACAAATATGGATAAATATGAAAATGTCATATTCCTTATTTACCTGGGGTGTTACACCATTGATATTCCTATTTCCTTACATGTGTTGTATTCTTCATGTTTTTTCTTTTTTACTCCTTTACTAGGTTTTATAACTCACCCTTTGTTATGCATGTCCTCAGGTTATCTCATGTAATTCTAAGTACACTGGAATGTAGTGTTCATATAAAGGATGTCGTTAATAAAGATGTTGTGTTTAATGTTTTATGTTGTTATATCATGTTCCAAATACAAAAAGACACTTGACCTATCGAACTTATATTTTTAATCAAATGATTATTTTAGGTAATAAATAAAATTTAATTGTGAAATAACAAGAAGAGTTGTTATGTTGTTGATCTATTAATGATCGAATTAGTTGTTTCTTGAGAAGCCCCGAACACAAGAGCAGAGGTGTGAAATTCCCCTTGTCTCACAGGCTATTAAAATAGGTTCATAGATAATTTCTCTCGGTTTATGACTCCTCTGACAATGTTGAATTAGAAACACCTGACATTCGTGTGGGCTTACTAATGTCATTCAATATTCAAGTATCTGAATGAAACATAGGTTAGTTCGCTAGTTCATTGTCTTCCAATAGAAATAGTTTAGTTTGAATTTTTACATGAAGATTCACATTTGAGGATAAGTTATGTTATGATTTCATAGATAATAATAATTTATTATGGGTCTCGGTAGTTGCATCCGTATGAATGTTTTTTCCACTCACAATTTAAGATGGGCGTAGTGCTGTTTTCTCAAATGTTGTAGATACATTACCTTATCAGTGAGAGAATTGTAGTTTCCACTGATCATAAGTTCCTGAGGTATTTTTTCTCCCAGTGTGACTTGAACTTAATGTATCATTAGTCGATTAAGTTCTTAGAATATTAGGACTCTGAAATTTTGTATACACCTGGTAAGGGGGATGTTGTTGACGATGCACTGAGCAGCATGTCGTGTAGTGATGTAGTTTATGATTTAGGTTATTCATGGAGGGTTATGGAAGAATAGTCATCATTACATATGGATATGGGAGAAGATGGGGGGGGGAATGTTTTTTCTTAAATATGACGGTACAATCATTTCTTGTGAAGTAGGTAGAAGCGTCCTAGTTGGGGGATCATGAGGTGGAGGTCTGGAGAGACCGAGTTGTTTGTGGTGAGGCCCCTAATGTTTAGTATAATGATGTAAAACACCATGTGTTGTATTAGGGAATTTATTTCATTCCAATGATCATATGGGAGATATTTCATATAGAGTTCTATAGTTCAAATTTAGTGGTACATCATAGTGTGACAAAGATGTACAAAGATTTGAGGAGTCGGTTTTGGTGGCCTTGGTTGAAGTGTGCAGTTGTAGAGTTTGTGTCGTGATGATTGGTTCATGGTTGTAGAAATTTATTTGTTTTAAGATGGAACTATCTTGTATCATTTACTTGTTACTATATTGCTTGAGTCATTTTCCTTGGGAGTGTGCTTAGGAGAAGGTTTTCATTTCTACGTAGTTTCTCATTGTTCTTTAGATGAAGTTGTTGAGCTCTTCTTAGTGGTTAGATCTTTTAGTGGAATCTTGAAGGGGGTTGTTCAGACTAGTCATTTTCATGTTTCATCTCTTGTTTGTTTTTTATTCATGATGATGATAATTCTTTGGGAGGTATCTTATGTAAAGGAGCAGACCTATCATGTCCACTAATTTGATAAAATCTTGCGTTGAAGGTGTTATAGGAGTTCACAATGACACATTCGAAACACTACCAAATTTCAAAAGTGGTGAGTCAAAAATGGTGTCATTTCCTTCCCCAATTTTCGGAAATGGTGGCAGTAATATGGTGGCACCAAAATGGTGAGTCAGAATTGTTCTCTTGAACAGTGTTTCTAGAACTGTGTCATTCCCTTTGTTAATATTCCATAATTTTCAAAATTTCCAATATTTTTACCCATTTTACATTTCCTTTTATGTTAATTACATTAAAAGCCTTTTAAGGTATTTAAGGATGATTCAAAACACATAGATCCTATATTAAATTTTGGTATGTTCAAGAAGCCTTTAATCAGTCAAAACGCGTGATTTTTGATAGATCTGATCATAATGGAAAATCCAATGTCTCATAATTCTCTGCACTATTAAATATTATAAAGGTAAAAGATATCTTTATCACTTTTTCTTACTTCTTGTTCCCTGGTGTGAGATGATCGAACCATTCTTTTCTTCTTGTATGAGTCATGTATAGTGTTGTATCCTTGGATCATCTATTCCATTGAGTTTCTTCCTATTACATGTGCACCCATTATTTCGGTGAAGTTAGGAATTTTAAACCCTTGTTTAATAATGTATTATCATAAAATATTCTTATTTTTTCCTGAATAGGTTCCTTCCTATTTCTTCTTTTACATGTTATGGAAGGTGTTCTCAATATTCCTAATGGAGGTTCCGGTGTTGTTGGTTGTTATGGTGGTGTCTTTGCAACCTCGGGTGGATGCAATCTTTTAAGAGAGGTGATTATTATCTTCTATATTGTACAATTCTCATGAAAAGAATTTTGGAAACATTTTGTGGTAGGTGATTCGTGGATTCTCTAGTCTATTTTATGTGTATTATTATAGTAGCATGTTTTATCCCACTAGATCCCAATTGAGCTGACAAAATAAAAATGTTAACTATTTAAAATAATGAATATTAATAGAATGTTGTCTCCTCTTGTTTTTCTAGATAGTGTGTTATCTAGGCCTTACTATTGATAATGTCATTATTAATGGAAATTGTTACAGAAAATAAAGCTTGGATTAATTGTAGGTTAACTTTCCAATGATAAAGAGGCATGTAAATAAATATGGTTTTCATTGTGATTTGATAATAATAAAATTGATGTAGTTAGTATGGTTAATCAATTTGTGATAGATACGATAGTTTGATGGTAATGTTTTACATGGTTAGAGCCTACTAATAATGAATCATCTTATAAAATATGGATTAAAGAGACAGTTAATCAATAAAAGATAATTCTTGGTAGTGTTCTATGTTACCCTTCCACTTTTATAGGATATGCACCTTATTCATTTGAGTTGTGAGTGATTGTTTTGTGTGAATGATAATTGTCTTGTTTAGTTCTGAGATCCCTATTCTTGTTAATTAATCCCTGATGCTTGTGTTGTGGTGTGAACTAGGGATGGATGAGCAAGGGGGTTGTTGTGTTATGTGGGGGAAGGGGGACACATTGGTTGTGGTGGAAGTAATTGAATCCAAGAGTGGACAGATGTATTGATTTATGCATATGGGGTTGGGGAGGACACATGAGATGTTGAAATGGTTTGGATGGGAATATTGGATTCTTATTGAATCTTTTTTGTTGTTTATCTACTTTACATTCCCCTCTGATATTGGAAGATGGCCTTCTCTTCCCTTCTTCCAAAGAGGCAAAGACACGTTGGGTATTTTATGTGCATTACATGTTTTTATTCTCAAGGAATTATAGTTTTATGATTCTATTATAGGTGTTGAATACCTAATATGTAGTTCATACAATCATCATGTTGATCCCCTCTTGATTGGTAGCTTATAATATTTTCATAGAATATATTTAATTTTGAAAAAGTGATAATGTTGCTAATTAAATGATTGAATAAATGATTTCTACCCATGGGGTTGGAGATTGGTGGAATGAAATTATGAGGTTTCAATTTAAAGGAACTGGGGATCATGGTTGGAATGCTAATGAAATATAACATGTAATGATAATTGTTAAATAATTAATTAAAATTAAGTGAAACTAATAAAACAAATAATTTAATATAATATATCTATTTAAATGGATTTATTATTATAGGATTATTCATCTAGAAATGACTACCAGGAGTCCGAGAGATGTTAGATGTAGTTTAGTCCAATACTACATTATTCCCATAGTGTGGTTGTGAAAAATTTTATATCCGATACTTTTTTTGTTTCATTTCAATACTCTAGCCTGTCAGTTCGGGAAACTCACTCCCTGAGGATTCTGATCCCTAGGGGGTGTTTTCCCTTACATTTCTATTGGAGGATGGATGGATGATAATCCACTTTGTCCCTGCTCTATTCTCATAGTATTTATTGTATTGGTGTGCACATTGGTTCGTTTTCGCATGATATGTGTGTAGAGTGATTTAATGGATTATGGTTATTCACACACATATATTATGGATATTGTATCATATGTACTACTATATGTGAAACTTGTATAGTCTATGATGGATTGAGGTATATTACTATGAATATGGGTTATAAGTGCATAAGGTATAATACCCGACATATGATACATGTTATGCGAGCAATGCTGGATTTTATAAACTACCTAGTCACATTGTTTATGTGGATTTAGTTTTTGTGTTGTATGAGCTTCGTGTTTTGGTTTTATGCCTAGGTGTCTACGAGAATGCCTTTTTTGGATAGAGATGCTTAGGACATGAAAAATTGGGGAAAAGAGGGAAACATGTGGGGAAGTAGTAGCGAGGTACCCTTGATATTATAATTATATTTTATACTTTTTTATGTGGTATGCTGTGAGAGTATCCATGGTGATGGTGGGAACATAGTATAAATGATTATTTGAAGAGTCAGTTTCATTTTTTGTTCACTATTATTCATCATGATTTCTTTACTTTTGCATGAGAGGCTCTTAGGGGGATCCTACAATGTATTATATCATACTCACCCTACATGGATATATATAAACCATTTTTCAGGTAACTTGGAGAAGTTTAGAGATCATTTTATTTATTACTATATTAGAGTTGGGGGAGCTATTCAGGATTCTGGGACACTATCATTTTAGATTCTTTTGGTTCTTTCAATTTTTTAATTCAGTTGTAGATGTTATTTCATTACATTACATATGTACACATAGGATTTCTTTTATATTGTATTCTAAGCTAGATTTGGTTGGGCTCTATCTTATGTCCCTCTTTCTCATCGGTTCTCTTAGATGACAATGCCTCCCATTTGTGTGTTTATTATACCCTCAGTTTTGGTCACCAACTCAGGGCTTACAGTAGGCATGACATAAGTGACACTCTCTCCTTTCTCGCATTGTTTTCCTAGGAGGGGTACACATTCTGGGTAGGGGTGATGACAGGTCTAGTAGGTTTTCCGACCCAAAATCCCATTCCATATCGATTTCTCACTGAAGAGAGTGTCTTATTTTATAATAATTCTATAACCTAATATTTATAAATCAAATTTATCTACATAAGTCTATCTCATAAACTAATACAGTCCAATGTAATGTTAGAAGGAATATAAATACATTATCATTCATATCATGTTTCTTCTTATATGCATGTACACCTATTTATAGATACAATATGAAATATCAATAGAAGCACACACAATAATTCATGTAAAAATAATTATATAAAAGAAAAAAATAATACATCGTAAGGAAATAGATAGTACATTAGTTTAAAAATAGGATAATATTTATTGAAGAATTGATACTTAAACATCCAAAAAAACATTATAATAATAATATTTATTAAGTATAGTTAATAAAAAATAAAAATAAATATTATATATATATATATATTCCCAATATGAACCCTTTAGTATTATTCAATATAAATAATATAATTTAAATATTAGATTTTTTATCAATAAGATAAATTTTTTATTTTAATTTCAATTTTTAAAACATTTAACACAATCTAATTATTACATATTCACAAAAATTAAACCTTTGCTCACATTATTTATCAAAACTCCTTTTGATTTTGTTTAAATAAATTCTAAATATTTCATTTTAATTTGAATGGTTCAAATTAAACATTATGAAAAATTAATAATGTTGAAATATAAAGCCATTACATTTTCCCTTGTTTTCATAATTTACACACAATTTAGAAATTTCACTTGTAGTTTCCTTCTGAATTTCTTATCTAAATTATATGTAATTCCAAATAATTTGAGGGATATTTACAAATTCTAACTAATATTATAGAATATTTATTAATATATTTTTCATAAACATTTTATTAACAAATTATAAAACTTTTATAATTAATTAATTTTTAAAAAAAATTTGTAATAAATAAATTTCCCAAAAACTAATTTTTATTCTAAATTATAAACATTTTAAAATTTGATTATTCTATTTAAAATTTAATTTTTAGAAAACTAAATTATATTTTTAATTTTTTTCAACTTTATGGGTGAAATATTATAATATCATAAATATTATTTTCATGCTAAGAAAATTAAATTAGTTCTAATGATATATTATGATTAATAATCCTATCACCATTTAATATAAGTTGTGTGAATTAAGATTTTCAAAAAAAATTAGTAAAGGTAAAAAAATATATATTGATCCTTACACATGATTTGTATAGCCCTTACATATAAATAATACAATTCTTATACATCAATAATATTTTAAAATTTACATTGATTTTTCTATGGTGGTATGATGATTGTTTTTTACCCGATTATACAATGTTATCGTTAAATATGGATCCTAATTAAATATTATAGAACATTTAGAAAATTATAGGATTTATAATATTTCACTATATATGAAATCCCATATCATAAATCATGACTAAATCAGGCAGAAAAAAATTTTAATCATTAATTCAGACATTACACTATTACGACACATTTTGATTTTGTGTTGAACTACATTCCAAAGACATCTAGTTTCTAGGATAAACCAGCGACACACTAAGACTCACATTAGTTGAGATAATTGAATATTTTTTATTCCCTTGTGAGTTATGAAAAAAAATTGAGACTCTTTAATATATTTGTTATATTTTCTAGAGTCATTATAAGTAATAGATTTAAATTTTGTTACCTTTGTGAAATTAATTAATTGAAACCATGTATTGATGTGAGAATCTATATTTCTTATTTGTTCTATACATTTAATTATTTAGTGATTATAATATAGTTTAAATTTATAATATTTAATCATATTGAATTTTTCAATATCAGGAGTGGTGGGATGTGTCATGGTGCTGGGATCAGGTTCATTAGTGGGTCTTCCTTTATATCCTTATAAGTGGAATCCGAACCCACATAGTTTTTGATTCTTAATGGGACACACCCTTACATTTAAGGTCAAAAGATAAAGACCATTATTGTTTCTTTTATGATTATAGAACCAAGAGAAAATAAATTTAATATTAATTATATGTATCCTGGATCTTTTCTAAATAGATTAATATTATACAAACTGCAATATATTCTCCATAGATTAGAGTCATGTTGTTGGAAAAACATTATAAAAGGTTCCTAGTAATTTCTAGTATGAGATTTATGTATGGTAGAACCATTATGGATCATTTGATATATTGGTAACTAGAGAATATCTGGTATGGTCAAGGGTTACAAAAATTATTTGGCTTAAAAATAGATGCGAACATCCAATGTATTAATAAAAAGATGACGATAGATGACATTAATCATGGTGAATACGGACCAATGGGGATGTGTTTGGTACAAGACCTGATAGGATTGGGGATTTATTGATATCAATATCCTTTTATTCCATAAAAATATGTGGTTGGAAGATTAGAGTCATGAGGAAGATGTCCCCAATAGAGATGATTATAGTCATACACATAGTAGGAGGCCCGTATATGGGTTCATGGGTTATTATTTGTAACAACAAAGTAAAAAATAAATGAGGATATTATTGGTGCATACACAATTTATGAGGCCTATATAAGGATCGATAACTCATTGAGTGAATGAAAGAGGTCCAAAAGATAACTGGGATAATAAGATTCATGATATGGTGTATATCCATGATGATCATTTTGAATAAGCAGTGGTTTCAAGGATATCTTTATCACTGGTACCAACATTATCAAGGAAATAAGTGATTATGAACACCACACATCCTTTATCATCAAGGGATGAAATCCATTAAATATCTATTATCAATGAAATATATGATCAAATGGGACAACTCTAGTGTGCATACCAAGGTCATATATCTGCAAATGATGTGGAGGAGACCCTGTAAGAATCGGTTAGTCAGAACAATGATAATGGTAAAAGGAATATAATGAGAAAATGTAGTACATTTATCAATGTTTGGTGACCTAAGAGAAACAAGTGGCTTGAAAGAGGCAAAAATATCCATTATTAAGGTCACTCGTGAAGTTAATGAGCATGGTATGAATCATTAATTTGATTGTACAATTGTGGAGTGGGATAAATAAACATTAGAAAAATATAATTTTATATATAATTTTAGTCTTATTATAATGGGTTAGATCCAATAATGGATTGGGTTATCATGAAATATTAATTAAATGTGACTTCTCTGAGAATCTCATTATGAAGGATTCCCACATGATTCCTTCTAAATGATTTTTATTAAAGAAACCCCACAAAATTCTTATGCGAGGGGTACATTGTCATGAAGATAATTTTAATTGATACTTTAAATTATCTCTATATTTAACTCAAATATTTACTAGGGGAATTTATTTAACGGAAGATTAAAACAAAAAGCTTTTAATTTTTTACATTTCTCTATAAATGTTATCACTATAAATGAAATGAAATCTTAAATTTTCTTATATCATTTGGTTGTATCCCATGTCAATGTCTCTCTGTCAATTTACCAAAAAGTTATTGTGAGTAATTTTATTAAACAATCCATATTCTTCTTTTTAGAATAATATTTTCTATAGGATCTTCAAGGAAGATCGGATTTATGTGAACATTATATATCACTATGTAACATTTATTTAAATAAGACCAAGCATTAAGATTCTTCATAATGGTGAATTATTATCATTATAAGTATTAAAAATAATATAAATCTAGTTTTTTTTCTTATCTCCATGTATGATATTTATCATTTGATTACAAATATTTCCACATCCACAAATAAATTCCAAATAAATGTCAAAATTCATCCCTATCTTTGAAAATGACCTTAATTTCATCTATAGGTTTATATAGCTATAAATGAAAACATATTTGGGAAGAAGATAGCTCCATGATAGGGAATTTTTATTTACCATACTTCTTATCCTTTTGGTATTCTAAAATGAAATTATTATTAATAAAAAGAATCAATGAATAACCCCACCTCATCAAATTTCAGTTGACCAAAATGGTGAGGATTCCAATTTGAGATAAAAAAATTAACCATCATTAATTTTTCAGGGTGTGGAAAAGATTCTACACAACGTTATAAATTATTGAAAGTTCTCTAGAATGAAATATTTATTATTTTTATTACATAAATATTCATATATATTAATATTAATTAAAGAATCTTATTATTTAATAATTATTGTTCTGTATGACTTAAATATAATAATTTCCTACAACATTTGATAAATTAAAAGGGAATATAATTTCTCTATAATGACGAGAAGCATTTAATTCTATTACAATGTTCTTAAAACTAGTTCAATGTTTGGATAACATTATATGATGAGGACCATACTATATTTACTATTATTTAGGAGTATTAATATAAATATGAGACTTCATCTCATGATGTTGTCACATAGTACTATTTATGATTGATGATTTTGAGAACAATACCTAAATAAGTGTTAGGTATATTAATGTGACATCATATATTCTTGTATTTCATTGTGTTTAATGGTACATATACATTATTATCAATATTAATTCATATCATGAATCACACATATATGTTTATTAACCAAATTTTTTTCCATATGTTCAAGGGATATAGGTAATGTTGGGAGCAACATGATTGACATTTTAGGGATTAATATGTCAGGGTTGGATTTTTCACTTGAATATTAATGTAATTTAATATATTTGACATTTGGTTGAAATGGAACCATATCATTAATTTTAATGGCCAATGTTTAAGAAATAATTTATTTCAAATAGTAAAAAAACATATCTATAAATATGTTGATAAGATGGGTGCCCAACATACTAAATGATATGTCATGATAAATAGAATATATTACATTTTGAGTTCCCATGTGGGGTTATCTAAGCTGTGTAATGTAATAATTTATGTTATATGACATGACTAATTGTTATAAAGTAATCTAAGACATTCATCAAGACAAATAAAATCCATGGAAAAAGAATTATGTAGGGTAGATAAAAATGTGTTTTTCATGGAATAAATTAAATCCTATTTGAATATATATATTGGAATAAATATTAATCTCAAGGATGATGCTACATTGGCAGTGCCATAGTGGGGATGGAGAGGGGAATAACCATAATGTTATTTGGGAGGAACAACGTTTGTATCCTGGGATTCTACTTTTAGGGAGAACCACTCCCCTGGGATCGACTTGCCTTTCTCAGTAACCCAGTTCTTGATTGGGTTGAAAAAATGAGGCACGAACCACCTGTGCTAAAGGGTTTCTGAGTCGAAGCATTGTCGCACGAGTCTTTACCCTCTAAGATTCTCTTCCATCATAGCTAGCAATGACTCCTAGCCAACTAGGGCTTTCTCTGGAGTGATCCATTCATGCGGAGGGGGATTTCCTAGTGGTGAGGATTTGAAAAGGCCACACCGAAGAAATTACCATAGATAAGAAAAAAGGATAATGAAAATTTTTATTAATGATATATTGTTGATGTTAATTAAATAAATAATTATTCATAATGTAATTATTAATTATATTTTTATATAACATTTATTTATAAATTTCAAGGAGGAATACAAAAACATGATTTTGTTTGATTATAATAATAATTTTAATTCTAGAAAAATAATATTTTTGATTCACTAGTTACCTCACTTAGGGATAAAATAACATTAGTATAATTATTACATGGAATGGGGTCATATAATGATTAATATATAATTTATGTTATATTTTTTAATTAAATTGTATATTAACCCTAACACTAACTCTATAAATATATGACTATGTATTTTGTATTGGAATTATGTAAGTTTATCTATTTTCAAATGTTATAATTTTTTAATTTATTTTTAATTTTCATTTTTTGGATGAGTAAAATACTGATTACGGATTTGGAATAGGAATTCAGGGGTTGAATTTACTCTAAATAGTATTTTAGATTTTGGATGAGGCTTGGAAGATGGATTACAGGTTTCAAGAGTGTTTTGACGGTTTGGGGGTTGAAACTAATGTTTTTTATTGTTGTATCTCATGGTGAAGATTTGGAACATAGTCAGTGCTTACCATGTAGCCAAACCATAGAAGCCATTTCTTATTTGTGAACAATTTGAGAATCCATTTGGTAGACCAAGTGAGACCAAATATGGGGTATGTAATATATTAAATATATGTCTCATAGTTAGTGAATGGTCTACTAAATAGGGTGTTGAAACCATACTGGGAAGAGGGTCTAATATTGTGTTAACCACCCATTTGGAACATGGGTTGGAAATTTTTTTGGTCAAATTGCATGTCACATTATATTGGTGAAGTTATCCTCATACCCATATGATAATTAAATGTTAATCCCATATTTCATTCTTATTTCTCACATGAACGGCCTTGGATGCTCCCTCTTACCCTTTCACTCTTCAAACCCCATAAAGGGTGTGTTGTTGTTGGTATTTCATAGAATTATAATGTATTATTTATCCTCTGGTGATATTCCTAGGACTCTTCCTCTATTATATTTACATTTTAGTTCCCTGATTAGGGATTAAAATTTTGATTCCACCTAATTATGGTGGAATAATATACCAGTCATAGGGATATTTCTTCAATTAAAAAGGTAATGACCTAAAAGACCATTTGCACTTGGACACATGTAATTTTTATTATACGTGCATTTGTTTTAATTTTTCAAAAGGTTTTAAAAAAAATAATTTAATTTATCAAATTGTTTGATGTCATTGGTTTGGTATTTTCCCAAGAGCAGTGTCAGTGGTCCAATATACGGGTTTCTCATAGTTTCATGTATTTTCCTTGATCGATGATCATCCAATGAGTTATCTATAATATTAGAATTTTTACTATTCAATTTGATATTATGCACTATGTTGACCTCCCCATTGATTTCTAGGGTCATGAATGTTTATGTGTCTTTGTCTCTAATAGTGGATATGTTGGATGGAGTTGTCGAGATAAATTTATAAGTGGTGAAATCATTCAAAAGTTTTTTTTGTACCTACCCTATTGAATTTGTGAGTTTTTATTTCGTAAAATTTAACATGGTCCTTCCCCTATGGGTGAAAACACATGTTTATATTTATCCCAATGATTTTTTAAATTTAAATTTTAATGTAAGAAATTAAATTGATGAACACCATGGGTCACTAACAACCCCTATGCACTAGCACCATAGTTCAACATTAGAATATCATTGAAACTAAGGATCCCTCCTGGGATTTCTCTTTTTATGATATGAATATTATTATTCTTAGTATGATTCATTTCTAGAAAATTAACATGGGTGACCTAGAGGATTACCCAATTCTTAACCAACCCTGAGCTAGTATGACACGTATTTTGGTAGAGATTGTTGGTGGTGTCACCACAGAGCCCATACCAAGATCAGAATCCCATGGGACTACGGAAATATTGGTGGTTTCCTATATTGAGCCACCACAAATCTTAAATTTATTATTTATTCCAAATATTTTTTTGCCTCTATAATCACCTGAGGTACTTCTAATATTTTCAACAACAAGACAATTTATCTTATTGTGATATAAAAAATAAATCCTAGGATCTACTTTTTAAACATACTTATCTAA
This sequence comes from Viscum album, assembly GCA_963277665.1. NCBI lineage: Eukaryota > Viridiplantae > Streptophyta > Magnoliopsida > Santalales > Viscaceae > Viscum > Viscum album. The sequence continues at coordinate 155,417,100 of OY728157.1, forward strand.
TTAAGATGAAAAAATAAACATATAGGGATCTGATTTTTAAACCAACTTATTTTATGGAGATTCTAAGACATATTTCATGGGGTATTGCTTCTGTTCATTTTGATATGATATTATTTATAGGTTCCTAGATTTCCTTCTTGGGATATAACTTTTGAGGCCTTTTATTTTATAGTTTTATTATTTGAATTTCCAGTTGTAGTCCCTATGATTATTCCTATGATGATTGTAATCATATACTATTACAAGGGTGCCCCAACATACTTCATGAGACCAGAATTCTGAGCCTTATTATTTCTTTATCATATTATTGGAGAGACTAGATGTACATCATTGGACCCAGATTAGGATCACTTATTTATTGACTATTATTTTGTATTGATTCTTAGATGTACTTCCTTAGATGTGTATTATTAGCCCCAATTATTGAATTGTGATACTACTATTATCAGAATTCCCATTTTTAGTAGGATTCCTCCCTATATAGGAATTATAAAGATATGTCATTGAGAGTGTCTTAGAAACCATTTATACTTAGTCACTCTGATGATGGATATCTCACCAGCACCTAGTGGATGAAAAAGGATACCAGTTGGGTGCATTTACCCCAATATATATGTGGAGATTAGATATTCTGTCTATATTAGAGTTATTAATAGAGCCTTTTACATTTATTCCATTTTATTTTATGTATGTATACTTATATTTTCAGCCCAGTGGGTGACCAATGGTATATTTATGACATGGATGTAGTATATTTTATAGAGTTTCTTTTGTTATTAAATAATTCTTCTATTTGAATTTTTTTAATTATTTTTCAATCTATTGTTTGCTACTTTGGATGTTATCTCATCATTCCTATTTGTTCTTACCCTAATATGATGGAATAGTCACCCAACTACAACCCCCTAGGCCCATGCTTCTATTTGATATCCTCCGAAGTATGGGGAGGTGTGATTTCTTCCCCATCGAGAATCTTCTTGGGGAAATGATTTGGTGGAATCTTGATTAGGATATTTCAAATTGGTAGTATATGGTTCTGTTTTTTGTTGTTTTACTATTTGGGGAATGATAGATATGAGTATTAAGATTGTTTCATAACATGTTATTGATATCAGACTGGTGGGCTAACAGCACCTATTATGGTAAGAATTTATTGTTTTTGTGATATAGGAATATTGTTATCATCTTTAATATTCTGGTTTTATATGATTTATTATTTGAGTTATGAAAATATTGTGTGGATGTAATTATTTATAATGCATTCATGGATCGTGTACTGTTTTAAAGAGGATAACAAATGATTTTGACTCTTGGAAGAAAAAGGAATAATGTATCTCATTTATAAAATTTGGATTGTGTGGTCCACATATTATAGGACTTTTATTGTGTGATTATGTTGAAGATAGATTCCAATTGTTAAAAGTATTGAAAAATACATAAATTGTTTTTTCCTTTATAGGTTATTAGTGATGTTATAATAAAAGTTTCCAACATGGATCTATATATTCCTTTCAGATGTCAGGCTATGTGGGTCTATAGTGAGACATGTGATGAAGAGGTTGATGACTCATTTTTTATTCGCACTAGGTGTAATGACCATAGTTGGTTGATATGTCACATAATCCCCATCTGTTGAACCCATATTAGTGTTTTATTACATATATTTGGTTATTCAATGTGTTTTCAACAAACTTTAAAGTGTTTTCTTGTATACCATTTAATTACATTCTACATAATTGAACTCTATATATAGTAGGACATGAATCATTGAGATGATGTTATGCACATAATATTAACCATCGTAGTTATATTCTATAAGATAATACATTCAATTTCTGTGGCATAGTTGATTCACTTCATAAGATATCCATAGACCCATAAATTTTAATCATGAATATAACATTGAGGTGGTATTACTATATATGTATTCATTATGCATATATGTTCTTCATTATCATCCAGATTTTATCCTGATACTCAATGTGGAATTTTATTAAGTGGATTCCTATTGAGTATTGGTGCCATATTAGGCCAATTAATGATTGTTCTGACACTTTTAGGTCACTTTTATCTATACCCCTATTAGGGAGGGTTTACAGGTGTTTTATAATCCTTTTGCTAAGATGGGTGTGTAGGTTATTCCCCAAGAGATGTTACATTGAAGTGTTAGGTCTTCTGGGATTGGTTGTCACACCTAGTTACCCTATTATGAGACATGATCAATAGGGCTAGGTCGAAGACCAAGAGACCCTTTGTAAGGATTGAGACACTTGTAGGTTGATTTTTTCTTTGCTCTAGGGAGACCAATAAGGGTGTTTTCTCATTTTTTATTGATTCTTTTCTATACATAGATGTTGTTAATGCAATCATTGTAAAAAAAGTGCATGGTAGGTTCTTGGGTTTCATGATATAGGATGATTGATTACATTGGCCTTTGATAAAGAACATTAGGTTATTGAATATCCAGACTATATTTGATGAGAATTTCTATTCATGTCCCTGATCCCATTGATTGGTGATTCTGTAAGGTCCCAAAAATTTACTAATGAAAATTATTCTTGATATGATTAAATGTATTATTATATAAAATGGTTACATAAAATGAATGCACTTATTTGGTTTTATGTTTTTGGATTTTAACATACAGTATGGAATTTTTGCACTTGATAATATAGTCATTGAATAGTGATCACATGATTAGTATAAATATAGGGCGTTAACAAATCAAATTTACTCAGAAAAATGAAGCGATGGACCAATCTAGCAGAATTTCTCTATAAGAAGACAATTTTTCAGAGCTTGGAAATGAGGTAGTGTCACTAAGCTTTTCACTTGTCCAAGACAAAGATGATCTTCAACACATTAACCTTGAATAGAACCGCCTATGGGAGAAATGGATGTTGAAAGAGATTACCACTGGAGTGATGTTATCCGAGCCACCCCAAGAGTTGGTCACCATTACACACCTTACCCACAGGTCTTATATGGATTTTAGAAGAGGTTATGTAAAAAGACCCTTGAACAATGATTATTTGTATTTTTTTATAGAATAAAAAATATACATTGTTACTTTGTAAATAGTTTTAATAAAACAAATAGTTATTTTAGTTAATATTAAATTAAAAAATCTATTTTTATGAATTAATTGATGGTTGATTAATAGAATATATTAATAAAATATAATTACTAAATTAATTTTTATTAAATATAAATGATCATAAATTTTTTATGAATACAGTTTAAATTTTAATTATGGTTTGAAATCTATTTTTGTCAAAACCCATGAATTCTCTATATATGTCAGTTTTTATTTTAAAAGAAAAAACTCACATATTTATAAAATTATTTAGATAAAATTAATTTTTTTTGAATTGGGACATCATAATTATCGAATGTTTAATTTTTTATAATTTTCTGAGGCAATATAATTTCTGGGTAAAAAATAAATAACATTTAAATATATAATGTATTTTATGACATCATAATGACCAAATAGTGATTTAATAAAATTATATAAATGTAATTTTTGGACAATATATGTTTTACCTATAAAATAATGTGATTTTAGGTTTTTCTGATTTATTTTAAAAAGCCTTACTAGACCCAACAAGACTTATAAAACATTTTAACATTTTAAAATGATTTTTTTGAGAGTGTCACTCACCTCCAAATAAAAAATAATAATATTTTAATAAGTTCTGACATTGGAAATTTAAAATATTATTTTCTACACCACATTGAACAAAAACATGTGAAAAACCATGATATGGTTTGTGGTTTTGATTAGTTTAATGTGTGGTGTCAAAACCTAAATAATAAAAAATTCTCTCTCCTTTCCTATATAAATCCACACAATCTACCATTACAAATCACTAAAACCATTTGTATCACGACAAATACCTATCCTTATCCCTCTACAATCCTCCCATGTCCCCCCAAGCTCTCAAGAATCCTCTCTCAAGCCTCTTCTATGCCTTTGCGATCACTCTTCCAAGTAAGGGATTTCTTCCTTTACCATTTTTGTCCAATTTTCATTATGTTTTTATAAAAATTTATTATCAATTAAAAAGGTGGGGTATGATTTTAAACCACTAAAATAAATTCCTTTTTCTGTTTTATTGACTATATACCCCTTTTATTCTCATTAATACTTTATATGTACACCTGTTACCATGCTGAAATTCTATAAGGGATTTCTTCCTTTCACATTTTGGTCCAAATTTCTTTTTGTTGTTATGGGATTAGTTTGAATTTTAAATATAGGGGTATGAATTAAAACCTCCACTGTACATCCCTCTTTATATTTTAATGATTATATACCCCTTCATATCCCATTAATTCATCCCATGTTCACCAATTACAATACCGAAATTCCGCAAGGGATTTCACTCTCATCATTTACATTCAACAAATTCGTTTATATTATGCATCTAAATTACATTACATATGTTGGAACAAGTAACTATATGTCCCAAATTACTATCCATTTCTTTAATGGATGATTTTATCCCTATTTACCTCTCATCAACAGTCTTTATGAATTCTTCTGTCACGCCGATTTGCTGCCCAATTTGTACCACTATTTTCCAAACCAAAGTCATTGTGTAATGAATACCATGCCCATTTCTCTATCAAGGGTGTTAACCTTTATGCACATTTATATACCTATTATACAGTTTTATGTTTTTATTCCACATTTTTTTATCATGGAATAAATGACTATGTTGAATTATTCCATGTTGTATGAACCATGTGGAAAACTAATCATTTAAATGAAATGATTATGAAGGGTGCATCCTGATAGAGATCTAGTGCATTGGGTAAAGATGAGTACAATGATATGTCAAGTTCAATGATAGTTTAATCATTCTAATTCACGTGAAAAGAGGTTTTACTCTTTCTATTTGTGTAATGATCCTTGGATCATGATAATGTCCTATTAAATGTCGTTTCTATATTTCCATGTTATGCTAATCATGTTATATCAAGCCTTTATGTTCATGTTTCTTTTATGATCCATTGATATTATTATTTCCAAAAATGTACTATATTGTTCATGTAATGCCTTTTTTACTCCATTACTGGGCTTTATATCTCAGCCTTTTATTATGCATGTCCTCAGGTTTTCCCATGCAATGCTAAGTATGAAAAAATGTTGTCGTTTTGTAAAATAAGCTTTCAATAATGATGTTGTGTTTTATATTCTAAGTTTTTATGTAATGTTCCTAATTACAAAAGACACTAGAACTCTTGATCATCATAATTTTTTTAAGTGAAATTTCATGTAAGAAGTCATGTTTACGTGTGTAAAAAGGGGAATGGTTGTTATAGTTGGTATAAGAAGATATGTTTAGTTTTTTTTTTGGTGTTTGGATTAGAAAACACTAGTGAAAGCATTATATATAAGACCAAGTATATGAAAAACATCCCTAAATTTTGGTCTGTATAGAGTAAGTAGTTTATCAAGAAAATGCATCCCTTTCTTGATATGAACATGTAGAGGTGGCTCTAGAATAGATATATCTTGGGGTAAAACCAGAAAACACCACTTTAAGCTAGACTAAAACAGGAACTGGTGCATGACAATGGGCCTTGTCGCACTCTTGGTTACAACACTCCCAGAGGATATGCTTTGGTAAATTCATAAGCTTAGTATAAACAATAATTAAGGTAATAAATAAATGCCCGTAAGAATATATGCTGGGATGTAAATTATGGATAACATATTTTGAAGCCTATAAATTCATAAGCTATGGAAATAAATGTAATTTATAAGTTATCAATTTTTGTCATTAGATTCATCTTTATGTGTTTAATAGATTAAATGTACTCATCCCTAAGTATATATTGGATAGAGTATAAAAAGAATCAAAAAGTGAAAGGAAGGTTTGTCGCCCAAAGTTCTACGCATTCTTTTATATCCTGAATTTTTATTTGAACAATACCTAAATCCCCACAAATAAAGGAATTTGAGATGTCTATGAGAACATAAAATGGATAAATCAATGCAAACCATGAATATAACTCTTCCCCTATTATAATATGTGGTTTGAAATTATTGGCGAACCTTATCATACTTCCTCATGTGTAATTTCATGCAATTCTTGGAATGGATTGTCTTTCCTTATATATAGCCAACATCAATTATTTTGGGATGGAAAACACTCTCAAAATCTAAAATTGACCCCCGATTCTATACATGTACAAGGTGGATTATTAATCCTCCTTATCACTATCATATCATGCATGTATATTACTACCCTTTGAGCATGCGTATCTTACTCAGATGACTGAGTCTAAGGAAGAAACCATCTAAGAAGACATGCCTATTTTGAGAGAATTCACTGATGTTTTTACCAATGTATTGTTTGGTCTTCCTCCTATAAGTGATGTTGAATAATAGAGTGATATTTTTCCTAGGGAATTGCCAATATCCAAGACTCGATATTGAATGGATGATGTGGAGCTTGAGGTGACGAAAAAACAACTATAGGAGAATCTAGATAGAGGTTTTATATTCCCATGTGCATCACCATGGGGTGAACTAGTCCTCTTCATCAAGAAGAAGGATGGGTCAAAGAGCCTTTGCAATCATTATCGTGAGCTCAATAAAATCACTATAAAGAAAAAGTATCCTCTTCTCCAAATTAATGACTTGTTCGATCAGCTACATGGAGCACAATAATTCTCCTAGGTGGATTTTCATTCAAGATATTTCCAAGTAAAGATAAAGAAGGAGGATTTCCCGAAGACTATTTTTTGTACAAGGTTCGAGAACTATGAATTCATAGTAATGCCTTTCAGAATCACTAATTCTCCAGTAACCATCATAGACATTATGAATAGTGTATTTAGAGAATACCTTAACATATTTTTGTTAGTCTTTATAGTTTATATTCTAATATAGTTAAATACCTAGGAGGAGCATAAGGAGCATCAAAGCACTGTACTATAGACCCTGCGAAAGGAGAATCTCTATACAATGTATAGAAAATGTGATTTCTCATTGAAGGAAGTATAATTCATGGGTCATATCATCAAAAGAATTGGGATATTTTTGGATCATCCATGATCGATTCAATTAGGTGATGTTTGAATCCAACATGAGTTACAGATATCTGTAGCTACCTGGGTTTATCGGGATATTATCGCTGATTTGTGTGAAATTTTTCATGATTGTAAAACCCTCTTACCAAGCTAACTCGTAAAGGAGTAATGCAATCTTGGATTGATGAATGTGAATATAACTTCAAGGAGTGGAAAATAAGGCTGGTCACTACCCCTGTGCTCACACTACCCACAAGTGGACATCATTTTGTGGTATTTAGTGATGCATTTAAGAAGGAAAAGGATTGTGTGTTGATGAAAAATTACAAAGTCATTGCTTATACTTCAAGGAAATTGAAGGATCTAGGGATAAAATGTCTAACACATGATCTGGAGTTGGATGAGGTAATATTCTCTTTAAAAATTTAGTGAAATTACTTCATTAAGTGTAAAATATATACGAAACACAGAAGGCTGAAGTATATATTCAAACAAAAATAGTTGAATATGCACCAACAAAGATGGCTAGAGATTATCAAAGACTACTAATACTCAATCCATTGCCACACTAGGAAAGAAAACAAGGTGGAGGGTGTTCTAAGTAGAATGAAACCATCGATTCTATAATTCATGCGAATTGAAATGGATCCAATCTTCTTATATATGATGAAGATAAACATTGGAATCTTAAAGAAATAAACATCATCAATCATTTCAAAAATTATTGCTCAACCATCACTTTTAAAAATGTTAAAGGATTCTCAAAAGGATGATGTGGTAATTTAAAGGAATGTGGAAACTATAAACAAAAGGAAATCCCCAAATTGTAATGTTAATGAAGAAGAAATTGTGAGATTTGGGAAAAGACTATATGTTCCATCAACTCTGGAGTTAGGGAAAGAATTTTTTGATGATGCACATAGTTCGAATTTCTCTATTAACCCAGGAAACAGAAATTTGAATCAACATATATAAGAGCACTATTTGTATGATAAAATGAATAAGGAGATCTATGAGTATACATCAAAGTGCATGGTATGATTTCAGGTGATGGATGATAGGAAGAAGTTTAAGGGGACGATGGAACCATTACCCCTACCATCATGGAAATAGAAGAACATCGTCATGGTCTTTGTCAATAGACATCTAAAGGCATCCAATATAAACAATTCTATTTTGGTTTTCATGTATCGTCTTACAATGACTACATAGTTCATTTCAATTTGAGAGGATTTCTCATTGGATCGATTAGAATAGATATATATCAGAAATCTAGTATGTATTGATGGAGTACCACATTCTATTGTACCTAATTGAGATCCAAGATTCATCTCGAATTTCTAAAAGAGTCTTCAACATGCTCTGAATACTGATCTGAAATTCAGTATGGTTAATCATCCTCAAAATGATGGAAAATCTGATTAGACTATCCAAACGCTTGAGGACATGTTGAGAGCCTAATTAATGGAATTAAAAGGAGGATGGGATCAAAATCTTCCTCTAGTTGAGTTCCCTTACAAAAACGGTTTCCACTCAAGCATCCAAATGGCTCCTTATGAAGCCCTTCATGGGAATAGGTGCAGAAAACCATCATGTTAGAATGAAATTAGGGAGAGAAAACTCATAAGTCCCAAAAAGGTCTAAGAAATGTTGGAGAAGGTTAACACCATCAAAAAACACTTTAGAGATGCTCAGAGTTGACAAAAGATCTATGTAGATAATCATTGATGAGACCTATATATTGGTGTTGGTGACATGGTATTCCTTTTCATATTTCCATGGAAGAGGTTATGAGATTTGGGAAAAAGGGAAATCATAGTCCAAGGTACATTAACCCTTTTGTGATCATTGATCACATTGTAGAAGTGGCCTATCAACTAGCACTCCCACAAACCAATATCTGGTACATGATGTATTCCATGTATCACTCTTGAGGAAGTACATACCTAAACCACCGCATGTACTCAATCCATAGGTGGCACCATTGTAGAATGACATCTTCTATGAAGATAAGCCTGTGAAGATCTTAGATCATAGAGAAAATGTTATAAAAAATAAAAAAAATGCCCCTCATGAAGGTGTTCTGGTGAAACCACATGTTTGAATAAGCATCATGGGAATCAAAGGAAGTGATAAAGTAGAATTACCCTCATCTATTTTATTGTCTGAAAAGAAAATTCTGAGGGAAAACATTCTTAAGGGGAATATTATAACGACCATAACATTTACTAATGAATATTCCTCTTAATATGATTAAATGTATTATTATGGAAAATGGTTATATAAAATATATGCACTTCTTTGGTTTTATGCTTTTGGATTTAAAATAAAGTTAAGAAATGTTTTTATTTCTAATATATCTGTTGAACAGTGATCACATGATTTGTATAAATATAGATCTTTAACAAATACAATTATCATAGACAAAGGAAGCGATGGCCTCATCTAGTAGAATTCTTCCACGCAAAGACCACTTTTCGGAGCTCAGAAAGGAGTTGGTGTCACAAGGATTCACTCTTGACCAAGCCCAATCCGAAAATCAACACGTTATGCTGGAATGGAACTACCTACAGGAGAAGTGGATGTGGATAAAGATTGACATCTGGGAGATGTTTTTAGAACCAAACCAAGAGTCTGTCATCATTACACACCTTACCCTTGGGTCTTATGCGGGTGTTATAAGTGTTTATGTAACAAGTCCCTAGATCTAGGATTATGTGAATTAGTTTTGTATTGAATAAAAAATATTCAATTTTACTATGTAAAAAGTTTTTAAAGAACTAATAGTGTTTTAGTTAATAATAAATTAGGAATTAAATTTTTATGAATTAATGGATTTTTGAATTAAATAATAATTCAATAAAACAACATTACTAAATTAATTTTTTTAGATCGAAATTATTTTATAATTTTTATGTATACAATTGTAATTTTTATTAAGGTTTCAATGTTGTTTTTTCAAAACCCCTGATTTTTTTATAAATGTACATTTTTATTTTAAAAGAAAAAATTCACATATTCAGAATATTATATAGATACAATAAATATTATTTTTGGAATCAGGACATCGAAATTATCCAACAGTGAATTTTTCATAATTTTCAAACAGAGTCGAATTTTTGGGTAAAAATTAAGTACCATTAAAATATATAATGTGTTTTATTACATAATAATGAAACAATAGTGATGTAGTAAAATAAAATAAATTTCATGTTTGGACAATAAATATTTTTCCATTAATAAAATTTGATTTTAGGTGTGATTTTTTTATTTTACAAATCCTTAGTGGACCCTTCAAGACTTATAAAACCTTTTAACATTTTATAATCATTTCCTTGAGAGTGTGAGTCACCTCCACATAGTAAAGCCTAATATTATAATATATTATTCCATTGAACTTATAAAATAATTTATTATAATCCAATTTGTAAGAAACAATGGGAAAAAACCATCGGATGGTTTGTGTTTTTGATAAGTGAAAATGTGGTGTCCGAAACCAAAATAACAAAGAATTCTGTCTCCTTTCATATAAAAATCCACTCAATACCCCATTCCTATTCCTTAAAACCATTTAGAGCTAGACCAGCCCTTGCCCTCATTTATCTATATTTATCTCTAGGCACCCTACTCTCCTAATAATCCTCTCTCAAGCCTCTCTTAGGCCTTTGAGATCACACTTCCATGTTTGGGATTTCATCATATCTCATTTTTTCCAAATTTGTTTTTGTTGCTATACCCTTTTATTTTCAATTAAAAATGTTGAAGTGTGATTTTACACCTCCCCAGTACATTCGTAATTATTTTTTAATGATGATATACACTTTTATCTCTCATTAATGCCTCTAATGTTCACCTGTTACAATATAGAAATTCCGAATGGCATTTATTCCTTTTTCAGTTTTGTCCACATTTTTTTACGTTGTTATTACCTTTTAATTTCATTTTAAATGGTTGGGGTATGATTTTATACCTCCCCTATACTTAAATTTATTATGTTTGAATGATGATATACCCCTTTATCTCTCATTAATTCCACCCATGTACAATTGTTACCATGATGAAATTTCATAAGGGATTTCTCTCTCCTTAATTAAATTCAAGAAATTATTTTATATTATGCATTTAAATTCCATTTAATATATTGGGACATGTATATATATCACCCACCATTCTATAAATTTCATTTAAAAATTTTGAGATACAAATTTCTCTATCATCAACCAGTTTTTTTAATTCTTATGTCACACAATTATACTGCCCAATTTGCAACGTAATTTTTCAAGACAAAGACTTTGTGTGCTGAATACCATTCTAATTTATCTACCATAGTTATTCACATTTACTTTCATTTAATCAATTATTATATAGTTTCCTGTGTTTATTCCACATTCCTTTATCATGGAATAAATGATGATGTTGAATGATTCATGGTTGTATGATCGATGTGGCACAATTATGCATGAAATGAAATTACTATGAAGGATGCGTCCGGATAGCACTCCAATACATTCGGTAAATATAACTAACAGGATACGTCCAGTAAAATGAGGGTTTACTCATGATAATTAATATTCAATTAGGGTTTACAAACGCTCCATGTGAAATGTGCCTTGGCCCATGCTAATATTTTGTTAAATGTTGTTTCCATATTTCCATGTTATGATAATCATGCTATATCATGCCTTTATGTTCATGTTTATCTTTTTCTCCATTGATATACTGATAGCCTAAAATCTACTATATTATTTATGTTATGACTTTTTTACTCCCATACAACGATTTATAGCTCACCCTTTTCATATGTATGTCCTCAGGTTATCCCATGCAATGTTATGTATGAAGGAATGTTGTGGTCATGTAAAATATGTTTTCAATAATGTTGTTGTGTTCTATGTTCTAAGTTGTTATGTAATGTTCATAATTTCACAAGACACAGGACCTCTCAATCCTCAACGTTTTCTTAAGTGAATTTTTATGTAATAAATCATGTTTTAGTGTGTAATAAAGTGTTACGCTGTTATAGATTCAATGGTTCTTAATATGGCCAGATCATGGGGTGATTCTAATGGATGGAATGATTCCTTTTGACGGGTGATTTTAGAATAAAATATTCAATATGTGAAGTGACTATGTTTTATGTGTTGTCTTAAGCCAGATCATAGAATTTTAATACTGATTGGAATTGTATCATGGTTACCTTTTACATATAGATAAATCAGTCATGGAAGAATGCATATATTGATTATTATTTAGTGGTTAAATTTTTTACATTAGATATAGAGGATGTGTTGGTATATATCATATACACATGGTACCATGTAAATCATAAAGTGTTGATAGGTCAGGTGAAATCCAAGTACTGATGGTTTTAAAAATGTATTACACAGTCCTTCTTTCCTAATTGTAGTGAATTAAATTAGGAATGTAAATCTATGTTGGATGATACATTGAGAATATAATGGATATCATGATTTGGTTAACCCACAGTCAGATCTGGAAACACATTTTTTAGGGATGGGGTGTTAGGGGTTTATTAGAGTAGGAATAGACACGTATTTATGTGAGCATGGATATGGGGGAGTGATACATTCCTATATATGGGATATATGTGAATTACTAGATACTGGTGATCATATTCACTTTCATGATAATATCTTGAGTATGTTGGGAGACCATCGACTACACATTGGGATACCAACGTATATTTTTCTTGATATATGAAAGAATCAATGGATTTGTGTCAAATAAGTGATTTAAAAGTAATCTTTATGGTCTATAAAGTGCACAAATGGCTATTTATGCTGGTGACCCTTGTTTTTTTTGAATTTCGACCCCATCTGGGGAAACTATTATATGGAAGTAGGAATGATCCCAGGCTGATATTTACATTAATTCTTGCGATGAGAGGCTTCTAATCCATTACATTTGTTATGTCTAGGAGAGACATGGTAGACAATGTGGTGATCATGTTCTATTTTTTATGATATAATAAGGAATGTCGTAAAATGGGGAGTTGGAAGATAGTGCCTAATGGGTAATCCCCATGTGATATTGATCATGAGATCCTGAGATTGGCCATTACATTGTTGTTTTGGATCTTGTGTGTCATTAAATAAGAGGATCAATGTTTTATTAGATTCCTCAGAAAAGGAATGGTAAAAATTTGAATAAGGACTTGGGTTAAGTCTAGTATAAATCATTAACCCCGTAGTATTTTTCAATGATCCACGGATTTTATAGTATTTTTTTCATTTTTTTAAAAATTGATTGTTTATAAAAAATTATGGTTTAGATTAGAGGTGTCCCCAGTTGTTTAATATGGGCATTAGTTATAATATTTAGATGGGCATTGATATACCATTTGATAAATGCATGAAACTGGCATGTAGTGATTTAGTAGTTGCTGAACATGATATTTTACATGAGTAGTCATTAAAAAGAGGTTTCACTAGTGTTATATCATATAGTTTAATTATTTTGGTATGTAAACACATTGATAACACTATTTGGAAGAGACTGATGGAAAATGGTGTTCGGTCATGGTTTTTCCTGGAAAAGTTAGCATGACTAGGTTGAGATTTGTTAATATAATTTGGCTATATAAATCTAATTTAAGACTAAGGGTAGTATTCCAATATGTAATTTTTTGTAGAGTGATGAGAAACATACCAAAATAATCATTATAATTCTAGGGGTTTGTTTGGTTGGATAATTATCATGGTGTAGGTGCCATCATTCTGAATTGGTAGTTGAAATAACTGAACTATATATTGCAGAACCATTTGTTACTTGTTGGAGGAGACTACAAGGTGATCATGTCTCGGGTTTTATGGGATTGGATAAGAATATTCATAATGTTTTGGATATGTTTATGAGTTTTTGATTGATTTTTTGTGTTACGTGATATCTATTTGATGTATTGATTGGAGGGGTGTTTGGTGTTTAGAGACAGAACATTACCATTCTTACAACATTAGTGGAAAAATTAATTTGGGTTGTTATTTTAAATTACCAATAAGGCTTCTAAGGGGTGGTATGTTTTAATGTTAGTGATATGTAAGGTATTGTGTTTTTCTGAGTTAGAATCATATAAATGGTTTTTAATTTCTCATTTTATAGAAATGTAAAATATTGATTAGATACATAGAATGAAAATTAAATGGTTGAAATTTCAATGAATAGTGGTTCTATATAAGGGATGAGTTTTGGAATATGGTTTAAAGGTTTTAGGATTATTTCATGTGTTCAGGGCTAGAAACTAAAGTTTTAGAATTTTGCCTCTCCTGGAACATGGTTGGTGAATGGTTACATTTAACCATGCAGTCCAGTCATGCATTCCATTTTGTAAATGTGCATGGTTTGATAAACCTTTTGGTAAGCCATGGGATATCTTGTGTGGGGTCTGAAATTTATTAAAGACATGTCACTAAGTTGGTGCACAGTCGGTTAAACTGTGCACACCAATTGAGTGTGGTATAAGAGTCAAGAATGTTCCCACCACATGGTTCTCACATGGATTGTATAACCATGAATCCCTTAAAAAGGGTTAACTGATCACATTTCTCCTATAATCCTTATAGAGGATGCCCCAGCTATCCTTCCCCCTACCCCTTCATGTGGCCCAAGTCACCCCCTCTAGTCCTTCATTTCTTCAATCCACTTAATGAGGGTGTTTTAATCCCCTCTTTTGGAATTAAATGGTATTATTTCTCCTCTAATGAGATTCATATGTATTCACCTCTCATCACATCTAATTTTTGGTTTCCTAGTTAGTGATATCAGTCCCAATTCCACCGGATCATTGTAAAGCACTAGACACCAGTTTTCCAGAGGTAGGGTTCAATTTATTACATTGGAACATGATAAAAGAAATCACATCCCAAAAGACCAAATAGTTTAGTAGTCTTGGCAATCCTATTATGTACTTGAAACTGTCACTACATTTCAAAAAAATAGAACTTTTAATTTTCTTATAGAAGATAGTCATTCCCCGTAGAAAATCTCTGAATATCAATCAAAAATCACATCATGGTATCCTATGGAATTTTGAACATAACAAAGGGGTAATCTTAGATGATATTTAATGGTATTTATATAATAAAATATCTCATGAATAAATATTAATAAATAATATAGAAAGGAAAATAACTAGAAAACATCCAATTTAATCAATATCTTCTGAAAAAATATAGTAGGAATAAATAACAATCAAAATATCCATATAAACAGCAACATTAGCTTGTAACTTATTTATGGATATTATAACTAATAGAATAATCACATGGACTTCAATAACTAATTTCATAATGATTGAATTCATAATTATGGATATTTGAAACATACCTTCATGGTCTTGTCCGAAATATTCGAAAATACCATCAAGTCTATGCTCCATGACATCTGAATAAATGGTTTTGTACACGTAAAAAACCCAACATAGATTTTCCCATTAGAATAATAGATTCATTGAGGTACTGTTGTGGGACCCTCCCATAATATACAAATTCTAATGAATTCCTCATATCAATAAACAATACAACTGAATCAATAGGCCCTAACAAGATCAATAATTATATATATTGGAAGAATTAGTTATATAGAATATCAATGATTTGCATAATCAAAAATATCATAAACCATACTAATAAATAATAAAAACTATATCCTTAAATTATATCCCCAAAATAATGTTATACAAAGGATACTAGTATAAAGTAAAATTCCTGAATGTTATTACTGGAATATTTTTTTAGGAAAATTCCCATTTTTAATTGACAAAATATTTTTAAATTTAAAAACATCATATGTTGTAAAGAAATAATTTTTATATAAAAGAACTATAAAAAAATGAAAATAATGATTCAATCCTAGATCCATCATGATGTTGGGAAATTATATCTGCAGTACATAATTATTGAAAACATGACATTCAAAATTTTGTAAGAAATGTAAAAATGTCATTTGTTCAAAAAATGATAGGAATATTCCTTTAAAAAAAAATTAATAAATAAAAATGGGTAAAAATAGTTTAAACAACAAATTTAGAATAATTATTATAGTTTTCAAAAAAATATTAGAATACCTAAACATGGTTGAGAAATATTACAAACTTGTGTCTTAAAAGTAAAAAATACCAAATAATGATGAAATTTTTAAATAAACTCTTAGAACCTAGGTATATTTTGATTATAAATCCCACAAAAATAACTACTTGTATATGAAATATTTTATATTATTAATAGAAATCGATTCATGATATAATATATCAATTGGTCAGTAATACTCCACACAAGATAGATAATATGTGATTATGGAATATTTCTCACATAAGACAAAATGATACAAGAAACCCCTACCATTTGTCCAACATGCCTTGTTAATTATTTTAACCTCATAAATAATAAATATATATTTATTATAATTATATAAAAAATATCTATAATTTTAAATATGATCTTCTTATAACCTTTTTAAACCATTTTTAATGATCTTTTTACTATTTTAATTATTTTAGGTGTTAATTAGTTTGTATTTCATTATTTGTTGATTTGGTAGTTCTAGTAATAATACTTTTGTTATGGTTCAATCATCTACATAATATTATTAACGATATAAATATCCTAAATATTCAATATATATATGTATATAGATTCATCCATAAAATATAGATTTATAAAAAGGAATTTCACTATTTATGGATATGGTCGGACGTATGTACACAAGAATGTTGTTTTCACTTTTCAATGGATATAATGAAAGAAATGTGAATATAATTTATTTCCTTCAATTTTAATTATTATATTATATATATAATATATTTATTAAAGATATATTTATTACCATCCATGTATAATAGTAATAAAAAATTAATCACATCACTTTGTGGTGGTTGTAGTCCACATGTATGCATGAGTGATGTTATCGATTAAAAAAATATAAGAAAGTAACAATGAAAATATGATATTGATCATTAAATATGTATAATCATGTTTTAATTATAATATATACTCATTATATCCTTATTTATAACCATCCAAGTATAGTGGGGATGAAAAATGAATTAGAACACGTTGTGGAGACAGTAAGTTATACGTATTAATGATCTATTTTTTTCTATTAAAATGACGGAAGGGATATGAAATATGGTTATAAAATAATAATAATAAAATCATAGAATATTTATGACATTTTATATTTTATTTTATTATGGTTACAATATATAAAGTGGAAGTATAACAAGAAGTAAACATGAATGAGTCATTAAAGATGATTACATCTTCTTCAGTGGACTTCCTTTAGATGTCATAATATGGTACCAAGAGTTTATATTTTGGAAGTTCAAAGAAAAAAATTACATATATAATGATTTTTAGAAGAGGAATGCTCATATTGTTTTATTCTATATGGCTCAATGTAGTGTAAATAAGTAAAGGGGTACTCATTTATAATTGAATGGAGAGGAATTCGTGAATTTTCATTAAATATTACATTAATATAACTTATTTCTCATGAAAATATATGTAAAAATTCATATAATTTGAATATAAGGTTATTATATGTTAAAATGATGTTATAAATAAAATATACGTTGGTTTTTTCTTTTTTTTTACCATTTTCATTCAGTTCAAATGCCATGTCATCCCATATAACCATTGGATTACTATTAACATTTTATACTTTCTAAGGGTCAATAATATCACTATAAATTAATAGTCTCATAAATTTACCATAGTAGATTTATTTAATAAGATACAAATAATTTAGATGAATATTTTATTTTTTTGAATTTTATACCATTTAATAAAATATTATATATTATAAAATTTCAATGAATGTGATTTTTAGATCAATTCATTCTTTTGGACTTTAATGATATTAATAAAACACTTAGAATGAGAAAAAACCCCATTTTATTATATTCTATACATGTCTTGTTATACTATATAATTCCATTATTTGATTATTTATTTCCAATTATATTCCATGTAATATTTTAAATATCATTAGTTTCATTTATTCATTAACAAAATAATTAAAATTTTAACATTGTGAATGAATTGAATATAATTATTTTTCATGTAAAAATAAAAAACATCGAAGATAAATATAAATATTTTATATATTAAAAAAATATTCATAGTAGAAAATATCCTCTGGATAAACTAATATTAAAAATATTATAGTTAGAAAAAATTAGATTGTGGCATGTTTGATTATTCATGAAACAAAATTCTATAAATATTGTAATATCATCCAAATTTCGACAACATTAAATTTAATGGAATAATGTGTTATTATTGATGAAAATAACTAATAAAAAAAGAATTAAAAATTTTTTATGGTCATTTTTCATTCATTGAATTTTTTTTACTTTCATTACCCGATTTACCTTTTTGGTGAAAAAAAAATAAAAACATTACTATTTATTTTTACCAAAAATTGGAATATTTACTAAATTGGGATCTATTAAATCCAAATACATATTCCATTTTTTCAAACTAAAAATAAATAATTGAGAAACATAAATTCAAAATACACTATAAAACACCAATAAAAACAGTTTTTCAGATAAACGCCATTTTATTATTAAAACATTTTTATACAAAATCCTTTCATAATATTAATTCCAATGAAATAAATTTGATTATAAATAATATACGGGGACATATTATTACTTTAAAAAAAATTTATTAAAAAAATTTCTATTACAATATTTGAAATGTAAATACATTTTTCAATAATCAAAATATTATTTCTCTATTCATTGGAAAATAGTTTTTTTTGAAAAAATTGCAAATTTCACCCTCATAAATATTATTATATTATATTTTAAAGAAGGATATTATTTTTATAGAAAATTTTTATACATTTTACATAAATTAATTATAATATTCTATGACAAAAAAATAATAAAATTTATTTTTGAGGTAAACGTATTTCTGAAGAATAAAATAACATTAATAAAAAATTTATTGATTATTTCATAATAATTAGTAATTGAAATTTTATTGATATGGTAATTTATATATGTAAATATATAATTCACAATTTATTTAATATTCTTATTATCATCCATTTTAATGGCTTATTTATAGTGGTCATATTTAAATTATAATGTTTTGGGGTTTATTTAAGCCCATTGTTATGTGTTGTATATGCTATCGAATATAGTGATTCATTTAAAAGATTGGGTATCAAATTAACCCATCATTTAATAAATATTTTCCTCTAAAGATTAATATTTTTTGGATAGTAATGCGGTTGAAATTTAAAAATACCTTTTGGAAAACCCACATCCTAAAAATGGTTAATGAAACTGCCTTTGAAAATAAGGAAACATATGATTAAAGGTCACCATTAAACTAGATTTTGGAATGGTAAAAAAATTCTTTAAATTCAAAATTTAGACATGGTAGAGAGATATATCACTCTATTTAATTAGTTGAGAGTTATAGAGAGTATATTCATGTGGAATTTTACCATTAGAAAACCATAATTAAGTTATAAGTTATGATCCCATTGATTTATCTGTAAGAAAAGTAAATGAATAAAATGTTTTAGTTTAGGGTCCTTATTCTGAATGTTGACATATTATTATAGTAACTAATTAAATAAATATGGAAAATAATGTTACGTAATTAAAAACTATTTTTAATCATAATCTCATCTATTATTTGTTCTTTAATCTATTTGGACATCATGTCTTATGCTAGGAAATGGTTTTTCAAGATTAATTTTTACTAACTATTGAAAATTTAATGAATCAAGATATCCATAAGTCATTTCTTCATCCTTTTAATATTTACCATTTCCAAAATGGTTAGTACATGATATTCAATATAATAAATCACAATTTTAATCAAAAACTATAATATCCATTGTTAAAATTAATTAATTCTATATGTATTTAATCATAAGGGTCCTCTAAAATATGTCAAACCAAATTCCAAAAAATAGTAATAATGTTACTAAATTTAAAATATAAAATTTTCAGTAATACACCCTAATGTATGTCTTTATGTCACATTTAAATATCATGGTCACATATCATCCATGAATATTTTAATTATATAAATATCAATGAATCCACACATTAGTCCCCAAATAAAATATCATATTAATGAATGTATTCCATAAATATAATAAACTCAAATTAAAATTTATCATTAATTAGATAATTCACTATACTGAAGGTCACTAATACTATAACATTTACATCCATCCCAACAATATGAAAATATATGTTTTCTATAAATATTACATTACCACTAATTACTTATCTATGTGAATTGTACACTTAAATATATGCTTTTAAATCCTGAATAAATGATTATGACTTACAATATGTACACATTTCAGTATACTTATAAAAAAATATGAATTATAAATAGACTCTAATAAATAATTAAATAATATAAATACAAGATAACTTTATTCATTTTAATTATACTATAGTCATTTCATAATTGTGACCTTGAACCTATTTCTTCTTCAGCATTATATTCCCTTGTCTCTTGTGGAATTCATTTGCCAAGTTCCCCATCTATATATTGATGAAGAATTAAACATGGGAAGATTTATTATTTCCCAAAAAATCCTGATCAATGTGTCCTTCCTCCCCAAACATATATAAAATCCCAATTTATTTCATGTAAGTACCCTGGTGTTTCCTTACACAATTATCACATGTGAAAAAATCAATATTTCATATATTCCCTTTATCCATATCTTCATACTTTTTTGTTATATTTCGTAGTTATCAGATCACTTGGAGAATATTTTTCTCCACAATGATTGTACAAGATATTATATCCTCATATGACAAGAATGTTTGGGAAACTAGTTCCATTATAAAGAATGGTTTATTACCATCATAGAGACTATTAATGATACTTTTTGGATTACATACGCTGTCAAAAAATTATGTTTTGAATATTTTAATTTTTGATACATACATAAAAAAATTAGCATCCTCCTTCTATCTCATACATAATAATTTTCTCTAAATAACTTTCCACAATTTAGAAGAAAAATATTTTTCCAATAAAAGTACATTAAAAACCATCTATTCATTTTTTTTATACGTCGATGACCACAATTATTCGGCATCCCTTGAGAGTTGACAAACATAAATTAAATCATTATCCATTTGTTTACATGAATGAAAATGAAATATCATCTATATAATAATTATCTATTTCCAATCTAAAAATTGATTTTTTGTCACATTAAATGATAGAGTTTACTAATTAATGAAGTGGTCTTGCATTATTGCACCATGTTTCAAATTTTTAGCCTATTCAACATTTATTATTCCAAAAATTAATTATTTATCCCAACATGGTAATAATTTTTTCATCACCAGCTATATCCCCAGCTTGATCTTCATCATATTTCCTAGATGGGAAATCTCTAAATAGACTACATGAATTAATATAGCTCCGATTCCATATGCTATGATATAGTTCTAAGTAATGGAATATATTAAATTAGATTAAAAAAATATGAATAAAATTATATAATTTTTAAACTAGTTAAACACTGCACATGTATTTGAAAATTTATGATGTTCTTATATTAGAATCATACGATGGATTTTATTGAGATTATTCCAAATGTATGTTCTGTGGTTAATTTTCCCTAATAAATATTTTCCTAAAACTTGTTCCCTTATTTTTATACTAAAAATTCACATATAAAAACTATAAAAACCCCAAACCCAGTATCCTAAAGGTGGTGTTAAAATTATTACTTTATAACTGTATAAGAAATCAAACCCCAAAAGACTATATAGTTTATTAGTTTTGGTAAAAAAAAGTATACAATTTATATTCTATTCATATATTAAAACATAAAATTATTATACTATTTAACCTGATAAAACCATTATTACCATCATAATATCTCTTCATATCAATTATAAAACACCTCCTAGTATCTGGGTAAATATAAGAAATTAAAAAGGGGTGACATTAGATTCAAAGTAAGGGAATGTGTAAAATGGATGATATTGTGAATTAATATGTAAAAACTATATATCAAGGTAAATAATAAAAAACATTCTATTAAAATAATATATTTATCATAATATGGTATAGGTAATTAATGATTGAATAAGCAATATAAAAATCACAGGATATCATAAAATATCCATGGATATTATAAAAATTCATTTAATCCTACAAAAATAAATAACATAATTCATAATGATTGAATGTATAATGTCGAACATCCAAAACATTACGTCAAAGCCTATGTCATAAAATATGAGAATACATTCGAGGCCGTTAGCCATGAAGTCTAAATAAATGGTTAAGGCCTCATCCAAAACCAAATCCAATTTGTATAATGTGATGTACTAATTTCTCAATGGTCTATATAGGGTCCCATCCATCACTTACTATTTCCAATTCATTCCTTATATGAATAAATAATACAACTTAATCAAGATTCCTTAACAAAATCAATAACTATTCATATTAGAAGAACAAGTCCAATGTAATATCAATATATTTACGTAGTCAAACTAATCGTAAACCATCCAAACAAATATGATGAATGGTATCATTATATTATGTCCCAAAATAAATTTTTACCAAATTATGTTGATAGAGATGAATAAAATAAAATAAAATAACTTTAATATTTGTTTAGGAAAATGTCTTTTTTACAGGGAAGATAATTTTTTAAATACAAAAACATTTTATGTAATAATGAAATCAAATTATATGAATGTAAACTAGTCAAATTTTAAAGTAAGATTTAAAACATTGAAAAATATTGATGGAGTTAAATTTTATTCAAGTCGTATATTTTTTTTTAAATTACCATCATACTTTTTTATGAAAATACATAAAGTTACTTATTCATAAAAAGAAAGAAATGTTCCATTAATTTTTTTTATAAATATATATACCATGGTAAAAATTATATTAAAAAATAATTATATAATAGTAAAAATTTATTTTTTAAATAATGATAGAGGATAAATATTCTTATCTCTAGAAATAAATATAAACAATCTCGACTATTAGTGACAGTGTAAAATAAACTCTTACCACATTGATATGTTTTTGAATTTTAAGCGCCATCAAATAAATAAATTGAAATTAATAATTAAATAAAATTAATATAAAAAAATTCATGATATGATATAGCAAAATTATTTTTTACACACCCCATAAGAGAAATATGTTTTGAATATTGAATATGCCTCACAGAAGTAATAGTGATATTGGGAAGTCTTACATCAGGTCCAACGTACGTCATATGTGCATTTAAATTACTATTAAATAAACATAGAAATGTTATATTTGTATAAAAATGTCTATTATTTATTATATAATCCATTTATAAAATTTTATTACTCCTGTTTTGATGATCACTTTATTATTATCATTATTTCTAGTATGAAGTTATTATTTTTTCAAATAATTTATAATTCGGTAGTTCCAACCCCTATACCATTATTATTTTCCATAAACTCTATAATATTATTCATGGTATAATTATCATATATATTCAATATATATATTCATCTATAAAATATATATAAATAAAATTGAATTACACAATTCATTGAGACCGTATGATGTATGTAAGAAGAATTGTTGTTCTCACTTTTCGATTAAAGGAATGATAGATAGATTAATAATAATTAATCGTTAAAAAATAATTATTATATTATTTAAATCCTAAACATTCCATAAATATATATTTATTAAATTCCATTTAAAATATAAAAAAATACATCACATCACATTATAGAGGTTGTAGTCCACACGTATGCAAGAACGACATAGTCTTTTCCCAATAGATTGGTTGGTATGAAGAATAATTTTATATTATAATTAGATAGGTATAATTATTTAATAACTATCATATATATATATATATATTCTCATTAGTTCAATATTTATAACCATTCGTGTAAAGAGTTTATGAAAAAATAATTACCCAACTATGAGGATATGGTAAGTTATACATACACATATGTGGTGTTTTCACCTTTCATAAGATAGAAAATATATGAATATGGTTGTTCCATAATTATAATAAAATATAACTATATTTATTATTCTATATTTATTATTTTTTAAGGGTTAATATACTTCTATAAGATATATATAATGAAATAAACATGAAAAAGATCATAAATATGATATGTGGTGTTTTCACCTTACATAGGATAAAAATTATATGAATATGGTTGTACCATAATAAAAATAATATTTATCTATATTTAATATACTGTATTTAATATTTATTGATGGTCAAAACACATCAATAAGATAAATATAACTAAATAAACATTAAAGAGTCAATAATGATGATTACCTTTTCCTCGATGGAGTTCTTTTAGATATATTAATTAGGGACATAGGGTTTCTATTATTGAAGGGAAATAATCTCAATAAATTTTATTAGGATTTTCATAAGATTATTATTTTTTTGGTTTTTGTCAATCCATTAAATTTTAATGTCTTGTAAACAAGTAAAAGAAGGGGTTACTATTTTTAATTGAGCGGAGAAACATTTTTGAAATTTCTTTAAATATTAAATTAAAATAAATTATTCATCATATCCAAATTACTCTGAATTGATATTATTTTTACATAAGTTTACAATATGTCAAAATTGATCAAAAAAATAAGATGTCGACGTGTTATTAATATTTTTTTCACCTATATGGTTTAGTTTACCCCCCCCCCCCCCCCACCCGCCATGTAATCCCTATTGAATATTCCTATAATATTAAAATTCTCAATATTAGAAGAGCCAATAATGTTACAATAAAATTAAAAAAGTACAGTAAATAAACCATGGTAGAAGTAAATAAACATATCTCATTTAATTTTTTGAATATAGTATTATTATTAATTATATATCATTGATCTGAATACGATCTATTATTAAAAATCAGTAATGTTAATATTTAAAACTATTCATTACTTATAATTCAATAATAACATGAAATAACTTATCATTATCATAATATATTTTATGAAATTCCCATTTTATTAAATTTATAAAATGCATTGAAAATTTTTTATAAAAAAAATATCTCATTTAATATATTAAATATCAAAAAATTTATCATTCGATTAATTTCATAATTATTGCATCTGCGTTGTGTAAGAATAAATTGTAATTATGTTTTCAATAAAAATTAAATATAAATTACCATGATGATGATAAATAAATTATATTTAAAAATACTATTTATAGTGGAACATATTCTTTGGATAACCAAATATTAAAAAATTATTGTATTAAAAAAATGTATTGGCATGCTTGCATTTTCATTAAATAAATCGCTATAAAGGTCGTAATCTCATCCAAATGGACATGAAAATCCATATAACTGAATATTGTAAGATTGTGGATTAATGGGACTCATAAATTAAGATTAATTCAAGTTTTATGATCATTTGATAGTTGTTATCAGTTAAATGTTTGATTATATGATTTACCCTTTACCTTGGAAACAATAATTACTAAGGTTGCTATACATATTTAACAAAAATTAAAATATATGTGTGTAATGAATTTTTTTTCATTTTTAAGAAATGTATAGAATACATTTTTAAAAATAAAAAATATATAATTTGCAGAATTTAATTCAATATTAAACATGAATGATGCAATGAAAAGCAGTTTTTCAGAAATCTGTGTTTTTCAATATAAATATTCATTTATTTGAAATTATTCCATAAAATTGATTATAATGGCTTCAATTTTACAAATAATAATAAAATTGAATTAATTATTAATTATATACTATTTTAATGTGAAATAGTTTTATTAAAATGCTTGAAGTATGTATAAAATTTCAAATAAAATCGAGTTTTTCACTATACAGTAAAACAAATTAGAAAAATAAACAAAAATGTATCTACAAGATAATTATGATGTTATAATTTAAAAAAGTCATGTTATGTAACATAAATAGTTTTCCCAGATAATCTAATGGAAATGACACGGTGTGGGATTTCATTGGTCATTTCATGAATGTCATTGATTTCGTACTTGTGTGGGGTACCTTCTCTCTAGACGATATATGAATTGGGTAAGTAAGGTAGGTTTTATGTATTCATGGAAATCCTAAATCATTCATTTTTGAAAAATATTATCAATTTACATAATGGTTTTGAGTGGGTTCATAGAAGATTATGGGTACACAGGTTCTTCTAAGAATGACCTCTCACCCTGAGACCGAAGGACAAATAGATAATATTGTATATGTTCAAGAGGACATTTTTCATACTAATTTCTATGATTTAGGGAGCTCTTGTTATAAACACAATCCCCTCATTGATTTTCCTTATAATAACATATCTTGGGATACCATATAGATGGATCCTTATGAATCCTTATATGATAAGACATTAAGTTGACCTCTATGATGGTTATTGGTAGGTGAAGATGCTTTTCTTGGACCATGTCTAATGCAGGAGACTCCCTAGCCTTTCCAACTGATTATAAAGAACATAATGATAGCTTAATTAAGATAACATTAATATAGCAATATATATCAGTTACCTCTCTAGTTTATGGATGGAGATTGGGTTTCCTTGTGATTATCACCTAGGGTCGGTCATAGATGTATTTGGATGTAGTGTATGTTTCCATCTTGGACTGTTGGACCCCTCAAGGATGTGGAACCTATTAGCCCACTGGCCTACCAGATCCCACCTCCTCATAGATAACATTTTATTTCAGGTGCTTTTTATGTATCTTATATTTTTTGGTATTATCAAGACCAATATTTTTTATTTTAGCATAATGATATTCAATTGAATGTAGATGCTTCATTCGAGGAATATCACATTCATATTGTGGATCAGAGCATAATGATATTTTGAGGTTGATCTATTCCTTTGGTATGGGTGATTTGGAAGCATGGTTGAGTACGCGAAGATACCTTAGAATATGAAGTCGATATATCAGATCCATGGGTGAAACTCTTTAATGATGATACCTCTTTCTCCTCATAAGGATAACTTAGGGATGAGTTTCTTTAATTATCAGATATCACAATGAATATTATTTTCTTGAAGGTATGGTTGTTTTTTTGTTGAATTATTTTAAATAACCCTTTCAATGATAACCAATGGAGTCACTGGGGTCATGAGTGTGTACGAGGCTTGATCAAATATCAGATCCCTGAAGATATGGAAAATAAACTGGTCCGCATGGTTAGTATAAACAATGAAGCCCAAACTTCATGGTCTAGACTAACCATGTGTGGAAAAAAGATGATTTCAATGAGCTATACAGTTTGCTTATAATGGTGCAAATCTCAGGGCACTCCCTTATAAAAAACTAAAGAGGTTTGAAAATGGAATTTCTCACAGTTTTCACACTGTTAGAATATTAATATACTTTAACCATATGTGGGTTTTCCTTAAGAATTGGCTTGAGTATGATTTTTTCATGGTTTTTCCAACCATGGGACAAACCTCTGTGCAACCTTTTTTGGGGATGAAAGTTATAAAATACCCTTTAATGAAACTATTAAACATTTTATTTCATTCCTTATTAATTTCTATAGAGTATGGCCTCCTATTATTCTCCCATAAATCTCCCTCAAACCAAATCATTAATTTAAATTCAATGTATTTTATCTCAATCAATAATTGTTGAATGTATCACATCCTTTATGATAATATTTATAATCCTCTCCCTTTATATTTTAATTTATCTTTAGATTTGTTACACTACTTAGGTGAATTCTGTTCTGTAATATTTTTTGGGAATTGGACCGTTTATTCAATTTCACTCATCCTACTACAAATCTGAGGCCTCCATTAGATGAGGAGTCATAAAAGACACTATATTAGGTGGTCTCATTATTTTACCCAATAATTTTGTTGCATTAGATCTTTTTCATTGTGGAACAATCCAACCTTTGTCACAAGTCATTGTTTAATTGATCTATTTGTAAAAATTTATCTACTCACCTTGATATATTCATGTTGGTCCTTGTTAAGTATATTAGATGATTTTTTTATCAATTTTGGACACCCTTTGGTTGTTACTACTTGAATTTCCCTTTGTTTTTTTGGTTAATATACTATAAATCCTTTTATGCATCCCGATTAGTTTATAAATGGAATTTATTTCTATTAGGTGAAATTTTAGTGAACCCAATGAAACACCTAATTATATATCCCAACTTAAAAATGTACTTTTCTTTATTTGTAGTTTCATTATTTCTAATGAAACCATAAATGTGTTCATTGAGCCTTATTAATGAATTTCCTTATTTTAGTGAATTTCATTGATTGATTATATGGGAAGGTTTGTTAATGATTCTTTACCATACTTAAATGGAATAAATTATTTGAATGAAAAAAATGAAATGAATTATAAAGGCTAGAAAGGCCACACCAATTGTTTCATACCTCAACATTGGTTTAATATGAATTGTAATGGCTTGTTGTATTTAGGCTTGATTAATTAAATTAATGAGTGGTGTTGCCTCGGACATATACTATAAATATCAATATCCCTTGATATAGGTTGTGGGATGACGTTAAGGAGTAATTTGGTATTGTTTTTTATATGATCCCATAAAACGGGTGTTGCGCACGATGTATCACACCACTGCCACTACCTGGACAGTGGGCATGAGGCACCGTGTCCTTTATTTCTATTATTAACATTATGAAACACTCACCATCTTGAGAAATGAGAATGAAATATTCAACTCAATATGAGATATAGGTCATGTAACATATTTCTTGACCTTATAGTATCATTTATAATAGTCATGTATTTCTGAGTTATGCTCTAATCAATCGAGCACATAGTATTCCAGATATAAGGCCAATTACATCAAAACATACTTATTCCATATAGGTGAATAAAATATATAACTATAATTTATATATAATATTACTATATATATAGTGAATGATTAGAAATTCATTCCATTCATGTACCAAAGTAGTTATTGCCTCCACGATCCCTCTAGGAACCTCGGATGGAAGATTTTTTACTTCAGAACACGATTCTTATTCTGTTTATATAGCACACAATCTTTCAATGGTAATTGATTTGATTAATTATTGGATCTTTAACTGGTATCCTATGTGATTTAATATCACACCCTAATTGGGGAGCCTTGAATACTAGAAAATATAATAAAACTATAGTTATAGATAAGTAAAATTTTCATATTTTAGATTTTTGATATGATTGACTTATAAATGGATTATAAGAATAGAGGATCAAACATATGATCGAGATGCTAGCGGAGCTATTTTTTCCTTTTTTTACTTTTTAAATAGCATGCTTGGATTGCATGCCCCCAATTACTCTATTATATTCTATTATTACATGAATCCATGTATATTTATCTACATATTTTATTTTTGATTATTATTTTGTTTTTCATTTATTTGTTCTTCCACTGTTTATTTATTCTATTTGTTTATTTATATTCTTGTATTGATATATGTTTATGATTGTATATGATGGTTCACTCTTATATAAGGTTATATTCTCCCCATTATATAACAATTACACTTTCTCTACTAGTCGGCAATGTCTACCATATGGGTAGGCGCTCTTGAGACCTTGTGAGCCACCAGATCGGGGAGTGGGTTAAGTGGATAACAGGTCAGGATGTTACATCCATGCTACCTAGGTCACCACCTAGGACTGCCACCATTTCTTATAATACTATAAGAACATATACATATTTCGTGATGGAATTTTTATTTGTATGTTATAGTAAAATAAATATGTAATTATTAGTAAATACTATGTTATCATGTGTATTATATAAATGTGGAATTTCTTTAAAATGTACTTTTTAAGATTAATTACAATAATATAATAAAATTTCTATAAAATTTAATTGTATTTATGAAATTTAAGTATCTTTCATTAAGAAATAAATAAATATTACGAATAAAATAATTTATTTTTGAAAAATCATATTTTTTCAATGAACAATTTTTAATGTACTATATTTTCTATTATATTCTAAATTGATCACTTCATTAGAGATATTATAATAAAATGATTCCAATTAAATGAAATATACTAACAATTATAAAATAAGATATATACACCAAATAATATTAATAACACTTCAAATTTTAAAATCCTTCCTAATAAAAGACGATTTTTATGATATTATTTATTTTAATTTAAAACGATGAAATCAATAATTTGATAATTTGTATTTAAAAAATTGAAATTGTTATTGGATTTAGAAGATCAAAAATATCTTATGTTGAATTTGTATTATTTTTATAAAATTTATGATTTTTATGAGAATTTTTAAAAATAATGTTTTTACAAATACCGTAAAATTTATGACATCATAAGGGTAGAATAAAAAGGTAAAAATTTATGAAACCATTTCTTGAATATATAGGAATATCTGTGGTAGTATATTTCATTTAAAAATAAAATTTTGAATTTATTGACCTAAAATTTGCTAATATTAATTTTTATTTTCAAATTTAGATCATCTTTTCCTTTAAAATGACTATTCATTTTATATTAAGTATAAATTATTTAAAAATTGGCACTCCTCTCACCTATAAAAGTAACCATCCAAAAACTCTTCAACTCCTGAAATTAAATTATAATTCCAGTCCAAATTATTCCACATTATATTCCATAAGAATCCTATCCCATATTAATACTATTCTATAAACTATAGATTTTCCAAATTTAATCAAAAGTAAGGAGGTTTACAATAAGAGTGGTTATTCCTTCCTTGTAAGAAATAAATTCGTTTAAATATTTTAAATTTATATTAATCATAAAAATTTTAAAATTAGGATTTATTTACTTGTTATCAAAATATAATTAATTTTTTAAATATGATACATAATAAAATCACATTATAATCATACAGATCCATTGATTAAAGCATATTTTTGTTTGGGTTGGTTTAACCACCCCCAAGAATAATGCATTTAGTTTTTTTCATGGATTGTTATGGAAACATAATTAATGGTTTTATATGAAAAAATATTTAATTAATTTTTTATATTTTGTTTTTATGGTATCATTAATATTAAAACTCATTATCAATATACAAATATAAATTCAATAAAAATTACCAAAACAACAACATTATGGATTTCAATTTGTAGAAAAAATACTGAAACTGTAATGGATCAATATTGAATAATCATACCTCATTGAGGATATTTAATTATAGTAACTTCATTATTTTCAATATGATGAACTCGTGAACATTTAATGATGAAAAAAAATTATTCATAAAAAAACATGTAGTGATTAAAACTATCAACACTGGTGAACAATTTTAACTAAAATCAAGAAATAAAAATCTAATAAATGAATATAAAAGGTATTCAATATTAGTATGGTTATAAAATTTCTATTTAATTATTCTTATATTATTAAATATAATTATATAATTCTTTCTACTATATGATAATCAAAGATAAGGGTTTTGTACACAAAATGTTTTTTGTTTTTTCATTAAATTGTTTCATTTAATGTACAATTATAAAATAATTTCACCATTAAATTTATCTATTATATATGAAATTTTACATTCCCCTCTTTTAAATTTAAATTTTCACTATATAATCATATTTTTTGGTGGATTCCATTCTATATAGAAAAGTGATGTTTCTAAGAATAATACTCGACTTTTTTTCTGCATCTTTATCTTATATGTCTATATTCAATCTTCCAAAAAATAATTATGTATATTATATATAAATTAAAGTATTAAATATCTTATCTAATATTTATATTTCTTATTTATATATTAAATAAATTTATTGTTATAAATGTTTTTTATATTGTAGGGTTTTCATTAAAACTATTTATATGGTTAAAGGGAACTATTTTTCATGCTTGTAAAATTTTATCTTTAACTCTAAATTTATTTACATAAAATCTATTTCGATTAATGTTTCTGTTGTTAAAAGAATGAATTTAGTTTATAATAATTTATTTTATTAAATTATATGAAAATAAATTGTGATAGTGACATTTAACTATAAATTTATTATAATAGTAAAAATGATTTCTAAAAATATTTTTCCTGAAATCACATACATTTTCCTCCCAACCTCTAAAGGATATACCAATTATAATGTAATATTCCAAATCTACCTAAAATTCTTTTATAATACTTTTTTGGAGATTTTATTTTGGGTATCAACTGATCAACTCTTGATTCCAATTTTTGTGGTATCATTTAATGATGATATGAAACACATTTTCCATCATAGGTTTTTTATTATATTTTGAAAATTTTATTTTATATGGAACATATGTAGTTGGTTTTTCTTATAGTGATTTGTGGGGTTATATATATCCCTAATTTGTTCTGAAATTATATATATTATGACATAATGATTGTGTATAAGACCTTTTACATTGTCCATTAATAATAAACATGTATTGATGTCTAATCAATTATCCAATGAGAAGTAGATTGTGATTCCTAATACAAAATTTAATTAAAAATATGTAGTTATGTATAATCCACTATATAATGGAAAATATGTAGTTGTGTGTGATCATAAATTATATGGAAAATAAATAGTTATGTTAGATCCACTATGTAATGGTAAATATGTAGTGATGGATGATAAATTTCATTATGGGAAAAATTTGTGGACGACAAATCCACTATATAAAATAAAAAAAATAAGTGAAACGTAATCCAAAATGTCAACAATGGATTTGGTTGTCAACTTTATCTTATACTATTATTTCAATTACTTAGGAATGTGTCACATTTATATCTTTTTTTAATGTGTATGTTATTTTAAATAGAACATGATTATTTTATTGTGTTTCTATATCCAACCCCATGGTAAAAGTATTTATTATTTTAGATTATATGTCTTTATATCGTGATTTATAGAAACTTGTTTGGTTCAGTGGCCATTTTAATCTGATTTTTTTCATTACTCATTTTTTCTAATATTCTTTGGATCTAACACTTTATGAATCATAGATAAATTTTTCCTTATTGAGAATCTGATACCACTACTTTTATTTATCACATAAAAATTAAATTTTATATAGGAATATGTGTCAATCGAAGGTTTATACATAGAAATTCATTATAGATGCTAAAGAAATATCATGTAATAGGATATTAATGTAATTTATCTCTAAAGGAACTAAACCTTTAGGTTCGTGGGGTTTTTTATTTTCTATGGTATAATATTTAAATTATTGACATGATGTAAAGTAAATTTTTATTATATATCTGATGAATCACATGGTATGAAAGAATATGTGTAAAAATTAAATGTTTTCCACCAGTTCATGGAGAATTAGTTTTTCTATCTCATTTTTTATTAAAGAAGAGTTTTGTTATTTTTTGGGGATTATTTAAGTAAGCATAAGAAGATCAGAAATAAAAAAACTAGGTTGAACCAAATGTGGTATAGGATGAATTTATTATTCCATTGGATAAAATGGTGGTGTCAATGTGTAAGAAATTATAAGATGCTCATTATAAATTCATAAAGTAATTCACATTAATTTTAATAATATATTATTTTTTAGTCATGTCTTAAACCATTTTCAATTTTAAAAAATGATAGAATAATTTAGAATGCTGTTAATAATTTGTGTAAAGTTTAGTATAATGTATTTTTATTGATAGACCATATAGTGTAGGATTTGTAGTGATGAAATTCATTTAAATTATCTCTTAATGTATGAAAAATACCCTAAATCATGTAGATCTATTGAACATGAAAAGGAAAAAAAGAAACAGGACATTGATCCCATTATATGGAGATATTAAACCTCCATTAATGGGTCATCCAAACCACAAATCCCCAAAAATGGATCAACCACCTAAAAATGTTATTTTCCATTCACTTGTGCTCAACGAATGAAATGGTTATCTTAACCATTTATATTTCAGTAGTATAAGCTGTTAAATTGTGGAATAAAAATAATATTATGACTAAAAAGAAGACTATAAATATATGGAATGATTAGATTTTAAAAAAATCATCATCACTAATAATTACCCAGTAATGATGAAATAAAAATGGTGGGATAATTCCTATAGTTTAAACAAAAGAAGGATTATCGTATGAACACTTTTTTAGTCAGTTTCTCAATACCATAATTGTTTTCAACTTATTTTATTTTTTTACCTATAAGGAAGGGATTATTATTTTTTAACAGTCACAAATTAAATTATTTTTATATTATTAAAACTAAGATATATCAGTTGAAATGAGGGAATTGTTTGATGTGTACTTTAGGTGTATAAGAACACCATAGCCACTCTTTATTCCCATGGATTTGGAGACATGAATTTAAAAATGGAATCTCATGGAAGCATAAATGAAAAATAACATATGGGATAGAATGTTAAATTTAATACATCCCAATAATATCGGATTTTGAAACCATTAATGTTTCTAAAATAGTGAAGAAGACGTCTTCGATGTGGCATGATTTCCATTAAAAACGAGATTGTTAAAAAAGGATGATGATGCATGTTAATAAAACAGAGGACCATAAGGTTCCAACTATTTAATCACCAAAACATTAATTCTTAAAATGTAAAGAGTTTGGTTATCATTCACATAATTTTTCTTATTTAAGGGATATTTGGATGAAATAAATTAGTAACCATGAATATTTAGGGAACAAGGAAGAGCTGGTGAAATCATAACCATTAAAGTGGGTCATGAAGACAAAGTGGTTTAACAAATATTCTCTTAAACATATGATTCAAAAATTACCTATTGGATACTGTTTCTACAAAATCCTTCATTTCCTAAATGATTTCAAGGATAATATACAATTAGATATTAAATTATTAGTGAAATATTCTAGTGGAATGAAAACTAAAATCTTTGTCTCTAAATTTTCTTCAATAAAATATTATGGGAATGTGCTTACATTAAATCTTTTTATTCTACATTAAGTATAATTTGATGTGATTTTGTGCATATATTGATATTCTCTACAGAGAGGTAAAATTACTATCTCTAATAGAGAAAACAAATTTCGTGTACTAAATCAATCTAATATCATTTTTTGATGCAATGTGTACTATGAAATCGCAAAAAATATTACTTTTATTATGTGGTTTTTAAAACCCAATCATTTGGGGGTATTAAGCTAAAAGATAGAGAAACTCATTTCTATGTATATTCCTACAATGAGGGAAATATGATGAGTTTATTTTAATTAATTATAACATTGATGTGTATATCTCATTAGAAATTATATCTGGTGACTTATATATAGATACCCTCATTTTTTTTTATCAAAAAGTGATAATTAAAACTACAAGGAAAAAAATTACTTCAGTTTGTAGAATATAACACCATAATATTTTATTTTTAAATTTATTATAAATAAATACAATGATTAATTGAATAATTCAAATTCAATACCAATGATAAATGAACCCCAACATATCAATGGGATAAAACATTTAAATAAGACTATTATAATATAACTGATGAATTGGGGTTATAAATAAAAGTAAACACTGTATGAAATCATTAAAGAAAGATGAATTTACATAAAATTTTGTGACTCTTCCATAAAAGGATCACATGTTATAGAATATATAAAATTTATCAATACTAGGGTTTTTCTTATAACGAGCCCATGTGGATCTGTAACAAATACAACTTTGGAGAAATCTTTCATGAGAGAATTTCATGATCATGGAAATCACTATGAGTTCAACGATATTTGATTCCCCACTTGAAACTAAATCATTTTTTTATCTTACCGTTATGTATTCGACGGAGGTCTTAAGGGGTTTTATATGTGAATGTGATGATAATATAAACAAGAAATTGTTTACTAATTTTATATTGTTTAATGTTTCTTTATATTTGGAATTTCCATAAATTAAACATATAAGGAATGTTTTTTATTAAATATTTGACATTTTATTTATTAAAATTATGTTATAAAAATTTTATTAATTATTATTCAACAAATAATAAATATTAAACAATTAAATCTAAAATATTTTAACATTAAAAGTGATATTTTTAATAGAATTTTTTAAGGAATTAAATTTTCAATAAAAATTAGAATTGGTCAATAATATATAATAATTTTAAAAAAAATATATTTTAAAGAATAAACATCCAATTATTTAATTTTTAATTTAGAATATAAAATATTAGTAACAGTTATTTTTTTAAAAAAAAATTAATCAAATTTTTTTCATTAAATTGTATATTTTCTATTTTGAAGTTAATTTCATGAGTTTTAGAATTTTAATTTCATAAAAAGATTTTTTTTATTTATCATGTCAAAATTAGTAGACTAAAATTGTTTGATATTCTTCTAAAAAATATAATTTTTTTTCTTGATATTAAAAAATTATGTTTACAATTATTGTAACTTTTTTAAAATCATCATGATATAATAAATATATAAATATTTATGAATAATTTTACCCTAAAATTTTTTTCTTAAAGAGTTACACATGTTATTTAAAAATAATATTTCAAATTGACAATCCTATGTTTCAATATTTGGAACCAAAGTTATATTTTATTCTAACAATAAATTATATTTGTTTATTTTCCTATAATTGAGTTTTAAGAAGGCTCCAATTAGTTTTGTATGGTTTTGGATGTATAATATATGTTTTTGAATCATAAAGAAATAAATGTGAGGGGCATCAATACTATAAAATTTTTTATTAAATAAATATTATGTCATTTTTATTCTTATATCCTCATATTTATGAAAATAATATCTTTTACGTTATGAGTAGTTATATTGAAATTAATTTCTACTGATTTGAAAATTATAATCAATGAAAATGTATTCCATACTGTGATTAAAAATTGCTAATATGGTTACTTTTTTCTGTGCATAAATATTAGTTAACAATGTAAAACTTAGTCTCTATGTCATGAGATAAAAAATAATAAATTTTTTAAATCAATGGTTGATGACCTAAAATATTATAAAAACATATAACTAAATGTGTTGAGGGTGGTTTTATCACCCACATATCATATCTTTTGTTTTTTTGGTAAAATTTGGATCGACATTCTTGGAAAATAAATCCCCTTTTTATTGAGTAAAACATGTTTACAAAAACATAACTCATCTCACTTATAAACGGATTTTTCCACCATCCCATTAAAGTCACACCAAAAAAATTATTTTATAAATATATTCTACTATATTTTTTCTAATTTCCTTTAAAATCATGAATCATTCTAAGAGGTGATTGGATTTCTTATTTACATGTGTTTATATCTTATCATTAATTTTTATTTTTCTTCTTTAATCACCTCATCTAAATAATAATATATTTCTTAAATAAAATATAAATTTTTTCATAATTCTTATTGAATTATTATATTAAAATAAAATCACACCATTGTCATACTCTTCCATTAATTATAGAATTTTATTTTCTCGATCAGTTCAACCACCTACACGAAAAATTCTATATCATTTTATCAAATATGGTGATGGAAACCTAACTACTATGAGAAATTGATATTAATATATAAATAATTACCTATGTTTTAATTGTAATATTAATTTTTATACTCATAATTAATATTACACTTTTTTTCATAAAATGTATCGAAAGAAGTGAATTATGGAATTCAAATCGGTGTACCATACCAAAAACTCCCATGGAATGAAATTTGAGATTTATAAATCTTTATCTAACATAAATTATAATAGATTGAATTTTATAAAGATTGAGAACTAATGAACCTAGAATGATGAACAAAACCATTATATAAAAATAGAAAACTAATGGTAAAAACTACAAACACTAACCATCAATATAATCTAAATTATTTTAACAATTATATTAAAAATGAATATAAAAAACTAATAATATAAGGGTTCAATATATTGGTATTATTTAAATAAATATTATTATAAAGTCTTCCTTTCACTTTCATGGAAATTAAATTTGAATGTGGCTTATAATATTGATTTTATTATAATGAAAAAAATTCTATTTTTAAACTAATTTTCATGACTTCACATCCATATTTATCTCTACAAATAAATAATCTACCATATATTTAAAAATATTAATGTTCATACTCTAATTCATGTTATAGTAATTTTTGGATGTCTTTTAAATTTTTTTCAAGAGAACTACTCTAATTTAAATTTTATTTAGTACCGTTATAAAATGAAATATAGCCCATTTTTTACCAATGATTGTTTTCATGATATGTTGTATGATTGATTTCATGTGTTGCACATATATATAGTTTATAATTATTTTATTTTTTGGTTCCTAAGTTTGTTTCTATTTTAATATTTAATATTATGTCTCTTATGAACTAATTATGGGATATGATACAAGATACTCGATTGACTATGGGAAAAAGGAAGTAATACCTGATACACTATATACTAGGAAAGTTGTAGATATTCATTATCTAATATCATGTGGAAAAAATAAATTGATTTCATATCCACTCTATAATGAGATATGTATTGTGATGCTTTATTTAATATGTAATGGGAAATATGTAGTGATGAATGATATACTATGTAATGGGAAACCTGAAGTGATTCATAATCCACTATTTTATAAAAAATTGGTGTTGATTATTGATCTACTATGTAATGAGAAATCAGAAGTGATCGATGCTCCCCAAAGAACATATTTATTCGTTTTATTAAGGAAAAAATTTAATTTACCTATGCAACCCTTCAAATAGAAAATTTATCTCAAAAATACATTCCATGTTTAATGAGATGGATCATATTTCTTGTAGAAATAGTTGTAGTAATATTGAATTTGATGAAACTCATGCTCTAGCTATTCAAGAGTTATTATGGGAACAATATCCATAAGATAATGTTTGAGACAAATATATTCTTGAGAGAAAAGTATTATGTAGGTTTATAATAGAATATAGATAACCCTAGTGATTTGGGTATCCTATCACTAATTCAGGTGAATGAAATCTCATAGAGAATGATGAATCTCTAACCCATAGGGAATTAGTAAATGGAAAGGACCCTAATAAATGGAATAAATTACTACACATTGAGATACAATCCATGCACCCGTATATTGTCAGGATTATGTTAGAACATCCAACTAATGTAAACCCTATTGGTTGTACATGTATATTCAAGAAAATGGTGGCGATAGATGTTAAAATTGACATCTATATAGAATGACAATAGGAGAAGGGTTTCAAAAAAATAAATGTATAAAAAATAACATAAAAATACCTCCATTAATGATTCAAATATATTTCAAAAAAATTCATACAATAGTATCCTTCCATGATTATGATATTTTTGAAAATAGATGTGAAAACTGATTTTCAAATTGGGAAGTTGGTTGAAGGCGTCTATATGACACAATTGTAAGTGTTTATTATTTAATAAATATCTAATAATTTATAACATATTAAAATACTAATTTAGGGATTGAATGCAAAATTACAGTCCTAGAATTTACATTTTGATACAGACATAAGTGATTTTCATTTCCCAATGAACAAAAGAAATCCACGAATCTACAATATGGTTACAAGGAGTCCTTTGTTCTACTAGTTTTATATTTTGATCACATATTAATTATAGGAATCAATGTGAAAGGAATGAATTTAGGTAATAAATTGTTTCATGAATGCTTCTCCCAAAAATAAATAGGTGATAAATCCTATATTTACAGGATCATGAACTATAATGATAGATCAAAAGGCTAATTGGTCTTAGTCAAAGTAAAAATATTTGCAATTTACATCAATGGTACTATATAGAATATCCAAGATAATATTTTTTCAAATGTCATAGGTTATAAATATCTCAAATTAGTTGTGTCCTAAAACAAAGTTGATATTGAGAGGATTAAAATAACCCCTTATACCTCTATAGTGGGATATATTATTTATTTCAAGCCTTGTACTAGGTTTGATGGTGTTTTTAATGTAAAAATATTTTAAAAATACAATGTTAATCTTGATGAGCTACATTGGGTAGCTATATAAAATATAGTATATAATTATCAAGAATACTAAATATGTTTCTTGCATATTGAGTGTATGACGATCTAGTAGTGAGGGGATACACTAATTATTGCTTCTATGTAATGAATGGGCCCTTATAACTTCTCAAAATGGTACCCAACCCATTCTTCCACATACCTGATTGGGCATTCAAGATCCCCATGGGATAATAATTAGAACTGAAGTATCAAACAACAACCAGTGGGAATGATCCGAATGTGAAGAAAGAACATGGAACACACACACACACACACACACACATATATATATATAACAACAATGGGAAAGAGTAATATATTCCATTACAGAAACAGTAACAGAAACCCAAAAACTCAACTATATAAATGATAACAAGTATACATCCAACCAAAAAGGACTAATGAAATTGGAAAAACCAACTACTCAATGTGATAGCATGGGAAGGACCCAGCATCTCACTACTATTTATCCAACAGACGTGACAGAAAACCACACCACCTCACTATGACAATTTGTATATCCCTGGATAGAAAGACATATAAAAGTCAATACACAACCAAAGGGGTACACGGGGTGTGAGATAACAGGATTAGTAAGTTCTCACATATTTGTTTCATATCATGTATCTAAAAAGTAATACAATATTTCAAAATTGTAATTAAAAAAAGTCATGATAACAGTTAAATTGTTTTTATGTCAAAACACTACGGGGAAAACAGGATTTTGTGATGGGCTATTTTCGACGGGATTAATTTTTGTTACAAATAGGCCATCATAGAGGTTATTTGCAATGGTGTTTGGGGTCCCGTCGCAAAAGGTTTTGCATGGTTTGGTGCGGGTTGCGCGGTTTGGCGCGGGTTGCGCGCCAAATCACGGGAAGGTTATTTGGGATGGGGGATCCCCCTGTCGCAAATACTATGTCGGTCGAAGGGAATTTATGACGGGACCCATCGGAAATAATGGTGACGGTAAATGGTTCTTTTGCAACGGGATATTTCCCCATCGCAAAAAGTGTGTCGGCAGGTCACCTTTTGCGATGGACCACGTCACAAATACCCTTTTAACCATGGACAACAACTAATGCGTGCAGAGGTATTTACGAGAAGCCTTATCGCAAAAAGAACCTTTTGCGACAGGATTATCATCACATATAGTGTCGTCACAACTAATCTAACCTATATATACCCCTCTGCTTTTTCTCTTCCCCTCAATTCGCACTTCCTCTTTCTCTTTAAACTCTATTTTTAGAGTGAAATTTTCCCTGAGTTAATTGTTTTACGAAGAAGTTGTGAAGTTGCATACATCAATTGGAGAT
This sequence comes from Viscum album, assembly GCA_963277665.1. NCBI lineage: Eukaryota > Viridiplantae > Streptophyta > Magnoliopsida > Santalales > Viscaceae > Viscum > Viscum album. The sequence continues at coordinate 155,458,434 of OY728157.1, forward strand.
CAAGTTTAAAGGTATTTATATTTTATTTAATTTAATATTTATTTAATTCGATTTATTTTAATTATAATTATTTTTTATTAGTGATAATTAAATTAGATTTAAATTGTTTTGTTATCTGTATTTATTTGTAATAATAATGAGAAATTATTCATTTTCTCAATAATTTGTGATAATTAATAATTAGTAATAATTAATAATTATTAACGAAAATTAGTATTGTCTATAAATAATTACATTTAATTTGTAATTAGTAGTTGTAAATTTTAGTTAATGATATCAACTAAAGCTAAATAGTAATAATTATGTTTAATTAGTAATAGTTATGTTTAATTAGTAATAATTACAGGTAATTAGTAATAATTACGGGTAATTAGTAATAATTATGGGTAATTAGTTATAAATATGAATAATTTGTAATAAATAAGAATAATTAGTAATAAATAATAATTATTATTATTAAATAAGAATAATTAGAAATAAATCGAATAATTACTAATAAATAAAAAAAATAGTAATAAATATTACTATTTAGTAATAAATATGAATAATTAGTAATAATTAATAATATTTAATAATAAATAGGTTTAATTTGTAATAAATATGATTAATTAGTAATAAATAGTAATAATTTGGAATAATTACGAATAATTAGGAATAATTAGAAATAATTAATAATAATTAAGAATAATTTGTAATAATTTGTAATAATTGTTAATAATTAGAAATAATTAGTAATAATTAGTAATAATTAAGAATAATTATTAATAATTAGTAATAATTATGAATAATTAGTATTAATTCGGAATAATTAGGAACAATTAGTAATGATTAGGAATAATTAAGAATAATTAGTAATAATTAGTAATAATTAGTAATAATTAGTGATAATTAGTAATAATTAGTAAAAATTAGTAATAATTAATAATTTGGAATAACTTGGAATAATTAGGATTAATTAGTAATAATTACTAATAATCAAAAATTAATAGTAATTATTAGTAATAATTTGGAATAATTTGAAATAACTAGTAATAATTAGTAATAATTAGTAATAATTAGTAATAATTAGTAATAATTATTAATAATTAGTAATAATTATTAATAATTAGTCATACATAATAATTAGTAATAATTAGAAATAATTAGTTATTATCTACTAATAAATAGTAACAATTTGTAATAATTAGTAATAATTAGTAATAAATAGTAATAAATAGTAATAATTAGTAACAATTAGTAATAAATAGTAATAAACAGTTATAATTAGTAATAAATAGTAATAAATAGTAATAAATAGTAATAATTAGTAATAATTAGTAATAATTAGTAATAATTATTAATAATTACTAATAATTACTAATAAATAGATATAAATAGAAATAAATAGTAATAAATAGTAATGAATGGTAATAAAGGGTAATAAATTGTAATAAATTGTAATAAATAGTAATAATTAGTAATAGTAAGTAATAATTAGTAATAATTAGTAATAATTAGTAATAATTACTAATAAATATTATTTATTGATAATAATTATTACAAATTTGTAATAATAAGGAATAATTAGGAATAATTAATAATAATTAGTAATAACTAGGAATAATTAAGAATAATATATAATAATTTGTAATAATTTGTAACAATTAGTAATACTAAATAATTTGTAATAATTTGAAATAATTTGTAATAAATAGTAATAATTTCTAATAGTTAGTAATAAATGGTAATAATTTTTAATAATTAGTAATAATTAGTAATAATTAGTAATAATTAATAATAATTTGTAATAATTTGTAATCATTAGTAATAATTATTAATAATTAGTAATAATTAGTAATAATTAGTAATAATTAGTAATAATTGGTAATAATTAGTAATAATTAATAATAATTTGTAATAATTTGTAATAATTAGTAATAATTAGTAATAATTAGTAATGAATAGAAATAAATAGTATGAAATAGTAATAAATATTATGAAATAGTATTAAATACTATGAAATAGTAATATTTACTAATAAATAGTAATAAATAGTAATAATTAGTAATAATTAGAAATAATTAGTAATAATTCATTATAATTAGTAATAATTATAATAATTAGTTATAATTAGTAATAATTAGTAATAATTAGTAATAATTAGTAATAGTTAGTAACAATTAGTAATATTTAGTAACAATTAGTAAGAAATAGGAACAATTAGTAAAAAATAGGAATAATTACTAACAATTAGTAAGAAATAAGAACAATTAGGAAGAAAATCCATTTTTGTAACTTTTAATAACTTGTAATAACTTAGTACAATTTCCAGTGGATTGATGACACTCCTTTTGCTCGACGAATGATATCCTTTCAACTTTCACCGACTCAATATATTATGAAAAGTATGCTTCTATGTATGCATATCCAATCTTGTATGCATGAGTTTGAATATGCATTTGTAGGACCACATTTTTCATAACGTTTTTAGGCGGTTATAGTTACAAGAAGATTATTCATCGACAAAAAGGTGGCTTTTTTGTTTGATGGTTCATTTACATGAAATTTCCTCACACAGAAATCCCAATGAAGAATCTGATCATAGGTACACATGAGAATGAATATGTGTACCTTCGAGCAGTTTTTTCATCGTGATTTTTGTGGGAGAAAGTTTCAAGTAAATGAGCCATCCAGAAAAAAGAGTCACCGGCAATCCACTGGAAATTGTGTCACCTGTAAGTAATGGTAATTATTAAGAAGTAGCTGTAATTACTTATCTTTTTTTTTCATATAGTGTTTTTATAATTTCAAATTATTCAAAAACTGTAATGATTTTTAAAAGTCAATATTAAATGATCGCTCTTGGATAAATCAGTGTAAAAATACAAACGGTTCAAGTTTAAATCCTGTATATGTTGTGGGTGTTTATGATTTCTTATCATTTTCATCATCAAAACCAGAATATGTTTCAGAAGGAAAAATAATGTTTCCCTGTAAAAAATCTGTTCTGAGAAAGTTTGACATATTTGACAAGGTTGGTGGATATCTCTTGTGGTTTGGTTTTTAACCAGGTTATGTTTTTTGGTATCAACACAGTGAACACTATTCTAGAGAAGATACTAATTACTTGATTCCGGAACCATCACGGTATCAAAATTTTGTCCATGATGTTGTTCCTCTATCTATTCAACAAACTAAAACTCAGGATGATGTTGATTTAACTTCTGAGTTGGCACCATCCAAATTTTATGTGTCTTTGAGGTTTGCTAAGGATGAATTATATCCTAGTTGCAAGATAAGAAAATTATAAGTGGTTGAAAAATTAATGAATATTAAATAAAATAATGCAACGTCAAAAAACTATTTTGATCAGATATTTGTTTTAGTTAAAACACAGTTACCAGAAGGAAATGTGTTGCCTGTAAATTACTATGAGAGCAAGAGTCTGGTTTGTATACTAGGCCTTAGTTACTAGATGATTCAAGCATGTAAAAATGATTGGATCTCATATTCTAGTAAAAATGATTTTTTTATTATTGTCCCACATGTGGACAATCAAGATATAAAGAATCTCAACCAGGGAGTCTATATCGATTCCAGTAAAACAGTTGAGATATTTCCCATGTACACCTAGGTTGCAACATTTATTTATGTCTTAGAACACAACATCAATGATGCCATGGCACAAAACCAATATTTCAACTGATAAAATATTTATTCATCCATCTGATGGTGATTCATTGAATCATTTTTACCATCTACATCCGTATTTTTCTTTAGAAGACCGAAATGTGCAATTGGGTATTTCTACTGACGGTTTCTGTCCGTTTGGTTCTTATAGTAGTCAGTATTCATGTTCGCCTGTATTTATAGCTCTGTAAAATTTACCTCCATGGATGTTGATGAAGGATTCCTATATCATTTTGACCTTATTAATCCCAGGACATCTAAAAAAATATTTATGTTTATTTGAAACCATTGATTGATGAGGTAAATGCATTTTCGAGTGATGGTGTTAGTGCATATGATGTTTCTGAAAAAAAAATACATATTAAATGCTACATTGATGTAGACGATTAGTGACTTTTCTTCATATTGCATTTTATCTGGCTAAAGTACCCATAGTCTGAAATCATGTCTTTATTGTATGAAATAAAAAAATCCTCTATTCCTGTTAGTGGAAAAACACCATTCTATTTTGACTGTCATTGAAAATTTCTTCCAAACGATCATCCTTTTTAGAAGAAGAAATCTCATTTCAGAAAAGGAAAAATTTAAAGGGATGAACCTACAAAAATTATCTCTAGTATAGAGATAAAATCATTTGTTTTTTCATTATATCCTATCACATTTGCGCCAACAGTAAACCAACTGAAAATTCATTGTTTTCTGAAAGAAAATAATTGGATGAAACAATGAATTTTTTTGGATCATCCATATTTGTCTGATTTGTTGGTCCGCCACATGTTAGAAGTCATGCATATTGAGAAGAAATATTTTGATAATATATTTTATATAGTTTTAGATACACCAGGTAAGACCAATGATACTGTAAAGGCACGATTAGATCTTACCGAAATTTACAGGTGACCAGAACATGAACTATTTGAAAATGTCAAATCACAAAGGTTAATGAAGCCAAAAGTAGCTTATACATTATCCAAATAGAGTCACTTAATATTTTTTTAGAGGATTGCAGATTTGAGACTTATAGATGGCTATGATTTCAATTTGGGCTGATGTGTTAAGAATGGGTATATTACTAGATTAAAAGGTCATGATTGTCATGTTATAATGGAAAGACTTATGTGGATTGGATTCATAGGATTGTTAAATTATATTCTGCGATTCGATAATAGAAATATCATACTTTTTTCGAGATATTTGTGCATTGAAAATAGACTTGGATGCGCTATGAAAACAGGAAGAAGATGTTGCAGTAATAATATGTAAACTGGAAAAAATCTTTCTGCCAACATTATTTGACTCAATGGAACATCTGATATTACAATGACCACAAGAAGTTAAATGTGGAGGTCTAGTATATTTTCGATTGATGTAACCATTCATGAGATTCATACAGAAATTTAAGAAAAAAGTACGTATCAAAGCCTCATTTTAAGGCTCAATTGTTGAAGCTTATTTTCAAGAAGAAATTTCTTTTTCTCTCTCTCTTTATTTTGAATCTCAATATCAATAAAAACACAACTTCATGGGGTGAAATAAGGGGAATGTTAATGGTGAAATGGACAATCAATTATTAGTTTTTTATCAGCCAAATCGTGGTTTTGGTGGAGTTCATGAATGATGGATATCAGATGATGAACATCATTGAGCTCAGACATATGATCTGCTCAACTATGAAGAAATGACATCATTATTAATGTGAGTGTCGTTATCACTTATTCATTAATTTATGTTATAATATGTAAACATATTTCATTTTTATGTCATATGATAATCAAATCAAGAAACAACATCCACAAATTACATCAGCTGCTCTTGAAGAATGCAGACAAAAAAAATTCTCAATGGTTTCAAAAACTAGTAACATAAATTATTGATGGTTTAATATCTAATCCGTTTATTATTTATCATATTGATAATTGTTTAAAAAAAATTAGGTGTCTCAAAATGCTGATAAAATTGATAAGAGACTGTGTATATTGAGTAACCCACCATACAAAGTGGTTAAATCTTATAATGCATATGTGGTGACTGGTTTTCGATTTCATACATGTGCATATGGGGAATCAAAAAAACATTGAACAGTAGTGTTTTCTTGAGTGGATTGCATCAAAAAGGATCTAAAGTGGACTTTTATTGCATTCCAGATGAAACTATTGAGTTGTGTTATCTAGGATAGAATTACATAATGATGGTTAAATGTTGGTGGTCAGATACTGAGAGAGGCTAGTGTGTTCATTAAATTCAGGGAATCATCTATATTAAATATAAAAATCTTCTTGTAGGAAATATTTTTTTTATTTGCTCAATAGGCACATCAAATTTATTATGCAATGTATTGTGATACATCATGAGACTTTAGTGATTTGGGAGCATAATAAAAATGGAATCTTGGAAAAATAATTTTAATCAAACTAAATGTGGTTCCTCTAAAGTGGAAGGAATTTAAATTTTTAAAGAGACTGCTCAAAATCCATCATTATCACAAAGAGACATGAATATCGATGATGAATCTCCACAATTAAGGATCAATGATGTCAAATATGTTAATGATGTTTCAAATGAATTTGAAATGACATGAGATGATGAAACCGAAACTCATATGGATATTGATTATACTATGGAGAATGACGAATACATTGACATTGACAGCTATGAAGATGAGGATGAAGATGGAAATTGACATAGTTAAATGTTTTTTATAATCATAACCAATATATATCTATATATAATAGTTATTTTCCACTATCATCTAATAATAACAATTTTGTGTTTCAGATGGATGTTTATCTATTTTATGAGTTTCATGAGGCGGATCTACCTCTGGATTAGGGAGTTTGTGGACCATCTAACCCTCAGCCTACTGACAATTCAGGGGGTACGCAGAGGGGGAACGGTCTTGCGTGACTGATGATTCCTGACCATATCCCGGAGAAACGTCCACATCTTGGCATTGATCGACACACATGGAGGTATGGTAAAATGTATATTTTAGTAATCTTTCAATAATTTATTTATATATATACTAATTTTATGATTATTTATTCTTTTCTCATAGTTTTTCACATGTAGCTATTTGAAAGAGGAGCACTATCTAGCGTAATTATTTTTCTCAGCCATGGATCACGTGGGAAGAGATTCATGTTGATGTGCCGCATGGCATGTTCGATCATTGGCAGTGGGGAAGGTGTCTATGCGTGACTGTTTCTGTTAGTTTTTGCACAATTTGAGAAGAATAGCCATTAAAAAAGTATGAGTGACAGAATTTGGTGAGTCTTGTAGTGCCCACTTACCAGAGTACATTTCATATCACGTTTGGGATGGATTATGTTTACACTAGTTGGGTGGTGGATTTTAGAAGAGATATTCAGTGGGATGGAAGAACAAGGGGAGACAAGAGGTGACACATAGAGCTGGTAGCCGTACATTTAGTATGCATAGATAGAATCTGGTAAGTATATTTTGAAAATATTTTTTATAACTTTAAATATAAACAGTTTATTTTATATTTCTATAGGAAGTTCAGCATCCTGATATTACGGAGATTCATGTTTATCAGAGGATGTATAGTGATCCATCCGCTGGAGAGATTAGAGGTTATCTCCTGTATCAGATTGTGGTTAGTATTATTTTTTTCAGTTTGACAATTAACTGCCTATTATATTTTTACCATATTAATATCATGTTTTATTTAAAGGAGTCATTTGAGTCTGCGACCTCTCAGACACGGGATGAGATTCAGGACGAGATGACTGATCAAACCAGTGCCCACCATTTCGATGAGGCCTCATGGATGCATGCGACTCAGTATGGCATTGCGAAGGGCCGAGTAGTTGGTATCAGATCTCTTTTGACGCCTGGTACATATTATGGTACTACTGTGATGTCGGCATCCAGCCTGAGAGGATCTCTTGGAGAAGAATCACCTTCTGCCTCATAGTACCAGGAGCAGTTGCGAACTCAGTCTGAGCTTATATAGAGTTTCCAGAAGCAGCATCAAGAGATGCGTCAGTAGCAGTAGTAGCAGCAGCAACACGAGGAGGAGATGCATCGATTACAGCAGTAGTAGCATCATCAGGAGCAGATAAAGTACATGCGTCGTCTGACTCGTAGTTTAGGGATGGAGTTTCCTCCACTATCTCCTATAGCTCCTCCACCTCCTCCAGAAGATGAACCCCTAGTGATTTTTTTTATAATAAAAATATTTCAATTGAAGATTTATTTTAATATGAACAATTTACAGTTTTTGTATTTTATGTTGATGAAAATATTTCATAATTTAATTTTTTTTATTTTTAATATTTTATTATTTATTATTAGTATTATATTTTTTTAATATTTGTTTATTTTACAAATAATAATAAACTTTTATGATTTTTTTATATTTTTTTTGTAAATATTGAGAATTGTAATAATTTTTTATTCTTTTTATTATTTTAAAAAAAAATAATATTAATTTTTTATTAATCATAATTTTATTAAATTTATTTTGTTCGTATTATATTTTTTAATGTTTTTTTATTTTAATAATAATAATATTTTTTAATTTTTTATTATTTTAGTAATATTAATATAATTTTTTCATTAATCATAAATTTATTAAATATTTTTTATATTTTGTTTAGTATTTCTGACAGGACATTTTGTGAGGGGTTCCCGTCACAAATAATTTAAATATAATTTTATATTAATTGTATTTTCGACAGGATGACGTGACCGTCTCAAATACTAATTGCGACGAGCCCTTCCCAAAAGGTTTTTATATATATAATGTATATAAGTAGAGGCTTATTTGTGACAGGGCAGTTCCCCGTGGAAAATATTATTTCCGACTCGCCCGTCGAAAATTTTTAATTTATATATAATGTATAGAATCAGAAGCTTATTTGTAGGGAGACTTTTCATGTCGAAAATATAATTTTCTATGATGGGCCCATAAAAAAACAGTTTTTGCGACGCTGTTTTCTGCAACGGGCTATTGACAACGGGGCCCTGTCCCTAAGAATATTTGCGACAGGATCCCGTCACAAATATCCCATCACAAATACATCTAATTCTAGGAGTGAAAGAATGGAAAAAATTTAATTGCACATTTTTTATACTTTTCCAAATATTTTTTTAAAATCATTCTCTATTTGATTCATAATAATATGTCATAACAGTTATATCATGCCAAAATTTAGCATGCATCAAATAACATATCAAATCCAGGTGATTACAACAAAATAGTAAAAACCAAAAGTAGATGCACAAATAACATCATGTTATGGATGATACAAGATTAAGATATATATGAAACTCATACCTAACATAGATAATTCTGTATCCATCAATCCACTAGACATATGAATCAAGTCCAGATAGAAGGCAAAGTCACTAAAAAGTGAACCCCACAACAGGTAAAACAAGTCCCTAGAACAACCGTACTAGGAAGTAGAAGAAAGCTTCCTAAGGAAACCTTCCAGAAATGGATGAAAACAATAACTATACATTCCATATATGTACCAAAGGTTTCCCATGTGCTCTATTTTCCAAACTAGTTTGTCAGAAAATTTCCATCTAACCATACTTTTAAAAACATTTTAAAAAATCTATTTCAAAATGTTTTTGAAACCCGTTTCCATTTACGAAAACAATGGGAAAATCATATCTTACAAAAACACATTTCCAAATGCATAAAACAAATCAGTAAATCATTCTAATTCATTTAATAAAATAATTTATCAAATATATAGGAAATGAAGTTTTCCAACACAGGCTATAGATGAACCCACCTACATCAAAACTCATGTCAGACACACCGAAAAATGATTTAAAAATAAGAATATACGATCAATGATAAAAGAGGCCCTAAAACCACTCCTCACATCTTATAATTTATTTAGTTACTCAAAATGGTTTGAAAAATAAAAGTAAAAATGATATACATTAAATAACACACACCTATTTCACTACAAGAAAGAGTAAATGTCCCTTAGAACAAGATAAAATTTAGAAATATAGAGAGAAAAAATATGAAACATCAATATAGGTCAATGAATCCGATAACACAATGAAATGGTGCTATTTTGATAAAAGAAAAAAAATGATCTACAAAGTTTTACACACCCGTAGAGATGCAATTCAACCACAACGGTGAGAAATCGCATAAAAAATCAATCTAAATTTGATAAATCCTATCAAAATAACTAGAAGATATCTCAAGTCCAAGAGGGAAAAGGAAATGGATGAATAAAAAATCAATCATGGAATTTTAAAAATCCCCAAGTCACAATATTTACACTACATGCAACCACTGTAAAAATTATGTAGTCAACGAATGTAACATATTTCCGCCTCATTATCTTGAGAATGAGTAGTGACATTACTTGGACTTAAGATACATTACCAATGTTCCAAATTCTAGAAACAAATTCCAATGGGCTTCAAAAAAATTGGTGGATTTGTTCCATTTAATAAAAAACCCACTCAACCAAACCACCCATAAAAAATAAACTACTAAATGATGCAAGATAACAATGTAAAACAACTCAAAACAACATCATTTTTATAAAAAAACTACAATAGAGTACCATAGTAGAAGACAACTAAAATCAATGTGCACAGTGAAATACAAATCCAACAAAACTCAATGAAAGACGAAATAACTCCAAAGCTCCAACATGATCCATGATCGAACTCCCCAAAACAACCCAAGAATCATGTTACATTACTAAATAAGAGTGATAAATTACAATTTCATGTGTACCAATAAAATATATATGCACAATCACAAATGTGAAAAGGTTTGGGTGAGTAATGAAACTCGGTAGGATTTCCCCAAATGAATTACCAACTCACACCACTGTGATGGAACATGTTAGCACACTACATAAAATTATTTATATAAATGACAATATAAATTAATTAAAGTTAGTTTATCAAAAAACAAAAACCATTACAATGAAAAATATACATCAAAAAATTGGTATCCATGGAAATCATCCAAGAATTTTTTCCAAATCATTTCATAAACCATTTGGGATAACCCATTTTAATCCACCCCTCCGTTTATGTAAGCCTATGTGATAGTACATACTCATGGGTAGCCTCTCATTGATATAAAATATTGTTATAGGAAAACCCATATCCCATATTCCATTACACCTTCAACAGCGAGCACAGTGTCATATTTCAGCCATTCCCATATGAAATAAGAACACACCACGAAGTATGCCAAAAAAACATCATCCAAACATAAACATGGAAAAATAATTTCAATAAAAACCCATTTTAATTAAAACCTTTTAGGAAATAGTTTTCCATTAATAAAACAAATAATTTATTTTAAAATAAAATTTTTAAAGCCATTTATCAAAGCACATTACACAACAAATCCACAATTCTAAAACGAATTACAAACCATCACTAGAGAGGGTTTTAACAATTATTTGCACAACAATTTTACTAAAAATTTCAACCAATATAATCAATTTGAAACTAAGACATAATTTTATAATAATTGGAGTCGATAATGAAGCCACCTAACCAAGATTTATGGAGAAAATGGTGAATGACATGAAAAACCCCGCAAATCTTGGTTCAAATTACACAACTCTTCCTTAATTATCTTCCCATAACATCAACAAGGCCAAATATTACCATGATTGGAATAAATAAAAAAAGATATTTATATATTATATTGTATCTACAAAAATGGTACATGGAAAACAGTTATATGTAAGAAAAAACATGAAAAAATACTATAATTAAAGACATACCAAGGGAATCTAGATTCTACTCACCAAGAAAGGACTTCAGATCACTTCCAATTTGATGGGGAAAGGTTCCATAGACATATAGAGGAAGATAAATTGAGTTAGGAAAAATTTGTACAAAAAAATGGGTAAAAAAGATAATCTTGGTGAAAATCCACTTTTTTATGATCATGTTTTTAAATTGTGTACTATTTTTTCAATGGTTTGGAAAAACCATACGCTATCCATGCACCAGGATCTACCTCATGGAGGACCTAAAATTATTTTCTAGAATGATTACACAACTACGTTCCAACCATAGAAATGACCAGTGTCTCTCATTAAATTGTTTCCCCTAGGTGGTCGCATGGTTCGAACAAACTATAGGCATAACCGTGAACCTTCCACTTATCCCATGTCTCACTGTCGATAGTTTTTATAGGATTTTCATGATTTCAACAAACAGTTCTCAATCTGTTTGTCGATAGAAAATAATATATAAATACAAAATGATTCCAAACCCACCCATAATTCTCTATATCAAATTATATACATAGAAAGAATAAATGAAGGGTTACTCACTTGAAACCGATGGTGCTAAATTCTCCCAAACCGTGTACATTCTATCCTTAGAAAGTATTAAAACAATGGTTTTCGGAAATAAATAAAACCATTTTAGGACCAATTCTTTTTTCCCAATACCGTGTTTCTTTATGATTTTAACAATGTTTCAACAAAATCCTCACTAGACTAATGCTTTTGCCATGAAAAACTTTCTCTTTCCTACCCATAATTCTTACAGGCACAACACCAATGAAGTATCCATCTCTAGTTCAATGTGATCTAATCAAATCATGAGGTTAGGATCTGGCTGATTTTTTTTCAACTCATATACATGAAATAAATAATTTTTTTATAAACTATGGTTGAAATTCCAAAAAATATTCCACTTCTCTAACCTATTCCATTATCTGAAATGGGAGTTAATATCTAGGAAATAACATGCCCTGATAAAAAAAATTATGATGTATAAGACATGGATATATTCTCAAAAAAATAAATGATATCTCACCTCAAATAAAAATGACTATCGATGATCACCCACAAATGATTTCTAATGACTCTGAGCTATCTCAATCCATTTACATATTAACCGAATTTTCTCTTTTCATTTCATAGGCATGGCTCATCCTAAGTATTAAAGTCTCACCAGTTTCAATCCAAAATAGTGGAGAATAAAATTTATGCCCATATAATTCATCAAAAAGATCCATATGTATTGGAGATGGATTGTTTTTATTATATGTGAACTCAACCAAAATTATGTGGTCTTTCTACGAGCCAAAAAAATCTATTACCCAAGATCGCAATATGTCTTCCACGGTTTGTGTCATCCTTATTATTTATCATCTATCAGAGGAAAATTCACTATACTCATGGTCAACTGTGTCCCTAGGGATTAATGTATGGATTTCTTGAAATGAGATGTAAACCTCAAATCTTAGTCTCGTACTATCCAAACAAGTATACAATTCTTCTTTACCACCTATCAGATATATATTTTTAATGATTACATCATCATAAGTGGTACGTGAATAGGGAATAAAAATGATTATTTTTTTGGATGATCCACTATCATTTGTATGGTATTGTGTTTATCGACATTTATTGAGACATCTGTTAGAAAATAAAAAACTATCTGATCCCATTACCAAATTTTAATAGCTAATGGCTACAACTATAAGAACTATGACATTCTTTTCACATATGGATTTTTATTTTCTAGTGTTTTTCATGAAAACAGATGAATCTAGAAATTTAAGGAGTACACGCCATGTACATAGGATTACACGCCATGTAGCTGGTTACCATAGGTGACCATGTACTGGACGTGTAACTACAGAGTACAAGGCCTTTTGGGATGACCTGGAGACCACATATAGTAGGTCCTGGTAAAGGAATATACACATTGTGTACATTTAAATGACATTTCATGTACTTATATTTTAATTTTTATATTAGAACGAGGTCACGTTTAATTGGAAGAACACCCTTCTTATCAACCCATCTCATTCAAGAGAAATCAAGGAAAATGAATCTTCTCTGAGCCCCAAACTCATCATCCATCTTTGAATCGAATGTCATTAATTTTTTTGGAATCGGCATTGTGATATCTTCCTTCTTCTAGATCCTCATATCTTGATTTCTCTCCCTTGTTGAGATATCCTCTATTGAGAATTTTTGATGTTTTCGTAGATCTATAACATTTTAGGTTGATTCAAGGGACGACGCCAGGGTATATCGATCGTATCACACCGAAGTAGGTTATTTGTGCCTTTCTGTAGTTATTATTTTAATATTATGTTCAAATATGCCCAATACCCAAGAATGAAGTATTGAGTGTTTGGGATTCTAGACATGTTATTGCATGTTATGCCATGTGTGCATGAGTAGATGTTTTTTGATTGTGAATAGTGTTATTTTTCATGGTATGGAGATGTTTTCCCATGTTTGATTTGATATTGACCATTTGGTCTAGATTTTCCTATAAGGCTTCTTTGTTTTCAATGCCTAGTATTTTTAAGATGGAGTGCTATTTGAACATGTTTTTATATTCTTATAGTTATTTAAAAAATAAGATATTGAAATCTATTATCAAAGTAGTTAATAAGGTTAACATTGGTTGTGGAATATCGTTATGAATGATTGAATTACCCAGGGTTGTGTGAACCTGTTGTAGTAGACCATAGGGGGAATGGATGATGAGGGCTTCCCTAGAGTTCCTATTTACTTTTACGTTGTGAGACCATAGAAGGGGTGTACTTTTTTCTCCATTAGATTGGAGGTAGTTCCACTTTGCGAGACCACAGGAGGAATTGGACATTGATTACATCCTCAAAGTATATGTAGTTACCAAAATGATTCAATAGGGGGAATTGACAGTGAGTGCTTACTTAGAGAGTCTTTGTTAAAGCAGAATCAGATGAATTAGATTGTGATTACTTCCTAGAGGATTTCTAATGTTTGATTGGTTGAACCAGAGTGGTTAGGATGTGAGTACAACCCTGAGGGTTACTTGTCTGTTATTGGCTACTTACATGATATTTGAAAATGAATTTAACTAAAACTACAAGATTATTTACTTTTGAGTACATCATTTTTACTGTTCTATTTTTATTATTCCTTTCAATATATATTCAATGACTGTTAGGCACAAATCTTTTAGTGGTTTCCTACTAGGATTTGTATAACTCCCTTTTTGGGTCATGCTTTTGGACCCAGACATATTATATTCTTATAGGTATATATAAAGGAAATAGCCCTTTACGTTAGGTATGTGACTATTGTGGAGTTGGAGAGCATGGGACCAAAGTGAGGCTTGCAATCCTACTGGAGATTATTTTTTTCCCTTGTAATTTTTTTCAGTACTATATTCAATCATGGTGATATGTTTGGCTATTTCCCTAGACATATGCATCATGAATCATTTATATATGTGGTCAAGTTTTTTTATTATTTTTAGTATTATGCTATTTACATATTGCATGTTATTAATGCTTCTGCTATTATTATATATTTATTTTCACTACATTACTCTGTCAAATAGGGAATAGATTACCCATTATCACACCAAAGTCCTTCGCGTCTAGTCGGAAGCCTTTGGATTTTTGGGAATGCACTTGAGGCCATGTGACCAAACAGGTACAGGGCCCCTCTAGGAAGCACCTAGAACCAGGGAATTACAAAGTGTAATTATAGGAAATCTTTTCATCTGGACTAACTATCTGGAGCCTATATCCATGGATATAAAGGAATATGTACTTGGTAATAAGTTGTCTCTTGGAGAAGCTTACTTGTGTATAGGGATATTCCAATTTACCTCATTTATTTTAATTTTTCTATTTTTTCAATTATTACAGTTGACTTGATTTCACTGGTGGGTAATTTACATGTTTTCTGTTATTAACATTAATATTATTGAGGTTCTATTTCTATTGTAACCCGATGAAATGAGGGTAATCCATCTCTTGCATCACATAGTCACTTTCTAGAGATCACATGTCATGCATTCTTATCATTCCATTTAGGGTTAATTACTGATTGGATGTTGTTGTGATAGATGTTGTGCAAGATATGCATGTTGTTGTGATATATCTCTTGATAGAAAACCTACTATTTGATAGGGTATTGTATTATATAATGTTTTGTTTGAATGAATGCCAAAATTTGGTTCTTGAGGTGTTATGAGCCCTCATGGATTAGAATGTTGAGGATCTTTGCACTATTATGCTTATATATGACATGTATAAAATTCCAATCATTGATTTGCTGTGAGAATGGGCCCTCACAAATCCGAATTTGAAACTTTATTGTTCGTTTTAGTGTTTTTATGGGTTATGGAGTAGTTTCTATGGCTTACTATCTGTAAAAACCTAGAATGCATTGTGTGTATTGCTGAATACACTCTATGTATCCTTCTGTTCGGGGAGGAACTATTTTTCTTAAGTATACTTCTGTGTACTATTTCTACACGTCGTGTAATCTCTAACTCTGTCACAGGCTGTGTGGATAGAGAAATAGGGTTTGGAAATCTTTGGTGGAACACACCATGTTCCATATGTACACATTGTGTGAATAGGCCATGTGTCTAGCCAAGTGACCAACAACATGGGTGGATTATGGGTAGTGAGTACACACCGTGTCTGGAACAAACGCACCGTGTAGAGTCAGCTGTGTAACTGATCGTGTGACTAACAACATAGGATTGTGATGTTATTTCTAGTATACTTTATGTTTGGAACAAACACGCCATGTAGTCTTGCTCATGGAGAATTGTGTGGGTTAGACGTGTAGAAGAACTCGGGTAGGGGAAAATGATTCAAGTACATGCCATGTCATGGGAGAACACGCCGTATGTTATGGGTGTTACACGAATAGGGTTGGAAAAAGTACATGCCCAGGTGTAGGCTTAAAGGAACACGCAATGTAGGGGATTATACACGTCGTTTTTCCATGTTTTGAAGAACATGAGTGCCTTATTTATCATCTTATTTTCTTATGCTTCTATGTTTCAGTCCATGTTAATCATGAACTAAGGTGTGCAATTGTCCTTGAAGAGTCATGCCAATAAGATAGCCACCATTTGTATTCTAGATACAAGGCAGTGATCAAACACCAGACATGGCTAATCTGGGACTACCAGTAGATACTCTAATTGTGATCGTCTTGGCACCAACCATTATCCAAGATAAAGGTTCTGATGAAAAGATCAGAGAGGGATTCATGAGGTTTATTCAGACCTTTGAGGGTGCAATGCATCTTGTCATGTCAATGGCATAGTTGATGCAGATCTTTTAGCAGCAGCATCCTCCCACTTTCTCTGGGGAAAGAGTACCTCAGGCTCATGAGTCATGGTTGGATGCCATGCTTTCTATCTTTGAGCATTTCGAGATGCCTCCAGAGAGGAGGGTGAAGCTTGATACGTATATGCTTCAGAATTCCACCATGAGATGGTGGAATGTGATCTCATAGGAGGGACTCCAGTAGGTTATGTCTTGGGATGAGTTCCATCATGCCTTCTACGATTACAAATTCCCGGATAGATTGAGGCTGATCGAGCCCGAGAATTCATGAGTTTGGAGAAGGTTAATCTTTCTATCATGGAGTATTCATCTTTCTTCACAGATCTGTCGCACTTTACACCCATTCCATGGGGATATGAGTTATTATTTGGAAAGGAAGTTTGAGGATGGTCTTAGGAAGGACCTCTGATATTAGTTGAACCTCTTCAGGATGACTTCCATCACCTCTTTGTTCAACCATTCACTGATCATGGAGAAAAAAATAAGGGATTCGAGAGCTCTGAGCTATGGCAGCTTAACATCCAGAGTCGGTACCCCTCCTACTAATAGTAGTAAGCATTGTAGGTAGACTATGTGTGGAGACCCGAGGAAGTGATATACTTTTAATGGTAGCCAGGTGGTGTGAAAAAGTATGGGAAGAGTGGGAAAACGAGACCGCATTGCCCGATAGACCAAGTGGAATGCCGATCTTGTGGAAATATGGGTCTTCTTCATCATTTCTGTTAGTTCTTCTAACCAGTATATGGTGATAGGAGTTCATTTATGACTCCTTGTTCAAGGGAAGCAGCACCAGATTCTCATCTGTCAGGGAATTGGAGTTCATCTAGTCATTCAGGCTGAGTTGGAGGTCGCAGTCATGCTATCCAGTTTGTAGGATTTCAATAACAATATGGTGGATTAGCTCAAGGTGGTTAGGTAGGGTCACAGGGCTATGATACATGATATACTTTTGCAGTGGAGAAGACCCAGTAGGATAAGGATCTTGGAACCTCTACAGTTCGAGGTATGATCCTCGTTTTCCTTAGTTATAACTTCTATAGTTTTTTATACAGATGCCTCCCATAGTTTCATATATATGTTTCTATTATAGAGCACCTTGGCCTTTATATCTTTTCTTCTATTGATGTCTTGACACTGGACACTCCGTTTGGGACAAGATTTACTAGTGTACATTATTTCAAGGAGTTGCCTCTAGAGGTTGGTGGGTGTCACTTATTATAAGACCCATATGTCTTATAGATGATAGGTTATGATGACATTATTTGAATGAAAATTTTAGTTCCATTCCTGGTTGTGGGTGACTATTTTCGTCATAGGGTGAGTTTCACATCACTAGAGGGTGGTTTGTTTCTGTATAAGGGTGAATGGGATGTCTAGGAAATAAGATCAGGACCCGAGCATCATTGGTTTGGAGGAGTTACATCCTAGATTTCTAGACTATATTTGGATGACCCGGGGATGGCACAGATGGAGTTTCCTCAAGTGGTGGATTGTTTCAAGGATGTTTTTCCAATGGAATGCTTAGGCATTCCTTCAGAGAGAGAGGTATACTTTTCAATTGATCTTTTTTCAGGTGCGACATCGATGTCCATTCCTCTTTATAAGATGGATACACCAAATTTATAGCATCTCAAGATATAGTAAGAGGAGTTACCAGCAATGGGTTTCATCTAACCCAGTACTTCTCTATGGGGATTCTTCTATCCTATTAGAAAAAAAGGTAGATGGTACCCTTAGACATTTTGTGGATTATCAGAAGTTGAACAAGTTGATGGTCAAGAACTGATATCCCTTTCTAAGGATTGATGGTCTCTCTGATCAGCTTCAAGGAACCCAGGTGTTATCAATGATTTACATGACATCCATTTATCATCAATTGTTCATTAGACCACCAGATATAAATCTTACGGCCTTTTTGGAGAAGGTATAGTCTAAACGAGTATGTAGTTACGTCGTTCGGTCTCATGAATGAACTTGTAGTTTTCATGGCAATGATGAACTGAGTGTTCCATACACACTAGGATACTTTTGTGGCAGTCTTCATGGCTGATATTTTGGTTTACTGTCACACTCGACACGACCATGACACACTTTTTGATATCGTTTTAAGTACACTGAGAGAGAATTAGTTATATTCCAAGCTCTCAAAATTCCACTTTTTGATGGACCAAATTCACTCCTTGGGTCATGTTATCTTAGAGACAGGAGTATCAGTAGACCCAGAGAAAGTGAGAGTAGTAGTTCCTAGGAAAATCTAAAGAACTCCATTGAGGTACATAGATATCTGAGGCTGGTTGGATACTACAGATGTTTCATACAAGACTTTTCATTCTTCGAAATGCCACTGACGAGCCTGAATAAAATGGTGTGAATTACTTGTGGTCAGATTCTGGTGGTCAGATTACTGTGAGTTAGCCTTTGTGGAGATGAAAGGGAGGTTTACTTCAACACTAACACTGGTATTTCACGATCTGGGCAATAGCTATACTATTTACTATGATTCATCAGGTATCTGGCTTGGAGCTGTTCATATGCAGGGAGAAAGAGTCATTGTGTATGGTTCTTGGCAGTTGAGGCCACGTGAGAGGAATTTCCTGATGCATTATATCGAGTTGTATGTAGTTGTTCATGCTTTACATTGTTAGAGATAGTACCTGTTGGGAGAGAATTGTGTGGTTTTCAGTAACCAAAAAAGCCTCAAGTATATCTTTACTCAGTGAAATCTGAATCTAAGACAATTAAGGTTGGTTGAGTAACTATAGTCTCTTGACATTGATCATGCCTACACACCTAAGAAAGGCAACACAGTGGCTGATTTCATGAGTTAGAGGACATTGATACATGCAGTTTAGGAGGCCATCAGTGAGTGGAAATCATATGGCTATATCCTCCGAGTTTCATTTGCAGATGAAAAGTAGATATGGTAATATGTTTCTTTCTTCTTTAGTTGTTACCTCTACTCTACTTGATCGATTGAGATTGAGACAACTATCAAATTCCAAAGGCCTAGTCCTATATGAATGTATGTCAATAGAGGACCCTATTCCTGGATTGACTGTAGGCAAGGATGAGATCTTGCGTTTTCATGGGTGCATATGGGTTTCAGCCGACATACGCAAGGATTTTCTATGAGACTTTAATTCCATAGTTTGGTAAGTTCTTCTGAGTGTCACCAAGATGTGTTGATATCTTCTCTATTAGTATTGGAGGATGGCTTTAAAGAGAGATGTTGTGGGGTTTGTCACAAGGTGATCCACCTGTTAGAAGGTGAATGTGGAGCATCTGTGACGAGTAGTAATTTTTTAGTAGTTACCCATTCCCGAGTGTAAGTGGAATGATTTTTTGATGGAACACGTGACAAGTTTTCCAAGGTCACCTTGAGGGAATGATGCTATTTGTGTTTTCATTAATAGAGTAATTAAGGTTGAAAAATTCAGGTAGATCAAGTAAAATTTCAGTTTTGATGATCTGGGAAAGTTGTACATATGAGATATTGTACACTTACATGGGGTTCTGTACTCCATTGTTTCGGACAGAGATGCATGTTTAACCTCTCGGTTCTGGAAGGGACTATAGAGGTTGTTGGGTACACAAGTACTTCTGAGTATAGCTTACCATCCCGAGAAGGATGGAAA
The DNA here is from genome assembly GCA_963277665.1 of Viscum album. Lineage (NCBI taxonomy): Eukaryota > Viridiplantae > Streptophyta > Magnoliopsida > Santalales > Viscaceae > Viscum > Viscum album. The sequence continues at coordinate 155,478,834 of OY728157.1, forward strand.
ATCTAAACTTACTATTCAGGTGCTAGAGGATATTCTTCCAAAATGTGTTCTAAATTTTGGTGGTTCTTGGGAGAAGAACATACATCATGGGGAGTTTTCCTAAAATAATAGTTTTCACTCATCAATTCAGAAGTCTCATTTTGAGGATTTGTTAGGTAGGTCATGCTGAACCCCCCTATATTGGTAGGAAGAAGGAGAGGCAGCTATGCTGGGACCTTGTCCAGTCCAAGAGACGAAATAACAGATAGAGTTGATTCTGAAGAGGATGGCTACAACACAGCCACAATAGATTTCTTATGTTGATCAATGGAGATGGCATCTAGAGTTCGAGGTCAGATATCTGGTTTTTCTATGTGTCACACTATGTTTGGGACATAGGGGGTTTAAGAGACAGGGAAATATTTCTCTAATAATTGTCGTGTTGTTTAATGTTTTAGAGAGAGTTGGGACGGTTTACTATCAGATGTAGTTACCTCATAGGTATTAGTCTATTCATGAAATCTTCCATGTTTCCCAGTTATGATGTTACTTCTCAAACACCTCTCAGGTTTTCCAACCCGAGGAGGTTGTGCTGGAGGAGGATGCATTATTCAGGGAGCATCCTATCTGAATTGTTGATCATAGTGACAGGGTTATCCGTGGTAGGTCTATTACTCTGGTATGAGTGCGATAGTAGAACGGGCAAGTGTAGGATGAGAATTGGGGGAGGGAGTTCAATGTATAATCATAGTGGCTAGATATTTTTTTGGATTATTCTTCTACCCTTCCTTGCTCATAAAATTCGAAGTCAAATTTCATTATGTTTGGATGTTTATAATAACCCATACCCTATTTTTATGTAAGGGTTTTACATTTAGAGAATTTTTTAATAAAATAGGAGAATCTGGAAATTTATGGAGTACACGTCATGTACTTAAGAGTACACACCCTGTACTCGGTTGTCGTAGTGACTATGTACTGGCTGTCTAATGGCCGAGTACATGGTAGTGTGGGGTGACCTGAATAACACCTTAAGCAGGGCCCGATAATGGCATATACATTCTATGTACTTTTAGAAGACACGTCATGTACTTTTATTTTAATTGTTATATCGGATTTGCGTCGCGTCAAATTGGTATAACACTCTTCTTCTAGACCGGTCTCATCTAGGAGCGACTAAGAATAATGCATCTTCTCCGAGCCCCCAACACGACATCCGTTCTCTAAATAGAACATCGTCGATTGCATTGGAATCTCCATGGTGAGATATCTATTTTTATAGTGCATCATCTATTGATTTCTACCATTTCTTGAGATATTCTCAATTGGGCATTTTTTATGTTTTTGTAGATATACCACATTCTAGGTCAATTCAAGGGTTGGCTCTAGGGTATATTGACCGTATCACACCGAGGTAGGTTGGTTGTGCCTTTTCGAAGTTATTCTTTGAATATTATGTGCAAAAGTGCCAAATACCATAGAACGAAGTATTGCATGTTAGGTATTTTAGCCCTATTAAGTTATGTTATGACTTGTGATCCTAATTCTAGGTTGTTTGATTGTGAATAGGGTTATTTTCAATTCTATGGAGGTGTTTTTCCATGTTTAATTTGATATTGACCATTTGGTCTAGCTCTACCTGTTAGGGTGCTTTGTTTTCCATGCCTAGTATTGATAGAATGAAGTGATGTTATCTGATGCTGTTATATGATTATAGTTATTTGGCCATGTATTTCTAGAAGTCTGTAAGACAAGAAGTTTATAAGGATTACTTTGGTTGTGGAATATCGTTGTGCACAATTGAATTACATAGGGCTGTGGGAACTTGTTGTTGTAGACCATAGGGGGAATAGATGTTGAGGGTTTCCCCAGAGTGTCTGTTTACTTTTACGTTGTGAGACCATAGGGGGGATGGACATTGTGCTCCCTTAGAGTGTCTGTAGTTCCATGTTGCGAGTCAATATTAGGGATTGGATGTTTATTTCTTCCTCAAAGTGTCTATAGTTATCGATATGAGACCACAAAGGGAATTGACGTTGAGGGATTCCCCATGTAGTCTTTACCAAAGATGAATTAGAGGGGTCATACTGTGAGTACATCCCATAGGGTTGCTTGTGTTTGATTGATTAAACTATAGGGGATAGTATGTGAGTACTACATAGAGGGTTACTTGTTTGTGATTAGACACTTACTTGATATAAGAAAATGAATTCAATTGAAACTACATAATTGTTTACTTTTTAGTACTTCCTTGTTTTCTTCTTAATTTATCTTATTTCCAAATATATATATTCACTGACTGTGAGGCACATATCTTCGGGTGGTTTCATACATAAATTCATCTTTCATCTTGTTTGGGTCATGGTTTTGTGGCCAAAAATATTATATTTCTACAGGTATAGATAAGGGAAAGCGCACTTCTACGTCAGGTACATGACAGTTGTGAAGGTGGAGAGAATGGGACCAAGATGAGGCTTTCAATGCTACATGAGTTTATTTGTTTTTTTTCAATGTACATTATTTTGTTACTATATTAAATAATGGTAACTTATTTTCTTTTTTTCATAGACATATGTATCATGTATCATTTATATATATTATCTAGTTGTTTATTAATTTCTATCATCCACTATATACTTATTTAATGTTATTACTGCTTCCACTATTGTAATTGGTTTATTTCTTCTACATTACTCACCCAATGAGAGAATAGTTTCCCCACTATCACACTGAATTCCCTCACTGGTAGTCAACAGACTCTGGTGTTTGTGTAAATGTGCTTGTGTCCATGTGACCAACCGTGTAAGGGGATGCTCTGGGTAGCACCCAAAACAAGGACATAACAACAACATACATTCTTGTCCATGATGCTCTTCTATAACCTTTTGACAAGTTAAACATCTAAAAAAACTCTCCCACCTTTCTTTTTTTTCAGAACCACTAAATTTGGATTTCAAAACATTATACATCTTCTTTTATCCAAGGGTGAACATACTATTTTCCATGTTGTTATGCACAAATAAGTTGTTCCTAACATGACATATGTAAGACCATCTGATTTCAAAAGCACAATGTGGGACACTCAACCAGCTTCCATCCTTTAATGGTCTTGCCACCGTTGATTTTTTTCCTCAAAGAAACACATTCAGAATCAGACATCTGTGCCTCTTTAACATTCTCCTCCATATTAGGAACAAACAAATATAGAATTTAAACATAAACATAACCTTTGTATTCACATTTGATGTGAATTTCTATAATCATTGACATCAACTACCACTGATCTGAATCTTTTTTATCCAACGGATCATATTACTTCCTACTTAATGCATCTTCAACTATTTTACCTTTACTCGATGTATACATCAACTCAATATAATAAATTTTGAGATACTCCTTCCATTTATTTTATCTCAAATTCAAATACCTTTTTGAGACAATATTATTCGATATCATCTTATCTGTAAAAACTATAAATTTCTCACCAAAGAGGTGTTGACACCAATTTTTCAAAGCATGGACTATGACCTCTAACTCCAACTCTTGTGTTGGGTAGTTCATATCATGAAACTAGAAATACCTTGATCTATATGAAATTACATTATATCCCAATATGATAACACATCGCATCCCTGATCCTAAATCATCACAATTTACTATGTACCCCTATCCGGGTGATGGGAAAATCAATATTTGTGTTAATTTTTTGAGAACATTATGCTCTTGGAAAGGCTTCTAAAATTCATAATTCCATATGAAAAAAACATTCTTCCCTGTCCATTTTATCATTGGTGATGATAGTCATGATAAATAATGAACAAAACATCAGTAATAACTTGCTATACCAAGGAAAGTTTTTTCTATAATAAATAATATGGATGTTTCCAAAAGATAAAAACTAAAATATTTACAAGACCCAAATTAACACCAACTTTAGAGATTATATGGACAAGGAAATGTACCGCTTTTATCAATAAATATCACTTTCATAATTTTTAATATAGATTGAAATACCTTAATAATACTAACACTATAGTCATGTCATACCCATGCTCATCCCTTTTACATGAATACACAAATATGTCATCCAAAAACACCACCACAAAAAATCTAGATACCTATAAAATATCAAATTCATCAATTCCATAAATTATGTTGGTTCTTTCAGAAGACTAAAACGCATTTAAACATATTCATAGTATCCATATCTAATATTGATATTTCTCTTTGGAATATTCTCTTTCCAAAAACACAATTAGTGATATCCTGATTGCAAGTAAATTTTGGAGAACCACTAATCTCCCCTCAATTGATCAAATAGATCATTAAGGCATGGAAGATTATACTATCTCATTATCAAAACTTTATTTACATTACCATAATCGACACATAGGTGAAGAGTTATATCCAAATTTTTGACATACATGATTGTTTTTTCCTAAGTATATTTTTTTCAACCAATTAAAACCATTACTTTCAAATGCTTCCCACTACACTTTAGTTCCCTCGATTTTCTTTGTTCTATCTGATAAGAAGGAAGGGAAATTGTAATGGTCCTTGCAATGAGATCAATCGTAAACTCCACTAATCATGTCAATCGAAACCCTACAAAATATTCAAGAAATTCATTTGAGAACTTATAAATTACTACTAGAAAAACACAATTATTTATCTCCTCCATCAATGAAAAATTTAACACTTCAAATGGGTATGATATCGTCTAAATACATTTTCCAACAATCCCTTTTCGTATACCATTACATTCTATTCTCCCCTAATGAGATTATCGATTCAATAATTAGTCATGAAACTAAATATTATAATATAATGATCAATGTGACCCTTGAACGTTATCAACCAATCCATTGCATGTATGATATCATATATATTCAATTGAAACATAGATAAATCCCATATCTTCTTGTCTCTATCAAATATTATAAAACATGCTCCACATTTAAAATCACTATATGTTCTTTGACCAATTGGAGTTTTATGTTTCAACACAGAAGAAATCATCTAAATCATTTCTCCCAAAAATTCTACATCATAAGAAGAAATAATAGAATGGGATGCACTTATATCAAATAAATAATTCATAGGGGTACACTATACAAATCTGAGCTATAGCCACGGACCTATAGCCACGGTTTTATAGGTCCGTGGCTATATCTTTTATACTGCCACGGTTAATTATGTCATCTGTGGCTATATCCAGAAGCCCCATTTTTTTCCCAAACCCATCGGGCTCCTTCTCCTCCCCCTCGCGATTCCTCCTCCTCACCGCGCCCTCCCCCTCCCCGACGCCTCCAAGCAGATGCCTCCTCTGTGCCGCGCCCTCCTCGTCGCACCCTCCTCGCCGCACCCTCCTCATCACGCCATCCTCCTCGACGTGCCCCCCTCGCCGCGCCCTACTCCTCGCCACGCCCTCCTCCCTGACGCCTCCTCGCCGCGCCCTCCTCCCCGACGCCTCCTCCGCACCGCGCCCTCCTCGTTGTGCCCTCCTCGTCGCGCCCTCCTCGCCGCGCCCTCCACGCCGCGCCCTCCCACCTTTATGAAGGTACACACCGGTTAAAATTTTGTGGAGCCTACGCTCAGCCCATGACACTTGTGAAACTCTTATTAACGAAGGTTTTTAGGGTGTAGGAGGCATGGTGGAGGTGTCCCAGGAGGAGTCTGAGAGAAGCTGGGGCTGCAACATGTCGCTACAACACCACTATCTTGTCGGTGGCCTCCTTAGAAGAATTTTAATGGGGGATGCCCCATATTTTTACATGGGGGAATCCCTTTAAACCCTTATTCAATATTGAAACCACTCTCACAACCAGTAGCAGCACCCCAAAGGGGATTTCCTTTTTTTCATCTACCATGGTGGATTTACTTCATCCAACGTCCATTTCTTATTCTGCATAAATCATTAGAAAGATAGAGGTAAGACTATGAATCCTCTTACTTCCTTCTTTTGTATCGCTATCAAGTGAACACTCTGATTTTTTCTAATATTCCATATTTCCTGGGATATTGTTTGGTTTCTCAATTTTTACCTTTTTAGGTGGAACCGAAGTTTGGTATTGGGAAAGTGAACTCTTATAAGGCTAAGGTAGGTGATATCTAAATTTTAACCCACAGTCTTTCTAAATTTTTAATGTGCATCAATTGTGTGGTTTCACTGGTTGCTGAGTGATGACCTTGAAATTATTTGGATATTTTTGTTATGATTTTTCCTCTATTAAATACATTTTTTAAATGTGCTATAGACCTATTGTATTGGAAGGTTACAATGGGGTTTTGTACTTGGAACTTCACCTTAGTTTGTTCTGTTGGAATTCCGTAGCTTATAAGAATAGAAATGCAAGAATATTGGATGCCTTGTCTTGTTAATGTAAAATTGGTATGTCTTATTTAAATGGTTGAAAAAAAACCATGTTTTATATCGATGATAATGAAATGTAATTTCCCAATCATAGAAAACCTTGGATTGGAATTTAATCTTGTCTTGGTTCTTGAAATGAAATTTGTAATTTATAAGTTTATACATGACTAATTTAAATAATTGGTAGAATAGACCATGAATAGGACCCTAGATGTTGTGATTGAAAATAATAATTATTTAATTTGAAATAGGTGACTACTTGGTAACATAATGATTCAAGGTGTTTTATATGGGCTTGATGTAGTCCATGTAAATGAGTAAATAGATAATGAGATGACCTTGGTATTAAATTATTGAATGGTAACAATAGAAATTTGTTAAATAATGAATTGAATGTTTTGAATCAAGAGGAGATTACTTGAAAAGTAAAGAAGTAATTAAATGAATGAGTTATATGTTATTCTTTTTGTTTATTGGTGATTTTATAGGAATTTCCTTGGAGAAATCCCATAGATTTTATATGGACTTCATTGGTGTGTAATGTCATGAGTGAGCCCTAGATTCCAATAGGGGACTCAAATGAATGTTAGGGGTGTGATAACACACTTTGATTCATTGAGAGTCGATGATATAGAATGACTTGAGAAATCCATTAGATTCCACTTAGATTTGTTACCATTAATGCTTTGGGGTGGGACCCCCTTAGTATTAGGTAACATCATTACTTGTTGAATACCACAGATTCATGCCATGGATTCTTGCAGAGAGAACCCTTATTAAATGTCACAGGACAAGCTTCCTATATTAAACTTCATCTTTTTGGGTAGAACACCTTGGTCATGATCCATGGATTCCAATCAAGTCACACTTATAAATTTCAAGGACAATTGCCTGAGTTTAGACCGGTAGATAGGATCAGTGAAATGCGAAGGGTCACCCCTTGGATTCCCCAGGACATTTTTTGGGAGGTAATTCCTTCTTGAGACACATGGATTCACTCATATTATTATTAATATGGTTTCATTGGTAGTGTACCTTGGAAACAATTGATCCATATTTTATACCATGATTAGAGAATAACAAAAACTGGTTAAGAAAGGTTGTTCTGACATCAGGTGTCATTGTGGAGCCTGAGATTAGAGATCTGTATGGTTCATTTATTTTGTAATAATTTAAATTGTTTATTATAGTACTCTTACATTCACCTCTATATAAATTGGTTATTTTAGATACAATGTTGGTGGTGACCTACTAATTCGTACTCACACCCTGCTTGGGCCGCTATGGAACTTGGGTACTCGAGAAGCTACCACTATTTCATTGCATGTATAGGTTTGGGCAAGTGCCCAATGTTGTTGATTGCTTGGTTACTAGGATAGGGCATGGGTGTTTGGGACCGAACCAAGACTCGAGACTGTGTATGGGGTTTTCCTTAGTTTTTTATTTTTTCCCTTGAGTCCTAATGTATAGGGTTTATTATTTATGTATAACTTTCCATACATGTTTAATAAATTTTATTTTTTATAGAATGGGTTATTTTGATTATTTATCGGCACTGACCTGTTGTCATTACACTGTTTATTTATATGGATAGTGTATATAATTGAAATTATTTTTTTTATTATCTTTCTCTAATGTGTGGGTATAATCTCCCCACTGTATCAACATACACATGCACTACTAGTCAAAAGCATCTGTTGTATGGGGAGGCGCACCTGAGGCCATGTGGCGCACTAGCCCGGAGCACCGGTATAATGGTTTCCAGGTTGGGGCATTACAAAATGGTATCAAATAATTGTTTTTTTACTTTTTGGGAAAGGTAGAAAAGAAATAATATATTTTCAAGACATGGTATGAGACCTTTTCTAGGGACTGGACAACCCATATATAAGGAAAGTCCATGTTTCTAGGGATAGGATTGATGTTCATGTTGATTTCTATTACTGTTGATCCGATTTCACCTCGATTAACACACATGGTTATGAGGTTATGATTTATGGGATTTGGAACTCATGTCGCATGTGTTCATGCATCATATAAGGAATATACGAGTCAAATGTAGTTTTCATGATGCCTATGATTGATTATCTAAATTGGGACATATGTCGGCTATTTAAAGTGTCTACAACCATTTATATTGTGTTTTCCTGTATATGTGTTTTGTGGAATCTTACTTAACCAATCATCTAAAAGGATAAAATCATTTTATGTGATTAATTACCTTGATTACTATGACGTATCAACTAAATAAAATTCCAATACAACTTATAGGGTGTTTTCCTTTATAACTTTTAATTGACATTTCATTTAACTGATTCTCAGTTATGGAAAACTTCTGGATGAAGTGAATGGTTAAAATTGAATTATATGATCGCTTGTATTGCTAATTATGTGGAATAAACAAAATAAAATTCCATGTAAAAATTATAAAAGAATTTCCTCTTTAAATTGTACTTGAAATTTCAGTAAACTAATCTCTTATTATCAAAAATTATGGTTAATTTAAAATGGGATAGAGAAAAATTAAGAATTATATATGAATGATATAGGCCTAATGGGTATGTGGTTGAACCTATTAATTGGTGGTTGGGGCTGTGATAGTACTCGAGTTATTCACTATCCCTGGTGTCCTTGAGACTTGTGGTGTGTTGGGGTTTTTGGTGCTCTTGGGGCTTGTGCTTGTCCAATTCGGATGGACAAACAGACCGATAATCCATGTTATGGACATTATGTGAGGGTATTGGTGGAAATTGATATTTTTATCACTCTCGTGGAGGAAGTGGTGTTAACAACTAGAGATGACACTATCAATTTATCAACACAATATGAGTAGAGGCCAAAGTTTTGCGTGAAATGCATATTTTTTGGCCACATGACATCTGAATGAAACATAGACATAGAGTGCTCCCTCTAAAATATGAAGGGGCATGAAGCTTCCCAATGTAGAAGGAAGAAAGGAATGGATCCCACATCTAATACAACTGGTAACAATGTTGTTGTCCCTTCTAATGTGGAAAAGCCAGAAAATGGAACTGTGATAGATATAATTGTTCATGGCATGGGGGAGACTTCAGATTGGACTGCCTCTCTCTCTGGTACCTTCCACCCTGAGCATAAAAAGGATGTGCACTCTGAGCATCCCAAGAATGTGCAGGATTCTCATACTATTTAATTTGTGTCTATCAATGATGGGAAATCTGCTCAGTTGGAGGAAAGAATAGGTATTTTGGAGACTATCCTTTCGGGAGATTCTAGGAATGATGGACCTTCCTACCCTCCCTCCATTAATGAAGTCCCTGATGAAATAAAAAAGGGTGGATCCAAACCATATGGGGCACATGGAGATCATATTGTGGGATCACACACTGATGGCTCTATGGGAGATTCGTTAGCCAAGGAGACCCAGGAACAGGAGATGCATGTCAGGGACTCACAAGATAGGGACAATTTCATTCAATAATGCGCAGTCTCCATCAATGAGAAGGAGACACATGTCCCCTACAATCTTACTCATACAAATAAGTAGTCAAAGGCAAGTATGAAGGGATTTTTAGAGGAAACTTATCCTATGAATAGCCCAAGGAGACCTACTAATTCTAAGAAGCAGATGGAAACTGCAGATTTTTCTGTAGCAGGTCACAATGGGGATCATTAGCAATGCCTCATGGAGAGTTCATATAGTTCTGGTAAACCTAAAAATCATGCCTTTCAGCATGCTAGTGGTTGTGACAGGGAGGAATCCTTTTTACAGGTTCCCTCATCAAAGTCATCCATGGAGCAGATCATCACTACTCAAGTATCTGCGCCTCTGCATTCTCAAAAGAGGTTCACTCCCATACGTGGAAATCTCTAGAATGATGAATATGAGGAACCCCAACCCACTGAACAGGGTAGTGATCAACCTGAATCAAAGGAGGACCTAAAATAATAGAAGAAAAAAGGCAGAAAGAAAAAAGGGAATGTCCATGTTAGTATGGCACAAGATGAAGGACCTAAAACAATGGGTCCAGTGGGGGGTCTGTCCTGGGGTGTCCAGGGTCAGGGGGGGTCTGTCCTGGGGGGTCTGGGTATGGGGGGTAGGTTCTGGGGGGTGTCCATGGTCTGGGGGGCTGTCCAGGTTCTGGGGGGGTCTGTCCTGGGGTGTCCAGGGTCTGAGGGGGGGCAGGACTGGCAGGGGTGTCCAGGGTCTGGGGGGGTTTGTCCTATGGTGGGTTCTGTCCTGGGGTGTCCAGGGTCAGGGGGCAGAGGGGCAGGGGGCAGGGGTAGGGGTGTCCAGCAGGGGGAGGGGTGTCCAGCAGGGGGAGGGGTGTCCAGCAGGGGGAGGGGCTGTCCAGGCAGGGGGAGGGGTGTCCAGCATGGGGGAGGGGTGTCCAGGGGGTGGTCCAGGGGTGTCCAGGGGTGGTGGTCCAGGGGGAGGGGTGTCCAGCAGTGGTGTCTATTACTGGTATTCTTTTTTGGACTTCAACAGATTATGAAAGGACTCGGCGAATGGCCCTTCAATAGATTTTGCAAGGACTCGGCGAATAGTTCTTCCACTTGATCCTCTTCTCCCCCAAACTGTAACTCTCTCTCTCTCTGTACTTCTTGCTCTCAATACAGAAATTTACCATTGTACCTTCTTGTTTTTCTCCTCTCTCAATTTTATTCCTAACAAAATGTGTGTCCTCTGTTTCTATCACCCTTCAGCACACCTTCTATACATATTCAACTTGTACTCCATCCACCTATTTCGCAAATAATATGTGCCAAGAAATTTATGTTCTATGTTTTTCTCAGTGGATATAGCATGGTTATACCAACGGATGAAAATTCATTCGTGGCTATATGTGCAATTTGGCCAATATTCTCTCGGGCTCCTCCTACGGAACCCTCCCCGACTCACTCCCCTCCCCCGACGCACTCCCCTCCCCGGACGACCGCGCCTCCGCCTCCCCGGATGAAAGCGCCTCCACCGATGCTGAAGGACTCCCCTCCTCCCCTGACACACTCCCCTCCTCCCGACGACCTCTCCTCTCTCGGACGACCGCGCCTCCCCCGACGGACTCCCCTCCTCCCGACGGACTCCCGTCCTCCGGTCACCATAATATATTTGAGGGCTAACTTGGATTCTCCCTTCATATCCATTTGGGGGAAATAAATATCATCTGATAACTGATGACTAATAATGAGAGCCTAAAAATTTTCCACATCATCAGTGAAACCTTATAAAAATAGAAAAAAGTATGATTGGACGTCTTTTGTTTGTGTGATAAAGACAACAACCTGGCCTACTCAATTAAGATTGGAATTATTAAGCATTATTTTAGTCGATCATTGAAAATCACCATCAAAATATGTTTTCTAATACTCTTTGACATGATCCACTAATAGGGTAGCCTCATTTGGGAAATCAACATTCAGGGGTAGTTCTTCAGGGGTGGATGTGTGTCCAGTGGGGCTGTCCAGTTGGGGCATGGGGGTTGTCCAGTGGGGTGCAGGGGGCAGAGGGAAGGGGTGTCCAGTAGGGGGGAGGGGTTTCCAGTAGGGGGAGGGGCTGTCCAAGTAGGGGGGAGGGGTGTCCGGCAGGGGGGAGGGCTGTCTAGGGGGTGCAGGGGGTGTCCAGTGGGGCTGTCTAGTGGGGCTGTCCAGTTGGGGCATGGGGGCTGTCCAGTGGGTTGCAGGGGGGGCATGGGGGACTAAGGGGGAATGGGGGTGCTTGGGGTGTTCAAGGGGGCTGTCCAGGGGGTTGTAAGGGGGTTCAAGAGGGCTGTCCAGGAACCTAAGCCCATGCATGTAATGAATGTCTCTATAGAGAAAATGCAGTGCTGTCCAGATCTGGAAAATATCATAAAACATCCCACAGATACTTCATAGGCACCAGGTATAACTATTTAACCACCTATAGATAGTGAGAATGGTGCTATAAAATCTGGTAACTTTATTTCAAAACATAATTCCAATGTTTTGTTTAATGCAGTACTACATGAAATGCAAGCAGATTTTATCTGAGGATGAGCATGTGTGACCATGATTTCACTAAGCAGTTTGTTTAGTTGATAAACAGTTTTTCTGGTAATGTTTTCCAATTTCAAATATGTTTTATTTTATTTCCATAAACATTTTATAGTTTATTATGTTTTATTTTCCAGACTGATTATATGTTTGTTTTCCTAGATTACTCATATATAGCTACTTCTGAATTTTGTTTCAAGTGTTTCCCAAGTCCTACTAAGAACCTATAGTATGGGGTGTTCCTACTAAAAACCTATAATATGGGGCCAGTGTCTAGTGTCCAGCAGGGGTAAATATGTAGGGGGAGTCTAGTGTCCAGGGGGGAGTCCAGTGTCCAATAGGGGTAAATATGATTTGGGCATCCCAAGAACTAGTTTCCAGGGGGGGAGTCCTGTGTCCAGTAGGGGTACAAGGGGGCTGGTAGGGGTGGGGGAGTATGGGTCCCGTGTCCAGAAGGGGTCCAGTGTCCAACAGGGGTAAATATGCAGGGGGAGTCCAGTGTCCTGGGGGAGGGAGGGGGGTGCTGTCCAGGGAGGGGGGTGCTGTCTAGGCAGGGGGGGTGTCCAGCAGGGGGAGGGGTGCTAATCATGGGAGGGGTGCTAAACATGGTCTGTAAATCTGATGTAGTTCAGTCTGTTCCTCTCTTATCTCATGCTGCTAAACATGTCAGAATTGGTGAATTGGTACCTGTTAAACCTGAATCTAGAAGTGCTGAATATGTTGTGGTTATCAGATCAGATAAACATGGTTATCAGATCAGGGGGGAAGGGGGACTAGAAGGGGACTGACAGGGGGCCTAGCAGGGGGCCTTGGAGGGGGCAGGGGGCCTAGCAGGGGGCTGGAGGGCTTGCAGGGTGCAGGGGGGGCTGGCAGGGGGACTGGCAGGGGGGACTGGCAGGGGGTGGCAGGGGGGACTGGCTGGGGGCAGGGGGGGCTGGCTGGCAGGGGGTAAGCAGGGGGTGGTAGGGGGGACTAGCAGGGGGCAGGGGGGATGACAGGGGGTGGAAGGGGGGGACTAGCATGGGGCAGGGGGGAAAGGCAGGGGGACAAGCAGGGGGGAGGGGTGTCCAGGCAGGGGGGGGACTGGCAGGGGGTGTCAGGGGGCAGGGGGGCTGGCTGGCAGGGGGGCAAGCAGGGGGTGACAGGGGGGTGAACTAGCAGGGGGCAGGGGTGGGGGGGGGGGCTGGTAGGGGGGTGGCAGGGGGGAATAGCATGGGGCAGGGGGGAAAGGCAGGGGGACAAGCAGGGGGAGGGGTGTCCAGGCAGGGGGGGAGGGGTGTCCAGGAATGGGGAGGGGCTGTCCAGCAGGGGGGAGGGGTGTCCAGGCAGGGGGTGGCAGGGGGGACTGGCAGGGGCAGGGGGGGGGGGGGCTGGTTTCTAGGGGCAAGGAGGGGGTGGCATGGGGGGAACTAGCAGGGGGCAGGGGGGTGGCAGGGGGTGGCAGGGGGGTGGCAGGGGGGACTAGCATGGGGCAGGGGGGGAAGGCAGGGGGACAAGCAGGGGGGAGGGGTTTCCAGGTAGGGGGAGGGCTGTCCAGCAGGGGGAGGGGTGTCCAGGCAGGGGGAGGGGCTGTCCAGCAGGGGGGAGGGGTTGTCCAGCACGGGGGGGGGGTGTCCAGTAGGGGGGAGGGTTTTCCAGCAGGGGGGGCGGGGTGTCCAGCATGGGGGAGGGGTGTCCAGCAGGGGGAGGGGTGTCCATCAGGGGGGGAGGGGAGTGGTGTCCAGGTAGGGGGTGGGGCTGTCCAACAGGGGGTAGGGGGTGTGTTGGGGCAGGGGGGTTGGTGCGGGGGGGGGGGGGGGTGGGTTGCAAGGCAGATGGAAGGCGGGAAGGGGGGTGGTCTGCAGGAGGTGTCTAGGGGGTGTCTGGGGGGTGTCTAGGGTGTGTCCAGGAGGTGTCCAGGGGGTGTGCAGGGTATGTCCAGGGTGTGTCCAGGGGGTGTCCCGGGTGTGTCCAGGGGGTGTCCGGGGGGTGTCCAGGTGCGTGTCCAGGGTGTTTTTTTATGGATTTGGACACCCTATAGCCACGGTTCTAAACCATGTCTGTTGTTCTATTGCCACAGTTTTTAACCATGGCTATAGACATAATGCCACGATTTTAAACTGTGGTAATATGTTCTGTCCGTCCTTTAGTATAGCCATGGTTTTAACCGTGGCTTTAGATTTAAAGCCACGGTTTGAGGGCATATAGCCACGGTTTAGAACAGTGGCTATAGCCCGAATTTCCAGTAGTGGTAGAATTTAATAGAATTGTACACCTCATGGTTGATGGTATAGACTGAACACCCACAATCACCATATGACCACTATATAATTATTTACTCATATCTCCTTGTTCGTTATTTCTAGGTTCGGGTTTACCTTGTTTATAGTTCATGGTTTCATCGGAATCACTATGTCTAGCTATATACTTCAGATGAGAGTTATTCTTCTTACCTCATCTCATCAAAGCATAATATTTCGGTGACATATTATTAGTTTATTGGACACCAAACCTCATAGAAATGTGACAGTAGTGCTGAGGAAGCCCCAAATGATTTCAATTATTGCCTTCTCTATGTGATTCCATACTCTTCCACTTGGTGTTATTTAGTAAACCCCACTGAAAACATCCAGGATTTATATTGGGTCTTTTATAAACTACAATTGAATTTGGGGTGAATTTCTAATGTGTTACACCTCCTTGAAGAAAGGTTTCCCTTTTTCTGTTGATCAGAGCATTAGAGTTCCCACCTCCTCTTGTGAAGGTAACTATAATTCATCCATTTAGATTTCTAGTTATGAAAGTTATAAAAAATAATGTATTTGGATGTAGTCTTTACTCAATCGTTTGAGAACATTGAAAGGTGTTTTGTACCAACTATTTGTTCACCCGTGGCTCTTATGAATCCACATTCCCAATAGTCTATTTAAATTAGTTCCTACAATTCTTACCTAGTGAAATATTCTATAACCAAAAGAAAAATGAAATTAATCTCACTCTCTCGAAACTAATTTCTTAGAAATTCAAATTCTACAGCATTACATATGAAAATATTTCTGCAATAAATTCATCATTTTCCATATTCAACCATTTTTGGAGATTTAACCACACTTTGGAAAAATAATATGATTTTGAAAAAAACCATTTAATACCTTTTCAAAATATAACATTTAAAAACAAAATAATTTTTTAAAAAAAATTAATACTTTTGTGCCACTTCATATATCACTAATCAATATATAATACACCCTTCTAGTGGTTATTCATTTCAATAACTCAGGTCAGCCTCGTCTCATTGGCCAAATCCATGAAAATTAGATTTTAGTTCCCATAATCATCTCCAAAGCACTTATATACCCAAATCCATAGTAACTTTATTTTCAACATAAAATGTTTGGCTATATATTTTTATGATCAATATTTCTTGTCTGCATAATCCTACTCTATTATACCATCCAAACATAAGGAAAACACCATAATAAATTTCAACTCCAATACATATAAAATGGAATATCAATTTTTAGTCAAGAACATAAGAATCTAATACCACTTATAACATCCCTCCCATCATCGTTTCTTGATAAGGTGGAACAAAATTACTTTCCCTTCAGATACATTCCCATGGTTATAATTTTAAGGAATAAAGGCCTAGGGATTCCATACAATTGGGAATGAAATTACCCTTTATGAAATAAAAACACTCAACAAAACATGCTATAAAGAATTACCACCACTTGATTCATGATAATAGTGTAAAAAAATCCAATAAATTACATGTATATGAAAAGAAAACTACAATAGAGTACAATAGAAGAAGACAATTGACATCAAAGTGCATAGTAGAAGACAAAGACAACAAAACCCAACAACAACACACATTAATCCAATTCTAAAACATGCTCTATCCTCAAACACCACAAAACATCCCAAGTATCCTAATAAACCACTAATTAATTGTGATAAGATACCATTTTACATGTCCTAATAAACAATATCTAAAGAAGAACCAATGTTCCAAAGAATGTGTGAGTAATGAAATTCAATATGCTTTCCCACATTGACTTACCTACTCACACCATTGGGATAGGACAAGATACAACACTAATTAAAAATTAATATAAAACTATAATATATAAAAATTAAGAATAGTTTATCAAAAGTAATATTTATATGATAAATATTTTCCCAAACTAAAACGGTTTTCCAGGGAAATAATCCAAGAATGATTGGAAAACTATTTCACAATTAGTTTTTCCTATCCCATTCCCAAACACACATCCACTAATCCACCCATGAATTTCACAGTGACAATACCAGTATCACGGGTGGTCTCTCTTTGATCTACAAAGTCATCAAAAGGTAACCCATATCTCATCTTCCATTAAAATTTTGGCACTGAGAAACTAGTCATAAGTCTTCTAGGCCCTGTATGAAATATGAACAGACACCACTGTGTATGCCCAAAAAAACATGCCAACATAATCACGCCAGAACCATTTCTATAAAACAGGCCATTTATTTAAAAACTTTTTCAAAATCAATTTCCTATATTAAAAAAAACTATTTTAAAATAAACATTTTAAAATCATTTATCGGTGCAGATTTCACAACAATTCCACAATTCCACAAAAATACCCAAACCATCACTATAAAGGGTGTATACGATACATTGGAAAAAAATTACAATATATTTAAATTAATTTGAAAATTTTGAAACTAATACTTCATGTCTAAAATGATGCTTCACATATGAAGCCACCTACCTTAGGATTTAGGGAGAAAACAAAGAATAAAAGGAATACACCCAAAGACCATGTAAAAAAATCCATAAACCTACCTTAAATCACTTCCCCTAACATCAATATGTCTATATATAATATTGATTACCATAAAAACCTATATACATATCTATAGTGGACTAGATCGAAAAAAATAAGATATGGGTTCAATAGAATCAAATTTCATGCTATACATTGATATGAGATTCAATGATCTCAAAAAGCTAATAGAAAATGAAACCACATTATCTAACCGAATCCATTATAACTAAATATGTGAGAGGGGTTAGGATGGTATTTCCAAAGCTGTTACATGTGGAAAATATTAGGAATTCCTATTAAATCCACTAGAAATTCCAACCGTTAAGATACCCTACCAAGACATTTGGTGTCCTCAAATGGACTAACATATCTCATATCCAACATTCCTTATTTTCTATGCTAATAGTGAAAAACTAAGGAGAAAATATCAATTTAAGCTGGTAACCAATGGAAAACTCCAAATGATTAAACCATTGAACCACATAATAATTCAACTGAATATACCATGTAACCAAACACAAACATATATTCTAACTTTTGAAGTATGTCACCTGAACCAAACATGGCCCCACTAAAGAAGATTCTCCCCCTCTTCCAAAATATGATTGGATATGAATGGGTGACCATAAAAATCTTTAAAATGTTCTATTCAAATTGATTAATGTTAACTATTTTTAAAATTATCCCCAACCCATCCAAAATGTCCTTCACAAGATACAATAAAATATTAAACTCTTGAAAGAAGAATATCCCCCATAATCTGAATATCATGCTCTATCTAACTATTTATCTGTGGATGATAAGCTATAATCAATATTACCTAACTCCACATCACCTCTTGGAGACTTATCCATATCCTCAATGTAATCCTAGGTTCCCAATATAAAATAATAGAATAAGGAACCCCATGTAACCCGGAAATCTTCTGAATATACCGTTTACAAATATCTTCATCTTTTATAATGTTTTTGATCAAAATAAAATGATCCAATTTTTTCAAATAATCAATCACCACCAAGATAGAAATATTTTCGTAGGGATTCTATGGAAATATAATAACAATGTACATGGATACCTCATCCCATTTCCAAACCAACAATATAACAGGTTGAATAAATCTTGAATGATTCTTATTCTTCACCTTTATCTATTGGTAAGTGTAATAATGGGACACAAAATCAACAATTTCATGCTTCATACCCAGCCACCAGAATCAACGTAGAAAGTCATAATACATCTTCATAGTTCATAGATGAACAACCGATGATGAAATATGAAAATAAAATACCATTCTACACACTAATACTAGGACGATAAACTGATCACTATAACCATGAATGCTATCTAAAAAGCGATACCCACACGAATTGGTCTCCCCTCCACATTGGGCTTATCGAATATGACTAAATTATTCATTCTAATAATAAAATTAAATAATATACTCTATCAGAGATGATGATAACTAATAACTACTATGAACCTTACACGTAACATACTCCTAATCATCTAAATGAAATAGATAAAAGGCCTCATAAGGATCCAATCTTCCTTTGATTCCAAAATATCTTATGATGGAACGTTCTTGCTAATATTGTATGAAATAAAATTCTAATTCCTCATGTATTAGGTGATATTGATGTCAGTCATTTGAAGGTATTCCATCCATTATCTCAACCTAATATTAATTTCCTTCAAGGAAAATATATAGCTCATAATCTAATTGTCTGAAAAAATGTGCACTATTCACCAAAAAGATAATTTTATTAACAATTATGATCATGAATAACTATAGGAAGATATAAATCAGTTGTGGGGTAATTAATCACATGTATAAAAATCTAGAGAGATCATTAAACTACCAAATAGTAATCCATATAGAGCACACAACCCCAATAATTTCTTAAATAATCATAGAAAAACACAAACACCATACTAGTCTCTGGTAAGATCAAAATAATAGTTGATGTCAAAAGTCATTTCATGTCTTAAAAAAAGATTAACACTTTTCATCCACCATGAATTACAACCCTCTACTATTAAGAGTATTCAATGGTGAGTCTAAATTTTAGTAATCAGTGATTAACTATCTATAGTATCTAGAAACACCACAAAATCTCTAAATTTCAAAAAACAAATCCATGTCTATTATTATGAAAAAAATATAAAATAATGTATCTGGATGAACTGACAAGAAATGATATTAAATAATATTCACTATGACATTAACTTCTTTAAATCTAGAAGATACATTTAGAAAAAATGTATATAAAAACAGTGACATCTCAATATTTTCAAAATCAAAATTAGATGGTTCTAAGGATTGTGATAAAATCTTGAATAAAAAATTTTAATCCATTAAAATTACCACTAATGTTTCAAGATACTGAATGAATATATAATTCATCAAATCCATTTAAATGGTGGGATAATTAGTATTAAAAAAACTACAACACAAGATATTTTTCACGACCATTCCTACTCTTAAAATCTACCTTGGGAATATTAGACTCAAAAATCTAATCTGGAGATAACCTGATAAAATATCAATATTCAAAACTCATTTTTCCTAGTTTAAATAATGAAACAAATCATTTACACAAGGTACATGATAATATTTATTAACTTTTATCGAGTTTAAATTCAGATAATATTTTTAATATTTTAGTGAATTGTCTTCTTAATAGAAATTATCATGAGGGATGCCTAAGGTGGAATAATACGGTGAAGATAACCCATCACCACTAGATCATCCAACTAAATTGTTAGATATTTTAAATCCACTAGTACCATATGAAAATAAGGTATCGAAATAGGTTGTGTACATGGATAAAGTTCAATCCTAAACTCAACCTCGTTATCTAGAAGAATACTAGGGACATAATATGGAAAATGTTAGGAATATCCTATATATTAGTTAAAATATCAATTATATAATAAGAATCACTAGGATAAACTATAATAGTAAAAAAAAGACTTTTACGCTCTTGGTGGGAAGGTCCTGCACGTATAGTCCTTGGATCCCACTCACCATGAAACACTTGTAATCTCTCATCTACCACATGAAATTAGACACACTGAAAATAAAAATAAACCTCAACCTGATGAGATACAAGACAATCCATCTCATTGATGATGTCAAATAGATCCAGATTGATAACTGGAAAATTTCATACTAGATCCAAATCAATTATCAAAAAAACAAAAGAAGGACATAAAAAACATACTCATTTATATTACCAAGAGGTGTATATAACTCTTTAAAATAGGAAAATTGTTCCACTTAAATGTTAAGCATATCATTAAAACATCAATATATAAATGGGGGGAAGAACAAGAATCAAATAAACCAACCGTTATAGAAGATACAATAAAGATGATACCTCTCACTATCACTAGACACTCATATACATCTTCCATAAACTCATTTACTGTATCAAGGTGATTCACTCATGAGGCCTATGGATGGATACCTATAGTATTTAAATCATCTCACTAGGATACCATGTCCATTGTAGTTTATGATCCCTAAATATATCAAGGTGTAGACATAGTCTGACCAAAACACTTCTGATGACCATAACATACACAACTATTATACATCTTTATAGGTTAATGAATATAATTCCATGTGTTCCCATACTTTACACAAGAGAATTGTTTCATATGAACAACATTAACTACAACTGGAGGTATCAAAGAAGCCTTATACCAAGAACCACTTACACCATAACTATGGTGAGCCTCCAACATCTACTTTTTTCTTGGTGCACAACTTTAGCTTACAATAGGTAAAAAGGATGGGGAATAATATTAATCCTTGAATGAAATATTAATTTATTAAATCGTATCACTATTATCTATATCATCACAAGTAAAAATATACAACATGAAAACCTTTGATCAAATATCTAGTCACAAACATGGTATTTACTTGTGGGATTTGATCTGGTCATTCTTCACAACCTCTAGTGAAAAATGATCCATCTCAGCCAATTGAATGGGGTACACCAATAATAAAAAATATCCCTACTATAAGGAGTGTAAATATATATACTTTTACATCATTTGTGACTCTGTAAAAAACATTCAGAAGATGAGAGTTATAAAACCCTTCCAGTATAAGCACATCTATATGTCCACTTATACCAAAGAATTCCACTAATGATTTTTGGGACCTTCAATTCTGAACACTATGTATTTTTCCATGATACTCACAAGTGTTTCCATGAAGAAAAATATATGACGACTATTTTCAAGTTATTATTAAACCACTTTAGGTTCATTCGTACATTTAATTTATGTTGTCTTATCATGAATTAAATCCCATGACCAATCTCTTTCTCCGACAGCTCCTAGGTGTATCTCAAAAACAATATTATGACATTGTGACACATTTTGATCAACAAAATGAAGAAATAGCTACCTATATTTGGAATACATGGATATTACATCCTTTTAAATGAATATTCATAAAATTAGAAAAAATAATTTCCTAATGACTGATATAGTTTTCTGTCTTTGAAAACATGGAAACAAAATCTTCTATCGTAGTGAAAGATCTTAAACCAATTCTTTAAATATATCCAATTTTAGTACTTCTACCTAAAACCTATCTTCCTAAAATGGGATAATGGAAAATATGAAATTTTTGAGCTCAGATTAATAGTAAGGGTTATAAAAGGAAATTCATAAGCACGACATGGAAAAAAGGGTATAGAACTTGAGAATCACATTTGAAGATCATACCCAACTTATTATAGATCATTATAAATAATGGTTTTCTGTAATACATAAGTCATTATATAATTAAGATCATAAGTCAATAAATCAATACATAGAAATAAGGCATGTAATTTTGGGCATGTATATTTTTTTATCATGTTATGAATGTGTATAAATAGAAATTAGATCACTCAGTAAGATTAGAATATGAAATCAGTCCCGAAAATCAACTTATGGACATGTAACCAAACCATTACTAACATTATAAACGTCCAATCACGGTCATG
The DNA here is from genome assembly GCA_963277665.1 of Viscum album. Classification (NCBI taxonomy): domain Eukaryota; kingdom Viridiplantae; phylum Streptophyta; class Magnoliopsida; order Santalales; family Viscaceae; genus Viscum; species Viscum album. The sequence continues at coordinate 155,500,985 of OY728157.1, forward strand.
AATAACCTTATTGGAATGAAACCATGTTAATGCATAACATTGTGAACGTGTAATCAAGTTCATGTATAACTTTATACACATGAATCCGGGTTTATGCATATATTTTTATCATGTAATAATGTTAACTAATTACATTTTGAACATTTAATAATAATTTGGAATAAACTTATGAACATGAAACCAGGTCCATGAATAAAACTGTGACCATGTAATTAGGTTCACGTATACCACTTTGAACATGAAATTATGTTCACACAAAACATATAGACCCATGATTCTTCCACCATTACCCATTTTGTTGGAGGGATATATATGTTTGACCCATCACATAATAACATCATCTATACATGTTCCAAGAAACAAAATAGTCTTCATAACATAACCCATAAAAAGGAATTGGTTTTATAAATATGAAATCATAACCCATGAAATTAAATTGGTTTCACTAAAATTTCATCAAATCATAAACTATAAAAGGAAATAGGTTTCATAATCACTTCATGAAATAAAAACCATATTAATGATGTGGGTTTCAGAAGCATATAAATCCTAGAAGAGAAGAAGGTATCATAAAAATTGTGGCATCAAATTGTAAAGTATTCAAATAGAGAATATAAATGGATAATTTAGATAATTTCTTAGAAAGGAATCATTAACATCAATGGATTTCATCATAGATGGAAAATAATTTTCAAAAATATTTTAAAAAACATATGTTAGGTAAAATATCCTTTCTTCTTTCATGAAAATTCCTTTTTAAAGAATGAAATAATTTTCAAACCATTTACTTGAAAATAAACTTGAACACATATAAAGAAATCATTGATATCATTTTGGAAAATATTTTATTTTCAGACATATAATGAATGATTCAAAATGATTAATTTTTTTAAAAAAAACTAAAATATTCATGAAAACCATTTTATTTGAAAATAGCTTTGAAATTTTATAAAGGGGGATTTGAAACAAAAAAACAATTTTTTCCTTGAAAATGGTATTCAGTGATCATTTGAAAACATATTTCGAAACATTTCAGAAAACATAGTTTCTGAAATAAAATAGATTTGTGATCGAACAGAGAAATACAATTATATTTTCTTCAAAAAAAATATTAATTATATTTAGTACAAAAGAGGGGAATTTTTTTATAAATACATGGATATATATTATCTAAAAAGAGGAGAGGAAACTCATGAGTGTTCTTCAGAGTTGGATTGAAATATTTTACCAAAGGAATCATAAAAATAAATAATTTTGGAAAAGAGAATATATTGTTTCTATAATGTCGTTTAACAAGGCAATAAAAAAACATGAAATTAGAGGGGGTTACTCACAACCCCATCTAAATTAATTTTCTGTAACATTACAGGGGGTTCTGCACAACCCCCTTTAAAAGTTTTAGCATTTTTTTTAATATGTAGTTGGATTTTATATATGGATATGTTAAAACTATTGCTAACTTAATAATTAGTGGCACAATATATTCAGTTACATGAACTGTATATTCAGTTAGAGGTGTTATATATACATACATACATAAACATTCATACATACATACATACATACATACATACATACATACATATATACATACAAATATAGTTACATACACACATTTATAATCAGTTAGATTTCAGTGGTGTTATATGTGTGTGTGTGTGTGTGTTTGTGTGTGTGTTATACAGATTTTATTTTTTTTATTATAATAGTGGGGGTTCACAACACCCTCTAATTTAAGACATTAGAGGGGGTTGTGATCCAATAATGTAAGACATTATTGGGGTTCAAAATCCCCTCTTGAAACCCAAATAATGTCTTACATTGGAGGGGGTTCACAACCCCAACTAATTTATGTGATTAGAGGGGTTGTGAAGCTGTACTATTTTCTTAAAAAAATTTATAATATATATAGTATATACTGTATAAATATATGAATGTATTTATAAAATGTATAATATATTATATTTATAAAAATATGTAATATATATATGTATATTAATTGTGAACGTATAAATATAATATGTAATATATATATATATATATATTTTCATAATATATTTGTTTAAAATATAAATGAATAAATATTTTTATATATAATATTTTCGAGTACTCAAATAAATATAAAAAATTAAAAATAAATATATAAATACACATTTGTGTTTATGTGTGTTCGGTATAAATGAATTTATAAATACATACATACATAATTTTATTTAACTATATGTAAATATATAATTTATAGATGTGTGCAGAATATATATATATATATATTAACATGTTATTTATTTAATTTATTTAAATATATTATGTAGATAATGTTTATCTTAATAAACTTATTAAAATATATAAATACTATAGTATATAAATTATATGTGTAAGTTTGGAAATATATATATTTTTATTAATATATATGCTTATTTAAAAAAACATATAATATGTATTTATATATATTGTTTTTATAATTTTTATTTTAATAAGCATATTAATATATATTAATATAATAATGTATAATTTATGTGTAAATTTGTTAATATATATATGGTTACTAATATATATGAAAATTTTAATAAACTTATTATATATATTTAAATATATTATGCAATTAATTTTTATTTTAAAAAACTTATCAATATATTTAAATAGAATAATATTGGTATTATATAAAAACAAAATGACACATGGGGTAGTGGTTTAGGCACTGGCTTTATTCCATGGAAGAGCGTAGTTTGAATCCCACCCAGATCAGCATTTTAGAAGCTGAATTATCGGTCTGAGAGGAGACAAGGGGCTGGACCTGGACTCCTCACAGAGGACACACCCATGGGTGGGTCTGGACTGGGACACGCATGCGATGACACTGGGGGACGGACACATGGGGGATCTGGACTGGGGGACGGACACACGGGGGACCAGGGGACAGACATGGATAGACTACAACAAACAAGGACCAGGGGATCAGACACAACGCAGACAGACAAACGAGGACTGAGGGATAGATGGGAAAAACGTGGCATTGAGAGACCGATACACACGAGGACTATTGACAGGGGGACAGACACGACATAGATAGACATAGACAGACTGAGACCGGCACTCGGGGAAAGTTAAGAGGGGATGCACAGAAGGGGAAAGGAAACTTGGGGACACATAGAAGGGGGCGACGAGGACATGAGAGTGGGAATGGTGAGGGGGAGGGGGGTAAGACGGGCATGCAACAACGCGAATAGGGGATATTTTTTCTTCAAAAAAAGAGAAACATTAGGGGCGGTTATTTAAAACTGCCACTAATGCAATCAACAATTACAAGTGGATTGAACCACCCATAATCCACACTATTAGAGGTGGTACAGAATATTATTGCCTCTAACGAGCATGAATTTTGGTGAATTTTGGACAATAGTAGAGGGGGTATAAACCCCCTCTACTATAACTGTCACAAAATGCTCCCCATATTTAACATTGCTTTCTCAAAATTGCCTCTAATAACATTAGGCCGTCACATTAGAAGTGGTTCCTCATAACAACTTCTAATGTATTTAGAAGGGTTTATAACTCTTTCTAATGTAAAAAATTTCCCCTTCTATAGTAGTCATTGTTTGTTGTGTGGTAACATGAGATCATACACTCCATGTAAGAATATGAAATTACATGATGTCTAAAATGTAATGAAAATAATAAGATTCATGTCATAACATGTAAAATATTTTTATATACATCTTGAAAAACAATTTAGGTGCATAACCAATCATGAATCTCAATGATATAAAATTGATACAATCCTATTTTATGTATTTAGTAACATTTCAAACATAAACCCCATGAAATAAATAGCATATAATGGATATTTAAAAAAAATATTATGAGAATCATAGAATAAATATATGGGTATTACACACACCATAAATAAAGAATTGGTGGTGAAAAAATTATTTATCTCATGGAAATAAAATGTTAGATGAAATCCTTTTACATTTTGTTTTGACTCTCTTCACACTCTTACAAGATTCCACTTAATCGGGTAACTCCTATTGGGTTCTTAAAAAAATCGTCGATGGATTTATTTTTACTAAAATCAAATATTCAAAGACGAAGGTAGGAATTTTTGGAAATTCATTTGGTAGATATTGGTAGACCATCAGTTGTTTGGGAGGTGTAAAGAAGAGGGAGAGTTGGTGGCCTTTTATAATGAAGTGAAAGGACACACTTGACATTTTTAAAAAGTAGTTCGGTGCACCCATGTTTTTACCTAAACAAATCAGAAAGAACCATTAAAACTCAATAATATATAGTGAATGTATGATTAATGACCATATAATTGGATTCATACAAGTTTATAGGTCTTTTTGGTTCTAATGTTTACATTTTAGTATTTTATTAAACTAATTCTTCTCGTAACAATTGTAATTTATTTTAATCACATTAAATAATATTTTTGGTCAAAATACATATTTAACTTATTAGAAGTTATTTATTATTATTATTTAAAAAATTGAATCCATTTTTACATTTTATAATCATTCAAGCTGTATAAATAAATTTAATATTATACACGTTGATGGGATGACAATACATGTTTTTAAAGTAAAAATGTCAAAATTATTGATTGGGGTTTATACACAATTTCAAAGTGAAATTGAATCCAATGATATACATTTCATTAATTGAATAAAATATTATACAATTAAACATTTAAAAATAATTAAAATATAATTTAAACTTATATATAAATTTGAAAAATATGTATTTTTGAATTAAAATCTTGTATATTTCACTATTCATCCCAAATTGAAGTTTCTTAGAAAAATCCAAAAAATACACACTATGATAACTTAGACATTATAAATTAAAATGTGAGGTTATTTTATAAAATTCAGTTTCTAAATTTTTCTAAAATTAGTTTAATTATTTTTCATACAAGGATATAAAAAAAAGTTTATTTGAGAAATTCATATATTAAAAAATATAAGGACTTTAACAAAAATATATATCCATTGGTATCAGTAAAACCCTTATAAAAAATATTTTAAAAATATTTATTAATATTAAAATTACTATGAATAATAATTAGTTTATAATTATTTCATTTAAATAATTAAAATAATAAAATTAAGTTTCATAGAAACATAGTGTTGCTTTTAACGTACACCAAGTCAGTGTTCATTGCAATGTAATCTATGTTAATGTTGCATGTAATGTACACCAATTAGATGTTCAGTTTAACATACTGCATGTTGGTTCCATGTGAAAGGAATTCTTCACGTAGTTATTTTATAGAAAAAATTATTTTTTGTGCTACACGAAATGAAAAAAATCTAAATAAAAATTTAATTCCGAAGAGAATTAAAAAAATAATTGGGTGTTATAGAACTAATCACATGTTATCCTATATAATTTTCTCATCCTTCATAGGACTTCCTTGAGGATCACCAGATGCACCATCCTTTGGAAATTTTTAGAAAACATCTCAGAGGCATACTATTGCACCCAGAAAATAAAGAATCTATTAAAAGATAAAACAATCTAAGTTCAAACTAAAAATTTCAAAAGAAAAAACTTAGATTAACATCATGAACTCAAAAAAAATCACACATACTAGAATTACATGATAACATGACTCCCATCATGAAAATATTTGTCTAGGAACTCAATAAAATCAATATCTCATGTCATGAAAATCCAATCTCTTATCTACCAAATGTCGTAAAAAATACTCTTGAGGAAAAACCACATTTCATAACAAAATATAATGAAATTACCTAAATAATATATCAAACTAGTACCTGACCTGATACATCACATGCATGAAAGGGATTCTCAATCCCCATGGCCTGTCGACTGAAACTTAGTCATAAAAAATAGAGGGACTAATTTTTCTCAATCTAATTCAATAACATGGAACATATATATAAAAAATAAAACAGGAAAAGATAAATATATTCTATAATAGAATAAAAATAGTAAGAGAATAATAACTAAATATTAGAAACAATCTATAAATACATGTCCCAAAAGGAAACCCAAAGTATGAAAAACCAACTACTCTGTGAGATAGTGTGGGTAGGCTCCCACCATCTCATCACATGCTACACAACAGAGCTAACAAAAAACCTTACCACATCACATTAGAACATTTCCATTCCCTAAATAAAAATATATTTAATGTTATACACACTATATAAGGGGTAAAAGTGGGTGTGAGATAACATTTTTAGTATGGTATCACCCAAGTGTTTCATATCATGTGTCTATACAATAATACAAGCATATTCAACATTAAATAAAATAATTAATTATAATAATTTAATAGTTTTTTATATAAAATGTATGGAAACACAATTTAACTTACCCATTTTCTGAATTTCCAAATAATTATAAAAAATTAGTTTCATATAAATTCATTTCCATATATCATAGTAGATTCACCATGTTAAAAAAAACAATGCATCATATATCTTATCAATTAAACAGAAATTAAAAAACAGAAAACACCAAAAGTATAAGAACATGTAAAATAATGATAGGGGTAAAATAGGAAAATATAGCTTGTACACACATACCTAATATAGAAAATCACATACGCATCAATCTATGTTCCATATGAATTTATTTTAGAGGGTATAATAACACCCTTATAAGTGGACACCCCAACAGGTCTAACACGTCCCCAGAACAATGGGAATAAGGAGTAGAGGATAACTCGATGAGAAAACCATTATAAGGAGGAATATAACTATAATAATACATTCCACCTAAGTATTCAAGGGTTTACGTGATACTTACATTCAAAAAAATTTCATCAAAACATTTCCATCAAACCATGATTTAGAAACAATTTCACAATGATGCTTCACAATTCTTTGAAAAATAGTTTACATTAAAAAACCAAAAGAAAATAATATTTTATAAAAACCATGTACCACACATAGAAAAAAATCATTCAATAAATCCATTTAAATATATAAAATATTTAACAAATAGGATAATTGAACTTCATCAATATCGTCTAAAGACAGAATCACCTGCCTTAAAACTCGGTTTTCGCACGCCCAAAAAAGATAAACAAAAAATTAGTATGAAAAAATGAAAACAGAGGCCCTTAAACCAATAATCACTTCCTAGAATTGATTCAATTCATTAAATTAGGGTCAGATAAGAGGAAGAAACAATACATACCTTGATTGATGTAGACATTCTGCACCACAACTAATAAAAGAATAGCCCTGGGACAAAATCAAAAAACACATCTAGAGTGAAATAAGAAAAAACATCACCATGGGTCAATGGATATGAATACACAATGATAAAACACTACCATGATCATGGAAATGATGAATTAGAAATTAATAATCATCCAATGATATTTAACCCAACCAAAATGGTTATAAATGATCAAACATATCAATATTAATAAAACAGAGGCTCTAAAAATTGACAGAAGAGAAATATAGGTTGAAAATGAAGAATGTTGTTGATGAATAAAGGAAATTTCATCTATGAAATGCCCCAAATTCCATTCTCATGACATTTACATGGGTTTTTACAAATTTAACTGTTCTGTAATTCAAAGTAATTGAATACAAAAAAAAACTCATTGGCATTTTATAAAAAACCAATATTTAAGCATTACACGAAATGTAAACTGTACATAGTGTTCACTCCCTTCATTATATGTACCAAATTTTTGGTATTGACCCTGAAAAATATATATGCCGTGTACTACCTTTTCACTTTATTTATTTTTCATACTAATAGCCAAAAAACCTCAGATTCTTAGACCATAACCCCAATCCAACTTGGCAATTATCTAAACACGGGGATAACCCCACCATTCCAACCACACTCATATACCTGGAATCCATTAAATCAAATAGACATATATCCCTACACATTATTTCATTTATATTAGAAAATTTTCTCCATAATTATGTTTTATAAAAGACCCCCGATTTAATGAGGAAAACAAGAAAAGAGAAAGGAATTATGAATATGTGGGTAATAGGTTGTTACATTCCAGATATTTCATAATTATGTGAAATTGAAGTAGTGATGAAATTTTTATCTTGAATGGTAGTACAGTGATCTAGAGAATCTCAATGATACCTATGTCCTCTAACTCTACACTAAACTCTATGTATATAGTAGATTTTGATAAAAATTAGGAGTGAGGAAAGATATTGAAAATTTCTCTATGATTTTAAAGTTTTTCATGTAGTGTAAACACTATTACAGTTTATTCTAAAAATATTTCCCTAGTAGTACATTCTAAGGATCCCATATCACAACATATTATAAAAAATAAAATTCATATGTTTCAACTCTTTATGAATTTTAATCTTAGATAATAGTTCGTATTTAATATAGTTACCATAGAGGAAAATGTTGTAGATCCCCAATATAAATTCATATCCCTATAGAATCGTGATTCTCATGTGAGAGATAATGGGTTGGGAGTTATTAACTATTTTCCTTATTTAATGTGGTATTTGTGTGATTGGGTTCTCTATAAAAAACACTTGTATATACTTTGATTAGCATAAGATGTATTCAATTTGATATATTTATTTATTTACCTTAATTTGGAAATTAAAATACTTTATTTGTAATAAAAAATTTCTAATGACATTAGATTTCATGTAATACCAAAAGGTTACATAAGTTATCGACAATAATAATAACCTTAAGATATCAAGAGAATAATATTAATGATATTTCATATTTTCTAGATACATCATTCTCATAAGTCATAGTTGATGTATGACTACTATGTGTTTCATGTTCATAATGATTGACACATATTTTTATTATATTCAAACATCGTTATCCCAAGTATATGATATTGTGAGGATTAGGATTCAAATAAGAACCCCAAATGTTATAGGTGACATTTATTTTTTCTATATATGATCATACGTATTAGTCTCATGATGTGAATTCATTTTTATCATGTATAATATTTGTTTTTACAATGTTTCTTGATGAAAACCATTCCATTTATTTAGTCCCGAGTTAACATGTATTGGGTGTGTCATTTGTGGTATAGAATTTATTGAATGGTCAATATATGATTTTTCAATAATTAATGGAAGGGTTATCTAAATTCCATTTTATTGGGTGGTATGGCTTTCACTAAATCCACTACAGTGGTAGAGGATGATATGTCTTTAAAATATACTAAATAATAATTAACACAATAAAGGATGATTATATGGTGTGTTTGTACATATAGATGAGATTTCGTGAGATAATGATATAACACTACATGGTGAGAATTAATATGAGTGTTTTTTTTACATTCAATATACCTTATATCCTTTGGATGTTTGGTAGGTTTCTTTAATTAACTCTGTTAAGTGAATTATTCTCACATGTATCAATATAAGGTCCTAGAGATCCAAACACAATGAGTATTCAAATATCTAAACAATTATAGTGATTATAAGTTTATGAACAGGTGGACCCCACTATAGGGGTTTTTCAGAAATTCATTTTTTTGAGAGATCAATAGGACATAAAAATAATAATTTTATTTTAATTTAGAATAATTGGAATTGACATTATTAAATAATAGAATGACATTTGTTGAGTGAATATAGGAAAATAATTTAGGAATTTATTTTTCCAATGATTCATTAGAATTCATGGGAAGAACATGTTAGCTAAAAGAACCGTAGTTCATTACATAATATATACATTATGTTATGAGTAATTCATTAAAATATAAAAATTGTTTTTAATTTGGTACATAATTCATAATATATCATTTATTACATATTTAGTGGGTTATTTTTATTCAGGGTTTTAGTGTAATATTTGAGAATATCCAATCTACCGATTTTAGATATATAAATATCAAATATGGATGAATATTCATCCTATAAATTTGATATATCATATAAAATTTCTCTTATATTTATATCAGAGAAAGAATCCATTCAAATAAACCAATACAAGTTATTCCTCATGGATTGAAGGAACAACATAATGGTGATCATCATGAGTTTGGAAGGTTTAATGTTAATCTATTCTAACACTAGGAAACTAATGTGTGATACACTAGAAATATCTTTATGTGGACATGGATGATATTGATATACCCTATATCGGATCCTTTCAGCATGGATAATTGGTGATGTTAGAAATTCACATACATTTTTAATCGAATGAGGAAATGTTTTGATTTAATTTTTTCAACTGTATCCTTCCATGTGATATCCTTAAGATTTTTACCAAAAATTTATCATTAGTAATGATTGTACAACATTAAATCCAGATCTATACAATTTCCTTATAAACTCAATACTATAGATTTATATCATAGTGATCATGTGATCACATAATCCATGTTTATATTAATTTTTTCTGAAATTATTAAATATGTTGTTATAATAGTTATATGAAAACAATCAAATTTTTTATCCAACCTCGAATGGCTAGTCTATGGACATATGATGTTTTAAAACTAATTAATACTGATGCTTATATTCTTGTGAAATTAAAAAACAACATTAATGTATATAAACACACACACTAAGATATATATATGTGTGTGTGTGTGTGTGTGTTTTTATATGGGATTAATGTGGCAGAGGATTTTCTAGAAACTCATTAGTGAGAATTCAAAAAAAATACACATAGATTGTGGGATTTAGAGGGGCACTCAACATATTTAGACATATCAATAAAAATGGATACATGTATAGACTTTTGAAATAATAAAAATAATAATAACATATGGGTAGTGGTTTTCATCACCTAGTTGAAAAAATCCCACCGCACCGATTATGTGGGAAATGTATACCATTTCCTGAAATAGTGGCCTATATTGTTTTATATGTAATTTTATTTAGAAATAAAGGTAGACCAATGCACTTCCTGCCTTCCATGGCCCCATGCTTTGTGAATGGGGATTCCTCCAAGGAAACATAACGCCAAGAATGGTTTGCCAGAGGACATTAGGGTCAGTTCAGGCCTTTCCCAACAAGAATGGAACCCCTCGAGGGGTTTTTGTGCCTTCAGGTCATCCAAAATTTAATAGAATATATAAAAAAATAATTTAAATTTTTTTTAATTTATAAATAATTTTTTTGACAATGATACTCATAATTTGTGAATTAAAATCATATAAATTTATCTTAATTCATAATAAAATTTATTAGATATAGTTAACTGAAAAGTGTAAAAAAACATTTTTATTATGTATAAACTGATCATTATCTTCAAACAACTATTAAATATCTGGTTTTTCATTAATTCATTCTTTTTTGTTAATGTGTTACCATAATAATTAACTATTAAATAATAGTTTGGGTTTCATTTCCCTCTAAAAATGTATTTATAAAAAAAATGGGTCTTTATGAGTGCTATTATGGATTTTTATTTTTCATTAATAAGTATTTATGTATTATTATATGAGATATAGAACATACATAACACACAAGGGATTTGAGAATTATGATATAAACTCAGATGAACTCAACATGGTAGGCTTAGCAACTCGAGTTGGTTATGCCTTGTGTAGTTACTCAAAGGGTATCAATTGATCCATTATCTACTCAATGGATCAACTAGTAGATTTAACTCATGTTTCATCATTTCATTTATATATTTAAGAAATGTATATATTTTTTTGAATGTGTAAAATTTATGAAATTACATTTTATAATAAACAAGAATTCTTATAAAATATTAGATAATATCATATAAATATTTTTCAATTAGTTAATGCTATTATGTGAGTATGATCACCTAAAAACTATTGTTGTATAAATAATTGATTAAAATTACTCCGGCTAAATTAAATCCATAAAATACATAATATTCCATAATTCCATAATTTTATTAAATTTGGACTAATATGTATGTATGAGATACTAATAAATCCAAGTTTAGGGTGAATCTGACTACTAGATTATTTTTAAGAGAGTGGTGTGATAAATTCACTAAAATTAGAAGGAAATACATTTTAACATCTAGGCAAATTTGAACATTATAGGAAATGTGTATACTAAATAATGTTTATAATTTCTAAAATCTAGGACTTCACTCAACATTTAAAGGATCATCATGTTATTGGGGTTTTCCATCCAAAATCTTACCTCGAAACACCCTTTGTAGTGTCTAATCGTAGTATATAATATAAGGATGGGTTTCAAGAATCCTTGACACTAGAATAATCTAGAAACACATTATTTAGAATTTACTGGTGAGGAATATTATGATTTGATAAAATTATTGGAGACAATTAAATATATCTTAATTAGTAATTTCTAGAAGTGACTGAGATAATTACTAATCAGCAAACATTTATTTGATAGAGATGAAATAGAAATCACCACCATTAGTTCAGTATCATTGTGATAAATAATATATCATGAATATTTTTAGGCTGACCATAATGTCATTGTGCTGCAAAATAGTATTCAATGATAGGAAGATCTATGTACTCGAATGAAGATATCATTTTAAGCCCCCAATATGAGTAATAAAGGTGGATAAATACATTTAAAAGAATAATTTATATGATGAAATATATGTGCACTGCATCATGATATCATATATGTATAATGAGGAAAAAAATTATAATGATGATTATTCCTTATAAATTATATATCATCTCCAACATCATTACTAGGGGAGGGAATGACCAAAAATATTGGAGATATCCAGTTCAATGTATTTGTGAAATCTATAATAAGGGAGAAAATCAAACACTCGTATACTCAAGATGATTGATTACATTAAAGAAAATGGAATCTCATGGGTTCTAGTTGAACAAAGAACTTTTGGATAATATATTTATTTCTTTCATACTTTGTCACTTCTCTGCTATTATTTTTAATTATAAGAGGAAGAACATGAAAAAGTAACTTGAAAATATTTTGGATTTGGCTCTCTAGGATCATAACGATGTGAAAAACATAAATTATTCTATATATATATAGAAAAAATGAAGACATTAAATGTAGAAGGTTGGAATCTATGTCTATTCCAAATATACTAATTCATTTAACATCTATTTAGCCAACGACATAGTGGGAGGGAAATGAGTAGGAGGACAACTTCTATACCGTAAAAAACTGGACAATATAATAAGAATTAAAATGAATTGAAATAATCAATGTGATACTTATAAATTATTTATATTTTTAAATGTATTATATAATTATGAACAACCCCAAAAAAGTATTCTAAAATAATATTATTCTTATTATCTTTCTTAAAATTATGCATCAATCTTTATGCAAATTTTTATATTCTATAAAAATACTAACAGTTTCAATTGTAACTATTTTAACTAAGAAGTTAAAATTAATGAAAGAATATGATATCTAAATTATGAAAAATATTTACAAATGTTTTATATAATGAAATTTTATTTATTAATACATAATAATTAAGTACACAATTTTCAGTAACATGAAGTTATGATTGAAAAATAGGTTTTCCACAAAAGTAGTTTTTATTTCATTTTGTGAGAGAATATTATAATTAATTACATTAACTAATAGAAAATATAATTTAAAAAATTGATATCTTTTTTTAATATATCATATCATTATTATCATAGGGAAAAAATTATGATATTTTGGAAAAGATTGATCTTTATTAAAGAGTAAAAAATACAGAATTTTTTAAAATATGAATATCATTTCCTTGAAATGTATAACTATGATTTGAAATTGTAATTAAATTTACATTAGTATATTTGAGTAATAAAATATCAAATTAATTATATAGGAATAATTTTTATTCATGTTTTTTTATAAGTTTAGTTTTCATCTTATAAACTCTTTTGTGTAAAATATATTTTTTAATTCATTTCATGTATTTATAAAAAAATTGAATGATGCATAATGTAAATATTTAATATTTAAAATTAATTCCATATTCTTTTATAGGATCAAATTTTATAATGGTTTCCTTTTTTGGGTCAATGAATTTTATCCTTGGTAAATTTTTGTCACCATGGTATAGGTAAATCAAATAATTATGGATACAAATAATGTGGTAAAGATTTTAAAAGAAATATGACACCAGAACTATCTCTACTTGATGAGTTTTCTTTGAAGATCCCCTTTTCATATTTTATAATATTTAATTTTTATGTCATTTTTTTTTGATAAATAATATAATAATATTTGATGAAAAATAAATTTCCAAACTATCGCCCTCTTACTTTTACTTATTTATATTCACATAAGGATAATAATATGTAATGAATTAGTATAAATAGTATTTTTATCATAATTTAATTTTTTTTTTGTTTCTAACATATTAAAATTTTTCATTCATGGTATAATTATGTTAAATTGTTACATAACATTGACATAATGTGTGTGACAATAAGAAAAAAATCAATATATTTGATTTTGAAAACACAAAAAAGTAACATTTCTCTATATGAATAATATATTCCGATAGATTTTATGTTAATAATATATTATTATTTATTTTTAAAAAATTCAAATTCAAATTCCACACTTTTATTGTTTTCATAAAATTAAAATCATGTAAATTTTTCTTAAAATGAATCTAATGGTATTTTATATTAAATAATATAATGCTAAATGATTTAAAAATGATTAAAATATTGATGGAGGATAAAGGGGTATTAGATATGGTCTGATATTTCATACGATGACCATTGTTTATCCATGTTATATTGAATAATAAAATTTATATATGATAATAATTTCATTTTTTAACCATTATTAAAGATAAAATTAGATTACAAAGTGGTAAAACTAAAATATAATGTCTAAAACTCCAATTAAACCTGTTAAACATTCATCACCACTAAAAATATTACTATGATTCATTTAATTAATATATATGATATTCATGATTTTTCTATAAATATAACATATTACATACTTTCTTAAACTTGAACCTATTAAAAATGGAAAATGTCATGTGCGTGAATAAGTGGAATACCACCTCCAAAAAGTGATGTGATTCACTTTTAACATCTACTATTTTCAATTGATTCTAAATTTTTTTTTTATAAAAAAATATAATTATTTCATTTTTATTATTCTCGTTATGATAGATCAATGACGCATTTTACCATGAGCATCGAAGAGAAGTATTTTTTAAAATTTTGAATTAAACATCCTAAAAACAACCCAAGGTCATATTAAACTATTTGAAATTAAATATTTCATTTTAAAAATTAAAAAATAGTACAATGAAAATTTAATAATCATGGAAATGTTTTTATAAAATTTAAATAATTAATACACATTTTTATATAGAGGAGAATCAATCATACATAGAATGTTTGGACTCAGGGTAGGGGGTTCTTAACTCAATTAAAATTCATTAGGATATACTTCAAATGAATTATATATATTAAAAATTATTATATATGAAAATACCTATATTTATATTTCTCTTTTTTTATGTTATTTCGTAGGTTTTATATTTTTCCCACATAATCAGATCAATGATTAATTCCAACATTAGTGATATGATCAGTGCAAGGATTATTCATCTTAATATTCTTTCTTTAAGAGACATTTCATATTATAATGATACATACATTTATAATGTTCATAAATTTACTATTCAGGTATCATTTTAGGAATGAATAATTGATCATGATATTTAAATTTTGTTGATGTTCTCTATTTCAGGATATATTGATTCAATTGTTTTAAATTTTGTAATGGATTTTGAGGTCAAAATTTAAATTCTTTACGGAATAATTTATTTTATGAATGATATTTTATTTTATATATTGTTTATAAAACCGTATGAACATTTTTTCACATATTTATTTATGGAAATTATAGTTTTCATAAAATCATTTAATTTTACATCATTAAATTACATTTTGGATGAGGTATTACCCGTATTTCAAGGATTTCTTACCTCAATCAACCTTCATTGAGACATGTTTATATTGGTGTACAGAGATATATTTATATTATGTATATAATAAATATTGAAACATCAAATCATATACTTTCTTATACCCATTTTATTTTATGTTCCTTCTTCTGTTCTTTCTTTGAATGGTTTTTTGGGTTTGTATTCTTTGAAATGGTATTTTTTTGGCAAAAAATACTTTAATGGTTCTAAATAATTTTAACTAATAACATCACCTATATTATTTATCTTATTAGAATAATAATATTCAAATCATTTCCAAAATATATTTTCCATGATCATTGACATTACATTAAATTGATATAAAAATAAAATTTCTTAATGTTTTCTACATGGGTTACTTTTTACATTCTTGACCAAAGTTTGAAAAAAATCTTGGTTCATGAAATCTATGGATTTTCCCACAATAATGACCACTACTTTCTTTGAATCTTTCATTGAAATTTTTATGTTTTTTAAGAAATTTTTTAATATTTTTGATCTTTTTTGTCATTAAATATACTGAATGAAAAGCGTATTTTCATATATAATATAAGATTTATTTTTAATTTTCACTAATGGTATATTTATATATTTTAACTAAAATTATTTATTTATATCACTTATTGATGATATAATTATATGATATGATTCACATTATTTCTTTAAAGGTTTTATGTAGAATTTGGAAAGACAATTTTAGGAAATCTGTTCCTTTTTCATAGGAAAATTGTTTATTGTTATTTTTGATGGAATGTATGGGTCTATGTGTTTTGTTTCATGATATGGTACATGGAAGTTATTGATAAATGTGAGACCGGGGTGTAATGCCAAATAATTATGGTACTTTCTTTGATATGTGATGGGTTGGTTTGTTATATCCCACTAATGGATTGGGTACTAGGAAGGAGTTAACTAGATAAAAGAAACTCCCATGAGAGGAAAAGTGATATTTTACTCATAATATTGGATAGACATAACATATTATAAGTCCTAATAAATAGATGACAGTGTTTATCAGTTATAGGTTACTCTGATAAGATAAGGGAATTATCCAGTAATGTTATTCTTCAATGACTTTTCTATGTTCCATGATACCTAATCAAATTTAAAATGCTTTTTATGAGTTATAGTGCATCATTTTCTCAAGGATTATTTTCACAATGATCATGATTGTTATCTTATATGACAAGTACGTTTTATTTAATATTTAAAAAAATTCTCGTGATTTATTATCAACTTTTTTCGGGGTATTAATTATCCTATATTATGGTCATGAACTTTTATTAGGTCATCACAGCCTTAAGATAATCATATTCTCACTAATAATATTCATTTGTTAATGATTATATCAATACATACTAAGAATTTGAACTCAACATTCTTAGAATTTCCATTTCCCTCGGTTAAAAATAATGTTGTAAAATTAATTATCTCCATAAATAATTTATGTCTTACTAATTCTATTTGAGGTGTGGAAGACATATTGTGAAATCAGAAAATATTGGTATGGTATTAAAAATGATTATGAAAATACCTGCATATTTTTATATAAATGTATCTACTATTTATCTAAAATATTAATCCTAAAAGGAACATGAGTACGCAAGTGATGAAATATTTCTGTTTTACTATTTATTCATTGGATGGAAAAAATTTGTTCATGTTTATTTATTTCAGTTTCAGAAACGTAAATATTATGATGTTAAAATTGAATCTTGGTGTTCATGTTTTGGGGTTATTTTGATGGTATAACATGAGGTTTTATATAACATTGTAGATTCTAATGTTTTTAATGACATGATAACAAAAGTGTAAAATAAATCATCATTGTTTTAGATGTTTAAGGATGGTCATAAGTTCAAATGAATAATATTATCAAATAATAAATTATTTCCAAAATATATTTATATTTTTTTATTCTTATTTTTAAAGTAATTAAATTGGAATTTTCTTATATTCCTACACACTAATTTCAGAAGTTTTGAGATCTATTCAATGGCATCAGAGGTATGGATCTTCCCACTCCCACTATCGATATTGATTTCCCCCCCCCCCACCACCGTTTTTAATTATGGAAATTATTATTTTATGTATTTTCATTATTATTCCAATTTATTATAGAATGGAAAATTTCAAATGTAGATTTATCTTATCCTAAAAAAAGAAGACCCTAAGGTTACATCCACTAACTATCATACATAATTTTAGTGAAGTTATGTCATCCAACTGTATTCTTATAATGTCTCTAATATAATGTTATTAAATTTTCCTTTATTTTTCTGACACATGATAGTGATATTACCATAATTATTTTAAATGAATTTTATAATGTGTCCACGGGTTTTTACTCATGGATCCCTCATAACAGTGATATGCAATGATTTTTTTAGAATGTATTTAATTTCCTTCGATTATAAGTTCTGTTATAATCATATAATTAGTTATTATATTTTTATAATAAATTAATTTTTTTAATTATCAATCATGATTTTGAACCTTATACTGATTAATAGAGCCTGAATGGACTTTTAAATATCTATGAAATCTTCTAGGATTTTCTTAATTGGTAGTTGGCTAGATTATGATATAGGTGGTGCTGTGTACTATAGCCTATGTTATTATAAATGGTTTGTTGGAATGTGGTATGAGGTTCACCAACTTGGGTGAACAATCCCACAAATTAATAATGTGTAATTAATAAAATACAATACTCAATTAATTAACTATCATTAGGACTCATGTAATTAATGAATCCTTGAAAAGTGTATTTGGAAAAAAAATACAAATGGCCATGATAGGACCTTTTGAACTAGATTGTTTTTTATCACTAATTTTTGAGGATTCATCATTGATGTTTATCCCATGAGACCATGTTTCATTCCTTGATGGTATGTGTGTGAGTGTTTATACCATTAGATCATGTTTGAATCCTTGATCACGTGTGTGAATAGAATATATGGACACATTTGACACTTTGATTTTGTGTGTGTTATTGAGAATCCCAAGATACCATGTTTGATGTTTTATCAGATGTGGGTTCATTCATAACCCATGGGAACAATATATAATTCTTAATTACATGAATAACATTATGTATCATTCTATAACATGTTTGATAATGATCATACGTTTTTTGTTTCTATAAAATTTTCTTGATGACATGGTATACCAAATATATACCTCTTATATACCCTATTATGTGTGTTTTAGATACCATTAAAGGTATTTCATTAAGTATATGAAATAAGTGAACTACCATGTTATGGTTTTCCAATAGATAGGAAATTAGCATGGAATATGAAAATGATTGTTATGGAACAAAAAAGGTGGGTTTATGCTGACTGTGAGTCCAAGAATCAGCTAGATACACTATGGGAATTATGGTCTGGTTATCTAAGTCGATACATAGTTGTGAGGTATGAATGCTTCTAGCATATCCTAAGGTTGTTTCCAGATAGGATGACCTTGAGGACAATACTGTAATAGATGGGTCATGATGGACTTATGGCCTAACTCAATACGTGACTGCTTGTGATAGATGAGAGACATATTCATTGGAAATATGGTCTAATAAAACTGATTATCCATGAGGATTCTTTAAAGTACATATTCTGAACATGTGGTTGAAACTGGTTCTCTAATATTTTGTAACAATGTTCCAGCTTAGATCCAAGGATGGCCTAGATATGGGATCATAGTTTCATGGTAAACCCAAGATATATTCTAATATTGGTGTTGTTTTCATATTTATAAATATCCATTGATGTCTTAGTTTTGTTTAGCATCGGTTTTTTCTATTACTTAATAATGATATTACACATTCATGTACAATGAATTTACCTACTACATACTAGATCATGTTAGGGGTTCCCTACTGATTTGTACTCTCTCATTGATCATGTGGCCATGGACCTTTCATACCCAAGCATCCCTCACTCATTGTGGACATAGGTTGGGAAGAGGTCTGTGTTTGATCATTGATAGGGATAGCTCTTTACAATTATAGATAATGTGTTGAAGTGAGGCTTGGAGTTGGGTGTAGAGACTCTCTATCCTTTAATAAATTTTTATATATTTTTTATCATCTAGATAGGCAATCAATTATTTTAATTCATATAGTGAGCCATGATTACATATATGGATATTAAATCATTTTTTATAAATATTCTGAACATTACAAAAGCACATTTCTGATGACAATAATAGTTTAGTGTCTTTGGAATCACTGAAACATAATATTATATCCTGTTTGAATATCTTCAACATCTACCTCAAGTATTTTCTCTATTAACAATCCTAATCAAAACCTTTCTTCATAACTGGGGGAAATGAAACATAAATAATTGGTGAGCTCGAATGCTTAGTAACGTTAAAAATGGGTGATATGTAAGCATAACATGATAATTAGGGTATGATAATATTATCATAACATTATAATATCATACCCCTAATATCAAAGATCATAAAAATGAATCATGGAATAAATATTATTTTTTCATAAGACAGGAATAATAACGGAATCAAGATCATAATACATGAAAGTATAACAATGGAATAATCCCTTGAATTTGTTGGAGGCACATAGAAATATACAAATCATTTCTATATTATAAAAGGTTTAATGAAAAGGACATATTACTGGAATGAGATCACTCCAGAAACCATCTCAGTATTCAAGATTCACTCCCAATACAATTTTAGTATTAAAGATTCATCCCCGTTACTATCTTAGTAGTAAAATACCTTCACTGAACTGAGTTCACTCCCCATTATAGAATTTTCTATCTCATGAGATATAAACCATTACCCAATTAATTACCGGGAGATATAGGTCCCACCCATATAATAATGAAATCATACATATGTTTTTCACAACAAAATAAAAAAAAGTATATCATAGCCCATGAAATGAAATGGTTGTTATAAAAAATTTATCATATCATAAATTATGGAAAAGAGATAATTATCATAATCATTTCATCAAATAATGTCTCATGAGAAGAAGATAGTTCCATTTGCCTATAACCCATTAATGGTAAATAGGAATTATAACTATATAACTCATGAAAGACAAATAGTTTTCAAAAACACCATACCACTAAAATATAAATCATTCTAATAATGAATATGACTAGAACCCTTGGATTATAGCCCCCATTGGACATGTGTAACACCAATATATTTTATTATAGATTGAAATTAATTTTTGAGAAATTATTTAAAATAATTTATGGAGGAAAATAAAATTTCTTATTTAAAAAAAATTATTTTATAAAATATTATTTATTTTATATAACCATGTTTTTTAGAATATTAAAAAAAATATAAATGATGCTTAAAAACATTTTTTCATGAAATAATATCAAATAAGCCTAAAAACTAAAATCTTTTAAGTTGAAAAAGTATTAAAGAATCTTGAAAAAATTTCAAAACTATTTTCCACTAAAACTTATAAGAAATTGTGGATAACATTTTCAAATCAATTTTCCATGAAAACTTATAAAATAATCATAAAAGTAATTTGAAAACCGTGTTCCTTGAAAATAAAAAAAATTCTAATTAAAAATGATTTGATAATATTTTTCTCTGAAAACATATAATGGATAATTCAAAAAAATTAATACACACTTATACTATATAAAATTTATAAAATAACTTTTCTTTTAAATTTGATGTGAAAACATTTGAAGGGTGATTTAGAAATCATTTAAAACACTTCTTGATTATATAACATTTTTTAAGACCACATTGATCAACAAGAACATTTAAAATAATGAATATATATAATATTAGGGACAAAAGTTTTAAAAATATTAATCATGTAACATTTAAAATAAATATTCAATGAAATGAAGTTCATGAAGAATGATTAATTCATATATACCAAAATTTCTTTTAGGCTTCGTAAAATTTTTAAAAATACTAGACAATAAAAAATATAAATAAATATTACTTTTTAATAACACTTTATAAAAGAAATATATAGATAAAAATTTCATTCAAAAATCATATGGTAATAGTAATGTTTTTGAAAATATTTTTAGAAACCATGGGTTTTAAAGAACATGAATTTCTGACTGAAGAGAGATGCAATGTCATATTTTTTTGAAATAGTTTATAAGTTTTATTATGTAAAAAAGGTATAAAAATGGTAAAATTTAATGAATATATATTGAATAAACCTATAAGAAGTTAATTTTAGATATTTATTGATATATTGATCATAATATTTCATCAATGGAATCATAATCATAAATAATTGTAATAAATTATGAGATTATAGTAATAATCTCTTACCACTTTGGTAATATTGATTGTCAATCCCCATGAAATAATAACATTACAAGAAGAATAAAATATCATGAAATAAGGATATTCAAGATATAAAAAATTTTATAAGGGTAATGTATACACCCTGTAGACTAATATACGTACATAAAATGGATTGTGTCTCAAATAAGGAAAGTTGGGAAAAAATTATTTTGGAGATTCAGTATCTTTTAAACCATAAACCCATCAAAGAAAGATAGTTAAATGGAAGCTTATATACCCCTAAATATCCATAAATTATTCATAGAATATTTTCAGTGATTGAATATACACCATAAAAATAAATTAATGGTGAATGAGGCATAAATCACATTTAAAGAAAAGGGTGATTAAAAAAATGTTACCCGAAGTCTTTAATTTATTTATACACGATCAAACCTCCTGTAAAATAAATATAGGATTATTAAAAAACTACCAAATATCAATTTTATTATATCTAATACCATATAAATTCTCATTATTACTTTATATTACCCGTTTATTAATAATTCCATTTTAAAGTTACATTTCATGTAATATCTGCTTTGTCTTCCATATAGGTTTTCACTTGATAGTCATGATCCTCATATATATATCATGATTTAATTATTTAGAAAATGTATAAAATCATATAAAAATCAAATATATTCTGTATATAAATATTTATTATTATTGATAAATTATATAAATATAAAATTTAATACACTGTTAATAGAGATGGTAGGTTATAGGAACCCATGAACGCTATTTCTACTTCATTAATGTACTTAAATAATGAAAGAAAACAACATATATATTATAATTAAAGTATAATTTTTTTATATATGTCATAAAGGTTCAGTAAATCCATCCTTATTACATTCCATGAAAAGTATGAACGAATCACATCTCTTTAAGGAGGCAGTAGTCCACACATCAATAAATGAAGTTAACATATTTCCATAAAATAAAAACAATGAATGTATGTGTTATATAATAATTAAAAAATAATAAATACATCTTAAATATCTTATATTTCATTTAAAACTGAATTTAAGTCAATATTTCAAACCTTTAAAGGTGTAAATGGAATAAGGAGATGCATCGGTCTGCGAGATGATAGTCTTCCAAACACGGAAACAATGATTGTATATCTCATTTTCTGGAAGTGTGTGAGAGTTTCTACAAAATACATTAAATTATAACAGATCAGTATATTTATAATACTTATATTATTATATAATCATCTAAAAATAATTTTTTATGGAGTGTAGTATAAAAATATTACAAAATAGCTTGTGGAAGAATGTAACCACTTCTTTGGGTAACTATTTATTTGTTTGCACTAAATGTCATCCTTGATTGGATTCATTCCCAATGTGATTACTCTATGATAATTCTTGAGAAGTTGGGAGTATATTTTGGTAGGGTTTTATCAGATCCAAATGTATTTATAGTTGTGTATAAGTGAGCAGGGTGAGTGCTTTTTTATAGGGCAGGAGGAGTGTAATTCTTGTAAATATAAAAAGTGAAACACTATTAAGAGTTCTCCCTTACATAATGTGTCTCCAATAAAGGTAAATTTCAAATTAAATGGATTATATGGTATAAATATGTCAATAAAATGGATTATTAAGATGTTTATATCTTATTTTGCTACTTAAAAGTCTGACCACTAAGTAATATTGTTTTTACCTTAGTTGTTTTAATTAATTAAAATTTCTGTCATTAATGTTTTGGTAAATAATTTGACCTTATTATAAATTCTAAATTATTATTATTAAAAATATAGGTCCAATTTTTCATAAATTTCAATCTCATAAGTGGGAGAAATTAATTTGAAATTAATCCCACCTACGTGATGGGAAAAATGGTTTTTGAAGTAAAAAATATAATAAAATTTATAGTGTTTTATATCCAAAATCAATGTGACTTTTTTTTTTAAAATTAACTAAATTGGATGAATTTTTTTATAATTTATATAAATATCCATTCAGAACAATTTAAATTATATTAAACTTTTAAAATTAATTGGATGAAAAATAAATTTTTAAATAATATTTAGTGTATTTTCACTATTAATAAAAATATGAAACATTTCAAAAAAATTATCAAAAAATCTCCAATTTTTTTTTATGTTCCTCTTTCAGAAGTGAAGTTTATTTTGTAAACTAAAATATTTCAATATTTCAATATTATAGTTAAAATATGTTCTTCAATAAAAGGAATAAAAATAACCTTCGTGAAAAAAAAATCCTTTTTTAATCATATAATTAGATTTAATATTATCTAATTCCTATTAATCATATTGGATCAGTGTCCAAAAAATTATGAAATAATTTTTAATAAATTAATTATTCAAAAGTTTTTCATTTAATGTATTGATATATGATGTTGATTTTATATAGATAAATACTTTTCGAATAAAATTATTTTCATTCATTCTATGTAAATGATAATTTTATTTCTAATTAATTGATACTAAAAGGACTCTGATGATAAACATATGTAAATAATACTTTCACACTTTATCTAATCATATTCATAACTTCTATTCTAATGACTATAGGGGGACTATAATAAAACTTTAATAACAATTTTATTATTAAAATTTACTTTGGTATAACTCAACCTTGCGTGTAACAAAATATATCAAAGGATCTCACCATTGTGTGTGTAATATAAGGCCAAAACAAAGTTGAATATACAAAATATTAATCTTAGTGTACCATGTAGCTCAGAATTAACATGGTGATTCATATAGTGCAATCTAGACATATCACTTTCATATAAAAAGGATACATTCACTGTTATATGAAATGAAAAATATCAAAAAGATTAAATTAATTTTAATGAAAATATTTCACAAAATCATAGGGTGTTTTATTCTACCCACCATAAAATGAATTTCCCCTTGAAATTATTATGGGTTGTAAATGATCGAATACTTGGAATTTCCTTTAATTTAAACCCACTTCAGAAAAATGAATACTAAAGAATGCATTAAAAATGCGATGTTAGAAATATTATAGTTTCCAAAGTAACTCATAAATATGTTTCCAAATATGAGAACATAGATAGCCTTTGAAAACATGGACATCGAAGAGAAATCTTGCTGTAATTTTCTGATGGATTGAGATAGATAAGATGGTAAAGATAAAGTTAAAAATAAATAATCATTTACCCCAAGAGACTTGAAAATGGTCATTGATATAATAAAAATTGATGATGAGAGGGAAAAATTTTATTCCATGCCTTTTTTCATTAAATTAATTAATTTTCTAGAAAAAATTTACTAGTATAATTTCAGGATAACTTCTTATTTTTGTGCCTTGAACAATTTCCACATCATCACTTAGTCTAATAAATGATGTTGAATCAATCATTATTGATTTACTAATAGATCATGAGGTATATTGAAAAGTCATTACATATATCCTTAGATAGTGTCATAGAAAAATTGGTTACACAAGTTATTCCATATACATAAATACTCATATGGAAATATAATACGTGAATTTATAAAACCTCGTCCTATTTTTATCATAATTAATTATTCACATGGTTTAACTTATAATCCTTCATAAATATGAAAATAATAAACATTAGGATGAAGGTCAGTAAATCATTATAACACCAATCCCCCATATATCATATGGTAGCTCTTGGTTTTCACATTCCAAACATGTGAATTCATTTATCGTCTATTCTTTATAAACATGGTCATAACATGAATTAATATAAAACATTTTTGAAAACATGAATGATTTATTATTATAATTATTATAGTATATATTCCTTAAATCCAAAAATTTTAAAACTTCATCCCTGATAACATAAACCACATTGTAAACTAACCCTTTTTCAGTTACAAGGTAATCAACAAAATCCAATATATTCATTCATATCTTAAATTTAATTATCCAAATATAATTTTCAAAATATTAGGAACATATTAAGGATTATATTTCCATTAATATTTTTTATTCCATGAATATAACCTTGTTATTAAATCCCTTTTAATGTCTATTTAAACCATCTTATTTATTCTGTTAAATCCTTAGCGAAAAACATAAACTGAATAGTCTATACATAATTCACCATTCATAATTCTTGAATCCAAAATACATAAATACTTATATTATTTTACTTTATCATTAATCCATAATAAGACTATCTCATCATATTTCTTTATACATAATTCTAATCAAATTTCATGTGTATCCTCATCATCAACAACAATATTAACATTACTCATACCACCTTGCAGATTATCTTTTGCATAATTTTAGTTTGACATCAATTTTCATAATGAAAATTCAATCCACACTTATAATATTATACTATCAATGATGTCTTTTGGAGGCCAATATTCCAATCCGTTACATTTTCTTGATAAGATGAGAGCCTTCCTAGAGAAGTAATTCTCTTCCATTCAACAACCAAAATTCAACATACATGAGTCTAAAAATAAGAGATTTACCTTGATCCCTCTTAAGAAGTGGAAAACCCTCCCTAGGTACCTAATCATAACAAAAAAATTCAATGGCATTAATTCCATTATTTTCAAAATCATCTTCCACTAAATTGGATTCCCTATAAATACGTGATAATATGATCCATGGAGAAAATAGAATCCAAGAATTTCATCCATAAGTTAGTGATCTACTATTATAAATGAGTCGATTCTATCCGGATGGTATAAAAAATACTGGTAGAATCTATCGAAATCCATATATTATTCCACCCCCAATTCATTTATTGCTCCACCTCCATGATTATGTCAAAATTTCTATGCCTCAATTGAAGATGAAATACCACAAGAACCATTAATTCAACAAAATACTTACTCTCAATGAATCTAGACAATATAACCATAATCAGATGTCCCCATATTTGCTTTTAAGGAACCATATGAATTTATTTTAGTCCAACCAGTAAGATGATTATCCCATATGAATTCAAGTGTGCCATGTGGGGGTTGAAAATTTCATTTGAAACCAACAAGGCCAATAATAGACATGTGATGAACTGAGTTAAATAATAAATGATTCATCAGTGTGAAAGCATGTCAAATAGAAGAAATAATCACAAAAAAAGTGTCACCATCCTTTAATAAAAGGTTTTCTTGAATTTATTTATTACTTGCATGCCATATAAAATGGATGAGCTCTACTACATCAACCTGGAGAACATCCAGTGATTGTAGAGGAAGAACAATATTGTGCAAGCCTGAAATTAAGTCGCGTATATAAGCCACCCCTAGAATAATGACATCAATGCTATCCGGTATAGAATTACACATTGATGAAGTGTCAATAAAACAATGAAACAAATGATTAGAATCATCCCCATAATGATAGTAAAGAACATTTGAAGAGCATTGGAAAATTCCATAGTATTCTAGATAATTATTAGTGTGTTCTTCATATGAACCAATATCGAAACTAGTATGGACCTAGAAGGTTGTATGTAGTTCATGCTAAGTTTCCCCATCCATTAAGATTCCATATGGAAATGTATGGAGTGCATTGAGAACAATTAAGAAGAATGGATCCCAATTGCAGAAGGTTCCCAAGCCCAAAATGCTTATCCTTTGGAAAAATATTAGTTTTTTACAGTGTAAATGATGTGATTAAGGAGTCCCACCATACTCCCAAGTTTATCCTTATTAGAAACATCAAGATCCAGATTAATATTCTCATAAAAAATTGTATGAGTAAGGGGGAATCCAATCCAATATTTTTTCCAGAAAGAAAGAGACAAATCATTCAATACCCACTAGCTTGAATGTGAATCAATTGATTCATAAATGGATTTATAAGTAGGCACATGTAATAAAAAATATGACTAAAAATACTACTCTAATGTATATGCATAAATTTAGCTCAATGAAAACCAAGTGCCTCAGAATTACTATTGATAAGTCTCTACATAAATGAGGCCTACAAATAAACATATAATGACCCAAAATTAATAACACTTAACCCCCTGCTTCATAATGTTTACAACTAGTGTTCAAATAAACCATAAATAAAAACCTCTCTATAATTTTTCCACTACAAATGAAATTCTTAATAGAATCATTGATATTATTGATGATTGAAAAGGTCAATTTAAACAATATAAAATTATTATCAAACATTGAAATAACAACATCCTTAACCAAGAAAAAATGAGTAGTCATGGAGAGTTATTTACCCTCCCTTTTAGCAAGTTGTATTCTTACATTGATAATAGTATCATATATGAAGTAGAATTTTGGACTTCCCCAAATCATAAGAACACCATTATATGAAAATGGAATAGATCTCTCATGAATAACCAAATCCAGGATAATGTCAGTCTTCCAAGGAGTATGGATTTTTCTTTCTAAATATATATAATAAATCGTCAAACTAATCTCTTGGATAGAAAATTTTTCATAGTGTAAAATATCTTGTTCGATGTTTTTGTTATTTATTCTATCCCCATGAGGGAAGAGTATGATATCATCATCATAAAACAAATTAGTGCGATAAAAAAGTCCACTTCCATCACAAATGGACATCATTTTTTCATTTTCATCCATGATGGAAAAAAATTATTCTATGGTAGTCCTCAGAAATGTGGAAAAATATTCTAGAACTGGGATCCCTTTGACTGACACCTCTGGATAAATCAAAATATTCTTTAGGAGATCCATTAATATGGTCAAATATATGTGTAGTCCAAAAAATGGGTTTGATCCACCAAATGAAAAAACTGCAAAATACAAACATATGATAATCCTTAAAAATAATTCTCCAGTCCATTATATCAAATTCATTCTTGAAATTAAGAACAAGGGAAATATTTACACCCCTGGTGGATTTCATTGGAAGTTTAACACACTATAAGATAGTGATGATTAAATATTGAATGGATATACCCTTGATAAAATCAAACTAATTTGGGAGACATAATCATAAATTCAATTAAAGACATCTTATTAACCAAAATTATGAAAATGATTTTATTAATGGTGTTTACTAGTGAAACAATATTGAAGAGGTGTATCTAATTAGAATTCTCTACCATTGGTATAATAGAAATAAACAAGGAATTTAACCCATGAGGAAGGGAAAATTATTTTAAAAATTTATTGATCTACCAGAAAACACCTTGTTGAATAATATCCAAAACTTTTTCAAAGAATAAATTACCAAAACCATCTAGTTTGTGAGAACATTCATTTTTACGGCAGAAGAATACTTTCTTATTTTCTAATTCTATGGGAATAGAGATAAACCTGGTGTTCTCCACTAATTTAAAATATTGGGTATAATAACCTCTACTGGGTAATTAAGAAGAGATGATCCATTGAAAATATCTTTAATATATTAATCCACATGATCTAAAAAATCCTTGATGTTATCAATGATATTACCCCCATCTCTAATCAAAGAGACAGGCTAGGAAAACATCCTGATTTTCTATATAGAATTGAAATATTTCTAATTACATTCATTATATCTTATCCAATTTTCCATAAAATTATCTCTTTTCAAAAATCATTGAGTTTCGGAAGATCATTCATCTTGGAGACTATCTGAGTTTCCTCCCAAA
Source organism: Viscum album (assembly GCA_963277665.1). Lineage (NCBI taxonomy): Eukaryota > Viridiplantae > Streptophyta > Magnoliopsida > Santalales > Viscaceae > Viscum > Viscum album. The sequence goes on from OY728157.1 coordinate 155,530,733, forward strand.
CACCTTCACAAAAATCATTGAATGTATTGTGCTCTTCCAAATTCAAAAGTGAATACTCAAGGAAGGATATTTAAGAGTCTTTATATCTGAAGTGATATTTTCTCTATATTTTAAAATTCCTCTTGATAATCTTGAGTTTAATAACACAATAATTGGCATCATTCATGTAGTCTATAGAGTTCCAAATCTACTTAACAATTTACTAACACTCGCGATGTGTTACCCAAGTCTTGTTAATCCCGAAAGGTAAATGAGATTTGGTGTACATTCCCAAAAGATCAAAAAATATTGGATGATGTTAAAAATAATTTAGATACATGGTTTACATGAAATAAATCTTCAAGAATCCAATGATGCATCATTGAAAAAGGCTCTGTCAATTCTTCTTAGAACAAACCTACTGAATTACTTCTTGTATCGTGTTTATTTTTCTACAACCAGATTGACCTCAATAAACCAATTGTGATCAAGAATTTTATTGAACACTCTATAAGTAAAATATTTATTCTTAACACCCATCGTAACCCTTTGATTCATGATATAATTGAAATCTCCAATAATGATATTGGGGCCTATTATAGAAGAATTTGGGGAACCAATATCGTCCCATAAAATCCAACAGACCTAGTATCTATTATGGGAATTAATGAAGTAGGATTTTTAAGTGAAATGCTATTTTACGGAACATGGAAAAATATATTCACTAGTGGAATCTAAAGAAATTTTAGATAAATAGAGAATGATAAAACAATCCAACGTCTCTTAACCTCTACCAGGAACCTGTTGGATTCAATAAAATGAAATCCCAATTTCTCTTTATTGGAAATACAGGTGGAGAATATTCTTTTATGTTTATCCATACCTATAAGAATAGGATTCTAATGCGGAATGAAAATCTAGGGGGACCTAAAATTGTAAAAGTGGTCCAATCCCTCGAAATTACAGAATATGATCTTCATTTAAACTATAAATGGGGTTAAATTCCCCCTTTTTGACCCCCACGGTATTCTTTTGGCCTCATTTATGAGGTCACCCAACCATTACATTAGGAATAAGATTTCCTTGTACTGTTTAATTTATATCAATGGAACTCGATATATCCTTTGATGATTTGATTATTGACTCACTACAAACAAGACTTGAATGATGTCCATATTGGGATCATTGGCCCAATTTGTAGAATCATCATGATTAGAACCATTATTTGAGAAGACATAAGTAGGGACTAGTGAAGAAGTATTATTGTGAGGGTCTTATTCAATTATCCCAATTACTTATAGTTCATGAAACTCACTAAAACATCAATGTATACAGTGGTAAACACTTCTCATAATGAAAAAAAACCTTATCATGAAAAAACATTATATGACATATAAATTATTAACCCTTATTTTTAATATATAAAATTATATACATATCATTAGAGACATCCATAGATATATCCTTATATGTATCCCAAGGGGTACAACTATTTTTTTCTCATCCAGCTTTCCAAAGGTTAGCAAAACTATTCCTTTGATAAAAACTATAGAAAACCATGCTTAACAAACATAGATATTACATTATTTTTTATGAGTATTTAGCACATTAAAAAAGTGAATGAATGAAGAAAATAATAGTTTAGTGCCTTTAGAATCTTGGAAACATAATCTTATATCCTTTGGAATTATATAAAACATCCCCCTTATAGATCTTCTTATTTTTTACATGTAATGTCCCAGATGGTTATACATAAAATTTACCATGTGATTTACTTACATTATTTATTATGTAATATGATCATAAAAAACATGAGCTTCTTTGGTTTTATTATATGAAATTATATATAAATAACCATTATCCACAATTAACATAGATAAAATATATGTTTCACAGTGATCATAATATTAGTATAAGTATTTGGTTTCAACAAATCCAATTGACAAAGACAAAAGATGTGACGACCTTAACCAGTAGGATCGTTCCCTATAAATACCATAAATAAGAGTATCCATATAAAATATAATCTCCAAAACATTACCTTCGCTAAACCAAATCTAATATATAATAGAAAAAGATGATAGAAACCATTTATGATGTATTTTTAATTTCATTGAGACCATGTCCCAAACCATGCATGACGTACCCCGTAGCCCCCATGAATGTCTTATTATCACAAACCATACTATTGTGGAGTTTTCTTGTGTATTAAAGGAATATATATAAACTACATCATAAAAAAGATTTTTTTTATATTGTTTTTTTTATATAATAATGTTTTTATTCACATCTTATCATTACTTTGTAATTTTATATACAATAAAAAACAAGTGGTACTTTAATTAGTATTTGATTTCAATAAAAAGGATTATTTTGATGAATTAATGGATTTATGAATTTAATTATTTATTATTGATATATTATTATTAACATATTATTGTCAAATATATGTGATCAAATAGTTTTTATGAAGCCATACATAATTTTGACATGGGTTAAAATAATATTATTGTCAAAGAACCCAAAATTTATCAATAAATGCCAATTATTGATTTAAAATTGAAAATTAACATATTATGAGAAATATTTTCAAATTATTAATATTATTTTTTCTAATCATAACATTAAAATTTTTCAATTATTAATTTTTAATAGTTTTATGTTACGGTTGAAATATCAGGTAAAAATTAAATAACCTATAAATATACATTGTATATTGTGGCATCATAATGACCCAATACTAATATAATAAATACAATTATGGCTATCAAGGAAAATAATTTGATTTTTTAAAATAACATAATTTTATGTATAGTCAATTAATTTTATAAATCTATTGTGAATCTTCTAAAACCATTAATATATTTTAAGGGTTTAAAACCATTAAATTAAGAGTGTGGCTCAATCCCACCGTAAAAATGGTATTATTTTATTACGTTCAGACCATATAATTATAAAATAATTAAAAGCACTCACATTTCTATAGTAACCATGTGAAAAATTGTGGGAATTATTTTGTTTTTGGCAATTTAATTATATAGACATAAAAAACTATGTTTGAGAAATATTCATGAATTCCCCCACTTATTTCCAATATAAATCAACCCAAGATCCCATTTATCATCACTAAAATACCTTGGATCATGTTCTTACTCTTCTATACCCTCTCTAGATTCCTCCCATGGTCATCCAATGCTCTTAATATTCTCCTCCCATTATTTTTGAGTCTCACACTCAAGTTAAGGATATTCAACATATTCTCTCTATTAAAGTTTCTTTATTATCTTATGCCTTGCATTTTGAATTTCAAATTTTGTGATATTTCTCTTTATGTTCCTATTAATAACAATGTTATTTAAAAATTATTATATAACAATTTCTCTCATGTCACCCCATTCTATAAATTTTTATGTGACATCGTTATCCTACCGAAATTTCACTGTGATTTTTAATGCTAGGAAAATTGTGTAGTGAATACCATACCCATTTACTATCATGGGTATTCACATTTATACAGTTAAAATTATTTTAATTAGGAGTTAGATTTATTTATTCTTCACTCTTTAATCATGGAATAAAATATTGTGATGAATATATATATGATATATGGTCTATGTTTCACACTTTAGCATATGAATTTAAAAAAAGTGACAGGTGAAACCAGAAATATATAGAGCTCCAATGCATTGGATAATGATTTAATCTAATGAGACATCATGTAGTAATAGTGATTAGAAATAATTTTTCAATGGTACCTTTTACATCATGATGTCTTGGATTTTGTCCTTGACCTATTTTTATGAAGAATTATTTTATTTTTTATCCATATTTCAAATGTTTCCTTAATGTGATCATTCTATATCAGAAATTATTATTCATGTTTATGATTTTCAAAACTTTTATTCCCCATTTATATTAATAATTTATATCACTTATCACCTTATTCCATTTTTATTCCATTACTGGGATTTATTCCACAACCATTTTTTATGTATGTCCCCAGTTTATCCCAAGTAGTTTTAAAAGCCATGGAATCTTAGAAACATGTTAAGGAAGTTTTAAAAAGTGTTATTCTATCCAATGTTCAAGATATTATAAAATATACCTAATTCAAACAAAAATTATATTTATTGACTAGAAGGTACTTCATGGTTGAACCATTACCTTGTTTTGTGTGTTATGGTGGCATGGTGGCCTTGAAAAGAGTACTTGGGAATGAGAGACACAGATGTGCACCAAGTACCAAGATCTGTTTTGAGCATTTTTCTGTCATGTTTTGTACTTGATTTTGATGTAGTTCTAGACATTGTTAACTATGAAACGTTTTATTTCCTTATTCTCTGAATTTTTGTGAAGAGTTCTAATTGTGGGGAGGGGAGGAATTGATCCCTAATCAAGACGCATTATGTTGGATGCGATTAAACCCATGCGAGTGAGTTAGTGCCACCCAATGTTGATGGTATCTTTACATGAAAGAAGGTAATCCCTAATACATATGACTATAAAATGTGACCTTTGTTTTTTTTGTGTGGTTACATGATGGAGAGGTGTTCCTAGATACCTAGGAGGTTTACTCATGAGAGGTATCTTTTGTGGGGGTTGTTCGGGCACCTTTCCTTTCGTAGGTTTAGATTAAATTTCATAGATGAGAATAGTTTGAGAGGTATCTAATGTAATTTCCTAGATAGTGACTCCCTAATAAGTTTTCTAGAAACTCTATTCCACTGAAATGGTGGCCACATTCACAGTGGTACGAGTCGCAGAGGAAGCGTGATGGTGGCACCGATCACGGTGGCACCATGATGGTGGCACTGCGACGGTGGCACCGATCAGGGAAGAACCTTTGCGGTGGCACTGGTCATGAAAACACAGTGATGGTGGCACCCTAGAAGTCACATTATCGTGGTCGCACACTGAAACAGTGGCACTATGATGGTGGAACCATTATAGTAGCACTGTTATGGTGTCCCACCCATTGTTTTTCCCCCAGTTTCTGTCTTTTTCTAGTTCCTCTCCTGCAACATATATTTTGAAAAAAAATTGTTTTAATACCCATTTAAAATGCATTTAAATCCCTTAAATGGTATTTAAAATAATTTCCAATAGTTGGCTGACCCTTGGGGGTACCAAAGCATGTGGAATTTTCCTTAGTGTCACCAATTTTTCCAGTACTTTCTAGTTCCACCCCTGTTACATGTTTTCCTCTATTTAAATGAAACCATTAAACTCATAGATATTATGGCCACATCTTAGATGAGGATTATTAAATAAAAATTAATTCCATCATGTTTAACTGTCCAATCTCATGGTGAAACAATTATCTTACTTTAATTACGTTCAAAATTTCATATACTGTAACTCCAGGATCTCACCATTTATCGCATGAGGATTCCTTCAACTTCTTAGTTGGCCTCTTTTCTTTCCCATGGTGCATTTGGATTCCCCCTTCATGAGGCCAGTGGTGCCCATGTGCTGGAACATTTTGTTCTCACTCTTGGAGTCCTCAGAGTTCCTCCCTTGCATGTCGCGCATCCCCAGTTCTTGGTGCATAGAAAAAACTTCAATCGTAGGTCATCTAAATAAGGTTCTTCTTTCATATCTATTACTGTGCATCATGCAGGGTGGGTATGATATTTTTTCATATATGGATGGATGAAACCAAACCATAATAAATATAATAAATTGTTTTTAATGAATAAAGGGGTGTGTTTGATGATTTAATTGTACACTTTTTCCATTATTTTTGTGTAGTGAATAGTATGGGCTCATGTCCACTAAAAATAGCAGTCATTGGTGGTCCTTTATTGTGCACTAGTGAACCTTTATTTTCTAGATAATTATATTATTGAATATATGTAACATGCAATCTGGTTAATCACATAATCTCAGTTAATTAGATGGATTCCCAATGAATAAGAATCTTTGTGTGGACACTCTGGTTAACCAAATGGAAAGACGAAACTATAATAATGGTCTGTTTAAATATGAAAACTCTATAGCTCTATTCTAGTGATGTGTATGGTTTTTCTACTTGATTCTTGTGAGGTGAATTGGATGGGTATGTGATCCCCTACTGTGAAATTGGTTTGTGGACTTGGGGCTATGTGAGGCTGTATGTTGGGGCTTGGTTTGCTTCTATTAGTTTGAAGGATCTCACGGATCCCTTTTGTTATTGTGACATTAGAAGAGAACCAATAGTGAATGCTTAAATTTTTATATGGTTTCATTCCCTTCCTTGCCTTGTGGCTATTCATGTTAGTTTCTCAATAGTGAAGAATTATTTAAATGGAATTAATTGAATATGATAATAAAAATTGGTTTTCTGGGGAATTGTTTTTCGATAATGAGTTGTGCCTTAGTTGTTGCTGTTGTGTTTTTTTACGAATGAATAGTAATGATGGTGCTTGTTTATAGGCTTATTTTGGCCCCTAGGTTGGGATGGATGTTTGTTTACCTATATGTATATTTTTGTTCTTTTGTTTTCTCTGTGCCCCACCCATGTTGAGAACTTCTTTTCGAACACCCCCATTTCACATGGAGGGTGTTTTTCAAAACACTCCTATGAGTGGATGGTTATTATCTACTTTTTTATCCCTTTCCTGAGTATCCAAAGACTCTTTAGGTAGGATGTGATGACCTGAGGTCCATTATATCCCAAGATTCTTTAAGTAGGGTATGTTGTGGTGGTTGTCCTAGGTGTGTGTGGGAAGGTTGTTTCCTAATTGTCTTCGGGATGAGGCCCATGTGTCTTTGGGAAGGGCAGTAGTTTTTCTGGACCAGGTTTCTTCAAGAGTGGCAGTAGTTTTTCTATATCAGGTGCCTATGGGCAGGGTTACATTAGGTTTTGGTGGCCTAGGTGTCTGCGGGCATAGATGTGGTTATGGAGGACCAAAATCATGTTGTTGGGGCGGTAGAGGGACTGTGGTGGGAATGGTGTGGGAGGTCGGACGCATAAGATGTCTTTAATAACCAGTGATAAATTGGTGTGGGCTACCCAAACATATATGTTCTATTACTATTATTTTACATGACCTTCATTATTTGGGGAGTGTTCCTTGGTGAGGTTAGGGTTGATTGTTTCCTTGTTAGGTTCTTTGGTTATCTCTTTATTTCATGGGGCATCAGAATGTCTCCCCACATGTGCATTAGATCTTTTGGTTTTCCCTAATGAGTGTACATGTATACTCACCCTACGTATATAAAAACTACTTTCAGGTTTCTAGGAGGACTTCATGTTCTGTGTCGGACCCTATTAGCTCAGACACCAGGATAGTTGATATTGCTGGTTTTCATTTCTTTGGTACTTCTCCTTTGGGGTTTTCTTGTACTTGTAGAACGTATTATTGAAACATGAATATGTAAATGGATTTTTTGGGATTTACATTGAAATCCAGATTTGGTGATGTTTTGGATTTTAAATCTTATCTCCATATCATACTAAATAAAAAGGTTAATGCCTTCTATTTTTACATGTGATTTTATACCCTTGGTACTAGTCTCCACTCTAAGGCTAATTGAAGGTGGGTCTCGGGGGTCATTATCTCTCCTTCAACTTGAGGAAGGAATGGTAAAGAAATATTTTGTCCCTTCCCTTATCACGGTGAAGGTGGGTCGTGACAATGTATGGTTGTGGTGTAATGTGGTATTATATGTATTTATTACCACAATGTCATTTCAAAATTAATTAAGATAACACCCTACTATTTGTGAATAAATAAAATTTTTCTTCCTGATTCAAATCTTCAAAGGATATAAATGCATTGAATAATGCATCATATTATAAATTCTATAATCATATAATATAAAATAGAATTTATTTTGTGGTGAATTAATACAAAATATCTCCTAGATAGTTTTAAAATAGAATTTTATCTTTCTTATCAATAGTATAATATCCATTTATTTTATTAGTTTCAAACACTGAATCACCATTAATATTTAGTCAAGGTATTTATTTTATAAGCTATAGTTTTACTATTATAATGGTGGAATAATAATATACCTTATTTTTATAAATTCTTCTAACATTAAGGGGATTAAAGAAAAAACCACTATCATTTTATAAATGAATATAATCTCCAACCAGACTCTGTTAATATTGAGATTATCCATCCTCTGACAATAAGGGTTTCTAGAGGAACCATCCAAGTACATACCCCATATTTTTTAGTCTTCATGGATAGGGAAAAAATCTCCATCGGTGAGTTATAGATCAAAAACTAATTTTTTGGGGTATTTTACACTATGAAATTTTCTTCTAAATCATTCCCTTTATGAAAATTATGATACACAAACAAGAATTAAAATTATTTTAGAATACCCTCCCATGATTATAGACACCCCCTAGTATAATAGGGATATCTATATATTTATGAGGATCCATATTAGAAAAAAGGTATAACACATAGTAAAACATGTATTGTATTATATTTTTAATTGTGAGGATGAATGAAAGGATATTCATATGCACATCAGAATATCGATCCTCAACATCTGGAATTTTTTATTGATATAATATTTTTTACTTTATCGCAACATTACTATTATAACAGAGGGAGTTTATTGGAATTTTGGGTTCTAATATATGGGATAAGTAACATACTTTATATAGAATAAATCAATATAAACTTGTGTATAAGGTACTTATTGAGATTATCAAAGGATTTATAACAATCTCTATCCCAAGGATAAGTGAATCCATTCATCATTAACATTGTAATGTGATAATAGATTCCATCAATTTTATATTTTGAGAATATAATATAAGAAATATATCCTCAGATTACTCTCAATTGCATTTGGTTTGGAGGAGGCAACATGTCTAGTATCACCTTAGTATTTTCATGGTCAACATCAAATTTATGATACCATACCACAAAGTTATAAAATTTATATGATTTTATTCGAATTAAAAATTTCATGGTATTAATTTTCCAAATGTGTTTCCAAAGGTCATTAATGATTATTTTTTCTTCTGGAGGATGATCACAACATTTTTGATACTTGAGCACCTGATAATTTTTATAAACATATTGTTTTTTTTCACAATATATGATTGAAAATATGCTGAATGGAATGTTAGTATGTAGTGCCAAAATTCTTCATCTTGAAGGTAATTAACAAATAATATTATACAATTTGAGGTACCCTAGAGGTTGGGTCCCATTTATAATCTTGGGATATCAATATTTTATTTTATCCAAAAAAATTCATTCATAAATTAAATTTCATAGAATATAGCTTGTTGATCGATAAATAATTTGGTAATTGAGACAATGAAATAATCATTAAAGTAGTGTTTGTTGAGATCCCTAAAATCAATGAAATCGTGGATTTAACCATTACTTTTAACGATGTGGAGTATTTTTTATTCATTTATGTATTAAAATTTATAAATTATGGTGACAGTCACTGCCTTTTAAATTTTGACATCCACCATCGAACGAATGGATGAGTGTATTCTCTTCAACACATATTTATAACTCAGTATTCATTCGGAAGAATAAAAAAATGGGTTGAATCTTGGGTAAAAATCCATGAATATTTTCATAATAACAAGAAAATACATCTTGTTCTTACATTAAATGGAATATATTATTTTCATATTAGTTAGGGGTTTGGGTTTTATAGCTTTGTGTAGCACTGTTTGAGTTTATCGATGGTTGTTGAAACACATTATATAAATTTTAGAGAAGAATATTGTATTTCAACATCATAGTCATCATAAATTAAGGGAGTAAATGATTGATTTTAATCATGATAACTGAATGTTTATTTAAGTTAATTATTAAACTCATCAAAATGACATCCTTCTTTTGACTGTCCAGGCGTATCTAATGCAACCGATAACCTGAGAATATAAGAATCTAGGCCTAACCCCCATGAATTATATATTTCAATATTCATATACTGTCAATCAAGGATCCTTTCCAATGTCTCCATACCAAAAATCATTCAAGAACCCACGTAAATTATCTGAATGGAATGGTTGATACTCATAAATTGCTTAGTGGCATTTATCTCTTTTGGTAGAAACTGCTCAGTAGACAAACCAACATTACCATTATATGAGAGTAAAGTGTTTTTATGTTTTAATATATTGTCTAATGGTTACTTAATTACCTGATAACATCCTATATTGTATTTTTTGCATTAATTCGAATGATGGAAAACACTATATTTTCTCTGGGTTCACTCCATCGATTTATATAACCCATCTACAAACCATTATGGGAAGAAATATAGATGGAGTTATTTAAAAACTACTTATTTCCATACCACTAGAAACCATTCTATCTATATTCTATGATTTATAGGAATAAAAAGGGATACTATCATCTAACGATTGGCTAACTATTCGTCTAATATAGTTCTATATGAACTAATGATATGATGAGAGAACTATCCTATTCCTACTGATCCAAAAACATCCTAATAATGTTTTTAAGGTTTGTTGGGTTATATTGAAAGTAAACTTTTTGTTAGAAGAAACCCAAAAACATTTATACAATATAATATGGTTTTTTAATTATTAAATCAAAATGGGACCCCAGGAATTTAATGTACTAGATCATAAAAGGAATCAAGAATATTTTATCACACTACTTTGCACATGAACAATCCCCAATAAGAACAATGTAAAATAATGAAAAAGTAAAAATAATTCAAGTCTTAATGAAATTAATAACCCATGTAAATTACCTGGTTAGGGTGTTTTTTTTACTCCATGGGGGAACAAACTGCATCTTTCTCTTATGGTGAGAAAACAGAGTTACAAGGAAAATAAGAATATGTGATAACCCTAGCTAGGATGAGTTATAATGAAACCATCCTGAAAAATCCTTCTAAACACAATACTTAAGGAACCACCCATTCAAAAAAATCCAATGATGATATCTCTCTATAATATTTCTTTGGTGAAGTCCCCCATAGTGGTAGATTTTATATCTTCTTATATACATCAATGATATATGATACGTCTTCACTCTACACCTTATTATTTCCTAGATAAAAAATATATATTCCTAACATAATCAATATATAAAATTGTAATATGTATTCAAAATCATTAAATTAATAAAAATTATATTCTCTATATACGAAGTGACATAATGTTCATATCTGTATAAACATCCAATAACATGCTATAATGATATCATCCAAAGCTAGTCCTCCAGATAAATAATTCTATAATCAATAAATTCAAAAACTAATATCTCATGTTTATTCACACCACTTCAGAGCTACCATAATCATATCTTTTTGGATATCATTTTTTTAGAACAACATTATTCAGAAAATTCAATATCCACTTATTTTATTCCTTTTGTTCCACATCCAAAAAACTGACCTTCCACTTGTATCACATCTTTTTATAAAATATTGTGGCTTCTAGGTGCATGAATCCAAGAATCCCAACTTCATATACCCACATATAAATATTCTTGTTTATACTACCATTAATGTATCTATTGCCACATATATGGAACCCATTTTATTGATTCCACTTATATTTCTCATGTATAACTATATCCACTAAGTTGTCAACAACTTAATTACTACTCATATCCTAAAAAATACATCCATATTGGTGGTTTACTATCTCTGCCTACTTCTACTATGTGTATATTTGGGAGAATTAACATATGTTAGTCATTACACTTGACCAAAAATAGTTTTCACGAAAAACCCAAAAAATATCCCACTTGGGAAATGTTTTTCAAAAAATCCCTATAATCACCCACTGGAATAATACTATGATTATTTAACAAAATTGCCTCAACTAAAACCATATTTATTCCCCCATTTTTGTGTCAACATTTTTCTTTGAAAATATTCAAATTATCTAGACACCGTTGAAGAGGAATCATTACATATTATTTGATACCATGATCTCCCATTCTGATACCACAAAACCATCATAAATCCTCTGTGGAATTATTTCAAAATACAAAATTGTAGATATTTTGTTGAATATTTTAAAGTATATAGAAAATAATTTATAATGATTACTTTTCATGAACCCCTTACGTTTACAACATTTTATTTAGATGAATATACCACTGAGCTTCCACACTTATGATAATTGAATGATACATTAAACTCTAGAAATTCCACAAGAACCAAACTGAATCCCAAAGTTATATATTTTGTTAATTCCTGAGTTGTCAAACTAATGAAATAATATTGAAATCATCCCAAAATATTTTTTTATACATTATCATTGAAAATTAGTCACGTAGTAGTCCTCTTTTGCACTGTATTTCACCTTTGTTTTTATCCTTCATGCATCCACCTCTATCATAGAGGTAGCTTCTGATAAATTGACAACCTTTAAAAATATTCCTCCACATATTAAAAAAAAATTTCATCTCAAAATAATTTTAAATTGAATCATGCCCATGGTTGGGGTTTTCACTATTCCAACATCGATGCAGTTTTGAATTAATACCCAAATACTTTGAAGAGGGGATATAAAAATCATCCAAACATCTATACATATATGATATTTGAAAAATAATACCTAGAATAAAGCTATGAACTTCTCGAAGACACATTCCAATTTTCCACACTTAATCCCTTTGAAATGCAATATACCCAACCAATATATCATTTGATACTCACACATAGAAACAAATATCTTATCCTTTGAATACTATTACTTAAGACTCTCTTCTTTATTTCTCTAAATGAGTCATACTAGTTCTTCTCGATGATGGTTATGAATATTCCTAATATTTTTATTGATGATTCAAAACCCATTTTTGCACATCACCATGCCATATAAGGTTTAAAGTACTATGGCTTGGTGTATATAACCAAAAATATCCAATGATCTGATCCATTAGTGTCTCCACTTCTAGAAAATAAATACATCAGACTCGTAATTTTGTAGCTAATTTATTTGCATTAAAAGACACTATAATCCATAAAAAATTTATTTAAAAATGAAATCTACATTTTCATAAAAAAAATTCAAAAAACCAGGATATATATTCCAAAACATGAAACAACCTTGAGATACCTCCTCAAAAAATTTCTACTAGATCATTGATTTAATCATGTGATTATTCAAAATCATGCCACAATTATTATTTCTATTCCTCATTGAAATGGAACGAAAAATTATCAAACAACTTTATGTTCTTCCAAACTACGGATTTTGGAAAAAAAAAGTGCTTTTATTTTTAGATGTTGTGAGTGATGATTACCCTAGAGTAAAATACTTTAATCTTGTTGGTGTTGTAAACACATACTATCATAATTATACCCCCACTAGAACAAAATCTGTAGAACATCCAGAATTTAACCTTTTAAATGTGACCTTGTATTCCAAATAGTTTTCTAACACATCCTTTATTTCTATAATGCCAATGGTGAAAATGTAAATTAATAAGATTTATTCAACTCATTCTTGATCAACCATAATCTGAACATATATCTTCCTAGTGAATTTATCGTAAAACTCCCCCCCCCTTCAAAATAATATTATATTCCTTCTAGTCACACCATTTTGGTAATATATTTTCAATTTTGTTCATTGTATCTATTATAATAATAACCATACTTTTGAATGAGTATCCATTTATGGATCTTATAAACACTCTAGGTGTAGAAGAATAGTTTCTACTATTATCCAATAAATACATCAATACATGTAAAACAATACCGACCCAGTTGTAACCCTATCAACTAAAAATGGTATCATACTGCTAAAATAAAAATTGTAACATTTTCAGTACATCCAACCCCCCCATTGAGTACAAGCCCGTGTCTGGTGATGGGAGAAGGATGATGGGGAGTAACCATGTCCCACCTCATGTGGTCCTTGGTTTGGAATCTATCCACAAGTGTATATCACACAATGAATTATTGGGAAATCCCATATAAGAAAAATAAAATAAAGAGAGAGATGACATAGACAAAATAATAAACTCTCTCTCATAAATCTCTTTATAAAATAAAATTCATGTAAAACCATGTAATTCCATAAAATATTTATAAACATGAATGGAAACTTCAAGTACCAAAAGATAATCTCAATAATGACCGTGAAGCCAAAAAAACTCATGTAAACCCATAAAATAGTATCATCCATCCTCATCTACATCCTTCTCTTATTGACATGAAAAACATTTTATATATATGTAGGGAGATCCTAATGGTATACTCAGTATAATCCACCCCAAAACCTCTCTTACAAAATATAAAGAATGAAAAGTAAATCCCAATAAACAATATGTGATGCTATATTATCACATAAATAGGTATACAAAGTTAGCAGCCTCACCATTGATATCTCTCACCATGTAACTCAAATGTGGAATCATATAAAAATAAATCAGAATGGGTATTGTGACACAACATTCCTATTGGTTTTATACTCTTCCCCAATGTCATGATAAATAATCCATATCTCTCTATTATTAGTCTAGACCAAAAAACATATTGTATAAGTATAAGAATATGTACCTCGTGTATCAAATAGTCACATCATCCCATATATATTTCCATATATAGTAAAAAAGATGTTTTTGGGAGCCACCACCTCTTGAATGAAAAGTATCATACATCATGTATTACACCACATGCCGTCACAACCCATGCTCTGTGTAATGACCCTCAATATATCAAATTATGTACATGTTATATCTAAAATAATTCTTTATATACTATATAAAGAGATACATGTGTGTTAAGGAACCAAAACCCACCACATTACTCTATATATATATAAGAAAACTAACCACTATGCATACCAATAAATAATACTACCAAGATAAGAGAGTGAGGCTAGAAAGGTTTAGTCAACCATTCATCCTCACACTATGATGTGGGGGAAAACCTTCCCATGGTCCCATAGGTTTTATTCACCCTAACAGACATGGGTGGTGTATCAAATGAAATAAAAAAATGTACCTGATCTAATATATCTCCCAAAACACTACAGATAAAAACTAGTCCTAGACTCGGAAAAATCTAATGTCTCTTAGACTCCTATATTTCACTACTATGAACTAGATATCATATATGCCCACAATTATTTTGAAGATCCGTATTAAATTACATTATTTTAATTGAACAGTCCAATTTACAGTATTTAATTAATTATCATCTAACAATTATTAAATGTTATTATAGATAATTTTCATTAATGGTCAATAGAATTCCAAACCTTCCGGGCATAATGTAAACCAATTCCATGATTTTTCAATATCATCTCATTTCATTCAAGAAGCACAAAACATAGCGGAAAATTCATTTTTGAAAAAATATTAATCATTACATAATTCCATGTACTTTAGAAATGTATGCTAATCTATCATTAATATATGAAACCAAACACATCTCATCGCATCAATAATTGGGGAAATGAATAAATATTGATATGAATCATGTCCATCCATCCTTTCAATAGATTCATTAGTAGAATGAATTATAGATTTATTACATCAACGTGTAATCTTATGTTTAACCCATTCCTACCATCTTAGATCCATCCCTAACACCATCATGCAAATCCCCAAGAAACTCACCGTCATAGGTGTCAACTAATATAGAATCCTAGGACCTCCCCACCTGTATCTCATTTTTATCCCGGGTACAACCATCCTAAGCTCATAACACATAGTATGTCTCACATCTGTAATAGAAATAAAGATGTAACATCTATAGAGTAAATATAGAAATCTTTTCCCTAAATCAATGTATTCATCCATCACATGAAAATGAGTCCCCACATCACCCATCATAAATAAATAATCCTTCAAAATTAAAATGTCACTCTCATCTACAAAGAATTATCTTTATCGAAAAACTTCATCCAATTCCTTCTTCAATTAAATAAATCATTATTCACATGTTACAACTTATTGAAAGCTAATGTGTCAGATATAATATTATACCAATTTTTTTAAACATGATCTATATTATACAACCTATTTCACCAAACTGAGATAAGAACTATTCTGATTTAACATGAATATTCTTATTATATTTGAGAATCAATAACATGATTCATTTTATTTGACCAGTTTCATGAACATGTAGAACATATACATTAAATTAAAATTCATTTAAATTTTATTTTATTATAATCAAATTAAAATATACAATAGATTTTTTAAATAAGCCTCTTCATTAATTATTTTTCCAATAAAAAAATATAAATGTATTTACATTGATTATATAACATCATATATTTAATCATGCTATGACAATAATAACATCATTAAAAAATAAATCATAGTATAGATATCACAGTATATTAAAAAATAATAGGCAATTACTTATGATGGTAGAAGGAAAATACATTCGATCACTACAACTATTTGCCAACTCCATTATTTAATTAGGTTTAATATTTATTAGTTTAATTTATCTACCATCCAAATAAATAAACAACCGTCAATTTATTATTTATTGTAAATAAATGCCATGAAAATAATACCTTATGTGAAATATATAATGATCATGAAACATGAAAATTTCACCAATAAAGATATCTGATCACATTTCCTATAAACATATATGATATCCTAATTATGATTATATAGACCCAAAGATTCACGTACATGGAAATTAAATTACATTTGTAGAATACTTGATACGCGACACAAATAGACTACCAAATAATATATATTTTTAGTGTATTTAGAAACTGGGAACACATTCTACTAACTTGGGTAGTGATCTTAATCATCCCCAAAATGACCTTCCCATTTAGTTTTCCAGCCTAAAACCTTTCTTTATATCCTAGGGAAAGGAAAACATATGAAAATTGATATCTCAAATTTTCATTAAGGGTAAACAAATATAATATCAAAAAAAACCTCTCCATAATAATATAAAAACATGAACATAAATTTTGAAAATCATTCTATCAATAACAAATACCAAAATATAGAGTCCTGAAATAAATCATGGATTTTCTTAAGGCATAAATCATAATTGAACATGAACCTTGATAAAATAGCATGGGAATAAAAAATTTTATTTTTTCAAAGAAATAGTGATGAAAAAATAATTTTCATTTTATACAATGTCATTTCAAGGACAATAATAGTGGATTATGTACATTACTGAATTGGGTTTACATGTCTTTTTGGACCTGTATTAGTAAACCATATTTCTTTGTTGTTCCAACCCTACATTACAGAACATGATTTACTTGTTGTTCTAGTCATTTCTATCTCGTGGGATATAAATCAAAACCTAATACATTTCATCAGGATATAGGTCCCACCCATCTCATAATGAAATCATTGTTACATGTTCCATAATAACATAAGTCATTCATAATAACCTAATGAATAAAATTGGTCTCTTTAAACATAATTCCACTATAACATAATCCTTGTATGACAAATGGATTTCATTAATACAATTTCATCATAAAAAAATCATAGAAATAATAAGTATATTATCATTGAAACATTTCCCTATTAAATAATTCCATCTTAAATAAAACATAAATATAGATATAACACTTGAAATTACATCATGAAAAAAATATCCTTTATTCATCAAAAATATTTTATTTTCTCCATTTTATGTGTGATTTTAAAATAAATAAATTTATTTTAAATAAACTTTAATCCTTATAGAGTAATATTCATTGAAATAAACTGTTATCAAGATGTTAAAATATTTTCAAGTCATATAACTTAATAAAATATCCTATTACTTTTTCTAGAAAAGTCAAAAAGTACCTCATATCTAACAATGACAAAATATTTCTATCATACCATTTAATAAAAATTTAAAAATCAATAAAACTGACATTAAACAATTATAGAAGAATATATATAACATTATATATGTAGGAAACAAGGGTGTTGATGATAAATATACCCTACAAAATACTTACATATAAATAATCTTAGATAATAATGAGATTGAAAAATTATCATTTACCAATTTACAAATAGTAAAATACTATGCCACATATAATAAATATATTTATATAAATATCATAAACATAGTAATAAGAACCACCCAAACATTCATGGTCATAATAAACACAACTTAAAATAAATTAGTTGTGTATAAGGCATATGTCACATAATAATAAATGTGAGACAAAATAATCTCTTGCCTCATTTATGATTACCTTTATATGTATTTTAACCTCATGTATACTAATCTAAATAATATCATTCATTTATTTCAAAATCATAGTCATTTTTATGATATTAAATATGATCATACTATCATTTTCTTGTTAATAACATTATTACTAATTCATCAGGTATTAAGTTCTTTATTTTATTAAACATGCTTAATCAGATACATTCTTATTCTTATTCTTTGATTATAGATATATAATTTTTAGAATGATATTAATTTAATATATATTATTTTTTATTTCAAAACAATTATATAATCATTCTTTAATGGATATAATTTTATATGAATCACATCGTATCACAGAGACTGTAGGTCGTACGTACGCATGGGAGAACATATCATCCCTATAATTGTGGAATGGTATGGAATTTAGTGGTATATAATTTTTTATAGAATCCATATCATGTTATAACAATCACATTTAGTAATAATTTCCATCATTATACCCATCCATGTAAGGTGGTGATAAAAAATTAATACAGCATGGCGTGGAGATGGTAGACCGTATGCACAGACACGTGGGAATTTCTTTCATAGAATGGATAGAATGTGGAATAAGATTGTTCCATTATCATAATAACATAGCAGTATATAAGTGACACTTTATTTATTATCTAATAATTGAAAAAAACAAAGGAAGTGGAATAACAAGACAAAATGATCTTGAGAGAGTTGGTAAATCAGATTACCTCTTCTTCAGCGAGCTCCCTCTAGATCTCCTCTTAAAGTCACTAAGGTTTGTCTATTGAGAAGAAAATGTCATCTAAAATGTGAATAACGAAGTTAAAAATGGAAATGGTTAGTGTATGGATGAATGTTGATGATAAAATTGAAGTGAATAAGTAAGGGTGGAGGTGACCTTTTATTATTGAGGTAGGGGGCACTTTTGGAATCTTCAAAAATATTTTATTGTAAGGAAATAAATATAAACACAAATACCAAAAAAATGGTATTAATTTGAGTATATAAATTTATACGGCTATAATCTCATCAACCAATAAATTTTAGGCACGTTTTTACATCAATTTAAACCTTATCATTATAATTTAACCTTTAGTTATCCTATTTTAATTTTAACAAAGATAACTAATTATTCAATTTTAAAATAATGTAATATTTTCATATTTGATCTCAGTTATACCATAAATGAATAAATTAAAACATTTTAGACCATATAATAATTATTCTATATTATTAAAAATTTATTATGATTTTCAATAATGTAATAATACATAATTTTGATAAACAAACAATAGTGTCAATTTTGAAACTATTCAATTTATTGATTTTTAAAAATATCGCGATAAGAATTTATCCTAGAAAAAATACATTATTATATACAAAATGGGTCAAGATAATCTAAAAGGTTATTTAGATATATTAATTATCCAAAAAAATTTATTTTAGTATTTTTAATAACATTAATTTTGTATTTCCATTTATCAAATAATTACTACATATTTATCGAATAATTATTTCATATACTTATTTTTATAATAAAAATAAAAAATTAATATGAAATAATAAAGATAAATATTCTATATAGCTGGTTAATATTTTTAGTTGAGTATATCTTCTGTAAATTCTAATATTAAAAATGATATATTTATTAAATCATGAATGTGACAACTTTAACGTCACTTTAATAAAATTTATAAGTGTCATAATATTTTACATATAGCTACATATTGCCAATATATAGACTATTGGAAGATTATGGTTGATAAATACTCTACCAATATTATTTTATCAAGTGTTTTTATATTTTAATGGTTATTATTATTTTAATAAGAATTATATTATTGGTCTTTCATAAATTATGTAATTTCGGCATCATCATTGTATAAAAAATTAAGTTAAATTTATTATCTATGAAAATAATAAATAAATTACCATGATTTAGATAATTTCATTAAATTTTTTGTGAATATTTATCATATAATTTATCTCATAATTATCACTATATTAAAATTATTCTACTTATAAATGTAAGAGGGTGACCTGTTTTCACTATCTTCTATTTCTAAAAAATATATATTGTTTTTCATGGAAAAAAATATATTAAACGATCCAATTAGTATACATAGGTGTTGAACCTATATCTTTATTCATCCAATAGTATTTTTTCAGGTGTTATGGTAATTTTATTGTCCTTATCATATAATTTTGTTTCCAAAATTACCTGATGTACCTTAAACCGTGTTGAATAAAAGTTATCGAAGTTACTATTCATAAAATCTAAAAAATATAAGTAACATATTAACATAACTTTGACCAATGGAATCCAAATATAGAATCCATTTTTATAAATTTGAAAAAAAAATTAATTAAATTTAAATTTATCCCCTTTGAGGGAATGAGAGAACAGGTTTCTAAAAAATAAAAATTATCAAAATATTGACATGTGTTAATATCACATTTCAATGTGAAATTACCTCCATTGTCCAAGATTATATTAAATGATAAAAACATAATATAATTATAGAGGAAAAATAATTAAAGGTATAGTATAATAATATTAATAAATTTTATGAAAAAAGCAGTTTTGAATTAAAATACAGTATTTTTAACTATTCATTAAAATATATATGTTATTAAAAAAATATAAAAATGTTTATCCAAAATAAATTTTTATATCTTTATTCCAAAGAATAATTTTTAGTTTTTCAAATATAATATTAATAACTCTCAAAAACTATATTTAAAATGGTTGTGCCATTAAAAGGAGGTAAAAATATATTTTTTTAAACATATTTTATCTAATCAATTGATTCTGTTCATATATAATATCTAGAAAACATAAAATATGAATTTTAAATATTATATTGAATTTATTAAATATATATTTCATTAATAAAATCCGTCAAGGGTGGTTTAATTATTTTATAAACTCTATTAAACTAAGTCTTGCATGGAATGAGTTTTATAAAAAAAACTAAAAATTATGTGTGACAGAAGCCAAGTATTTTGTTGCATATACCATGATCTGAGGTAGTGTTATTTATATCACAAGATCATCTTGGTGTATCATACAATATAAGAGACAAAAAATAATTAAAATAAAATCTATCTGGTACAAATTTTGGTTTGTTACAATGATGTTCTTTGAAAACACAAAAAAATAAAAATAAAAAACTCTTTAGAGTGATGGATATTAAAATCCAAATCATGGAAATTTAAAATGGTGGAAAATGAAATTAAAAATATATAAATTTCAAGAAAATGTTGGTATAACTCACCATAGATCACCATAGATTGATCCCTATAAGTTGGGGATCAATCCCCATCAAAATGAACATTGTTGATATTTAAAAATAATGTCGGTGCCTATGGTTTATGTATACAAATTTAAATAAAGTGTGGTTCAAATGCGGTTCAGGTTATTTATTGGAAGGGGAAATTTTAGCAGACCATGGTGGATCCCTGAGGACCACACTTTATCTCTCCTTAACAAAATAAATTCTATAGTGTTTCCCTTGAGATGATGTTATGACACCATTGGTCCAACCATGTGTATGTGGAACAAAAGAATATCTTATAAATATTGATCTAGGAACCAAAGAATAGCCTTAAACCCCACATTATAGTCCCCCTTCTCTAATAGGGAGGCTAGTCTGCAGCCCAACCAAAATGGTGCATCTTCCCCTAAATAGGAATTTGCTTGTAAATCCACCTAATTATCTCCTATGCCACTTTATCGAGGCCATATTAGATCCATTACACAAACAGAAGAATATCATAATGGTTTTATATTGCAGACACCCTCTGAATACCATAATCTCATATACTATAAGAAATCATATGGCACAATGATGCATCCATTCCATTTTTTGGAGTGCCAACCAATTTTCCTCCAAAAATCTTCAATCTCTCATGGAACCCCCCTCTAGTTTCCTCCAATAGACAATACTAAAAAAATAAAAGGGCTACTAGTATCCTGGATCTAGCATCTAATACCTATAAACCATTCTCTTCCTTTATAATTCAAAATAAAACCCAATGTGAAAAAGAAGAAAGGGGCATTTCTAACAACCACCCAATGTGATACCTCTAAAGAATATCACCATCACATCAGATTTACCATATTACATAGATGATCTATGCACAAAACCCTACATCAGAGACGAGCTATTGAGGAACTCTCTACGGGAGATACCTGTAAATTGAGGGAATGGTTTCCAACAAATAAGGTAATATGGGGATACCATTTTAGAAACCAGAAAATGATTACAACCACACATGAACATTATTCGATATGAGATAATCCTGAAATAACTAAGGGTACTAAGAATTTATCTATGAATCACATTCCCATGTACTCTGGATGTCACATTTTCTCCACATGGAACAAAAAAGGGGAATATAATTCCAAAACAACTCATAGTCTTGTTAGTCATGGAAATCCATAGGAAACTTCTCAATGGTCACATCATCATCAGGGTTAATATCACCCCAGTAATTTATTTAAGAATCCTCATGAAGGTAATAGAGAAGTTGATAAACATGAAACAAATCATGAACCATATCCTCTATGTGGAAAGTGCCATCAGATACACCATGGATCAAATGTGAGTCAACTCCATGAAAATCCCAAAAAAACCAGATACAAATCATACCCCCATGATCAAACATTTACTACCCATGACATGGTTTCACTTACTATATAAAATTACCACAAAGGTCAAAATCTGGAGGTCTATTGTTATTATTGTAAAAGGAATTTGGATGGTCCAACACTTCTTTCATCCTCTCAATAAATACCTAAACCCACTCTATTGTATTGTTTAATAGATTCAGTCATATAATTACCGGCTCCTTGTCCCCAGTCTAGCACAATTGAAAATGGAATGATAAGTCTTAAAAATAATAAAAATTATTCCATACCAATGGTGGAATACAAAAACTATTTTTGCAAACATAATATGAAAAAACGTAGGTTCTTCATCCATGAACCTCTAAAATATTGGAAAAACTGAAAAACATGCCTTCAAGGATCTGGATAGTATGATATTTATATCTATAAATCTATAGATGAAAATAAGTAATAAAGCCTAACTAAGAACCCAAATAAAACAAATTACTTATTAATTCCATATTGATAAATTCAGGATAGTGATCAAGTATAATCCTTCATGGTCATCTGTGGAGCCTCACTAACTCCTCAATGTATTCTCTCAATAAATCATCCACTATTATCTACTCCCTAATTTTTCTAAATTGGGATGGTTTCATCAAATATTCCACCATCACCCATATAAAATCAACTACTTCCATAACTCAAGGTACACCAACAATTAAGTCCATTGTGATGTCCTCCATCATCATCTAGGGAATATCTACAAGCTAGGGTGACCCACCAGGAACATGGTGTTGGGATATCAACTTCTTGTAGACCAAACATCGAAAAAATAATAAAATGATCACTTGAACCCACGAAACTAAGAATAACCTCCCATTACTCGATTCATATTTTTTCACATAGGTATTTCCTCCAAAGGAGTGATATGGAAAATATGAATTATTAATTCACATATCACTAAAGAGATGAACATCCTTACCTAAAATAAGTCCTGGGGTTGTTCATCCTCAAACCATCCACTAGGGAATCACTAAAAAACCTTTTCTCTCCAATCGTTATCATTAGAATCCCCCAACTATGACTCAACAACCTAATTCACTAAATATTATAACAGTTTAATCTAAAAAAGAAAATATATTCAATAAAATTCTCTTTTATAATGATGAATCAGTGACAGATCCTTCATCACACTACAAGAATCTCCATATTCATGCATGACATCTGTAAATGAAATCCTTCATGTTGATTAATTTATAACATTACCAATGACTTTTGTACAGAAAATATAGAATGTAATAATCACATAATAATTACATCCCATGTCACTATCTTAAGTTAAATTAATACTAGGATAATTAATACGTCATGATCTTATGACTAAAAAGGGAACACAATGTGTGCCGATGAATTAATTTATCCACCACATCAAATGAAACACAACTATCACCATGTCGAGATCATGGGTGGAATAGATACACTCATGGGGACATATATATAATTATCCATAAGAAACAATTGATCTTTTATTAATTAGAACACATCCCAAATCAATACATGAAGAATTATATAAAATGAAAAACTAGGATCTTTCATCCAGAAGATGAATAATTGGAGTGCTGACAAACTTTTCATTCACATACATAAATGAATCCTAACACAAGTAAGTAACCAAAAATTCATGATCCTTTCTATTAAATGATATCATAAGATCCAAAATTTGAAAAAAAATAATCCATGAACCACCTATAATATTCTGAAAGACAAAAGAAACTTCTCACCTCTACAGTAGTCTTATAGATAACCAATAATTGACTACCTCGACCGTCGATAGATCCAAAGCTACATCCTATTGGGACATGACATTCCCCATGAAAAATAACTTCATGATACCATGACTCACTCTTCTAATACATATTTAAATACATATAATGGAAATGAAATACCCCAATGGAATGTAGATAATGTGCATGATCCTCCTCAAACATGAAATACATGGGGATTTCATTGTTGAAACCCATTATAAACCAATCCACAAACACTATAAACATTATGTTCAACAACCCCATGAACACAGATGGTGAATTTTTCACACAAAAATTCATCAGAATAATTTCATAATTCTCATAATGATGTTTGAAAACATTTTTTATAGTATCCTCATTCTCCACATGTATTTGATGATATTGTGATCATAGATCTACTTTCAATAAACATATTTCTCTTTTCGACTGAGATAATAAATAATTAATCCAAACAAGAGGATAGTGGTTCATTATTTTTACCTAAATCAAGAAATTAATATCGATAAAAAGACACAAAGTGTCATTGGTCTGCCTTATAAACATAATTAGTGGACCTATGGTGACAATATATGACAAAAAACCTCACTAAAAAAGGCCATCGAGTTGAACTCACATCTCTCATAACATATAAGGTATCATCATAAATTGATACATTAAGATAGGAATAAAAAAATTAGCTCAATTCAAAAATTAATCTCCCATTAAGGTCCTAATTCCACATCCAATTTTGAGAGGACTTCTAGGTACTCTTCTACAAAACTAGGGAACATAGTTTGTTGAACCTCCGATGACATCAGCATCAGCTCATACATCATAAAATATAAGAAGGAACCCTAATTTATCTAATCTGTGGGGATCACTCACAAATGAAAATATCATTCTCTTCATCATCATTATAAATCAAAACATATATCCAAAGGAATTTGTTGTACCCCAAATATTGGTGATCCCACATCACAAGCTCCAAATTTATTCTACTTAATAAAAATAAAATTGACCTCTAATAACCATAAAAATGACAAGGGAACTATAATCCTCACCCACATTATTCCCAAGAATTGGACTAGGGATGGTGATATGAATGAGTGGATACATCCTAAATCAAAAAAAACATATACCCATATATTAAACAAGGACATTATAC
Organism: Viscum album; assembly: GCA_963277665.1. Classification (NCBI taxonomy): domain Eukaryota; kingdom Viridiplantae; phylum Streptophyta; class Magnoliopsida; order Santalales; family Viscaceae; genus Viscum; species Viscum album. The sequence continues at coordinate 155,556,366 of OY728157.1, forward strand.
CAAGAATGATGTATGGATCACCCATACCAAACAATGTTATAGCATGTAGTTGAAAAAAAAATACATCATGGCATCTCTGGCCTTAATTAATACAACCTCCAAAATCATAATTTTTATTTATGGATTAGGAGAATCACTGGGATATCCTCTACCCACCCCATATCCTCTCTACTAATCCAATAATGAAACACATATGTACTTCTACCTTGGCTAGGTGTACCTCAATAGGGGGACATTAAGTGGAAAACCAATATTATGTTGACTTATCAAAAAGGTTGGGTGGTCTTATCAATGTAGAATAGGGCCTATACATGGAAGACATGGGTCAATCCCCTTGTAATGGGTCTAAAAGATGCCAACTATAGAGAAACAAGAAGATCAGGGTTCATACCTACCCTTCTATGAACAAGAACTCTTTTATCCATGGAACTGGGAACCCCAGACCCTACCTCTTTTTTCATGAGGAATCCTGAAAACTCCACTCTAATAGAGATCTGGTTCTTTCTAGAATCTTCTCACCAAACTATTCTCTCACTATCACCTCAGGTTATGGAAATAACATAAGCAAGGTACCCTAGAATTAAATATCCTGATGAAAATATTCTTAAATAAGACTCACATAAGACTCCACACTCTTCAACAGGCCTAAATCAAATCATATAAGGGTCCAAAATAGATTTGAAACCCCTATACACTAGAGATACCATTGAAAAATGTAATAAACCTCTGATGATTGGACACCTTCCAAGAAATATATATAATCACTCAATGAAAATTTTCTCTGATCTTTTCTGATGAGAAATATAACTCCTCTTGTTCACTGATGAACAATATCTACTACTTCCTCACTACCACATACAACATCATCAAATCCAAAGAATACATGCTCCCATTCTAAGAAAAGATTGTATTGAAAGATATATCTACCTACTCCAACCAATATTATATGAATATGTATGAAACATATCACACAAACATCTATTTAATCTGATGTGAAATCCCTCAGAATGTACTTTTCCAAGTATAGTAGGTGATAACATCAACTATACAAGGATATTAGAGATAATCCTATTAAAAACATTCACTAAAATCCTAATGAGGACATCGTACTGGATCCATACAAGTAATTTGAACAAAATTATTTTCTTTAAACCCAAGAATATGTAATTATGAAGATTTATTTATTAACTAAATATTTAATCTAATTCATTTAATGTTTAACCTATCCCATGGTCTAACCATTTAAAACAAAGTCTCAAAGAAGAATGATGAATTTTCATTTCCTAAGTATTCACCCTACAAACATAATCACATTATTTAGTAGGTTATGTAAAATTAGAGGTTCATTCATTTGATCTTATTGGGCCTTAAATACCCATGTCATAGTTAATCACTCGTGCTTGAATCACTTAGTAAATATTTCTCACATTATTTCTATACTAGCCCAAGGCAACTAAAATGTTCTTAAATCCAAACATAGACCTATCCCCCGACCCAAACCATTTTATCCCACTCTGTCATGATCCCCTCTTGCTAAAGTGTAACTCTCTTAGGATTGTGATATAAGAAGGATGATAGAGACTCTCCAACTCCCATGCCAAGTAGGATCCATGTTTTTGACTAGCACTAAGGTTATATCATTCATAGAAATGGGAGGCATTAAAATCATAGAAAAACATGAGGAATATAGAGATAATATTGATACACCAATCAAGTCCTACTTATAAATATTTATAAAATAAAACCCAAATACATACATTTAACTTAAATCAATACTAAAATAACAGGAAAGGAAACTATATGCGCAAAAATTGTAAACAAGGAGGAGACCACAAAGACCAAACAGATATTGAAAAACCAAAATCTAGGAGCATCTATCGTGATCTATATACATTACTTTATAACCATAAAAACAACTTATATATAATTTTGTGATCATAACAGTATACTCCCTAGGATCCTCCCAAGATCCTGTAATGAGAAATATAATGAATTTATACTAAATCCTAGGGAAAAAAAGTTAAACTAACGCATCACCTAAATTATTATACTGTGGTCCCAACCTCACCATAGATTTAAATCACTATGTAACACATAAAAAGGGTAATGTTATGATCATAAATAAAACAATAGTATACTGATACTAGTTTCCCACTGGTTTCTAACCATATCCCAGCATCGCACATCATGAGCCACCTCTATCCAAAAGTAATCCATCCCTTGAACATCTAGTCTAAGTATCACAACAAGCACCTAATTTGTTACATCCTCACATCATCCCTTCCATATATCTATATATAGTAACCAAGTAGTTTTTGTGACCCACCAAAACCCATATGACATACATCATGCATTGGGTATTATAACTCAATCCATCATCACCCATGATCCATGTATAGTACCCCAAGACTTCATATCCTATACTTGTCAGGCATATAATAATCATTTGGATACTAAATATATAGATACATTTGTATTAAAATCCAAAATCATTCACATCCCTCCAGACGCATATATATAAATTGGCCTGGTGCATACCATCACAAAACACTACCAAGATAAAATGAGAAGGCCATATGGTGTAGTCTCCTATCCGTCCTCCCATCAGGGTGTTAGGGAAAACACCATCCTAGATTAAATTGGGTTTTAATACCCATAACTAACATGGGTCAAGTATCGTATGAAATAAAAAAAATTAATGATATAATACAACTCAAGAACACAAAATGGAAATAACTAATTCCTAGTATTAACTATAGAAAACGTCTTTTGGTCTCCCAACTAAAAATAATAAGAACAAGATATCCTATAATAAGAAAATAATTTTAGAGAGCCACGATAAATTACTTTCTTGTCATTGAAAATTCTTCTTTAGGATAATTAGTCCATTTTCCATAATCTAACCTTCAACATTATTACAGATACATTTTATTAACAAACAAGTGAAGTTCATTCCCTCCATTAAAAATCCAATCTATATCTATGGATTATCAAGTTCGTATCATTGAATTCAATGAACACAAATAACATGAGGTAAGATAATTATTAAACATTATTAAACATTCCTTAATTCTCAGAAGTCATTGAGAATGTTTAAATATACCATCAAGATATGCATACAAGAACATCTAACTACCCGATGTAGTGGGGAAATGGATAGAGATAAACAAGAAACCTGAGTATCCAGGAATTCAAAAAGTTAACTAACAAAAATTAACCTTGATTTATCAAATCATCTAGTAATATCATCTCTATCATGTTCCAAGAATCCTAGTTTCATCCCCTTCACCATCATGTACATGTTTCTGAAACTCACCATCACATGTGTCATCTTCTTCCACAACCTCATGAATCCTCACCCATATCAAATCCTACATCCTGGTATTAACCATCCATTGATCATAAAACATATCAAGACTCACATCGGAAGAAAAAACAATGAAATAGCTAAAAACAATATCAATAAATAAATACCATCCCTAAATTAAGGCATTTTTCCTACAAATGCAAATGGGCACCCATGTCCCCAACACAAGGTATTCATCCTCCCAATGAAAATGTGAACTCTGGTCCAAATGAATTATTTGAATCAATAAACCTATTATTAGACAATATATATGTTGCTAATTCATTATTCACGGGTTCTAATTATATGAAACCCAAGGAATCGCCTATATTATTCTATCAAATTGATTAAACATTATCTCTATAATAAATCAAGTTTCCCCAAACATATAAAATAAATGTTATCATTTAACATGACTTTAATTATGATCATAAACAATAATTAACATGCTTTATGTTCTTTGACAAACATAGTAAACATAATAAATAATTAATTTTAACAAACATGCATTTAGAATTAATTTTATGACCATAAAATTATAAGATACATTAGATTAATTAAAAAAACATTTTTAATTCTTCATTTAGAAACAATTTCTTTTAGATTTATGTTTTTTATATAATATCATCAATTTTAATATGTTAATCCAAGAATAACATCATTCTAAACAAATCATATCATATAGAACACTTTATATAGAAAAAAATGAGCAAAACCATTATCAAGCTGAAAAGAAAAAAATATGTGGTCACCATAACCATTATCTAACTACATTATTTAATCGGATAAAATATTTATTAGTTTAATTTAATATACATTCAAATGGAAAACTATGGTCAGTTTTTTATTTTATGTTAATATAAGAAATACAATGAATCGTATTCCTCAAACATCCAATGTCCTTGTAACAATAATAGAATGGAGACAAGGATAACTGATCACCTCTATTGTAAATAAACTATTATATATATAACATTTCAACCTATAAAAACATTTTAAAATGAAAAAAAACATTATAATTATAGAGATCAAACTCCATAGCATATAAAGGGGCATGAGAGTTAAATGATATTAAACAAAGAAAAATTTCTTGAAAAGGGGGTATAAACTAGCTTATATCATCATAGATTGATCTCTAGAATATTTTCATAAATCCCTATAAAAATTTCATTCAATGATCCTAAATAACATAGCGGGTTCCTAGGGGCCGATTGGAGGATGTTGGAGAATGTGGGGATTAAATGGGGGTCAGTGTATTTATAGGCAGAAACGTTTTTATAATACAATGAAATAAACCCTTGGACAATGTTATAGATCTATCTGATTAAGGAAATTATATGATGAATCCTAAGGGAACAAATTTCATCACCCTTGCTCAAACTGGGTGTTCGAGGAAAATGGGAAGATCTTATAAACATGGATCTGGGGGCTATGGTGTAGACATAAGTGACCGTATTGTCATGGAATGTCAAATTGATTATGATTTTAAGGTTTATTTATTGAATAGGGTATACCCTAGGTAATATCTAAAAGATAATATTTAGAGTGTCCATATTTCATAAAAAAATACTAAGGCGGGGGGGGGGGATTTTGAAAATAGTTTTAAGAAAATCACTTGATCTAAAGAGTTTAATAGATGATAAATAATGGTGGTGTTTTAGAATTATTATAGAATGATATCATTTAATGTTCACTACACATATTGGACAATTCATTTTTGTGAAAATATCATATGGATTAATTTTATCCTTTGGTTGAGGATGGTCTAGATCTTGACTTCCCTCATGCCTCTTGAAATGATGGTCAATGAATCGCCCCTTGAAACATAAACCATGTTGTCAAGGTTTGGATATAAAACATAGAAAAAGGAAAAGAAAATAATACTAAAATCTTATGTATGTGTGAGATAATTAGGATTTGTGTTTCTTCCAATTAGAATAACCACAATTACCACTTGAAATCTCAACCCAAACCGTGTTTAACTAAAAAGATTTTCACTTAATTATCACAAAATAAATATATTAAACTGATAATCACATAAAAACTAAACATAAGTGAAATATTTAGCACAAAAATTACAGAAAACTTGTATAAGAATAAGTTTTGTAACTCCATCCCAATTATGTGTAGCTCCCTCAAAATGATTATCCATCATTTAGCTCACCATTGAGAGGTGGAGAAGGTTTGGGTGGAGCTTCACCTCCATCCTTGATCCCCCTATGATGATAGGGGCCTATAGTACATCTTGGATGAGGGGAGGACTCCATTGGGTATCCAAAATACCAGAGATTTGCCTCCTGGATGAACATACAAATAAGCTTCCCAAGGTATAATCTTTTAAGCAATGTGGTAGGTGGTTTTGGGAACAAATGTTGTGTAAACCATTTTAACCAATGTTTTTACTTGGTATACAACTTTAACTTGCTTTTAGAAAAACATAAATGTTGTTTCCTCACCTATGAAATATCTAAACCAATGTTTTGGATAATTTGGATACTTATATCTTGAAATATTGATTGATCACAGCACACCACTATTGACTTTATACAGATTTGGTGTACTGGATAGATATGGTTGGTTGGACCAATTAATGGCCGAATTGATCATAGGATCCATAGTATGAAATGTATAAAATTAAATTTTAGACCATAATAAAAATTAAGCTCATTTTTATACACATTTTAGTAGTAGTTTTTGGTTTATTCCATTGGTGTGTTTGGATCCGGTGCAGTATAGACCATTTTTCTTGGACATCATCATGGGACCTCAAAATCACCGCAACATACAATGAAATTATCAAAACAAGTATCATATCCATTTTTAATAGTTATAAATAGAAAATGATTGATTCAAACATGAAGTGAAATTAGATATTATTTTAATAATTTTCAATACAATACTATTTTAGCACTAAGGTGTAAGGGTGAAAATGAAACATTGAATCGTTGTGCGATCACACCCAAAAACATAGTCATTTTTACTCATGGGAAAAGTAAAATTTTCAAAAAATATGCATGTAGATATTTCCATCATCATATAGATTTAAAATTCAATGAAAATTTTATTCCTGATAGAAATGTCATCAAAGAAAAAATCACACTGAGTTATTCTCAGTGATCATGTTAAAAGATGTATCAAAATTGTATTATAATGAAATTAAAAGTAATATAGGATACCCATAGAGAAAAATAATTCAAAATTTAATCATTTTATTGATTATTCACATGTGTCTGTGACAACCATTTCATGATATTGTTTCCTCTATATATTGAGTAAATATAAGCCATTTTAAAAAATTTCTACTTACATTATCTTTTCCACCGAACCTTCCCTACATAATTTGCAATAAAATTTCAAAACCCAATCAGATAATAATTCCGTGAAGTAAAAACATAATCTCCTAACCTAGATATCCCCATATGTTTAACATTTCATCACACCCAAAAATGTTTTTTTGTTTTTGTATTTTTATTGTTATATGGGTTTTTTAGGGTGTAAAACACATGGATAAATGGTACACACGCATATGTAATTCTGGTAAAATAATTAAATAGATCGGATAACGAACGAACATATGGAAAAATAATTTTTTAAGGAACATAAAAATTAACCAAACCAATATTTACATTCTATTATATAATAAATTATCACACTTCATGGTTTGGTGCAACGATATGTGGATAAATTAAGTGAAACAACTTTCTCTTAAACTATTTAGATAGAGGGTTCCATTCTTATCAAATGTTTAAAAATGATACAACCATTTATATAATCGACAAAAAACCAAATTTCCAGAGAAAGTCAGTCTATAGATTTGAATTCTTTTTGAAATAAACATTTCATTAGATTTCTTTAGGACTATTAAAACAACATGAAATCTATAAATTCCTCATAAATTTTAAATAACATCCAGGATTAAGTGAGAATCATATTCCATAATATTGTGGAAATAAAAATGTAACATTTTGGGAAAAAAATAAATGGTGGAAGGGGGAAAATAAAAATACTATTTTGAAAGCTAAAAAGAGAAAACAAAATAAAGATGATAAAAATTACTAACTAATCCATGAATGTACCCATCCCCCCACTCCAATAGCTTGCAGTGTTTTCTCTTTAGTAATATATAATGTGGGGAGGAAGGACAAAAACAAGTGGACATCATTCATAGATTTCTTCTTGAATATATAGTTCCTCCATCGGGGACTCTAGAATGGCTTCGTGGAAGTGCTTTAGTTGAAGACCATTGAATATGAAGGTTTACATGGTTTCATCATTTTCAAACTGAACAACACCAAATGAATAGACATTATTAATAATTTATGGTCCATTCTAGTGAGAACAAATCTAACCTAGATGGAACTTCATCCATGCATTGTAAAGTATAACCTTCTGCCTAATATGGAATAGATGATGAAGGATGGTATGGTTGTGGGAAGCCTTGGTTTAATATTTATAAATCCTAGAGATCTCATTTTAATCTCTTATCATTTCATATAGCTCCAGAATGTACAACTTTCTTTCAGCACATGCACCATAAGTATTTTAATTTCATTGGTTAATGGAACAATATGCCTAATGCCTAATCTACATAGGGAGGTCAAAACTCTTTCCAAACACAATCTTAAAGTGTGATATTTTAGTGGGAGTTTTAAAGATAGTATGGTAATCCCATAGAAATTCATTTAATCTAAGGAGAATATCCCTTATTTTGGGTTGAACCGTTTTTTCAAAAGTTTGTTTTACATATCTATTCAACACCTCAACTTGACCTTTGGTTGGTGGGTGATAAGCAGTAGAAACTGGATTCCTGACCCCATATGGATGGGTAATAGATTACATTGATTGTTTGAAAAAATGAGAACACTGGTCACTGATAATGAACCTTGGTAATCCGGACCTACAAGAAGATTGGGGTTCTCAAAAACTCCACAGCTTCTTTAAAATCATTAGCCCCTATAGCTCATGCATATAACCATTTTGAAACATAATCCACATCCAAAAAAATTTATTTTTTGAAAAATGTGTTGGGGAATGGTCCCATAATATGAATTCTCAGAGAATCACAAATAACATGGTATTGAAAGTATAGTTGTGGAATTTAATTTATTTTAGATTAATTACCCATTTATTGAAAGTGGGGAAAATATTTATGGAAATATTGGGCATCCCAAAAAAGTGTTGGCCAAAAGAGACTAGAATCAAGGATCTTCCAAGCAATCCATTGGGGACTAAAGTGACCCCCCCCCCCAAGAATTAGTGTCACAGAACATAAGGACAGACTTAAACTCACTATCAGGAACGGAACACATGACGAAATGATCACTAAATTTTCTCCAAATGTAGGGTTCATCCAATGTCTATCAAGGAGACTCTTTTTTTAGATGGTCGACCCGGTTTTTATTTAAATTAGTATGAATGCAATAGGCTACCAAATAAACTATATTTTTGGCATACCAAGGAATAGACTCACGAACTCGGTAGAATTTATCATCTAGAATCATTTCATTTATAGGAATACAAGGGGATGAGTAAATTTCTAGGATGGGTGGATCCAAAATATATGGTCAGCCACAACATTCTATGCTACTTTTTTAATTCATATTTTTAAATTGAATTATAGAATGAGATAATCCAGTGAATGAGACAGGGTTTGTCCTCTGTTCTCTTAAGAAGATACTGGATGGATGCATGGTAAGAGAATACAATGACATTTGACCCTAAAAGATATGACATAAATTTATCCAAGTCCAACAAAATGGAATGAAATTATTTTTCTATTGTGGTCATGTTTTCAAGGGTAGGGTCCAATGTACATGGGGGATAAAAAATAACATGTGGAGCATGATTGACCTGTTGTGATAAGACTTTCCCAACTTTAAAGTTAGTGGCGTCACACATGAGCACAAATATTAAATCCCACCAATTTGGTTGGATTTCTATGAGTGATGTGAGACTCGATTTTAACTTAATAAAAGCTTCCTCACATTCATTATCAGAAAAAATTTCTTTTGTTTTTAGAGAAATCTGGAGAGGGCACTGAAATTTTACTAATGTACCTAATGAAATGGCGGTAAAATCCCATATGACCTAGGAAATACCACAAATCACATACATTTTTTGCAAATGTTATGGATGAAATTACATCCACTTTCTATTTATCTATATAGATGTCATCCCCGTCAATGAAATGTCCCAAAACGATACCATTTCTCACTGTGAAATATAATTTTTCATGATCTAATATACGATTCATTTCAATATAGTGAAGTAGGATTGAACCCAGACTACTAAAACATACATCAAAATAGGATCCATAAATATTGAAATCATTCATGAATACTTCCATGAAATTCTCTATGTAATCGGAAAAAATACTGACCATGCATCGCTAGATAGTACTTGGAGCATTTCACATACCAAATGACATCCTTATATAAGCAAATGTTTCAAAGGGGAAAGTGAATATTTTTTTCCCAAATCCTGAGGGGAAATATGGATAAAAATTTATCTAGAATAACCATCAAGGAAACAATAATGGGACATGTAACAACCCAAAATTTTGAATAAATTTTGTTTCATAACTTTTTGTGATATTTTATTTTATACTCAACAAAACTATTTCATTTAATAAAATGAGTATAATCAAAATAATACTGTTGGGTTTCGACTATTATATGACAGTTGGTCAATAAGACCATGGGAAAAAAATGTTATGATTATTGTCTATAAATACATGTGATCATGATTAATTAATATAGAAATAAGATTCAATGGTTCTATCTAGTAGTCTTGGGCCGATTGTAGCCCATCTGACGGAACTCGGGAAGGAGGTAGCATCTTTGGGCTTTTCTCTAGACCAATATCAAGATGAACATTATCGTGTGAAGCTGGAACGGAATCTCCTTCATGCGAAGTTCAAGCTGATTGATATTAATACTCAGGAAATGTTGGTCGAGCCGCCTCAAGATTCTATAACCCCATCACACCTTACTCTTAGGTCATATGCTGGTGTTATAAGGGGTTATGTAACGAGACCGTAACTGCCTTGTGTAATCCTTTGATTTAAATAAAAATTTTGTTGTCTTCTTATGGTGAATTTTGTGAATTTACAAATGTTCAGATAAATATAGTATACATATTATTGACGAATTATATAAAAAAATATATATTTAAAATATTTATGTAAACCCAAAATAATTAATAATGTGTAATGACTTTCAAAAAATGGTCTTCTACAATTGTGTTCAGTATGAAATTTAGAGTTTAATAATATCAACATAATTTTTGGTAAATATTAAATTATGAATAGTGATTATATGCTTATGATTAGTAATGTGACCAAATGGATTGAGTAACTTCACTTAAGAAAGTATTAATATAATTTGGGCACCTTGATTAAGTAATGTGATTCAATAAAATAGGTAAATAACTATTTTAGAAATTATTGGTTAAGTATCAGTTTTTTCATGTGAATAGTATTTTTTATTTAAAAATTAAATTAAAAATATTTAGAAAATTATTTTCATAAATTGGAGTTCATTTTTGAAATCAGAGCATCGATATTTAGTTAAGGTGACTTTTTGGGATTTTTCAGAAATAGTTGACTTTTTAGTTAATAGTGTATTTATTTATAAATTAGAATAAAAATATTCAGAAAATTATTTTCATAAAATGGAGTTCATTTTTTAAATCAAAGAATTAATATTTGGTTAAGGTGAATTTTTGGTATTTTTCTGAGAAAGTTGATTTTTAGTTGAATGGTGACAATACAATTTTTGAGTTTCGGGTGTTTAATGATATCATTAAGGATGTAATATTAATGAAATTATTCTGGTAGACTTATGATTAGTAAGATAAGGTATGAGGTGTCCCAATTGTCCAATACCATTAGAAAATACCATGGTAAAGCCCATGGTTTTACCAATACCACCGATGAGGTGTCCCTTGGCAATTAATGCTTTGTCCCCTCAATTATCCTATAAATACCATGCCTTTACCTAATTAATTTAATTTCCAAATCCTCCCCAGAGAAGTTCTGGTCTCTTTACCTCCCAAGGAGTCCTCCAAAAGATCCCTCAAGCCTCCCAAGGTCCCGACCTTCAAGATTTCGAATTTACTCTTCAAGGTAAAGGATCCTACCTCTCTCTTTCTTTTCAAGTACTCTCTCTTATGTCATTTCTATTATGATCCATCTTCTTATGTTGGAGGATGTTATTTTATATTCACCTTAATGTAATTTTTATGTTCATATAATTATATACTCCCTTTTACTCTCATAATTTCATTTTGTGAATTTTTATTTGGCGTTGTTAGGCTGCCGAATTTTCGTAAGTGATTCTTTCACCCCTCTCATTTTCAATGTTCTACCTTCATGTCAAGTCTCTCACATTCCTTTTATCATGTTCGGTTATGATCTCTATATTAATCATACATTACTTTTTTTTACATGATGAGAGACCCAATTTAATATCATCAATTCATTTTTCTGATGTTTTTAGTGACATCGTTAGGCTGCTGAATTTTTCATAAGAGAAATCTTATTTTTGCCTTCCTTTCATGTTTTTCATTTCATATGGAATGTCCTTCAAATTTCATTACCATGTTCTTATATACATTGTATTATATCCCTATACTATTTTATGGATCATTTATGACTGGGTGCCATATGTCGCCTCTCTTTTCAATGTTTTCTACAACCCTGCAACATAGTTGTTATGCTGCCGAATTTTCGTGGGTTTAAAGTGACGTAAAGATCTACCTCTTTAAAGCAGTTTTTAAAATGTTATGACTATGAAATGAAACCCATTTAATTTATGCTATATGGGTTATTTATGAAATTATTGATGATGATATATGTATATCACATAATAATAAAGTCAAATTTATTGTTTACGCTGATAGCGCTTTAATGCATTGGGTAAATACTTAATCTCTGGAGATGACCATTTTAACGATACCTTGGTGAATAACCTTGGTAATTTTTTTAATGAAACCTTGGGGATGGACCTTGGTGATACAGAAATGACTGACTAAGTTAAATTTTGAAGCCACATCTTCAAGCTATACAACACATTATTTTTATTATGATATTCCTCATTATCTCTTTCTCATGCATTAATGATATTTATCATGACTTTATTGATGTATCTCAAGTTCACATGTAAAATGTTTATCTTAATTTCCTTATCGGGCCTTCTCCTCACCCTTTCCATTGATTTATTCTCTCAGGTTATGAGATGCTGTAATGAACTTAGGATGAACAATGAATAATACTTTCAAGTGTTTAGAAGAATGTTTTTGTTGTTTTCATGTATTATGTTCCTGATTTCCAAAACACTATACTTTAAAGATCCTCTATTTGTAAAATATAATTAAAAGTCATGTATTAAAAAGGCAGAATGCTATAGGAAATCCCAAATATCATCTCTAGAATTTGGTCCAGTAATGGAAATGGTAAATGTTCCTTCTTAGTGTGTTGGTTTAATCGGCGACAGTCCATACACACAGGCCAAGTATTCTGCACTTGATTAGGAACCAATTCATTATTTTCATTTATTTTATTACTGTATGACCAGTTTTTTTAGAACCACTTGAATTTTACTAACACATTGGATGTAATAAATGAGGTAAATGATTCCAATACCCAATAATATTGTTACATCCTTTTTGACAACATAAATATGGGTTGGGTTTATTCTGTTTTGTTCTTGCCTTACTAGTTTATCCTCATCATTGAACAATATATGATGTGTAAACATTGATGGACTATGACTAGGAATGTCAGAAAGTGTAAATCCCAATGCTTTTTTATACTTCTTCAAAAGTCAAAGAAGTAATAAATTAATGTACTGGAGGGAGTGAACTTGTAATTATGTTAGGAATATTGATTCCATTCCCACAATATAAATATTTTAAATATGGAGGTTGTTGTCTTAGTTCCAATTCTGGTTGTTTTGGATTCATGAGAGTGTGTGAGAAATTGAGAATTCACTAATCCCTTGCCCATATAAATCCTCAATTGTATCATCCTCTTATGAGGAATGATAATTTATAAGCTTAGAATTATCCTTGATAGTAATGTGATCCTTCGTGTTCATGAAATCATCAATTAACAAGAATGTATGAAATGTTTCTAAATAGGTACAACATTTTATGCATTATTCATTACCTAATATTTTAATCAGTGATGAAAACTCAGAAATGGGATCAGGGGAACAAAAAATTATTATTCAAAGGAAGGGAGTACATTAATAGATTTAACAGAGAGAGGAATAGTCTTCCTAGGGGTGCTTTATGTCATCAAGGATGTTGTAGTGGACCATGTGACCACTAAACTACACATATAATATGCCATTGTAGAAATTAATTATGGTATTTGTGGTTTTAAATAAGGGAACCCTGAATATAATTGGGGATGGTCCAATAATCCTATCATCTTCAATTTTAATCACATCAAAGTCAGCATGAATAATTAATATTTTCACCCTCACAGGATCATCCTCTAACACACCAAAAAATTGTGTTGTAATTCTATATTTGAGTAGAACAAAAACTTCGGTTGTATTTAGTTATCCTACTTGGAATGTAGAGTAAATAAATTGATGCATCACATTTATAGAAGCACCTAAATCAAGTATATAATTTTAAAAGGAATACCCCCCAATAGTTCATGGAATTGAGAATGTTCCTAGATAGTTGTATTTTTTGTGAAGTGATGGTTCTATCAATGCTGTGATGTTCCTCCCCAAATTCATCTTCTCATCACCTCTAAGTCACCATCAGTGTGTACACTTCTCCTTTAAAAACATGGAATATCATGGAATTTTCTACACAACATCATTCATGGAAATTTTGACGTAGACACGTTTTTTGAAAGTTTCCAATATTTTCTTATCATTTCTAGTTTCCTTTTTTTTCTGGATGGGTTTTCCTTTGGGGAAACAGAAGAGGAATGTTTGGGAAATGTGACTCATCAACAAAAACAATCTTTACTTTGGAAGGGATTCTCCCAGGACATGTTTTTTTAATATTTCAACCATTTACAGTTGTTGGAATTGTGTTGTTCTCATGAAGGGATGACTCTAAAAGAGGACTATTTTGCATTTAAGTTTATTTCCACTCATAATGGTGGTGACACCAACATTTTCCATGTCTATATGGTTAAATACTGGTTGAGAGGGTAGTTTACCCCACCCATGACATTGAATTTTCCCCACTGAGGTAGGATGTTGGCCTAATTGGGTTTTTAGGTTTTTTATGGATTCTTGGGTGGTTTGTTGGAATTGGGGATTGCTGGTAGCCATTTTTTTCATCAAAACATCTAGTGTACTATCAGATTATTGAAGGGTGGTTGGAAAGACCTTTGTGGTGGTTGAGTATCTCTTGGTGGTGGTGGTGTATGACTACTCTACCCTAGTTGGTTTCACTGTTATTTATGTTTTCTTGAATACTCCATTTCCTATAAGTTGTATTTATTTACACTAAGGGCTAGATATATAGTAATGTTTGTTGCTAAAGGTTTGTTTATAGGGGAGGCCTAAAAATATTTCCTCTCAACTCTCAGATGTTTTTCATAGTTAGGGGAGTGGTTTAGAATAATTTGTGTCAGAAGAACATATTATGTAGTGGATGGGAGGATAATATTGTGATTTCCCTTGGAAAAGAGAAAGATGTTGAAAAAGCGTACTTACTTCTTCGAACTTCATTACCAACATCTTCTCAAATTTAGTACTTTTCACCTTATCAACATCTTGAATTGGTACATTGGATCTCGAACTGAATTGTCGGTTGTTATACACTATGTTTTCCATTAGGTTTCTGGAAACAATTGGGGTCTTATCTACAAGTGAACCACATATATTAGCATCAATAATATCTAGATCAATATGAATTAAACCGTTATAAAAATGATGAATTAAAATATGATCAGGTATTTTGTGGGGTTGGAAACATGAACAAAGCCTTTTAAATATTTCCTATAATTCATGAAGAGTTTCCCTTTGATGTTTTCTTATCCTACATAATTATTTCCTTATTGTTTCAATTCTATAGGATGTGAATTATTTTTCAAGATAAACATGTTTCATGTTCTTCCAACCTCTAATTTGATAATTAACATAATACAACCAATATTTCACATTATCTTCTATTGAAAATGAAAATTCCCTAGGCTTTACATGTTCTTCATCCATTCTATTAGGTTTTAATGTAGAACATATGGTATAAAATTATTTTAAACTATTGTGTGGATCTTTTCCCATGAGTCCCTGGAATCTTGGTAATAAATGAATTAAAATTTATTTAAGATCAAAATTGGGTTCCCTCCCTGAATTTGAATATTAGTTGGATATATAACAACATTAGGTGAGGATAGTTCTTTTAATGTTAAATTATTTTCAGAGATTTCATACATGTTTAATTTAGTTCTAATATGGACTTTATGAGAACAACAAATACCATGAATTTAGTCGATATTTTCTGTGTCCTACTTAAAAGGGTTCTCTATTGCATCCTGATGTTGTTGACATAATATCATCTCCAATTCATGTTTGAATAGAAGTATTTCTTCTTGTGATGATCGCTTCATTCACAAGTCCTACCTAATGATTATTTTAGAAATCATAAAAAAATAAATGATGTAAAAGATGAATAAATAATTAATAAATATAAAAGACTTTTATAAAAAATACACACTAAATAAATCCACGAAAACAGTGCCAAAATTTGACCACATTGTTGTGAAATGTCAAATTTGTTATTATTTTAATGTTTATTTATAGTATAGGGAAGACCATAGGTCATCTCTCAATGATCATTGATAGATTTAGAATATGTGTTTTTTAAAATTTTATAAATGAAGGTAGTTTTTTAGAATTACAAGAGAACGATATCATTTCATTTTCACTACACATCTTGTATAGTTCATTGTTCTGATAATTTTATATAGTTTAATATAATCTTTTGGTTGAGGGTTGTGAAGATCTAGATGTCCACCTTGCCTCATAAAATGATTTTCAGAGAATCACCCCATGACACAATAATCGTGTTGTCAAGGATTGGTTATAAAACATATAAAAAATGGTACCAAATCATACTAAAATATTATGTATGTGTGAGATAATGAGGATTCTAGTCTTTTTACATTCGGAACAACCCATGATTCCAACTTGATATCTCAACCTGATTGGTTATGAAATTAAAATAGATCCACTTTATTATAACAAAATAAATATTTTAAAAGGAGATGCACATACCAATTAAAAATAAGAAAACTATTTAACATAAAAATTACAAAAAACCAGAAGTGTAACCAGTGTCGGAATTCCCTCCAATGTATTTGTGGATTTTTCGAAATGATCGTCCATCTTTTAGCTCACCATAGAGAGGAGGATGTGGCTCAGGTGAAACATTTCATTCATTCACAATTCCCCTATGAAGATAGGGGCCAACAGAACTACTTGGATAAGGATTGGACTCCCTTGGGTCTCCAATATACCAGATTTTGGCCTCCTGGATGAACATATAAATGACGTTCCCAAGGTAACATTTTATAAGAAATGTATAAGGTGGTTTTGGGCACACATAATGTGTAAAACCCCTTGGACCAATTTTATCGGTGGGTTGAAAGCCTTATCTCACTTTTGGAAAAAATAAAAATAAGTTTCCCCTCATCTTTACTACCTTGAAAAAAAATTGGCTTCGTTGTTACACTTATAGATCGAGATACGGATAGATCATAGCACACCACTTTTGACATAGTGTAGATTCGGTGTGTTGGAATGATAAGGTCAGTTGGGCCACTTAATTTCCGAATTTTTCATGATGACCATCATATGAAATCTATCCAATTACATTCAGGATCTTTTAAAAAATACAACCTATTTGGTTTCACCATTTATTAGAAGTGTACAGTTTTTTCCAATAGTGTGCTTGGATCAAGTGCAATTTTACCCATATTTCATGGACTTCATCATGGGCCCTCCAAATCACCTCCACCTATAATGTAATTATAAAAATAAGAAAAATATAAATTTTTAATAATTATAGACCCAAAATAATTGAATCAGTATTATGTTCAATTAGTTATTTTTTAATAATTTTCAATACAAAACTAGTTTTTCATAGTGGTGGAAGGGTGAAAATGTAACAAGGAATTATTGTGAAATCAGTAACTACCACATTGTAGTCCCTCTTATCCATTAGAGATTTTATTATATAGACCAATCACCCTGGAAAATCTACTCCAAGAAGGGTAGTGTCCAAAAAATCCACCTTGAGATCCCCCTACAACATAGCATGGATTCCATAATGAAAACATTTTGTATTTGTAAGTGGATTCTCATGAAACTATAGTGTAGCCACCGAATTCACAATGTAGTCACCAGCACAATAGTGAAACCTATGGTTCCACACTGTAGCCATTCCATATTAGAAATGGCACAACCTTTTCCTCCAAACATCAACCAACCCTTATGGAACCCCTCTCTGATAGTCTCCATCACCGAAAACTCACAAAGGGATGGGTTTATGAGGTCCTATACCTTAAAATGGAATTAATACTACATTTTGGAATTAAAATTTAATTATAAGGGTAAAATCACTCTGGTAACTGACCATTAATAAAATTCTAGAGTTTTTTCATAAGAAATATACCTTCCACTATTGGATACAACTCATTAGGGTATGGGGAACCTCCACAACCTATAAGATAATCCCTTTCTACATTAATATATGGAAGAAGGTATCAGAACTACCAAACATGTATAATTAACCATTAAATTAATGTACCATGAAATAAAAGTATTTACAACAAGGCCACCATACCACAATTTATATTTGTAATCCCTAAAAATAACATCTATATAATAATGAACATTAAATAAAAATACATGATATAAATATAATTCCATAACATATAAGAATTATATGGTTTTGATGTTAGTCCCACTCAATGGTAAATAATAATACATATTTTCATTATAGTGAGAAAATTGAGTAGAAAGTGAAATCCTTAAATCTAGTAACACAAACCGATTGAATTTATAATGAATCATTATAAAAACTCCCATTCATATAGCACGCATATAGAAACACTGTAGAAACATATTCCCATTATGATCTCCTACCATAAACACTATGTGGGAAAATCCTCTATAAAGATTCATATAATCAAATCTAACATTCTTCATCTATATGTGAAATGTATACACAGAACAAGTTAGTAAAGACATTATATGAATAATATGTTCTTAAAAATATATTAATTGATGAAAATAATGTTATCCAAAAGTTTATAGGGGTACCACCTCATCATCATTATCGATATTGTCAACTTTGACCCAATATCTAAACAGAACCTTCCACTTAATGAAATGCATTTACCAGCTCAATTGGACATCCAGGTGAGTAATTTTTTCAACATAAAACATCGAGGGTGAACTCTTCCCCTATTCCCATATTGGCACAAAACAATGTGTCCAATAATGTACCAAAGACTAAATACCCAGATTTAGAAGTGTACTTTTTTCACATGATTTGATTTTAATAATTCATGGAGCCTAAATAGTCTTACAAAACAATATTTATTGTCATTTGATGTAAGGATTCATAAAACAGCCGACAAAGGCGTCTTTAGAACAATGTAAAGAATTTCATAAAACATAATCCTTCAAAAAACCCAACCATTCATGAAAATCAAATTTTTATCCAAGTAAAAGTATGTTAAAATAGAGTGGGAATTCCACTCTAGTGGATATTACATGAATGTGGTAATATCAGAAAACATATCTTCTAGTTGACTTGGTTACTATAAATACCCCCTCAAGTAACCATTTTGATAGGTTTCACTGAGCTACAACACTGATCTCTCAATTCATGAATCTATAATTGGATTCAAGATTTCTTGAAGTCATTGTCCCCATGGACTTTTAATTCATTAATTCCATCTTGAAAACCCATCCATTAAAAGAATTGTTTTTGAGGATATTTAATGAATCTTCCATCCCTGAAGATCACTATTTTCATAAGATAGATTTTCCTCAAGAAGATAATTTTTTTTTAAACCCCAATGTTTTATAAAATAATATTTTTTCTATCCCTTTTGATCCCTCCTTTAAATAAACACACTTAAAAAAATTAATGACCTTTATGAAACCCCTATCTTTCATGAAAAACTTCATCCATGTCTCCCAACTTCTTGACCAATAGTCCATATTGTGGTAGGTTTTCCAAATCACCTCACTTAGTATCACTGCTATTTTATAGTCAGGAGCATATGGCATGGTCCATATACTACCATGAGTGACCCCCATGAACAATGGAGAGTCACCTTGTATAATTTTTTCTCAGGTTGTGGAAATTGTTTATTAAAACATATTCACCACCAACATCCATTCCATATAATACCATGAATATATATGATTTTCTACACTCTTTGAAATACCTTGAGTTGAAATATTTCCCATAGTCCCTTTCTCATTCCATAATTTGATATTCAAATCTTGGTCTCCTTAGATTCCTTGAGTCAAAATACTCTTCATGAAATTTATTAACCCACACAAACTGAATCTTAAGATAGATGGAGAACAAAAAAGGAACATAACTATAATTCCTACACCATCATTTTATATAAATCATCATCTTATTATTCCTCACTAAATTTTATTAAACTATCATATAAACTATATGGTGATAAAATGATTTCTTTTTTTGAAATCACAAGATTCCATATGAGTGAAGTGTAGAATACCTCATGTAATGATCATGAGATAGCTACAAAAAATACACCATGATACTCCCCCCATTTAATATACCCAATAATAGTCCCTAACCATTAGTGATCCTTGATTCCATTATGACATAAAATTATAAAAACTAACTAGTAGACCTAACACGCAAGCCCAACATGTATACATGATACTCTAAAACAACCAGCACTGGCCTCCTAGTCATGTTCATACCATAATAATGTATAATAACCAATTAGTGGTCCAAGATTAACACATGATTCGTTTTGGGGAATAAGGGAAGAGATTCCCTAGTGTAAAAATCCCCACATATACCCACATTAATCCTAAACACCTCCCCTGGGCATTATCTTCATGTGTAATTGACAATCATATTCCTTGGACAAGCATTGAGTCAAGATTCCCTCATGAACTAATATGAGGAAGATATAATATGAAGTTCATTGTATAACACTGAAATATAACATCCTCTCAAATAACATTAGACTATTTCCTTAACCTAAGAAATGAAATTGGTATGCCTTGGGTTATAAGAATAAAACGACTCATGTGATGAGTAATGGATGCCTCATGTGAGAAGCATGATATAATACCACAATCCAATAGGTGTCTCACACACATAAGACCCTGTCATAAAATGAATTTTAAATAGAATCAACCAGGTTTCTCCCACATGTAATCTTAAGTAATAAAATAATTTCTCCATATCAGCACCTAGAAATCCCTGTTACATAATCCCCATTCATACTACCTATAATCTATAACAATACTGAGGAATCCTAGTCACATATTATCAAATTCATATCATCACTACTTATAGAATCACTCTGGAACCATAGTGGAATAATCCCCATTCATACAATATTTTATCCTTAGAAGCATCATAAAATCTTACATGTGTGTGTCCCAATCATACCATTGATTCATCCCAATATAATCTGGGAATCTCCAGGTGTAAGACCTGTTAATTTACAAGTCATAGGTTGATAAAAAAACATGATAATATCCCAAATAATACATTAATCTGTATCCCAACCTTGTGAAATGAATGTAATATTCCCTATGTATGACTCACATGGGATGAAACCTCACCTCCTTGGAAGCCATTGCGTATAAGCCCCACACCATCTCTTGTTGTCTCTCGAACCTATAAATGAGCATCCTTACCACACAACATTAATATTCATAGACCTTTCATGTCACGCAACATTAAACTATACACTCAAACTACGTGGGATTTGTCCTTCTCTCCTATTAGGGTATATAGGATGAAACCCTATGTTTAAATACTAACACACCTAGATTAACACAAAAAAATGTTTAGTTCTAATACACATACACCACTATTCAATCTACATATCATTCCCCAATAAAGGGAAACCTCTAATGTGTGATCATACCCATCTGAGACACACTAAACCAAAACAACCATTCCTAACCAGGATGTTAAACCTAAGACCATAATTTCCACCTAAGGTTTTAGACCTATAACAAACCTATCCTTATAAGAAAGTATATGTGTGACCAACCTATACCCGCAAGAATTTAATCATGTAACAAACATGTCCCAATAAGAAGTTAAACATTGGAAAACCTACCACATGAGATTGTAAATACTTGACCACCATGTCCCCAAAAACCAATAAAAATTAGTCCATGTATGATGCATCAGAATTACTTCTTATTATGATGAACATTTTATTCCAAGGGTAAAAACATCATATAATTATTACACCCTCTGGAAAAAAATACCTCATGGGAAATATGTGATGCCATAGTTTCCACACCAAAGAATCATCATACATGAGAATCCCTCGATATTTATATAAGAAGATGTTACTAGTTACCAACACAACCAATGTCCATATATGTCCATAGGTTTCTTACATCACCAACATATGTGAATTTAGGTATATACCATTTCACACTAGAGTCATTTTCATTAACATTAGTCCACCTAGAGATGGAAAAAGGAACAAACATTATGAACAATATATAAATAATTGAGGGTAACATAAACTAGGAAATGAGTTCCATGGTGGATCCCATGGACATTGAAACTTGGACACCAACATCATTTTTTAATCATGTACCAGAGATCACCAACCATGGTGGTAGATTATACCAACCGTTGAAAAGGGGAAATATTTGGAGACTAACCAAAAACCCAAGATGATGTGTGAGCATTTCATCAATGAAAATCACTCAATGATAGAAAAGGATGAAAATGTGAAACACCATACCCATAATGCATTCCATAAATAAATTAATCACAAAACAAAATATTTCACTTGATGTGAATATATTATACTTAAATAGTGATAATATTCATAACATTTGAATCCTTTATATTTGTAAATCATTGAGTCAAAAATATTCTAGTTTCTAGCGTTGACAAACAAAATGGTGAACCTAATGCGAATCTATTCTTCTTAAACTAGGATAAAATGAACAATGTTTGGATTTCCAACATCTAATAATCACTGATGTAAATCCCCTCTCCTCAAATGTGATGTGAAGAGTAATATTGGCACATAAAGACCTAGAATCCACATAACCACTTTAATGTTAATCATGACATAAAATATATTGGGGAAATCCCAACCATACATGTATAAGTCGAAAATGGAGACTTTCCCTAGAAAAAACTAGAATAAAACATATAATATGAATATTTATAGTGTATTAAAACTATATAATCCCCCATTAATTCCAAGGGATCACTAAGGAATCTCTCTCAATACCCATAAGTTATGCAAGTGTGGAACCTCTCAACTCATCACCACATGAAGTTCAATCACATCCCTAATCCATATATCTGGTCCAAAATCCACTACACCAGTGTTCGGGGTTAGTCAACAATCTTAATATATGATATTCCACACTATTAGGATTAATAACCTATTAGGAACCCTCACCCATTCATCATGTACGATATGAATCCATGACTCCTCGTCTCCCCTCCCCATCCATCTGGTGAGATTTTATTTTATACCTCTTAGGTACCCTTTCCCAGTCTATCTAGTGAGATAGGATTCCACTCCTCTTATTTTCCAATAGTCTATCCATATAATGAGATTTTTTTCCACTCTCATAACTACCATAAAGTGATGTTGGCATCCATGCCTCTTTGATTCCCTCATCCTGTCTATTATGTGAGATAAGCTTCCCTAATACATGAGCTCCCCCATAGCATCCATCCAGTTTGATAGGAATCTATGCCTCTGGATAATATCACCCCATACATCAATGTGAGATAATATTATAATCCTCCCAGTAACCCTCTCCCTATCCATCCATTGATTTCTCTCAGTGACTCTCACGATATCCATTTGCTGAGATGGGATTACACAACTCCTAGTCTCCCTCAATCCATCCATTTGGTGAATTTGGATTCTATTTCTCCTAGGCACTATTTCTCTATCTATATTGTGTTAAATTATTCCATGCATCAAGGTAACCCTCTCCCTATCAATTTTATGTGATAGGAATCCACATCTCCTTCACACCCATTCATCATTCTTTGATGAAAATTTTCATTTTCATCTTTTATCACCCCCACGGTGTTTCTTAAAAAGAGATTTTGTGGTATAGAGGAACCAATAACTCGTTAACCATCAAATGTGGAAAGGAATACTACTTCATAAAATATGGATCGGAAGAACCTTAAGATAATTAAATCACACTTATTCCTTTTTCAACAAATATATCACATGTTGAAAGCAACAGGGGACACAAACCCCACATCAAGGAAAATTCATTTTCCCTGCTCTATGAAGGAATGATTTTGTATTAATTATCCTCATAAATGTTACCCTGTAGGGGTCAAGCCATCAGACCTTATCTATTAAACCTCTCTCGAATAGCTCATGTGTCCCGTTCCACCCTTCGTTCACTCCCTATCACCCTAATCACTATATAGGGAGTTGTTTTCTTCTGACCAAGATAGAGAGCATAATTATTCACCTCAAATGTTAGCTCTCCAAATCACTCTACATGTATATAGACGTCATGGATTTCCTTTATAGGATAAAAATCCATCATGGATGTCCTCTCCATGATGAACTGTAATTATGAAGATCCTCCTCACAATGTCAACACCAACTCAAGGAGTTTCCCCCGTAACACATACTAGTTTAGGCTTAGAGAACATAATCACATACATAGATGAAATTTTAGGGGAATAATATGGTAGGATACCCCCATATAATCAATAATCTCAAGAATTTATGATTTTTTAGATATAGACATGCATCCACTACCATAACACTTGTAGGAGATGTTTTCAAAATGAAAGGGAGCTTAATCTAGAGTTTTATACACATGAATACTATTGGGGAATGGGTCAGCTAATAGTGATTTATCACCATATAGTGGTAAATGTGTGTCATAGTTACCCATATCAACCTAGTTATATGATACAAAATAATATTATATCTTATTGATGTCTTGATTTTAAACTATGAGCCAATTTAATCATCTCAATATGTTAAGCTATATGAAAACCCATCTTTACCATATGGAATAAAACTATCAGACTAATTTCATTAGAACAAGAAGTTAAATAGTAGGGTACATGTCCACATCACATAATTTCATGTTGTTTGATAACTTAGGAACCCACTAAAGATGCATTCCTCTTTTCTATGTTGGTATTCTATTATGTTGTATTTTAAAACAATGCATGGTCTGAGTTCAAATCCAATGGGATATGTTGAGACACCCAAATACTATATCCTCAGTCTATCACAATAACTAACCTAATTCATGACCTCCATCCACAATAATGGTTTTTATACACTCTCATAGAATCACCATTTTACATACTTTAATGTGATGTGTCATCGAAACTAAAGTGTTGAACTCCATTTGATAATTCTACATGATTCATCTACACCCTTAGATTCATCTCCAACATGGATCCCATTATCCTCCTAATCTGATCTATCCCCAAATGCTGATGTTTTCTTGCGAAAATGGATCACCATACATTCTAGAAACACACCTTTAAGGATTCATGGAACAAGATAATGTTCCTATGTTTTAAATGTTTTCAATGGCCGATCATAAAATATCTCACCACATCCTTGAATGATATAGTTGTGAATAGAATTTAAAAATGGTCAATAGTCATTTCATACATATTTTTCACTCCCCTTTATGGTTCAAATATAAAAAATCATGATTTACTTTCCTTCCACCTAACCATCTTCTGGTGTGATTTCAATACCATTGGTTTTACCCGTCCCAAAATTTGTTTACATTGATTAAGAAATTATGTTTTTTTGGATTAACTTGACCTAGATTTCATTCACCCTTATTACTCACTCCCATGAGTGAAGAGACGTTTTTGAACATTCCTTACATCCTACAATGACCATGGATCATCTGGGATTGATTTATTTATGGGACTCCTCACATGGTTGAGAGGAACAGATCTGCAACATTTTTCAAGCATCATGACCATAAAATTTGTGTAATAACCAACACATAAATCTATAAAACATGTGGATTTTTTTTGATACAGATGATAAAAAAATGATCCTATTAGGCCCCCACATAGGACTTTACATTCAATTCATGTATTATATTCTATAGAAAAATAGGCTACCTCACCCATGGTCAATGGTTTAAAACCATAAACTAGAAGTAGCCACCAAATTCCAGCTTTTGTGACTTTAAACTACAAATACTAAATTCATAGTCATATGAAATTAAACAATACCAGAATTTCCCCAATGCATGATGTTAAAATATATCCTTACTTAATTTTAATAACATGGTATGGCTCATACAACAACTATAAAGCCTAAATTTCCACTAGTCCAAACTGCATGTATTTAAACTATAAAGCCAAAATTTCTAGTTTCATGATGTAAAACAGGAGGATATCATCCTACTGACATTATATATAACTATTGAATATCATCTTAGTTACATTACATTATTATACTAGATAAATTCTTGGTCACATGAAAACTAACTATATGAAACAGTTGTTAAAGCAATGTGACCATAAATTTCAACCACCACTCATCAACATAGTATAATGTTAAACTAGGTATCCAAAATCCTTTGTACATGACATTAAATTGTATGGTCCATTTACCTAATGCAGTATATAATAATATATTATACCATGATCCCTCACTAAAGAGGGAAAATATTCAGATTTTATTCTCCTATTATGTAGCATCTTAGATCTATATATGGATTGCTTCCCAATCCAATGGGATACAAGGGGAATCCTATTCACCATGTCCTAAAATAAGTTCAACCATAGATCTATTTTAGGACTTTTCCATAGATTAACATGTTCATTTTCTGTAAGTTGATTCACCCATTTAGAAAGTCCGAGAACATGAAGATATAGCTCCATTATGTTTTGGTCTACCCCGTCACCCCCCCCCCCACATCCCCTACCTACCTTCACAATTCCAGTCTTCCTCAATCTGTATACTTATCATCCTGTAAATCTAAATAGAAAACCCTCATATAAATGGTTCCTAGAAAAAATGAATCACCAATAACCTCTGCTATATTTCCTAAATGATTTTCTCTATAGACTATAGTTCTAATGTTTCAAACATGGACAATGTTTAATCATTCATTTGTTCACCCCATCCTCAATTAATATATCTATGGAACCTATGTTTTGAACCAGTTCAATAGTCATTCCATTCTTATTGATCACCCCTCTTTTATGGTTCATATTTGTGAATAAAAAAAATATCTTCCCTTCACCTTCCTTTGTTCTCATGGATTTTTACATATCCAATGTGTAATCCCTATATTTATTAGAGCATGTCTAATAAGCATGCTTGTGTTATAGGGACCACACCAGCATGCACACCCATGAAACAAGGGGGATTACTTGACATTCCTTGTTTATTACTCAATGCAAGGCTCCCATGGTCATAATATTCTTGGAATGATATATACATTCATGGTTGCGGCACTCAAACACTGCAAGTAAGAATGTTTTACACATTTGGTATAATAATAATGTACATAAACTACATCCCACATATGCGAAGTATTATTCATTGTACAGGGCCTCCATATTTTCATTTCCACATCATGTAAATACCATTTCATGACATGATAAAAACACTATAACACCAAACAATTATTTTAAAGCATCATGACCTAAATCTATTCATAATTTTCTTTTTACATTTTTATGGTACATTGAATATCCACACATTCCCTTTCAAAATATGTTACATCTACTTTTATTCCATGAAACATATCCATTGTATAGGATCCCAGTCCTGAAACTAGTATCATCCTCCGAAGTTGGATCTATGTGTCTTTGAGCTAGAAATCCCATCATTTTCAGCACCAAACATTAAAATATAGCCTTACGAGGTATTATAAATATGTGATTCCTCATATAACAAATATGGGATGATCCAAATTCCATGTTGTGTGAATTTAAGATACAAAACATGATGCCCTAGTCACAGGACATAGAACTATTTGAAATCATCCTATCTATATTAAATTAAACTATAGTACAACATATGTGAAAAGTATAGGATTCCTCATGCATTAAGAATGAGCACCCAATGTGTTTTGTGTTAAAATCCTCATTATGAGATTATCAACATGTTTTTTCAATTGGAATACACCTAAATTTTAGTCCCTAATAATATTCCTTGACCAATTAGTGGTTTGAGATTCCCTCATATGCTAACACATGGGTGAAACAATATGTAGACCAAGAATAAATCCCTATTTATTCCCTTACTAATACCAAATATCACCCATGGTCCTCCTCCTTATGTGTAAGACCCAATAATGTTCCTCAAGAACCCACTAGGTTGAGATAACCTCACATCCTAAACAGGGGATGAAAGAGTGGGAAAATAAATGTGTAATCCCCATAAACATCATCATTAGACATGATGTTAAACTATGGTGTACCTTATGCATCAAACAGAAATTCCTTATGTGATGAGAATAAGATGACTCATGGAAATCATGAGATAATG
Organism: Viscum album; assembly: GCA_963277665.1. NCBI lineage: Eukaryota > Viridiplantae > Streptophyta > Magnoliopsida > Santalales > Viscaceae > Viscum > Viscum album. Next base: position 155,584,454 of record OY728157.1, read on the forward strand.
ACTCAATCCATGGGTTTGTTCATTTTGTAATCCCCAAACACACCATCATTTCTACTAACCAAAAATGGTCAACTCGTAGCACAATCCACCATGGTCAATGGAATGGGACCATAAACTAAGTAAACCACATATCCTCACTATATGAAATTAAAATTTGGGTTAAAATTATTTTCTTTAAAATTTTAAACTATATTTTTTATATTCATATCTCATTATGTGAACCAATATGATTAATTTAGCCACCACTTGAGAGGGATCCATCTTTTCTGGTGTCGTCCAACTATCACAACGCAATAAAAAATATGTTTGTATTTGTTCCCAATTACGTGGGATAAATAGTTAAACTAGGATCACATATCTTAGGACTGGAAAATTATCAAACATATTATAGGTTCTTCCCCCTTATGAAAATGTGATATTATTTTCTCATGATACACTCATTCAGTGTATTTGAGTGTGAGGTTGAATGTCGCCTAGAGTGTTTAACTTCCCCCATAGCATCCTAACATTTTCACTTTCACACTACATACCCTTCTCATTTTGGACCATCAACCCCCATGTCTAAATAGGACATATAATAGTAATGGTGCCTAAATATTGTCTCACCTCCCATCCTAGGTATAATTTTTAATGGATATTTATAAATAGATGACATTTCTTATGTTTTGAACATTGTCAATGGTTGTCTAATATTTTCTATCAAGATCCTTGGTTGATGCAGTTATATAACATACATTTTAAAAAAATTCAAATATCATTACATTCCCATTTTTAGCCCTTTTAATGGTACGAATAATAAAATTCATGATTTACCTTCCCTTCCACCTCCCTTTTTCTAGTGGATTTTTAACACTGTTGGTGTTATTCTTCAATGTGTTTGTATATGTTATCTAAAAATGATGGAATTATTGGTAAATTTATAATTTTTACTAATTTTTTTCTTATTGTTCTATCCATTATGGAAAGGCGAACATCCCACCACTAGATTTGTCTCACTCCAATCATTGATCATGTGTTCTTTGGTGTAATTATGGAATTTTCCCCAAGCATGGATGGGGAATGTGGGTGTTCCCCAAATGAAATGTCACCCAATATATGGTTGAAAATCTACAAACGTCATCTAGGTTCCCTATACCAAGAATAATCACCAAAAAATATTTTAAAACCCTTATTTTATAATCTATTAACATAAAATATAATCCTTGGTCCAACCATCATGACATTAAATTCCATATGGCTTGTATTAGATATTTTTATGGAATTGTCCCTCGTTCACCATTTCTTCACATCTAGTTAATTCTTTCCAATTCCACACAATCCTATTAGAATAAAACCCCCATTTTCTAAGAAATATGATCCATTTCTTTATTTTGAGTTACTACTCTCACATGACACACAGACAACATTGAGAAACCAACCCCTTATTTCTGGAAACATGACCTTAATTTTTTTTGAAAACCACCTGTCTGGCCATTATGATTTTAAAAAAATAACAACCCCTTTTAGGAATAGTTTTATGACCATAAACTCCATATATGGTCTCTTTATATATAAAATGTTAAACTATAGATTCATAATATCATCCTTGCCTCAGGAGAAGGCCCTTCACTTTCAGTTTTGGTCACCTACCACGCCATTTTCATTAACTATGTAGGGTTTCATTCTCTATTAAATGGGATAAGTAGTAATTCCTAGGACCACTACCTCTGGACCAACTGTAAATACCCCCATTGGGTGGCACTATGTTTTCTGGAATTTATCCCTCATTTCATCTTTTTATTATTGGGTTTTTAAAAGTATAAAAACCCATTTCAATAGTCTCTATATGTTTTCACAATCATATCCTAAAATATGGAGGTGCTCTAAATAGAACTAGTCTTCCATTTCCCTCCTTCCATGTTGTTTTAATTCATTTTTTCTACCATGAAAAACCCCTAAGATGTTAATAACTTCATTCTAAGAATCACATACTTAAATTGATTACAAAACCATGGTCCAAGAGTCATGAAATTATGTAGACTAAAAATAAAAAATCCATGAAACATTCCCCTAATGTTTCTATAACCTACCTCATGACCATTTATTAGGAGAATGACATCCTCATATAAAATTATCATTTTGTTTGGAACTCTCTCATACCACACATATATTCATAGAGTATCTCTATTTAGTCCATGAATTATGACCATAAACTACATACAGTTTTCCACATGTGGATACCTATCTACATCAGGGTTGCATCACCTCTACTGTTTCATTGAATCATTGCCCCCTATTATCCAAAATCCTCAATCAAGTGGAATTCCCCTTCATGAATTGACCACACACTACGATTATATCTAGAATAAAGAGTGGATTGGTTCCTAGTTAATTGGGATATGTAGTGATTCTGGGATCTTTTATCTCATACCTATATATTAATCCTCTCATTAGCAATCCATTTTTGTCATTCCACTTACTCTAGGAGTTCATAGAACCTTTACATGATATTAGGCATTATGACACTCATGTATATGTATTCCACATATTATAACATTGTACTATTCCCATAAATGCATGGTACGTGGTTTTGTTTTCCCTTTTTGATGCCGATCTTATAATACCTCCCATACCACACATGATCTAAAAAATGGTTTTGGTGCATGACTCATGCCTTAAATTGCATGAAACAATCATCCCATATTCCCCTAAATATTCCAATTTGTTCTGATTATAAGGAAACTAAACTTTCCCTGGAAAGAAGAATATTTACATATATTTAAGGTTCAAATCCTGTTGGGGAATTGAGAGTAAGATTAATGATTTCTCCTACAAGGGTACCCTTGTAACTTTGCGAAATGTTTTTGTTATGAATGTAAGAGGTATAAATCCAGAAGGGACCTTCATTGAGCCTAAAGAACATAATTGTTCCCTATAAACCAACTAGTACATGAAAAATCTAAATCCAAAACCTAACTACTGTTACCTCATAATATCCTCCATGAGGTACTGCACATCATGTCCCATTTTCGTGCATCCCTCTTCCATGAAAAGGTTATAATTTCATTCACATCATTATAAATTTCTTATTAAAAATATTCTACATTTTTCTAAACACCTTAGTTTCATCTAAAGTTAGACGTTATGAAACCTATGTCAATGATATGTGACCTAAAACTACAACAATGGCATGCCCCATATTATGATGTTAAATTATACATTCAATAACCTTGAAACAAGATGTTATACAATAAAATTTCTTTCCACATTTCGTGATGTGAAATTAAAAAATGTTATATTCCTTTATCTAAGATGATGGTTTCTGTCTTCATTGATGGTTTCCCACCATACAACTCAAGCTCCTTGACCATTTCTCGGAACCCAAGATAACTTTCCCTTTGGAAGGTGAGTATGTCACTTTATTATATCAATATTACATCCCAATGTGCTCAGAACGATGATAGAATCATCCCAAGAGCATTGATATCCATTAAATAATACCATAAGGTTCAAAACCACACTATTTTGTTCCATTATTTGGATATCATCCATCTTTCAAATCAGAACTACCCCCCCAAAAGTCATGGTTACTTACTAAAATGGACCACCTCCCATCCTAGGAACACACATTAACATCTTTTTCTATGATAATTTTACATCACCCATGATTCCAACAAGTTCAATGGTCAAATCTCATATGTATTTCCCAACTCATGGAAGTTCGATAGTGAATCATGTGTTTTTATAATGGTATGAAGTCATCCTCTATTGTCTTGTCTCTCATATGTATGTTCCATGTCTTGGGAATCTGATTTCTTGTCCACGATATTCCCCCTTATTTAGTTAGAATAAAAAAACCACAAAATTACCCAACTCGTACACCAAATAATTTTGAGAAATAATTTCGTCTAGACCAAGTCCTTCACTCCAACCAATGACTTCTCCTCACTAGAACAATCCATATTATCGATGACTTATTGCCACACCAATTTCTCATAGCACGTCCAAAACACTTTTGTAGGTGAATGATGTTTTATTTTCTTTTTCATTCTCACGCAAATAATGACTTAGGTGAGAATAGATATTTTTTTATTGTTTAGTCAACAAAGATGATAAAAATGTTGAACTCAATTTATTGTTCCATTATTATTTATTTCTTTATAATTCATCCTTCCTTAAACTCATCATCTTCATTTGACCCCATTCTGAGGGTGGGTAATTTTATTGTGTGTTGAAAAATGAATCCAACAATCAAACAAATCTTGAAGGCATTGATCCATATTATTAAATAATTATTATACTTCTATTTTCCTAGTTTTAGATCCTTAAAAGGCATATGGGTGAATTTTGTGGTTTTTCGAAGGAATACTTCTGAAAATGATATGAAATAGAAATTTTAGAACAAAGTAAAATGTTCCAGGGAGATAAAACATTAGGGAAACCCAACCTTTCCTGAAACTTGAACTTTTACAAAACTCAAATATTTTGACAATAGAGTTTAAAACACCATATGTTTTCATCATGCATGAAGATGATAAAATTCAATAAACATATATTCAAATAGACATGGAGCGTATAAATACCCCCTAAAGTCACCATTTTAAGTGGATTCACTAATATAAAACACTATGATCTTAATTCATGAAACTGTAAAGGTATTTATTAAATTCTGAAGGTAATTTTTTCCATGGAATAATATATCATGAATTCCCCCTCAAAACCCCCTTCTATGTATGGGTATGTGCTTTAGGATGTTTCCAATAACATTCATACATGAAGAAAAATATTTTCATAATATATCCATGCCTCATGAGGATCCATAAAATTACCAAAATAAAAATTTCCATAAAATAGTGTGCTCTATATATATTTAGATACATCTTTTAACTAGACATACATTCAAAAAAATTGAGATCCCTTTCCAAACCCCTATCTTTCATGAAACCCTTCACCTATGTCTCTACACTCCATAACCAATGGTACATAATGTGGGGTCTTAAACCTACTCCCCCACTAAAAATCAATTTTTATATATGGTAAAGGGCCTATGCATTGGTCCATTAACTAATATCACTATCCCTAATGATAATGGAGAGTCACACCATGATCATAATAGGAAAGGTGTAGGACATTTTCAGTTTCAACCTATAAATCCCCATTATCCACCCAATATAATACCATGAGTCAATAAAATTAACTATACTACTTTATTTACCTTGAGTTGACATATTTCTCTTAATCCATTTCTCATGCCACAGATTTGGATTTCTATCTTGTTCTCCTTGAGTATCTTGAGTAAAAATACTCATTAATGAACCCATTAAGCCTTATTTCGCAACTCAAACTCTATGTTAACCAAGAAGGGGACACATTAGCAGGACAAACATCAACCATTGTTATAAAAATGTTTCCCATTAGTCCTCACTATATGAGAATTAAACTATAGTATATCCTATGTAACAAGAATAGGATACGTATTATGAAAATCAAGAGATAATATATTTTTCAAGCATAAGATGCCTCATGTAGGGATCATGAGAGGACCAAAAAACAACCACCATGGGCATCCCCTTAAGAGTATTCAGAAATCATATTCCTTAACCCATCAGTGGGATAAGATTCTATCATATCTCAACATGATTAAGAAGAATGATAAAACCATGCATGCATGCCTCATATGAATCCTCACTACTCCAAAATAACCAATACAGTCCTCCACTCTATGGTTTATACCAAATAATATACCTCAACCAATCACAAGGCGAAGATTCCCTTATGATTCAATGTAAGTAAGAATTAATATGAATCCCTAATGCGTTGTCCCCTTAATTTACCCATGTTCCTCCCACATATATGTTAGGGGCCTCCTCCTTATGTGTAGGACCAATTAATACCCCCACACATCAGTGGGTTTAGATTCACTCAAGACATATTATGTGGAAGGAATAATGGGAGGATTAATGACTAAGCCTTGCACAAAACATCATTCCAAATGAAATTAAATTGTTTCCTTACACTATGTTGTGAACATTGTTTGATTGTTTGATAAATGAAAGATGGCTCGTGTGATGAGAATTATATTCCATACATGATTAGAATGTGATGATTGCACAATCATTCATGAATCTCCCATGTGTAATAAAGAGTTATACAATCACTTCTCTGTATTATCAACAAGACAGATCCCACAAATAATCCTTGATCATACAATCATTTCTCTATAGTATCACTAGGGTATCCCAAACATATATACACTATATATATTGTTTCTTTCCTATAGCATCACCTGGGAAACCTAATTGTGTAATCCCCATTAATACCATCACTACTCATTAAATAACTATGGTGGCCATTTTTTCTAAGCTCCATTCATACAATTAGTACTCTATAATAGTAAATGATGATCTTTCACATGTATGTCACAGTCATATCATCAATTCTACTTATAAGCACATAGGCATCCCGAGGTGTCATCCTCATTAATGTTCCAGTTCTATGGTACTAAAATTTATGAAAACATCATCCACACATGATGTTAAATTGTTCACATACTTTGTGAAACGAAAAACATATGCCTTAGGTAAAACATTCATAGGATGATACCTCTAATTCAATGCAGCCCCTATGTATAATCCCCATACCATATAATGTGGTAGCTCTATACATGAAGTGATAAACCTCACAACAAGTTTTTAAAATAAATGGATCATTCATATCAAACAACCATAAACTATTCAATATCCCTACATGGGTTTTGATTCCTATATTTTAATAGGGTATGTTGGATTCCTCCCAAATGTCCTATCATCTCCCACAAAGGATAACGCCGTGAGGCTTAATATTGATAACATAAACCACCATTAAATCAGAAAACCTTGCCCTTGGAAGTTTGTAACTCAAATATGTCATCGTATGACTCTAGGACATAGTCTTCCTGACCACATTATCCCCAAAATATGTTAAATTGATGTCCATTGTCTTCCTAGAGTATTCTAAACCAATGATCAACCTATCCCCATAAAGAATTAAACCTATTCCCAACATGTTACACATAATAATATAAACTCATGACCAACCTATCCTAATAATATGTTAATAATGTTTCTATATTGTCCACCAAATATGTTAATCATATGTCTATTATTTGCCCATGTGACACTAAACATGTGAACACACTGGACTCATTAGAATATCTACCACGTGTGATTAATATGGGATGTCTTGGGTAAACAATCATTGGATTTCTTATGCTCTTGTATGAAATTATATCGTGGATGATATGGGGTGGCTTATGATACACACCCAGGATTCATCATACATGAGATGCACTTGGCTTCGAAAGATGAATAATATTTAGGTTCCCAACACAACCAATGTCCAAAAATGGCTAATTGTGTAAAATTTGACCATAAAATCCTACCATAGGAAGCTTCCCTATTACAACAAAGGTATTGTAATTAACTGGAATCCACATCGAGATGTCTTGTGAAAAGAGTTTCATGAACAAGACTTAAATCACTATAGGAGACCCATACTACGAAAATAATTCCATATAGGACTCTATAAATGATATAACTGACATCCTATTCTTCTATTTTGATCAAGGAGCTGATGTCCCCAACCATGGTAGAAGAGTTATCCCACTATTAGAACAATGGATATTGGGGTAGCCAACCAACCACCATGGATGATGCATGACCGGTTAATGGTAGAGAACTACCTTATGTATGAATGGTATAAAAAGTTCATTACATCACCCCCAATGTGCACCCTAGTGAGAAGTGTCAGAAAGAATATTGAGTAGTTCCCATCACTCATACTCATATATTTATCAATATCCTTTTGAAGGGACAACTTCTTAATGTCCATCTAATATCCACATCCTTCATACATTCTGTGATTCCAATCAAAACTACACATTTCAAAAATATAACTCTTATTATGGGATATTATTGATCCAAATTTCATTCATCTAGATTTCTCTCCTATGGATTTTTTACACATGAACTCTACCACTATTTATGCCAGTACCACAACTTCTATCATTCCTCAAACATCTTCTCATCTACTACAACTCAGTTATCTTTTGATAAAAAACATCTTACAGTCAATAATCTACTTTGCTACTATAGTTGTCCTAAAATTATACTTCCTTATTGACAATGTTCTATCTCTATCTACTTACACTATGTGTATCTTCTGGATATATTATTTTTGTAATCCTAACATGTGACAAAAAAATAGTCCTCACCTCAAAACCCAAAAAGTTCAATTCATGGTGCAACTCTCATAAATTTTGAGACAGACTTAAGGTCCCCAAATTGGTCAATGATATTTATTCTCTTATTAGGACCTTGATAAAACTTTTTATATCATTGTATTTTTATTTTTCTAAAGGTAAATTCAACTTCAATATATACAATGTTTTGTTTTTTTTTAAATTAGGAAATTTTTTATTCTAAAACCATTATAAAAGAGAGATAGATAAACCATAATACCCTTGTGTTTTACATATATATTCAAGGTCCAATCAGTTCTATATATTCCATCCTCAAGGACTTTTTTTAGGATTGAAATGATTTTTTTATCCCTAAATGGATCTAATATATACCTGATATTCTTTGGATACCAAAATATCCAACTTCAATTATAATAGTCCTAAAAGTGAATCAATAAGGGGTTCTTATGAGATCCATTCATAAGTGTATATCAACAAAAAAGTAGATCTCTGATGAAATTATGGAAATATATATATATTTTAATATTTTTGATCAAGGGTTCATACTTCCTTCAATTATGTTTTTATAAACCCTACATTTTAGAAGAAAAATTTTACCATCTTCTAATCTCCTTCCACTAGTTGAAATTTGTGTATATCATCATGGTATGTGATTTAGGATGAACTGGTATTTCCATACACAAATATTCAAAGAATAACTACATATCTTCTAGTCATTATTCCAGCTTTCTTATAAAAAAACAAGACATGAGGGATTTGGGGTCTGGTCTTGGTTCCTATCATGTTATTTAGAGTTCCTATATTCTGATTTATAAGACAATATATAAATACTATAAATTATTCTTCTCTAAAATATGTATAATGGATTTTTCTATCCTTCCCTCCATGGCCTCTATGAAATCCTCCCATGTTATTAAAGATAGTTTCAAGTTTTTATCATTCTTAAAAGGAATCTTGAAAGTGGTTAACACTGATCGAGACATATTGTCATTCCCCATCAGAAGGTCATTTAATTTTTAGACGATGATCCCATCCTCCATGAAATTTGGCTATGAATTCTATGATATTCTAAACTATCTTGGATGCTTGTCGTGGATCAACGTCTTTTACCATATTTTACCTATGGTGACTACATATAATTATGGAAGTCTATGATGATAATTATGAATTATCTACTATTATCAATAGAATTTGGGTTTTTATTAAATGATTTATTCATTCTTGAGTATGTGTTGGACCTATTAGAACAATATCCTCATCAATCAATCATTAAATATATGTGCCTTCCATTTTGGGGTTTCTTTTCAAAATAAATTCCCTTATATTAGATTATTACAAAAAAGGTCACATTTATCAGTGGTCTACCCAAATTTACCTATCCTTATTCAAGAATATTCTTTGTTATATCCTTAATGTTGATGTAGTGTTGAATTTTCCCCCCAACATCTAGTGGTAGGGTAAGTAATCAAGGAATTAATTTAAACTGAATTAATTAGGATCCCCAATCATTAGTAGTGTGTTTAAATTAATTATCAAAGACTATTTGAAAAACTATGTGTATTTTTTATTTTTTTAAATAATGTATCATATTATTCTGGTGCACAAATTTTGAATTCACTTCTTTATGTTTCTTACCGACCGAGGGAGTTATAATTGAAACCATTTTTCAAGAAGGAAATCACATGATAATGAGTGGTAATATGAAATGGAACATGAACCAATGATATATTTAGTATGATATACATGGTATTTTTTCTACTAGTATTATTACTATATATTGATGGAATGAAAAAATATTTGTCCTTAGAGTGCTGAATATGATTTCCAAACACCTACGAAACTATTGTAAACTCCACAAACTAGAGAGGGAACAACAATGTAATAGGTGGAGTTTGAAAACCATTCTATGTATTTTTTACACATATCATGATGATTTTATCTTTTGTTTAGATTCATATTCAAGGAATAAATCATACCCTTCCACAGGGTTGTAATGTATGTAATCCTTTCATTTCACACTATTTATAATTTGAACGATAAAGGACAGTGGTGTAAGTATTAAATGAAATGGAAATAAAATCATAGATCTTACCAATTCATGATAAACCCTTATATAATAATACAATTTTATAAAAAAATTATTTCATCTGTTGTTTTCATGAAGCACCTATGTTTTCTTACCTCTAACAATTTCGGTGTCCCCATTATGGGAATGCATCATGATGAAAAGTGTGGGTGACTATACTCTAGATCAACTTTAGAATTAAAAATAAGCATTATAGGATCCCCAAGGATATGATGGGGTATATTTAAGTCCACTATTTCAATTTATAATTTAATATTTGGGTTTAATAGATATTGACATCCCCCAATGGTTTCTATTCAAGAAATATGGGACTTAATGGAGTCATGAATTTCTTGTGGGACTATTTACTGTATCGACATAAATGTGGGAGGTATGGTTGAATCATAATATGGTTGGAATACCAATACCAAATTTTAATGTCCATATTTATTCATAATAGGGTGAGAATATTTACATCATGGCCATGACCACCTTAAAAGAGTGAATTTATAATAGTATTTGACTTTCAAGGTAATGTATATATGTTGTGTGAGAAATGGTTTAGATGTAGGGATATAATCTACTCTAACTTGTAAATATATCCCATCTTATTGATGATGATTCATTAGAGGAGTGATAATCTTGGTATTGTCTAACTACCACCCATCAAAGATATTACTCCTGTGCAGTTTGGCATTGAGTCATCTCAATACCCCTAAATCAATCTCAGATTAAGCAATTGGTTCTGCAATGGAAATGGACTCAAAATCATTATGTCGAAGCTGTGATTTAGATGAATCCATGAAAATCACTTTTTTATTATCGAAATCATATCGTGTGGGAAGTAACTAAATATTTAGTGGATCTCCCATGTCATTAGCATTAAAATATTATCAATTACATGAACCTTTATCTTATATTTTTTTGTGAACCATTTTTTGAATCGATGTCTCCTCAATGTACACCTTAGTATATGGCTCATGTTCTATGTTATCTATGGGATTGATACAAAAAACGTTTACCTATTAAAATATTTCATTATGAGTTTATTTATTATCTTATTTTTAAGGGATTTCCCATCCTTTCTATTTCTATTAAGAGAAAATTCATAATTCCTCTTAACATTTTTCTTCTTGGTAAAAAACATCAATATACATTCCTTGTTGGGATTGAAATTTCCTTCATGATGTTCTTTTGTATTTATCTTATAGATTATAATTTTAAGGGATAATCAAAATGATTTCTATGAATACTCTTTTAAGGGGGAATATTGATCATGATTTGGATGAAATTGGGAGGATGTTTCCTAAAAATTTCCTCCTATTCAGGAGATGGTTTAATTACACAGAATAAGGGTATGTAATAACTCCCATATCTCGGTGGAAATTTTTTAATATTTATCATTAATCATCATTCCCGATATCCATTATATATTTGACCATCCAATGGGATGTAGTGTAGAAAAACAACTAGCATTACAGGTTGATGTTTCTTCAGTAATGTTTTTAAGGAATCTATTTTCTCATCCTTCATAGACATTAAGGCCTATATCTAGGCCTAAGATGGGTGTGTATCCTTATCTATGAGAGGGAAACACACCATTATGGGTTTCACCATTATTTTTGGATTTTTTATCCTAAGATAGAAATAATATTTAACCTACTTTGAAGATTTGTATAAGGTCCTCTCAATTTCTTGATCCCATATTTTAATAATCTTAATGGCCCTAATAATGGAAGGGTTTTTATAGATATAATAACTATTATAGGCTGACCTAGGGCCTAATACATATCATAGTGTAATGATGTTTCATTCTTTCTTATTTGAAAACCCATGTTGGTTGGTGATTTGGGAAAATTAAAAAGATCCATTTCACCACACCCTCTAATATTCATGTATTGTGGGATATTAGTGACTATCTAGTAGAGTGAATTCATAATATATATATAATTACATTTTATGAATACTCATTTCATCCATGAATTAGAGTTTCCTACATCTTAGAAAGTATTTGGATTGGCATTATAGAAATGATTAACCATGGTCCTTATATTATTAATATATTATCCAAAGGATAAGTAGCTATAATTAATATGATTGAGAGTCACCAACTTTTTTAGTGATTATTTTCTTATGAATTTATCCATTGTGGAATTGGTAATTTCATATTGAGGAGTAGTCAATAGAAATAACACCATTTTTACTCTATCGTAATGCAATTCTTTTGATATGAACATGGTGTTCCCCTCAAATTTTTTTGGGATTCCATTACTAGATCTGAACATAATAGTGATTACCTACAAAATTTTCAAGAATCATGGTATTTTTCAAAGATTCATCAATTGAATTAAATTGGTTAAGGTCTATGTGAAGCATGTATGATGTCTTTTAAACCTAATCAACTCTTGACTTTTATGAAACAATGTTGATTTTTGAAAACATTATCAGTATATAAATCATCAATTTATCATGTACTTAACGGAATGAGTTCATTATCAATAAAACTTGAAAATGGGGAGGAACATCAGTTTGAGATGATATTTCATCAGTTGGGGTACCATACCAAACATAATTATGTAGAAAAATATCATGTTTTGTTTATGGTTCAATATAACGTGGTGTATCTCCACTATGAATTCTTGCGTCTTAATTGTAAAGAACATTGAAACATATTTCCTATAAAGTACTAGTATAATTCTTATCATTGTTTTTAAATTAATGTCCACCATGATCACTAGTTTTTTGATGGGGTATCAAGGGGATTACCTCATTATCGGTAGATATTAATACCATATAGAGCATACTAACAACATACAACACATGTAGATCCTTAATTATAAAATATTATTTTTCAATGGAAATACCTCCGTTGTGGGTTCCCTTGGAAGGAACCCCGTGTTTTTTAATCACTTCTCCATAGAGAGGACCACCATAGACATAGAATTATACTAATATTGATGAGAAGATTCTTAATTATATGAAAATTAAAAATATATACTGAGTTACTTCAACAATAGAATTATTTAAGGGAAATTAGACAAATATTGGATTATATACTTACATTTAAGGGACATCATTTTAGAAATTCTGGATTGGGTTAAAGGTTTGGGAACATAAATCACAATTGGCTTCATGTAGTTTGTATAGTTACCCCCATGAGTTGAGGACCTCCTATGGGACTCCTCAGTTTATATTGGAATATTATGGATACCATTATAGTTGTAATAAAGGATACAAACCCACTCTTTACCACTAACTTAATATATTGAAATCCTGATTGATATAAAGCTCTGATATGAGCTTGCTCTTCATTTTACACTAAAATATATTAGAGTAATTAATTATAAAAGGTATGAATATTATTATAAATCATAGTTACCACCAAAATACATCAATATAATTATTAGAAGCATTCAAGGGTCCACAGTTACCTCTGGAATAAGTCGATGAAAAATTTCAGTGTGAGAATAGATATGGTCCCACTATATTATGTCCACAAAAATATATATACAAAATAATTTAGAGTTATAATTGAAGTTAACCAGCTTCAAATTGATGTCAAGATATTTTTAATGCAATTCTTGATATTAAGTAGGGATATAGGTCTACTTCAATATTACCATTGGAATATGTTGATATAAATCATGATAGTGGGGTGGGATGTGGGATTTCAAAGTGGTCTCTTCTAGAATACATCATAATATATTTTGTGATTGAGAATATATATGGGAATGATCCACAATTTCATCGATATATGAATATTCATTTTAATGGTTTTGCAAGGAAAAAAATTATGTGATTTTTTATGAGCTTTAGTGGGTTTCCTCCCTCGTAGATTCCTCATCCTTATCACCATAGTTTGTACATAAAAAGTTTGCATCTCTAAAGTTTCATCCTTGGTATATTAATGAAAAAAAAAATTTAAACATTTTTATTAGAAAAAACTTGTTGGATTAATCCTATTAATCTCTTGAAAATTTGCGAAAATATCTATGAACTCATCCACCTCATAATGAAACAAAAATATGTATTTTTATGCTCAATGGAAATACTGCCAAAGTGGTTGTTGCTAGCCACAATTTCTAGCTACTTCTCCCAAAATAATTTTTGATTTTATTTCTAGTGGGATTTTATCTCCTGGAGTCTATCTCAAGGTACCTCTAGAATCAGGATAAACCCATTTAGTTAATACTCTCAGACCAGAGAATTTACCATTTAGTGCTAGATTCACATGGCCTCTAGAAGCATGGGTTAGTGTTCTAGTGTCACTACCTTCATTGTATACTAGTTTGTTGTTTAAAAATTAATAAATATCAATAAAAATACTTCTATCTTATCAAGGGAGTTTGGAAATCGTATATGCATTTAAAAAATCCATTTGTATTGAAGGTATTTTTAGAAAGAGTTGTTACCAATAATAAAAATTCCAATAATGTATCATTATAAGAATAGTGGGATGGAATATCGATAAATTTCACTGTAAAAATATTCATTAGGTGGTTAACATTTGGTTTTAGATGCACCCTCATGTCCACTTGTTTTGTATCATTTTGGACCATCTTTATAAAGGTAGATAGGTTATAATACATAGGTTGATATCATTATGTTGTGTAATAGTATAGAGGATAAGTCTATACCTATTTTCATTAAGGGTTTCGTTTCCTAGTCCATGAATGTAATTTAGATTTAGTAAATTTTCATTAATCCTTCCTCTTAATAGTATTAAGTGAATTTATTTTCATAGAATAAATCAATCTAAACCACACCTCAATTAGAACATTCATATATATCAGAAGTTCCCCATCATTGTTTTCATAGATATCATAAAATTCTTTAAAGTCCCATATATTGGAACTGTAGAATTTATATTCATATAAATAGTTAATTTGTGTTGTCGATTGATTAGATGAATTAGAGAAGTTTTTTATGTATAACTATAAATCAAATCGGAATTCAAGTAGTGAAGTGTTGTTTAATAGGATCCTCCTACATTTTCATGTTTTGGGATAATGACTATATTGGATCCTTTTAAGAATGTATAATAATGACCAAATATATTTCCTTATAATTTATTGCATCGATGACCTAATACAATAATATTAAAGTTGTATGGGATAGATACATTACTACATAATTTGAATTCATGTTGTTTGGACTACACGTTGAAGGGTTCCATATAATGGTTGGTGTAAGAATTTTCATTTGGAATACATTTCAAGTTTATTCCATATATTAATTATAAAAAATTACATATGGTTGGTGATTACATCTATTATAATTATAAAATATTGATTTACTCTTCCATTATATTGGTACCTAGATGAGGAATATAGACTAAACTCATAAATAATCTCTCCCTATAATTATAGTGTGGGTCTTATAATAAATTTAATTCATATGGAATTGAAAACCACCTCATATTTATTAGTAAATGGATGAGTAATAAAAATATGAATCATGTGGAATATATCCCAACAAAGACAAGTTAGGGATTATACCAAGTATGAGGCTCATATGTGGAAATATTTATAAATAATTTGATAATGGAATTGGTTATAAATGTGGATATGATTGGGTATTTCACCTACAAAAAGGACCATAAGTGGATCATTTTCCCATTAACTAGTTGAAAGTGGACCACCAGATACTAGAGCTAATAAGATACTTTATATAGGATATCTGGGAAGAATACATGATTTAAGAGAGATTAACTAATAGCCTAAAAAATAAAACCTCATTATCAAGTGAATTCATGATTGAAAATACCTTGAGGGTCCTATTAATTTTGAAGATAAACAAAGAAAGAACCATGATCAATTTAATACCTGAATGAATGTGACTACACTAGTCTGCAAAACCCAGTCATGTATCATAGGATGTTTTGGATCAGGACAAAGTATAATGGAATTTCTATTGAATCGAACTTAGAGAAATGAATATAATGAAGAAATATTGGATAATTCATCCTATGTGTGTGAGTTTAGTGAACTAAAGGGCGTGAAAGATATCCAATTTTACATTATTGATGATGAAGTCAATAACAAAGGGTCAACTATTTTATGGTAAGGGACTACTATGTAGACTCTCAAAATATATTTATGAAACTCTTATGTCACATAAAAGTATAGTACTTTTTGAAGGGGTATGTTTATCTAAAGATTTTTGGATTATATAAGAGATAGTTTTTGAAGAACTTGTTTTGCAATCCATTTATATAGATTTTCATGGGAGTCCTTCACATAGAAAAATATGTTAAATGCCACAAAAATTACTTATATAGAGTATAATTATCTTGAAAATACCTTTTTATTATCCTTCCAACTATATATATTTTTATATATAATGTTACATTAGAATAATTTCATTTAAGTATTATGAAAAAGAAGAGATTCATAAGTTAATTGATTTTTATATTGAAGTTTGTACAGTATTTGAAAATATCTAATCAATGTATCTTCTTCCCCAATGTCCATTCCACATGTTTGCCTCTCTGTATATTTCCTTGAAAATTATTTCAGGTATTGATATGTTCCACTTCATAACCACTTCCTAATAATATATGGTCATATATGATGGTTTTGGTTTCCAAATGTTATGTGACTATGATGGATCATCACCTCACCTTCACAAAGTGTTCCCAATCTAGAATATGTTTTGTGGGTATGATTGCTTTTTTTCGTATTCCACAATGCGATGTTAAAAATTAAAATTTTCATGTTTTTTTGTAGTATTCTAGTCAAAATACCTTAAATGGTTTCATAAAAATGAATATATTGCACTAGAATAATAGATTTATTCCTTAGTTTCATGAATAAATATCATTTACTGAATGATCTTATAAAGGTTGAATTAATAAATTCCCCTGAAGAAGATTATTCCATTATGGGAAATTTTAAATTTTCACACCTCTTTTTCATCCCCTCTTCATCAACATTATAGTTTCATTTTGTTCGAATCAACAATCAAATTTAATAATTGAGATTTTGATATGTATTATGATATCAATAACCTTCAATTTCATCATGATTTCATGAATTATTTATCATGTTATGGATTTGTTACCACATAAATGTGTGTATGGAATTATCTATATATATTTTAAAAGTGGAAGTATTTAGAAACAATAAATATTATGAACATTATTTATCTAGAATTGAAATTCAGTAAACTCTAAGTGATGATTTTATACCTTACATCATAGTAAGCCTTTATCATTTCACTAATTACTACTTTATGAATACCACCAAGGAACAAATGAATGAATCATTCCTTCAATTTTTGTCCATAGTTTTCACGGAATCGAATAAAAACTTTTCATATGACTATTCAAAGCCCTATGAAATTCTAGTATATTGGGGTGCTGAAGAGGATGGAAGGATAGAACATCAGTTTGGAGAGAATATTATCTAATGATTTTCAAGTGAATAACAAGCACAAACAGATCTAACCCAAGCAATAAAAAAATGTATATAAGTTATGGGGATTCTATTTGATCCAATGCATTTACACATTCATTTCAGAAATGCATCATTTTTATTATTATTTTATATCTATTATAAGCATTTCCCATGAATTCTCTTATAGTTTTTATCTTATGAAATGGATGTTAAATGATAACATATGAGTTAATAATATTTTAATGTTAACCCTTCAATATTCATATGGCTATGTATGTTATGATAGTTCCAGATATGTATAAATATTCAATTTATGGATCTATTACTAAACCATGTTTTACAATAATAAAAGATCAATTGGCTAAAATATATTATCCTAATATCGTAATATAGTTTATACAAATATGATTAAATATAAACATTTTTCTATATTTACATCATAATATATATCACACTATATGATATTACATGTCTTTACGGGATATTCCTTTCATATTACATGAATACACTATACATTAACAAGTGTTTATCAATAATTTTTTATTCTAATGGTATGTATAATATTTCAATTACAACTACTTTTAACATCAAAATAATGTGAATGAAATGTTTCCAAAAAATGGCTTAGATGTCACAACCTGATAAGGACAACACAATTCACATTTTAAGGTAAGAATATTATTTATAGAAATTATTTCTATAAATAAAAGAGAAAAAATAGTGATAAATATATCCATAAAATAATAAAAATGTCTAACTATTATCACTTGGTATCATATATGACTTCACTAAAAACATTTCTTGTATATACCAAAAAAACTTTTTGAAATAAATTTATTTATATTTTAAAAAAATTGAAAATAATTATTAATAATTTTTAGGAAAATTTTTTTGCTTGTTGTGAGTATTTCCTAAGAATATCCTGGAGGTTTGAGACCAACTACTATACTATAAAATAGATTTACAATTCCCTATGATCATCAAGTAGCACCGTAATCAATTTTCACCAACAAAGTGATGAATATTGGTGAAACATCCATACATTCAATATTCAAGAAAGATAGGAATAATCTCAATTTTTTATATGACTTTAAATATGATTTTATGTAATTAATATCAAATATCTTTTTAATTTTCAAGAAGAACATCAAATTTTTTACCTTAAATCAAGAATAAATTTATGGGAAAACAAAAACCAAAATGAACAATAAGTGGGATCTCATAAGTCATGTAAAGAACAATATTTAAATTAAAAATAGGTAGGATAAGAATGTTTTTGTGGGTAATTTCCCAAATTACCACTCGTTAGAGAATCATAAACAAATTTTACAATATGTGGATTAGGGACCATTGGGTATAAGGTGGCACACCCAAACCATCAAGTCCTATTTTATGTCTTGTGGGTACCTAGTTTCCTCACTATAGGTAATAAATTCTACATATATTTGTAAAAAAATAGTGAAACAACTTCTTATGTACCTATAAAATCAAAATGATATATCAAACATCATGCCTCTCCCAAAAATACCAATGATTTCACCATTAAACACCTCAATACATTCATGATTCATTAACTAAAAATGAATCATCAAAAAAATACCATTGATAATCCCCCAAATACATTCAAAATTTTCACCTAATACATTAAATAATTATTGAAATTTTATATGTAATTATAATGAGGATGTGTGATATTGAGAGGTTAAGGGAAGAAGCTTTATGTGCATAACCGTTAAATACACTATATTATTGATGTTATGAGATATGGATATAGATATACGGTTGTGGATATGATGGAAATATTTGGTTTTGTGATTATGTTGCATATGGTGATATTATTAATGAACGGGAAAGATGAAATTTGATATAATCTATTGGTTAAAGGGGGAAATTATTTTAGTGGGGATGTTTATGCTGAGAACCATTTAATATATGTATTTGGATATTAAATAATTATAATTTCATGTTGGTTTTAGTTATTTTTCAATCATGGGTTTGGATGAAAATAGATTAAGAATAGGTAGTTAGATGGATTCACTATTTTTTCAATTAAGCATTTGTATGTATCTTTAACATTATAACAAGAGGTTTTGTGATGGATTATATTGAGTATAGTTGTATGATCTCCCTTATATATATATATATATTGATTTTATATATTTTAAATATGGATTTGGTGATTCAATTATATATTAATATCATATACCATGGGGCTAATAGGTGTTTATTTTTGGGGACCTTTATATATATATGATACTAATACATTGTGGGTATGTTTATGTTTTATTTCACACGGTGTTTATCGGTGGTTTCTATATTATATTCACACAATTTTTGAGCATAGTTATTCTCACACATCTGTTTAATACATTCTATTATAGTTTCCAACCTATATATTATATGTGTTGGGGTTCTAAGGCCTCACTTGTCACCACTAATCACCCAGTAGGGTTTAAAATGGGATAAATTCATAGAAAAAGTGGCTAAAATAGAAACTAATGTTGGTTTAATCGATAAGGATATTTTGTTCTAGTATAATGTATCTATTTTCTTTGGTTTCTAAGTATTTTTATGATATTTTTCTAGGGTTGAAACATTGTTTTGTGTATTATGGCCCATTTTAGTTAGGATATAATGTTTTTTAAATGGGTTTTGAAATTAATTGGTTGTTTATTCTTTTGAGTAGTGTTGACTGGGTTTATAAATTTCTGTAGTGTCTAATGTTAATTTTTTCACTTTTTAAGAAGGATTTAAATATTAATTGTTTATTATTAATTTTTTAAATATTTTTTAATTTTATCATTCATGGGTTATACTCAATAATTATTTAGATACAAGTTTTTTATTGGTCATAAAAGACACATTATGTTATATTTATTTACATGTACTAGATCATTTAGATATGATTTGGTAATAATTTTTTATACAAATTGGGAATTATATTAATTCCCTAAAGAACCTTTCATTCTGTTTTTTATGTTTTGTTTATTTTTTCTCTAAATTGAAGAAATGATTATGTTTTTCATTGAATTATTGAGATAAGTGTGATTTTTTTAATTGATCAATATGAATTCATAGATTTAAAAGATTATATCAAATGAGTATAATGATATCTAAAATTTAGTTTGAAAACACTAATTTTGGGTATTAAAACGTGAGGATTGTTATTAGTGGATGTGTGTCATGGTATTGTTTCTAGTATATATAATAAATTACATTCCATGAAATTATTCTTTTGATTGGGAGACATTATAACATAAATATTATAGGATCTCGTGTTTTCTTAGTGAGTGGTATGATGTTTTAATAAAAATAAATTATATTTTTTAGGAATTTATTTTTAAATAACTTTTCTTCATTTATTATATAGATTATCATTATTAGTATTTATGTATATCAATAATGATATATATAAAGAATATGTATTTAATTAAATAAAAATAAGAAAATAGATATGTTTTTTTGTATGTCTATGTGTGTGAGATATACATTTTGAATGTTATTCGAGGTTGGTTGATGAAACGGAGATTGACATGGGATATGGTGGGTGACTAAAAAATATCATTAAATTATTTCTAGTAAGAGGAACAACCCCACTTTAGTAGGGAATTCATGTATCACGCATTGATGCTTGCAGATATATATTTAAATAAATATTAAGTCACAATGACATATGAGTTCATGATTCTTGAAAATAAGTGTTTTTAAAAATAATAATAATGGGTTTTAGAACTATAGAAATTATAAATAGAATGGGTCAGATTATGGTCAGATCGACACTTGTGAAGGTGTATTCTATCACCTGGTTAGGTCTTTGGGTGTCTGTTTTTATTTTCATTTTTAATCCCCATTTTAACAATTAATATATGATATAAGGTGGTGATTATATTAATTTTGTTATTTTTATTAAATGATTGATATGATTGTATACTGATATATTTATATAGATATTTAGATATAAAGTAAATAAATAAATAAATATGTTGGTTTATTATTTTAATTATAATATGTATTACATTCTTATGATTTTAAAAAAAATATAAATAGACATACATACTTACATACATACATACATACATATTTATATAAATATATATACATTTCACTCTTTGTGTGATGAATATGGGGTTAATTTTGAGAGGTGTATGTATATTGATGGGTTGGGAGAAATGGGTGAAGAGTGTGTAAAATAAAATAAATAATTAAAGTAAAAGAAATAATAATAGAGGTTATGGAATATGGAAGGTTTCATAGGATCAGAATACTCTCTAGTAACTACACTCTTTATCCCTATTTTCTATTGACAGTTACACTGGGGCTTTCAATGAAATTTTCTCCCAGATATTATTTAAGTGGATGTGGCCTAAAAACCTAGACTGGATAGTCCATTTTTTGGAGATTATGTGGTGTTTTATTATGGTCCCATAATAGTGGGGTGGTGGTCTTATTGACATTCATTAAATAACTATATAAATAATTGGTTTTAAAAAAAATTACAAATATTTATAGGATGGTAGGAACTATGATTTTGAGCAATTGAATGAGGGGGGATTAAATCCTTAATAAATAATTATTTGAAAAAAAAATATAGTATTAGGTTAGATAATATTTTTAAAATAGAATGGTTTTGGGGAATAACCATCATTCATTTCATCCTCACTGAACCATGTTTTTAAAATAACTTTCTCCTGGTAATATATATTTCAATACTCATTTTTTTGAGGAACTGTCTATCATGTTCATGTCACATCATTGATTATAAATTCCATTATTTCATTTAATTATTATTATTCTTACAAATTGTTTCAATCTAAGATGTATTTTTTCTTCTAGATTTGAAAATTTTTAGAATTTTGCAGAAATAATTAGATCTAGTTGACATTTTAAAAAATTAACAATCTACATAGAATGAGTTATGAAACCAATTACCTTATTTAATAAATAAATTTAATGTTGTTATGTTTTTTGTAAATTTTTATTATTACTTTTAGAATTTTGATGCTTTAGTCAGTGGGAAAATTAATCAATTTTAATTAAATAATAATTAAAATAATTTATTTAAATTAAATATTATTTTTCATCATATTTTTCATTAAATATATTTAATTGATATAATGGCCAAATAATTTTAATTTTTGTAATATAAATTAATATAAAATATAATTATTATTATTGGTGATAAATATGATCATTTATATCATAAAATCTATATTTTTAATATTATTTGATGTTTTTTAGTTTTAAATAATTTGATATAGTCTGATTCAAGGATGAAGACTCACAGACTAGCCTCCTATTGTTATTTTATAGTGATGCATTTTAGAATCATCAATCCTAGATTACACACCTCTATTCCATTCATGGAGGCCAATCACTCACTCATGGATTTGAATTCAGATGTATTACATGAGAATCCAAGAAATTAAAAATATTCCTCAAAGAAGGGAATAAAATTTATGGTATTTTTATGAAAGGTGTTTGATAAGACAAGAAACTCTTCAAATATGGCCTCCCACAAGTCATGTGTTTCTAGAAACAATTATATTAGGATTATAATCTCTATAAATCCTGAAATAAAAAATTTGAGTCTTGATCATTTCATGGTATCATTAATTTGGACTAGATCATAGTGAAGGTATATATATCCTTGAATGATTGGGAATAGGTTCATAAACATTATCAAATATTTGATTTATATAATTAGAGGATTATAAAAATTGGAATTGGATATTTCAAACATATTTTACAATCTAAATTGAATCAATATACTACATAAGAAATATTTTTCAATAATACAAACCAATGTTTCATCAAGATCTTAAACTTGGAAACTAGCATTAACCTCT
Source organism: Viscum album (assembly GCA_963277665.1). NCBI lineage: Eukaryota > Viridiplantae > Streptophyta > Magnoliopsida > Santalales > Viscaceae > Viscum > Viscum album. Next base: position 155,607,980 of record OY728157.1, read on the forward strand.
AAAAAAAACCAACTCTTATATTCATCTATGAATCCATGTTATATGTCTTTTATTATGGAGTCCTAAAATTTAAAATGAAATTTCATTTTTTTATAGTGGTTCCTATTATATTGGATGAAAATACCATTAAATGAATATTGAGATATTTTTCAAGGGTGATGGTCATTAAATATTTACCAAACCCACTTTAATAAAATTCAATTCTTCATCTTTATTAAATTAAGATTATAGTGGATTCTTATTATGATTTCATTACCTCTTTCCATTTCATAAAACTTGTCGGAAAAGTGGTTATATGGTGTATACATGTTAAAAAATTATTAAAGAAGAGTGTTTTCCTAATAAAAAAGTGATTTTGAAAACTATAAATAAGGTTGAGGATAAGGTGAAATTTTTAGGACTATAAATGATCCATGAAAGGAATACAAATAGTTGTATAATTTTGATGAATTTCATCTAATATATTGTACAAGGGGGTTGTTGTTATACCAAGGAACTTCTTATTTCTAAATTATGAACACATGAAAAGGGTGTTATAGAGGGGTATGATCAATGATATCTTCTGTTATAATCACATGGATAGTAAAAAAACATCCTAGTGAAAAAAGGAAATATATTTGGGAAGGAATGGATCATTTTTTTTGAAGAATATGGTCAGAATAAATGTCTTATAACGAAAAATTAAGAATCCACATTGGGTCATGATAATGCTACTCGAATAGAGGTTCATGATGATTTTGAGGCCTATGATAGAAGGAATATTTAAGATCTATATACCCACATTTATAAGGGAAATAGGATTAAATATCATATTGGGATATATCCGGACTTCACAATGAAACTATATAAAGGTTCTAGGCCAAATTTTCAAATGAATAATGGGGCTAGCTCCATGGTGAATCTGGTGTCCCCCAATCCAAAAATTAAAAATGGCACTGGGACGTAATCACCCATTGGGAGAGACCAATATACTATAGTGGAGTCCATATCTTTAAAATTAATATGGTTAGATTGACATCATAGGAACCTAAATATATATGTACATCATGATTATCCAGAAAAAAAGGGGAATAAAGAGGAAGTCAATATGAAAAAAATGGAAAAATATAAAAAGGAGATGTATAAAAATATAATTCAGGTTGAAGAAATGAAGGCTAGATTTAATTGTATTGAAATAAAGGTTAAGTTTAACAAAAAAAAATCAATTAAAAACTATTCCCATATAGAAGGTAATAAAAATATATTAATCTATATAAAACTAATTTTATATTAGAATTTTTATGGTCAATATATTAAATCCATAACATACACTATTATTCACATCCTTTTATATCATCATCGAGTTATGATTGGAATAATAGAGCATAATTTTAACATGAAACTTTTTAATAGTATTAACATTATGTTCTTGGGATAAGAAATTTTTATTATCAATCAAAATCTAATGGTGATGGAAATTATTTTGGTTTTTGCCTCTAAGTTTTTCATTCATTTGTTAGTTTTCCACATCAATCAATAAATGATAAAAACCATAATCACCATGGATTAATATAATTTATTTTGTTTTATAATCTAGGACCTCACCAATTACCAATGTAGAAGGTCCTTTTGGGAGGAGATTTGAAACTATATGTATCCCATTCAAGGAACATTGTTTCTCAATTGATACTTCAATTCAGTCATAGAATAACATAAAAGGATGGAACCACTAAATTCTTCCAATAATAACTTGGAATTTAAGGTGTGAATTTACTACAATGACATATTAAAAGTTACTATATACGAGGATAGAAAGAAATAGTATAGGAAATAATTCAATTGAATTAGGACTATAAATCTTGATATATGTTTTTTCAACATCAAGGCTTTGATGTAGTGGGAGGAGATATAATTTAGAAATCTCCTGAAAAATAACGTTGATCAACACCTAAATTTGACTAGAATAATCTGAAAAAAGGAATGGGACCCTTATCCTTATAATTCAATAAATCATTGATCAAAATTATTGATTTTCAGATAATTGTTTTGGATTTTTTTCTAATAATGAATAGGATTATAGATTATATTGATTTGTGTTTAAGAATAGGAAATTTAAATCTAGTCTTATATCATAATTTAAGGAGTTATTCTCTCCCATTTGTGGGAAAATTACAATCTTTGATATTTAGTTGGTGTAATTTAAAAACATCTATGACGATTTGTTTTAAATGGATCATTTAAAGATTGTTGTTGGGATTACATCCAATTTTAAGTATAAACTATCTCTTAATGAAGATGTTTGTATGGAAAAATTTACGACTAGGTAGTTGAAATAGTGGGACAAAGACACATCCTTCATCAAAATCCTACAAAAATAGGAATGTATTGAATATATTTCAAAATTTTAATAAGTGGAATTATATCATGATTGGAAAAAATGAGATCAATGATCATGTTTTTTAATAGTACCAAGAGATGTTTAACAATGGATCTTATATTAATCCAGATAAGTTTAGTTATATAATTCATAGTGTTGTGGATGAATCTGCAAACATCATGCTCACTAGGGAGCTAGATTTAGTGGAGTTTAGGGTTTCCACATTTTCAATTATGCAAGAAAGAGTCTTGGTCTGGGTTGGATTCACCAACCTATTCATTTGTGAATATTGGGAAATTATTTAAAGGGATCCAATAAAAAAATTTCTACCCCTTTCTGGAATGAAACTACCCTATAGGGATAATCTCTCAATTACATCATCTTCTTTTCAAATCATATCTTATTAGTAACTCAATTAATTCAATCGTATTTACATTGATAAATCAACGTATAATATTTTTTAAAAAATACATTATATTCAATTCTTCACTCTCATCAACAAGATTGTGTCCTATAATATGTTTGGGATTCTTCAGGGTAGTAGAATTGTAGACCACCTTCTATCTGATTCCGAGTTTATTAACTTATTAAGGATACCTAGTTAAGAGGGATTTTTTTATTTTAAAATTTATGAAAGTAAGGTTTTGGACTATATTACATATAATATTATGGCTGGGGAATTTCAAATATTATTTTTAGGGGATTCTTGAATAACATGATCCTTTATCTATTTAATTCTGTAAAAAAATCAAGTAATTGGTAAAGTTGAAGGATACGTCTCCTAGTCCAATAGAATTTAATAGGTTGAAAATTTATATTCTATCATATTCATCACTATTTTGTACTACCTAATTATATTATTACATGAAATGGTTTATCATTTAATATTTAAATAAATTAATGTTAGAATAGGGTTAAATTTTTTGTCAAACTTATTTTTTATTGATGATTTTTTCTCTTTCTGTAAGAAGGAAAGAAAAATATGGTGCCTATAAAGGGGGTTCTTTGTCACTATAGCTCAATCCCTAATCAACTCATTATCTAGAGGAAATATCATCTACTCATTATTCATAATTTTATAAATCATGAAATGTTATCCATGAAGATAAGAATAAATATTTCTTAGGGAAGACTAGAATTTACCTACATTCTGATCCAACTTTTTTGGGTTTGACCTTAAGATTTTTACTCTAGGGATATCAAAGACAATATTAAAGATAGTTAAATTTTATGGAAATATAATGTAAATATATAAATAATTTTTCCAGTTAAATGGGTTTCTATACCAAAGATGGTATACTCATTCATATTATACAGAAGGAATAACAAACAGATCTCGAACCTAAATTTGATCATATGGGATTTCATATACAATTTATATGTTTTTTAGATTAAACATATCATTATAAAATGGATTTCATTATGAAATAAGTGAAAGGATATGAAATGTGCAATACTAAAAATATTTAATTAATGGTGTACTTCATGAACACTTTCTTTACATATATTTGACCACAAAATCAAAAAACACTTACTTTTTGGGCATAAATTTATTATTCGGTTCCCCTTTTGTTGGATTAATTATATGTACTCATAAATAATTCAATCTATTAATAATGAATACGTAATTGTGGTGAATCATAGTTAGTGAATTTCTCGTCTCACCTTGGATATTAAATTTTTCATGGGTAACTTATTATCACCCCCATGATTGATCACTCCATGAATCGATAAAGTATCCAAAAGTGAATATTATGGATAAAATATTCCAAACACTAGATCTAATAATTTCATGTACCAGGGATCCAATTTTTTCCTATTATATATTTCCAAATAGAAAAAAATTAATTTGGATTAAAAATCAGCATGTCTATATATCTTGTAAGCTATTGTCTAAATTTTATATAGTAATGCTTGAAAATATGGCTCATTTCATTAACTAATTCAATAAATATGGTATATCCCCTTCCTAATTCATCCTCATAGGGTGGGGGTCATTTCATTATCTTCCCATAGAGACTTATCTCCTAAAAATGTAGTATTAATTTATGCTAAATGTGTACTCATTTCAAGGATATGGAATACAACATTAAATATAATTTTTCCAATTCAATATCATCAAGGTATTAGGTAAGACTAATGAAATATTTTTTAGTGTAGAATAATTTGATAATGTAATTTATATTTCTATTTATATATATTTCATCTCATAGGAGGGATCGTTAACATTCAAGAATCTATTTTGGGTGGTAGTTGACGAGGTCCTACATTTGTTATGGTGGAATAAGAATGTAATTAGATATGGTGGCAAATCTGTTGGGATTAAAATTTTTATAAGTAACATCCTAACATTTTAAGAGTGGTAGCCTCAATGAACACTAATGTCATGGTGAAATCCATCTAAGAACTACAATTCTTTGATTGGACTGGAATATGAGGTAATTTACAATGATATAAATGCTTCATTGTTGTGATTTGGAGCCCACATATTATATTTTGGAATAAAATTAGTTCAGATGAAAAATATAAATTAAAATGGGGCCTTTAGGCTATGGGGGTATTTTTAGGGACACCAAACGTGAGGTTATTTCATATTTTCCCAATGACTAAGGCGTAGAATTCGCCTAGCAGTCAGAGATGGATGATGTAATTTAGAAAATATAAAATAAAATATTTGTTAACTAGATAATCTTCTAGATGGATATATACATCTCATTTATTTATCATGTGGTAAAATTTGACTTTCCTTCCCCTTTCTAGAGGCTTGTGGTGGCTTTGTTAGATTTAATAACCTACTATTGAAAAATTAACATTGTGGTCTTATATTTTTAGGGAGGGAAATTTCATTTCTGATAAGCTTGATAATAAGGATATTAGACATTGAAATTGAAAAGTATTTTTCGAAATTATAGAAATAATTATATATTTTTCTTTCCATGATTCATATAAAACTCCATCATTTATTAAATTTTTTGAACTTATAGTTATTCTCTATAGAATAATGATACTAAAAATATGATGTATTATCAAATTAATACTTATTGATTGTATATAGTTGATTTAGTGTCGAATAAATATGTATTTCATGATATGGATTATCATTGATGACCCAAACCCCAGTGTCCTGAAGTTGGTTCCTTATATTATTAAATTGAAATTGATTCAAAATTCAAATCCCAAAGGACCGATCAGTTAAGAAGTAATTAACAACTAGATAATTATATGGTACACTTATTAAATTAGTAAAAATAATATAACATTAAAAAAAGTAATTTTATCCTTGATTTCAATTAATCACATTAGCTTTATAACATAGAGGAAATTGAAAAAACAAAAAGGTGATCTCAGATGCTCAGTAAGGGTTAAATATAACCAAATATTTCATGAATCAATAATAAATGAAACATTATCAATATTTTAAGAAATAAATAATTTAAATACATTCCATTTAATAAAAACCCATTCAGATATGAACGTATAAGAGATCAAAATTATTGAAATGGAAATGATTGGAATGAAATGAAATTTAATCAATAACTTGTGAAAAATCTGAATATGAGGATAATATCACAGTGAAAATATAATATATAATAATGAATGGAATCATAATAAAGAAATTATTAATAATTTAGATTCGATTATATCAATAATCATGTTTCCTCTATGATGAATTCCTTTTACAATAAGGTTTATAAATATAGGTAAAACACATTTAATTTGGAAAACTTTTTCATGTCATGAAACTATAGATGCATCGAGGGGCTCTCTATAATCGGGACCCACCCATGTCTACAAGTCAAAATCATTAACCAAATGCAAAAATGGTCAATTAATTTTATAAATCAATAATTATTATAAAAAAATATCCATATTGAGTAAAGGAAATGAATTTAACATTATATCCCTAGTTAATCCAATAACGTTCAAAGTAAACACTGTAAAATAATTGGTATATGACATAAGAAATAATCATATCCATGATTGAATAAATATGGATTTTTATTGATTTTTTAAATGAATAATGATCATAAATATAAGTTTCATTATGTAAACCATATAAAATGAAATATGTTTATTACATAAAAAATATTCCTTAATAAAATAAAATTGAGATAAAGTCCCTTACCACTTCATAATATGTTGAAATGTATACCCAAAAAATTTTATTATCATTAAATAGAACATTAAAAACAATTAATATAACTAGATTATTGATATTATATATCAACGGGAAGCATATACCCTAGAGAAATCATTTATTGGTGAATAAAGAATATATCTCCTTGAAGTAGAACGTGAGACAAGAAAACACTTACCATATGTCAGAAATCATTCATCACTTGTAATTAATGTACTAGAAAATTAAACTAGATTAATTAACTGCATAACTAGTAAACACATATTCATTTATTCTATTTACTATAATTTTATTAATTTCATTTATGGAAGTTTCTATGAGTTATAATGTCTATTTTTTCTATGAGCGTTTGTTTCGTGGTGTTATGGTTGATTCCATTGTATATATTTAAGAGAGTTCTTATCAAATAGAAGAAAAACTCTTGAAGTGTAATGAAATGGTATTAATATATCCATGCTTTTAAATAGTACCATATATCATTTTTTTATATGAGGATTATTCATTTGTTAAAATTTTAATGATAAACATTTAGTTTATTTTGGAGGTTTTTTTATCATCATGATTTATTGTTGTTTTATTATTTCTTATTTTCTATATACATATAAGTTACATATCATAAAAAATTTATAATTACATATTATTATATTATATTGATATAATAATGGTTTTATGACCAAAATTGAAGAGGGTAAATGAATACCAAAAAATCATTACCCCTAAAGGAGGTGAATCGACATATCGTGGATATTTTTTTTAATATTTATAAAAAAGGGGATGAATGGGAGATTTGATGAAAGACATCCCATTAACATAATAAATTTAATGTATATATATGGTACTATAGTTACCATTACCATATCAATAATGGTATGTTAGAGTTTGATAGTAAAATAAATTAAATTAAACGAGAAAGACGAAGTATTTTTTCTCTTGGGTGTTGTCACCTTGAGAACCACCTTGAGGAACATGGAATTAATCTTCTAGTAAGACCAGATATTATTCAATGTTAGGAAGAGACTTGGAATTGAAATTAGGAATAATTTATATAATATTAAAGGCTTATAAGTTTTGATGGGAGGGTGGTGCGTTATAGTATTTTTAGTTGGAAGAGAAGGATATTTTGATTATTTTACTCATTTCACTATTACAATACCTGATTTATCCAGAGCATGGGTTTTAATAGCACTCGCCAAAAGAGATGTTAAAAAACCCTTTCTAAGTTCTAGAAAATGTTCTATTAATGGGGGGGGCTTTATCAATTCTTGTAATAAATCTCTAATATAGTCCCTCCATTTATCAGGAATAGTATAAAAGCACTGATAAAAAGGGAATTTGTCATCAATTATAAAAAACTACTGTTAAAGAGGGGTCTTTATCAACACTACTAAAAAATAATGATAAAATTGATATCTTTATCAACAATTTTTTAGAACCATGGATAAATCCTCCCCCCCCTATCAATTCAGATTTTCTACTGTTGATAAATTGTATATTTAAAAAATGGTATTTCATTAACGGACACCTAGAGTAGAAGTTATACCCATTTGGATTACTTCTAAGTCTTTTTTAGACTGAATAGATATGATCAAAGATTTTTTTGTGTCTATGAGTTGTATATATCATCACAATATACAATTTGATATGAAGAAGAGGAAAAATGGGCACCACATTCAGATGTTATGGCTGTTTGAAAGGTTGTCGAATGTGAAAACCCATTAATTCCCTTAAAACTGTAAAAACACCAAAAAATCATAACATTTTCTCTAGGATTGTATTTTAGCTCCACCTAAATTAAAATAAAATTTTATAAAATGATCTAAAACCAGATGAAATTTAAAAGGTCTAATAATCAGTGGAATAAAATATATTAAATTGTTAAAAAGTTGGATATCGAACTCGAACTTCAAAGAACCATAACATTTGATTCATATGTAAATTTTGTCTCTAACACATATCAAATCAAAATTTTTGATGATATATTATCCAAGAAGGGTATTTCAATGAGGTCTACGAGATTTTTCTAGTTTTTTATCCCTAGAAATCCCTATAAGGAACCCAAAACAATGTTTTTTTTGCCAACCCAGATATCATAAAATTAAAATAAATATAAATTCTAATATAGGTGTCTGTTTTTCCATTACCGTGTATCATATTTAATATCATTTCATTAGATTTAATTTGACTACTTATAGAGCTAAAATGGTCGCATTCATAAGATATTATGATCAATCATGTTTTTAGGGGTATTATGGTTTTCAGAGTTTCATAACATATTTGTCTATCTTAAGGGATTTTGGATTTAATATCTATTATATAAAATATATGTAAATAAATATATATTTAAAAAATTATATATATATATATATGGGGAAAAAATAAAATGAAATATATATACATATATAAATACACAATAAATTTTAAAACCAAACATTATAAGGAAGTGGAAAAGGTGATGGTGTATAAGCTGGAGGTCGTAGGTTCGAAATTCACTAGAGGGAGGGGCGCATGCTGTGGGTGGGATTATCTAAAACACTAATAGAGGGGTAGGGGATGTTATGATAAAAGGGGCGATGGGGTGGGATCTATAATAAAGGGGTGTAAAAATTGTACCCTTTATTAGTGGGGCCTTTATAATAACTTTTTTAGCACTATTAACGATGGTCATCTAACCACACGAAAAAAGTGCCGATGGAGGTGGAATTTTCATAAATTTTTATGAGCACTATTAAAGTTATCCCTTTAACATCTCATACATTATCAATACTTCTATAGCACCAATAATTTCTTTTTACTAATGTTGTTAAATTCCTAATATTCAGTAGTTTTTTTTATTATTTTGGAAAAAAACTATCAATAGTGTTGATTATTAGGAATATGTACAGTTTTGGGTTCATGTGAGTTTTAAATTAGTTGTTATTACATAAATAATGACTAAAAAATCATCTATTTAGATTATAAGGTTAAATACCTTAAATCACCATATATCACATTTCACCAAAAATAAAACTAATTTGGAAAATTCCCAAACATTCACCCTTAGAATTTTTTGATGTGTAGATTTTAAAAACATACTCCATTTTATGATACTAGTTTATAAATATGATAAATTTAATTTTTAATTCAAACAATCATTTTTTCTAAAAATACTAATTGAAAGTAATATTTTTATTTGATTTTCAAAATCCACTTTTTGGGTGAGAGGGAGCCAAACTGTACACGAAAATACCCCATCACCAAACTCAAAAAACCTATTATATAAAATCCATTGTTAATTAAAAATTCAAAATCAATGTCACAACCAAGCCATGAGACCTGAGGACACTGATCCACTATCAGCGAGCCTCCTTGAGTCGTCCCCCGGTTTAGTGACACCTATCGTTGTCGATGTCCAATCACACCAACATCATCATCAACCATCAACACACCAGTATGCTGGAGAATACTCTACATCTACCAATTATGTCGTGAACAACACCAACGGTGACACCATAAACATAAATGAACTCACTAATTCATCAAAACCACCATCAAAGAAGATCTGTCATCATGTAATCGCAATAATCATGAAGATGTATCACTCAAACCTAGATTCCAATCGACATCACCAAAAAACAACCAATACAATTTCATGTAGAAAAAATTGACCCAAAAAAACTTCACTAACCATCACTAAACAAGAACCTAACCGAACCATAACTAAAAATCAAAAAACATGCCTCAACTAGACAGACCAGCAATAAGAGAGAAACCCTTCACCGATGGAAGAGATGTGAAAAACCATAACAAATCAAAATATATTTCTCTAATCACTGACAAAGAAACTGATAGAATTACAAATGAGAGCCAATCCCATCAAATATATTTACCAAAAAAGGGCCACCATAGCTCAGATCAAGTCCTTTATCATTGGATTGGTAGAGATTCGGATCATCAACATAGAAGAAAATTGACTCATGTCACATGGGGAAAAATGTCAATCAACAAATCCCACAACCCAAAACCACTTAGTTACTAACTCTTCATATCGAACTATGACAAGATCGTCAAAACATTGGGTCAGCGTAAGTATTTGAGTTTTTGAGGGCTCCAAACCACTAACCACTGAACCAAAAACCCCAAAACCCATTGATAACCCTACTTCAGATCCGTCTTGGAGAGGAACGGAGGAACTTGAGGTCAGAGAAGGGTATTATATGCCAGTGAATTCTATAGAAAACCATTTTCAACACCATCAGAACATCTCATTGGAGTATTCACCAAGAAGAACATCTCCACCAAATGAATACAGAGATTAAAGATGAGGGATAGTAGAGGAGGAGGTAGAGGGTATGTGGAATGGGAAAGTGGGAAGGCACTTATGAAACAACCCCGAACTGCTTAATGCCGAGGGGAACCCTAGGGATAGTGGTAGAAGAATTTTATGCCACTCAAAGGCCCTTCCAAAATCAATTTATTCTACAAATACATATTTTGATATTATAAATTATTTAACAAAACATTGAAAAATTAATTATGGCCTCATAATATTATCATATAATTATAATATGAAATTTTTTATTTTTTTAATTTATTTTATCAAAATATATTTTCATTTAAATAATTATATTAATTATAAAATTATAAATTAACATTTACTTTTCAAAAAAAATACTAACACTTGATTTTTCATTTTTAATACATTTATTTACTTCTTCCATGATATAAATATATCATCTTATCATTTATGATATATCAAATTTTTTTAATACTTTTAGAGCTGAGTTTGTTGTCAATATGGCTAGAATACTATACTAAATGATCACATTACACTTCTAACATTCCTGTTTAAATAATAATATTTAATACTATATTGTAGTTTCTTTAACCTGGATGTTTTTTTAACATAATCCATCAAATAAACTAAATTGATTTTAAAATATATATATACCATAAAATAATAGGGTGTTATATTCATTCTTTCTTCCAATATTTAATCCTCTATTATTATTTTTGAATGTTACCATATAAACAGATGAGGGTGTTCTTTCTTTATAACATCATCAACTTCTCACATCACATTAATATTTTATGGTTTCTTCAAAGAACCATTACCAATCAAGTCATCTAATTTACCAATAATTTATCTATAGTGTGTAGAATATCGATAGTCTCTTCAAAGAAAGAGAAATCAGGTTCAAATTATATTTGTTCATAGGTGAGTACATGATTTGGGTATGGAATGTACTTCTTTAATAGTTATACATGGATCAAATCATTCACTTTTAAGTTCCATGGTGGAATTTATATTCAAAAAACAATATCTCTAATACATTCTTAAATTTTGAATTGTCTGATGTACCTGGGGCTTAGTTTCCCTTTCTTACAAAACCTTATGAAACCCTTCCAAGGAGTTACTTCTCAAAATATATAATATCCCACTTGAATTTCCATATCATTTCTCATATTTTTAACACAATTATTTTTCCTACTCTTGGATACTTTAATATTAGCATGAATATTCATTAAATTTTTTATTGTTTATTTAATAATTTTTTGTCAAATAATTTTCATTTTATCATCTTCATCCATAAAAATTAAATACGGAATCTCTCAGAAAATAATTTTTTATATTGATCCATTTAAATACTAAAATGGAAACTATTATTGTAGGAAAACTATACCAAAGATAAATAGTGATTTATAATACCTTGAAAGTCAAGAGAACATGATCTCTACATTTCTTCCAACATTTGAATTGTCATTTACTTATGACCGTTTGTTTGATGATACTAGGGAGTGCTCTAATGATGATAAGTTTCTAGAGATTTTTTAATACTCTTCTTAAATATTTATTTAAAATCTAAATCTCTATTAGACATAGTCGATATAGATGCACCATGAAGTCTTACAACATCATTTATATAGATTCATTCAATGAGTTTATGATGTTAGTATTCACTTATAGAAAGAAAATGTTGTGATTTTGTAATGCGATAAAAAAACCCATATCATACCATTCTTTCTAGGGATATTTTGTAATCTAGTGATGAAGACAATAGTAATTTCATTGCAATTCCAAATAGAAATGGGTGGTGGTTTCAATAATCCTCTAGGATTTTGTCTCCCATCCTTAACTTTTTGATAACCTAGGCATCTTGATATGTAGTATGAAATTTTTCACTTCATATTTTCTTACCAAAAGTGTTATGTGTAGCCTCATTATAGCAAGGTACTACCATTATATATAAATAATTTTTATCTATGAGAGTAATCTAATAGTTTAGTTTTAATCTAAGGTATTGATGGAACACATTACCTCATTCCAATTTTTATAATTCTATCATCATACATGATTTCTAACAATTTTCTACCTTTATTGGCTATAACATTCTTCACAAACATATCATCACTACTTTGGGATATTTTTATCTTTTATAAAAAATATAGTTTAACATTAGTTTGAAAAATTAGTGGTTTCTCACTTTTATTAATAATTAAAATATCCATATGTACTAAATCCATGAACATCGGATCTCTCTCAATACTTATTTGGGTAAAAATTCCATGATCTTTCCTGCTTAATACATCTTCTATAATATATGGTTTTCATGGGTGGCAGTATATAGATAAATCATAATCATTAAGTAGATTGAGCCTTCACGTGGGCCTCATATTGAGATATCCCTATCAACAGATGTATTTAAAACTCTTGTTACCCATATATATCTAACATCTCTCACCATAGTGATAGTTTCTCCATATTTCCAAATATAATATTATGGATTCAGACTCAATATCAAGAGTTGGGTAATTTTTTCATCAATCATCACCTTCCTTGAATCATATGCAATAACTTTGTAACATTTCATAGGAAACAACCCTGTCCATTCTTTGATGCATCACTGTCTATCAGAAAACCATCATTTTCTAATGGTAGAGTCAAAATTAGAGAATTAGAAAATCATATAATATGTTCTTCAAAACATTCTCCTCATTATTTTATCCATACAAACTTAACCCCATAACGTGTGATCTTGGTTAATAGGTTATCCAATATTGAAAAATTATGAATGAAACGCCAATAATAACCTTGTAAACAAATGAAAACACATACCATGGTTATATGTATTGGAATTGGACATTCTTGGTCTACATTTATCTCCATAGAATCAAATGAGATTCCATCCTTATAAAAAATGTGGAAACTAAAATAAAATTTTTGGATCCAAAATTCACACATGAAAAATTTACCATATTAATATTTCCTTTCTCAAAGACCCAAGTATTATCCACCCATGATTATCTTGTTCTTCATTGGTTTTAGAATGTACAATAATTTCATCAATGAATACCAAAATAGAGTCATCATGATATTACTCAAATATTATTTTCAAAAGATCCATACAAACTGACTGCACATTAGTAAAACTGAATTCCATTACTATAAATTCATAAAGTTCGTACCTCATCTAAAATACTGTATTTTGAATTTCTACCATCATAATGTATGATATCTAGAATGAAGATCAATTTTCAAAAAATATTTGGATCTATGAATTTATCAAATAAATCATCAATTTGAGGATTATTATACTTGTTATCTTACTCAATTTCATTGATTTATCAATAATCAATTCTCAAACTCGTGGATAAATATTTCATCTTGACAAAGAGAACATGAGATCCCTACAGAGAAACTCTAGAAGGAATATTTCAGTTTTTACTCAACTCCTTTAGTTGTTTTTTCATCACCATTAATTAAACATCACCATTTCTATAGGGAGTATTTGATATTGGTCTTGCATCATGGATTAGATTAATTAAAAACTCAACATTGTAATTTTCTGTGTGTCTAGATAATTCCTCCAAAAATACATCAATTTATTCTTTTAAAAATATGTACATCCTTAATTTTAAGATTTCATTATCTATCATTGTATGTTTTTCCATTCCTAACATAGAATTTCATTCAGTATAGCTACTAAGGTTGTATATAAATAAGAAACAAATGATGAATTTTCTACTTTATTGCTATGAAATTATACATTATCCGCACAAATCATAATTTCCTTATTCTAGAAATAACATTTCTCATCCTATTTTTTAATCTGGTCTATACAAAGGACTAAATCAAAACCAACCATATGTATGATGACAAGGTCAACAAATAAAGGATATTAATGTCTCATAATAGGAAATCCTTGAAACACCTCTATTGCAACGAGGCTTCTATTATATGTTTTGAGTTACAACTCCATTATTAAATAAAAAGAGAGGTTAATACTATTATTATATGACTATATATATAAAAGATTGATATGATCTATAATTAAATCAATTATTAGATAAATTTTAATATAAGATTAATATAACTACCATATATTATTAGGAATTTGTACCATAGCGGTATTGATTTCATAAGCATGGAAATCTCCCCTTGTAATCTTATATGGTATATTGCCATGATTATTAGGAAATTGGTTTGAATAATTCCCCATTTATTTTATTTTTAAGCATAGGTAATCGTTAGTTTTTTTCACCTTCACTCATGACATATATAACCCTTGTCTCTGCACTTATATCTCACTCATATTCCCTTCAAGCTATTTCCCAGATAGTACATACCATAATTTTCACAAGATTAAAAATACTTCATTAAATTTTTCATAAATAGTGCTTTACATTTCTCATGGTTATCATCTGACCTCTTCTTCTCTTTACTTACATTGAATATATAATATCAGGAAAATTTATTCTCTATTTTGATCGCACATAGTTCTATTTAATAATCTGATGTAAATGTTTGGGAAACCAGTGGCCTTCAGAGATTTATTTTTCTCACATAAATGAAATGATAAATAATGATCTATAAATTTTTTATGAAATATATAAAATACCTAGAGAGACTTATAAAGGAATCCAAATACACTAAAACAATCTCTTCCTTATTTTTCATTAAACTAAATGATTTTATCTTCATTTAAAATCATTGACCATGAAGGAAATATTTGATAAAGAACATTAATTTAAATGATCTCCATTAAATGTTTTCTACATCAACATAATCCCATGTATTCTATATCAATGTCTCCCATTGATCAGAATATCCATTGAAATAATATAATTCAAGTACTACCTTTTCATTTTCACTTCATCCAAATGTTAGAAATATCCTTTATTGGGAGATGATGCATTGATCTTCTATAAATAGATTAGTAGTCCCACTAGAATATAGGGTTTCTATTACATGAAATCATATATCATAGGTGTATCATGTTAGAAATCATTTTTTTGCTCCATTAAAGTTGGGTTATTCATCATAACCTATGTAAGATTCTGTAATGTGGTCATGATATGCTCAGCCCTAGCACAAACTGTGCTAGCAATCTTAGTGGAGTAATCACTACATTTCCCATGGGGATTGATATCTTTTCCATAAATTAAGAATCATCACTAAATAATATCACACACTAAGTGTGACTATAATAATTGTGATCACTGAGCCCAAAAATATAATTTCCCACAATGGTAAAAGTTTTTTAAAAACTATGAATACCAATAACCTCATATCCTGGAGCAGGTGGATTACTTTTTTACATTAACATTGATAGACGATTCAATTTCCAAAAGACCAATCAGTTTAGTAGTCTTAAAAAACTAAATACATAAATGGTACACCTACTACATTGCTAATAAAATTCAAAACATAAAAAATGAAATTAATTTCATCCATCAAATAATAAAATCATTTCATATTTATTACTTGGGGGAAAAGAGACCAAAAAAAATTGTGATCCTAGATACTCAGTAAATGTTAAATACAATGAAATATTTCATGAATGAATAATAAAATAATTATAATCAATATAGTAAAGAAAATATAACTTAAATACATTCCATTTTATGAAAAAAAAAATTAAACCATGAGGGTATAAGGTATAATAATTTATTAAATTTAAATAATTGGAAAGAAATTCAATATTCCTAAAAAATAGCACAATCTAAATCCCCTGATAATATCATGGTGAAAATATAAAGGATAAAAATTCCTGAAATCCTAATGATAAAAATGCTTAATAAACTGGATTCCATGATCTCATGCATAATGGTACCTCTACCATCAAGTCCATTCACAATATCTTTTTATCATTATGGGTAAAATACATTTAATTTCACTAAATTCTTCATCTCATGAGAATACCGATGCATCGTGGGCTTATCTATAACTAGGCCCCACCCATTTTTTCATTACAAAGATTTCCTCAAATACAAATATGATCGATTTAATTAATGAATCATTGTGCTTTATCAAATTTTATCTAAATTGGGTAATACTTAAAAATTTTACATTATTTTCTGAGTAAATCAAATAACATTCAAAGTAAACACTATAAGAAAAATAGGTAAAAAACATAGGGAATAATCATATCCATAATACAATAAATTTTAATATTTAATTAAATATTCAATAAATAATGATCTTAATTAAAAATTGTAGTATAGAAATCATATAAAAGGAAATACATTCAAATCCTCAAAAATATTACTCAACTAAATATAATTGAGATGAAATCCCTTTCCACTTTGTAATTAGTTGAACCATATAACCCACAAAGTTAATTATCATAAAATAAATCATTTACTAACATGAACATAATGATATTTAGGATATAATATATAAAATGGTTGTATATACCTCACAAAAAAG
The DNA here is from genome assembly GCA_963277665.1 of Viscum album. Lineage (NCBI taxonomy): Eukaryota > Viridiplantae > Streptophyta > Magnoliopsida > Santalales > Viscaceae > Viscum > Viscum album. The sequence continues at coordinate 155,625,161 of OY728157.1, forward strand.
TAATTATCTGTGAATAAGGTATATATCTCACAAAAATAAAAAGTGAGATGAAAACCCCCTTACCTTATGTATGAATATGTCCTTTAATTGTACTTAATGTCATGGAAAGGAAAATTAGATTCATTAATTACATATTTAATAACATATTATATATTTATTTTCTCATTGTGATTTTATTAAAACCATTTTTTAAAATTTCAATGATTTGTAATCTTTAATATCGTTGTTCCAGGAGCATCTATTTCATTATTTTATATTCAGTTCCATTGTATATAATTATGGGAGTTCCTATAAAATGGAATAAAAACTATATAAGGTGAATAAAATTGTAATAATTTAATTTCAATATTTTTAAATTTATCATATAATATTTTGTTTCCTATTTTGATTATTATTAATTTAATACAATGTGAATGATAAATGTCTTGCTTATTTTGGCAGTCTTTTGATCATCAGGAACTAGTTTTTTTATTTAATATTACGTATATATATTAGTTCCAAAATTTATAAAAAGATAAAATCTAAATATTATAATATAAATTAGCCATAATAATGGTTCTATTAAAATCATTTAAGTCCTTAAATGAAAATTAAAAAATCTTCATCCATGAATGTTGTGAATCAACATATCACATATATTATTTTCATTTTTATGATAAAGGGGGAAGATGAGATATTTGATTATGGTTATTCAATTAAAATTATAAAATATATTTATATATATTATACTTGAGTTATAATGCCACTTTGGATAATGGTAGATGGGGATAAGATAAGAAAATACAAGAAATTATAAGAGAAAGAAGAAGGATTTCACATATTCATTATTATCTCCTTGAGAACCTCCTCATGGAACATGTATCTGGTCTTCTAGTTAGACAAGAATATCTAGGATGTGGGGAAGAGGGTCTATAAGTTAATTGGTCAATATTTAGAAAATATTAATGGCAGAGAATGTGTGAGGAGAATGGGGGTGAGGGGTGGTATTTATAGGGGAGATATGGGTATGTTGAATTATTTTATTCATTTGGATATTATTGTTTCTTAATACTATCAATAGTCTTGATTCTTGTGACTAAGTATAGTTTCCAATTCATGTGAGTTTGTAAAAATGGTTTTTTAAAACAAAAATAGCTCAAAAAATCATGTCTTTAGCTTATAATACTAAATAACCTAAATTGTCATATTTCACTATTCACCAAAAATTCAACTATTATAGAAAATATTAAAAATTTACCCAACATATTTTTAAATTTTTAGATTTAAAAAATAGACTCCATTTTATTATAATAAAATTCTAATTAATGGTAATTTAAAATTAATATCAACATTTTTTCGATTATTACTCATATTAATATTTTAAGCGATTTTACGACACATTGAAAAATTAATTACGGTCTCAAAAAAATTGTCTTATATTTATAATACAAAAAATATAATTAATGAATCTATTTTATGAAAATAATATTTATTTTAAATAATTATATTAATTATAATATTTTAAATAAACATTTACATTTAAAAAAACAATACATAATTTATCATTTTCAGACATTTAAATACATATTCCATGATATAAATATATCATATTGAAATTTTTGAGAAACCTAAATTATATTTATACATTCATAGGTGAGGTTATTATTCTAATGGAAAGATTAATTTTTATAATGGGCACATTGCTATTAAAATGGTGATGTTAATATAATAATATTTTTCATTTTTCCATCATTCATTTAAGTTCAGTGTTACATGAAATTAAAGATACCAAATAAATTGAATTTATTTAATAAGATGCATACCATAAAATATTTGTGTTTTATATTTTTTGTATGTGCTAAAACAAATATAATATTTGTTTTAAAATATTTCTTTATTTGTGTGAAACAAAAAGGATTGATTGGAATAAAATGGTTATTGTGTGCTAAATAAATTTGAGATTATCATAATAATATATACAGATTTTTATATTGGAAATTAATTATCGAAATTATATTATATAAAGAATTAAAATTCTTTATAATTTACATTAATTCCATGTGAAATAATATTGATTTTGGGAATTGAAATGAGTTAAAACTACACTTTATAACACATTAATGTGTGTTATAAAAGAATATTTTCTACTCTATGTTTCACATTTCAAAGAGTGAACTCATGGAAATAATTCTAGTTATACACACCATTGAATTTTCACAAATAGGATTTAATTTTTACCATTTAGGATGGTAGGGTGAATTAATGTTGATAAATCTATAAATTAACCTGAGCTGTTGACTTAAAAAATAAAAAAAAATTGAAGCTTTTTTAAAACATAGAATGTAGTGTATGACTTTGGGTCTATTTTTTCTTCAAAATAAAAGCTACTTTAATTTAATTCATTATTTAATATTTATTCCTGTCACCAAAATTAATGCTTATATGGGAGTATTGAAAAAACGTTATATTTGGAATGTGGTTTTATTCCATAAAAATATACAAAATTATGTTCTTTATAGTTGATTTGTGAATCCATAAATTTTTGGGTTTAGTTACATAACTAAATAAACCTTAATGTAGCGAATGAACATTATTCAGGCACCTTTCATTCTTTGTAGTGGTGGTGGAGATGATAATTAAGGTAAAATAAATAATCTTCCATAATTTTAAATATTTATTTATGATATGACTTTTAATTATTTCACAATTCATTAATTCAAAAAAAATTATCATTTTCATCTTGATAAATAAAATTAAGTTCTTATTAATTTAAATATTAAAAATTAAAAAGATTTAACTAATGAAAAAAATGATTAATTGGTAATTATGTGAATGATTCAGAAATAAGGGGTTTTCAAATAATTAGAATTCATTTATTTGTTATTTTATTTATTTAAAAAATAATTCTTTGTGGAATAAGTAATAATTCATGTGAAATATAAATTCAATAAATAGCTCTGTAATGATAAAAATATTTCAATTTTGATAATTAAACATAATTTATTTTTTTTATTAGATTTTTTGGGAATTTTATTAATAAAATTGTTTCATTTATAAAAAAAATTCAATTATTATTTGACAGTAACATAGATTTAATGATGTATTTTATATTCTTAAGGAGATTGCATTCAATAAATAATAATATTAAAATAATGATATTATTGTTTGACTAGAATATTTTTTTATTATTGATGGATAAATCATTGGAATGGTATGTTTACTCATGATGAAAAAATAAATATTATAGTCATGTTGTCATGGGATGGTGAACATCACACGATGAATGAAAATAATCATCAACGAATAAATATATTTGTGAAATGATAATGAAAAAATTAAAAATTTATTAGTTATCGAAATAACCTCTTTCTCTTATGTCCCTATATGAATACAGTTGAGAAATTAATTTTTGATAATCATACCTCATAATGACCATCATTCCATGATATCTCTATAATAAATTTAATAGTTTTGTCTAATCGTTGTATAATTAAGTGACTATGATTGATGGTTAGGGGATTCTCATTTACATGATGGTGAAAATGACTAGATAGGAGGTTCAAGTGGAATTTGTAACAATGAATTTGACTATGATATGTGAGTTGTAGTTATTGGATAATGATAATGTGGAATATTGTTGATGACATAAGACCCAATGATTGAACCATATTTGGTAAATGTAGTTGCGGGCAAACTAAAAAGATACGTTTCTACCATTTTTCATCCTATTGGACATGTAGTGCCATGAATACACATCATGTTGTATTTTATCCTTAGATTTTTTTCAATTAGTTTCTAAAAATATCACACATCATTTTACTCTAGGTCAAATATGATATACTCTTGTTTGGGTTGCATGATAATATACCAGATGTATATGCTAAGTAACCAGCTAGCCACACACACTAGGGGATACGACACATGACATTTTTTTCTGGCATGTTGGCATGTTGTGTAACTAGAATGTATTCGGACTAACCCAGATAATATAACATATCATATAATTTTTAGTATATATATTATAATTCTAGAGGAAATGAGTCATTGTACATTAATTACAATCTAGGTGGAGAAGTAAACCCCACACATCATATTCTATATTGTATATATTTTGTAAGATGATTCAATATGAAGTAGGATATCATGTATTCTTCCCAACTAATTTAAAGACCTATATTTATTTTATCTATGAAGTAAAAAATCGTGCACCATATAGATTGTGGTGGTTTCCATATATTATCTCATGTTTGTTCGAATTGTGAGAATGAGTAGTTCCTTCTATTGATTTTACCAAGTATAATTTTATGGTATATATATTAATATATTGTGAATATTATAGAATTTTAAAATAGTTATGAGTTTTATTATCCTTCAATAACTTGATATCATGTGTTGGTGGAATATTTAGGAAAACACATGATTAGTAACCACTATGGACGTATACATTCTCTAAAGTGTGGTTACCCCATGTCTTTTGTAGAGCCGATAACCCTTTTATGGGGTTTAGGAAACTAATCTTTAGAACTCAATTTTTTGATCCTCCAATCATTCATAGGATAAATATTTCATAGATATTCATATGTTACAGGTCTTCATACTATTAGAGGTGTTGCTAACAGTCTCATTTGATTGAGGTGGTGGTTCTCTACTAATTGAGGTCTCCATTATTCCAATGTATTAGCTTATAGATTCTTCAAATATTGAGTTTATAAACCTCTTGGATGATGTGTACAACAAATGACATAGTGTGGATCCTCTGTTGGGGTTAAAAATGTTGTATAGTATTTTAATCACTAATTGGTTGAGGATATCCCATTTCTATTACTAATAACGGATGATGTGGTAGTGATATATGTGAGATAATATTGGAAATTCAGAATTTATGATGATTTACTAGGGTCCCCTATCGAATAATTCATTAGTAAAGTTGAGTTAGTGATGATAAATTCAAAAAATTTGGTTGCTTTTGGTATGAAATATAGGAGGGTTATTATGATTGTTATTAGATTATTTTTTCTATACTCTAAGTATCTATATAATTAAATGAGATATGATACATAATATAAAATATATATAAATAATGGTATTCTTAATTTATCATGGTTTCCATTATTTAAATGTAAACCTATTCCCATTGGTATATAAAACATCTTCCCTCAAACATGGGTTTGAATTAAACAATTGTTCTCTATTTGCACATAGTTTTTGAGAATCCTATTTGATATATTTATAATCATTCCAAAAAATTTCATGTTTCCACATGTTTTTTCTATATTCCTACATCTCTTTAAATAGTATTGTCAATAGATGACATGACATTGGAGGATCTATTATTGGCCTTTAAATTTTTATGATATTGTTTTATGGGAAAGAAAGAATTTCACATCAGAGTATAAAACATTTAAAAATTTTGGTTATATATTAGGATTCAAAGGATTTGAAAATATCTAATATGTGTTATAGAAATTTTTTTATGAAAATGAGATTAAATATATAAGAGTTTAGGATCATGAACAAATTATCTAGAGAATTTTTCTTTATTTGTTATAGTGGATGATTGATGTATCCCATAAGCTATGACCGATATGAGGGTTGATGATTTTTTGGGGAAAAAATAAAATTCACTACATTATAGAGTACATATGTGAAAAGGTAACACAAATATATGGTAGATCATAAATTAATGTTTCACAGAGTTTTGAAGAGTTTATCTAATTTATCATTCTAATGTTTTACTCTAACATTTGTTTGGGTAGGAGTGGTATCACAAAATACAAATTTCTTATTATTTTTAAAAAATAACCCAATGTATGATTGATAGATACCGTTTAAATTCACACATTTCAATAGTTTAATGGAAAAAAATATCTACAAGTTTACTTCCCCCATCAACAATGTGTATTGTAAGTATGTATTCAATTCACCAAAGTCTCTACAAAATGTTATCCTTGCACACATAGCTCACTACAAGAATAAAAATTTCAAAACAAAAATAGTAAAAAATTAACCATTAATAAGGAAATAAAATAAAAGCACACTTAGTTTTAATGACCTATGGAATTTTTCCCCATGTGCCCCGTGGGAAACATCATTGAATATTAATTTATTATAATTGGATTATTATGGGGAAAAACATAATTAAAAATAAATTTATTCCTCACCAACTTATCATATATCCAATAAACACCTAGTTGAACCATTTATATAACCTTTACAATCCACTTTTCATTTTTTTCACTAATTTTCCCAAAGAATTTAATATTAATAAGAACTGGTCAAACAAGTAATTCCATCTCTCATGAACACTCAGAACAGAAAATATGACTTCCTAAGACTGTTTACTAACCCAATAAACAATTAAAATTTAAATATTATTGAACCTATAAATGCTCCATTATATATACATTGGAATACATGAACATCTTATAGAAACACTCTATTAGAGAATTTATATTGTTGATTCCTTCAAATCAAGCCTAATCAACTTTTACAGGTGAAATTTTTATGAACTTAATTCTACTTTCGGATTTTCCTATTCTATTAAACCTTTGATTCATTGAACTTCTTATTCATGAACAAGGATTACCCTTATAATAATCTCTCACTAAAAGACTTATTCTTGGGAAAAACTCAACAACCATCCAGCACTAAGAATCTTCTAGTGTTCCCCTTCATATAATTCCTTCACCCATGTCCAAATGCGAAATAATCTTCATTATAATTTCTTAGACTACTTCCATGGTGATTTTATCCACTTAATTTTTTCACCCTGATATCATCTGTATTAACTATAATTTTTTGTAAATTGATTCTTTTAAAATATTCACTTTTTCCCTTAAATGAAGCACCATTATTCAAATTGAGGTAATTTCACATTGTCTGTCACAGAAAAAAAATCACCACCATGATTCATTTTAGGTTCCTATAGAAATATATTTAACCATACAATATACTTCCCAGATTTTTTTGTATCTATATTATCCACTATACTTATACTCAATGTAGTGATATTTAGTTTTTGGTATATCCAATATACTATAGGACCTCAAAATATAATTAAGAATCATGTTGTAAAATTTTGAGAATATAAATATCCTATGAATTCCATGTCTAAGAATCATTTTAAAATATTTTACTACCCAAATAAGAGAGATTCATCTTAATATCCTTTCAATTAATAATGGATCTAATTCATTTCCTCATAGTGAATTTTTCCAAGATTATCCCTAAGAAAAACTCACAACTCACACTGAATGAACAAATCTTGGCTCAACAGAAACCATTATATATGTAAAAATAATAATATCTAAGGAATATGAACCATTTTATATTTACTGGGATTCGATATCTATTACATATACATATAACATAGGACACATGAAGCGAGATTGAAGGGATTTTTGACTAACTTACATTTGGTCATCCTAAACCATTCCATAATTTTCTCGATATAATGATTCTAATATAAAACCAATTTCCTGTTTTCTGGTCTTTCATGATATTTGTAACAAAAATATAGATCTTGTATTTATTATATTTCAACTCAAATCTTATTTAAAAATTACACATCTTGTTCCATATTATCATATCTTATGATATATAAATTAGTATGTAATCTAGATAAAAAATAAATATGACTAATTTCTAATCATCCCACTTGTTCTTATAATAGTTTTGATCTTCATTAGACCAGTTGAAACCTTCCTATAATAAGAATGAATGGAATTTATAATTCCAATGTGTTGTGGAATGCTTCAAACTCTAGTGTATTTTCCTCATTTAATTATCCATATTCTAATTCACTAAATTTTCTACCCCTAAAAGATTTTAAATATAATTATATTCCCCAAAATCACTATAATTGAAATTCATCTTGACATCCATTATTCCTTATATAAATACCTTTTGATGAAACCATACTTATGATTTTTTGGATGATAAAATATTTAGCAATATGTGATACGTTTTCTAATTAATATATTCCTTCTTTCTATTGAAACCCCTTCTCTATCATCCATTATTATTACCTCTTCTTTTCATCATCCACATCATTGATTTGAAAAAACCACTTATTTTCAATTTTCATAATACCCATAGGTAGTTCAGCTATCTCTCATGTTCTTTAAAATTAAAATAATTTTATCTCCGCATTCACATTTGACTCCCACTCCTTGAAACTACTAATTTAATTTTATTCCAATATATTTTATTTTTTCCCATTATTCATTAGGATAATATAGTTTAAATAATTTCTAAACCAATGAATGTGTCTCTGAATTTTGGTTAATCACCTCAATTAAATTGGATCAGATCAACTATAAAGTTTTATTAATTATTTTGTTACCTAAAAATATATTACATGATCTTTATATGAACATGTATATGATTATACCACTATATCATCACATACTCCGAAATGTTTTGGTATTTATAATGATATTACTTCTGCAATTTGGATGGTCTCTATTTTTTTAGAGATATGGGTACTATAATCAATTTTCATTTCAACAGTTCATTCTCCTTCAATAAATATCTCTACCAATTTTTGATCCTTCCATAGGACCATCTCATCAAAAAAAACAACCCTTCTTATCAGAATTTTTTCCTATAAACATCCCAAAAATAATATCCAAAAAAAAATATCTTTGTATCCAATGAAAAGCTCATTTTAAATTTTTAATCGATATTTTCATGGTCCTTATCATTAACATGTACATATGATAAACTATATAAAATTATAAGGTGTTGGAGTTCTATTTTCATCATGACCAAAACTCCTCCAGATGTTCCTATAATAATTCATTTATTGGACTTATATTAATGAGATAAGATATCATACTGATTTCATATTCCCAAACTGTCTTAGACATTACAGTGTATAACCATGTACTCATATATTTCTCTATAAAATTATGATTAAACATTTCAATAACATCGTCATATTTTGGAGTTCTTGGAACTACATTTTCATTACTTATCCCTTCCTTATTAATGAAATCCTAGTACTTTTATCTGATGTTCCCACCATCATTGTCAATCCTGATGCATTTTAACTTCATGCCATATTCCATTTCATCCAACTGATTCCACAAAAAATCAGAATTACCTCATATTTGGGATTATGAAATTCAATCCAAACATTTTTTATTAATTTATTAGTGGATTTGAGAATGTAAAGGAACCCGATATTGGATTAAATAGAGGATGGTCCCCAAACATAGAACTATACAAGATCAAATGTCTGATCCCTGAGCTTCTGACCATCCATTTTTAAGTACAATCAATTTTTCTTTCTAAGAATTAAGCTTTTAAACATTTTTACATTAATGGGATAAATGTACAACATTACAGTTACCTTTATAAATATCATGTTACTCTCACATAGTTAATTGTTACTAAAATTACTTATTTCTGGTCAATTGGATATTGAACATCTAATAAATTCAATCCCATATGAATTTCAGGTAATCGAAAGGTTTTAGTCCTCAGAACTTTTGGAAACATGATGGATCCCTAGGTAACCTTCCTTACCAATTTTCAAAAATATTTCCAAATCTAAAATCATAAATCTTCCTAAATGAAATCATATTACTTATAATGATAGAGATATGGTGAACATTTGATATCTTCATGAATCATCGATTTTTTGCTGGCATATTAGCATCACCTTATCCATTAAAATCCATGGATTCAACATTATCTTGATGCACATTCCCATACATTCAAGATAAATATTCAAACCGAATCATTGATCACCAGTTGAATAAAATGATGTTCTTTAGTCAATCAGAGAAGAATCAACACCAATGTCCTCTCTTCACACCAATGTTCACCATTCACACATTAATGTCCAAATATGTTTTATTTTTGGTGATCTTAAAATTTCCAATTACATATGTATAGATGAATGATTTTTCAATGTCTTTATATTGTGGGAATCAATAAAAGAACTTAATAAAATTTAAATGGTTTTTCATTTAGGGATTATAAATTTTATCTTCCACTCTACATTTCCTTTGAAAAAAACCTTAACGGATATTTTAAGGAACCATTATTGGAATTTAATTTTAAAAGTAAATGTTTTAAGAATCTTATAATTCTCACTTTTTATAGTCAATTTTTAATGTGATCTGTAACTTATCCTTTTAAAAAATTAAATCATTTTATAAAAATTGTTTCACTTTTATTACCACATTATGAGAATTCCTTTATATAAGGACTCTTTTATACGATACAAAATGATTTTGAAAATTAATTTAATTCATTATGATTTTGAAAATAGAATAAATGTTTATGTATTTTTCAATCGTAAAATTATGAAATTAAAAATGAATTATTTATTTTAAAATTTAATATATAGATTTCTATTTTAAGAAAGATTCAATTAGTGTATTTGTGTCTTCCTAATGAAATATTTTAAAAAAATATTTGATTTATAAAATTTATTTTCAGGAATCTTTTTTTCATAAAATTAAAACCATTTGAAAAAATATTACACTAAAAAATTTTAATTTTAAAAAAATTATGGAATTTTCAATGATTTTATAAAGGGGTGTTTCTTCTTGTTATTAAAATATATTTATATAATAAATTAAAATAGTCTATTTTAGGTATAAGTCAATATACTTTATAATTCCTAATTTTGAAATTAAGATATGTTTCTATAATCCTATACACCTTATTTATTTATATGGGTTATCAAATGGTCTGTTAATATCTTAATAAAAAAATTTATTTTTCCATAGGTTAATTATATGATATTTTATATATAAATGATTGATTTCTAGTGGCATACATATATATAGATTACTAACAAGTTTGTTCTGATGTTGATCGGATAATATTTTGTTTGATACATCCATGATATTTTTTGGGTCCAATAATTCCCTTGTATAATTTGGGTTTCATAAATCCCTAAGATGATCATGGTCGAATAAACCCTTGAGACGGTTCGGGTATGATAAATCCATTAGATGGTTTAGGTATGATATATCTTTGAGACATTTTGGGTCAGATAAATAGATCTACTTAATTTTTATATATTTAGATACCATGAAATATGTATAATTGAAAAATTAATGATTCCTAGTATGAATGTGTATGACTGGTGACACATAAATGTTAATTTCCATCTCCCTATTTTTGTACAAATTTTCTTTGTTATGTTTTGTTTAATGGGAATGAAACATTTATTTTTGTTATGCATATGATTATTCTTCATGACTGATGTTTATTATCTCATGGTATGAGATTGAACATTTGAGAATACATATCCTTCAATCATGAATTATTGACAAATCTTATTATTCCATATACCTTTTAATTAATTATTTTCCCCAATTCATGTTTTATCATATAATTATGATCTGGCCATTGATGATATACTGATAGTGCTTTTTCATTAGTGATAACTTGCTCTGACCCATTACATTTGTATTCATTACCTCATTTTTGGAGATGAGTATAAATTAGAAGGAGTCCAGAATGGGGTCTAGTATGTTCTGTTTAAGGGTAAATTTTCACAAGTATCATAATGTATATTACTGATGTTTTCAATCCTCAAAGACACTAAACCTTGTAGCACCCCAAAAATTTTATGGTATGTTTCTCTTAAATACATTTAAGTTATAGCCTATATTTAAAGAATCACTGAGCCTATATAGAACAAAACATGGTTATTTATAGGAGATAGCCAAAACCTAATCATAAAACTTAAATTTGTTAGCTGTGTGATTTGAATCTTAAAAATCTAACATCCATGGTTGTGATCAAGAAGATAATTAGAGTCTGATAGAATTAAATTAATTTTTGGTGAATAGTAACCTACCAATATGAATAGTAACCTACCCTTATGAATATTAAATTACCCTTATTAATAGTAATATGATTCTGATGAATGGTATTTGTGCCCTTGAATGTATAAATGAATTTTCGCACCTTAAAAATAAATAAAAACATTTTAAGTGTTTATATTTTTCGATTAAATAATTATCTTATTAAATATTTAATTAATAATATTTATAAAGTAATTTTCTAAAATTAGACTTCATTATTATATTTACACATTGAAAATTGGTTAGGGTGATTTTTTGGGATTTTTCAGAAATACTAATTTTTTTATGAATAGTAATATATGATAATTCAGAATAAATGATAAATAATGGATTAATTGAGTCATTGATGATGATATGATGATTTAAGACCAATTGGTTCGAGTTCACATGAATATGTTACTGTTATTGTACATTGAATACTCACTTTTGGTTGTCTTGAGAGGAAATAATAAATTAATGATTATAATATTAAGAAAACTCTTCTCCCCTCCACAATATAAAGCACCCCTGACCCGCTCTTCCTCTCACACCACTCAAGCCATGTGCCTTACCAATATTATGCCCATGTCTCTCCCCATGATCCTCCCCCAAGTCAAAAATCTCCTAGATGATTCAAAATACCAAAAACTCTCATCTTATAAGGTTCTCAAAGGAAGAAGTCTCATGAGGTAAATTCCTCTTTCCAATTACTTCAATTCTTTTAAGTTATTTTTTTTGTTTCATTCCTCACCATAATAGTATGATAAATCCAGTTACATACATGTAATGGAATTTTTTCATGAAAAAGGTATATTTCATTACCTTCTCCCCTTTCCCCATCATTTATTTGAAAGAAATGAAAGCAGCATTTGAGATGTGCTAATTTAGCTCATTCAAGGAAAACAGTTTATCAACATCTATTATAATCGTTAATTCTGGTCATGAAACCATTTGTGTTATAGTTGAACCAGATTATTATATATGTAATATACTTTATTTTTATCTCTGTAATATTTTTTTACAAATGGTATTATGTTATAAAGTAAAACATGTTCATAGTAATCAAACCCACTGTTTAGCCAAACTGATTATCACTAAGGTTATATATATAATAATTCGACCTTAGTCTAAGTAAACAAATTAAATTAAAAACCATATAGTCTTCTGGATGTACAATAATAGAATATAACTTCATTTCTAGACAACCACATCCATCATATATATTTATTTTAACATGAATATAAGTGAACCGATCATTTAAAACCAAGTAAACAAACGAGCCTGAAAAATGAAATTAAACCTTATAACTAATAAAAAAGGCCTTCAATGAACTAAAAATGTTTTTAATAAATCATTTAAATATATAAGAGTATCTGGAATTATGAATTAATAAGCCTAATTTGTTTATTCATGTCTTAAATAACAAGTCAAGAACACCTTCAAGCGTAAGGTAAGGGATATCTTAACTCAATTTCCATTTATTGAGTTACACTTAAATTTCATTGGTTTTGTCTTTCCAATAATATGTGTGAATGAACTATGATTGTATTATAATATATATAATTTTATATTTTGTGGATTTTTATTTGTCACACATAAAAATTTCATTGATTTATCCTCACTCTAATGATATAACCTTTGTAAGGGATCCTCTCTCTCACTTTTGTTCAAGAATCTCCCCTATGTTGTACTCTCTTATTTTTAATTCCTAAGGATGGGTTATGCTTTATCACCTCCCTTATACCTCCCTTGTGACATATATATAATGTGATACCCATTTACCTCTCATTAAGCCCTCTCAATAACAATCATTATAGTGCTGAAATGTTTGTAAGGGGTTTCTCATCTCATATTCATTTCTATGGGATTTTCATTGTATGCCCCTTATTTCCTGTATATGGTATATGTGTACTGCCATTTGATATATAATAACATAATTCTTTTCATATTCATGTTATTTAATTATTCATTTGAGGGTTATTATGTTTTGGTCATATGATTTGACTGATTACATTGTGTTAAGGGCTTTGGCTCAACTACCATTTCGTTGTGACTAACTTGGTATTGTGCACCTAATATTATTTTTGTGGTGTAACTACTGCACATTTGAGATCAATTTTAATTTGAAATTATATTTCTATTAAATATCAATAATCTCATATCATGTATATGATTGTTTTCTAAATCGTATACCATTTTTCTTACGATGTATATTTTCAAAGTTATTTTTATTATAGAAATATTTGATAAATCTGTATACTATACACTATATGGATATTGAAAAGAGATATTTCTCTTGTATTGAAAATTATTTGGACATGCAGTGGTAGGTGGGGCCCGCTATATCCCCTCGATGCATCGTTAGGTCTCATGAGACAAATCAGTTTGGCGACAAACCCTTCGAGTTTGTTTCCAAAAATCAAACGGGTTTCCACCCATAGAACTAAACCATTTTTATGATATTATGGTTTCATGTCTAGATACATGACTTACAATTAAAATCATTCTCTTTATTCAATATCAGTAATTATTATTATCCATGATGTTTTCACTATGACAAAATCAATGGATTCAGTTTCGTTCTCAGTTTATTAATGGCATTAGTTATACATTTATTCACTATGCCATATTGATTTATGTCAGATTGATAGTGATTCACTTATTATAGTACTAATAATTCCACTACTTTTAACCCCTAGTGAGCATTTGAGCTCACCCCTTTCATTGTCTACTTTCAACATGTGATAAATATGAGAGCATTTATTGAGTTCTTTTGGATGTATTTTTTAGTTTTGTTATGTATTTTATTTTTTAAACTTTTCCTATGTAATTTGAGTAACATCTATATATATAGTTTCATCAATACTACTAAACCTATCTTTCCTTTAGAATGTTTCTCCCTTATAACCATGAAAATATCACAAGAAATGCATCGGCACCAGTATAGAGGGGTTGGGGTGTTACAGTTGTTATTAAAGGAAGTTTAGTAGCAAACTTGGATACTAGAGTAGGAAATGTATGGTAGGGAACAGAGCCCTATGGTTGTATTTGAGGATAAACATACAAGAACATCCTGGTATTTTGGTAAGGACTAGATTATGTGGATCATTTAAGAAATATATCCCTGTATGGATACGAGCAGGTAGAGGAAGCTCTGGAAATGATGTATCTAGGGGTAAAACAAGAAAACAACGCCTTTAGCTAGACTCAAATGGGAACTGGTGCACGAAAACGAGTGCTTCTTCACTCGTGGTTATGAAACTCTTGGGGATATGCTTAAAATAATTCAAATTTTCTTAACAATCCATTAAAAAAGAGTTTAATATAAATTTATCCCCAGAGAAACCATTTTTATAAGATTAGCTATGTATAGAATTTCAATCTATGCTGAGTTCTTTTCTATTTGAGATTCCTAAACTAATCTAGTGTATCCCATTATTTAAAAATGGCATCTAACGAAAGAAGGGTAATAAATACTCATGGGAAACTTAGGGATCTCCCTAAAGAGTAAGTCAATATTGTCAATGTTGGAGAAAATCATATAATGACCATATTGGGACAACTTACTAATGTTGTAACAAATAACCATTCCACACCTATGTTGGATTGTTTCATGTGGCAGAAGCCCCCATATTCTAGTGGGACTACTAACCATGTGTTTTATGAGAAATGGATCAAGTCCCTTGAAAAGATATTCATGGAATTAAGATGCAATGGAAATAAAAAGGTAGTACTGGAAGTATATTGTCTCAAGGGAGACGCTGATCAATGGTGGTCCTTGATTCAGAATACAACATAGGAAGAAGCAATAGATGATATGTAATGGAGGACTTTTAAGGAAATATTCTTCGAAAAATATTTCCCTTGTGAGAAATTAACTAAAATGAAAAGAAAATTCCTTATCTTAAAACAATGGGAAGAATATAGTGTTGCAGAGTATGTGGCCACTTTCACAAGGCTAGCCAGGTATGCTGTAGATTACGTACATGACTTGAAAAACATTATTGATCATTTCTTTGAAGGTCTTAATCCAATTCATCTAAGGGAACTGGCTTCTCAATCATTTTCATCATATGATGAAATTGTTTCAAGTGATATTAAAATAGAGATGGAATTTTCTAGATCAAATAGTTTCAAATGAGACCAAGATAATAAGCAGTACTCTGATAATAAAGGAAAAGGAGAAGCACCAATGAAGGGAAAGAAAACAGAGTTATTCCCATTATGTGAGAACTGTTGAAAGAATCATCTCAAGAAGTTCTTGAAAGGCATGAGAGTCTGCTATAACTGCGGAGAAAAGGGTCATCGATTTGATGAATGCAAGGGGAAGAAACAATTCAGTGATATTCAATGCTAAAATTAAGAGAGATGGGACACTATGAAAATGATTATCTAAGCACCAAGGAAACATGACTCGGAAAAATCCAAGAGAACAAGGGGGAGCATATGTGATTACAACCGCAGAGGTTGAAGTTTATAATGATGTGGCGGCAGGTACATTAATTGTTTCCCCAAACTTATCCAACAATTTATTTGATTCTGCATCATTAAATTCATTTATATCTTCCTAGTTTCCCAAGAAAATTTGATATGTTCAATTTTATTTAATAAAGGAGTTGTTAGTCAAAACTCCCAGGGGCTGTATCAATACAACAAAGGCATGTCGACTAGTCCCCCTCCAAAAACAAAAATGGGCTTTAGATTCTAACCCTATCATCATACAAATGACTGAATTTGATATAATTATCTATATGGATTAGCTGTCAAATTATGATGAGATGATTTATTGTAAGAAGAAGGAAGTTATAATTTTTTAAATTGGTGTAGAATTCCTTGTCTTTAGGGCAGAATCATTGCAACCTAATTCTTAACTAGAACCACCCCCAGTAGCTCTACTAAATGTAATACTTGGAGAGTAAGATAAACCAATGTCTATGGGTGAGGAAAGAAATGTTCATAGTTAAGTTTCGCACAGAGTTCAAGAATACATTAATGTATTTCCAAAGGATTTACCTGGACCTCCTCCAGAGCAGGAATTTGAGTCCTTTATTTATTTATTTCCTCATGCAGGACATATATCAAAGACTCCCTATAGAATAGCTACTGTGGAATTAGTTTATCTAAAGAAACAACTAGAATATTTGAGTGAAAAAGGATTTATTCGACCTAGTTTTTCCCTATGGGGTTCCCCTGTCCTCTTTTTCAAGAAGAAAGATGGATCCATGAGGCTTTGCATTGATTACAAGGAAACCAATGCTATTACAATAATGAATAAGTATCATATGCCCTGTATTGATGATTTATTTGATCAAGTTCATGGAGCTCAATAATTTTTAAAGATTGACCTTCAATCCGGATATCATCAGTTACGTGTAAGGAAGGAAGATATTCCTAAGACAGCATTTCGAACTAGGTATGGGCATTACGAGTTTACAGTGATGCCTTTTGGACTGACAAATGCACCCATTGTTTTCATGGATTTAATGAATAGAGTTTTCGAGGAATATCTTGATAATTTTGTTCTGTTATTCATCGATGATATCCTCGTATTATCAAAAATCAATGCAGACCATGAAAATACCTTGCGTGTTATTATGAAAACTCATATAAGAAATAAATTATAAGGGAAGTTTAGCAAGTGCGAAATTTGGCTTCAATCAGTTTCTTTTCTAGGACATATTTTCTCTGAGGATGGAATCCTAGATGATCCTAAAAAGACAATGGAAATCCAAGAATGTCCCACTCCAACAAACATAACTGAGGTATGCAGTTTTATTGGCTTAGAAGGTTACTATAGGTGTTTTGTTCAGAATTATGCCTGATTCACGAACCTGCTAACCAAGCTCACACCTAAATGAGTTATGTTTGTGTGGACAAAATAATGTACAAAAATCATCTAATAATTGAAAGTAATATTGTTAAATGATCCAATTTTGACTCTACCATCTGGAATTGGTGGACTTGTAATATATAGTGATGCATCAAAGAATGGGCTAGGTTGCGTCCTTTTGAAAAATGATAAAGTTATTACTTATGCATCAAGAAATTTTATGACTCGTGGGAAAAATTATCCAACTCATGATCCTGATTTAGCAGCCATAATATTTTCTCTGAAAATATGGAGGCATTATCTCTACGAAGAGAGATGTGAGATTTATACAAACCACAAGAGTTTGAAATACACTTTCACAAAAAAAGAAATTAACATGAGGTATAGGAGATGGAATGAGTTACTCAAATATTACAATTGTTCAATACACTACCACCTGGGAAAGGTGAAGAAGGTGGAAGAAGCATTAATTTGGAAATATCATGGACTTCTAACACAAATGAAGATTGAGATAGATCTGATATTTTGGGATTTACAAAATATGGGTATAGGAATTATCAAAGAAAGGGAAACATCTTTCCTCTTTCAAATGATTTCTAAACCATATTTATTAGGGAAGATAAAAATCTCTCAATCTGATGATGAGAACCTGCACATGAAAATTAATGCTTTCATAGATGAGAGACTGGATGACTTCGTCTATGAAGAAGGAGTTATGAAATTTGGGAAGTGGTTATGTGTTCCATCAGTACCTGATCTAAAAAAGGGAACTATTAGGCGAATCTCATAGATCAAATTTCCCTATACACCCAAGTAGCACCAAGATATATAGAGATCTGGAGGAATATTTCTGGTGGGATAATATGAAGCAGGAAATTGCTGACTATGTTTCAAGATGTCTAGTTTTTCAACAAGTGTAGGTAGAGAGATAACATCCCAAAGGAGGGATGAAACCTCTACCTATACCTTTGTGGAAGTGGGATAACATTACAATGGACATTGTCAATGGACTACCAAGGACACCTAGAAGGAATAATGCAATATGGGTAATTGTTAATCGAATCCAAAAATCATCACATTTTCTCCCAATAAGAGAGGATTTTCCACTTGATCACTTGGGAAGACTATATATTAATGATGTTGAAAGGCATCATAGTGCACCTCGATCGATTTTGTCAGATCGAGATCCCTGGTTTACATCAAACTTTTGGAAAAGTTTCTAGAAGGCTTTGAATACTGAGCTTTGTATGAGTACTGCTTATCACCCCCAAACTGATGGATACTCTGAAAGGACTATTAAAACTCTAGAAGACATGCTGAGGTCATGATCTCTTGATTTCCATGGTATGTGGGATCAATACATGAATTTGGTGGAATTTTCCTACAACAATAGTTTCCATTCTAGTATTCAAATGGATCAATATTAAGCATTATATGGAAAGGGATGTCGAACTCCAAATTGTTGGGATGAAGTTGGTGAGAGGAAACTTATAGGATCATAACTTTTTGAAGATACCACGACAAAGGTGAATACAATACAATCCCATATTAAAGCATCCAAAATTAGGAAGAAGAGTTATGATGATAATTAAAAAAAGGATTTTGATATCTAGGTGGGAGGTCATGTTTTTCTAAAAGTATCTCCATGGAAGGGTGTCTTAAGGTTCGGTAAGAAAGGGAAACTGAGCCCCTAGTATATCGGACCATTTGAAATTCTAGAAAGAATCAGAGGAGTATCTTACCATTTTGCAATGCCGCCAAATATCACCAAAGTCCATGATGTGTTCCATGTGTCATTGTTGAAGAAATATATATTATACCCAACGCACTTACTCACCTAAGAATAAATTGAACTGGAACCAGATTTGTCATACTGTGAAAAAACTATTGGGATTCTTGACCCAAGGTAGTAGGTATTGAGAAATCAGACAACTCATATAGTAATGGTTCTTGGGAGGAACCAGAATATGGAGGAACAAACATGGGAACTATAATATTTCGTGAAAAATAACCACCCACATATTTTATGGGAGATTCATACATAAACTTTTGAGGAAGAAATTTCTGAGGGAGGAAATAATGTTGCACCCCTAACATTTTATGGTTTGTTTCTCTTAAATACATTTTAATTATTGCCTTAATTTCAAGAATCACTAAGCCTATATTGAACAAAATATGGTTACTTATAAGAGATTGCCAAAACCTTGTCATAAAACTAAAATTTTCAGCTTTGTGATTTGAGTTTTAAAAATCTAACATACACGGTTGTGATCAGGATGATAATTAGAGTCTGATAGAATTAAGTTAATTTTCAGTGAATAATAACATACCCTTTTGAATAGTAACCTACACTTATGAATACTAACATACCCTTATGAATATTAATATGACTCTTATGAATGGTATCCATTCCCTTGAATCTATAAATGAATTTAGGCACCTTAAAAATGAATATGAATATTTTAAGTGTTTATATTTTTCAATTAAATAATTATTTTAAATAAATATTTAATTAGTAATATTTATAATATTTTTTTGAAAAATGGACTTCTTTTTTTGGATTCTACACATCGAAAAAAGGTGATGGTGAATTTTTAGTATTTTTCTGAAATACTTAATTTTTTGATGAATAGTAAAATCCAATAATTAACAATAAATGCTAAATAATGGATTAATTGAGTCATTGATGATGATCTACTGATATAAGACCAATTGGTTCGAGTTCACATGCATATATTATTGTTCTTGGTCATGGAATACTCTCTATTGGTTTTCTTGAGAGGAAATAAATAATTAAGGATTATAATATTAAGAAAACTCCTCTCCCCTCCGCTATTTAAAGCACCCCTCACCCCCTCTTCCTCTCACACAACTCAAGCCTTGTGCCTTTCCAATATTCTGACCAAACCTCTCCCCAAGATCCTCCTCATGTCCAAAATATATAAGCCTCTTCAAAATACCAAAACCTCTCCCCTTAAGAGGTTCTCACATGAGGAAGTGTCAAGAGATAAATTCCCCTTTCCAATTACATCAATTCTTTTATTTTCTTTTATTTTTGATTCATTCCACACCATAATAGTATGATAAATCTAATAACATACATGTAATGGAATGTTTTCATGATAATTTTATATTTCATTACCTTACCTCCTTTTCCCATCATTTATTTGAAAGAAATGAAAGCACCATTTGAGATGTGCTAATTTAGCACATTCAAGGACAATAGTTTATCAACTATTATTATAATATTTAATTCTGGTCATTAAACCATTTGTCTTATGGTTGAACCAGACTATTATATATTTAATTTAACCTATTTTTAGTTCTGTAATCTTTTTGTACAAATGGTATTAATTTATAATGTAAAACATGTGAATTGTAATCAAACCCACCGTTTAGCCAAAACGGTAGTCACTAAGGTTATATATATAATAATTCGACCTCACTCTATCTAAAAAATTTAAATTTAAATCCATGTAATATTATTTATTTTAACTAATATAATATAACTTCATTTCTGGACAACCACATCTATCTTATTTATTTATCCGAACTTGAATATAAGTGAACCGATCGTTTAAAACCAAGTAAACAAATGATCCCGAACAATGAAATTGAACATTATAACTAATAAAAAATGCCATGAATGAACTGAAAAGTGTTATCATAAATTATTTAAATATATTATTGGTTCTGTACTTATGAATTAATAAGCCTGATTTTTTTATTTAGGTCATAAATAATAAGTCAAAAACACCTTCAGGTGTATGGTAAGGGATATGTTAACTCAATTTTAATTTATTGAGTTACACATCTATGTCATTGGTTTTGTCTTCCCAAAAATATGTTTGAATGAACTATGATTGTTTTATACTATATATAAACTTATATTTTGTGGATTTATGTTTTTTACACATAAATATTTCATTGATTTATTCTCACTCTAATGATACAATCTTTGTAAGGGATCTTTTCTCTCACTTTTGTTCAAGAATCTCCCCTATGTTGTTCTCTCTTATTTTTAATTCTTAATGATATGGTATGCTTTCAAACCTCCCCCATATATCCCTTGTGAAATATAAATATTATAATACCCCTTTAACTCTCATTAATCCCTCAATAACACTCATTACCATGCCGAAATGTTTGTAAGGGGTTTCTCATCTCACTTTAATTTCTAGGGGATTTTCATTGATTGCCACTTATTTCTTGTATGTGGTATATGTGTACTGACATTTGATATATAATAACATGATTCCTTTCACATTAATGTTATTCAATGATTCATTTTATGTTTATTAAGTTCTATTCATATGATTTGACCGATTACATTGTTGTTAGGGACTTTGTCTCAACTACAATTTCTTTGTGACTAAATTTTTTTTGTTAAATGAATAATCCTTATGAGGTATACCTACTGCCCATTTGAGATCATTTTTTATTTGAAATTATATTTATATTAAATATACATAATCTCATATCTTGGATATTCTTTTTGTCTAAACCGTATACCATTTTACATATGGAGTTTATTTGGAATGTTATTTTGATTATGGAAATATTGATATATATGTATACTCCACTCTATACGGATATTGAAAAGGAATATTTATCTTATATTGAATAAATATATAAATAATGGTTTCGACATGCATTGGAAGGTGGGGTCTACTATATCCTCTCGATGCATCTGTAGGTCTCATGAGACAAATCAATTTGGTGATAAACCCTACGAGTTCGTTTCCAAAAATCAGATGGTTTCCACCCATAGAACAAAACCGTTTTTATGGTATTATTGTTTCATGTTCCAGATACATGACCCCCAATTAAAAATAATTCCCTTTATTCATTATAAATTATTTTAATTATCCATTAGGTTTTCACTATGACAAAATCTATTAATGCAGTTTCATTCTGAGGTTATTAATGTCATTAGTTATTCATTTATTCACTATCCCTTATTCATTTATGTCAGATTTATTATTATTCCATTATTGTTGTACTCATGATTCCACTCTTTGTAACCCTTACTGATAATTTTTGCTCACCCCTTTCATTGTCTACTTTCAACAGGTGACAAAGAGGAGATCATTTATTGAGTTCTTATGGATATAGTTTTTAGTTTCATTATGTATTGTATTTTGTAAACTTTTCCAATCTAATTTGAGTAACATATATATATCTAGTTTCTTAAATACTACTAAACCGATCGTTCCGTCGGGATTTTAATTCCTTCTAACCATTCCAATATCACAAGTAACGCACAAGCTCGAGTCTAGAGGGTTTGGGGTGTTACAGCCTAGTATTAATTGGATTTTGACTACATGTAAGGTGTGATGTTTAGAATATGGAAATGGTGAAATACATTGATATTTATTGCTTTGTTTATATCAATGTAGTTGTATAAATAAAGTGTTTTTTGAATAATCAATTGTAGGGAATGTCTTGGGATCATCAGTCATGTCATTGTGTTGTAGTTTCAAAAAATATTGTTCTATGATGGAGATAACCACATAGCACTCAGTGGAGTTAATATCAACATGATATAAAATATTGTTTGTGACATTAGCTTTGTATTCCTAAGTACAAATATGACCCTGAACATTTTCTTTTTATAGCTCTTTTTACTAGTGGAGGACATCAAAATTTGAAACCTTAGTTAAAAATAAAACTATCTATTTCATAAGCTCATTATTTTTAGATAAATGAATTTGTATCCCTATATGGTGTTAAACCTTGATATAATGGTTTGAATATAATGTCATATGTATTGGTGGATCCTTTCCATAAATGAAATTTCATCTCTTGTTGGTAATTTGTAGGTTGAGTTGAGATAATCTTATTACATTTTAACATTGAAAAAAAGTTATAGATTTCCTAATTACTCCATTAGTATGATCAGTCCTAAATAATCCCTATATGATTTAAGATTAGATTGGTGCTCCCATTAGGCCAACTATACTGCCTATATTTGGGTCCCAAAAGAATATAAAGTTTATTCAGGGATAAGAAATGAATGTTGAGAACTATATAAAACTCATATGCCTCAAACCCATGGGCCTTGATGTACATTTCCACCATCTCCCATATTGTGGGAGGGCAACAACATATTAGGTTTATCTTATTTTTCAAAGAGGTGCTCTACTAATATGTTAAATGATTTCTATTATGATTCATTGTCTGATGAGGATTTTGTTTAAGTGGTAAATTCCCATGTGGTTTCTTAGTAGGGTACTTCTCATCCTCCTAATAATGAAGGAATGATTAAAGATCCCATGTAGCAATGGTTGAAGGAATTCATAGGGATTTTGAATTTCATTCATTTGAGGTGTTTTCTATTTTGAGAACTATAATCAGGAATGTTATTATGAAAAATTGAACACCATAAAAGGTTTTTTTTTGTAAGGAATCATGATTAAAAATTGTTAGAGAGTAGAGGGAGTGGATTGTATGAAGGTTTGTGTTTGAGGATGTAGTTTATAGCCATTTCCTAGATAGTTTCCCTTCCATTTGGATAGAAGAACAAAGAAACTGAACACCCATTACTAGCCTGTATGTGGACTTTAATAGATAAGTAATAACATTTTCCCCCTCATGTTTTTATAGGTGTTGCCTATTATTTTATCTTCTAATTCACAAGGACTAGGGGTCAATCCCACTTTTTATACCATTAAATAACTTTTATTTTGGCCATCCTTGAAAATTATATTTTAGTGATTATTTTTCTGTTCATCCCTCTAGTATAATACTTCAATCTTCACCTTTCTCCTCTCAAAATTTAAATGAAATATTTTTAGGGATTCAGTTCTTATTCCACTAGATTATAAAATAATTGGTAAAATACGATGGGTATTTCACTCTCTATAGCATGGAGACAACCCATGATGATTTACACACATCATTTATCATCGATTTATTTGAGTTTTGTTTCACTTCTTGTTTTATTATTGTTTTAACTTAATTAAACTAAATTGATTATTTTATCGACATGGATTCTTAAGTAATTCACCCATGTTTTTTTACCATTATTTAGTATACCATCCATGTACACTTGGTCGTGATTTTAATGTGGTGGGGTCGAGTGATCGGTTATTTAGTGTTATGGACTATTAAATTAACTTATTAAATTGATTGTGAAGGGATATAAACAATTAAATGAAATTCATTGTTATAAGTTAAGGTCACTGAGTATTAAAATGACTGGTTGATCATGGATGGTCCTCGGATGATTCACAGTGAGATCTATTGAGTGACATAAATAATGGTAAATTAACGTTTTGGGGATGGTTGTCAATGGTACATTTATGATGGGGTTATACAAGATTAGTTACAGTGCATGGATATTTGGTCTCGCTACTAAGGAACTGAATTTCTAATCTAATTATCAGTGATTTATTTTATTATAAATGTAATTTATAATTTAAAATAAAATGACATAAAATGAAAAGAATATAGTGATAATGGCACAATGGAATTTTTCATATCCCTGACAATCCATATGGTGGGGAATTTGGAATGACCATAATATTTTTAGGTCATTTCTTTTATGGAAAAATTTAATTTTTTTATTATGGAGTAGTAGATGTTTTGAGAATTTGGATTCAAATTGATATTCCACAATTTTGAATATCTCAAAATGGTGTTTTTACGTGATTGGAAGTTTTTACGATTAATTACTAATAATTTGAAGAGACTAGAGAAAGGATATTGAGAGTTCATGTTAATTAAATATAGGGTTTCATTTTTGAATGTCATAATTTGAAACTGATCATTGGGATGTAGATATTATGGACGAAATTTTTTTAATTTTACATATTTAAGTGTTTTTAAGGGAAAAGGATATTCTTATTAAATGATACTTATATACATAATGGTCATGTTGAAATCCAGTTTTTTCCTCGTACGAAAAGTTTGGCTCTTATGTATGTTTAAAATCATATGTAGTTGTCCCAAAGCTTGAAATTAATGGAAAAGGGTTATGCATAATGGGTCCTCCCATATAAGAGTTACTCTATGATTTTAAATTTCTAATGTATTGGAATCACCTGTTATATATACAAGTACACCTTGGTTACAAAAATCTACTCAGTTTCAAAAAAGAATTACACTTACATGTGTGTACCATCATACATAAGGATTTACATTTTTAAAAAAATGGCTATGTGTTTTAATTGCTATATACTATGTAAGGTCATGATATGTAAGGGTAATTAGAGTTCCCTGTGATATGAAATAGTCATGAAGTATCAATATATTGAATATTTAATGGTACCCTTGAGGTGTAAGAGTTCTTGGAAAATGGAATTTGACTACGTATAAGAGTCATGTTGTGATATGTAAGGGTAAATCACATGATATGTTATGTTTATCTCATACATAAATGGAATTCACATAAAAATAGAAAAATGGTTAAGTATGGGAATGACTGTGTTACTTATTTATAACCAATATGAAATATAAGGATTACTCTGATGTGTAAGGGTTCAAAAATGGTAATTTGTTAGGATACCCTATGATATTTAATGGTATACTTGGTGGTATATAAGGGTATCACCATATATATGTGTCTATAAATTTGGATCCATGACTTTTTTAACATTGATAGATTATGTGTAATAGTTGGTGATAAATATGGGTCTTGTAGTGTGATAAGTAAGTGTTCTCTCATACATAAGGGTCAATATGTAATGAAAATAGACATTTACAAAAATTGAATGTTACATGTTTTTCCTTGATTTTCTAAAATGTTGATAAAATGTTTTAGTGTAAAAAATGGAAATTTAAATATTATCGGACATAATTAATTTAAAACACCTCCAATTTTCCTCTCACTCCTCTCTACATCCATAAGTGAGATCTTCACTAATTATTATGCATACATTTTTTAATCTATTATTGGGAGTAGCCATGGGTATGTCTAACTACCCATGTTTATTTGATTCTAGATTCTCTCACATTTTTCATGTTTTCTATTTTTTCTGATCATAATTATAGTTTTTTATATTTTCAAATATCTTCTAAATGGATCTAGATCATCAAGGGATTATTGGCGGTTAAAGTTTTGTAAAATTTGAAAGAGGTAGACAGCCTTTATATTTCTATCCCTCTTTCTCATTTATTTATTTTATCTACTTTAATCATTACTATGGTTGTTTTTCATGTTCTTGATTTGGGTGATCTCATCCATTAAATTAGGAATGGGTCGCATAATCCTAATAGTCCACAACTTCCTTATAACATTCTATACTATTCAATGGTGATTTCATACTCAAAAATATTTTGATAAATACTTAATTTATTATTTGTGTGATGAGTTATATTATCATGGAAATTTTTAATTCCTTTTTATATTTGGATTAAATATGGTATTTTTTAGGAAAATTTATTTATAAAGGATGCCTTTTAAAATTATGTTGCATAAAGAATGAGATGATTTCATGAGATGGTTTTGAAATGATATTTCAAAACAAATTTTGGGCTCCAAACAAAATTTATTTATCAGAAATTCTTCAAAGATTATATTGTGATTAGATGAAGTGTATGGAGCCGTTTATAAAATAGTTATAAGGAATATTTTGATATGGTTTTCCTGGGAAATAAATATTGGTTTTATTTTAAATTATATTTTCATAGATGACCTCATGCTGGAAATCCTTTTTTTCTAATTCTGTTACAGTTTTGTTGAATATTAATTGTGATTTTTTAGTATTTTATTCTTTTTTATGATATTAATGATTTTTTTTTTGGAAAAACAATTGCTATGTTTTAGTGTTATGTATGGGTTTTTATATTTTCTTCTAATTTTGTACATATATTAACACGATAATGTTATAAATTATCCTTTATTTATTTGATTGGATCCTAATTAAGGTAATTAATCCCTTAAATTATAAGTATGGTTATATTTATAGATTTTTATATAAAAATTCATAATTAAATGATGTGAGATAGGGTTTACCAATATTTTAAATTAGGAATAAGGTGTGTTTTTTTAGAACAATAGTGGCTTGGGTGGTTTAATGGTATGGAATATAGTTTTTATTGGAAAATCATAAAGAACCCCGGAACACCCTGTGATGGATGGAGTGAATCAGGGTGTCAAATATTTATTATAAACTAGAATATCCTGTTTAAACAATGATAGGAACCTATTAAACATGTTTAATGAGAATGTGAAGACAAAAACAATCACATGAAGGGCAAGGAAACATCAACTTTACTTAGTTCACCACTAAAGGATACGTCCAAGGAGATTACACTTACAGATATTTGGTCAAACCAAATTACAATAACCTTCACATGTTTTGGAGTCAAAAATTATATCAATGGAATATCATTTTTCCTCAAATTACTATCTTCCTTGAACTTTTCTAGACTTCACCGAAATCTTTTCATAATTTTAATTAAATTCATTTTGGGGTTGTCTTCCTACTAATTACTTTTAGATTTCTCTAAATTCCCATTAGATTTTTAATCATATATATTCTTTCTAATGAAGAGATAAGTTGTACATATATTGAAAAATAGATCTAGATAATCCACTAAATCAAGATTTACCAAATCTTTGACATGACACCACCTTTACCACATATCGTGCCTCTCTTGCAAACCATATTCCCTAAGTGGTCCATGTACCATCATTCTTTCTATAACCCAACACAAATCACTACCTTATCTCCACAAATGATACCCTTCACGACCTCTCAAAACTCTTCCTCTCTTTTGTGAATGACATTCCATCCCACTAACTATTTTCTTTCCATGAACCATACACCTTCCTGCAATCATCCATCGCTTTGTTACCCGTTCCTTCTATTTGGTTCGCATACCGTTTTCCATTCCGCAAACCATTCCGGCTACATGGTTCTTGGTTCTCCATTCTGCGTACCATAATTCATGATCTGGGAAATATTCCTTGAAAACCCATTTCACATATTTCCTTTGTGGAAACGATCCTTTTCCAAACACAAACTCCCAATATTGAAGCCCAAAAATTTTGCAAAAACTGGGGAACTGTGCCACCTTAAACACCTACTTTTGAATGAACTGTAAGATCACATGACTTGAAAACCCCTTGATCAACCCAGAGTGGATTGAAAACAAAGAAAACCATACTCCATTACCATCAAAGAACATTCTGGTTTCCGAAAATCTCCCCCATTGGGTTTAATGGAAATTTATTGATAAATTCAATAAAGCACCAGCCAAAACCTGATAAATGAGTTACAACTCATCCAATAATCTGTGTCTATATGAGAAATTCTCTATGTATAAAACAAATGGGGAAGCATGAATTAGGTTCTCTTGATACCAAACTAAAAATTATATTCTCTATTCTAATTTTCTATAATATTTTCCCTTTTGTAACACAGAATTATCCCCCATTGTATCATTTTACAATTTCTATATTCTCCATCACCTTGATACCGAAAAATCATCTCATATTTCATACTCCTTATTTAAACCATAAAACATTGAATTTATGCATTATCTCCCATTTGTAATAAACAGAATAATCAAATTTTGACTCGTATATCTCAATGAACACTCTACCTAGATCGTGTCTCCCTCAAAAACCAGCAATACTTAAACAAACATATTAAAATTATTAGAAAAACTAGGGAGAGGGGAAGGTTCATAACCTCATCTTGTATGGGGAGGTGGTTGAACATCGAGGTTCAACTAATATTTCTCAAACACATGTGTTGATAATGGCTTGGATATTATGTCATCCACTTGATCATCAGTTCCAACATGATCCATTTTAATCATACCTTGTTAATATTTTTCTTTAATGAAGTGATATCTTATTTCAATGTGTTTCATAAGGGAATGATGAACATGAGTCATTATAAGTGAAATTGTGCTATTTTTATCATAGTAAATCACCGTTGGTTGTTTCACATCATCACCAATATCATCAAATTTTTTCTTACTCCATAGTAGCTATTTTTAGGCCTTCATAACAGAGGTATTGTCAACTTTAGATGTACGGAGAGAGGTTCATTCCAATTTCATAATCAAACATCCCAAAAATTACATTCTAATAAATAATTCTCTACCACATGCAGAAATTCAATAGACAACATTTCTATCCCAAACAACATAAAAAAATGCGGATAGTTTACTATCATATCCTTCACCAATGTATTAGACATAATTTTGAGTACCTTGAATGTACCTCATGATTATTTTAATTTTCTCTATATGTTCCTCCTTCTGATTATATTGACTGCGGGCCCCTAAAAATTTGGGATGGAAATATCTTTCCTCTTTGTAGTTAAGTATAATAAGCTTATGATTATTCTCCTATACATGGTAGTATCCCCAGAATTTCTACCCTCATGTCTTCCAAGTTTAGTTCCAACCACTATCGGAGTTGAAAATGGTTTACAGTCATGCATATTTAATTTATACCACAATTCCCTTTCATACATCTCTTGAGAAAAGAATGTATAGTATTTCCTATGAATCAACAACAACCCCAATAAGTATGTGAGTTCACCATTCTTGGACATTTCATATTTTGATTTCATGTGATTAGAAAATTCATCCACTAATCCCTTCTTACATCCTCTAAATATAATTTCATCTTTGTACAATATAACTATTTAATTAATATTTATTCAGAATTCATTACAAAAATATTTTATCCACTCTTCCACTTTTAAAGTCGATCTTATTTAGATAATAATCTTGCTGAGATTACTATTCCTATGGTGACTTTTTTAGACTATATAGATCCTTCTTTAATCTACACACCTTCATTTCGTCATTAACAACAAGAAATCCCATTGGATGTTCAATATATACTTTTTCTTCAAAAATATTATTTAATAAAACGTTCATGACATCCATTTGATACACTTTGTATCATATATGAATTTTCATTGTAATAATTACTTTGATTGACTCCAATCTAGCCACCAGAGCAAATGTTTCTTCAACAACAACACATTTAATCTATGAATATCCTTTACACACCAAACATAGCTTATTTCTGATCACATTTCCATCACGTCAAATTTTTTTTCAAAAATAATAATTGTGACAAAAACATTGTGGTTTTATTTGTCTCTTTACAAAATCTCATTTTTGGTTCATATCAGTTTGATACAACTCATGATTCAAGGTGTTAACCCATGATTCATCCTTTTCATCTTCTTCAAATGAGGATGGTTCCACAACTAATAGGAATGAAGATTATGAACTATTCCTAATTCTCCTTGGTTATAAGGGAGTTTTCCAATCCCCAAATATGTTGGACTGATCACTTTTTACTCTTCGATTTCTACTAATAGATTCAGATGAATTTTCACCATCCATGGTTTTCTCTTCTAGTTCTTCTTCTATGAAAACATCAGATGTGATTTTTAATTGTTTTTCAAAACATCATCTACCTTTTTATTTGGATATATTTCATGTCCACATTCTTTCGCATCTTCTATCACATCAGTAGCCAAATTTCTTGAGTCATTTATGGTTTTACCTTCAATGATATTCACATCACTTATTTACATATGTTTTCAACGAAATTTATTTAATTATTTTTAGTATTTTCTATTCATTGAATATCTGAGGAATATTCCTTTCCCTCCAACATCACCATACTTTCATTCATATCCCATATTAGTCTCAGATGAAGTATTTACTTCCAAAAACACAAAAATACTTCAAATATGTCATCCTTCTATACAATAACTAATATGGTTTCTTGGTTTCCCCCATATAAAGGCTTATTCAATTTTAAATAAAAATTGTATCATCATAAACCACTTTCCAATAATAGTGATATATATGACTCTCAATCAGCGTAGTTCTAGACATACTATTCACATGTCAATTCTAGTGCTCCAAAACTCCATTTTACATTTGAGTCCTCACAACAGCCACCTCATGTTGTATACCATGTTCCTATAGGTAGTATTCAGACTCAATGGATGTATATTCTCCACCATTATTAGAACTCAAAACATTCATTGTCCATCCAATATCATTCTATACTATTTGGTGATATGTTTTCCATAAATCAAGCACTTATTGTTTCCTACATATAACAATCACACAGTCCATTATAAAGTAATCATAAATTAAAAGAAATAAGTACCTTTCTCCATTAGTTAAAACAACATTTATAATACCACAAATGTCTATATGAATGAGATTAGGAAGATTTGAAGCCCTCTTCTTCTTTGGATGATATGAATTATAGACTAACTATCCTTGAATGCAATCATCACGTGTATTTTCCCTATCACATTTCCAATTGGGGATATCCGTGGCTATATTCATATAAGATATATTTTCCATGAATTTAATATTTATCTGACCAAAACATTGGGGCCACAGGTTGATTTCTTCTTCAATAGTCATGTATCAAATTTTCTCTTTGAAATCAACTAGATATAGGTTGACATATATTATTTAACCTTATAAGATAGAATACCCAGTTATTCCTTCCATAGTTCACCCATTTTGATTGAGTTTCTATATAATTACCATGTAATATAGGTGACTCACACTCTGGATATTGTGATGCAAACCATACACATAAATAACTTTGGTCTTATTCATTTCACCATTGTCTAGTTCACTACTTGTACTACCATTGATCTTCAAAACAACATCATGAAATAATCTCATTATTCCATAAAATTTTTTCATGAATTTAATTAATAGGTATTCATATCCTATCATATGTTATAAGGATTCAATTTCATGAATACATGTGTTTTTTTCTTCATATATTTGAGTGATACTTCTTCATGATTGACTTTTTTACAATTTTCTTCTTTAGATTCCAAGAAATATTTGTTTGAGTGAAGGGTAAAGATGCCTTTTCAAATATCATTTCCATGTTCTTAGGTTCATCATAATAATACTCTTATTCTAGATGATAGAATGTGTTTGTTTGAACAACACTGTCTGTTTAGTGAGTAATGACTAGTCTCTGAGTTCTGTATGAATTGTTCCTACCATTATTCTACCTGAAATCAAAATATTTATAGCCAATGTTATCAAAATGAAAAATAATTCCATAGAAATTATTTTTCTATTAGAATTAGGAAATGAATTCATTATACTTTTGTGACTTCCTCACTCTTCTCAATTAAAATATCTCAGTGCCTCTTCACAGTATGACATGGTATGATTTAGATAGCCATAGAATTGACATTTCATAAGTGGAAAAATATTTTCACTTCTATTACCCATCATGTCACCTCTCTTATAAAAAAATATTGAATGTATTTAAACTAGGGAAACTTGGGTATTCTTTTAATTATTCCTTTTAGTCTAATTTGAAACACTAATTGTTTGTACTTCATCGATCTTTGTGATATGTCTGGCATTTATCTTATCTTTATTTTTGTTCTATTTTTCATAATACATTTGATGTTTTATCACTACATCCAATTACTTCGTTTCCCATACATGAGAATCATTGATCATTCAGAACTTTTCCAACTCCATCAAGACCATTCTTAACTTTATCTAGAAGCTCTTAATCAGGTAATTTTTCAGAGGGAATTTTCTTCTGTGTTTCATTTGGACTTGATTCAAATTCATGTTTACTCCTAAGAGCAAAAAATTATTCTTCATGTCCCTCAATTATTTTGGATTTCTTATCTAGTATCAATGTATGTTCATATATATACTTTTATTGATCTTCAATTCAGAGATTCAGTTCAAAAATATCTTCTGACCATTTAAATGTTCTTGATTGTTCCATTACTACTTCCTCTAGCCAATAAATTTCAGCTTCTATTTTATCAACATATTCTAAGGACTCTTTCACAATTTATTTCCATATTTTCTTCTCTTTCATTGATTCTCAAGAATACCAAAAGTTTCCTTATGTATAATCTTGATATCAACATAAATGGTAAATTGATTATCTCTAGCTTTATATCCTGATGGTTCTAATCTTTCAATGGTACCCATAATTGACACATGGGTTCCCAATTAAAATTACAGTTGTTTTTCCATAAATAATTCACTACCATCATCTTCTTCTTCCAAAACAAAAACATTTTTCTATTGTTTCTTACCACACTTGATGTATCCCTTTTTTACATACATTTTATGAGGCTTATAGATGTCTCCAAATTTACTTTTTTTATCATTGAACATTGTTTTTCACTGATAAGAAATAAGCCCAACTCTACATCAACAAAAACAATCCATAGGTATCTTGCCTTCAAATTTCTATTTTCCCTTTATGAATTACTTGGTAATGAGAGAATGAAATTATTTTTCCTCATTTTCTTCATCAATAATATATCCTAACATTTCATGTGTTATCCAAGGATTTGAATGTTGTTTACTTACATAATTGAGTTATTGCATCATCAGTTTTAACTCTCATCTCATATCTCATGAGGTTTCTTAGAAGATCATCTAGATAATGTTTGGAAATATCCCTTTCTTCAAGGGCTGACAACTTTGAAATATATTGTGGTGAATGTATTCTAAATAATTTCTTCACAATATCAATATATTTTATTTCTTCACCAAATCCTCCTATTGATCCGTCAACTTTAGTAAATTGATTGAAAAAGGAATATTCATTTTCATAAGTATTTATATTCTGATCATAAACCCTATTGGAATAAACATTTAATTTCACCACATTCACATTGATGTATCCTTCATAAATATTCTATAATTTTTTCACATAAACTTTGCAGACATACAGATCATCAACATTATATATAGTTGATCATAATGGGTTTCAGTGAGGTAATTCTATGCTTTGGAATATCCATCAAGAATATTCTTATCTGTATTAGTCGTAGACATCCCTGTTGGATCAAGGACATGTATTCCTTGTGTAGTGGAAAATAGGACTTCAATTCATAGTGTTCACAGATGATATTTCATTATATTTTTCTTTAATTTAAAGTTTCTTCCATCAAAGAGGGTTACTCCCAAAAAATTTACAATATTCTTTATAGAAGAAATGGAGGGAAGATTTGACACTAGAAGACTTTACCCTTTTATACCACTTGAATACCCAAAAATACAATGAGAGGGGAGGGATGAATCATGGTGTCATATTTTTCCATTAAACTGATGAATATTCTTCACACATTAGTAGGAACATGTTAAACCTGTCTGGTTTGAAAGTGCAGAATGCAAACAATCACATGCAATATGAGGATGCAATAATTTTAAGTGGTTCAAAACTATGGGATATGTCCAAGGAGCATATGCTGAAAAATTTTCAGTCATACCAAAGTCTACTAATCTTCACTAGTTTTGTAGTACAAACATTTATCAAAGTCACTCTATTATAGGTGAAGTTACTTTACAAGGTGTTAGAAATAGTACGTTGGTTCCCTCTGATCACTTCCATTAACTCCCCCTTTCTCACTACTTTGGGATGAATCTAAAAATATTTTTTTATCTTTAAGGTCACTTTAATGGGTTGGCATTAAATCATGCATCCTTAAGTCTATATATATGTTCTTTTGAAACCCTATTTTCACTTTTAGATGTATTTCACTTTTTCATCCATTGTTATCTTGCAAACAATTCCTCCCCATATTGACCTAATCTCTCCACGAACTATACATAACTACATGCCATGAGTTCTTCCACTGAAAACTACTCCAACTCTGCTGCATACAACACTAATTACATTGCATACTACATTTCCCCATGTACTGAAAGCCTTCCCCCACGTACTACCCTTCTCCGCCAACTGTGAGGCTTCCTCTATGTGCTTCCTTTATAAGTGGCCACCACGTAATGACTTTCGCAAACCGTGTCCATGTACTGCTTCTTCTA
The DNA here is from genome assembly GCA_963277665.1 of Viscum album. Taxonomy (NCBI): domain Eukaryota; kingdom Viridiplantae; phylum Streptophyta; class Magnoliopsida; order Santalales; family Viscaceae; genus Viscum; species Viscum album. The sequence goes on from OY728157.1 coordinate 155,660,573, forward strand.
TGTAAACCAACTCCTTGTCTACAAACTGTCTTCCATGAACAAGACTTATTTCTCTGCATACTATCTTTTGTAACCTGTTCTTGGGTTCACTGAATTCCTTTCATATTTTTAATTAAAGTATTTGTGGGGATTTCATCATGTGGACTACTTCTATAGATATATTTCACTTTTCCATGCACTTTTATCTTATAAACTATTTCTCCCCATACTGATCTCCTTACTCCGCAAATAATACAACATCGTGTATCGTGGCTTCCTCCTCAACGAATTTCTCCTACTCCACTGTGTACTTCACTTCTTCCACTATATATTGCCATGCTTCTGAAATTGCAGGGCTTCCTTTTCATACTTCCCTGCTCCGCATATTGTGATGCATCCTCCACACACTTCCTATACTAATCATGAATACAGAGACCCCCTCCTTTTACACATATTATTACATGATTATAAGAATAATATAACATCATATTACCTTTAAAGGATCGTTATGTCTTGTTTCTTGAAGACTAGGAACATAAAACTAAAAACAAATGACTATATAAAAATTTAATTATTTCTTTTTCATAAATAGATCCAAAATCTTACATCATCATAGGATAACCGGGGGATAACATGAACAAATTTATTAGCTAAAATCCCAATAAGGGAGTAAACATAATAATAATTCTTTAGAACAGTGGTTTGAAGGAATAACGTAAGGATAAAAAATCATGGAACATATGGAATCATAACCCATAAACATTTGATCTGATAAATATGCAGTCAAAGTGATGTGGCAGGAACATAAAACAAGACTTTTTCAGGAGTCAACGACCATTGCACATAGTGGAGCACATGTCATTGTTATCAACCAAGACCAATGCACATGGTATCACAAGTCAATGCTAACTTCCAAGACTATTGCACATAATGTCTCATGAGACTCAACTTTACATAATGCATCAAAGTTCTATCTAGGCACCCCAATCATAACATGTTCATTAATATGATTTAAACATATAGAATCATATATAATCAATCATATATAAACATAATGGTACCCATGGAAAGAAATGGATATCAAAATCTTGTCATAAAGCATAATATATGTGCATATCATACAGGTGGCCATTAATGAAAAAAATTAAAACATACATGGACATTGATTAGGTAAAATAGGAATATATAATGGTATGTGATATAAAAAAAGTGAAAACATGTAAGAATAGTATTTAATAAATTTTTGGATTAAAACATTTTAGTGAGGTTTTAAGAAAAATACCAAAGTGCCTTTAAAATAAAAAATGGTATAATAATTAATATAATACTAGAAGTCAAAGAAAGTTATTAATAATATAAATAATTATTTTATAAAAAAATGGAGTCATAAAATAGATGATAGAGTGTAGAAGAAATTGGGTAAGAATTCGGGAAGATCCCCTAAAATGATTATTCTTATTGGGGAGTATTGAGGGGGGAACCACTTAATAACATGAATATCCCTAAAAGATAATAATGAATGGATCTTGATAGATGAGTTTATATCATGTAAAAATAATTTACAAATTTAATTAAAAATAAAATATAACTGAATTTGGGTAAAAGAAAGATAGAGAAATCATAAGGAATAATGGTGGTTTGTGTACAATTCCTTACCTTAAGTATGAAGGTGTTCTTCCCTTGATCTAAATTTATAGGACAATAAAATTAAATTCATTAATTATTATTTCCAAAAACCACTTAGTAATTAAATGATTCAGTATATCCTTATTAAGATCATTCATTACCTTTTTGATGGGTTAAGAGGTTGAATTTCATTGTGTGTTTCATTGGTTTTCCTGATTGGTCTGTATAAATGTAATGATAAACATGTAAGATGAGAATGGTTTGGTAGAATTAGTATTATATGTTATTAGTAATAATCAATTATATTAATTGGTTATAAAATTCATGTGTTTTTTGGGAGTGGATATGGATCATTAAATAAAACATTAATGAAAACTATTTTGGTCATTTGGCGGTTATTATATCACATCAAACAGATTTTAATTTATAAATTAATATCATGTGTACAAATTAATATAAAAAATTAAATTAGACATAATAAATATATTCTAGTCTTTTTCAACAATCAAAAAGATTTCATGGACAAAATTGATGACAGAAATTGAAATAGAAAACCCATCATCCTTGAATGTGGGAAATTAACACATCTCAGATAGTGTTTTAATTTATACTATAAAAGGAGAGGAAATGAGAGATTTTGATGAATTATTCCATTATCATAACAACAATATAGTACATGTAAGGTACTAGAGTTTTCATCACATTTTGACAAAAATATGGGAGGAAATAAAAATAAAATAATGGAACTTGAAAGAAATAAATGAAATGAAAAGAGGAAATTACCTCTTGAATATAAGTTCCTTTAGAAACTCTTTAGGGTAGATGATTTGGTCTTTTTAAGATGGGGAGTGGGTGGTTTTTATAGTGGAGGATAGAAGGGGTTTATAAATATTTTATTTATTATTTTATTATTTTCATCAATATAAGAAATAGTACTAATTCTTGTGACAAAAATAGAAATATTTGCATATGAGTTCAAAACCATGGTGATTAAATCATCCATGACTCAATAAATAGTGTATTTATAATATAATGTGTATATACAAATAATTATCTTATTTTACTATTCTCCAAAAATCTTGTATTTCTGAAAAACCTCAAAAATTCACCCTAACAATTTTTGAATTTGTAAAATTAAATTTTAACCTTATTTTATGGAAATAATTTGATAAATATGTGAAATTTAATTATTATATAAAATCAAAATTTACTTGAAAAATAATGAATTTAAAATTAATACTTCTTTTCTAATACATTTAAAAATTAATCTGGGTCTCTTAAAATTAACATATAATTATAAGCCATAAAAATTATAATTTATGAATACCTTTTATGAAAATAAATTTTCTTTTAAATTAATCAAATAATTTTAATTAAATATACATGACTCACAAAAGACAAAACTATGAAATAATTATATCATATTTTAACTTATAGGATGGATAAGTTTTGTTTTTACTTTATTAGTAATATTACTTATAAACTTAGACGATTTATTATTCATAAGATTCATATTACTATTAAAAAGGGAAAATTTATTATTCATAAGGGTCATTTACTATTCACCAAAAATTATGTTTTTCTTATCAAACTCCAAACACCTTACTATTCCCAACCATGTATGTCATATTTTTGAAATTTAAATAACAGAACTGATAATATTTTGATTAATGGTCAAATAGTACTTAGTAGTTAATTGTGTTGTGATTTAATGTGATTATACTATAGGAAAATATGAAGGTAATTTAAATTATTAAACATTGGGTTGTTACATTCATCCCCCTAATGAAAATTTTCCCTTGAAATTTTGTTTTTCCTTCTAATCCAAAAACATGTGTGGGTAATTTTCTCTTCATTTCCTCCATCCATTCCCCTATTTCATCTTCCAAAATCTCATGACCTCATCGAATGAGATATGCAGAGGAATACCATATCTCCAACTTCAAACTGAAAGGCCTCATCGATTATTGGTTGCATTCCTCTTTCGTAAACATTGGGCTAGCATGATGTGATGATGAATGGATTTCACCTTCTCCACCATTTATTTGACCATTTCATGTCCTGAAAGCATATGCTCACTGGCCTCTTCCCAACATGAAAGTGTTCTACACCTCTTCCCATAAAAGGGCTTCATATGGTGTCATTCAGATGCTGGAGTGGAGACAATTGTTATAGGAGAATTCTAATAGTGGATTATGTTGCTCTTATACTCCAATAATGTCCATAGAACATTCTCTAAATATATCTTGTAGTGTTTTAATTTTTCTCACATATTGGCCATCACTATGAGGATGCTAGACTATATGGAAGTTCAGTTTCGTTCATAGATAATACTGGAAACTTTTCCATAACTTCAAGGGGGATCTCAAATCTCTATTGGATACAATAGAGAGTGGTACTCCATGAAAACTTACTACATCTTAGATATATTTCCATTCAAGTATATCCAATGATAATTCTTCTCAAATTGTGATAAAGTGAACTATCTTTGTTAGAATATCCACAATAACCCATTGAACATTGTTTCCTCTGGATTTCATTAGAAGGGTAGAGACAAAGTCCAAGGTGATATTCTATCACTTATATGTTGGTATGTGTTGTGGTTTCATCATCCCCTAACAAATTTACCTTTCATCTTTACCTTAATTACAGTCCATGCACATCTATTTATATTCACCAATATCGTTATTCATGTTGTCCGACCAAAAGATCTCTTGAAGATCTAAAAACATAATTGTTCTCCATTGGTGAATACATAAGGTTGAGTTATGCGCATAATTAAAATATAATTCTTTATATATATATTATTTGGTACAAATAATTGTGACCCAAATAATATAAATACTTCTCCATCAATACTAAACTCAGAGGATTCCTCATTTCTAATAGCTTCCACCCTTTTTAGAATTTCCACATGTTTTTTTGAGAATCATTTTTTCTCCATGATTTATTGTTATGTGTCCATTTAAGAAATGACGGATAATTTTTCAACCTTAATTATTCCCATGTCCATCCTCCATAAATTTAAAAAGGTTTGATCCTTTTAAATTTTCATCATTGATAAAGATGGAGGACCCTTTATACTTAGATCATTTTCCTCCTTATTTTCTTTACTAGGGTGGTAGTGGATTGAGTAGTCATAATCCTTGATGAGATCTAACCATATTAATTGGTGTATATTAATCTCCTTCTATGTGAATATATATTTGAGAATCTTTTGTTTGGAAAATATATCTCACTTCTCTCCATAAAGGTAATGCAATCAGTTATTCAAAGCAAAGATCACAGCTGCCAAATCCCGATCATGTGCGGGATTGTATTGCTAATTTATTTTCAAATGTTTCGATGTATGGGATATCACTTTATAATTTTTATCAGCACATAGCCTAACCCTTATTTAAATCATCAATGTACACCACAAAATGTTATCCACATGTTGGGAGGGTGAGTATTAGCATAGAGATAAGTCTTTTTCTAATCTCCTTAAAACATTCCTCGCATTTTTGGGTCCACAAAAACATCATCCCCTTCCATGTCAGCTTGTTCATTGGGTTTTATCATCAACATATGTTCGTTAAAAATCATCAATAACACCAGGCTAGTCCTATAAATCTGCATATCTCCCTTACAGATGATTTCATGGGACACTCTTCAATTAACTTCACCTTAGAAGGGTCCAAATATATCCCTTTTTATAAAATAACATGCCCCAATAATTATAATTCTTCCATATAATACTCACAATTAGTATACATTGCATAACTATTCTCTCTTTGGAAAGTCATCATCACTGTATTAATGTTTTTCTAGTGTTCCTCCATTCCCTTGAAGTATATCAGAATGTCATTAATAAGGACTACCACATATTTGTTGAGGTAATATATAATGACTCAATTCATTAAAACCATGAATATTTCGGGTTCATTGGTGTTCCTTGAAGGGAATCACTATGAACTTAATTGTGCATACCTCATTCTAAAGGATGACTTGGGAATATCATCCTTCCTCACCTTTAATTGGTGATATCCTAACTGAAGGTCTACCTTAAGAAAAATAATTGGCCCCACAATTCTGATTGAGGAAGTCATCTATCCATAGCAGGGGATATTTGTTCTTTATCATGATAATAAATATAGAGGCACATTGATCCATCCTTTTTCTTGATGAAGAGGACTGGTGCACCACATGGTGAAACACTCAGACATATAAATCCTTTCTCCATATTTTTCTTATAACTACTTATTTATCTCTTCCATATCTACAGTTCCATTCTATAAGGTGTCTTTGATATAGGAAGATATCTAGGAATAAGTTCAATTTAAAAATCAACCTCCCTATCCGGAATAACACCAGGAAATTATTTTTGGAATGCATCAATGTAATCCCTCACATTAGGAATATCTTTGAGAAGTATCATCTACTATGCCCCAATAATTTTATCTAGACATGATTTATCACAAATAAGTAATATAAAAACTTGATACAAGTTTTCTAAAATTGAATCATCTTTCTCATTACACATATAATGAATTATTTGATGCTTCGGGATGTGAAGAGTGATATCCCTTTCCTGAAAGTTGATGTTCTCTTAGAAAAAATATAGTCAATCCATGCCCTAGATAACATAGAAATCTATTAAAGTAAGTATGAAAATATTTTCTGGGAGGTTCATTCCACTAACGTTAACTGGGGAAGGGTTATATATATTGGATGTAATAATTTTCCTATTTTTTTCTCTTAAATAACTCAACCTCCAAATTCTGAGGAGGTGTTTGAATAGTTCTACTAGACTTGAAACGTATGAATGAATGCATTAAACGATAATTAAATAGTATGTTTTCGATTCATGAGTGAATAACAATAGTATCCTTCACCACATCATTGTCGGACTCGACCTCAGTGGTAGTCATGTCATAATCCCTTACTTTTTTCATTGGAGGTTTCTTTTGATTTCCTCAGAAAACCCTTGGCTTAGGGAAATTTTTTGCATAATTCCCATAGTCCTTATAGTTGTAACATTGTAATACATGATGTGTATTGATCTGCATCTTCCTTTCTTATTCCACATTAGTGGGATTCTTCATTTCGCACTAATATTTATTAACGTTATATATTATTCTTCCACATTTGAAGCAATTCTTATTTCCCTTTAGATAGTTCCCAGGATGATTCTTCCCACAATTTTGACACTTGGGATACTGGATAATTTTTCCATCATGGTAATTGTTTGTCAAACCACCCGTATTAGAAAATATTTTAATATATATATTTTTTACAGGGTCCATGAGACCATTGAGAGTCTCTAATATCCATTTCACCCTTGAGGTAACAAGAGAATATCTATTAATAACTTTTGAAGTTAGGATTCACTAACACTTTCCATTGACTCGTCTTTAGTCTGCTACAGAATAGATCATCCTTTATCTTGGTGTTCAGGGAAATAATTCAAGAGTATCTTGCAAGCCTTAAAATGTTTGGTTCAAACACCCCTATGGATTCATCTTTGTTCTACTATAGTATGAGTAACTCTATATCCATCCTAAGCTGGAGAGTTCGGGGAAAATATTTATTGAAAAATATATCTTGATTTCCCTCAAGTCAATAGAATCAATTTCTTCATGGGACGTCATATTCTTGATTACTGTCCACCATTGATCAGTTTCCCAATAAAAATGTTAGATCTACAATACAAATTTCTCTTCTTCAGAGCAATGGATGATAAATAATGTCATTCCAATGTAGTTAATCCACTATTCCATGAGGAGGGGATTAGAAGACACACTAAACATGGGAGGCAATTTCCAGAAGAAGGATTTAATGTAATATTTCTCTATCATTAGAGAAGGAGGGAATTCCACATGATTCATGTAATTATTCATAACTTTAGCAAGTTGATAAAGCATTGTAATGTGGTTTTGAGAAACTATTCCCATAATATTTGGCGTATCATTAATAAAATCATGAAATTCGATATCACATTTACTTTTGGAACATGTTCTTATATTTTTCACCATTAACTAAGAAAAATAATATACAATTATTTGGATTTAATACATAGCTATTATGCATAAAAAGGAAAATTTAAACATAAAAGGATAATCTGTTAATGGGAATGTACAATCAAAATTGTGATTCCCTAGGATTCAAACTATGTTATCCTAGATCTGATACTTAACATATATTATCATGGGTTTTTTTCATTAAAAATGGTTCATACAAAACATATGAACTTTCCAAGACATATCCCCTGGGAGTGTTAAACGTGGAGTGCAGCAAGGCCCATTATTGTGGACCAATTCCCATTCATGTTTAGATAAGAGTGGTGTTCTCAATTTTTAACCCTAGATACATTTTTACCTGCACCAAATCTACTTGTTCATATCTAAATTGGGATCTAATTTGTTGATAAACCACTTACTCTATACTTACCACAATTTATGGATTTTTTGTACACTTAGTATTATCCATATGGTTATTACTAAAGTGATCTATTCCTAATCTCCAAAAATAACTAGACCAACATCTATTTCCAACTATAGAGACCCTATCCTTTTAAATTTATCATTATCTTATTTATGTATAATAAAAAATCACATCAAAATCCAAGGATTGTAATGTTTAGTGTCTTGGATGAATATGTACATAAAATAGAAAACACTGGAAGAAACAAAATGTTTCTTTATTTATTATTAATAAAGATATACAAACTCCCATTGTGCTCATAAATATTCTTAGGATACCCCTGGTATAACATAAATAATGGGATGTTCTAAAATCCGAGTATGGGAATAAACCTAAGAATAATGATTTAGCACTTGGGTTAGAAGGCCTGACATAATGATATAAAAATCCATGGAATATAGGGATTCATAAAATATAAACATGGAATCACATAAACATGGAGTCATAGTAATGTGGAAGCAATAAAAAACATGACTTCGATTTAGGGCTCAATTCACATAGAGGGGCACATGTCAAGGTAAACCACTAAGGCCATTGCACATGGTAGCACGATTCAATGATAACTGCCAAGACTATTGCACATAATGCCTCGTGAAACTAAAAATTACTCAATGAATTAGAGATATATTTGGGTGAACGCATCATAAAATGTTCATGAATATTCATTACAAATATAGAATCAAACATAATCAATCATATTTAAGCATGAGGTTACCCATGAAAAGAAATGGTAATCATAATCATGTCAAAAAGAATAATAGATTGGTGCATCATACAAGTGTCCATGAAATAATGGAATTAAATCATAAATCAGATTTGATAAGGGTAAATATAAATATATCATGTTTAGGTATTTCAAACACAAGTGAATACATGTAATAGGGCTATTTAAGAAATTTTCACATTAAAACATTTGCAGCGGTATTAATGAAAATACTAAAGATCCTTCAAAATAGAAAAGGGAATAATATTTTATATAAAATAAGAAGTGACCCAAGAGGGGTTTCACAATAAAAATACTAATTTTATAAAAATAATGTTCTCTTAGAATTTTTGACCGAGTGCACTTGAAATTGGATATAAATTCAACAATTTCCCTTAAAACTAGTTTTCTTATTGGGAAGTATTGAAGAGGGAACCACTTAAAAATATGTATATACATGAAATAGAATAATGAATAGATCTTGAAACATGATTTTGGATAATGTATATAGAATTCATAATATGTAAACAAAAAAATAGATAACATAATTTGGTTAAAAATAATGTTAGAGAAACCTCATGGAATAATGGGGGTTTGGGTAGAATCCCTTTCCTTATGTTCGAAGGTGTTATTCCTTGATCTTAATATCCTAGATAAAAAAATTAAAGTCATTAATTAATATTTCAAAAACCAATTCATTATTTATATGATTTTCTGTAACCATATTATGTTGATTCATGATATTTTTAAAGTGTTAAAAGATTCAATTTCATTATTTTTTTCATTGGATTTCATAATTGGTTTACCAATATAAATGTAAGGATAAAGAAGTTAGATGATGATGGTTTTACAGAATTGGATTTATCTATTATTAGTGATCATCCATAATATTAGGTGGTTATAAAATTAATTGGTTTATTTGGAGTGAATATGAGTCATTATATAAATCTTTAATGATAAATGTATAGGTTAATTGGCGATTTTTTATCACAACGAAAACATTTTTATTTATAAATTAATATCATCTGTACAAAAGACTCGAGAAACCTAAATTATACATAACAAAGATATTATAGTTTATTAAAACCCTAAAAATAATTTCTGGACCATAATTGAATATGGTAATATAAATTGAAACCCGTCATCCTTGAATGTGAGAAATTGACACATCTCCGATGGTATTTTCATTCCTAGTAAAAATGAAGGGAAATACAGAGATTATAATGAATTATTCCATTATAGTAAAACAAATTATAGTACAAGTATGTTACTGGAGTTACCAAAACATTGTGATGAATGGAGGTGAAGAAATGAAAATAAAATAATTTAAATTGAAATAAAATAAAAGAATTGAAAAGAGGAATTTACCTCTTGAATATATCTTCCTTAAGAACCACTTTATGTGATAGGATTTGGTAATTTGAAGAAAGAAAGGGTTGATTGAATTGGGATATAGGCTTAGGGGGATATTTTATTATAATTTAGACAACAAAAAATGCTTGAGACGAGCATAGAGAAGAGTGGGGTGTGGGTTGTTTTTATATTGGTGGAGAGGAGGGTTTTCTCAGTATTTAATTTATTATTTTATTATTTTTCTCAACAAAATAAATGGTTAGGATTATTATGAAAAAATATAAATATATTCATGTGAGTTCAAATCCACGGTGATTACATCATCCTTGACTTAATAAATATTATATTTAACATATAATGTATATATACACCAAATTATCAAATTTTACTATTCGCCAAAAATTCAAATATTTCATAAAAATCACAAAAAAAATCACCCCAACTATTTTTTGATGTGTATAATTTGAAAAATAACCCTATTTTATAAAAAGATTTTTTAAATATTTGAAATTTAGTTTTTAATTAAAATCTTAATTTACTTGAAAAATACAAACATTAAAATTATAACTTCTTTTCTAACACTTTGAAAAATTAAATAAGGAATCTTAAAATTATCACAAAATCATAATTCATGAAAATAATAATTGATGAATACATTTTATGAAAATAAATTTTCAATTAAATTAATCATAAAATTTTAATTAAATATACCTGAGTCATAGGAAAACGTAAACTAGGATATAATTATATAATATTATCACTAATAAAATGGATAAATTCTATTTATACATTCATTGGTGAGGTTACTTATTCATTTAAACTGTTTAATATTCATAAGGATTCTATTACTATTTATAAGGGTAACACTAGTATTAATGAAGGTCAGTTACTATTCACCAAAAATTAAGTTTGTCTTATCGGACTCCAGACATCTTACTAATCACAACTGTGTATGTCAGATTTTTGAATTTAAAATCACTGAAGTGACCATATTATGTTTAATGGTCACATATTACTTATTAGTTCATTGTGTTTTGATTTCATGTCATTATACTATATGATTATAAGAAGGTAATCTCCATTGATTAATCTTTGGGTCATTACAGTAACCATGTAATTCCTTTCACAAACTATATATGCATACTAATTTATCCCTATTGACCAACTCCTTTTCCATGAACATTTTTTCCCAAACTAGCCTTCTTCCTCCACATACTGTCTTCCATGAATTGTTTTAGACATCACTGAATTCCTTTTATATTTTTAATTAGATTCATTGTGGTTTGTCTTCCTGTGAACTATATATCTATTTCACAAATTTCAACTCTGATTTGTAATCTCAGTTCCATTCCCTAATGAGGAGATGAGTGCTTATTATATAGGAAAATAGATCAGCATAATCCACTAAACCTAGATTTACCAAATCATTGATACAACATAGCATTTACCGTATACCATGTATCTCCCGTGAACCATATTCACTAAGTGGTTCATATGCCTCCATTATCCCTACATGGTGTCACAAATCACTACCTCATTTCTAAAAACAACACCCTTCACAGCTTCTCAAAACACTACATTTCTTTTGTGAACACCATTCCATCTCGCAAACCATTTTTCTTCTGTGAACCATATGTCTGCTCCTGAACCTCCTTCACTCTGCAATTCATTTCTCTTATGAGATCTGCATACCATTTTCCATTCTACAAACCATTCCTGTTATGTGGTTCATTGTTCGCCATTCTACGTAACATAATTCATGACCTGTGATCTATTCTCAGAAAACCCATTGTACATATTACCTTAGTGAAAAACCATCCTTTCCTAAAAATGAACTCCTAATTTTGAGGCACAAAAATTTGGAAAACTCAGGGAAATTGTGCCACCTTGAACACCTAATTTGGAATAAACTATAAGACTGCATGACTTTTTAACCCCTTGATCTACCCAAAGTGGGTTAACAAAAAACAAAAAAAATACTCCATTTCATGAAAATAACAAACATGGTTCCAAAAAATCCTTCAACAATGATGGTTTAGGATATATGTACAAATCTAATGCTTGTATCCTTGAGATGATGGTTAGGTAGAATCCGAAGATTATTCTTATGGTTGTTTTTTTCTTCTAATGTGTTACTGATATATTATTTTCTTTTTTTCCCTATATTATTATTTATTTTGGTTTCTGATTCTTTAATGTGTATAAGACCAAATCCTAACTATGTGGGTGTGGTCATGGATATGATGTGATTATCTATGGGACCCAATTTTTGATGGTGTGGTTTAGATTACACTATGGGGTCAATATTGAATGGGATGGTTTGACATGTGCTTGCAGTAGGAAAATTACATACACTCCTCATATCACTTTTTTTATAAATTGTGGATGTATAATTATCCTTTGTACTCAACTAGTGATAGTTTGGCACATATAATTCTATGGTCCCAACCCAAAGGTAGATACTTGTTCTTTTTATGATAAATTTTATATTATGATACCATATTAAATTATTTACATATGAATTTTATATATGTTATTATATATGGGACACACATAGTGATGGTGTAATTCATCATTTTCTATGGTACATTCCCATGAGGTGTATAAATTATGTGTTTGTGGGTTGAGCTATAGAAGATATTTTTTGTACTATATATGTAATTGAATTACCCTAAATGATGATCGATTAATATTTTATTGTTGGTTATGGTGATGAGGTTACGATATTCCATGGAATGGAAGAAAATAAATTTTTCCAATTTTATAATAGCGGGTATTTCAGGATATTCATGAACTTCATGTGATGGATGAATTCTTATATTTTTAGGACAATTAATATGGGTATTTAAAAGTATTTTTATTATGTTATTTAACTGAAATCCATTACATTGTCCCTCAAATTCAATTTCTACCTATTGGAGATCTACCTTCTCTCCCTCTCTTTCACGGTGTTCGAGAAAGACCTATAAGAATTCATTTTACCCTATTTGGAACATTGAGGGATCATTTTATGGGATTCATCAATTATTTTGCTGGTAGTTGAAATAATGATCTTGGTACGAGATGTGATCTTCATGTAACATCAATATTCTATTATGATACAACCTTTTAATTTTTTAATTTTTCATATTATTTATGAATTGGTCACATCTCTATGAGATAAAATTTTATAATTCCTTATTAATTTGAATTTCAAAAAAAGAATAAGACAATGTAAAAAATAGTCAATATTTATTAAATTTTCATAAAAATTGTTATTTATGTAAATAATGAATATTAATGAATTCTCTAGACTGTTTATTTAACAAATAATTTCTTGTGGATAAAATGAAAAAAAAATCTTATAGAATATGAAATCATTAAATAAATCTGTGATGGTAATAATATTTTAATTGAATAAATATTTATTTTTAAATAATTATTAGGATAATTTATTATGATTTTATTTTTAAATATTCTATTTATTATATTTCATTAGTAGAGTTTCCATAGTGAATATCACATTCAGGTTGATTTGTAATTTTATTGATAACAATAATATAATTCAAATATAAATTTTTTTCAAAAATTATTTTATTTTTTGTTGATAGATAAATAATTTTTTATGTATGTTGAAAAATATTAATATAATTAATATTATTATCAATTTTTAACATTGTATTTTTAACATCCCATGAAAAAATAACAAGGCTCGTCAATAAAGGAATATTAGTGGTGAAGGATAATTTAATAACGAAACATATAATAATTTATTTAATTCTCACTTTCCCCCACATCATTAGAATTATAGGAATGGAAACTCATTTCTGGGCCATCATACCACACACAAAAAATCATTACTTGATATCTCTATCATCATTTTTTATCATTTTCTTCCAATCAAGATCTCATTAAGAAACAATGATTGATGACTGAGGTTTGTGGGTTTATATGATGTTGAAATTTTCTTGATGGGAGGTTTTGATGGAACATCCATTAATTCTAAAATGTGATGGCATGGATGAAGACCAGTGATTTTTTTCCATTGGGTAATTACATGTAAGAAATGTCAGATACATTTCATTGTAATAATGAATGAAAATTTATTGGACATAGCTCATGAATTGAAAATTGGGGAGTTTTTTCTATTTCTTAATTACATAGAATTTGGTCTCATGAGCACATATCATGATTTTTATATTCTTTCATGATTGTTTTAACATGTCACTATAAATATCACACAACATGGGACTTCATTTCACATTCTATATACTTTATGTCACACATTATGAGCACATACAATTTTTTTAGGAAAGAAACTAGAAATCCACAAACAATGTGTGGTATATAATACACACAATATATGTTGGCTACCTCAAACCATCATGTAACCGAAATTCATGATGATTGGACCTTGTATATAAACATGAGCTGTAAAATTTCCAAATGTTTTTTACGTCTATAAGGCAAAAATATGTGTACCCACAGTAGACACCGGGTGGCAAAGCGAGTCCCGTGCATCATGTACCATGTTGTACACGCTATATTGTTCAAATCTACATGAACTGGGCTATTTAGAATCTTCCTTCTATTAGGTTCTAATGATGTTTTAGAAGGTTTTATAAGATAAATAAATTACATATTCCATGTGTCTAGTAGTGACAATTTTATGAAATAATTTTAACATTGTAAAAATTATGATCACATTTAGGGGGAAAATTAGTATTGGCCAATAAATAAATATATAATTTCTTAGTAGGATTCATTTCCACCTCGTGTCTTAAAAAAATTATTTTTATTTTTCTAATTATTGTATGAATGGATTTAAACCAATCACCAATTAATATATTAAAGTCCATTTAATATTTATGTTCACTATGATTTCAATTATGATTTTATCTCAATCAATATGTATAGACACCAAGAAATTTCATACATAGATATTAAATTGTACTAGATAAATACTCATTATATAAATTAATGATCCATGCTATAACCATAAAGGTTAAATTCCTTTTGATACTTGATACAAATTCATTTAATTTCATGAAATATATTTATTATCTCCTATAAATATCTTCCCATATAGTGCTCTTATTTGAAAAACCCTACTTAAAACAATTCTTCAAAACCCCAGGAATAGAAACAAAACAAAGGGTGAGATTAGTTTTTCATTAAGGGAAATATGGGAGATATCAGTGATTACATACCCATAACATGAGTATCAGGGTTTGAGTACATGATAATAACATTTGAAAACTATACCCAGCATATAATAGATAATAATATTGAATCAATAAAAAATATTACCATCTCATAAGATATGAATCATAAAGAAATAAAAAATGATCAATTATAGAATAACATTGGAAATAAGCACACATATTTCTTATAAAAATAGCATGGTAAATTATTTCATTAGACAAGGTTCACTACCAAGACTATAAAATTGGATTTTACACACTCACTATTCTATCATATCATTAATCAAGGTTCATTACCAAGAAAATCATAGTGAAAATAGTATATTAAATAACTAATTTCACTCCATATTCTAGTCATTATTATCTAATGAGATAAAAATACTTCTACAATGCATTGGAAGAGTACATAATTTTTATCCCACATATTATATAATAAAAATCATACAATGTATTCCACGATGTCTAAAAAAATTCGTCATATCATTGTATCATAACCCATTGACATGAAATGAGTTTCATAAATATTCCATCATTTTATCATATCAAAACCCATGTAAAATAAATTGGATTCATAAATGTTTCATAATAACTTAAATAATCTATGGAAAAGGAATGGGTACATATATTCATCTTTAAATCATCATCATCATTAAGAATCAAAATAATTAAATTTAATTGTTGAATTAAATCATAGACTTATAAAAGAATAAGTAACATAAATGTATATTACAATAGATTAAAAAAGCATTAAAAAGGGAAATGGAACATTTCATGGGGAAAATCCATTTTCAATTTGAACTATATTATTTAAAATATAAAAATTTCCCAATAAAAATGAAATAATTTTCATTAAAACAAATCCCATAAAAATGGAAATTAAGCTTCAAATCATTGAGTTTTCTTGAAAAAATGAAAATGGTTTCTTATTGTGTATGTTAAAACAAATATTCATTTCATATTTTTGGTTTAGTAAATTAGAATAATTTTATTTTTTTACCATTTTTAAAAATTTAAAACATTGGTAAAAATTTCTTTAGAATATAAATATATAATAGTAAAACCTATCTATTTATTTTTTGAAGGTATGGAAATGAAAGAAAAAATATTTTCGACTGAAGATAAAAAAAAAATTTCTTTTCATTAACCTTATTATTTCTATCTCTTGATTGCCTTATTGTGTGGGAAAATGAATTTAATAATATAAATTTAATGAAATAATAAAATAAGGAGAAAATTAATGAAATTATTGAGATATAGAAAATGAAATTTTATATTTGGAAACTTAATCATAAACAATCCCCATAAACAATGGGATTGTTATATAAAACTCATACTAATTTGGAAACATTTAATCATAAGACATATTAAAAAATAAATATAATGAAACATTAAATATACAGAAAATAATTATATTTAATATATACTATATCAAAGGGGGGGTATATGTACCACATATAATAAACAAGTGGTGAATATGGCATATGTCTTTAATGAATTAATGTGAGATGATAAATCATTTACCTAACCTCTCATATTTATTTATATTCATTAAAAAAAATACAATATGATAAATATATATATTAATTTTAAAAATATAATAGAACCAATACCATATATATATTATTATATATTATTCATATATAACACATTATCATCAATTTATTAGCAATTTGTTTTTAAAATCACAGTTCTGGTTGAAAACTTCATCATTTTTCATGCATGATTATGTTTAGTAGTTGATGTACTTATACATTAGTCATTTTTATGTAATATAAATAATCTAAATCATTTAATTAGTATCATATTTAAGAATTATATAAACTAATATAATTATTCAAATAAATCAGGGAAGAAAAAGTTAATTACGTCACTTCAGAGAGATGATAATATTTATGTACTCTAGAGTGATGTTTCTAATTTTTGATGAATGGAATTAAATGAAGTTAAATAATAACTCAACTTTACATATTAATTATTGTATCATATATATAATGTGTACTCATAAACAATATCCTTATTACCGTTC
Organism: Viscum album; assembly: GCA_963277665.1. Lineage (NCBI taxonomy): Eukaryota > Viridiplantae > Streptophyta > Magnoliopsida > Santalales > Viscaceae > Viscum > Viscum album. The sequence goes on from OY728157.1 coordinate 155,677,905, forward strand.
ATTTAATTTACAAATAAAAAATGAATCACGTCACTTCGTAGAGGTGGTTGTCCTCACAAACCATTGAGCAATGTTATTGTTTACCAACAGATAGTAACGTAAGAAGTTAAATATGATATTGAAATTATAAAAGAATAATCATTTCATAAATATCATATATATTAATTTGTTCCATATTTATAACCATCTTTGTAATGTGGTGTTTCAAAACAAATTAAACGTTTCCGTGGAGAAAGTAAGCCGTACATACACATGAGTGATGATTTCATTTTTTATATAATCAAAATGAGATGAAAAATTATTTTACCATAATTATAATATAATTATATTATATTTATGATATTTGAGTTATTATTTTGTTGTAGGTATAATAGATTTATAAAAAGTGTGAGATGAAACAAACTTGAAAGAGTCTGTATATATGATTCATTCTTCTTTAGTTGACTTAATTTATATACCTTATTAAGGACCCTTGGAATGGAATTTTTCGAATATTAGAACCTCTATTTCTAGGATAGTAATGTTTTGTATAGAATTGTTAGTGGTTTGGTCTCGAAATATGGCTCAAAGTGTTTTGATGAAACGTGAAATGTGGATCCATTTATAGGGGGAGAGGTACTCATGGAATTTCTTAATGTATTAAAATAATATAAATTAATTTTCATTATAAAATGGATCAAAAATGATACAGTATATATATTAGATGATGATGGGTAAAAATAACCCCTTAAAATAACCTTTGGACTAGTTTTGGTTATTTTTTCACCCTTATCCATTAGTTTTAACCCATACTTCCCCTTTTTACAATTACCATTATATAACTGATTTTTACTCTTTATGGGTCATGAATGATTCTATAAAAAGGAAAATAGAATAATAAATGGAAAATAATTTATAATTTCTATTTTATCCCACTAAAATGTCTAATTATATGATTATTAGTGATATAAATTTTTTATTATTTTATATCATTATTTTAATTTTGGAAATACATAAAATATTATAATATAATATTGGTCAAACTCATGTAAAATACTTCAAAAATGATATTGATTTAAATTTAAGGAGAAAATTTTGTTATTTTAATCATCAAATAAAATTTATTACACTTTAGATATCATTTTAGATCATATATTTTTGATTAACCCCTTGGTTAACCAATTTTAACCATAGTAGTGGTAATGATTTTAAAATATATAAGGGTTATAATTGTACAAATTTGGTAAAAATTAGATAATATATATCCAAGTGATGTTATTTTCGAACATTTATAATTCAAATTATCCTATAAAAATATTTTTATGATTTGTAAATAATTTTCCAAAAAATATTTATCATATAGTACTATTAATTTAATGTTAAGAATTATTCAAAAAAATTTACATTAAAAAAACATGAGAAAAATGAAATTAAAATATAAATCATTAAAAAAAAATATCTTTGTCTTCAAAATTAGATTTACACTTTAACGAATCAAAGTTTTATTACTTTTACAGTTTTTAAAATCTTTTACATGATTTTTCAAATACTTACACAAGCACTATGTCAGCTTTTTATAAGAATTTATGGTAATTATCGCATCCCTCAAAATTAAAATTGAATCAACATGACAAAATAAGTTTACTAATATTTATGAAATATATTTATATCAAATGATACTTTGTTTTTATTCTAGTCTCAAAATATATTAAATTTTAAAAAAAAACAAGGTGAAATTTTGGACTTTATTAGTTACATATATATTATAATGGTAAATATATATGAAACATTATGTAAGAACCCAGATATCCTTTTTTATGAATTTTTTTCTTTTCTGGTTTTTTTTGTGAGAAAGAGGAATTTCTAGAAATTTATAAAGCACACGTCATGTAATTTATGAGTACATGTCTTGTACTTAATTACCATTGGTAGCAGTGTGCTGGCCATGTACGGACATGCACACGACCATGTGGGGGTGACGTAGAGGCCACCTAAAGTAAGGTACAGAAAAGGAAACTACATGTTGTGTACTTCAAATGTGCATGCCATGTAGTTTCTTTTTTTTCTTTAAATGTACCGGGGTCACGTCTAATCTCTATAATTCTCTTCATCTATGTTTAGTTCGTCCAAGAGCTCCCACACGACCGTGATACTCCTCTGATCCCCAGACAAAGAATCCGATCACTGATTTAACCGTCGTCGGTTGCGTTTGGATCGCCTTAGTTAGCTCTCTGTTCTTCTTGAACTATGTTCCCCAATTCCTACACTTTCTCAAGTTATCCTTTGTTGAAATTTTTAGATGTGTTTTAGATCATAGGTGTTATAAGGTTATTTGAGCCTTGATACTCAAGTATATTGATCTTCCAACACTGAGGTAGGTGGTTTATGCCTTTCTGTAAAAATTATTTGAGTTATATGTGCAAAATCGCCAATACCCTTGAACGAGGTATTGTGTTTTTACCATTTAATCCCTATTGTTTTACTACTATTATTTTATGCTTGGGTTGATGATAATTGATATGAATAGGGTTAATTTATATGCTTTGTAAGTGCTTTCCCATGAATAATTGCTTGTTTTGACCGTTAGGTATAGTTTTCCTCTTAGGCTGTTATTTACTTTACCATGCCTAGGTGTAGGATGGTGTGACTATTCTGACATACTGATATGCTATAGACTTCTATTCAAGTAGTTCATGAAGTTTACTTTGGCCGATATACATCACAATTCTTTCTTGACTTACACAGGGCCGTGAGAACCTAGTGTAGCAGACCATAGAGAGAATGGTTGTTGAGTGCTTCTCAAGAGTGTCTATTTTACATATGATGCAAGACCACATAGGGAATTAATGTTGAGTGCTTCCTCAATGTGTCAGTAGTTCTTCAACGTGGTCTATAGAGGGAATGAGAAGTATGTTCTTCCCTAGAGTGCCTTTAGTTGCCGATACGATACTATAGGAGAAATTGACCGTGAGTGCTTCCTCGGAGAGTCTTTGCTTAAGATGATCCAGAGGGGATAGATGGAGTGTACTACCCAGAGGGTTTCTTGAACTTGTTAGGTAGGATCAGAGGGGATAGGCTATGGGTACAGCCCAAACGGTTAAATATTTGTGATTATCTTCTTTGATTAGTTTTTGCTGGATATTTGAAATTGTGTATTGTTACTGCTGAGTACTTCCTTGTTTACAACATTTATTTACTTACTGCCTTCAATATATTCATTGACTTTTAAGCACATATATTTTGGTGGTTGCCTACTGAGATTTAGTCTCACGCCCTTTTTGGGCCATGCTTTTGGGCCCAAACAGATTATATTGATCCAGGTATAGATAAGGGCAACCGCCATTCTACAACTGGTACTTGATTTGTTGTGGAGATGGAGAGCATGGGACCAAGTTATGGCTTGTGATGTTAAGGGTTTTATTACTTGATTTATTTTGTAATTTTTTTAGTACTATTCAATTCTATAACTGTGATTTTTTTGGTGGCTTTCCTAGACATATATGTCATGCATCATTCATATATATATATATGTGTGTGTGTACTCAAGTATATTATTTCTAGTCTTCCGCTACTTACATTTGTACGAATTATTCCAGATTATACTAATTCTATTTCTTTTACATCGGTTGTGTTTCTATGCCAATGAGGGAATAGTTTCCTCACTATCACATCCAAGTCTTTTGCTTCTAGTCGGTAGCCTCTGGTGTTCTGGGAAATGTGCTTGAGGCCATGTGACCAACCGAGTACGGGGCACCTCTGGGTGGCTTCCGAAACCAAGACGTTACAAAGTGGTATCAGAGGAATTATTTTCTCTTGACTTACTTTTTGGAGCATTTACCCAGGGATAAGAAGGAATAGGTACATGGTAATTTTTTGTGCCTTAGAGTAGCTAACCCGTGTACTGGGAAAATCCAATCTACCTCATTTATTGCAATCTTTCGGGTTTCCAAGTTTTCAGTTGCTTTGATTTTCACCGTTGGGTGACTCGCATGTTCTGTTCTATTAGTTTTAATGTTATTGAGGTTCCATTTCTATTGCAACCTGATGAGATGAGGGTATCCCATCTAATGCATCATATAAGAACTTTCTAGAAATCACGTTTCATGCATTCTTTCCATTCCATTTAGGGTGCATTAGCAATTGCATGGTGTTGTGATAGATTTTGTGTAGAATATTCATGTTTTTTTATAGCTTCATTTGTATAATATGTGTTGTTGATAAGGTATCATTTTTGTATGGTTTTGTTTAAATTAATTCCAAATTTTTGTTCCTTAGGTTTTATGGGCCCTCATGGACCGGAACTTGGTGAATAATTTCCTAGTTTTTTCTTGTTTATAACACGTGTAAGATGCCAAGATTTGATTCGATGGGAGTATGGTCCCTCATGGATCTGAATTTGGAAATTTAATGTTCATTTCAGTGTTTTATGGGCTCCGGAGTTGTTTCTGAGGCTTACTGTCTGAAAAAACCTAGAACACACACCGTGTAGTTTTTGACTACACGCCATGTATTCTTCTGTTTGGGAAGAAATTATTTTTCTTAAGTACATGCCATGTACCGCATGTACACATTGTGTAGTCTCTAACTGTGTCACAGGTCATGTGGGCAGAGACATAGGATATGGAAATCTTGGGGTGAACTTGTCATGTACCATCCATACACATCGTGTTTTGGTGACCTCGTGTCGACCCATGTAACCAACAACACGCGTCGGTGCTACCTTTCCTAGAGCATGTAGTGTCTGTCTGGAACATGCCATGTGGTGTGAGCAGTGTATCTGTCCATGTGACTAACAACACAGGTCGGTGAATCTCATCTAGTACATGTCATGTATGGCACAAACACACCATGTAGTCTCGTTCTATGGAGAACCATGTGGTTTAGCTGTGTAAAAGGAATCGGGCAGGGGAAGTGGATTCAAGTGCACACCGTGTGTTAGGAAAACACGTCGTGTGTTTTGGGGTGTCTCGTGACCAGTTTTTGTAGGAGTACATGATCATGTGTTTTTCTTATGGGAACATTCCATGTATGGGGTGTACATGCCTTGTATTCATGTTCTACAAAACATTAATGTTTTCTTTCTCCTATTCCATTATTATAATTTCGGTTATTCATCCTTGATAATCATTATCTAAGGTGTGTATTTGACCTTGCAGAGTCATGCCACTGAGACATCCTTTTATTGTTCTCTAGTTAAAAGGTGGTGATCAGATCCCAGATGTGGCAGATCAGGGACTTCCTATAGATCCTTCTATTGGGCCCGTATTGGCACCAGCCGTTATACTAGACACAGGTGCTGATGCACAGTTCAAGGATGGTTTCATGAGGATGATGTTGACCTTTCAAGTAGCACCACCTCCTACCCCGTCAATGATAGAATTGAAACGGGTCTTTCAGCTGTATCATCCTCCCAAATTCACAGGGAAAGGAGGACCCCATGCTATAGAGTCATGGCTAGAAACCATGCTAATGATCTTTGAGCATCTAGAGATGCCTCCAGAGAGGTGGGTCATGCTTTCTACTTACATGCTTCGGGATTCCGCCAAGATGTGGTGGGATGTGATCTCCCAGATGGGACGCCAGCAAGTGATGACTTGGGAGGATTTCCAACGTATCTTCTATTACTAATTCTATCCGGAGACCTTGAGGGCCAATCGAGCCCAAGAGTTTATGAATATGATGTAGGGTACTCTTTCAGTTATGGAGTATTCATCTCATTTTACCAAGCTGAAGCGTTTCACACCTATTTCATGAGGTGATAAATTTTTATTGTCAAGGATGTTCGAGGATGGTCTGAGGCATGACATCTAATAACAGGTGAACATCTTCCAGTTGACCTCTATCACATCTCTCATCAACTAGGCACTAATCATTGAGCGCAATCTGAGAGATTTTGGAGGTGTGATCCAGGGCGTCTCGACATCTGGAGTTAGTATCCCTCCTACTGACAGCAGGAAGCACCGTAGGGAGTATTTGCATGGGGATCTGAGGAGGTGAGACACTTCTTCTGGCAACTAGGTGGTGTGCTAACATTGCGGGAAGAGTAGGCATGTGAGGCCACATTTCCCGAGAGAGCAAGTGGAGTGCCGATATTGCGGCAAGATAGGTTATCTTCCATGCTTCTATTAGATCTTATCACCAGCAGCTGGTGACATGGGTTCTTCAATGACTCCTCGTTCAAGAGAAATACCACCATTTTCTCACTAATATGGGAACTGGAGTTCTTTTGGACGTTTATTCCAAGGTGGAGGTCGAGGTCGTGTAAATTAGTTGTCAGGAATTCAGCGACAGCAAGGATGATCATCTCAGAGTGGTCAGGCTGGGTCACAGGGCTGCAGAGCATGCCAGACTTTTGTGTTGAAGCAAACCCAATAGAAGCAAGATATCAAACCCTCTATAGTGAAAAGTACAATCTTAGTACCCTAAATTTTCTATTCTTCTCTTTTTGATACGTGGTCTTCCCATAGCATTAGATCTGTTGCAATTGTGGAGAGCCTTGGATTTTCATCTATTCTTCTGCTGATATCTTGACACTAGACACTCCGTTGGGTACTAGAACAAGGAGTGTAGATCAGTGAAATGAGTGCCCTCTAAAGGTTGGTGGGTGTCAATTTTTCTGGTACCTCTGTGTCCTAGCCATGACGGGCTATGATTTCATTCTCGGAATGGACTGGTTAGTTCCCTTACAGGTAGTCATCGATTGCTATCGTTTTTGGGTGAGTTTCACTTCACAAGAGGGAGAATATTTTCTTCATAAGGGCGAGTGGGATGTCCGGGCGAGCAGAGTGGGACTAGAAAGTCATGTGTAAGGAGGAGTTACAACCAAGAATGCTAGTCTTTATCTGGATGACAAGGGGATTTCCCAAATGGACTTCCATTTAGTGGTTGATCGTTCAAGAGATGCCTTTCTAGAAGACTTTTTAATATTTCCTCCAAAGTGTGAGGTCGAATTTTCTATTGATCTTGTTCTAGGGGTAGCACTAGTGTCCATTACTCTTTATAGAATGGATACACCAAAGTTACAGGAGCTCAAAAGGCAGCTGGAGGAGTTACAGGAAAAGGGTTTTATCTGACTTAGTACTTCTCCTTGGGGTTCGCCTATCCTTTTTGCGATGAAGGTTGACAACACCATCAGGCTTTGTGTGGATTATCAGAAGTTGAACTAATTGATGGTCAAGAACCAATATCCATTACCAAGGATTTATGATCTCTTTGACCAACTTCGAAGAGCTCGGGTGTTCTTGAAGATTGACTAGAGATTCGGTTATCATCAGTTTCACGTTAGACCATATGATATACATCTTACATAATTTTGAAGTAGGTATGGTCTATACGAGTATATGTTTATTATGTTTGTCCTCACGAACACGCCTGTAGTTTTCAGGGCACTAATGAACCAGGTGTTCCATCCATACTTTGATTATTTCATGGTGGTATTCGTCGATGATATTTTGGTGTACTCTCACACTCAACATGACCATACCACACATCTTGAGATCGTTTTTAGTACACTGAGAGAGCATCAGCTATATGCTAAGCTCTCAAAATGACACTTTTGGATGGATTAGATTCACTACTTTGGTCATGTTATCTCTGAGAAAAGAGTTTCAGTAGACCCAAATAAAGTCATAGCAGTCGTTTCCAAGGAGTAGTCCAAGAACGTCTTTGAGGTAAATAGCTTTCTTGGGATCGCTGGATACTACAGACATTTCATTAAGTACTTTTCACACTTAGAAACACCATTTACGGGTTTGACTAAGAAGTGTGTGATGTTCTTGTGATATGATTCTTGTGAGTCAGCCTTTCAGGAGCTGAAAGGGAGGTTGACTACCGCACCGATACTAGTCTTTCCAAAGCTAGGAAAGAGATATATTGTGTATTGTGATGTTTTAGGTATCAGGCTGGGAGTTGTAATTATTTAGAGAGAATTATTCATTGCGTATGGGTCTCGACAGTTAAAACCACACGAGAGTAATTACCCGATGCACAATCTCGAGTTGGATGTTGTTGTTCATGCCTTGTGCTGTTGGAGACATTATCTTCTAGGAGAGAATTTTGTGTTTTTCACCGACCATAAGAGTCTCAAGTACATCTTCACTTATCATGATCTTAATTTTAGATAGTGAAGGTGGGTTTTGTACATTTATTTTTTTGACATTGAGCATGCCTATACTCCTGGGAAAGGCAACATAGTGGTTGATGCATATAGTAGGAGGACTCAGATACAGGCATTTCAAGAGGCTAATAGTGAGTGGTAGCTTATGGATCTGTTCTCTGAGATGCATTTTGAGGTACAAGACAGACAGGGGCAGAAATTTATTTATTATGTAGTTGTTACCTCTACTCTTCTTGATCGAGTGAGAATAAGGAAACTATCAGACTCTAAAGGCCTAGTACTACATTAATGTGTGTCAGGAGAGGACCCTATTCTTAGATGGACCATAGTCGAGGATGAGATCATTCATTTCCAGGGGCATGTATGGGTTCTAGTAGACATATTTGAGGAGTTTATATGGGACTTTCATTCCACAGTTTGGGCAGTTCATCCTAGTGTCACCAAGATGTATCATGATCTACACCATTAGTATTGGTGGCCATGTATGAAGTGTGAATTTTCTAGTTTCGTCATGAGGTGTTCCACCTGTCAGCAGGTGAATGCAAAGCATCAGTGAATAGTAGGGCTTTTTCAGTAGTTATCCATTCCCGAGTGGATGTGGAATAATTTCATGATGGATTTTGTGACAATTTTAACGAGGTAGCCTCGAGGGAATGATGCATTTTTTGTTGTTATTGACAAACTCATGAAGGATGGTCTCTTCGGGCCGATCAAGGAGACCTTCAGTGTTGATGATATAGGACGGTTGTACATATGTGAGATTGTGAAAATACATGGAGTTCCACACTCCATCATTTCAGACAGAAATGTATGTTTTACATCTCAGGTCTGGTAGGGGCTACAAATGCCATTGGGTGCATAGGTACTTTTAAGTGTAGCTTACCACTCCTAGACAGATGGCTAGTCCGAGCGTACGATTCTGGTTCTCAAGGAAATGATTCAAGCTTGTATTTTAAATTTTGGTGGTTCTTGGGAGAAGAACATACCTCTTGTGGAGTTTTCCTACAAGAATAGTTTTTAAGCATCTTTTTAAATGGCACCTTATGAGGTGTGGTTTGGTAGGTCATGCCGATCACCCATATGTTGGATAGAGGCAGGAGAGGCAGCTATGCTGGGAGCTCATCTTGTCCAGGTGACTACAGAGTAAATATAGTTGATTAGGGAGAGTACGGATATTGAACAGTCTCAACATAAGTCTTATGCTGATCAACGGAGTCAACATCTAGAGTTCAAGGTCAAGGATTAGGTTTTTCTACATGTCACACCGATGTTGGGACACAAGAGGATTAGAAGACAAGGTAATCATTCCCCGAGGTACGTCATGCCATTTGAGGTGTTGGAGAGAGTTGGTTCAGTTTCCTATCAGTTTCAGTAACCTCAGAGGTACTGGGCTAAAAAAATGTTTTCTATGTTTCTCATCTTCAACGATACTTCTCAGACCCGTCTCATGTTTTCCTACCCGAGGAGGTTGGGTTGGAAGTGGATGCATCGTTCTAGAATCATCCTATATAGATCATTGATAAAAGTACCAAGGTTATCCATAGCCGGTATGTCCCTCTAGTACGAGTGCTATGGCAGCACAGGCGAGTACAGGATGAGACTTGGGAAAGGGAGGCTGATTTACGAGCATAGTGGCCAGAGATTTTTGGGGTTTCTTCTTTTACATCATCTTTTTAGGGAAATTCAGGGATGAATTTGTTTAACGGGGGATGTTTTTAAGAACCCATATCTTTTTTTCAGGCATGTTTTCCTTTTCTTCTCATTTTTGAGAGAAGGAGAAATTTCTGGAAATTTATGAAGTACCTGTCATGTACTTTATGAGTACATGCCATGTAAATTATGATTACACACCAAAAACTCATTTACCATGGGTAGCCGTGTGCCAAATGTGTAGTATCCATACACAAGTCCATGTGGGGGTGACCTAGAGGCCGCCTAAGGTGGACTACAGAAATGTTAAGTACACATTGTGTACTTCAAAAGTGCACACCGTGTAGTTTCTATTTTTCATTAAATGTACTGGGGTCGTGTCTTATTTCCATAACACTCTTCTTCTACATTTCATTTGGTCGAGAGATCTCATACTACCATGATATTTCTTTGAGCCCCTGACCAAGCATCTGATCTCTGATTCGACCATTGTCGATTGCGTTGGGATCGGCTCGGTAAGATCTCTCTTCTCCTGGAACATTGTTTCCCCATTCCTCCTCTTTATCAAGTTATCTTACGTTTAACGTTTTAGATGTTTTTGTAGATCATCACCATTATAAGGTGGTTCAAGCCCTGAGAATAAATTATATTGATCTTAGAATACTGAGGTAGGTGGTTTGTTCCATTCCATAAAATGTATTTGATTTATATGTGCAAGATCGCCAATAACCATGAACGGGGTATTGCACGTTTACCATTTTAGCCCAATTGTTTTCTTACAATGATTGTATACTTGGAGTTGATTATAACTGATGTGAATAGGGTAAATTTCTATGCTTTGGAAGTGCTTTCCCATGCATGATTTCATGTTTTGACAGTTTGGTCTAGTTTTCCTGTTAGGCTACTGTTTACTTTCCCATGCCTAGTTGTAGGATGGTGCGATTGTTCTAACATACTGATATGTTATGGACTACTAGCCAAGTAGTTTATGATTTTTAAATTGGCTGATATGTGCTTCAATGCTTGCTTGACTTACACAGGTTCGTGAGAACCTGGTGTAGTAGACCATAGGGGGAATGGACATTGAGGAATTCTCCAGAGCGTCTTTTTTACTTACGATGCGAGACCACACGGGGAATTGATGTTGAGTACATCCTTAGAGTGTCTGTAGTTCGTTGACATGGGCCACAAAAGGAATTATATGTAAGTGCTTCCCTAAACCACCTTTAGTTACCGATACGAGACTATAGGAGGAATTGATGGCTAGTGCTTCCTCAGAGAGTCTATGGTTAAGCTGAACCAGAGGGGTTAGAATGAGTGTACTTCCCAGAGGGTAACTTGTACTTGTTAGGTAGGACCAGAAGGGATAGGCTATGGTTACTTCCTTAAAGGTTACCTGTTTGTGATTATCTGCTTTGATTAGTTGTTGCTTGATGTTTGAAACTGTGGATTGTTACAGCTGAGTACTTCATCGTTTACTACATTTATTTACTTACTTCCTGCCATATATTCCTTGACTATTAGGAATAGATCTAGTGGTGGTTACCTATGGAGATTTAGTCTCACACCCTGTTTGAGCCATGATTTTGGGCTCAAATTGATTATATTGTTGTAGGTGTAGATAAGGGCAAGATCCCTTCTACTTCAGGTACTTGATTAGCTGTGGAGATGGAGAGCATGGGACCAAGCTATGGATTGTGATGCTTAGGAGTTGTTTACATCATTTCTTTTGTACTTTGGTTTAGTACTGTTGTATTACAGCATTAGGATTTTCTTGGATGCTTTCCTAGACATATGTTTCTTGCATAATTCATATATATATATGTGTGTGTGCTCCAAATTATTATTTCTAGTCTTCTACTGTTTACTTTTTTATGGATTATTCCTGCATCCGGTAATGCTATTTGTTTTACTTCCACAGTCTCACTCTGCCAATGAGGGAATATTTTCCCCCATAATCAGACCCATGGCCCTCGCTACTAGTCAAAAGCCTCGAGCGTATGGGGAAATGCGCTTGAGGCCATGTGACTAACAGTGTATGGAGCACCTCTTGGTGGATTCTTGAACCGGGATGTTTCACATTACACCATGATTCCATATTTTTATATAATGGATTTAAATTTCCAAAATAAAATACTAAAATACAATAAATTGTTTTTTTTATAAATTTAAATGTCTTATCCCTATTATTTACCATTTTTTACATATTTTACCCTTACTAGAGTGACAAAAGAATACAATGGTTACTAGTCATATTGGAAAAAATTAAAAACATATTTATCAAATTTTGACCTCATGATTCAAAATACTAAATCCATTTTTAAGGAATATATATCTATATTTAGGAGAATGTTTTTTAAAAATAAACTACAAATACATGATGGAAGACATTTTTTAAAAAATTAAATTTTATTTTTGATACTGGATCTATATTTATTCTATGCCTTATAAGAACTATTAAATGAATAAAAATAATTATTGAATATATAATATATAAATTTAATTAAAATCAATTATAAATGTTTATTAATTTTCGTTATTAATATAAAAAAACTTTTTTGTGTATGAAAATACTTTTTCAGGAAACAAATAACTTCTACTTTAAAATGACAGAATTTTAATTTTAATCAATTGATAACTTCTAAATTTATTTTATAAAAGATTAAAACATAATTTCTTTCTTAATTTAGTAAATATTATTCATACATGACAGTCCAAATAATATGTTATAATGGCCATAAAATTATAATATTTTCTTGTTAATTTTATCTCAGTTTTGGTGTTGTATGTGATAGTGAAAATAGTATTATTGTAAAATCTGGGGATGTCACATTATCCGCAATCCCAATAATAATTTGAGTAATAAATATTTTAATTTATAATCTCTAATCGTAGGATTGATATTTGAAAATTCCATTGTTGATAATCCCCATCATAACATTTTATATTAAATCTTCGACTTAAAAAGTGAAAGGGAAATATGATGGCCATATAGAATAACATATACCTTGGTTTCTAAATAAAAAATTATTATTGGGAAGTGAAAATATGGAATTAGAGGGAAAATGATATCAAAATTAGTATGTAGATTGAAAAATATTATTTATTATAAAAAAGTGAAATATCATGAGAAAATTAATGACCAAAAAACCATAATTCAAAGTGGTGTGAATAATTCCATCAATTCATCAAAAATAAATGTAATAGGATAAATATTTTGTTTCAAGATCCTTTTCCTAGAGTTGAGTTATTATATTAACATATATTATAATAATTGATGAAAATATATTTACTTTATATGTATAATTTCATCTATTAATCAATTTCCACTACAATATCATCTTTTTCAGTAAACCAAGACTATATAAGATGAACTTTCATTGCCTAAAGCACTAAAATCAAAATCATAGTCCACAAAAGGATATCAATCTATTCCTAATGTCATTAAATATTACCCATAATAGAGTTTTTTTAACAAGGTAAGGTAATTTCAAAAATTTATAAACCATTATATTATGTAATAATACATTTGACTCTAAAATTTACAAAATAAATACAAAGGATCCAATTACATAAATTCATAAATAACCCTACATCCAAAATCACTTCATTAACTTCCAAATTATTGAAATTATTAGCCTAAAAGGATATCTCACACCTTTAGGATTACATCCCAAAAAATTTAATAACATTCTTCGTGAATGATCTCTCAAGACAATTTGAATGTTATATTTAAAGGTTACATATACTTCAACGTGATGAATAGTTTCCAAAAATTTCATTAATAATCATGATACATTACTATATTGTATTATAATGGAATTAAATTTACCAATAATGATGTATCAAATTTAGATATTAACCTGAATGGAAATCATTAGTTTGACCATAATTATAATTTCCTAGATTTTATGTCTATTGTTTTCGAATATTATATAGATTATTTTTGAGATAAGGTTCTGAGATTCCAGGTAACTCTGAGGGCCAGGGTGCCTAGGATAAATTTTTAAAATACATTAAAATATTTAATAACATGTGTGCATAGATTTAATAAAAATATGGAATAACTTCTAAATGAGTTCCTGGAAGGGAAATTTGAGGGCACGATTGTGTTTAGAGTAATGGAAATACCCTAGGCGAGGCCTATCCTTGGGCGGTGCAGGTCTATTGTGAACAGTACTTTTGGGTGATTTAAAAAAACAAAAAAATTGAATTTTTATTTTATTTCTTTCTATTTCATCGGCACAACGACACAATGATGGTTTATTTTAAATAAAAATATAGGTATGCATCCAAGGTTAAGCTCACAACACTTGAAGTTCCATGGAGGCTCTAGGAAGAAACCAAGCAGAACTCTCTTAGTAGCGATTGATGACAGAACCTTAGATCAAAGATCAACTGACACTGTTCTTGATGGATCTTTCCAAAAGTGATAATTTGACAATTGATCTTTTTCAATGAGTGGTCAAAATCATATTTAGTGCCGGTTTTTTGGATTTATCTTCTCCAAATCATGGATTCGATGATGAACACAGACTATCTAACAAATAGGTTGATCCGCTGATCAATTGTTCTTGCAGGATAGGATTAATTTTGGGTTTTTATTTGGGTTTGTTGATTGGTAATTAATATTATTTTGTTCATTGTTCTTACAGGAATGGATCATGGAAATAATAAAATGGACGAGGATGTTTCCTTCAGTTATTCAAAGTGCCTCTTCTCTGTCAATATTTTTCTTCATGTTCTTTATTTTTCACTGGTTATGAATAATTGATCATTGCACCATCATATCCTAGTGCAATGATTCGAAATTGAATATTCTACATTGAGATTACATAGAGGAGGTGCGACGACGATGGAGACGGATGAATCGAAGTCAGTTTGGAATAACCGATCTTTGAACAATTTACGATCAGTGTAATGAAATCTAATTCTGGAGTCGATTACAGGCTCGAAGCTCACTAATTCAGTTTTTTGATGGTGATATGACCCGATATCAATAGTTTCATGCTGAAAAAACTATTATTTCTAGATATGGTAGATCAACTAAGGTAGGCAGCAGATGAATGGCATATTCTAGAAAATCGTGATGGACAGAGCTTGTGGCCCCCTTTGAGCGGTGACGTGGGTTTCTAGAGTTTTTGGAATGACACACAGAGTGTGACCCTGTCACATATTGTATAGACCCTTACCCAATACCCCGTGTGTGTCACATGAGATACGCAGACACAAGGTGGGGTACATGGGTTCATACATGGTGAATACTCCCCCACAAGGCTTGGCCTAGATGGGTTACCAGGGTTTCCCCGTGTACTGGTACACATGCTCGCAAACATGGGATGACATAATGTAATGGCACATGGCTAGTGTACATGGGTAGAAAACATATAGAGTAAAACGAAATCTGACATTTCTACATGGTGTGTACCCATCATCTACCTGACATTATCTAAAGGCCATAGTCTACTTTACATGTGCAGTACCTGGGGTCAAGAGACATGGCCTGGTACCCTACTACAAGTCGTGCATCCCTTTCAAAATGTCTTGAGTATCTAGTCCACCATATCTTAGACAAGTTTCATTATGTTTTGATCCCTTGACTAGTTACCTGAATTTTAAAGTGTGTCATTTCTTACACCTAAGAGTTTGATCCCTTCAATAATACTTCTCAGATAAAGGTATGGATTCCCACCCCCACCCTAAGAGTCCCAGAGCATGATCACATATTCAATCTTCGTGGCCTGTGTAGAATCCTTGGTATTAACTTGAAAAACATCACTGGGTGTCAATAATTTACATATCATGTTAATCCATATGGTGTCATTTCTATCAACCCATGGCCCTTTTTGTGATCCTCGTCTACGGTATCATATTATCTTTAGATCTATCGGTGTATCACTCTCATGATGGTTCCCAATGATGAGTACTTCTCAAAAAAAAATTATAAGTGTTATTAGCCTCAAAAGTGTGTCATCCTTGATGAGTGCTTCATGGAATCTTTAGACAGAATCTATAGTTTTTGTATATAGTGGTTGTGACTTGCCTCTAGACTATGAGTCTCTGATTGAAAATATTTGGATATTCTTGTAATATGTTGTAAAGACATATGATTGTATAGAGATGGCTATATATTCACTTTTTGTATTGATATTTGGTTTCGGGGTGAACTCGTAAGTATTTTTATACTCACGCCTACATGTACATTGCATTCACATGACGTTTCTTGGGTAGTGGTGAGACCTTTTGGTGGTTCCCTTGGTGGACTTGGATTAGATGGAGCATTGTGAGTTTAGACAAGCCAATGTGCATTCCTAGGGCTACAAACATCATCCTCAGTACCCTTTGTTAATAGGTTGGACATTTTGGTTTATAGACTCTTTTTGGTGGGATTTTATTCTATGGTGGTACACTTTAATTAACTATACTTTCTTATCATGCTCTATTTTGGATATAATGGTATGCATGGATTTTGTTCTCAATGGTTTTTACCTTCCATCATTTTATGGTATTGGATACTTTTGTGTGCATAAAGTCATATAGAAAATTTCTCCCATGTTAGTGATATTCCAAATTGGGTGTAGTCACCAGATCTTGACCAATTAAAAGTTGGTTTGGGAAGTCATGGAACTTGCCCCACTGGAATAGGTCATGACTGAGTGTTATTAGAGGTGTTCAATTTTTCATTAAGACTAAGAGTATATGATATTAGTTTGTGGAAATAGTTTTATGTGTTTATAGTTTGTATTTCAAGGTAGGTACTTTAGTGTTGGTGTGATGGATGATGTATCCATACACCATTACTCTAATAACATTCTTTGTTACTCAGTATTTAAGAACATTGGTGGAAGGGAAAATTATGGTACATGAATCATTTAAAAATGGGTTGTGGTTCCATTTCCTTATACATTCATCTCTCTAGATATACTCATTGACTATAGTACATCTTGTTTTTTTATTGTATTCTCTTGAGATTCATACGATCTAGGATTCAACATCTTTATCATGAGAATGACCCCCTTAGTGATGAGTCTTTGATACAAGGACAAGTTCAGCAGATGATACCTCCAATTTGTACACCAACCATACCACTATATGTGGAGATACACAAGGTACCTATAGTAAGATCTGATGAAGAGCGAATGTTGAGTGTGTATGATGCATTCCAGAGACCGAGTCCCCCTGGATTCTGCAGAGATCCGGACCCTTAGGCATATGAGTACTAGATTAAGGCGGTGACCCATATTTTTTCTGTTGTCAGGACACTAGAAAATTAGATGGTAGTCCTAGAGATGATCCTTCTACATGGATAATCATGGAGATGATTGAATTTTTCAATCCGGACGCACAATGTGGTGACTCTTTCACGGAAAGAGTTTTAGCATATCTTTGTAGATCTGTTGTCACCAGTTTTGATGATTGTTGTGTGCATGCTAGAGCTTCTTTATCCCGAATAGGGTATCATTACCATGGTTAATTATTCTCTGATGATAGGCATCCTTTCCAGGTACTCGATGGATATGGTTAGAGATCATTACATAATGGATTAGACATTTGAGTGGACATTGCATAGAGAAATCTAAGCTAGAGATATCCATATATGAATTCTGACATTTTCTACATTGATTGAGTGAGATTTGGTGGTTGAAAACATCCGATATGAGCATGTATCGTTGATGATAATCATTAATTGGTGATAAGGTGTTGAGTAATAAGTAGGAGGAATATGATGTCAGTCTCAGGGATCTGGACGTGGGAGACATTTCAGGAGGAGAACATATGATAAAAGATTTTTTGTTCAAATCTCACAGGGTAGGTCAATCCAATCTCAAGATAGGTTGTACTAGTCATGTTATGGAATGGGACATCTCACTCATGATTATAAGAAGTTTCATGCTAATTATATAGAAACACTTGATAGACCACTGGGGAAAAGACAATGATAAGAGAAAGAAAAAAATACATTGGGCGGAAGACATGGAAGAGGTGTTGGAAGAGCACTAGGAGGTGGTCTATGTTTCGACACGTAACCACCACCTCCCCTAAGAAGTCCATACTAGGTTCTAGGAGATGGAGGCTAGGGGCGAGGATAGCTACATTCGGTCGAGAAATATGATATAGGGGATACCTGAATGATTTGTGGTATGATCTATGTATTTTCTACTTTAGAAGCAGTATTGAATCACACATTTTATAGTAATTCCTTTATCATCACACATCATATTTGAGGCCTGGATATTCCAATTGAACCATTGACTCGACACTTGTGCTTATAGGCACCTATTAGGGAAGATTCAGTGATCACACATTGGTGCTGATAGTGTGACCAGACCCGTTAAGGTGAGAGTTTCGGTTAGAACCTCATGGTGATGTGTTAAGGCCTTATGATATCATTCCTGGTGTGGATTGGTTATCCACAGCCCATGCCTAGATGGACTGTTTTAGGAAAACGGAGGAGTATTTGCATAGTGATGGAAGTAGGTGTTTCTTTATTGGTGAAATGGAAATCTAGGAACCATAGGATGGAATCATGCATAGGAGGGTGCATCCAATTACTCATCAGTTGGAAATCCCGACCCTTGGTGTAGGTAATGTAATGAGTTAACAGTTTCTTACAGTTTGGGAAGAGTACCAGGATGTCTTCCCTAACAATTTTTTAGCATTACCTCTCAACTGAGAGATAGAATACATCATTTAATTATACCCTAGGATTAAAATGATAAAAAACCATCATATCGAATGGATCCTACAGATCATTGTGAGATGAGGATGCATTAAGATGACTTTTAGAGGAAGGGTTTCATGAGAACTAGTGTTTCCCCCTTGGTCGGCCTATTTTTTTTCCAAAAAATAATATTGGAGCTAGAGGTTATATGTGGACTATTAGGGAATTAATCAACTAACTGTGGATAAAAAATATCCACTACCAAGAATGGATTAACTCTTTGAGTAATTGGGAGGGGATAAATGGTTCTCGAAAGTTTTCCTTCGATCAGGCTATCACCAGTTGGGAGTACTGTATGATGATATACCAAAGATGGAATTTAGATGTCATTATGGTCACTCTGAGTTCTTTGTTACACCCTTTGGCATGACAAACTCCCCAATCAGATTTCATGGGAATCATGAACGGAATCTTCCGACCTTATTTATACTAGTTCATGGTAGTCTTCATTGATGATAACCTTATATACTCTGCAAATAAATAAGAGCATGATAGAAACATAAAGACAGATATGGACATACTCTAAGCACACTAGAATTATTTGAATCTATTGGTGTTCTAGTTCTAGAATTATGAGGTCCTTTTTCTGGTACATTTTATCTTTGTTGATCGACGGGTTGTGGAACTGGACAAGGTTGTAGCTATGTTATCACGGGAGCCCCCACTGAGCATGGTGGAGGTGCTGACCTTCCATGGTCAAGGAGCCTATTATCGAAGATTCATACCATATTTCTCAAATATATCATCTCCAATGATATATTTCACTCAAAAGAGGAATACTTTCATTTGAAGAGAGAAGATCCAGCAAGATCATCAATGATTAAGGTTTAGTTTGACAAGTGTTATGATCTTTATATTTGTAACGACCTGAAATTTTGAATAAATCTTGTTTCCTAATTTTGTGTGTTATTTTTTTTCATACTCAACAAAATTGTTTCATTTGATAACATGAGTATAATAAAAATGAGACCATTGGGTTTCGACTGTTATATGACCGTTGGTCAATATGACCACTGGAAACTAAATGTTTCGATTATTGTCTCTAAATACAAGTGATCCTGGTTAATTATTATAGAAATAAGACTCGATGGCCTCATCCAGTAGTCTCGGGCCAATTGAAGCCTATCTAATGGAACATGGGAAGGAGCTAGCACCACTGGGATTTTCTCTGGACCAAACCCAAGCTGAACTTCATCGTGTGAAGCTAGAACGGAATCGCCTTCGTGAGAAGTTCAAACTAATAGAAATTACTACTCGTGCAATGTTGGTCGAGCCGCCCTAAGATTCTATCACCCTAGAACACCTTACTCTTAGGTCCTATGCTGGTGTTATAAGGGGCTATGTAATGAGACCATAACAGCCTTGTGTAATAATTTAACATAAATAAAAATTGTGATTAATTCTTATATGATAAAGTTTGTGAATTTTCAAATGTATGGATAAATATAGTATGCTTATTTTTGATGAATTTTAGAGAAAAGATATTTTTAAAAATATTTACGTAAAACGTAAATATTTAAGAATGTGTAATGATTTTCAAAAAATGGTCTTCTATAATTATTTTCAGTACAAAATTTAAAGTCTAATAAGATCCATATAATTATTGATGAACAGTAAATTATGAATAGTGATTTTATGCTTAGGATTAGTAATGTGACCAAATGGATTAGTAATATCACTTAAAAAAGTATTAATATAATCTACGCACCTTGATTAAGTAATGTGATTCAATAAAATAGGTAAATAACTACTTTAGAAATTATTAGTCAAGTATTATTTTTTTCGAGTGAATAGTTTTTTTAAAATAAAAATTAATTTTAAAATATTTAGAAATTTATTTTTATAAAATGGATTTCATTTTTTAACTCAGAGAATCTATATTATCTTAAGGTAACATTTTGGGATTTTTCTGAAAAAAATGAATTTTTGGTGAATAGTGTATTTATTTAAAAATTAACTTAAAAATATATAGAATTTTTTTTATAAAATGTAGTTAATTTTTGAAATAAGAGCATTGATATTTGTTTAAGGTGAAATTTTGGGATTTTTCTAAGAAAGTTGAATTTTCGATGAATAGTAAATATACGGTTTTTATGTTACGGGTGTTTAATGACATCATTAAATGATATATTAAGTATGTAATCAATATGGTCGACTTATGAATATTAATATAAGGTATGTGGTGTCCCAAGTGTCCAATACCATTGGAAAATACCGTGGGCAAGCCCATGGTTTTGGCAATACCACCAATGAGGTGTCCCTTGGCCATTAATGCCTTGTCCCCTCACTTTGTCTATAAATACCCACCCATTACTCCATTAGTTTTCACTCCCAATGCCCCCCCCCCCCACGAATATTTGGTCTCATTACCTCCCAAAGAGGCCTCCCAAGGCTCCCCCAAGCCCTCAAGGTCTCGACCTTTGAGTTTTAAGAGATTCATTTTAAGGTAAGGGATACTACATCTCTCTTTCTTTTCAAGTACTCTCGTTTATGTCATTTTTTTAAGCCCCACGTTTTTATGTTGGGGGTGTTATTTTATATTCATCCTACTGTCCTTTTCATTTTCATATAATGAGAGACCCCCTATTTCTCTCATCAATTCATTTTATGAATGTTTAAGTGGCGTTGTTAGGCTGCTGAATTTTTAAGGGATTAATTCACCCTTCTCATTTTCAAATTCTATTTTCATGTCAAGTCTTTCAAGATCCTTTTTATTATGTTTGGGTATGATATATATATCTATAATACTGATCTTTTATGTTCATATGATGATAAACATCATTTTATCTCATCAATTCCATTTTTTGATGTTTTAAGTGACGTCGTTAGGCTGCCGAATTTTCATAAGAGAAATCATATTTTTGTCCTCCTTCAATGTTTTTCATTTCATATGGTATGTCTTTCAAATTTAATTACCATGTTCTTATACCCTCTATATTATGTCCCCCTATAGTTTTATGGATCATTTAGGAGTGGGTGACCCATGTCCCCTCTCTTTTCAATGTTTCTTAAAACCCCGAAACATAGCCATTATGCTACAGAATTTTCGTCTCAAAATGTCTTTCTCTTTTTCTCAGATTATTTTATGTTATTAAGTGAATACTCAAATATATTTACTCTATATTGGTATTCACATATATATCATAATGTTCTATTTTAATTCTGGTACTTACATACATGAAACCCGCTTTCCTTTTTCTGTGGGTTTAAATTGACAAAAGGATCATGTCTTAAAAGTAGTTTTTAAAATGTTATGATTATGAAATGAAACCCTGTTTGTTTTATGCTATATGGGTTATTTATGAAATGTCTGATGATGATATATGTGGATCACATTATGTTAAATAAAATTTTAGTGTGTGCCCTGATAGCGCTCCAATGCATTGGGTAATGATGTAACCATTAAAGATTACAAATTTAAGGGTGCGCCCTGATAGCGCCCAATTGCATTGGGTAATGATGTAACCACTAGAGATTAAAATTTTAACGATACCTTGGGGTTTACCATAGTAATTTAAAGTGACACCTTAGGTTTTACCTTGGTTATATGTTCATGATTTTCTATGTTAAATGTTGTAGCCACATCTTCAAGTTATGAAACACATTATTTT
The DNA here is from genome assembly GCA_963277665.1 of Viscum album. Taxonomy (NCBI): domain Eukaryota; kingdom Viridiplantae; phylum Streptophyta; class Magnoliopsida; order Santalales; family Viscaceae; genus Viscum; species Viscum album. Next base: position 155,699,983 of record OY728157.1, read on the forward strand.
TATTATGATTTGCCTCATGATATCTTTTTCATGCCTTAAAGTTCATTTTAATGACTTTATTGATGTATCTCAACATCACATGTTAAATTTTTCCCTTGTTTCTCTTACTGGGCCTTTTTCTCACCCTTTCTTTTGATGTATGTCCCTAGGTTATGAGATGCTGGAATGAACCTAGGATGAACAAAAGGAGAAGTCTTTAAAGTGTTTAAAGAAGAATGTTTTATGTTTTCATGTTTTGAGTTCCTGTTTTCCAAGACACTAAACCATAAAGATCTGCGGTTTTGTATAATGTAATGAATGTTTATGGGATAAAAGGGTGGGATTCTATAGTTCCTATCAAAGGATGGTTTAGTTATTTGTGGAAATTAAGATATGAAAACTTTAGGAAGAACCCTATAGAAAATTATTAATTATAGGAAATCTTCCTGGTATTTTGGTGAGTATTGAGTAAGGGGTTGCCAAAAAAATACATCCCTATCTGGATACGAGCAGGTAGAGGTGGCTCTGGTATAGATGTACATAGGGTTAAAACCTGAAAACACCGCTTGGAGTAAGTCTCGAACTGGAACTGGTACACGACAATGGGCCTTTCTGCAGTCTTGGTTACGACACTCCCGGGGGATATGCTTTGGTAAGTTCATAAGCTTAGTATGAACCATTATTAAAATAACAAAAATAAAATAAAGATTCATATAAGAATATATGATCATGGATAACCTAGATTGGAACCTAGGGGATCACAAGTTAGGGTATAATTTCTTTCAACAAGTTTATCCTTCTATGCTTAAATTTGTCTTTTAATGGTTATTGGTTAAATATTTAAGCCCCTAATTATTCTAAATTTTCTTAGTTAATGGCGGGAAATGGAAGAACATTTCCCAAAAACCAATGTGATAGGAAATGTGATGATTGAACTTTTAATGTGATAGAGATGATGAGAGATCAAGTTGATCATATTGTGATTATGACAAACCAGCTATCAAAAATCACAATTAATAATTGGTACCTAGTTGATTGCCCGAATTGATCAAGGAAGAAGAAGGCGAAGTCTCAAGGATGTTCATCTGATAAAGTTGATAAGGGAATGAAGACCCAATTTCCTTGGTGAAAAAACTGTGGAAAGAGGCACCAAGGGGAATTTCACAAAGGAATTGGGAGATGTTTTAAGGGTGGGTGACAGGGCATAAAGTAGCTAATTGCTTTAAAAAATGGATAATGTGATTAATAGAGATAAAGTTCGATCTAATGTACCTTATATTTATCAGTGTCGTAAATGTGGGAAGTTAGACATTATCCAAGGCAATTCTCTCTTGGAAGGGATGAGAAGCATGATGAGCATCAACAATCTTAACGGACAAGGGAATAATGCAAGTCCTATGTTGAGATGGATCTTGAGGACTAATGTAGATGTGACTTCTTCGAAATAAATGTCTATGTCATGTTGTATTTTAGTTCGAGGTCTATAAACATATATTTTATGTTTTCTAAGATCATCGAGTCACTACATAAGATGATTTTATATCATGAAGGAAAACATCTATTGTTATGTACAACATGTTGATGTAGTGAAGTTGTTATTCTTAAAAAAGTGATTAGGGGATTAAAAGATGATTATTATTTTGGAAGACGTTCGCTATTTTGGGAAACCTATATGATCGAGGTAAATAGATTACTACGGTATTTTCTTTGAGGAGTAAATGTTGACTTATATTTTAAAAAATCGATGAATTTAAGGTGAACTTATGGAAATTTAGGTTACTTATGGAAATGATTAACCTATCTTGGGGAAAATGTGATAAGGTTAGTTACTTTTGTATAAGATGATAAGAGTGGTTGATGTTGTTTGGATATGAATGGTAAAGTATATCTTGGATGACTATGCTATGACATCATTCTTATAATTGGGTTTCAGTCTTAGTTTGGTTTATTTTGAGGAATTTTAAGGATAGTTATTTATGGAATGGTCTTTGATGAAATTTCGGTAGTATCGTGGAATTTTGAAGATTTAAAGAAGTTTCCATTCCTACGGGATTCTTTCTTTTTGAAGATTTGTTTTATCATACCACTTTTGTTCTTTTTGATAATGTTTATAGATAGAATAAATATATATTTAATCTTTTGTGGATTATGTGATTTGATAGAAGGTGATTCTTGTGCTTTGATGAGACCAAGTAGTTTTGAATGCTCATCATTTGGGTAAAAGATTAGTTTTGGTGGAAACTTGTTAAAGGATGAAACTCTACTTGAAGGTAAGTATATTTCCTTATGTTTTTATTCTATATAGTAAATGAATTCCTCAAAATTATTAAAAGGAACATAAAAAACGTTGTTGGTTTACATTTCCTAATGGGTAATCAAAGACCATTTAAACACATCATAAGTTTGTGAATTTATTTTGGTTAACTTTCTCTTAATCATGTTTTATATCACTCTCCCTTAGAACTTGACCCTTTGTTTTCTCTTCCATGTCCATGTTCTCCTATATGGAATCCTAGTGTGGGTTAACTCGGGTGACCTTTTTACTTACCTTTCATTCTTTTAAAATAATAGTTTTACTGATTCCTTTTTTGATGTGGGACTTTCAATGAAATTTCAAAACCCAATTTTAAAAATTGCGAGGATGCAATTTATTAAAGGGGGAATAATGTAATGACCCAAAATTTTGAATAAATCTTGTTTCCTAATTTTTTGTGTTATTTTATTTCATACTCAACAAAACTGTTTCATTTGATAACATGAGTATAATTAAAATGAGACTATTGGGTTTCGACTGTTATATGACTGTTGGTCAATATGACCGCTGGAAACTAAACGTTTCGATTATTGTCCCTAAATACAATTGATCTTGGTTAATTATTATATAAAGAAGATTTGATGGCCTCATCCAGTAGTCTCGGGCCAATCGAAGCCCATCTAACAGAACTTGGGAAGGAGGTAGCACCACTGGACTTTGCCCTGGACCAAACCCTAGCTGAACTTTATCGTGTGAAGCTAGAACGGAATCGCCTTCGCGAGAAGTTCAAACTAATAGAAATTACTACCCGTGGAATGTTGGCTGAGCCGCACCAAGATTCTATCACCCTAGCACACCTTACTCTTAGGAACTATGCTGGTGTTATAAGGGGCTATGTAACGATATCGTAACAGCCTTGTGTAATCCTTTAACATAAATAAAAATAGTGATTTCTTCTTATATGATAAAGTTTGTGAATTTTCAAATGTTCGGATAAATATAGTATGCTTATTTTAGATGAATTTTAGATAAAGGATATTTTTAAAAATGTTTATGTAAAACTTAAATAATTAAAAATGTGTAATGATTTCTAAAAAATGGTCTTCTATAATTATTTTCAGTACGAAATTTATATTCTAATAAGATCTACTTAATTTTTTGATGAATTGTAAATTATGAATAGTGATTTTATGCTTAGGACTATTAATGTGACCAAATGGATTAGTAATCTCACTTAAAGAAAGTATTAATATAATCTAGGAACCTTGGTTAAGTAATGTGATTCAATAAAATAGGTAAATAAATACTTCAGAAATTATTAGTCAAGTATTAGTTTTTTCAGGTGAATAGTGTTTTCTTTATTAAAAATTAAATTAAAAATATTTAGAAAATTATTTTTATAAAATGGATTTCATTTTTTAACTCAGAGCATCTATATTATGTTAAGGTAACTTTTGGGAATTTTTCGGAAAAAAATGAATTTTTGGTGAATAGTGTATTTATTTAAAAATTAAATTAAAAATATATAGAAAATTATTCTTATAAAATGGAGTTCATTTTTGAAATCAGATCATTGATATTTGGTTAAGGTGAAATTTTGGGATTTTTCTGAGAAAGTTGAATTTTCGATGAATAGTGAAAATATGGTTTTTAAGTTACAGGTGTTTAATGACATCATTAAATGATGTATTAAGTATGTAATAAATATGGTCGACTTATGAATAGTAATATAAGGTATTAGGTGTCCCAAATTTCCAATTCCATGGGCAAATACCATGGGCAAGCCCATGGTTTTGCCAATACCACCAATGAGGTGTCCCTTAGCCATTAATGCCCTGACCCCTCACTTTCCCTATAAATACGCAGCCATTACTCAATTAGTTTTCACTCCCAACTCTCCCCCAGAGAAGATCTGGTCTCATTACCTCCAAAGGAGTCATCCTATAGTTCCCCCACACCCTCAAGGTCCCGACCTTCGAGTTTTAAGAGATACGTTTTAAGGTAAGGGATCATACCTCTCTCTTTCTTTTCAAGTACTCTCATTTATGTCATTTATTTTAAGTCCCATTTTCTTATGTTGGGGGTGTTATTTTATATTAATACTACTATACTTTTCATTTTCATATAATGACAGACCCCCTCTTTCTCTCATCAATTAATTTTATGAATGTTTAAGTGGCGCCGTTAGGCTGCTAAATTTTTAAGGGATTCTTTCACCCTTCTCATTTTCAAGTTCTTTTTTCATGTCAAGTCTTTAAAGATCCTTTTTATTATGTTTTTCTATGATATCTATATCTATCATACTGATCTTTTATGTTCATATGATGAGAGACCCTATTTGATCTCATCAATTCCCTTTTTTGATGTTTTAAGTGACGCAGTTAGGCTGCCGAATTTTCATAAGAGAATTATTTTTTTGGTCTTCCTTCAATGTTTTTCATTTAATATGGTATGTCTTTAAAATTTAATTACCATGTTCTTATATCCTCTATATTATGTCCCCCTACAATTTTATGGATCATTTATGAGTGGCTGACCCATTTCCCCTCTCTTTTCAATGTTTCCTAAAACCCTGAAACATAGCTGTTATGCTGCAGAATTTTCGTCTCAAAATGTCTTTCTCTTTTTCTCAAATTCTTTTATTTTATTGATTGAATACTCAAATATATTTATTCTATATTATTATTCACATATATATCAAAATTTTCTATTTTAATTCTGGTACGTACATTCATGAAACCCGCTTTCCTTTTTCCGCGGGTTTAAATTGACAAAAAGATCTTGTCTTAAAAGTAGTTTTTAAAACGTTATGATTATGAAATGAAACCCATTTTGTTTTATGCTATATGGGTTATTTATGAAATGTCTGATGATTATATATGTGGATCACATGATGATAAATACAAATTTACGGGTGCGCCCTGATAGCGCTCCAATGCATTGGGTATTGATGTAACCATTAGAGATTACAAATTTAAGGGTGCTCCCTGATAGCGCCCCATTGCATTGGGTAATGATATAACAACAATAGATTACAATTTTAACGATACCTTGGGGTTTACCATGGTAATTTCAAATGACACCTTAGGGTTTACCTTGGTGATATGTTCATGATTTTCTATGTTAAATGTTGTAGCCACATCTTCAAGTTATGAAACACATTATTTTTATCATGATATGCCTCATGATTTATTTCTCATGCCTTAATGTTCTTTTTAATGACTTTATTTATGTATCTCAAGTTCACATGTTAAATGTTTCCCTTGTTTCCCTTACTGGGCCTTCTTCTTACCCTTTCTTTTGATGTATGTCCCCAGGTTATGAGATGCAGTAATGAACCTAGGATGAACATAAGGAGAAGCCTTAAAAGTGTTTAAGAAGAATGTTTTATGTTTTCATGTTTTTAGTTTCTGGTTTCCAAGACACTAAACCTTAAATATACTAGGTTTCGTATAATGTATTGAAAGTTTATGTGATAAAAAGGTGGGATTATATAGTTTTTATCAAAGGATGGTTTAGTTATTTGTGGATGTTTGGATATGAAAACTTTAGGAAGAACCCTATAGAAAAGTTTAAATATAGGAAATCTTCCAGGTATTTTGGTGAGTATTGAGTAAGGGGTTTCCAAGAAAATACATCTCTATCAGGATACGAGCAGGTAGAGGTGGCTCTGGCACAAATGTACGTGGGGGTAAAACCCAAAAACACCGCTTTGAGATAGTCTCAAACTGGAACTAGTACACGACAACGGGCCTTGCTGCACTCTTGGTTACGACACTCCTGTGGGGTATTCTTTAGTACTTTCATAAGCTTAGTATGACCCATTATTAAAGGAAAAAAGATAAAATAAAGATTCATATAAGTATATATGATCATGGATAACATAGATTGGAACCTAGGGGATCACAATTTAGGGTATACTTTCCTTCAACATGTTTATCCTTCTATGCTTAAAGTTTTCTTTTAATGATTATTGGCTTAGTATTTAAGCCCCTAATTATACTTTCTTTTCTTAGTTAATTGCGGGAAATGGAAGAACATGTCCCAAAAAACAATGTGAAAGGAAATGTGACGATTTCCCTATTAATGTGACAAAAATGACGAGAGATCAAGTTAAACATATTGTGATAATGACAAACCTGCTATCAAAAATCACAATTAATAATTCGTACCTAGTTGAATGACCAAATTCATCAAGGAAGATGAAGATGAAGTCTCAAGGATGTTCATCTGATAAAGTTGATAAGGGAAAGAAGATCCAATTTCCATTGTGAAAAAAGTGTGGAAAGAGGCTCCAAGGGGAATGTCACAAAGGAACTGGGAGATGTTTTAAGGGTGGGGTGACAGGGCATAAAGTAGCTAATTGCTTTAAAAAATAGATAATGTGATGAATAGAGAGAAGGTTCAATCTAATGTACCTTATATTTATCAATGTCGTAAATGTGGGAAGTTAGATATTATCCAAGGTAATGCTCTCTTGGAAGGTATGAGAAGCATGATGAGCATCAACAATCTTCAAGGACAAGGGAACAATGCAAGTCCTATGCTGAGAAGCATCTTGATAACTAAAGTACTTTTGACTTCTTCACAATAAATGTCTATGGCATGTTGTATTTTAGTTCGAGCTCTATGGGCATATATTTTATGTTTTCTAAGATCATCGAGTCACTACCTAAGATGATTTTATATCGTGAAGGAAAACATCTATTGTTATGTACCACATGTTGATGTAGTGAAGTTGTTATTAATAAAAAAATTGATTAGGGGATTAAAAGATGATTATTATATTGGAAGACGTTCACTATTTGGGAAACCCTATATGATCGAGGTAAATAGATTACTACGGTATTTTCTTTGAGGAGTAAATGTTGACTTATATTTTAAAGAATATATGAATTTAAGATGAACTTATGGTAATTTAGGTTACTTATGGAAATGATTAACCTATCTTGGAGAAAATGTGATTAGGTTAGTTACTTTTGTTAAAAGATTATAAGAGTGGTTGATGTTGTTTGGATATGAATGGTAAAGTATATCTTGGAAGACTATGCTATGACATCATTCTTATAATTGGGTTTCAATCTTAGTTTGGTTTATTTTGAGGAATTTTAAGGATATTTATTTATGGAATGGTCTTTGATGAACTTTGGGTAGTACTGTGGAATTTTGAAGATTTAAATAAGTTTCCCTTCCTATGGGATTCTTTCTTTTTGAAGAGTTGTTTCATCATACCACTTGTGATTTTTGGGATAATGTTTAAATATAGAATAAATATATATTTAATATTTTGTGGATTATGTGATTTGATATAAGAAGATTCTTGTTCTTCGATGATACCAAGTAGTTTTGAATGCTCATTGTTTGTATAAAAGATTAGTTTTGGTGGAAACTTGTTAAAGGATGAAACTCTACTTGAAGGTAAGTATATTTCCTTATATTTTTATTCTATGTAGTAAATGAATTCCTCAAATTTATGAAAAGGAACAGAAAACAAAAATTCTTTTTGTTTACGTTTCCTACTGGGTAATCAAATACCGTTTACACACATCATAAGTTTGTGAATTTATTATGGTTAACTTTCTCTTAATCATGTTTTCTGTCACTCTCCCTTAGATCTTGACTGTAACACCTTGAGATTTTATGAAAAATATTCTTTTTAATTTCATTAATGTCTTGTGTTGTATGCTACACCAAAAGGAGTTTGCAAAACACGCATCCTTGACTTTCCTTACATTACACGCAATCACGACTTTCCTCGATAGCGTGTGTAGTACGCAATACCGAGTTTCACTAAACAACGATATGCTATTAAAATATTATTAAAACTAGCCGTTATGACTAGTAATAACCACTTTTGTGTTTTTAATTTTGATAAATGGATTCCATATTTGGAATCAGTGGGTCCAAATTATGTTAATTGGTTACTTTTTTTTTTGATATTATGAATAGTAACTACAGTAATTTTTTTTTATTTACTACGGTTAAAGGTAAATAGGGTAATTCAAGGTTTAAAGAATATTATAATAATTCAAAATTAAATTGACACTTGTCATAACCATATTGGATGAGTATGGTCCGACCATGGGAATCCTTGGGTCGATTTTGGGACCCCATTGAGCCACTTGGTAGTGACAATGACAATTTGGATTAATTAATTTATTGTAAAGACAAAATTGACATTAACAAAAATCTTTTAGTATTTAATTTTTATAAGGGGTTATATAAATTATATTTTCAAATATAAATATTCATTATAAATATAAATATATTTCCTACATAATTATATTTTGTTTATAATTTTTAGACACCAAATAAATTAAATTATTTATGACACAATAATGATGAAATATTTACCTCATTAATAAATGATTTAAATAAATATGATTATAATGATTAAAATATTTTCCAAAATATGTCCAATTCTGATTGGATGATTTTATTTCGACCATGAGTCATCTTATATTTATCTTTAATGATTTTTGGACCTTTTGAAACCGAAGATAAGTTTATAATAAAATAATATTTCTACACTTTCCAAAGGTGCCCCTCTCCTCCCTTATAAAAGGGTACCTCCTCCCTCTCCTCCTCACACCAATTTGAGCCTTCATGCTCGGCCAAAACCTGACACTTTCTCCTCTCCACTTCCCTAGAATCATCCTAGAGGTTCTGGTCATCTTCAAAGACCAACCCTAGTTCCCTAAGAGGGGGTTAAGAAGAAGCGTGTCAAAGAAGATGTAATATCCATTACCGATCCTTTCCAAATTCTTTCTCCTTCAACTTCTTCTTCTTTAGTTGTTTAAATATGAATTGATAACATAAGTATCACTCATATACTGATATGTTATTATAGTTATGAAACAACCGTATTTCACCATCTATCCATCCTACGGAAAACGAAATCAACCCGCATGCGTACGTACGGAATACCGTCTCCACACCGTGGTGTAATCTATTTTCCACCACCACCTTACATGGATGGGTATAATGGTGAAAATAATAACTATATATGATTATTGTAAAGTGATATTGATTCTTAAATAGTATACATACACACCAATACAATTCCACGATCATGGGAACGATATCTTCGCTCATGCGTACGTACGGAATACCGTCTCTACGATGTGATGCGGCTCGTTCTAAATGATATTCATTGAATAATGATTATATAAATTAATTTAATGAATTAATATGATATATATTACACTAATACCATTCTGGAAATGACGTATCTATAACCTAAAGTGAAGAATAAGAATTTATTCGACAAAACACGCATAAGAACAAAAAGTAATAAACACCCGAATAACAAGTAGTAATGAAATATTACTAATAAGAAGCTAAGAATATGACCATATATGATATAATAACAATAATTATGATTATAGAATAAGTCAATAACATTATTTAAATCATTATACAGGAGGTTCGGACACTTACGAAGAAAATTGGACCTAAGGTAAGGGAAAATATCACAATCTCATTTTATCCGAGATTGTTTATAATTTGTTATTTACTAGGGTGTATTTTATCATCCACATCCATGTTTCCTAAATATGTAATATTGTTCCATCCACCTAAAATTGTGTAAATCCAATTTTACCCTTCGGTGAGTTTTTAGTAAAAGATATGAAAGAAATCTTTTGTCGTTTTTCGTACGAGGTACTTTTTGACTTTTCCGACAAAAGTACGAGAAGAATGTTTTTTTAACTTATACGGAATTAATGGATTTTAAAAAAATTACTTCCAAGAAGTTTCCTTTACATGTTTTCAAGTTTATTTTTAATCAACTTCTTTTAGTTTAAATTTGAATGACATGTTAAAGAAAGGAAAATGTTTTTGAAGTAGAAAAGATATTTTCCTCAAGAATGGAGTTCAAGTGCTTTATCAAAATTATTTTCCATCTAAGATAATATATGGTTCTATTTCTATCCATATTATTACATTGATTTTATTATGTTGTGATGGAATTATTTTTACGAGTTCCTTTATTTTATATGAATTGTTTTATGATGTCATGTTTTTTAAGAATCCTGTTTTTACTACATGGGTTATGCGATGATGTATGATTTATGATTTTGTGGCAGAAATAAGAATGGTATCATTATGAGATGGGTGGGACCTATATCTCCCTCAAATTAATTTGGTAAAGATTTTATATCTCTTGAGATAGACATGGCTGAAACGGCAGGTTATACAGGTTCAGTGAAACAGGACTGAAACGAGGAGTGAGCTCGGTTCAGAAATGGACTTTGTCCACTAAGATAGTCTTGGAAATGAGTCTTGACTAATAAGAAATGATTCTCTATGATTGTGTGTGTATGAAACAAAGTTTCATGTTTTGAGTTATGATTATTGGGATTACATTTCACTTCTATGATTTATCCCATGTTATGATATTATGATCTCTTTTGCAGGTTAAGATTTCCAAAATGTTATGTTCTTATGAATATGATGTGATTGATATTTCATTTGTTTACCCTTACTGAGCATTTGAGATCACCCTTTTATGTTTTCATTTCCCCAGGATATAGAGAAAGTTTTTAGGTAAGAAAAAAAGGGAAGATCTTTATGGGAGATGTTGAAGATCTTCCTCCATGATTAGAAGATTACGTTCCGAGGTTCCAAAGACACTAAACTATTATGGTCCTTGTGTGGGTGTTTTTGTTATGTACTAAGTATTCTGAAAAAGTAATGTAATGTCCATGTACGCCAAGCGTAGGGTCTCTACATTGACCCTTTGTTTTCTCTTCCATGTCCATGTTTTCTTATATGGAATCCTAGTGTGGGTTAACTCGGGTGACCTTTTTACTTACCTTTCTTTCTTTTAAAATAATATTTTTACTAACTCTTTTTCTGATGTGGTACATTCAATGAAATTTCCAAAACCAATTTTAAAATTTGCGAGGACGCAATTTCTTAAGGGGGAATAATGTAATGACCTGAAATTTTGAATAAATCTTGTTTCCTAATTTTTTGTGTTATTTTATTTCATACTCAAAAAAACTGTTTCATTTGATAACATGAGTATCATTAAAATGAGACCATTGGGTTTGTACAGTTATATGACCGTTGGTAAATATGACCACTGGAAACTAAACATTTTGATTATTGTCTCTAAATACAAGTGATCTTGGTTAATTATTATAGAATGAAGATCTGATGGCCTCATCCAGTAGTCTTGGACCAATCGAAGCCCATCTAACGGAACTTGGGAAAGAGGTGGAACCACTGGGCTTTTCTCTGGACCAAACCCAAGCCGAACATCATTGTGTGAAGCTAGAGCGGAATCTCCTTCGTGAGAAGTTCAAACTGATAGAAATTACTACTCGTGCAATGTTGGCCGAGCCGCCCCAAAATTCTATCACCCTAGCACACCGTACTCTTAGATCCTATGCTGGTGTTATAAGGGGCTATGTAACGGGACTGTAACAGCCTTGTGTAATCCTTTGACTTAAATAAAAATTTTGATTTCTTCTTATATGATGAAGTTTGTGAATTGTCAAATGTCCATATAAATATATTATGCTTATTTTTGATGAATTTTAGAGAAAGGATATTTTTAAAATGATAATGTAAACATTAAATAATTAATTTTTTTTAATGATTTTCAAAAAATGGTCTTCTACAGTTATGTTCAGTACGAAATTTAGAGTCTAATAAGATCAATGTAATTTTTGATGAATAGTAAATTGTGAATAGTGATTTTATGCTTAGGATTAGTAATGTGACCAAATGGATTAGTAATATCACTTAAAGAAAGTATTAATATAATCAAGGCACCTTGATTAAGTAATGTGATTCAATAAAATAGGTAAATAAATATTTCAGAAATTATTAGTCAAGTATTAGTTTTTTAGGTGAATAGTGTTTTATAATTAAAAATTAAATTAAAAATATTTAGAAAATTATTTTTATAAAATGGATTTCATTTTTGAACCCAGAGCATCTATATTATGTTAAGGTAATTTTGGGGATTTTTCTGAAAAAAAAAGAATTTTCGAGTGAATAGTGTTTTTTAATTAAAAATTAAATTAAAAATATATAGAAAATTATTTTTATAAAATGGATTTCATTTTTGAACTCAGAGCATCTATATTATGTTAAGGTAATTTTTGGGGATTTTTCTAAAAAAATGAATTTTTGTTGAATAGTGTATTAGTTTAAAAAATAAATTAAAAATATTTTTAAATTATTTTTATAAAATGGAGTTAGTTTTTGAAATCAGAGCTTTGATATTTGGTTAAGGCGAAATATTGGTATTTTTTTGAGAAAGTTGAATTTTCGATGAATAGTGAAAATACGGTTTTTATGTTACGGGTATTTAATGTCATCATTAAATAATGTATTAATTATGTAATCAATATGGTCAACTTATGAATAGTATGATAAATAATGAGGTGTCCCAAGTGGCCAATACCATGGGCAGATACCATGGGCAAGCTCATGGTTTTGCCAATACCACCAATGAGGTGTCCCTTGGCCATTAATCCCTTGTCCCCTCACTTTCCCTATAAATACCCACCCTTTCCTCCTTTAGTTTTCACTCCTAACTCTCTCCCAATGATGCTCTGGTCTCATTACCTCTCAATGAGTCCTCCCAAGGTGCCCCCAAGCCCTCAAGGTCCCGACCTTCGAGTTTTAAGAGATACGTTTTAAGGTAAGGGATCCTACCTCTCTATTTTTGTTCAAGTACTCTCGTTTATTCATTTCTTTTAAGCCCCATTTTCATATGTTGGGGATGTTCTTTTATATTCATCCTACTTTAATTTTCATGTTAAAATTATGAGAGAACCCCTCTTTCTCTCATCAATTCATTTTAAGAATGTTTAAGTGACGCAGTTAGGCTGCCGAATTTTTAAGGGATTCTTTCACCCTTCTCATTTTCAAGTTCAATTTTCATTCAAGTATTTCAAGTTCCTTTTTATTATGTTGGGGTATGATCTATATATCTATCATACTGATATTTTATGTTCATATGATGAGAGAACCTATTTGATCTCGTCAATTCCCTTTTTTTGATGTTTTAAGTGACGCTGTTAGGCTGCCAAATTTTCATAAGAGAAATCTTATTTTTGTCTTCCTTCCATGTTTTTCATTTCATATGGTAAGTCTTTAAAATTTCATTACCATGTTATTATATCCTCTATATTATTTCCCCCTACATTTTTATGGATCATTTATGAGTGGGTGACCCATGTCCCCTCTCTTTTCAATGTTTAATAAAAACCCCAAAACATAGCCGTTATGTTGTAGAATTTTCATCTCAAAATGCCTTTCTCTTTTTCTCAAATTCTTTTATTTTATTAAGTGAATACTCAAATATCTTTATTATATATGGTTATTTACATATATATCAAAATTTTCTATTTTCATTTTGGGACTTATATACATGAAACCCACTTTCCTTATTCTGTGGGTTTAAATTGACATAAAGATCATGTCTTAAAAGTAGTTTTTAAAACGTTATGATTATGAAATGAAACCCATTTTTTATGCTATATGGGTCATTTATGAAATCGTTTATGATGATATATGTGTCTCACATGATGATAAAGAAAAATTTAAGGGTGCACCCTGATAGCGCTCCAATGCATTGGGTAATGATGTAACCATTAGAGATTACAAATTTAAAGGCGCCCTGATAGCACCCCATTGCATTGGGTAATGATGTAACCACTATAGATTACAATATTAATGATAAAAAGGTGGGACACTATAATATTTATAGGGGAGGGTGTTTATTATAAAGGGTTATATGATGCATCGGGGATTAGCCTTTGGTTTTTTTCAGATGCTAAGGAAACTGGGAATTGCATATGGTTCATGCAACATGATACCACAATATTTGAATTACAAAACTCACGCTCTTGAGTTAGTAGTGGTACTATTTGAAATTAAATATGTGGTCATAGAACCTAATGGGATAGTGTTTTATTATCTAATCTAATCACTATATTTCAAAGTATATCTTATCTCATAATGAACATAAAATTATATTCAGGATATGGATAGAGTTACTCTAGGAATATTACTTTTAGATTGTCTATACTAATGGGAAGTGGAATATGGGGGATAATTCTCCCAATAAAAGATCATGTTCATAGTTACTGAATAAGGAATCAGAGTTTTTGGCCTCATTTCATGTATCCTTAGTTGGTGGATATGGAGCTTTGTACCTCCAGTCGATAGTTGTTACTCTCCACTCATACAGTGAGTCAGGGTGGCCTGACTTGAGGATACCGAATGCGAGACTCTATGTGCTCAGATATCCATAGGGTATTCTTCATATGGATATTCAAAAATGTGGGGAGCACATCTTCCTTTTTAGAGGATGTACAATAGTTCCAATGTTGTCTTAGGAGAAGGTTCTGAGGGAGTCTCATACATCCCCTTTGGCACTACATCCTATTGTGGAAAAGATTTACCAGAACCTCAGACGTCTTTTTTTGTGTCCAGGAATGAAGAAGGGAGTTTTAGAATTTTTCTCTCGATGCCTTACTTGTCTGCATGCAACAGATGAGAACCATGTTCTAATGGGTTTAGTTCAACCCCTTGAGGTGCTGGAGCATAATTGGGATGAGATATTGATGCAATTCATGATACTTTTACAGAATACATCTTAGGGAAACAATTATATATGGGTGATCATTGACTATATCATCCCGTCTTTTTATAACATAACTTTCATTTCATTACACGGAACTGGGGATCGTTAAGGTTTAGTGTCTTGGAAACAAGGATCATAATACATTAAAAAAAACATATAACATTCTTATTAAAAACTTGAAAGGCTTCTCCTTTACTTCATCCTATGTTCATTATGCATCTCAACCTGGGGACATACATTAAAAGAAAGGGTGAGCAGAAGGCCCAGTAAGGTAAACAAGAGAAACATTTTACAAGTGAACTTGAGATACTTCAATAAGGACATGAAAAGAACTTTAAGGCATGAGAAAGAAATCATGAGATACATCATAATAAAAATAACATTTTTCATAACTTGAAGATGTGGCTGCAACATTTAATATTGACAATCGTTTCGTTTCACCAAGGTCCATCCCCATGGTGTCGTTAAAAATTACCAAGGTTATTCACCAAGGCGTCGTTAAAATGGTCATCTCTAGAGATTAAGTCTTTACCCAATGCATTGGAGCGCTATCAGGGAGAACCCTTAAATTTTCCTTTATTATCATGTGAGCCACATATATCATCATCAAACATTTCATAAATAACCCATATAGCATAAAATAAATGGGTTTCATTTCATAATCATAACATTTAAAAACTGCTTTAAAGACATGATCTTTACGTTACTTTAAACCCACGGAAAGGGAAAGTGGGTATCATGTATGTAAATCCCAGAATTTAAATTAGAACATTTTTATATATATGTGAATATCCCTGTATAAATAGGAGCTTTGAGTATTCACTTTATAACATAAAATAATTTTGAGAAAAGAGAGGCATTTTGAGACGAAAATTCTGCAGCATAACGGCTATGTTACACGGTTTTAGAAAACTTTGAAAAGAGAGGGAACATGGGTCGAACAATCATAATTGACCCATAAAATAGTATAGGGACAGAATAAGAAGGATATATGGACATGTTGATGCAATTTTAAGGACATACCATTTTAAATGAAAAACATGGAAGGAAGACAAAAATTTGATTTCTCTTATGAAAATTCGGCAGCCTAACGGCGTCACTTAAACTTCAACAAAAATGAATTGAACAGATCAAATAGGGTCTCTCATCATATGATCATAAGAGATCAGTATGATAGATATAGAGATCATACCCCAACATAATAAAAAGGAACATGAAAGATTTGACATGAAAATCGAACTTGAAAAATGAGAAGGGTGAAAGAATCACTTAAACATTCGGCAGCCTAACGGCGTCACTTAAACTTTCATAAAACGAAATGATGAGAGTAAGAGGGGATCTCTAATCATATAAACATGGAAGGGGAAGTAAGAGGAATATAAAAGAACATCCTCTCACATAATAACATGGAGCATAAAAGGAATGACATAAAAGAGATTACATGAAAAGAAAGAGAGGGGTCGGATCCCTTACCTTAAAACGTGACTCTTGAAACTAAATGTTTTGGACCTTGAGGGCTTGGGGGCACTTTGGGAGGACTCCTTGGGAGGTAAGGAGACCAGAACTTCGTTGGGGGAGAGTTGGGAGTGGAAACTAAAGGAGAAAAGGGTGGGTATTTATAGGGAAGGTGAGGGGACAAGGCATTAATGGCCAAGGGACACCTCACTAGTGGTTTTGGCAAAACCATGGGCTTGCCCATGGTATTTGCCCATGGTATTGGCCACTTGGGAAACCTCACACCTTATCTTACTATTCATAATTCGGCCATATTGAATATATACTTAATACATCATTTAATGATGTCATTAAACACCCGTAACTTAAAAACTATATTTTCACTATTCATCGAAAATTCAACTTTCTCAGAATAATCCCAAAATTTCACCTTAACCAAATATCAATGCTCTAAATACATTTATGAACTCCATTTTATAAAAATAATTTTCTAAATAATTTTATTTTTATTTTTATATAAAAACACTATTCATCGAAAATTCATTTTTTCAGAAAAATCCCCAAAAATTACCTTAACATAATATCGATGCTCTGAGTTCAAAAATAAAGTCCTTTTTATAAAAATAATTTTCTAATTATTTTTAATTAAATTTTTAATTAAAAAACCCTATTCATCTGAAAAAACTAATACTTGACTAATAATTTATGAAACCATTATTTACCCATTTTATTGAATCACATTACTTAATCTAGGTGTCTAAATTATATTAAAACTTTCTTTGAGTGAAATTACTAATCCATTTGATCACATTACTAATCCTAAGCGTAAAATCACTATTCATAATTTACTATTCATCAACAATTAAGTTGATCTTATTAGACTCCAAATTCCTTACTGAACACTTTTGTAGAAGACCATTTTTTGAAAATCATTACACATCATTAGTTATTTAGGGTTTACATAAATATTTTAAAATATCCTTTTTTTCAAAATTCATCAATAAAATACATTCTAAAATTATCTGGACATTTTAAATTTCACAAATATCACTAAAGGAAGAAATCTCAATTTATTCACCCGAAAGGATTACACAAGGAAGCTAGGGTCTCGTCACATAGCCCCTTATAACACCGGCATAAGACCTAAGTGTAAGGTGTGCTATGGTGAGAGAATCTGAGGGAGGCTAAGATAACATTGCCCTAGTAGTAATCTCTACTAACTTGAACTTCTCCCGTAGGCGTTTCCGTTTAAGCTTGACACGCTGGAGTTCGGCTTGGGCTTGGTCCAAAGCGAAGCCCACAGATGCTACCTCCTTCCCAAGCTCTGATAAGTGGGCTTCATAAGGTTCGAGTCTACTGGATGAAGCCATCAACTCCTCTTTCTGCATTAACCATTAACATCTTATTAAATCATTAAGAGTAAGTTAATATACTACTCAAAAAGATTGGGTCGTTATATTCTTCCCCCCCTAAGAAATTTCGTCCCCGAAATTTATACATGAGGCCTAGTCAAAAAGGTGAGGGTACTTTTGCTTCATTGTTTCCTCCGGCTCCCAAGTCGCCTCTTCATATTTATGATTCCTCCACAACAATTTCATAAGGTGGGTAGTCTTGTTTCGTAGGACCTTGTCTCTACGGTCCAAGATCTCCACTGGCTGCTCCTCGTAAGAGAGGTCATGTTCCAGTTATACCACCTCTGGGTTCAGTACATGCGAAGGGTCGGGTATGTACTTCCTCAAGAGAGATACATGGAAGACATCATGAACTTGAGCTAGGTTCGGTGGAAGTGCTAGACGATAGGCCACTGCTCTTATGCGATCAAGGATTTCATAGGGGTCAATGTACCTAGGGCTGAGCTTCCCTTTCTTCCCAAACCGCATGACTCTCTTCCATGGAGAAATTCGAAGGAAGACTTTGTCACCAACACCAAACTCCAAGTCCCTTCGACGATTGTCAGCATAGCTCTTCTGCCGACTCTGTGCAGCCTTTATGTGTTGTTGTATGGAATGAACCTGTTCCATCATCTCTTGCACGAGATCAGGCCCAAGAAGCTTCATCTCACCAGTTTCATCCCAACAAGTATGAGTTCTACACCGCTTTCCATATAGAGCTTCATAGGGTGCCATCTGAATACTCGAATGGAAGCTTTTGTTATAGGAGAACTCAACTAATGGGAGGTGTTGATCCCATCCACCTTTAAATTCCATTGAGCATAATCTCAACATTTTTTCGAGTGTCTGAATAGTCCTTTCAGATTGGCCATCAGTTTGAGGATGATATGCCATACTAAAATTCAATTCAGTATTCAGAGCATGTTGAAGACTTCTCCAGAATTTTGATTTGAATCTTGGGTCACGACCAGATACGATGGATAGTGGTACCCCATGCAGCCTTACCACTTTCTTCACGTATATCTTGGCAAGCTGATCCAGAGAGAAATCTTCCCGAATAGAGATAAAATGGGCTGTCTTGGTGAGACGGTCCACAATAACCCATATCGCATTGTTTCCTTTGGATGTTTTCGGGAGACCAGTTACAAAGTCCATAGTGATATTATCCCACTTCCATACTGGTATGGGTAGCGGTTGTAATACCCCTTTAGGAAGTTGTTGTTCTGCCTTTACTTGCTGACACACCAGGTACCTTGTAGTGTAATCAGCAATCTCCCTCTTTATGTTATCCCACCAATAATGATCACGAAGGTCTCTATACATCTTATTGCATCCCAGGTGTATAGAGAATGTAGAGCTATGAGCTTCATCCATCAGTTCTTTCTTTATCTCCGGAATAGATGGATCACATAGTCTTGTAAGAAATTTCAATACACCTTCTTGATCAATAATGAAATCAGGGAACTTCCCATCCTTTACAGCCTCAAACTTCTCCTGCAGCAAAGGATCTTCTTTTTGAGCCTTCTTGATCCTCTATAGTAATGAAGGCTGAGAAATCATTTGGAATAGGGTTGATGATGTCCCTTTCCTTATAATTCCAATGTCCAGTTTTACTAGATCTTTAATCAAGGGATCTCCTACGATCCTCATTATTGCCAGAACGACAGGATCTTTCCTTCTTAACGCATCCGCGACTTTGTTTGCTCTTCCAGGGTGATAATTAATTGAACAATCATAGTCTTTAATAATCTCCAACCATCTCCTTTGTCTCATGTTCAATTCATTCTGTGTGAAAATATAATTTAGACTTTGGTGGTCAATGTATATATCACATTTCTCCCCATAAAGATAGTGCTTCCATATCTTTAGAGCAAAAACAACTGTCGCCAGCTCTAGATCATGCGTAGGATAATTCTGCCCATGAATCTTCAACTGCCGAGATGCATAAGCAATTACTTTGTCATTTTGCATGAGGACGCACCCAAGCCCTTTCAGAGATGCATCGCTAAAAATAACGAATCCTTCTCCGATAGAGGGTAGTGTTAACACAGGTGCAGTAACCAATCTCTTCTTCAGCTCTTGGAAACTTTCCTCGCATTCCTTTGTCCAGATGAACTTAACCCCTTTTCGAGTCAACTTGGTTAGTGGATTAGAAAGCCGTGAAAAGTTTTTCACAAACCTCCTATAATATCCTGCTAAACCAAGGAAACTACGAATCTCAGTTATTGTTGTTGGTTGAGGCCACTCCTCCACAACCATTGTTTTTGCAGGGTCAACCAAGATTCCTTCATTGGTTACGATGTGCCCCAAGAAAGCCACCTGTTGTAACCAAAACTCACACTTTCGGAACTTCCCATAGAGCCTCTCCTTCTGCAGAGTTTTCAATATAACCCTTAGATGATCTTCGTGCTCCTCATGACTTTTTGAATATATCAAAATATCATCAATAAAAACTACCACAAAGTTATCAAGGTAGTCTTTAAAGACTCTATTCATCAAATCCATGAAAATAGAAGGAGCATTAGTCAAGCCGAAGGGCATAACAGTAAACTCATAATGCCCATATCTTGATCGGAAGGCAGTCTTTGGAATATCTTCCTTCTTCGCCCTCAGTTGATGATAACCAGATCGAAGGTCAATCTTAGAGAAGAATTGAGCCCCACGAAGTTGGTCAAATAAATCATCAATTCTTGGAAGAGGGTATCTGTTCTTCACTGTGATCCCGTTTAGTTCTCTATAATCAACGCATTGCTGCATTGATCCATCCTTCTTCTTCACAAAGAGAACTGGTGCTCCCCAAGGAGACACACTCGGTCGGATAAACCCCTTCTCCAACAAGTCTGGGAGTTGTTTCTTTAACTCTTCTAGCTCCACATTTGCCATTCTATACGGAGTCTTTGATATCGGTTGAGACCCAGGTACGAGTTCAGTGGGGAACTCTACCTCTCTTTCTGGGGGAGGTCCAGGTAACTCCTCAGGAAATACATCCATGTATTCCTGAACAATCAGAACATCTTCTATTTGTATGCTCCCTTTTCCTTCTTCATCATCACTGATTAACTCCATAAATAATGCTATAGGAGGTGCTTCTAGATAGGGATCAGTTTGGGATATCTCTCCTTGGAAGATAACTGTAGGTCGTTTATTCAAGACTACTAAGATTTCATTACTTCTGCATTTGATCTTAGCATTATACTTTGAGAGCCAGTCCATCCCTAGTATAATGTCGAATTCTATCATGGTAATGACTACTAGATTTGTGATAAGATTGTGCTCACCAAAGTAAACACTAGAGTCTCTAAATACTGTTGATGCAAGGACAATCCCACTTGGAGTCTTGACAGAAAACTCTACCTCTAGCAGTTCGGGGATTGATTCTATATTCCTTGCAAACTTGGAGGAAATAAAGGAATGCGTAGAACCAGAATCAAATAAAGTACTTGCTAGTTTTTAGAGGACGACAAGAGTACCTGCTACCACATCGTTCGGGACTTCAACTTCAGCTGTTGTGATAGAGAAAGCACGACCTTGCTCTCTTGGCCTCTGCTGAGGTTGATGGTGATTCCCCTCCACCGCCCTTAGATTTGGACATTGGTTAGCAAAGTGCCCAAGCTGTCCACACTTGAAGAATGTGACTTCGGGTAGGGCCAGAACCATCTTTCCTCTGTCTTTAGTGTTGGGAAGCTGAGGATTCACGTCGCTATTACAATTCCGAGCAATATGGCCTCCTCTGCCACACTTGTAGCACTTTCCACTTCTGTTCAAGCAGTTCCCCAGATGATTCTTTCCACATTTATTGCATGTGGTAAGTTGAATTTTCTTTCCACCTCTTCCCTGATCAAAAGACTTCCCTAAACTGGGCTCCAACGATCTCTTCTTTTCATTTGGTTTATGAGACCACTGTGTCTCACCAAACTCCAGCTCGACTTTCATAGCACTTCGAACTATTTCTTCATAGCTATCATAGTCCATGTTGGCTAGATTATTCCGTAGATGAGGTCGTAGTCCACCAAAAAATCTATCAACCTTCCCATTAGGGTCCATGACAAAGCTTGAGGTATAACGGGAAATCCTTGTCAAGTTCATCTCATAGCTTCCGACAGATTCGTTCTCCTTCTGCTTCAGCTCGAGAAACTCTTTCTCCATTCTCGTTCTCATGGAACGAGGGAAATACTTGTTAAGGAAAATTCCCTGAAATTCTTCCCAATACATAGCATCTATCTCTCCTCGTGGCTTCGTGTTTTTGATCAGTGACCACCACTGATCAGCTTCTCCCTCTAGGCGGTAAACAGCAAGGGTGACTTTTTCTTGTTCCGAACAATGAAGTACAGAAAAGATCTTTTCAATGGAGCTTATCCATTGTTCCGCAACCAATGGGTCAGTAGATCCACTGAATGTTGGCGGTCGTTGACGCATGAAGGACTCAACAGAGTGTTGTTCCCTTTGTGGTGAGGTCGGCCTCTCAGCTTGAATCAAGTTATTACTCATAACTTCAGTCAGTTGGTTCATCATTCTCATGAATGTTTCCATTCCGGCTTCCATCGGAGGGTCGTCAGCACATGGTGCATTGCGGTCACCATCGGCACAGTTCCTCCTATTGCCCGCCATTTTCTAAAAGAATAAAACCTTAGTAAGAAACATATTTCATTTATGAATCTTTTAACTAAGACTCCATGCTTAGACTATTACACTTTTCTATAATTCCTTCATAATGATTCATAAAAAGCTTGCGATTAACCAAACATATCCCCTGGGAGTGTCGTAACCAAGAGTGCAGCAAGGCCCGTTATCGTGCACCAGTTCCTGTTCGAGTCTATCTCAAAGCGGTGTTTTCGGGTTTCACCCCTATGTACATCTGTGCCAGAGCCGCCACTACCTGCTCGTATCCAGACAGGGATGTATTTGTTTGATAAACCACTTACTCAATACTTACCAAAATACGAGGAAGTTTTCCTATATTTAAACTTTTCTATAGGGTTCTTCCTAATGTTTTTATATCCTAATTTCCACAAATAACTAAACCATCCTTTGATAGTAACTATAGCATCCCGTCTTTTTATAACATAACTTTCATTTCATTACACGGAACTGCGGATCGTTAAGGTTTAGTGTCTTGGAAACAAGGATCATAATACATAAAAAAACATATAACATTCTTCTTAAACACTTGAAAGGATTCTCCTTTAGTTCATCCTATGTTCATTATGCATCTCAACCTGGGGACATACATCAAAAGAAAGGGTGAGCAGAAGGCCCAGTAAGGGAAACAAGAGAAACATTTTACAAGTGAACTTGAGATACTTCAATAAGGACATGAAAAGAACTTTAAGGCATGAGAAAGAAATCATGAGATACATCATAATAAAAATAACATTTTTCATAACTTGAAGATGTGGCTGCAACATTTAATATTGAAAATCGTTTCGTTTCACCAAGGTCCATCCCCAAGGTGTCGTAAAAAATTACCAAGGTTATTCACCAAGGCGTTGTTAAAATGGTCATCTCTAGAGATTAAGTCTTTACCCAATGCATTGGAGCGTTATCAGGGCGAACCCTTAAATTTTCCTTTATTATCATGTGAGCCACATATATCATCATCAAACATTTCATAAATAACCCATATAGAATAAAATAAATGGGTTTCATTTCATAATCATAACATTTTAAAAACTGCTTTAAAGACATGATCTTTAGGTTACTTTAAACCCACGGAAAGGGAAAGCGGGTATCGTGTATGTAAATCCCAGAATTTAAATTAGAACATTTTTATATATATGTTAATACCCCTGTAGAAATAGGAGCTTTGAGTATTCACTTTATAACATAAAATAATTTTGAGAAAAGAGAGGCATTTTGAGACGAAAATTCTGCAGCATAACGGCTATGTTACAAGGTTTTAGAAAACTTTGAAAAGAGAGGGAACATGGGTCAAACAATAATAATTGACCCATAAAATAGTAGAGGGACAGAATAAGAAGGATATATGGACATGTTGATGCAATTTTAAGTACATACCATTTGAAATGAAAAACATGGAAGGAAGACAAAAATTTGATTTCTCTTATGAAAATTCGGTAGCCTAACGGCGTCACTTAAACTTCAACAAAAATGAATTGAACAGATAAAATAGGGTCTCTCATAATATGATCATAAGAGATCAGTATGATATATATAGAGATCATACCCCAACATAATAAAAATGAACTTGAAATATTTGACATGAAAATCGAACTTGAAAAATGAGAAGGGTGAAAGAATCACTTAAACATTCGGCAGCCTAACGGCGTCACTTAAACTTTCATAAAACGAAATGATGAGAGTAAGAGGGGATCTCTCATCATATAAACATGGAAGGGGAATTAAGAGGAATATAAAAGAACATCCTCTCACATAATAACATGGAGCATAAAAATAATGACATAAAAGAGATTACATGAAAAGAAAGAGAGGGGTCGGATCCCTTACCTTAAAACGTGACTCTTGAAACTCAATGTTTTGGACCTTGAGGGCTTGGGGGCACCTTGGGAGGACTCCTTGGGAGGTAAGGAGACCCGAACTTCGTTGGGGGAGAGTTGGGAGTGGAAACTAAAGGAGGAAAGGGTGGGTATTTATAGGGAAGGTGAGGGGACAAGGCATTAATGGCCAAGGGACACCTCACTAGTGGTTTTGGAAAAAACATGGGCTTGCCCATGGTATTTGCCCATGGTATTGGCCACTTGGGACACCTCACACCTTATCTTACTATTCATAATTCAACCATATTGAATATATACTTAATACATCATTTAATGATGTCATTAAACACCCGTAACTTAAAAACTATATTTTCACTATTCATCGAAAATTCAACTTTCTCAGAATAATCCCAAAATTTCACCTTAACCAAATATCAATTCTCTAAATACATTTATGAACTCCATTTTATAAAAATAATTTTCTAAATAATTTTTTTTTTATTTTTAAATAAAAACACTATTCATCGAAAATTCGTTTTTTTCAGAAAAATCCCCAAAAATTACCTTAACATAATATCGATGCTCTGAGTTAAAAAATAAAGTCTTTTTTATAAAAATAATTTTCTAATTATTTTTAATTAAATTTTTAATTAAATTTTTAATTAAAAAACACTATTCATCTGAAAAAACTAATACTTGACTAATAATTTATGAAACCGTTATTTACCCATTTTATTGAATCACATTACTTAATCTAGGTGTCTAAATTATATTAAAACTTTCTTTGAGTGAAATTACTAATCCATTTGGTCACATTACTAATCCTAAGCGTAAAATCACTATTCATAATTTACTATTCATCAAAAATTAAGTTGATCTTATTAGACTCCAAATTCCTTACTGAACACTTTTGTAGAAGACCATTTTTTGAAAATCATTACACATCATTAGTTATTTAGGGTTTACATAAATATTTTAAAATATACTTTTTTTTCAAAATTCATCAATAAAATACATTCTAAAATTATCTGGACATTTGAAATTTCACAAACATCACTAAAGGAATAAATCTCAATTTATTCACCTGAAAAGATTACACAAGGAAGCTAGGGTCTCGTCACATAGCCCCTTATAACACCGGCATAAGACCTAAGTGTAAGGTGTGCTATGGTGAGAGAATCTGAGGGAGGCTCAGATAACATTGCCCTAGTAGTAATCTCTACTAACTTGAACTACTCCCGTTGGCGTTTCTGTTCAAGCTTGACACACTGGAGTTCGGCTTGGGCTTGGTCCAAAGCGAAGCCCACAGATGCTACCTCCTTCCCAAGCTCTGATAAGTGGGCTTCATAAGGGTCGAGTCTACTGGATGAAGCCATCGACTCCTCTTTCGTCATTAACCATTAACATCTTATTAAATCATTAAGAGTAAGTTAATATACTACTCAAAAAGATTGGGTCGTTAAATTGACTGACTCACCAAGTCGGCCCAGTTCCTATCCATCTTATAGTAGATTTCGGTTAAGTTATTGGGATGCCTCTACATTCATGACATAGTTCAACTCAATGGAGTTACATCAATTATTTCTTCATATCATTATGTTTGTTTTGTATCCCATTTGTGGATGGGATTTTAGGAGGTGCCTGGGACCTAGTTATGCTTAAGCTTAGTGTTTCACCCACAAACAGATGACCATACGGATCAAAACATTCAGGTTCTAGAGTAAATGTTGCAATCTTGAATGTTGTACTTAGACCATAGTTGAGAGGATCACCTTCCTCTAGTGGAGTTTAACTAAAACAATAACTTCCATTTAACCATTGGTATGGTGCCATTGGGTGATTTTTACGGGTGACCCTATCGGTGACTACTGTTTGGGGCTGACCCAGGAGAGTAAGTAGTTATTGGCCCATAATTGGTGCAAGATACTACATAGAAGGGAAATTTTATCCAGGTGTGGATGAAGACTGCACAGATCCATCAAAAGTGATATAATAAATGGTGGTTAAGGTCTTTAGAGTTCTTGGAAAGAGACCATATATTCCTTCAAGTTTCACCTCGATGTGGATTATGAAGATTTGGTTGGTTTGGTAAGTTATCTCCAATATTCATCAACCCTATTATGATACTATGTATAGTTGGAGCGGTGGAGTACCGCTGATCTCTACTCCCACAATTAGACTAGGTACATGACATCGTCCTTGTGTCGGAGCTATAGAGGTATGTGTATGGCTCATTTCACATTACATACTTGGGAGAGCCAGACATCAATGATAGGGTAACTTCTGCTGAATACACTTTTAAGATTGAGTATCGACAAGAGAGGATCCTTCTTGGATGACTAATTCCTTTAGTGTGTGTCTTGTGGCAGCACGAGAATCTATAAGATAAGACTTGATATTGGGAGGATCAAATTCATGCTCAGTACCCACATCTTTTTTAGTAGACTTGGTTTTGGCGTCTTGGGTACATAAAGCCTCATGGTGGGGATAATTTAATATCTCTTATTTTCCATGTATTATTTTGGAATATTATATGTAATAATATAAAGACAAGGTGCTAGGAAAACATGTGATTTTGAGGCCCGGTGTTCCCGGAATAAATTTTTGAAATATATTAAAATATTAAATAGCATGCACGTGAAATTTTCATAAAAATGTGTAATGAAATCTAAATAGGTTTCCCAATCAGAAATCTATGTGCAGTTTTGTGTTTGGAGTATGGGGTTTACCCTAGGCGATGAAAAAAATCGGTCAGAGAGGGTTGGATGTGAACATTAGTGTCGAGGATTTTTTAATAATAAAATAAACAAAATATTTATTTTATTTCGTTCTATTTCATCGAAGAAGTGATTGTTTATTTTAAATAAAGCCTAAGAAAGGGATCCATTTTTAATCTCATAACACTAGAAATTCTTAAGAATTTTCTAGAGAACCCCTAGAGAATTATCTCAATGACAAACGATGATTGAACCTTGCATAGATGATTGACGGTTTCCATTCTGGATAGATATCACTGATGGCGATGATGTGGAAACTAATCTTCTTTAGCGAGAAAACCAAATCCAAGGTATGGTGTGTTGTTTTTATTTCTCTTTCACCATTCTTCCAGTCAATGATGAATGCAGATCGACCAATGTATAGGTTGATCCACAGAACGGTCATTTTTTGGGATGGACTTTAATTTCAGGGATTTATTTGGGTTTGTTGGTGCAGAAATGATTTTATTTTCTTGATCATTATTTTTGGAATATATCGATGGAATAAAAAACCAAAAACAAGGTTTGTTCCTCGGGTTGTTTATTGATCCTTTTCTACCTTGATATTTCTATTCGTGCTCTTCATTCTTTTTTCTTTGTGGGTTATGAAAAATTAATCATTTCACATTTACTTCTGGGAACAATGATCTAAAATTGATGATTCGACATTGAGGAGACCTAGATGAGGGTTGACTGTACTGGAAACTAATGAATCAAAGTGATTCAAGAATACATTTTCTTCAGATAATTTATGTGTGGAAGAACATAAGTGGATCTTAGAGCTCATTGATGGTCTAAAACTCACTGGTTTGGTGTTTTGAGGGCGAGAAGACCATGAATCAACATTTTCAATGTGATTAGACTACTAGATCATGATCAGGAGAACGAAAAATTCATAGATAGAAGGAATGGAGGATTTTAGATATTACGAAGGTCACGATATGTAACCTGGGGTTACGTGGCATGTAGCCCCCTATGAGTTGCGTCTAGGGTTTTGGGAGTTGGTTGAAAGCCTCACAGTATGTGAAACTATCATGTGATGTGTAAACCCCTCATAGAGACCCGGAATTTATCTCGGGAGATACACGTACACAAGGTGGGGTACATGGGTTTCCTACACGATGTGTACTCATCCACACAGCTTGACCCCAACAGGTTACCTAGGTTACACCGTGTACTAGTACATGGTTAGGTATACACAGGTTGCCTCTATGTGCTATAAAATGGCTAGAGTATATAGTTTCACCCTGGATGGAAGGAAAAATCATGTGATTCTTCTACGCGGCGTGTACCCATCTTCTATATGACAAGTTCTAAATGACATATGACATTGAACACAGACAGCTCCTAAGGTCAAGGGACACAACGTGTAACCTTACTATATTAAGTATCCCTTTCTACCTGGATTAACTCTTGTCCACTATATCATGGAAAAGTATTATTAGGGTTTGTTACCTTGATCATTTTCTTAAAAGTTTATGTGTACCGTTTCATACTCATAAAAGTGTGATTCTAAAAATAGGACTTCTCAAGTAGAGTTTTTTTAATCCCTCCTTGATAGTCCTGGAGAATGATCCTCTATTCATTCTTTATGACCTAGGTATATTCATTTGTATTTAAAGGAAATCATCATTGGGAATCTATCCACTACATTACAGGTAAATCCAAATGGATTTGTTGGTATCACCATATGGCCTTGGTTGTGATCCTATTCTTTGGTATCTTATTCTCTTTAAATATATCTGGGTATCTCTCTCAGGATGGTTTCTTATGAGCCGTAATTCTCATACGTACATCGTCAGTGCTATCAGACTTAGGAGTGTGTTATACCTAATGAATTATTCTTGGAATCTTCAGACATAATCTCGACTATCTTTATGTAGTAGTTTTTAATTTCTTATAGACTACATGTATTGGTTTGATTATATCTAGATATTATTAGTATATGTTATGTTTACATGTACTTGTTTATGGATGAATTTATATTACATCTGTGTGTTGATTTGTGGTTTTTAGTGGTCCTACAATGTATTTGTATACTCACCAATGCACGATATTCTCCAGTATGTGTCATTTCATGTGCAGACAAGTGACCTTTTAATGGATTTGAAGGTAGATGAGGACCATACATAACATTATATGTTTAGATAGTCCATGGTGTTTTCCCACAGCTAAAGACAACAGTCCTAGTAGCCCTTGTTTACATGTTGAACTAGATGGTCTATATACTCTTTTGGTGGCATTATATTGTCGACCAGTTTAATTTACAACACTTTTCTTTCCTGCTATACACTGGTTGGGATAAGGTTGTATCCTTGCATTTGGTTCCTACAGGTTATTACATTTTAGTTTTTTGTGGGCTTAGAGATGTGTGTGTCTGTACTGGTACATAGAAAATTCCTCCAATGTTAAATATATTCCTACTTGGTGCTATTCACCATCCCTAGTGTAATTGGAGGTTGGTTGGGGAGTCATCGAATGGGCCCCGCTAGGATGGGTCATGACAATATGTGTTTCTGAATTTATCACATTATCAATATATCAAATGTCAATAATCAAGATTATTTATATCCAACTATTCAATATACCATAACATAACTTAAAACCATATACTAAACAAATTGTTTATTTTAACTTATATAGTGTATTATTCCAAAAACCAAGTTAATGCTTATTATCTCCCCCAAAACCCATAATTTAAACCCTAAAAATATGTATCCATGCTTTTGAACTCATTTTAAACCATAAATTTATAAAACCCTTACTATATCCATTACACTTTAATTAATCTCACATAAAAATATATATGTATCCAAAAATTAATGAAATCATTATTCTTTAAAAAACCAAATTGTATTGAATATATTACATAAATATAAATATGAAATAAATATCATCAAAGATGACCACAATCACTCGGTCATCAAATATCAAAACAATTTTATGGCCACTATTATTATCCCACATAATTCATCAATATCAATTATCTCTTAATCCAAACAAAAAATTATCACCTTAACACTAAATTATTTTTCTTGGTTATCGGTACCATTCAATTTGTATCATTAAATACTTTCTTAAAAAATCTGTGGGATAACCCATATATGTTTCATGATTCTTATATCAAGAATATCATTATTAAAACAGTTTTATGACATAATTATAAAATACTAATACATAAAAAAAAATTTAATTTCTCACTTTAATGATTGACATAGTATAGGTCTTTCCTTGGTCTATGAGTTAACCCTTCGATTTCGGGATTGACTAAGATATAATGTTTCCAACATGTAAGACCTTGAAATATGAATTGTAAATAGAATTAAATTCATATACATCTATAAAATTCTTCATTTTTCTAGGAAATTAATTTATTAATCCCCTTATTTTACACACATAAAACCACTTCTAATTCTTATAAGAAATTTCTATAGGATATTGTCCCTGTATACTTGACATGTAGGATGTTGATTATTCTTTTCTCTAGAATTAAAGAAACTCCATTTTTCAATTATTTTGTGTGTCAATAAAATCATCCAAGTTGATATTATTAATCATATAATGAGATACCTAATTATGTATAATCCTATTGTTTTTCATTCTATATCTCTATTCATTTCATTTCTAACGACGATAATCATTCCACTGCCCATCACTATCATTGTTAACATGATCTTATTATTTCCATTTAAAAAATATTAGTGTAATAATGAATATTCATATAGGAGAATCAAATAATCATGAAAAATAATTAATATTTTTTCTATAGCATGAAAAAAATTGGAATTTATGAAACATATGGTTTATCTTTGGTTCTCCAGGATATAAATATATTAAAAAATTTCAAAGTTGTTTGTAATGGAAATGTGAATTAAACAAATATTATCCATTGGGAGTGTCAAACCAGGGGCATAGTAAGGGATCTTTCTTGGTTTTTCATAATGATGGTCAATATAAATTTTAAACAACTCCTTATAGTATTATTACCCGGATATGCATCTATGCCTAAACGAAATCCACAGGTAGTGCCCAAACTTGGATGTGCTTCTTAGAAAACCACATAATCTCTATCTTAACAAACTATATAATATTATCCTTTATATAGAATTATCCCTAGGTTTTTCACCAAAATTATCTAAACCTAATATCCATAGATTGATTATACCCTACTCTGATACCAATTATAAAACCACAATTATTTCATACATAGATATTTAATCTTAATCGTTGAATATTAATTATATTACATTACGATATATACTGAAGTCATTAATTTTTAATGTCTTTGGAGACTATGTACACGATATTCTAATTTCATGAACGGTATTAAAAATATCCTATAATGATCTCTCTGTATAGTTCTATTTTTATAAATATCATACTTAAAACCTATATTTATAATTTGTGCGATAAAAAAATAATAAAGGGTTTTCTCTAATGTAATGTGAGTATAAATAAGATATATATTAGTTATGAAAAAAGCATTGCATGAGAATAAGTGTACGAGAACATGAGTATAACATTTTCAAACTATAACAAAAATATCATATATAATAATAATGAATCATGTGATAAAAAATAGATGATCATAAGACCTTAATCATAAATGAATCGATGTACATTTTCCACGAGATCATAAAATTGGAAATAAACATAAGTTTTTGGCTTACACATAAGTATATAAAATCATTTCCTTTGTCAAATATTATACCAATTCAATTATATTTTATTATTTTTTCTCCATACTCCATCATATACTTATTTTGGGATCACCCAAATAAATTCATAGTGGAAAAATACCCTTAATGAACTATATTCACTCCCATTTACATTCATTATTATCCCATGAGATATCTATCATTACTTAATGCATTCTGGCACTATATAATCTAATGAACACCCATCACATAATAAAAATAACACATATTTATTAAAAAATATAAGAAAACAATTTACCATATATATCATTTATATTCATTAAATATATCCTTATTATGAATCATGTAATGTGTAAATGAGAATAAGAGTCACATCGCTTCGTGGTGGTGGCAGTTCACATGTACGCACAAGCAACATTATCATTTTCCAAATGATTGGAAGAAAATAAGGTAGTTTTGATATTATAATTATAGAATAATAATTATTGCATAAATATCATATATATTTATTATTTAAATCTCTATAACCATCCATGTAATGTTGTCATGAAAAATTAATTACATCAATAAGTGGAGATGACACGTCGTACGTACGCATGGGTGATGTATTCAATTTTTGAAGAATGAAAACAAGATTAAAAATGGTTTTAGCATATTCATACTACAAAATGAATATTTTTATACTATATTAAAAATTTTAGAATTGGTCTAACTGATATATATGATTTTGTATAAGAAATCATCTTTAATGATTCACGAAATACGATTACCTCTTCATCAGTAGGCATCCACTAGATCCCTTAATGGGGACCCATATAATGATAATTTGTAAGTAAAATTACCATTAATTAATGTATTAGAAAGTGTGTAATATATTTTCTCCAGTTTTAGTCAGATATATGGCTCTAATTTGTGTAAAATAATGTATAACGGTTTTCCTTTTATATGTTATAAGAGGCTAGCTATTGAAATTACTTAAACTAATTAATTAATAGAGATTAATATTCATGAAAAAATGGTAAGAATCGATATTATTAAAATTATTTATGATAATGAGTCTAAATAATCTCATATAATTAAATTTTGTGGATGTTTTGGTTATTGTATAACTCTTATATCTTTGTTTCAACCCCATTGAACCCCTTGAAAATTTCCATGATATAAATTTTTTTTGTCATTAATCAAAAAAAAGTTATTTTAAATTTAAAAGTGGAGCATTAAAGGACTATTATTCTTATTTTAAAAAATATATAATTAAATTAGATGAATATATTATTTTTATTAATAAAAAATATTGTTCATTTTAAAATATCATTTTTTAATTTTTGGAAATACATGAAATAATATAATATAATATTTGTCTAACTCATGTTAAATGATTCTAAAATGACATATATTGAAATATAAGGATGTAATTGTAATATTATACTCATGAAATAAAATTTAAATACATTTATATATAATTTTTAATCTGATCCTTTTGTTTAACCCATTGGTTCACCAATTTTAAACTTAACATGGTTAATAACTATTTCAACATTATATGTTTATAATTTTACTGATATGCTAAACAAATACATCATAAATAGAAAAGGGATGAAATTTTCAACCATTAACCATCCAAATTATCGAATTTAATTATTTTCTATTATTTTTATCTAATTTAATATAATATATTTAACATAAAACATGCTTTATTTCATTTCAATAACTACTCACAAATTATTTCTTTTAAAACAAACATGAAAGTAATTGAATTACAATTTAAACATCTCAAACATTTTTAATATTTTATTTTTATCTTAAAATTATGTGGTACACATTAAATAACTTGAAAAACATTTCTTTTAGTGTTTTTAAATAAATATCTTGATATTTATAATACTTGAACTAGTATCGTGTCAGTGTTGCGTATGATTTTCAGGTTATTATTTCTTAAAAAAATTAAACTAAATTACTTGTTCATTAAAAAAATTATATTTAAATAATCATTTATATCTAAACATATGTTTTTTCTATTCCTAACACAAATTATTGTTAACATTAAAAGTAATTATGTGGCATTTTTTACCATATCATTTACTTAAATATTTTGAAGGAAAAAATTTAAAAAAGTAAAACCATTTTTCTATGTTTTCAAAATATGGATTGGTGGATGATCTAAACTCATCCAATAGGGTAAATTAATGAGTTGTATAAATTTTATATCAATTTTCCAATGTTTTAAACCTCTTTTTACCTATTTTACACTTATTAGGGAGATAAAAATTTACATGGATTCTTAATCAAGTTAAAAAAATATTAAATGAAACTATTATTAAAAATTGAGACTATAATATTCCAAATAATGAATCCATATTTCAATTATGTACTTCTATAAGTGGAATAGTTTTTAAAAAAAAATTACCATAAAAAAATGATGAAAACATATTTTAGAGAAATACATTTTTTGGCATAAAACTATATTAATTCTTATTTCATGCCTTGTAAAAAGAAATATGTGAATATTAAAACATAAAATTAAATATATAAATACTAAAATTTCATTGAAATCATTTATTAGTATGGATTATTGTTTTTTATTAACATAAAAACAGATTGTTCACATAAAAATGTTTTTTAGAAAAACATAACTTCTTCTTTAAAGTTATCTTATTTTCATTTCTATTCAATTGACAACCAATGAATCCATTTTATACATGTATAAACCATAAATTTTTCATAATTTAGTTTTCACTATTTAGAACCACTAATCCAAAATTGAGGTTATAATGATTATAATATAACAATATTTTATAGTTTATTTAATTTTGATGATACATGTTTTATATGCAATTTAACATGGATTATTTTAAAATAATAGGATATTACACAATTTATACACATTCATTTTGTATAACATATTATATACATAGAACATCAGTTAATGTAAATGAAACATTTTAGGTGATGACTTCCAGTGATGTAGAAGAGGTTTTTTTTTATTTTTTTGTAGAATATTATAGATTTGTTGTTTCTACAACATTTTTTTGAGTTCTGTTAGTTTAATTGTGTATTAAAAGTATGTTTGGTTTGATTAGTATATTATTTTTGTATATGTAGTCTTTCATTCCTTTTATATGTATTTTATTATTTTCTGTTCATTTTTTACCTATTTTTACTACATATACTTATTTGAATTCATTATATCTTTTTTTCATTGTGTGATGACATATTGTGGGTAAATAACCCTATAAGTGATAAATAATCTAACAAACCGATCTTGGTGTATAAGGACATTAAATTTCCTTTGTGTAATACTTAAAACATTACAAAAATAGACACAGAAAGATTGTAGTAGTTTAGTGTATTTGGAATCTCAGAACACATTCTTCTAAAAGAGAAAAAGATCTCCAATATCTCCCATAAATATTTTCAATAATAATATTACAAACTAAAACCTTTCATCTTATCTAGGTGAAAAGAAAAAATAAAAAGGGTGATCTCAAATGCTCAATATTATTAAACATAGAGAACATCAAATATAACATAAATTTACAAATGTAAAAAAATGAACATATATTTTTAATATCAGAATCTCATGTAATAAAATAGTACTTGGAATTATATAAGGAATAAATAAGAGAGGAAAATTAAACATATCAATTTCATAAAACCTGAACATGTGGAGAAAAACATGAGAATAGAAAATCTTTTCCATATTGGCCAGGGATCATAACCACGACCATCCTCATAGGGAAACACTATTACTAAACTGGGTTTACTTTCCATTCCAGACCAATATTACTGAAATGTTTTTACATTCCTTTCCATTCATTTCTAGCTAATGAGATATAAATATTTACCCAATGCATTGGATGGTGATATAGGTGTCACCTATCTCATAATGAAATCATTATTACATGTTCCACAAAAACATAAAACATTCATCACAGCATGACCTAAGGAACAAATAATGTGTTCCTTAAACATCATTCCATCATAATTCATATAAAATAAATGGATTTTATAAAAATAATCCCATAATAAACAAAATAAAATCAATGTAACAATAGGGATAGAAACATAACCCTATTCCATCTTAGACGGAATGTAATTTTGAAAAAATAATTGAAATTAATTCTTTAGAAAAATAACCTTTCATCTTCAAAAATGATTTATTTTCTCAAAATTCCATGAAATTTTAAATGAAAATAAATTAATTGAGAATACACTAGAAATATTATAAATTAATATTCATAGAAATAAGGACTTATGAAAGAATAATAATCCATTCATTCTATATAAATTAAAATACATTTTTCTCTTACTTTTTATAAAGAATTAAAAAAGTACCTAGTATGGTAAATGAAATAAATATTACTTCCAAACCATATAGTAAAAGAAAAAATAGGTAAAAATGACTTTAAACCTATATATAATAATATTAAATATTTTATGAAAACATTTTTAGAATACATGGAAAATGATGATAAATATAGCCCCGGAAAATACTTGCATATAAAAAGTCTCAGATAAAATTGAGATTGCAAAATTGTTACAAACCATAGGTCCGAAATTCATCATATGTATAAAATTATCCAATATAATTATTTAAATAATTTTATTGAATTATTATAGAATCATAATAATTTTTATGATATCATATATGATTATGTTATCATCTGTTTTCTAGTAACGTATCATTGTCACTCATTATTCTGATATTAACTGATTAATGTTTTTATGCATGTTTTGTTAGATAACATCATGTCCCACTTCTTAGGATATAGTTATATCATTTACATAATGATATTATTATAATATATATCATATTTATTCATTCAATTCACATATATAATCATGGTTTAATGAAGATCATGTAGAAAGAATCGCATTGTATCATGGAGGCGGTATGTCGTATGTATGCATGAGTGATGATATCATTCACATAATGGATAAATGGTATAGAATTGGATGGAATATTATATATAAAAAATAATTATCATGTTATATTCATTTTTTAAATCCATTATAAACTTCTTTATTACCATCTAAAATTAGTATTACTGAACAACCAATTACACCACGACCTGGAGATGGTAAGTCGTACGTACGCACACATGGTAATATTTTTAATCATATGATGGATAAAAGGATGTATAAGGTTGTACGATAATTATAATGACAACTCATATTATAGAATATACTAGGTTTATTACTTTAGTATGCAATCAATATAAGAAGAGGAAGTAGAAGAAGAAATGAATTTTGAAAGAGGTGATAAAAGAATTACCCCCCTTTCAAGTATCTCATTTTGATTTTAAAACAAGGTATATGCAGGTTGGATTTATTCTAAATTTTTGGTCTCTAAGTGGATGTTAGGGATGTTGGGATACTATTTGAGAAGAATTTGGGTAAACAAAAGGTATTTTGAGGTGTGATTAAGTTGGTAGATGTGGTTGCCTTTTATAATAGGGAGGAGGGGAACTTTAGGAATGTCTTGAAACATTATTTTTTTATTAAATGATATTAAATATATAATATCTACTAAGAGATATATTTATAGTTTAAGATGAAGATATTTATAAATAATCTCATCCAGTAATTTTTTGACATGTATTTACCAGAAAATCCATCAGAGGATAACCCCCTGACCATTTATTAAATAAAAGAAAAGGACAGTAAACAAGTACCACAAGCTGAAAGAGAAGATTACATATCAAAGAAACTGTACCCGCCATCACCTCCATAATGAGAAACCTCCTCTTCAGTAACCGATTCCCATTCCGAGCTTTCATAATGTTTTAGAACCTTCGCATACTTCCTTCGCAGGTTCATTTGTTCCAAGTATAGCAACTCTGAGTTCTCAATCGATGACCTGGTGGGCATCGGCTTAGGCAATTTAGAATAGTCTTTCCTCGGCCTTCTTCGTGATTGATTGTCCATGCTCCCTTGATTCCCGATCATTTATTACTCTCTTTTAATTTTAATTGAGGTAACAAAATATTAATTATT
The DNA here is from genome assembly GCA_963277665.1 of Viscum album. Taxonomy (NCBI): domain Eukaryota; kingdom Viridiplantae; phylum Streptophyta; class Magnoliopsida; order Santalales; family Viscaceae; genus Viscum; species Viscum album. The sequence continues at coordinate 155,737,538 of OY728157.1, forward strand.
AAGTGGATATTAAGTGTACTTATACGGGGTAAATACTGAATAATTGGACACTCAATTAACTTATAGACCATAAAATAGATACTTTGTAATTTTAATATATTTTTATGATTTTTGAATAATTTTATAAATTAAAATTTTTATAGAATTTCAGTTATGTCAATTTTAAAATTATTCATTTCGTTAAATTTAAAAAAATCCAAACAGATATATAATTTCAATCCAAATAATTTAATATTATTTTAAAATGTTGAATTAACCAAGAAAAATCTTTTATAACATTAATTATTTCAAATAGTATTTATTTTACTATATATAATATCATTTATTTGATGCTTCCCTTGATAAAATAATTATTGTAGCCCTATTGTGTCAACATTTATTGAAATTATATAATATATAAATTTTTTAAATAAATTAAAATGAATTAGATAATTTAATTATATTTTTGAAGACTATTTATGTCCAATGTTGTATCATGTTTATCACTACATTAAAATTAGTATACTTATAAGAGATAAGAGAGTGATGTGTTGTCACTTTTCTTTTGTTTTAGTAATAATTACATCACATTCATTGATATCAGTCCATTAAATTAATCAAATATGACCCTCAGGTTACATTTTTTGACTTTAATTTATCCAATAGGACTTTTATATTTGTAAGGGTAATTTTACTGTCTTTATCATATTTTTTGTTACCATATTTTACCCAATTTACCTTTACCTATAGTAAATAAAAAATACTGTTGTTACAATTCACAATATCTAAAATAAATAAAACTAACCAATTAAAATAATTTGGACCCACTGATTCAAAATATGTAATATATTTTTGAAAATTAAAAAACATAAGTTTCCTTTAATTAAACTAAAATTAATTCTTGTTGTCAAAGTGTGAAAGCCAATTTTTTTGAAAAGTAAAAACCATCAAAAGATTGATGGGTGTTTATATCTACATTCAATGTGAAATTAGTTCCCATGAACAGAATAGGATTAAATGATTAAAAAATAATATAATTATACTTTTAAACAAATGAAAAGGATAACCTTTATGTACATATAAATCTAATGAAAAAATAGTTTTAAATTAAAATGAAGTGTTTTTAACTATTCATTAAAAATTGAATATTATTAGAAAAATACAAAAAATTCAACCAAAGTTAATTTTGGTGTCTCCATTCCAAATAATATGTTTATTTTGTAAAAAATGACTTATAAATGTGTAAAACCTAGAGTTAAAATGTGTTCTCCATCAGAAGGTGGAAACGCTACATTTTTAGACGAACACTCTTTTTATCCGTAAAATTGTATTTTTTATTATATCATATCTAGAAAATATATAAGATAAATTTTAAAAATTACATTGAATATATTACATATATATTTCACTAATAAAATTCATAAATAGTGATTTTATTATTTTATAAACTCACTTATTTTCATTTATTAATAAATTTTCACCAAATAATTAATTAGATGCATGTATAAACAATATTTTCCTTAATAAATTAACACTATAAATACCCATAATTCTAATACCTTGGATGAAAGGTTACATAGTAATATTTGTTTGATAAAATATACTTTGTCTTTCATGAAATGTTTTATAGAAAAAAAAAACTTGAAAGTTTGTGCAACACAAGCCAAGCATATTGTTGTGTAAACTACAAGATAATACAGTGTTGCGTATAGTGATAACTAATCTTGGTGTAGTATAAAACACAATTAATACATGAAATTAAAAATAATCTACATCATAAAATATTGGGGTGCCACATTCTACCCCCCCTCCATTAAAATGAATTTCTCACTCAAAATTTTTCTAGGTTATAAAAGGATTACTACTTAAATGTTTCTTTTATAGAAACCCACATCGTAAAAAGGAGTACTAAAAATTCATTTTAAAACGGAAAGCTAGAACATAATAGTTACCCAATGTAACTCATCAATGGGATTCCATATAATATAACATTGGTGTAAGGTGAAAACATGTATATGGAAGAAAAATATAACCTTCAAGTTCTAATGGATAGTGATAAAGAATATAGTTTGGAGAATATCTACAACCAGAAACCCATAGATCTGTGATGATTTAAGAGACCGTGTGATTCATCAGATAAAAATGTACAAAGATAACAATTTTTTTTTTCATGATCTTTTCCCTAATATTTAATAACATGAGAATAAATACATACTTTATTTCAGTATTGTCTCACTATTGGTCATGCCTTCATCAATTTCTACTTCATACTTTATTTAATGAAATGAATTTGAACTTTTCATTCATAAAGTGTTAGTAGATCATGTGATCTATAAATAGAATTATAGGTCATTTTGTCTGTATTAACAAAATGGTTTAGAAAGAATATCAAATATACATAATTCCACCTATAGTGAGAATACATTTATCTAACAAACTTCAACTGGAGTATAACTTATACAATCCATAAATGTATAACAATAAAATCCTCCCAAAACTGAATATCTACAACCTTAGTTAGAGTTTACCTAAATTGGCTTATATTTTATCTCTCATATCTTATTAGGCAGTTCTAGGTTGTCACATTCCAAACACGAGAATACTTTAATCCTCTTTTTTAGAAACATGGTAATAACTTTAATTACCATATAACCTTATTGAAAACAAGTATACTATGAAAAAATAATTCTTTAAACATACCTAAAATCCATAAAATTCTATATACTCAAACCATGATATAAAATTTCCCTTATATTGTTCATGAAGTCATTGATACTATCAAACATCTATTTATATCCTTTTCACATCCATCCAATAGCCTGAAGGCCTTCAAATATTTTTATTTATTGATAAATCCCCCTTTTAAGGGAAGAAGGGGGGAGAACCCAAAGGACTTCAATACTTAGGACTATCACACCTGAAGGAAAGAAGAGTGAAACCAAACTGAAAATTAGAGCAGACCATACCCATCATTTAAAGATGTTGAAGCAATCTAACATTGTGATGCAGTCAGAAAGCAAGTGTCCTGGGTCAAAGAACATGCCCGATCTGATGGCTGATGACATACCCTCTCAAACAACCAAATCTAAAATTCTCTACAATGATGAAATGACAGCTCTGAATCCTCCTTTGGGCATGTTCCAAGTGATCCAGTCCAGTTGCACTAGCTTTCCACCTCCAAGATCCAACAAAAACTTCCACCAAACACATCAAACAAAGTATCCATCAATGTTGAGATCCAGAAATTACCCAAATTCAAATCATCAAAAAGAACCAGAAGTCAAGCCAAAGGGTAGAGTAAATTCGGGCTCTCATACATCAATCACCGCTAGAACCGAAACAAGAAGAACCACATCTCGAACGCAAGGTACCCTTCAAAAACATCTACAGAAACTCAAAAAATTGGACAAACCAAAGAGATGAAGCCAAATCTTCGTCACCCAGGACTGAAAGATCCAATAACACATTAATGGATTATGACAGATAAGAGGAGTTGAGCAGGTCTGAGCAGACAACGCCACTCTGGGATGGAGCCGAATAGAACCATAACGCGGAGGAACCCCCACCGACTTCCAAAATGGTCGAGCCACAGGATCATGAAGAGACCAGCGAGGGAGACAGGGGCCCATCCCGCAATGCCACCACCGTAATACCACCACCAGTGCATCAAAATCAAAAAAAACGAAGCATGCCATACCCGCCCACCCTCCAAATCACATCAGAGCAGTTGCAGAGCTGCACCAGAACACACATGGAGCTAAAGGTCAGCCGAGACTAGATCTGATGTCCAGAATCCGTCACCAAGACATGCCAATTCACATCAAAGATAAGACATACCCCAAAAAATGCTCTTCGTGCGACGCCGAGCCAAAATCGATGGGAACCTATGCCGAGCTCCGAACCATGAGAGGCCACCGTGTCGAGATCCAGACCATGCCGATGTCAAACCCAGAACCTGTCTACGGACCACTCTGATGCCCAACTAAAATCTCGAGAGACGACACCAAGCTAACCAGACGCTCCGGAGGGGGTGGGGAGGAGAACTAGGTGAAACCCTAGACGCAGAGCCGGATGGGCGGAGACACCACTCAGAGCCCTGCATTTTCTATCCTTGATACAGTATTCCTTATCACATCATTATGCACATATCATGAATTTTACAAAAATATCTAAATATTTATTCATGTTTTTTGGTACAATTTAACATTTACATTCAAATACTTTAGTAAAAACAACATTGTAACAATAATTATAAGTTTATTTATTTTTTAGTACCATAAAATTACTTATATAACATTATTATTGATAAACATGTAATCATTCCACTATCTTCATAAACCATTAACTGAGCTTTATGGTATTATTCCTTAGAACTTATTTCATATCATATATCATTTGTAGTCTCTTCATCATCAGCAATATAAATACTACCTATATGACCATACTGATTTTAATCATGTGATTTTATTTTAGGAAATCTATTTTCATAAGGCCCATACATTCTGCTTTTAAAAAATTTAACCATCATTGATGTCTTATCAATAACATTATCCTTGTCCATTGTTTTTTTTGAACCTTTTCCTTTTCAATTAGGGTCTTCATGTCCTTATTTTAAACACCCAAATCATCTTCCAGTACCATTGAAACACTCTCCTTGATGCGTCTTCCAACATGATTTACATGAATAAAATTGAACTTTCATTCCTCTATGATAACCATGAAACTCCATATTTCTATTATTATTTGGGTCAGGAAACTCACCAAAAATGATATTATTGATAATATTATGATATTTCTAATTAGGAATAATAATGTTTTTTTCCTTATAAATCCCAATGCAATTGGTTTATCATGAAGAATATCATTCCATTGTCCATCATATTCTCCATTTACATGAATCCTCATATTTCCATCCATTTTCTAAAACCCAAAAATATTATTTTGAAGGGTAAAATCATAACAAAAAAAACATAATCAACGGGGAGTGATTTCAGTATATAATATCATAGGATTAGTCCTATTTTATTCATTATATATATCTATATTTAGGCTTATCCTTACGAACATCCCCAAACAAAAGTGTAGAAATATCTCTAGGGATCTCACTTTACATCCTAGATTACAAAGGTTAACTAAACCTTCGCTCTAACACCAACTCTAATAACCCATGATTGACATACAATGAAATAATTTTTTTTCAGAATAAATAATATACTACACAAATAGATTCCCAAAAACCGTATTAGTTTACTGTATTTGAAAACATGGAACACATTTTATAGCTTTGTGAAATATCTTCAACATCAACCATAAATATCATCCCCACCAATTTTCCAATGAAAAATACTTCTTTATATCCTAGGAAAAATAAAACATAAAAAGGTTAGGTAAAATTCTTATTGAGGGTAATAATAGAGAACATCAAACAAAATATAAACATACCAATGTAAAAATAATTAATATATATTTGGAATATAAAAATCTTGAGTTTTAAAATTAAAAATGGAAGTATATAAGGCATAAATCATAAAGGAAAATTAAACATATCATTAGAATAAAACATGATCTTTTGGGAAAAATCATTTAAAATCATTTCCATATTATCCAAGGCTCATAGCCTAGACCATAAAAGGATAAAAAGTTCACTACTGAGCTGGGTTTACTTATCGTTTCAGCCCTGTATTACTGAATGAGATTCACTTTTCATTCCAGTAATGTGTATCTCATTTGATATAAATCATTACCAAATTCAAAAGAGGGACATATAGTTACATCCCATTTCATTAGGAAATCATTCTTAAATGTTCCACAAAAACATAAACCAGTCATTATACCATAACCCAAAGAAAAAAATGGGTTTCTTAAACATCATTCCCTAAAAATTCATATAAATTATATGGATTTCGTAAAAATATTTCCATCATAAACACAATTAAATAAATTTAAATTTAAGTATATAAACATAACCTTTTTCATCTTTGATTGAAAGTAATTTTGATAGAATACTTGAAATTGATTCTTGGGGAAAATATTATTTCTTCATCAAAAATGTTTTCTTTTTTTCAAAATGACAAGAAATTTTAGATGAAAAAATTTAATTGAAAAAACTTAGGAAATATTTTATATTAAGATTCATGGAAATAAGGTGTTATTACAGAGTAATAATCCATTCATGCCATACTAGTAAAACAAATTCTCCTCATACTTTTGTCAGAGAATACAAAAATTACCTCATATGGTAAATGAAAGAAATATTTCATCCAAAAAATTTATTAAAATAAAAAATGATTAAAAATTATAGTAAACCCACATAGATTAATATTGAACATTTTATGAAAACAATTTTAGAAAATATGGACATGAATGATATATTTACCCCATAAAATACTTACACATAAAAATTCTTGGATAAAAAATAGATTTCAAAATTATACCTTATCTTAGTTATGATATCCTTAGTTTGTATCCAAACCTTTTATATAATTATTTAAATAATGTTATAAAATTATTAAAATATAAATCCTTTTTATGATATCATATGTGATGATATTATCATCTGTTTGTTAATAACATTTCATTGACACTTGATATTCGGGGATTAACTACTTTATGTTCTTATAAAAATTTTGTCAGATAATTTATTGTTCCAAATCCCTGGTTATATTTATATCATTTACATAATTATATTAGTATAATATATATTATATTTATTCTATCCATTAATTTATATAATTGTTTTTTAATCGAGATCATGTAGAATGGATCACATCGCATTATGGAGACGGTTTTTCATTGTACGCATGAGAAAAGATATCATTCGATTAATGGTTAAATGGTATATTAATTATAGAAATAATATTTATCACATTATTTTCATTATGTAAATACATTATACTCAACCCTATTCCTATCCATATTATGTATTGTTGAATAAAAAATTACACCACATTGTGGAGACGATAAATCATATATACCCACACATGATGATATTATTATTCATAGGATGGATAAAATAAGTATAATGTTGTCCAATTATTATAATAACTTATAATATTGTATAAGATACTGGATTTATTACTTTATAATGGAAAAAACATAATATGGGGAAGTTTAATATGAATTGAATTTTGAATTAGGTGATAAAACAATAACCTCTTTTCTGAGTATCTCCTATTGATTTGCACAAAAAGTCTCCATATAATAGATTTCTTATCAAAGTGTGGTATATAATATGAAGTGAGTGATTTTGGGAGTTTATTTGAGCATATTTTTTATAGTTCAACGGGGTTGAGAGGTGTGAGTATGTGGGTAGATGTGGTGGCCTTTTATAAGAGGGAGGGTAGGTATCTTAGGAAAGTCTTGAAATATTATTTTATTATAAATTTTTTTTAGAATTCTAATATCTATAAAGTTATATATTTTGATAATAATATGTGTATAGTTATAAATAATCTCATCCAATATTTTTTGATATGTATTTATGTTAATATAAACCTTGTCTTTTTAGTTTACCCTTAATTACTCCCTTTTTATTTTAATTAATGTAACAATATTTTAATTTGTATGTAGTAATTAAGTTTTCTTATATGGGTAAAATTACTCATAATTGGAAAATTATTTCATTTTTAGACCTTAAAATAGTTACTTTTTAATTTGAAAATATTTTTAATATTTTTATAAAATTTTATATTTATAAAATATCAATAGAGGGAATTTTTATACAATTAATTTAATTGAATTTAATTAAAATCCAAACACATATATAACTTATATCCCAAGATCATAATAGTTTTATAATATGTCCTATTCACCTATAAAAACCATAGATAACAAAAATTATTTTAAATAGTATTTATTTTACTATTTATAATATCATTGATTTGATATTTCTCTTAATAAAATTATTATTCAATCATTGTTGTGTCAATATTTATGGAAATTTTTTAATATATAAAAATTATAAATAAATTCACATGATTTAGGTAATTTAATAAAAAAAATTATACTATTTATGTTCAATGTTTTATCTTTTTTATCACTACATAAAATTTATTATACATATCAGATACAAGAGAGTGGCGTGTTGTCACTTACTTTTGTTTTAATTGTAATTACATCAATTTTATAAAAAAAGTCCATTAAATGAATATATTCCAACCATTATGTAATTTTTTTCGACTTTAAATCATCAAATTGTAATTTGGATGGTTTTGGAGAATGTTGTTTTTCTTTAACATGTTGTATGTTACCCAAATTTCCTCAATTTAACTTTAACTATGATAAATAAAAATTATCTTAGTTACAATTCATAGTATCCAAAAAAGTAAAAGTAACCAGTTAGCATAATTTAAACCCATTGATTCCAAATATAAAATCCTTTTTTCAAATTTCAAAACATATAATTTTCATTAATTAATTTAAAATTAATTCTCATTGTCAATGGGAGAAAATTAGTTTTTAAGTAAAAACCATCAAAATATTGATGTGTGTTTATATCTAATTTCAATATAAAATTACATTCAATGTCCAACATTGGATTAAATTATAAAAACATAATCTAATTATAATTTAAAACCAGTTAAAATTATAACCTTTCTGTATAAATAAATCGGTTGAAAAAGTAGTTTTAAATAAAAATGCAATATTTTTCTCTTTTCATAAAAAATGAATATTATTAGAAAAAAATAAAAATTTCAACAGAAGTACATTTCTATGTCTTTATTCCAAATAATAAGTTTATTTTGGAAAATTTAACTTCTAAAAGTTTTAAAATAATATTTAAAATTCATTTTCTATCAAAGGCTGTAAAATTGCATTTTTAGAAAAATGCACATTTTATCCGTAAAACCGAATCTTTTCTTATATCATTTATATAAAATATATATTATTAAATTTTAACATAACATTGAATATATTACATGTATATTTCACAAATTTATTAAATAATTAATTTTTCTTATTTTTTTATAAACTCTATTATTTTCATTTATAAATAATTGTTCACAAATTAATTAATTTGATACATGTATAAATAATATTTCCATAAATAATTTAATATTTTTCATTACCACCATTTTAACTTATATGATATAAGGAAACATAAATATATTTTTTAGTTCACATATGCTCTGTCTTTCATGAAATAAATTATAGAAAAAGAACATGAAATTTTGTGTAACACAAGCCAAACATAGTATTGTGTATACCACAAGTTAATATAGTGTTGTGTATAGTGAAAAAATAATCATGGTGTTCTGTACAACAAAAGAAATCAGAAAAATTAAAAAGAAGTTATCTAATTCAATCATGAGGTGTTACAAATAAAGAGTAAAAACTCAATTCACCAACCTCTAGTGATCATAAAATATAATAACTGTTATTTTTCCTTTCACCTTAGTGACACAATCATGTATGAGTGGGACATTAAATAATTCTATGACATTGTTCTTAATTTTTATGATTTCAAAACTTTGAAAATGGTAAAAATTAAACTAGAAGTTTGGACTTGCTTCAAAATCTATAGCACACTTCTTGGCCAGCATAACTGAAGTGGATTCTCATTTCCTCTAGGATGTAAAATAATAGATTTTATTTTATTTTAAGAGAGTATTTGGGTGTGAAATTAATATATATTTGTAATAAAAATGGGATATTCATGCAAGATTTTTGAATATAGAGACTTGGAAAACAAATTTGGGTAAATTAATGTATATGAATTTCAATTTAATTTTTTGGAGGATTTTTTTAAAATGATTCTATAAGTAATAAAGTATTTTTTGATTTTTTTACATTGGATATTAATATTTATTTAGTTTAAAAAAATAAAAAAAAATCACGGAAAGATGTGACCTGATTAATTTGAGATGATTCACTTTATTGTGTTGAGTCAATAATGTTTTCCTTAGGACTTTTCCATTCCTTCTTATTTTGAAAATCACAAACACCTTACACTTAAGAAAATCGTTATTTTACTTCTATAAGGAAAATTTCCTTCCTTAATGAAATTTACCCTAACATAGATTTCCTTACACATATCAATATTTTTCTTAAATATAAAAATAAGTTTCATACATAAAAAACCTCAAAATCATATAATAAATAGATATGAATCATTCTGTTATAGGATCTGAATTCTGGATATGAACTGTAATGAAGTTCCACTCTGAATTCTGGATATGAACTATAATGAAGTTCCATTCCAAATTCTGTATGAAAACTTTTATATAGTTCTACTCCGAATTCTTTATACGAACTATCATATAGTTCTACTCCAAATTCTAGACTCTGAAAACTAACTAATTCGACTCCGAACATTTACTAGTTTGACTCCGAACTTTTTCTAGTTCGACTCTAAACTTCTATGAGTTTGTCTCCGAACATCTATTAGTTCGACTCCAAACATTGCAAGTTCAGATTCTGAATTCTAGTGCAACCAGAATCTGAATTTCCTTAGAAATTCGGACTCCATATTTCCACAGAATTTAGGTTCTGAATTCCTATAAAATAGAATATGAATATCTCTTTATTATAGACTCTGAATTCCATTTTGGTTAGACTCAGAACTATTATTTTCTTACATTCTGAACTTCAGTTTTACTTATACTTATACTCATGTCATTATAAAATGATGTTGTGGCTTCAGTTACACGTGTTTTGTTATAAAATGATGTTGTCCATTTGGTTTCTAACTAACCGTTGGTTGAGTGACATGTGTACAGCTCCCTCCGAAATTTAAGGAAAATATGACCGTTGGGGGAGGGATATGACGTCTGGAGCTTAGCCAATAAATAGGATCTCATTTGAATGAGCTCAACACTGATCTTTGACATATGTGCTTAAATTCTGTTCAAGTGATTTCGAGAGAGAGAGAGGCTCTTATCAACTCTCAAGCTTCGTGCAGAAAGTTTGAACAGTTTGTTCAGACTATGCCTTGTGCAGACTTGCTTTGTGCGACACTGATTGTTGGTGATTACAATTGAGGGATTCTGGGGATAAGAAGACAGAGGTTCCAACACCTTGAAGTTGAGGGCTTCCTTGCTGAGGAAGGCCGAGGTTCCAACTACCTTGAAGTTGAGGGCTTGCAGGGATAGCAAGATAGAGACTCTGATCTTCGTATCGAGGGCTTAACATGGTGTGGGTAAGATAGACTTGCTTGAAAGTATAATTCAAGGGACCTTTACCCAAGGTTGTTATATACCCTTTTCATTGGGTTAAAATATTTATATCTTGTTACTTGTTTTTGATACAGATTTTCCCACAGTATTTTGTACTGTAAGGAAAGTATAACCTTCTTATATTTCCTTACACTTTTACTCTGACTTAGTTAGATTCTATACGCTTTAAGGTAGAATCTCATATTGTAAACTTTAGTTAAGTTTCACTTTCCAGATCCATATTTCCAGAACCTGTTTTTCGGAATCACTTTCTAGATTTAAGCATGTGTATAGAACTTGAAGTTTGTAACTTCATACATTTTCCCAATCATTTAATTAGTGTTAGAGGTGTTGTGAATTTTCTTAGTTTAACTTTTTTAAACTTAGATCTATCATTGTTTAAGGAAATTTTAAAGTGTACAATTCACCCCCCCCCCCTCTTGTATATTGAGAATCTACATCATTATTTCGATCCTACAATTGGTATCAGGGCAAGGTCTCTAAAATACTTATATTCACATATAAGTTTTTCTTGCTCAGTTTTTCATTGTTCAATATTTTTCCTGATCAGTTCCTTCAATCTGAACTTTTTTTATTAAAAAGTTTTTGGTTAGAATGATTTTTAAGATGGTAGGAATCAATGATGGTCCCATCGAAAACATAAATCCTAAAATACCACCAATTTTTTATGGAAATTATTATGAGTATTAGATAGATCGTATGTAGAATTTCATTATCAATACTGGAGTAGATAACTATATTATGCTTACTGGAGGTTATCAAATTATTGACAAGGAAGCTAGTACATTCAAAAACCATGAGAAGCATGATTATCAACTCAACTATAATTTACGCAATACTCTACTATGTTCAATGACTAGGAACATATATAGAAAAATTTTGCCTTGTGAAATAGCTAACTGTATATAGAAGAAACTTGAAGTCACACATTTTGGTACATCCAAAGTGATTGAGACAAGAAGATAAATGTTGAGAGAAGAATATCATGGTTTTAATTTTTCTTAGGGAGAACCCATTTGTAAGGTGCAACAAAGGTTTATGACAATCGTGAATAGCTTAAAATCTATGGGATATAAAGGTCTAGATGATGAATCTCTTGTTGACATGATTATAGATATTATTTGCAATGAGTGGGAATAAAAGAGAAAATCTATTGATGAGAACGGGAAGGTTACTTAAATTTCCTTAGATGAGCTGCTTGGAACTCTTCTCCAACATGGAACAAGGATGGAGAGAGATGCTAACAACATCAAAAATAAAAATGGGAATGGTACTGTTTCTTTTACGACTACATCAAATCACATGAAAACTAAGACTCCAGATAGAGTAACGAGAACCAAGTATAAGAAGGTTGTTGTCCAATACGAATCTAGTGAGAGTGAAGTCTCAGAGAATGAGTTAGAAAATATTGATCGAAGGATGAACAAGATAGCTAGTCAAAGAAATTTCCAATCCAAGCATAAGTAGAAGGAATGAAAAGAAAGAAATATTCAGAGGTCACATGCTATGAATGCAAGAGAACATGACACATTAGACCTGATTTACTTATTCTTAAAAATAAGGAAATAAAAGAGAGGCATTCTGAAATAAATAGGAAAATTTTTAAAGAGCTACAGCTAAGAAAAGTGTGAAAGATAATACTACTTGGAGTGCAAGCTGTGGAGAATCTTCAAAAAGAAAATAATCAGAATATGATTTATCAGCTCAGAAGAATATAGGATTCATTGCTAATACTTCTTTTACACATACATGTCTTATGGCCAACATATGCTCTTCCAAGACTTTAACAAATATATCTCTTTATAAGAATTACTATTCTGAAAATAGTACTTCTAATGAAGAAACTTCATCCTCAGAAAATGAAGAACCTTAATATGAATAAGTATGTATATTTTCCAAGTTACTTGAAGAAAAAAATTGTAAAATTTCTAAGAAATTAGACAAGGAAAATACTAGGGAAAAAATTCTTTCAAAAGAGATTTCAGATCATTCTTTAAATCTTAAAGATAAAGAAGATATTTTAAAAAAACATTCTAAAGACCTTGAGAAAGAAAATTTTGATAATGATGAACTTTCTAAAGATCTTAACAATGCTATTTTATAGATTAAAGTTTTTGAGGAAAATTCTAACTCTAAGGAAATGATTCCTGAGGATAGGAATTTAGTCATGAGACTGAAATCTGAAATATTTTCTCTTAAGAAGCTCCTTGCCAAATTTACCTCTGGGAAGGAAAATTTCAACAAGATGTATTCTCAAATTAAACCTCATAGAAACACTACTAGAGTAGGTTATACTCATCAAAAACCAATTTTCAAAAACAACTATTTTATTCCTTCTAGAGCCCATTTTTGCTCTAAGTTTCAAAGTGGTGGACATTGGAGGAAAAATTGTTCTTTGAATAGAGTTCAATCTCTTGGGGTTCATAAAGCATATTTTTCTAAACAAATGTGGATACCCAAAATTCTGTTGTCTAAAAATTCTGGATCCAAGAAAGTCTAGATTCCGAAAACCTAACTTGTTTCTTGGTTTTAGGAAAATAGGGAAAGTGCCAACAGCAAAACTTGGTACATGGATAGTGGAAATTCCCGACATATCGCTGGTAACAAAATCTATTTCGAAAATATTATCAAGACAAGAGGAGTAAAATTAACTTTCAGAGACAACTCTTAGGTAGAAATTATTGGTATAGGTAATATTTTTCTTCTTGTTAAAATGTCGATTTCAAATGTTTTGTTTGTTAAGGGTCATAAGCACAACCTCATCAATATAATTCAATTATGTGATGAAGGACTCCTTGTGAATTTAGGAATGATAAGTATTTAGTACATAATTCCAAGGAAGAGTTTATTCTTCATGCCCATAGGCAATAGAATGTTTACACTTTGAACATAGAAGATGTTAGAAGCCAAGCCTTATCTTGCCTAAGTGAAATGGAAGATCATTCTTGGTTATGGAATAGAATACTAGGTCACTGTAACATTGGAAACTTATGTAAACTCTCTATGAAGAAACTAGTTAAGGATCTACCAGAGCATAGATTTGATTTTTCTAAATTTTTTTATCCTTGTTAATATGGAAAGAAACATAAATCTAGTTTTAATTCATTCGGTGAAGTCTCAACAACTAATGCGTTACTGTTAGTGCACATGGATCTTTTTGGACCAACAAAAACTGGAAGCATTGGGGGCAAGTACTATGTATTTGTTTTGGTTAGTGATTACACTAGATTTACGTGGGTCTATTTTCCAGCAAATAAGTCTGAAAGTTTTTCTTATTTCAAATGTTTTAGAGCATATGTTAAAAATGAGAAAAACCTTCCATTTAAAACTATTCATAGTGATCATGGAGGAGAATTTCAAAATTCTGATTTTGAAAATTTTTGTAGTAAAAAAGGTCTTACTCACAATTTTTCAGCACCCATAACACCTCAAAAAAATAGTGTAGTTCAAAGAAGAAAAATAATTCTTCAAGAGATAACTAGAACCATGTTGAGTGAATATTCTATAGCTAAACATTTTTGGGCTGAAGCTGTAAGTACTACTTGTTATTCTATAAATCGAGTTTTAATTAGAACTTTTCTTAACAAAATTCATTATGAGTTATGTATTGGTAGAAAAACTAGACTTTCCAACTTCAAGGTTTTTGGTTGCAAGGTATTAATCCTGAATACTAAAGATAACTTACATAAATTCACACCATAATCTGATGAAGGAATTTTCCTAGGGTACTCCACAACTTCTAAGGATTATAGAGTTTTCAATAAAAAAACATGTACTGTTGAGGAAATAGTACATGTAAAATTTGATGAGTCTGATCTTTTGGTTTTTAAACCATCCCAACCTACATCTTCAGATGTGTTTTCAAAAACAGATTATCAACCTTTGATAGAAGATCCTTCTGATAAGGAAAATGTTCAAGAAGATGCATCTGAAATATTTACCCCAGAAGATTTCCTACCCTATGTTGATGAACAGGTTTTACAAAACCCAAATCATTTGTTTATTAAGTATCATCCTAGTGATAGTATCATTGGTGATGTCAATCAACCTGTAAGGAATATATGTTCCTTAAGAAATGAAGTAGAACATCTATCATTTCATTCCCAATTGGAACCAAAAAGAACTGATGAAACTTTAGGCAAGGATGATTGGATTAAATCCATGCAAGAAGAACTAAATGAATTTTAAAGGAATAAAGTCTGGAACTTGGTTGAAAGACCAAAGTAAACATCTGTTATTGGAGTAAAGTGGGTCTTCAAGAATAAGTATGATGAAAATGGAGTAATAGTTAGAAATAAAGCTAGACTAGTTGCTAAAGGCTATAATCAACAAGAGAGAATAGACTATGAAGAAACCTATGCTCCAGTAGCTAGATTTTAATATATTCATATCTTACATGCCTTTGCATCATTCTTCAATTTTAAAATTTTTCAAATGGATGTGAAATGTGCTTTCCTTAATGGTTATGTTCAAGATGATGTTTTTTTAACAACCTCCTGGATTTGATGATAAAAAATATCTTGATCATGTTTTTAGACTTAACAATGCTTTGTATGGTCTTAAACATGCCCCATGAGCTTGGTAAGATAGACTTACAAGATTTTTTCTTCAAAATAACTATGTTACGGGAAATGAAGATCTAACCCTTTTTATAACGACAGATAAGAAAAATGTTTTTATTGTTCAAATCTATGTTGATTACATTATATTTGGTTCAACTCAGCAATGTTTAGCTGAATCCTTTGTGAATATAATGAAATCTGAGTTTGAAATGAGTATTATGGGTGAGTTAAAAATTTTCCTTGGTTTTCAAATTTCTCATAAACGAGAAGGAACTTATATATCTCAATATAAGTATATTAAAGGTCTTCTTAAAAAGTATGGTTATGACAACACTAAGAGTTTAAGTACTCCTATCGGTACCTCAAACACACTTGATCTTGATGAAGCTGTGAAACCAGTAGATCAAACATCTTTTAGAGGTATGATAGGAAGTCTACTTTACTTGACATATAGTCTACTAGACTTGATGTTTTCAGTATGATTATTTGCATGATATCAATCCAATCTTAAGGAATCTCATTTAAAGGCAGTGAAAATAATTTTTCTCTACTTAAAATGAAACCATGGATCTATGATTATTTTATACTCTAGGAAATGATTTTTTTAAAAGATTTTTAGATGCTGAATTTGGTGGATGTAGAATGCATAGAAAGAGTACATCTGGAACTTGTCATTTCTTAGGAGATTCGTTAGTTTCTTGGTCATGCAAGAAGCAACACTCAGTTTCTCTCTCCACTACTGAAGCTGAATATGTAGTAGCTGGAAGTTGTTGTGCTCAAGTGTTGTGGATGAAACACACACTCACAGATTATGTATTGAGTTTTACAACGACTCAAATTTTGTGTGATAACACAAGTGCCATTTCCCTTCGTAAGAACCCTACACATCACTCCCATGCAAAGCACATAGATATTAGGCATCACTTTCTTAGGGATCACACAATTAAAAGAGATATCATTCTTCATTTTATCAGAACGCAAGATCAACATGCTGGCATTTTCACAAAAACATTACCCTCTAATAGATTTGAATACATTAAATTAAAGTTAGGAATGATAAACATAAGGTAATCCTTCTTCGTTAACTTCTTTTTGAAAAAGTCTCCTTATAGTAATAAATTCCTTATCATAGAGGGAGTAAATTTGTTTGTTAGCTTTCGAAAAAAAATTTAATGAGTCTTTTATAATTTTTTGTAATGTGTCTTTCAAAAATTTTCGTAATGAGTCTTTCAAAAAATTTTGTAATGAGTCATTCAAAAATTTTCATAATGAATCTTTCAAAATATTTTGTAATGATTCTTTCAAAATTGTTCATAATGAGTCTTTCAAAATTTTTCGTAATGAGTCTTTCAAAAATTTTCATAATGAGTCTTTCAAAAATTATCATATTGATTCTTTCAAAAAAATTTGTTATGAGCCTTTCGAAATTTTTCGGAATCGAAATTTTCATAACATTGATTTTCGTACTAGAAATTTTCGTAATGAAGTTTTCATACTGAAAATTTTCATAATGAAATTTTCTTACTGGAAATATTCGTAATGAGAATTTCATACTAGAAATTTTCATTATGAAGTTTTCATACTCGAAATTTTTGTAATGAGAATTTTCGTAATGAGAATTTTCGTAATAGGAATTTTTGTACTCTTTTTTTCGTAGTGAGTTTTTCGTAAAGAGTTTTTCATAGTTAAATATTCTTCAAGAAGAATATTACCTATTACTAATAAACTCCCTAGCAAATCTGAATGGTATTATTTCCTTACTCAAGTTTTCGTAGTCATTTTTGGTTTCTCGTAGTTTCTTTTTCTTTTAAAATTTTTTCGGATTCGTTTCTTCTTCAATCTGAATGTTTTTCTTAAAACATCAAAAGATCAGATTCATGATTTCCTTGCGGATATGTTTTCAACCTTCAGATCAGATCAGAGAAAGTTTTCAACCGTTAGATTACTTTTTTAAGTTCAAAGGTCATCTCCATCACCAATATAAAGGGGACCCCGACGGTTGTCCCGCATCATTTTTCAAGCTCTCGCGTGTCGAAGATCTGCATTAGTTGTTAAAGGTCGTTCTGAATCCTTCAGAGATCCTCCATTCTGAATGTCTGTTGATGCTACTTCCCAAGATATGTCTACCTCAAAGCCAATTTCAAAATGACAATGGAACAGAGAAAGACTGCTCCATCTGAACTTTTACATGTATGATTCTATCATCTCTAAGAACATACAGTTGAATGGTTGGGATGATGTATGTGTATCCAAGAAAATTGATCAATATGTGGTATATCCAGAGTTACTTGTAGAGTTTTATGAATCAGTATGATTTTATGAGGAAGAAGGAAGAGAAATGTTTTCATTCATGTCTTATGGCAAGACATACAAATTTACTTACACCAAGGCTGCAAGCTTGGTAAGGATAGCTTACGAAGATGAAGCTGAATTTTGATCACACAAAATTTTGGATGCTCAAGGTAGTTTTCTTAAAGTTAAGGCCTTACAGTGTCTTGTACTTGCTGATTTCAAGACCAAAAATATTTCTCATCTATCTCCAAATAATCGGATTCTTCAGCTCTGGGTACAAGGTTTCTTGGTTCCGAGAAAGGGTGATAAAGATACCCTGAAGAAAAGTGACATATATTTCTTATAATTCTTGGTGAATCTAAGAAAAATAAATCTGATGAGGCATGTTCTTGTGACGATCAAGAACATCAAGGAAGGAAATTTGAGAGCTCAGATCATCATTACCTTGCCTTACTATCAAAGCTGATAGTTCGATGTCTACATTCTTTCATGATTGCATGTAAGTCTAAGGCTTGGAATTGCAAGCATAAGCTTGTCAGTGATGTCATCCTGAAAAGGGTGAATATGGCTTTTTCAAAGGAATGAAAAGAGTTTTATAATTTTCTAGAGGAACAGGCTGAGACCATTCTGGAAAGTGTGGAAAAAGATGATCCAGTAAAGAAAGATACCAAGAAGGGGAAGCTTAAAGAAGTGGTTGCTGAATACAGGACCACCAAATCTAAGGAAACCCAATCCTTACCTCCCAATCTGAAAAACATAAAGCTTATCCAGATGAGGTAGCTGCTAAATGGAGAGAAGACAATGAGAAAAGGAAAGAAGGGGATCCACAGTTCGGATTAGACCCTGCTGAGGCTAAGGCCTTAATAGAAAAAGATGCCGATGAGTTAGAGAAACAAGAAAAGGAGAAGAAGTTAAAGTAGAAAATGTCTGAAGAAGAGGTTTTTCAATCCCTTTTGAAATCCACAGAAGTAGCCTCTGATAAGATTCCCATTCTGGAACTTTTGATGTTCAACCTTTACCAGAAACTCCTGTGAAGAAATTCACCATTCCTGAAAAGTATAAGGGTAAAGAGGTTGTTGAAGAAGTACAAAAAGAAGATGGTGAAGAAATAGAGGAAGAAGATGAAGTAGAAGAAGAAGAAGAAGAAGAAGTTGAAGAAGGAAGTGGTGATCTTGATGACCAGATTAATCAAGTGGAAGATTATCAAAAAAAAAGATGAATCTTCAAAGTTAGTCACTCCGGGAAAGGGCGTTGAGAAAGATGCTAAGGAAGATGATGTTCAAGAAGAAGAAAATGATTTATATAATGAGGAAGTAAACTTTGACAAGAATTTTCTTGAGGAAGGAGCAGAAAAGGAGAAAATATATAAACAAAATGTTGTTCAAGTATCTGCATCCGAGGAAGAATATCCTAATGAGGAACCCATTCCGAAAGATGATAAGGGGAAGCAAGTGCTCATGGATACACCAACAAAAGATATCATCAGGATGAAAGAATTTGGTTGTTCTTCTAAAAAAAATTTGGTGCAAATTGAAAAAGAACAATCCCCAAGAATTGTGTCTGATTCGGAGTCATCAGCACTAGGTCATGACTTTTTTAGGGAATATTTGAAGAAGTTGGTGGAAACTATTCCTATTTTTCCCACTATAGACTCCAGATGACATATGCTGCAACATAGTTTGAATCATAATTCAGAATCCTTATCTATGGTGATGGATAAGTGTGTGATGATTGAGGTCAACCACAAAAATTTCCTTATCAATTATGATGTTCACAGAAAATCATGAAGCAGAATCACTTTGTGGTCTAAGAAAGTTGAAGAAGACATGGCTGAGTTTGATCGTTTTTAGACTGATGTTAAAGATGCTTTTGACACCAAAGAATCCAAGATTAGGAATCTTCCAGATGATCTAATCATTGAGCAAAGTTCTCGAAATCAACAAGTGAAGGATTTTAATGGGAAGGTTAACTCTCTTGCTAAAAATTTTAAAAGGGATAGAGATCCCCGGATTGAGCTTGAAGAAAAGCTTGGAAATCAAGATAAGTTATTGAATATTCACAAAGAGGCCATGACGGCTCAGTCATAAGTCTTGAAAGCTCAAGATGAAATGATAAAATCCTTGAAGAGGCAAGCTAAGGAGGATCAAAAAGATTTGAAGAAGCTGAAAACCTTGTTGAAGAATCTAATCCCGAAGTAAAAGGAAGACAAATAGACTCAATCCAATCTTTTGTTGAATTTGACTTTCCTTGTAAAAATTATTTCAAATCTAATGAAATTTTTGGTTTGGTTGTATCTTTTGTTATTATTTACTAATGTTGCTGGTACATTATTTCTTTTCTATTCCCTTAAATACTTTTGTAAAATCACAAAGGTGGAGAAGGAAAAAGAACTTCTCAAAAGAGGGAGAAGGAAAAATTTCTATGTCAAGAACTTTCCCTAAGGGGGAGATTATCTAAGGGGGAGTTCCTCATTATGCAATTTTTCATTTCCAATGATAATGAAAACTCCACTCCCAAAATTCAGAATACAATCCTTATAGTTCCTATGACTAAGGGGGAGTTAGTTGTATTCACTATCATCTATGAACAAAGGGAGATATGTTTTAATTTTAAAGTCTAATGAAATTTTTCAAAGTCCTTATATTCTTTTTCGAAAGGTTGTTTGTGCTTTCCAAAAAGGGGGAGCTTGTGGAGTCAATAAGGTTTTCCTTATGACTTTTCCATTCCTTCTTGTTTTGAAAATCACAAACACCTTACACTTAAGAAAATTGATATTTTACTTCTATAAGGAAAATTTCATTTCTTAAGGAAATTTAACCTAACCTAGATTTACTTACCCATATCAATATTTTTCTTAAATATAAAAATCGGTTTCATACCTAAAACCCTCGGAATCATACATTACATAGATATGAAGCATTCTGTTATAGGATCTGAATTCTGAATATGAACAGTAATGAGGTTCCACTCCAAATTCTGGATATGAACTGTAATGAAGTTCAATTCTGAATTTTGGATACGAACTCTCATATAGTTAGACTCCGAATTCTGGATACGAACTCTCATATAGTTCCACTCCTAATTCTGGACTCCGAACTCTTACTAGTTCGACTCTGAACTTTTACTAGTTTGACTCCGAACTTTTACTAGTTCGACTCCAAAGTTCTTTGAGTTTGACTCTGAACATATATTAGTTCGAATATGAACTTTGTAAGTTCAGATTCTAAATTCTAGTTAAACCGGAATCCAAATTTCCTTAGAAATTAAGACTCTGGATTTCCATAGAATTCAAATTCCGAATTCATATAAAACAGAATCTGAATATCTCTTTATTATAGACTCTAAATTCCATTTTGGTTATACTTCGAACTATTATTTGCTTACAATCCAAACATCAGTTTTTCTTATACTTATACTCATTTAATTATAAAACGATGTTGTGCCTTCAGTTACACATGTTTTGTTATAAAATGTTGTCATCCACTCTGTTTCAAACTAACTGTTGGTTGAGTGACATGTGTACAGGTCTCTCTGAAATTTAAGGAAAATATGACTGTTGGAGGAGGGAGCCGACCGTTGGAGCTTCTCCTATAAATAAGAGCTCATATGAACGAGCTCAACACTACTCTTTGACATATGTGCCTATATACTGTTGAAGTGATTTCTAGAGAGAGAGGCTCGTATCAACTCTCAAGCTTCGTGCAAAATGTTTGAAAAACTTTTTCAAACTTTTCCTTGTATAGACTTGCATCGTGCGACTCCGATTGTTGGTGATTACAATCGAGGGCTTCTGGGGATAGGAAGACAGAGGTACCAACACCTTACTGAGGAAGACAAAGTTTCCAACTACCTTAAAGTTGAGGGATTGCAGGGATAGCATGACAGAGACTCTGATCTTGGTATTAAGGGCTTACCCTGGTGTGGGTAAGACAGACTTGCTTGAAAGTATAAATCAAGGGACCTTTATCCAAGGTTGTTGGATACCGTTCTCTTTGGGTTAAAAGATTTATATCTTGTTACTTGTTTTTATTACAAGTTTTCCCACTGCATTTTGAATTGTACGGAAAGTATAACCTTCTTATATTTCCTTACACCTGTACTCTAACTTAGTTAGATTCTATACTCTTTAAGGTAGAATCTCATATTGTAAACTTTGGTTAAGTTTCACTTTCTAGATCCATATTTCCAGAACCCATTTTTCAGAATCACTTTCCAGATTTAAGAAAGTGTATAGAACTTGAATTTTGTAACTTCATACATTGTCCCAATCTATTAATTGGTGTTAGAGGTGTTGTGAATTATCTTAGTTTAACTTTGTTAAACATAGACTGTTCCTTGTTTATGTAAATTATAAAGTGTATATTTGACCCCCTCTTGTCTATTGAGCATCTACATAGTTATTTCGATCCTACACATTGTGCATATGTGCTATGAGTTTAAGGAAAATGAATTGATATATTGATTTAACAATAATATGTAATGAGATATGATAATAATCAAATCATGTAAAACTATTTCAATTTTATATTTATGTAATTTATATATGTTTTTAATTACAAACTATAAGTGGGGGAATACAATGATTCGGAGATTTTACACATGAGATGTCATGGGTATGAAATTATGATAACTTTATATATATGATATAATGGAATAGTCATGTATTTTTTCTTAATAATTATGTACTTGATTACTTTAATTATTATTATTT
Organism: Viscum album; assembly: GCA_963277665.1. Taxonomy (NCBI): domain Eukaryota; kingdom Viridiplantae; phylum Streptophyta; class Magnoliopsida; order Santalales; family Viscaceae; genus Viscum; species Viscum album. The sequence goes on from OY728157.1 coordinate 155,760,256, forward strand.
TTTAGGTTCTATGTTTAATAGCACGTTAAATGATATTTATTTATATTAAATCAATGTTTAATGGTTTATGTTACTATTTATGTGAAATCTTTATTTTGTAAATGATCAAGGATTATTTTGTCCATAGAATTGTATATTAGTGGTGAGTTTTTTTGAATAAAACTTCTCTTTATATATTTTCAATCATGTTGCGACTGTGAATTTTTCTAAATATATATTGATATATTGGAATGATCATTTAATGTTTATTTAAAATTTTTGGACATGGTTTTTTAGATGATAAATCGATCTAAAATGGATTTATGAGTGGTATTGTATAATAAAACATTATGTATTTGTGATTAGATATATTTAAAATGATTTTAAATTATTTGTGACACACCCCGCTCGTGATACTATGAACAATAACAACATTAGGTTTCTACATGGCCTTAATGTCACCTCCATAGATGCTATAGCATATTGACATGTAGTGAGGGCTTGTGGTGTTACCATGAGGAGACTATGGCCCCATATCGGAGTAATAAATATAGCAGTTATTAACTAATCATTATACAGAATAATAAAAAAAAATAATTGAAACTGTAAATATTTCCTGTTGTTAAAAAGAAAACATAGTAGTAATAAATTAATATATAAAGGAATTTAAAAATACCACATTTCAATTTCAATATATCACATGAGTTGAACTATCCAATCAAGAAATAAAGGCCTCATTCCTTTTCCCACCCTAAACCTATTAACAAGATAGTTTTTTTAGTACCCATGTGAAATGGAGGCCCAAATATGGTTTGAGTACAAAACATAGTATGGAACCACCAATATAGTCCTGTATATAGCTATTAAATTTAGTATAGATGTATGCTAAAAAATCAACTAAATAAAAATAATAATAATAAATCCACGGAAAATAAATTAAATAACTAATCTCATATATAGTGACGGCTACCAGAGTTAGACTATTCATTATTTAAATAAATCCATAGATGTCTCTAACCATGCTATGTTAGCACAGTGGGATATAAGTCATTGCCCTAGAATCCCCCACACTCAAATCTAATAAATGTAAGATACAACTCTAGTTATTAGTTGGGAATCCTATAAATAATTCATCCACTAGGATCCCATGTGTCATACGTATACCACATAAGGTGTGACTAACAAGTCAGAACTAAAAGAATCCTCAACATTCCCTATTCTGGTCTAATATCAAAGTATCTGGTCCCTCTCTATAGGTTAGTAGGACATTGAAAACATGAATATATTCTTACAGTAATTACCCTTAAAAATACATATGGAATACTCACCAGATATGAGATGACAACTTTATATCCATCAATCATTGGATATACATTATATTTATAGACATATATAAGAAATGAAATCATGGGGTGTTTCACCTATCCTATAGAGTATCATAGGAATAAATCTGGGTTACCATCATGAACTTTGGGGTTGTCACAAACATCTAGGTCTTGGGGAAATCCTTCACTGTGGAAACCTCTTGAATGATCTGGATCTTAGTGGACTCAAAATACAATGTGATATGGTAACTAAGATGGGTTTCCAATATACTCTTATCAACCTGTCTTATTTCCTAATGTATAGAGGAATCATAGAAAGACATGTAATTTTGGTACTTGCAGAATTAAAAATTGGATTTTGAGATCACTAAAAATCTAAGAATTTATAATAATTATTTACATTTAATTCAAACATTAATATATTTTCAAAAGGCTATGTTCACTAATTTTTACAAATATATCATTCTTCTAAGAATACAACTTGATATATACTTTCTTATGTTACTAACCATAGTGGTTGTGGTGAATGATTTATAATTTACGAGGATAACTGTAAAGACCTGAAAAATTCAAGGAATTTTTTTTCTTAATTTTCTTTGGAATATTACAAGAATGTAGTTTTTGATGGCATGTGATTCCGAGGCCCGGTGTGCCCGGAATCATTTTTCCAAAGTTTGGCTCGGGTACATTTAGTGAACGAATGAGCGGGTTTTTCTAACTTTTGAACTGGTGCTCGTAATCTAATTCTAAGGGCACTGATGGAATCGAATCACCAGTATTTTTTTAGAAACCCCTCTTCCGGATTTGCGTTTTCTCGGGTGTGGTTTTTAATTTTTGCGGTTAAGTGAATAAAATAAAATAAAGTGGTGCGACAACTTTATTTTATTTCACTTAAATCCACTTAAATCCACTTAAAGCTACTTAATCTAAGTTGAAGCGGATAGGGTGGAACCCAAAATATCATACCCTCTAGGTAGGATATTTGTGAGGTGGGGCCCGCACGAGACCCACCGTTTCTTTTCCTCTAAGAAACGCTCCCGCGAAAACTCCTCTTTATGAAAGTCAACTGATGCGTTTTCTAAATTCTTAACGCCCCTATTAATTGGGCGGTTAGTTCGTTGCAATTAATTCTATGAATAAATTTTTTCATTAGTTATCTTTGAAATCAAATGTTGGCATAATAATAAAATAAGACCAACGCGCTTTCTTCTTGGGTGTGGTTTGTTGAGAGGATTTGGAGAAATCTCTGAAGCTAGAAGATCTTCATCTTTCTTCGCGAAGAACGCAATGAACGCGAAGAACGCGAAGAACGCCGGCCTTTGACGAAAGGCGATGAAGAACGCCGAACCCTCGGAGATCGAAGACGCGACGCCATGTACCGCGACACCGACGAATCTCCTCCCCCGACGCTTCTTCCGTAACGATTCATTCCCCGCGTCAAATCTTCGATCAACTGCTTGAGGTAGGAGATTTCAAATCTTTTAAATTCCATTGTGGATTTTAACCTTGAAATGGATTTAATTCATGAAATTAAATCAGTGTGTTTTCTTTACCCCTTGGAGATCGTCTCTGCGACGCTGTATACCACGACGACGCGACGCGGTATACCGCGACGACGCGACGCCGTATACCGCGACGACGCGACGCCGTATACCACGACGACGCGACGCCCTTCCGCGACGTGATGATCCTCTTCTTCCGTGACGGCCAATCCCTCGAAAAACGCTCGTTCGACGACAATGACGAGGTAGGGGTTGTTTCATTTTAAATATTTGTGATTTATATCCCCGGTTTTTAATTACGAATGTTGTGAGACTTTAAAAACCGCTAACACAGTGGTTGCGGACCAACGAACAAGTCCGAACCCACCGCCCTTTTTGCTTGTTATGTGCGGATTAGCGGGCAATGAAAAATGGGGTCGCAAGTTAATTTAGAAGGCTTTTCAGTGAAGAACGAGTCCTGGGACGAGCACTGGCGAAGACCGCGCGCAAATCAGACCACCGGAGCGCGTCCGGTGGTCCGCGGAACCCCTCGCCGGTGCGCCGCCGAGAAGACCCGTCGCGACTGAAGCCGCGGCGGCGCTGGCCGGTCCTGTGGCCGTGCGGGACCGTGGAGGAAGGGATGCGGCCTTGCACCGCATCCGGTGACACAGAGCGGCCCCACGTGGGTCCGCATATCTCCTTCACGCGGGGGCTGCGCACCCCCGCGCCGCTCGGCCATAACTGGCCGAGCCGACCCCGGCGGCCGGGCCGCGCCCACGTCGGTTGGGCCGGGTTGCACCCAGACTGGGCCGCGCCTCGCCGGCCCGGTCGGACCCGAACCCAGGTTGGGTCGACCCGATTTGGGCTGACCCAGGGGGGGTGGGTCGGGTCGGTCCGGGCCCATTCCCCCGTTTTCGGACCCTTTTAGGTCTTTTGCTCATTACATGAGCTACATGTCTCTGATCGACGTGCCGTCAGCGGCGATGATATCCTTGGATCGAGACTGTCGTTTCGGTATATCACACTCAAGGTTTAGGAGTACTTTGGGTTTGGCCGGGTTGGTCCGTACACAAAACCAACCGGGCCCTCGGAGCGGAAACGCTCATATCTTGAGTTAAGGACATCTGATTGACGTATCATCGACTTTTTTTGATTCCTCTAAGTGAGACGGATCTTTTGGAATAATCTACCCGAGGTTTGGACGTAGGTGGAGTACGGTCGGGTTGGTTTTGCCTTAAAAAGCAACTGGGCCCCTGGGACGAAAAAGCGAATAACTCTCAGACCGAGCGTCTGATTGACGCACCGTCTACGACGTTGAGTTCCTGTTGACGATACAGAACTTTTGGATACATCAACTCTGGACTATGTGTCAGTTGATGTATCAGCCTCTCGGCTCGTGGAGTGGACCCTCCCGAATGAGCTTGTTGTGTGCGGGAACCCTAGAGCTGGTTGCGTTTGCGACTGCGACGACGACGACGACTGTGAAGAGATCCTCAGTGGATTTGATGACTGTGCAGAGATCCTCAGTGGATTCGATGATGACTACAGCACTCAGCGATCCTACAAGGGTCAGTGCTACAGATCCTGTGTGGGTCTGATCCTGTGTGGGTCGGTGCTCAGTGGTCCTGTGTGGGCCAGCGCCTACAGATCCTGTGTGGGTCCGATCCTGTGTGGGTCTTTGCGGGGGGTAGTTACCTATCGATCCTGTGTGGGTCAGATCCTTTGTGGGTCATTGCGGGGGTTAGTTACCTATCGATCATGTGTGGGTCAGATCCTTTGTGGGTTATTGCGGGGGTTAGTACCAATCGATCGATTGTGGGTCTGACGACTTAGTTGAATCAGTGGCAATAACTGATCATCTCTATCATCATACAAAGAAGTATACCTATGTGAGCTGAATCCTATTTTCTTTCCTTTGTGGATTGTGTTGTTCTATCCTGTGTGGATTTATGTTTTGCTTTCCTATGTGGACTGGGTTGTACTTGGGAACAGTTGTTGGATCTGAACGAGAATTGATGACTTAGGTATATGTATGGGCATATACCTAAGCAGTGTCGGGTGTTACTTCGTGATTGTATCTTTCCTTTGTGGATTCTGGGAGACCTTCGGGGGTCTCAGGGTCCCTAATGAGTAACTTATACTCACCCCTGTACAGGATATGCCCGCACAACGTTGTGTTGGTTGCAGATGACGGACAACGCTGATCGTGGTTGAGGCTTACAGAGCAGGACGATACCTGGAGGTGGACCACTGGGCAGGACGTACTCGGAGCGGTCGGCTGGACCCGAGGAGCAGTGGAGTCTATCTGTACCCACCTTTTAGTTGGGATTTCCAGTGGACAGCTCGGCGTTGCGTTTTTACTTTTCAGTTGTTGTTTTCCTTTCCAGTTGTACTTTACTTTCAGTTTGGGTTTGTATACTGGCCCACTTACTTTCCGCACTTACTGTTGTACTCAGTTTTTACATAGTATTTTACTTCTACTGCTTCTTTGCTCTGTGGTGTTTGTTTACTTTACAAAGGCAATGCCTTACATTTTTACCAGGATTTACGCCTTGGTGCTAGTCGCCATCCCCTGGCCTATGGAAGGCGGGCTTGGGGTAGTCACGGCACGGGCCCCGAGGACGGGTCGTGACAAATTGGTATCAGAGGAGTGCGGTACTACCGCGGACTCTGATCTTTTCTATGTGAAGCAATAGTGTTATGAGTATTGATTGTGGTTATCAGTCCAGGGAGCCCAGTGTTGGTGCGGCGGCCGACGTATCCGTACACCAGGACCCTGACTTCTGATTTCCGACTTAATGCACGAAAACATTGATTGCATGTGTGTTTCAAGTTTTCGTTGTGATTACTTTGTGTCAGCTCACAAGGTATACTGTTCTGACTGTGGCGCACCTGTTTCCTTTTAAGGATGGCCCCACGACAGCATCCAGCTAGGGTTCCGAGAGTTGAGCGTGAAGACAGTCCTCCAAGCGACGAGGCCTCTGTGTAGGGCCCTTTGACAGCAGAGGCACCGGCGATACTGCTACCCGCCGAGCCACCGATGCTACCAGCCCCAGCCGCTGACGATGCATGTCGCCTTTGTGCACTGCACGAGTTCCATCGCCAGTGACTGCCCAGGTTTCGTGGGGAGACGGACCCCCAGGCAGCCGAGGACTGGCTGGAGGCGGTGGTACGAGTTTTCCGGTTAGTGAGGACACCATCAGACCTCATGGTGATACTCGCAGCAAGCCTACTGCACGCAGCAGTGGGCCGATAGTAGAGCTTGATGCTCCAGGTGCACGATGAGGCATCTCTCCTCTGGATGGACTTTGAGAGCCTCTTCTGCTCGGAGTTTATCCCAGCCACCCTCTGTGCGGTGCGCATCCAGGAGCTTCTTCAGGTGCGGCAGGGCAGCTTGACGGTCGCCCAGTACTCAGCGAGATTTACCGATCTCTCTCGCTACTCGACAGACATGGTACGGGACCCATTCTTCCGGGCCCGGACCTTTGAGCAGGGATTGAGACACGAGATCAGGGCATCGCTGATCTCCCTCAGCATTCCGACTCAGGCATGAGTACTGGAGCGAGCCCTTTTGATCGAGAGCTTCCTTGCTGAGTCTTCTTCAGTAGTGAGACCTACCGCAGGGCGGCAGGTAGCAGAGTCTTCTGCAGCAGGCAGCCGACGGATGACTTGGGGGTCCAGGAAGACCAGACCCTCACGCAGACGACCTCAGGACACTGGCTCAGCAGTTCGGGGCACACAGCGTGAATCCAGTCTTTCGAGAGGTAGGCAGTGCTACACATGCGGTGGACAGGGTCACATGGCTCGTGACTGCCCGACCCACCGTGCCGAGGAGCAGCAGACGGTTGAGCGGCCACCCAGGCAGAGGTAGAGGGTTGACCGTGGCGGTCCGCAGGGAGGATCCGGACGAGGCAGAGGATCTGTCCGAGCAGTAGGTAGTGGGTGACGCTTTGAGGCTCTACCACCACCACCAGGAGGTCCACCCCGGCCACAGGGAGCTGGCGGGAAGAGACAGGCACAGCTCCAAGCAGCGGAGGCCTACGACCATGGCATGCCCGAGATGATTCGAGGTACTATATATGTCTATTCCACCCTTGCAGCAGTTCTTATAGACACAGGAGCGAGTCACTCTTTCATAGCTGCTGCCCTTGTTCGGAGCTCGGAGATTTCGACAGACCCGTTGGCTCGATCCTTACGGCTATAGAATTCTATGGGAGCAGACTCGACGATTACGCACATGTGCCAGCAGTTTGAGCTTACTCTAGGAGGCAAGAGCTTCAACTGGAATCATCTTGTAGCGGCGTCGAGTCCTTACGACGTCATCTTGGTCATGGATTGGTTATCTACAGTCGATGCACAGATTGACTATATTAGGCACAAGGTGCGATGTGTATGCTCCGACGGGAGCAGGTTCACCTTCACCGGCGAGAAGGGAGCCTTCGTAGCATAGGATGGACTTCCGCAGAGGAGAGGACAGCCCATCACTCATCAATTGGCTAGCCTCATCCTAGGAGCAGTTGACATGCAGAGTCCTAGTTTTCCTGCAGTGGTGGATCAGTATGCAGACATCTTTCCCGACGACGTTCCTAGACTACCTCATCGCAGAGAGGTAGACTTTTATATTGAAATGTACCCTGGGACAGCCCCGATATCGACTCCAGCATATCGGATGGCCCCCGCTGAGCTTCGAGAGCTACGGGTATAGTTGGAGGACTTGCAGAGCAAGGGTTTCATCCAACCCAGTGTTTCACCCTGGGCTTCCCCGATATTGTTTGCCAAGAAGGCGGACGGAAGCTTGCGACTTTGTGTCGACTATCATCGCCTGAACCAGGTGACAGTGAGGAACAAGTATCTGCTACTGAGGATTGATGACCTCTTCGATCAGCTCAAGGGAGCATGGTTGTTCTCGAAGATAGACCTCATGTCAGGATATCATCAGCTCAGAGTTCGGGACGAGGACGTGCAGAAGACGGCCTTCAGATGTCGGTATGGCCACTATGAGTTTTTGGTTATGCCTTTCGGTGTGACCAACGCTCTGGAAGTGTTCATGGGACTCATGAACAGGATCTTTCAGCCATACCTCGATCGATTTGTCTTGGTCTTCATTGATGAAATTTTTATTTACTCGACGACTGAGGAGGAGCACGCCTACCACTTGTGAGTTGTAATGGACACACTCCGAGAGCACCAGATTTATGGAAAGCTCTCAAAGTTTTATTACTAGATACGTGAGGTCCACTTCTTGGGGAACGTCATCACTGAGGTTGGAGTTGCGGTGGATCCTACGAAGATCGAGGCAGTTCTAGCTTGGGATCCACCCAAGAGCGTGACGGAGGTGAGGAGTTTCTTGGGACTAGATGGATACTATTGGAGATTTGTGCCAGACTTCTATAGAGTTGGGGCACCCCTCTCAGCTCTTACGAAGAAGGGGAAACCCATTGTGTGGAAAGACAGATGTTTGCAGAGCTTCTAGGAGCTAAGATAGAGATTGACCAGCGCCCCTATCTTGAGGTTTCCTGAGGAGGGAGTAGTGTACGTAGTCTACTGCGATGCATCAGGAACTGGACTCAGATGTGTCCTGATGCAGGAGCGGGCAGTGATCGCCTATGTATCACGTTAGTTAAGGCCGAATGAGCAGAACTATGCTACCCATGACCTGGAGTTAGCAGCAGTGGTCTTCTCTCTGAAGACATGGCGACATTATCTGATGGGCGAGCGCTTTACAGTCTTTTCTGACCATCAGAGTCTCAGGTACATATTTTCTCAGAAGGACCTGATCCTGAGACAACGGTGATGTCTCGAGTTTCTCCAGGACTATGACCTTGATATAGTCTATACTCCTAGGAAGGGGAATATGGTAACCGATGCTCTCAGCAGGAGGACGGGCATTCAGCTACTCGAGGAGGCGACATAGCAGCTAGCCGCTTTGCAGATATCCTTTTGGATAGAGATGGAGAAGCTTTCCTTCAGTCACTCACAATCTCTCCTCCACTACTACAGAGGGTCAGAGAGGCACAACTTAGGGATGCTAACTATGAGACGTGGCATGCACAGATATCCTCAGGACAGGCACCTGATGGGTTCTCCTTTGGAGCAGAGAACATCGTTATTTTATAAGGACGTACCTTGGTACCAATTTCTTTACGAGAGGAGGTGCTGAGAGAGTTTCAAACTTCTCCTTTGGTGGTACATCATGGAGTGGCGAAGATGTACCAGGACATCAGAAGACAGCACTGGTGGCCAGGCATGAAGAATGTTGTGGCAGAGTTCATTTCTCGATGCCTCACCTGCCAGCAGGTGAAGGTAGAGCACCAGGTACCAGCAAGCTTGGTGCAACCCTTGTAGGTCCCGGAGTGGAAGTGGGATGGGATATATATGGACTTTGTGACTGGACTTCCACGCACTTCTAGAGGTCACGACTCCATTTGGGTGATTGTCGACCGACTCACCATGTTGGCTCACTTCTTACCTATCCGAGAGCAGGGCTTAGTGGAGAGCATGGGACATATCTACGTTCAGGAGAATATACGGCTTCACGGTGTTCCATTATCTATCGTCTCCGATCGAGATGCTCGCTTCACTTCCCAGCTTTGGAAGGGGTTGCAGGAGGCGTTCAGGACGCAGCTAAGTCTGAGCACCGCCTTTCACCCTCAGACCGATGGTCAGATGGAGAAGACCATTAAGACTCTCGAGGACATGCTCCGCGCATGTGTCCTCGACTTTGGCCGCAGCTGGGAGGACCACCTACCCTTGGTGGAGTTTTCGTACAACAACAGCTACCACTACACCATCAGGATGGCACTGTACGAGGCGTAGTACGGCCGACCTTGCAAATCTCCTTTGTGCAGGACAGACCCTGGGGAGTCAGCACATGCGGGACCAGAGATGGTCTGGGCCATGAAAGAGAAGGTCCAGGTCATCCAGGAGCGGATGAGGACATCTCAGAGCCGGCATAAGTCTTATGCTGACAGGAGGCGAAGGCCACTAGAGTTCGAGGATGGCGACCACGTCTTCTTACGTGTCTCACCTCGATGTGGTTGACAGAGATTTGGACGAGGCGGCAAGTTGTCTCCACGCTTCATCGGGCCATTCCAGGTCCTCAGCAGGATTGGAGAGATGGCTTATCGTCTGGCTCTACCACCTCAGTTGCACCGGGTGCACGACGTCTTCCACGTATCTCGGCTGAGGAGATACGTGCACGACCCGACGCATATCATTTACCATGGGGAGCTGGATGTTGATTATGGGGCGACTTTTATAGAGGTCCCAGTGGAGATCGAGGATCGACAGGAGCGGGTCCTGCATGGGCGGTCGATTCCTCTTTGCGCATCATATGGCATCATGGGAACCTCCAGGAGAGCACTTGGGAGCGGGAGGCTCAGATGCATGCTCAGTACCCACATTTGTTTCCCTAGTTTATGATGTATCTTTACGGGGATGTAAGTCCATGAGGTGGGAGTGATGTAAAGACCTGTAAAATTCAAGGAATTTTTTTTCTTAATTTTCTTTATAATTTTACAAGAACGCAGTTTCTGACGGCACGTGATTCCGAGGCCCGGTGTGCCCGGAATCATTTTTCCGAAGATTGGCTCGGGTATGTTTAGTGATCGAACAAGCGGGTTTTTCTAACATTTGAACTAGTGCTTGGAATCGAATTCCGAGGGAACTGATGGAATCTCAGCGCCGATATTTGCTTAGAAACGCCTCTTCCAGATTTTCGTTTGCTTGGGTGTGGTTTTTAATTTTTGGGGTTATGTGAATAAAATAAAATAAAGTGGTGCGACATCTTTATTTTATTTCACTTAAAGCCACAAAAATCTACTTAAAGCTACTTAATCTAAGTTGATGCGGATAGGGTGTAACCCGAAATATCCTACCCTCTAGGTAGGATATTTGTGAGGTGGGGCCCGCATGAGCCCCACCGTTTCTTTTCCTCTAAGAAACACACCCGCAAAAACTCCTCTTTATGAAAGTCAACTGACGCGTTTTCTAAATTCTTAACGCCCTTATTAATCGGACGGTTAGTTCATTGTAATTAATTCTATGAAATAATGTGATCGTTACTTATCTTTGAAATCAACTATTGGCATAATAATAAAATAAGACCAACATGCTTTCTTCTTGGGTGTGGTTTGTTGAGAGGATTTGGAGAAATCTCTGAAGCTAGAAGATCTTCATCTTTCTTCGCGAAAAACGCGAAGAACGCGAAGAACGCGAAGAACGCCGGCCTTCGACGAAAGGCGACGAAGAACACCGAACCCTCGGAGATCGACGACGCAACTCCGTGTACCACGACGCCGACGAATCTCCTCCCCCGATGCTTCTTCCGCGACGATTCGTTCCCCGCGTCAAATCTTTGATCAACTACTTGAGGTAAGAGATTTCAAATCTTTTAAATTCCTTTTTTGATTTTAAACTTGACATGGATTTAATTCGTGAAATTAAATCCATGTGTTTTCTTTACCCCTCAGAGATCGTCGACGCGACGACGTATACTGCGATGACGTGACGCGACGATGTATACCGCGACGACGTGACGCGACGATCCTCTTCATCTGCGACGGTCAATCCCGCGAAGAATTCACGTTTGACGACTACGATGAGGTAGGGGTGGTTTCATTTTAATTATTTGTGATTTATATACCTGGTTGTTAATTACGAATGTTTTGAGACTTCAAAAACCGCTAACGCGGTGGGTGCGGACCAACGAACAGGTCCGAACCCACCACCCTTTTTGCTTATTATATGCAGATTAGCGGGCAACGACAAACGGGGCCACAACTTAATTTTGAAGAATTTGAAGTGAAGAACGAGTCCTGGGACGAGAACTGGCGAAGAGCGCGCGCAAATCGGACCACCGGAGCGCGTCCGTTGGTCCGCGGAACCCCCCGCCGGTGCGCCACCGTGATGACCCGCCGCGGCTGAAGCTGCACGGGACTGCGAAGGAAGGGACGCAGCGTTGCGCCGCGTCCGGTGACACAGAGTGGCCCCACGCGGGGCCGCAGATCTCCTTCACGCGGGGGCAGCGCACCCCCACGCCGCTCGGCCGTAACTGGCTGAGGCGACCCCAGCGGCCGGGCCGCGCCCACGACGGCCGGGCCGGGCCACCCTAGTCGGGACGGGCCGCGCCAGCCGGGTCGGTCCGGGCTCATTCCCCCGTTTTCGGACCCTTTCAGTCTTTTTCTCATAACATGAGCTACGAGTCTCCGATTGATGCGCCGTTATTGGCGATGCGATCCTTGGATCGAGACGGTCGTTTTTGTATATCACACTCAATGTTTTGGAGTAATTTGGGTTCGTCCGGGTTGGTTCGTACACGAAACCAACCGGGCCCTCGGAGCGGAAACGCTCATATCTTGAGCTACGGACGTCCGATTGATGTGTCGTCGACCTTGTTGGATTCCTCTAAGTGAGACGGATCTTTTGTCATACTCTTCCCCAGGTTTGAATGCAGGTGGAGTACAGTCGGGTTGGTTTTTCCTTAAAAACCAACCGGGCCCCTAGGACAAAAAAAGACAATAACTCTCAGACCGGGCGTCCGATTGACGTGTTGTCCGCGACGTTGAGTTCATGTTGATGATACGGAACTTTTGGATACATCAACTCTGGACTATGTGTCAGTTGATGTATCAGCCTCTCAGCTCGTGAAGCGGACCCTCCTGAACGAGCTTGCTGTGTGCGGGAACCCTAGAGCTGGTTGCGTTTGCGACTGCGACGACAACGACGACTGTGCAGAGATCCTCGGTGGATTCGACGACGATTGTGCAGAGATCCACGGTGGATTCGACAACGACTACAGCACTCAACGATCCTACGTGGGTCAGTGCTACAGATCATGTGTGGGTCCGATCCTGTGTGGGTCAGCGCTCAGCGGTCCTGTGTGCGCTAGTGCCTACAGATCATGTGTGGGTCCGATCCTTTGTGGGTCTTTGCGGGGGATAGTTACCTATCGATCCTGTGTGGGTCAGATCCTTTGGGGGTCATTGCGGGGGTTAGTTACCTATCGATCATGTGTGGGTCAGATCCTTTGTGGGTCATTGCGGGGGTCAGTTACTTATCGATCATGTGTGGGTCAGATCCTTTGTGGGTCATTTCGGGGGTTAGTACCTATCGATCCTTTATGGGTCCGACGACTTAGATGAATCAGTGGCAATACCTGATCATCTCTATCGTCATACAAAGAAGTATACCTATGTGAGCTGAATCCTGTTTTCTTTCCTTTGTGGATTGTGTTGTGCTATCCTGGGTGGATTTAGGTTTTTCTTTTCTGTGTGGACTGGGTTGTACTTGGGCTCGGATGTTGGATCCGAACAAGAATTGATGACTTAGGTATATATATGGGTATATACCTAAGTAGTGTCGAATGTTACTTCGTGATTGTATCTTTCCTTTGTGGATTCTGGGAGACCTTAGGGGGTCTCAAGGTCCCTCCTGAGTAGCTTATACTCACCCCTGCATGGGCTATGCCCACACTACGTTGTGTTGGTTGCAGACGATGGACGTCCCTAATCATTTTTGAGGCTTACAGATCCAGATGGTACCTAGAGGTGGACCACTGGGCGGGAAGTACTCGGAGCGGTTGGCTAGACTCGAGGAGCAGTGGAGCCTATTTGTACCCACCCTTCAAGTGGGATTTCCAGTGGATAGCTCAACGTTGCAGCTTTACTTTTCAGTTGCTGTTTTCCCTTCCAGTTGTACTTTACTTTCAGTTTGGGTTTTATACTGGCCCACTTACTTTCCGCACTTACTGTTGTACTCAGTTTTTACTTAGTATTTTACTTCTACTGCTTTCTTTCTCTGTGGTGTTTGTTTACTTTAGAGAGACAATGCCTTCCCTTTTTACCGGGATTTACGCCTTGGTGCTAGTCGCCAGCCCCTGGCCTATGGAAGGCGGGCTTGGGGTAGTCACGGCACGGGCCCTGAGGACGGGTCGTGACAATAACCACGGTCATCCCCATCCATTAACAATTCTCCCATACTAGGTTCTGCATGTGATTAGAGAACCACAATCGATTTCCCATCCACAACCTAGATTAAGGTTGAATCTCACATATAATAGGAAGAATGTTCCTATGATGTACCCACTAATACACTAGGACCTTTAAGTACTAAATGGAATTAGATGGTTGGTCTTCAGTTAATGAAATACTCCCATGTTGAAACATACTAGTTAAAAAGAGCCATTAATTTAAAGAAGTCACCAAATCACATGGGTCTTGGTTGAGTAAGTCTCCCCCACCCATTCTTAATATAGTGTTCCTTGTCAGTGTCCATTTCAAAAAATGCTATTACTTTATGGTAAGTAGATGGCCTATGACGACCAAGGAATTGAGTTGACTATAAAAGGAATGAAGTGGCCCATTGAACCTTGATATATTTAAAGGTTTAGGTATTTATTTATTTCAAAATTTAAATTTTTTAATTTAGAAAATTTAATTAAATTATTTCAATAATAAATTTAATTATGCATCAATCATAATCAATGGATGGAACCGAGAACATCGCATAACATATATGCTTAATGATTTTACCTTAATGGAAGGTATGATAGACCACCATCATTTTATTGAAGCTCATTAACTTTGAGGCGAAGGGTATATTGTAGAGATCATGGCATCTCTTTTCCAATCCAACATATCTAAGGAGCTTTCTCACAAAAAAAAGATTTTTGAAAATTATAATCACATTATAGTTATTTTATGTCAATAGTATAATTACATAAAATATTTTTCAAATATTAATAATACCTAATGTCAAACTAGCTAGTCTTCCCACATTGAAATTGTGTCAAAGCACATAAAAACAAACCACATCATACACCCATACTTGAATATGTAGAAATCCAAAACACCCTATATCAACACATCTATAAATTTAATTTAATTTAAGCAAAGATGATTTGAATAATTATTTTGATTTCATTACTCAAAGAAATGACACACGATGATGTGGGGAATAAATATTAGGACTCCCATTTCCATTGTAGATTGAAATCCACACCATGTTCATCTGATTCCACCATTCTCATAATGGAATTGGAACAAAAACCACAAATCATGTAAATATGAATTAGATCAGAATGATGTAATAAATGAGTGGAGACTAGTGAAGGGTTAGAAATATAATAAATCATTGGGGGATCCATTAAAACCTCCTCCTACAAGATCTTATATAATAGTATGAGGTGGGGGGAATCCATCTCGCATGTGAGAGTAAGAGGAAATATAATGGTGCTACCATTTTATAAGATCTAGAGAGAAAATAATAATTTGAAATTTTTATCTGAGTCACATGGATTGGCTTTATGGTTAGTTAAACCATGCACCCACCCCCCCCCCCCACTATCTAAGACATCAATTCAAAATGTGTATGGTGAACAGTTACATAGTCATTTTGAAAACCATATTCCATGTCTTTATATTCTTATAGACACTCACACAATATTTTGAAATGTTTAATACCGTTTCTTAAACAAGGTTCTAATGTATTATTGTCGACATGGTATTGATTCACGTCTATCACCCACCATACTCCTATGTATGCCATTTGATGACCTTTGATAAACTCAATATTTGAGAATTGAACCCCCTCCCTCCCCCCGCCCACGATGCCCTCAACTCTCATGAAACATCTATGGGATTTCCTTCCAAGTCCTAAATCGGGCTTTTTGATGGGTTCCAAACCTCATCACTCCATTATGAATCTACAATAAAAATTATAAAAGCCCAATAATTGAAGGTTGGAATTGCTTCTGAAGTTTTCAACTCATATACATATGGGATCTTATTACCTCCCACCTTAATACATATTTTTCATGATAATCCTCTATGGTTATCCGGACAAATATACCAACCTACCACATAAATTCATTCCTGTTCAAATGGTTATGTTCCACCATTAAATTTATAAGACCCTTCTAAAGTGACACTTCAATATTTAAGTACTAAATCTTCTTAAACCCAATCTAATTATTATTTCCATAACTAAAACTCTGATATAGAACATACTCAAGCACATATAACTTATGACATGACTACATCATCATCCACAACATCATCCATTCCATGGTGCACCCTCCCATAGGACATATGATGTAATAACAAATTTAAATGATATGTTAGTTCCTCCCTCGGAATTTCCAACTAAAACACACATCTATTGTAATAAATATCCCCCTTTTATGATTCTCACATCACTATAATCAATCACATATGAGAGCACCACTCGGGTTCCAAATTTTCCTCTAAAATGTTTTATCTCTTACAGGCCAATTTTGAAACCTGATTGCGTTATATTTTACAATGAAATCTGTAGAAAATCCTCAAAAAACAGATGTCGCATTCTATATGATGTGCTGGATATAGTTCCCAACTAACTGCATCCACTTAAACAAGATAAAACAAGATCCCACACATATTACTGATATTCCATGAAAATGATTTTAAAAGAACTACTACATTCTTGACAAAATGCGTATTAGAGAATAAGGAAATTAATACATGAAATAAGAAAAACAATGAAATATATTAACTTATAGTGTTTAAAATTTTATAATATAAAAATATATGATATTATTAATATGTGTATAGTTTTATTATAAATCATTAACATGATTAAAATAATTATACAATAGTTTATACAATGTTAAACTAATGGGAATTGTAAGGTAAGTGATTTTGTCTAAAGATCTATTTCATTGAATGATATTTGTTAAAATGAACCTATTCACATTTATATAGTATCTATACATAGAAAATGATGAATTTTACAAGAATAAAAACTTATTCATTATTTTTTTACAAAATTTTATATTCTTAATGGATCGATGGTCATAACTCATTTCTTGTTTAATTTTGTGATTTTTGACTTTCTCTTGTGACAATAACATTATTTTGATCAATTTTCATTGTTGATTACATTTATATGAAAAATAAATATTTTTTAAAACATGAATATGATTATTTATTAAACCATATACCATTTTAACATAAAGTGTATACTTTTAATGTATTTTGATTATCTGTCAAAATATTAGTAAATATATATTCTTTAAATAATAAATATATTTAAATATAACTCACATTATTCATGAAGTTAATTTATTATTATATATATGGAATGATTTGAAAATTTAGTGATGTGTGTGGATCAGTTATACATTGCCACTCAATGCATCTACATGTCTCATGAAAAAAACTAGTTTCAAAAATCATATGGGTCTTACATGTAGTTTGAAACTCTCTTATGACAGGACTTGATGATAGAGTTATCATGATTCTTATGATCATTATATCTAAATATTTAGAATTTATTTCACTGATAATTTTGTTGTTATTATTATCTATGATATTTTCATAATGTTATTATCTCTATGTGAATTTCATTGTGAGTTTATTTATTAAATGGTATGGGTGTTAAGTTAGCTACCTTGCCATATTGATTATTAATTATTTAATTCAAAATTTATTGAATAAATGGAATTAACTCTTAGTTATTGACCAATACATATTGAGTACCCTGATGGATTAATGATATATTCCAATGTACGTAATCATTACTTAGTATTTTTCATTACCCTAAATTTTTTACATTCCCTATGTAATTATGATGAATCCTTTGAATGAGTTTACAGAACTAGAATATTTGCATTTTTACTTGGTTGAAAACCGTGGCAGTATGGCCAAAAACAATGGATGTAGTCTATAACCATGGTTTTTACAAAAAAATTGGCCGCTATCATCGTAATAATTGATTCTGACCTATTTCCACAATATTAACCGTGGAAATATGTCTCATTGTTATGAATGGTGGTAGTTAAACTATAGAGACTATTAAAATTGTGGCCATAAGAGCTACTGTCATGGTTTAAACCTATGAATATGGCTTTGAAAACTATGGCAATAGTTGTAAAATAATATTTCACAGACCTGGTTTGATCTATGTATCTCATCCATAGTATTATGCCACATAACCAATACACCATGTTGGTATTCGAGAATTTATATATATATAATTTGTTATATATACTATTGAAAACTATGGTGGTTGGATAAAATCCATGGAAATTGATCTTCCTTCTCTATTTTTTGTTGGATAACATTTATCCTGTGCAAGGGCAGGAGACCTATAGCCCTGGTTTTAAGAACTATGATTATAGCTATGGGATATGGCCATGGTTTTAGTAAAACCATTTCGATAGCCCCAGAAAAATGGACTATAGTCACAATTTTGAAATCTATGGTTATAGCCCACCTATAGCCATGGTTTTATAACCGTGGCTATAGGTTTTTGGAAATACCATAATTTTTTACTTGTGTTCAAGGATCCTAATAATTTCTTTTATGTATAAATTTATATTCCCAATGTAAAATGGGCATCAAGAATATACATGGTTCCTGAAAATATTAAATTGATTAGCCCTTTCAGATTTAACCCATTATGTATATGCCAATGTAATAATGTTGGCACCAGCTCTAGGTTATCAGAGTCGTGGTAATTAAATTTGGTATCATATAATGTTTAATATAAACCTTGAGAACAATTTTAAGGAAAGCATAGAGTAGGGAACACAATCCTATGAAATAGATTTAGGATAAAAATATAAGAATGATATAAAACAAATAAGGTATAGTTTATTTAGTTTACCTAGGAATACAAGTACGTATAGATACTAAAATACGGTTTCATTATGGTAAATATTTTCCTAGGGGTAATAACCTCAATAAAGTCATGTTGGTCATGACTCAATCATTACATAGTACCAAATAATGGGCCTTACTACACTCCTCGGTTGAAATTATCATGGGATATTTTTATGATAATTGACATTTTCATTACAACCCATTATGAATTATTTCCAAATAAATAAATTCGTAAAGAAACCTATTTTTATGATTCTAACATTACAAATTCTTATATTATTAATTTAGGATATTTCCTACACCATATTTGGAATTGTAAATTATGATTTAAAATTCAAAATTTTATAAGCTAATCTAGTATATTCTATTTTTTAGTAATGGAACCAAGAAGAAAGAAAGGCATAAATACTCATGGTCAATATAGGGATTGAACAGATGATAAATAAAATAAAGATGGTATTAGAACTAAGTAGATCATTTCTATGTTTGGGAATCTTAATTAGGTTTGGAAAAAAAAAAGTTTTCTTATAATGAGAAACCTATTCCATAGCATGATTATCCTACATTGGATCGCTTCATACGATAGAATCCACCATCATTTGGTGGGAGTGTTATTGTAATGGTAGATGAGAAATGGATTGAAACACATGAGAATAAGTTTATGGTCTTGGGATGTGATGAAAAGAATAATATTACAGTTAGAAGGAATTTTCTGATTGGAAATTTTGATAAAATGCTGTTTTTCATTCATAATTCTATGAATGAAGAGAAAATAGAGTTCAATGAATTAAAATATTTTAAGTAAAAATTCTTCACCAAATTTTTCCCTCATTATAAAGAATATAGAATGAATAAAAAGTTCATCAGCTTAATGAAAATGAATAAAAAATTATTCTTGAGTATGGTTTTAACTTTATAAGTTTATCCAGGTATACCAAATATTACATATGTAACATAGAGTATAATATTATCCATTTATTTAAAGGGATATATCTGAGTCTCTAAAGGGTATGTTTCTCTAAATATTTTTAATTATAAGATGAAATAGTTTTATTTTCCATAAAAATGATTAAAATTTATCAAGATAATAATTTTTTAGGGAAATCAAAAAAAATAACAGGTTGAGTGAGCACCATAAGAAAGGGAACATGTCGAAGAAGAAGAAAAGAATATTTAAATTTCATTATTTTGAGAACTTTGGAATGAATCAACTTTATAAATTCATAAATGGAATAAGAGTTTTCTATAATTTTTGAAACAAGGTTAATCAATCTAAATTAAGATAAGGGATGAAATAAAACACTATTAGTATGTGTTTCAACTATAGCGAGATGTTGAAATATGAAAAAAAAATTACACATGCATCCGACGAATCTACCATAGAAAAATACAATTGGGGAAGGCCAAGCATATGGGTTCACTTCACATTAGGTTTAATTACCTAATGATGTGGTGGTATGTAAATTAATCATAGCTTCAAATTTATTTATTTATTTATTTTATTTTGGATACTTTCACCATTTATATATTCTATATTTCTAGGGAAAATTACATATTTTCCCATCATTTAGAGAAAGGGGTTGTCAGTAATAACTCCTATTTGAATTCTTCCAAAAAACAGAGAGATTTTATGTTGTCTCTATTATAAAACATAAACATGTTTTATTTTTCTATATTATTATCATATCCGTGTTGTATATTGATATAATTCTTTCATTTACAAGATATCAAAATATGACTGACATTTTTTGAATGGAGAAATAAATTTTGATTCATGGTAATGAAATAGATCTCATTGTTTGTAGAGAAGATACATCATTAACTATGAAATGTATTGAAAACCCCCTAATATCTCTTTGGAATGAGATTGTTAGTGAATAAATGAGAACAAAATTGATATATGGAAATGGTAACGATCAAATTGAATATGTACTTATTTTACATGAATACTTTTTTTTTATTTCCAATGGAATTATGTAGACATCCACCAGCGTGTGAAGTTATTTTTTCCATTAATTTCATAGTTGGTTTAAGACCAATATCAAAAACTCCTTGTAGAATAGACACGATGTAATTAATATATATGATGAAAAAACTCAAGGAGTTGTGTGATAAGGTATTTATTATCTCCATTGTTTCACCATGGGGAGCCCCTATTCACTACGTTAAAAAGAAAGATGGATACATGAGGTTTTGAATTGATTATTAGGAAAGCAATATTATTAATAAAATTAAAAAATATCATCTTCCTCATATTTATGACATATTTTATCAACTTCATGGAGCACAGTATTTTTAAAAGACTGACCTTTTTTCATAGTATCATCAATTGAGAGTAATGATAAAATGTATTCTAAATAAATCATTTCAAATGTGGTATAAATATTACATATTTATTGATATTCTATTTTTATTTACTGATGTGCCTCTTATTAATATAGATATAAGGAATAGTATATTTAAGGAATATCTTGATGATATTTTTGTGGTATTAATTGATGATATCTTGGTGTATTATAAAATATATGAGGACCATGACAATAAAATATGAATCATTCTTGAGACTCATATAGATAAAGAGATATATGGTTAATTTATTAAATATGATTTTTGGCATCAAGAAGATTCTTTCCTTGGTCATATTTTCTCTAATAGGGGAATATCAATTAATCTTAAAAAGATAAGGTTCAACAGTGAATGGAATACATAAATGTACATAACTAAGGTACGTAGTTTCATTGGTTTTGGAAGGATACTAAAGAAAATTTCTCTCTAATGTTACCTAATTGGATGACCCATTTACCAAGATTAAACATAAATTAGATATGTGTGCTTGGAAAAATGAATGTGAATAATGTTTTGATAAACTAAATTGATCATTGGTAAATTATCTTATTTTTACACTACCATTTGGAAATGATGTGATTGTGATATTTAGTGATTCCTTGACGGAGGGAATTGGTTGTGTCCTTTAAAAAAATGATAATGTTATTTCATAATCCACAATACTATTCATGACTCATGAATAGAACTATATAACCCTTTATATTGAGATTTTAGTTGTAATCATTACATTCAAGAAATGGAGACGTTATATCTATGGTAAAATATGAATTATATACACATATCATAAAATAATAAAATAAATATTTTCATATAAATATATCAATATGAGACAAATTTGATGACATTATCTACTCAAGGATTATGTTTTCTCAATACACTACATACTAAGGGAAGAAAATCAGGTAGAATATGAACTTAGTTGATAAGATCAAAGATATTAGACCCAAAATGAATATTGAAAGGGATCTTATGTTCATATATCTAGTAAGGATAGATATGAGAATTAATAATGAAGAAGATACATCATTCTATTTTCCAACCATTATCTAAATATACTTATTAAAATAGATAAAAATTTATCAATCATATGACGAGACCTTTTAGAAAAACATTAAAGCTGTGAATGATGGGAAATTAGAAGAATTCATTTGTGGAGATTGTCTTCTTAAATTTAGAATGAGATTATGTGTTCTATCTATACCATAGCTAAAAATTACTTATTTGATGAATCTAAAAGTTGTAATTACTCTATACACATTGTTAGCACTATGATGTATAGGGATTTTAGGGAATATTTTTTCATGGGATGACATGGAGCTAAAATATGGAAAAAAAATTCCAGATTTTTTTTCTGAAATATGTCATGTTTGAGAGATATAATCATATAGGATTCATGAAACCACTTCCTATTCAAATGTAAAAATGGGATTATGTTTCTATAAAAAAAAATTCATAGTACTACTAAAGACTCATGGAAAAAAATGTTGGAATATGAGTTATTTTTTGTTGACTATCAAAATCATCACATTTCATCACTAAAATAGAATATTTTCCACTTTGGTTCCTATAAATTATATATATTAATTATTTTTTAATACTTCTTGGATAACTTCTTCTGGTCGAGTCTAACTGTTATCCCTATATTAAATCAAAATTCTAGAAGAGTTTCTGGAACTCTCTTTAAACCAAGATTCATTTGAGTGATACCTTCCATCCTAAAACTTCTAGATAATCTTCAAAGAATATTCATACAATGGAATACATGATTATTTCATTCCCACATGTATTTATAGTTATATGGGAATAGTCTTCACTTTTTATAGATTTTTCTTATACTAATAGTTTCTATTAGTGTTATCAAATGGTGTCACATTTAGAATTATATAGAAATTGATTTCATAATGAAAAAATTTGGGATGAATAATGTGAAATAACAAATGTATTCCCAAAACATTTTGATGAGAAAAAAACAAATTTATAGACTATTCAGTCTAATATTAATGTAGCTCAATGTAGTCAAAAGAGATATGATGAATATCATATGAATGATTAATAATTCTATTTTGATGATCATGTTTTATTGAGAGTATATATAGGGAAGTGTATCATAAGGTTTGGTAATAAAGGTAAATTTCTCCATAGGTACATCTGACAATTTGAAATTTTTGTAATGATTGAATTTGTTGTTTACTGATTGGAAATTCAACCCAATCCCTCAAAGGTTTGTTATGTGTTCCATATATCATTGTGAAGAAATTACATGTCCGACCTAACGCATTGACTCACCTTGTATGAACCCAAATTGGAAAGTTATATATCATACTATGATTAACCCATCCTGATTATAGATAATAGAAATAAATTATTGAGCAATCAGATGACTTTACAGGTAAAGGTAATTTAATAAAATCACAAAATGGAGGATACAACGTGTGAACTAGAGGATGTTATGAAAAATAAAAACCCTCAACAATTTTGATGGTAACGTCTACAATATTAAAAGTATGGATTTTTTTGGAGAGATTAATTTAACACCTTGAGACATTACAATTTTTCCCTTTTAAATTAATTCAATATTTTTGACAACATGTGATGCACAACACTTACTTTAAACAAAACATGATTCTATATTAAAATATTATAAAAAAAATTCATTATAACCTAGAAATTTATTTGGAGATTATTAATAGGACTGAAAATTAATGGAAAATATTTTTATTTAAGGAATATAAATAAAATGAGAATAATTAGAATGTAAAATAAAAGTTTCATAGAAAACAATATTTTTTCCATGAAATAGTTTCATTGATTCTTACCCAATTATAATAAAATTAATTATTGAAACAATTAGAAAATTTATTTTAGAAAATGAACATCATTTTTTAAATAATAATATCAAAATTATCAATGGGTGAATTTTTTTTATTTAAAATTTTCATTATTTGATGAAAAGTGAAAAAAAATGTTTTCATTAAAAACTACATTTTTGTTTAAATTATTTAAAAAGTTAAATTTTATTTAAAATTTGTGTTAAAGTAAATAAAAATTATATTATATTATAATGAACAAAATTATGATAGTGGAATCAATTTCATATTGAATTTTATATTAATACAATATATAGTTGTGAGAATTTTCCCTTTGGAAACCTCTTTGTTCTCAATGTGTATGGGTATCATTTAAAATTAACTTCCAAAACTTACATATATTAAATTTCAAAAAAGGATAAATATATTTAATCTGAATAATTTATATTATTAATAA
This sequence comes from Viscum album, assembly GCA_963277665.1. Classification (NCBI taxonomy): domain Eukaryota; kingdom Viridiplantae; phylum Streptophyta; class Magnoliopsida; order Santalales; family Viscaceae; genus Viscum; species Viscum album. Next base: position 155,784,292 of record OY728157.1, read on the forward strand.
GTTCATATTAATTTTTTACAATTATGAATAGTGAAAACCTTAAAAAATAATTACCTCGGTTATATTTAAAATAGGTTCAATGGAGGGTTAAACAAAACATTTAAGGGCAAAAAATTACTTAAAAATTCACCCAAACCCATTTTATATTATTTATTTGACCATATCTCCTATAAGAGTCAATTAATATCCATTTGGTTAGATATTTTTCATTATAAAAATGTTGTTTTAATTGATTATTTTAAAATATATATTTATCTGTCGTCTCCCCAAACTATAAAATGGTACCCCTATCCTCACTTATTCACAAATGAAAAGCCATTTTGTTCTACCAATCACTATAAAAATAAATTAATTACTACCATTACAAATTCTTATATCCCTTGGTTTGATCATAATTCTATCATTGGAAGGATCACGGTGCATTCCGAAAGAGCACATCCCAAGAGAAAATAACATTATTAAACAATATTTTTTATTTTATTTATTCATACACCTCCTTAAAACATTATTCAATCATTATTATATAATAAAACCATAATTTACTATATTATAAGATGTTATTATGATAAAAAAATAACATATATCCATCTCACATATATCTAATTGGAAAAGAAATCATTGATCGTGTGATTTTAGGACTACAACATTTTGAACAGTTGAACATCGTTTCCCAAAAAAACCTCTCATCATGATATATAATGATGGTTTTACTATTTATATATAATAAATATGACATAATTATACTTATGGAATTATAATATCACATATATAATCTTAATTGTATTTATATTTAAAATATGACAATGTTAAACGTGTGTACGATATAATACCACCTCGTAAAGTGTTGTGATATGTTTTTTCCCATAAGATATAAATATAAGGTAATAAAAAAATTAATTAGTATATGTTAAATATATTAAATAATATAAATTTCATAAATTAAATATATCAAATATCACCTAAACTTTTACCCATTAAAGAAATGGTATCATCGCTCATGAGTATGTAGGAACTATTGTGTCCATGAAATGATACGAATCATTTTCCATGACCAATATACATGAATGGTTGTAATAATGCTTATAATGATTAAAAATGATACTTATTAAAAAAAATTATTTTTGTAGCTGATTTATTTATATCCAATATACAAAAACTATAACTTCCATAAAAAAAGACGCTTGAGAAAACAAGGCATTTATCATATGAAACAATGAATATAATGAAATATTATTAACAAGCAGATGATATAATGTTATAATAGGATCATATCTGATATTATAAATATTATTATGTTTCTAGAATAAATTAATAACATGATTTGACATATTATAAGGAGTTTAAAGCATGTTCAACTAATTGAACGTGTGAGGTAAAAGATTTCATCTCAATTTAAATTTCATTGATACATATTTTTTAATATGAACCTATTCACTTTTATGTGTTGTATATACATACCGATTGAGTATTTTTACAAGAATACCATTATTAATGATTTTATTTCAGAAACTTTTATTCTTGATGGATCGATATTCACCTCGCAATTCCTGTTCAATTCTTTGATTATTAACTATGTATTGAGAAAATCAATTTTTTGTTATCATTTTTCATTTGAAATTTTATTTCTATTAAATATGAAAAATATGTATAACATTTATATGATTATTTCATAAACAGTATTCCATTTTTACATATTATTTTTAATTTTAATGTTAATTGAATATATGGGGACATATTAATAAATAACTATTCATTACTCGAAAAGGATATTTGTTGATAATGATGATTAATCCTGAAATAAATCAATTATTCGATATATGAGGAATTATTTTTCCAAATTTTTATTGGTGGGGACCACATATAGATATCCAATTGATTCATCGATAGGCCTCATGAAAAAAATCATTTAGCCAAATACAAAGCATTTTTTCCAGAGTTTTAAACTGTCTAGTGAAAAGTCTTAACAGTAGAGGTATCATGATGAATAATATCATGATGTCTAATAAACAATAATTTCTTTAATTAAGAATTAATTTATTACTATTATCCATGATATTTTCAAATTTATTTCAAGTCTGGATTCATTTCATTTTAAGTTTACACATTAAATGTCAGGTGTGTCTAGTTAGTTACATTACCATATTAATTGTTCATCTTTTCATGATCAAGTTATTAAATAAATGGAATTTGTTTTCCATTAATTACCATTCCATATTAAATATAAATATTTATTCATGATATATTCTATTATATTTTACCATGACTGAGCATTAGACTTGCCCTTATTTTGCTTCCTTTCCCCAAGACTTGGAGATGAATCCTTTAAATTAGTTTCAGGGATGATATTAATTTTATATTTTTATTTTTTTATTTTATTTTCCCAAAATAAAATGTGTATAATATATATATATATATATTTGAGACATCCAAACAGATTGGTCCTTTGGGATTCAGCCCTTTGTTTCTATGAAAATAAAATAATGTAGTCATCAGCTCTGAGTTACTAGAGTCCAGATCCTTATAGTGTTTATACTACTCAAATCAATAATAATAATAACATTTATCTTCAAAAGATAAATAAAATAACTAATTTCATAGAATGGGCCATAATTATACCCAAATGAGACCACACATACTTTAGAAAATTCATGAGATATCTCTGAGTAAGCTATGTTACCACAAACAGATAAACGTATTTACCCCAGGATCACTTGTACCCAACTATATATAATATATTGTAATATTATAGGTATCAGCTATAAATCATCTAGATATGGAATCGAGAAAGATCGTGGGAAACCTAGGAAAATCAATTATGCTAAGAGTAACCAGTGGTACCCATTTGACTCCTTATCATTCCTTATTCCTATCAAATGTCATGATCAAAGGTGTCAATGTGCGTGAAACCATGTAATTGGATACTATAATGAATACTTAATGTAATGAACCTTATTAAATAGATAATTAATACTCTCCTAATCCAAGATGACAAATTGGAATCCATTAATCATCGTCTATACGACCAATTTTTAGATAGATATACGAAATGTAGACATGGTGCGTCCACCCAACACTAGGTATTATCCTATTCATCAACCTAGATGACCATAATTAATTTAGGTAATTTCATAAACATACATTGATATGGGGAAATATGTCCAAATTTTAGCATCTAGTATCAGCTGGATCGAAGCAGGCTAGGCACTTGGTGTTATATACTAACTAATAGGGGTTTCTATATTGCACTAGAAAATCTCCCATGTTTATCAGTGTAGAAAGGAATACTAGAAACACTTCAAATCTCAAATTATATAATCAATTAATATATCATAATATCACTAGGAAGCTATTTATTTGCATGTGTTAATTACTTTTAATTCAAATGTGAAATTATAGTTAGAATTATTTTTTTATATAAGAGATGGATCACACTATGTCAGGCATACAACTTAATATATACAATATTTCATACGTAAATATACATAATTAAAAATATTCCTATGATTATAACTATATATTACGTAGTTATTTTTAATATTCATGATTCAATAAGTATCGATATTTAATGTAATTGATATATATTTTGTAACACCCCAAATATATAGTAAGAACCTTTTATTCAATAGTGTGTATGACGCACGCCACCAATCATGTAAGAGAATATAATATACAGATACTATATAATATATTTACTGTTTAAACTATATTATATATATTAAAATTCATTAAACACTATGTTATAATTCCTTACATACAAGAGTTACCTTCTTCGATACCTTGCATTACAAAAAAAACTGAATTTTACCGAACAATGAGAAATTATTAAAATATTATTATTTAATTGAATATGATATACCCAAGCCATAATTTTATAGGTTATTAATATTATAATCAAATTATGAAAATGTAAGTTTTATATAAATATAAATTAAATTCATTGGATACCAATAAATGAGAAACAAAAATGAGAACCAATTTGTTAAAAAAATAAATATTATTATTTTTAGGCTTCTAAAGGTGTATTGTTTTTTAAAACATAATTAATTAAAATTATTTAATGATTTTAATTAAATATTTTTTTATATATTAAATAAAATATTTTTGATAATCATTTATTAGGTTTGATAGGCATAACATAGTAACTGACTCTATTTTACACATAACAACCTATATTGTTATAAATGCAATTTTATCACCATTAAATAGAGAACCCACTTTAAATATTAATATTGAAACTTTAATTTATTTAATATTAAAAAATAAACATCAAATTAAAATTATAAACATGATAATTAGGATACAAATAATTGTTTACATTTTTCTGAAACATATCATTTTTAAATAAATATTAAAAAATTCTAATTTTAATTCAAGACTACATTTTCATCTAATTTATTTATAAGATTAAATTATAATTTTAATTATTTAAAAATTGTAATCATATAATATATTAATCAAATAATACATTGTATTTTATTTTAATCAATTTAATATTGAAATTTATTATAAAAAACGTTGAAGACTTTCAGATGTTTTTACCTTAAAAACCTGCATTGTCGTCCTGCCTATAGGGTTAAATTTTAATCAATTTATTCCACTTATATGATTAGAATTATGAAAATTAAATTCCATAATTTTAATAATCATAATTTATAATATCTAAAATTACCAACTTTTTTTACTAAAAAAATAGTAGAAGTGATTAAAATTAATTACAATGATTAAGGTTAAATTAAACAAAATAAGCGACTAAAATGTGACATTAAGGCGCAAAACCAAGTGTAAAGTTGACCAAAATATATTGGATGTAAATGATTCTAACCTGTACAACATTTTCTTAAATTGGGTCAATTTTTGGATCCACTTGCAACATGAAAAAAATTGTAAGAATTCCATTGTTAAAATATTACAAGACTCCCCCTCATCCTCCACTATAAAAGGCCACCACATCTCCCCATTCCTCACACCTCTCAACAAACATAGTTTCATCCAAAATTCTCCCTAATATATTCCAACCATCCCTTCCCTTTACCTTGAATCATCCATTTTGGTTTAAATAATTCCCAATAATCCCTTGGGTACAATTAAAAAGGAGTTACCCGAAGTTTAATGTAATTCTTTCCAACGATCACTTTTCTTAAATTACTTCTCCACCACCTAAAATATTATAAGTACATGTTCATATAATAAAATAAGTTTCCTAAATATACTATTCTATTTTTATTACAGTTTTTTTATCTACACTTACACACACATTCATCTAATGGGTGATGGACATATTGTTTATGTGAATGGTGAAGTAACACCTCATTAAATGATGAATGTTCATTTTTTTACTTCCTCTATAGGTTGTAATTACGATCGAAAATCTATTTATATATGTTATATAATATATTTATTATTTATTTAATAATCGGTAATTCTTTTACAATGTGTATCTTTATACTTTCCAATTTTGTGAAAAAATGATAACATTGTTGGTGGAAATGTTGATTATCGCCCCCTAAAAACGATGTGATTCATTCCCACAATAAATGGAACATTTAAAGGACAGATTTAATTAATAATAAAATACCTAAAAACTATTTAATATATTAAATACATAATTAACTTTCAATAAATATAATATATATCATTTTCTTTATTACCATTTCACTCACTTAAAAAGTGATAATGTCATTCATCGATGTGTGGACCACAGCCTCCTTGACGCGATGTGAATCCTTTTTAGTGACAAGAATTATATATATATATATATGTTTATGTGTGTGTATATATAGGATTATATAAAATTTTATTTATGATATAATAATCATTCCGAAGATAAATAGTGTTACTTTCCTTCCTTCCATAATGATAATTGAAAAATTAAAACATTACTCATTCGTACATAATGACTTACCATCTCCGTGATTTTAATATTGTTTCATTTTCCATTACTATTTATAATGATTTTTTATAAAAGAATAATTGATGTATAAATATTAATATTATTTCATGGTTATTATCTTTTAGATTTTATATAATGATCCCTTTTACCATAGTTGACCTACCAAAGTTTTTTTTGACACATAAATTGAATTTGGTCAAAACACATGACATAAACATAATTTTTTAAGTAGTCGTAAAAAACATGGTGATGAATTAAATATATTTAATATATAATCATGATAAATTATCCTAATATAAAATTAAATTAACATACATTTATTGTATATGAAGTTATTAGATGTTCACCTGAAAGGAAACTCAAAGTAAGGGATTCTTGTATAATTTTATTTCTCTAAGTAATACTTAATTTATGTTCACCAAATTTATTATATATTTTGTATGTACTCCCAAATTGATATGTAATTTCATTAATAAATATTTATTTTTGGTATTTATAGTTTTATTTAGATGAATTTATTTAATGGGAATTTGAGTTTAAAGTTACCGAGTGGAATAGAATTTCATAAATCAATCTTTATTCATTGATTTACCGTACTTTCTCTTTGAAGATAATATTATAAGGCTATTTATGTAATAAATTTTTAGGTTCTATTATTTTATTTCCACTCCCATTATGTGTATTTAAGGATGATACACATAATCTACTCATTGATTTCTTATCACATTGACATTGTGTCCTTTTCAAGGGTTTATTTCACAATTTCATATTATTTGAGATTATTTTTACGTGAATTTAAATTTGAGGAAATTAATGGATAATTTTTCAATAAACCCTTTCATTTTAATAACCTTTGATTTTTAATGACATTTATTTATTATTTGTAAAAAATTTCCACTCTTTGGTCCTCAAAATTTCCCGATAATGTTTTCATGAAAACCCAACGTTATTTATCTATTTATTTAAAGAATGTATTTCATTTTTAAAAACCATGTTGTCTAAAAACGTTTTTAAAAAGTTGTTTTCAAAGAAAGTAATTCTCAAATGTAATTTCAAATAAAATTATTTTTGCATCAAGAATATTTTTTTAAGTTATTATTTTGTTTCATCAATGATAACAACCCTTTATTTTCACTCCACATGGTATATTCTTTATTGATATCATCCTTATCATTCCTCAATATGGTTTCCTTTGGATTAGTCCAAGGATAAGATTTTTACTCACTCCCTTAATTCCCTCGTTAGTCCCTTTGAAATATTCAATTCCGTATTATCATTTAATTTCCCTTAATTATCCATATCATTTATCATAGATATTACTATTACATAAACTGTATACCATCTAACAAATAGTGTTTACCTTGATAGTTATTTTATTATTTGGTAAAACATTCATAGTTCATTATTATTTATTTAGTATTGTTATTTTATAAAGAATATTATATATTTTGATAATTCAATATGAGTAATTATTTAGAATGGAAATGATAGGTGGGGATCAGACTTTATATATCCCCTCAATGCATTGATAGGTTCTCATGGGATAAATTAGTTGCTCAAATTAAATTGGTTTCTATCTGTAGTTTTAAACGGTCTTCAGAATGTTCTTGAAATTATAGGATTTCATGTGCCTTAGACATGGTGTCCACTATGAAATCATTGAATTCATATTAGATTCAATTATTATTCATCGATGAGATTTTGTGTCGACATATCAATGGACACATTTCATTTTAAGTTAATTGATTAAATGGAATTTTTTGGTTTCTTACCTTGCCTAATTTATTTTTCCTTATTTTGTTATTATAATAAATGGTATTTCTAGTTATTAAATTTAAATATTGTTTATGCACTTCCCTATCAATTTATTAATTATATGTATTTTGACTTCATCTATTTACCATGTTATAATTATCAATCACAATGAGTCGTTATTGCTTCCATTATATTTTCTTATTATTAAGAATAGATCTCAAAAATATTATGTTTAATTCCTCATTAATCCAAGAATAATACCATGAAATATATGCATGAATACACTATTTGGAATAAAGTTATAATTATCTATGTTATTTATTTAGAAGAAAAAAAGTTTGTTGTCATTAGTGTCTTCTATTTTAATAAAAGGAACATGCATGTCTCTAGTTTACCAAGACAACTAAACACATGTTCATTCAATATTTAATTCCATTTAATAAATATAATTTAATTATTATCAAACATTGTATGCATACTTCTGGGGTCGGGATGATATAGTTGATATCAAATTAAGTGCAATATAAACCATGGGAACTATATTTTTTGAAACATATGTTAGGGAACATAACCCTAAGGTATAATTTGTGGCTAATTATAGAAGAAAATTATAGAATTTTGGAAAGGTAGAGATTATTTGGATCTTTATAGAAATACATCCATGTCTGGATACTAGAAGGGAGCATTATTCTTCCATTGATGTACCTAAGAGTAATAAATATGATATGGGGTTTCGATTCTAACATGGGGTAACCTTGTACCTGAAAACGGGCCTCACTGCATACCGATTTTGATACTCTTGGTAGATTTACTTAGGATAATCCAAATTTTCTATAAAAAACATTATAAATAATAACAATGGGTAATGTGACTGAATAATCAAGGTTAAAAATAAGTTTTTTTTAGATTTAAAACCAATGTATCATGATATATATATATCTTATATATATGTACAGGCTTTTCTCATTATAACTATTGTTTCTCACCTAATTCCTTCTTGCTTTCATCAATGGTTGGATCCCAAAGGATTAAATATAACATATAACGTGAAGGATAAGGAGGTTAAAATGAGCAACCAAATGAAGTGTTTATATGACTGAAGGATATCATGTTTATTCTGAATAAGTTTTCTTGAAACATGATTAATTATATAAACCTTTACCAACTCTCCAACACATAGAATAAGAGAAGGATGGAGGATTCTAGGTGGTCGAGTAGGGGACACCATAAAGAAAAGAAGGCTCATTTTCTTACATGTCAGATATATGGATAGAGACATCGAGGAAATTAACTCAATAGAACAAGGAAATACTTTATATGAGGGGAATAAGGACATAAAGAAATTGGATCGCAAGGAAAATTGAAGAGTACGATGGAAGGAAATGAAATTATTCCTAGTGATCTATTTGTGGTCAATTTCATTACATGTGGGGAACCTTGGAATTACATGATTCAATGCCCACAATTAAATTATAATCACAAGATCATGGAAGGATGTATGTAAAAAATAAATGGATGAAATACTAATTTATTGTGGATGTATAGAATATAATAGTTAAGAGTCTATTTATTGATTAAATTTCATTGATTTCAATTAGATTTATTTTGAAAATTTTATTAAAATCATTTTATAAAAGTAAAATCTATATTTCATGTGACGACCTATCATGTCTGGAAAGGTTGTGGGTCTGGAACCAATGACCAAAGGATGATAAGAGTTTCATTCCAACCACTGTCCAAAACAAGGTCCTGGTTAATTTTTAATTGTTTTTTGTTAAACAATTTGATGAATATAAATTAATAATGAACCTGTATTGTCATTTTTTAGGATTAGTGAATAATTTATTAACCATATTAGTTTTATAAGATAGTTAGAGACAGATTGTTAGACCTTTCCCATTCTTATAGTCCTTAAGAAACATTAAAAATATATTTTATTTCTCAAGATTAAAAAATAATTAATGGTAACTAATTTCTAGGAGTGATGGGATATATTAAAATTTAATCAAAGAATAAAACCAATTTTGGATTTTTATATGAAATTGAAACCTCTAACTAATGAATATTTACTTATATTATTGGCTAGTAAAATAATAACACAACATTTTAAATATGACTTCAAAATAAAATATTATCATAATATCAAAAATTTTGTTAAATCGATGGTCTTCTAAATGATCATATATTAATGGGTTTGAGGCCCTCAAAATTTCATTGATCATTCACATGTTTTTGTATGATAACCTAATTCACCCCTATCAATATTTATTTGTTTCTCCGATTTTTGATCTCAACATTCCAATAATGTTCTTCTGCCTAGAGACCTAGTTATATGTTATTCCATCTAACCCTCGAACTTCCCATTATCTTTTTTATTGGGGATTTTTATGAAAAATTCTCAAAATGTTGGATTTAATCATAATATATTTCCAAAAATATATCTCCAATGTCGGGGATAAATTGTAAGAAAAAAATTTAATTAATGTGGGGGAGAATGTAACACCCAAAAATTCTACACTAAGAACCTTGTATCTGATAGTGCATATGAAACACGAAACCAAGTGCATAAGATGATTTAATATTTCGATAAATGAAAATGTATTTACTATTTAAAATATATTCTATATATTTTAATAGATGAAAGACCTAGTTTGCATATGTTACACGCAAGAGAGACCTTCTTTAATAGATTGTGTTTCAAGCTAGACCATGTTTTACAGAACTATAATATATTATTAAAATATTATTATTTAATACAATATGATATAAAATAGTTTTTATATAAGTGGTTATGAATAGTGATATCCAAATTTTGTAAATATATGGTTCATATAAATATAAAATTTCTTTGTTGGTTACCAATTAATGAGAAATGAAAATAAGAACCAATGGTGTAGAAAGAAGTATTATTATTTGTATGCTTCTTAATGAGATTTGTCATAATAAAAATAATTAATTAAAATTAGTTTATTATTTTAATGAAACATATATGTTATATATTCCATAAAATATTTTTTATATTCATCCATTATGTTTGATGTGCATTATATAGAAACAAACTCTATTTTACACATAAACCCACTATTTTTATAAAGCCAAATTTACCGACTTTTAATGGATAACCATTTTAAATATTAATTTTGACACTTTAATTGATTTAAAATGTAAAAATAAATTTAATATTTGACATAAAAACATAATTATTAGTTTAGGGATAATTTTTTATATTTTTTATAAATCATTTCATTTTTAATGAATAATTAAAAATACTGAATTTTATTTCAAAACACCATTTTCATCTAATTTCATTATAAGGATAAATTATAATTTTAAATGATTTTAATGTATTTTTAGATTATATTATTTATCAATTAATAATATTTATGTAATTGGATTCAGTTTCAGGTTGAAGTTGATTAGAAAAAACATATACAAGTTTTGAAATTTTTTACTTTAAAAACTCACATTGTCATCCCACCTGCTAGATTAAATTTAAACCTAACATGGCCTCTTATAATATTGGAATTTTTAAATTTAGATTATAGATTTTGATTTTGAATAATTTATAATTTAAAATAATTACAACATTGTTTTTATCCAAAATATTAGTGGAATTTATTAAAGTTAATTACAATGATAACGGTTAAATAAAGATTAATAAGGGTCTAAACCTTAACCATAAGGCCCAAACAACCTATCCAATTTTTCAAAAGATGTTGTCTTCAAATATTTCAACCCTGCACTATATTTTCTAAAATTAGGACCATTATTGGGGCTACTTTCTATATTATTAATGTTGGAATAATTACTTTGTCATAATATTACAAGAGTCCCCCACGTTCTCCTATTTAAAAGGCCACCACTTATCCCAATTCCATAAACCTATGAACCCACATAGGATCATACATTATCAGAAAAAAATAGCTTCAAATCATTCCTTCCCTTGAAATTGAATCCTACCTTTGGGTATAAATACTTTCAAGGAAGCCCATTTTTAAAAATGAAAAGGAGTAACCACGTTTTTAAGGTAAATCATTCCAACTAACTGTTTTCGTTTAATTACTTCTCCCCCATATAAAATATTCTACTTACATGTTCTTATAAAAACATCAATATCCTAAATATACAAGGATTTTTTAAGGATAAGGTTTCTACCTACACTCACACACACATTCATCTAATGGGTGACGAACAAATTGTTTATTATAACGATGAACAACCGCCTCATGAAATGATAATTATTTGTTCATCCATTACCAACTTTCATGGTGGTCGTTATGATGGAAACTCTATTTATATATTTTATAAATGATACTGATTATGTATTTAATATTATTTTATTATTTATCAACACATGTCTTTTTAATTTTCATTTTGTGTAAAAATGATTACATCGTTTGTGGAAGTGTCGACTACCACCCCTCAAAAGCGATGTGATTAATTCACACTACACATGGGACGTATAAAGGATGTTTATAATTAAAAATTTTTTATATAAAAAAATATTATATTCATTAAATAATTACCTTTCTAGAAATATAATATATATCATTTTCTTCATTACCCTTTCACACACTTAAAAATTTATAACATTGTTAACGGATGTGTGGACTACCACCCCCTCGACACGATGTGATTAATTTTATTTAAAAATAATTATATATATAAGTATATATAAATATATAAAATTTAATTTATTAAATAATGATAATTTGGAAAATATATAGTTCTACATAACTTTTTCCAAAATAATCATCAAAAAATCAGAATGTTACTCTTGCATATGTACGATCCACCGTCTCTATGATTGTAATGTTGATTCATTTTTCATAAAAATATTTATTTATTGATTTTAAAATTATAATTTATGTATAAATATTATAATTATGTCATTATTATTACTTTTTAGACGTTATATCATGACCCCTTTGACCATTGATAAACTACCAATGTTGTTTTTGACACATAAATCAAAACTGGTAAAAACAATCAGCATAAAATTAATTATTTATGTAGTTGTACACAACATGGTAATAAGTGAAATAAAATTAATGATAAAAATGAAAGAAGTTCTGAGTAAATTATAAAATTAACGTAATTTTATTTTACATGAAATTAAATATGTTCACCAGAAAAGAAACTCAAGGTAATAAATTATTGTCTCATTTAATTTCCTTGGGGCATACATAAATTATGTGAACCTAATTTTCTATATATGGTGTAAATACTTCCACATTGGCATGTAATATCATTAATAAATCATTATTTTGTGTAATTTCAGTTTCAATTTTATGTATTTCTTTTGATGTGGTTTTAGTTAAAATTTAGAAAGTGAAATAGAATTTCATAACTCAATTTATTTTCATTTAGTTATATTACATTCTCGTTGCCTTTAAAATTATATGATTATATGGGTAATTACATATTACTATATATTAGTATATTTACACTCTACTTTTGTGGATTTTTTGTCAATACTCAAAATCTACTAATTTATTTGTTCTCACATCAATGTTATATCCTTTCAAAGGGTTTTTTTCACAATCTCATTTTATTCAAGATTGTTTGTACATGAATTTAAATTTGAGGAAATTACTAGATAATAGTTCAATCGACCTATTTAATTTAATATACTCTAGTTATTAATGACCATTTTCAATTATTTATTCCATTTTTTTATGCTTTGGTACTAAAATATTTCATAATGTTCTTATAAAAACCAGACTTTATTTCACTATTTAGTTAAAGGACCTAGTTCCTTCAAAAAATACATGTTCCCTAAAAATAGTTTCAAATAGTGTTTTCAAGGAAGTTTATTTTCAAAAAAGTCGAATAAATATATGATTTTGGCAAAAATATTTTTTATAAGTAATTTATTTATTTCATTAACAACAATAACCCACTATTTTTACCCTACTTGGGTTTTGTTTTATTGATACCATTCATATCCTTAATCTATATGCATTTAAATTGATTGTTTCAAAGATAGTTTTTTATTCACTCTATTGATTTCCTTGTTAGTCCCCATGAAATATTCAATTTATTATGACAGTTTAATTTCCCCTAATTACCCATATCATTTATCAGGGATATTTCTATTTCCTAAATTGTATACCATTTTACATAGTGTGTCTACTTTGACCATTATTTTATTATTTAGAAAAATATTAATATTTGTTTTTTATATATTCAATACAGTTATTTGTTAAGGCATATTATTTATTTTTATTACTCAATATGAGGAATTCATTATACTAGAAATGACCAGTGGGGAACGAACATTATATATACCCTTGATGCATTTATAGGTTCTCATTTGAAAGATAAGTTGTGAAAATTAAACGGGCTTTTATACATAGTTTTAAAAATTCTTCTGAAAGGTCATGATGGTATAGGTTTTCATGTGCCTTAAACATTATGTCTATTAAGAAACCATTTCCTTCATATTTTTTCTCATTATTATTAAATCATGAGATTTTTTGTCGATATATCTATGGATACATTTCATTTTTACTTCATTACTTAAGTGGAATGTGTTTTTGTTTCTTACCTTTCCATATTTATTTTTCCATATCCAGTTATTTGAATGTCATGAGTTTCTAGTTATTATTTTTCCATTTTATTTATTCACATCCAAGTCATTTTATTGATTAAATGGCATGTGAGTTCATTTATTTACCATCACGTAATTACTATTCTCATTGATTGATTATTTCTTCCTCTATATTATTCCGTTTTTAAGAAATTGAGCTCAACCTTATTATTTTTCATTCACTAGGAATCCAATAAGTGTATTAAGAATGATATACTAGGATACACTTGATGGAGTAAAGTTAATATTCTCAATGTTATTTATTTATATTCAAAAAATATGTTGTAATTAGTGTATTATTTTTTCAATAAAAGACACATATATGTATGTTGTTTACCAAGACTAATAAAAACCCATTCCTTCAAGATTTTATTCCTTGTAATTATAAAAATGTAACTATTATAATAAACCATCTCTGGACTTATGGGGTAAGGTCACTACATAGGTTTCGGTCCTGGGTATCCTTATCATCAATCCATAAATTTAGTTGAGGGTGAAACATCTTCCAAGCAATTAAAATATGTTAATAGTTATCTATGTCAAATCAGTTAAAATTTATTTGATAACTGATTTGGTACCTAACATTATATTAGACTGTTTTTTGAATTCTAGAACCCATCTTATTATGATGTTCGTATTAGTGGTTGTTCTTATTAATTTATTATTTAGGTGGATACCCTTAGTCATCACCACCCATTACCATTTATCCATTTGTAGTGTTTATACAAGATTGTGGAAACCAAATCAAGGTCCCCACCGTGTCTAAAATCAAGGTTGAATATTATCCCTAAGATGAAGTGAACCCCTATATTTTACCATCTAACATGACTGGTCATATAAGTCTTATATATAATTAGATGGTTGTTATTTTGGTTAGTAATTACTCCCATTGAAAACCAAACTTGTAAAAATAACCACTCTCTCAATGAAGGTCATTAATTCCCCTAGTTATAGGTATAGTAGGTCTCCTTCACCCATTCCCAATTTAGGGATCCTCTGAAAATTTGACTTCATGATATGAAAATTATTTATGGTAAGCTCTTAACCTAAGGATGAAAATGAATTGGGTCAGTGCTTAATGGACCAATGTGGCCCATGGGACCATGTTATATCTAAATGTTAAGGAACCTTATTTATTTTACTAATAAAATTTATTTATTTGAAAATTTTAATTAATTTAATTGAGAAATGCATTTAATTATTGGTCCCTCAAAATCAATGGTGTGACCCAAGAACATTACACAACATATACACCTGATCAATTTAACTAATTTTGAAGTACGACACAACACAAAACATTTATGAATGGTTTCCCGATTTGAGACAAAGGGTTGGAGGTAGCTACCATACACAATTATTTCCCATCCAATAATTCGAAGCTCCTATCTCAATATCAACCCACTAGAATTAATAAATTATAATCACATTTTAATAAATTAAATATTCTTTGTAAATTTAAAAAAATAATGTATTTTATATAAATGTGTATAATGCCTAAATTCTCACAAACTGATCTCACCATGTTGGAATTGTGCCCAATTTCTCACTAACAAACCATGGAATTCCCCTAACCTCAAATCAAGGAAAAAATTATCTCCTGGAATATTGGTTGCATATTTGGAGTATACAACTATCACTAACATCGTTTCTATCATGTGCCCTATTTTTCCATCCTAAAATATCAAAATATAATCCTTGAACCCCCCCCCCCCCCCCAAGATGCTCCATAAACCTTTTAAACCTCTATTTAACTTCTTTAAAAGTATAAAATTTGGTCTTTTGAGGTGTCCTTAAGATTGTAATTCTGTTCCAAATATCTAATTATAATTCCACCATTCTACTAAATGAATAATACAATTCCATTTGACCCATTTGACTCGTATCACCATGGGATCATACAATGGTAATTCCTTCCTTAATTAACTTTTTAAAGTTTATAAGGTGTTAAATGATGGAAAATTATGATAACTAGAACTTTTATTTATTTAATTTGGGTAAATATATTAGTTTAATGATATATTTCATTTTATTACGATGAATATGTGACATTAAGGTTTGGGATCCACATGGATATACCCTTTTTCATTTCAAAAGACCGAGGTGCTTAGAGGAGGATTAGTGGAATTCTAGAGGATTTTGGAAGCTAAAAGATAGAAGCTTTGAGATTTCATGTCGTATAGACTTTGAAGTGACCTAAAAGTGGGTGTCATGGCTTATGTAGATCATATCATGATGTGCAATAAATCTAGTTTTAAAAATCAAATGTTGACACATTTTTCATCGTAAACCATACCCAAAGGATTACACGATGTGAAATCTTATTACATGTCATGTAAATAAATGATGTTGTATATATTTAAATGATGCAACACCACATTTTTCTCAAACCCTATGGCCTATAACACCTCCATCTACTTCCATGTGACCTAGAAACCTCTTATTTGATGTTTTGGGGATCCTTTTGTTAAAGATAAATCTCTATATTCCCTTATTTGATCCATCATCGATCCAAGTTTCATTCTAACTCTGATCTTATGGTTTCCTCAATCTATTTCTTCGCGTATCTATATTCCACATGATGGAACTTGATCTCCATGTTTCTAAAAGGTTTTTGTTGGCTATTTTTGGCACGGTTGTGGCATGAAATCCTCTTATGGATGTAGTTCTTGTTGGAGATCTAATCAAGATCTATTGTGTTGGTCTATTCATGTGCGAAGAACATTAAAAATATTCTATGGTAGAGGATTTGTCTCTTATCTGTAATTATCTGTGACTAAAAATTGATCATTCATTAACCCCTTGGATACCAAGGAAATTAACCTAATATTTACTTGAACTAGATTAATCAATTGGTATTGTCACCTAGTAATGTTACTATTTTGTACCATTATAACGACCTGCATCATATTTTTCAATATAGTTTGATATCATTTATGTGTTTGTTATGCTTTTTTTAGCATCCGAAATTATTAAACAATGTAAAATTGGAATTAATTTAAAACTAATTGGATAAACGATTAAAATTTCATGTTTAATGATTGTAATGTGGTGTAAACATAATGTTTCAATAATGTTTAAATGATTTGAACTACCATGTGTTGATAGAATTTAATAAAGATGTGAATCATGATGATTCTTTTTTATATAATAATTAAAGACATGTTAAATTAATTATTTAAATAATTGTGATAGCTTGTGCAAGCCTACTACTTAAGTTGACTGCAGTTGGAACCTATATATAATGAAAATGTTAATTCAATGTGGAATAAGAATCAGTTTTGGGACAAAAGATAATGTCTTTGTGGGGCATAGGTTTCCCGCTTTCTTGTAAAGTCCAAGATCTATTGTCTTTGGAGTTGTGATGTCTGGTTTTGAGTTAAGGAATAATGCCTTGCTTTAGGTCAAAGGGCCTTATTTCTATATGTTTTTCCTTATTCATACGATGTACTCTAGATACAAGCCTTGTGATATGGGGTGAGGAAGCCTGGATGTGACACGATCCTAGAATGGTTGATCTTGGATGGGTTTTGTGGTATGTAGGGTAGGTAGTCTTGGATGTTGTCGCAACAGTTGACAAATGTGGTGGCAGGAATCATTGAGATAGTCATGTGGGTGTCGGGGAGGACCTAAGAGATTACATAATGGTTTGAACATGTCCTTAACCATTGATATGAAATTTATATTCTTTATTGAATCTACTTTTTCTCAGACAACCTTGTTTTTTTCATTTTACTTTACCCGTTGTTTAAGGAATATGGACATGCTTGGTTGTATACCTTTTTTAGTTACTTATGATTTTTTCCAAAAATACCTTTTAATTTGAAAATTGATAATATTAAAAACTGAATAAATGTTTAACCCATGGGGTTAATGATTTTTGGGATGCAATACTGAGGTTATTATTATGAGAATTTGTGGACTTTGTTTTTATAAGCATGGAGGGTGTGGAACTTTGTTGTGATAAAAATTTAATTGAATGTGGAAAATGTTAATGGTTAATAATTGGTTAATAATTTAATTAACATAAATTGAAACTAATTAAAAGTATTAATTTAAATTAATTTATCTCATTATATGTTTGTGTTATCATAGTTTATATGGTCTTAGCAGTGGTAGATGGGAGTTTGAGAGACACTGCCTATAGTTGAGTCTCATAATAGGTTATGCTTATAGTGTGGTTGTGAGAAATATTATATCAAGTATTTTTTTGTGTCTTGATACACTAATCCACCCTGTCGGGTAGGAAAACAGACACCCAAGGGATTCTTGGCCCTGGGGGGGGGGGGGGTTTCTCCATCATCTAATTGGGAGGATGAATGGAAGACTACCCATTAAGTTATGCCCACTTCTCTTGGTAGTTACATGATATGGTTTTCACAACGGTTAGTTTCCCCATATATATGTGTAGAGGGATGTAATTTTTTATGATTATTTCACATACATGTATTTGAGAAATGTTTTCCAAAGGAAAACACTAGGTATAATATGTATAGGATTTGATGGCGTAATGATCCTTACTCATTGTATAGGTTATGATGGATTCAGTTATAATACCCAATGTATGATACATGTTATAAAAATGCGGTGGCTCTGGTAAACTACCTAGTTACTTTTTTTATGTGGACATGGTGGTGTGTGGAACAAGGTTCACATTGCGGGGCTTCTTCATGGTGTATATTGGCCAGGATTTTTGGAAAGAGATGCCCAAAATGTGAAATGCTGGGGAAGAGTGGAAAACCAGTGTGGAAGTGGTAGTATGGTACTATTTATATTAATTATTATGTTACATTCTATATTATCTTTTATTTGGTGATATTATCCACGGTGAGGATAGGAACATTTCATACCTTTTTATGTGATCAGTTTCTTTCACTTGTTGTTCACTCTGCTTTAGGATTCATTCTTCATATTTTTCACAAGAGGCTCTGGGAGGATCCTTTTGAGAATACATTTATACTCCCATATGTATCTATAAGTGTTATATTTTGTCAAGTAGGATATGTTTATAGATCTGGCTAGTTACCACTAGCTTTTGGATTATAGGAGGTTTTGGGATCTAGGGTCATTTTTTCCTTTACCAATTCTCATTTGGTACATTCAATTTTTCTTATGGTTGTAGTAGTTCTTGGAATTAATTAAATATTTGTTGTTGGGTTTTCATCTATATTGGTCTCATAGAAGGATTTTTTGGGTCTATCTAATATCTCTCTTTCACATGTGTTCTCTTAGAGGGTTATTCCACTTATCTGCGTGTTTACTATAGCGACAGTTCTAGTCACCAACCCAGAACCTTCGGGATGTGGGAATCAGATGTCAATATCTCTCTTCAACAGTTTTTATCTTGAGAGGAATGTACCTTTGGGGATGGGATCGGGAAAAATTTGTATCATAGGTCTAGCTGAGAAATAAAATATATTTTTGGAGTTAGGTATATGTGAGGTTGCATGGGCTGGAAGGGCAACATTGTCAACTAAGTTTAACAATAGATTTAAACATTAGAGACTAGATTATTCATGGGCATTTAGGGCCCAATGTTATTTGATGCATGGACCATTAATATTACAGTGGATACTAAACTAGGTGATTCTAGATGGAGGGTAGAGTCCTATGAAGGGATCATGCATCATTCTTCTCTTTATAATTTTCTCATTGATGATACATTGAGTTCATGATTGAACTACAACCATGTGTGTATCATAACTCTATGAAAAGATATAGGATAGACTCTATTTATTTTTTAGAAATGTGTATAGAAATTGATGGTCTATTGTCTTGGGGTTTTTTTAGTTGAGTGGGTCACCGTATGGTGCACCATTTTTATTCATAAAGAAGGATAATGGATGTTTGTGGTTGTGTATCAATTTTCATCACATGAACCAAGTGACAGTGAAAAACTACAATTATCTTCCAATGACTGATGATTTATTATATCGTCTGAAGTGTTCATGTTGGTTCTCAAAGATTTATTTTCATTTAGGATTCCATCGTATACGTGTGATGGATTAGGAAATAGTGAAGACTACTTTTTGTCTTATCACGGCCATCATGAGTTTTGTGTGTGTCATTTGATGTGATGAATGATATGGCTATGTACATGAACCTAATGAACACAGTATTCTACGAGTTCCTAGATTAGTTCATGGTGGTTTCTATTGAAGGAATCCTTGGGCACTCTATATCTGAGGAGAAGCTTGTAGAGCATCGGTGTTCCATTTTGGGAATTCATAGTCATGAGAAGATATTTCAAGAGCTACCAAAGTGTGATTTTTGGTATTCTAGTGTTCTTTTCTTTAATAATTTTTTATCCCAAAAGTGATATTATTTGCACTCATAAAAGGTAGAATCAGTTATGTCTTGGGCATCCCCAAAGATACATGTAGGGGTGAGAAGTTTCCTTAGTCTTATTGAATATTACAAGATATTGGTAGTTGAATTAGCTCGAGTTGTAACTCATATAAATGAATTGAACAAAAAGTATCAGTTGTTCTTGTGGAATGTTCAGAGTTTTAAATATTTTGAGTTTCTAAAGGACAAGTTGATTAGTGCTCTAGTTCTTCTTTTTCCAACAAAAGCATATCATTTTGAGGTTTCTATCATGCTTCACTTATTGCGTTGGTTTTTGTTCTGATAATGCATGGATTAGTCATTTCTTATGTGTCTCTATTGTTACATCCCCATGAGAGTATCTATACCACCCATGATATCATTTTTGCAGTGGTAGTTCTTACCCAGATTTCATCGAGACATTACCTCATTAGAGAGAGTTTTGTGGTCTTCCCCATTCATAAGATCCTGAGGTATGTTTTCTCAAAACATAACTTTTAGATGTACTAACATTGGTGGACAGTGTTCATACAGGATTATGACTTCATGATTTCATATACACCTAGAAAGGGTAATTTTGGTGCTAATGCACTAAAAAGATGTCACATAGTGATGCAGTGCAGGAATTAGACGATTATTGGAGAGTTACGGAAGAACATTCTGCATTTCATTTAGATATGGGATAAGTTCAGGGAAGAGGCTTTCTTTTTTACATGATGGTGAAGTCATATCTAGTGCATTAGGTCAAGGAATCCATGTTGGGGGATCATAAGGTGCAGTTTTATATAGACCAAGTTATTTGTAGTGAGGGCTCTGATGGTTGATCTGAATATGAACAACACTAACTGTTGTTTCAAGAAAGGGTTTTAATTCCTTTGGAGATACATGAAATGGTTCAGATATGGTTCCATAGTTCTCCTTTAGATTTAAATCATATTGTGAAAATGATAAACCAAGGTTTTAGTGGGCAGATTCTATGGATTGGGTTAAATATTTCGGTTTTAGCGTTCATGTCTTAGTGTTTGTTCTTCCAAAAGGTGAAGGATGAGCACCATATTATAGGTTGTTTACTCCTTCCATTTTATGTTTATTAGTGGATGTGTGAGGACATCTTGAAAGAATTTTTTCATTTTACCTCAAGATAAGGTAGGTTATGACATTATCTAGGTGGTAGTTGATAGCTTGAAAAAATCATCCCACATCATAGTGATTGAGGAGTCAATCCCAATAATTGTTTTTCCCAGGAATAATCTAGAAGAGGTGGTGAGATTCCACATGGTCCTGAGGATGATCATTTTCATTCAATATCATCATTTTATCTCTAGGTTATAATACGATATTCAACATAATTTTTCTTCTATATATTCCTTATTAGTGTTTCTCATCTGTAAATGAATGGTCAGATAGAATGGACCATCTGGAACATTGAGGACATATTGGGATCTTGTTTCCTAGGTGTTGAAAGTTCATTGATGAGGCATATTTTTATAGTATCATTCACTAATAGTAATAGTTTTTAAACCACCGTCTTTATTACACCATTTTAATACTTGAATGGACAACCCTTCCATTCTCCATAGTAATGGACTGGGGTCGAAGAGTTAGTAATTATCGGGCCAGAACTGGTATAGAATACGACACAGAGGGTAATGGTTATTCTTAATATGATTAAAGCTGCTCATGATCTTCAGAAATCCTATCCTGGTCATTGGGGGAGACACCTAGAGTTCATCCTTGGGAATCAGATGTTCTGGGAGGTGACTCCCCATTAGGTTCTGAGATTTCTTGGCCATGGGAGTATGAATTCTACACTTTTGGTAATTTCAATGTGTTAGCTCATGTTAGAGATGTGGAATATCAGATAAAACATCCCCTATAGATGATCTGTATAAACTATGTTTATCACATGTCGCAGCTCTATCATTATCTTCATGGAGACTTTCATGTCATCGATCAGGGAATGATCGATGTGGAAAATGATGTGACCTCCATGGAGTGTCTTTTAGAGATCCAAGAATGAAATGAGAAGGTGTCCCATGTGCATGTAATCTACTAGGTTTGTCTCTTGGGGTTTCACAATGGTGTGGAGGAGAGTACCCAAAAAATGAGTTGTAGTTGCATGATTAACTGTAAGCTATTTTTTGTTTAGCTCCTCAATTATTAAATTTTTATTTGTTTTTTTTGGACCTTTTTTAGTTTCGAGATGGATCACTATTCATTAATATTGTGTCTTACTATTTTAGAAGTGTATGTCCCCTAGAATAGTGTTTTGGATTTGGTTTTGTTTTTTTCATGGTTTCCTGGAATTCCAATGATGGGGTGTTTGAGATCCTATGGTGGCATGACCTTAAGAGGTTTCACATGGGGTAGATTTTTATACAACCATTTATACTTTTCCTCTCTAGGTTGGTTTTGGATTCTAAAGGAGGATAATATTTTAAAAAGTAACTAATGTAAGTTCCCCGATCCACATGGATTGGCCCTTTGAGTGTATCTATGATTGTGGTGCTTGGAAGAATATTATAGAAATTATGGAGGTGGTTGGCATATAAAAGATTGAAGTAGTGATATATCATGACTTGTAAACTATTAAATGATTGGATTCTATGTTTCAAGGATTTTTCTGATCAAATCATGAAATGTAATAAATTGGGTTTTAAAAATTCAACGTTGTGACATTTCTCGACATAAACCATACCCCATGTACTATATGATGTCAAATGGGATTACATGTTGTGTATTTTCTTGATGTTTTATATATGTAAATGAAGTATTCCCATTTTTTTCTCAAACCCTACGTTCAATAGGGCATCCCTCTCATTCTAGGAGACATAGTAACCCCTTCATCGATGTTTTCAGGATTCATTTTTCAAGGATCAAACTCTATCTCACCTTATTTCATCCTTATTTGACTAAATGTATATTCTACCTCTCTTCTTAAGGTCTATTCATTCTATTTCCTCCCAGTTCTCTTTTTCCATATTATATATCTTAGTGTCTATGATTCTAATGGGGTTGTGATGATTTTTTATTTTCGCAATTGCGGTACAACATTCTCAGGTGGATACAGTATTTGTGATAGAGGTGATTGGGATCTATAGTACTGGTATATTCACATGTAGATAACATTGACCCCCTTTAGTGGTAGGGTATTCATTGGTTCTCTTTAATTCTGTGTGATTTTAAAATGAGCATGATTTATCCCATTGTATACCAATGAAATTAACATAATAATTACTTTAATAGGATCAATGAATTGGTTCTGATCACATGGTTATGTTTTTATTTTGTACCATGATAATTATTTTATCTTGTTTCGATATATAATTGATATATATGTTTTGTTTATTATTCCTGGATTATCATGTGAAATTTCTGAAGAAACTCAAGATAGAATTAATTGATAATTAATTGGATAAAGGATTTAGAAGGAATTTTTAAAGGATTGGTGCGTTATAAACATCATGCTGCATTCATGTTTAATTGATTTCACCCACCATGTGTTAATGAAATTGAATAAAGATGTGAAGCATGTGGAAGATTATTGATAAAATAATTTCAGGAATGTTGACTTAATTGTTTAATTAATTCTCACAACTTGTGCTATATTTTATATAGGATTGTCGTAGTTGGTACCTTTAAATAATGAATCAGATAATTTATTATGGAATAAAAATAGGTTGTGTGAAAAAATATAATGCCTTTATAGGTTATGAGATTCCCATATTCTTTTAATGTTCAAGTGGATTTTTCTTTAGATCCATGAGATATTGTTGTGTTTGAAGGCTGAATTCCTTGATTTTGGGAAATGTTTCTAGTTTCAATGTCGATTTCCTACAATTATGGTATACTTGAGATACAATATTTGGGATTGGGGAAGAGGAGGATAAGATGTTATGTGAGCTTGGGATTTTTTATCATAGAGGTTGGTTGTGGAATGTGGGCAAGGTGGATTGGATGTTGTGGCAGTAGTTGACACATGTGGTGGGAGGATGCATTGGGATATACCTATGGGTGTTGAGTCAGACACCAAAGAAAATGTAATAGGTTTAATATGGGCATACCCATTGATTTTAAATCTTAATAGTTTTTTGAATCTGTTGTTTGGATGACGACAAGGTTTTTCATTTATCTACATTCATTTCCCCACTAATTGAGGTAGACAAATGTTCTTGGTTGTATACCTTTTTTGGTAGCTTAGGATGTTTTCGAATAACACATGGTAATAAGGAACCTGATAATGTTAATAAGTGAATAAATGTTCAACTCATGGGGTTGAAGCTTACAAAGATGAAAGGATGAGGTTCTAATTCTGAGAAGTTATGGAATCAATTTTCTTGTGCTTTTAAGGCATAAACCTTTTTTGTGATGCTAATGTAATGTAATTTGGAAAATTATAATGGTTAACTAGTATTAAATTAATTAATTAACATAATGAAAAACTCTTGAAGAATAATAAAGTAATTTATTGTATCTATTTACAAGGTTGTGTGATTATAATATATCTGGTCTTCGGAGTGGTAGTCAGGACTCTGGGAGATTTTATCTATCATTGAGTATGATTATAGGTTATTCCCATAGTTTTTTTTGTGAGATATATTATATCATGTACATTCTATGTTTTCATACACAAATCCACCCTTTTGGTTAGTGAAACAGACACCATGAGGATTCCAATCCCTTGCGGGTGTTTATCCAAACATCACAGTGGGAGGATGGATGGATGAATACCCCCTTTCGACCTACTCTCTTCTCTTGGCAGTTAAATGTTTTGGCATGCATGATAGTTTGTTTTCCCCATATATGTGTGTAGAGGGTTTTAACGAATTGTGGTTATTTCACTCACACATGTTCTAGACATAGTTTCCTAAGCACTATTATATGTATAACCTGTAAAGGTTGTGATGGATTCA
Organism: Viscum album; assembly: GCA_963277665.1. Taxonomy (NCBI): domain Eukaryota; kingdom Viridiplantae; phylum Streptophyta; class Magnoliopsida; order Santalales; family Viscaceae; genus Viscum; species Viscum album. The sequence continues at coordinate 155,809,766 of OY728157.1, forward strand.
GGATCCTAACTCAGTGTACGAGATGTGGTGTATTGATGTATAGTACCTAATGTATAATACACATTATATGATCACTGGTGGATCCCAAAAAATACCACTTACTTTTGGTTATGTGTACATGGTGGTGCGTTACATGAGTTGCATGTTTTGGTGCTTCACCATGGTGTTAGTGGGATAGTATTCTTGGAGAGAGATGATCAAGACCATTACGGTTGGGGAAAATTGAAAAACTAGTGATTAAGTGGTAGTTGGGTACCCTTGATATTATTTATTATATTATATTCACTTGAATGTGTTATTTGGTTAGAGTATCCATAGTGAGGTTGGGAACATGGCATACCTATTTAGGTGATGTGTTAGTTTCACATCTTGTTTTCGGTTCTATGACATACTTTATTTATATTTTTCATAAGAGTATCTAGGGAGGTTCCTAAAGATTATAATATTATATTAAACCTATGAATATATAAATATTTTTCTCTTAGGTTAGTGTGAGTATATTGGTAATCAGGAAGGTTACGACTAGCTTGTGGATTGCTGGAGCTGTTTGGGCTTCATGGTCATCACTGACTTTACACTTTTCTTTTGGTACTTATAGTTTTCATTTAATTTTTAGAAGTTCTTGCATGTCATTACATATTTGCACTTGGTTTTTATTTTATATTGGAGTATGGGGTGGATTTTATTCAGTATTTCTTATCTCTCTCTTTCACATGTTTTCTCTTAGAGGGAAATGCCTCTCATATGTGTGGTTACAATAGCTTTAGTGCCAATATCCAACTTTTGTCCAACTGAAGGCATGAGTCAGGTTTCACTATCTCTCTTCTCCTATTTTTGGTCAAGTAGGAAAACACTATATTAGGAGGGTTTTTTGATGGTGGATATTTTTAATTTATCATATGATTTATATATTGAAGGATATTTTTATTTTTTGATATGTTTAGTCTTGGAAATAATGAAAAAATAACTAAATTTCTATTGAAAATGTTAATTATGATATGAATTATGAAATAGTTATAAAAAATGATATTGAATTTAAATACTTATAAAGAACCATATGTGATAAATTATGACATGATATTTTGATTGAATATATTTTTTATTTAAAATTGATTTTTTTTATTTTTTGAAGTTGTAATAATTCATATTGATATTATATGAATTAATAAAGATTATTGAAAATGTTATGGAGAAAAATAAAATTTAATAATAATTGAATAATGTTACAAAGTATATATTCTTATTGAAAGAAAATGTTTTAAAGAGACAAATCCTGGAAATAATTAGAATAAATTTTTTATATTTTAATTAAATTAGAGATGTTATAAAATATGACCTCTAAATGGAAAAGACGCATACTAAATATTATGTTCATATTATGATATTATTATTTTTTTTATTTTCATATAACTAAATGAATTTTTCTTATATATATAAATCCTTAAGATAATATATGTACAATAATGGATTTAGTTATATTTTTTGTTAATCCTTTTTTCATCTCTATTGAAATTTTCCACGAGTTTCTAAAATAGAGAGATTTTGAATTACATGTATTCAGCTGAGTCAATATTAGAATAATAATTTTCTTTTCACAAAATCTTGAATAAATTGAAAAAAAAATCTTTAATGGTTGAATAATGTATATGTAAATTATTATGTGAATTTTTTAGTACATAAAAAATAAATCATAGATTTTTATGGCCTCTCAAAATCACTTAATTTCATTACACAACTCATATTAGAATTTATTAAACAATTGGTAAGTCATACAGTCATAGTTTTTTTTACTAATATATCATCTGTCTCCTTATATTTTCACACCTCTAGTGTATATATATTATATTAATGATACTATGGGAAATAGTTAGGGGCTGTCATAGATTTATATGATGTCAAGTGGTATCATAGAGTGGAATTTCTTAAATTTCTAAAGTGTCATTAAGTTTCTATTTTAGTTACACACTTTTGGGTTATTTGATTTTTAATATTTTTTGACATGTATATTTATTTCAACTAGTAAATTTTTTATATTCATTTGATTGTTATATGTTATTGGCATACATTTTTTTGTTTTTTATTTATGTTATCAATTATTTCTAAAGAATACATTCCATTAAGTAAATTATACTATTTTAATTTAATGATGATCCATATAAGGTAAATCACTTTTAGGGCATATTTATCATACCTTTGTACTAGTATTTATCCCCTACTGATCCAGTGGAATAGTTGACCCCATGAATCATTTGGATTTCATGGATAAATCATGCTATAATGGGGTATTATAGTTTAGATATGAATTTTTTATGATTATCATTTAATGATAAATCTATAAATAAATCATGATTTATAGCGGGTTCATTAATATAAAAAATCAATATGTATTTTGAGATAAGAATTCACTATTGTAAAATTTCAATCATGGTTGAATGATATGATGTAATGAGGGATGTTATAATTTTAATATATATCTTATTATAGGTTGAAAAATGGTCTATATATGATTTTTGATTCTATGATAATTGGGGGGGGCTTTACAATGCTAGATTGTGAAACATTCAAAATATAATCAACTAGTAAATGACACTAGTTCAATGTATCTTTGATACTATTGTTTTAATAAAGAGTATTTAAATGGTGATTTATATACTATAAAATTTTTATTGTGATGATGATGTGGAAAACATGTGATGATTATGAGGATTTATTTTGACTATGATATATAATTCATGAGTGGGGGATAAGGATTTCAAATAGTGTAAATGTAGATTCATTTGGGTAATAATGTGGATATGAAATGAATATGAACGGGACTTATTATGTTGATGATGTGGTATTCACTTGAGGCCCAATAAATTTTTTTTAATTGAACATGTGATCCCAAGGAGTAGGTATAGAATTTCAACATTGATGATGTGAGAATTGTTTATATTTGTGGCTCAATTATAGATAAAGTATAATATTTATTATTTATAGTCTTATTTTTTTGTTATTTCTATAGCGAACTTTTTTATTACATTACTTTTACATCATTGTAATGATAAAAAACATAAATACATTAAAAATTGATGTTCCAAAGGTTTAATGTCTTTGTAAATCTAGGACCATACATAACATTTTCAACAAAAAACATTTATTTAATTTATTATTCGGTAGATTCTTATTGGCTCTTGACTTCTCCTTAATAAATGTTGTCTCCTAATGATATACATCAAAATAAGGGATATAAAATACCAATAAGAAGATATATAAAAAAATAAAACTATCTACCTTGGGGGGAGCATAATCATAACTTCATCATCGTAATCCTAAGAAAAAACATTAGATAATAACATTGAATGTGGCAGTGCATATTAATGAAACATATTGTATTAATGGTCATCTACAACATATAGTTGTTAACAAAGATAGAATCATTTTCACAAAAAAATCACATTACTCATTAGGTTCTTCATATTACTCAATTATTTAAAGCCCACCTATCGCATCATAGCATCAACACTGTGCTATATAATTTTAGGTTCACCCGTTACATCATAACGTTGACATAATAATTCATGAAACATAGAATGTGTATCAATATGGGACATAAATAACCCATGTAAATGAATTTTATTCATTTCATAAATAATACATTAATAATCATTAGGTTCTCAAATTAAAGATGTAGTGTCATACATGATACAAGAACCATCAACCTTAAGTGAGAAGTAAAATGTGTGTTTTTGATAGAGGAGTTTATTTGCAAAAATTGTGTTTAACATAAAATATAGTGAAAAAATATGTATATAACAGAAAAAGTAAGATAATTATGGAGAAATGTTTTTTTAGGAATAACCATATAAAAAATGGAGTGAAATATGGAAACCCCAATGAAATAATGTTGGGTTTGTGAATTCCCCTTACCTTATGTCTAAATGATTTCTTTACTTTAATATCTTGTATAATCATATTAGATTTATTAATTAAAAACTAAATAACATTTTATAAATGATTATTATTTATCACAGTTCTATTATGTTATTTTATAGGACATTGGATGATTTATAGAGTTTAAATTAATTATTAGATAGTGTTGTTTTTCTTAGTTTTCATGAACAGTTCACTTGTACAAAAGAATGGAAGTTTATGTAGAACATTGATAAATATACATATTTCCTATTATGTTCTATTAATGATCTTAAAGGATGTTAAATTATCTTATAATTAATATGGTTATTAGGATGAATAATTAGTTAAAATTTAATGATGATCATTTAGGTTTTATTTGGGTAGTTTTTTGGATTACAACAACCATGTTTTGTTTTATCATTTAGTGTTATGTATAAAACTTGTTTCTAGATCAAAAAATCGGATAAAATATAAATATTATAATATATTTTCAAACATTAAATGGTTTTATTGATATACATGAATGATTTGATGGAAAATATAAGTGCATCGCCCATGATGTAGGTAAATTAACACATTACAGGAGATGATTTCATTTTTATAAAAAATGATATTGAGGGATGAGTATAATGAATAATATTCCATTAAAGTGTTCTTTTTCAAAGTTTTCATGAACGGTTCACTTGTAAAAAGAATGGAAGTTCATGTAGAACATTGATAAATACACATAATTCCAATTATGTTCTATTGATGATCTTACAAGATGTTAAATTATCATATAATTAATTTTGTTATTATGATGAATAATTAGTTAAAATTTAATGATGATCATTTTGGTTTAATTTGTGTAGTTTTTGGATTACAACAACCATGTTTTGTTTTATCATTTAGTTTTATGTATAAAACTTGTTTCTATAACATAAAATCGGTTAAAATATAAATATTATAATATATTTTCAACCACTCAATGTTTTTATTGATATCCATGAATGATTTGATGGAAAATGGAAGTGCATCGCCCATGATGTTGGTAAATTAACACATTACAGGGGATGATTTCATTTTTATAAAAATCTTATTGAGGGAGGAGAATAATGAATAATATTCCATTAAAATGGTATAATACTATTATATCAATAATAATGGAGTTATCATGAAATTTTTATTAGAGAATTTGAGGATAAAATATGAAAATAAATGAAATTTGGAAGGATTTTGAAAGAATAAGAGAGAGAGAAATTACCTCAGGAATATATCATCCTTGAGAGCCTCTTTAGGGGAGAGGTTTTGGTTTTTTTGTGAGGCCAAGGGCTCTTGGTACTGTGGGAGGATATTGTGGAGATATTTGAGTAGAATATATATTTGGAACAAGGCATTAGAGATGTGAGGAAATGAGGTTGTGAGTGGTGGTATTTATAGTGGAGTGGAGAGGTGTTTCCTCAATATTTAATTAATTTGTTTATTAATTTCCCCCAAGAAAAGAAATAGTGGTCATTAAATGAAGAAATAAATTAAATAGGTTATGTTAGTTCTTAAAAATTTCCATTTACATCATCCATGACCCAATAATGATCCTGAAACACATTTTTTTAGAGTAATTTTTAAATTATCAAATTTCACTATTAACTAGAAATTCAATTATTTTTGAAAATCAAAAAATTCACAAAAACCACTTTTTTATTATTTTAATTAAAAATTTAACTCCATTATATGAAAATATATTACTAAAAACAAGTAATTAAATTTTTAATTAACATCAAAATTTAATTGAAAATTGTAATTTTTAAAATAAAAACTCTTTTTCTAACACTTTGATAAATTAATTATGGTCTCATAAAATTACCATATAATCATAAGACATAAAAATAATAGTTTATGAATATATTTTTTGAATAAATTTTTTTAACAATTATTAATTTAATCATTAAATATTATTTACATACAAATTTACCAACACTATAACATAATTGTATCATATTGTCACTTGTTGGATAAAAAAAATTTATTTACACTATCATTAGTGAGGTTCCTATTAAATTGGCTAATTTACTTTTCATAAGGGTCATATTAATATTCAGAAGAGTATCATTACTATTCATAAGTGTATGTTACTATTCCCCAAAAATTAATTTTGTATTACTGAACTACAAATAACTTTATGATCGCAATCATATATGTCAGATTTTTTAAATTCAAATCAAAAAAGTTGAAAAATTATGTTTAAAGGAAAAATAGAATTTAGTAGTTCATTTAATCGTGAAGTGTCATTGTGCTTCATAATACGATTTTATGTGATTATAATATATGAAATTTCTACAATAAGGAAGAAGTTGAAATGATAATAGTTTGGGTCATTACATTCTTCACCCTTTTGAAAGTTCATCCTTGAAATTTAATTTTACATAAATAGGTGAGGGTACTTCTTCTCTGTCACCTCCTCCAGTTCCCAAGAAGCTTATTCATAATTATGGTTCCTTCACAACACTTTGACCTGGTGGGTTATCTTGTTGTGTAGAACATTATCTCTCCAGTTAAGAATCATTATTGGATTCTCCTCATAAGAGAGATCATCTTCCTCCTATACCACCACTCTGTTTAGTATATATGAGGGATATGGTATGTACTTCCCCAGGATTGATATTTTAAACACATCATAAACATGATCCATATTTGGTGGAATTCCAAGCTAATATTCCATGGATCCTATGCAGTCAAGGTCCCAAAGGGGCCATTGTACCTTGGGATTGGCCTTCTTTTCATTCTAAACCACTTGAATCTATTACATGTTTATATTCAATGGAAGAATTTATATCCAATGTTGAACTCCTAGTCCATTTCATGGTTCCAAGCATAGTTATTTTTTCGACTTTGAGTTACTTTGATATGTTTCTGGATAACTATAACCTTCTCTATCATCTCTTGCACATGATCAGGTCTAATTAGCTTTCATTGTCCAACTCCATCCCAACAGGTTAGAGTTCAACATCAATTTTCTATATAGATATTCAATTGGATTCATCTAAATACTTTAGTGGAAGTTATTGTTGTTTGAGTACTCATCCAATGGGATATAAGGATCCCACCCACCATTGAATTCCAAGGAGTTGGATCTAATAAAATGTTTAAGCATCTAAACAGTCTTTTAAGAATTTCTATCATTTTGGGAGTGATATGCTTTTCAATAATTCAATTCAGTAATCCAAGAATGTTGATGAATGTAACGCCCCGACCCTAGTTGCCTAGAGTCGGTGCATTATTACATAACCTTGGCATGATCACAAGAAAGATCAAATCTCGAAATACCGATTGGTTTAGTAGCCTTGGAAACACTAGATATATTCATAAGTTTTACATTACATCATAAAATGAAAAACTACTACAACAACATAATGTTTCCACAGTCCACACTATAATCCCCTCATAATATCCTTGCAGGTCATTCATAATTTACTTCTTCACTTCCTGGGAAAAATAAAACATAGAAAAGGGGTGAGCTCAAATGCCCAGTAAGGATAACAATATAGCGGAAACTTTCATAAATAAGAATAAACATTTAAGGCAATGTATAACTAAAACAAAAGCCTTTTAAACTTGAACTTTTAACATAGTATGGCATAAATAAAATTAGATAATTCCATTTACTTATTCACATGGATATTCTACTAATCGAATAATCACATGCAAAATCAATAACCACTTTCATAATGTTGGAATGCATAATGCTAAACTTTAATTACTTTTCAAGGCCTCGTCCCAAGACCTTGGGGATAACTGTAACCGGAACCCAACCCGGAGTGCCTCTAATAACCGGACACCAACCCGGAGTGCCTCTAATAACCAGACACCAACCCGGAGTGCCTCTAATAACCGGACACCAACCCGGAGTGCCTCTAATAACCGGACACCAACCCGGAGGGCTTACTTTTACCAGTCCCTAACCTGGAGGGCTTACTTTTACCAGTCCCCAACCTGGAGGGCTTACTTTAACCAGTCCCCAACCTGGAACATACTTGTCCAACACATTCATAAGAAGTAAAGATTGAAATATAACATAGACATTCTTATTGGAACTAGCATATGAAATGTCAATACTTTCACCATAAACTATGAATGGTATAAAAATAGCACATCCACAGTCAAACATATCACAAAACTTTCAATACAATATAGAAGCTTTGTATTACAATAAATCAACTTCAAATAAGCGTAAAATCCATCAAAGGATGTTGACATAGATGAAATCAAAATTCTTTTTAAAGAAATATCTCTTTTTATTTTGAAATCATTTAAGATCCATATAAAATAAAACATTTTCTTTGAAAATATTCTTATAAGATTGTAAGGAAAGCTTTGAAGATTTTATAACGGCGTAAAATAACCGCACCCTCCGTATAAGTTAAAAAAAACATTCTTACCTCAATTCTGGCGAAAAGGTTAAAAAGGACCTTGTTTTGAAAATGACGGAAAGATTCCTTTATAAACCTCTTATAAAAAGTCAAACAAGGGTATAAATGACTTTAACCCATATTCTTGTAATAGTAAAAATGTTTTGAAATACATTTCTAAGAAACATGGATATGGATGATAAAGAGATCCCAGTAGATTATTACGTATAAACAACCTTGGATAATGAAGAGGTTGTAAAATAACCCTTACCAGTTTGGTAACTTATGAAACATACAACCCATGAAAGAGGTATCATACAATGAATATGTAAGTACACATAAATTAGAGTGTATTACACAAAGAATATAATTATGGGCAGTACATACACCACACAAAAGGTAATGGTGGCAATCACTAGTAGAAAAACGGTTTTTAACGTCGGTTTTTTTTTATTTTGGACGTCGGTTTTTAACCGACGTCGAAGCCACCGATGTTAAAAATATGAATTTTTACGTCGGTTTTTGTAAACCGACGCGAAAAATGAATAACATTCGTTTTTTGGCGTCGGTTTTGTAAAAAACCGATGCCAAAAAAAATAATTCATATAATTTTTCGCGTCGGTTTTCATAAAAACCGACGCGAAAAATTTTAAAAAAGTAGTTTTGGCGTCGGTTATTTAAAAAAACCGACGCCATAAATGAAAAAAAAAAAATTTCGCGTCGGTTTTTATAAAAACCGACGCAAAAAAAAATAATTCATATAATTTTTCGCGTCGGTTTTCATAAAAACCGACGCGAAAATTTTAAAAAAGTAGTTTTGGCGTCGGTTATTTAAAAAAACCGACGCCATAAATGAAAAAAATATATTTTTCACGTCGGTTTTTATAAAAACCGACGCCAAAAAAAATAATTCATATAATTTTTTGCGTCGGTTTTCATAAAAACCGACGCGAAAAATTTTTAAAAGTAGTTTTGGCGTCGGTTATTTAAAAAAAACGACGCCATAAATGAAAAAAAAAATATTTTTCGCGTCGGTTTTTATAAAAACCGACGCGAAAAATCAAATTTTTTTTTTTCTAGGTTTTAGATCATTTCCTAAGCTTCGATTTGACAGGCTGTGGACCTAAAACGGAGTTACGGTTCAAAAGTTATCGCCGTTACAAGTTGAACCTATCAATGTTTTGATTGATACAACTCGTTTCAAAGAAAACATGATAAACATAAATTAAAATCATATACACCAAATGTAATAAAATAATCATAATACATCAAACATATTTCAATGGTTTTAGGGGCTTCCATCGAAATGATATGTTTTTTATTATCATATAACTTGTATTTAGAAATGAGAATGAATCATCATTATAAGAAATCCAATCGAGTTGTTTAGAAATGAATGATAATAATAATAAAGAAAACGAATGAATAGAATATGTACCAATTAATGATTGAAGTCGCATTGAAATCGTGATTGAATCGAAGATGTTGAAAATGATGAAAGAAGGAGAAACTGGATATATATATAGTAAAAGAAAATATTTTCAATTGTGTTTTACGAAAATGTTGGCGGGATTTTAAAAAGTTAAACGCGCGTTGTGAAAAAAATTGAAATTTTGATCCCGCGTTACTCTTTGGCGTCGGTTTTGTTTGAAACCGACGCAAAATAGTATTTACATTGGTCTTTTGGCGTCGGTTTTTTAGAAAATCGATGCAAAAAATGTCAATCAATATCCTTTTTGGCGTCGGTTCATAAAAAAACCGACGCAAAAAATGAAAAAAAAATTTGGCGTCGGTGTTTATGAAAACCGACCCCATAAAAGTTTTAAAAAAAAATCTTTGGCGTCAGTTTTTTAATAAACCAATGCTAAAACAATGTAATTTTTGTTTGTCATTTTTGGCGTCGGTTTTCATAAAAACCGACGCCAAAAAAATTATTTTTTGTTTTTGGCGTCGGTTTTTAAAAAAACCGACGCCATAAATGAAAAAAAAATATTTTTCGCGTCGGTTTTTATGAAACCCGACGCCAAAAATTTTAAAAAAAAAATTATATTGTTTTAGATAATTCTCTAAGCTTTGATTTGACTGGTCGTGGAGCAAAAACGGAGTTACGGATTAAAAGTTATGGATGTCGGAAGTTGACCTTCTCTAAAAGAAGTCTTAAGGAAGTTCAACTTTCAAAGGCCATAACTTTTAATCCGTAACTCCGTTTTTGCTCCACGACCAGTCAAATCAAAGATTAGAAAATTATCTAAAACAATATAATTTGTTTTTTAAAATTTTTGGCGTCGGTTTTTAGAAAAACCGACGTGAAAAATATTTTTTTTTCATTTATGGCGTCGGTTTTTTTAAGAACCGACGCCAAAAACAAAAAATAATTTTTTTGGCGTCGGTTTTTATGAAAAACGACGCCAAAAATGACAAACAAAAATTACATTGTTTTAGATAATTCTCTAAGCTTTGATTTGACTGGTCGTGGAGCAAAAACGGAGTTACGGATTAAAAGTTATGGATGTCGGAAGTTGACCTTCTCTAAAAGAAGTCTTAAGGAAGTTCAACTTTCAAAGGCCATAAATTTTAATCCGTAACTCCGTTTTTGCTCCACGACCAGTCAAATCAAAGATTAGAGAATTATCTAAAACAATATAAATTTTTTTTTGAAATTTTTGGCGTCGGTTTTTATAAAAACCGACGCGAAAAATATTTTTTTTTCATTTATGGCGTCGGTTTTTTTAAAAACCGACGCCAAAAACAAAAAATAATTTTTTTGGCGTCGGTTTTTATGAAAACCGACGCCAAAAATGTCAAACAAAAATTACATTGTTTTAGATAATTTTATAAGCTTTGATTTGACTGGTCGTGGAGCAAAAACGGAGTTACGGATTAAAAGTTATGGATGTCGGAAGTTGACCTTCTCTAAAAGAAGTCTTAAGGAAGTTCAACTTTCAAAGGCCATAACTTTTAATCCGTAACTCCGTTTTTGCTCCACGACCAGTCAAATCAAAGATTAGAGAATTATCTAAAACAATATAATTTTTTTTAAAAATTTTTGGCGTCGGTTTTCATAAAAACCGACGCCAAAAATATATTTTAACTTTTCACGTCGGTTTGTAAAAAAACCGACGCGAAAAGTAGTTTTTTTTTAAATTTTTTGCGTCGGTTTGTTAAAAAACCGACGCCAAAGAATTTTATTTAAAACATTTATGGCGTCGGTTTTCATAAAAACCGACGCCAAAATATATATTTTTTAGTTTTTTGCGTCGGTTTTTTTGAGAACCGACGCCAAAACAATTTTTTTTCCTTTTTGGCGTCGGTTTTTTTAAAAACCGACGCCAAAAAATCACCGTAAAAATTATTGACGTCGGTTTATAAGAAACCGACGTCAAACTGGCGACGTTAAAAATCATTTTTCTACTAGTGAATATGGCATGAATCTCATGGGAATAAGGAGTGAGATGAAAACCCCTTACCACGTTAATCAACTGAGTCACATGGCCAAAAGTTAATAACCACCAAATGATTTACAGAATAACATGAATATAAAGTGAATCATGATAATATATATCAAATGGAAGTACACAATACACCACTTTCAATAATTTAGTAGCGAACAATGGAAATCTCACAGAATTGAATGTGAGATAAGAAAAATCCCTTACCTTGTACTTTTCCTTGGTTGGGGTAGGTTAACCTCCTTTAATTTAGGTAACTCACTTTGGTTGGAACCAAAGGACTTCTTGAAATGCTTTCTGCCTAAGGGGAAGCTTCAAGGAGGAGGAGAGGGATGTGGGGAGCTTAGTTGGGCAGAGTTTGGACGAGCCAAGTGGCTTGAGAGGTGTGAGGAATGAGTAGAAGTGGTCTCCTTTTATAAGGGAGAAGAGGGGCTCTTTAGGAAAGAGTGAAAGTATTACTTTATAATATAATTATATTCGGTTTATAATGGTCCAAAAATCATTGAGGTCGAAGATAAGATGACTAATATTCTAAATAACATCAACCAATAAGAATTGGACAGGTTTTAGATAATATTTTAATCATTATAATCTTATTTATTTAAATGATTTATTAATGAGGTAAACATTGCATCATTATTGTGTCATTAATAATTTAAATTATTTGATGTCTAAAAATTATAAATAAAATATCATTATGTAGGAAATATTTTTAGCTTTCTAATGAATATTTATAATCGAAAATCCAACATGTATAACCCTATGTAAAAATTGTTCTTCTAAAAGATGTAAGCTTATGCCATTTTTATTTTTATTTTAACTTTATTAATATAAAGTGTCCCTACCACATACAAGTGGATCCAAGGGGTCCCCAAATTGACCCAAGGATGCTCATGTTCGGGTATGTGTCCACCAATAAGGTTAGGACACGTTTTAGGTTTATTTTTATTATTATAATATTATTTTTTAACCCTTATTTACCGGATTTACCCTTAACCATGGTAAATAAAATATTTACCACAGTAATTATTCAAAATGTCTAAAAATAAAAGTTACCTATTTACACAATTTGGACATCCTGATTCTAAATATGGAATCCATTTTTCTAAATTCAAAACACAGAAGTGGCAGAAATTAATTTAAAATTAATTCCCGCTGTCAAAACAAAAAGCGTGTTTTTAAGAGGTAATAACTATCAAAAGATTGACACTTGTTTATGTTTGGTTTAATTGTAAAATTATGTACAATGACCAACATTATATTAAATGGAAAAAATATATTCTAAATATACTTTAAAACCACTCAAATTCATAATTTATCACTATTAATTATTTTGATTAAAAAAGTTGTTTTTAATTAAAATTTAGTAATTTTCACTATTCATCAAAATATGAAAGTTATCCGAAAAGTACCAAAATTTCACCTTAGGCTAAATTTGATATTCCGAATCCAGAAATGAAGTCCATTTTAAAATATAAAATATATATAATTTCAAAAAGTAGGTATTACTATTCATAACGGCTAGTTTGATTGGTAGTGGTGTGTGTTAAAACTCAAGGCTGCGTACAACACACGCTACTGTATTATTCAAAGAAAGCGTACCGTGGAAGCTTGGGATGTTTCATTTTAAATTTTTGATGTCCCCATTTAGTCAAAAAGTTTAAAATATTGTATTTAAAAAGGGTTCACTATTAAAAGTTGATAAAAGTGCAATACTGAAAATGAATTTGTTCTTGCATTATATCTAAGAAACTCATAATATGGATTCTAAAATTATAATGATTATATAAAGTTTAAAATTTAGATAATACTATCCATAACCTCTTTTGAATGGATTTTTTTTTTGTAAGTCATGGTGTGATTGAACTCGTTGTTGCGTGTAGTGCAAGTTATTGAATTATTTTGAAGAAATAACACACTATGAAATCTTGGGGTGTTACATTCTCCCCTCCTTCAATAAATTGCGTCCTCGCAATTTGAAATTGTTCTTCGAAAATAAAAGGTTGAAAATAGAAAATATCTTTGTGGGAAAACCCACATCGGAAATTAGGTTACTAAAATTTAGTCTTAATATGAGGAAAAGAGAAATGAAAGAGTCACCACCAAATTATGATCTCGATTAGGAGAACATTGGTGGGAATTAGAGACATATAATTGGAGGAAAAACGTAAATATTTATAGGTAGTGATTGAGATCATCAATCACAAACAAGTGTATAATTGAGGTCCTTAAATTCATCAATCTATGATGATTTGAAATACCATCGGTTCAACAAAACATAGGGTATTAGGATAACACATTTTTGACGTTTCAAAATATCTTAGTTGAAATCCCACATCGAAAAATGAATTAATGAGGCCTCTATTTAATGTAAAGAGTCGAACGTATGAAGATTACCGAAAATAACACATACTAGGGTTCCATGTAGGAAAATATGGATATGGAAGAAAAATCTAACCATCAATTATCTGATGGAGAGTGGTAGAGAACATGGCTATGAAAAGGCCAACAATCCCAAAGCCATTATTTAGTGATGATTTAAGGTATCATCTAGGAAAACATTTTTGTTATAAGTTTCTTTTCATAATGTTAAGGAATTTATTTATGAGATTGGCTAAGATCATAAGGAGATATACTTACTTTATAATTAGTGTTTTATCCATTAATAAATTTCTACCACAAACTCATCTTTCACTCTAAAAGATAATAGAATGTAAAAAAATTCTATTTACACTATTCGTATAGGGTTCCAAAATAAACGAATTTATAATTCATCTACATGATCTTTTAATAAAAACTACATTATTTAATCTAGGACATCTTATGGGCCAGTGGTAGGTGATACACCCTTGTCGCCCTTCGGTTGCGGGTTCAAGTCTCGTAGCCTTGCCGGACGCGACGGGTTGCCGCCCGACCTCCGGGTTGTCCTTTTATAGCAATCCAAAATAATCCAAACTAGAACTATCCAAAATACTTCTATCCAAACTCACAGTCCAACATTTATAAGTAAGGTAAACATAATGTAGAACCTTTTTACCCCGTAATAGCATATTAATACCTTCATCATGTATTCTTTTAATACACTGAAACATCCTGAATTACCATATTCCTTATTGATTACATTCATGCTCCCTTATTCCATATAGAAAGCTGGATATACTTCATTAATCCAAAAATGTTTTAAACCCCAACAATGATGGAATATACAAATCATTAATCAGTTCCAGGGTAGTCAAGAATATCCAATATAATTTATCCAAAACAATCACATATTATTCCAAAATCACTACCTCAGTATCAGAACTATATTATGATTTATCATTCCCTCAACCATATATTTTCCAAAAATTTATCCTGCTATTGAGTCACTTTTCTTTGTTCCACACAATCTCAAGTCCTTAATGAAATAGTACTGCAGTACAATCCTTATATACTCCATAATTATTATAACAAGTACATTGTTGATACAACACTCAATTGACATAATCAACATAAGAACTCTAATCATTCCTCTTCATATGTGGTAGTATCATAACTTGATTATTATCCAATAGCATCATTTGCGGCATAGTCTGATGACTGGGGCATAGGTTTGCGTAGTGTCCAAACTCCTTGAAAATGAAGCATTGTACATTTAAAACCATTTTCTTACCCTTGCAGTCACGTACTTTGTGCCCTTTTCCTCCACACTTATAACAAACTCCCATTCCTTTCAGGCAAGTTCCAGGGTGTTTCTTTCCACAGTTACCACATATGGGAAAATTCTTCTTTTCCCTTTTCCCTTTATCCATCTTTCTCTCTTCTATCCTTTTCTTCTCTTGCTTCCCTTCAAATCCATAGGACTCAGTAAAATACATGATATTATTTCTTCATATGATGATAATACATGGGAGACTATTTCTCTTATAAATTCTAGCTTAAGACCATGAAAGATATGATCCTTCCTTCTCTTTGGATCATGTGCATTTCTGGAGTTCTCATTCCTTCTACTGGGCGCCATTTCTATACAATGGCATAAACTAGATCAGTTTATGAATCAAAATACATAATCCCATACTTATAAAACACCTAACATAAATTGAACTATTTATGGATATAATCCATAATCATAAGAATGTTTTCTTTGAGGAAGTATATACTCATAATCCCTTCAAAATGATTTGTAAAGAAAATGAGAGTTATCCTAAGCATATCCCCCGGGAGTGTCGTAACCAAGAGTGCAGCAAGGCCTGTTGTCGTGCACCAGTTCTCGTTCGAGTCTAGCTCAAAGCGGTGTTTTCGGGTTTTACCCCTAGGTACATCTGTGCCAGAGCCGCCTCTACCTGCTCGTATCCAGACAGGGATGTATTGCTCGGAAAACTCACAAAATCTCTACAATACCAAAATTCTAGGAAGTTCTTCTATACTAATCCTCAAATTTCATCTTAGGTCTACATGCTCTAATCAGAGTTTATCTGAATCTAGCTTCCAAGGTTTGTACTAAACTTCCTCTGATACCAACTGTAACGCCCCGACCCTAGTTGCCTAGAGTTGGTGCATTATTACATAACATTGGCATGATCACAAGAAAGATCAAATCTCGAAAGACCGATTGGTTTAGTAGCCTTGGAAACACTAGATATATTCATAAGTTTTACATTACATCATAAAATGAAAAACTACTACAACAACATAATGTTTCCACAGTCCACACTATAATCCCCTCATAATATCCCTGTAGGTCATTCATAATTTACTTCTTCACTTCCTGGGAAAAATAAAACATAGAAAAGGGGTGAGCTCAAATGCCCAGTAAGGATAACAATATAGCAGAAACTTTCATAAATAAGAATAAACATTTAAGGCAATGTATAACTAAAACAAAAGCCTTTTAAACTTGAACTTTTAACATAGTATGGCATAAATAAAATTAGATAATGCCATTTACTTATTCACATGGATATTCTACTAATCGAATAATCACATGCAAAATCAATAACCACTTTCATAATGTTGGAATGCATAATGCTAAACTTTAATTACTTTTCAAGGCCTCGTCCCAAGACCTTGGGGATAACTGTAACCGGAACCCAACCCGGAGTGCCTCTAATAACCGGACACCAACCCGGAGTTCCTCTAATAACCGGACACCAACCCGGAGTGCCTCTAATAACCGGACACCAAACCGGAGTGCCTCTAATAACCGGACACCAACCCGGAGGGCTTACTTTTACCAGTCCCTAACCTGGAGGGCTTACTTTTACCAGTCCCCAACCTGGAGGGCTTACTTTAACCAGTCCCCAACCTGGAACATACTTGTCCAACACATTCATATGAAGTAAAGATTGAAATATAACATAGACATTCTTATTGGAACTAGCATACGAAATGTCAATACTTTCACCATAAACTATGAATGGTATAAAAATAGCACATCCACAGTCAAACATATCACAAAACTTTCAATACAATATAGAAGCTTTGTATTACAATAAATCAACTTCAAATAAGCGTAAAATCCATCAAAGGATGTTGACATAGATGAAATCAAAATTCTTTTTAAAGAAATATCTCTTTTTATTTTGAAATCATTTAAGATCCATATAAAATAAAACATTTTCTTTGAAAATATTCTTATAAGATTGTAAGGAAAGTTTTGAAGATTTTATAACGGCGTAAAATAACCGCACCCTCCGTATAAGTTTAAAAAAACATTCTTACCTCAATTCTGGCGAAAAGGTTAAAAAGGACCTTGTTTTGAAAATGACGGAAAGATTCCTTTATAAACCTCTTATAAAAAGTCAAACAAGGGTATAAATGACTTTAACCTATATTCTTGTAATAGTAAAAATGTTTTGAAATACATTTTTAAGAAACATGGATGTGGATGATAAAGAGATCCCAGTAGATTATTACGTATAAACAACCTTGGATAATGAAGAGGTTGTAAAATAACCCTTACCAGTTTGGTAACTTATGAAACATACAACCCATGAAAGAGGTATCATACAATGAATATGTAAGTACACATAAATTAGAGTGTATTACACAAAGAATATAATTATGGGCAGTACATACACCACACAAAAGGTAATGGTGGCAATATGGCATGAATCTCACGGGAATAAGGAGTGAGATGAAAACCCCTTACCACGTTAATCAACTGAGTCACATGGCCAAAAGTTAATAACCACCAAATGATTTACAGAATAACATGAATATAAAGTGAATCATGATAATATATATCAAATGGAAGTACACAATACACCACTTTCAATAATTTAGTAGCGAACAATGGAAATCTCACAGAATTGAATGTGAGATAAGAAAAATCCCTTACCTTGTACTTTTCCTTGGTTGGGGTAGGTTAACCTCCTTTAATTTAGGTAACTCACCTTGGTTGGAACCAAAGGACTTCTTGAAATGCTTTCTGCCTAAGGGGAAGCTTCAAGGAGGAGGAGAGGGATGTGGGGAGCTTAGTTGGGCAGAGTTTGGACGAGCCAAGTGGCTTGAGAGGTGTGAGGAATGAGTAGAAGTGGTCTCCTTTTATAAGGGAGAAGAGGGGCTCTTTAGGAAAGAGTGAAAGTATTACATTATAATATAATTATATTCGGTTTATAATGGTCCAAAAATCATTGAGGTCGAAGATAAGATGACTCATATTCTAAATAACATCAACCAATAAGAATTGGACAGGTTTCAGATAATATTTTAATCATTATAATCTTATTTATTTAAATGATTTATTAATGAGGTAAACATTGCATCATTATTGTGTCATTAATAATTTAAATTATTTTATGTCTAAAAATTATAAATAAAATATAATTATGTAGAAAATCTTTTTATCTTTCTAATGAATATTTAGAATCTAAAATCCAACATGTATAACCCTATGTAAAAATTGTTCTTCTAAAAGATGTAAGCTTATGCCATTTTTATTTTTATTTTAACTTTATTAATATAAAGTGTCCCTACCACATACAAGTGGATCCAAGGGGTCCCCAAATTGACCCAAGGATGCTCATGTTCGGGTATGTGTCCACCAATAAGGTTAGGACACGTTTTAGGTTAATTTTGTATTATTATAATATTATTTTTTAACCCTTATTTACCGGATTTACCCTTAACCATGGTAAATAAAATATTTACCACAGTAATTATTCAAAATGTCTAAAAATAAAAGTTACCTATTTACACAATTTGGACATCCTGATTCCAAATATGGAATCCATTTTTCTAAATTCAAAACACAGAAGTGGCAGAAATTAATTTAAAATTAATTCCCGCTGTCAAAACAAAAAGCGTGTTTTTAAGAGGTAATAACTATCAAAAGATTGACACTTGTTTATGTTTGGTTTAATTATAAAATTATGTACAATGACCAACATTATATTAAATGGTAAAAATATATTCTAAATATACTTTAAAACCACTCAAATTCATAATTTATCACTATTAATTATTTTGATTAAAAAAGTTGTTTTTAATTAAAATTTAGTAATTTTCACTATTCATCAAAATATGAAAGTTATCCGAAAAGTACCAAAATTTCACCTTAGGCTAAATTTGATATTCCGAATCCATAAATGAAGTCCATTTTAAAATATAAAATATATATAATTTCAAAAAGTAGGTATTACTATTCATAACGGCTAGTTTGATTGGTTGTGGTGTGTGTTAAAACTCAAGGCTGCGTACAACACACGCTACTGTATTATTCAAAGAAAGCGTACCGTGGAAGCTTGGGATGTTTCATTTTAAATTTTTGATGTCCCCATTTAGTCAAAAAGTTTAAAATATTGTATTTAAAAAGGTTTCACTATTAAAAGTTGATAAAAGTGCAATACTGAAAATGAATTTGTTCTTGCATTATATCTAAGAAACTCATAATATGGATTCTAAAATTATAATGATTATATAAAGTTTAAAATTTAGATAATAATATCCATAACATCTTTTGAATGGATTTTTTTTTGTAAGTCATGGTGTGATTGAACTCGTTGTTGCGTGTAGTGCAATTTATTGAATTATTTTGAAGAAATAACACACTATGAAATCTTGGGGTGTTACAATGAATCATCCAGAATTTAAATGTTAACCTATGATCATGATTAGAGAAAATTGTGAGTGTAACCCCATGTATTCTAATCACTTCCTTCACATATATCCTTTTAAGTTATTAATGTGAGAGATCATCTTGAATAGTGATAAAGTGAGATGTATTTTTGAGTCAGTCCACCAAAACCCATATTACATTATTTTATTTTTTACATCTTCAGGAGACCTATGACAAAGTCCATAGTGACATTCTACAATTTCCACATGGGTATAGGAAATGGTTCCATCATCCCTTTCTACTTTTGTCACTCTACCTTAACATATTAATATATCAAGAACCTTAAGATACACTCATCAATCTCCTTCTTCATATTTTTTCACCAAAAGTGTTTTTAGAGATCACAGTACAACATGGTACACCTAGGATGGATAGATAATGTTGAGATATGTACATTATCCAATATCACCTTCATTATCCCATAAGATGAAGGCACAAAAATACTTTTTCTGAACCTAATTACACCATCATCATCGATATGAAACTCTTACATAATCACTTATTATACTAAATTCACCTTATTTTGCAACTCTAGATCATCCCTTTGGGCCTCATAAATCTTTTCTTGGATAGAGGGTTGGGAAATAATTTGGGTAAGGTCTGATTTATTCCCTAGTATTAGGATTTCCAAATCCATAATTTTCATATCCATGAAGATTGGGTCTTTCAAAATCAACATCATGGACAGAGTGGTAGGTTATTTTCAGCTAAGAGAGTCATCTACCATGTTTTCCTTGTCGGAATTTTAATGAATATAGAAATCATTGTCCTTGATTATCTCTAACCATATATTTTGACTCATGTTGAGATCCTTTTGTGCGAATATATAATTCAGGCTCTCATGATTGTCATATATTTCACACTTCTCACCATAGAGGTAGTACCACCATATTTTATAGGCAAAAATCTCAGTTATTAGCTTCAGATCATGTGTTAGGTAGTTATTCTCGTGGATATTCAACCCTTATGAGGTGTAGGGTATCACATTATCATTTTTCATGAGTACACAACACAAGACTTTCTATGAAGAATCATTTTATAGCACACCACTTTCTCAATATTTCGGTAATGTGAGTGTTGTTTCACTAATCATCCTTCTATTTAGATCCTTCAATTTTTCCTCAAATTCCTCTGTCCAAGCATAATTTACACCATTCCTTATTCACTTAGTTAGAAGGCTTGTAAAATCATGTGAAATTTCTCATAAAACGTAGTGAGTACCATGCTAATCCAGGGAAACTATTGATTTCTGTGACACTATAGGGTCTTGGTCATACTTCAATCACCATTGTTCTTGAAGGATATATATAAATACCATCACTTGTGATCACATTTCCCAAGAACATGACATTATTCATCAAAAAGTCACACTTATTAAACATAGAATACAACTTCACATTTCTCAATGTCTCTAAATCAAGTCTTAGATGGTCTTCATGTTCCGTAATTCTCTTGAAGCGGTTGATAACATCATCGATAAAAATTGCCACAAATTTGTTGAGGTAATGTCTAAGGACCTTATTCATAAAATCCACAAATATTTTAGTGTCATTAATAAGTCCGAATGGAAACACCAGAAAAATAAAGTTCCCATACAATGTATGGAAGGTAGTCTCTTTAATATATTCCTTCTTCACCTTTAAGAAATGATATCTATAACGAAGATCCAACTTTAATAAGTATTGATCCACTTGTAGTTAATTGAACAATTCATTAGTCCATGTAAGAGGATACTTGATATTTATGGTGATTTTATTGAGTTCTCAATAATCGATACAAAACCTCATTGATCTATCCCTATTCTTCATAAAGATCACTAGTGCACCCCAAGGTGATACACTATCGAATATAAACCATTTTTAATATGATGTCTCAACTTCATATTTAACTACTCTAGTTAGATAGGATTCATCATATATAGAATCTTTGAGATTGAGCTATCTCTAAGTATGAGTTCTAGGTAGAACTCAACCTCATGTTCCGAGGGAAGTAAAAGTAACTCTTAGAGAAATACATCACTGCATTCCCTCACGATGGGTATTTATTCTTGGTCAGCACTTTCCTTTGACTCAACTATTTGAGTGAGGTATTCCTCTACATAGGGTACCAACACCCACACCATTGTAAAATATTATATAGGAGATTCATGGTATTCATTGAATTTATAGAGGATAATGGGATGGTTTGGAATATAAAATGTTATTTCCTTTTCCTTAAAGTTGTTATGTTCTCTATATAACTAGAGCTAGTCCATTCATGTTATAACATCAAATTCCACTAGGGGAAGTAGCACAAGATTCACTGGAAGAATCTTCCCATGTTTTCTAATAGGAGAATATTCCAACACTTTGGTATCAATGATTACACCGCTTGGTTTTTTATAGATATCTCTTCTTCACAGTTTCGGGGCTTTAATTTTATTGTCCTAGAAAACTTGATAAATATAACGAAATGAGTATAACAAGAATCAAATAATACTTTTCCCATTATTTACTGAATAGAATGTGTACCTGTACAAATTCATTTTACTACTCAACTTCCATATTAGGTATGGAATAATCCTTCCCATTCTCGTTTTCATTTGGTGGTTGATGACACTAATTACCCTTAAGGGCTCAAGTTTTAGTACACGGGGTTGCATAGTGACATTTCTCCCTATTTTTGTGACCTTGGACCTTGAGTAGTGCTCTCCTATCATCCTCCACATTCTCCTAACTTCTCATATTTTTTCGACACTCTTGAGATTCGTGGCCTTCTCTACCACAATTGATTCATTTACTTATCCCTTTTAGGAAATCCCCATGATGATTCTTCCCAAATTTCTAAATGTGGGTGGATTAGTTTTCCTTCCACCTTTTTCATTATATCATCTGACATAAAACTCTATCTTTTGTTTCTTATCACCATATCCATGGGACCATTCTCCAGATTCTATCTCCACTTTGATAGAAAAATGAACAACTTCTTCATAACTCCCAATGTATCAAATTTCATGATTCGTTCAAAGGTGTGGTTTTAATCAAATAAATAATCTATAAATTTCACTATCATTGTTGATAACAAAACCTATAAATACCTTAAAAGCCTTGTGAAATTCACTTCGTAAGCCCTGATAGATTCTCCATCCTTTTTCACTAGCTATATAATTATCTCTCCATGTTATTATAAATATTTTCTTTGAAATACATGTTAAAAACATTATCTTAAAGACTTCATATTCCATCTCTTCAATTTTGTCTCTCGGCTTGGCGATCTCAATAAAATACCACCATTGGTAAGCCTCTCCATTGAGATGATAAACGTCTAGAGCCACCTTCTCCATCTCAGAAAAGTGTAGCACAGTAATGATCTTCTCTATAGAATTGACCCACTCTTTCATAACTACTAGATTAGAAGATCCACTAATTGTTGGTGGTCGTTGCCACATAAAACACTAGATAGCCAGCTACACCCTCTTAGGTGAAAGAGGACATTCCACATTATTAATGTTATTATTCATACCCTGAGACAACTATGTAAAAATATCCATTACACTTTTAACCCCCACCTCCCAAGGCATTGGGGATGTCATTCGGTAAATCACTGCATTGTCCCTCGCATGGGTTGTTTGTCTAGTTTCTCCTAGTTCCAACCATTTTCTAAAATAAAATAGGTTATAAGAAAAAATAAGTCGATATTTAATAAACAAATAATTTATTACTTTGTTAAATTAACATAAAAATTATATCTTATGGGAACCCCCTATTTAAATAATCTCCTTCTGTACTAACATATAAAAAGTCTCATACTAGGTTTTTTACTAAGGCTCGCTATTATTAACACCCATATTAACTAAATGATGCCTCTGATACCAACTGTTGAAACCCTAAATTTCTTAAATTACTTTTTCGTCATTTTAGTGACAAACAACATAGAATCATTTCAAATAGAGTATCCAATGGTTTTGTATATCGGGAAGACTAGGACCACGCATAAAATTTACAACACAAAACATTTATTTTATTCCATCTTCTCTATCTTCTCATTATCTCTTTACCTCTCCATAGTTCAAGTAGTAATATAAGGATATACATCAACATAGGTGAGATAAAATCCTAGTAATTGATAAGAATATGAAACATTGTAACATGCGGTGAGCATAATCATCACATCGTCATCATAATCATGAGTATAAGCATTAGATATTAGCATGGAATGTGGTAATGCATAACAATGAAAAATCATGTCTTACTGGTCATCTACCACACATAGTTTTTAAAAGATACAGAATTATGTTCATATATACATCACTTTAATCATGGGTTTATTCCCTTTAACCAATGCATTAGGGAATTGTATAATTCTGGGTGCACTCTTCACATCATAACATCAATATTGTGCTTTTTGATTCCAAGTTCACCTGGCACATCATAACGTTAGAATTATTAGGCATGCCACATAGAAAGTATATCAATATAGGAAATAAATAACCCATTGTAAGTAATGTGGTTCATTTAATAAGTCTTAAATTCATAAAAATTGGTTTCTAAAAATTATATAGGCAATAACATACTTGATATAAGAAACATCAACCTTAACTGAGAAGTAAAATTTGTGATTTTAAAAGAAATTTTATTTTAGAAAACATTGTGTTTGACATAAAATAATGTGGTAAAAAATTTATATCCCAAAAAAGGTATGATAATTATGTAGAAATTACTTTCATGGAATACCCATACTGAAAATGGAGGAAAAGAGGGAAATCTGAAGAAATAATGTCTGGTTCAAGAATTCCCTTTACCTTTTGTTTGGACACTTTCTTCAAATTAATGTCCCCTATAATAACAATAGATTCATTAATTAACAACACCATAACCATTTATCAATTATTATAATTAATTTTGGTTTTATTATGAACTATTATAGGCCTTTTGATGAGTTATGGAGTTCAATTTCATTTTTTAGGAGTGTTCTTGTTCTAAGTTTTCATGAAAATATCACTTGTACATAGGAATGGAAGTTCATATAGAACATTGAAAATTATAAAGAATTCATATTAAATTATATTAATGATCTTAAAAGAGTTTAAATGATATTAATAATAATTTTTTATGACTGTTATTCATTAGTTTAAATTTAATGATGATCGTTTTTTGTTAATTTGGTCTATTTTTGGATTACAAAAAACATGTTTTGTTTTATCATTCAGTATTTGGTATAAAACATGTGTTAAGAACATAAAAGGGTTTATGAAATAAATATTAAATTCCTTTTCATCAATTTATGTTTTTTATTTATATCCTTGATGGATTTGATGTAAAATGGAATTGCATCGCCCACGATGTAGGCAAATTAACACATCATGGGCAACAATTTAATTTTTATAAACAAAGAGATAAATGGAGGAGTATATTGAATAATATTCCATTAATAATATATAATACATTTATATAAATAATAATTGAGTCTACATGACGTCTTGATAAGTGGATTTGAGGATAAGAGAAGAAATGAAATGAAATTAGAATGTAATTTGAAAGAAAAGAGAGAGACAAATTACCTAATCAATATGTCTCTCTTGAGAGCCTCTTTAGGAGAGATGTTTTGGAATTTTTATTAGATAAATGATTTTTGTGTGTTGAGGAGGATCATGGGAAATTATTTGATTAGAATTTGAATTTAGAACAAGGATTTAGCTGTGTTAGCAAATGAGGTTGTGAGAGGTCGTATTTATAGTGGAGAGGAGGGGTCTATTCTCACTATTTAATTCATTAGTTAATTATTTTCACTCAAGAAAATAAATTCTGATTATTAAATGACTAAATATAGTAAATAGGGAATGAGAGTTCAGTAAAATTTCCATTTACATCATCCATGACTCAATAGTGATGCAGAAACTCATTTCTTTAGAATATTTTTTAAATTATTGAATTTTACAATTCACGAAAATTAATGTATTTTAGAAAAATATTAAAAATTTACCATATAATTTTGTTGATGTATAGAATTAAAAAATTAAATTTATTTTATTAAATTAATTTTATTAATATGAGTAATTTAATTTTTAATTAAAATTATAATTTACTTGAAAAATAAAAATTTTAAAATTAAAACTATGTTTCTAACACATTGACAAATTAAATAGGGTATCATAAAATTACCATAAAATCATAATTCAGAAAAATAATATTTTATAAATATATTTTATAAAAATGTTAACAAAATTAACAAAATTAATGATTAAATATTCATGACTTATAAAAATACCTACACTATAATATAATTATATCATATTATCAATTATAGGATGGATAAATTTTATATATACTATCATTGGTAAGGTCCCTATTCACTTGGCTGATTTATTATTCATAATGTTCATATTACTACTCATAAGAGTTACATTAATATTCATAAGGGTATGTTACAATTCCAAAAAAAATTGTTTTACCTATCGGACTCCAAACAACATACAGATCGAAATCGTGTGTGTCCGATTTTTGAAATTCAAATAAAAAAAGTGGAAAATTTATGTTAAAAGGACACATATAATTTAGTATTTAATTTAATAATGATTTGGAATTGTGTTTTTTAATGTGGTTTATGTGATTATATTATATAATATTACAACATGAAGGGTGAAATTTCATTGATAAGAGTTTGGGTCGTTATAATTTCAATGATATAGGTTCATTTTCTATAAAACCACTATCTAATGGTAGTTTTATCATGTTTGATCAAAAACTTAGTCAATAAGATAACCATATGGAAAACATAGTGTTTCCTCCTCCTACCCATTAGTAATTATAGATTAGATATTGATTTGATACTTGTAGTATTAGTTCTATATATAGATGTGTATGTTTTTTATTGTTTATATAGGGATGGTGATAGGGAATTCTATTTTTGGGATGGGCATATTATTTTGTGTGATTTTTTATGTTACCTTTCAATATTTGATGGTGTGTGTTATCATAAATAGATTTAGTTATTTGGGGATTGTTGTTTCTGATGAAAATTTGTGATGGAATAATATAATGTTGTGGTCGTAAGAATAATGTATTGAATAATTTCATAATATGTTTAAATAATGTGTTATATCTTAAGATGTTTTGAGTTTGAGATCATTTATTAGTTTATGTTTGTCTTTAATTATTCATGTATGGTATTGTGGGGTGATGATACGACTATGTTTGATGATTTTATTAAATTTATTATTTTTATTTCATGATATTAATAATTATTAATCACAAAGAGAAAATTGTTAGATTATTTTTGACATAAAAATTTACATTTTAATGTAGTTTTAGTAACACCTTGAGATTTTATGATATATTTCTATTAAAATAAATTTAATTTCTCTAATCTCATGCGATACATGCAAATCTGAGACTAAAAAATCATAACATAATAAACCATTATAACATGTCTATTCTATTAGAAGAGTTCATATAATTTAAAAAATTTAAAAAATTATATACAATAGTGTTTTATAAATCAAATATATTGAAAAGTGAATATTCAATTTTTTGTAATGTACTAATCTGCTTAAAAAATACATTTTTATTCAAA
Organism: Viscum album; assembly: GCA_963277665.1. Classification (NCBI taxonomy): domain Eukaryota; kingdom Viridiplantae; phylum Streptophyta; class Magnoliopsida; order Santalales; family Viscaceae; genus Viscum; species Viscum album. Next base: position 155,837,143 of record OY728157.1, read on the forward strand.
AAAAATTTCACTTTTAGTGAGAAAATAACATATTTAAAATTTTCCCGTTTATAAAATGTATTTAAATAAATAAAAATCATTTTTTAATTTTAAAAATATAATATAATTAATTTTTTAGAATTGTTTGAAAAGATTGATGTTTTTAAAAATAGTGAGAAATACAGTTTCTTTTGAAAATTGTATTATCGTTCAAAGAATTTAAAAAGTAATATTCTATTTTGAAATGTTTTAAATTTCAAAATTAGTTTTTTATATTGTGAATAATATAGTTTATATTATTATTATAAATTTAGTTTTGGATGCTGGTTTAAAAACATTTAACACTTAACATTTTTTCTGGAAAACTGATTTTCATTATAATTTTTAGGATAACACTAAAACTGATTTTTCCCTCCTATAAAAATTGAATTATGAAAAATGGATTCTATATATAGAATCATTGGTTATAAACCGACTAAAATTTTCAATAATATTGTTTTGGAATTATTTTTATAGCCTATAATAATGGTTTGAGGTTCCATTTGGTGATTTTCCTTCTATATTGACATATAATAATGGTATGACCAAAAAATTTATATAGAAACCTATACCATTGGTTTTGAACACATGGGTATTAGAAATATCAATATAAAATTATATACCAAATGTTTTTTCAAAACATTAGTGTTGGTTGTCTATTGAAATAAAATTTCAGCACAGGTTATTAATCACACATCCTCTATCTTATATTCCTAAGATATTACCATCGGGATAGACATATTATATGTTTATATATACAAATATATATATGTGTGTGTGTATAAAATATATTTAATTATTTATTATTATTTTAATTATTATCTATAAATAATAGCACTATCTATACCAATTATTAGGTCAAAAGGTTGGTATTGAGGACATATACCAATGTTTTGGGAAAACTGACGGTATAAGTGGTTGTAAGGAACAACTATACAAATGGTTTTCCCAAACCATTGGTATAGGTGTCCAAAAATAATTCATATACCATAGGATTGACTAAATGGTTGTCATATGTTTCCATATACTAAAATTATCCTATAAGGTTGTCGAAACCATTAATATACATTGCTAGAAACATTATATATACCAACTATTTGGTCAAATTGTTTTTATGGGTACCCATATACATTACCTATACCAATGGTTTTCTAAAACCATTATTATTGGTGCCTATACCAATGGGTTTTAAAACCATTGGTATAAAAATTTTCATATATAAACTACTTCCCATAGTGTAAATTTTGTAAATTGGTCCATTTTATTTTCGGTCATGATTAATAGTTTACATATTAAATATATATATTAAAATAGGAGATGGCGCTCAGGACGGCTTGCGGCGACTCGCGGCGACTCTTGGCGACGGCGATGGCGATCTGCTGCTTGGGAACCCTAAATGACGATCGACGATGATTTCCCTCCCCTTCCTGGAGGAGGAAGGGGGGTGGATGATCGGCCACAGCACCCAATACCGCGGAAACCCTTTGTACCCTTCTCAAACCCTAGCTACCTCCCTGATTTCCCGAAGATTTCTCTTGGCCCGAAGGTTCCTGACCTGCATCAGGGAGAGCCGCAATTACCGATTTCATTGTCGGAATTTCATGAAGCTTCAAGTCACCTGGACCTCACACTGGTGGCTCGGTTCAATCAGCAAAGGCCCTCTGTTGACGATTTTGATCGTTTCATTTTTGGTAAGTGGGATTTGCAGGACAGGGCTGTTGTTGGTCTTCTCGATAATCGTCATCTCATGATTCGGTTCTCCTCGGAAGGTGATCTGATCCGAGCATGGTCCAACGCCCCGCGTAGGTGCAACGACTGTCGATTCTTCCTTCTTCGCTGGTCATTTGAGTTATGCATGAATCGTGATCCATCGACTGTTGAGACTTGGGTTAGTCTCCCTCAGCTTCCACTTCCCTTCCAAAATCCTGCGATTTTGTGCATGATTGGTAATATGGTAGGAAGATACTTATGTTCCGATGTTCGGACGTCCACTATCAGTCATCCTGTCAATCCACGCATATGCGTGGAGGTTGATGTTGCAAGGACACCAGTTAACTGGATATGGCTTGCGGTAGGGGAAGAATTTAGATGGAGACAGTATGTGGTATTCGAGTCTTGGGTTGAATACTGCAATTCTTGCTGCCGTTTGGGGCATGCGTCCTTGCGGTGTCATGGTGAGGCTATAATTCGAGGAAGTGTCAAGCCGAGGGAAAGAGTTGGAAAGTCTCAAGGGCCGAGGTTGCTTCTTGCTGAGGTTGTGCCTTCTGGAGCTGCTGGTGGTATGGAGGACCGGAATGCTGTGCCTTTGAAGAAGGCAGAGGCATCTGCAAATCCTGCTGTGTCTGCTGTTTTCAGAAGGATGCGCCAAGATCTGATGTTGGACAAGGTGGCTTTGTCAGTTAATGCAGGGAACTCTGTTAATAGGGAGAAATTGGTTTGCTCAGCGACTGAAGATGCAGTCCTGCAGGACTTGCAGTGTGATCTGGGTGCAATGGTATCTGATGGGATGAATGTGAACTTGTGCAAGGGAGCTGGTAAGGTGGATGGAAGTGGGTCGGATGCTGCTGTCCGTCGGAGTGGTTCCTTGGGGGTGTTAGATGATGCGAATGGGGAGCAAGGGATAACTGTGAAGGATGGGGGTGTGAACATCACAAATGGTGCTGGTGGCTGTCTCCAATACATGGTGCAACAGAATTCGGAGGATGGCTGTCCAGTGGTTGAAAGGCAGATTGGGCCTTCGATGCAGAATGGTGGCAGTGAAGCTGAAGACCTGCAACAGGGGGCTTTGATCTGTTATGAGCCGGCGGAACAGCCGAGGTGTCTCGCTCAGAAGGGTTGTGGTGAAGAGGACCTTTTTCAGAATGTGGTCATCAATGGGAAGTGGGGGGATTGTTGTGAGAGTGAAGAGGAGCATGGTGGCATGATCAAGCCCTCTTTCAGTGAGGTGGTTCAAGGTAGGAGGATGAAGATAAGGGAGCCTCAGGAGGCTGTGACCTCTCCTCCGCGTCGCAGGCCAAGAAAGGATTACTCATACCTGCCAAAGCCGGTGAACACTAGGTCTTCCGGTGGCAATACTGAGCTTTTAGCCTTGGAACGGATGAATCTGCGGAGGAAATACGCTAAGATCCTGAAGCATCATGACAGCTCTGAATGGGAGACGACGACTGTGGATGAAGTTGGATATCAGGGGTGTGAGGATGGGGATGGTTTTGATGTCATGTAATCTTCTCTCTATCTGTGATGCTTGCTACTGTCTTTTTCTTTTATTCTAATAAATGGTCAAGGGATTATCCCTTGGCTGAGCCTACCCTGGTATATATTAAAATAGGAAATAAAAAATTTGTAAATGAGGTATAATACTAAAGTGATAGGGATTCATACTCATTAAAACACCATTTTTTACATTATAAAATGAGTCTATTACATAAATAATCTTCCATGAAACAAATATATGTTCTCTTCTTTATATTTTACTTTTATTTTGACCTTTATAGTAAATATGTAAAATATTTTTCTAACAAATGTCACTTTATTGATTTTAATATTAATAATATTTTTTAATAGGCATAAAAACATCTTATATTTTTTTTTAATGTTTATTTTAAATATGAATGAATATTTTTTATGGTGATAATTTATTTTAATTTTTAGTGATGGAATAATTACCTTATACGCTTACAAAATTATTACACGGTGCTTGTAGAAGTAGTGGAAAAATATTGAAAATTGGTTTTGAAACTCAAAAATTAAATTTACTAAGTTGACTAATAATGCCAACAGAATTTCATAGGTAAATATAATGTATTACATAATTTTATATGGTTTTTATTCCAATTTCACTTGTATCTTGGTGGCTTAAAAATCAAATTAAATTAATAGTTTCAAAAATAGAATTAGTGATATTTTTTGTTAAATAATATTTTATTAAATGATTTAAAATTCATAAAAATAAAACATTTATCCAATTAAGTGGTATATATATGAAAATATCACCCATTTTACATTAATGAGTTAATTTTTCTTTTATGGTTTGTTTCATTACCCATAAATAGTAAAGAATTTTAATATCACTTTAATTGTCAAAAATGGTTTACTCGGGTTAAAACTAACAAATAAGGGTGAAAAACAACTAAAAACTTTCAAGATTTTTTTGGATGATATTATTTAAGAATTTTTCTCACCCAATATTTTATATATATCAAATTTTATCCATATTGTTACAAATTATAATATATAATAATTTATATTTTCTAAAACATTTATGTAATCCTAAGAGTTCCCTACCTTAAAATATAAAATATAACCTCATCTCATATATTAATAACACATTTCGAGCCATATAACTATAATAATACTATAAATATTTCCTTCTTATCTTCATTACTCATATCCAAGATCTTATGGTCTTCTCAAAATATTATCCTATCAGAGCATAACGTGTAATCCAAAAGTGGTTTCTCAATGAAGAGGTATAACTATTAACTGAGTGTTTTCAATTTTATTGGTTGTTATACCTCCCATAAATATATATTATATATTGTGGAATGATTTATTAATTATCTATACAGTTTTAAAATTTTTATTATTATGATGGAAAAACAATTATCCATGTTCTTCCCATCCATTGGAAAACAATAATTTATTTCATGTGTATGTGTGGACAACTAGCTCAATGGCACTATGTGATTAATTTTTTTTAATGGTTTATATGGATGGAAATAAGTAAAATATTAAGGAATATATATGTTATACAAGAATAATACTGATTCTATAAAAGTTAATTTTTTTAATTTTCTTTTTTCAGCCATTGAAAAGTGAAAACAGTATTCTCGCGTATGTACAACATACTGTCTCCATGAAAGATGTAAATCATTTTCTTAAATATTCATTTTATGGATATATATATATTTAATTAATTTATATGATATTTATTTCATGACTATCATTCTTCAGTTTATGTAACCATGATCAAATTTGAATGACTAGAACTATCGAATTGAGACTCTTTGAAAAACTAAGAAAAATTAACACTTGTAATTGAATATTTTTACAAGTAAATATTTATAAATTTTTCTTGAAATGTAATAATAGGATAATTAAATATATTATAAGAATTTACATGATTTTGATATAGAATTATAAAAAATTAAAATTTATTATATCAGATGTTTGAATGTATATGAAGAAATACGAGACTAGAGGTTAGGAATTTTAGTCTCAGTCCCATTTTATTCTAAATTTTTTGGGCTTTAATTTCCATTGGGGAAATTACATGATCATTATCTAAAAATTTCATTCCATTTTTCATCATATCTATTTATATCGTTAGAATACATGTTTTCATTTCATTTTCCACACATTAATCTTGTGTAAACATAAAATTATATTCACATAAAATTAAAACGAAATTTAAATATGCACAGAAACTATAATATTTCAAACACTTAAACCTTTTCTACAACAAATTATAAATAACAATAAAATTATAAAATTTATATAATTTTAGAACAAAATATGATATATTAAATTAAAATTAAAATTACAATAAAACTATAAATAGGTAATTCGATTTGATATTCAGGAAATACATGGATAAAAGAGGAAACTAGAGAACTATATGATAAAACACAAATTTTTTTCTCAACATTATTCATTACATTTTACATTATAGATGGTTAGGTTCCATTGTCAAATTCAATTTAAGTTGTAGAATCCCATCATATTACAATATATTATTTCACTTATGCCTCACCTTCGAAATCATATATTATATTTTTTTGAAACTAAAAACAAATTTTAAGAATAAAGTGAAAATATTAATGTGGAAAAAGATCTCAGATTCAATAATATAAATATTAACAATGTAGAAACTTGTAAAGAAAAGGTTATTATATTATTTTCAATGTAGTTGACATGAAAATTTTAGAAAAAAATATTAAATTCCATAATATACTTTTAAATGATGTACCATTATCAATGAATAACAATTCTGGAAGACATTTGTTAAAAAAAATTGGATGTTTTAGGATTAATAAATACTGTATTTTGGATATAATATTCAAGAACATGCTAATAGTTCACTTTTTTACAAAATATAAAATTTATAAGAAATCATTTAAATTCATTATGCACTGTACAAATTACATCAAAAATAATGTACATAATATTAAATGAAATTATATAATATTAAATCCATTTTAGATATTAACAAAAAAGAATAATATATCATTCTTAATCGTTTTCAAGATATTGTTATTTATCTAAATTATCATGGGAGTTTGACATGTTTAACAGGAATAAAATCTACAATTATTTCAATAAACATGGTTAGTGGTTGTGTAATCTATGTTGGTTGTTCATATGGTGTTGAATTACATATCCAATCTCATATAAATGAATAAAAAAGGTTTACACACTTGTTTATAAGGAATCTTATGCCCTTGTGTAATGTTTTTTGTATTATGGGTCTACTAATTTTGTATTTAGTATTATATAATTCTATGTTAAAATGATAAAATAGTATTTCTATATTTAATCCACAATTATAATGTGAAAATATAATTTTAAATTAAAAATATACAAAAAACTATTTCCCAATTAAGAGTATAGATATATAACTGTGTATAAAAATATGGCTTGGTTTATTTCATAAATTCATCATTAGTGATGATAATTAATTAAAATCCACTTCTCTGAGGCACCTATACTATAAAGATAAAAATAATATTATAATTTTTATTTTTTTGTTTTTTTATTATCCAATTTAATAAACATTCAAAAATAGTACATGGTTATGATCAAAAGAGTTATAAAATTATTGATGTTATTTTCATTATTGTGGATAAAGATAAATTCTTATGTGTTATGTTCTATAATAACAGTGATAGTTTCAAATGTTGTAATATGTTGAATCAATAAATAAGAAAAAAATGAAATTTTAACCTAATTATATCAAGATTAAACTCAAAGTAATCATTGTTATGTATTGAAAAAAAATTTAAAAAGTTGTTTAATATATGTGAAAATATTGTGATATAATGTATAAACTTATATATTTGAACCTATATCAAAACATTTTTAAATAGTGAATTTATTATTATGGTAAAATTCATATCATTATTATCAAATAGAATAATTTAGTCATCATTATACCTTTAAATCAGTCACCATTAGTTTCATATTTAATCAGTTGGATAATAATATTATCTTTAATAATGATTTATGTAAAATATTAAATTCCATTAGTAATCATTTAATAAATAATTTAGTAATTAATATATAAAATGAATAACTAAAACCCTTTTAGTGATTCATGTAAGATAATATATTCTGTTCTGAAACCACATTGGATTACATGAAAATGTTGAAAAATCTGGACACCAAGACCATTTATAGATCAACATCACATCTCTGTATTTTTTCTCATATACCGAGGAAAACATTTAAATTTTGATTTTAATGTATCATACTTTCTACATGAAGATAAATTATAATCACCGCTAATATATCAAAGTTTCAAGATATTGTAAACTTGAACTCTAAATTTCTTATGATTAGAGTGAATAAATGAATGTCTTTGAGACTTAATCATCGATTAAGGATATGTTATTTTTTTTAAAGTCAACGAGAATATATTATAGTAGATTCATAATTGGAATGAAATTTCATGTTATAGGAAATATATTCTATTATATTCAAATTATATAGTTTATTTATTATATTTAAGGTTGTAACATGATGATATGTATTGTCAATATATATTCTGGGGACTGATAAAAATTAGTTGATATTGAAATTAAGGGTAAAATGGGTGAAGTTTCTCTATTCAATTTATCTTACCACTATTAATTTTTATCATTATATCCTATTTCTGGATAAGATATTAAATTTCAATGAATATAAGAATTTCAATTTTATATTTATTTGGAAATTTATATCTGAGTAATTTTTTTCTCATCATTTAAGATGTTGTATCATTAAATATTTAATTTCATTTAACTGAATAAAATCACATGAATTTATGGAATGATGAATTAATAAATAATTATCATAAAAAAGTTTATTTTATTTATAATATTAGAGTCAATAGATGAGTTAAAATTCCTTTCAATAACATTTCATTCCAAAATTATGATACTCTAAACTATAAAATTTTCTATGAATTACATATTGAATTTTACGTTTACCTGATTTCTTGTATTTTGTTATGAGCCTCATTTTTAGTGACATATATTAAAAGTTGTGTAAACATTGGTGGTTTTTAGTCTAGAGGAATTAAACAACCTATTTGATTTTAGTTTTTACGATTTTATCTTAATATGTTTGGGGACCCACCATTTTTTATTGACCAAGAATATTTCCCATCCATTGGTGAGACTGAAAAATTTGTGTTGTAAATGTGGAAATTTTATTCAAATTATTTTCAGGGTTAGAAGTACAATTTAAAAATAATTATTTATTATATTCTATATAATAAATAAGTAAAATATAACAATTATTATCAACAAAAAAAATAAAGATAAATGTTCATTTTTTGTACAACACTTTTTAATCCTATCATCAAAAAATTGTAAATCACAATATTGGAAAATATGAAAATTATTTCTAACATCAGTTTATAATGAAATGAAAATTAAATATATTATAACTCAATGAATTAAAAGTAGTAATATTATCCTAAACATAGGTATCTATTATTATTATTATTACATCAATAGTTACTAAACTAACCCATATGTAATATGCCAAACATTATGGGTGGTATGTAGTTGTTTAAATTTTTGCTTAATCTCCCTTTTTATTGGTTAATAGAATGGATTCCAAGAATATGAGGTGACTCAGGGGTTTTTGAAAGGCTTGTGACATTAAGAGAGAAGAAGAAAGGAAAAAAATTCATAGTTCATGATTAGAACTAGGTTACTACTAACCTTTCACCAGGCCAGGAAAAATGTGCTATAAGGCCTCCTTGAGGATAGAGGGGGTCACACGGGAATCACCAGGTTTTCTAAACCATGTATATAACCCTAAAAAATCATGTGGTCAAGACACTTATTTGATAGAGGCTTGTAAATGGAACCATATGGTTTTCCAAACCATGTGGGTTTCTCTATGAGTCCATGTGACCTAGTCCTTCATTGAAAGTCGGAGCTGCATGCTCAATGCATGATTTTTTCAACCATGTGGATAAATAAGATACCCTTAAAAGTGGGAATTTTTTATTTTTCCCAATTATAACAAATTTATTCTCTGCTAAATTTCACTTCCATTATACCCACTCTATAATAGGTTCTGAAATATTATTCCCCTTATCCTCCATGAGTGATTCTCCTTTCATTTATAGGAATTTAGAGTTCCATTCAATGCGAATCAATGCTTTGGGTAAGTCATCAACTATGTTTCCTTTCATTTTATGGAAGAGTCTTGATGTGTGGATTCCTCTTCTTCTATGACCAAAACCCATGTTTTATAGTGTATTATTCACCATGGAGTTTAATGACATTATAGTTAAAATCAAGGGATTATTTTGTTAACGTTGTTGTCAAAGAACATGAGGTAGGTGGTATTAACTCTTTTTCCCATATTCTTATTGTTTTATATGTGCATGTTGTTGTGAAAATGTGCTTCAATGCGGAAATTTTTGTCTTTAAATAAAGAATGTAATATGGGCATTATATTTTCAAGAGAAACCCTTTAAAAACCCCATTGGTTCCATTGATTATTTGAGATGGGACTTAAGACTACCTGTGGGGTATTCCAAACCCTTTTAAATTTTGAGTCGAATGGGTAAAAATTGATATAGAGGAATTATGAAAATGAATAGGTTGTAATTGTTGAATTTGGTTATGTTTTTGGATAAAATTGTAAATTGAAATGATTGTGTGTATGTTTTGTTAAATTCCAAATATGATTTTGAAATGATTTGGATAGTTTGTTTAGGATTTTGATCCAGTTATGGTTTTAATTGAAAAAATATGATGTTCTGATAGTGGGAAATTTTTTAAAATGAGGATCTATCCTCATGGTGATTTTGAAAGCTATTTTATTTATCTATTTCAAATAATGATTTGAAATTTGGGTTTTATTCCCCTTTGGATAAAATATATTGATGAATATTTGAAATTATTGGAATGGAAATGAAAGCCTTGGTGCATGGTTTAGTATTCAAAAAGGAAGTCCTGTGTTTTAAATAGATGGCTTCCAGATGTTTTTTAAATGAGTATTTTGAATTTTGGATTTTCATTTACTATAAAATTAAAATTATGTTAATTGTTTTCTGGCAATTAATATGGAATAAAGATGAATTTGGTATATTTTGAACATGTCAGATGAGTTATGGTTTGAAAATATTGTATCTGATGATATGGGATTAGGCATGTAAATGGTAATAAATGGTTGAACAGAATTATGCACATATCTTTATGGTCGTTTGTTTGAGTATGATATTAGACGAAGGATCTATTCCCATTATTCTTGAAATATTGATGCTATATCCCCTAAATATGTATTTTTGAGTTATGATGTTGTACCGGTGCTCTATAATCCAAACTTATAGACAGATGCTCCCCATTTGTGTTGAGATAGACTGATGCTCAAGGGACACAAATTCATTGTTTGACTTAGGATGAAAAGCGGAGGATCTATGCTCCTATGTTTTCTATGGTTAGGTTTGTGGACGAAAATTTATTTCTCATAAGGTTCTAATGGTGTGGATATCATACTAAGGCTTTATGCTCGTAAACAAACGAACATTTCTTTATTATTGAACCAAGGATCAAAGGTATGTTGATAAATGGTTTGGTTATTTAAAGGCCATTTGTGATTAAAATTTTGGAATCTCTTTTCTATGGAAAAATAACTCAGTGCGATCAGATCTAGTTCAGTTGGTTAGTTAAAAATAGAAAACTTAATGGATAAAATGGTTATTCAATGATTTCATAATTGTGAGACATGCTACATTTAATTCGTTTATTATATATTTTACTTTATTATCTGCATGCACTATTGTAAAGAATGGTTGCTATTTTAAGAACCATTGTCGGTGGCATACTAAGTTGTACTCACACCCTGCTTGAAATTCCATTGAACTTGGCTTCCTAGAAAGATGATACATGTTTTCTAGTATAGGTTATGGATAGTGACCTCATGTATTATTCTGCATTGAATGATGGCTTGGAGCATGGGATTTGTGAGATGAGTTGGGATCTGGGTCCTTGTTTGGGATCATTTATATTTTTTGTATTGGAGACCCTTGTAATATTTTATAGAAACATGTAGGGTAAACAACTTATTATAATAGAATGAAATAATTTGTCACTTGATTTATTTTTTGTATGTTGTATATTTATTATTCTATCTATTTTTTATATCCTTTGGAATTATTTCTACTATGGTATTACTTTGATAATTGGGTATATTCTCCCCAACATATCTATATAGACTCGCACTATTTGTCGGCAGCCTCTGGTGTATAGGGAGGTGTGCCTGAGGTCATGTGACAACACAGATCTTAGAAGTAGGTATAGAGGATATCAGGATGGGGGCATTTCAAAGTTGTATTTGAGTAGTTTTATTTTTTCTTACAATTTGGGGAATGGTAGACAATATTCTAGGATCCTGTATGGGATTGGTAATCTTATCATTCCTAGGTTCCAGTAGACCCACACATGAGGGTAAACTCAACATTCCATTGGTGATAATTTATGTTATATTTTATCCTTTTATAGTTGGTTGATACTTCCACCTCGAGTGGTTCACTTGGATGTGGTGTTATCGGTTTATGAGGTTTTATCTCCAAGATCATTATTGAAAAAGAGGGTGTGTGGGACTATGAATCATTCTAGTTACATTGGATTGATATTTCATCCTTATTTTTATTTTAATTAAGGCATCCTTGAGATTTATATGCAGGTAGAGTACTTTTTTGGTCTCTGGATTATGCTCATTGATCATTCATCAAAATTTTGGTTAATGAAAAAAAAATTCAAAATGTGAATTTGAATAAAGCTGGGAACTTTTAAAATTTGGGCTAATAAAAAGTTTATTTGAAATTTTATATCCTTGGGGTCTTAAAATAATTTTTTTTGAAATATGAATTCTTTGGTTTTCTAAATTCTATGCTTTATTAAAGGAGAATGTAAAATGGTTGAATTTTCTGGGACCCTAATGTTGAGTATCCCTTATTTATGGATTATGAGGCTCTGTTGGGTTTTTATGTGTGGTTAGAGGGTAGTTACTCATTGAACAAGCAGAAGGGTTGTGGAATTTGGGAATTGTGATGTTGTTAGGTATTTTCAGTGTTGTGACCCTTATGGTCTTTTATAATGAATTATATACTTTGGACACTAGAGTGGTTGATTAGATCAATGTGCCGACATTTGTGTATGGGTACACTTGGTTTGAATCCAAGAGTAATTGTATCTTGGGTGAATTAGATGCAATGTGTCTTTGATTGTAGGTTGGGGTACCACTTGTGAGTATTGAGTTGTTTTGGGTTTCATGTGTATGTATTTGAGAGAGAGTCAGTTTCCTTTTAATGCGGTGACTCCAGTTTAAGCAGTTGGTACCATATGACTTTCAAGGTGACCCTTGAGAGAGTTAGTATAGTTTTCTCTGGTTTTTGGGGTGAATTTGACAAAGTTATACATTTTGGACTTTAGAAGTGGCACGCATAGATTGATTCCTAGTGCATATTTAGCCTAGAGGACTTTATGGGAAATTTAATAGTTTTTTAGATAAAACTCTAGTTGTGGATATTATTCAATATTCTCTGTTAATCAAGGGTATCCTCAAGGATGGTTATCCCAACATCATAGGTTCCTTATAATGTCAAGTGTAGAGACCCGAAGCTTGATGTACATGAACATTACATTACTTTTGCGGAATACTTAGTACATAAAAAAAACAGACACACAAGGATCGTAATAGTTTAGTGTCTTTGGAAACTCGGAACATAATATTCTAATCGTAGTGAAAGATCTTCAATATCTCCCATAAAGATCTTCCTTTTTTTTATACCTAATAACTTTCTTTATATCCTAGGGAAAAGAAAACATAAAAGGGTGAGCTCAAATGCTCAGTAAGGGTAAACAAAAGAAATATCAGTCACATCATATACATAAGTACATAGCTTTTGGAAATCTTAACCTGCAAAAGAGCTCATAATATCATAACATGGGATAAATCATAGAAGTGAAATGTAATACCAATAATCATAACATAAAACATGAAACTTTGTGTCATACACACATAATCATAGAGAATCATTTTTTGTTAGTCAAGACTCATTGCCAAGACTATCTTAGTGGACAAAGTCCCTTTCTGAATCGAGTCACCCTCGTTCCAGTCCTGTTTCACTGAACCGGTATAACCTACTGTTCCAGCCATGTCTATATCATGAGATATAAAATGTTTACCCAATGCATTGGAGGGAGATATAGGTCCCACCCATCTCATAATGATACCATTCTTATGTGTGCCAAAAAATCATAAATCATACATCATTTCATAACCCATGTAATAAAAATGGGAATCTTAAACATCGTGACATCATAATACAATTCTAATAAGATAAATAATTTATAAAAATAATTCCATTACAACATTATTAAATCAATGTAATAATAGAGATAAAAACAGAACCCTTTATTATCTTAGATGGAAAATAATTTTGATAAAACACTTGAACTCCATTCTTGAGGAAAATATCCTTTCTACTTCAAAAACATTTTTCCTTTCTTAACATCTCAGACGACTTTAAAATAAAAGAAGTTGATTAAAAATAAACTTGAAAACTTGTAAAGTAAGATTCTTGGAAATAATGTTTTAAAAATCCATTCATTTCGTATAAGTTAAAAAAAACATTCTTCGTACTTTTGTCGGAAAAGTAAAAAAGTACCTCGTACGAAAAACGACAAAAGATTCCTTTCATTTCTTTTACTAAACACTCACCGAAGGGTAAAAATGGATTTAAACAATTGTAGGTGGATGGAAATAATATTACATATTTATGAAACATGGATGTGGATGATAAAATACACCCCAGTAAATACTTACGAATAAACAATCTCGGATAAAAATAAGATTGTGATATTTCCCTTACCTTAGGTCCGATTTGCTTCGTAAGTGTCTGAACCTCCTGTATAATGATTTAAATAAAGTCATTAACTTATTACAGAATCATATTCTTTGTTATGATATCATATATGGTTCACTTATGACTTTATATTACCCGTTCTTTTGTAAATTCCATGATAAAGAAGCGTTTTGGGTAAAATCGTTTCATTTATCGTAGGTGTTTGGACTTGTTGTTCTTGACATTATTATTACTTATATCATGATTTACTTACTTACAGAATATAAAAAATGATTTATATATCATATATATTCAGTATATATATATATATTTAATAAATATATAAATGAAATGAAACACACCGTTCATGGAGACGGTAGTCCGTACGTACGCATGAACGTTGTTTTCCTTTCCTCATTGTCTTGAATGGAAGTAAGTAGATGAAATACATATATACATAAATACAGTAGCCTTATAAAGTCATATATTTCATTATTATTTCTTATATATACTTTATAATTATTCATAAATGGTTAACATGGAGAATGAATCTCATCGCGTCGTGGAGACGGTATTCCGTACGTAAGCACGAGCGATGATATCATTCCCATGGTCATGGAATTTTGTTGAAGTGTATGTATACTATTTCAGTATCAATATCACTCTATAATAATAATATATAGTTACTCCTTACACCATTATACCCATCCAATTAAAGAGGTGGCGGAAAATAGATTACACCACGGCGTGGAGACGGTATTCCGTATGTACGCCCGCGCAGTGATTTCCCTTTTCTTTAGGATGGATAGAAGGTTAATTAGAGTTGTTTCATATTTATAATAACATATCAGTATATAAGAAATACTAATGTTATTACTTTATCATGAAACAACTAAATAAGAATAAGTTGAAGAAGAATGAAATTGAAAAATATCGGTAATGGATATTACCTCTTTTTGACGCGCCTTTTCTTAACCTCCACTTAAAGAACTAAGGATGGTCTTTGAAGAAGACCAGGACCTCTAGTATGATACTAGGGAAGTGGAGAAGAGATTTTTTCTGGGTTTGGCCGAGCATGAATGCTAAAATTGGTGTGAGGAGGAGAGGGAGGAGGTTCCCTTTTATAAGGGAGGAGAGGGGCACCTTAGGAATATCTCAAAATATTATTTTATATTAAGGTCAAATTCGGTTAATAATTGTTCCAAATGGTCTTATTTCTAAGATAAAGTGGGTATGGGTCGAAATACTCTCATCCAATAGGATTTAGACAAGTTTAGGTTATTATTTTAACCTTATCAATTAGATTTAACTCTAAGTTAAATAATTTAACTTTTACCGTGTCTTTTTGTTTTCTTACACTATATGGTTAATAAACTTACTATATCAAGACAAAAGAACCCCAAGTTTTTTACTATTAATATATATATCCTTATCTAAGTCATTTGGCCGAACCTTAGATTTTTAGGAATTAAATAACAATTAATAATATAATATTTGTTTTAAAAACTAATTTATGTCAATTTTGACACTATTTGGTACATGATTTTTATGAAATTTTTAACAGAATGATAAGTTCGAAACAAGTTACTTAAATCAACAATAACATGTCATATTAACCTAGAAAATTAGTTTAAGTCATAAAAAGTCTCAAATTACATTTATTTGAGCATTTATAACATCAATTATGTTAATATTTTCTTAAAAAGGTAATTACTGTGTCATCGTTGTATCATAAATAAATTAAATTATTTAAAGTATAAAAATTACAAATAAAATACTATTATGTAGGAAATCTTTTTAGATTTATAATAAATATTTATAGTCTAAATTATATTATATATAACCCTATATTAAAAATTTTTTAGTAAATAAACTTTGATTTTAACTCTTTTAACTCTTCTTTGAATTAAATAATAATAAATGTCCTAATTTAATCCAAGTGGGCCTAAATGATAATATTTTACACTTAAGGTTGTTTTTGGTAGATATTCACTTGTCCAATAGGATTAGGACACGTGTTAGGGTAATATTAATATCATTTTTACCCTTAATTACCCTATTTACTTTTAACTGTGGTAAATAAAAGTAAAAAGTTACTATTCACCAAAAATTATTTTCATCTCATTGAACCACATTTTACTTATTGACATCAACCGTGTCTCTCGGATTTTTGAAATTCCAATCACAGAAGTGGTAAAATTACGATTTATGAAAAAATTAATTTTTTTAACTACCACTTAGTAGTTTCACTATTCATCAAAAATTGAAGTTTTTCAGAAAAATGCCAAAATTTCACCCTAAGCAATAATTGATATTCTGAATTCAAAAATGATTTCTATTTTACAAAATTCCCAACATATAAGTTGCATTAATTAATTTTATAATTAATTTCTGCTGTCACAACAAATAGCGTGTTTTTAAGAGATAATAACTATCAAAAGATTAACACTTGTTTATGTCTGGTGTAAATGTGAAATTACATACAATGACCAACATTGTATTGAATTGTAAAAATATATTCTAAATATACTTTAAAACCACTCAAATTAATAATTTATCACTATTAATTATTTCGATTAAAAAAGTTGTTTTTAATTAAAATTTAGTAATTTTCACTATTCATCAGAAAATAAAAGTTATTCGAAAAGTACCAAAATTTCACCCTAAGCTAATTTCGATATTACGAATCCAAAAATAAATTCCATTTTGATAAAATTAAATTTACAAAATTTCAAAAAGTGGTTATTACTATTCATAACGGCTAGTTTTAATAATATTTTAATAGCATATTGCTGTTTAGTGAAACTCGTTATTGCGTAATACACACGCTATCGAGGAAGGTCGCGATTGCGTGTAATGGAAGGAAAGTCAAGTATGCATGTTGTGAAAGCTTCTTTTGGTGTAGCGTACAACACAAGACATTAATGAAATTAAAAAGAATATTTTTCATAAAATTTTGGGGTGTTACATTCTACCCCCCTTAAAATGAATTTCGCCCTCGAAATTCGTCGGGGTTATAAATGGTCTACTATTCAAAAGTTTCTTTAAAAGAAACCCACATCGTAAAAAGGAATACCAAAACCAATCTTTAAAAAAAAGTATGAAACGTAACGGTTACCCAATTAAACTAATCACTGGGTTTCCACATAGGTGAAAATATGGATATGGAAGAGAAATCTAACCATAATGTTCTGATGGAGAGTGGTAGAGAACATGGCTATGGAAAAGCCAGCAATCACAAAGCCGTAAATTTGTGACGATCTAAGGTACCATCTGATTAATCAGATATAAGAGAACTAGGACAACATTTTTGGTTTTCAAGATCGTTTCCCTAAAGTTGAAGAATTTGAATTAGAATAAATACTTACTTTATTTTCTTAAAATCTCACTGTTGTTTGTGCCTTGAACAATTTCCACTTCATCTCTTAAATAAATGAAGTTGAATTTGTTATTCGTGAAGTGTTATCAGATCATGTGATAGAATGACGGGTCATTCCATCTGTCTCAAACAAAAGGTTAGCAAAAGTTATTAAATATACATAAGTAATTCTATAGTGAGATTAATCATATATGGTTCCTAAAATGGACTTATACTTCGTATATCATACTGCTTAATATAATAAAACTAGTTTCTACTAAACAGGGACTTCCTGTAGGCCAGTGGTAGGCGATAAAGGCCAGTCGCACTTCGGTTGTGGGTTCGATTCCCACAGCCTTGTCCGAAGCGATGGGCTGTCGTCCGTCCTGCAGGTTGTCCTTTTTCTAAAACTACATTACTATAACATCCCATCAATAATATCGAAAATATTCTATCCTTAAACAATACTAACTTATTTCCAACATAATCCATTCTAATCTTTAGGCTTATCCATAATACTGCAGTCCACTCTCATAAAATAGTGAAAACAATTACCAGAGATTTAATACCATCGTTGATCCCCATATATCATAACATATATCTTGTTGGTCACATTCCAATCATGTGAATACCTTAATCATGTATTCGTTTGAAAAATGAATACCAATTAAACCTTAGTGAAAACATGAATGCTGTCAAAAGATAACTCTTTCCACATACCAAAATCCAAAAAATCTATATACTCAAACCATGATATCACTTAGTCCTTATATCAATCATGAGCTCATGAATACTGTCAAACATTTCATTTTCTCTTTATCACTTCATTATGCGCATATCATCCACTTTCCAAAAAAATATCTGAATAACCTTTCATTGTTACTCATACCATTCATCATAAACTTTCAAAACTTAAGGAAAGACAACAGTGTAACAATCCTTAGATGCCTTTTTATTCTACAGTACAACATTACACTTGATAAACATGTAATCATTCCACTACCTTCTTAAACCATTGACCGAGCTTCAACAATTCTTTCATCTCATATATCATTTGTAGTCTCTTCATCATCATCAACAAAAATATTACCCATACGACCATACCAATTCTCTTCATGAGACATTCCCTTAGGGAATTGGTTTGCATAATGCCCGTACATTCCACATTTAAAACATTTAACCATTGTTGATGTCATAAAAACACCATTAACCTCATCCATGGTGTTAACTGAAACCTTTCCATTGCACTTACTGGCTTTGTGTTCTTCTTTTCCACACCCAAAGCATCTTCCAATTCCTTTGAAACATTCTCCTTGATGCCTCTTCCCACATGATTTGCATAGGGAAAATTGAACTTTCTTTCCTCTATGATCATCATGAAACTACATCTTTCTCTTATTATCCGAGTCAGGAAACTTACCAAATTTTACTTTATTGATCATATTATGAGATTGCTGATTCGGCATAATAATGATGTTTGGACTTCCAAATCCCATTTCATTTGACTGCTTATGAAGAATATCATTCCATTGTCCATCATATCCTCCATTATCGTGAATCATCATGTTTCCAGCCATTTTCTAAAACCCAAAAAAGAATAGTGTGAGATGAAAAAATCATAATAAAGGGGGAGTAACTTCAATATCTAACATCTTAGGTTAAATTATAAGATCGTTACCGTAGTTCTAGGACTATATCCTATATGTATACATATCCTTAGGGACATCCCTAGACATACCTTAGAAATATATCTAGGGATCTCACTAACGTTTTCGCGTCCTAGTTTCCAAAGGTTGACTAAACCTTTCCTTTGATACCAACTGTAGAGACCTGAAGATTGACGTACATGAACATTACATTACTTTTGTGGAATACTTAGTACATAAAAAAAACACACACAAGGATCGTAATAGTTTAGTGTCTTTGGAAACTCGGAACGTAATCTTCTAATCGCGGTGAAAGATCTTCAACATCTCCCATAAAGATCTTCCTTTTTTTATACCTAAAACCTTTCTTTATATCCTGGGAAAACGAAAACATAAAAGGGTGAGCTCAAATGCTCAGTAAGGGTAAACAAAAGAAATATCAATCACATCATATACATAAGTACATAGCTTTTGGAAATCTTAACCTACAAAAGAGCTCATAATATCATAACATGGGATAAATCATAGAAGTGAAATGTAATCCCAATAATCATAACTTAAAACATGAAACTTTGCGGCATACACACATAATCATAGAGAATCATTTCTTGTTAGTCAAGACTTATTGCCAAGACTATCTTAGTGGACAAAGTCCCTTTCTGAATCGAGTCACCCTCGTTCCAATCCTGTTTCACTGAACCGGTATAACCTACCATTCCATCCATGTCTATCTCATGAGATATAAAATCTTTACCCAATGAATTGGAGGGAGATATAGGTCCCACCCATCTCATAATGATACCATTCTTATGTGTGCCACAAAATCATAAATCATACATCATTTCATAACCCATGTAATAAAAATGGGAATCTTAAACATCGTGACATCATAATACAATTCATATAAGATAAAGAATTTATAAAAATAATTCCATTACAGCATTATTAAATCAATTTAATAATAGAGAAAAAAACAGAACCCTTTATTATCTTATATGAAAATAATTTTGATAAAACACTTGAACTCCATTCTTGAGGAAAATATCCTTTCTACTTCAAAAACATTTTTCCTTTCTTAACATGTCATACGACTTTAAAATAAAAGAAGTTGATTAAAAATAAAATTGAAAACTTGTAAATTAAGCTTCTTGGAAATAATGTTTTAAAAATCCATTCATGTCGTATAAGTTAAAAAAAACATTCTTCGTACTTTTGTCGGAAAAGTCAAAAAGTACCTCGTACGAAAAACGACAAAATATTCCTTTCATTTCTTTTAATAAAAACTCACCGAAGGGTAAAAATGGATTTAAACAATTGTAGGTGGATGGAAATAATATTAAATATTTATGAAACATGGATGTGGATGATAAAATACACCCCAGTAAATACTTACGAATAAAAAATCTCAGATAAAAATGAAATTGTGATATTTCCCTTACCTTAGGTCGAATTTTCTTTGTAAGTGTCCGAACCTCCTTTATAATGATTTAAATAATGTCATTAACTTATAACAGAATCATATTCTTTGTTATTATATCATATATGGTTCACTTATGACTTTATATTACCCGTTCTTTTGTAAATTCCATGATAAAGAAGCGTTTTGGGTAAAATCGTTTCATTTATCGTAGGTGTTTGGACTTGTTGTTATTGACATTATTATTACTTATATCATGATTTACTTACTTCCAGAATATAAAACATGATTTATATATCATATATATTCAGTATATATATAAATTTAATAAATATATAAATGAAATGAAACACACCGTTCATGGAGACGGTAGTCCGTACGTACGCATGAACGCTGTTTTCCTTTCCTCATTGTCTTGAATGGAAGTAAGTAGATGACATGCATATATACATAAATACAGTAGCCATATAATGTCATATATTTCATTATTATTTCTTAAATATACTTTATAATTATTCTTAAATGGTTAACATGGAGAATGAATCTCATCGCGTCGTGGAGACGGTATTCCGTACGTACGCACGAGCGATGATATCATTCCCATGGTCATGGAATTGTGTTGTAGTGTATGTATACTATTTCAGTATCAATATCACTCTATAATAATCATATATAGTTACTCCTTACACCATTATACCCATCCAATTAAGGAGGTGGCGGAAAATAGATTACACCACGGCGTGGAGACGGTATTCCGTACGTACGCACGCGCGGTGATTTCCTTTTTCCGTAGGATGGATAGAAGG
Source organism: Viscum album (assembly GCA_963277665.1). Taxonomy (NCBI): domain Eukaryota; kingdom Viridiplantae; phylum Streptophyta; class Magnoliopsida; order Santalales; family Viscaceae; genus Viscum; species Viscum album. Next base: position 155,858,459 of record OY728157.1, read on the forward strand.
TTAATTAGAGTTGTTTCATATTTATAATAACATATCAGTATATAAGAAATACTAATGTTATTAATTTATCATGAAAAAACTAAATAAGAATAAGTTTAAGAAGAAAGAAATTGAAAAAGATCGGTAATGGATATTACCTCTTTTTGATGCGCCTTTTCTTAACCTCCACTTAAAGAACTAAGGATGGTCTTTGAAGAAGACCAGGACCTCTAGGATGATACTAGGGAAGTGGAGAAGATATTTTGGCAGGGTTTGGACGAGCTTGAATGCTCAAATTGGTGTGAGGAGGAGAGGAAGGAGGTGCCCTTTTATAAGGGAGGAGAGGGGCACCTTAGGAATATCTCAAAATATTATTTTATATTAAGGTCAAATTCGGTTTATAATGGTTCCAAATGGTCTTATTTCGAAGATAAAGTGGGTATGGATCGAAATCCTCTCATCCAATAGGATTTATAAATGTTTAGGTTATTATTTTAACCTTATCAATTAGATTTAACTCTAAGTTAAATAATTTAACTTTTACCGTGTCTTTTTGTTTTCTTACACTATATGGTTAATAAAATTACTATATCAAGCCAAACGAACCCCAAGTTTTTTACAATTAATATATATATCCTTATCTAAGTCATTTGGCCGAACCTTAGATTTTTTGGAATTAAATAACAGTTAATAATATAATATTTGTTTTAAAAACTAATTTATGTCAATTTTGACACTATTTGGTACATGATTTTTATGAAATTTTTAACAGAATGATAAGTTTGAAACAAGTTACTTAAATCAACAATAACATGTAATATTAACATATAAAATTAGTTTAAGTAATAAAAAGTCTCAAATTACATTTATTTGGGCATTTATAACATCAATTATGTTAATATTTTCTTAAAAAGGTAATTACTGCATCATCGTTGTGTCATAAATAAATTAACTTATTTAAAATATAAAAATTACAAATAAAATACCATTATGTAGGAAATAATTTTAGCTTTCTAATGAATATTTATAGTCGAAATTATATTATATATAACCCTATATTAAAAATGTTTTAGTAAATAAACTTTGATTTTAACTCTTTTAACTCTTCTTTGAATTAAATAATAATAAATGTCCTAATCTAATCCAAGTGGGCCTAAATGATAATATTTTACACTTAAGGTTGTTTTTGGTCGAGATACACTTGTCCATTAGGATTAATACATGTGTTAGGGTAATATTAATATCATTTTTACCCTTAATTACCCTATTTACTTTTAACCGTGGTAAATAAAAGTAAAAAGTTACTATTCACCAAAAGTTATTTTCATCTCATTGAACCACATTTTACTTACTGACATCAAACGTGTCTCTCAGATTTTTGAAATTCCATTCACAAAAGTGGTAAAATTACGATTTATGAAAAAATTAATTTTTTTAACTACCACTTAGTAGTTTCACTATTCATCAAAAATTGAAGTTTTTCAGAAAAATGCCAAAATTTCACCCTAAGCTATAATTGATATTCCGAATTCAAAAATGATTTCTATTTTACAAAATTCCCAACATATAAGTTGAATTAATTAATTTTATAATTAATTTCCACTGTCACAATAAATAGCGTGTTTTTAAGAGATAATAACTATCAAAAGATTAACACTTGTTTATGTCTGGTGTAAATGTGAAATTACATCCAATGACCAACATTGTATTGAATTGTAAAAATATATTCTAAATATAAATTAAAACCACTCAAATTAATAATTTATCACTATTAATTATTTCGATTAAAAAAGTTGTTTTTAATTAAAATTTAGTAATTTTCACTATTCATCAGAAAATAAAAGTTATCCGAAAAGTACCAAAATTTCACCCTAAGCTAATTTCGATATTACGAATCCAAAAATTAAGTCCATTTTGATAAAATAAAATTTACAAATTTTCAAAAAGTGGTTATTACTATTAATAACGGCTAGTTTTAATAATATTTTAATAGCATATTGTTGTTTAGTGAAACTCGTTATTGCATACTACACACGCTATCGAGGAAGGTCGCGATTGCGTGTAATGGAAGACAAGTCAAGGATGCGTGTTGTGAAAGCTTCTTTTGGTGTAGCGTACAACACAAGACATTAATGAAATTAAAAAGAATATTTTTCATAAAATTTTGGGGTGTTACATCAAGTATCGGTGATAACTTCATTGGTGTAATCGATGCATGGTGGATGCCATTAAATTTTTGGAAAAGTGAATAGTTATGACATGGAATAATTCTTATTGAATGAGGCGAGTGTTTATTTATGTTTTTAAAAGTAGTTATGGAGGGAAGGATCATTCAGAGACCCGGCCCTTTGGTTTTGATTGTAATTTATGTCAATATCAGTATTGATTTTGGCCTAGAAAAGAAAGGGATAATAAAGAGTGTTTGGATGATTTAATGATGGAAATGAATCCAATGGTGAGTGGTAGTCTTGTGTTTGGGTTTTTTTTCTATGAAAATTTTGGTCCTTGGAATGGAACCTCAAGAATGCCTTGATTCTGATGGGGCTAATAGACCCAGAGACATGCTTTGTTGAATGGGCAGGTGTTTGTTCCTAGTGATGTACAAATCATATAATATATTGATGTTTTAAAGAGTAGGAGGAGAAAAATGCATGACCTTGAGGTGTTTGATGAGTTCTATATGTGGGAAAGTTCTATCGATCTATGATGTGCCTGGGGATATACACACAAGTTATAAAAAAGTAAGAATGTTTTGTTTTCCATGAAATCAAAGTGGGGAAGCACTGTTTATGCGAGAGACCAGATAGTTTGGGATTGGTGGGATTATTTTTTGTTTTTCTATAACACCCAAATATTTCATAGTAATTTATTTTATTTAATTAAATAGCTAGTTCTACACGCAACACCGAGTCCGATCACACCACGACTTACCAAACTAGACGTTCAAAAGAATTTATGAATAGTATTAATTGAATTTTGAATTTTAGATACACCATATAATTTTAGAATCCACATTAACTGTTTCTTAATCATAATATAAGAACAAATTCCTTTTTTAGATAAAAAACGTATTTTTCAAAAAATGAAATTTTACTACCATTTAATAGAAAACCCTTTTTAAAACCAATATTTGACACTTTTATATATTCAATTTAAGGAAATTAAATTCGTCTTCAGAATCGGGACATAAAAAATTATTTTGGATAAATTATTGGTACTTTTCTAATAACTTTTATATTTTGATGAAAACTGAAAAATACTAAATTTTAATTGAAAAAAACATTTTTAATCGAAATACTTTATACTGTTAAATTATGTATTTTAGTTGTTTGGAAGTATAATTAGATTATATTTGTATCATTCAATACAATTTAGGCGATTATATGTAATTCCACATTTAAATTTGATAGAAACACATGTCAATCTTTTGATAGTTTTTACTTTTTAAAAAAACCTACTTTTCCATTTTAAATACAGGAATTAAATTTAAATTAATTAATTCAAATTCTATGTTTTTAATTTGGTAAAATAGAATTCATTTTTTAATTTGTAATATCAAAATTAGCTTCAGGTAAAGTTTTGGTATTTCTTTGAAAACATTCAATTTTTGATGAATAGTTAAAAGCATTGTGTTATAGTTTAAAACTGACTTTTTATTTAAATAATTATTCTTTTTATATAAATTTATTTTATGTCAAAATATAATTATAATACCTATATAATTTCAATGTAATTCATTGGAGTCATTTTCTAATAAAATTAGATGTATAAAATTTTATTAAACTCTTTACCGTCTTTCACCCCCCTCCTAGGTGCATTTTCAAATTTACATAAAACAAAATTTTACCACTTATGTGAGTTGAATTTCAAAAATCCAAGAGACACAGTTGATTTCATTAAGAAATATGTGCTTCAATAAGATGAAAACTATTTTTTTTAATAGTAAACTTTTACTTTTATTTACCACGGTTAAAAGTTAAAACAGTAATGAAGGGTAAAAATGATATTAATATTACCCTGACACATGCCCTAATTCTATTGGATAAGTGTTATTCGACCCAAAAACCTTAGTAATAAAATATGATCTTTTAGGTCCACTTGGATTTGATTAGTTCATTTAAGATTATTTAATTTATAGAAGAGTTAAAAGTGTTAAATTCCAAGTTTCATAACTAAAAAATTTTTAATATAGGGTTTCAAATAAGATAAATTCTACTATAAATATTCATTATAAATATAAACAAATTTCCTACATAATGGTATTTTATTTATATTTTTTATACATTAAATAATTAAATTTATTTATGACACAATAATGATGTAGTAATTATCTAATTAATGAAATATTAAAATAATTGATATTATAAGTATCCAAATAAATGTAATTTGATACTTTTTTTTGAATTACACTTATTTTATAGGTTAATATAACATTTTAGGGTTGGATAGATGAATCTATTTCGATGTAATAGAGTAGTTATAAATTTAGAAAAAACAAAATACCAAATAGTGTCAGAATTGACAAAAATGATTTTTTAAAACAAAAATTATATTATTAATTGATATTATATTCTTAAAAAACTATGGTTTAGAAAAAGACTTATATAATGATAGGTGTATCATTAATGAACCACTTGGGGTTCTCTAGGAAGTTTATAATATGTTTATTAACCATATAATATTAAAATACAAAGAGACATGGTAAATGTCAAACTATTTAACTAAGAGTTAAATCTCAATGATAATGTTAATATAGTGACCCAAACCTATCTAAAACCTATTTTTTGAGTTTTTTTTATCCATCCCCTCCTTATACTTTAAATAATTCATTTTTGAGCCATTTTAAACCGAAAATGTTTTTATTATAAAATAATATTTCTAGCTTTTCCTAAGGTTCCCCTCACCCTTCTTATAAAAGGGCACTCCCCATTCTCTATAATTCATACCTTAAAAGCCATTAGGCTCGGCCAACCCCCTCCCAAATAATCTTCCAACTCTCCTTACTTCATCCTAGTGGCCTTACGTTAGTCATAAAGCCAACCTAGTGAGCTCTTTTGATCAAATCAAAAGGAAGAACCAGAAAAATATGTAAATATTTAATCAACTCTTTCAAGTTATTTTCCACTTCCACTTCCTCTTTATTTGTTTTTTTAATTATAAAATAATAACTCAAGTATCTTATATATACTTTGATTTTATTATAAATATATTACAACTATATTCATTATTCTATCCATCCTTTGAATGACATGTCACCCTACATGCGTATGTAAGGCTTACCGTCTCCACATCGTGGTGTATTTGTTATTAAATTCATTATTATTTGGATAGGTATAATAATGATGTATAATTTGTGTAAATGATAAATATAATATGATTATGATTCTTTATATATGATATACTATCCAATTATATACTATTTTAATATCAAAATAATGATATTGTCGATCGTGTGTACGTAAAGATTACCGTCTCCACGAACATTATGTGATTCATTAACCATCGTATCCATTCAAGAATAATTTTCATTTGATGATTAAAAATAATTTTTAAAGACGTAATATCATTATGAATATTAATAAGATACATCCCATGTATAACAAACATGGCTTACGTGACCATACTTATAAAGGAGAACGAATCAGTTAACACCCAAAACAATGATAATACAAAAATATCAGTATTATAAGATCATATATGATATCTTATTAAATGATATGGTTATTTTAAAATTTAATAACAATTATTTCACCATTATAAAAGAGATTAATGTACCCTTGACCAAGTAAAAGTACAAGGTGATGGGTTTCTTTTCTAAAATTTAATTTAGTGAGATTTCCATTGCTCACCACTTATTTATTGCATGTGGTGTATTGTGTACTGCCATTTGATATGTATTATCATGATTATATTTATATTCATGGTATTATGTGATTAATTTTCTGTTTATTAACTTTTGGTCATACGACTTGACTGATTACAACGAAGTAAGGGTTTTTCATCTCACTTTTTATTCCCGTGAGATTCATGCAATATTGGCCACTAATTCATTTTGTGTGGCATATATACTGGCCATGATTGTATTTTTGGTGTAATATAATTTAATTTATGAGTATTTAAATATTAATTTTATGATCCTTCCTTCATGGGTTGTATTTTTCTTAAGTTACCAAATCGGTAAGGGAATTTCAAATTTCAATTTCCACTTAGTTTGCTTTACACATATTTCATAGATTATTTTACTCCAAGATTATGAGTGGAATAACTATTAATTATTTATTTAGTAATTTACACTTCCCTTTGTGTGGATATACTTTTGATACCCATAATCACTCCATTGATAAATTCTCAAGTCATTGATATAAACTTGATAAGAGTAATTTAAACTCAATTTCTTTTCATTGAGTTAAACATCTAAGTCATTGGTGTTGTTTTTACCAGAATATGTGTGAATGTACTCTAATTTATTTACACTGAATATCCAATCATATTGAGTGTATTTATATTTTTCAGAAAAAATTATTTCATTGATTTATCCTTAACCTAAGGATACAGTCTTTATAAAGGAATTCATCCCATCTTACTTTCCATTGAGACTTTTTTTGTTGTTATACTCCAATCCACTTTTATTTGGTGTATATACTGTACTTTGACCTAGTATATCCTGAATCCCTTTATTCTCATGATATTATAAAGTTTTTATTACCTCATTTATTTCTATTCAAGCATCTCTCATTTGGTTAGAAACTCTAACTAAAATATCATTTTAAATGTTTTAAAAAATTATTCTTCTAAATCATTCTCATTAATGTTTGAGTTTTAAAAATGGTTTTAAGGTTTTATATATGTGGACATTAATTTTTTAAAATTAAAATTCCTTTTAAAAGTTTCAAAGTGGTATGGGAAACTTTTATTCAGAAATCTATTTTAAACATCTTTTTGAAAAGTAGTGAGTCTTTTAAATGTTTTAAAGAAAAAGGGGGGTATTTTTCTCAAATAGTTTTGATGATTAACTTCATATATGTCAACACACCACATTATTCTTGATTGAGATTGATTTATTATAATACAATCTTATATATTGTATTGAATGAGTTATGTTTGACTGTGGGTGTCTTATTTTTATACCATTCATGGTTTATTGAGAAAGAATTAACATTTAAAATTCAAGTTTTAATATAAATGTGTATTTTATGTTTAAACCTTTTCATATGAGGAATGAACTAGACTTAGCAAGTGATGGGTGGAGCCCTCAGGATCTCCTTGATGCATCGGTAGGTCTCATGAGACAAAGTAGTGTCTTGGTAGAAGGCCTTGAATTATTTTTAGTCTTGGAACAAGGCCTTGACTATGTGGTTATGAAGTCTAGAATTATGCATTCCATCATTATGAAAGTGGATATTGATATTGAATTACATTATTCTACTAGTAGAATATCCATGTGAATAAGTAAATGGCATTATTTGATTTTATTTTTTCCATACTATGCATAAGTTCAAGTTTAAAATACTTTTATTTTAGTCTTATACATTGCCTTAAATGTTCGTGCTTATTTATAAAAGGTTCCGCTATATTATTATCTTTACTGAGAATCTGAGCTCACCCCTTTCTATGTTTTATTTTCCCAGGATGTGAAGAAGTATTTTATTACTGACTTGTAGGGATAGACTGAGTGGATATGAGTGTGGTCTATGGAAACAATGTTTTTGTATCTTTTCATTTAATAATGTAATGTAAAACTTATGAATGTATCTAGCACTTCTAAGGATACTAAACTGATCGGTATTTCGGGACATCATTTCTTGTATCATGCTAATGTTATGTAATAATACACCGACTCTGGGTTACTGGGGTTTGGGGTTACAGTTTCGATTTTTAGGAGTTAGGGTTGTTCTAGAAGAACATGAATGATGATGCAATGATAGTTCCATGGGAAGTGGTGGTATATGGATTCTTAGTTGTGGGTCATGAAGTTGTTGTGAGTTCAGTTGGAAACCCCATTTTAGATTTGGTAGTAGGGGGTTGATCGGATATTGGTAATAAGGGAATAATTATAATTTCATTATGTTATGGATACCTCGTTGTGGGAGGTGACATCAGTGATGGATATTTTATAGAGGTTTCCGTCAATGATTTCTTAGCATAATTTTAATTCGTTCTAATCATTTCCAATAACTAGAAATCATACTGAGTATGCTGAGAGTGGTATGGATTTATGACTATATACCTAAATGTGTTTTTCTATATGAGGCCTCATGGAGGTTATACTCATGGGTCAATCTATATGCAGCTGTAGTGTGGTAAGTACACTATCGACCATTATGAGTGATGTCCTAGGGATGGACTAAATGTTGATGAATTTCGTGACTACATCCTTTTGAATCCTGGAAAGGGTATCAATTGATGGTTTTTGGTTTTTTGGGGTTCTCGTGGATGCCTGGAGCCCAGGTCCATGATTTTGAGTTCATCTTATTATCAAAGTGTGATCTATGGTGGTTGAAGTAGCTTAAGGAAAGTAGTGATAACAACACTACTGAGGTGAATAGTGGGTTTTTAGTTATTGGTGCATGGAGACAACTATAGAGTGGATGTAGTGGAATTTTGATTTCAGTAAAGAAGTTATACGGGAAATTTTTTAGATTTCTCGGGAAAGGACAAGGGGCGTTGGATGTGGTGATTGGTCAATCCGAACATTATCATTAGTCATGAGCTTTTTCTAAAATGAATCAGAGAGGAATCTATTAGTTTCATTGATGGGGGTGATTAACCATAAGAATAATTGATCGAAATAGTGGATCATTGTTATAACAACATCAGATGTTGGTTATTGACTCAGATAGGTGTGTATGGGTGAGCTAGGAATTTATTTTAGAGGGAATACATCTTGTTCACGTGAGGTAGTGAAGTGCCGACTATGAAGTTGGGCATTTTTGGCAAGAGTTGTCCAAGGACAGAATGAATCAGTGGGAAAAATGGAATAATTTATTGATATTAAATAGAATTCGACGGATTTTTTGGAAAGACAAGTATAATTCAAAATTAGAAATGATATTTGTGGAAGAATAGAGTACTCTTTTTTTGATTTATGAATTATGGGTGAACATCTGTTAGGAATTATAATGTGTTCATTAGAGAAAAAGTATGTCTTTGAGAGTAGTGAATGCCTTGACATTGGAGTTTTACTAGATGTTATGGAATGACTCTGGTACGTACATTAGGTGATACTGGTATTCCTCAATTAAGAGGGCACTATGGGTAGGTGGAAGGGGTAGAATATCAATAGTAAAAGATGGGTGTTTTTGGAAAATCTAATCGGTTATTGTCATAGATAGTATAAAAATGGAATATGCATGGTAAGTTATAAGAGACCTCTAGTTTGATGTTTTTAAGGGAAATTGTGCTTTGGAAATGAAAGTGAACTTGAGATATGTAACAACCTGATATTTTATAAATAAAATTACCCTTTTGATTTAATTAAATGTATTATGGATATAAAAAACACATGAACTTATTTTTTTCTATATCCAATTAGATTTAAATGACCATTAAGTATATTTATATTTGATAATATAGTCATTGAACACTGACCACATGACTAGTATAAATAGTGGGTTTTAAGAAATCCTTTTTGAACAAACAATGGAAGTCATTGACTCAACTAGTAGGATCATACCCTATGAAGTCTATTTATCAATGCTTATGAGGGAGATAGAATTTATGGGATTTTCCCTAGAAAAATCCCAAGTTGAGATCCAACAAACTACACATGAGAGAAACCATTTATGGGAGAATTTCAAGCTCATTGAGGTCACAGGACAATCCATTTTCACCTAATGGCCCCTTGAAAGCCCCACTATCGTGAAACATACTCTTAAGGCATATCATGGTGAAATAAGGGACATATATGATGACTGTAACCATAGGATTATGTACATTAATTTGTAATAGAATATTGAAAATATTTACTTCCTATTATTTTTAGTTAAAGTAATGATAAAGTTGTCATATTCATAGTTTAATAAGTATAGCATTTTTATTGTATGATTTTATAGAATATAAATTATACTTAATATATTCTCATGGAAAATATTATATATATCTTCATCGTAGTATTTTATTTTTAATTATTACTTAAAAAATACTTATATTATATAATTAGACAAAATCATTAATGTAATTATTTTATTAAAAGAGATATCAAATAAATGTTATTAAAAATATTAAAATAAATATATTTTTCAATAATTAATATGTCCAATGATATTTACAGATAACCTTGATCTCATAAAAATATAATAAAATAGTTGGCTGGATGTTAGCGTGTTATCTTAATTTTTTTACAAATAAATAAATTGAATAGTGTAATAATTGACCCTAGTGACTATTTCTCAAAATACTTTTTTATTAAATTATTTAAAAATCATAAAACATTCGTAAAAATATATAATTATTTTCATATGTTCCAAAATGTACTGAATTATTTATTTGTGATATAATTTACAGCAAATAAGTAAATATTTTACCCTTTTAATATTGAAATATTTTTTACCCAAGTTAAAATGAAATAGAATAACTAAGTTTTAAATTGAAATGATAAGGTTTGAATGGATATAGAAATATTTCTAAAATATATTTTCTGATAACAATACTACCATATATCATATCATCTTCTAAATTTTTTCATTTATGAGGTTTTTAGTGGGGTTTTATTTAATTATAAATTAAAATTTTTTAGGATTCCAAAAGTGTCCCTCACCTCAATTATAAAAGGGCACATCCACCCTCATTTCTCCAAACCTCATTGAACATTCAAATCCACCCATACCATGAAAATTTCTCTTATAAAATTCCCTAGTTACATTATATATGTGATTTTTTTCTCAAAATACCACCTCTAGTTCTATTAAGAGGAGATCTAATGAGAGAATGTCAATGAAGAGGTAATCTCCTCTACTGATTCTTTCATATTTCATTCTACTTATACTTTTACTTCATGATTTGTTTCATTATATAATATAAACTCTATTAGAATATAAATAATTAAATATTATTATAATTATAAAACAATTGTATTCAACTTTCTAACCATACTAAGAATATGAAATCACCACATTTACGTATGTACGACTTATCATCTCTACGCCATAGTGTAATCTGTTTTTCACCACCACCATAAATGGCTGGGTATAAAAACGTTTTTAATAACTATATATTTTTACTATAAAATTATATTGATTCTGAAATAGAGTAAACCATGCAATTCAATACCATTCCACAATTATGGGAATGATATCGTCGCTTGGGTGTACGTACGACATACTATCTCCACGAGGCGATCTGATTCGTTCTATGTGATAACCACTGAATAATGATTATATCAATGTAAAGAATGAATTAATATTGTATTTATTATGTTAATATCATTTTAAATAATATAAATATGACCTAATAAGGATAACCTGAGCTTATTCGACAAAACATGCATACGATCATAAATCATTTAATACCCAAAAAATGAGTAACAATGAATTGTTACAAACAGAAAAAAGAGAATATGACCATATATGATTACCATAATTCTGGAATAAGATAATATCGTTATCTAAACCATTATACATGTGGTTTTTATGAATATGAATCATATCATACCTATGTTAAGGGATAATTTCACAATAACATTTTTATACAATATTGTTTATATGTAAGTATTTACTGGGGGGTATATTTATCATCCATATCTATGTTTTCTAATAATGTTTTCAAAAAATGATTACTATTATTATATGTATGATTAACATCATTTTTTCCCATTTGGTAATTTTAATACATGGTTTGGAAGGAATCTTTCTTTTGTTCACCATAAGAGTTAATTTTTGTCTTCTCTGATAAAAGTATAAGGATAATGTTTTTTAACTTATACGACATTAATGGATTTTTATGGTTTCATGAAGCCTTATTTAAATGATAATTTTTCTACACTATTTTATGTTTATTTTAAACTAATTTTTTTTCTTTTAAAATTGTGTGGCATTTTATGATCAGAAAATACTTTTGAAGAAAAATGATATTAACCTCAATAACTAAGTTCAAGTGTTCTATAAAAATTATTTTCCATATAATATGACACTCTTAAATAGGGTTATATTTATATCCTTATTCATATAATGATTGTATTTCCTTAATTATGGATTTATATTTTATATGGATTTTGATATGATATAATTATGTTTTTGAAAACCATTTTATTTCTTGGGTTATGTTATGATAAATGATTTATGTTTTTGAGGCACATGTAAGAATGGTTTCATTATGAGATGATTGGGGGATATTTCTAACTCTAATTCATTAGGTAAAGATTTATATCTCTTGAGATAGAAATTATTGTTATGGTAAGTAAATTGTATTCAGTAATATAGGTTTGGAATGAAAAATAAATCTAGTTTAGTAATACATGGCCGGAACAGTATGTAAAAACTCTTTAGTAATACTGGGCTAGAATGGAAAATAAATATGGTTAATTAATACATATCTAGAACAGAATGTAAATATTTTTTAGTACAATGTGTTTGGAATGGAAAATAAATCTTCTTCTATAGCACATGACTGGAACCGCAAGAAAACATGGTTCAGTAATTCACTTTTTCCACTATGATGGTCTTAGTAGAAATTTCTTGGATACTATGTAAATCATATTATGTCCTCAATTATTTTAAAAAATTATATGTTTTATAAAAATTCCATTTTATAATGGGAAATTTTTATTTATGATCATTTTCTTAATAACTACCAATATTTATTTTATGACTCGTGATTTTGATAGTTAAACTTTATGTCAATGTTTTTATGTTCTTATATTTATGGTTTGTTTTATGTTATCATCATGTACCCTTACTGAGTATTTGGGCTCAACCTTTCTATGTTTTCTTTTCCCCGGGATTCAAAGAAATGTTTTAGGTATGAAAATGAAAGAGGAAGTTCTTTATGGGAGATGTTGAAGATCATTCACCATGTTAGAAGATGTTTTTCCAAGTATCCAATGACACTAAACTTACACTGTATTTGGGAATCTATTTGTGATATGTATTTTCTATTCTGAAAAAATAATATAATATACATGTATATAAATCTTGGGTCTCTACAATTTTTATTAACTTATACACAAAGTTATTATGCTGCCAAAATTTCACCATGATTTTTCTGCCCAAATAATTGTGTAGTGATTACTATACCCATTTCTATATCAGGGGTATTAAAATATATGCACATATACTTATTGATTTGGTACTTACATGTACATGTTTCACAATCCATGATCTTGGAATAAGCTATGATGATTAATGAATACTTATTTTAGTATCTATGTTTCAAACCTAACCGTGATAATGAAATAATTATGAAGGGTGTGCATTAATAACACTGAAATGAAATGGGTAATGTTTAGTAACATGATACACCATGTTGGGATAGGGGATTTACCTGATTATTAAATGGTACTTTTTCATCCATGGTGTCTATGAATGTTTATCATAGATCTATTTATGATGAGTGTTTTATATTTTTTCTACATATACCATGTTATTATTATCATGATTTATCATGCCTTATTATTCATGTTTCTTTTATTCTCCATTTATATGACTAATGTCTTACATGTATTTTATTCCTCATGTAATACTTGATTATTCCCTTACAGGAATTTATAGATCACCCCTATCTTATTTATGTCCTCAAGTTGTCCCATGTAGTTTTATGTTCATTGAAATATTATGACCATGTTATGGAAGCTTTCAATAATGATGTTGTATTTAATGTTTTAAATTGTTATGTAATGTTACTTAATCTAAAATACACTATACATCTTGATCTTATGATTTTTATTAAGTTCAATTTTCTATAATAAATCATGTTTAAATATGAAATAAATAGCAGGGTTGTTATAGTTTGTATCATAGGATAGGTTCAGTTATTTTTTTGGATTAGGATACGAAAACCCAAGAGAAAAACCATAGGTATATGATTAAGTTTAAGAAATCATACCAATTTTTTTTGAGTATATAGAGAGTGGTTTATGAAAAAATACTTCATTTTCTGAATACTAAATGTGGATGTGGTTCTGGAATAGATGTTCCTTGGAGTAACATCTCAAACAAGGTGTTCCAGGCCTGACTTGGGGAAACCTAATACATGAAAACAGGCCTTACTATGCACCTAGTTTGAAACTTCTTAGCGATGTTATTAGGTAAATTTAAAATCTCATTAAAAACCATTATTAATGAATAAATGACAATAAGAATATGTGTTTTAAAAGTACATCATGGAAAATGTACATTTAATCCTAGAAAATAATATGTTATTGTGGTAAATGTAATATATATGTTATCCCTTTAATTTCATTGGATACTCAATTATCTGGTTCATTGTTTAAAATTACTCATCCGGATGTCTATATTGGATAATGTAGAAATATAATCAAAAAGTGAAAACATCGGTTATTTTCCATAATTTTAAACATTAATTTATCTCATGAAGGTTTAGTAGAACTATTCAAACACCACCAAAAATCATTGAAGTACATATTTCAATGAAAACAGAAAATGGGGAAATTATTTCATCCCATGTATATAACTCATCCCCGTTCACCATTTGTGGATTGAACATCCCGTTGAACCTTTCCATAAATAACTTCATGGAATTTGATGCAATTCTAGGCATGGATTGGATTTCCCTAAATAGAGCCAATATAATTTTCTGCTAGAGGGAAATTAATCTCGATTTGAAGAATTGAACCCCGGTTCTATACAAGTGAAAGGAGGAGGAGGAGTGGTATTTAGCACCATAATCTCAAGAATGTATATTATTTCACTATGAGAAATTATATCACACTTGAATGATTAATTCTATGGAATAAACCATCCTTGAGGACATGCATATTGTGACGGAATTTCTGATGTGTTTTCTGAGGATTTTCCTAGTCTTCCTCCAACCTGGGAAGTTTAATTTTCAATCGAGATTATTCTAGGTTCATTTCCAATATCCAAGAATAGATATAGAATGGATGTTGTGGAACATGAGTTGATAAAGAAAGTATTATAGGATAATTTTGATAAATGGTTTATATTCCCAATTGCTTCATCATGGGGTGAACCATTCCTTTATGTCAAGAAGATGGATGGGTCAATGCGCCTTTTCATTGATTATAGTGAGCTCCAAAAAATCACTATAATGAACAAGTATCATTTTCATAAAATTGTTGACTAGTTCAATCGACTACGTAGTGCGCAATACCTCTCCAAGGTGGATATGCAGTCGGGATATTACCAATTAAGGGTGATGGATGATATCCCTAAGAATTATTTTTGTTCTAGGTATGGGCATTATGAGTTCACAGAGATGCTATTTGAACTCAGAAATTCCCTAAATAATTTTCATGGACATGATTAATAGAGTCTTTAGAGAACACATATACAAATATTTGGTAGTAATTATAGGAGATATTGTAATATAATCCAAAACCCATGAGAAGAAGGAGGAACATCTGAGAACAATGATATAGACCTTGTGAAAAGAGAATCTCTAGGAATAGTATAGCAAGTGTGTATGGCATCCTGCATCTTTACTACATGACTTTTCATTACATTCTACAAATAGAGGATCTTTAAAGTTTTGTGTTAAGGAAATCAGGAACATAAAACATGAAAACATAAAACATTATTCTATTTCACTTGTAGGGATTCATCATAAGTTCTTCTTATGTACAATTATAGAAACTCATAACCAAGAGACATACATCAAAGTAAAGGGTGAGCAGAAGTCCTAGTAAAAAAACCAATGGAATCAGTTTACTTTTGAAATCAATAAGAACATGATGAAAAACGTAATGACATGAGAAATGGAAGTAGAGGAATTTCATAATTAAAGGAAATTGAACCATAACATGAATATGTGGCTACAAAATTTAATTTATACATTCATTAACATATCACCAAGGTTCATCCTCAAGGTGTCATAAAATTCACCAAGGTTATTCACTAAGGTATCGTGAAACTTTTCATCTCTAGAGATTAAATACATTACCCAAATCATTAAATCTCTATCAGAGTGCACCCATAATATGACATTAATTTCATGTGATCCACCTAGATAATAATCAAACATTTCATAAATAACCCAAAGGGAATAAAATAAATGGGTTTCATTCCAAAATCGTGACGTTTTAAAAGTGCGTAAATATAAGTTCATTATGTCATTTATAACCCATGGAAAGGAAGTGAGGGTTATATGTATGTAAATTATAGAATCAAATTTATCATTTCTTTTTATTTATGAACCCCCATAGAAACTAAATAGTTCTGGGTATTCCCACAAATAAACAAGATTATTTCATGAGAGAAAGAGAGAGGATTTGAGACGAAACTTCTACAGCATAACGGCTATATAACATGGCTTAATAAAATGTTGAAAAGTTAGGGGACAAGATTCACCCACTCATAAAGAACTAATAAAACATTATGGGTATACAATAAAAATAAATAATATCATGGTACGGATATTTTAAGTAAATACCATATGAAAGTGAAACTCGAAAAAAATAGAAGATGCGATTTCTTTTAGGAAAATTTGGCAGCCTAACAACGTCAATTAAAAATTCATAAAATTGGTTGATGAGAGAGAAAAGGGTCTATAATCAATTGGAAATGAAATAGATAGTAATAATGATATTTAATAACATACCCAAATATAATAAGTTGGGAACTAGAAGCCATAACATAAAGGAAGTCATGACTTAAAAGAAGAGGGTGAAAGGTTCCCTTACCATGAAGAGTAACTTCGAAATCATGAAGGTTGGGACCTTGGGGGATTGAGGGAACCTTGGGAGGACTCATTGGGAGTAAAAAGTCTAGAAAATTGTCGATAAGGAATTTGAAATTAAATTAATGAGGGAATTGCATGGTATTTATAGGTTATGAGAGGGAATATTTAATTAATTTCCAAGGGACACCTCATCGGTGGTATTTGAAAAAACAAGGGATTTTCCATGGTATTTTCCCATGGTATTGACCACATTGGACACCTCATAACATATATTACTATTCAAAAGTCAACCAGATTTATTACATCATGATTACATCATCAATGGTGTCATTAAACACCTTAAACACAAAACTGTATTTTTACTATTCACTGAAAATTCAACTTTTTCAGAAAAATCCCAAAAAATTCACCCTAACAAAATATCTATGCTATGAATTAAAAAATGAATTACATTTTATGAAAATAACTTTCTAAATAATTTTAATTTAATTTTTAAATGAAATATTTTTCTGTTAAAAAAACTTTAAAACTATAACTTGTTTTGTAACACCTTGCAAAAGTAATCAATGTCCCATAAAATTATCTTATAACTATAAAAAAATAAAGTAAAACTTTTATTATTACATTTTATGAAAATACATTTCAATTTTTTGTTATTTATTTAATTATAAAATTGTAAATAAATTATTTATGACATATAAAAATACCAAAACATATACAATGACTGTTTGTTCACATTTAAGATATATAAATTATATTTATACATTCATGGGTAAAGTTTCTATTTTTTTGATGATTTACTATTCATTACTATTCATTACTATTCTTAAGGGTATGGTACTATTCTTACATTACTACTCACTAAAAAACAAGTTGATCTTATCAGACTCTAAATTTTTTACTAATTGTAACTATAAAAGACCATTATTATAAAATCATTTCACATTATCAATGATTTAAAGTATACAAAAATACTTTAAAATAACCCTTTTTCTAAAATTCATCAACAATATAGAGCTTCATACTACATTTATATAGACATTTTAAAATCACAAATATTACCATAATAAGAAATAAAAATTTTATTTATACCAAGGGATTACAAAAAGTATCTGAGGCCTCATTACAAAGCCCCTCATAACACTTGCTTGGGGCCTTAGTGTAAGGTGTTCTATAGTGATAGAATCTTGGGTGTCTCAGACAACATCTCCCAAGTGGTGATTTCTATTAGCTCAAAATTCTCCCTTAGGAGATTCTGTTCAAGCTTCACATGTTGAAGCATAGCTTGTTCTTTGTCCAGAGTAAAGCCCATATATGCTACATCCTTACCAAACTCTGGAATATCGGCTTCGTACGACCCGATTCTACTGGATGAGGCCATCGACTCTTATTTCTGTATTAATTAACCCAGATCACCTTTATTTATAAATAGTAATTTTAACTTTTATATTTTAGTTTTCAATGGTCATATTGACCAATGGTCATATATTAGTTGAAACCCAATAATATCACTTCATTAATTAAAGGATATATATTTATGGAGTATAAAATGAAATAACACACAAATTTAGGAAAAAAAGATATTCAAAATTTTGAGTTGTTACATTCTTCCACCCTTAAGAAATATCATCCCTAAAATATTAACTCGTACCCTATGAATAGAAAAGTTTTGGGTACTTCTTCGTCATAGACTCCTCTGGTTCCCACGAATCTTCTTCGCATTTTTGGTTCCCACTACTGGAAATATGACTTTTTCCAACGCTTCTATACCAACAGTTTTTACAAACTGTTGGTATATGTCCTTTTTCCCAACGGTTTGGCCAAACTGTTGGGAAATACCACTTTGTGGCCACTTTTCCCAAAGGTTTTGGAAAACTATTGGGAAAGGGTATGGATTTCCCAACGGTTTGGAAAAACCATTGGGAAAAGTCCACTTTGTGGCCACCTTTCCAAACGGTTTGGCCAAACCGTTGGGAAAGGTCCCCTAGAAATCAACGTTCAACCCAGAATAAATTCCAGAATCAAGAACTATACCAACGGTTGTCAAAACTATTGGTATAGGTCCTGAGAATTGTTATCATATCTTCTTATAGAGAACATTATATAAATCAAAATTTAAAATAATTGTGACAATACATATATATATATATTTATGTAATTATGTTCTCAAAAGACATGTTAGGTTAGTGGTTAAGTCTTTCAATGATAAACTAGGGGTCCTGGGATCAAATCCCAGCGAATATTTTTTTTGAAATACATATACCAATGGTTCCATAACCGTTGGTATATATTTTCATATTACTTATACCAACAGTTTTTAAAACCGTTGGTATAGGTCTATACCAATGGTTTTCGCAAAACCGTTTGTATAGACCTATCCCAACGGCTTACTTGGAAACGGTTCTCCAAACAATTGGTATAGGCTATACCAATGTTTTGGAGGCCTATACCAACGGTTCCAAACCATTGGTATATGTTATTTTTCCAGTAGTGTCCTCCAAAACACCTCAACAAGGTGGGTAGTCTTGTTTCCTAGATCCTTGTCTATATGATCCATGATCTTCACTAATGGATCCTCATAAGAGAGGTCATGTTCTAGTTGTACCACCTCTAGATTTAGTAAATGTGAAGGGTCAGGTATATACTTCCCCAATAGGGGTACGTGGAAGACATCATGAACTTGTGCTAGATTTGGAGGAAGTGCAAGCCCATAGGCCACTGCTCCTATGCGGTCATGTATTTCATAGGGGCCAATGTACCTAGGGTTGAGCTACCCATTCTTCCAAAACCTCATGACTCTCTTACAAGGTGAAATTTGAAGAATGACTTTGTCACCAACATCAAACTCCAAGTCCATTTGATAGTTTTCAGTATATCTCTTTTTCCGACTCCGAGAAGCCTTAATGTGTTGCTGGATGGCATGGACTTTTTTTCATCACCTACACAAGATCAGGCCCAGGAAGCATTCTCTCACCAACTTCATCCCAATAAGTATGAGTTCTAAATCGCTTCCAATATAGAGATTCATAGGGTTCCATTTTAATTCTTGAGTGGAAGCTAATGTTGTACGATAACTCAACTAAAGGGAGATGTTGATCCCATACACCTTTAAATTCCATTGAGCATTTTCTCATCATATAAATGAGTGATTGAATAGTCCTTTCAGATTTTCCATCAATTTGGCAGTGATAGGATGTACTAAAATTCAATGTAGTGCTCAGATCATTCTGAAGAGTTCTCTAGAATTTTGATGTGTACCTTGGATCACGACCAGATACGATAGAAAGTGGAACTCCATGAGGCCTTACCACTTACTTCATGTAAATCATAGAAAATTGAACACGAGAGAAATCTTCCCGAATAGAGATATAGTGGGAATTCTTGGTAAGATAGTCCACAATAACCCATATCACAATGTTTCTATTGGAAGTTATTGTGAGACGAGTGACAAAGTCCATAATGATATTTCCCCACTTCCAGGCTGGTATGGGTTGTGGTTGTAACACCCCTTTAAAAACTTCTCGCTCTTCCTTCACATTCAGGAATACCAAGCACCTTGATGTGTAGTCAGTAATCTCCCTTTT
The DNA here is from genome assembly GCA_963277665.1 of Viscum album. NCBI lineage: Eukaryota > Viridiplantae > Streptophyta > Magnoliopsida > Santalales > Viscaceae > Viscum > Viscum album. Next base: position 155,878,834 of record OY728157.1, read on the forward strand.
CATATTATCCCACCAATAATTATCACAAAGGTCTCTATACATTTTCATGCTTCCTAGAAGTATAAAAAAAGTAGATCTATGAGCTTTGTCCATTAGCTCCTTCTTTATTTCCAGAATAGATGGAACAAATAGTCTTGTATGAAATCTCAGTACACCTCCTTGATCAATATTGAATTCCAAAAACTATCCATCCTTCCCAGCCACAAACTACTTCAGTAACAAAGGATATTTGTTCTGAGCTTTCTTGATCTTATCTAGTAATGATGGTTGAGAAATAATTTGGGTTAGGGTGGATAATACACCTTCCCTTATAATTTCCATGTCTATATTTACTAGTACATTAATAAAAGGAACTCTTGGAATCCTCATCATGGAAAGAACAACTGGGTATTTTCTTCTTAATTCATCAGCAACATTGTTTTCTCTTCAAGGATGATAATGAATTGAACAATCAAAGTCTTTTAGAAGTTCCAACCATATCTTATACCTCATGTTCAATTCCTTTTGTGTAAAAATTTACATCAAACTTTGATGGTCTGTATATATATCACATTTCTCCCCATAAAGATAGCGCCTCCATATCTTAAGTGAAGAAAATGACTACAACCAGATCCAGATTATACATAGGATAGTTCTGCTCAGGAGTCTTCGACAGTAGAGATGCATAAACAATAACTTTTCCATTTTGATTGAGGATTCACCCAAGACCTTTCAGAGATGAATAGCAGAAAATAAAAAATCATTCTCCACATGGGGACGGAGCTAACAATGGTGCAGTAACCAATCTCTTCTTCAGCTCTTGGAACCTTTTCTCACACTCCATTGTCCAGATGAAGTTGACCACTTTTCGAGTTAACTAGGTTAATGTATTAGAATGTCATGAAATGATTTTCACAAACCTCCTATAATATCCTGCTAATCCAAGGAAACTATGAATCTCAATTATTCGTGTAGGCTGAGGCCAGTCCTTGTCAAATTTTGTATTTGGAGGGTCGACTATGATTCCTTCATTGGTAACAATGTTCCCTAATAAAGAAACTTTTTGTAACCAAAATTCAATTTTCCTGAAATTTCTAAAAATCCTCTCCTACCATAGAGTTTTTTAAATAACCCTTATATGATCCCCTTGCTCCCCACTAATTTTAGAATTTATTATAATATCATCAATAAAAACTACCAAAAAGTTATCAAGGTATTATTTTAATACTCTATTCCTCCAATCCATAAAAATAGCTACTGAATTAGTCATCTTGAAGGGCATAACCAAAAACTCATAATGCCCATATCTTGATCAGAAGGTTGTTTTTTGAATATCTTCTTTCTTCACCCTCAATTAATGATAACCATATCAATGATCAATCTTAGAGAAGAATTAGGCCCCCTGAATTCGTTCAAATAAGTCATCAATTCTTTAAAAAGGGTATTTGGTCTTCACTATGATTCCGTTTAGTTCTCTATAATCAATTTTTTGCCACATCGATCTATCCTTCTTCATCATAAAGAGAATAGGTGCTCCCTAAGGAGACACATTCGGTCGGATAAACCCATTCTATTAAAGATCTTGGAGTTGTTTCTTTAACTATTCCAGCTCCACGTTTTCCATCCTATACAGGGTCTTTGATTTCGGATGGGATCTAGGTACGAGTTCAATGGATAACCCTACCACACTTTTTGGGGGTGGTGTGGGTAACACCTTAGGAAATACTTCATTGTATTCCAGGACAATGGGGACATTTTCTATCCTCAAACTCTCATTTACTTCTTATTCTTCACTGATGAACTCTATAGAGAATGATATTGGAGGCTCTTCAAGACAAAGATCAGGATGAGATATATCTACTTAGAAGATAAATGTAGGTTTTTCATTAACAAATACTATGATTTCTTTGATTCTGCATTTTATCTTAGCATTATAATTTGAGATTCAGTCCATTCCAAGTATAATGTTGAATTCCAGCTTGGGAATGACTACTAGATTTTAAGTAAGATTGTTCTCACTAAAGTAAATACTAGAGTTTCTAAACACTGATGATGCTTGGATAATCCCACCTGGAGTCTTAACTTATAACTCTACTTTTAGAAAATTGGGGTTTGATTCTAAACTCTTTACAAACATAGAGGAAATAATGGAATGCGTAGAACCAAAATCAAACAAAGTACTTACTAGATTTGATATAACGACAAGAGTACCTGCCAACACATCATTTGGCACTTCAACATCATCCATAGTGATTTCAAATATATGATGTTGTTCACTAGGACATTGCTGAGGCTGATGGTGATTCCCCTACACTGCCCTTGGATTTGGATAGTGATTGGAAAACTGCATAAGTTGTCCACACTTATAACATTAGACCTCAGGTAGGTCCTGCACCATCTTCCCCTTGACGTTAGTGTTGGGAAGTTGTGGATTCACCTCACTATGACAATTAAACAAAATGTGGCCATCTCTACCACACTTTTATCACTTCCTGCACCCGAGCAGGTAGTTCCCCGAATGCTTCTTCCAACATTTATTACACGTAGCACATTGTACTTGCTTGACTCCTATTCCCTGATTAAAGACCCCCCCTATTCTTGGATCCCTAGATCTTTTCTTGTAATTGGATTTATGATACCATTGTGTCTCAGAAAACTCCAGTTTAACTTTCATCGCACTTCGCATGATCTCTTCATAGTTAATATAATCTCGGTTGGAAATATTCTTCCATAGATGATGTCTCAGTCAACCGAAAAATCAATCAACCATAGCATTTAGATCCCTGATAAAGATAGATGTTTATTTTTAATTCCATTTGAAGTTAATATCGTAGCTTCCCATTGATTTATTAACCTTCTTCTTTAGCAAGAGAAACTCCTTCTCCATTCCTGTTCTCATCGATCAAGGGAAATAAATGCAGAAGAATATCCTTATGAACTCTTCCCACTCCATAGCTTCAACTTCAAATCCTGGCCTAGTGTTTTTAATCAGTTCCCACCGTTGATCAGCTTCTCCCTCTAAGATATAAACAGACAAGGTAACCTGGTCTTGACCAGAATAGCGAATCACGGAAAATAACTTCTCAGTAGAGTTGATCCATTGTTCACCAATTAATGGGTTGGTAGATACACTGATGTTTGGTGGTCATTGACACATAAAGTATTCAACAGAAATTTGTTCCATTGGGGGTGAAATCGGTCTCTCGGCTGGATTCAAGTTATTTCATATAACTTGAGTTAGTTGGTTCATCATTCGCATGAATGTTTCCATTCCTGCTTCTATCAGAGGGCCTTCAGCACATGATCCATTATGGTCACCATTTCCATAGTTCCTCCTATTTCCCTCAATTTTCTAAAAAAATAAAACATTAGTGAGAAGATTATTTTATTTATGAATCATTTAACTATAAAGGATTATATGTCTTAAAATTTCATGCTTTACAAAATTACATTTCTCTGCAAATCCTTTATAATGATTCATAAAAATATTATGATTAACCAAATATATCCCTCGGGAGTGTCGTACCCAAAATTGTAGCAATGCACATTTTCATGTATGAGGATAACCTGGGTTAAGCATGAAACTCCTTGTATGATTTTTCACTCCCAGTTACATCTATTCCAAAGCCATCTCTACCTTCTCTTAACCAGACAATGACGTATTTTCTTAATAAACCACTTACTCAATACTCACCCAAATACCATGAGCTATTCCTATATTTAAAATTTTCTATAGGGTTCTTCCTAATTTTTTTCATATCCTAATTTACATAAATAGATAAACTATCCTTTGATACCAACTATGGAATCCCACCTTTTCAGGACATAACTTTTCATTGCATTTTACAAATATAGGATCTTTAAAGTCTAGTGTCTTGGAAATCAGGAACATAAAACTTGAAAACATAAAACATTATTCTAATCCTCTTGTAGGGATTCATAATAAGTTCTACCTATGTAAAATTTTTCCATCTCATTACATGGAGACATACATCAAAGGAAAGGGTGATCAAAAGGCCCAGTAAGGAAAGAAAGGGAATCAGTTTACTTGTGAAATCAATATGAACTTGATGAAAAACATAAATTCATGAGAAATGGATGTAGAGGAATTTCATAATGAAAAGAAATTGATCCATTACAAGAATATGTGGATAAAATATTTAATTTAGACACTCAAGAATATATCACCATGGTTCATCCCTAAGGTGTCATAAAAATTACCAAGGATATTTACCAAGTTATCGTGAAACATTCCATATCTAGATATTAAATTCCTTACCTAATGCATTGAAGGGCTATCAGGGTGCACCCTTAATATGTATTTAATTTTATGTGATCCACATAGATAATAATCAAACATTTCATAAATAAACCTAATGGAATAAAAGAAATGGTTTTCATTTCAAAATAGTGACGTTTTAAAACTGCTTAAAAATAAGATCATTATGTCATTTATAAACCACAGAAAGGGGGTGAGGGTTATATGTATGTAAATTCCAGAATAAAATATATCATTTTATGTATTTATGAACACCCATAGAAAAAAAATAGGTCTGGTTGTTTACAAAAATAAACAAAAGAATTTCATTAATGAATGAGAGATAAATTTTGAGACAAAATTTCTAAAGTATAATGACTATATAACATGGTTTTAGAAAATGTTGAAATAGAAGGGAAAAGAGTCACCCACTAATTAAAAAACACATAATACATTATGGGTATAGAATAAAATTAAATAATATCATGTAATGGATATTTTAAGGAAATACCATATCAAAATTAAACTCAAATGAAAAGAAAATATGATATATCTTTTACGAAAATTCGGCTACCTAATAGCATCAATTAAAAATTCAGAAAATTGATTGATGAGATCGAAAATGGTTTGTAATAAATTGGAATAAAATGGAAAGTAATAAAGATATAGAACAACACACCCCGAATATAATAATATGTGAACTAGAATACAAAACATAAAGGAAGTCATGACTTAAAAGAAGAGGTTGAAGGGTTCCCTTACCTTGAAGAGTAACTTTGAAAGCTTGAAGAGTAACTTTGAAAGCCTGAAGGTTGGGACCTTAGGAGGCTTCAGAGAACCTTGGGAGGACTCCTTGAGAGTCAAAAGACTAGAAATTCAAAGAGAAGGATTTAGGAAAAAAATGAATGAGGTAATCTCTCGGTATTTATAGGGAAAGAGAGGGAATATTTAATTAATTTCCAAGGGACACCAAATCGGTGGTATTTGCAAAACCATGAGCATTCCCATGGTATTTTCCCAAGTTATTGGCCACTTTGGACGCCTCTTCACATATATTACAATTCACAGGTCTACCATATTTATTACATCATTATTACATCTTCAACGATGTCATTAAACACCCGAAACTCAAAACTGTAATTTTACTATTCACCGAAAATTCAACTATTTCAGAAAAATCCCAAAAATTCACCCTAACCAAATATCTATGCTTTTAATTAAAAAATGAAATTCATTATATGGAAATAATTTTCTAAATATTTTTAATTTAATTTTTAAATAAAATCATTATTTATTCAAAAAAACAACTCTAAAACGCTAACTTGTTTTGTAACACCTTGAAAAAGTAATAAAGGTCCCATAAAATTATCGTATAACCATAATACAATAAATTAACAATTTATGATTACATTTTATGAAAATAAATTTCCATTTAAAATATTTAAATTAATTATAAAATTTTAAATAAATTATTTATGATATATAAAAATACCAAAACTTATACTATGGCCGTTTTTTTCACTTTCAAGGTGTCAAAATTGTATTTATACATTCATGGGTGATGTTTCGCTTTTTTGTAAATTTACTATTCATTACTATTAATAAGGGTATGTTACTATTCATACATTACAATTCACTGAAAACAAGTGGATCTTATTAGACTCTAAATTTCATACTGATCACAACTATAGAAGACAATTTTTTGAAAATCATTTCACATTGCTAATTATTTAAAGTATAAATAAATATTTTAAAATACCACATTTCCAAAATTCATTAATAATATGGAACTTCGTCCTACATTTATCGTGACCTTTGAAAATAACAAATATTACTATAATAAGATATAAAAATTATATTTATACGAAGGGATTAAAAAAAGTATCTATGGCCCCATTACGTAGACCCTTATAACACCTACATATGACCTATGTGTATGGTGTGTTGTGGTGATAAAATCTTGGGGAGGCTCAAACAACATTGCCTGAGTGGTGATTTCTATCAGTTTGAACTTATCCCTTAGGAAATTCTGTTCAAGATTCAAATGTTAAAACTCACATTGGGATTGGTCTAGAGAAAAGTCCAGAGATGCTACCTTCTTCCCAAGCTCTGACAGATGTGCATCGTATGGCCTGCATCTACTGGATGAGGCCATCGACTCTTATTTATATCTTAATTATCCCAGATCACTTGTATTTATAAACATTAATTGTAACATTATATATTTAAATTCCAATTGTCATATTGACCAATGGTAATATAAAAGTCGAAACCCAACAGTATCACTTCATTAATTAAAAGATATATTTTTTGGAGTATAAAATGAAATATCAAACAAATTTAGGAAACAGATATTATTCAAAAGTGCAGGTCGTGACAATGTGAGTTCTAGTTGAATGAAGACCCATTCATGGGGAATATCATCACAATAAATGAGATGTTTGTGGATCATACAATGGAATATAAATTATCCCTTATTTACCCTTAGTATCTTAGATAATACTTTATTATGTTTTCTTTAACCAGGTTATGGAGAATAGATTTATGCATGAAATTTATAGTAAGGGAGAAAATTGTAAAGTACTTAGAGGGAAATTATTTACATCTCTTATGAACATTTTTTATGTATCCATGTTTCCAAAGATACTAAACCTATAAGATTATAGAATAGATCATAATGTTATGTATTGAATATCCATATAATTATATTTAATATTTATGTATGTAAAGTACGGGTCACTACAATTAGTATCAGATCAAGGTTTAGACACCTTTGAAAACCAGGATGATAAAACTTTAGGGATAACCCATCAAATAATCAAATGTATCATAGAACATCCTCAATTATTGTAAATGAAGGTGTTTTTTCCTAAAAATAAATACCTATTTGGATACTATGAGTGGAAATGATTTTATCATAGATGAATCTTGTAGTAATAACCTAAAAAATAGTTCATTGAGTATATCTCAAAAAGTATTTTGAGAAATAGTCACTAGGGTCAATTATTACACTATTCAATTTATTTATTTTTAAAAAAATTAAGATAACACGCTAACATCCAACCAACTATTTTATTATATTTTTATGAGATCAAGGTTATCTGTAAATATCATTGGACATATTAATTATTGAAAAATATATTTATTTTAATATTTTTAATAACATTTATTTGATATCTCTTTTAATAAAATAATTACATTAATGATTTTGTCTAAATATATAATATAATTATTTTTTAAGTAATAATTAAAAATAAAATACTACGATGAAGATATATATATAATATTTTCCATGAGAATATATTCAGTATAATTTATATTCTATAAAATCATACAATAAAAATGTTATACTTATTAAACTATGAATATGACAACTTTATCATTACTTTAACTAAAATAATACAAAGCTGATAATAGTTTTCTATAAGGATTAAAATTGTAACTGTCTTGAAATTTGGAATATTATGGTCAATATATACTTGAAAAATAATATTTTTTCACGTATTTGGACATTTTTATGGTTATTAGTATTTTAATAAAAATTGTTTTATTGATTTCTCATCAATTAATTAATTTTTACATCACCAAAGAATATGAATTTAATGAAATTATTTATTCACTAAAAATTAAAATAAAATTACCATGACATAGGTTATTATTTTTTGTTTACACGGACTATTTAGTTTCTAAGATATCACTAGGTTATCCATATATTAAATTTATTATACTTAAAAGAAATGTGAGTATGACATTTTGTCTCTTTCATTGTTTTTATTAATATCTATGTCATTTTCATTTTCAAGTGGCAATTAAATTACGAAGTTTAGAATTTTTGATTTTAACGGTATAATTTTATATATCCAATATGATATTTTTAGGTTTTAGGATTATTTTATTGTCCTTATAAAATTATTTGTTACACTAACTTCTTGATTTAACTTTAACCGCGTTAAATAAAAATTATCGTAGTTACTATTCATAATATCCAAAAAATTAAGAATAACATATTATCATAATTTGGAACCAAAGATTATAAATATAGAATCAATTTTTCAATATTCCAAATGAATACATTTCTGTAATTAATTTAAAATTAATCCCATTGCCGAAAAAATCGGGTTTTGTTTAAAAGTTAAAACAATGAAAAATATTGAAATGTTTTTTCATATGAATTCAATGTAAAATTATTGAAAATAAATTAAATTGTATTAGTGTATAAAAATATATTCTATATAAATTTTAAAAAAATTCAAAAATATAATTATCCATTTATATTATTTTGATGAAAAAAATTGTTTTCAATTAAAATTTAGTGTATTTTCACTAATCATCAAAATATAAATTTCATGCGAAAAATACCAAAATTACAACCAAGTTAAATTTAGATGTACCACTTCCAAATAAGAGGTTTATTTTTTCAAATATAATATAACAAAGTTTTAAAAACTAGATTTAAAATTGGTGCGCCATAAAAAGGCAGGAAAACTAATTTTTTTTGGAAAAATACTTCTTTTTTCAGAAAAACTGATTTTGTTCTTATACCTTGGTCTAGAAAATACCTTAGATGAATTTTAATGTTATATAAAATTAAAAAAAATTGTTTATACTATTAATAAAGGCTATTTTATATCGCATTAAATAATAATACTTTAATAATATATCATTGTTTAGTGAAACTCGGTATTGCATACAATGCAAGCTATCAAGGAAGGTCACTTTTCAGGTAAAACAAGCCAAGTCAGAGTTTCATTTAGTGAAATATTGATTTGATGTTACATATATCATAATCCCAATATAGTTCTTTTATACAATGATCAAAATATATACTCAGTATTTCATGAAATGAATTCTATCAAAAGAACATGAAATTGTGTGTAACACAAGCCAATAATAGTGTTGTATATTCTTCAAGCTAAACGATGTTCCATATAGCATAATATAATATTTTCTTAGTGTAAATAACATGACATCAATGAAATTAAAAAATATTATATCTCATAAAATCTTAGTGTGTTACATTTTACGCCCTTAAAATGAATTCTTCCCTTGCAATTATTTTTGTTTATAAATGGTTTACTACTTGAATGTTTTGTTCATGGAAACCCACATCGTAAAAGGGAACCTAAAACTTAATTTTTGAAAGAAATTTTAGAAACATAATGGTTACCCAAAGTAACTCATCCCTGGGTTTCCACATATGAGAACATACGTGGGAAGTGAAAACATAGATATGGAAGAGAAATATAAACATCATGTTCTAGTGGATAGTGATAGTGAATAAGATTTAGAGAATGTTGAATACTAGAAATCCATAAATCTATGATGATTTAAGGGAACATCTGATTCATCATATAAGAAGGTATTACGATAAAATTTTTTATTTTCAAGATACTTTCCCTAAAGTTGAAGAAATTTTCATGAGAATAAATACATACTTGATTTTGGTACAATCTCACCATTATTCATGCCTTGAACAACTTCCACTTCATCTCTTATTTAATGAAATAATGTCAAAATTTTCATTCTTGAAGTGTTAGTAGATCATGTGATAGAATGATAGGTCATTCCATCTGCCTCTATCACAAAAATATTTTCACAAGTTATCAAATATACATATGCCCATCTATGGTGAGATCAATCGTATATGGTTCCAAAAATGGACTTATACATTATCTATCCTACCACATAAATAAAATAAAAATAATTTATACTAACTAGGGACTTACCATAGGATAATGGTAGTTGATAAAGGCATGTCCCACTTCAGTTGTGGGTTCTAAAAACCTTTTCTGACATGATGGGTTTTTGTCCATCCTATGGGTTGTCCTCTTTCTAAAACTACAATATTATAACATTCCAGAGATAATATTTTAAAAATGTTTTGGCCTTAAAATATACTTTCCTATTCCCAACAGAATCCATTCCATCCATTAGTTTTATCTAAAATAATTCTATCAAAAATGACAGTAAAAAAATACAAAAAGATCATATAACCAGCATGTGAATACCATCATTCATCCCCCATATATCAGAAGATATATCTTGTTGGCCAGATTCTAGTCATTTGAATGACTTTATCATTCATTCTCTTGAGTTATGGTAATAACCTAGATTTCTATATATCCTTACTAAAATCATTTATGTCCCTTTATTCCAAAATGTATTGGAAATATTCCTTATGTCCCAAAAAGTTGAATACTTCAACCATGATATCATAACCCTCTTGTCTACAACCCAATAATTAGTTCCCATGTAACTATCAACTTCTAATTTACTTATTCAAATCCAACATATATTTATCCAAACATCATTAACATAAAAAACATGACATATAAAGGGTTGTCTTTACCTTAATTAGGTTTTCTCCAAGTATATCATCTTACAATTAAATTACATTTTGCCTCTTTAGAACTATTCAAAATATCCTTTCCAATCCTTAATAAAAAACTTATACTGAAAACACTTATATATTTCATGATTCATATAACATAATCATTGAATTATGAAACATATTCACCTCAATCATCCAACATTATTCTTAAACCATTACTCAGGTTCCATCATCTTCCTCTTTCTAAAATATGAATCATGTATTATAGTTTCTCAACCTAAAGATTATTTTGATTAATATAAATAACAATAGAGGAACATCACATAAATTTCATATATCATTTATAATCTATTTACCCATAGTAATGTGACTGATAACCATACCATTGTCGTGATTATCTTTATGATATTTCCACTTATGAAATCTATCATCACAATTCTAATAATTTCTACATTTGAAATATTGAATGGTTAATAATGTTCTATGTAGTTATGGCTATTGACTAAGACCATAAAAAATAATTTGATAAATACATAACAGAGATTTGAAAAACATAAAAATGGTAAATTTTTTATAATATTTGATTATGTGATATCATTGTTTTAACCTTAGGTTAGTCATGATTGTCACAAAAACACAATGATTGTGGCCTATACTTGAATTCTTATTAAGACATACCTAGACATATCCTTATATATATCTCTAGGAATCTTTCTAATGTTTTTGCATCCTAGTTCCCAAAGGTTGACTAAACCTTCACTCTGATACCATCTGTAGATACCCAAGCTTAACTTACATGGACATTATAGTATATTTTCGGAATTCATAATACATGTACCAAACAGATGAACAAAGACTGTATTAGTTTAGTGTCTTTGGAATTTTGGATCAAAATCTTCTAACTTGGTGAGTGATCATCAATATCTCCCATAAATATCCCCCATTTGGTTTTCCTACCTAAAACCTTACTTTATATTCTGGGGAAAATAAAACCAAAAAATGGTGAGCCCAAATGCTCATTAAGAGTAAATATTCAGAACATAAAACAAACCATAGACATAAGATTGTAAAAACCTGAACAAGATGATTAAATATCAAAATCAAGAGTTGTGAAAAAAAATCTAGGAACGTTTTAAGGAATGGATTATAAAGGAACATTAACCATGATAAAATAGTGTTGGAATAAAAAAAGGAATTTTGGAAAACAAATAAGCTCATAATATGATTTCCATTATAGCCAAGGCATTGCTGCCAAGACCATCATAGTGGTCAATGTCCTTTACTGAACCGATTTTACATTCTATTCTAGCAATGAATTTCTAAACCAGATTTATTTTCTATTCTAGACCTATATTAATGTACCAGATTTACTTGATATCCTAGACATGTATTACTAAACCAGATTTATTTTTCTTTTGAGCCCTGTATTACTGAACAAGATTTAATTTATGTTCCATCCTTTTATTATTGAACCATATTTACATTACATTCCAGTCATGTCTATCTCATGAGATATAAATATTTATCCAATTCATTAGAAGGAGATATAGGTCCCACCCATCTCATAATGACATCATTCTTATATGTGGCACAAAACATAAATCATTCATCGAAGCATAACGTAATATATAAAATTGGTTTTGTAAACATAATTCTATCATAACATAATCCATATAAAATTTCATTCAATAATTAGCACAATATAATCGTAGTAATAATAGGGATATAAACATAACCCTATTTAAGAGTGTCAACTTAGATTGAAAATAATTTGGATAAAACACTTGAACTTATTTTTTGAGAAAAATATACCTTTTTCTCCAAAAATGTTTCATTTCTTAAAAATGCAATGCATTTTTAAAAGAAAAAAAATTATCTGAAAATATACATGAAATAATTTAGAGGAAGATACATGGAAATAATTCTCCATGAGACTGTAAAAATTCATTAATGATGTATATGTTTAAAAAAACATTCTCCTTATACATTTGTGGGAGAAGTCAAAAAGTAACTCGTATGGTGAATGAATGAAAGATTCCTTCCAAACCATGTAGTAAAAGTAAAAAAGGGTAAAAATGACTTTAATCATACATAGAATAATATTAAACATTTTATTAATTCATTTTTAGAAAACATGGACATGAATGATAAATATACCCCAATAAACACTTGTATATAAACAATATCAGAAAACAATGAGATTGAAAAATTATCCCTTACCGTAAGTCATATATTCCTTATTTTCTTCCAAAACTCATGTATAATTATTTATGTAATGTTATTAAGTTATTCAAGAATAATTGTCATCATATTTGGTCATATTCTACTTCGTTTGTTTGTAACAATTCATTGTTACTCGTTCTTCGGGTTTAAACAACTTTATGATCGAATGAATTTTTTGTCGAATAAGTTATTGTTCTCCTTATTTGGTCATATTTATATCATTATAAAATTATATAAACATATTAAACACCATATTTTTTCATTATTTACATTTATATAATAATTATTTATTTGTTATCATGTAGAGTAAATCACATCACATCGTAGAGACGGTAGGCCGTACATACACACAAGTGACGATATAATTCGCATAATTTTTGAATGGTATTGAATTCAATGGTGTACTCTATTTAAGAATAAATATTATTTTATAATAATAATTTATAGTTATTACCAGAAATTTTATACCCATACAGGTAAGGTGGTGGTGAGAAACAGATTACACCATGGCGTGGAGACAGTAAGTCGTATGTAGACATGCATGGTGATTTCACATTTCATAGGATAGATTGAAAGATGAATATGGTTGTTTCATAATTATAATAACATATCAATATATATGATCTATTGGATTTATTATTCTATAATGATACAACTCGTTATGTATAAGTATAAGTAGAAATAAATATGAAAGAATCAGTAGATGAGATTACCTCTTCTTGGACATGCTCTCTTTAGATCTACTCTTAATGGAACTAGAGTTGGTCTTTTGAGAATACCAAAAAATCAATAATGTTACTTGGAAATTTGATAAGAAAAAAATTATGGGGATTTATAAACTTGAAGGATTAATTAGTTGTGGTGAAATTAGGGAGGAGGTGTCCTTTAATAATTGTGGTTAGGGGTACTTTTGGAAATCTGAAAAATATTAATTTATAATAAAATAAAAACCCAAACAAAAACCTAAAAAATGTCTCAATTTATAATATTATATTATATATTGTTACCATATTATCAACCAAAAAATTTTAAACAAGTTTCTATATCCATTCAAACCTTATCTTTTCAAATTTACACTTAGTTATTCTATTTCATTTTAACTAAGGTAACAAATATTTCAATATTAGAAGGGAAAATTATTTAATTATATGGTGTCAATTAGACCTTAAATAAATAATTTTAGAACATTTTGGACTAAATATTAACTATTTCATATATTGTTTTAAAAAAATTATGATTTTTAAATAATTTAATTCAACACAATTTTGATAAACAATCACTTGTGTCATTTTTGACAATATTCAATTAATTGATATTTTTGAATATTAAGATAACAAGTTCACATTGAAAAAAATAATTTATTATATTCATATGAGGTAAATATTATCTATAAAATTCATTATACCTATTAATTATCCCAAAATATGTTTATTTTAAAATTGAAAAATAATATTTATTTTATATCTCCATTAATGAATAATTACTATAAATATATTGTGTAATTATTTAATATACTTATTTGTTGAGTAAAAATTAAAAATAAAATACCATTATGAAGATAAATTTAATATATTTATTTATAATATATTTAGTAGAATTTATCATCTATAAAATCAATCATTAAAAATGTTATATTTATTAAAGTATGAATTTTATAACTTTAACACAACTTTAAATAAAATAATATAGAGGATATAATATATTATATAAGGCTCCAAAAGATCACTAGAATTACCTTTGTATGATTATGGTTGACATATACTAGGAAAATAATATTTGGTCATGTTTTTGGACTTTTATATGGTTATTAGGATTTTAATAAAATTGTTTCATTGATTTCTCATCAATTAATTAATTTTTATGTCATCCAAGAATAATAATTTAAGGTAATTATTTATTTTCTAAAAAATAAAGATAAAATACCATGATTTCTGTAATTGTTTTCTATTTACATGGAATATTAATTTTCTGACATAAAACTAGGTTATATCTATATTAAAATTATTATACATATAAGAAATGTTAGTCTGACATTTTATTAGTTTCATTGGTTTTATTAAAATCTATGTCATTTTCATTGTCAAGTGGGCATGAAATGAATAAGTTTATAATATAAGATGTTATGGGTGTAATTTTATTCATCCACTAGGATTTTTAAAGTTTTTAGGATAAATGTATTATCCTTATCATATTATTTGTTACACTAATTTACCTGATTTTCCTTTAACTGCGTTAAATAAGAATTAATGTACTTTCTATTCATAATATCAATAAAATTAAAAGTAACCTATTAACATAATTTGGATCCAATTATTCTTAATATTGAATCCACTTTTCAAATTTCAAAACACAAAAGTTTTATTAAATAATTTAAAATTAATCCCATTGTTGGAAAAAAAGGTTTTGGTTTAAAAGTTAAAACATTGCAAAAGAATGAAATGTTCTTACATATGAATTTAATGTACAATTAATGAAAATTAATAAAATAGTATTAAATAATAAAAATACTATCTATTTATAAACTAAACCCATTCAACAAAATAATCAAACCATATAAATTGTTTTGATGAAAAAGTTGTTTTCAATTAAAATTTACCCTATTTTTACTATTTATCAAAATATGAATTTCATCAGAAAAATACCAAAATTTCAAAAAAGATAAATTTTTTATGTCCATATTCCAAATAAGATTTTTATTTTATTTAAATTTTATATATAAAGGTGTTAAAATAGATTTAAAATTATTGTTCCCTTAAAAGGCCGCAAAACTTTATTTTCTTAAAAAAAATACTTATTTTATTCGAAAAAATTAATTTGTTCTTATATCATGTTCTAGAAAATACATAATATGAATATTTATATTATATA
Source organism: Viscum album (assembly GCA_963277665.1). Classification (NCBI taxonomy): domain Eukaryota; kingdom Viridiplantae; phylum Streptophyta; class Magnoliopsida; order Santalales; family Viscaceae; genus Viscum; species Viscum album. Next base: position 155,894,493 of record OY728157.1, read on the forward strand.
AAATTCCAAATGTGATAAACACTATTCATAATGGCTAATTTATATCCCATTAAATAATAATATTTTAATAATATATCATTGTCTAGTGAAACTCGATTGTTGTGTACAACACGAAATATTGAGGAATGACACTCTTGTGTGTAATGCAAGCCAAGACAGTTTTTCATTTAGTGTAAAATTCCTATGGTCTTGTGTATAACACAATAAAACCACAGTTCTTTTATACATTGAACTAAATATACACTTAGTGTTGTGTGAAATGAATTCTATTAGAAGAAAATGAAATTTTGTGTAACACAAGCCAAGAATATTGTTGTGTATACTAAAAGATAATAAGGCATGGTGTATAAAACAATATAATATTGGTTTAGCTTATAAAAAAATACATAAAAGAAATTAAAATGATTATATCTCATAAAATATAGGGATGTTACAAAAATGTATTGATGAGGGGGAAATGGGGATATCATCTTTTATACTTAAATGGACTGTAAGGGGGATTTTGAAGAGCATATCCAAATATTAGGAGTAAAGGAAATTAGAAGACATAACATAAAATTATTGCTTGATAGAAGAGAAGAGTAGAAGATTCTTTACAAAAATTCAGTAGAGCAATGACTTAAGTAAGGGTCAAAATGAGAGAGTGTAAATGGTATATAATTCAAATAACATTAAATATATACTATTGGTATAATACTAATTAAACAAAAACATAACTAATTGAATTTATATGGGATAATTTCATAATAATTTTTTTTGAATTGAAGAAAAAGGAGGAAGGTGAGGATCCCATACGTAATTTCAGAATAGTAATGGGTCTATAGAAAAGATAATAGGGAGTATTAATGGGGTTCAAAGGAAAGTATAGTCATTTAAAAATTAACTGGACAATAATGGGATCATGGAAAATCACATCCCAATATATGAAAATGGAATTTATGAAGCATAATATAAAAGAGGTCCCTGAATAGAAATGAGAAGAGAGAAATACCTTACTTGTATGTGTGACTACAAAGGCTTATGAGATGATTTTTGGGAGATTAGGGAAACCTTGGGAGAAATATATAGAGTATAGGTAATATTTTGGGCATCAAGGAGTTTGAGTGAAGATAAATGGGAGCTTTGGTGGGTTTATATAAGAATGTAGGGGGATTTCCATGTTATTTTGGTTTTAGAAACTATATAAAAAATATTCAAAACCAGAAACCATACCATGGTTATAGACCATTATTTCTACGAATGGGAAGGGGAATACATTAATTTACAAGTCTATGTGATGAAGTTAATAAAATGTTTCCTTTTCTTATGTGGAAGCGAGTCAAAAATTCAAGGAAACGATTTTAAAATCTTCAAATAATTTATAAATTTTGAAGGATTCACTCTGACTTTATAAAAAATATAAAATAAATAAAAAACTACATTATTTTCAACGAAAACATATATTGGGGCAAGGATAATTTTTATATTATTTATTACATCACTATTTGGCCATTATGACTTCATAAATAACACAATATATTTATACGATATTTCATTTCTACCCAAAAATTCAGTTGTCTCATAAATTATGAGAAATTTAACATTAGATAATTTCAAAATCCTAATTCCAAAACTTATATTCATTTTATCTGAATACTTTTCTAAATATGTGAATTTTCACTTTAAAAAACAAACATTTATGAAAAAATTATGGGTTCTTGTTAATAACCATTTTCGAGCACTAATAAAATTACATTTGACATTATAGAAATTATACATTCATTTATATTTAAGAAAAATAATATAATATTATTTTTTTATTAAAATATAATTATTTTAGAAATCCCATAATTCATTAAAATTTACTTCTTAATTAAATTTTAATATTATCCAAAAATATTATTTGTGCTTTAAAAATCATTTACAAAGTAAAAATAATAGGAAGTAAATATTTTCAATATTCTATTCCAAATTAATGTACATAATCCTATGGTTACAGTCATCATATATGTCCCTTATTTCACCATGATATGCCTTAAGAGTATGTTTCACGATGGTGGGGCTTTCAAGAGGCCATTAGGTGAAAATGGATTGTCCTGTGACCTCAATGAGCTTGAAATTCTCCCATAAATGGTTTCTCTCATGTGTAGTTTGTTGGATCTCAACTTGGGATTTGTCTAGGGAAAATCCCATAAATTCAATCTCCCTCATAAGCATTGATAAATAGACTTCATAGTATCCAAATAGGTATTTATTTTTAGGAAAAAACACCTTCATTTACAATAATCGAGGATGTTCTATGATACGTTTGATTATTCGATGGGTTATCCCAAAATTTTTATCATCCTGGTTTTCAAAGGTATCTAAACCTTGATCTGATACTAATTGTAGTGACCCGTAATTTAAATATATAAATATTAAATATAATTATATGGATATTCAATACATAACATTATGATCCATTCTATAATCTTATAGGTTTAGTATCTTTGGAAACATGGATACATAAAAAATGTTCATACCCCTAAAGTGTGTGAGGGTCTGGTCTACCCGGACCCCTGAGTCATTCGTCGACTGCATGCCGTAGAAGGCTCTGCTACGTGCCGCCCCGCAGTAGGTCTCGCTGGTGATGAAGGCTCAGCAAGGAAGCTCTCGATCAAAAGGGCTCTCTACAGTACTCCTGCTTGAGTCGGAATGCTAAGGGAGATCAGCGATGCCCTGATCTCATGTCTCAAACCCTGCTCAAAGGTCCAGGCCCGGAAGAATGGGTCTCGTACCATGTCGGTTGAGTAGCGAGAGAGATCGGTAAATCTCGCCGAGTACTGGGCGACCGTCAAGATGCCCTGTCGTAGCTGAAGAAGCTCCTGGATGCACACCGCACGGAGGGTGGCCGGAATGAACTCTGAGCGGAAGAGGCCCTCAATGTCTGTCTAGAGAAGAGATGCTTCATCGTGCACCTAGAGCATCAAGCTCCACCATCGGCCCGCTGCTGCGTGCAGTAGGCTCACTGCGAGGATCACCATGAGGTCTGCTGGTGTCCTCACTAACCAGAAAACTCACACAACTGCCTCCAGCCAGTCCTCGGCTGCCTGGGGGTCTGTCTCCCCGTGGAACCTGGGCGGTCGCTGGCTCTGGAACTCATGCAGTGCACTGAGGAGACGTGCATCGTCAGAGGCTGGTGCTGGAAGAATCGGTGGCTCGGCGGGTAAAGGTATCGCTGGTGCCTCAACTGTCAAAGGGCCCTACACCGAAGCCTCGTCGCTCGGCGGGCTGTCGTCACGCTCGACTCTCGGAACCCTAGTTAGCTGTCGTCGTCGGGCCATCCTGAAAAGGGAACAGGTGTGCCACGGTCAGAACAGTATACCTGGTGACCTGATACAAAGTAATCACAAAGAAAACTTTTAACACACAAGCAATCAATGTTTTTGTGCATTAAGTCGGAAATCAGAAGTCAGGGTCCTGGTGTATGGATACGTCGGTCTCCGCACCAACACTGGGCTCCCTGGACTGATAACCACACCCAATACGCTTAACACTATTACTTCACATAGAAGAAAGATCAGAGTCTGTGGTAGAACCGAACTCCTCTGATACTAATTTGTCACGACCCGTCCTCGGGGCCCGTGCCGTGACTACCCCAAGCCCGTCTTCCATAGGCCAGGGGCTGGCGACTAGCACCAAGGCATAAATCCTGGTAAAAAGGGAAGGCATTGCCTTTGTAAAGTAAACAAGCACGACAGCGTAAGCAAGCAGAAGAAGTAAACACTAATTAAAAACTGGTACAACAGTAAGTGCGGAAAGAAAGTGGGCCAGAATACAAACCCAAACTGAAAGTAAAGTACAACTCGAAAGGGAAAACAGCAACTGAAAGGTAAAGCCGCAACGTCGATCCGTCCACTAAGAGTCCCACCTGAAGGGTGGGTACAGATAGCCTCCACTTCTCCTCGGGTCCAGTCGACCTCTCTGAGTACGTCCCACCCAGTGGTCCACCTCCAGGTATCGTCTTTCTCCGCAAGGCTCCACCACGATCAGTGATGTCCGTCATCTACAACCAACACAACGTAGTGTGGGCATAGCCCATGTAGGGTGAGTATAAGCTACTCAGTAGGGACCCCGAGCCCCCCGAAGGTCTCCCAGAATCCACAAAGGATAATCCACAAAGTAAAGATACAATCACGAAGTAACATCCGACACTGCTTATGTATATGCCCATACATATACCTAAGTCATCAATTCCCGTTCGGCTCCAACATCCGAGTCCAAGTACAACCCAATCCACACAGGAAAGCAAAACATAAATCCAAACAGGATTGCACAACACAATCCAAAAAGGAAAGAAAAACATCAATCCACACAGGATAGCTCAACAAAATCCACAAAGGAAAGCAAAACAGGATTTCAGCTCACACAGGTATACATCTTCGAATGATGATAGAGATGATCACTGATCCATCTAAGTCGTCGAACCCACAAAGGATCGATAGGTACTAACCCCCGCAATGACCCACAAAGGATCTAACCCACAAAGGATTGATAAGTAACTAACCCCCGCAAAGACCCACACAGGATCAGACCCACACAGGATCTATAGGCGCTGGCCCACACAGGACAGTTGAGCACTGACCCACACAGGATCGGACCCACACAGGATCTATAGCACTGACCCACAAAGGATCGCTAAGTGCTGTAGTCGTCGTCGAATCCACTGAGGATCTCTAAACAGTCGTCGCCGTCACAGCAGCAGTCGCAGCCAGCTCTAGGGTTCCCGCACACAGCAAGCTTGTTTCGGAGGGTCCGTTCCACGATCCGAGAGGCTGATACATCAACTGACACATATTCCAGAGTTGATGAATCCAAAAGTTCTGTATCGTCAACAGGAACTCAACGTCGCAGACGGTGCGTCAATCGGACGCCCGGTCTGAGAGTTATTGGCTTTTTCGTCTCAGGGGCCCGGTTGATTTTTAATGCAAAACCAACCCGACCGTACTCCACCTGTGCCCAAACCTCGGGCGGAGTAAGCCAAAAGATCTGTCTCACTAGGAGGAATTCAAAAAAGTTGACGACACGTTAATCGGACGTCCGTAGCTCAAGATATGAGCTTTTCCGCTCCGAGGGCCCGGTTGGTTTCGTGTACGAACCAACCCGGCCGAACCCAAAGTATTCCGAAACCTTGAGTTTGATATACCAAAATGGCCATCTCGATCCAAGGATCGCATTTCCACTGACAGCGCGTCGTTCGGAGGCCCGTAGATCAAGTTATTAGAAAAAGACCAAAAAGGTCCGGGAACGGGGGGTCCGGGCCCGTACCAACCCGGCCCAGCCCCCCTGGGTCGGCCCGAACCAGGCCGACCCGACCCGGTTCCGGGTTAGACCCAGTTTGACGCGACCCGTCCCGGCAAGGGCGGTCCGGCGCGGCCTGGGCGCGACCCGGCCGGCGGGTCGGCTCGGCCGAGTGGTCGAGCAAAGGAAGCCGTGGGGGCGTGCTGCCCCCACATGAAGGGAAGTCGCGTCCCCGCGTGGGGCCGCTCGGTGTCACCGGACGTGGCCAGGCCGCCGCGTCCCTGCCTTCGGTTCCGTGCGGTCGCGGAACCGCATCCCGCCTCCGGCGACCCGCGCCGCCGGTGGAGTCTGCGGGCCACCGGAGTTTCTCCGGTGGTCCGATTCTATTTCCGTATGCGTCGTAGTTCATCCTGGGTCCCGTCCTTCACTTCAGAATCAAAAAATCGTCTTTGCGGCCCGTTTTGTCATCGTTCGCTGTTTCGCACACCAAGAACAAAGGGAGGTGGGTTCGGACTTGTTCGTTGGTCCACACCCACCGCGTTAGCGGTTTGAAACAAGACCATGAATCCTAGAAATTGACAAACCACGTACCGAAATAATAATCTTGCCTTGGAGGAAACAAGCATAGGTAAAAGAAATCATTTTCAAAATGACCCCTACCTCGTCATAGTCGTCGGACGAGTTCTTCGCAGAATTGATTGTCGCAGTAGAAGATGATCGTCGCGTCACAGAAGGGCGTCGCGTCATCGCGGTATACGGCGTCTCGTCAACGAACTCCGAGGATCAAGAACATACAGATTTAATTATAACAATTAAATCCATGTTGATGTTATAATCTACAAAGAAATAAAAGGACCGCAATCCCCTACCTCAATATGCCGATCAAATATTGTCGCGGGGATGGATCGTCGTGGAAGAAGCGTCGCGGAGGTAGAATCGTCAGCGTCATGGAACATGGCGTCGCGTCGTCGATCTCCGAGGGTGACGGCGTTCTTCACGTTATTCGTGTTCTTCACGAAGGAGGATGAAGATCTCAAGCCTTGGAGTCTTCTACAAATCCTCTCAATGAGTAATCCTAAAAAAGACAAGTGTTGGTCTTATTTTATTAACATGCTAAAAAATTGTAAAACAGACTAAGTAACGACCCATTAATTCATAGAATTAATTTCAACGAATAAACCGCCCAATTAATAGGAGCGTTTAAGAGTTTAAGGAAACACCCCAGTTGACTTTCATTTAAGAGGGGGGTTGCGGATGTGTTACTTAGGGGAAAAGAAACAGTGGGGCTCATGCGGGGCCCACCTCACAGATATCCTACCAAGAGGGTAGGATATTTTTAATTGCACCCTATCCCCTTCAACTCAGCTCAAGCAGCTTTAAGTGGCTTTAAGCGGCTTTAAGTGAATTAAAATAAAGTTTGTCGTACCACATTATTTTATTTCTTAACTTAAAGACCAAAAATTAAAAACCACACTCGAGCAAACGCAACTCCGGAAGAGGCGTTTCTAAGCACATACCGACGCTTCGATTCCATTGGTGCCCTCGGAATTCGATTCCGAGCACCGGTTCAAAAGTTAGAAAAAACCTGCTCGTTCGTTCACAAAACGTACCCGAGCCAAACTTCGGAAAATGGTTTCGGGCACACCCGGCCTCGGAATCAGGTGCCGTCAGAAATTGCGTTCTTGTAAAATTCCAAAGAAAATTAAGAAAAAAATTTCCATGAAATTTACGGGTCTTTACAAGATCTAGATAAGGGTAACGGACCCAAGGAAGATTGATGAGCTGAATAGTATAGAGTTAGTGGAGGTATAGTGATAGGATCTAAAGAAAATTCAATATTATTTTATTTATTGTATATTGCACTTTATATGATTCAGTTTAGCTTTCCACATTGTGATCCTTGTTATAATTACATGTATGATATGGGTGACATTTTTCATTATATTTTTTTTACTTTATCATTTTCTAGATACTCTACTTTGTTATATTTTATTTGTGTTTATCCTGTATGTTTATTATAATTTATGGTATATTATCCCCACTACACCCCTAGAACCTCACCACTAGTTAGTAGCCTCTTGTATACAGGGAGGTATGCATGATGTCGTGTATAATCTCAACTCTATTATTATTATAAAAATCTAGGATGGGGTGTTACATACACATAAATGATAGTTTTATTTCACATTTTATGGAAAAGGAGTTGAATAATTTTATGTAAATAACATGATAAAACCTCATTATATGGGAGATTCTAATCTTTTTATATAGTAATGGTTATGGTAATATTTAAGTAGTTGTATGAAGAATAAAAAATAAAATGTTTGTTTAAGATTATTACCTCCTCTTTGAAGAACCTCATTTGTATCACTCATTAAGGAACAAAGGGTTGGGCTTTTAAGATTAAAATCACATCTATAATATATCTATAGAATTTTATAATATTTTTTTTCAGTTTTTTTGAGCTAATTATCTCAAGAAGTGTGGGGAAGAGATAAGAGTTGGTGTCCTAAGATAAGAGAGTCTAGGAGAACCCTTGGAAAGACTTAAAGTGTTACGTTAATATAAATTAATTTTTAGTTCCATGTGGAAAATAATTGATTTATTTATATAATAATATGGATATAATTTGTGGTCATATTTTACAATAAAATTTAGACAAGTTTAGGTGACTTTTTAACTCTTTTTTATTTATTTTAACACCCCCACCCCCATTAACCCTATTTAACAATTACCATTATATCAAAGTTTTTTACTCATTATGGGTTTTGAAAGTTACTATAAAATTAAGAGTGAAACTGAAGTTAAAATGGTTTATAAACTCGACCATATCCCATTTACATGGCCAATGATAACAATTTTACTAATTTTAAATCATTTAATAAAATACTATATAAATTAAAATAGAATTAAAATCATATTTGTGATAATTAACATAATTTTAAATTATAGAAATATCAAGAATTTAAATTAATTTGAATATAAATTTCAACATATGACTAAAAAATTATATTTACCTAATAAAATATTTTATTTCCATAAAATAACCAAAGATATTACTTTTATAATTTTTAAAATAATTCACTAGATTTTTCTAATTCATGCACAATAATTTTTTTAGCATTGCGTATGAATTTAAGGTATTTATTTTATCACTAAAAAATTAAAATCACATTACCATAATAAAATAAAATTATTCATATTCAAAATAATGTTTTATAACCTTTCATAAATTAATTTTATCCTTTAAAAAATTATTATATATTAAAATTAATTAAGAAATGTTTTGGAATTTTCCTTCACTTAAAATAATATAAAGGTCCTTATCAAGGATAAATGGAGAAAATAAAATATTTTAAATATATGAAGGGGTGGTCTAATTATACTCATAAAATATATTAAAAAAAATTAAGGTTATTTTATATCCTTTTCACATTAGTTTTTATATCTACTCAAACATTTCATACATATATATTACATATTATTATATGAATATTTCATACATAACATTGTGATACATTATAGAATCATATTTGTTTAGTTTATTTAGTAACATGGATACATAAACAACTTGTTAATAATAGATATACATCATATCCTAATAATTTAATCATTAATATAACTCTTCTAATACATACCATACTTAAAACCTTTATTAATAACATGGGGAATTAGAACCTAAGAAAGGGGGAGCTTATAAGCTCGGTATGCGTAAAGTAGTGAGATTCTAGTTATTACTTAAAGAAAACCTGAGAATAATGGAATTAAGATATGATCATAACTTTTAAAATCTATTACATTCATATAAAATGTAATAATCCTGATTTATGGCCTAAATCATGAAAATTCATGAGATATGAATTAAAAAAGGAATCAAAGAACATGAGAAATGAGTACATATCATTGTAATAAGACATAAGTTTATAGAATACTCATAATCATTAAAAGAAATGTGTTACCCAATATAGGATAACATACAAGACTATCATGTTGGATTGGGTTCACTCCCCCTTCCATAATATCCTTAGTCAATGTTTATTCCTAAGACTATCATAGTGGATAGAGTCCCTAACTGAATAGGGTTCACTCTCCATTTTAGACTTTATTATATAATGAGATCTTTATATTAACCCTATTTATTAGAGGTAAATATAATTTTTGTCCCATAAATCACATAATCATAATCCATTCTCATATTTTCTAGAATATCATAAAACATTCATCAAATATCATAACCTATGGAAAAGAAATAGAATTCACAAACATTTCCACATTTCATCATAGGATGACCATAGAAAATAAACAGGTTTTATAAACATATAATCATCATAATCATAAATAATATATAGAAAGAATAATTACAGTAACCTTGGATCATATGACAAGTAAATCATAAGTAAAATCTAAGGATTTTATCATAAATAAAAATTCCTTTAAAATATCACATGGAATATTTCTCGAGGAAAATACCCCTTATATTTTGGAATAACTTTGTTAAAATCTAAAAATTCTAAAAAAAATTATGGAAAAAATTATTTTAAAATAACCTTGAAAACATTAATATTATGATTCAAAGTATTTATTTTCACAGTGGCAGGAAATTCTATTCATGTTGTGTATTTTAAAACAAACTTTCCATTCACATTTTTAGAAAAAAGATAAAATTACCTCGTTTAAAAAACAAATAGAAGATTCATTTAAACACTTTAAGAAATACCATCATAGTTAAAATATAAATTTAAAAATCACAGAATGTTATTAAAAACATTCCTAAAAATGTTTTTACAAAATAAGGATATGCAAGAAAAGGGATTTTTCACCGAAGAGTAAAATAAGGTTGGTTTTCCTTAAAAACAATATTTTTGTCTTGTGAGTAATTAAAGGGAGGAAAATGAAATAAAAACATGTAATCTCTAGAAATAATAATATTATAAGAAAATTCATGATATTATTGATACAGATTTCATAAAATTTCATCATTAAAAACTTGATCATACAAAATCTTGATAAACAATTGGATTGTAACATAAATCCCTTACCTCAAGTTCAAATTTCTTCGAAATAACTAAAACGACCTATATAATAAATATAAATTTATTATAATTATATAATATAAGCCTTTACATGCTTATAATATCCTATGTTATCAACTTATAACATTTATACACTATTTATTAATAATTCCTTATTAAAATCATTGTTTAAGGGTGTTAACTATTTCATTTTTCATGAGAATTTTGGTTTGGTGGTTTATGGTCCTTATACATTTATCATGGTTACATAATATCTATAATTTTAATAATAATATATATATAATAAATAGTGATTATAAATATATATTTTTCTTCATCCGTGACAGGTATATATAAATAATGAATTACACTATTCAGGGAGATGGTAGGCCATATGTACACATTAACACTATTTTCACTTTTCAACGAATGGAATGAAATATAGTTAAATGAAAATTCACCTTTATAATATCATTATAATATAGTATATATAATATATATTCATTAAATATATCTTTATTACAATCCATGTATAGAATAATTGAAAAAATAAATCACATTGCTTCATGTAGGTGGTAGTACACATGTACGCATGAGCAACGATATCGTTCTCCAATAGATTGGAAAATTATGAAGGTAGATAAGTTATTATAATTTTAAAACATATTTTTCTTTTAAATATGATGTATATGCATTAAACCCATGATAATAACTATCAATAAAATATTGTTATGTAAAATGAATTGTATCTCTATGTTGAGGTGGTAGTCCACACATACACATGAGCGATACTTTCACTCTTCATGTGATTTAATAAATAGTGAATATTGGTGGTTACATAATCATAATAAAATTTAATTATATTTATTTTTATTAATATATTTTCTATAACTAATAACATATACTTATATGAGTTATAAGATGAAAATAAATTGATAGAGGTAATGTAAGAATATTACCTCTTCTTCAAAATCCATTCTTTAGATCCTTGCTTAATAACCATTGTTATGATATTTTAATATGAAAAAAACATATAATTAGTGGATATTAATGTTTATAATATAACTAAGAATGGATTGGTTGATCTAGGTTTCTCAAAGTGATATAAAGTATAGAAAAGATATATTTCCATTTATAAGTGGGGGAGAGTATACACATGGAAGTTTTTAAAGGATTAAAATATAATAAAGTCATACCCATCTAGAATGTATAAAAATGGATAGTAATTTTAATTTAGGATATTATAAGGTCTAAATATTTCTATAAAGGATAATTATAAAAAAATTAATTGGAAAATGTACTCTTATATCTTGGTTTAACTCCCTAGTAAACTAGTTTTAACCTTCACAGAAACAACATATTTTTTCTAAATTTACTATCCATTATAAAAATATATAAATTTGAAATTATTAAACAATTTTAATTTTTAAAATTAAAAATATTATATGAATTTGATCAAATTCAATTCACATAAGTGGAATAATTTAATTTAAAATTATACCCATAAACTGCAATGAAAAGCGGTTTTCCAAAAAAAGTGTTCTTAAGTATAAAATGTTTTTATTACAAAATTAAACATAAAATTAAACCCAATGACCTAAATTGGATTATTAAAAATATTATTGATATAATTATACTTTTAAACTAATATTCAAACAAAATAAAACATTTTAAAATATTCAAACAAAAATGAAATTGTTAAAGAAATTATTTTTCTGTATTCATCAAAAAATAATTATTTTCATAAAATTATCTAAACATCACCCTAAGATAATTATTTACATGATGGTTTAAAATATTATGTTAATGTTTTCAAATAAAATTTCTAAAATTGGTATAAATTAATTATATTATTTTCTAACCAAAATTAAAAAACCATTTTTGAGGAACAAATATTTTTAAAGAATATAATGAATCTACTAAAATGATTACTTATTTATAAATATATTTTCTTTATCTCAAAACATTATAGAAAATTTTAAAAATAGGTTTATTGCTATTAATTTTTACAATTTAATATATAGGTTATATTTTTATACAATTTTATGGTTTATTTAGACTTGGGGTTATATGTATCACAAGCTATCAAGGAAATTAATTTCTTTTGAAGGTAAGTATATCATAAAATATCATGGTGTTACATTATCCCCCCCCCCGTCCACCCCTTAAAATTAATTTATACCTATAAATGTTATCAATATAATGATGAAAAATAAGGATATATCTTTTTTATCAAATATTTGGGTTCCTATGTAGATTCATTGAATTTATAATTCCTCCAGACAACTTTAACCAGATGAGTATTCAAATTTCATAGAACTTCAACCCTAAGATCCAACATTTATATTTTTTGTTCCTAATAGGAAATATCATTCTCCCATGATATAACCACTAAATTTATTACTTGTTTTGGATAAGTTTTATACTTAATTAGGATAGGGATGTAGAACACATCATGAACTTGATATAGGTTTGTGAAAATCACCAAAAAATAATCTATTATCTTTACTCTATCAAGAATATTGAATGGGTCAAAATTACTAGGTCTTATATTTCCCTTGTTTCTAAATCTCATAACCTTATTCTGTAGATAATTTCAAAAAAATACCTTCTCATCGACATTGAATTTCAAATTTCACTGATGATGATAAGTATAAATTTTTTATCTACTCTGAGCTACTATGATGTGATGTTGAATAGATATGCGCTTCTCTAAAATTTCGTTATCTACCTCAGGTTCTAATTGATTTATTTTTATAAATTTTTTCCAGAATGTTTGAGTTATAAACTTCATTCCATAAATGGATTCATGATGAGCTATCTGAATGCTCAAGTGAAATATATTATTTTTAGAAAACTCATTAATAGGAAAGTGTTGATCCGAAAAACCATTGAAATCTAAATAAAAATACATAAGAAAATTCTAGAGTGTTTGAATTTTTATCTCATACTATCCATCAATTTTAGGATGATAAGTAGTACTAGAAAAAAAAACTTTGAACCTTGATGTTGTTGAATAATTCTCTAAAACTTCATGGTAAACCTTAGATCCCAATTAGATACAATAGAATGAGGACCTCCATGAAACCTTTCCACTTTCCTAATATATATTATAGAAATAATATGACAAGAGAAATATTGTCTGATAGCAATAATGTGTTATTAATAAGTAATGTAATCTACTACAAACCAAATAGTATTATGTTCTTTAGATGTTTTGGGGAGTCTTGTGAAAAATACACGGCGATGTTTTCAAATTTTGATTCTCATTTGGGTATTTTTTTAATATCCCATTATAATTATTTCACTATGACTTAACTTACTAATATACTAAGAAACAAGATATATAATTTATAATATCTCTCTTAATTTTTTCCCACTGTAAATACTCTTTCATATCTCTATTCATATTTGTATATCTAGGATAAATAGAAAATTATAAACTATGAGCTTCACAAAAAAGATCATTTGTATAAAAAATTATGGAAACGAGATATACATTGTTCTTAAACCTTATCATTCCATCACAATCAATGTTGAACTCTAAAAAATTTCTCACCTTCTTTTACCGTACTACATCTTCATTTTATTCCTCTTTAATAGTTACTTGGATGGATAATTGAACTCTCATTTGATCAATATAATATATCTCCCTTTCCTTCAAGATTCCTATATCCATCCTTTAAAAAATTAGAAATATTGGATCATCTTTAAACTCATCACAGATAATCTTGAAAGATCCTTTTGACTCAGAGCATATTCCAACAAGTTCACCTTACCAGGGTGGTAATGAATTAGGAAGTAATAATATTTAATCAATTATATCCATCTTCTATAGTTCATATTCAAATATTTCTAAGTAAATATGTACATTAAACTATTTTACACAGTATACATATCACACATTTCATTGTAAATATAATACCTCCATATATTTAATGCTAAAATTACTATAACTAGCTCCAAAACAAGTTTTGGGTAATTTTTCTCCTGAACCATCAATTGGTGTGAGGAATAAGTTATCACCATATCATTCTGCATGATGATGTATCCCATTCTTTTCCTCGATATATCATTATAGATCATGAAACCTCCTCCATTATAGCGTAATCTTATTATAGGTTAATTGACCAACCTTCTCTTCAGTTCCTTTAAATTCTCCATTCATTAATTTAACCAAAGTAACTTGTATACCTTCTTAGTTAACTTCGTGGTTGTGTCTGATAGCTATAATATATTTTACACAAAAATCAATAATATGCATACCAAATATGAAAACTATGGATCTTAGTCATAGTGGTTGGTTTGGGCCGATTTTCCATAACTTCTATCTTGTATGGGACAACCAATATACCCTTTCTTGAGATTATATAACCCAAAAATGAAACTTTTTATAGCTAAAATTCACACATGGTAAATTTTTCATAAAAATTATTCTTTATTAAGGTCCTATATAAAATTCAAAAGTAATATTCATGATCATCCTTTATTTGGTAATATATAATAATATCATACATAAATACTACCACAGACTAATCTAGGTATTCTCTAAATATTAATCATTAAATCCATGAAGGTAGAAGAGATATTAGTAAGACCAAATTGAATCACTATAAATTTATCATGTTCATACCTCTTATGGAAGACTATATTAGTTATCTCATCAATGTTGACCCTAAAATTATTGTATCTAGATAGATTATCATTCTTGGAAAAATATTGAGATCTTCATAATTAATCAAAAAAACCATTAGTATGGGGTAGTGCATACTTATTCTTGATTATGATCTGTTACATTTTTTATAATCAGTATAGATTCGTATTAATATATCTTTCCACTTAATAAAAATAGTAGGTTCACCCCAAGGTGATTCACATGGTTGAATTAATCCCTTTTCAAGATTATACTACAGTTTTTTCTACAATTCTTGCATCCATTGTATGAATCCATTATGAGGGAGTTTTTTAGGACTTTCCATAAGTGTTTCCTATAATTTTGAAAAAAAATATCTATTTGATAGACTATTATAGGTTGGTTGATAATATAACATTTAATGTCCCTTATCTAAAAATTTTTGGGGGATTTATGTAAATAAATCCAATACATTCTTAGAATAATATAAAAGTTCACTCGATGTTGAATAATGAGATTTGTAGGAATCACATTCTTGCAATATTCATTGAGAAAAGAATCATAGACGTTGGATTTGATCATCATACCATTAGGGGTTTAATTAAAAATTAACCATCTAATAATTGAGGAGGAATTTTTATACCCATATAAAATTACAAAGATATAAAATACTAGGTAGATCCAAAATCAAATAAAAAATTGGGATTTCTAGTTTTGATGGAAAGTGTACTTTTCACCGCTTTGTTATCTACTACACATCGGTAACAGTGATTTCATGAGATTATCCATGTTTATCTTGTCTTAAGATGTTTTTGATGCTAATAATTATCATTAACCATTGTATTTTTGTTCTAGTTAGCATAATTCTCATACTTCTTACATTTGAAATATTATAGTGTGTGTGGTGCATTCTGTGGTACTTTTTCTCCATCATGAGCTAACTTCTTCTTCACATCACTTCATCTTCCAATTACCCAATGACCTTCAATTACACACATAAAAAATTTATCAATCACATTAAAATAATTTCCTAAGTGATTCATTCCACACTTTTATCATAAAAGAAAGTCTATCTTCTTCTCTCTATAGTTTTCATTATTAAAAATTCCTTTGAATTACATATTTCTTTAATTTTAAAAATGATGATATTTGTGGGTAAATCCAATATCTATTTAAATATTTATAGAACATCGATTGACTTACTCATATATAATAAAGTATATTATCATTAAATCCCTTAAAAGACTTGGTTTTAAGCCATTGAAGAATAGATAAATCTTAATTTCATGTTGGATGATAGTACTAAAATCATACCTCACATGTCTTGAAAAAATTTCCTTATAGGTTCTAATGGATCCATCATCCTTATAATTTAGCACAAATAATTCCTTCTCCACCTTCACATGAATAAAACAAGTAATGTTCTTGTTGAAAAAAAAATCCAAAACTTATCCCATTACATGGAGTCAATTTCTTACTATTGTCTTGTGTACATGAAAATACTCCACTATTAATTTGATTCTCCTTCTAAATGAAAAATTTACAAAAGAAATTTTTCATGTTGTGAACAATGGATATTGGAAAATTTCATTTAAGTGGTACTGATCCTTAATTATGTAAATAGTGGATCAATAAAACCACTAAAAGAAGGTGGATGTTTCCTAAAAAATGACTTAATAAAACATTGTTCTCTATTTTCTCAGTTTGAATATTATTATGATTCATATCTTGAGAAACATGAGTGAGAATAGAAATATTATTTTTCATTACAAATAAAATAACATTTGGTTTCAAATGAGGATAATTTTTTCATTTCCTATCACATTTAGTATTAACATGGTTCCTTCAAGATCTATACATTGACTAAAACAAAAATCATACTGTGAGAAACAATAATCATAGTGGGAAACCACATAATCATGAAATATAATTTATTGGATATTTAAACCATTACAACTTATTTTCAATGTATGACACCTTAGGTTTAACCTATGTCATTCTTGGTTATCAACTATTCAAATCCTTCATAATAATTCAAAAATAAAATGTGAACTTCTATAAGAATATCCCTAAAGAGTGTTGAACCAGGTGCGTATTAAAGTATATATAATGTCATAATCATGAGTCATTGAATAAATCTTTGTAGTTTATAAGTTATGAATCATATAGTAATCAAATTCTTCAAGCCATGAGAGCATAATATTGTCATAAGACATAAGTTTTTGGCATATGCATAATCATATAAAATCATTTTATTAATCAAGGATCATCGATAAAACTATCATAGTATATTTGGTTCACTCTCCATCACATAATATCATTAGTCGAGGCTCACTCTCAATACTATCATTGTGATCATATTCCCTTACTCAACTAGATTCACTCCCCATTCAAATCCTAATTATCTCATGAGATATATATATCTTTATCCAATGAATTGTAATGATATATAATTCCAGTTCCACAAATAACATATTCATAATCCATTCATATGTGTTCCATAGGATCCTAAAACATTCATTATATATCATTATTCGTGGAAAATAAATGGGCTTCATAAACATTACCACAATTCATTATCGGATACCAATGTAAAATAAATGGGTTTCATAAAAATCTCAAAATCATAATCATAATCATAATACATAAATATAAATAAAAATGGTTGTATCTTTGGATGATTTCCCTATAAAATCAAAATTAACATCAAATTATGTTATCATAAATTAAAATTAAATTTAAATATAACTTTGAAATTTCAAAAGGAGAATACCCTTTTCATTTTATAAATAATTTATTTAAAATATAAAAAATTTAGAAATATTATAGAAATAATTTTATTTGAAAATACCCATGTAAATTTGTAAATTAATCTTCAAATCATTGAGTGGACAAGATAGTGGAAAATTATATTTATGTTGTGTATGTTAAAAAAATATCCATTCATCATTTTCAGCCAAAAGTAAAAATAACTCATTCTGAAATGGAAAAAAACCTTCATTTTGAACCACATTTTAAATGTTAAATGATGGGTAAAAATTACTTTCAAATCATATGAGAATAAAAAACCCATTATTTAAACCATTTTTAGAAAACTTGAATATGGAATAAAAATGATTTTTGACTGAAGAGTGAAATAAATTTGGTTTTCCTTAAAAACATTCTTTTAGCCTCTTGAGTTCATAAATAAGTAAAATTAAAGTAAAACATGTATTCATAATAAATAAAAATATGAGAATAAAATTAATGTTATTATTGAGAGATAGGTCATTAAATTTCATCATCATAAACATAATAAAACCAGTCCTGACACAGTGATATTGTAACATAAATCTCTTACCTCAAGTTAAATATACTTTGAAAGCACTCTAACATCTAGTATAATAAATTTAAAATTAATAAACTTATTCAAAAAATAATTTAAAAACTTATAATTTCATATATAATCCACTTATTAAATTTCAACACCTATTTATTAGTAATTCCTTATTAAAATCATTCTTTTTGTGTGTTACCTATTTTTTTATCATGACAATTTCGGTTGGGTAGTTTCTGGTCCTTTTACTTTGATCATGGTACTATAGCATTCTAAATTTTAATAATAATATAAATATAATATATATTAATTAAATAATTTTTCATCCATCTATAAAATTTAAAGTTATAAAAATGAATTACATCATTCATAGAGACGGTAGGTTATATGTAATCATGAAAGTTGTTTTCACTTTTCAAAAGATAGAATAAAAATAAAGGTAAATAATAATTCATTTTTATAGAATCTTTGTTATATTATATTATATATATTATATATATCCATATTTCTATCTATGTAATTTGAAATCAAAAAAATGAATGATGACGCTTCATGGAGGTTGTAGTCCACATGTACGCACGATTGAGGTTATAATATTCAAATAGATTGGAATATAAGATGGTAGATATGATATTATAATTTTATAATTTTATTTATTTATTAAATATCATTTATAAATATTAAACCTATCATAATAATCATATATGATATATGGTGATGGAAAATGAACTGCATCTCTACGTGGAGGCGGCAGTCCACATATACACCTGAGTGATACTTTCACAACCCATTTGATGGAGTAGAGGGTGGATATTAGTTGTTTCATAATCATAATAATATTTTAGTATATTTATTATATCAATTTTTTTATTTTATTATGAATACCACATATTTATAGAAGGTAGATCAAGAAAATAAATTAGAAGAGTTCGGGTAAGATGATTACCTCTTCTTCAGTAGGTCTCATTTAGTTCCTCACTTAAAGACCTTTGGAATGTTCTTGTAAAAACTCCAGAACATATAATTTATGGATAATAAATTATCGAAGAAAATATTTTAGCTTTTTTTAAGGTTATATACCATAAGTTGTGTAAATATGTTGAAGGAGGGGTTTCCTTTTATAATTGGGGGAAGAGGGCACACTTGGAATTTCATACAAGATTAAAAAATAAGAAATTCATACCCATGTAAAATGATTCCAAATGGATAGATATTATATGGTGGGATATGATAATATTTAAATATGGAAAAAATAGGATATAGTCAAGTTTAATTTTAAGACATACTCTTATATCTTAGTTTAACCCCAGTAAACTCGTTTTATCCTTGACCACGGAAAAAAAATTAATTGTTTTACTATTAATTATGACCAAAAAATAATTTTATCACATTAAATAAAATTATTTTTGTTTATTACAAACATGGAATACATTTAATCAAATTAAATTTATATAATTGGTATAATTTAATCTAAAATTAAAATCAAAAAATATGATAAAATAAGATTTTCCAAAATAATGTCTTCAAGAGCATAAAATCTTTTCATATCAAAATTAAACATACAATTGATTATAATTAAAAAAAATTATTATTTATTATTTATTTAATATAATAAAACATTGTGGGAAATTTTATTTTTAAATAAATTAATGAGTTTAGTAAAAATTTAATACTTATTTATCAATATATTAATTTAATCTAAAATATCTATACATATTTTTCAAAATTTGGTTATCCATATTCATTCACCTAATTTAATAGATATTTTATAATAGTATACCAAATTATGGTTTATTTTTATTTTTAGTTCTTCTTATCAGGATATTTTGAGGAATTTAATTTTATTTAAAGAGAAAGATATCATAAAATCCAAGGTTGTTATGGTTTTATCCCTAGATAACCTAATTTTACCTCTATTATGGTGATAAATGTTTACCATAGTTTCTATTATTTTTCATCCAAAAAATTTTCCCAATTTAAAAAAATTTAAAATGATGATTCTAAATATGTAATATTTATTATAAAATCTATTCACAATAAGTGGAAGAAATTACTTTTAAAATGACCCTGTAAAATGTGATGAAAAATGGTTTTCCATAAAATACTTTTTAATGTATTCAAATTTTTTATATAAAAAATAATTATAATTTTATTTATAATGAAATTAATTGGATTATGTTTAATCTAAAATAGATAATAAAATTTGGAAACCAATTCATGAAAATGTGACTTTGTAAATACTACAACGGAAAAGATATTTTTCTATGAAATCGGTATTTTTTCACTATTCAATGAAAAAATAGAAAATCCCAAAAATTCATCCTAATATAAATTTGATATGATGATTTCAAAAATTATATCCTTTTTATAAAATTAAATTTCTTAAGGATTCAAAAATTAATTGTAATGTTCTTGCTCAAAATGAAATAAAACCCATTTTTGGAAGAAAACGTATTTCTAAAGCATAAAATGACTTTACTGAAAAATGAGTAATTATTTCCTAAGAATAATTAAATGAATTTGTATTGATTCTAACCTTTATGTATATTTTTATAATGGTGTAGCCTGTATTCATATTCTTTAATTCAATATCTTGGTTATAATAATCATATTTAAGTAATAATGTTTCACATACATTAAAACTCAGTGTTACATGGCATGTATGCTACCAAAAATATTTTTCATTTAAAATATCATGGTATTACACCATGGGTTGAATAATGGGACATATTATAGGTGTAATATCATAAATTTTAGAAGTAAAATCAGAATTTCCCTTAAAATCTTAAATCATTTAAAATTATGATGCAATTAATACACAGATTTTATCCCATGCAAACAAACCTTAGTTTACCAATGTTAACTAGGTAGACTCTTAATTAACTATCCAAGGATTAAACCCAACATTGTACCTTCATGTTGGCCACAAATATATATATATATATATATATATATATATAACACGTCCAGGTTATATTAATCAAGGTAAACAAGTGTATGGCATATGAACCTATGTGCATATCCATTACGCCTGAACTCATCCACTATTTCCAATCAACTAAGAGAAAGTTCAATAAATTAAAACCACATAATAGTCGAAAGATTTGGGCAGATCCCTCTTATTGAAAAAGAAAAAATAGTACAACAAGGATTTGTAAGGGGACATACAAGCACCATGCCATCATGCCAATAAACTAGAGAACATCATAAGTCATAATCAAACTGATAGAAATCATCATAATCATCATACCAGTCGGAGTCAACTAAGGGACCATGAGACCTGGTAACCATAGTCGGCTTGAGATAGGAATAGTCATTCCTCTCACTCGCTTTCCTAGGATGAATAGGTTGGAAATCATCCACAATAGCAGCTTTAACTTTCGATAATACCTGACTATCTGATTATTTTTTGGGGGGAATCATCCTTGATATCATCCCACCTTCCATGGATCCCCTTAGTTTCCCTTAATTTATTGATTTCCTCTCGAATCCTTGAAATGGTCCCATCTCCCAGATTTTCTTGCCCTTCAATTTCATGATCAAATTTTTGCTCCAAAGACACAATTCCGCCCTCATCCATTTGGGTCATCGGGGCCATCCCCCCTGACGTATGAGTCTCTTGTGTCAACTCCTTAGTCACCCTATCTATAATCTGCACATTACCTTTGTCAAGAGTGGGCTATGTAACCATATCCACCTTATTCTATGTTGACTGTATCCTCAATTTCTTTCTACAAG
The DNA here is from genome assembly GCA_963277665.1 of Viscum album. NCBI lineage: Eukaryota > Viridiplantae > Streptophyta > Magnoliopsida > Santalales > Viscaceae > Viscum > Viscum album. Next base: position 155,916,451 of record OY728157.1, read on the forward strand.
AAGTTTCCGGATGCCCTATGGAGGAGAAAAATGAGCAAACAACATACTTGTGGAAATTATCCTTGACATGACCTATCATTTGGCACTCCGAACAAAAGTCAAGAAGTTGTTCATATTCCACTTTAAATGGAATATCATCATCCAATGCTGACAAAATAACATTATAGATCAATCTAGTTCTCAAGTCAACCTCGACCAAAACCCTAGCATAGTGACCAAATCTAACATTCTCAGTATTTCTATCCATCTTGATCAGGATCCCCACAGCAGATGAAATATCAAACAAGATTTTAGGATGCCAAAAAATCCAATTAAGTCTAATAATCTTGATCCAAACTTGGGCTTTTATATTTCTTATAGTGAAAGGATTAAACCGAAAATCCCACTCTTGAAAGCATAACATACATGGATTTAAGGCGATTGATCCAATCCCCCATGACCTTTGATTTAGATCTTCTGAAGGAAAAGTGATATGAAAAAACCCCCGACCCAAGGGAATACATATCCAGCCAGAAAAACCCCATATAGAGGTCATCTTTCGAACTAAATCGACAAGTTTCTAAGGCTTTCCTCATACGGGATGAACAAGCCTTGAGATTATGGAGTGTTCTCAAATTTTGAATCTGTCAAGAATCACCTCTCTACTAGAAGTCACGCGAGCAATGTCACCTTTCTGAACCATTCACTCTGGAGAAACATCCTTAACGTGAGAAAAGTGTATTTTTCTCATATCAGATTTCTTATCCCCCTAAGAAGGGCGCTCAGCAACAACTCCATCATTACAAGCCTCCACCAATGAAGGCCTCACGCTGCCTATACCTGCAATTTCAGTAGTCATATCTACTGCCATAGGTCTACAGACCTGGTCCATTCTGGTGGGATTCGCCTTAGACAACAAATGGGTCTTGTGCATGCCAGTCGCGCCGCCAGCACCAGGCACCACTGCCATACCCGCATCGCCATTCTTCACAACAGCCTCGTCGCCCTGGCCATTCGTAATGGCCATCATCGCCCCCGCAGCACAAGACATTGTCGGCACACCACTCACACCATCCTCAATGGCCACCACTGCCCTCGGGACATCAGACGAAACCACCATCACGCCTCCCACGCCATCAGCACCTTTTACCACTACCGAAGTCACACCATTGGCTGCATCAGTTACTGCCATCATGGCTCTGCACGCACCCAGGCTCCCACCACTCGCAACACTCATCGCCACAGCAAATCGATAACATTCAAACCGACCCTGAAGAAGGAGATCATCACCTGAGGGTGGAATCGCCATACCCAGAAACCCTTGATGCAATGATATTTAGAGAGAGAACGTCCCTCTTCTCTAATCCAGGGTCAATCCTATCTTAAAACCAAATAATACTAACTATAGAATCTAATGGAACTATAATTATAAAATTGGAAAAAGAAATTCCACTTCCCTAGTAATACAGTGGTCGACTATATGATTTTTGGACAATAACTATAATAATTACACTACCAAAGTTTTAAACATCCTATTTTCATTCAAAAAAGTCTCAAATTATAGAAAAATCCAACTCTGATACCATTGGTAACACCCCATCCCAAATTACCTGGTCTGAGTTGGAGAATCATATGACCTTCTATGTGTATCCATGTATGCAAGAGGCTTCCCACTAGTCATGTGGTCATGGGCAGAAACATGGTAATATTATGCCCTCGATAACAAATCTATTAAAATAACATCCATATAGAGAGAAAGAAAACAATTGAATTAACAACACCTATATCAATATAATATAATAAAAAATAGGAAATAATATCTATTTTCTAAAAATATTTCATACAATAATAACATCATGTCAATGGAATCCCCACGTGAAGTTGAGAAATGTGCTGAAATAATAAAAAAGACATAATGATAAGTGAGTAAGGACAAAAAAATATCTCAAGGTCTATCATGGCATCGCCTCAGTCCATTGAGATCCTCTTGTACAACTACCTAACATAAGGCCCTTTCCTTTCATTGGATCCATGATCATAAAGTCTTTAAATACAATAAGATACTTGTACTGGGTGTGACTGTAAAACCAAATATTATTCCACTAATGTGCCTTTATCATTATTGTAGAAGGTGTGTATGAAGGGTTATGAAATGAATAAAAATAAATCATATGTAATCACAGTACCAATTAGGTCATAATGTGCTAATAAATATTCCATATACCCTTTTCCTACCTTCTTCAATCCTAGTTAGGAATTTAAGTCAAGTCTAGATTGTAAAAAAACAATAACCATGTAATTTAATTCTTTAGCTAACTCAAACATCACACTGATGGATAGCTATAATATAATCTTCATTGATAACATAATTTGTTCTATGAATCAAGCATCTCATCGATTTATTGAAACAATATAATATGCACTAATAGAATAATTTATTCTATGAATTAATCATATCATCGTTGGATAGACACTATATAATCATATCCCAAATGCTAATCATATCATGTGGTAAGGTCTCAAAGGGATATAGATGAACCCAAATTTCAATAAATAACACAAAAAAGTCTCATGGAACTATATTTCCACCCATATTCCAATCAATCACACAATAAGGTATCATAGGATGCACACACATCCATATTCTAGTCAATAACTTTTTATTTATATAAAAAATGTAACATTATGAGAAATTCCTACCTCAAGTGTAATTGAGTCCAATTTCCATTAACCACCACCTGAATTGAGAATCATTCCCAAAATCCCTAGGATTAGCTCCAAATTCACCATAATAGGGTTACCAATATAATAATATATAATAAGGAATCATATAGGGCTAATATATGCTTAGAATAAATGAAAGATAGATTCTAAAAAAAAAGCTTCAAACAGAGAAGATAATAAGACGGGGAAAATCACTAAGGAGAAGTCCATATATCCATGTTGAAAGAGTGAGGGTGGGAAAATGAGGGATAATAAAATAGGAGTTTTTCTAAAATGATAATTCTTGCCTTAATAAACTTTTCATCGATGATTTAATTGTAAATTACTTGGCTCACAATAGCTAGTCAGAAGCTCCCCTATTGGATTGTGGGTGTAGAAACACTATTGGTATTCTAGTTTTTACATTGGATAGTTGTTGGTAACTCACCAGTAAGCTTGTGTCCCTATCAGCTACATTCCAACTTTTGTATAGGCCCATTTTCTCCTGATTCTTCTCATGAGCTATCCTAATACCCAGAATATCCCATTATGAATAAAATTCACATTATTGATAGAAACTAAATAGTAACACACCTAAAATCACAGGGTTGTTACCCCAAGATCTCTTACTAAGTTCATCAGTAGGGAAGATGAAGTAAAAAATACCATACCCATTGAAGCATGTTTCTGATTTTAGAAACCCCAAGTAGTACTAAGTCCCTCATTTTTAATTGTTTTGATCCACTTAGTAAAACGATCCTTATGTTGATCAAGTGTTTATAAATATTTAATCTTTCTATAATTACCTCAAAATTCACCTATACATAAACAACCAAGACTTTTTTATGATCTTTTTAGGATTGGAATATAGAAATGATGAGAAGAATATTTTTCCACTATCAACCTTCTGTACGATACCCCTTTGCTTATCCAAGTCATCCATAGAATCCTTTAGATCACCAACACCACCAAAAAATAAGTATGGAATCCTCCAACCAATAGGCCTTTAATCTTTAAGTTGATATATCAAGGGAAGGCCATAAAATAAGATAACAATTAATTTTTATGGATTCTCTACTATCTTTTCTCTCTAAAAAACCAATATCTCCACTATTAATAATAATTATTATTATTTAGGTATGGGGCTTAAAAAATAAAAACACATACGTACCCAATGAACACAAATGGGTTAGGCCTCATCCCACCCCACTCAAATTGGAATTCACTCACTATAAACTATTCAAAAATTATTGAGTGGCTCATTGGACCCTCCATTATGGAGTATCCAAATGTTCATGAAATACATAATAATAATAAGAATAAAAATAATATTAATAGCAATACACATTTAATAAAATGTATGCATGCATGTATGTATATATGTATGTATGTATGCATTCATGCATGAATTTATGTGTGTATGTTTATGTGTGTATTATTGAAGGAATGTATTTTATTTTTGGGTGATCACTGAAAATGTACAAGCATGAGATGCGTGTATAGGTGCATGAATGATGCATAAGAAATATATATATATAATATATGATATTTTATATATAGTTTAAATTTAATATATGCATACGATGCATGTATTTTTCATGAATTTTATTCATTAATTTAATATATATGTAACATTAAGATATTTTATAAGGAATGATTGTGTTAGATAGCATACGAGATATGCAACTCCAAGCCTAAAAAAACAAAAAAATCTTATTGTTTAGATGTGGCTGTTATAAACTAGTTATTAAATTGGAGTTAATGAATAGTATTAACCACATTATGAAATATATAATGGACCAACTCATTTATAATTTCTTAATTAATGATTTTTATATAATTATTATATTTTTAGTAAAGTCAATTTATTCTTCAAAAAAATAATTTTTCTTCAAAATTAATTTTTATTTATTTTTGGGTGATTGTTATTATTAATTATAGAACATTTATTTAATTTAAGAATAAAGCTGTTAAAAATTATCTTAGGATGAAGTTTTGAGAATTTTATGAAAATATCGATTTTTTAAGGAATTGTAAAAAATACTAAATTATATTCAAAACTATATTTTGTTTCAAAGTATTTATAAGGGAAAATTATTTCTTTTATTAGTTTTAAATTTTAATTAGTTCATTTTTATCTAAAATAACCAAATTATTTTTTTTAAATCGATTTTGTAGTGTAATTTAGTAAAAAAACATTATAAACCTAAAAGGGAATTTTCCCAAAAATATGTTTTCTCTTAGTTTTTACTGTTTAATATTAAATTAAATTCTGCCACTTCTATGTTTTGAATTTTCAAAAATTAATTCCATATTTTAATTTTTTGGGACAAAATTTATTAAATTGGACCCTTTTATTTTGGGACAATATGAATTGTAACCTTAGTAATTTGTATTACCATAGTAAATGGTAAATAGGTTAATTTAGGTTGAAAATAAAATAATAATAACTACAAAATAAATCAAACAATTAACCAAATATTATTTCATGAGTATATATTGAATATAATCATCCAAGTGTCTAATTTATGATGTTTTAGGGCCACTTGTGTGTTATTATGACCATTATAGTAATTTATTTAATGAATGTTGGAAGGGGACATTAGCATTTATGCTTGAATTCATGTGGATGTTAATTTGGTTGTTGAACGACCAAAATCCATCAATCTGCTTGCTAATGATCCAAAAATAGAAGACAAGTATGAGTTGGAATGCATTCCTTATTTCTATGATTTTTACAAGATTGTGGGGAACCCCATTGAAACCTGTATAGTGATTCAAAATAATGTTAGGGTGCCTCCTAAAGTTAATGAATGGAAGGAAATAAAAAATTCTCATAGGAAAAAAGGGGAGCACCTTGAGAATAAGTCTGAAAACCAACCTATAGAGTGAGAGTCACAAACATTCCCTCCATCCTTAAGCTTCCTTTTGAATAAGTCTTAGGCTGAGGATGCTGAGGAGGAAGATGATCTTCCTTCACATCCTTTTCCTCCAAATATCCATATGGTCAGGGTGTCTGTTGGTGGTGCTAACGATATTGATTTCTTACCTTTTTAAATTTTTCAAGATGTTAATTACTTAGTCTACAACATGAAATTGAGTTTATAGGAGAACTATCTATCCAACTTTATTGCTAAATACATCATTAACTTAGTTACAAGGATGTAAATAGAACTCTTTCTTTGAGACACATCTCAGATTTCTCTTCATGTGTCCATAAACCTAAATCAGATGTCTAAATCAACTATTTCCCCTTTGATCCTTACAGAATAACAGTCAAATACTATTAAAATATAAATAGTCCTAGTTGAATCTAGTTCTGGAAAGAATATTATTTCTATCAGTACGTCACATCCCTCAGAAAAGGATGACTTTATTGATGATCAACTGTAGGGAAATAGAGGTTCTAAGTAATCAGGACAGGATGTGAAGGATCCTCTTATTCAGTTTGTGGGTAGGGAGGACACTAATGTTATCCAGGAGGATGGAAGCAAGTCGAATGAGTCTATTAGTGCTGCACATTTCACATCCATGGATGATTTCAATGTTGATAAAGTGCAGGAAAATATAGGTTCTAAGGAATCTGGATATAGTATGAAAGGTCATTCTCTTCAGTCTGTGGGTAGGGATGACAATAATACTATCAAGGAGGAGGAAAATAATAAAAACAAGATATTGGGAATCAACAGTATGATTCAAACTCCTTTGGTTCCTAAGAATAAGGTAAGGAGTCCTCCAAAAGTCATCAAAAAGAATGATAGATATGGAAATAAGAGAGGGGAAAATTCCCAAATTAGTTCTAAACAAGTATTTTATTATAGAATTGTCAGGTCCTGGCTAATAAAGCCACAGTCAGATCTCTGAAACTTCATATTCCTCATCATTAACCTATTTTAATAGGGTTGGATAAACCCGAAACTATTTTTTCAAATAGATTGGATAGCCTTGAAAATATGGGATTTACATTGATAGGTGTGAATAGAAGTTTATCAGAGGTCAAGAATTTATGGTTTTTTGGAATATTCTTATCTTTCTGATCCCCGTCTCATTGACTCAGGCACTCAATGTATTACTTTTTATTTTTCAGAGATGGGAATTGAGAAAGTTTGTTCATTCATTAATTCCAAGAACATTTATTTGGATCGTAGAAGTCTTTGGTTTGATATTACTTATCTCAAAAACATCATTGATGGACCATGTATGATTCTTGGTGATTTTAATTCAATTCTTAGTCTGGATTAAAAAATTATACCTATTAATAATTCTATTTCATTAAGGGAGTTCAAATAATTCATTGAGAAAAAGGAACTGATTGATGTCAATCTTTTTGGTCAAAAGTTCACTTGGTATAGAGGACACCTCAGCAGTATGGTTGCTAGTAAACTTGATAGGGCCTTTGTGAATGAGTCCTTAATTTTTTATTGGGATTCCATTTCTTGGATGACTTTATCTTGATATGAGCCTCCCTTTCCCTTCATATTTAATAAGGATTGGGTTTTACATCCTTATTGTTATAAACTTGTTAGTGATATTTGGGGTTCAGGGGGTTGCAAGAGTAATGTTTTCTCTTTCATCCTCAAATTAAAGATCATCAAGGGTAATCTCAAAATTTGGGGAAAGGATAGGTTCAGTCACCATGATAAGGATATCTCCAACCATGAATCCTCCCTTCTGTGTTTTCAAGAGGAGTTTACCATTGATGATTTTTTTGGTAGTGTCATGCTGTAAATGGATTTGACTATAAATCTCAATAATCTTCTCAATGAGAAAGATTCTATGAAAAGAGATACTTTCAAGGAAAACTCACTCAATGATGGGGATAATAATTCTATGTTTTTAACACTCTCCAAAAACTTAGGAAAAACTCGCATCATATTTTTTTCTTATGAGTGGAGATCAAATTTTGGTTAATAGAAAGGATCTTTATAAGTTTATTACTTATTATTTTATAGGATTTTTAATTGTTATAACACTATTGTTGCTCAAGTGGATGGTGTCATTCCAAATCTTGTAAATTAGGAGGAAAATCAACACTTATTTCTATTCACTAATAACCATAGATTAAGGTTGTGGTGTTTAGTCTTAATCCTAACAGTTTCCCAAGTCTTGATGGCTTTAGCAACTTCTTTTTTCTGACCTACTGGGATATTATTTGTGAGGATTTTTGCAAGATTTTCTATCATTTGTTCAGAGTAGGACAACTTATTTAAGGATTAAATGCTCAATTTCTGTCATTAATTATTAATGAGGATAAATCCAATAAAATGAATATTTTTAGGCCTTTGGCTTTAGTCAATACTTTTTTCAGATTTATTAAAAAAATTCGAGTAGATTGGAACCCATATCTAGTAAAATTGTTTCCTCTAATCAGTTTGGTTTTATCAAAGGGAGGTCAATCCAAGATTACCTCATTTATATATTAGAGTGTTTCATTCTCCTCAAAAATCCTATTAGAGGAGGGAATACTATGCTCAAGATTGATATTAAAAAGTCTTTTGACACAATGGATTGGAAATTTATAATTAAAATTCTTTCCTTGTTTGGTTTTGATGATACATTTATTGGTTGGATAAAGACTATTTTTGAATCCTATCATTTTTTTGTGCTTGTGAATGGCTCTCCCAAGTGTTATTTATCCTGTTCTAGATGGGTTAGATATGGTTATCCTCTCTCAACTATTATCTTCTCCATCTTTGAGGATTATCTTAGCAAATTACTTTCTATGATGGATACTAATGGAAAGTTGAAGGTCATTGGTGATGGTAGAGGTCTTTCTACTCCAACTCATCTTCTTTTTATGGGTGATCTTATTCTATTCACTCAAGGAAACAAGAGAAAAAATTAAAAATATCAAGAAGTTCTTGTTACATTATGAGAAGGCCTCTGGTCAACAGGTTAGTTGGAACAAATCCTTTGTTTATTTTGGAAAAAGTATCTCCTATGTTAGGAAAGTCGATATTATTAATGAATTGGGGATTCTAGAAGTAATCAATCATTTCACCTATCACGAGGTGCCTATTTTTTGGTATTATCCAAATACATGTTATTTATCAAGAATTTTTTTCCAGATCAAAAAACCATTATCTTCCTAGAAAGGCTAATATCTCTTAATGGAAGGTCTTGCTTTCTTAGTCAAAAGTGTTATTATTTATAAATTGGTCCACTCTTTTATTGTTTATAAATGGTCTGATTTTATTCTCAAGTCATTTAATGTGGCTATAAATAACTTCTTCTAGATTAGTATGGTTTGGAATGGATATTGGTCATTATTTCTTGGTATAATTGTTGCAAGCCTTCTGAGATGGGGGTCTTGGATTGAAAAATCTCAGAATTTTTAATCAAGCCTTATAAGCGTCCTTTTTTTGGCATCTTGTTAATGAAAATTCTTAATCCACTACTTTTTTCAATTCTAGGCTTCTATGAAATCTCATTTTTAGTTTTATTAGTCATTTGGCCTCCTCGGTTTGACCCTCCCTCAAAAATAATTTTTCTCTCATTGACATTAATGTCCATTGGTCAATCTCCAAGGAATCCTCACTTCAATTTTGGAGGTCTAATTGGATTGGTGCTCTATTACTGAATTCTCTAAATCACTATGTACATTACATTGATCATGATATTTTAATAAATGGCCATATTTTAGATATGGAGTCTGTATCGGATCATATTAAGTAGGTTGTTAAAGATTTTTAATTTTCCTCTATTGGTGATTTTTGGATATCGGAGCTGAACCCTTTTGGTATTATTTCCTCAGAGTCCTTTTATTCTCATTCCATTGCTCATGTTTTGGTTCTTCACTAGATAAGAAAATTCAAAAGGAACCTCCTTCCTCCTTCTCGGTTTACACTGCTTTGGAGGTTGGATCTTGGAAAATTGCTCACTGGTAATTCTCTCCAGGATCATGGAATCTCATTGTGTTCAGACTTCATTCTATGTCATCAGCATCATGAGGAACTCTATCATCTCTTCCTAAGTTGTGTTATTGATTCAACTATATAGAAAGATATTTTTGATTCTTTTGAAGTTCATCAATCGGGTTATGTCTCTATGCCGGATCTAATAGTAGGTCTTCTTTATCTACCCCTTTCTCCATTTATGTTGTTTCTTTTCCATGTTGCAGTTGCGGAATTGGTTAGAATTATTTGGATAGTGAGTAATGGGTGTTTTCATGGTAGGGTGGTCTTTAAACCCCATGCTACTTTGGTTGGAATATTCACTACTCTGCATATGGTTAAAGTCCCCCAGAAAGTGTATTGTTGGAACTCAATTCATGAATTATCTATTCTCAGACATATCAAGATTAATGGAAAATTTCAGCCTATGATGGGTACAATTGAGGTCTTCTAGCAATATCCTTTTTTGGGGTGGACTAATATCAACACTGATGGTGCTTCTATAGGTAATACCGCACCTTCAGGTTATGGGGCTATCTTTCAGAATAGTTCTGGGGATGTCGTTGGTTTCTTATATGGTACATGTGTAATTTTCTCCTCTTTAGAAACAGATATTCTTGGTGTAATCATTGCTTTAGATCTTTCTAAACACAGAGATCTGAATAGGATATTGTTGGAGTGTGATTCCACCATTATTGTGCATTCTATCAGATTATCTTCTGCTCATATCCTTTGGCGGATTTCTAATTGATGGATTAATTTTTTAAAGTATCTGTCATCTATTGATTATATTATCACTCATGTATTCAGGGAGAGATATTCTTTGGAAGATAGTCTTTCCAACAAAGGTTCTGATGGGAACATCCTCATTTGGTCTGATCATCTTCCTTTGGATGTTTTCCCTATTTTATTTAGGGAAAAATAAAATTTTCATTCTTTTATACTTGTATGATTCATTGTTGTTTTTTTAATAAAGGGGCCATATTTTCTGGTAGTTTTACATCTTATTCAAAAAAAATATTTCTGAAAGTTGATATTATTGATATTTTATAGTAAATAATATATTTTAAAATGATATAAAATTTAAATAAATATTATTGTTTCCCAGGATTTTAATATAATGTTTAAAATATCAACCATGTTATATTTATGTGTCTTTTATCATTTTATAGTAATTATATTGACCCTCAAATAATAAAAATTCATGGTGTCATGGTAAGAGTTAAAGGGGTTAAATAAGGATTAAAACCAAAAGATAAGCTCTAAAATATAGTCAAAATATTTATACTTTTTAATATATTATTATATTTATACCCATACATGGATTATATTATAAATAACTCACTTTTGAGTCAAATTTAAATGAATATTAATTCAATATTTTGTGAAATTATAGGAGTGCCCCTCCCCTCTCTTATAAAAGGGAGCCTCTTCTTCTCATTTATTTACAATTCAAGACCTATTTTTTGTCCAATACCTACCCAAATCACTTCCTAGGATACCTCCCCAAATTCAAAAGTTCTTTTTTTATTCATAATACCTATCTTATATGTCTTAAGGTGTTAGGTAAAGAGGTTTTCCAAATAATAATTATAGTTTTTATTTGAATGTTTTAGTTTTGTTTCTTCTTATGCATCACTAAAAACTTATTTAACCATTTTAAAATAAAAACTCCAATATCCTCCGTATACTATTATTTTATTATGATAATTTCATTATAACATATCATATTTTCCATGTATTATTTTTGAAATTATATGGAATTATTTTGAGACCAGGGGCTGAGATGGTGTTCGATTCTGAGGTCGGTGTTTTCGGAATAATTTTTTGAAAAAATATTAATATTTTAATATTATGCATGTGTGGTTTTCATAAAAAAGTATAATAGATATTTTTATGGTTTCCTGGATCAGAAATATAAGGAAACCATTCATCTCGGAATAGTGGTGTTACCCTAGTTGTGACCTAACTTTGGTTGGTGCGGGTCATCTGTAAAAAAAGTCAACAAGGGCATAACCCTAAATAAAATAATTAAATAAAATTATTTTATTTTTAAAATTTTAATAACTCATGTATTCTGACTTATATTGGAAGCTTGAGACCACGATTGAGTTCTTAATGTGGTGTTTTCCCTAGGCGTGACTTAACTTTAGTCATTGTGGGTATTCTATAGAAAAACTATGAAAGGTCGCAATCATCATTAAATAATTTAAATAAAAATTATTTTGATGCCAAAACTATTTCTATTTTAAATGTAATGTTATAGGATTTCCTCAGTGATGGCTGCTCAAACACTAGATATTTAGACAACCTATGGAGATTTTTTCCAGCAAACGAAGACAGATCAAGCGAATCATGGATCGATACGCCAACGGAGAAGGAGAATCTCATCAAAGATAGCAACGCAACAGTTCTTCATCGAAAATCAATCCAAACATAACGTAGGATGTTTGTTTTATTATTTTCCACCATGATATTAATGTAGCACAAAATATGGTCAATTAAATGAAAAATAATTGATACGCTCATCTTCGGTTGAATTAAATTGATAGAATTGTTTTCATTCTTCATTATTTGTTCAATGAGAATAGATTGAGGACAACATGAAAAAAAGGATGAGGTTTGTTCCTTGTGTTTTTATTCATGATTATATATCCCATTTTCTTTTCATTCTTTACTATTGGAAACTTGTGGCCACGGTTCGACTTGTTAGGTGACTCTGAACATGATCAAACCCACGAATTGGAGGAATACCGGAAAAAGAGGTCGGATCTGGGTAGATTGGGACTTGAGGAACCTAGATCTACACCATTTTGAAATCTAAGAATCGAAGGTGAATCAGTGGTCTATAGAAGGGACCATTGGTGCGGTGGTCCAGCATGGGGTTCAGGTGAGGAGAGGTGAAGGCATTGGTAGCCTAGGGACGTAGAGATCGAAGGCAAAAGCACCGGAGGTAGTGAGGTCAGAGGTGGAGACCACGTCGAATGCAGCGGGCAGCCACATGGGATTCAGCAGGGCCGGAGGAAGTGGACTGTAGTGGTGTTAATGTAGTTTGGAGGCCGCAAGGCACACTGGGTCCATGGTACATAGAGGACGTAGAAGTCTAGTGGGTCATGTGGTGTGAGCCAGGTCCGAGCGGGCCAGGCAGCGTAGTCCGGGTCAGAGAGGGCCATGCGGCACAGTCCAAGTGGGAGCAAGCCAGTGGGCTAGGCATCGTGGGCTAGGTTGGAGTGGTCTAGCCGGCTAGGCAGTGTGGTCCAGGTCAGAGTGAGCTAGACGGGCCCAGGCGGAGGATCCCAATTGGAGCGCATCAGGAGAAGCATCCCAAGTGATCTGGGCCAAACCTAGTGGGTTGGGCTTGAACTAGTGGGTCAAGTCAAAATCTGTGTGTTGTGTAAGATATTGTGGGTCGTATCAGGTTAGTTCACGAGCATAATAACCCCCTTCCAAAACTTCAAAACCCCATAACATTCAAACAATGCATCTGTTTGACGATTCATATACGGAGCTGGGATCCTAACAATGAGACGTCCCTTTTGGAATATTGTGGTGAGTTTTTAGTTTGGATCAGTATAGGGTGAGACTGTTTCCCTTGGTTCCTTCCTCGATTTTTCATTACAGTATTATGTTCACGTCACTAGAATTTAATCCCCTCTAGAGGTTGAGTCCCAGATATAGTTATAAATTTCTCCCCAGTACTGGAGTACGATCCTCTTTCACCCATAGTGAAGTCTATGGAATCACATAAACTCCATGAGCAGATCCCTGATCCTCCAACTATAAATCCACATTATTAGGGTGTGTGGTATCTCCTAGAGTGTATAGGAGTGATCTGTGTTATAACCAATTGTGTTCAGGTTTGATCCCAAAAATTATAAATTGATCCAGATTGGGTTCATGGAATCCCCCACTATATCTGGGATCTATCCTTGGTATCCCTCAGCATGTTTGGGTGTAATCCCCTCTCTATGGTATTATGATCTTCCTTGATGAATATGTTCTCATTTGGTAAGGGGCCAAATGATCTAGAACTCTTCATGAATATCTCTAATGATATCATAGATCAAAGAGTGAGTTCTCCTAGAATGATCTTTCTTCAAGAAGTATCTTATAGCTGGTAATTGGTTGTGTCTTACCTCTAGATTGTGAGTATTGTATTGAGTATACTAGATATTTTTGTTATAGGTGATGTTCACATATACCTATGTGGAGCTGATTGGTATATTTCCTTCATTTTATTTCTTTTGTGGTATTTACATTATGGTTTCGATGTGTCCAGTTGAGATTTGTTTTACTCACCCCTATACAATCTTTTCCAACACATGTCATGTCTTGTGAAGATGATCAACCTATTCAATGAATCCTATGTGGAGTAGGACTTGGCAGTTCTTAGTGAGGCCAAATATATGAGGTGTTTTTCTACGACTTCAGATAATAGTTCCAGTACCATTGCCATCAAGTTGGATCATTTAGGGTTTTTGTGGATGTGTTTCAGGAATGCGTGCATTCACATTACAATACTGGGATGATGAGGGAAAAATGTCACCATTTTTTTTGTTTTTTTACAAACTCTTATTTGTGGGCTTCTAGTATGGACCTATTTACTTTACTATACTTTTTATCATATGATATTGTGGGATCTTAGTGGTTTTCAAGCATTTTTTATATAGAATTTTTAACTTTTGGCATTTTTAGCTTAGAGATGTGCGTGTGTGTGTGTGTGTGCATACTGGTATGTAGGATAATTATTCCTATTTTTTGGATATACCTAGATGGTTCTAGTCACCATACCCTAGATTATTGAAGGTGGATTTTGGGTAGTCACAGCACAGACCCCTCTAGGACGGGACTTTCCATAGTGGTGTAAAAGTAGGTCGGTTGTAATTTAGGACTGAGAGTTTGTAATGTTGGTTTTGGGAACAATATTGAGTGTTTTGAGTTTTTATTTCAGGATAGGGACTCCATTGTTTGTGTAGGGGATTACGTATCCGTGCACTAGGACTCTGACTATATACATTTTGACTTGATACATGAAAACACTAGTTTCAGTCACCTGTATTTTCTACCATGTAAGGATACTTTCCAACCATATGGTAGTCCTATCTGTGAGCCTTCTTCAGAGCTCTACAAGTCAATTGTGGAGCTTTATGACACCTGTAGGATCGAAATAGTGTTATAGATTCTCAATTTACAATAGGGGGTGAATTGTAAGTTTAAAAACATTCATTTTTAAAAATAAGGAAAACTATTTTTAACAAAGTTAAATAATGTAAATTCACAAACCCAAAAAAGGTTCTATGTTACAAACTTACTAGGTTCTATAAATATAGTTCTGTAAATGAAACTTAATGAAAGTTTACAAGGAAAATATTATACCTTAAAGCGTACAGAATCTTATTAATCAGAGTACATAAAAAAAAGAATGTGTAAGAAATATATAATTTCTTCCTTTATCAAAAACACACTGGAAAGAAAATTGAAACAAAAACACGTAACAAGTATCAAATATTTTAACCCAAATAGTAGGTTATCAAAAAACCTTGGATAAAGATCCCTTGATTTATACTTTCAAGAAATCCTATCTTACACATACCAAGGTAAGCCCTTGATAAGAATATAAGCATAATTTTTTTATCCCTGAAAGCCCTCAATATTTATGGTAGTCAGCACCACTGTCTTCCTATCCCTAGAAGCACTCGATTTTATATAGAAACAATCTAATTCACACGAAGCAATATGAACAAGATGTTTAGAACCTCACAAAGCATGAGAGTCACTCTCTCTAGAAATCACTTCAACATCATGTAATATATAGGTCAATGGAACGGTTATTGAACTCATTCAAATGAGCTCCTATTTATAGGAACTTCTCCAATGGTCGGCTCCATCCGACAAAGGTATATTTTCCTTCAATCTTGGAGGGACCTATACATGTTTCACCCAAAAAATGGTTAGTGAGAAACTGATTGTACGACATCATTTCAAAACAAGTTCTAGGAAAATGAAAAATCTTAACCAAATCTATTTTTCAGAGTCTAAAAAAATAGAGTTCTAATTCTATCCAAATAAACATTCAGATTCTACCAAACATGGACATTCAGATTTTGTTTTACAAATAATTCGAAATCTGAAATCAAGAGATTATGGAGTCTGAATTACAATTAATTTGGAATCTGATTTCTAAGGAATTTGGACTGTGAATTATGAGGAATTCAGAGTTATAATTCTGAGAAATTCTAAGTCTAAATTCTGAGAAATTTGGAGTTTGAATTTTGAGGAATTTGGAGTCTGAATTCTAGGGAATTTGTAGTCTAAATTCTGAGGAATTTGGAACCAGAATCTTAGAGAATTCAAAACATTAATTTCATATAATTAAGAACCCAAATTTCAGAGAATTCAGAGTCTGAATTTCAGAGAATTGGGAACCTAAATTTTAGTGAATTTGGAACCTGAATTTTAGAGAATTCAGAGTCTGAATTTTAGAAAATTTAGAACCTGGATTTCAAAGAATTCGTAACTTTAATTTTAGAGAATTCGCAGTCTGAATTTCAACGAATTTAGAACCTGAATTTCAGAGAATTCAGAACCTGAAGTTCAGAGAATTTGGAACCTGAATTTCATAGAACTCGGAACCTGAATATAAAACACACTATATTCAAGTAATTATAATATTACAAGGTTTTATATATCAAATAAAATTAAGACATAGAAAAAAATGGGTTAGATATAGAGAGGCTATAAAATAAACAAAGAAAACAAAGATAAGGATAAAAATTTCCTTAGAAAAGGGAAATTTTCCTTATGAAAATAATTCTTAGGGAAAATATAATATTCTTTAAGACAAAGTGTTTGTGATTTTTAAAACATAGAGGAACATAAAATTCATAAGGAAACCTTATTAACTCAACAATATCCCCCATTTTGGAAAGCACAAACATCATTACGAAAAAGAATATAAGGACTGAGATTTTTTATTTATGAACTTAAAAGAACAAATTATCTCCCCTTAATTATGAATCATGGTGAATACGAATAACTAACCCTTAGGTTTTGAAATCACTAAGGATCATATTCTTGACTTCCTTAAAGTGATTTTTCTTTTTATTGCATAAGGAAATATTCTTAGATAAAACTCCCCCTTAGATAGACTCCCCCTTACTTAGGGAATTTTATTCTTTACTTAATATTCCTTTCAACATTCCTTTCTCCCCCTTTGTGATTTTCAAAAATTAATAAAGGTAATGGAAAAAAATGGTACCTAAAATATTAGTAATATAAAAAAACATGAAGGAAAACCAAAATTTTCATTATGATTGAAAAAGTTTGTACAAGAAAGTTAATACAACAAAATATTGGAGTTAAAAAAAAACAATCATCCTTCTTTTTCCTTTGGAATAAGTTTATTAATATTAGTATTGAGATTTTTATGCTCCTTATGATCGTCTTCAAAACTCTTGAGCGACTGATTCTGATCCTCATTTTTCTTCTCAAGAGCTTTGATCTTTTCTTCCTGAGCCTTGGGAATTTCTTCCTGAGTCTCCAAAATCTCTTCTTTCTTACTGATCATTTCTTCGAACTCAATTTTGGGATCTCTTTCACTTTTCAGATTCAATGTCACAGAATTAAGCATCCCATTCAGATCTTTGTCTTCCTGCTTCTGGGATATTTGTTCAAGATTCATCTTTTATGTGAAACTCATAGTGAGGTCTTTGATCTTGACATCATCGGTATCAAAATTATTTTTCACATTATATTTAAAGTCATCAATGATTCTAATCTCTTCAATTGTTTTCATAGACCACTTAGTAGTTTCCTTGCATGACCTTCTATGTGCATCATACCTGATGTAGAAGGATTTTAATCAGCCTCATGCGTGACAAATTTTTTTATAATCTTGGAACGAGTATCTTATTTTTGATTAAATAAATGTTAAATCATTTGGCACCTTATGTCTATACTCTAGAATAATTAAAGGGTATCAACCAACTTCTTCAATGATTGGATCAAAAAGTCATTTACCAAAGAAGATGATTCTGAATCAAATTCTCTGGTTGGTGAGGATTCCTTCTCTATCTCTTTAGCATTTATCTTTGATGAACCACCAATATATTTCTTTGCCACCATGGCTTTCTTCAGTGTATCAACAAACACCAAATTTCCCTTATCAGTTATCAGAATGTTCTCTACTGATTTTGGAGATTCATGTTCACTATCTGATAGTTGAACTATTTTTTCATCCTCATCCTTTTCTTTCTCAGCATCTACCACAAGTTCATCTTGATCAACCAAATCATGATTACTACTATCTTCTTCAGTTTTTTTGTTTTCTTCTTCATGACACTCTTCTTATTTTCCAAAGGTATCATCTTTTGAAGATTCGTCTTGAGAAGTCCGGATTGAAAATTTTTTTAAAGGACTCCATTTATCATGATAAATCTCTACTTTCCTTATAAAATCATCAGTGACTTTCCATTCTTCTTCTTCTTATTCCACTTCCTCATCCTCTTCTTTCACAATTTCTTCTTCTTCCTCAGGTTTTGGAATTACCAATTTCTTTCCCAGAGTCACAAGAAGTGATTCCTGTAAAAATGTTTCTAGTACCATGATTTGTTCCGAGGCTTTCTGGGTGTATTTGAAAAGATCTTGAACTTTTTCTGCCTCCGACATCTTCTTCCTCTACTTCTTTAGCCTTTCCTATTTCTCATGCTCTTCAACAGTCTTAACTTTTAAATCTTTTGCTTCAGTTAGTTCCAAGACAAAACTATTCTCCCCTTTCTTCATATTCTTCTTATCTTCTCTCCACATAGAAACAAATTCATCCAAATAAGTCTTTTGCATCTTAATCTTTGGAAGTACCGATTGGGATCCCTGAACTACAAGAATTTTTTCTTTCACTTTTGGTTCCTTCACCTTTCTCTTCTTACCTACCTTCTTGGAAGTCTCAACCACTTCTAAATTCTTGGATAAGACTTTTATCACACTTTTTTATAAATCATATAATTCTCTGGATTCTTTATTGAATCCATCTGTCATCCATCTCAACGTATCATCACTAAGAAACATAACCATTAAATTTATTGGCATAGATATAGAGGGAATTTCGAACGAATCCAGACAAAGAACTATAAGCATAGAAAGAATAGTCGGATACAAAATAATCTGAGATTTGATAGTTCCATTATTGATATTTGAAATTATAAGCAAGATGTGTTTTACAAGATTAATCTTCCTGAGGTTCAACTAAAAATCCAAAATGTATATATCACTTTTCTTCAAAGCATCCTTATCACCTTTTCTCAGAATGAAAAATATATGAACCCATAACTCCAGAATCTGGAAAATTGTAGAAAGATGAATAATATTTGGAGTCTTTACTTCTGATAAACCAAGGCACTCTATGGCGTTCTCCTTGTCAAAACGTCACGATATATCGTGTATCTTCTGAGTAAGGAATTCATCATCTCCCTCATAAGGAATTCCAATGATATTAGTATCCATACTGAAATAAATAAAATATTTTTTCCCATAACTCTTAAAATAAAACTTCTCTTTTTCATCTTGAACAAAAAAACATAAAGTATCCTAAAATTATACCAGCAACTGTAGATACACCAGATCATGTCCCTTTGTTTTTGATACACACAAACACTCCCAGCCATTAAACTTGATATTCTTTGAAATAATAGAATCATATTTCACAAATAACTTTAGATCTATTAACCTTTCCCTGTAGATCTTCCATTCACATAATTCCTTTACAGACGACATTTTATTCTGCAGGGATGCTTCCAAAGAAATTGTAGTTGAGGAAAACAAAAAACTAAAAATTATATTTAAGTAGTGAAGTAGATTTTCAGCATGAAAATCGATGTGGGAAAATAATCGGAGGGTCTTTATATAAGTGTTTGAGTCGATGGTTCATATTCCCAAAATGATCCAACAGTTATAATAAGATTGATCTGATCTGAAGGTTGAGATAAAATCTAAATAAATATTTTGATAGGTTCAGATATTTTGAGGTTTTTAAGATACAAATTCAATTTATGGAAAGTTAATTCAAAAAAAAAATAATACCAACATGTAAAAAGTTAATTACAATATTTTAAGAATGGAAAAAAACCTTATAGATTCCTAGAAAAATTATCATTAATGAAGAAAATCCTTCTTCAAAAACATTAGATTACAAAAATAAATTATTGAGGAACATTTTTTCAAATTAATAATTTTTTAGACTACAAATAAATTTGATTATGAAAAATTTGACAACGAAAAATTTAGACTACGAAAATATTTTATTATGAAAAAGTTTGACTAAAAAAATTTTGATTACGAAAAAAGTTTCCATTTTACAAGAAAATGTACTCCCCCTATGAAAAAGAGTTTCTTGATTTAAGAAGATTGGTTTAAACAAAAAAAGTAAATATGGAAGATTACCTTACAGTTATCATTCCTAAATTTTTTTAATGTATTCAAATCTATTGGAGGATAAATATTTTGTAAAAAATATTAGCAAGTTGATCTTGCGTTCTGGTAAATTGAAGAATGATATCAACTTTTTGTGTGTGATCCCTAAGAAAGTAATGCCTAATATCTATGTGTTTTTAATGAGAGTGATGTGTAGAGTTTTTTCTCAGGGAAATAGAACTAGTGTTATCACACAATATCTGTGTTTTGGTAAAACTCATGCTATAGTCTATGAGTGTGTGTTGCATCCACAACACTTGGGAACAACAACTTCCACCTGCTATATATTTAGCTTAATTAGTGGGAAGTTCTACTGAGTTTTTCTTTTTTCATGACCAGGAAACTAATAAATCTCTTAAGAAATTAAAAGTTTTGGTTTTACTTTTCCTACCCATTCCACAACCACAAAAATCAGTATCTGAAAAAAAAATATTAAAACAAAGTCATTTCCAGAAGTATAAAAGAGTACTAAATCTATAGTTCCCTTTAAATAGTGAAAAATTATTTTCACAGCTTTCAAATAGTATTCCTTAGGATTGGATTGATATCTTGCACATAATCATACTGAAAACATTAATAATGGACGAATAGCTGTCAAGTACATTAGACTTCGTATCATACCTCTAAATGATTTTTGATCATCTGGTTTCCCAGCTTCATCAAGATCAAGTGAACTTGGGGTACTAATAAGAGTAATTATACTCTTAGTGTTGTGATATCCATACTTTTTAAGAAGATATTTAATATACTTATATTGAGATATATAAGTTCCTTCTAGTTTTTGAGAAATTTGAAAACCTATGAAAAATGTTAACTCACCCATCATACTCATTTCCAAATCAGATTTCATTAGATTCACAAACAAATCCATAAAATACAGTTGAGTTAAACCAAATATAATGTCATCAACATAAATTTTAATAATCAAAACTATTTTCTTATCTTTATTTATAAAATTATTCTGATCAATATTTCCCTTAACATATTTTTTTGAAACAAAAACCATTTATGTCTATCATACCAGGATCTAGGGGCTTGTTTAAGTCCAAATAGATCTTTGGTAAGTTTAAAAACATGTTCAGGATGTTTTGTGTCTTCAAAACCAGGATGTTGTTCAACAAAAACGTCCTCTTGAACATATCCATTAAGAAAATAGCACTATACAGCCATTTGAAAAAAATTGAAATTAAATAATGCTTCAAAGGCAAGTAAAATATGAATAGATTCAAGTATAGATACTGGAGAATAGGTTTCTTCATATATATTCCTTCTTATTGATTATATCCTTTAGTAACTAATATAGTTTTATTTATCACAATGATTCCATTTTCATCACACTTATTTCTGAAGACCCATTTTACTCTAATAATAGAATATTCCTTAGGTCTTTAAACCAAGGTCAAGAATTTATTCCTTTCAAATTAATTAAGCTCATCTTGTATGGCTTTAATCCAATAATCATCACCTAAAGCTTCATCCATACTTTTTTGTTCTAATTGGGAAATGAATGTTATATGTTCTACTTAATTTCTTAAAGAACTTCTAGTCCTTAAAGGTTGAATTACATTACCAATGATACTATCACTGGGATGAATCTTAAGCAATGACCGATTTGGGTTTTGTAAGACCTGTTCACAATATATGGTAGGAAATCTTCTGGAGTAAATGCTTTAGAAATATTTTCTTGAGAATTTTCTTTATTATTAGGATCTTCTATCAACGTTTGATAATCTATTTTTGAAAACACATCCAAATATTTTGGTTGGGGTTGCTTAAAAACAAAAGTATCAGTTTCATCAAATTTAACATGCATTGTTTCTTCAACAATACAAGTGTTTTTATTTAAAACTCTATAATCCTTAGAAGTTTTTAAGTATACTAGGAAAATTCCTTCATCGGATTTGGGTTCTAATTAAGGTAAATTATCTTTAGTATTCAGAATCAATACTTTTCAACCAAATACATTATAGTAGGAAAGTATGGGTTTTCTACCATTCAACAATTCATAAGGGATTTTGTTAAGAATAGGTCTATCCAGAACTCGATTTATAGTTTAACAAGAAGTACTTATAGCTTCAACCCAAAAGTGTTTAGCTATATAATATTCACTCAATATGGTTCTAGTTATTTCATGAAGAATCTATTTTCTTCTTTCAACAACAACATTCTGTTTAGGAGTTCTTAGTGCTAATAAGTTATGAGTAATGCCTTTCTTACAACAAAAAATTTTAAAATAAGAATTTTGAAATTCTCCTCCATGATCACTATGAATAGTTATCAATGGAAGGCTTTTCTCATTTTTAACTTGGTCTCTAAAAATTTTAAAATAAGAAAAAGCTTTATATTTTTTTCTCAAAAATAGACCCACATAAATCTAGTGTAATCATAAACTTTGAAAAATATATAATATTTCCCTCCAATGCTTCTAGTTTGTGTTAGTAAAAAAAGATCCATGTGAACTAACTGTAATGAATCAGAATTTGAGACTTCACAGATTGATTTAAAACATGATTTATGTTGCTTTCCACATTGACAATGATCAAAAACCTTTGAAGAATCAAATCTAAGCTCTGGTAGATCCTTAACAAGTCTTTTCTTTGAGAGTTTTCATAGGTTCCTAAGGTTACAGTGTCCTAACCTTCTATTACATAAAAAAGACTGATCCTCCATTTCACTAATGAAAGGTAGATCTTGGTTCCAATGGTCTTCTAAGTTTAGGGTGTATACATTCTCTTTCCTATGGTAAGAAAGAATAAAGTCTTCCGTGGAATTGTGTACTAAGAATTTGTCATTTCTAAAATTCACAAGGTAACTGGCATCACATAGTAGACTTATGCTAATGAGGTTATGTTTAATACTCTTAATAAATAAAACATTTTAAATTAAAGGTTTTCCCAGAATAGCAATGTTACCTATACCAACAATTTCTCCTTTATCATTATCTCCCAAAGCTATGTTTCCTCCTTTCATCTTTATAATCTGCTCAAAGAATATTTTGTTACCTATCATATTCTAGGAACATACACTATCCATCTACCATGTATTTTTGTTATTACTTTCTTTATTTTCCTAAAAATGAAAGGGATAGACTTTTAGAACCATAACATTCTAGGATCTGAAAATGTTAGAAAGAATGATTTTAGGTATCCACATTTTCTTATAAAAATAAGATATATGAAAATCTAAAGGTTGGGTTTTATTTAAAGAATTTTTTTTTGCCCAATGTCCACTACACTGACATTTTGTGCAGAATGGATCACTTTTTGGAATAAAATAGTTATTCTAGAAAGCTCGTTTAAAATGGGTATAATCAAATCCAGAACGATTCCTTATATATCAAATTTGGGAATCCATCTTGTCAAATTTTTCCATACCAGAAGTAAATTTTGACAGGCCCTTCCTCAAGGAAAATATTTCTAACATTAGTTTAATAACCTTGTTTTTATCCTTATAAACATTAGTTTTAAAACTATAGTTATTCTCTAAAATATTTTTCATAAAAATTACATTTTCAATATCCTGAGAAAGTTTATCCTTCCTGGAATTAACTTCCTTAAGGATTTTGGAAATACTTTCAAAACAAAATGTTTTCTTATCAAGATCTTTAGAAATATCTAATATTTATTTAGTTAAAATAGAAATTCTATAATTTTCCTTATCATGTTTTTTCTTGAGTTTAGAATTTTCATTCTCATGAAGTTTAAAAAACCTAGACACTTATTCATAAGAAGGTAAAGTATTATCTTCATCAGAAGAAGATTCTTCATTGAAAAAATTATAGTATTTATCATCAGTATAATTTATATTCAATGATACATTAGTGATGGAATCATTATTATGTACCTTGGCCATTAGAAAATTATTTTCAATTGGTAGTCTGGCTAGTAAGCCAAGATTTTTCTAACATGAATATTCATACTCTAAGGATTCATCAGAAGAGTCACCAGCACTGGCACTCTAGGTGTCATTAGATTTCAAATATTTTTTATCTTTAGCATTGTAATACTTCTTTATATTCCTCTTAGAATGATTTTCCTTTCTATCCTTTTTCTTAAGGATAGGACAATCCAGCCTGATATGCCCTGCTCTTTTTCATACATAACAGGTGTCTTCTGAGTCTCTATTGTCTTTTCTTTCTTTCTTCTTATATCTATACTGAAAGTATTTCTTTCCAAATATCTTCTTCATCCTTTGAGAAAAATTTTCTAGCTCATTCTCATAATGTTCTCTTTCACTAGATTCTAATAAAATAGTGATTTTTTTACACTTAGATCTTATAACCCTTTTAGGAGTCTTGGATTAAGTATTAGTAAAGGATAAACTTCTATTGCCATTATTCTTCTTATTAATAACAGAATATCTTTCCATTATCATCTTATGATGAAGAATAGTTCCAAAAATCTCATCAAGCGTGATTTGAAATACTTTCCTATTCTCATCAATAATTGTTCTCTTAGATTCCCACTCATTAAGAATGATATCTATAATCTTTTCCACAAGGGATTTATCATCTAGACCTTTCTCCCCTATAGATTTTTGATTGTTAACTATCATCACAAACCTTTTTTTCAACCTGCATACAGGTTCTCAATAGAGAAATATAAATCTACGATATTATGATCTAATCATAGCTCTTCTAGTTTCTATAACTTTTTAAGTTCCAAAATGATTAAACTCAAGTTTCTTCTAGATGAAATTTTATGCTTCACAAGAATAAATCAAAATCTATATATTCATGGTTATAGAACACAATAAGGTATTTCTTACCTTGTAATTTAATTGATATTTTGTCTTTTGTTGGTTGGTGAAGGATTTAACTTCCTTATCCGGAATCTTGTAATCTCTAGTAAGCATGAAAAAATTCTCCACTCCAGTATTAATAACAAATGTATTCATTCGATCTCTCTAGTACTCATAATCATCCCCATAAAATATATGTGGTCTTGTTGAATTTAGATTGTCAATCGAGCCGAAATTAATTCCTACCATTCTAGAAAAAATATCCTTCCACAAAAAACTATTAATAGTAAAAGATTGTAAACAAAGATGAAAATCTATAAGCAAGGAACAATTTAGAAAAATGAATACAAGAGAAAGGAAACTTATATAAGAATATAAGTAATTCTAAAACCTCCATTAATACTAATTGTAGGATCGAAATAGTGATATAGATGCACAATTTACCAGAGGGGGTGAATTTTAAGATTAAAAACTTTTGTATTTAACCTTAAGGAAAAATATTTTTAATAAAGTCAAACAATGTAAATTCACAAACCCAAAAAAATGTTCTATGTAACAAACTTACTAGGTTTCAGAAATATGGTTCTGTAAATGAAACTTAAGGAAGGTTTGCAAGGAAAAGATTCTACCTTAAAGCATATAGAATCTTATTAATCATATTACATAAAAGAATAAGAAAGTATAAGAAAGTTATACTTTATTATTTTATCAAAAACACAGTAGAAATGAAATTGAAACAAAAATAAGTAATAATTATGAAATCTTTTAACCCAAATAGTGGGGTATCCAACAACCTTGGATAAATTTCCCTTGATTTATACATTCAATGAAGTCTTTCTTACCCACACCAGGGTAAGCCCTTGATACGAATTTCAGAATCTTTCTTGCTATCCCCGCAAGCCCTCGACCATTAAGTTAGTCGGCACCTATGTCTTCTTATCCCTAGAATCCATTGATTGTACATAGAAACAATCATAGTCACAGTGAGCAATCTGAACAAGGTGTTTAGAACCGCAAAAATCATGAGAGTCTCTCTCTCTAAAAATCACTTCAATATCCTGTAATCTCTAGGTTGATGGAATAGTTATTGAGATCATTCAAGTGAGCCACTATTTATAGGAACTTATCCAATGGTAGGATCCCTCCTTCAACAGTCATATTTTCCTTGAATCTCAGAGGTACCTATATATGTGTCACTCAAAAAACGGTTAGTTAGAAAGAGATTGTACAATATCGTTTCATAATAAGTGTAAGGAAAATGAAAAGGCTTAACCAAATCTTTTTTTTGTGTCTAAGTAAAAAATATAGTTCACAGTATAACCAAATAAATATTCATAGTCTATAAAACATGGATATTTAGATTCTGTTTTACAAAGAATTCAGAATCTGAAATCTAGAGATTCTGGATTCTGAATTGTAATTAATTCGGAATCTAAATTCTGAGGATTCAGAATCTAAATTCTATGTAATTTGGAGTCTTAATTCCAAGTAATTAAGAGTATTAATTATGAGGAATTCAGAGTCTGAATTCTGAGGAATTTGGATCCTGAATTTTAGAAAATTTGAAATTATAGTTTTAGAGAATTCAGAACCTGAATTTTAGAGAGTTAGGTGTCTGAATTTCAGATATTTTGAACCTAAATTTCAGAGAATTCAGAACATTAATTTTAGATAATTAGGAGTCAAAATTTTATAGAATTCTTAACCTAGATCTCATAGAATTCGGATTCTGGATTTTAGAGAATTCCGAACCTGAATTTCAGAGAATTCAGAACCTGAATTTCAAGGAATTTGGAACCTGTATGTTAGAGAATTCTAAACCTGAATACAGAACAATCTATATCCAAGAAATTATAAGATTAAAATTTTTTAGATATTATACCAAATTAATACTTAGTAAAAAAAATTTTAGATTTAGAGAGACTATAAAATGAACAGAGAAAAAATAGGTAAGTATAAAAATTTCCTTAGAGAAGGGAAATTTTCATTATTAAAATAATTCTTAGGGAAAATATAATTTTCCTTAAGATAAAGTGTTTGTGATTTTCAAAACATAGAGGAATCAAAAATTCATAATGAAACTGTATTGACTCAACAACACCATCTCACAATGAGACAGCTCTCTCCAAGACATACTATGAGCATCTCTTTAAGGAAATGTTTTTTCTAGTCAAATTGCGATTAATTCACATAAAAGAGTTTCTATATCTACCATAGTGTAGAATGGCCATGGTGGAGTACTCAGCATGGTTTACTGATCCTTCACGCTACTCCATTTATATGGTACAGGACCTGTTCTTCAAGGCTCAGACATTTGACTAGGGATTATGCTGGAACATCTGGGCCTCAATGGTATCCCCTATAATTCCTACTTATGCCAAGGTACATGAGTGAGCCCTACTAGTGGAGAGTTTTATAGCAGAACTTGTATGAGAACTGATAGATAGTAGTGTGAACTGGGTTTCTGGGACCTCAACAGTAGGAACCTAATGACATTTATATGGATCCAAGTGGTACAGGTGCTTCAGGGGTTGATCCTAGGATATAGGGGCAGTGGTGAAGGTCTCCCAAGGTAGCTCGAACCAGTCTAGGGAAAGGCAATGTTATACATGTAGTGTTCAATGAAATCCGGCATGAGATCGCCCAACCAATCATACAGTTGATTCATGGATGGTTTAAGGACCACTAAGGAATAAGAAAATATAGGATTATGGTGGTCTGTAGGGTGGCGGATGTGGAAGATAAGTCGGCATAGTAGTAGGAGGTGGTCGGAGGTTTGAACCATTACCACCACAGCCCTCAGGTGGTCTACACTAGGCTCAGGGAGCTAGTGGATAGGGATGAGGGTATCTATAGGCGATGGAGGCTTATGACCCTGACACTCCAGGGAGGATTCGAGGTACAGTATGATTCGTTCCCACTTTATCAATAGTATTGATAGACATTGGTTCTATTCATTCCCTTCTTTCCATGAAACTTGTTTGGGACTTGGGTATTCTGTTTGAGCCATTAACTCGACCCTTATGCATAGAGACTCCTACAAGAAAAGATATTATGATCATATACTAGTTACTATAGTGTGTCCTGACTCTTGAAGATGAGATTTTTTGTTGGGATATATTTTTAGCAGTGTCGAGGACTTAAGACGTCATTCTTGGTATGGATTGGTTATCCACAATTCATGCTTAGATTGATTGTTTAAGGGGAAAATTATGGTTTGTCTGTAGTGATGGAACCAGGTTTTACATTTTTTGTGAAAAGTAAACACATGCAGTGTTGGATGGACTCACACATAGGAGGGGTCAGTCGATTAAACATTGGTTGGATTGACTCACCCTTGGTGAAGTGAATGATATGAGTCCTCAGTTTCCTACTTTGGTGGAAGAGTATGAGGATGTATTTCATAAAAATGTTCCAGGTTTTCTACCCCATTGGTAAATGTAATTATAAATTGATCTATATCCGCAGACAACACCAATATCTACACCTACAATAATATGGCTCCCATTGAGAATTTTGAGATGAGGGTGCAGTTGGAGGACGTAGAGAGGAAGGTATTTGTGATACCCAATGTTTCACGCATGAAATCCTCATTTTTTTTGTTCCCAACGGTCATATGGGATCTTGAGGTTGTGTTTAGATTACTAACACTTGAATCTAGTGACCACAAAGAACAAGTATCTACTACTTAGGATCGATTACCTCATCAATCAGTTAAAAGGGGAAAAGTGGTTCTCAATGATTGACCCCATATCAGGTTATCACCAGCTACGATTACAGGATGATGATATACCAAAGATGTACTTAAGGTGTATTTATGGCCACTATGAGTACTTAGTGATGTCTTTTTTCAAGAAAAACTCCCCATTAGTGTTCATGGTACTCATGATAAAAATATTTCATCCCTACTTAGACCGGTTCATGGTGGTCATCATTGATGACATCTTAGTGTACTCGGTATATGAGGAGGAGCACATAATACACTTGAGGATGGTAATGGACATGATTTGAGAGAACCAACTCTATGGGAAGCTCTTGAAGTGTCATTTCTAGATTTTATAGGTCCTTTTTTGGGATACGCCTTCTCAGATGCTAGAGTTTCAGTATATCCAACAATGTTTGAAGTAGTTCTTGGTTGGGATTCACCCAATAGTTTACAGTAGTGTGAAGATTTCTTGGATTGTTAGGATATTTTCAGAGGTTTTTTCTCGACTTCTCTAGAGTGGAAGCACCTATGAAGGATTTTTCATGATAGGGGCATCCTTTTTTGTGGGTAGAGAATTGATTGAAATGATTTTTGTTGCTGAGAAATACATTGATGAACACCTCCATCTTGAGATTTCCATAAGAGGGTTTCAAGTATGTGGTATTTCAAAATGAATTAGATACTGGGCTAGGTTGTTTATTAATGTTGGGAAAAAAGATGATTACCTATGGTTCATGATAGTTTAGAAAGCATGATCATAATTAATCAACCAATGATCTTGAGTTAAAAGTAGTATTCTTCACATTATTGAGGTGGTGACTCTACCTGATGGGCGAGTGATTTATCATCTACTCTAATCACAAGATTCTAATTTATATCTTCTCTCATAAGGATCTGAACCTGAGACAGTAGTAATGGCTAGAGTTTTTTTAGGCCAATGAATTTGAGATTTTCTATACTCCTGGGAAGGGGAATGTGTTGGTAGATACTCTCAGCAGAATATCTAGTTTGTAGTTGTTGAATGAGGTATCAGAGTGGTTGGACTTATTACAGATATCCATTATGGATGGAGATGGAGCAGCTTACCTTCAGTCTATGGTTGTCACCCCTCCTCTCTTATAGCGAGTCCAGGAGGAATAACTTGGGAACACTGACTGCAAGACCTTACTTTCTCATATTTCCAAAAGACGTTCTCCTAATGTATATTCAAAAGGTATAGAACACGTCATTCATTTTAGAGGGTGCACAGTTTTACCAGTGGCATTGTGGGTGTAGGTTTTTAGGGACTTCTATACATCCCCATTAGCAGTAAATTCAGTTGTAAAAAATATGTATCAGGACATCCAACGTCAGTTTCTATGGACAGGGATGAAGAAGGGGGTTGTAGAGTTCATCCCATGATTCTTCACTTATCAGCAAGTAGAGGATGAGCAGCAGGTTTCAGTGGGTTTATCCCTAATCCTTGAGGTTCTAAAATGGGAGTGTTGTGGGATATTGATAGACTTCATGACAACTTTACTAGGTACATCTAGGGGACACGATTTCATTTGGGTGATCATTGACCAACTCACCAAGTCGGCCCGATTTCTAGCTATCGGATAGAAGTGTTATGTGGAGAGATTGAGATGCCTCTACATGTAGGAGATAGTTTGATGCCATAGAGTTCCATCGATGATAGTTTCATACCCCGATGAATGCTTTACATCTTAGTTGTGGGATGGATTATAGGAGGATTTTGGTACTCAGTTATGCTTCAGCATATAGTTTCACCCCAAGAAGGATTTCCAAACTAAGTAAACCATTTAGGTTCTAGAGGATATGTTGTGAACATGAATGTTAGATTTTGGCTGTAGTTGGGAGGATCACCTTCCACTAGTGGAGTTTTCATACAAAAATAACTATCATTCTACCATTGTTATGGCACTGTTTGAGGCCTTATATGGGTGAACCTGTTAGTCACCACTTTGTTGGACCGTCCTAGGAGAGTCATCACTCATGGGGATAGAGTTGGTGTGAGATACTATGGAGAAAGTTCAGATCATCCAAGAGAAAATTAATACTTCATGGATTTGTCAGAAGTCCTATGATAATAGGTTGAGGAGGCCTTTGGAGTTCGAGTAAGGAGACCACATATTCCTTCAGGTATCACCTCAACATGGATTATGGAGATTTTTCCAGGTTGGCAAGCTCTCTATGGGATTTATCGGACTTTTCTAGATACTGTGTAGAGTTGAAAAGATGGAATACCTCTTGGATCTACCATCATAGTTAGATTGGGAACATGACTTCTTCCACATGTCACAGCTAAAGAGGTATGTGAATCGCCCATTGCACAACATTGAATAGGGTGAGATGGAAATCAATGATGGGGAGACTTTTACAGAGTACCTAGTGAAGACTGAGGATTTGTAAAAGAGGACCCTTTATGGGTGGTTGATTCCTTTGGCATAAGTCTGGTGCCAACATAGGAATCTCCAAGAGAGAACATGGAAGGGGGAGGCTCATATTCATTCTCAGTACACTCGTCTATTTTTATATCATTTGTTTTGGAATTTAGGGATGTAAATTCCCAAGGTGGGTTTAATTTAACGTATTGTATTTTCAATATATTGTGTTTAGAAATTATATGGAATGATTTTGAGACCAGGATCTGAGATGACGTATAATTCCAAGGCTGGTGTTCTAGGAAAAAAAATTTGAAAAATATTTTACTTTTAACAGCATGAGCACATTGTTTTTATGAAAATGTGAAATAACTCTTAAAAAGGTTCCTATATCAGAAATTATTGGGAATAATTGAGCTCAAAATTGTGGCCTTACCCTAAGTGTGACCTAACATTGGTTGGTGTGGTCATCTTTAAAAAAGGTCACTAAGGATGTAACCATTAATAAAATAATTAAATAAATTATTTTATTTTTAAAATTATAATAACTCATGAATTGTGACTCATATTGGAAATTGAAGACCACTTTTGAGTTCGTAATGTGGAGTTTTCCCTCGGTGTGAATTAACCTTAGCCGATATTGGTATTTTGATGAAGAACATGGAAAGTATGTAATCATCATTAATTAATTTAAATAAATATTATTTTGATACAGAAACAATTTCTCCTTCAAATGTATGGTTATATTATTTCCTCAAGGATGGACACTCAAAACATGGGGATTTAGAACACTATTGGAGACTTTTTCAGAAAACGATGACGGATCGAGCAGATCATGGATTGTCCACCAGTGGAGTAGGAGGATCTCATCAACAATTCTAACACAACCATTCTTCATCAATGATCAATTTGAACTCTAGGTAGGAAATGTTTTTATGATTTCCCACCCTGTTATAAATCTAGGAAAAATGCAGATCAATTCATCGAATAAAAATTTGTACGTGCATCATCGGTATATTTAAATTGGTGGAATTATTTTCATTATTAATTCTTCATTACTCATTCTAATGAGAACTGATAGTGGCCTAAATTAAAAAAAACATAGGTTCCTTCCTTAAGTTTTTATTTGTGCTTTTCTATCCCCTGTTCTTCACATTCTTCATTATTGGACCCACGTGGCCATGGTTTGACTTTTTGGGTAGCTCTAATCAAGATCAGATCCCCATATTTTAGGAAAACAGATAGTAGAGCTCAGATCTATGTAGATTAGGACTTGAGGAATCTGGATCTATGACCTTTTCGAGATCTGGTCATCATAGGTGGCTTAGTGGTTGATTGTAGGGACCACTGGTGTGGGTCCACCTTGGTGGTCCATTGAGGAAAGCAGGTTGCATTGGAATCCTAGGATAATATTTATCAAAGGTGGCGATAGTGGAGGTGATGACAGAGGCCATGTTGAATGCAGTTGGTGGCCACGTGGAACGTTGTAGATGGCCATGTGGGAGTCGAAAGGGTTGACATAAGTGGTCCACAGTGGTGGATTCATGGTTCAAAGGATGCAAGATGTCACAGAGATAGAGGTCTAGTGTACCAGGTTGTGTGGGCCAAGTCAGATCGGGCCAGTGGGCGAGGCAGTGCAAGCAATGTCAGAGTGGAGGTGGCGTGGTCCATATTAGAGCAGGCTAGGCAGTACGGTCCAGGTCGAAGTGGACTAGACGGGCCTAGGTGGACTAGCCTAGGAGGAGTGGGTCAGGAGAAGTAGCCCAAGCGGTCCGGTCGGACTCAATTGGTCAGGTCAGACCCAGTGGGTTTTGTCGGATCCAGTGGATTGCATCGGGTCGGTCCACAAGCCGAGTAACCCCCTTTTGAATCTTCAAACCCCTGTAAATTTCAAATGGTGAGTTCGTTTGATGAACCATCTATGACGTTGCGACTCTAATAATGAGACTATACATTTGGAATATTGTGGTGAGTTTTTATTTTGGACTAGTATATGGTAAGAGAGTTTACCTTAGTCCTTTTATTAAGGTCAATATGGTATTACATCTATATAACTGGATTTTAATCCCCTCTAGATGATGATTCCCAGATAGAGTCAAGAATCCCTCCCTAAGACTAGAGTGAGATCCTCTATCATCCCTAGTGGAGTCTGTGGAATCACATAACCTCCATGAGAAGAGTATTGATCATCCACCTAGAGGGACACATCAGTACGGTACGTGGAATCCCCCAGAGTGTTTGGGTGTGATTTTTGGTATACCCCAGGGTGTCTAGGTATGATCCCCTACCTTGTGAATTGATACAGATTGGGTACATGGTATCCCCTAGTGTATCTTGCCATGATATGGGATATCCCTCAGCGTGTCTAGGCCAGATCCCCTCTGTGGTATCAGGATCATCCTTGACAAGTACGTTCTCATTTGGGTAGAGCCCAAATGAGGTAGACCTCTTTTTGAGCATCTCTGATGATATCATGGATCAAGGAGAATGTTCACCAAAATGAGCATGCTTCGAGCTGAATCATGTGGCTAGTAATTGGTTATGGATTACCTCTAGACTTTGAGTATTGGATTGAGTATATCTGAATATTCTTATTATATGTGATTTTTTCATATACCTATATGGAGATGACTGGTATATTTACTTCAAGGTACTTACTTTATGGTATGTACTTTGTGTTTTCAAGGTGTCCTACCAAGTATTATTTTACTCACCCTAGCATGGGCTTTGCCCACATGTTTCATGTATTTTGAAAATTATAGACCCTTTGATGGAGTCCTAGGTGGACATAGACCTAGCATTCTTAGTGAGGATAGAAAGATGAGGTACAATCCTATGACTTTAGGTAGTAGTCTCGGTACCATTCCCCTCTGGTTGGGTCAAGTAGAGTTTTCTGGAGATGATTTTTAAGAACTTTTTGATTCACATTCCTAGACTGGGATGATACGGGAAACACATCACCATATTTTGTTGGTTTTATTTATAGACTCTTTATAACGGTCTTGTATTCTATCACTGATTACTTAACTATAATTCATGTCGTACTCAATTGTTGGATCTTAGTGGTTTTCATGTATTTTTTACTTTTTGTT
This sequence comes from Viscum album, assembly GCA_963277665.1. Taxonomy (NCBI): domain Eukaryota; kingdom Viridiplantae; phylum Streptophyta; class Magnoliopsida; order Santalales; family Viscaceae; genus Viscum; species Viscum album. The sequence continues at coordinate 155,950,412 of OY728157.1, forward strand.
TCCACATTTCAGAATTTGTGTTTTGGAGATGTGTGTATTAATGTGTATAGGTACATAGGCTAGTACCTCCCATTTTTTGGATGTTCCTACCCATTGTTGGTCACCATCCCCAAGCCTATTAGAGACGATCATGGGGTAGTCAAGGTATAAGACCCTCTAGGATGGTTCATGAAATTAATTTCCTATATTCATCTCCTCTTCCAAAAAATAGAAAACAAAACCATCATTCATGTTTACAGTGGACTACCGCCCCGCGAACAGATGTAATTCAGTTTCCCTAACTTTTTATAAAGATATCCTATAAAGATGGAATTATTGTTTATCAATGATTTTAATGACATATTTACCATTTATAAAATATAATATATCATTTCCATTCTTAATTTTCCATGGATAGAAAAATGATAGCATCATTAGTGCATAGGTGTGGACTACCACCTCCACAAAGGGATGTGATTCGATTTTCATCACGAAATAAAATTGATGATATATATAATTATATTTTAAAGATTAAAATTATATATATTATATTATTATAATCATATAAATATATGATATTAATTATCTTATTTCCATAATGATCATTGAAAAATGGAAATGTTATGCATGCGTATGTATGGTCTAATGTATCCATGGTTGTGACATAGTTCATTTTTCATAACCATATTTAATGATTGGATTTAAAATTATAATTTTTTATAAATATAATAATTATTTCATTAATAGTATTCTATATATGTTTTAATAATGACTTATATGACCATTTTTAATTTACTAAAGTCATTTTGGACTTATGAACTAAATATTATCAAGAAATATGATGTGAATTTAAATAATTATTTAATTTTATATAACATGGTAATAAATGATATAAAAGAAATAATATACCTTAAAAAGGTTCTTATGAAATTTTAAAAAAATTATTCAGGAAGATAAGGGCATACAAGATGAATCAGACTTGAGGTAAGGGACTTTCTTTTTAAAGTTGTGTTTTAATTTTTCCCTTTAAATTATCTTTTTCTACCATATCCATGTGAATTTTTTCTAAAAATGATTAAAATAAAGTTTTTACAAACATTATGTGATTATTTAAATTCATTTAACATTTTTTCCTTTTTTAAAAATTAGTTTGAGAGGAATCTTTTTTCATTTTTTAAATGATTTACTTTGTGAATTTTTTGATAAAAATATAATTGGAATGTTTTTTTAAATTATACATCATGATCATATTTTTCCATCTTCATGATGCCTAAATTATTTTAATATTACTTTATATGTTTTCATATTTAATTTTCAATATTATGGGTTCTTTATGATGTAAATAGTTTTTCAATTTTAAAATGTCGTTTTTAAAAGTAAATGGTATTTTGATATCCCATTTTTCTAAAGACGTTTTCAAATGATTCATGATGAAAAATGAATGAATAAAATGTTTTATTCGAGATATAGTACATGATAATTATATGTGATAATGGTAATCTTGATACATCTTATATGAAGGGTTGATCCCCATTATAGATCATTTTTTAACCTAATAGAAATTATACATTGGGTGTTCCCAGATAGTGATGGGTGAGCCCATTATAGCTTTGGGTTCACCCAAAAAGCACTCTAATTAATTGGGTAATGTACCTAGTATTTTGAGGAAAGAAGGTGGGAGTTACTAGTAGGTTTATCCTATGCATTTAACTAGGCTCCATTTATTTCTAACATGGGTTTAAAACAGTTTATGAATGTGATGCTCTAAGTTTCAAAAAAGGGTTTTTGTTTTCTTAATATGTGTTTTATTGTTTTTGTTTAATAAAATATTATGTGTGATTTTCATGTGGTAATTATTTATTTCATATACCATTGAGATAAAGGTAAACATTTCATTGGTTTTCATGTTTTTTACTAGACTAATGGTTCTCTACTTTTTCTGTCCCTCATTGAGTTTTTTATTCTCACCAGAGATTTTAAAATAATTTCCATAGGTTTTTATGACATGTACGAGAAAATAATAATTCAAGATGAAATTTATAAATATTTATTATGAAAATAAATCATGTTTTATTTTAAATGTTTTATATTCTGAAAAAATGGATGCTAATTTAGAAGTTTCCACTTTGTATATGTATGGGTGTTTTATGTAAGAGTTTGTCCAAATTGTCTAAAACAATAATCCTAAAAGATCTTTAGAAATTTAATTAATTGAATTCTACTCTAAATATACTATATTATGTAATGTTTAATGTCATGTCCTTACAGTATATAAATATATATATTATTTATTTCTCTCGGATGGTTTATTCATCATTTATAATCCATTGAATATTGGCTTAAAGGATTTTAATTAATTAATTTACACCATTCAATAAATTATACCCAACAATAATAAATTTCTATGATGTATTATGAATTTAATAATCCATAGGATTTGGCTACATAAGAGGATGTGATCCTCTCATGTTGGTTTGTTTGTGGTGAAATATGTATAATTCTTTACTTTACTTTTATCCACCATGAAACTTAGTTTATCTATTTTTAGAATGTGATGGTACCCCTTCATATATAGGGTATCCTCAAGATATGATCTTGGATAAATTTTTTGGTGTATCACATTGGAGGCATGGTGATTTTTTTTCCCTACTTATCCTGGTCTTCCTCAAACATTCTCTTAACAAAGATAAAGATGACTACTAAAACTTGTGTTTTTTAGGTAATCTATTTTTTAGATTATTTGTATGTTATTTAATAAAGATGGATATATTTTATTTTTTGTTTGTATTCTGCAGCATGTGTTCATTTTATGATCATATGAAACCCATCATTGGTATCAAAGTGTGGTTATTCAAGTTTTTCAATGCATTTTAAACACTTGTTTTCAAAGAAAAATGAAGAACAACTTTTTCAAAAAAAAAGAATACAGATTACTGACACTTATGTGGGATGCATAAAAGTAAATTTGATTTAACCGTACATAGGTTAGATATAGAAATTTAATACCCTTAGGTAGATGGTCTATGTAATTGTAACCTCTTTGTTACCTTTATTCAAATGTGTTGTGTAAAGGTAGTACCCTTGTGTGGCAGCACAATAGGCTACATAAAGGTTATACCCTTATGTAATTCATTGTGAAAATGTATGTTGGAAATTTACCCTTATGAAATATCTTTAATTAGAAGTTATTAATAAGGTTAAATTCATTATTACCTTCATGAAAATGTGTTTGGTAAAGGTATTACCCTTATGCAAGGGGTTTATGTAAGGTTCATTGGCCTATACCATTATGTGTAAAAGTATTAAAACATTATAAAGGTCCCTTAACTTTATGAAACATATGAAATTTTTACAGAATCCTAACAAACATAAGTTGAGTAATGGTAATACCCTTACACAATAGATCTACATAAAGGTACTCTTCATATTAACTTTATGCAGCAATACAAATATGCATAAAAGTAAATGTTACCTTTACATGGGCTCTAAAAAACATCATTTACCCTTACATAGGGAATATGTGTAAGGGTAATAAGGGGATAAACTTATTTTAATAGGGGTGATGCATAAGGGTGTGTAAAAATTTGTTAAAAAAATTCAAATTTATTAAAGGGTTTTTATGGATTATAAATTGTTTATAAATCATAACAAATGGTATTTTGGGTCATTTCAATATATAATGATCTTATAAATTAATTAATTATAAACTCTTTATTATTAATTAAATAAATGTTTATGAACAAAATTTCCATAATATTAAAGTTTAGTATTTAAGAATTCATTTTAAAAAATTATATGTCAATTGTTATGATCTAGACATAAAAGTGTTTATTTAGGAATCATAAGAAATAATTTATAGAGGATTATAAATTAATAAATAAGGATAAAATATAAAAAATATATTTAAAATTATAAATTTCTCATAATTAATTAAATTAAAATTGTTCAAATTAAAGGTTCCTTATTTGGAACATTATTTATGTTTCATCAAAAAGTGTTCGACAAATGATATGGTCAAGGTTTTAATAATAAATAATTATATGATATTTAGATTTTCTAAAAATTTTACATAATAAAGACTAGATTATAAATTGTTTATAATTCATAAAATACCATATATTCAAATTGGAAATTCCATATAATGAGAAATATGAAATATTTCATATTGAAATGAAAATAAAAAATTTATATTCAAAATTATGGATTTTCCATAATGTTATAGTTGAAATTATAAAATGGTTCATAGTTGTATTTGATTTAATAATTGTTCATAAATGTTAATATCATTTTTAAATATATGAATTATAAATTTATTTAAATTTATTTCCTATTTTATTCATAATTATAAATTATATATATGAGGAATTGTGTATGGTTTAGTTTAAAATGTTATACAGCTTCTAAGATAGATCCTTGCATGACATTCCATGATTGACTCCATAATGAATTATGTTTTACATCTACCATGACCTTGAATTGTAATTTAAGTTATTATCTACAATTTATTTTTTGAATATAGTTTTAACATATTAGGTTTTATAGTTATTATGAGTATGAATCTCACTCGAGTAAAGTATCCTTTGGTAGAGGGACTTGGGGTCAGACTACCTACATTCCTTATGACTTATGCCTTGTATAGGTTTGTGAATAGGGTTGGATATATATCATTTCGGTATTACTCTAGAGGATAACTATACTCCTTTACATTAAAAGTGCATGTACCTTATGAATATGATGCATCTAGATATGTATGAAAATGTTTGACTTGTTTTTTTGGGTTACGAACACAAACTCTAGGGTGGTGTAAAAATTTACACAATAACATGGTTTGAACTTATTGATTTAGTTGAGCGAATAAGATTATAAAATAAATTTCTTGAAGAATACATACATAAAATGGAATTACATTGGATAATAAGGTGAGATTAAAATCACATTCAAATACAAAGTGTTAGATTCCTTGGAAAATGTCACAAGTCAAGCCCTCGATCATCCAACCAGGTAGTACATTCCAAATCTAAGTGCCCCAAGATTATCATGTGTAATAAAATAAAGGATATGTGACACTATAATATCATTGTGTAGGCCATGCCAAATCTAGGAATACCTGGATTTTACTTTGTTATATTATCTTGGGAGCTTATTTTGGGTTACACTAGTCGGGAGAACCTAATATAATTAGGTTACCAAAAGAATAGAGTTCAGCAATCCCATATGATTGATTTGGATAAAGGTTTATCCACTAAAATATTAAATAGTCAAAAATATTATGATTGGGAAAATTCCCTACCTAAATAATTAAGTGGTGAGAGAAACCCCAAAGCAGACTCATTTCTTTGTGAAATATCTGTCTTGGTTCACTAAATGGATATGATATAGGATCATCAGTTTTTAGTAGGATAACTTTAATTGAAATTCCTTAATATAAATATATAGTACATCATATTCATTTGATAAAAATTAAAATTGTAGATAAATATCATCATCATCTTCATCCTAAACTTTGTGATCAATCATTTAAAAGAATAAACTTAATGTAATTATTTATAAATAGTAGTAATTTAAGAAAAATTCTTAAATAAAATTGGTAATTTATGAAAGTTTATTAGGGAAAACTCTATGTGTCAGAATAGTTCCTTATAAACCCAGTGTTGAAGTTGTACAATAAGTTAATCTCGATGATTATGTAAGAAAAGAGTGATACATGCATTGTTTCAAATGCATTAGATTAATAATGACCAAAGAAGTTTTTTTCCAATCATATAATTGTTACGATTGGGTAAATAAATGATTTAATTAATTTTACTTTCATATACTCAATATTATTGCGTGCATCAAATTATATTCAGTATGAGTTATTAATTACTTGATGATACTAAAGGATTACTTAATGATTTTTTGGTTATATAAAAACAATTATATTATTATGAAAGTTATATTAAATCAACTGTATGTTTTATGAATGTTTTAAATATAAAAAAGGTCAGAAGATGAAAGTAATTAAAGCTTCAGTTTTTCTTATAAGTAATATAGTACAAGATTTTCTACATCGATAACTTGGATGATTCAATATTTAATGAACTTTTCATAAGATGTGTATTATCTCATTTTTCTATATGGAATATAATGAAAACAATTATTGTTTAATAAAAAGATATGAGTATTTTCAACACACATGGTTTTTGATTTTTTTAATTCTATAACATACTTTAAGAAAATCTTACCAAATATTCTCATATTGTTGGTAATATATATGAAATAATCATATTTAGTCTAGGTTCAAAATTACATTATAGATAGTACAAGTAGGTAAATATTCAAAATAGAATAATAAAATTTATTTGAAAAGTTCAACATTATTTCTTCAAAATGCTTATAAAGTTTATTAAAGCCCAGGGTTATCAAGAAGGAATTGAAGTATTTCAATATGATTGGATTATCTAAGAAATTCCTGAAGGAGTTTAGAAAACTCCAAGTAATTATCATGTCAAATATGAATTTTATAGAAATTGATTATTTTATTTTTAATAGTATTTGGTTAAAAATGTGAATTTTATAATGTTTTTAAAATATAAAGTAGTTTATAATCAAAGGAATAATTGGTTGAATATTTTTTTTTATATTCATGTGATGAGGTAAATAGTTACAATATCCAGAATTTAAATATAAAGGATTCTTTAAATCTCAAATGAATCTATGTTAAATATGTTTATCATTATCTCATTTCTCTTATAACATCATATAATTTATTAAATTACAAATAATCATCATTAACAAGTATGATATGATTAATTTTATTCACATGGTTTAAGTTTCTTCAATTTCTAAAACATCTTTTGAAAAAAGGATTTTGGTAGAAAACATTAACTATATTTTTATTAAAATGTGAGGTAATATGATCTTGTCATCCTTTTATTATATATTTTAATAATATATTCTTTTAAAATGAGAATTCCAAACACAAAGAATACCATATATGATATGGAAGCAATATATTATTTTTTAGATATTCCCAAAAAAATAAATAAATTTTATTTCCAAAAACACAAAGTAATTTCGGTTGGGTATTAAAAATATATTTCAAATATAATATTATGTCAAAAATCATAATAGGGGTATGGTTGGACTTAGAAAATTTCATGGTTACAAAATAAAATATTGAACCAGATTTTTTTTAAGAGATTATTTTCTTTATATCCTAAATAAATAAAATATGTTATAGTAAATAAAAATTTAAATAATTACATTTAGTTATTATAATAATTTTAATATCATTTTTAACTAAATTATTTTACATTTTTAAGATTATGGGGATTCTTCACTAAATATCCTAAATATGTTTATGATATGTGATGTCAAAGAAAATTATAAAGAGTTACATTTAGTTATCTTAACAAGTGGACATCACTAGTACTTAAAGTTTAACATTAAAAAATAAAAAAAAACTATTTCACTTGGTATCTTAACATATGTTATGTTATAGTGGTAAATAAGAATACAAATACTTATATTAGCTACCATAATGAAGTGGATATCACATTATATAACATCCTGATATTTTTTGAAATATATTCTTTCAAATTAATTTTAATCATTCAATAGATTGTGTTATATGAAATTCATAGTTAGATTGAATTATAGACAACACTAATTTTATCTTTTATTTTATGCCACATCCAATTCCTATGATACGGTATGTTAAATGCAAGATTTAGTTTTATGGATCAATAGTATAGTATTAATATTTAATATTATAGTTTTCACCCAGTCATGAGAATGACCAAAATTAATAGGATTAAATTAATTATGAAAACAAGGTTTAGAAATGTATATATAATGAATTATATGGTGACCAATTAATTATAAATTAAAATATAACAAAGTTTAATATAAAGGATATGTTTTTATAGAAAAAGTATTAAATGTATATAAAGGAATTTTATTTTAATAAATTCAATAAATCACTATAATTGGAAAATATTAATGAAATTTATATTTTATAAATTCCATAAAATATATTTCAATTCATCCTATAATTTTATAGTCATAATATAATAAGAAATCCAATCATAAATATAAAAAGCTACATTTTTTCTAAAAGGAAATTTTTTTACCTTTTAATGGAAGACTTGTTTTAATACTAAATTTTGACACTTATATAAATTTTATTTGAAAAAAACATATTACTTGAAATATAATTATTAAAATTATCTTAGAGTGAACTTTTTTTATTTTTTGAGAATTTTCATTTTTTAATAAATAATGAAAAGTATAGAATTTTAAATAAAAACTAACTTTTATTTCTAAATAATTTATAATGTTAAATTATATTTTTAATTGGTTTTAAAGTCAAAATAGTTCAATTATACCTATATTAATCCAATTTAGGTCATTAGGATAATTTTAATATTGAAATTTGATATAAAAACTTGATAAACGTTTGAACATTTTCACATTAAAAATCATCTTTCTCATTTTGTCTAGTAGATTAATTTTAAAATAAATACTTCCAATTATGTGAATTTAATTTGAAAATATGGATTTTATATTTTTAATCAAAATAATTTATAATTTCTATTAAGTTAAATTTATTTTTTGACCAAAAAAATTAATAAAATCAATTAAAATTAATTATAGGCATTAAAGTAAAAAATGATTTTACTTAGTGGTTAAACTTTAGTATTAAGAGACCAAATGACCAATACAGTTGTCCAAAACCCATTTTATGGATATATTCAGATTATATCATAAATTTTATATAATTTGGTTCATTATTGAGTAAAATTATATAAGGGAGACCTCCCAATAGTGTTTACCTCTTATATTTACAAGAATGTCACTCATCCACTATAAAAGGGCGTTCATTATCCTTGCTTCTTCACACCTCTCAAGCCTTTTGGATCATCCAAATACTGCCAGAATAACTTTCTAAAATCCCTCCACTCATCCTATAATCATAAATGTTTATATAAATAAAATTATTAAGTCTTTTGGTTCAAGCCAAATAGAGTTAACTGAAGAAGAGGTAACATTCATCGATGAATGTTTTTGTCTTATTTATTCATCAAACCTCTTCAATTGTTTTAATATAATGATTATATAATAACATAATTTTATTAAATATAATAATATTTTATTATGTTAAGGTTAATACCTATGACTTAACACACTTCCATCAAATGGGATGTAAAATCACTATTTGTGTGTATGGCAAACTACCATCTCCCGAACCAATGTCGTTCATTCTTCCATTACCACCTCTTAAGGTTAGACAAAATTATTTAAATGATTATTATATATGACATTTTTTATATTTTTTATTTATTTAAGATTAATAATTAATATATAAAAGATACAAATTTTCTCTTCATTTTATGCAAATTCGATAATGTCTTTCATGTGTACAGCGGACTATTGCCTCGCGAAGAAATGCAATTCATTCACTCTTTACATGGAATGTATTAAGGATGGGTGTAATGGAAATATGTGATACATAAGACATAATAATGATATTGGAAAGATAATATATAAAAATATATATTTTATTTTATTTTATTTCTTTTAATACGATAAGAAACTGGAAACATCACTCATTCGTACACACGGCCTACCGTCTCTATGAACGATGTATTTCATTTTCTATTTATTTATATTATAGATTATTATAAATAAATAAATTGGGAATAAATAAGATATGTATATAATTTTTAAAATTATTTAAACGAATAAATCATTATCAATGTAATAGGGCCAAAAATTACAAGTCAAAACATATCTGAAAAATAAAGTGGTTATTACCCAAAAAGTAACTTTAACATGAAATTGTTAGTAAACGGGTAATATAAAGTCATAATAAACTAATATATAGTATGATGTATATGATTATGGTTATATGATATAGGAATAATAAAGTTATATTTATTATACATGAGGTTTGAAAAAGTATGGTGAGATTCAATACTTAAGGTAAGAGGATTTATGGTCACACATTTATTTCTAAGAGACATATGACATATTCACCACTTTTTTCTTTTGTGTGGTGTACATAATTACTGATGAATTTTTATGTCTTAAATGTAATTTATTTTATGATATTAAAAGTTTCAATTTATGTTATTCTTTCACAGATATCATGATTCAAAATTTACTCAAGTAGTAAGGGTTTTTCTCATCTCACTTTTATTTCTGTGAGATATATATTACATATTCACCACTTATTTTGTCGATGTGTTATATACTACTCATGAATGTATTTTATGATTATTATACTTATATTTATGGGTATTTACATATCCATTTTATAATATATATTTTTTGGGGTTTACGGTTTCAAATATATGAAAGTGGTAATGGGTTCTTTTTTCAAAATTTACCTTCTTTGAGACATATGTTGTGTTATACACATATATTATTTTATGAGATGTATATACATAACATTATAAATTTAATATCATGAATTTATTTTCTAAATATTTAAATATAATTTTTTTTTACTTTTAAAACATACAAGAAGAAATCCAACACCACACTCCACTCACGGAGGTCAAAAATAATGAAGGTAAAGAGCATTACCCCTTAAAATAAGTTTAAAATCATTTGGAAGGGAACCAAACCCAATGTATAAAATGAGGCTCTCACCTAGACTCCCTATATTATAAATAACATCCACCATAAAATTCTATTTTCTCCAATTCTTTCTAACTTTAATTACCAAATTAACAATAATTTTACATTTCCGGAAAAATTACACATGTTCTCAAGGATATCTAACCTTTCATTTAAGGAAGGTGACCAGCATAGTAGAGTCAGATTAAAACTCAGAAATCAGAATATCATAAAAGCTACATAGCATGTGGCTAGTAACCAAGGCTCTAACCTATAATTCAATATAATTACCTACCCCATAGAGTAAACTAAATATTAAATTCATTGAACCCTTATTGTATCTAACCAGAAAACCTCCTCACATCTACCCTACCAGACATGAGCCATCTACATTTAATTTGAGTCTTGTATTGGGTACTCTCCATCTGATCCATTTACCTCGGTTCCCTTGTTTATCTTCAAAAATATAAAAGTGTCTCGGTATAAATCAACTTAAGATAATAGATTATTTCCCACTTATGAATATATTACCCATCCCCACCACCACCATATTCACACAAATCTAGAAGAAAACATAAGAAGCCATTTTTCCCTCTCTTTAGTTCTTTATAGCCTCCCATATAGTCCAACACACATGTGAAAAAATCATTTCTCAAACCTTCGTCTCCACCCCTTGTAGACCAGCCCTATGAAGCTAGTTTTTAGTAACCTCTAGAATTTATTCCCCATCCCCCCATGAATTTTTGGGAAATACCCCTATAAATATCCAGATTGTGTTCTCCTTGTCACCCATGTAACATATGTTCCAATATGGTTCTTTCTGTGGAATTACACAACACTTGAATATAGATTCCAATAGCACTCCCTTATTTTACATGTTTCATTCATTGTAAGATCCTAATTAATTAATCTCTAAATAAGAAAAGTCATCTTGATAAATATCTCCTTAAACCAAATCCTTATTGACTAGTAATAAACCACATTTTTAATGTGCATCGTGTCCTTTTAAGCTTTTCCACTGAATTTCCCAGAATATAAATAGGTCAAAATCCACATTTCTGATTCATCTTCTAAGAAAATGATCATGTAGAGATCCTATGTTATTTATTCAAAATGGAATTGATAAAATCTGGGTACCTACTAACCTCCTTCAATAAGATATTTGGAACTAGGAACCCATGAAAAAACAATTTTCCCCCATATATTTTTCCTTCTAAAAATTAATTTCTCCAGTGATGATGACCCATCAAACCTTGTTATCCATATCCACTAGGAGATTTAGCATGCAGAAAAATAAACCGGAGAGTCTCTGGGTTTGGCTAGACCATTACACCAATTTATCTTCATATCTGTCTCTCATGAAAAGTTTCAATAATTAATTTTATTCTATTATTTCCCACACCACTTTCACTTTAAAGGAATGCATAGTTTATTAGACACTCTACAGGTTGATACCACATTCTTCAATTGGACTTTCTAGTCGATGTCATGATTCATAGTGGCATCTCCCAACTATATTTACATACCACACGAAAGAATTCATGATCATATCTAGAATGGTTGTTTTTCCTTTTTGTAGTTTGATGATCGATATTATATTCATAGACGCGGAAGTAAGGACATTTTAAATTAATGTGATCCTTGTTCCAAATGAGAAAAATCTATATTTCCAATTTTGAATCCTTCATTTGACCCTCTTGATGATGACATAAAATAAATAATTTTTGATCCTTCCATTTGATATCAGAGCCTCATGATAATATATTTGAAGTTGTCTCATTTTCATGCCAAGTTTCTCTTGTATTATACTACTTCTCAATCTTGAACATTTATTAAAAATAAATACACTACATTTCCTTTGGTTGACACATTTACCACTCAAATTGATATAGGATGTCATAATTTTATTGAACTCACTAACAAATGTTTACCTTCCATTGATAAAAAATAACATATCATCAAAATATAAAAGATATGATATCATTTATCTCCCAAAAATATTTTAAAAATTAATTATCCTCACTTACTCTAATACTCTTTTGATATTACTTGCAGATATTATTTTTCCAAGAAAAATAGACTAGTGGATAATAGATCTCCTTAAATTACACCATAAATTGATTTATATAAGACAAATTTCATTTTTATCAGAGGGATAGTGGGCCCTAGGGAAGCATAACATATGAAACATAAATCACAAAACCATTCATGAAATTTAAATTTCATCATGACACTTATAATTAATCTCCATTCCAATCTATCTTATGTTTTATCCATGTAAACATTTATCATTACATTGGATACAAATGTCCTTTTATTCAAGTCCTCCACCATTTCCTTTTCAAGAACAATGGAGTATTAAATTACCCTCCCTGTTACAAAACCATTTTTCTCATCCAATATTAATCATGGAAAAACACCACTGAGTCTCCTATCGATAAGATTGAAAATATTTTTATAAGCAAAGTTGTATAAACAAATTGGTCTTTATTGATAAATGTAATTAGGATCTTTCAAATTAGGAATCATAACTACCCTACATACACGAATAAATCTAGTAAATTCTCTCCTCTAAATAAATCCTACACCACATCTCCCATATTGGTCTTAACAATATCCCAAGATTCTATATAAAAAATTCTTGGGAATCTCTCTCGACTCAGTGCGCTTTCTAGTTTCATACTAAACACAATATATTTTATTTTATTTTCCTCTAGAATAGAAGATAACACCCCATTATATCAATCCTACACCAACTGTGGAATAAAATTCATGAATACATCTTCTTCTTCATCCCTTTCATGACCCTCTGTTGAGATTCTAATCTATCCACCTAGAATATTTTCAAAATTTTCTAAATCCTTATTTTCTTCCATCTCCACATCTGATGTGAATTAATCATCCTCATATTGAATAATTATTATTTTAAACACCTTCCACTCTTTCATACAGTCAGGGAAATAGTCATAATTTTAATCCCCTTCTTTGAGATAAAGGGATATAGCTTTTTCACTTCATAAACACTCAATTTCAAATAATTTAATAGCTAGAAAATTTGGTTTTTTCAGTCAAAATAAAAATGATTCATCAATTTATCTATCTTAGAGGATCTCCTCAATCTTTTCCTTGTCTTCTTTAATCCCCACCTTGTTTGTATCCCCATCATTTCTATTATTGAACCAGGTTTATACATACTTTTTCAGATGATGTAGTCATTTCACCAATCTTATCCATGAAGAACCTCTCTTTATATTTTCCTTGGACCTCTTAAACATATTCATAAAAACATATTATATGCTAGTTTGAAAAATAATGTAAACTATTATACCTCCTATCATCCTTTTTTAAACTCAAAAATAGTGGAGTATGGTCTGAAGGAGATCTAGTTATATGAGTAACTGAGGCTAGTGCATAATAATGTTTCCCTTGAAGATTGGTGATACACTAATCAAGTATGCACTATACCCTACTACATTCTTTTATATTATTTCACTATATATATTTTCTACATTTTAATCCCAAATACGTGATTCCTTTAGCTTCTATGAAATCAATGCATTCATTAAGAAGTGAATTTTGATCCCCCCTCATTTCTATAAAGCCTCCGTAATGGTATTGAATTCACCACTGATAAACCAAGGAAGTGATCCTGGATGAACTATTGTGTGAATATTACATAAAAAAATTCTAATTGAAACATTACATTTTTAACTTACATATGATTAGAAGAAAATATCATTATCCCCTTATTCATTTTAGTGGTAATATGCTATGTGAAGAAATCAATGAACTCCATCGAGATACCATATTTATAGAAGATCCATATATGAATGTTTCATGGAATTTCAAGCATTTAATATGAAAAACCAATATTTCTAAAAATAATTTGAATATGATAAATACATTTTTTTGGTTTAAAACCTGAGTGATAGAATCATGGTGAATAAAAGACTCTCATGTTATGAAATCATTCTTCACCCATGCACCTATGCCTCGATCATTCCATGTGATAATGGAAACCACTAAGTAAGATAGGAACCAGACATGCAGCCATGAGAACCTATCTTGGGAGAATATATATTTATTAAATCTTCTCTCACTATAGACTGAGTGATACATTCAGTAGAAGTTGTATGATGATTGATCAATTTTTTTCACTCGTCCCTACCCACAGTTGAGACTCAACCCTTCACTACCGCTTTAGATTCTACTAATAATATGAATGTATTAGAAAATCATGTTGGATATACAATGTGGGAAAAAAGGGGAATAAAAATTTAAGAGAACACAAAATACATTTCAATATTGTATTGCACATTATTTTTTCAGACTACAATTGTCAATAATTTATAAGCATTTATAAAGAAATAAAACTGACACACTAAAGAAATGAAAAGGCAAAATTAAATGGGAACATTAAATAAATAAAATAGACACATTAAATGGACAAATTAAATAAATAAAATATCCATATTAAACAAACACATTACATAAATGAAACATCCACATAGTGAAGACCCTTTAATTTCCACCGAATGTATTTGGTTTGCAATTCCAACACTCCCCTTCAAACTAAAACATGCTTCATTCCAAGAATTTTTCATAGCTACATTAATGAATCTATCAGTAATTCCTTTTTGAAAAGATTATCTACCTATTATTTACTATGAAAAAACTCTAATTTTTTCATTTTCTACTCACATGATCTCTCAAAAAATGATATCGGGTATCAATGTGTTTGATTCTTCCATGCCACACCAGAATTTTTGATAGTTTGATTTATGAATTGTTATTGTTAAATATGACTGTGGATCCATCATATGGATGCTTCAACTCATTTAGTATATTTCTGAACCAAATTCTTTCACAAATATTGTATGATGCTACTATGTAATCTGCTTCACATGTGGATAGGGCGACTACACATTGCTTCTTCAGATTCCATTTGAAAGAAGCCTTTCCAAGAAAAAATACATATCTAGTGGTGTTTTTTTCATCTTGGTCACCTCCCAAATCACTATCTGAGTATCTATATTGCATTGTTTCATCATTGTGTGGAGTGAAAAGACCAGATTCCACTATTCATTTGACATACATGAGGATTCTTTTTGCAACTAGATAATGTGATTATTTTGGTGCTTCCATGTACCTTCTTAGAATCCCAAAACTATAGAAAATATATGAACTTTTTATTGTGAGGTGCCTTAGGATTCCAATTAGACTCTTGAAAAAATTTGAGTCAACACTTCTTACTTCTCCTTATTTTGTCAGTTTTAAGACCATTTCTATGGGAGTGTTTATGGTGTTGCAATTATCCATCTGGAACTTTTCAAGAAATTCCTTTCCATACTTATTCTGAGATATATAGATGCCACAATGTTGTTTCTTTACTTCTATTCCCAAGAAAAAAGGATATAAAACCTCCATTAGTCATCTCGAAATCCTTAAACATGACCTTCTTGAAATCATTGAACATCGGTCGGTTGTTCCCTATAAACAAAAAATCATTAATATATAGGCATGCTATAATCATATCACTATATTCATTCTTTATTATGTAAACTAAATGATTATATAGACCTCAAAAGAATATGTTCTCTGGAAGATAGTCATTGATTCATGTATTCTAAGCATGTGGATCTTGTTTCAACCCATAGAGGGATTACTTCAGTCGATAAAACATCTCTTACACACCCTTCATAACAAAGCCTTCAGGCTAGTCAACTTAGACCTCTTATTCTATAACTCCATTCCGGAATGCATACTTCACATCCAGTTGATAGATCATCCAACTGTGATGGACTATAAGGGAGATAACCATCCTCACAGTTCCAGGGAAAGCAATAGTGGCGAATACTTCTTCATAGTTCACCCCATACTTCTTTTTATATCTCTTTGATATGAGCCTTTCCTTGTAGCGATCAACCATGCCATCATTATTTCACTTGATCTTGTACACCCATTTGATGCTAATGGTTTTTTGGCAATTTAGAAGTGTAGTAACATCCCATGTGTCATTTATCTCAATATAATGAATTTCTTATTCCTTATAAATTCTTAAACATTCTTACCTTATTTATTCTTGAAACATCAAAGGCTCATGATCTGTATAAAAACAAAAAATAATTAACTCTTTGGTTTACTCATTGATGTATCTTATGTTTTTCATCTTTATAGGTTCTATAGGTGAGTATGAGTTGGAAAAATTTTGACTTGATGGAGGGATTTCCAGAGTGATGGAATGTACTCCTAGACTCATGTGTGCTGATGATGCGCCCAAGGAAGTTATTGCGGGCATTTTATCCCGATGATCATGTATTTCTTTAGGATCTTCTATTTTGAATGGAATATCTTTGTTTAATTCTTCATCCTTCTATTTCCATGCTTCTTCCTCACTAAATACCGCATCTCTACTCACCACTACTTTATTGGTTAGTAGATTTTAGAGCATGCAGTATTTAGAAACATCATTATAGTTGATGAAGATTCACTTCTCAATATGATCATCAAGATTCCTTCTTCATGCTTCTGGAACATGAGCATAGGAATCACACCTAAATATTATTATGTGTGCCATGCTGGATTTGTAACCACTCCATTCCTCTTAGGGTTTCAAATTTCTAATTCTCTTGTTTGGACACCGATTGATCATATAAGAAGTACACGCAACTACCTCGGCCAAGAAGCTCTTTGGTATCCCTTTCTCTTTCAGCATGGTTCTCATCCTATCGAGGATGGTGTAGTTCCCTCATTGTTCAATTATATTCTATTATGGCGTTTAGACTATAGTGTATTGATTTTTGATGACTTGTTCCCTATAAAAATATTGAAATTCATTTGAAGTGTGTTCCCCAACTCTTTTATATCTGAGTACTTTGATTTTGTGATAACATTCTACTTCAAAACGGGCTTTGAAAATTTTAAAGAAAGTAAAAGTGGAAGATTTTTCATAGGTGCAATACATCCAATGTTTTATAATGATATCATCAAGGAGGGTAATAAAGTACCTATTACCTCTAAGTGAGGGTGTTTCAAGTGTTCCACAAATATCAGTGTGAAACAACTAAAGTGGTTCTTTTTCCCTTCTAGACACTCCACTTGGGAAAGAGTTACTTTGTTTCTTACCAAGTGTAAATGCTCACACAAATGATCTAGAGCTTCAATCTTCAACAATCCATGCACCATTCTTGACAAGGATAAAAGTTTAAGGCTATTGAAATAGAGATTCCCAAAGCACAGATTCCATACCCATGAGTCATTCTTCATGAGTCCAAAGAGACACTCCTCATCCATTGTGTTGATATACAATGGAAACATGATATTATTCCCCATTTTGACTTGAGAAACAAGTCTCTTGTGAGAATCTATTATAGAAAAAGAAGAGTTTTCCATGTGTATGAAATACCCCTTCTCAAGGATTTTATCGATACTGATGATATTATTTTTAATGTTTGGAATGTAATACACAGATGTAATTTGAATCACAATTCTTCTAATATATTTTTATTTTACCATTTCTAATCATGGGATCCTTTTATAAGTCTCCAAAACTCACGTCACCATGAACTTCTTATATGATTTCCTCAAAAAATTCTTTTTTACCACTCATATTTTTTCTTGAACCCATGATGAGATACCACACATCTAGAAGTTCAAATGCCTTTTCTTGTATGAGGATGAGTGTGATGATTGCTTATTTATTGTGTGATGATTCAGTATAGTTTTATCATTCATCATGATCCATTTTTCTCCAACACTCAGATGCATAATGGCCAAATTTATTGTAATTGTGGCGTTGAACATTATTTGAGTTTCCACAACCATGTGTTAATCGGCCTCCACCATTTCATCTTCCAGAGAAGATAGTAAAATTTTATTTCTTTTTTTGATTTCATGGATGATACCCATGACCTATACCTATTTCATGATGACTTCCTCGTTGACTTTGACCATTCTTTTTTTCTTTTAGAGTCAACTTAGACTCTAAGGCTTACTCAATCATTGAACCCTCATTCTTTCTCATTTTTTTCTTATGCACTTTCAATGACCCCATAAATTCATTAATTGGATAATTTTCCAAAGCCTTTTATTTTTCCAATTTCACAACCACATGATCAAACTTGGTTGTGATAGATTGAAGTTCATTTTCAATGATACGAATTTCTTCCACCTTTTCACCATTTCTTTTCAAATTGTTAAAAATAAAAATTAAATATGAGAAGTAATCATAGATACTCTCACCTTATTTCATATCCATCACTTCAAAAACTTATCTTAGTGTTTCAAGATAAACCCACTTCACATGATCAACACCATTGAAGATGGTGGAAAGTGTATCCAATGCTTCCTTGCTTGATGTTTGTTCAGCAATATTTTAAAAGGTTGATTCATCCAACACTTAATAGAGGAGGAACAATGCCTTATTGTCTTTATTCCTTTGATTTTTTAGAACCATATTTCTTTTCTTTGTGAAGAAGGATTCTTCCTCTATAGTGGTAACTATATACCCATCGGTGATGATCTTCCATAATTCTTGTGACTTGAACAATTTATGCATTTGGATGCAGCACCTTCCATAGTTTTCCTTAAACAACTTAAAAACTTATGGGATTGTGGTGGCCATTTTCAAATAAAGGAAGGCTAGGATATTGGATTATTCATTATAACCTTATCCTCTGATACCAGTTTGTTGGATATAAAAGCTAGGAAAAGGAGTTGAAGAAAAATGGAAGAGAACAAAAAAGAGATTTCAAGCTTGTAATTTTTGGACTAAAATTGCCAAAAATTTATAAGAATTTATAATGAAATAAAACTGACACATTAAATAAATGAAACAACCAAATTAAATGGATATTTTAAATAAATAAAAAAACCACATTAAATGGATAAATTATGGAAATAAAATGTCCACTTTAAATAGACATATTAAAGAAATTAAACACCCACATGGCTAAGACCCATTGAATTTACACTGGATGAATTTGGTTTTAAATTCCAACAGATCCAACCTAAAACTGTGCAATTAGTGGAATCACCATTATAAAGAGAGATCCTAGAAATGTAGAGATCCTAAAAAAACTCATTCCATTGTATTATATTTAAGTGAATACTCATCTTGATAGTTGGGGAATGTGAATGTTGGCTACTAAAACCAAGAAAATACACCTATGAAGTTGGGTGATCATAAACTAAAATCCAGAAATTATTTCCATGATCACGGTCTAAAAGAATCACTAGTCCCATACTGACAGGAACTATTAAGGGGATAAGGGGATCAAACATATCAATGGGTGGGTTTTCTGGGTTTTTTCAGGTGCATGGGTCATTTTTTATAAATTCATAAACCCTTATTATTTTTGAATCACAATTCCAGAATCAAAAATGAATACCACTACCCAAACTGAATCCAATAAACTTGTAATTATAGGCTTAGAATCCCTCTATGTAGGATCTCTATCAAAATATGGAGCTTCAATGGAAATCAAATAATCCACTATATTATTCACATTGAATCCTGACTAGCTTCTCCTATACACATTCACTTAATGCCCCTAGATATGGAATCCCACAGAGAACCCAAGAAAATCCTAGGAGAAAACATGTTGGCTCCAAGAAAATCCTTCACCATATCTAATCATTGCTCTTAATGGATCTTAGTATAAAGATCATGCTCAATAAAAAAAATTGTTTTTCAAACTAACTGGAGGTACCGATTATCATAATCCAAGAATAGGTAATTTCCCAACACACTACCCACTGATTGAATAATATTGATATTAGGGAGAGGTAGAGGAAGTATTAAAAGACAATCCCATAAAGGCCCCATGCTTGAATACTTCCTGTAAAGAGTATCCCATGACCACTATGAGAGTGACAAATTCTAAGAACCACAAGAATGATCGGATATGTACCATTCCTTAATTAAATCACCCATGTAAAAATCTGGATACAGAAGGTGGTTCTAGAAATAACTGAGATAGTGATAGGGTTACTAAGGCCCCATGATTTCATACATGTTCTAAATAAAAATAGGGATGGCTTCTCTTGAATGAACCTTGAAATAAGAGATAGTTTATGAAAATGTGATGTATTGAGGAGATCGTCTTCTAATAGATCCATTGAATTAAATTCATCAAACTTACCAAAAGACCAAGGTACTAGGGGAATGGACTAAATATAATGAAATTTAATCTAGGAAAAGGGATCAGATAGAACCACGAGCACATCTTTGAATGACTGAACACTGGAATCCCCTAGATCGGCAGAAGAACCATTCATAAACACAAAATTTGGATATTTTCATCAATAAATGTTCTAAAGTATTTTTAAATGCTTCTTTATTTGTTTTAAAATATATTTTCAAATAAAAATGTTTTCAAAATTTTTTATTTTTTGAAAATTGATTTTCAAAATAAAAAAAGGGTATTTTCCTAAAATTTTATTTAGTTATACATTAAAGGTATTTTCATTTATCAATGTAAAAAACAATTGTCTTTACTTATTTTCCAATGGGGATATTTTGTAATAATAACATCCTTGATCCTTCTCTGGATGGATTATGATTGTTTCAAATAGATATTTACAGAACCTGCTTCTTTTCCAAGGTTTGTCCATGTTTCAAAGAGATTTTTATGGAACCTATTTCTTATTTATGGGTTAACCATCTTTCAAAGATATTGTTATAAATTATATTTATTTTATATTGGTTAACCATGTTTCAAATATATTTTTATGAAACCCATTTATTTTTCACAGTTTAAACATGTTTCAAAAAAAATATTTATGGAAATATTGTGTTTTTCATGGTTTAATCATGTTAGAAAAAGAGTAAAGGTTGTTTCAATGAGTTATGATGAAATGAATTGTCTATTTGATTTATTCATTATTTTTTTGTTGGGCATTATAAATTAAAGGTGCACCCAGATATTTCCTAGTAATTCAGTTATCTCTTAAATGATGGGTATGCTCAGATAGAGATCCAATACATTAGGTAATGATTATGTTCTCCCAATAATTATATTGGAAGTTGTACATATGGTTATTCCAATATACAAGGGTTTTGCATTGGTTTTATAAAGGTTATATAAGGTTTCTATAATGTTTTTATGAGATGATGTTCCAAGATACCAATATATTGTATCTATTCTTTCTATGGGTTTATAATGTTTCTCATGATCGAGATTGATATCACATTACTCATGATAATTGATTATGATAACTCTTTACTTTAACATGTTTTCATATTTGATAGTCTAGGTATTGATGGGTATGAGTTATTTTATGATTCCCTCATGCACTTTGATTTCATCATCATGTCACGAACTAACTTGGGTACCATGGTAACCTGATAACTGAGTCAGTTTGTGGTAAAATTGGATCATTGTATAGGTTGAGCTTTTTTATTGATATCTATATGAACTTTTGAAATATTTTCAGGACTTATAAGGTCATTTCAATTGAGTGACTGGATAGCTCTCAGCATAATTAATCTTAAGTCGACGAGTATTGTTAGGGAAAGACATCTTGTGGTTTAGTTCAAGTATTTTCCATAGTGGGATTTGGATAGAGTGAAATTCAAATATTTCTTGTTAATTATGTTGAGAATAATTTATCTCTTTACTGAATCTGAGTGTTAATCTAATGTATTCATGTTGAATGCTGATGTTGTGTAACATTATTCCTCTAATAAGTTATTCAAATCAGATCCAGAAGGAGGATACTGCTGAACCTTAGTGAAAAAATCATGTTGTGGATCCGAATCTAGTTGAGGTGATCATGCATACTATCCATGATTTGAGGCAGGAACTACCACCAGTCTATGTTTAGGCTCCCATTGTGGACCCATAGAGGGATGTTCTTTGAAATCATTCTAAAGAGTTCATTCACTAGTAACCACATATTTTCAAGGTCTCTACGGATCCTCAACATGATGAGGAATGGTTGGGCAGGATAGAATGTCTTTTTGAGTTATTGGGGACACTGGACGAGATCATGGTGAAGTGTGTCACCATCATGTTGGAGGGACCAATTAGTAGATGGTGGAATACAATAGTGAAGACAAAGAAACATGGGGGCCTAGACTGGAAGGACATAAAGGTTATTTTCACTAACCACTCCTATACAAAGTTAATGGTGTTGGATAAGGCTGTAGAGTTTTTCAAGATTGAGTAGCCCAACATAACTCTAGCTCTGGTAAATGTTTAAGGATCTTAGAAAAGTTATTCCACAACCTTTTCACTACATATAGTGGCACAAGATCATCAGAACATTCAAAAACTGTGAGGAAATCAAATGTTTCATTTAAAAAAGTGTTACGGCCACAGGAATCTGAAATAAAGCTTCTTCATGCAGTGGAATATTCTCTAGAGGATGCAGATACTTATCAAAAAATGTGAGAGGTACCATTATTATTGATTTGTCAGTAGTAACTTCTCTATTTGATACCAATACATCCCACTTGTTTATTTTAACCCATATTATTAATCTTATAGATATTCTTATGGATATTTTATCTTGTGCAATGGATATTATTACACCCCTTTTTGTGATGAGAGAGAAAAGTCTAGATCATCCCGTTTGTGTCATCTCTCTATCATATGTCGAGCTTTTTTAGAGTTTTTTGGTTTTTATTAGTAAGGGAGTTTGATTTTTCTATTGATGTAACGCCTGGTACTCAACTAATTTCAATTCTATCATACCGCATAACTCCAGCTGAGCGGAAAGAGTTGAAGTCCCAATTGGATGTTTTTCATGCGGATATGATTCACTATTGTGTTCTCGACTTGGGTGGTGCTTTGGATGATCATTTGGGGATTCTTCAGTTTTCTTATAATATTTACCAGTCTGTGATTAGAATGGATCTTTTTTAGGCATTGTATGATCGTCTTTGTAAATCTTCGTTGTGTTGGTTGGAGATTGTAAAAAGTTAGTTGGTTAGATCAAGTTTGTTACAAGTGATGAAAGCTAAGATTCAGATTATTTTTCATATAATATTAACGGCACAGATCCGATACAATTCTTATGTTGATCTTCGCATTAGTCCTTTTTAATATTCATTTGGTGACCAAGTATTATTGAATATTTCACCCTGGTTGGGTTATCGATGACTTGGGAGGCAAGGGAAGCATGCTCCTCGTTTTGTGGGACTATTCGAGGTTGTTGATCAGGTGTAAAAAATTTCTTACTATTTAGCACTACCACCGTAGCTAATATCAATACATAATGTGTTACATGTATCACAGTGGTGAAAGTATCTCTCTGATCCATATCACATTTTGAGATGGAGTAATCTTGAGATTTAACCTGATTTATCAATGACTAAATGACAAGTCAAGGTTTTTGATTCTGATATCAAGGTACTTCATGGTAGGAATATTCCTCTGGTATGTGTGTTATGGCAGAAAGGTTCTGATTCCCATGAGACATGGGATAGGGAGGCACTGATGAGAGATCAATGGCTTCATCTTTTTGACACTGAGGTTTCTTCATAGGCTTTCTAGGGATAGAATGTTTCTATGGTGGGGATGTTGTAACATCTTGTCACTATTTCAAGTATTCCTAAACTCTATTATGTTAAATTATTAATATCTTAAGTGAAAAAAATGATTTATCAGAGAATTTCTGATAAATGTGTTAAGGGACATGAATTCTGGTTAACATTTTATAATGGTCAATTACATATTTTTTGGAGTTTGACACAAAGTTATTGTGATGTTCTGAGGACCTAAAATCCTTAATGAATACTGAATAAAAATATTAATTATATTATATTAATACCACACTTTTAGTTTAAAAATAGAATTACTCCAAAATGGTGTGTTCTATGAAAAATATGAGACCACTTTTATGTCTGAAATATGGTGTTTACCCCAATAGGGTTATAACATTCGAAGGCTCTAGATATTTGTATGTATTTATCCTGAGATAAAGTTATTAAACAATATTATATATTTTATTATTTAAAAATAATTAAATATCTCTCAAACTGTGCGATGTATGAGAAATTTGATACCACAGATGGGCCCGGAATTAGGGTTTTACTCTATACGGGATATAATATTTGTAAACGCTGAGCGTTTGGACGCCTCGCTCAAAAAAATAACTCTTATTATTTTGATTAATTATTTATTATTATTTTTAATTAATAAATCATTAATATCTCTCAAAAAGTTCATCTTTTCAGAAATTTGATACCACTCTTGGGTTCAGAATGAGGTGTTTACCCTAGGTAGTGTATAACTTTTATACACAATGAAATTTTATTGTTTTTTTTATATTATATAAAATAATTTATATATTTAATAACTAATATTATTTTTATTAAAAAATATATTACGTTTGGTCTTCTTCTTACCTATAAACCTGTTGAACTCCATTATTGATTAGGGGTATTTCCAAATTGTTCTATTTCAAACCGTTTTCAACTTTTTTAGTCAGAAATGACATTAATAGGTGAAATATTTAACTCCATCATAATTTTTTAATTGAAATGGTGGATTAATTGGGTGACATGAATTTTTCATGACTATAATCTTTTTTAGTGTTATAAAATAGCCAGACAACATGGTGTCTCATAGTGGGTCAAAATGATCAAGTTGAATCAACTTTAGAACCCCTTATGCATTTTTTCCACACCTCTAACAAATCACTTCGGCATTCCTCTTTCATTCCATGGGTGGCGGCGAACCCTTACTCATGCACCAGGAATGAGGCGATCTTCCTTCTTTAGGTTTGTTTTCATTTTATTCATTTATTTCCTTTTCTTTTTTTATTCAAAATAAAGAAAAAATGAGGTTTTTAATATAATTTAAAAAACCCTTTTTTGTCAAATCATAATTATTAAACTAATTATAAAATGATAGTGATGGAAATTATTAGAAAATGGGTAAAAAATTATAAAAAAATTTACTTTATCATCTTATAAAAAGATAATTTGAAAATAAACTATTAAAAAATATATGTGTGTGTGTGTGTGTCTATATATATGTGTGTTTCTTGATAATCACATTTTATGTTTAGGGATAATTTATTAAAATAAATTTATCAATGTGTGCATACGGTATCAAAGAATAACACATAAAAATTTATTATTATTGAAAGATAATTGTGGGGTGTTATTAATATATAATTTTAAGGTTTTATAAAGAAAGTTTTTCTTGAAATTTTAATAGATAAATTTAACGTTTTATCAAATGATAATTACATTAATTATCGAGGGTAGTTTATAAACAAATTATCCAAAGATAATTATGTCTAATTGTCGAGTAATAATTATGAAGAATCACCAAATTATAATTTCTTATTTTGTTGAAAGGATAATTAGAAATAATTATAAAATTATAATTACCATGAATAATCATGATATAATTATGAGTTTTCTAAATTATAATTATTAAAATAATATCAAAGGATAATTATTTAAATTATCAATGAATAATTATAGATAACTACCACATCTTTTATTTTTTTAATCTAAAGATATTATAATATAAAATATGATTTATAATTATTCTTAGGAAAATATTATGAACATATACATTGACATAAAATGATAATTTTGAATTTTATCAAGGCAATATGAAGCATCATCACATGTGATAATCAAAATGATAATTTGAGAGTTATAGAGGAGAGAGAAGTTATCGTTTCATGTAATTTTTTTAATCAATAATTTCAAAGTTATCTAGGGGAGATAAACTATTATCATATGTAATATTTTAGGAACCATTGATGAGCATCGAGCTTTGGGGTGTTGATGCTTATGATAATAAGGTTGTGAGGTGTATTGAACCACATATGGTAATTTATCATCACCACTAACAGCAACGACTTTAAGGTAGGTGGTTCTGTACCGATTAGCCAAATTGATTGTCCTTGAATTGATTGATTTATTTTTATTGTTGATTTAAATTCAACTACTCAAATTTTCTTTGATTAAATTTATAAAAACACAATTCCAGTGAATCGAGATATTTGAAATGGTTTTAGAGTAGAAATATGGAAAACCCCCCAATTCCATTGAATTGGGTGTGTTATTGGAAATTGGCTGATTTAAATTTCTTAATTTAAATTTTTGATTTGATAGAAATTATTTCAATTAAAAATTTGAATTTAATTGTGGAAATAAATTTCTTAATGATGTAATTGGTTTTTAATATATT
The DNA here is from genome assembly GCA_963277665.1 of Viscum album. Classification (NCBI taxonomy): domain Eukaryota; kingdom Viridiplantae; phylum Streptophyta; class Magnoliopsida; order Santalales; family Viscaceae; genus Viscum; species Viscum album. The sequence goes on from OY728157.1 coordinate 155,977,156, forward strand.
TAAAACTAGTGACAATGGCTTAAAATGTTTTGATATAAACCCAGAGGTTTTATCTTGTTAAAGAGGTATGTTTTTTTATTAAGACATGTTTTGGTTTTAAATGGAAAATTGGAATATAAATTGAAGTATGAGATTTAATTGTATTTTAATTAGTCTTAAAATAAATTTCCCATAATTGATTTTGTAAGATCACATACAAGCCTTAGGTATAATATGATATCTGGATTCACTCTACGATTACTACAACATTCTAAGACATACATGCAGTAGGTCACATCCCTTAGGCGATGGTGATGAGTCCTTTTTGATCAGTGTCTAGAAGACTTATTTGTAATCATTTTTCTGATATTACTTACATAGTGAGGATCCCTATAGCTGAAAATACTATCGTACCTATTTTTTAGATTACCATGTATCTCTCTTGCTATTTATATTTGATATATAAATTTATTCCAATGATTTTGAACTAATTTACATGCCCATTGATTTTACATAAACTATTTTATGTTACTATTTTATTTAATCCATTGTTTTATAAATATTCCATCATTTGTAAAGCCTTCTCTTAAAGTATTTTTCCATCATTTCAACTGTATACCATGATTTGTTTAATTATTCTTTTAAATGCCAAACCTATTTATTTTGAAAATGTAAGGCATTACTTTGGTTAATCAATTTTTGGAATCTATTATTGAATCCAAGGTGATACCCAATTTGAATTTTGAACTCACGTTATACATGTGCCTTTGGGTGTTTGAAGATTATCTTCTTCCGGGTTTATGTAAAGGGAAAGGATCACTTGGAGGTGGATCTAGCTGCTGAATAGTGGTCTTGGTGAGTTGTATCTTTAGGGACTTGGGTTGTGTTTCCCTATTTTAGTACTTGGGTTGTAGTACTTTGGTCTTGTTTATTCCATATTGTATTCTGGTACTTTACTCATAGTGGATTTGTTTTTGATTTGAATACTATCATGTTTCTTTTACTTCTGCAGTGTTAGTGGAAAAATCATTCCCACTTGCAGGTTGTATGATGCTAGGTGCTAGTCGCCAACCTATGGAGATTGGGAATTCCCTTTAGCATATGTTAGGGCTAGCTTGGTTATCGGGTTACCAGGGTAACTGGGCTAGTTCGTGACACATCATATCCTTAGGAACTCTTATTCTAACTGATGAAAGTCTTGTTGATGCTTGTTTTTACACTTACTAAGTATTTGACATCACCATTCTTCTATTTTAGTTTCCCTGAGTTTTAAAGAATGAGGTTAAATTATTTATTTCTATGAAGGATTTTTAAAAAGGATGACGTTGATAACCTAATGTGAAATAAGAAATGCTAGGTTAAATGAGAGAAATATTCATTTAAAGACTAATGAATTGTTTATGTAGGAGTTTTTCCTAATTCTATAAAACTATAAACCAAAAAGGTCCTCTGGAATTTAATTAATCCAAATTTTCCTTTTGATGATTTATGGTTTTGATAGGAAAAAATTTGGTCACAATTATCGGTATCATAGCCAGAAGTGTAATGTTATAGATTTCAACACATGATCTAAGAGCGTGAGTCATGGGATATTATACTTTATTCTAAAATATTTTATGATATGATGATAAAGTAATATTGTAACATTATTTACAAAATATTTCATGGATAAATTTTGATGGAAAATGTTCCAAGGATGATGATAATGTACTTTGAAAGGGTTCTAAGTAGACAACAGAAGATAACATTACAACATCTGATGTTATGACGTTAAGGAGTTTGAATATAAGTTCAAAGAGTTGAACTTGGTAAATATAATTCCAATGTATCACCATTATTCAAACTACCTTGCTTCATGAATGTTAATCACTGAGAGTTCAGTGGGAGTACATTATTATATGGTCACATAGGGATGTGACATGAATTACATATGGATGTAATGTTCAAAACACATTTATTTAAAGAAAACATGAAATTAAGGTATAATAATTTAAGATATTTGTTTTAATGGTTATAAACATATCATTATAATAAATGAAATATTCATTTATCATTTATCCATGTGTTATAAAAATTTTCTTTTTATGAATATTTCAATGATAAATATCCCCTCAAACTAAAAAATTTGAGTTGTCGCAAACCAATGATCATTATAAGGTATCATGGGTTTTAATGACATGATAAGGTTATAACCAATGAAATGTTTTATTTTTTATAAATATTTGTATAAAAAATAAGAAAAATAGATTCATGAGGCAATAAATAGATACTTATTACTTGTATTTATCAGTGAAAGTATAACTCATGGAATGTCATACAGTTATCCATATACTTAAGGGTGTATGTTTATTATCAGTCTTTTCTATATAAGGTTTGTGAGTTACTAAGAATGATAACCTTTATAAGAAGATACCCTACTTACTCAAATAAATATATAAACATAGTTAATATGGTGGTGTTTGGGTGTATTCTTGATCATGTCATCAGTTTTAGTGTAACAAATATGTGATTTTTCCTTTTTTCTAATATGAAACGACATCTGACCTTGGATTTAATTAGACTAATGAAATAAATTGTAATAATTAGTTGTTCAAAAAAATATTTGTTCAACTACTTGGATAGGTGACATGTGATTTTTTTATTACATAGATGAATTACATGTGATGGATTCATTTAATTGGTTAGACTTTTTTGAAGAATCACGAAATCCCGAGAGACCAATACTTGATTGTAATTTTCTAGGTCTATTGGTCACTAGATGTCATGGAAAAATGTATTATATTGGATACATATGATTTATATTATTCATATTTTGGTGGATATGTTCATATAGAGATATTAGTATGTTTGATAGAGATCACACTGGACCCCTTAGTAGCTTGAGTAGCACTAAAGATTTTCTAGAGGATACACTTTACTTAAATCTTTTAAATAGGGATTTCATAGTTGTTATCAATGATACTAAGGACATATAGTCACATATTTAGTACCTTGTATTATGATACAATTTTTGATAAATTTTTTGTTCAAAATGAAGATATTTTAATGAAAAATTGTTTCCAAAGGAGTTTGGATGGATTCACAAAGAGTTATGAAGTTTTTTATAAAGTCATTGTGTGATTTTATTATTAGTGGGAGATTGTTGAATGTGAAATAAAAATTTACATACATCATATGCATATAAACATTACTTAATGATGAATTAGAATCACAAACATATATATAATATGATATTATATATAGTTTACATTTAATATATAAATATGATGCTTGTATTTTTCAGGAATGCAATGAATGAATATAATATATATACATATATAATATTATTTATTTCTACTAGATGGTTTATTCATAAGTTATGATCTAGTTATGATTGGATTTAAGTATTTTCCTTAATTTATTGAAACTATTCTACAAATTATACTGGATATTCATAAATGTATATGATGCGTTGTGAATTTGAGAAGCCTAGGGCTTTGGCTATATAAGATGATGTGATCCTATCCTGTTTCTATGTGTGTGTGGTGAAATATTTATAATACATTAATTAACTCTATTCCTCCATGAAACTCCATTTATATCTTTTGAGGCGGAAATTTATCCTATTAGAATATTGAGTATCCTCATAATATGATCATGGGTCCATTAGTTAGTATATCACCTTGGAAGAGGAAATAATTTTCTCACTAATCCTCATAATCTTCATCAAACGTTATTCTTGGTAGGATGAAGATGGCTGCTACAACTCAAGTTTTCCAAAATCTATTTTTTATATTACTTACTTGTTATTTCTTAAAGATATAAATTCTATTTTTTGGGGGTTTTATTCCATTCCATATGTTCTATTATCAATAATAAAAACCCATCAATTATAACCATAACAACACACACACACCACAAAAATATATACTTTCAATATAAATACCACTTGAAGTATACTTTTATTTTAAATAAATTTTGAAACAAATAGTTTAAATTATGATCCATTTTTAAAAAAATAATTTTTAAAACTCTTTTTAGAATCCATATAAAGTTTTTTTCTAATGAAAATATTTCACCAAAAGGCTTTGAAATAAAAATTTAAAATTTAAAAAACAAAACATGAAGGGATTCATGATCTCTATAAATTATCCTCGAGACTGTGAACTCAAATGTGAACTTCTTACAAGAATATAAACAACTTACTTTCACAATTCTCATAACCATGAAAAAGGAATGTTCAATTTAAAATATTTTTTAAATATAATACATTTTTATTGAAATTATCATTAATATATTTTATTTAAATCACTATAAATTGTTTCTTAAAGAATGTCCATGGGATAATGGTGGTCCAAACAAGATCAATGAAAGATCCCGATCAAGACTTTACAATTTTATATAATTATAGTATTTTTTATTTTAGTTTTCATATTTACATCTAGGTATTTTTTACATTAATGTTTGTTTTATAAGATAGTGCATATATTTTAATTAAATAAATATTATGGGATATTTACATTATTTTTATGGGGGAATATATATTATAAGTTGTATATGATTTTTCATTTTTTTATTTTGTAAAAGATTATATTTAGTAGTTTTTTATATTAAGTCTCAAGGTATGGAATAATTGTTTTTATATGTCCAGGTGTGATGAATGACGAAGTGTGAATTTTTTTTTTTGAGTTTTCTAAATTATGAATAATTTTTTATTTGAAAAACTTTCATTGGTATATTGATTTAATTAAGTTTATAGTTGAAAGAATATATTCGTTTTCCATTTTATATTCATATTTCTTTTATATTATTGGCATAATTTTTCATTGATGTAAGTGAATGATTAATTTTTTTTAAAATATGTTATTCATGAAAAAAAATTCTTGAATTTTTGGATGTCATTATTTTCAATGGATTAATAGTAAATTCATTTTAAAATAATATTATATAAATGAATGTATAGAAAATTATATAATTATATTAAACAGAGAATGTTTTTATATAATATAATATGTATGGAAAACAGATGATACACCCATATAAACATAAATAAAATACTATATATGGAAAGACCATAATATGTATAATATATTTTATATAAAACATAATTTATAAATACATATATATTAAATGTAAAAAATATTATATATACATATATATATATATGTTGAGAGAGAGACACACACATCGAGTGAACAAACTATATATGGAAATAACATAGTATTTTTATGACACATTTATGTATATTTTATTATATATATACATAGAAGATAATATTTATACAAAGAAGTTAGTATAGTTTATTAAAAATATAATTTATATATCACATAACATTATATAAATACATAGAAGATAAGATAATTTTATAGAACATAACATTTATGGAGAGAATATAACATATAATTATACATACATTTGTTGAATTTACCCTATAAAAACAATAAGAAAATTTTTTATTATCACATGACATGATATAATTATATATAAAACTATGAAATATATTATAATATATATAAATATAATGCAATATATATTTTTATAGAATATAAAATAAATTAATATTTTTTGGAACAAAATATATTATTTACTTAGATTAAAACATATATTTATATAGACATATATAAAACATACTATATATGGACATATAACATAATATTTTTAAATATATATGTATTTATGCCAGTACGTTCATACGTACATATGTGTATGTGTATGTGTATGTGTGTGGGTGTTTTCCACTAATGTATGTATGCATGCATGAATTCATGTAATCATGTATTCGTGTATTCATGTATTCATGTATTCATGTATTCATGTATTCATGTAATCATGTAATCATGTATTCATGTATTCATGTATTCATGTATTCATGTATTCATGTATTCATGTATTCATGTATTCATGTATTCATGTATTCATGTATTCATGTATTCATGTATTCATGTATTCATGTATTCATGTATTCATGTATTCATGTATTCATGTATTCATGTATTCATGTATTCATGTATTCATGTATTCATGTATTCATGTATTCATGTATTCATGTATTCTTGTATTCATGTATTCATGTATTCATGTATTCATGTATTCATGTATTCATGTATTCATGTATTCATTTATTCAAGTATTTATGTATTAATGAATTCATGTATTCATGTATACATGTATTCATGTATTCATGTATTCATGTATTCATGTATTCATGTATTCATGTATTCATGTATTCATGTATTCATGTATTCATGTATTCATGTATTCATGTATTAATGTATTCATGTATTCATGTATTCATGTATTCATGTATTCATGTATTCATGTATTCATGTATTCATGTATTCATGTATTCATGTATTAATGTATTAATGTATTCATGTATTCATGTATTCATGTATTCATGTATTCATGTATTCATGTATTATTGTAATAATGTATTCACGTATTCATGCATTCATGCATTCATGCATTCATGCATTCATGCATTCATGGATTCATGTATTCGTGTATTCATGTATTCCTGTATTCAGGTATTCATGTATTCATGTATTCATGTATTCATGAATTTATGCATTCATTTATTAATTCATTCATGGATTCATGGATTCATGTATTCATGTATTCATGTATTTATGTATTCATGTATTCATGGATTGATGTATTCATGTATTCATGCATTGATGCATTGATGTATTCATGTATTCATGTATTCATGTATTCATGTATTCATGTATTCTTGTATTCATGTATTCATGTATTCATGTATTCATGTATTCATGTATTCATGTATTCATGTATTCATTTATTCATGTATTCATGTATTCATGTATTCATGTATTCATGTATTCATGTATTCATGTATTCATGTATTCATGTATTCATGTATTCATGTATTCATGTATTCATGTATTCATGTATTCATGTATTCATGTATTCATGTATTCATGTATTCATGTATTCATGTATTCATGTATTCATGTATTCATGTATTCATGTATTCATGTATTCATGTATTCATGTATTCATGTATTCATGTATTCATGTATTCATGTATTATTGTAATAATGTATTCACGTATTCATGCATTCATGCATTCATGCATTCATGTATTCTTGTATTCATGTATTCATGTATTCATGTATTCATGTATTCATGTATTCATGTATTCATGTATTCATGTATTCATGTATTCATGTATTCATGTATTCATGTATTCATGTATTCATGTATTTATGTATTCATTTATTCATGTATTCATGTATTCATGTATTCATATATTCGTGTATTCGTGTATTCTTGTATTCGTGTATTCATGTCTTCAGGTCTTCATGTGTTCATGTATTCATGTATTCATGTATTCATGTATTCATGTATTCATGTATTCATGTATTCATGTATTCATGTATTCATGTCTTCATGTCTTCATGTGTTCATGTTTCATGTATTCATGTATTCATGTAGTCAAGTATTCATGTATTCATGTATTCATGTATTAATGTATTCATGTATTCATGTATTCGTGTATTCGTGTATTCATGTATTCATGTATTCATGTATTCATGTATTCATGTATTCATGTATTCATGTATTCATTTATTCATGTATTCATGTATTCATGTATTCATGTATTCATGTATTCATGTATTCATGTATTCATGTATTCATGTATTCATCTATTCGTGTATTCGTGTATTCATGTATTCATGTATTCATGTATTCATGTCTTCATGTCTTCATGTATTCATGTCTTCATGTGTTCATGTATTCATGTATTCATGTATTCATGTATTAATGTATTCATGTATTCATGTATTCATGTATTCATGAATTCATGTATTCAATTATTCATGTATTCAGGTATTCATGTATTCATATATTCATGTATACAGGTATTTAGGTATTCGGGTATTCATGTATTCATGTATTCATGTATTCATGTATTCAGGTATTTAGGTATTCGGGTATTAATATATTCATGTATTCATGTATTCATGTATTCAAGTATTCTCAGGTATTCATTTATTCATTTATTAATGTATTCATGTATTCATGTATTCATATATTCATGTATTCATGTATTCATGTATTCATGTATTCATGTATTCATGTATTCATGTATTCATGTATTCATGTATTCATGTATTCATGTATTCATGTATTCATGTATTCATGTATTCATGTATTCATGTATTCATGTATTCATGTATTCATGTATTCATTTATTCATGTATTCATGTATTAATGTATTCATGTATTCATGTATTCGTGTATTCGTGTATTCTTGTATTCGTGTATTCGTGTATTCGTGTATTCCTGTATTCATATATTCATGTATTCATGTATTCATGTCATCATGTGTCCACGTCATCATGTGTTCATGTCTTCATGTTTTTATGTTTTCATCTTTTTATGTATTCATGAATTCATGTATTCATGTCTTCATGTGTTCATGTATTCATGTATTCATGTATTCAGGTATTCATCAATTCATGTATTCATGTATTCATGTATTCATGTATTCATGTATTCATGTATTCATGTATTCATGTATTCATGTATTCATGTATTCATGTATTCATGTATTCATGTATTCATGTATTCATGTATTCATGTATTCATGTATTCATGTATTCATGTATTCATGTATTCATGTATTCATGTATTCATGTATTCATGTCATCATGTGTTCATGTCATCATGTGTTCATGTCTTCATGTTTTCATCTTTTCATCTTTTCATGTATTCATGAATTCATGTATTCATGTCTTCATGTGTTCATGTATTCATGTATCCATGTATTCAGGTATTCATCTATTCATGTATTTATCTATTCATGTATTCATGTATTCATGTATTCATGTATTCATGTATTCATGTATTCATGTATTCATGTATTCATGTATTCCTGTATTCGTGTATTCATGTATTCATGTATTCATGTATTCATGTATTCATGTATTCATGTATTCATGTATTCATGTCTTCATGTCTTCATGTCTCCATGTATTCATGTCTTCATCTCTTCATGTCTTCATGTATTCATGTATTCATGTATTCATGTATTCATGTATTCATGTATTCATGTATTCATGAATTCATGTATTCATGTATTCATGTATTCATGTATTCATGTATTCACGTATTCATGTATTTATGTATTCATGTATTCATGTATTCATTTATTCATGTATTCATGTATTCATGTATTCATGTATTCATGTATTCATGTATTCATGTATTCATGTATTCATGTAATCATGTATTCATGTATTCATGTATTCGTGTATTCATGTATTCATGTATTCTTGTACTATTGTTTTCATGTATTCATGTATTCATGTATTCTTGTATTATTATATTCATGTATTTATGTATTCTTGTATTCATGTATTCATGCATTCATGTATGGATCAAAACATGTATGAATAAATATAAATGTGTGTGTGTACATATGTATGTATGTATGTATGTATGAATATAGGTATGTGTATATAATATAATATATATACATAAACACATATATATACACACACTTTGAAAATAATATATATGGAAAGAAAATAATATATTAATTAATAAAACCTTATGTATATAAAATATTTAATAATTTAAAAATTATTATCAACATAAACTAAATATAGATTAGTATTTAGATTAATTGAATCTATTTTAGTTTTTTTATTATAGAAATGATAAATTTAAAAAATAAAAATTGATGAAATAAATATATTCTTTTATTTTTCATTTGACAAGTTATGAAAATATTTATTTAACTATTGTTATTTTTATAATAGAAAATAATTTTTTTTGAAAATTTCAATTATATTCTCTCTTGTATTAATACCTGTAACATTAGGAAGATAATCCACTAATAAGTTATGATCTTGATTATGTTTCTTTACAACTCTTAAAACATCATTTATAAAGTCGATATTTTTTACATCAACTAGAGGATCTATTTATACATTTCATTGTTGATTATTTCATCATGAGATGCCAAAAACAACATTTATCATTATTTTAATTTCATTTTACACTACCAAGGTAGTAGCTTGTTCATTTTAAAAATCACAATTCATAATTTTTTTAATTTTTTATTATCTATTACAAATCCACTACACATATTAAGAAGATAATTGATTCAATATCAAGTTCTAAAAAACTCAAAGTCTCTTAAACAATCATCTAAATTTACTATTAGGACATATAAATTTTTTTATTCTATTTATGGACCAATTTATAGATTTATAATATAAAACAAAATACAAGCTCTTAACAAGATGAGTCATCTTATAGAGTAATGTAATATTACTTTTATCCATATGCAACAAATTCAATACATTTTTTGATAAAAAATATATTTATGTATGTATAAATAAATTAATTAATGAATTTTTGTTAAACAATATCATTTAAACATAGAAAATAGTGTAATATTTAATGTTTGGATTTTTTAAGACTTCTTCCATGTTTTCATAATTTGATTCCATAAGGAAAAATTTTGAAACTTGGGACTCTAACTTGAGGAGTTGTGTGGAAATGGAATATAGGCAGAGGTAGGCTTTTATAGATGTTCATGTTCAAGAACTAAGTGGTAAATGTTCAGGTCCATATCATAGAAGTGTAGAATCTCTAGCTTATCAAGTAAAAACTACTACGGACTTGTGTAAGTAATTTTTAAACTTTAAAAGGCCATTTTTGATTCTTCATAAGTCAATGTAAGATTAAATTTCACTATTTATTGAAATATCATAGTTGTGGTCGTTCAATCGAGAGGCAATGAAAGGCAATCATTTTCATTGGTGAGAACTTTGTGAAGCTAAAAAGGAAATGAAACCTGATCAACCCATTGGGTCCCAATATAAATTGGTTAGTATGGTTTATTTGTAATGTAACTAAATGTTTAAGTGTTTCAATTTAATTAGAATAAATAAAATAGCATTTTTATCCTATGGAGTTTGACCAATTTCATAATCATGTAACCACTTATTGTTTTTCCTTTGATTTATTTAATTTTACATATGTGATTGTTCTAGGAGTTGTGAGTGTTAGAATATGGTGATTCAGTGTGGTGTCTAGGGTGATTTTCTCCTCTCTGTTTTAGTTATTCGTTTTAGAGTTTTTTTTGTTTTTAGAAGTTCTATATATTAATCTATCCTTGAATTTCTAGAGAGTTTCTTCTATTCATAGAATTCCTTGACATAAAAAGCGTTATTAGATATTGTGGTTCTGGAAGTCTTATTGCACTTTCCCTCAACTTATTTCCCCTTTTGTTTTTTGATTTAGTGGGAGTTCCCTATTTTAGAAGGAATAAAATTGGAATAGGAAATTTTCAAGTTTGAAAATTTTGATCATATGGTTTTGGGATTTAGGTGGATGTGGATAAAGGATTTTATGTTCAATAATGAACATGAAATTCCATTGAAATTAGTTAAACTAGAATAAATGGATAAATTATAGTGTGAAAGGATTTATAAGAAAAAAATATTTGAAATATGATGTTTTTGGAGAGGAATGAACCCCTTAACATCTTCTAGGTGAAGACCAAAGTATAGTTGAAGAAGGATCTTTCTTACATGTATGATAATTCAAAAAAATAAGCAAAATATTAATGATGAATATGTTATTTGGAATTATAATTTAGAAAGGAATACCAATGTCGTGTCATTTTAATCATTTATACATTTTATAGAGTCCATTGGAGTTAGTATGAGTGATGTTTGTAGATTCACTATGATATTTTTTATTTTTTCATCACTACTAGAATATTGGGATGTATTGGTTACCACATTAGACAATTCTAGAATTAATAATGATATTATGATTAAATATGTTCATGAACTCATTCTGAAATAGTAAATTAGGTGGTTATAAGTATAGTGACCTTCCAAAACCATTTTCAATGTAGAAGTTAGAGGATGTTTTCTTCAATGGTAAAAATATAAGAAAGTGAAAGATAAGAGGGATAAAAGTTGAGTTAAATAACCCAAACAAGGACCCATATATTGGCATTGTGGGAAGAATTGGCATATGAATAAAAACTATAAAGATGTAATTGTTGGTTTAAAATGTTTTTATTTCAAATATTCCATGAAAACTTTAGATAATGGAGAAATTTTCTAAATAATCAGTGTAAATACTTCATTATAATTTTAGATTTTTGAATATGGATAATTAATAAATTCTACATTGGAGAGTCAAGATCTTTAGAAACTATATTTTCAAAATTATTTAACGGTTATTATTGAAGATATAGTGGCTCTTCAGTTTATAGTTAAATGTAATATGAATTTACACATAGAAAATATATGTTTTTTGGAGTTTTATGGTGTTCAAAAAGTATATTGTTTACAAAAGAATTTAATTTTCATTGGAAAGATGGACATAGAAGTATTTTTTGAAACATTTACTGATAGAGTGTGTAATATCACTTGGAATATATGACAGTTTAAAAAGGTTTCAAATATGGAACTTTTTATCTTATGGGAAGATTTCATGGAGTAATTATTTTTGAAACTACAACTTTTAGAAATCTTGCTCTATGGAACACTTTCCATGGAAACATAAGTGAGAAGACCATGTTAGTCTTTACAGCTAAAGGGATATTGAAGCTTTGTGAAATGTATTTTAAAACATGTGAGAGTATTATTTTGGTAGAATCTATAAGTGTGTCATTTTTAAAAAATATAAGTAAACATAAGTCTTACAAGTAGTAATTCATACATAAGGATGTTTAGGGGCCTACCCTAATCTATTTTTATAGAGGGTCATTATACTATGTTATATTTATCAATGATTCCACACATAAGTTATGGGTATACTTTCTTAAGAATAATTTCAGGGTCTTAAAATTGTTTTTATAATATAAATATATTGTAACGATCCACACATTTCGTACATATAAATTTAATCTTACTAGTTGAATATTCAATGCATAAAATTACAATTTATGCTAGAATCGTATAAGTTTAGTTTATTTGGAAACTTGGATACATAAAATACTTTTTCATAGTATATCTATATTATATCCCAATAAGTTCTTCAAAATCATCACCCTTGTCAGATATATTATACTTAAAACCTTTTTTCATAACTTGGGGAAAGAAAATATAAGAAAATTTGAGCTCAAATACTCAGTAAGGGTAAACATGGGAGATAGAAATGATCAGTTAAACATAATATAAGAAAAAGGGTATATGAACATGATATAAACTTTTGAAAACTATACCTTTTACTACAAAATATCATAATATTGAGTCTTGTAATAAATATTGTCAGTTCATAAGACATTAATTATATAGGAATCAAAGAACATGAGCCATGAGAGAATAACATTGGAATAAGACATAAGTTTGTGGCAGACACATAATCAAAGAAAATAATTTCCATAGTCAAGTATCACTACCGAAACTATAATATTGGATTGGTTTCACTCCTAATTCCATTATATCTTTAGTCAAATTCACTCCCAATACTATAATAGTGGATAATGTCCCTTACTAAACACGGTTTAATCCCCATTCCAGTCCATATTATCTCATGATATATCCACTATTACCCAATTCATTAAAGGGATATATAATTTTTTCCCCATAACATAATCATAATCAATTCATATGTGTTCTTTGTTATCATAAAATATTCATCATATATCATAAACCATATAAATTATATAGGTTTCATAAACATTTCAAAAATTCATCATAGCATAAACCATGGAAAATAAATGGGTGTCAAAAAAATATCATCATCATAATAATAAAACTTATTGAGAAAGAATAAGGATGGTGATGTTTGATCATGACACCATAAAATAAAAAGAAATATCAAAAGAAGTTATCACAAATGAGAATTCTTTTAAAAGATCACATGGAATATTTCTTGAGCAAAAAACCCTTTTAATTTTGGAATCATTTTTAAAAATTTAAAAATTTAAAAAAAATTATGAAAAAAAAAATACTTGAAAAATATATTTGAAAACAATATAATAATATAAAAATAATTGTGTGATATTTAAGGAAACATTTTTTTCATGCAATATATGTTAAAAAATATTCCTCTAACATTTTGGTCTAATTTTAAAAATACATTGTCCAAAAAATAAAAAAAAAGATTAAATTTAAACTATTTTTTTAAAATAAAATAAACTGTAAAATTAATTTATACAATCATATGATAATAATAAAAACACTCTTGAAAACTTTTTTTAGAAAACATGGATATGTAAGAAAAATAATCTTCGACCAAAGAGTAAAATAATGTCTTTTTTCCTTAAAAATATTATTTCAGTCACTTGAGTTCTTAAAAGGAGAAAAATGAAAGGAAAATAGTTAATATATTTAAATAAATATAGGATAAGAAATTTCATGATAATATTTTGAGATAGGTCAAAAAATCATCATAGGAAACATAATCATAAAAAATTATGATAAACAATGAGAATATAACATAAATCTCTAACCTCAAGTTCAACTTGCATCGAAATCCCTCTAAACTCATATACAATAAATCAAAATTTATTATACATATATATAAGAATCATGTACAATTTTATAATATCATATATGATCCTCTTTTGAAATTTAAACACATATTTATTAATAATTACTTATTAGAATGTAACACCCCAGTAATTTATTTTATAATTTTAAATACATTATGTTATGAAGAATAATAATTTAAAATTAAGTGTTTTAATTCAAAATAGTATTTATAAATAATTATAATTTATATATTTTAAATTAATTAATTAATGTTCTAAAAAAATTACTATTTTACACTATTATTTTGTGTAAAACAGTATTTTTACATGAATTTATGTATTTGAAAAATAAATTATTTAATTAAATATTTTAAATAATAATATATTTATATAGACTATTTTTATTATTTTGATAAATACTAAATTATGTTACAAATGTATTCACTTTTAATATAACACCCCAAGATTTTATGGTATATTTCATCATAAATAATTTCAATTCATTACATATCTTATATGCACCCAACATTGAGTGGTGGGGAAACAACACTTTGCTATAGTTATAACCAAGATGTTAAACATAACTTTTCCACTTCTTTGTTTTATATTTCAAAAAATGGACATACACAATTGTGTTTAGTAAGATATTTAGAGCCTGATAGAATCAACATAATTTTTGGTGAATAGTAAATTACCCATGTGAATATTAATTTCACCCTTATGAATACTAATGTAACATTATGAATAATAACTTGAACCTTATGAATATTAATTTACCCTTATAAATATTTAATTATAGTTTTATAATTAATAAATTTATTTAAAAAACAATTAATTTTCATTAAATGTATTCATAAATAAATATTTTGTTTTCCTATGATTTTGGAATAATTTAATGAGACATTAGTTAATTTATCAGGGTATTATAAAATCAGTTAGAATTTTAAAAACTGTATTTTTTGAGTAAATGGTGATTTTAATTAAAAATTAAATTTATCATATTTAAAAAAACTATTTTCATAAAAGAGAACACATTTTTTGATTCTAAACATTGAATAAATTTTAGGGTGAGTTTTTGGGATTTTTCTGAAATACTTGAATTTTTAGTGAATAGTGAAATTCGATAATTTATGAAATATGATAAATAAATGAGTTTCTACATAATTATTGAGTCTTTGATGATGTAAATTTACATTGGTTAAAACTATCATGCACCTATTACTATTTTTTGTTAACAAGAATCAATATTATTGATTTTCTTGAGAAAAATAATAAAATATTGAGAAATCACTCATCTCCGCCACTATAAAAACCACCCCTCACTCCCACTTCTCTTCACTCCCATAAGACATAAAGCTTCTAAAATTTCTTCCAAAGACATCTTACCTAGTACCTATCCACTTATATGAGCATTTTTTCTTTATAAAAGTCCAAAATAAATCCCCTCAAAGAGCCTCTCAAGGAGTATCTAAGAGGTAAAATCATCTTCCTTTTCCTTTCATTTTCTTTTCAAGTTCCTTATTTATTTATTATTCTATCCTCATATACTCTATAAAAATGATCATGATAACCCCTATATCATCTATATAATATAATTTTATCATATTAATTTAAGATACATCATAAATCTATTTAATCTCTCACTTTTATTTTAAAAATGAAACCATCATCCGAGAGGTTCTGATTTACAACCTTCTTGGACAACATACTTATGTTCTTCAATTTAACCTTAAAGTCTAGTCATGAAAAAAAATTAATGGTATAACCAAATTATTAAACATTTATTTTATCTTATATAAGGTTTTGGAAACATTGTATATACATGATATTAAATAATGGATCAAACTAGTTTATCATAATAAAAAACAACTAAAATTAAGCTAAACGATTATCATTAATATGTTACCTAATGATTCATCCTCATAAAATATAACCAAATGATATGTATATCCATTTACACTTTTTTATTCTCATTAATAACATGTAATTATAATTCTATAGAATTATACATATTTTATATGAACTCCATTACTTATAATCAAGAGAACCGATCATGAAATCACGTAAAGGAACACTCTGAAATGATGGAATTCAATCTTATAAATTATAAACAAAGACATTAATGAACATAATAAAACCGTAATGAATCTAATAAATGTATATATTTTTATTAAATAATTAAATAATGTATTTAATTTGATCATCCAAGACATTAAGATCATGTGAAGAACACAATCGGGCATAAGGTAAGGGGTTTGTCATCTCAATTTTTTCTGTGAGATTTCCATTGTTCTCCAATTATTTATTATATATGGTGTATGTATACTAAAATTTTATATATAATATCATGATTATATTTATATTCATTTTATTAAATGATTCTTTTTATGATTATTAATTTTTGGTCATGTGATTCGATTGATTAAATTGTGGTAAGGGACTTCATATCAATTTCCATTTATTTGAGTCTTACTTGGTATTGTGCACATAATAATTTTTATGTGGTGTTCCTTTGAGATAATTTTTCATTTTAAATAAAATTTATATTAAATTTACATATTATTTTATAATTTATATGATTATTGTCTTAATTTTATACCCTTTTACATATGGTGTTTATTTTTAATGTTGTTTTAACTTTTGAAATCTTGATGAGTTTGTATCCTCTACACAATACCGAAATTTATAAGGAATATTTTTTAGAGTTAAACATATTTATAAGAATTATTTGGACTTGCAATGATGGGTGGGGTCAGCTATAGTCCCTCAATTCATTGACATGTTTAATTAGACAAAACAGTTGGTAACAGAACTTTTGAATCTAATTCCAAAAAATAATCATATGGGTTTTACCCATAGATTTAAACTGTATCAAATATATGATGGTTCAGGTTCCCAATACATGAAATCCAAATAATAATCATTATCTTTATTCAAAAGTAATTTATTACTTTCCATGAGGTTTTCAGTGTGACCAAATCTGTAGATTCCTTTTCATTCTCTAATTATTGATGGCGTGTGTTTTTAAATAATTCAACATGACATATTGATTATGTCAAATTGATTTTGATAAAATTATTGTTGTTTCATGCTTCCAATATATGTAACTCTTACGGATCATTTCATTTCACCCCTTTCATTTGTTTTCAAACCCCATGCTTTGAGGAATAGATCATTTATTGACTTTTTAAGGATGCAATTTATTATATTTTGTTATGTATTATATGTTGGGATCTTCTCCAAAAGTAAAATGGGTTCCATATATATATCAAGTTTCTACCAAAATACTAAAATGATCAGTTCTTCGGGATTTTGATCCTTATAATCATGCTAATGTAATAAAATAATACACCAGCTCTGGGTTTCTGGGGATAGGGTGTTATAGTTGATATCAGATAATGTTTAGTTGAAACCTTAGAAACTAGATTTAGAAAATGTAGATTAATTAAAAAAACCCAAAGATAAACTCTAATATTAAGAATACAAGAAAATCTAATAATATTGTTAAGGTCGAGATTATATGGGTATTCATGGAAATACATCCTTTTCTAGATACTATAAGTGGATTTGGTTCTGGTACAAATGTAGCTAGGAGTAACAACTCCGACAAAGTGTTTTGGGCCTGACTCAGGGTAACCTAGTACACAAAAACTAGCCTTACTACACACTTGGTTTGAAACTCCTCAGATATATGCTTATGATAATTCCCATTTTTCTTAGATACCATTATTAAGGATTTATGCTTCCAAAGTAACCAAAGTATGTGGTTCTAGGATTTAAGATGCATAAATTTATGTTATGTGTTAGACCATGTTTAGAGTTATAGAAAGTTCATAATTTTATGAGATAATCTAGTATATGGAATTGTTCATAAATGGAACCTTGCATAAGGAATGAGAACTCCATAAATTCACGTGATGAAAATAGTAAGAAGGATCATACCTTTTATAGTCTTAAGTAAAAATTTATAAGGGAAATAGTCTCTAATGTTTCCTCATAATATTAGGAAATAGTATCATGTGTTAATAAAATAAGTAAATAATTCTAAAATTCCTATGGATTTGAAGGTATTCAAGAGAAGAAAGGGATGAAAGAGAAAATGATATATAATGGGAATAAGTGAATTAATGGTTTTCCCATATGTGATAAATGTAAAAAGAATCACACTAGAAAATGCATGAAGGTAACGGGGGTTTTTTATAATTATGGAGAAAAAAGACACCAAGTTCATGATTCAAAGGGTAAGAAAAAGGTTTCCAATGTACAATTCTTCAACTGTGAGGATATGGGACTCTATGAGAATCAATGTCCTGAGTGTCAAATAAATATACCCCATATGATACTATTGGATAATGATCATGTTATTCTACTAACATAGATGAATATGAATAATTAATATGTATATTCAGGAATTATGTAATTTGAATATTTTACCAATAATGTACTAGTTATAAGAATTATGGAATATATGAGGATTATACTAAAACACTTTTTATTAAGGATTTGTGACCATATATTGAATAGTTTGAAGAAAATATATTCAGTAAAAAGTTTAACTTTTTGTAAAACAAATTATTGAGGGAAATACAACCATTAATATATTTATGATGTTGTGATAATGATGATTAAATGATTTATTTAGATAATTACTTACTACCTTGGAACAGATTATTTACTTTTTGACCAGTGGTCGATGTTATCATCAATGGAGTTTAAAAAAGTTTTGGATTTAAGGAATATATCTAATGACATGTATCTTACTTAACGAATATGGAAGAATGCATATTTCTATTAAGTTTTTATTATAATTCTAGTTATTAACATATTTCAAGAGGATATATTATAACTTCATTAACATGTTTAGAATGTTAAAATTTAGAGCTACTTCATGTTGATTAAGGTCTAATGATAAGTTCATCTTAGAAATTAAGTGACCATATTTTTAAAGTGTTGAATCATTATAGTTTGTAAAGTTTAAGTTTATAAATGGTTTAATTTGATCATTGTATGAGGTTTTAGAGGTTAATGTATTACTTCACCACATGACTCAAACAGTTCTAAAATACGAAGTATAGATAGTTCAAGATGAAATCATAGGATAATATTGTGTTTATGAAATAGAAATGTATATTTATACTCTTATTGAGTGGAATAATTCCTCAACTCAAGGAAAGGAGTCTTAAATAAAATGTTTTCCTATTATCATAATATTTTATAGTATCAATGAATTTTTGTTTCCATTATATTAGTTTATAGATTTATAATAAACAACTTTAATCTTAACATGTTCTGTATCACTTTCCATTAGAACTTCATAGTTTGATTTTTCTTCCTTGTCAAGCTTTTTACTTCTAACTAATGTCACCCCATTCGAAAGAATATTTTTTTTGGTGACCACCTCATTTCCCTTAACATATTTTAAGAGGTTATTTTATTGAACCTATTTCTGATGTGGGTTTCCCACAGGGGTATTTTCAAGTATCAAACATTAACTTTCAAAGTGAAACTTAGAATTTCAAGGATGCAGTTCTATTGAGGGGGAAATAATGTGAAACCCTAGTAAATTGTTTTATAATTTTAAATACAATATTTTATAAAAATTAATAATTTAATATTAATTATTTTAATTTATAATAATACTTATAAATAATTATAATTTATAGCTTAAAAATTAATTAATTAATGTTCAAAAAAATAAGTATTATTTTAAAATATTATTTTATGTAAAAGGATAATTTAATATGAATCAATGTATTTTATCAATATATTATTTAATTAAATATTTTAAATAATAGTATATATATTTACTATTATAATTATTTTGATAAACACTAAATTGTGTTCCAAATATATTCAATATTCATATGACACCCTTACATTTTATGGTATATTTCTTCATAAATAATTTCAATTCATTAGATAGCTTATATGCACCCAACACTGAGTCTTTGCAAAACAACACTTTGTTATAATTATAACCTAGAAATTAAAATTCAGTTTTCCACTTATTTTTTTTTGAATTTAAAAAAATGGGCATACACAATTGTGTTCAATAAGATATTTAGAGTCTGATAGAATCAAATTAATTTTTGTGAATAGTAAATTACCCTTATGAATATTAACTTGACCATTATGAATAGTAATATTCCCTTATGAATGTTAACTTTAACCTTATGAATATTAATATACCCTTATTAATAGTAACCTCAACCATGTGAATATAAATAAAATGTAGGCACCTTATAAATGAGAGTGAATAACTTAAAAATAATTAATTATGTATTAGTTTTTTGTGCGAGAAATAAATATTTAATTACAATTTTATAATTAATAAAATAATTTAAAATATAATTAATATTCATGAAATGTATTCATAAATAAATATTGTTTTTATTATGATTTTAGGATAATTTAATGAGATCATAGTTAATTTTTCAGGGTATTGTAAAATAAGTTATAATTTTAAAAACAGTATTTGTTGAGTTAATGGTGATTTTAATTAAAAATTAAATTTCTCATATTTAGGAAATTATTTTAGTAAAATAAATCTCATTTTTGGATTCTATATATAAAAAAGTGGTTAGGGGGAAGTTTTGGTATTTTTTAAAATATTTGAATTTTTGGTAAATATTGAAATTCTAAAATTTATGAAATATGATAAACAAATAAATTTTTGCATCATTATTGAGTCATGGATGATGTAAATGTACATTTTTTCAAACTAACATGGGATTATTAAAGTTTTTTGCCACAATAATAAATATTATTTCTTATATTGATCAAAATAATAAAATATTGAATAAAATATTGTGAAATCACTCCTCTTCTCCACTATAAAAATCACTCATCACTCCCTCTTCTCATCCCTCATGTAAACCTTGAAGTTTGTCAATGTTATTACAAGACCCTATTAAATATTCAATCCCCATGTCCAAGAGCTCCTGGTCTTTCCAAAATATCAAAATCAGTCCTCTCAAGGAGATTCTCTACAAGAAGTATCCAAGAGGTAAAATTGTATTCCTTTTCCTTTTATTTTATTTTCAAGTTCCTTCTTTATTTACTATTAAATCCTCACCTACTCTTTCCAAATGATCATGAAAACCCTACTATCATATATATACTATAATTATATCTTGTAAATTTAAGATAAATCATCAATATTCTTACTCTCTCTATTTTATTTTAAAAACAAAATCATCATCCAGGAGGTGCTGATTTACAACCTTCTTGGATGACAAACTTTCATTCTTCAATTTCACCTTCAAGTATTGTCATGAAACTATTTTCATGGTTGAAAAAGATTATAAAATATTTATTATCTATTATATAATGTTCTAGAACCATATTTCGTACATGATTTTAAATAATGGATCAAACTAGTTCATTGTGATCAAAACCCCGTTGAAATTAAGCTAAATGATTATCATTAACATGTAATATAATGATTCATACACATACCATAAAACCAAATGATATGTATAAAAAATTATACTTCTTTATGATAATTAACAAAATTTAATTCAAATTCAGTATAATTATACACATTTTACATGAACTCCATTACTTATAATCAAGTGAACCTATCATGAAATCAAGTAAACGAACACTCTAGAACAATAGAATTAAATCTTATAACATATCAAGAGGGACATTATTGAACTTAATAAAAATATAATGAATCAACTAAATGTATAAAAGGTTCTTAAATAATTAATTAGTATATTTAATTTGATCATCCAAGACATTAATATCTTGTGAAGAACACATTCAGACATAAGGTAAGGGGTTTCTCATATCACTTTTATTTCCCTGATATTTCCATTGTTCACTGCGTATTTATTGTATTTAGTGAATGTATGTTTCCATTTGATATATAATATAATTATTATATTTATATCCATGGTATTAAATGATTCATTTTATGATTATTAATTTTTGGACATGCGATTTTATTCATTACAATGTGGTAAGGGACTTCATCTCAATTTCCATTACTTTGAGACTTACTTGGTATTGTCCACCTACTCATTTTTATGTGGTGTATCTACTACCACATTGTGATAATTTTTCATTTGAAATTAAAATCATATTTAATATCAACATTATTTTATAATGGATATCATTATTTTCTTATTTTTATACCCTTTTAGATAGAATGTTTATTTTGAATGTTGTTTTAACTGTGGAAGTATTGATGAGTATGTATCCTCTACTCAATACGAAAATTGATAAAGAATATTGTTATAGAATTAAACCACTTTATAAGAATGTTTTTGACTTTTATTGATGTTCAGGGCCTACTATATCCCCTCGATCCATCAATAGGTCTCATGAGAAAAAATTTTTGGCAACAAACCCTTCGAGTTTGTTTCCAAAACATAGTCAAACGGGTTTCTTCACATAAACTTAAACTGTATCGATGATATGATGGTTCATGTTTCAGATACATTATGTCCAAATAATAATCATTATATTTATTCAGAGTTCAATTATTACTTTCCATGATGTTTACACTATGACAAAATCTATCAATGCATTTTAATTCTCGGTTTATTGATGGCATGTGTTATTCAATTATTCCCAATGACATATTGATTATGATTCAATTATTTTTGTTTCATACTACCAAAATATGTAACCCTTACATATAATTTGATCTCACCCTTTTCATTTTTTTTCATTTAATATGTTATGAATATGATATCATTTATTGAGTTTTCAAGGATGTAATATATTAGCTTTGCTTTTGTATTATATGTTGTTTTCTTCTCCAAATGTAAAATGGGTTCCATGTATGTATCTGGTTTCTTCAAGACAACTAAATTGATCAGTCCTTCTGGATTTTTTCCTTGTAATCATTCTAATGTAATATAACAGTGTGCTAGATTTGGGTTTCTTATGTCAGGGTGTTATAGAAAATCATCATTTTCATGTGTTAATTGATTCATTTATCATTAGAATTTCGGTTTAGTCATTTTGGTTCCTTGTATATTGATCATGGTTATATAATCTCCATAATTTTAATCATGATATAAATATAACATATATTCATTATATATTTTTTTATATTCATTGATAAAATTAATAGATAGAAAACTGAATTACATCATTCATTGAGACGGTAGGTCATGTATGAACATGAATGTTGTTTTTACTTTTTGACGAATGGATTAAATGAAAGGTAAATAATAACACACACTTCCAAAAATAATTATTATATAATATATATAATATATATACATTAAATAAATCATTATTAAAATACATTAAAATCAAAATTTTAAAATTGAATCCCATTACTTTGTGTAGACGGTGGTCCACACATACACACAAGTAACTTTATCATTTTCTAACAGATTGGAATGTAAGATTATAATTATGATATTATAATTATATAAGTTGAATTATTTCATTAATATTATTTATAAACATTAAAAACATCAAAAAATCAATTTATTAAATATGGTTATGGAAAATTTATTGTATCACTACGTGGATACGGTAGTCCACATATACACACGAGCGATTCGTTCACTCTCAATTTGATGGAATATAGGGTAGATATTTGTGGTTAACTAATCATTATAAAATTGAATTATAATTAGGAAATTAAAGTTATTATTTTATGATAAATACCATATATTTATAGTATATAGAAGAATAAAATAAATTGAAAGAGGTCGGGTAAGATGATTACCTCTTCTTTGGTAGGCCCCATTTAGATCATTGCTTAAGGACCCCTGAAATATATTTTTCTAAATACCATAAACCATAATTCATGGATAGGTAATCATAAAATACAATTGGAATGGTTTTATTGAGATATACTGCTTAATGTGTTGTAAATAAAAGAAAGGAGGGGTTTCCTTTAATAAGTGTGGGAGAGGACGCACTTAGATTTTCTTAAATGATTGAAATATAATAAAGTCATACTCATGATAAATTCTTCCAAATGGATATAGATTAAAAATTGTGATATTATAAGGTCTAAATATGCATATAAAATAAAATTTATACTATTTTATTCTAAAAAATTACTCTAATTTCTTGGTTTACCCCTGGTAAACCCATTTTAACCTTAAACACGTTAACAAAAAAAATATTTTCACTATTCATTATGATAAAAAAAATTGTCATAATTATTACATAATATTAATTATTATGATTCAGAATATAAAAAATATTTTATCAAATTCAATTCACCGAATTGGCATAATTTATCATTAAATTAAACCCAAAAAACATGCTGGAAAGTGGTTTTTACAAAGAAACAATATTATATATAATTATTATTTATATAAAAAATCAACATAAAATTGATTAAAATGACCTGAATAATATTTTCATAATATAATTGAACTATTGATACTTTTTAATCTATTTTAAAACAAAAGATAAATATATAAATTCTTTAAATTAAATATAAATATTTAACATGAATCAGTATTTTTCACTATTCATTGAAAAATCAATATTTTCAAAACAATTACAAAATTTCACTCTAGGATAATTTTGAAATAAAAATTTAGAAAATTATTTTCATTTTTAAAAATAAATTTTTCTAAAATTTGAAAAAATTATTATAATATTTTCTATCAAAATGAAATAAAAACAATTTTTGGGGAAATTTATTTTTAAAGAATAAAATAACTTTACTAAAAATTCATTAACAACTTATCAATTAATTTTATTTATGTAAAACCTCTAAAAAATATATATATAATCCTATTAATTACACCAATTTAATTATTATGTTATAATGATAAACTATATTATCGTTCTTCTAGACTCGGGATTGTGTGTATCATAATCTATCGAGGAAATTAGTTTTATTTGAAGGGAAATATATCATAAAATACAGGGGTGTTACATTTTAACCACCTTAAATTTAACTTCTCCCTTTAAATTCCGCATCTTTGATAGAAATAAATATTATATCTATACTTCATCACAACCTCATGTTTCCATGTTGCTTCTTTAAATTTTTGATTCCTCTAGAAAACTTTAACTAAGTGAGTTTTCTCTTTCCGTAGAACATTAACTCTATGATCAATCATTTCTACCAGTTTTTGTTTATTTAAAAGATCATGATCCAGTGGTATAACCTATGAGTTATTTCTATATTTTGGATTGGGTATGTTCTTGCTCAGGGGAGATACATGGAAGACATCATGAACTTGATAGAGGTTTGGTGGAAGCCCCAAACGATAAGGTACCATTACAAGTTGATCAATAATGGTGAAGGGGAAAATATTCCAAGAGATTTTTTTTATTTTTTCCAAATCTCATAACATTATTCCGTGGAAATATTCAAAGAAATATATTCTCACTAAATTCAAAGTTCATATTTCACTAACAATTTTCAGCATAACTTTTCTGTCAACATTGAGTTGCCTTGATGTGTTTCTCAATTGATCTAAATTTATTTTCCATTTTCTTATCAAGACAGGGTCCTTATATCTATATTTATCTAATTTCATCCTAGAACATTGAGTTATACACTTATTTCCATTTAGGTATTCATAAGGATCTATCTAAAGGTTCTATTGAAAACAATTATTTTATAAAAACATCACTAGATGAAGGTTTTGATCCCATCCACCTTTGAAATCCATAGATAAAACCAATAAATATCCTTAAGGGTTTGAATGGTTATCTATGAATAATCATATTTCTAAGGATGATATGTAGGAAAAAACACAAATTGGAATCCATAGCTTGCTGAATACATCACTATATATTCAAGGTAAAATTCAGCTCCCAATCAGATACAATATAATCTTGTAATTCGTGATACCTTTCCACTTACTTAATATATATTCAGGAAAAATAATCAAGAGAATAATATTATATGATATAAATGATATTTTCTAACTTCATAAGGTAGTTAACTATAACCCAAATAGCATTGTTTCCTTCAGATGTTTGTGGAGTTCAACAAAAAATCTATTTTTATTTTTTTTCATTTACATTATGGTATGGGTAATGGTTTTAATGTCTCCTTATAAATATATATCTTGGCCTTAACTTTATAACATACCAAGAACCAAGATAAATACTCTGAAATATCTCTCCATATGTCTTCTCACCATAAATACTCTTTTAGATCTCTTTATATCTTCATACTTCCAAGATGAATCGAGAATGATGATATATGAGATTCATTCAATAACCCCTTCTTCAAAAATACTATATATGGGGAACATACATGGTTCCTAAACCATATCATTCAATCATAATCATGGTTTAACTCGATAAAATTTCTTACCTTCTTTTACTATTATATATCTTCCATTTGTTCCTCTATAATATTCTTTTGGATAGATGGTTTAACAATCATTTGATAAAGATAATATTTTTCCCATTCCTTAAATATTTCCATATCCATACTTTGAAAATAAAAATATAATGGAAAATTTGTAATCCTCAACATAGATAAGCTAGTATGATTCTTTTGAAACAGATCATCTACCACCTTGTTCTATTTCCTAGGGTGGAAATGTATTAAATAGTCATAATCCTGAATCAACTCTAACCATATTCTCTTCTGAATATTCAAATATTTTTGGGTAAATATTTACTTTAAAATTTTATTACTGGTATATATGTCATACATTTATCTATAAAGATAATTCCTCCATATCATTAGTAAAAAAATTACTAAAGTTAATATTAAATCATGAGTTAGGTAATTTTTATTATGAAACTTCAATTGTAATGAGGAATTATAAATCACCATATAATTTTCAATGAGTACACATCCAATTCCCTTTTTCAACACATCATTATATATCACAAACCCTTTTTCAATACATGGTAGTTTAAGAATAGGTGTGCTGACTAACCTTCTCTTATATTCCTTGAATTTTTTCTTCCAATTATCTTTTTAAAGGAAAATATATCCATTTTGAGTAAACTTGGTGAGTGGACTAGAAAATAGTTATAATCCAAACCAAGAAAATTATATATCTCAATCATATTGGTTAGTTTAAGCCAATGTTCAACAACTTCCATCTTTGTTGGATCCACAGATATTGTTACAACCCGTGTTATTTTGAATTATTTTTTTCGAATAAATTAAATTTATTTGATGGATATTGGTTTACACTGCACAAAGTTATACTTGATTTCTACACAATTCCAAAATAATATTTCAGTATATGAAACATTAAGTTTATGTTTTGGTACATACAACACTAATTTTGTCGTGTGTTAGACATAAGACCAAGTTTTATTGAACTATAGTATACTATTGATATTATTATATAACAAGATAGTTATTTTCTAGTCATTAGAATAACATGAATGAGTAAGATTAACACACTTATAAAAATATATAGTTTTTTATGTTTATTAATTATCTAATTATATCATTATGCCTTTTTATTTCATAACTATTCATTACATTGTACAAACATAGGATTTTTTAAGGGTTAGTTTCCTAGAAATAAGGTACATAATTAATGAAAACTTAAAAAAAATTAATCCATTTGAAAGTATTATTTATTGATTCATTCTCATTATATTTACTAAATATGATAACATGGGGAAACACATCAAAGGAAAGGGTGAGCATAAGTCCTAATAAGAGAATAAGTAATGGAAACAATTTACATGTGATCTTGAGAAATATCAATAATAACATGAGAAATGTCATTATGGAATAAGAAAGATAACATGAGAAATATGATAATAAAAATAACATGAATCATAACATGTAAATGTGGCTACAAAATATAACTTATACACTCAAAAGAATATCACTAAGGTGTCTTAAATAAAAATTACCATGGTTATTCACCAAGGTATTATAAATATGTCATCTATAGAGACTAAATTATTTAACCAATGTGTTGGAGTTATATCAAGGATCACCCTTCATATGTATTTTATAATGTGAGACATATATATCATAATCAAACATTTAATCAATAACCAATGGAGAATAATAAATGGGTTTCATATCAAAATCATGGCATTTAAAATGTGGTTAAAAACATAATCATTATATCATTTTCATCCCATGAAAAGGGAATGAAGGATTCATGTATGTTAATCAAACAATAAAGTAAATTGTTTTTACAACTCGGTAAATACTCTTAAAAAATAAATAGGCTTGGTTATTCATAAAAGTAAAATGAAATAGAATTTCTTGTGGAGAAGAGGAAAATTTTGATAAGCAAATTCAGCATTATAGTAGGTGTAAAAAGTGGATTAAGAAAAGTTAAAATGTGTGGGGAAAAGATTCCACCATTTATAAAACATAATTTGGAAATAATAGTAGGATAAAAAGGGTAAAAAAATAGAGTTATGAAACCAATTATAAGACACATACAAAAATACTACTCTTGAATTGATGAGAAACGAAGTATAATTCCCTTACCAATAAAATTAACTCCTAAATCTTGGTGATTGGGACCTTAGGTGCTTGAGGACACCTTGGGAGCACTTCTTGGGAGGTAAAACTACAATATGTTCATGGATGATGGATTTGGATTAAAATGAAATCGATAAATGGGTGATTATTTATAGAAAAAGTTGGGGATTTGTTTATTAGTTCCCAAATATTGGAGTTGCAAATCTATGTTGTGGAAAATGAAAAAATATAGGCTATTCTAAGGTTTTTTACCACAGTTTTGTACAATATGGAACATATTTAAGGTTTTTTAATCCATAATATGTAACACCCCAAGCTTCCTCGGTATGTTTCCTTTCGAATAATGCAATGACGTGCATTGTACGCAACTTCGAGATTTTAACACACCACAACCAATCAAACTAGTCGTTATGAATAGTAATACCTACTTTTTGAAATTATATATATTTTATATTTCAAAATGGACTTCATTTTTGGATTCGGAATATCGAATTTAGCCTAAGGTGAAATTTTGGTACTTTTCGGATAACTTTCATATTTTGATGAATAGTGAAAATTACTAAATTTTAATTAAAAACAACTTTTTTAATCAAAATAATTAATAGTGATAAATTGTGAATTTGAGTGTTTTTAAAATATATTTAGAATATATTTTTACAATTTAATATAATGTTGGTCATTGGACATAATTTTAAAATTAAATCGAACATAAACAAATGTCAATCTTTTGATAGTTATTATCTCTTAAAAACACGCTTTTTTGTTTTGACAGCGGGAATTAATTTTAAATTAATTTCTGCCAATTCTGTGTTTTGAATTTAGAAAAATGGATTCCATATTTGGAATCAGGATGTCCAAATTGTGTAAATAGGTAACTTTTATTTTTATACATTTTGAATAATTACTGCGGTAAATATTTTATTTACCATGGTTAAGGGTAAATCCGGTAAATAAGGGTTAAAAAATAATATTATAATAATACTAAATTACCCTAAAATGTGTCTTAAACCTATTGGTTGATACATGGTCGACCATGAGAATCTTTGGGTCAATTTTGGGACCCCATGGATCCACTTGTAAGTGATAATGACACTTTATATTAATTAATTTAAAATGAATACAAAAATGACACAAGCATATATCTTTTAGAAAAACAATTGTTACATAGGTTTATATATGTTGGATTTTAGATTATAAATATTAATTAGAAAGATAAAAAGATTTCCTACATAATTATATTTTATTTATAATTTTTTGACATTAAATAAGTTATTTTATTTATGACACAATGATGATGCAGTAATTACTAAAATAGTAAAAAATTAACATAATTGATATTATAAATACCCAAATAATTATAACATGAAACTTTTAATGAATTAAAAAAAATTTATAGGATAATATGATATATTAGGATTGATTTATTTGACTTTTTTCGAAGTAATCAATCTGTTATGAGTTTCACAAAAATCAACTAGTGAATAGTGTCAAAATTGACATAAAAGAGTTCTTAAAACAAATATTATATTATTAATTGATATTAAATTCCTATAAATCTAAGGTTCGGCCAAGAGACTTATATTATGATAGGTTAATCATTAATGGACCACTTGGGGGTCTTTTGGATGTATATAGTAAGTTTATTAACCATATTATATAAAAATACAAAGAGACATTGTAAAAGTGAAACTAATTAACTTAGAGTTAATACTTAAAGATAAGGTTAATATATGTACCCAAACATATCTAAATTCTATTGGATGAGTTTTTTTCGACCTATCCCCACCTCAACCTTTGAATAGTCAACTTTGGAGCCATTGGAAACTGAATATGAATTTATTATAAATTAATATTTCTAGCTTTTCCAAAGGTGCCCCTCACCCCTCTTATAAAAGGGCACTCCTCCTTCTCATTTACTCACACCTCTCAAGCCACTTGGCTCGTCCAAAATCTGCCCAACTAAGCTCCCCACATCCCTCTCCTCCTCCTTGAAGCTTCCCCTTAGGAAGAAAGCATTTCAACAAGTCCTTTGGTTCCAACCAAAGTGAGTTACCTAAATTAAAGGTAACGATTTCTCTTAAATTATTTTCATTTATTTTGCTTCTTCAACCCCCAAACTCTTTTTATTTCCCTTCTTTTGTAACAACACCAGTATCCTCAATATACTAGGATGTTGTTATAAGAAGTATTCAAACTACACATACACACAACTTCATCTAATGGATGATGAACATAATGTTTCTGTAGATGGCAAACTAACGCCTCACGAAACGATGATTGTTCAAAAACATCTTACCGCCTCTCATGGTGTCCATTATGATGGAACTGTAATTAAATATGATATTAATGATATATATTTTATATATAAGCTTCTGTAATTCCATTTTATTTCATACCATTATTCGTTTCATGTCGTATATACATACGATAATTTCATTTGAGGAAGTGCGGACTACCGCCCCCTTAAAATGATATGACTCGTTCATACCACACATGGAACGAATAAAGGATGGTGTTAATGAACTTAAGTAACATATATAAAATATTATATTATACTGGAATAGTAATATACCTATGTATCATTTGGATTCGATTCTTTTAAAATAAAAAATTAAATGGAAGTAGCATTCGTGCGTACGTACGGACTACCGTCTCCACGAACGCGATGAGATTCATTCTCCATCGTATCCATTCAAGTATAATTATCATTTAATGATTTAAAAATGATGTTTAAGGACTTGATATCATTCTGGATATGAATAAGATACAACAAACATGACTTATGTAACAAAACATATAAAAGAAAATGAGTAAGTTAACACCCGAAACGGCGTTAATACTAAGATATTATTAACAAATCAATGTTAAAAGATCATATATGATATCATATTAAAGTAAATGATTCTTGTATTATTCAATAACAATTATTTCACCATTATACAGGAGGTAAACCTACCATTGACCAAGGAAAAAGTACAAAGTAAGGTATTTTCTTATCTCACTTTTAATTCCGTGAGAATTCCATTGATCACCACTTAATTATTGCATGTGGTGTATGTGTACTGCCCATGATCGTATTCATTGTGTAATATACTTTAATTTATGGGTATTTACATCATCATGGTATGATACTTCTTTCATGGGTGTATGTTTCGTAAGTTACCTAATCGATAAGGGAATTTGAGATTTCAATTTCCACTCATTTGGCTTTACACATATTTCATTGATTATATTACCCCAAGATTATGTGTGGAATCACTATTCATTTGATTATGTCATAATTTCCACTCCCCTTCCTGTGGATAGAAGTTTGGTACACATAATCACTCCATTGGTAATTCTCAAGTCATTGATATGAATTTGATAAGAGTAATTTTAACTCATTCTCCATTTGCGGAGTTAAACATCCAATTCGTTGGTATTGTTTTTACAAGAATATGTGTGAATGTCCTTTGATTGTTTTACACTGAATATCCAATCATATTTAGTGTATTTATATTTGTCACACATAATTATGTCATTGATTTATCCTTAACCTAAGGATACAACCTTTTTGAGAAATTTCATCTCAATTTACATTCCATTGAGACTTCTTTGATGATATACACCAAATCACTTTTATGTGGTGTATATAATGTACTTTGACATAGTATATCATGAATTCCTTTATTCTCATGATATTACAATGTTTTGATTACCTCAATTATTTGTATTCAAGTGTCTCTCTTTTGGTTAGAAACTCTAACCAAAATACCATTTTAAAATGTTTTAAAGAATTATTCTTCTAAATCATGCTCATTAATGTCCATATTTTAAAAATGGTTTTAAGGATTTATTTATATGGACATTAAAGTTTTAAAATTAAAACTCCTTTTAAAAGTTTCAAAGTGGTATGGGACACTTTGATTCAAAAATATACTTTTAAATAGCTTCTTGACAAATAGTGTGACTTTTAAATGTTTTCAAGAAAAGGGGGATATTTCTCTCAAATAGTTTTGATGGTTATTTTCATCTATGTCAACATCCTTCATTATTCTTGATTGAGGTTAATGTGATACAATACAATCTTCCATATTGTATCGAATGAATTATGTTTGACTGTGGATGTGCTATTTTTATACCATTCATGGTTTGTGGTGAAAGTATTGACATTTCGTATGCTAGTTTAATACAAATGTTTACATTATGTTTAAACCTTTTCATATGGGAATGCATTGGACTTAATAAGTGACGGGTGGAGCCCGCTATAGCTCCTCGATGCATCGGTAGGTCTCATGAGACAAACTAGTGTCTTGGCACAAGGCCTTGGCAAAATCTTATTTGTAGTCTTGGCACGAGGCCTTGGCTATGTGGTTATGATAGTCTGGCATTATGCATTCCATCATTATGAAAGTGGTTATTGATATTGCATGTGATCATTCGACTAGTAGAATATCCATGTGAGTAAGTAAATGGGATTATTTCATTTTACCTTCGCCATTTTATGCTGAAGTTTAAATTTAAAAGTCTTTTGTTTTAGTTATAAATTGCCTTAAGTGTTTATGCTTATTTATGAAAGCTTATGCTATAATGTTATCCTTACTGAGCATCCGAGCTCACCCCTTTCAATGTTTTATTTTTCCCAGGATTATGAAGAAGTAATTTATGAATGACCTGCAGGGATAGTATGAGGGGATATGAAGACAAGATGTTTTTTTTATGATGTAATGTAAAAATTTATGGATGTATCTAGTTATTCCAAGGCTACTAAACTAATCGGTCTTTAGAGACTTGATCTTTCTCATGATCATGCCAATGTTATGTAATAATGCACCGACTCTAGGTAATTAGGGTCGGGGCGTTACAGTTGGTATCAGAGGAAGTTTAGTACAAACCTTGGTAGCTAGATTTAGATAAACTCTGATTAGAGCACGTAGACCTAAGATGAACTTTGAGGATTAGTATAAAAGAACTTCCTAGAATTTTGGTATTGTAGAGATTTTGTGAGTTTTCCGAGCAATACATCCCTGTCTGGATACGAGTAGGTAGAGGCGGCTCTGGCACAGATGTACCTAGGGGTAAAACCCGAAAACACCGCTTTGATCTAGACTCGAACGGGAACTGGTGCACGACAACGGGCCTTGCTGCACTCTTGGTTACGACACTCCCGGGGGATATGCTTAGGATAATTTACATTTTCTTTACAAACCAATTTAAGTAATATATATATAAGATGAGAGTAAATGACCTTGGTTAATCCTAATATGTTTCAAATTGAGAATATGGTGACATTTTAATCTCTAAATGATTTTACGAATACTATTACTCACACAATGCTTTATGGTTTTAGTCAATGGCTGGATTCCAAGGAAGTCATAGTGACTTTGAGAATGATGTACAAGATGGGAACGGTGGTGGCAATGAGCAACAAAATGGAATGTTGATAGGCGTAAAAGATATCGTCTTTATGCCAAATCAGTTTTCCAAAAATATGATCAACAACATATATATTAACCAACTCCCAGACTCAACAAGGAAGAGAAAGGTGATAAATGATAAGAGCTCCAGTAATGGAGACCATGGAGAAAAGAACCCTCAATTTTCATCATGCAGGAAATGTGGAAAGAGACACCCAGGAAAGTGTCTCAATGGGACAACGAAATGTTTTACGTGCGGGAAGGAAGGACATAAAGTAAAAAATTGCCGAAGAAAAATGAAGAGTACTATGGAAGAAGATAAAAATGGTCCCAAGAGTCCATTTACAGTCATTTGCCGTAAATGTAGGGGACCTGGCCATTACCCGAGTGAATGTCCTATTCTATAGGATATTTTTTTTGGTCAAAGAAGAAGCTATGTGGGAATAAATGGTTGTAGAAATGTTTAAAAAGTATTAGCACTCCTTGTTGATGGGTACTATGGAATAATTTTCTCTTGTATTTGTAACCCCGCAGTTTGCCATGTGAGAATGATATTTGAGGAAGAATTGTCTCTTCTCTTGTGGATATGGGTATAAATAACCATTTGGATTTATATGATCATTGGGGTTTGAGAGAATTATAAGTTATTCTAATTTGGGATGAAGATTCAAGGTATGATATAACATTTGTGGTTAAATTTATGATATAGTATTTTGAGGAATTTATCTCATTTTGGAAATATTATAAAATATAGTTTTTGAAAAAGGACAACACGTAGACCGTGTGACAACCCGTCGCGTCGGACAAAGCTATGGGAATCGAACCCACAACCAAAGTGCGATTGGGATTTATCGCCTACCACTGGACTACGTGAAGTCCCTGGTTAGTGTGACTTTTTTTTAGTTAAATGATTTTATTGATCAATAATAAGTTGATTTGGGTTCTTATTTCATATCAAAAGAATACCCTTGGTATAGGAAAATGATTTGGTGATTAAGTGATAAATGTTATTTTGGAAGATGTTCGCTTTGTTGGGAACACTATATGCCCAAGGAAAATAGAATACTATGGGGTTTCATTTGTGGAGTAATGATAGATTTTTATCTACATTTTTATTGTGGATTTATAGTGATTTGGGTTATTTATGGAAATGATTAACCTATAATAGAGAATATGTGATTAGGTTAATTACTTTTGAGTATGTGACTTTAAGAGTATCTGATGTCATTTGGAGATACAATTTAACATGGGAGACTACATAATCAAATTCTTCTATGTTTTGGGTTTCAATATTAGTTTGGATTATATTAAAGGATTTTAAGGACAATTGGTTATTGAATGGTATCTATTTAACTTTGGGGTATTGTTGGTTTAATTTTAGAAATTAAGATTAGTGCATATTTATCTCAATGAATATCCTTTTGGGGGATCATTAGATCATTCACTGACCATTTTGGTTTTGATTAATCTTCAAAGACAATGTAAATATATGGTTTATCATTCATGGATCATGTGATTCTATAGAAGTTTATTCTAACTCTTCCAGTGTGACCAAGTCTTCTTGAATACTCATCGTTTAAAAAAAAATGAGTTAGTGGTGGAAATTTATTAAAGAATGAAAATCTACTTAAAATGTAAGTATATATCTCATAATGTTCTTAGTCAATATCATAAATGAATTCCTCTTCCTTATGTAATGTAACTTTAAAAAAAATGTTGTCCGTTTACTTTCCTACTAGGAGACTAATGGTCGTTTGTCCCAACACAAGTTTGTGGTTTTCTCATTGTTAACTTTCTCCTGATCATGATTTCTATCCCTCTCCATCAGAACTTGACACTTAGTTTATCATCCATATCCATGTTTTCTTACATGTAATCCTAGTATGGGTTATCTTGGATGACCCTTATACCTCTCTTTCTTTCTTTTAAAGTGATAGTTTTATTGACTCTTTTTCCGATGTGGGACTTTCCATTATATTCCCAAGCAAAATTTTAAAAATTGAGAGGACGCAATTTATTGAAGGAGGGGAGAATGTAACACCCCAAGCTTCCTCGGTATGTTTCCTTTCGAATAATGCAATGACGTGCATGGTACGCAACTTCGAGATTTTAACACACCACAACCAATCAAACTAGCCGTTATGAATAGTAATACCTACTTTTTGAAATTATATATATTTTATATTTCAAAATGGACTTCATTTTTGGATTCGGAATATCGAATTTAGCCTAAGGTGAAATTTTGGTACTTTTCGGATAACTTTCATATTTTGATGAATAGTGAAAATTACTAAATTTTAATTAAAAACAACTTTTTTAATCAAAATAATTAATAGTGATAAATTGTGAATTTGAGTGGTTTTAAAATATATTTAGAATATATTTTTACCATTTAATATAATGTTGGTCATTGGACATAATTTTAAAATTAAATCGAACATAAACAAATGTCAATCTTTTGATAGTTATTATCTCTTAAAAACACGCTTTTTTGTTTTGACAGCGGGAATTAATTTTAAATTAATTTCTGCCACTTCTGTGTTTTGAATTTAGAAAAATGGATTCCATATTTGGAATCAGGATGTCCAAATTGTGTAAATAGGTAACTTTTATTTTTATACATTTTGAATAATTACTGCGGTAAATATTTTATTTACCATGGTTAAGGGTAAATCCGGTAAATAAGGGTTAAAAAATAATATTATAATAATACTAAATTACCCTAAAATGTGTCTTAACCCTATTGGTTGATACATGGTCGACCATGGGAATATTGGGGTCAATTTTGGGACCCCATGGATCCACTTGTAAGTGATAATGACACTTTATATTAATTAATTTAAAATGAATACAAAAAGGACACAAGCATATATCTTTTAGAAAAACAATTGTTACATAGAGTTATATATGTTGGATTTTAGATTATAAATATTCATTAGAAAGATAAAAAGATTTCCTACATAATTATATTTTATTTATAATTTTTTGACATTAAATAATTTATTTTATTTATGACACAATGATGATGCAGTAATTACTAAAATAGTAAAAAATTAACATAATTGATATTATAAATACCCAAATAATTATAACATGAAACTTTTAATGAATTAAACAAATTTTCTAGGATAATATGATATATTAGGATTGATTTATTTGACTTTTTTCGAAGTAATCAATCTGTTATGAGTTTCACAAAAATCAACTAGTGAATAGTGTCAAAATTGACATAAAAGAGTTCTTAAAACAAATATTATATTATTAATTGATATTAAATTCTTAAAAATCTAAGGTTCGGCCAAGAGACTTATATTATGATAGGTTAATCATTAATGGACCACTTGGGGGTCTTTTTTATGTATATAGTAAGTTTATTAACCATATTATATAAAAATACAAAGAGACATTGTAAAAGTGAAACTAATTAACTTAGAGTTAATACTTAAAGATAAGGTTAATATAAGTACCCAAACCTGTCTAAATTCTATTGGATGAGTTGTTTTAGACCTATCCCCACCTCAAACTTTGAATAGTCAACTTTGGAGCCATTGGAAACCGAATATGAATTTATTATAAATTAATATTTCTCGCTTTTCCAAAGGTGCCCCTCACCCCTCTTATAAAAGGGCACTCCTCCTTCTCATTTAATCACACCTCTCAAGCCACTTGGCTCGTCCAAACTCTGCCCAACTAAGCTCCCCACATCCCTCTCCTCCTCCTTGAAGCTTCCCCTTAGGCAGAAAGCATTTCAACAAGTCCTTTGGTTCCAACCAAAGTGAGTTACCTAAATTAAAGGTAACGATTTCTCTTAAATTATTTTCATTTATTTTGCTTCTTCAACCCCCAAACTCTTTTTATTTCCCTTCTTTTGTAACAACACCAGTATCCTAAATATACTAGGATGTTGTTATACGAAGTATTCAAACTACACATACACACAACTTCATCTAATGGATGATGAACATAATGTTTCTGTGGATGGCAAACTAACGCCTCACGAAACGATGATTGTTCAAAAACATCTTACCACCTCTCATGGTGTCCATTATGATGGCACTGTAATTAAATATGATATTAATGATATATATTTTATATATAAGCTTCTGTAATTCCATTTTATTTCATACCATTATTCGTTTCATTTCGTATATACATACGATAATTTCATTTGAGGAAGTGCGGACTACCGCCCCCTTAAAATGATATGACTCGTTCATACCACACATGGAACGAATAAAGGATGGTGTTAATGAACTTAAGTAACATATATAAAATATTATATTATACTGGAATAGTAATATACCTATGTATCATTTGGATTCGATTCTTTTAAAATAAAAAATTAAATGGAAGTAGCATTCGTGCATACGTACGGACTACCGTCTCCACGAACGCGATGAGATTCATTCTCCATCGTATCCATTCAAGTATAATTATCATTTAATGATTTAAAAATGATGTTTAAGGACTTGATATCATTCTGGATATGAATAATATACAACAAACATGACTTATGTAACAAAACATATAAAAGAAAATGAGTAAGTTAACACCCGAAACGGCGTTAATACTAAGATATTATTAACAAATCAATGTTAAAAGATCATATATGATATCATATTAAAGTAAATGATTCTTGTATTATTCAATAACAGTTATTTCACCATTATACAGGAGGTAAACCTACCATCGACCAAGGAAAAAGTACAGAGTAATGGATTTTCTTATCTCACTTTTAATTCCGTGAGAATTCCATTGATCACCACTTAATTATTGCATGTGGTGTATGTGTACTGCCCATGATCGTATTCATTGTGTAATATAATTTAATTTATGGGTATTTACATCATCATGGTATGATACTTCTTTCATGGGTGTATGTTTCGTAAGTTACCTAATCGATAAGGGAATTTGAGATTTCAATTTCCACTCATTTGGCTTTACACATATTTCATTGATTATATTACCCCAAGATTATGTGTGGAATCACTATTCATTTGATTATGTCATAATTTCCACTCCCCTTCCTGTGGATAGAAGTTTGGTACACATAATCACTCCATTGGTAATTCTCAAGTCATTGATATGAATTTGATAAGAGTAATTTTAACTCATTCTCCATTTGTTGAGTTAAACATCCAATTCGTTGGTATTGTTTTTACAAGAATATGTGTGAATGTCCTTTGATTGTTTTACACTGAATATCCAATCATATTTAGTGTATTTATATTTGTCACACATAATTATGTCATTGATTTATCCTTAACCTAAGGATACAACCTTTTTGAGAAATTTCATCTCAATTTACATTCCATTGAGACTTCTTTGATGATATACACCAAATCACTTTTATGTGGTGTATATAATGTACTTTGACATAGTATATCATGAATTCCTTTATTCTCATGATATTACAATGTTTTGATTACCTCAATTATTTGTATTCAAGTGTCTCTCTTTTGGTTAGAAACTCTAACCAAAATACCATTTTAAAATGTTTTAAAGAATTATTCTTCTAAATCATGCTCATTAATGTCCATATTTTAAAAATGGTTTTAAGGATTTATTTATATGGACATTAAAGTTTTAAAATTAAAACTCCTTTTAAAAGTTTCAAAGTGGTATGGGACACTTTGATTCAAAAATATACTTTTAAATAGCTTCTTGACAAATAGTGTGACTTTTAAATGTTTTCAAGAAAAGGGGGATATTTCTCTCAAATAGTTTTGATGATTATTTTCATCTATGTCAACATCCTTCATTATTCTTGATTGAGGTTAATGTGATACAATACAATCTTCCATATTGTATCGAATGAATTATGTTTGACTGTGGATGTGCTATTTTTATACCATTCATGGTTTGTGGTGAAAGTATTGACATTTCGTATGCTAGTTTAATACGAATGTTTACGTTATGTTTAAACCTTTTCATATGGGAATGCATTGGACTTAATAAGTGACGGGTGGAGCCCGCTATAGCTCCTAGATGCATCGGTAGGTCTCATGAGACAAACTAGTGTCTTGGCACAAGGCCTTGGCAAAATCTTATTTGTAGTCTTGGCACGAGGCCTTGGCTATGTGGTTATGATAGTCTGGCATTATGCATTCCATCATTATGAAAGTGGTTATTGATATTGCATGTGATCATTAGACTAGTAGAATATCCATGTGAGTAAGTAAATGGGATTATTTCATTTTACCTTCGCCATTTTATGCTGAAGTTTAAATTTAAAAGGCTTTTGTTTTAGTTATAAATTGCCTTAAGTGTTTATGCTTATTTATGAAAGCTTCTGCTATAATGTTATCCTTACTGAGCATCTGAGCTCCCCCCTTTCAATGTTTTATTTTTCCCAGGATTATGAAGAAGTAATTTATGAATGACCTGCAGGGATAGTATGAGGGGATATGAAGACAAGATGTTTTTTTTATGATGTAATGTAAAAATTTATGGATGTATCTAGTTATTCCAAGGCTACTAAACTAATCGGTCTTTCGAGACTTGATCTTTCTCATGATCATGCCAATGTTATGTAATAATGCACCGACTCTAGGTAATTAGGGTCGGGGCGTTACATAATAACCGAAAATCATATTATATTACTTATTTTGGAAAGGAAAAGTAATGTTTTTACAGATAATATTTTTAATGTTAAAGTTTCTATTTTAGACTTTGAAAATTAATTTAGAGATTTTTAAATTTATTAAAATAAGTTAATATATTTTATATTAGTAAAATAACATATTTTAGGTCTTTTATTATAGTTGACTACTTATTACATCCTTATTAAATAATTATGAAGTTATTAAACATACCAAAAAACTCAAACTATATTTTTACAATTCATGAAAGAATAAAGTATTTTAGAAAATTTTCATTAATTCACTATAACCTAAATTTGATGAGATGATTTAAAAAATGATGTTTATTTTGTTATAATAATTTTATACTTATGATAATTTTAACTTTTAAATATAAAAATATTTATTTATTAAAAAACAATGGGTTTAAAATGCATAGTAAAATTTATAACACTAAAAAATTTACAATGTTATAATAAATTTATCTTTTCATTTATAATTAAATAAGAGTATTTTTATTACAATGTTTAATTAAAATAGTTATTATTCATAATACCTTAGTTTAATTTAAATATTTATATATTTTTTGAAAATTATAATTTGTGTCTCGTAAATCAATTTATCTAAACTTTTATTAAAATAGAATTGATGGAATACTAATCTTATTTATACAAAGGAGTTACACTTTAAGTTACTAAGTCCTGGAAATGTAACCCCTTATTACACATGAGTACGCCCTAAGGGAGAAGTGTGTGATGGCGGTAGTTTCATGGGGTGCCTTGTCTAACATTGACTAAGTGGTAATCACGACTAACCTGAACTTATCCTGTAGGAATTTATATCCAAGATTCACTTATTGAAGCTCATATTGGTCTTGGTTAAGGAAAAACCCCAGTGATGATACCTCCCTCCTATGTTCTGACAGATGGGATTTAAATTGCATGACTCTACTAGTTGAGGCCATCAAATATTCTTTATGTATCAATTTTCCATTATTAAATTTCTTATATAAACACAATTATAATGTTAAAACTATTATAAAAGTTATAGTTCCCAATGATCATATTAACCAACAGTCATAATTGACCAATAGTCATATAACGGTCGAATTCATTTGGTCGCATTTCCCTTTATATTCATCTCATTGTTAAAGATATGTGGTTTTGTTGTGTATAATATATTATAAAACACATTTTTAAGAAGCAATTAACATTATTAATGTATGGGTTGTTACAAAATTGGTTATAAATAAAATAAGAATCATTTAAAAGAAAAAATAAATGCTTTCTAAAGGAAGGTATCTTTTCTGAAAAAAGGTTTAATCGTGCTTGGATCACATAATTTAAAATAAAATTTTTCCAATTTTATAAAATCTATTTGAAAAAATAAACATCATTTTAACAATTTTAATATTAAAATTATCTTAGGGTGAATATTTTTATTTTCTAATAAGTTTTGTTTTTGTGAATAGTGAAAAAATACTAACTTTTAAATGAAAGATTCCTTTTCATTTAAATAATTTTTAATGTTAAACTATATTTTGGGTGGGTTTAAAAGTAAAAATTGTTCACTTATCTATCAATTAATCAAATTTAGTTCATTTTACTCATTTTAATATTTAAATTTAATATAAAAAATATTATAAACTTTTGAACATTTTAACTTTAAAACCCTTCTATCTCATCACGCATGTTGGATTTATTTTAAATTAATTTTTTCCACTTATGTGAATTGAATATGGAAAAATGGATCCATATTTGGAATAATAATAATTTATATTATCTAATAAGGTCAAATTAATTTTTTACCATAATGATTAGTGAAAATAGTTAAAATTAGTTACAGCGATTAAATAACAAACGAGTTCACTTAGTTGTTTAACTTAGAATATAAGTTGTAATAATGACCAAACACTTGTCCAAAACCCATTTTATCGACATATTTAAAATCTAATAAAATTAGGATCAAATTCTATTCTTTTTTTGACACTTTTCCATGAAATTGACTGATATAATAATTAATGTAAATAAAAATACAAAAAATGTACATTTATTCCTTTTAAAATATATAAAGATTTGGAATAGGTAAAAAATACATAGGTTGGGTCATAAATATTATTCAAGAGGATAGATTATTTTTTTTATCATTATAATTTTTTTTATTTTTTTTTATATGATATAGTTGCATTAAATTCTTAATAAATTGCA
This sequence comes from Viscum album, assembly GCA_963277665.1. Taxonomy (NCBI): domain Eukaryota; kingdom Viridiplantae; phylum Streptophyta; class Magnoliopsida; order Santalales; family Viscaceae; genus Viscum; species Viscum album. The sequence continues at coordinate 156,020,154 of OY728157.1, forward strand.
ACAAATCAATTATTTAGTTCATGATTAATTATATCAAATGATACTAAAAACATTAAAAGTGATGTAAATTGAATTAATTATTGTGTTAAATTATTATTTTTTACATTAATAATCATGTTACACAAGTGTTAACATAATTTAATAAATTTATATTGTTTTATTGATATTTTTTTTAATTTAAATTAAATCAGTAATCTCAAAATTGATATTAATGTTATTTTATAACAAATCCTATTATTTAATTGAATTAAAATTACTAAAAATCATATATTATATAAAATTATTTTAAAATATTAATAAATATTAACTATGTTCCATTAACTGTATAATTTTTCTATTATATTATTTATTTTTACTGTTAAATAGTAAAAACTTTTCCAACACAATTAGGGTTAAGATAGTGTTTTTGTAAGTTTCATGCGCTTCTATTAAAATTAATTTAAAACACATATAGTATTTTTATTTTATAAATTAGATATAGTATTTTAGAATAATTGGGTCTAAATTTTATAATATTTATCACAATAATTTATTCCTAATGAATAAATTACTTATGTTATAAAATTAGTTACCTTAATAAAAAACAAAAATAGAAAAAAATAGGTAAACATAGATGTTAAGGAATAAATTTATAAAAAATCATTTATTATTGTGTGTTGGGTGTATTTATAGAAAAAATAAACCCTAAACTCAGTTATTATCCAATTTTGTAGCCACATGATGTAATTTATACCTCCCAATAGTGAATACCTTTAAGTATTTACAAGAATGTCACTCCTCCTCAACTATAAAGGCGAACTCACTCTCCCTCATTATTCACATCTCTAAAGCCATTTGGATCAACAAAAACCTAAAAAATCACTTCTATAAATTCAAAACCTCACCATATAAGCCTTATTTTGGGTATATAGAAAACCTTTGAAGTTTTTAGTGTAGACTTATGGAAGATACCCTAAAAAGTAGTAATTAACTTCTAAAGTCATTTTAATTTTATTTCCTTCTCCACCTCATTCAACTCTTTTATTATATTTATTATTTAAAAACAGTAGTATAATGTATATAATGATATTTTTAATTATAATTTTAATATTTTATTATTAAATAACACATATCTCCATGCTCTCTATTTTTTGGGATTACAACAACTTTTTTCATGTGTATAGTGGACTACCGCCACGTGAAGTGATGTGACTCGTTCATTCTATACATGGAATGTATTAATTATTGGTTTTATAAAAATATTTTATATATATGTGAAATAATATTTATTTTATATTGATAATATATATATCATATTTTTTCTTTCAATATGATAAGAACAAAGAAATGGTGTCCATGCATACGTACGACCTACCTTCTCCATCAATAGTGTATTCCATTTCCTATTACCAAATTTTATATAAAACTATAAATACAAATATAATGAATATATATTATATTTATACCATGTTTTTCATTCTATGTTTGATGATACCATGTTCTATATAAGAATACAACAAATGAAATGTCAAAACATGTATGAAAAACAAATCGGTTATTACCTGAAACGTAACATTCACACGGAATTTTTAATAAGTGACAAATAAAAGGTTATAATAAAATAATATATGATATTATATATATGAATATCGTTATTATATATATTTTTTATAAAATTATATTTATTATATAAGATGTTTCAGTGATTATGATGAGAGTCATGACTTAAGGTAAGAAATTTCTCTCTCATTTTTTACTTTTGTGAGACCCATGTTATATTCACCACCTCTTTCTTCAATGTGGTGTGTATGTTACCCACGAGTGTATTTTATTATTAATATAATGATAATTATTTTTATTTATATATTCTTTTTAGGATATATATTTCATGGATTTTACGGTTAAAACATTTCCAAAGCTGTAAATAAATTTTGTCTCAATTTTCCTTCCATGAGACACATGTTATGTTATGAACCTGTACTATTTTATAGGGTGTATTTAACTCCCATTTAATATGTTATATCATGAATATTCTCCTTTTAATTATATTTTAATCTTTATTTAGTTTTATTTTTTCAAGGGGATTATGATTCAAATTTTACAAACTGGTAAGAGTTTATTTCTACAATCTCATCATTTATCGGGATTGTTTACGGTTATGCTCAAATTAATGAAAGATTGTGATACATAAATTAATAATTCTCAGTAATTTTATTATAATATGCATTTTCATGACATATTCATTTAATGGTGCCTTTGTTACACTCTTCTGTAATAAATATAATTAAGAAAAAAAATAAAATCCGACTTTATTTATCACTTCAGTCGGAAATTCATTTTATTTAAAAACCATGTTTTATAAAAAGGGTTACAAAAATGTTCTACTATTATACAATGATACTTAAAATAAACTTTTACACATGTTTTAACTTTTTAAAAAATGCTTTCAAAAATAATATTCTTTTCAATTTCTGATTAAGTCTCTTTTGACTTCTATTGACAATGTGAATGGAATCATTTTTTATCGATACATCATATAAGGAATTCTCCACCATCATAAACATTCCATTTTTTAATCTTTTTATTTTTTAAATAATATTATAAAAATAAATTTTTTTCTGAATTATTTCTGAAATACTTGTGTTTGATATTGATTTTGAAAATATTTTATTTTTAAAAAGTGTTTTAAATGATTTTACAAGATTATTTTACAAGTTTTCAATTTTATTTTCAATGAAAAGTGATTTTAAATCTTTTACATTTTAAAAAACATTTTTCAAAGTGGAAAGTATATTTTCCTCAAGAAATTTTTTAAATGGTTTTTAAATATTGATTTATAAGTTTTCAAAGTGGTTTTTAAATAAAAGAATTATAAAAATGTTTAATAAAAGTGATTTTTAATGAAATTTTATTTTCCTTATGAAATATTAAAATATATATTTCAAAATACATCTCCGTATAAGTTGAAATACTTTGACATATTTTATGTTTTACTGGGGATATGATCCAAGGATACTATTTTTAGTTTTTTCTCAGAATGTTTTATTTTTATGATGAATTTTTTTTTATGAAACCCACTTCTCTTCCACACATTATACCATGAAAAAATTCTTATAAAACCCACTTATTTTCATGGGATATAATATGGTTAAATGATTATGAAACTTGTATATTTTCCCCAAGTTATGATATGATGAAATATTTATGATACCAATTTAATTTCATGGGTTATAATATAATGAATATTTATGATCTTGTGGAAAAAATTGATTTTCAATATGTGATGTGTTGGACCAATATCTACCGCCAATTCATAGTTTAGAGATATATATATTTCATAACATAGACATGTATGGAATAGGGAGTGAACCCAGTATGGTAAGGTACTTTTTTCATTATGATGCTTTTCATTCCACTATAAGGGAAGGGTTGAAACTTTGCAAGGTTTATTGTCCCACCCAGTAGGTGTATCCCCCATGAAGTTCCCTTAGAGTTTTGGAAATGAACCTTGACTTCTGGGGAATGATTTTGAATACTTATGTGTATGCCAGAAATCTATGTATTATGCTTATTTGATGCTCATATGACTCGTGTTCTTTGATTATCTTATCATTAAAGTCTTATGAACTCCTAATACTAATTCCATGACTAATGATTATGATCAATGATATACAGGTTATAGTTTTAAAATGTAATTCTCAGGTTCTCATACCCTTATGTTCATGTTATGCTTAGCTATCACCTTTATTTTCCCTTAATAATCATATAAGCTCACCCATTCTTATATTATCTTCCCCCATGTTATAAAGAAATATTTTTTTGTAGGGTATGTATGTAAATATTAGTAAATGGGAAGATCTTTATGGTAAACCTTGAAGATATTTCACTAGATTAGAATCTTGTGTTCCAAGTTTCCAAAGGAACTAAACTATTACGGTAATCTGGCATTTTTTTATGTTATGTAATGAATATTCATAAAAAATGATGTAATATCCATTTATGTTAAGCTTGAGTCACTATATATATACCCTTACTTGAGATTTTATGATCCAAAAATGAGACTCTTTATATCTAATATTCTCACTTGAAAAATTATTCATACAACTTACCCATTATTATGGACTTTAGTATAATTTATAAGTGATCTTTATACACTTCTTTACTTTTTGGAATATGCAATTATGTAATATATAAATACTAACCCAAACAGATCAGGGTAATATATAATGTCTCCATTAATTAAATCCATGAAGATATAGGCGGAATTAGTAATACCATATAGAATCACTTTAAATTAATTGTTTCCATACCTCGTATAGAAGATAGTCTTGTTATTTCTTCATTTTTAACCCTCAACTTATAGTATCAATATCAAAGATAAATCTTGTAAAAATATTTAACCCCTAATAATAGAATTATAAAATCATCCATACAAGGTGGAGGATACTCATTCTTGATTGTGATCTTATTAAGTTCCAAAAAATAAATACATATTTTCATCAATACGTATTTCTTAATTACAAAAATAATAGGTTCACCACATTGTGATACACCTAGATTAAAAAATTACTTGTCAATATTCTACTAGATTTTTTTCTTAAATTTTGTAAAATTAATTGGCTCCATTCCATATGGTTTTTTTAAAATATATGTACCACCAGGTAAAAAATCTATTGAAAACTCAACTTCTTGATTTGGTGGAAGACTAGGAAACTCTTTTATAAAGAAATCAACAAGCTCATATACTATTGGTATATCTTTTATTTTAGTTTATCCCAAATCATAAAAGATAAAATCCCCTTTTAAATAAGGATTAAGACCCATAAATGGTTGAAATTTCCACCAGAACTTTATAATTATCATCACACTAATAGATTATCAAAAGTGATTTCAGAATATCAAATTTTGTTTCCCATCCTCATCAATTTATATGGGATTTATTTTAAGTAAATAATATCTAAGCATAAGAAAAAAATCAAATTCTCCTAGAGGGAGAATAATGAGAATTTTAGGAATCACATTCCCACAAACATCAATCAAATAAGAATAATATACTTTAGATGTGATCATCATACTATTAAGGTATTTTCTGATAATTAAAAAAATAATAATTGAGGTGGTAGTTTAATACCCATATAAAATTATATATATATATAAAAGAGTGGGTATATCCAAAATCAAATAATACATTACTAGTTATATAGTGGATAGAATCCATACCTTTCACCACTTCATTATCTTACCCCACATTATAAATACTGATCTTATGAGATTTCAATTTTCTTTAGGATTAATAGATTGAATATTTTGATCGTCATCATTAAAATTAATATGTGATCACTGGTTAAAATAATTCCCATAATCATTTCATTTTAAACATTAGAGTTTAATTGTTTCATTCTATGGAGCTTTTTCTCCGTTATTAGCTAACTTATTATTCACATAAATTCAACATTAAATTACGTAATACCTTTTTTCACCATGTAAAACATTTACTAGTCCACTAAATAAAATGTTCTCTATGTTTTGTCCCCACAATTTAAGAATAAAGTAAAGTAAATATTCTTCTCTCCATAGTTTTTATTATTATAATTTCCTTTGAATTGAATATTTATTTTATAATAAAAATTTTCATATTTATGTTTAACTCTAATCTCTATTTCCACCTTGATACCACATCGAATGAATTCTTCATCGATATTGAATTATATTTTGTATAAATCGCTTCAAAATATTGTTTTTATACCGCTAATGAATCAATAAATATTACATTTTTGGTTGGATGATAATTCCATAAGTGTGCCTCTCAATCCTAGTGAATTTTTTCTCATATTTACTAATAGATTCATAATAATTTTACTTTAGATTGACTAATTACTTATACATTTTCACAAGGGTAATTTGAGGAAAGTACTTATTAAAAATTAGGATCTTAAACCCATTCCATTCAATGGATTATATTTATTTATTTTTACTCATGTTCTTAATAAGTTTCCACCATTAATATTTTTCACCTTACAATTAATAAACAACCAAAATAACTTTTTCATGTTACAAACATTAAATAATGGAGAATAAATTTTTATTACTATTGATCCATTTCTCAGAAATTAGTTGACCAGCATACAAATTAAAAGAAGGTAGATATTACCTCCCGAAGGACTCAATAGAATGTCATTCCCCCAATTTCTTGTTTGGAAGCTCATCGTGATTTATAGATTATAAGAGGTGAGTAATAATAGAAATAATATATATAATTATATATCCCATGTGATTTTTTTCCTATAGAGGAAAATCATTGCATTGTTCATCACATTCAGTATTAACATGGTTTCTTTGGGTTCTTACCATTGACTAAAACCAAAATCATAGTGTAAGTAACAATAATCATCATAGGAAACCACATGATCATGAAAAATATTTTAAAGGATTTAAAAAATCATGACACCTTCTTTATTATATATAAAACCTTAGGTTTAAACAAGTTCTTTCATAGTCATCATATATTCAAAGCATATATAGTGGTTTATAAGAAAAATGTAAATTAACCCAAGAATATCCCTCATGAGTGTCAAACTAGGTGCACGGTAAGGTTACACTCACAATGCACTAGAATGGTTGATTAGATACACTCTATCAACTCTTTTCAATATTATTTTCCCTATATTAATTGGTTACAAAACCACATCCAATTGTAATATCTAGACAGGGATGTTTTCTCGAAAAACTACACTCTTTTTTTGACCATAACTTCAGACATTATCCAATACATTGGACTATCCTAAGGGTTATCACTAAATTTTTATTATCCTAGTTACAAAAGGTAACTAAAAATATCTATGATACCAAATATAGTGAACCATAATTTTCATACATAAATATTACATCTTATTAGATGAATATTCAATACATAGCATTACAATCCACACCAAAATCAAATAGGTTTAGCATCTTCAGATACTTGGATGCCAAAACAACTTCTTAATAAGAGATACACATCATCTCCCACTGAGTTCTTTATAAATATCATCCTTAATAGACATTATATACTTAAAACCTTTCTTTATAACCTAGGGAAAGGTAAAATAAGAAATGGTTAGCTCAGATGCTAAGTATGGGTAAATAGGGAATAAATTAATAATCACATAAAAACAACATGATAATAAGGGTTTATCAACCTGAGATTAATAATTGAAAATCATAACCTATATGTAAAATATCATAATATTGATTCATGTCATGAATCTTGGTAGTTCATGAATCATGAGTCATAAATTAATAAATAACATGATCCATAATAGGATAACATTTGAAAAAACCAAAAAAAAAATAAATTACACATAATCATAGAAATTCATTTACTAAGTCAAGGATCGCTACCAAGACTATCATAGTGGGTTGATTTCACTCCTCATTATATCACATCCTTAGTCAAGGATCACTCCCAAGACTATCATATTTGAAAGAGTCCCTTACTAAATATGGTTCACTCCCCATTACAGTCCTTATTATCTCATGAGATATCCATATTTACTAAATTAATTTTAAGGATATATAATTCCATGCCCACTTATCACCTAATCATAATCCATTTATATGTGTTCTACATGATTTTTAATGGCCAGAACTTTTGAATAATATTTCTTTCTTGAATTTGTGTGTTATTTTATTTTATACTCAACAAACATATCTACTTTAATTAATGAAGTGAGTATAATTAAAATGAGACCGTTGGGTTTCGACTATTATATGACAGTTGGTATATATGACTATTGGAAACTATAATCTCAATGTTATGATTATTATTTATAAATAAAAATGATCATGGATAATTAATATAGAAAGAAGAGTTTATGGCCTCATCCAGTAGACTTGGGTCATACGAAGCCCGTCTATCAAGGCTTGGAAAGAAGGGAGTATCACTGGACTTTTCTCTAGACCAATACCAAGATGAACTCCAACATGTTAATCTTGAATGGAATCACTTACGTGGGATGTTAAAGATGATAGAAATCACCACCTGAGCAATGTTGTTTGAACCACCATATAGAATCACTTTAAATTAATTATTTCCATACCTCGTATAGAAGATAGTCTAGTTTATTTCTTAATTTTTAACCCTCAACTGATAGAGTCAATATCAAAGATAAATCTTGTAAAAATATTTAACCCCTAATAATAGAATTATAAAATCATCCATACAAGGTGGAGGATACTCATTCTTGATTGTGATCTTATTAAGTTCCAAAAAACCAATACATATTTTCATCAATACGTATTTCTTAATTACAAAATTAATAGGTTCACCCCATTGTGATACACCTAGATGAAAAAATAACTTGTCAATATTCTCCTAGATTTTTTTCGTAAATTTTGTAAACTTAATTGGATCAATTCTATATGGTTTTTTTAAAATATATGTACCACCTAGTAAAAAATCTTTTGAAAACTCAACTTCATGATTTGGTGGAAGACTGGGAAACTCTTCTATAAAGAAATCAACAAGCTCATGTACTATTGGTATATCTTTTATGTTAGTTTATCCCAAATCATAAAAGATAAAAGCCCCTTTTAAATAAGGATTAAGACCCATAAATGGTTGAAATTTCCACCATAACTTTATAATGATCATCACACTAATAGATTATCAAAAGTGGTTTCAAAATATCAAATTTTGTTTCCCATCCTCATCAATTTATATGGGATTTATTTTAAGTAAATAATATCTAAGCATAAGAAAAAAATCAAATTCTTCTAGAGGGAGAATAATGAGAATTTTAGAAATCACATTCCCACAAACATCAATAAAATAAGAATCATATACTTTACATATGATCATCATACTATTAGGGTATTTTCTGATAATTAAAAAAATAATAATTGAGGTGGTAGTTTAATACCCTTATAAAATTATATATATATATAGGAGCAGGTATATCCAAAATCAAATAATACATTACCAGTTATATAGTGGATAGAATGCATACCTTTCACCACTTCATTATCTTACCCCACATTATAAATACTGATCTTATGAGATTTCAGTTTTCTTTGGGATTAATAGATTGAATATTTTGATCATCATCATTAAAATTAATATGTGATCACTAGTTATAATAATTCCCAAACTCATTTCATTTTAAACATTAGAGTTTAATTGTTTAATTCTATGGAGATTTTTCTCCATCATTAGCTAACTTATTATTCACATAAATTAAACATAATACCTTTTTTCACCATGTAAAAAATTTACTAGTCCACTAAATAAAATTTCTTCTATGTTTTGTCCCCACAATTTAAGAATAAAGGAAAGTAAATATTCTTCTCTCCATAGTTTTTATTATTATAATTTCCTTTGAATTGAATATTTATTTTATAATAAAGAATTTCATATTGATGTTCAACTCCAATCTCTATTTCCACCTTGATACCACATCGAATGAATTATTCATAGATGTTGAATTATATTTTGGATAAATTTCTTTAAAATCTTGTTTTTATACCGCTAATGAATCAATAAATATTACATTTTTATGTTGGATGATAATTCCATAAGTGTACCTCTCAAGCCTTGTGAAATGTTTCTCATATTTACTAATAGATTCATCATCATTTTACTTTATATTGAGTAATTCTTTATACATTTTCACAAGGGTAATTCGAGGAAAGTACTTATTGAAAATTAGGTTCTTAAACCCATTCCATTCAATGAAGTCTATTTATTTCTTTTAACTCATGTTCTTAATAAGTTTCCACCATTAATATTTTTCACCTTATAATTAATAAACAACCAAAATAACTTTTTCATGTTACAAACATTAAATAATGGAGAATAACTTTTTATTACTATTGATCCATTTCTCATAAATTAGTGGATCAGTAGACCAATTAAAAGAAGGTAGATATTACCTCCCAAAGGACTCAATAGAATGTCATTCCCCCAATTTCTTATTTGGAAGCTCATCATTATTTATAGAATATAAGAGGTGAGTAATAATAGAAATAATATATATAATTACATATCCCATGTGATTTTTTTCCTATAGAGGAAAATCAATTCATTTTCCATCACATTCAGTATTCACATGGTTCTTTTGGGTTCTTACCATTGACTAAAACCAAAATCATAGTGTAAGTAACAATAATCATCATAGGAAACCACATGATCATGAAAAATATTTTAAAGGATTTACAAAATCATGACACCTTATTTATTATATATAAAACCTTAGGATTAAACAAGTTCTTTCATAGTTATCATATATTTAAAGCATATATAGTGGTTTATAATAAAATGTAAATTAACCCAAGAATATCCCTCATGAGTGTCAAACTAGGTGCATGGTAAGGTTACACTCACAATGCACTAGAATAGTTGATTAGATACACTCTATCAACTCTTTTCAATATTATTTTCCCTATATAAATTGGTTCCCAAACCACATCCAATTGTAGTATCTAGATAGGGATGTTTTCTTAAAAAACTACACTCTTTTATTGACCATAACTTAGGAAATTATCCAATACATTGGATTATCCTAAGGGTTATCACTAAATTTTTATTATCCCAGTTACAAAAGGTAACTAAAAATAGCTATGATACCAAATATAGTGACCAATAATTTTCATACATAAATATTACATCTTATTATATGAATATTCAATACATAGCATTACAATCCACACCAAAATCAAATAGGTTTAGCATCTTTAGATACTTGGATGCCAAAACAACTTCTTAATAAGAGATAAACATCATCTCCCACTAAGTTCCTTATAAATATCACCCTTAATAGACATTCCATACTTAAAACCTTTATTTATAACCTAGGGAAAGGTAAAATAAGAAATGGTTAGCTTAGATGCAAAGTATGGGTAAATAGGGAATAAATTAATAATCACATAAAAATAACATGACAATAACGGTTTAGGAACCTGATATTAATAATTGAAAATCATACCCTATATGTCAAATATCATAATATTGATTCATGGCATGAATCTTGGTATTTCATGCATCATGAATCATAAAGTAATAAATAACATGATCCATAATAGGATAGCATTGGAAAAAAACAAAAAAATTAAATTACACATAATCATAGAAATTCATTTCCTAAGTCAAGGATCGCTACCAAGACTATCATAGTGGGTTGATTTCACTCCTTATTTTATCACATCCTTAGTCAAGGATCACTCCCAAGACTATCATATTCGAAAGAGTCCCTTACTAAATAGGGTCCACTCCCCATTACAGTCCTTATTATCTCATGAGATATCCATATTTACTCAATTAATTTTAAGGATATATAATTCCATGCCCACTTATCACATAATCATAATCCATTTATATGTGTCCTACAAGATTTGTAATGGCCAGAACTTTTGAATAATATTTATTTCTTGAACTTTTGTTTTATTTTATTTTATACTCAACAAAGATATCTGCTTTAATTAATGAAGTGAGTATAATTAAAATGAGACCGTTGGGTTTCGACTATTATATGACAGTTGGTATATATTACTGTTGGAAACTATACTCTCAATGTTATGATTATTATTTATAAATAAAAATATTCATGGATAATTAATACATAAAGAATAGTTTATGGCCTCATCCAGTAGACTTGGGTCGTATGAAGCCCATCTATCGGGGCTTTGAAAGAAGGTATTATCACTGGACTTTGCTCTAGACCAAGACCAAGATGAACACTAATATGTTAATCTTGAACGGAATCACTTATGTGGGATGTTAAAGATGATATAAATCACCACCTGAGCAATGTTGTTTGAGCCACCCCAAGATTCTATCATCATTGCACACCTTATTCTTCGGTCATATGCAGGTGTTATAAGGGGCTATGTGACGAGGCCTTTGTTACTTTGTGTAATCCCTTGGTATAAAAAATCATTATTTCATCATTCCTATTTTATGAATATATTTTCTCAATTAAATATATTTTCAATTAATATAAATTTTATAAATTGATTTTAGAAGTAAAAAATTGTACTTTTTAGATATTTTTCATACATAGAGAATTATTATGGTAAAATAAACATCATTTTTGAATTTCAAATGTCAAAATTAACCTAGGATAAATTATTAAAAGTTTTTTAATAAGTTTTAATTTTATGAATAGTATTTTATTAATAGTGTTTTTTTGTGGTGAAAACTTGAAAAATATTTTATTATTAAATAAATTTTTCTGTGAAATGATTTTCAAAAATCTGACATACATGGTTGTAATTAGGGTAAAAAATGTGGTTCAATAAGATCAAATAATTTTTTGGTGAATAGTAAATTATGAATAGTAATATTACCCTTAGTAATAATAATGTGACCAATGTAATAGAGACCTTACTTAATAAAGTATAAATATAACGTAGGAATCTTGATTTGTAATGTGATATAATAGCATTAGTAAATAATTGTTTCATAAATTAATAGTTAAGTATTAGTATTTTTTCAGGAAAATAGTTTTTTTAATTAAAAACTAAATATCTCATAATTAAAAAATTATTTTCTTAAAATAGAGTTAATTTTTGAATTCAAATCATTGATATTATGTTATGGTGAATTTATAATATTTTTATAAAATATTTTGTTTTTCGGTGAATAGTAAAAATACAGTTTTGAGTTTCGGTGTGTTTAATGACATCATTAATGATGTAACAATGACTTAATAATTATGGTATACTTTTTTAATATAATATATTTTTGAGGTGTCCCAAGTGGTCAATACTGTGTGCAAATACCATGGTAAATCCCATGGTTTTTCAAATACCACAAATGAGGTGTCCCTTGGTAATTAATAAAATGTTCCCTCACTTTTGCTATAAATACCAACCAATTACTTCATTAATTTAATTAAAAATTCCACCTCAATGAAGATATAGTGTTTTTACCTCACAATTAGTCCTCCCAAGGTTCCCTAAATCCCCCCATGGACCCAACCTTGGAGTTTTTGAAGTTACTCTTCAAGGTACGGGAACCTTTCACTCTCCTCTTTTAGTCAAGACTTTTTTTATGTTTTGTATTTTAGTTTCCATTTTATTATGTTGGGATGTGTTCTTATATATACTAATTTATATCCATTTTATTTCCAAATTTTGAGATACCCTTCCCATCAACTGATTTTCTAAATTTTTAAGTGTCGCCATCAGGCTACTGAATTTTCGTCAGGGAATTCTCAACTTCTCTTTTTGTATACAAGTTTTATTTTATGTGGTATAACCTTTAAGTTTCAATACCATGTTCTTATTTCTATTTTATTCATTTCATACAATATATTATGATTCATTTATAAGTGGTTAACCCTTTTCCCCTCTCTTTTTAATGTTTTTCAAAACCATGTTGTATAGCTATTATGCTGCAGAATTTTCGTCTCAAAATCTCTCGTTTTCTCAAGAAATTCTCTTATTTTGTTTATGTAAATACCGAAACCTATTTAATTTCTAGGGGTATTAATCATGACATAAAAATTATATATTTTATTCTATAATTGACATAAATAAAATCCTCATTACCTTTACATGGGTTATAAATGACATAATGATCTTGTTTTTAAGCACTTTTTAAAACATCACGATTTTTCATATGAAACCCATTTCTTTTCTTATATTTGGGTTATTTATGAAATGTTTGATCATTAATGTCTAAATTAAATTTTTTAGCCTCATTTTAAGTTTATTATTCATGTTATTATTTCTATGTTATTCCTCCTTATCATTCCTTTACGGTATACCTCAAGTTCTTATTGATATCACTCAAGATTACATGTAAATTGTTTCACTTATTTTCTTTACTAGTCATTATTCTCACCCTATACTTTGATGTATGTCTCCATTTTATGAGTTATTTTAATTGTATTTAGGATGAAATTTTCAATAATTTTTTCAAGGGGATTAAAATAATTTTATATGTTTTCATGTATTATGTACCTGATTTCCAAGAAACTTCACTTTAAAGATCCTTGATTTGTAATGTAATGAAAAGTTATATAAATAAAAGGTGGGATTTCACAGTTGGTATCAAATGATAGTTTAGCTACTTTTGGAAATCATGCTATGAAAACTTTAGGAAGAACCCTATAAAAATTTTAAATATTGGAAAACTTATAAGTATTTTGGTGAAATATTAATTAATTTGTTTCAGAAAAACTAAATCCCTATCTAGATAAAAACAATTGGATGTGGATCTGGCATATTTGTACCTTTGAGTGAAAATTCTGACAAGGGGTTTTGGACTTGACCTAGGGTATCCCGGTACATGACAACGGGCCTTATTGCACTCTTGGTTTGACACTCCTGGGGGGTATGTTTAGTTAATCACTATCTTTTTATGAATCATTGTGAAGGATTTATAGATAAATGTAATTTTTTTAAAAGAATAATATGTTTTAGAATATATTTTTAAGACATAAAAATCCATTATAGTTAAAATATTTGAAAATAAAATAAGATTCTAACTAAGGTTTTATTATTTTAGAAAATGGTGGCAAATAATAGGAACTGTGAAAATAGAGGTCGTAATGGACCATGCACTAGCAACCCTCTGATGGAAGCAAAAATGAAAAATTTTATGAGAATAATGAACCAAATGACTCAATTTATGGGAAATAACTTGAATCAAGTTGAGAGACCTATATCACTATGATGGGAACAACTTTGTGTTGAGTCCTTTATGCATCAACAACCACCAACCTTTAGTGTATCTACCAATCCATAGATTTCTAAATAGTGGATCAGCTCTACCAATAAGTTATTTTCTATGATCTACTATTCATAATAGTAGAAGGTCACCCTGGTTGTTTATCACTTAGAGGGAGAATCTGATTAGTGGTGGGAACTGATTAAAAACATGAGACCAAGAGTGGAGGTTGAATATATGGAGTTGGAATAGTTCATAGTGATCTTCTTTAATAAGTATTTTCCTCATTCTATGAGAACAAAAATGGAGATGGAGTTTATTGAGCTAAATCATTAGGATAATGAATCTGTTGGAAGCTATGAGATGAAATTCACAAGAATTACTCGTTACACTAAAATCTTTTTCATGGATCCGAATGGGAAGGTTGGTAGATTTTTTGGTGGAATAAGACCTCATATGCTGAATAATATATCCACCCGAGACTATGATAGCTATAAGAAGATCATGCGGAGTGCGGTGAAATTTGAACTGGAGTTTGGTGAGACACAGTGGTCTCATAAATCCTACGACAACAATAGATCAGTGGATCCATGATTAGGGAGGATCATTGATCATGGAAGAGGATGAAATCAAGTGCAATGCCCGATATGTTATAAATATGGGAAGAAGCATTTAGGTAACTGCCTTCTCATGAGTGAGAAGTTCTACAAGTGTGGAAGAGATGACCATATTTCATGGAATTGTTGTAGTGAGGTGAAGCCTTAGTTTCCCAAAACTAACGACATGGGTAATATGGTGTAGGCCCTACCTGATGTCCAATTCTATAAGTGTGGACAAGTTGGTTACTTTTCCAATCACTATCCAAATCCTAGGTTAGTGGAGGTGAGCCACCATCAGCCTCAGAAAAGGCAAAGGGAGAAAGTTTATTCTTTTTCTATCACAATAGCAGATGTTGAAGCTCCAAATGATTTGGTGGAAGGTACTCTTATTATTATTTAAAATCTAGAAAATACTTTTTTTTATTTTGGTTCTACGAATCCTTTTATTTTCTCCAATTTTGCAAGGAATTTAGAATCAACCCCTAAATTTCTAAAATTATAGTTATAAGTCAAGACTCTTGGTGGGATAATCCAAGAATTATTAGTGTTTAGAAACTCTAGTATTTAATTTAGTAAGAAAAAGATTATATAAAATCTAGTAGTCATTCCCATGCTGGAATTCGACAATATACTAGGGATGTACTGGCTCTCAACGTAAAATACTAAGATCAAATGTAGAAGAAAGGAAATCTCAGTAGTCTTGAATGAAAAACCTACAGTTATCTTCTAAGGAGATATATCTCAACCTAATATTTGTTTAGAAGAACCTCTTATATCCTTCTTTATGAAGTTGATCAGTTAAGAAAAATAAGGAAATGATATTATAATGATAGAAAATGTCCCCATCATCCAAGAATAAATTGAAGTATTTTCTGAGTTACTCATACCTCCTCCAAAAAGAGAGGTAGATTTATCTATTGAACTCATGCATGGATCTCGTCTGATATCAAAGACCCCATATAGGATGAAAAATTTATATTTCGAGGAATTAAATAAGCAACTCCGAGATCTTTTGGATAAGGGGTTTATCCATCCAAGTGTGTCTCCTTTGGGAGCACTTTTTCTCTTTGTGAAGAAGAAGGATGGATCGATGCAGTTATGCATTAATTATAGAGAACTGAATGGGATTACAGTGAAGAACAAATACCCTCTTCTAAAAATTGATGACTTATTTGACCAACTTCATGGGGCTCAATTATTCTCTAAGATTTATCTTCAATCTGGTTATCATCAATTGAGGTTGAATAAGGAATATATTCCAAAAACTGCCTTCCGATCATGATATGGGCATTATGAGTTTGTTGTTATACCCTTTGGCTTGAATAATTCACCTGCTATTTTTATGGATTTGATGAATATAGTATTTAAGGACTACCTTGATAAATTTTTGAAAATTTTTATTGATGATACTCTGATATATTCTAAATGTCAAAAGGAGTATGAGGATCATCGAAGGGTTATTTTTTAAACTCTATGGAAGAAGAGGCTTTTTGGAAGGTTCTGTAAATGAGAATTTTGGTTACAAAAAGTTTTTTTCTTTGGCCACATTGTAACTAATGAAGGAATCACAATTGACTCTACAAAGAAAAAATTTGTAGAGGAGTGGCCTCATCCTACATCCATAACTGAGATTCGTAATTTCCTTAGATTAGTAGGATATTATATGAGGTTTTTGAAAAACTTTTCATGACTTTCTAATCCATTAAGAAAGTTATCTTGAAAAGGGTTCAAGTTCTTATGGACAAAGGAGTGTGAGGAATTTTTCTATGAGATGAAGAAGAGATTGGTTACAACACCCGTGTTCACTCTTCCCTCAAGTGTAGAAGGATTATTTATTTTTAGAGATGGATCTATGAAAAGTCATGAGTGCATACCCTTGAAAAATGAAAAAGTAATTAATTATGCATCTCAATAGTTGAAAACTCATGAAAAGAACTATCCTACGCAAGATCTTGAACTGGCTATGGTTTTTTTTCTCATATGATATGGAGGCGCTATCTTTATGGGGAGAAATGTGATATATACACAGTCCATAAAAGTATGAAGTATATTTTCACACAAAAGGAATTTTACATGAGATATAGGAGATGGTAGTAACTTATTAAATACTATGATTATTCAATTCATTATCATTCCGGAAGATCAAACAAATTTGTTGATGCATTAAGTTGGAAAGACCTGGTTGTTTTGTCCATGATGAATATTCAAAGAGATCCCTTGATCCAAGACCTAGTGAAAATGGGCGTGGGAATTATAAGGGAAGGGATGTCATAAACTCTATCCCTAAGGATTTCTCAACCATCATTACAAGAGAAGATCAAGAAGGATTAGAAAGATGATCTTTTGTTATAGAATAAGTATGAGGCAGTGAAGGATAGGAAGTTTCTTGAGTTCAATATTGATCTTGAAGGTGTACTGAAATTTCATAAAAGACTATGTGTTCTATCTATTCTGTAAATAAAGAGAGAGATGATGGATGAAGCTCATAGATCTACTTTCACTATACATATGAGAAGCACAAAAATTTATAGGGACCTTTGTGATCATTATTGGTGGGATAATATGAAAAGGGAGATTTATAACTACACTACAAGGTACCTGGTATATCAGCAAGTGAAGTCAGAGTGAAAACTTGCTAAAGGGGTATTACAAATTCCTAAAGAGGTATTACAACAACTACCCATACCAACATGAAAGTGGGACAATGTCCCTATGGAATTTGTCACTAGTCTCCCGAGAACTCTCAAAGGAAACAATGTGATATGAGTTATTATGGACTGTCTCTCTAAGACTAAAAATTTTATCTCTATTCATGAATATTTATCTCTTGATCAACTTGTTATGATTTTCCTGAAGGAAGTGGTAAGTCTGTATGGATTTCCACTTTCTATCATATCTGATTGTGATCCTAGGTTCATATCAAAATTCTGGAGAAGTCTTCAACATGATCTATGTACCGAATTGAATTTCAGTACGACCTATCACCCCCAAACTGATGTCCAATCTGAAAGTACTATTAAAACACTTGAATTAAAGAAGATAACATGATAAATGGAATTAAAAGGTGGATCAGATCAACATCTTCCATTACTTGAGTTCTCTTATAATAATAGTTTTCATTTGAGCCTTTAAATGACACCCTATGAAGCTCTATATGGGAATCAATGTAGAACTCCTACTTCTTGGGATGAAGCTAGTGAGAGAAAGCTTCTTGGACTTGATCTTATGCAAGAGATGACAGAAAACGTTCATGCCATCCAGTAACACATTAAGGATGCTAAAATTTGGCAAAAGAGCTATGTCGACCACCGTCGAAGGGACTAGGAGTTTAATGTTGGTGAAAAATTCTTTCTTCAAATCTCACTTTGGAAGAGAGTCATGAGGTTTGGGAAGAAAGGGAAGCTCATCCCTAGTTATATTCGCACCTATGAAATCCTTGATTGTGAAGGAGTGGTGGATTATCGGCTTGCACTTCCTCCAAATCTAGCACAAGTTCATGATGTCTTCCATGTATTCCTCTTGAGGAAGTACATACCTGGCCCTTCATATGTACTAAATCCATAGGTGGTACAACTAGAACATAATCTCTCTTTTGAAAAGAAGGCGTGGGAATTCTTAGATCATAGGTACATGGTTCTATGAAACAAGACTACCCACCTTGTTAAGGTGTTGTGGAGAAACCAAAAATGTAAAGAATTCACATGGGAACAAGAGGAGTCTATGAGGTAGAAGTACCCACACCTTTTCTCTTATGAGGGTATGAGTTGAAATTTTAGGGACGAAATTTCTTATGGGGGTGAGAATTTAACGACCCAAAATTTTGAATAATATATGTTTCCTGAATTTGTGTGTTATTTTATTTTATACTCAACAAAACTATATCCTTTAATTAATTAAGTGAGTATAATTAAAACTAGATCTTTGGGTTTCGACTATTATATAAATGTTTTTCAATATGACCATTAGAAACTATACTCTTAACATTATGATTATTGTTTATAAATACAAATTATCATGGTTAATTAATTCATAAAGAAGAGTCGATGGCCTCATCCAGTAGACCCGGGTCATACGATGCCCATCAGTTAGAGCTTAGGAAGAAGGTAGCATCATTGGGCTTTGCTCTAGACCAAGCCCAAGCCAAACTCCAACATGTTAATCTTGAACGGAATCTCTTACAGGAGAAGTTCAAGCTGATAGAAATCACCACCCGAGTAATGTTTTCTAAGTCACCCCATGATTCTATCACTATTGCACACCTTACTCTTAGGTCTTATGCAGGTGTTATAAGGGTCTATGTAATGAGGCCTTAGTTACATTGTGTAATCTCTTGGTATAAATAAAAATTTTATTTCATCATTCTTGTTTTAGGAATAGATTTTCTTAATTATGTATATGTTTAAGAAATAAAAATTTGATAAATTGATTTTATAAGTAAAAATTTTACTTTTCAGATATTTTCCATACATAGAGAATTATTATGGTAAAATAAACATCATTTTTGAATTTCAAATGTCAAAATTAACCTACGTTGAATTTTTAGATGTTTTCTAAGAAGTTTCAATTTGATGAATAGTATTTTATGAAAATTGTTTTTGTGATGAATAGTAAAAAAAATATTTTATAATTAAATAAATTTTTCTATAAAATGATTTTCAAAAAATCTAAAAAACATGGTTGTAATCAGGGTGAAAAATGTGCATCAATAAGATCAAAATAATTCTTTAGTGAATAGTAAACTATAATAGTAATACCACCCTTATGAATAGTAATGTGACCAATGGAATAGTAAACTCACTTAATAATGTATAAATATAATATAGGCATCTTGATTGGAAATGTGATATAATAGCATAAGTAAATAACTATTTCAGAAATTATAAGTTAAGTATTAGTAATTTTTCCCGTAAATATATTTTTTAAATAAAAATTAAATATCTCATAATTAGAAAATTATTTTAATAAAATGGAGTTAAATTTTTAATTCAGAGCATTGATATTAGGTTATGGTGAATTTATGATATTTTTATAAAATGTTTTGTTTTTTGGTGAATAGTAAAAATATAGTTTTGAGTTTCGGTGGGTTTAATGACATCATTAATGATGTAATAATTATGTAACAATTCTATTTGACTTGTGTAAATTAAAATATGTTATGAGGTTCTCCAAGTGTCCAATACCCGGGGAAAATACCATGGGCAATTCCATGGTTTCACAAATACCACTAATGGGTTGTCTTTTGGAAATTAATAAAATATTCCCTCACTTTGGCTATAAATACAAACCCTTTACTTAATTAATTTCATTAAAAATTCCTCCTCAACAAATATATAGTATTTTTACCTCCCACAAAGTCCTACCAAGGTTCCCTCAAGCCTCCCAAGGTCCCAACCATCGAGTTTTTTAAGTTACTCTTCAAGTTAAGGGAACATCTCACTCTCCTCTTTTAGTCAAGACTTCTTTTATGTTATATCTTTTAGTTTGAATTTTATTATGTTGGGGTATGTTTGAGTATATCCTTATTTTTTCAATTATATGTCCAAATAATGATAGACCATTTCCGCTCTCATCAACCAATTTTCTGAATTTTTAAGTGATGTCGTTAGGTTACCAATGTTTCATAAGGGAATTCTCAACTTCTCTTATTCCATTTAAGTTCTCTTTTATGTGTTATAACTTTCATGTTTCCATTTCATTCTCTTATTTTTATTTTATTATGTCCCTATAATATGTTATGAGTCATTTATAAGTGTTTGAACCTTTTCCCCTCTCTTTTTAATGTTTTCTAAAACCATGTTGTATAGTTGTAATGCTGCAGAATTTTCCTCTCAAAATCTCTCCCTTTTTCTGAAGAAATTATCTTATTTTATTTATAAAAATACCAAAACATATTTCGTTTATAGGGGTATTCATCAAGACATAAAAATTATATATTTTATTTTTTAATCAACATACATAAAACCCTCATTCTCTTTCTATGGCTTATAAATGACATAATGGTCTTGTTTTTAAGCACTTTTTTAAATATCAAGATTTTGATATAAAACCCATTTCTTTTCTTCTATTTAGTTTATTTATGAAATGTTTGATTATAATATATTTGGACCACATGAAAATAAATACGTATTAATGGTGTGCCCTAATAGTGCTCTAATACGTTGGGTAAATAAATTAATCTCTAGAGATGACAAGTTTTATGATACCTTGGTGAATAACCTTGGTAATTTTTATGACACCTTAGGGAAGGACCTTGGTTATATGATTATAAATATCTAAATTAAATGTTTTAGCCACATTTTCTAGTTATTATTCAAGTTATTATTTCTATGATATGCCTATTTATCATCCCTTTATGATATACCTCATGTTCTTATTGATATTTCTCAAGTTCAGATGTAAACTATTTCACTTGTTTTCCTTACTGGGTATTCTACTCACTATTTCCTTTGATTTGGGTCTATAGGTTGTCATTTCAAGTAATTTTACTTAGGATAAACTTTTAAATAATATTTTATAGGGGATTAAAATAATGTAATATGTTTTCATGTATTATGTATCAGATTTCCAAGACAGTAGACTTTTAAGATCATGTATTTGTAATGTAATGAAAAGTAATGTAAATAAAACGTGGTATTCCATATAATTATAAATCATTCATAATATATCATAACCCATGGAAAATAAATAGGATTCATAAACATTTCAAAAATTCCTCATATCATATCCCATGGAATATAAAGATGTTTCATAAACATCTCATCATAATAATAATATACCATATAGATAAAGAATATGGATGTTATCCTTGGATTATATCCCCTTTAAATGATAAGTATCATCAAAATAAGTTATTAGAAATAAAAATTCAATTAAAAACATTAGGAATATTTTTTGAGGAAAATAGCCCATCCATTTTGGAATCAACTATTTAAAATTTAAAAATTTCTTAATTATTATGGGAAAATTTTATTTGAAAATATAAATGGGAACATTTAAAAGAAGCTTCATATCATTGAGTGGTCATGATGGTGGGGAATTATGTTCAATACTTGTACATTAAAATAAATATATCTTTCACATTTTTGGTAAAAATTCAAAAACACCTCAAATATAAAATGAAAATAAAATTCATTTATATACATTTTTTAAAAAATAAATCATGTTTACATATGAATTTATAAAATTATAGTAGAATATTTAATAATTCTTAAAAACCCTTTTTTAAAAAATAAATATGGAATAAAGAGGATTTTTGACCAAAGAGTGAAATAATGTTAATTTTCCTTATTCCTTTAGTATGTTAAGTTCATAAAGAGATAAAAATGAATGGAAAACATCTAATCTATATAAATAGAAACATTAGGGTAAAATTTATGAGATTATTGAGAGATATTTCATAAACTTTTATCATCAAAAACTTGATCATAAACAATCTTGATAAACTATGATATTGTAACATAAATCCCCTAACTCAAGTTTGACTTTATTATAAAGTGACCTAAACTATTTTTCAATAAATTTAAATTTATTGTAAATATATTCCAAAATCATGTATGTAAATATAAAATCATATATTTCACGTTAAACCTTTCAACACTAATTTACTAATAATTCCTTATTAAAATCATACTTTCTGGTTGTTAATTGTTTCATTTTTTAGGATAATTTCATTTTGGTAGTTTTATATCCTTGTATATTGATCGTCGTTACATAATATAAATTTTTTTAATTATTATATAAATATATTATATATTAATTATAGATATTTATATTCATCTATAAAATATAGAATTGTAAAAATGTATTTCTCTTTTAATAAAGACATTAGGTCATATGTACGCATGAATTCTATTTTCAAATTTTTACGGATGGAATGAAAGAAAGTTAAATAATAATTAAAATTTATAAATTCATTATTATATCATATATATTCATTAAATCTATCCATATTACCATTCATGTAAAGTTGAGTCAAAAAACGAATCATATCACTTCATGGAGGTGGTATTCCACATGTACGTATGAGTGACGTTATAATTTTCTGACAGATTAAAAAATAATATTCTAGATGTGATATTATATTTCTAGAAGAATAATTATTTCATAAATATAATGTATTAATATTAAACCCATCACATTAACCATCCATGAAAGATAGTATTGGAAAATAAATTGTATTGCTACGTGGAGGCGGTAGTCCACACGTATTGAGAGGCAATACTTCACCATACCATTTGATGAAATATACAGTGTATATTGTTGGTAACATATTAAAAATAACAATTTAGTATATTTATGATAATTAATTTTTTATTTTTTGATGAAAAACATAGATTTATAGGAGGTAGAAGAAGAAAATAAATTGAAATAAGTCAGGTAAGATGATTACCTCTTCTTGGGTATGCCTCCTTTGATCCTTGATTAAGGTCCCCTGGAATAGTATTTTAAAAATTCCAGAACCTATAATTCATGTAAAGTGAATTTATAATATAATTTGTAAGGTTTTGGTTGATATAGATGGATTAATGTGGTGTAAATAATAGAAAGGATGGGTGTCATTTTTTAAGTAGGGAAGATGACACACTTGTATTAAAATATAATGAATTCATACTTGGTAATGATGTTTCTAAATGGATATATATTTAATGTTGGGATATTATAAGGTCGAAATATATCTATAAAATAGGATTTACCCAAGTTTAAATATAAAAATCACTCCCGTATCTTAGTAAACACACCCTAGTATACCCTTTTTATCCTTAAACATGGTAACAAATTTTTATTATTTTTAAAATTTATTGTGATCAAAAATTAAGTTTAATTTATTAAATTATATTAATTTTACATATTAAAAATATGAAATACATTTTATTAAATTAATTTTAAAGAATTTCCATTATTTAATTTAAAATTATATCTATAAAACGAGAGGAAAAGTGATTTTCCAAAAAAAGTTTTCTTAATTATAAAATTTTTCTATATGAAAAGTCAACATAAAATTGATTCCAATTTGCAAAATTAGATTATTAATAATATAATTTAACTAATTATACTTTTAATACCATTTTAAAAAAAAATATTATTTTAAATCCTTTAAATGAAAAGTTTGTTTTTAATAAAAAATGGTATTTTCACTATTCCTCAAAAAACCAATATTTTCAAAAAAACTCTCAAAATTTAAAGCTAATAAAGTTTTAAAATTATGTTTTAAAAAATAAATTTATTTTTATAAAATAAATTTTCTAAAATTGGAAGAAATAACTTATGTTTTTTCCTACAAAAACTAATAAAACCATTTTTGAGGAAAATGTATTTTTAATTCATTTAATGAATTTACTAAAAATTATGTACTTATTAACCAATATATTTTCCTTATCTAAAAAATTTATAAATACTTTTTAGAAAAAATATTCCTATTAATACTTGAATTTAATAGTTAGGTTATAATATTATTTCATTTTATAGTTCATTTAGACTCGGGGTTGGGTATATCACAAACTATAGAGAAAATTAATTTTATTACAAGAGAAATAAATCATCAAATTTCGGGGTGTTATAAAAATTTTGGAGAATTATTTTGGAAATAATATTTAGTTATTAAGGTCATATAAAGTAGTTGACTACTCTAGAATGTAATTCTATTGGTTTGGTAAGATAAAATGAATAAAGTTTGAGAAAACAATATCTAGGATGATGAAACAAAACAGTGTGGTATAGAGAATGAACTAGATATAAAATGAAAAATCTTGGGTCATGAAATTTAATATAGGGTTCCCAAATGAGTTTTGGGTTTAATATATAAATTATTACACCTATCTCATTAACATAATTCATTCCACACACATGTTGTTAGATATTCTTGAAAATTTATTGTTTGAAAGAACTATTTATGTATCTCAGTTAAAGGTTTTTTAAATTCTCTCCTCCACCCATGTTGATACCAAGGAGAGAGAAAATATTAAAGTAAAGTCCCAATATAGTATTTTTTTCATGTATTCTAAAAAAATTGGTTTAGGATCTTGAATAATGATAAAAAATTCCATAAAATTATAAAATGTTCTGTTTAATGAGAAACTTAAAAATATTGGGACTTTTTGGAATATGAAATTGGGAAAAAATAATAAACATAGCATTTCCAAGTTATATGGATATAAATATATAATTTATATATGTTCCAAAAAAATTAATATTAATGGAATGTCTTGAATAAACAATAATTCTAAAAGTACCATAATGTTCGAGAACTATAAAATCACGTGGTTGAGCTTCATAAGATAAAGTTTTTTAAGAAGTTGTTTTTGAAATATTTGTGTTTTGGGTTTAATTAAAAAGGTATAATATGATCAAATAATCATTTAAAATGATTATAATTTATCTTCACTAGTTTATTTTTAAAAATAGAGGATAAATTATGATCCTAGAATAAGTATTACTTTTTAGCTATTTTGGAAATTGGGAGATTGTTGAGATAAAAGAAATAGATTATTTTCATGAAAAAACCCTTAGAGTTTATGAATGTACCATAAATAAAAAAATTCTATATAAAAAATTTATATAAAATAAAGGAGGTATAATATGATAGAAATTGTTACCATTTTAAGTTAGTTGTTAAAGGGATTCATCATAAGGAAGGAATAGATTTGTCTTCATTTTTTTCTCCAATTTTCAAATATAATATTATTCAGGTAAGGTAAGGAAATTCAGATTGTTAAAGATTTAATCTTCAATATATGTATATAAAAATATCATTCCATCAAGGTGATTTGGATTATTATAACTTTATCAAGTATGTATATGGTTTTGTGGACACATAGAATCATGTTATGTTGTCCAAGATGAAAAAATCATATATGGTTTGAAACAAGATCTGAAGTAGTGGTATAAAAAGTTTGATGCCTTTATTTCCTGCAAGGGCTTCCTTTAGATAAATATTGATCTTTTATATTATTATAATTATTTTATAATAAATTTTTATCATTTTTTTCTTATACTTGGATAATATGATCCTATAAGGTTAGAATATAGATTCTATTAAGGAGATAAAAGTGGATTTTTGTTAGATAAAAGATATTCGTAAAGACAAATGGATTTTTTGGATACTGATTGATTAGGACATGAAGATTATAAAACTAGTCTTCTATTAGAATAATAAAATCCATATGATCAATTAATTGTTTATAATGATAAAATATACACCTATGACCACCTCATTGTTTGGACACTTCAAGTTATCTAAAGAAAAAATATCCTTAAATGAATGTTGAGGTAGCATACATGGTGAAAGTTCTAAATAATTGAGTGGATAAAAGTTTGAGGTATATAATGGTTTGTATGAGGTTGGGTGTCACTTATACGGTGGGAGTTGTCAGCTAGTTTATGTATAATCGTATAAAGTAATATTAGGAAGCGAGGAATTGGATTCTCCAATATCCTAAAGGTTTAAAAGATATAGAATTATTTTTTTAATAGATGAAATATTATAAAGATATGTTGATGAAAACTATAGAGGGAATATGAAAACATGTAATAGTACTATGGGATTTGTGTTCACTTTCAAATAGTCTAGAAAAAAAATTATATCATGACTATAGCTAGTAGTTTCACATTCAACTATATAAGTAGAGTACATAGTTTTCCTGGGGGGATGGGAATGAATTGGTCTAGTTATTATGCATGATGAAAGAACTCTAAAAGAGTAATGAAAGTGGGTTTTTATTTTATGATAGTCATAACAAAATTCAATGAGTAAAAAATCTAGTTTTTAATTCATGGATAGAGCACATTGAACTCAAGTATCATGTCATCTAAAATTTGTATGAAGATGGGGTAATAGAAAAATATAAAATTGGCAAAAGACAAAATATGGTTGAAAATTTGATAATACTCTTATTTATAGAAATTATGAGGTAATATTGTGCATCAATGGGACTTTGGTGACTTAATGTTGTAAATTGATACACTTTTTATTATTATAAAGGATGATGGGTTTTTAATTTTCCTTAGTGTTGGTGGTTGCATTAAATCTGTGAAATTATTCATTAAGAGAGAATTTTTTTGGATTTTTTAAGTTTTATTTCAGGTTTTGATTCTTTTATTTTAGAAATAGAGAGTATAAAACTCATGATTTGGAATTGAGGAGGGTTATGTTATTAGAATACTGGAAAATGGAGGTAGGTGAATAATTTTATGTTTAGGAACCTGGTGGCAAATATATTTGTCTATGTGATGGAATTTTGGATGCTCTAGCTCATAGATGAATAACTCTAAAGGACTTTTGTTATGTTTTTATATGGTTTCCAAAGTCCATGTAAGATTATTCATAGTGATATGTGAGTTTATAGTTCACTTTTTATTAGAAGACATTGGTTTAGGAAGGTCAATTCACAAGAAATCAAAGGTGATTGTGATAAAAAGTGGTCTATCTGTGATATTATAAAGGTGATCGAACCAAATAAACTAGATATACCCCACTATAAGTAGGTTTGGTGGGGGTATTTTTTAATTTAACTGAATGTTTTAATCATTTTATTCTATTATAATGATAAAAATAATATTTTTCTATTATGGAGTGTGAATAAAATCTAAACCATGAAATCTCTTTCATTCTTTCCTTTAATTTATTTTTTTTAGTTGTGTGCTCATTTTGAGATTTGTGAGTATTGGAATGTGGAAACATAATATGGTGGCTTGTATGGTTTTTCCTTTTATGTTACGTTATATTGATTCATGTGTTTATCAATTTCTGAAATTTCTATACCTTTTTCATTTTTTAAGATCTATTGGGTTGTTTCTTATCATAGTGTTTTTGAACCTAACATTTGACACAAACCATGAAGCATGGAAGAACATGTGGAAAAAACCACTTAAAACTACTAATATAGTTTTTTTAATCCCATTTTCAATAATTTATGTTAAGGTGGGATTATATCACTTTTGTATCTTGATCTTACATATTTTTATAGCCTATTTTTTGATCATTTTTTGGTGGTTTAGTCTGAAAAATACTTATCCAAACATAATACAAAATAACTACAAGAACCCATTTTTATAAAATATACAAAAATTAATTT
Organism: Viscum album; assembly: GCA_963277665.1. Classification (NCBI taxonomy): domain Eukaryota; kingdom Viridiplantae; phylum Streptophyta; class Magnoliopsida; order Santalales; family Viscaceae; genus Viscum; species Viscum album. Next base: position 156,048,452 of record OY728157.1, read on the forward strand.
CAATTGAATAAAATATAAATGAACAATATACCCCTTATTTAATAATTTAGTCCATTTATAAAATTTAACATGTTCTTTATATATATCCCTTAGAATTAATCAAAATTATAGTTTTCTAAAGGTATCCATGGGTTGTAAGAATCTTTTAACTCTTGGGTAGGATTATATCATCCACATGTCCTGTTAAATCCTTATATTAAATAGAAATAGAGAGTAAGAGATTCATCTCAAGAGTTTTTCCATGATATAATATAGTACAACAATATCATGGTCTCTATATCAATTTACAAACTTCAAGAACATTTTTTTAAAATATCTTTAAATTTTTACATTTCATAAACATTAAATATTTCATCTTTCCAAATTTTAAATACATTAAGCTATAAAAAATATGTTTCAAACACTTTATAACATTATTTGAAATCTAGAATGGTATTGTAGACTTATTATGATATATTTTAGTAAGTGAATAAATAATTAACATGTGCTAATATATAATGTATAAACTACCTTTCATAGAATTACAATTCAGTAACATTCAATATGACATAGTTTACTATATCACAGACCATGACATAGCCAATACCTATATGTTTCAATATTCCATATTTTTATCAAATTACCACTTTCATTATTTATTCTTAGACTTTATGTGCATTCAATTTGTACCACATAATATTAAATAACTTGTAAAACTATATCTAAAACTCTTTTGTGTTTTCCTTTTAAACTCTTTTTTTGATGAGTTATCATTATACTGTAAAAGTTTTAGAACTTTGTAACAAAACTTATCCTTATTTAAAAAACTACTAAGTATAGCACCTCTACCCTATTTACCTTTAATAGAAACTATAAATTTTATAATCTACAGTTTTAAGAGATAAATGACATATATAAAATCATTAGTTCTACTCAAGATACAAATGGATTTGTTATAACCACTATTAAACACATGTATCGCTATCCCCATGTTCAATGACTATATCATGTAAAATATAAATTATCATATAATCCATTTACTAAATACTTAGTGTATGTAACTCCATATGGAATACTTGATGGGTCATCCATAATAAAAAAAACTCATTTTATACTTCATGTAAAAATTCTAAACCACTATATGAAACCCAACACAGGTTAATCATCCCAAGTCATCATAGCCTATAAATCTCCTTGATGACCATTAATAAGGGATAAATCAAAATAATACTTTTAGAGTCTAATTATCATTTAAATTCATATAATATATGAATCCAATATAAAAAAATAGAGATTCTTTTTCCATAACATGGTCTATTTTATATATTATTATTCCCTATTAAGAATACTCAAAAATGTACATAAGTTTTAGTATAATAATATCCCATATAATTAATGACCATAGAGAGATTATTTTTATTCTACATTTAAGTTTTTATTAAACTCATTAAATCATAATTTAATTCCTACCACAACCCTATATGACCATTTGAGAAATAATCCCTATAAACTCCTTTAATGAGTTAAGAACTAGAAAGAAATATTTATTGAATAACGATGTTATTATGATCTATAATCTCCATGTTAAACTCTTAGAATAAAACATTCAAACTTATTACTTCAAAATATTCGGTTTTTTATACTAAAAAATTTTTTTTGATTAATACTAAGAACTATTTCTTTAGTCGATTTCATCTTAGAACTTTTCAGTTATTTAAACTTTTCTTTGAAATTATTTTGGTAAAATAATTAAAAATAACTATTTATATTAAGATATCTTTTTTACCAACATATCCTAAAATATTTTTTAATATAAATTCATTTTCACTATGAATTAAAATGGTATAACGATTTATTTTTCATACTTTTGACCTCTATAAGTTCAATCATACTCCCACTAGATTCTTAGAAATTATATTTTTTCTAACATATTTTGTATAAAAAATCATTGTATTAGAAAATAAAAATTATTTCATTGGTATGAATATTTGAAAAATTAACTATTATAAAAATATTATATATAGTATTCTATATGTTCGGATAAATATCATAATAAGAAAAAAAATATTATATTGATGGGTGGTGGGAACATTTCTTTTATATTTAAACAAATAAATTGGAAAAACTCTTTTATTTTGAATAAAATTATATTATTATTATATTCTATTCAATTATGATATAAAAGTATACCAATCATAAACCATGTGAATCAAAATCATCATTGCATTTTTTTTAAAGGTTGAGGATCCACATAACCTTTATTAAAACCAAAAAATAAAGTATAGAGGGGGAATAAGAAAAAAATGAAAATTCTATGAACAATACAAAAGGAATAAAAATTAGTAAAATAAAGTAACTCTAGAATTATTACTCATGTTTTTGGTGAGAGTAGATACTAATCTATCCACTAGTATGTCATCCCCTTCTCCTTGTTTTGACCTACAACCATGGCACACCTCCTTTATCTGGAAGTCCAGTATCACCAATGAACTGTTGGATCATTTCCTATATTTATTTAAAGATAAAGTTCACGGCTATATAAATATTTAGTGGTAGAATTATCCACTCTAATTAATTAAAATTCATAATCATATTGATCAATTTAGTGGACAATAAAGTACCATCAGTAATTTTATACTAAAAAATATCTTTAGAAACTTCATAACTCTCATGTTGAGATTTTTCTTGATATATCCTCTTTAGTTTTCCTATCATCCTAAAACAACAAAATTATTATCTTTATTTTTAATCTTGGGATCCATATAAACAAATATAAATATTCAAATATAATATTTATTATGTTCACTATGAGTATCTTTATCGTATTATCTACCTTCATTATAATGTTTTTTCTTACAAATTTTTCGCTTTAACCCACAAAAATTATTTCATCTTTAGAATTATTTTCAAGATTTTATACCTATAAAAAGATAATTCCATTTTGTTTTTCTATTTCAAGTATCAATGAAAATTTTAAATTTTATTTTGATTCAATTTTTACTAATAAAAAAAGTTTTTATAAAATGATAATATGGTTTTTTGATCATTGAAGATGGAATTTTATTAAATTTTCTCATGGTAAAATCTTGTCCCATTTTATTTCACATCATTTCTAATGGTGGGAAAGATCTATATGAATGAACCTTTCATTCCACTTTATTTTGAGTATAATAAATCATCTATTTATGTTAACCATTAATTCAATCATATCATATATACTCTTTTATAGTTGAGTGGATAACTCATTTCCCAAACGTATCATATGGATTATCCCAACTCTATTTCTGTAGCATCCAAAATTTTATAATTTCTCAGATAAACCCAAAGATCATAATAATACATGGTTTTATAACTTTTAGGGTTACCCACATCTACCATTCATTTCATAATATATTTTTCATGTTTATTTTAGCATCTAATCATCCTATATCATGAATTCCATTTATGCATTTATGATCTAATGATTTAGTTATTTGTGTCTTATTCCCTCAATAAAATTAATTTATTTAAAAAATTTAAATGTATAACAATATATACAACTCATGATATATTTTTCCTAAAACTAAATTCCAATTATATTCATATAAATATAAATAAATACCTTATATAATATATAGGACACCATTTTATTTAAATATTTAGAATCATACGAAACTATGATCCCCACAAGAGAATGTATAATGCAACAACTAGTCATCCCCTGTATTTCTAGACAAAACCTAATCTTATGTATCATTGAAAATTCAAACCCAAAAGTCTCATTATATATATAACAATAATAAATAGAGAACTTAATTTCACGATGATCCTAAAACCTAATATATAAAAGTCATAATTAACATTTACTATCAAGTTCATAACCCAAAAACAACCACAGTCTTGGTTCAATGTAGTCAACTTTTATTCCATACCCAATATGTATCTTCTTATATGTATGGTATAAATTTTATAAGAATAAATTTGACACTTTAAACTAAGTCATACATTCATTTTTATTATAAAAACAACTATTCATGAATTAAATAAAGCAAGGAATAAACTATATAAATGAATAATTAAGAAATCCATACATGATATAAAAATTTATGAACATTTCATAAATCAATTATAAAGTCTTCATAGTCCATTAAAAAAAACCTTAATAGTTCACATTTATTTTATTATAAATTCTTTAAAATTATCATTTTATATGGAATTATATATGAACTCCTTCATATTTCAAATATATGATATTTTTTAAAATATAAATATTTTATATTCAGTGTGAAAATTTCATATTTTATGTAAAAATTAACAGAATTTTAATATCAGATATATTTTTTTATTTAAACCATGATTAAATATATTAAAACTATATTTAGAATGGTATAAATGACTTTTTAAATAAATCCTTTTAATATGAAACAATTATATTATCATTTTTGAACATTTTATAAAAAATATAAACCCTTTTATATTTAGACTTATTTTTTCATAACATGTTATAAATTAAAAAACCCATGTAAATCCAATTTTTTAAAAAATATCCCATAAAATAAAACAATTTTGGATTGGTATAAATCTATTTTAGGATTAGAAATAGGCCTTGTAGGCTGGCAGTAGTGATATTTTTTATAAAATTTTGAATAACCAATATTATCCAAAAAAAATTAAAACTTGTTATGTTTTACTATAAACTATGTTTTGGTACTTCATATATTAGAAAAATGTTAAAAATAACCATGTAATGTTTTTTTGGGATAGTCATTTTCTAGAAAATTCTTCAAAAGCCACACTTTCGAACCATAATGTGGTTTTGTTACATTGCATCATAGTTTTTTTATAGAAATACCATACCCAAAAAAACATAGACTATTTTCTGATAAAAAAATTGTAATAAAATCATTATTTTACACTATTCTATTTTTTATAAAAATTTTCCATGATCTCTTTTTCAAAAAACGGGATTTTATTTTATAAATTCAATAAAAACATATTTCATGGTTAATAAAATATAGTGTGGTTCTGTGAAATTTCATGAACCATTGTAAATTTTCTATATACTATGTATTGGTTATATAAAAGAATTATTTATATTCTTCATCTATTCAAACATAAATCTAAATGATATGGAAGTGTCTATGATTCCACTATTTTTTAACTATGGACAACACTTATCTAAACATATTATAAGTTGACTAATAAACCCCATTTTTCTATAATATCCCACCATTTATTTTAATTTAATAAAAAATATAAATTAAAAACCCCTCTTTTCTATGATGTTGATCTATCTAAGATCTTCAAAGCAACTTTTATGGGTATCCATTAGAATTAATCAAATTAATCCTTCTTCCAAAGGTATCCATATGTTATATGAATCGCTTAATAGTAATGAAATATTATGTATTCCTCGTGGTCTACTAGAACCCTAGATTAAATATAAAGAAAAAATAATATTTTTAGATTAATGATTTTTGCATGACATAATATTATATGGTCATCTCATGTTCTTGGACTCCTTGTATATGATATAATAAAATTCATTTATAATATTTATAAATTGAAACACTTTTTAAACAGTCAATGTATCATCATTACAAACATTGAAAATTTTCAACTATGAAACCACATTATAAACACTTTGTAACATTCAATTAAATCAACAATGAAAATTTTAAAACAAGAATTTATAATAAAATTATTTAAATGTAATAATATGATATTTTAAACTAGTTTTTTTTCTTTTAATGGATGAAACAAACAATAAACCTTCATTATCATATAACTTATTAACCTCCATGTACAAAACTGTTATGTAGTAACCTTCACTATTATGTGTTTTAATTCAACACGACCCATGACATGGAAATAACTCTATGTTGTGGTTTCTATTTGGGGAATATTTCCATCATTTTTTCTATAAATGTTTATAAAATTATTTAAATGATAATTAATTCTAAATAAAGGCATAAAATTCCATAAAAACTAATTTTTAATCATTTAAAAGGTAGTTAAACTAGTGGATGATAGGTTACTTCAAAATACATGAATAAAATCAAAATAGTTTTATATTATAAATCTAAAAAGAAAATTATTATTTAAAAATATAAAGAATCAAATTAATTATCTAAAATGATTATATAATTGAGCATAATAGGTCACCTAGGTGTAATGACCTATAAGTTTATTATCAGTGAAATGGGTAAAGGATTAACTATCTATCACATTAGGGGATAGATGGAATTTAATTTTTTATAGCATAATAGAAATTAGTCTATAAAATATAACTTTGTATCATGAAATTAGAGGGTTTCATCCTGATGGTGAGGCATCAAGCCATTATCTACCTATATAAGATTGAATTTTTTGGATCAAGGGGAGGGATCATGCTCAATCAAGGGGAATTTATTCCCAACGCCTTTACATAAGAGTAAGTTTTGGAGTTAATTAAACATCATTATAAAATGGGGTGGTTATACCATGAATCCATAAACTTAATGGAAATATCAAATTTGGAGTTTTGGTATGGGTTATTCCATAGTGATAGGGGTTGTTCGGCGAAGCTATCATTCATTCCAAAATGGTTGCCTATGATTTTTGGGTGTTTCTGTGAAATAGATTAATTTGGTATAAATAATTGGTTATAATAAAATCAAAAACCCATGTTAATAGAGTTTCACTATTTTTCAGGGGTTCACACCATAATACACCCTTATCACTATTTTTAAGGGGTATAATTTCTGTTTTATATCATTGATTCCTTCATTTTTTTAGGTAAATAGGGGGATTGATGGTGGGAATTTAAGTTGGACTCTCCCATTTTTCTTACCCTATTTTGTTCCCAGTTCATTTTTCTTAGTTTTTTTATGATCTGGGGTCATTATTATTGGTTGATCAAGTTATGTGGGCCTAATCTTATCCCTATATATACCCTTTTTCTTTTCACAGATTTTGGTTGGATGGTCTTAGGTATTTTCATGTGATTCCATTATAACATAGTCGAACCAATATAAGATAATGGTTATTTCATGCATAGATTATATTGGAGATTCATTAGGTTTAGATTCTATTCATATAGTGTCATTGGTCTTGAGCAATGTTACCCTATGTATTTATTTATGTATTTTGATGAAATTGGATAATTCTCGTCATCGAATTGACATGTTAATATGGTAATTTTTCATGGATTAGGTATAGGTTCATGTTAGGAGTAAACAAAACCCCTTCAATCACATTATCAATGTCAGAGAGCCACCTGGTTATTTTTCCATTGGTTATTCCTAGTTGGTAATTATGTTTTAAATGATTTCATAATTGATGAATGATTGTTTTTGGACATGATAGGTGCTCTTGAACCTAATTATGAATGGCATGATATTTACATTTATTAATGATCACTGGTTGAGATAGGTGGATTCAAATTACTAATTATATTTCTCATTTAATGATCTTACTTTCATGTTCCATTACTATTGTTATCATTGGAATGATTTGTGTGACATAGTGTGATCTCGCCCCATAAATTGTGATGGGCTCATATAATCCTAATAAAAAACATTGATCGTATAGATTTATAAATGGTTTATTTATAGTGCCCTAGACCTACACTACTGGATATAGTGCTAAAAAAACTTTCTTTAAACAATGTATTTGAGTTATATGAACCTATCTTTATTTAACATCATGTAGATAAATAAGACATTACACATCATAAAGAATCACACAATCCCAATAACAAGATTTTTAGTTTCTTTGAGGATAATTTATATACACAACTTATTTTAAAATACCTATGCATATTTCCACATAATTAAACCACACTAGTCTTCCTTCTAGACTCCTAAAAAGTTATGATAATTTTCATAACCCATGGAATAGAAACATATGGAAGGGGATGTAACGAATTTAACATTTATAAATGAAATTATTTTTTAAAATGAGTAAATGCCTTATTAAGAAATGAAGTTATAGAAAACACAAGAACTACTTTTTTTATTTTGGACCATTATACGGTCAGTAAATTTTAAAAAGACAATTAATAATACTATCCTTTTATAATATAATTATTGTACAGTGACCATTACGATTAGTATATTAATAGTAATGATAAAGTGCATTTAACAAAGATAAAGGAAGTGATGGAATCAACCAATATAATCATACCTAATAAATCCCATTTATCAAAGCTTTTGAGGAAGATTGTACCACACATATTTTACCTTGACTAATCCCAATCCAAGATTCAACAACTATATCTTGATAGAAACCATTTATGAGATAATTTTAATCCCATCAAGATCACTTCCCAAACCATGTATGTCAAAACTCCCCAAGAAAAGTTCACCATCACGAATCTTACTCATAGGGTATACACTGATGTTATAAGGGGTCATGTATCTAGACCCTAATAGTATTATTTTTTTAATTATTATATTTATCCATTTTAGTATTACTTTTAAATGATTAAATAATTAATTTAACAAAAATTATATTATGATATGATGAAACACATTTTGTGTTTTCGGGAAATATTAAAATCAAGACACTCTTTTGAAGAATATAATAGTTTTTTAAATAAATGGTATTTAAATAAAATATTATCATTAAATTATATTTAAATATAAATTATAACACAGTTTTACAAAGTCAAATGTAATTTTTATAAGGTATAAAAAAATATTATATCCAAAAAACATGTATTTTTCAATAAATGGGAATTTTTATTTAATTTTAAATTATTATATTTGGATAATTATATTTTAAAAATCAATATTATTTTAAAAACTATCCAGCAATAATTTTTTTCATAATTTCCTAAGATAGACAAATTTCTAGGTAAAAATTAAATGCAGTATGTATTATTATATCATAATAACCAAAAGTGGAATAATGTATTCCATAAAATGTATCCATGAAAAATATCTGTTTTCCCTTTAAAATAATTTGATTTTTAGTTATTTAATTAATTTTATAAACCTTTAATGAATCCTCCAAAACCAATGTAATATTTTAATGTTTTAAAATAAGTTCTTTATAAACTTGACTCACTTCTGCATCACCAAGGGAATTAATTTAATGTTTTAGGTTCTTATCCTTATAAAATAATGAAAACCAAAAACCATGGGAATATTTTTATTTTTTATTGCATTACCATATAGAGTCCAAAACCTATGTTTGGAAATTAATAAAGAATTTTCACCTCTTTTTTGTATAAAAACACTCAAAACCCCATTCTATTCCACTCAAAACTATTGTGAGTAATTTTACTCTAACTTTACTCCCTATATCACTCCCAAGATTCCCCAAATCTCTAAAGAAGTCCCTCCGAAGAATTTATAAGAACCATCTCAAGGTGAGAGGTCATATCCTCTTCTTTATTCAGACACATTCCTTATGTCTTACCTTTTGATTTACAATTTCTCAAAGTTGAGATATGTTTTTACACTTCTCACTTACTTACCTTAAGATCAAAAAATTAATTAAAGACCCATTTACCTCTCATTCACCACTTATATGAACCTTTAAGTATACCTGTTATGCTACTGAAATTGGCATATGATTTTCCATGCCAAACATTATTGTAGTGAATACATGCCTTTATTTATACTTAACGTTATACAAATAGTTGAACCTATTCTCAATTTATTATGGGTTTCAATTTATGAAACCCACATTATTAAATTATGGGATTAAAATTTATGAAATGAATCCTTATGTTATATGATATATGTAGCACACATATACATGTACATGATATGAAAGTGATGGATGGGATCAAAATTATATATCCCAATAATTTATTGGGTAATGTTTTTATCTCATGAAATTCTATATATGGTGAATGGGTGGTTATACTAAGCATGATATGTTATATTAATTTTGCGGTTATCCTTAACTAATGTTTATGTTGTCATGTTTTATGTTGTTTCTTCATTACTAAGTTGATTTTATGTTATCATGTTATATCATGACTCATTATTCACAATTATTATTCTCATACCTATTATGATACATTTATATGAATCTTGGGTCACATTTACTACTTAACCTTATGTTATGGTTTGTTTATTCTCTTACTGGGATTTGTAGCTCACCATTTTCTTATGTACAACCATAGGTGATCCCATGTGGTTTTAGAAGATTCAAGAGAATCTAAGGGGATTTTATGGATTTTATGTTTATGTCATTATAACTCAATAAAAGTTGTTTTGTTAAATTCCATATAACCCAACTACATTAAGACTCATGATATTATTTGGATGTATTAAGTGTATATTTATATAATAAATCTTGAATTAAAATGTACAAAAATATTGGTTGTTATAGTTGATATTAGGGGAAATTCTAGTTATTTTTTGGGATTAGGATTATAAAACTATAGTGAAAGACATAGGGACAATAATAAATATAGGAAAGTATCCCTAAATTTTTTTAAAGGATATATTAAGTGGCTTCGAAGAAAATAAATCTCATTCTGGATACTACAAGTGGATGTAACTCTGGGACAGTTGTACCTAGTGATTATAACCCTGAAAAGGGTGTATTGAGCTGGACTCGATCATCACCTGGTTCATTAAAATGGTCTTTTCTATGTACTTGGTTGGAAAATCCTCAGGTATATTATTTGATAATTCACAAGACTATTTTGAAACATTATTAAGGGGGGAAATGTTCATAACATTTTATGTTAAGAAATATATCATCGATAAATTATATTGAAATAAATAAATTCATAGGTTAAAGGATATATGTCATTTATGAGTTATCATTTTAATGTTCATAATTTTTCATTTATGTGTTTAATATTTCAAAAAAAGTTTTCCTTAATTTTCCATTTTTTATAGTCAAATGACTAGAAATAGGAGAAGTAGAGTCAAAAAAACAATATGATAAGAAATATAATAGATGTACAAATGAGATTCCCAACCTTATTGAAGTAGGAGTCAATAACTTCATAAAAATAATTTCCTAATTAACTCATGTTTTGAAAAGAAACTTAAATCAAAAGGAATAACCAAATTCCCCTAATAAATAACAAGTTTCAATTCAGACCCTTATATAGAGAAGGCCTTTGATTTTTAGTGGATCTTAAAATCCATTAGTCACAAAGAAATAGATCAGCTCCATTAAAAATTTCCTCTTCATCCTTTAATTCATTGACAAAGAGAAGGTAATGCTGGTTGTTTATTATATGGATGGGGAATTTGATCATTTATGAACATTACTAAAAAATATATAAAGGCTATTCAAGATATAAAAGTGATGGAGTGGAAGGAATTATATAAAAAAATCAAAAAATATTTTCCCTATGCTCTCTAATGAAAAATAGATAGTGGTATCCATAACCTCAATAAAAAGGATGACAAATCTATTTGGGAGTACAAGGAAAAAATTCAAAATACTTGCATGATATCCCTCCATCTTCTTCATTTTCCTTAATGTAAACTTGACTACTTATTTTTTGGGACAAAACTAAGTCTACAAAAATAATTATCTATTAAGGAATTTGATTTTTATGAGAAAATTGTCTAACATTCCCTCAAATTATAAATGCAGATCAGTGAGTCTCAAGGTTCTCTTGAGGATAATAAGTATAAAATAGAATTTAATTATAGTTTTATGATGTATAAATCTAAAAATGTAAAAAAAATTAAAACATCCCACTTATCAAAATTGAGGGAAGAAACATATTAGGAATTACTTGAAGGGGATAAGGAAATAATTTAGGTGTGGGAAGAAATGGAACCAAGCACAAAATTTAAGATAGGATAAATACACCAATGTGATGGAAAAAATTAGTTATATAGTAAACCCTTTTTCTATCATCCAATGTTTCAACTGTGAAGAATAAGGACACTATTTCAATAAATTCCCTAATCCAAGGGTTGTTGATGATAACCAACACCAACAACCTCTAAGGACTTAATATAAAGGGTAAGTGTACATCATCACAACTACTGAGGAGGGTCCTCACAATGAAGTGGTGATAGGTATTCTAGTTATTAATTCAAGTATATCAAATGTACTATTTGATTTTGGTTCTATACATTATTTTATATCATTCATGTTTAGAAGATATATTCAAACAAAACCTTAGATCATGGAAGTTGAATTATATGTGAAGATAAAAAATGGGTCAATTATTGAATCCCATGCATATAAATTTTCCCCTATCCAAACTTGTGGGCTAAATATTCCCAAATACTTTTTTATACTCTCCTTAGTATAATTTGATTATATTCTAAGCATGGATTGGTTTTCCTTGTATAGAGAAAACATAGATTACTGAGAGAAGATAATCACCCTTCATATTTCAAATCTTCCACTGATTCTATACAAGTGCATGGAGGAGGATGAATATTATTTGGTACCAACATCTCAAGCATGAAAATTATTTCCTTATAATCAATGTTATAGAGATAAACTTATTGATAATAAATAAAATATCATCCTTCTTGACATTCCATTATAAGGGAATTCACAAATGTGTTTCTTAAAGAATTTCCTAGTCTTCCTCCTAGTCGTGAGGTTGAGTTATCAATCGAGATCATTCCCCAATATTTTATAATATCCAATAATCCATATACAATTGACATTTTTTAACATGAGTAGTTGAATAAAAAATTATAGGAGAATCTAGAGAAGGGTTTTATATTCCCAATTATTTTACCTTGGGGTACACTAGTCCTCTTCATCAAGAATAATGATGGGTAAATGAGCCTATGTATTTATTATCATAAACTTGAAAAGATCATGATAAATAATAAGTACCCTATATCATGGATTTAGGACTTATTAAATTAGCTATGTAGAGCCTATTACTTCTATATGGTGGATCTCCATTCAGGATATTATCAAGTAAAGTTAAAGGATGATGATATCCTGAATACTACTTTTCATATAAGGTATGGTCACTATGAGTTCATATTGAATCCATTTAGACTCACTAATGATTAATAAATCATAATGGAATTAATTAATATATTATTTAGGGATGTAATAAACAAATTTGTGGTAGTATTTATCGACGATATTCTTATCTACTCTAAAATCAAGGAGGAACATGATGATAATTTAAATATTTCACTAAATAACTTTCAAACGGAAAATTTATATGAAAATAATTGTAAATGTTACTCTTGTTTGGATAAAGTAACATCATTTTGGAATGTTATCTCCAATAAATAGAAACCTTTGTATTCTTCAAAAACATTTTCAATAAAAGGGTGGACCAAAAAAATCTATAATGGAAATTCATAGTTTTTAGGATTATCTAACAACTATCATCAATTTTTGATAAAATTATCTGGATTTTCATACACACTAACCAAGCTTACCCAAAAAGGATTCATATTTTTCTAGACTAATGAATGTGAATAAATATTTAAATAAATGAAGAAGAGACTTATAATATCACTTGTACTCACATTACCCACCAGTGGGGATGTATTTCTGATCTAAAACGTTGTGTCCAAAAAGGGCTTGGGTAGTATACTCATTCAATATAAAAATTTGATTGTATATGACTCCAACCAATTAAAGATCCATGAGGAGAACTATCCAAACCATTATCTATAATTTTCTGTAGTGATCTTTATGTTGAATATTTGGAAACATTATCTCCATGAGGAGAAGTGTGACCTGTATATAGATCATAAAAACCACAAGTATATATTCAAAAAATAGGAGAGTAATATGTTTCAATGAACTTGTTTATATATGATCAATGATTGTGATTTTTCAATCCATTACCATCATAATAATGTAAACAATGTGTAAAATTCTCTAATTAGAAAGGATCCCACAACCCTATACATGATGAGGATTTAAGGGATCCAATATTATTTGACATGAAAATGATTGATATGGGAATAATAAAAGGATCTTTATCCTTACCTTATCAAAAAACTTATAAACCATATATTATTGATATAATAAAATAGGCCTATAAAGATGATCAGTTTCTACAAAAGAAGGTTGTGAATATTATTGAGTTTAACCTTGTTGAATATGGTGTTATAAGTTTTGAATCCTGATATGTGTCCCATCAAAACTAGAACAGAAGAGGGAAATTCTGGATGATTTTCATATCTCTCCCTTCTCTATTCATCAAAGAATAAGTAATATGTAAATATATTTAATAAAAAATTATAGTGGTATAACATAAAGAGATATGTTGTAGATTTTGTATCTTGATTCTTGGTATACCAACAAGTAAAAAAGGAATGAAATAATTTTATAGCTATGATGAAACCATTTATTATACCAATAGAAAAATGGGAAAACATAACAATGGTTTTCAATGTAAGTAAATAATGTTATTTTAGTGGTATTTGATCACCTTATAAAGGTGGAACATTTTATTTCTTTCAAGTAATATTTATCTTTTGACCAACTCTATAAGAATTACATAAGGTATGTGGTAAGACTGGACATGTTTTCACTCTCGATTGTATCTGATTGAGATCTAAGGTTTACCTCATAATATCATTAAATTATTTAGAAAGAATAGAATATTGAAATGATATTCATAACTACATATCACCATTATATGGATGGTTAGTCTGAAATTACCATCTAAACTCTTGAGGATATGATAAGATCATGGTCAATGGATTTCCAAGGATTATGGGGCCATCACCTTCCCCTAGTGGGGTTCTCATATAAAAATAGTTTTCATTATGGTGTTAAAATGGATCCTTATGAGGCTTTATGTGGGAATAGGTGTCAAAATATGACATTTTGGGATGAATTTGGAGAGCAGAAGCTGATGGGACAGGATCTTATGCAAGAAATTATAGATAAGGTTCAAATCATTCAGTTTCATAGGAAATATGTACAAAGTTAACTAAAAATATATGAATATAATTGTCAATGGAACCTAGATTTTGATGTTGGAGATAAATTATTACTTTATATAAATTATTTTAATAAATTCATGGGTTTTCGGAATAAGTGAAAGCTCATTCGATGATACATCATCCCCTTTGACATCCTTGATCACATCAGAGTGATGGTCAATCAACAAGAACTCCCACCTAACGTATCTCAAGTAAATTATGTGTTCCATGTATACCTCCTAAGGATGTAAATAACAAACCCATCACATGAACTTAATCCAAATTTGTTTCCATTGGAGAATTATATGTCATATAAGGATAATATGGTGAAGATGTTTTATCATAGAGGCAAAGTTCTACAAAATAAGAAAACTCGCCAGGTCAAAGTGTTGTAGTGGAACCAAAAGTTTGATGAAGTGACATGGGACCCCATAAGAGGTAATCAAATAGAAGCACCCCCATTTATTTTAGTCAAAATTTTGTGGGTCAAATCTCTAAAGGGGAAATAATGTTATGACCCAAACATTTATAAATGGAATTATTTTTTAAATGAGTAAATCCCTTTATAAGAAATGAATTTATAGAAAAAATGCACTAATTTGATTATATTGGACCATTATATGGTAAATAAAATTTAAAATACTGTTAAGTGTTAAAAAAATGACAATATATTCATTGTTCAGGGACCATTAAGATTAGAATATTAAGGGTTATGATAAAGTCCATTTGACATAGAAAAAGGAAGTGATGGAATTGACCTGTAGGATCATACCCTAGGAATACCATTTATCAATGATTATTAGGGAGATAGTATCATTTGTTTTTTCCCTTGACTGACTCCAACTCAAGATTAAACATTTGAAGCGTGGTTAAAACTGTTTATAAGATAAT
This sequence comes from Viscum album, assembly GCA_963277665.1. Taxonomy (NCBI): domain Eukaryota; kingdom Viridiplantae; phylum Streptophyta; class Magnoliopsida; order Santalales; family Viscaceae; genus Viscum; species Viscum album. The sequence continues at coordinate 156,064,144 of OY728157.1, forward strand.
TTCAAGATCATCAAGATCATGTCCCAAACCTTGCTCTCCAAACCACTCTAGGAATATCTCACCATCACACACATTACTCTTATAGAATACACTGGTGTTATATGGGGTTATGTATCTATATCATAAGATTGTGAATTTTTATAATTATTATATTTATCCTTTTTAATATTACCTTTTAAAATGATTAAATAGCCAGTTTTATAAAAATTAGATTTTGATATGCTCTAACATAAATTTTATTTTTTAAAATTAAATAGAATTAATCAAGACACTCTTTTGAAGAATATATGAATTTTTAAAATAAATGATATTTTAATAAAATATTATTATTGAATAATATTTCAATAAAAATGATAATATAATTTTATAAAGTCAAATGTAATTTTTATAAGGGATATAAAACTATTATTTTAAAAAAATGTATTTCTCAATAAATGGGTATTTTTATTTAAAATTGTAATTTATCATTTTTATATAATTATTTTGATAAAATAAATATTATTTTTTTTAAATAATCATGTGTAAATGATCCAATAGTTATTTTTCCGTAATTTTTTATGATATTCAAATTTTCAGGTAAAAATTAAATATAGTATAAATATATGATATGTATTATGGAATCATAATTACCAAAAAAATGATGTAATATATTCCATAAAATGTATACAAGACCAAATATATATTTACCATTTAAATTAAACTATTTTGGAAGTTATTTTATTAATTTTATACACACTTAATGAATCCTCCAAAACCTATATTATATTTTATGATTTTAAAATCAATTCATTATAGATATGGATAAGTTCCACATCACCAAGGGAATTGATTTAATTTTTTAGTTTCATATCCATATAAAATAATGGAAACCACTCTTAGTAGGAATAAACCATCGGGAAAAACCATGGGAATATTTTTTGTTTTGATTACATTATCATTTAGTGCCCAAACCCTATGTTTGGAAATTAATAATGAAATCTCCTCTATTTTTCTATATAAACCCACCCAATCCCCCCCCCTCATTACTTTTCACTAAAAACACTTGAAGCTAGATTTTTATTTTCCATTTACTCTCTATATCCCTCCCAAGGTTCTTCCAATATCTAAAGATGCTCCTCCCAAACTTTCAGAAGCGCCCTATCAAGGTAAGGGATCATCTCCTTCTCCTCTTTATTCAAGAAATTTATTTATTTCATGCCTTTTTATTTCTATATTTTCAAAGCTTATATATGTTTTCACACATATATCTTATTTTCATTATGATTAGAAAGTAATTAGAGACCCATTTTTCTATCATTCACCCCTAATATAAACCTTTATGTACCCCAATGATGTTGTCAAAATTATCCTGTGATTTTCCATGCCTAACATTTGTAAAGTGAATACCCATATATTCTTTCACTAAATGGTATTACAATATTTTAACCTATTGTTCATTGATTGTGGATTTAAATTTATGTCACCCTCAATTTTTAATCCTGGGTTTAAATGTTTTTAAAAACATCCTTATGTTGTATGATCTATGTGGAACACTTATAGAAGTACATGATTTAAAAGTGAGGAGTGGATCTTGAATTATATATCCCACTAATACATTGGGTAATGTTTTTATATTATGTAATGTCATGTTTATTGAATTGGAATTTATATTAAGAACACTATGTTATGTTTTTTTTGTGGTTATCCTTGACTTATGTTTATGATGTCATATTTTAGGTTGTTTCCACATTCTTATATTGCCTTTATGTTATTATGTTACATCTTCCATCATTGTTAAATATTATGATTCTCAACCCAATTATGTTACCTTGATATGAATATTGTATCACATGTACAACTCCACCTAATTCTATTATTTTTTATTCCCTTACTGGGTTTTATAGCTGACCTCATTCTTATGTGTGTCCCCAGTTTATCCCATGCATTTTTTGAAGAATCAAGTTAGTATAAGGGTATGTTATAGAGTTTAAATTTATGTAATTATAATTTATTGAAATTTTCAATGTTTTATACCAAATTACCCAAATATATTGGGCCTCACAAACATCTAGGGTTGTGTTAAGTATATCTTTATGTGATAAATAATAAATTAAAGTGTATTAAAATATGGGTTTTCATAGTTGGTATTAGAGGAAAGTTTAGTTTTTTGTGGGATTAAGATTATAAAACTCTAGAAAAAGAATTATAAATATGACTAAACATGGGAAAACATCACTAAATTTTTGAAAATTATAGAGTAAGTGGTTTTAAGAAAATTCATTCCACTCTAGATACAATAAGTTGATGTGGGTCTAGAGTAATAATACCTATTGGTAATAACCCTAAAAGGAGTGAATTGGGTTTCACTTGATCATCACTTATTGTATAACAATTAAACATCTTCATGCCTAGTTTGACACAAATGGGGTATATTCTTTGGAAATTTTGAAAGCTCATTATGAACCATTTTTAAGGGGATAGAAAACGCCTATTAAATTTTATGTTAATAAATAGATCGTGGATAACTTATATTGAAAACATGAAATTCATAGGTTAAAGAATATATGTCATTTATGAGTTTTACCTTTAATATTCATGGTTTCCCATTTATATTTTTAATATTATAAAAATAATCACCCCTAATTTTATCTTTTTCTAGTCAAATTGATGGAAATACGAGAAATTGAGTCAACAACCAATGTGATGTGCAATGTAATGGATTACCAGAAGCGATGACCAACCTAATGGGATGAGTAAGGAACTTTATGAACGTAATTTATCAACTAAATCAAGTTGATAATTGAAACATGAATTAGTAATAATTCCCAAATCCCCCTAATAATGAAAAAGTTTCAATTGAAACCTTTATTTCACAAAGACCTCTAACATTAAGTGGATCTTTTGATCCCTTAATCATGTATAAATGGATCAACTCCATTGAAAATATATTCTCCATACTTCAATTCTCCATGTAATAGATTTTGTGTTGGATATTTTTTATATGTGTCGATAATATGGTCAATTGGGATCATTGGTCAAAATTATTAATCTCGGTGAGGATATCAAAGCGATGGAGTGGAAGGAATTCTAGAAAATATTTTTCAAAAAAAAAATTACTTTCACTATTTGACTTAAAATGGAGAAATATTTCTTATCCTCAAGCAAAATGATGGTGAATCCATCATGGGGTATAAAGAAATATTCACAATCTTGCATGATATGCCTCATAATTTTTCATTGCCCCTAAATGTAAAGTAGATTTCTACTTTGGTGGGATAAATATAAGTCTATAAAAATCCTTAACCATTCAAGTATTCAATAGTTCTGAGGAAATTTTCATATTTTCCCTTAGATTCAAAATTGAGATCATCAAATCTCAAGGTTCTCATAGGGATTCGAAAAAGAAAAATGGACTTTAATTATATTGGTACGATAGAGAAATAAAATGGTATAAATAAAGTAATACATCCCACATATAAAATGTGTGGGAATAAAAAAATTTAAATTTCCTTTAAGTAAAAAAAATTCTTTATGTGTGGGGAGTAAGGGCACTAAGCTAGTGATTTTTTATGGGAGAAACCCACCAATCTGATAGAAAAAATAAATTCTCTATTTAACCTTCATATTATCATCCAATGTTTTAATTAAAAGTAATAGGTACACTATGATAATCAATTCCCTAAGACAAGGGTTGTCAATGATAATTGATGAGAACAACCTCTAATCCCTAGAGATAATGGTTGACAATTCTCTATCACAACTACTAAGGTGGATACTGAAAATGAAGTGGTGATAGGTATTGTAACGTCCCCGACCCAGAAGCCATTAAGTCGGTGCTCTGAGCCGGGTGGTTACATGACCTTAAGTGTGCCTCCCTATACTCCAAAGGCTACCGACTAGCAGTGGGGGTCTATGGAGTCAAGTGAGGAGACTATACCCCTTTTTATCAGAGTAAGCCACAACAGAAATAAACCAAAAAGCGGAAACAATAACCAATAAACAAAGAACATGTATAACAACCATTTCCAACAGTAAATATGCCATGTCATACTACAAGTGCAAGAGTAAAAAAAACCCAAAATAAAGACAACGGCCAAAATCCCCAAAATGGTCCCGACTCCAAGTCTGGATCCTCCACCAAGTGCTACCCATGTCCACTAAACTACCTAGAAAGGACCCTTGCCCTTCTCCTGACCTGCATATAGGAAGTCTGCTCGGGTACCCAATGGCGGCCTGAGCAGGGTGTGAGTACAACTCAGTAGGTCACCACCAATAGTGTCTATAAAATATTCAGTATGAACAGATAGTGCATGAAAAGGAATATGAATGATAATTTCCAAATAATCATTTAAGGTTCCATTAACCAATTCAGATCCAAATCCATCTCCACTTCCATTACCATTCATTTCACACCAATTATCATCACTTACCATTTCAACACATTTCCAAGGTTTAATCACATACATTATGTTACATGGGTCTAAGGCCAACAATCACATGTAAGAGGGTAAACACATCTTTATCCTATCTTACTAGGATTAACCCCCACATAGAAATTGTATCCTCACCTCTAAGCCTCAATTCGGGTGGATATAATCGTTAGGAGAATAGAGCATCAATCCTGATTCCTAACCCATGCATTTAGGGTGGATTTCAGAGCATCAGTCTTCACTCTACCCGTGGGAGTAGATCCTCAAGTCATACCCCACTCTACTAATCCATGTGCACATGATTATATATATAATTAACCATAAACCCACTATACCATTTCCCATTGGAAAACACCATTCACAGCAACCACACGGGAATTCACAATATTCCTTAACCCATTAACACATTACCATTTAACATCATTTAACCATTAACCCAATTCCCATGTGTTATGCCTATCTCACTAAGAATTCAACATAAAACCCATAACCTATCCCGTAATGGTATTTAATCAGTTTACACATTAACCCATTCAACATGTTCATCATTTCCATAAACCAACCATTCAACCCATTCCACATAACCCTTAGGTCATTGCCAAGTATAGGTGCATCACCTAACTTCTATTCCAAGTTCAACCAATCATGCCAACATATTCGCTAAGGGATCTATCATTTATTACAACAAGGTCACTTGTTTAATAATAATCCCTAAACCTGGGAAAAGTAGGCACATCCCATGGATGGCACCAATTAGTTCAATTCTTTCTCAACGCATCCCATGGGGATCGTGAGAGTTCCCATTTACCATTTTAAGAATCCTTTATGCCAGACGCATCTAGGTTGATCAAATCTCATCAAAAGGAAACCATGAGCAAAGCCACACATGCATAAATCCACCATAAAACTATGGGATAACATTGGTAGACCACCTACCTCAAAACCACGGTTGAATGAAAACTCAATAGAGTCCTTAGATCTCAATCTGATTAGTATTTGGAGGTTTAACCTAGAACTCACCAAAAAGATAGGGTTTTAGAGCTTCAGAACACGAGGGAGAGAAGATACAAACCCTAAACCAAAAAGAGAAGCAAGGATGGGATTTGCCTTACCCGGAGCTTTGATTTGTATCCAACAGCACCAAAAATGCCTTTTAAATGAGGGAGATCGACCTCTTGGAGCTCGTGGGCGATTTGGTTCCTTACTAGGGTGAAGAGGGAGGAATGGAGAGGAAAACTCGAGTGGGTTCTTAAAATCTCAGGGTGGAAATTTTGTAATTTTTCTAAACTTTAAGAGGCTGCACGGTTTGGCCGCACGGTTTGACAAACTGTGCACAAACTCTGCGCATGCTACTGTCCAGAGGAGGAGGGTTAGCATGGTTTGTCTGGGTAGGCCGCACGGTTTTCCCTGGCTGTCCGCAGGTCGTGCACCCTGGCTTGACTTGCCTAGATTTCCTTTCTCTCGTGCCCCGATCCCCTAAAACAACCCCAAGACCTCACATACTTTCAAAAGACATCCCTTGAATACTGAAACAAGGGACTCAGTCAAAACATAATAAAAACATACCTTTATGAAAATCAGGATCTTACAACCTCCCCACCTTATAACGGCTCGTCCTCAAGCCGATTTTCTGAGCCTCATTGTTCCACCGAAGAGAAAAGTTTGGGCCACTAAGCCCGCATATCTGATTCCCACTCCCAAGTTTCTTCCTGAACGTTTCCATGCTTCCATAGTACTCTCAATAATTGCATAAACTTGTCTTGAAAGACCTTTTCACTATTATCCACCACATGAACCGGATGCTCTTCAAAGGACGCATCAGCCTCAAGCTCCACATCTTCCACATCAACCATGTGAAATGGGTGAGGGTGATACCGTTGAAGCTACGACACATGAAACACATCATGCATCCCACCATACCACTGTGTAAGATCCAATCGGTAAGCCACTGGTCCGATATTCTCCACAATCTCAAAAGGTCCCACATACCTAGGTGCCAACTTACCCTACTTTCGAATATGATGGGGACCCAACCTTGGCAACACTCGAAGGAATACTTTATCACCCATCTCAAACTCAAGAGGTCTACTCCTCCGATCTGCATATGAATTCTTCCTACTCTGATCCGTATACATCAACTTCCTAATCAAATTAACTCTCTTTGAAGTCTCCTGCACAATACTTGGCCCCAACCACTCAGATTCCCCAGCCTCTAGCCAACACAACGGAGATATACATGGCCTCCCGTAGAGTGCCTCAAATGGTGCCATCTGAATCGTACCATAAAAACTATTGTTATAGGATAACTCAACTAACGATAGGTACCTCTCCCAAGAGCCACCAAAGTCCACGACAGAGGCTCTTAACATGTCTTCCAACACTTGGATCGTATGCTCCGACTGCCCGTCCTTCTGCGGGTGGAAAGCCATACTCAAAAACACCTGCGTACCAAGCGCCTTCTGCAACCCTTTCTAGAAACGAGATGTGAAACGTGGATCTCTATCTAAAACTATGGTCCACGGAACACCATGAAACCGCACTATTTCCCAAACATATAGCTCACCCAATTGGTCTACTGTAAAGGTCTCCTGAATCGGTAAGAAATGAGTCACTTTTGTTAACCGATCCACAACCACACAGATTGCATCATTCTTTCACAGCATCCTTGGAAGACCCATGATAAAATCCATTGATACATCATCCCACTTTCATTCCGGAATGGGAAATGGATGCAAAAAACCACCTAGATGTTGATGCTCGGCCTTCACCTGCTGACAGGTAAGGCACCATGCCATAAAGCCCGCAACTTCCTTCTTCATTCCAGGCCACCAAAACTTCCTTCGGAGGTCATAGTACATCTTGGTCAAACCAGAATGCACTTCCCACTTGGATTCATGGAACTCACGCATCAACTCTTCCCACACACACTTTGGCACAATCACACGATCACGAACATGAACAACACCATCCACGCCGACAGCCCAACCAGAAGGTAGATCCCCACCTTTAAACTTTTCCTTCATGATCAAACACTCAGGATCATCAAGATAACCTTACTTAACTTGACTAAAAAGCGTAGAATCCATCATTAAGGAAGCAAGAGTGATCTTACCACTCTCCTCTTGCACCTCTAGGTGCATCTCTTCAAACAAGGCCATCACCTTCCACTCGGTGATGGACTCCTGAACCACCTGATTCTGAACCTTCCTACTCAGAGCATCGGCAACACTGTTTCCCCTTCTCGGTGTGTACACCAACTCAAAGTCAAATGACTGGAGATATTCAACCCATATTCACTACCGAAGGTTCAGATCCCATTGTGAGAAGATGTACTTTAAAATCTTATGGTCGTTAAACATAGTAAATCATTCTCCCAAAAGATAGTGCCTCCAGCACTTCAAGGCGTACACCACTGCCGCAAACTCAAGGTCATGAGTGGGATAGTTCCGCTCATGGGGTCTCAACTGCCTTGACCTATAAGCCACAACCCGCTCATCCTGTATCAACACAGCCCCAAGTTCAACTCTGGACGCATCACAAAACACGATGTACTTCTTACCTAGCTCGGGTAAGATCAAGATAGGTGTGGTCGTAAACCGCTTATTCAACTCTTGGAAGGCATTCTCACAAGCCTCAGACCACTCAAACCTGATTCCTTTCTTGGTCAAGCCCGAGAGTGGTGCTTCCAAGTGAGAGAAATCATGAATGAACTTTAGGTAATACCCGGCCAAACCCATAAAACTCCAAACATCAGAAACTCTCTTGGGCTACTCCAAAGATACAACTGCCTGCACTTTTTCTAGATCCACTGAAACACCTTCCTTTGAGATGATGTGACCCAAAAAATGCACCTCACCTATCCAGAATTGAAATTTTGATAGATTGGAATATAGCTGATGCTCTCTTAGCATACCCAAGATGATTTCAAGATGTTGGGCATTATCGTCCTAAGTTTTTTAGTACACTAAGATGTCTTCAATAAATACAACCAAAAACTGATCTCGATAGGGATAAAAAATTTGGTTCATCAAATCCATAAACACCGTCAGTGCATTGGTCAAGCCAAAAGGCATTACCACGAACTCAAATAACCCATACCGATTCCAGAAGGCTGTCTGCGGTACGTCAGAAGACCTCACCCTCAACTGGTGATAACCCGATCTCAGATCAATCTTAGAAAACACCAATGCACCCCTCAACTGATCAAATAGGTCATCAATTCTAGGAATAGGGTATTGATTCTTCATTGTCATCTGACTCAACTTTTTATAGTCAACACAAATCCTCAACGACCCATCGGCCTTCTTGGAAAAAAGCACGGGAGATCTCCAAGGAGACGTACTAGGATGGATAAATACCTTACGTTAAAACTCCTCAAGCTAAACCTTTAGTTACTAGAGTTCTGTTGGTGCCATTCGGTATGGCGGAATAGAAACTAGCTCCGCTCCCGGCAGCAAATCGATTGTGAACTCAACATCCCTCTCGGGGGTAACCCTGATAAATCCTCAGTAAACACGTCATGAAACCGATCCACCACTGGAGGGAAATTAGATTGTTCCCCTACCTCATCGTCATCAAGAATAAGACATGACACTTGAGCCGTGAGTCTACTCACCTGTTGGAAAAACGGCCCCGCACGCCCTGCTCGAACATCCCATTCACCATGGTGGACATAAGAATCACCCTCAAGCGACCTGAATGATACTCTGTGGAGATAATAGTCTATGTGCGCCCGATACAACACCAACTAATCCATTCCCAAGATTAGGTCAAACCTTGACATATAGAGAACGAACAAGTCCCATAGAAAACGATACCTTCCAACTTCCAAGGCACATCCCTTACACTGCTTGATATCCTCAACCTGCACTCCCAACGGGGTGTCAATTGACATAACTCCACACGCCCCCTCCACAGGTAAACCTAGCACTGCCAAAAGATGAGCAGAAACAAAAGAGTGTGTGGAACCTGTGTCAAACAATGCACTAGAAAATGTATAAGATACAAGAATCGTACATCGAACAGTTGATGGTATGGCCTCTCCATCACCAGGCGCAAACTGAACTGCCAAAAGCTAACTTACTCCTCTACCCTGGGCTCCAGCCTGAGCACCCTGCGCCACACTACCCTGCTGGCATGAGCAATCTTGCCCTGGAGTTCCACGTCCACCGCCTCTGCTAGTACAGCCCATGGAGCTCCAAATACATGCCTGATATGGGGCAACTGATCCCCTTCCCGTACATGGAACCTAATTTTCATCAACATGCTCACTTTTCTGCCGAGGGTTCCTGCAAAACCTCGGCACATGCCCCATCCTACTGCACATACGGCACTCGACTAGAAGTCGAGGAAACTGACCACACATATGACCCATCCTACTATACTGATAACAAAACACCTGGTTCTCACTTTGAGAGGCTGACCCTCTATTTTGTCCACCTTGCTGGAAACTTTCCAAACGGCGCTTCCGACCTTCATAATATGCACCACTTGTCCGCCCAGCTGGCATGACAAGCCCACCAACCAAATCTCCCTTCATGTTCCCTTTAGAGATGATTGTCTGATCCATCACCTCTACAAACCTCTTCAAGTGGAAGATATTTACTTGAGACCTGATCTCATGTCTCAAACCATCCGGGAAACGCTTTTCTACCGCTTCCTCATCCCCTGATAACACTATAACAAAGTGTCGCAAATCAGTGAAGTGAATCGCATAGCCCATCACTGATTGTGATCCTTGAGTAAGGATCATAAACTCTACAGACCGCTCCTACCTCAAAGTCTCTGGGTAGAAATGCTCCAGAAAATTCTCCTGGAAAACCTTCCACGACATCCCCTCAGCCTGCTCGGTCTGATCGTGAATATCCCACCAATGACTTGCCTATCCCCGCAACATATAAACGGCCATCATTACTCGCTTCTCAACAGGGGTCTTCAGATGATCCAGTATCATCTGGAAAGACTCTAACTAGAACTCCGCTGCCTCTCTCCCACCCTCTCCGGTGAAGTTCAGAGGGTGCTGCAGCTAGAACTCCCTGGTCAGCTCAAACATACTCAGTGAAACTCACCTTGGGTCCTGATCCATCATTTGCATAAGGTGAGCCAAGTTCTCCTAGAACTATTCTTCTCTACCATTATTGATCCCCACATTTTCATGCTCTTCTACTGGAAGAGTGTTCTCAGTGACATCATCTCATTGCCCAAATCGTAACCGACGTTGTGGTGGAATCTCTCTACATTGCCAAGCATGATATTTAGCATGCATACCATAAAACTTTCACGCCTTCCTCAAAATCTCTTTACTAGCCACAACAACCCATTTTCATATGCTAATTCAACAACATTAGCACCTCAATTTCACTGCCCCGAACATCCCTACCATAGTCCATGGTCCAATGGGGTAAACAACCATGTACTACCACCAAACTAACACAACATTTCAAAAAACATCTTCCACTTCATTTCAAACCCTTATATTTCATTAAACATCATTTACCCACTTATTTTATTTCATTATTCTCATTATTTCTTGGTTTCATGAAATGCATGATGCACCCTACTTTCCTGCCTCACAGACCCACCCTGTGTGTGTGCATAACATAATGCATGTCACCTATCTCCCTAGGTGCCTAAAATGATGAATGAATAAAAATCCTCATGTCTTTAAGGCCACAAGCCAAATATCACAAAACAGTCACATCAAACCACATGTGCATCACCCAACGGTGAAATATCATCAACTGTAACAACACACAACCAAGAACAACATTTCCCAGCCAGGGTGACTTGGGTTTTCCCTCGTACATGGGTTAGCTACTTCCAATCACGATCTCATTTACCAAGGCCCGACACATATTAACCCTTGGCAACCTATCCTAGATAACAAGACATTAGAGAAGGAGAAGAAAGACCTCCTCAGATACCACTTTGTAACGTCCCCGACCCGGAATCCATTAAGTCGGTGCTCTGAGCCGAGTGGTTACATGACCTTAAGCACGCCTCCACGTACATCAAAGGCTACCGACTAGTAGCGGGGGTCTATGGAGTCAAGTGGGGAGACTATACCCCCCCCCCACTTTATCAGATTAATCCACAATAGAAATAAACCAAAAAGCAGAAAAAATAACCAATAAACAAGGAACATTTATAACAACCATTTCCAACAATAAATATGCCATGTCATACTACAAGTGCAAGAGTGAACAAAAACCCAAAATAAAGACAATGGCCAAAATCCCCAAAATGGTCCCAACTCCAAGTTTGGATCCTCCACCAAGTGCTACCCATGTCAACTCAACTATCTATAAAGGACCCTTGCCCTTCTTCTGACATGTAAACATGAAGTCTGCTCGGGTACCCAATGGCGGCCCGAGCAGGGTTTGAGTACAACTCAATAAGCCACCACCAACAGGGTCTAAAAAATATCCAGTATGAATAGATAGTGCATGAAAAGGAATATGAATGATAATTTCCAAGTAATTATTTAAGGTGTCATTAGCTAGTTCAGATCCAAATCCATTTCCACTTCTATTACCATTCATTTCACACAAATTATCATCACTTACCATTTCAACACATTTACAAGGGTTAATCATATACATTATATTACATGGGTCTAAGGCCAACAATTTCATGTAAGAGGGTAAACACATCATTATCCTATCTGACTAGGATTAACCCCCACATAGAAATTGTATCCTCACCTCGAGGCCTCAGTCTGGGTGGATGCAACCGTTAGGAGAATATAGCATCAGTCCTCATTCTTAACCTGTGCATTTAGGGTGGAGTTCAGAGCATTAGTCTTCACTCGACCTATGGGTGTAGATCCTCAAGTCATACCCCACTCTTCCAAGCCATGTGCACATGCTTATATATATAATTAACCATCAACCCACTATATCATTGCCCTTTGGAAAACACCATTCACAACAACCACACGGGAATTCACATTATGCCTTAACCCATTAACACATTACCATTTCACATAATTTAAACATTAACCCAATTCCCATGTGTTATTCCTATCTCACTAAGCATTCAACACAGAACCCATAACCTATCTCGTTATGGTCTTTAATCAGTTTACACATTAACCCATTCAACTCGTTCATCATTTCCATGAACCAACCATTCAACCCATTCCACATAACCCTTAGGTCATTTCCAAGTCTAGGTGCGTCACCTAACTTCTATTACAAGTTCAAAAAATCATGACAACATATTCATCAAGGGCTATAACATTTATTACAACAAGGTCACTTGTTTAATAATAATCCCTAAACCCCGAAAAAGCCGGCACATCCCATGGATGGCTCCAGTTAGGTTAAGTCATTCTCAAAACATCCCATGGGGATCGTGAGAGTTCCCATTTACCATTTTAAGCATCCTTTATGCCAAACACATCTAGGTTGATCAAATATCATAAAAAGGAAACCATGAGCATAGCCACACATGCATAAATCCACCATAAAACTATGGGATGACGTTTTTAGACCACCTACCTCGAAACCGCGGTTGAATGCACACTCAATCGAGTCCTTAGATCTCAATCTGACCAGCCTTTGGAGCTTCAACCTATAAATCACCCAAAAGATAGGGTTTTAGAGCATCGGAACATGAGGGAAAGAAGTTATAAACCCTAAACCAAAAATAGAAGCAATGATGGTATTAGCCTTACCTGGAGCTTCGATCTACATCCAACGGAACCAAAAACTCCTTAAAAATGAGGGAGATCGTCCTCTTGGAGCTCTTGGGTGATTTGGTTCGTTCCTAGGGTGAAGAGGGAGGAATGGAGAGGAAAAATCAAGTGGGTTCTTAAAATCCCAGGGTGGAAATTTTGTAATTTTTTCAAACTTTAAGAGGTCGCGTGGTTTGGCCGCATGGTTTGACAAACCGTGCAAAAACTGTATGCATGCTACTTTCCAGAGTAGGAGTCATTGCACGGTTTTTCTGGGCAGGCCGAACAGTTTTCCCTGGCCGTGCGCATGTCGTGCGCCCTAGCTTGACTTGCCCATCATTCCTTTCTCTCATGCCCCGAGCCCCCAAAACACCCCCAAGACATCACATACTTTCAGAAGACATACCTTGAAGCCCGAAACAAGGGATTTAACCAAGATATAATGAAAACATACCTTTCCAAAAACCAGGATCTTACAGGTATGCTAGTTATTCAATCAAGCATAGTAAACATAATATTTGATTCTAGTTCTATGAATTTTTTCATATCATGCAATTTTAGTATAATCATTAAAAGACCACTAGAAAACATATAAGTCAAGTTATTATTGAAGATGGAAGATGGTTCAATTATTACATCATAACCATATAAATCAACCAATATCCAAAATTGTGGTTTAAATTCCCTAGAAAACCTGGTGATAATCCTCTTGTAATAATTTGATGTTATTATGGGAATGGATTGGCTACCCCTATATATAGGAAACCTAAATTTATTAGGGAATTAAATCACCCTCCATAATGAAAATCTCCCTCTGATTCCATACAAGTGCCAGGAGGAAGAACAATATTCTTTACTACCAACATCTCAATAATGGATATTATTACCTTGTGAGAAAGGGTATCTTCTCAAATGATTGCGATGAAAAAAAAATCATCCTTATTGATATTACCATTATAATGTAATTCATTGATGTTTTTGTTGAAGAATTTTATGGTCTTCATCCTATTTCTGAGGTTGAGTTCTCAATCGAGATCATACTCATATCCTTTCCAATATCAAAGACTCCATATAAAATGGTCATTTTTGAACTTGAGGATTATGAAGAAAATATTATATGAGAATCAAGATAAAGGGATTATATGCCCAAGTGCTTCACCTTGGGGTGAAATGGTCTTCTTCATTGAGAATAATGATATGTAATTGCACCTATATATTGATTATCATGAGCTCAAAAAGATCATGATCAAGAATAATTTCCCTCTTCTATTTATTGATGATTGATTGATTTGTTACGTAGATCTTGGTAGTTATATAAGGTGGATATTGTTTTGGGGTATTATTATGTAATGGTAAAGAATAATTATATCCCAAAAACTCATTTTCATAAAAGGTACATACATTATGAGTTCATAGTGGTGTCACTTAGACTCACTAATTCTCCAGTAATATTTATTCAGTTAATGAATAATGTATTTTGGTTTTACCTTTAAACTTTTGTGGTAGTATTTATCAATGAAATTATTATGTACTATAAATGAAAGGTTAAACATGAGAAGTATTTAAATATTATACTGAAGACCATGCAGAAGGAAAAGTTATATTCATATTACATGGAATGTGAGTTTTTTTATCAAGTATCTTTATTGGGTCATTCTATCACCAATAAAAGTATATTTTTAGATCATTGAAAAATAGAGTTAATTAAAGGATGGCCCAGGAAGAAATTTGTGATGAAAATATTTATTTTCTGTAAGAACCTGGATCTTCTTTTCAGGTATTTTTTTCCTTTTCTGGTCGTTTTTGAGAAAAAAAATAGAAAATTCTGGAAATTTTCTAATTACACGTTGTGTACTTTATGTGTACACGCCATTTACTTCCTTGCTATAGGAGGTCGTGTTTGGGTAATGTAGTATCCACACACATGGTCATGTGGCAGTGACTTGGAGGCTGCCTAATGTGGAGTACAGAAACAATAAGTACACATCATGTACTCTAAAATTACACATCGTGTATTTTTTTTTTTCATTAAACACACTAGGGTCGCTTCTGACGGGAAGAACACACCACTTATAGGTCTCATTCATCTGCGAGAGTTCGTATGGCCGCAGATCTTCGACGAGCCCCCGTGCCTCCTTCCATCCTACAAATTGAGCTCTGTCGGTTGCGTTGGAATCGCATCGGTGAGTTCTCTCTTCTCCTTGAGCCTTGTTTCATGTTTCCTCTTCTTTCTCAAGTTATCATGGGTTGAACGTTTTAGTCATTTTCATATATCTATGGAGTTATAAGGAGATTCAATCCTTGAGTTTCACTTATAGCGATCTCCTAACATTGAGGTAGGTGGTTTGTGCCTTTCTGTTAAAAGTCTTTGAGTATTATGTGAAAATTCCACTAATAACCTTGAACGTGGTATTGCGTGTTTTCCATTTTACAATTATTGTTTTCCTTCCAATCTTGTATAACTATGTAGAGGTAATTTTGATATGAAATGGGTTGATTTATACACTTTAGATGTTTTTTCCTTTCTTGTTCTATTTACGACCGTTTGGTCCTGTTTAGCCAGTTTGGCTACCTTGCCTGATTTCCATGCCTGTTGTTGTAGGGTGGAGAGTTTCTTTTTCTGACTTTATTGAAATTTTGTAGACTATTAGCCAAGTATTTCTTTAGGTTTACTTTGTCCATATTTCACTGCTATGCTTGTTGACCTACACAGGGCCATGAGAACCTGGTGTAGTAGACTATAAGGGGAATTGACCGGGTGAGCTTCCTCAGAGAGTATTTGAGCACTTAGGCTATAAGGGGGATTGACTAAGTGAGCATCCTCAGAGAGCCTAGAACTACTTGGGGATATAAGTGGAATTGACCAAGTGAGATTCCTTAGAGAGACCTTGTTTACTTTAGACTATAAGTGTATTGACCGCGTGATCTTCCTTAGAGAGTCTTTGTTTGAATTGTACAACCTGGGCTATAAAGGGAATTGACCGAGTGAGCTTTGTCAGAGAGTCTTATACCTTAGTTTTATAAGGGTAATTGATTGGCTTAGCTTCCTTAGAGATTTATTGACTACCCTAGACTATACGAGGAATGGACTGTGTGAGCTTCCTCAGAGAGTCTTGCTTTACCTTTGACTATAAGGGGATTGATTGTTAGTACTTCCTTAGAGAGTCTTATCATATTCATACACAAGACCAGAGGGGTTAGACTGAGTGTGCTACCCAGAGGGCTGCTTTTACTTTTTAGGTAGGACCAAAGGGGATGGCTGTGAGCACTTCCCAGTGGGTTACCTGTTTGAGGTTTAGTTGTTCATTTAACTATTGCTAAATTTGAACCATGGATTGTTTACTGTTTAGTACTTTACTATTTACTGCTTTTTATACTTTTACCTACCATATACTCATTGAATGTTAGGCACGTATATTTTTGTGGTTTAATACTGGGATTTAGTCTCACACCCTATTTGTGCCATGCTTTTGGGCCCAAACAGATTATATTTTTACAGGTTTAGATAAGGGAAAATGCCCTTCTACTTCAGGTACTTTAATTTCTATGGAGCTGGAGAACATGGGACCAAGCTTAGGCATGCGATGCTGATGAGCTGTTTATATTTTTCTTTGTACTTAAGCTTAGTACTGTTTGTATTTCCATCATTGTGACTTATTTGGATTCTTTCTCTAAACATATGTATCATGAATCATTATATATATATGTGCTCTAGTTGTTTATTATTCCAGTATTCCCCTATTTACTGTTGTTGGATATTTACTACTTCTGTTATTGCATGTATTTGTTTACTTCCACTGTGTACTCTTCCAATGAGGTCATAGTTTCCCCATTATCACACCCAAGGCCCTTGCTGCTAGTTGGCAGCCTCTATCGTTTGGGGAAATGCGCTTAAGGCCATGTGACCAACCGGGTACGGAGCGCCCCTGGGCGGCTTCCAGAACCGGGGCATTAAAAAGTGTTATTAGAGGGATTCTTTTCTCTTGACTTACTATTTGGAGCCTTTAAGATAGGGATAGGAAGGAATAGGTACTTGGTAATAAGTTGTGCCCGGGAGTAGCTAACCCATGTACAGGGAAAATCCAACCTACCTCATTTATTGAAATTTTCTGGTTTTTCAAGATTACAGTTGATTTGATTTAACCTTGAGTGATTCACATGATTTTTGTTTTTATTTTTTATGTTATTGAGGTTCTATTTCTGTCGCAACCTGATGAGATGAGGGTATGCCATCTCATGCATCGTATAGGCACTTTTTATAAATCACATGTCATGCATTCTTGCCTTATCATCTAGGAAGCATTAGCGGTTGAATGTTTTTGTGATAGACGTTTTGTAGAATATGCATTTTGTTGTGATAGATGCCTTGATAAGAATACCTGCTGTTTGATAGGGTATTATTTTTGTGTAAATTTTTGCTTGATTGGATGCCAAACTTTGGTTCTTGAGGTGTTATGGGCCCTCATGGACCGGAATTTGGTGGAGCATTGCTCTATTTGTCTTGTTATAACACGTAAAAGATGAAATACATTGATTTGTAGGGAGTATAGGCCCTCACGGATCAGAATTTGGCAATTTCAGTGTTCTTTTCAATGTTTTCTGGGTTCTAGAGTAGTTTCTGGGGCTTACTTTCTGGAAAAACCCAGAATATACGCCGTGTAGTTTTGACTACACTCCATGTGTTCTTCTGTTTGGGAAGGAACCATTTTTCTTAAGTACGCATCGTGTACATTATGTACATTCCATGTAGTCTCTAACTGTGTCATAGGCCGTGTGGGATAAAACACGGGATTGAAAAATTCTTGTAGGAACATGCCATGTACCAAATGAACACACCGTGTAGTCTGACCTAGGTACCTGGTCGTGTCACGAACAACACAGGTCAGTGTTATCCTTTCTCGTACATGTTGTGTCCACCTAGAACATGCCGTGTAGTTTCAGCCATGTATCCGGCCGTGTCGCCAACAACACGGTCCAGGTGAAGCTTGTCTAGTACACGCCATGTCTATCTTGAACATGCCGTGTAGTCATGCCTTAGGAGAGTCATTTGGATTAACCTTGTATAAGGACTTGGGCAGGGTAAGAGGATTCAAGTACACGTCGTGTGTTAAGGAAACATGTCGTGTATTTGGGGTGTTACCTGACCAGTTAGTGTAGGAGTACACGCCCATGTGAATGACTTAAGGTAACACGCCATGTTGGAAATATACACGCAGTGTAGTCATGTTTTGTAAAACTTGAATGCTTTATTTCTCTTATTCCCTTCTTACACTCCATGTTTTAAGTCCTTGATAACCTTGATCTAAGGTTTTTGTTTGACCATGCAGAGTCATACCATCGAGAAGTCCTCTGGTTGTGTGCCAGTTGTCAGACGGCGATTAGACACTGGACATGGCTGATCAAGGATTACCTGCAGATCCTCCATTTGTGCTAGCCTTTGCACCTGCCATTGTACCTGACATAGGTTTGGATACATAGTTCAGGGAGGGATTTCTGATGATGATGCATAACTTTTATGGAGCGCCTCCACCTACACCGTCAATGGATGATTTTAGGTGGGTCTTCCAGAAGCAGCATCCTCCTACTTTCTCAAGGGATGGAGGACCCCAGGCTATAGAGTCATGGATAGAATCCATGATAACGATCTTCGATCATCTAGAGATACCTCCAGAGAATAGGGTGAATCTTGCTTCTTACATTCTCTGAGACTCCACCAAGAGTTGGGGGGATGTGATATCACAGGCGGGATGCCAGCAGAATATGGCTTGGGATGAGTTTTGGTGCATCTTCTACGATTACTTCTATCTGAATACCTTGAGGGATGATCGAGCCTAAGAGTTCATGAGACTGGAGTAGGGTACTCTTAATGTTATGGGTTATTCCTCTCGCTTCATAGAGCTGCACCATTTCACACCTATTCCAGGAGGTGATGAGTTGTTCCTTGCATGGAAGTTTGAGGATGGTTTGAGGCACGAAATCCGATCTCAAGTGAACATCTTTAGTTTACTTCAATATACTCTATCATCAACCAAGTGCTGATCATAGAGCGCAATATAAGGGATTCTGGAGCTGTGATCCAGGGTGGTTCAGTATCCAAAGTTAGTGATCCGCGAGCTGATATCAGGAACAACCACACGGAGGCTGCATGAGGAGATCAGATCAGGCGGGATGCATCTTCCAGTAGCCAGGTGGTGTGCTACCAGTGTGGGAGAAGTGGGAATACGAGTCCACGATGCCCGAGATATTCAGTGGAGTGCTTATATTTCATAAAGATGGGCAATCTTCAGTGCTTTTGTCATTTCATTTCACCAGCAGCTGGTGACCGGGTTTCTTCTATGAATCCATGTTCGGGAGCAGCACCACCAGTTTCTCATCAGTCAGGGAACTGGAGTTCTTATGGTTGTTCAAGCTAAGGTGGTGGTCATGGTCATGGTGTTCGATCACCAATCATTTAGTGATAGTAGATTGGATCATCTCAGAGTGGTCAGGCAGGGTCATATGGTAGTGGATTAGTCCAGACTTTTGCAGCGGAGTAGACCCCGCATGAGCAGGATCTCGGACCCTCCACCGTTTGAGGTACGATTGTAGTAGCCTCTTTTTTATCTTCAGATATTTTTGATACAGGGGCTTCCTAAATCTTTATATCTGTTGTTTTTTTGGAGAGCCTTAGTCTCTGCATCTTTTCTTCTGCTGACATCTTGACACTAGACACTCCATTGGAGACTAGAACGATTAGTGTACGTCAGTGTAAGGAGTTACCTCTAGAGGTTAGTGGGTATCACTTTCTATGGGACCTCTATGTCCTAGAGATGACATGCTATGATGTCATTCATGGAATGTAATGGTTAGTGCCCTTCCAGATAGTCGTTGACTATTATCGCCGCAGGGTGAGTTTCACATCATCAAAGGGAATCTTGTTTCTTCATAAGGGTGTGTGGGATGTCCTGGTGAGCAGAGCGGGACCAGAGCATCATGGATCGGGAGGAGTTATAGCCCAGATTGCTAGTCTGTATCTGGATGACCAGGGGACTTCACAGTTTGACTTTTCTCCATTGGTGGATCGTTTTAGGGACGTCTTTCCAGAGGAATTTTCAGGTTTGCCTCTGGAGTGAGAGGTGGAATTTTCTATTGATCTAGTTCCAAGAGCGGAACTAGTGTCCATTCCTCCTTATAGAATGGCTACACTAGAATTGTAGGAGCTTAAGAAGTAGTTGGAGGAGTTGGAGGAAAAGGGTTTCATCTGACCCAGTACTTCTCATTGGGGTTTGCCTGTCCTATTTGCGAAGAAGGCAGATGGCACCCTCGAGCTTTGTGTAGACTATCGGAAGTTGAACCAGTTGATGGTCAGAAACTGATATCCCTTGACAAGGATTGATGATCTCTTTGATCAGCTTCTAGGAGCCCAGGTGTTCTCAAAGATTGACTTGAGGTCTGGTTATCATCAGTTGCGTGTTAGACCATCTCATATACCTATCACGGACTTCCAAAGTAGGTATGGTCTATATGAATATATGGTTATGTCATTCGGTCTCACGAACGCACCTGCAGTTTTCATGGCACTGATGAACCGAGTGTTCCATCTATAGGGATGGTTGGATACTACAGATGCTTCATATATGACTTCTCATGGTTAGTAGCACCACTGACGGGTCTGACTAAGAAGTTTACGAGGTTCTTGTGGTTAGATTCTTGTGAGTTAGCCTTTCAAGATCTAAAATGGAGGTTTAATTAAGCACTGATATTAGTCTTCCATGATCCAGAAAAGAGCTATACTATTTACTGAGATGCATTAGGTATCGGGCTGGGAGCTGTGCTTATGCAGGGATATGGAGTCGTTGCGTACGGGTCTCGACAGTTGAGGCCACATGAGAGGAATTATCCGACACATGATCTAGAGTTGGAAATTATTGTTCATGCCTTAATCTGTTGGAGACATTATCTTATGGGAGATAATTTTGTGGTTTTCACCGACCACAAGAGTCTCAAGTACATCTTCACTCAACGTGATATGAATTTGAGACAGTAAAGGTGGGTTGAGTACCTATAGTCCTTTGACTTTGAGCTTTCCTATACGCCTGGGAAGGGAAATATTGTGGCTGATGTGCTGAGTAGGAGGACTCAGATACAGGTAGTTTAGGAGGCCATCAGTGAGTGGAATATTACGGCTCTGTTCTATGAGATGCATTTGGAGGTTCATGACAAACAGGGACAGACTTTTCTTTCTTCTGTAGTTGTTACCTCTACTCTTCTTGATCGAGTTCGCATGAGGCAGCAATCAGATTCGGAGGGTCTAGTCCAAAGGAAGAATGTGTCAGTAGAGGACCCTATTCCTGGATGGACCATAGGTGAGGATGAGATCTTGCATTTCCAGGAGCGTGTATGGGTGCCAGAAAACATAGGTGAGCAGCTAATGCGGGACATTCATTCCTTAGTTTGGGCAGTTCATCCTAGCATCACAAAGATGTATCGTGATCTACATAATCAGTATTGGTGGCCAGGTATGAAGAGGGTCGTTGCTGGTTTCGTCATGAGGTGTTCCACTTGTCAGTAGGTGAAGGTGGAGCATCAGCGACCAGCAGGGCTTTTATAGTAGGTACCCATTCCTGAGTGGAAGTGGAATAACGTCGTGATGGATTTCATGACTTGTTTTCTGAGGTCGTCTCATGGGAATGACACAGTTTGGGTTGTCATTGATAGACTCATGAAGGTTACTCACTTCTTTACAATCAAAGAGACCTTCAGTGTTGAAGAGCTGGGATGGTTTTACATCTAAGAGAGTGTACATCTTCATGGAGTTCCACACTCCATAGTTTTAGACAGGGATTCATGTTTTACTTCTCAGGTCTGGGAGGGGCTTCAGAAGGCATTGGGTACCCAGGTACTTTTGAGTACAGCTTACCACCCCCAGACAGATGGCCAATCTGAGTGTACGATTCAGGTGCTTGACGATATGCTCCGAGCAAGCATTCTGGATTTTGGAGGTTCTTGGGAGAATCATATACCTCTTGTGGAGTTTTCCTACAATAATAGTTTTTAGGAAACTATATAGATTTCACCTTATTAGGATTTGTATGGTAGGCCATACCGATCACCTTTATGTTGGCTGGAGGCAGGAGAGGCAGCTTTGCTGGGACCTCATCTTGTCCAGGAGACCACAGAGCAGATAGAGTTGATTTGGAAGAGGATGGATACTGCACAGTCTCGACAGAAGTCTTATTCTGGTTAGCGGAGATGACCTCTATAGTTCAAGGTCGAGGATCAGGTCTTCCTGTGTGTCACACTGAGGTTGGGACACAAGATTATTAGGAGACAGGGTAAGCTTTCACCGAGGTATGTCGGGCCGTTTGAGGTGTTGGAGTGAGTTTTTCCGGTTTCCTATCGTTTGTAGTTACCTTAGAGGTATCGAGCTATGCACAACGTCTTCCACGTTTCTCAGATTCAATGTTACTTCTCAGACCCGTCTCATATCTTTCAGCCTGAGGAGGTTGAGTTGGAAGTGGATGCATCGTTCAAGGAGCATCCTATTATGATTGTCGATCGTAGTACAAAGGCTCTAAGTGGCCAGTCTGTTCCTCTAGTACTAGTGTTATGGCAGTACGGGCGAGTATAGGACGAGATATGGGAGAGGGAGGTTGATGTACGAGCACAGTAGCCGGAGCTGTTCGAGGTTTCTTCCTCTATGTCGCGCTAAGGAAATTTGGAGATGAATTTCTTTAAGGGGGGAAGTTTCTATGGATATTTTTTTCAGGTATGTTTTTCCTTTTCTAGTCTTTTTTGAGAAAAAGAGGAAATTCGGGATATTTTCTAAGTACACATCGTGTACTTTATGAGTACACACCATGTACTTCCTTACTGTAGGAGGTCGTGTACTGGCTGTGTAGTAGCCACACACACAGTTGTGTGGGAGTGACTTGGATTCCACCTAATGCGGAGTGCGGAAATATTAAGTACACACCATGTACTCCAAAAGTTCACTCCATGTATTTTTTTTTTATTCATTAAACACATCGGGGTCGTGTCTCATGGACAGAATACACCTCTTCTAGGTCTCGTTCGTCCGTGAGAGTCTGTACGGCTGCAAATCTTCGACGAGCCCCCGCGCCTCTATCCATCCTCTAAATCAAACACCGTCAGTTGCGTTAGAATCACATCGGTGAGTTCTCTCTTCCACTTGAGCCTCATGACTGAGTGAGCTTCCTGGTAGATTCCTAGACCTTGGGGTTATAACGAGAATTGACCAGGTGATATTTCTCAGAGATTCCTTGACTACCCTAGACTATATGGGGAATGGACTGTGTGAGCTTCCTTAGAGCGTCTTGCTTTACCTTTGAATATAAGGGGATTGACTGTGAGTGCTTCCTCGGAGAGTCTTATCATATTCATACACAGGACCCGAGGGGTTAGACTGAGTGTGATTCCTAGAGGGTTGCTTGTAATTTTTAGGTAGGACCATAGGGGATGGACGTGAGCACTTCCCAGAGGGTTACATGTTTGAGGTTTAGCTATTAGTTTCACTATTACTTGATCTAAACTGTGGATTGTTTACTATTTAGTACTTTCTTATTTAATGCTTTCTGTACTTTTACCTTCCATATACTCAATGACTATTAGGCACAAATCATCAGGTGATTTCCTACTAAGATTTAGTCTCACACCCTGTTTGGGCCATGCTTTTGGGCGCAAACAGATTATATTGTTGTAGGTTTAGATAAGGTAAAGCACCCTTCTACTTCAGGTACATGAATTGTTGTGGAGCTGGAGAGCATGGGACCAAGCTTAGGCTTGAGATGTTGAGGATCTGTTTATCTTTTTCTTTGTACTTGGGCTTTGAACTATTTGTATTTCCAGTATTGTGACTTTTTTGGATGATTTCCCTAAACATATGTATCATGCATCAATATATATATATGTGCTTCAGTTGTTTATTATTTTAGTCTTCTTCTATTTACTGTTGTTGGATATTTACTGCTTCCGTTATTGTATGTTTTTGTTTACTTCTACTGTGTACTCTTCCAATGAGGGCATAGTTTCTCCACTATCACACCCAAGGCCCTCGCTTCTAGTCGGCAGCCTCTGGCGTTCGGGTAAATGCACTTGAGGCCATATGACTAACCGGGTACGGAGCTCCCCTCGGCGACTTCTGAAACCGGGACGTTACAGTTTCCTTAGATTAGTTGCGTAATATTATCTATATGTGATAAACTTATCATTATTTTCATTCATAATATCCAAGTGTACTATGAAGGGGTCAAGTTTTTTAGGACTGATGAATTTCAAGAAAGATTTAAAGATCTAAAAAAGATGATAAT
Source organism: Viscum album (assembly GCA_963277665.1). Classification (NCBI taxonomy): domain Eukaryota; kingdom Viridiplantae; phylum Streptophyta; class Magnoliopsida; order Santalales; family Viscaceae; genus Viscum; species Viscum album. Next base: position 156,088,539 of record OY728157.1, read on the forward strand.
CACTTCACATGTACTCTCATTACCCACCAGTGATAAAGTAGTTGTGATCTAAAATGATTCTTCCAAAAAGGGATTGAGTTTTGTACTCATGAAAGATGAAAAATTGATAGCATATGCCTCCCTCCAATTAAATACCCATGAGAATAAATATCCATCCCATGATCTAGAATTATCCATACTGATCTTCACATTGAATATTTTATGGCATTATCTCTACGGGGTGAAGTGTGGCATATATACAAATCATAAGAGTCTCAAGTATATATTCAAAAATAATAATAATAACATTCCACAATCAAGGTGTTGAAATATGATCAAGGGTTATGATTGTTCGATCCATTAACATATCAGGAAGGAAAGCAAAGTGGAAAATTCTTTAAGTAGAAAGGACCTCACAACCCTATCTATTATGAAGATTAAAAGGGGTCTAATATTCTTTGACATGCAATGAATATATATGAGGATAATAGAAAAATCACCATAGTACCTTTATCAAATAACTAATCAACCATCTATTCTTGATAGGATCAAGTGTCCATAAAAAGACGATGATTTTCTATAGAAGAAGGTAGAAAATATTCTAGAGTTTAACTTTTCTAAAGATGGAGTTATAAGGTTTGGTACCGAGATATGTGTCCCATAAAAACCAGAACTGAAGATGGAACTTTTGGTTTATGTGAATATATCATCCTTCTCTATTTATCCAAGATAACTATATTTTATAGATTTTTTAATCAAAACTTATAGTGTGACAACATGAAGAGGTAGATTGTAGAGTTTTTATCTCGAGGCTTGGTATGACAATAAGTCAAGTAATAATAAAAATATTCTAAGGGGATGATGAAACCATTACACATACTAGTATGGAAATGGGAAAACATAACATTGTATTTCTTTGCAGGACTCCCCATGACACCTAAATGTAATAACAATATCTGTGTGGTGGTCGATTACCTTAAAAATATGGAACATTTACTTTCTATAAATTATTATTTATCGCTTAACCAACTCTGCAAGATATAAAAATGGGAAGTGGTAAGATTATATAGAGTTACACACTCTATTTTATCAAATAGATATTTGAGGTTTACATTGAGGTTTTGGAGAAGACTTTAACAAGAATTAGATATAGAACCAAGCTACATCACTTATTATCCTCCTCAGATATATGGTTAGTCTGAATGGGCCATAAAAAATCTATAGTGTATGTTGGGATCTTGTCAAATGTATTTCCATGGATGTTGGTACAATCACCTTCCCCTATTGGATTTGTTATATAACAATAATTTCACTTATAGTATTCAAATTGAACCTTATGAGGCTCAATATGTGAAGAGGTGTTAGACGCTAACATGTTGGGATGATGTTGGAGTATGGAAGTTGATGGTACATTATCCTATCAATGAAATTATAGAGAAGGTTCAAACTATTTAGTGTCATATGAAATCTGCACAAATTCTATAGAAAATATATGCAAACAATCATTGATGGAACCTAGAGTTTTAGGATGAAGATAAAGTGTTTATTCCTGTATTTCAATTAAAGTAATTTATGTGGTTTGGGAATAAGGTAAAGGTTAGTCTTATATACATCATCCCCTATGATATCCTTGATTGCATCAGAGCGGTGTCCTATCAACTAGCACTCCCAGCTAACTTCTCGCAAGTACATGATGTGTTCCATGATTCACTATTTAGCATGTTCATACCAAATCCCTCACGTGAACTAAATATATAGGTGGTATAGTTGGATAATGATCTTTAATATGATGAGAAACTGATGAAAATCATATATCCTAGAAACAATGTTTTAAAAAACAAGACAACTCACCTGGTAAAAGTGTTGTGGTGGAACCAAAAGTTTCAAAAAGAGACATGGGAATTGAAAGAGGTGATGAAATGAAAGTTCCCTCATCTGTTTTTGTGAAAATTTTAATTTTCAAATTTATGAATGGGGGATAATGTAATGAACCACAAATTTATATATTAAATAATTATTTTTTATTGAGTAAATGACTTATTAAGAAATGAATTTATATAAAACACATGCACTAATTTGATTATTTTATACCATTATATGGTCTTTAAATTTCAAAATTCCATTAATAATCATAATCATTGATAATATATCCATCATATAGTCATAATTAAGATTATAATATTAGGGGTTATGATAAATTCCAATTTACATAGACAAAGGAAGTAATGGCCTTGACCAGTAGGATCATACCCTATGAATTCCATTTATCAAAGATTTTGAGGAAGATAAAATCAATGGGATTTTACCTTGACCAATCTCAACCAAATATTCAATAACTTAATCTTGATAAAATTCATTTATGGGATAATTTCAAGCTCATCAACATCACAACCCAAACCATTTTTACCGAACCACCCCAAGAAAATATCACCATAAAACACATTACTCTTAGGGTATATGATAGTGTTATAATATGTTATGTATATAGACCCAGAAAGTATAAGTTTTTATAATTATTATATTTATCCTTTTTAATATTACTTTTTAAATGATTAAATAATGATTTTGATAAAAATTAGAATCTGATATGATGAAACAAAAATTGAATTTTTGGGAAATATATAGTTTCATTCAAGAAAATATTTTTTGTGAATCTAGTAATTTTTTAAATAACTGATATTTTAAGAAAATATTATTATTAAATAATATTTTAATATAAGTGATAAAATTATTTTATGAAGTAAAATATATTTTTTATAAGGGACAAATAATTATAATTATAAAAAATTGTATTTTTTAATAAATAGGTTTTTTAAGTGTAAATTATTATATTTAGAGAATTTTTTTGATAAAATACATATTATTTTTGAAATTAGCATGTTGAAATTATCAAACAGTTATTTTTTCATAATTTTATGAGATATTTAATTTTTGGGTAAAATTAAATTTGTTATAAATATACGGTGTGTATTATGACTTAATAATGACATAAAAGTAATGTAATATATTTTATAAAATCAATCCATGAAAAAATATATATCTCTCATTTAAAATAATGTGTTTTGGTATTTATTTTATTAATTTTATGAACCCTTAATGAATCCTCTAAAACCAATATTCAAGTTTCATGTTTTAAAATCAATTATTTATATACATAAATCAATTATGCATCACAAAGAGAATTATTTTAATGTTATAAATTTATAACCATATAAAATAATGAAAAAAAATATTCTTTTGTATAAACCATGGTCAAAACCAATAAAATATTTGTTTTTTATTAATTTATCATATAGATTCCAAAACCTATGTTTGAAAATTAATAAAGAATTATCATCTCTTTTTAAATATAAACAAACCCAACCCATCCCCCCACCCCCCCCCCCCCCATTAATCTTCACTCAAAACTATTGTATAATCAATTTAATCTTCCCTTACCTCTATATATCTCTTCCAATGATCCCCCATTATCTAAATAATCTTCTCCCAAACTTTTAGAAGCACCCTGCCATGGAAAGGGATCATCTCCTTATCCTATCTATTCAAGAACCTTCATTATGTCGTGACTTTTAATTTCCAATTTTTCAAAGTTGGTATTCGTTTTTAAGTGTCCTTATTACTGTACTTATTTTTACCAAGTAATTAAATACCCCTTTCACTCTTATTCACCCCTTCTGTAAACATTTATGTACACCCATTATGCTGCCAAAATTATCCTATAATTTTCCATTCCAAACATTTTTTGTAGTGAATAGACATATCCATTTTCAATTAAGGGTATTAAACTAGTTGATATTATCCGTGATTTATTATTGATTTAAATTTATGTAACCCTCACTCCTTAATCATGGGGTTAAAATTGACTAAATTCATCCTTATATTGTATGATCTATGTGGCACACATATGCATGTACATGATATGAAATTTATGGGAGGGTCTGGAATTATATAGCCCTCAAATGCATTAGGTAATGTTTCTATCTCATGAGATTACATTTATGTTTCATGGGAGTTTATCCTAAGAATACTATGTTATGTTTTCTTAATATTTATTATTGACTTATATTTATTATGTCATGTTTTATGTTGTTACTGCATTCCTATGTTGCCTTTAGGTTATCATGTTATATCATGCCTCGTTGTTAAATATTATGATTCTAACCCCTATTATGATACCTGATATTCCTCTTGTAACACATTCACTATATTCACCATATTTTATTATTACTTTTATTCTCTTACTGGTCATTATAGTTTACCCATTTCTTATGCACGTCCCCAGGTTATCCCATGTAGTTTTAGAATAATCAATAGAATCTAAGGGCATGATACAAATTTTAAGTTTATGTAATTAAAATTTATTAAAAAAATATTTTATATACCTAATTTTATAAATACATTAGGCCTCTCAATTTTCTGGTGTTGTATTAAGTATACTTTTATATAATAAATAGTGAATTAAAGTGTATTAAAATATGTGTTGTCATTGGGGTGAACTCAAACACTTATTAAGGGGTAAAATCATCAACATATCATAATGGTTTTTATCATAAAAATATTATAAATCATGATCATCGAATAAATATCTTATTAAAAATAAAATGGAATAGTAATACTTGTCATGAATTCATGATAGAGTGACATGTAATCTTATATGAAAACAAATATACCATATAATATGTGGGTGACATAACAAACATAATCCATAGAGCATAATAACAGGCCTATGATTTATATAAATAGTATTTCATTTAAATATATCATAATAAGGAATTATGGAATAAAATATATGCATAGGGAGATTAGAAAATTGTGAGGAAACTCAATCATGTCCATACATTAAGTTATAAACAAAAAGATATCCATGAATCACGTTGAAAAAAAATCTACGCTTCATGTTATGAACAAAAAAAAGTACATGATTTATTTTGGGAAAATTAATAAAATTTTCGATTCATTTTTTTAATAAAAAATCTCCATGCTTAATGTTTTGAACAAAAAAACATTCCATGACTCATTGTGTGAACAAAAAAAATTCTACCCATAACATCATTATCTCATGAGATATAAATAATTAACCAGTTAATTATAGGTAAATATAATAATAAATCATCAGTAATAATAATTATACATACATATGTGTCGCATTAGAACATGAAAACAATCATACTTCAAACATCACTTAATTAACTCGTGTAAAATAGACGGGTTTCATGAAAAAAATCCAAGAACATTCCATAAAAAATCAAGAAAAAGATGTTGGATGGTGGATAAAAAATATCCCTAGATTAACATAAGAAGAATTAAATATGTTGACATAAATGAAAATCTCTTTTCTAAGATCATTGGAAAATTACTTGAAAAATAAGTTGAAATACTCTTTTGAAAGGATTAGAAACTCCTTAAAAAATTCTTCAAATGTAATACTTTGATCTTAGTTAAAAAATTTAAAAATTATCCTTCCAACATAAAAATAATGTTTAAAGAAAATAAATTTTAAAATATAAATATTATTTCAAAACATTTCTATGAGAAAATATAAAAACACGAGAATATTTCATTCTTAAAACAGAGCCTTTAAAATCCCTTTTAAAATAAAAAATTCCTTCAAAAATATCTACTACCTTAAAAAAATATAAGAATATTTCCTTTTATTTTCAAAATCATCATTAGTTAAAATAATTTAGAAACCATTTTAAAATATATAAAAGAATTGTTTTAGTAAGAACGCTCATAAAATGAGAGAAAATATAAAAGATTTTTTAAAAAATGTTTTTACCATACTCGTAAATGATGAAGTTAAGGGTCACATTCAAAAGTAATTTTAAAAAAGATAAATTGAAAACATTTGAAATTTTAAAAATTAAATTTAATAATTGATCCTTGAAAATTATGTAATGTTTTTTAGAATAAATTTTGAGTGGTAGATAAAAAAAATTGATTTTGAAATGATGGAAAACCTTTTTTGTAATGTCTCATATTTTATTAAATGTGAGGACCCTTTTTTTGGATTAAATTCCCTTTTTAGACCTAATATTGATGCCTAAGGGATTCAAGGGGGTTTTAGAGGTGTATGGGGATTTTTTAGAACATGAATCACTGAAACATTAAGAATCAGATGGGGTTCACTATTAGTAGAAACCGTGTAGTCCAACACACATAGTTTCCCTAACCATGCGGTAGAGAGGTAGAGGGGTACAGGGTGTCTCACAGTTTCTCTACAACTCTCCATAAGGGTGTGTATTCTTTTTTGGTGTTTTGGGCCCCCTTAGGTAGTGTCATACCACATGGATAGTGCACGATTATCCATACTATGAACCTATCATATGCAAGATACCCCTTAGAGAAGAACTTAGTGAATGGTTGGTGCATGGTTTAGCCAACCATGTGGAAAAACTTTGTGCCCATACCTCTATGTATGAAATTATGTTTTTTCCATTAATTAATGTTTTAAAAAACCCTCTTCTTTCTCCCTTATTTTCCATTGGGTTTCTCCTCCCCTCCTATGTGTGTAGCCTTCTCCCTTCCTCCTCCATTGGTTTTGAGATATCTCCCTCATACGAGCACAAAATTTCTCATCGTCAGATCCATTGAAAAGCTCTAGGTAATCTCTATTATCGTATAGCTTATAATTATCTTTGATTATGTTAACTATTACCCTATTTAGATACCACATATTCTTTCCTATTTTTAGGGAGTTTGATGATTTCTTCATTTTCTCACATTCTAGTTCAATACAAGATTTTAAAATGGATGAGTGGAGTGATACTACATTGAGGTAGGTATTCTAGGCCTTTCCCACTTTCATTTCCACTTTATAATGGGTGTTTCTTTGTGCTACATTTTGGACCCTTCTGGTGATACCTTGAATATGTTTAATAAATTAGTTTAATTGGTTCCTCATGTCATTTCTGATCTTACCTTATAGTGAAAACCATATGTGGGTTGTTCACCTTGTTGTTAGACACCCCTTTGGGTGTGCCTGCCTTAGTGGACAATTTTTCCATAACTTGAGTCATCGACCACCGTGTGTGTCTGTTTTTGTTTCTTCTTCATTAAATGCCTTAATTTATAATTTTAAATTAGATGAATTTTAGTCCATGAGTTAGTCCCCATTTAGTAAAATGATTATGATTGTACCTCATTACTCATGTTATAGTCCAAGTGTCATATGCTTAGTAATTTTTACTTAATTTTAACTTTCCTATACCATACCTCTTATGATTAGGATTAGTTCCACGTGTACTTTCTTGTTAGCCTTTTTCTCTTGCTTTTGCTAAATTTCTTTTGTCTTATGCCTCATGCTATATTTTCTTTGCATGGATGAAATGATTAGGCTTGTTGCTTGTTTTTATGTTCCATAGTTGTTGGGCATAAATCATATATCTTGAATATCTTGTTTATCATGTGATATTGTGATGATTATTGATGTCATGTGATTATTTATTCTATGCCTTGTGATATGTGCAATTCTTGATTTTCCTCACCTATTATGGGTCAGGAGATAACATGAGTCTTAACTTATGTACATTGTGGATATACTCTCCATGTTCGTTTTGAATCAACTTGATGCACTATGAGTGATAATTTGGATTCCCTTATAAAAGATCTCTAGGAGGATTATTTTATAATTGTGAGTGACATTGGTTCTCTAGGGGAGAAAATGTGGATAGATTCATTGGAAATATAGATATGTCATCCCTCAAGTGATACTTGGTCCCCTATGTGTGATACTTGGTATGGAATTAGATTTCACCATTCTGTTAGTGATACAAGGGACACCATTATGGGTTTTCTTAGATAGAATTGGTGGTATTTCTTATAACAAAGGCTCATGTAGCGACCCTTGGAATTCTTTATGTATCACCTTGGACGTGTTCAAGACCCCATATTTGGATTTGATAGATTTATTTCTTATGTTATATAGGATTTTTCTTATCTATATTATGATCATTAATGTATTATTTCATGGAGATGTGACCTCAAATCCAAAGCACAATATTGGGGTATTCCTTCCTTGGTTTCTTTATTTATGGTGCCCCATACACATACCTTATTACTTGTACATGTAAATTGGTTTAAAAATCTAGATTATGCCGAAGTAAGTGGTATTGGTTGGGTTCCCATTTAGGATTCTAGATCAAATAATTTATTTATTTCCCTTTATTTATTATTTATGTAATATTGTTCATTTATTTATTGCATGAAATGAAAAGATCTATACACTTTTTTTGGTGGCCAACTGAGATTGTATCTCACACCATACTTGGTCTACCTTGGGTACACAATCATATTTTATGATTGTAGGTATTGCAAAAGGTAATAATCCATATTTTGATGTTTGATTGACATTCTAGGTTAGATTATGGGTTAGAGGACTCAGTCAATGCTCGAGATACTTGTAATAATAGTTTTTTCATTTTTTGTATATTTTTCTAGAATTTGGTATATGATTATCTTCCCTTTTCCTCATGGACTGTTTTTTTATAGTCACACAACATCATGATCATCATAATTTGTATCTATATATTTATTCAGATTCTTCTTGTCTACTTATATTTCTCAGTCTATTACCATTATTGTCGTTGTTGTTCATTTCTTGTTTTTGTTTTTTATTTATTATCTATTGTTTGTTGTTGTGATCAATATACTATATGAGGGAATAGCATCCCCACAGACACACCCGATGACCTCACTACTAGTTGTCAGTATCTATAATTTGGGGAGGCATGATTGAGGTCTTGTGGCCATCATCTCGGGGCACTGCTTAGTGGCATTTGAGGAGGGATGATACAAAGTGGTATCAATGTATTATTTTTCCTTTTTTCTTACTGTTCAGGTTTAGACAGGAGAATAAGATATTGGAATTTGGTAATGAGCTAGATCCTATGATTATCTAACCCATATATAGGGAAACCCAAATTTCCTAGGATGGGTAAATTCTGTTATTGCTTTTTCTTGTTACAGTTTCATGGATTTCATTGTTGGGTAATGCACTTTCTTTGTGTTGTTTTTATTATTGATAAAAATATTAATAATATGGGATTTATTATACTATATCCTAATGATATTATGGAATTTTAAATCATCCATCGTACTAGGAACCAAAGGATAAAAACTTCATGCATTATTCCATGCCATATCTACTTTTTGTGTACATTTCCTATGATGAATGTTATTGTTGTAGCGTCTTGATTTTATATAAATGAAATTGTGTTGATATTTTTTACAAGACTAAGGAAACATAACTGACACTTATATTCCCTACCTTAACCTAATATTTATTTTCTACATAGGTTAAAGTTAACAATATAATTAGTTTTCTATGGCACATTGATCCATAGATCATTGGTTGCATGGGTTGAAATGTGTTATGGTTAGGATTAAATGGACTCCACATTACAATTTATAAGGTTTATGAGACCTTATGAATTATAAATGGTGATCTATATAATTCAACCATTTAAAGGAACTTAAATGAAAAACTAATTGAAATGAATTCCAAATTTAAAATTAACCGGTCGCTTTATATGAGAAATGTGAGACCTTGACCCAAACCTAACCATAAAACTGGAAAGTAGGTTGTGTCTCTTTTGATACTTAAATAAAATCTTCTTACAAACTAGGCCTTTATTTAGGAGTAGACAGAGGGGTGTGTTTTGTTTTTATAAGGTCCTTGTACCTTCCCTTTCTTTGTCACTTTACAAATCTATTTTTCATATTTGTTATAAATTATGTATAAGAAGTGATCTTGAAAATTGTAGAGATATGATATCATGATGCCCTTAGGTTGTATGCCAAAATAGTAGTGATGAGTAAACTCTAGAGGTGGTGTTCCCTTATAAACCCATAGTACCCCTTATAGTGACACCTAAGGAACCTCAGGATAATCTCCTAGTGGGTGTCGATGCTCAGTTCCATGATATTTTCCCTTAGTTCAGGAAATCTGTTTAGGGTGTTTCCCATCATTCCCCTACTATGGAAGAGTTGAGTCTGGAATTTTAGCAGCAGCATCCTCCCACCTTCTCTAGGGATGGTGGACCTCAAGATATTGTGTCATGGTTAGAATATATGGTTAAAATCTTTGAACATGTTGATACAGCTCTAGATTATAAGGTCAATATCAATGTATACATGTTACATGATCCCGCCAAGATCTGGTGTCACATCATATCTTAGGATGAGAATTGTTGGGGTATGGTCTAGGTAGAATTTCAGAAAACACTCTATGATCATTTCTTACCACAGACTCAAAGGTAGGATTGTTTTAGGGCATTCATGTATCTTTAAGAAGGCACTATGATCATGCTAGATTATTCTTCTCACTTCCCCGAGCTCTAGTGTTTCTCTCTATCTCTGGCCGATGATAAGTTGAAAACTGTGTGGAATTTTAAGGATAGGCTTGGGTCCATTGTACATTTATATGTGAACTTATTTTGGTTGAATATCATTATAGATATAGTAAAACATACCCTAATTATATATTGAAATCTGATAGAAGCTAGAAATGTGAGTCGGGTTGAATCAATTCCAAAATAAGGCGATGGTACTTCTTAAAGCAGGAAGTGACATTTCGAGGGTGCACATGTGGTTAGTACTAGACATGTGACATGTACTAACTATCTTGTTTTGTGTCACCAGTATGGATGGAAATTCAATAAGAAGCCTCAGTTCATGAGAAACCCGATCGAGTGTCGATCTTACTGTAGGATGGGTCACCTCTAATGCTTCTTCCAGTCTCTTCCTCCAGCATCTGGTGAGAGGGCATTCATAATGAAACCTCTATTAGGTAAATGATCCATGTCTCCGCTTTAATGTTAGTAGAGTGAAACTATGTGGTCTATTCAGGAAGTATCTTGTGCCTGTCATTACATCCATATTTAGGCAGTACATATGTTTCCTGAGGGGTAGAGTCTGGGACAAGCTACAATTATTGGTATTACTCTGTTAGCTTATACTTTAGTTTTTTCCCTTTTTTATATAGGTTAATAAAACTCTTTTATATATTTTTTCATTCTGGAAGTTTTGGGCCTTGAAATGGATTAATTATATGGTTCCAAGTCTTCTAACATGCCACTAGGGGTCAGGTTAGAGGACATACATTTATTCTAGGAGTTCCCCCATTAAGATAGGTGGTTACCCTTTCTTCTGGAGTTTCTTAATCCTAGAGATTAATGACTTCAACATAATTCTTGGTATGGACTATCTTTTTTTATGAATCCATAGTGTATTTTTATCACTGGTGGGTGTCTTTCACATCACTCGAGGGCAGCATGTATATTCAAATGGTTGAATGGGATATCTAGGAATATTGAGCTAGACCTAAGCATAATGGGCTGGATGGAGTGACATCTCATTTGGAAATTCACTTTATAAGTGATCAGGGAATGAAGTTATTATATTTCCCTCCTATTGTGGAGTGTTTCAGAGACATCTTCCCTGACTATTTCTCCAACTTACCTCTTAAAAGAGAGTTCGATTTCATCGTTGATCTTGTGTAATTTGTGGCACTTGTGTACATTCCTCTATATATGATGGAACCTAAAGATCTCCAAGAACTCAAGAAGTAGCTTGAAGACCTAGAGGAAAAGTGTTTTATCTAAACCAGCACATCTCTATGGGGTTCATATATCATTTTCACTAAGAAGATAGATATTACCCTTGGACTATGCATGGATTACCACATATTGAACAAGCTTATGTTGAAGAACCGGTATCTACTACCTCACATAGACAAAATCATCAACAGACATCAAGGATTTATTGTTTTCTCCAAGATTGATTTTAGGTTCGAAAATCATCAAGTTTGGGTGAGACCATCATTCATACCATGTATAGTGTTTTAGAGTATGTATGGATTGTACAAGTTTTTGGCTATGTCATTCGGTCTGAAAAACACAATGGCTTTATTTATGACTCTGATGAATCGGTTCTTCCACTAGTATCTTTTTTATTTTGTTGTATTATTCAAAGAAAACATTTTAGTGAATTTGGGCACCATAAACAGTCATGCCAACCATCTTGAGATCTTGCTGAATACACTAAAAGAGCACCAGCTATATGTAAATATCAACAAATTCAACTTTTGGATTAGAAAGGTTCATTTCTTGGGTCATATAATATTAGAAGAAGTCATATCTATTGACCTGTAGAAGGTGAGCATCATGGTTACCATTGATAATCCTAATAATGTGTTTTATGTACAAAGCTTCTTAGGGTAGGATGACTATTATAGGTGTTTCATCCATGAATTTTCACATATGATAGCTTCACTTATAGACCTGATAACGAAATGGGAAATATTTGTCTAGATTGAAGCTTATGAGACATATTTTTAGTATTTAAATGGAAGACTCGCTTCCATGTTGATTATGATTCTACCAGAACTAGAAAAAAGTTATATAGTCTATTGTGATGCTTATGGGATTGGGTTGGGTGTAATTATGATGAAAGGTGAACGATTCATGGCATATGGGTCCTTCTAGCTTAGGCCTCATGGGAAGAATTACCCTACGCATGACCTCAATCTAGTAGCCATGGTTCATGCACTATAATGTTGTAGGAACTATATTTTAGGGGAGATATTTGTTATTTACATGGATCATAAGACTATAAAATATATCTCCACACAATGAGACTTGAATCTGAGAAAGCGTAGGTGGGTGGAATATCTATAATCAATTGAATTTTAGATTTCTTACACAGTCAGTAAGGGTAACGTTGTGGCTAACACCATGAGCCAGAAAACTCATACCCAAGACATCATGGAAGCCAGAAGTGAGTGGAAGTTGATGGAACTTTTTTCTAAGATGCAATTGGAGGTTCATGAACAAGATAGAAAACCAGCCTTAACAGCCCTGTTAGTGACTTCCTCCTTTCTAGAGTAGGTCTGGCTGAAGAAACTATATGATTTTAAGGGCCTCGTCCTTAGGGAGAATTCCAAAGGAAAGAACCCACCTCTTAGTTGGTTTTTTGATTAGAGTGTGTTCGGGTGCCTTCTAATATATGATAAGATTTGATGTGGGAATCTCATGCCTCTATTTGGGAATCTCATCCTGGGATTACCAAGATGTAACATCACATACATAATCAATACTGGTGTCCATGCATGAGGAGGAAGATAGCTGCTTTCATCAGTTAGTGCTCCACATTTCATCAGGTGAAGGCAGACCAGTGACCTACTGGACTTATACAACATCTATCCATTCCTGAATGGAAATGTAATGACATCATAATGGATTTCATGATGGGATTATTGATATCCACTTTAGGAAGTGATATAGATTCTGTTAGCCCAACTAGGTTAAATACCATGAGAGGGGGTGAATTAGGGTATGATATATTAAAGCAACTACCCCTTCTGGCCTTGTTTTGTTTTTAAACAAAACAATCTTCTCTCTTTACCATAGAAATTTATAAATAGAAATGAAATCATGCATGAGACACAAAAATTTTACATGGTTAACCCTCACTGGGCTACGTCCAAGTATCATACAATAACAATGTGTCGATATACCAAATTTATTAAGGCTCACTTCCAATTCAAGGTTTGGGATATATCACTTATATGCTCAGGTTTACTTCCTTTATAAGGTTAAGGGATAGCTCACTAGAATCCCAAGGGTCACTCCCTGACTCTCTTTTGATGGATCACTACTGGGGGAAAGGATCACCTTCTTCCTATTTCTTTTCTCACTTCTCTAGAAAGGTTCCACACTTAGTTTATGGATATGCATGCCCCTTCATTATCAATAATGAACGAATCCTCAACTGTAGGTAGATTATCTATTGAATTTATTTCTCGGCTACTCCTTCACTTCTGTTAAAACACCTTGAAGAAGAACATCCACTTTACAAACACCTAGAACTTCTCTTTACTATATAAATAACAATTACATCCACTTTAGAAATATATTCAAGATATTCCATGTCTTCCTTTCACTACCTTTATTATGATAGTCAATAAACTCCTTCTGCAAGTATTTTTGAGTGATTAATATCCTCTATATTCTTTTTATTTTTCTAAATTTGAATATGAAAATTATATAGATCATAGGTTAATTTAAGAGTGTATCTCCATACATAATTTTATTGTGTGATACCCCTATATGAGAACCTTGAAAATATCTCCTTTCATGAGATCCTAGTGTGTAACCTTGCGTGAGATCCTAGCATGTACCATTTCATGAGATCCTAGTGCATACCCTTGTGTGAGATCCTAGTGTGTACCTTGTTTGTTCTTTAAAGGAGATCTTGGTGTGTACCCTATTTGTGATTTGAAAAATATACTAGTGTGAGACCCTATTCATAATTTACACAAAATAATAGTGTGTACCATGTTCTCTATTTGTTCAAGACTTTGTCTAAATCATATATAACACTTACTCGATGTAAAACATGTATATTCCTTTATGATATCTCTCCATGAACCTCATTAATGATATATATTTGTGATCCTCCTTAGACGTTTCTTTAGATAAATTTTTTATGAAAAAATTATTTAGTCTTTGAGGATTATTTTTGGGGTATTTATTGGCATAAATCCACACGTTAACTCCAAAAATCATGGAAAACCATCTATTCCTTTGTATCATGTATTTTGTAAACCTCCTAGAATGAGATAAAAAATAAATATTGTGATGTTTAAGGATGTTTTCTCCCTACACTTTGCATGACCCATCATGAGATTCAAAGACAATCATGAGTGTTATACGAGATATCATCACGAGATCCAAAGACAATCATTAGCACTGCGTAAGATCCCATTGTGAGATCCAAATACAATCATGTGCTTTATGAGATCTCATTGAGATATCAGTTTATATTTACAAGATTTGTTAGATTAGTTCAAAATTCACACTCTTCAAGATCATTCATCTCTCCCAAGTTCAAGATTAGACATTTTAACTTTTCATGATATCAAATAGTTCACCCTTGCATGAGATCATACATTTTCTCTTTTCATGAGATCAAACAGTTCACCCTTATGTGAGACTATATATTTATGAATTTCATGAGACCAAATATTTTTCCCTTATGAAATATTATACATTCACACTTTGCACAAGATCAAATAGTTTTCCTAACTCTTCATGCCTTCTTTAACAACCATCCTTCATCAACAACATAAAACCTTTTTAATAAACACAATCAACCCAGAAGCACAATCATGAAGTATTTTTTCCTAAAAATGTCCCCCTTTTGGTTTTTTTAAAACTCTTCACATTTTGATACCACAATAAATCTTCTCCCATCTTCAACAAAAATAATTTACTTTTTTCTATTCCGATAGGGATCAGAGATTTACTCAACACACACTATAAGTCCACATGATCCATGATCGTTGCGAGAAACAAGAGTAGCATGAAAAATTCATCAATGAAACACTTCATTATAAAACCACTCAATTGATTTCATCATGAACCTCATCTATCATTATATATAACCGTTAATTGATCATCTTTAGCATCGAAAGATTGAAAAATCCCCCTACCGCACTTCTCTCCCAATCAGCTTCTCCCCCTATATTTACAAAGACATTTTCTCCCCTTTTATAGCCGCAATTTCTCCCCCTTTGTTAATGAACCTGAAGGTCACTTCTTTGTGGTCTACAATAGTTTAAAGAAAAAATATTAGCATATCAAGAAAAAACACATCATATCTCAGGGAGATTTGATCCCACATCCACACTTTTTCAAGTGTGGGGAGTTGACTGAACTAAAAAATCTAATTGATGTCATGTAAATGAAACTTTGGGTAAGGCCTTCATCAGAATGTATGTAACCTTCAGTTCTTTAGGAACATACTTCAAATTGATAAGTTTAGGATCCACCATCTCATTGATAAAATGGTACTTGATTTCAATATACTTCTTCCTTGAGTGACGGAATGGATTTTTTTCTAAGGTTTATAGTGCTTGAATTATCATAATGGATTCTAATCAGACACTTCACTTTAATTCCCATATCATTGAGCTCTTGTTTAATCCACAATAATTTTGTACACTTTTGAGTAGCCATAATATATTCAGATCCTATAGTTCTCGATGAAATAAAATCTTGTTTCTTATTTATCCAAAAAAACTGTTGGAAAATGAACCTATACTCACGGTTTTTGAAAACCACAGGTATAGGTTTTAAATTGTCACCTATACCCTTGGTTTTTGAAAAAAAACATGGTTATAGGGTTTTTTTCGAGACCTATACCAAAGGTTTTTGCAAAAACCATGGGTATAGGGGTTTTTTTTTAAACCCTATACCTACAGTTCTTAGAAAACCATGGGTATAGGTCTTACTTATACCCACATTTTTTGAAAACCATGGGAACAAATTTACCAAGTTCAGGTATGAAAAATATATTTTCGTAGGATAAAAAAATCGTGAGAACACCTATTGCCATGATTTTCCACCTATAGCCACTGTTTAGGTATATATATATATATATATATATGGAAATATATATTTATGTACCTATAAGTAAATTTGGTGTAGTGGCTAGGTGTGGGAATTATATACAGGTGGTCCATTGTTCGAAACCCACAGCCAGAGATTTTTTAAAACCTATACCCATGGTTTTGAAACCAGGGGTATAGGGTTAATGTCATAGTGGCATACACCTATTACCAAGGTTTTGAAACAATGGGTATAGAATTTTAAAATAATTTGTATATCTTATAGCTATACCAATGGCTAAACTCCCCATGATTCCCAAAATCGTGGGTATAGCCTATACCCATAGTTTTGGGGACTATACCCATGGTTCAAAATCATGGGTATAAGTGCCTTTTCCAATAGTGAAATACACAATTATACAAGATAGAATGTACCACCTGAAATTGATTTTATATAATATATTTATTTTAAACAATATTCATCTATATATCCTAATAACTCTTATTGATATTTTTCATTGTAAAGAAAACTAAAATCTACCATCCCCTTTATATACTGAAGTATTATTTTAACTAAAACTATGTGTCTTTATTTAGGATTTCTTTGATGTAGTGCTACTTGACATGAGGAGAAAACAATATCATGCCTAATCATTATCATGTATAATAGACTACCAATGATTTTCCTATATTATATGACATTAACCGCATTGCCTTTTTCATCTCATGATGGTTTCATCCAGGTAGCCACTAGAGTTATCATATCCTTGGAATTCCCCATTTCAAATCTTCTCAAAAACTCATTTTCATATTTATATTGAGAAATGAATGTTCCATTATTTCATTGTGTCTCCTATAAACCACTAAAAAACATCAGTTCACCGATCATTGATATTTAGAATTCACTTTTCATAAATTCCATGAATTTAATGCATTGTTCTTCATCAGATCCACCAAATATTATTTCATCAACATATACCAAAACCATCATCCTTTTATTACTATCATTGTTGAAATATATATTATAATCAACTCCACCATGCTGAAAACCATGCTTCTTCAAAAATTTATCTAGTTTTGAATACCACGCTCTTGGTACTTTCTTCAACCCATATAGTTCCTTTTTCAGCCGAAAAATCTCTATAACCATATTCATGAATTAGAAAACCATATGGATACTCAATATAAACTTATTATTCTATAACCCCATTCATAAATGTAGACTTGAGGTCAATTTAGAAAATAATGAACCTAATTTTTAGTGTTATGGATAAGAATAATATGATTGTTCCTTTCCTCGCAACTGGTAAAAAAATTAATCAACATCAATACCCTCTATTTTTTAGTACCCATTGCACACTAATTGTGTTTGGTTTTGAATCACTATGCCATATTCATTCATATTGTTGTGAAACAACCGTTTCTTCCCAATGAAAATCTCATTTTTTGGTCTCGAAACAATCTCCCATGTATGATTCTTCTCAATCTAGTCAAGAACTTCATTCATAGCCTAAACCCAATTCTCATCACCAGCTACTTCATCAAAACATTTAGGCTCTACCAGAGTTATGAAGGATTCCTACCATAATGAATTTATTCTTCACTTTTGAACATGAACTACCTAATCACCAATAATGTTATGTCTATCAATTTCAGCTTGACTCTTTCATTTTTTTGAAGATATAGGTTTGACTTCCCCCTGCTCATCATTAGTTTCTTCTTTGAAATCATCAATTTCCACTTCAACATCCCCGGAGGTTCTTTTCTCATCATCACTATCCTCCTGAAACAGATCATGAATTTACTGAAGATTCTATTAATTCTCTATTATAGTGATATCATATCTTCCAATAACCTTTCCATGACTCTTATTGAAACATTTATACGCTTTTATTTTTCCTCAATATCAAATAAATATCCCATTATCTCTATGTGATTCAAATTTTCTATGTTTATTCTTATTGATAAAAAAACATTTATTTCCAAATATTCTAAAGGATGTCAATATTGGCTTATTCCCATACCACATCTCGTATGGATTTATTTCTTCCTTCGGACAAAATAGTTCCCTCTTAGATATGTAGACCGATGTAAAGACTACTTCCTTCCAGAATTTCTATGGTAGGTCCTTTTCAATAATAATTTTTTATCCAAGTTGTTGATGATTTTATTTCTCCTCTCAACCAATCCATTTTCTTGGGGAGTTATTACTACTAAAACATGATACCTTATCCCATGTATCTCAAGATAATATTACACTTGACTATTTTTTAATTTAATAACATTGTCAATATGAAACTTTATAATCTTCTTTCTAATCAACCTTTCAAATTCCATCAGATATTGTTTTATGTAGCTGAACACATAAAAATTTTGGGGAATTAAAAATATCAATTCTATCCTTCTAAAATCATCAGTGAAAATAATATAATACCACTTCTCGTTAATCGATCGTAGTGAGATAGGTCCACATACATCTACATGCACAAATTCAAGCACTCTAGCTGCCTTTTCTCTTTTTCCATGTAGGTATTTTTGATTATCTTACCTTGTTCACAAGCATCACAAGTATGAGTATGATCACATGATAGCTTAGTTAGATCTTGAGATGCATCACATTTGACCAGATCTCCCATGGATGGTTGGTATATATGGGCAAGTTTTTTATTCCACAACCTTTTTTCTTTCTCTCTAGATAAAAATCTCATATCTACTTCACTATATACAAGGTAGATATTCCCCTTTGTTGTTTTTTCCTATAGAAAAATTAAATTATCTCTTCCTATGACAATACACATATTCTTAGTAAATCTTACTGAATTCCTTAATCCACATAGTTATCTAACACTATAAAAATTTTTACTGAGACCTTCAACAACTAATACATCAATATGTTTCATTTTATTGCCCCCAAATTTGGCTTTTCCCTAGACAATAATCTTTAGGCCTTAATCATTTCCAAATTTGAAAACACCTTACATTTTATATTTTATTCCTATAATAAGATCCTTATTACCTATCATATTTAATTTTTATCCACTATCAAGGATCCATACACTAGAATGATCTGATGCTTTAAGGGAAATCTCCACAACTACCACCTGCTAGGTATTTTATTTTTTATCCTTGTTTTTGATGCCATACCCAAAATGTATTGAAAATATAAATGTCAATAGGATTATGATGGATCATCTTCATCATGAAAGGAGTAAAATTATTTTTCATTTTAATTTCACTAGATTATTCATTAAACTACTTATTATGACCACATTCAGTCTCCATAGACATATTTCTTTTCATTATTGATGAGAAATTTATTTCTAGGTGCCCAAATCTTCCACACCTAAAACAATGACCACCAAATTTTGTCTTGGAAAATTTATCTCTTTATGGATACCTATGTTTTTCTTATTCCCTTCAGTACCTCTTGTCTATGGAACATACATTTTTTGAGTGTCCCATCTTTCCACAACAATAAAATCTCGGGTGGGCTACATTCTTGTGTTCCAATATTTCATGACTGGTTTTCCTTTGGGTTCTTTGAATATTTTGGTTCTAATTCATACCCAAATCAATATTCAATCTCAAAGTAGGTTCTTGTGGTTTTACTACAACTATTACTGCTTTATGTTTTCAATCTATCTCCACACCAGCCTTATTATTTGGATTTGATGGTTACTTAAGTTTTGTTGAACCTCTATTCTATACTTCCAAATTTTTTATTGTGTGAGTGACTTTATTTATTAATGTCATACTGAGTGCCAATATTTTTTATTGAACCTTAACAATTCTTACCAAGATGAAAACTTCATCTTAAATTTATTTGATACATTGATTTGACATTTTCCAGTGATAATCAAACTATCAATTTCTCTTTTCTATTATTCGATTTTGATATTTTACTCAACAAAATTTTATAATATATCTGATATTGAAGACTTTAGTTTTTCAATTTATTTATTCATCTGATACTTCTCTTCTTCTTGATGTTGTATATCATAAACCACTTTATTGGATTTATACTTTTTGGTTCTCCAAACATCTATATCCTCAATAGAGGATTTTAATTCATTATTCATATAAACTCTTCCTTTGACTTCTTCTGCATCATTGTCTCTTTCTTCAATTTTCTAGGAGATACAAACAACTGACACCATATCATTTTCTCCATAATCATTATAGTTCACTATCTCATCAACCTCATATTCTTCTGAACATCCATTTTCTTATGAAAGAAGATTATTATTTTTGAAGAAATTTTTATGAGCTTTTTTTTACCTTTCACATAGGATGAATACATCTTCATGGGAGTTTTGACTCCATCCTCATCATCTTATTGAAACATTTTGGGAGCCTTTTTGTACGATTTCCAACCTTTTCACATCAAAATCATGCAATTGGGAGTTTCTCTTTGAACATTCCTTTTCCTCTTTGGATATTTGAGGAAAGGAAAGACATCACTTTATCTATCTCTTCTTCTTCCTGAAAATCTTCAATGGTGAGATTCTTTATGAAATTTAATGCCACTTCTTTGGACTTCCCGTTTTCCATAGACTCATTTTCATCATTTCTCAACTTGTATGCGACAATATTACTGTGCAATCTATCCAATGTCATCTCCTTTGGGTCTTTATATTCTTATATAGAAACTTTCGAATTGAGCTGAGGTGGAAGTCTTCTCAAGATGAACTTTCCAATCTTTTCATCATCAATAATTTCTCTGAGACCACACATGTATTCCAATGTAACATTTACCTGGTCAAATAATGAATCTATAGGCATGTTTGAGTTCATTCTTATATCCTCTTACATGTTTCATATAACCTTCATCATTTCTTTTATGACATTTGAGTCCCCATCATAAATATTTAGCATTTTCCCCATATACCACATGATTACTTACATTATATCACCTTCTTATATATTTCATTAAATAGGGCTACCGAAGTATTGATTTTAGTGGTGTCAGTATCCAATTCCCTTATTTTAGCTTCTAATAAAGCGCCACTGTCGATACTGGCTGAAATTCCATGCATCGCTACTATAAAGACAATCATTCCTAAATATCCAAGTAGTGCTGCATCTGATTCTTCCATAATTGAAATTTTTTTCCATAGAATATCAGAATTCATTTTTATTAAAAACCTCCATTAAAACCCCTTAGATAGAAACACTGAAATTAACCTTTTTAATAATACTAATTTTTCTCCCAACTAGGTCAAATGCCTTGAGAGGGGGTGAATATGGTTATGAAATATTAAAACAAATAGCCCTTCAGATCTTGTTCCATTGTTAAAAAAACACACTTATCTCTCTTTCTCATAGAAATGTATAAATAGAAATGAAATTATTCAAGAGATACAAAAATTTTACTTGTTTCACCCTCACTAGTCTATGTTCAAGGAGCATAAAATTGTAATGTGTTGATGAAACAAATATAATAAGGCTCATTTATAATTCCAGGTTCAGTATAGATCAGTTTTATACCCAGGATAACTATCTTTACAAGTTTTAGGGATATCTCACTTCCTTATCAAAGGTCACTCCCTGACTCTCTTTCAATGGCACACTGCCAGTGGAAAGGATCGTATTCTTCATCTTACATTGATCACTACTATGGAAAGGATCGACACTAATTTTATGGAGATATAGGTCCCTTAATTATTATTAATAAATTCATCCTCAGTTATAGGTAAATTCCATATTTAAGTTTTTTTGGGATGCTCATTCACTTATTTGAAAACTGTAACGCCCTGGTTCTGAAAGCCACCCAGAGGCGCCCTGTACCTGGTTGGTCACATGGCCTCAATTCTCATTAGCAGAGTACACAGCGGAAGAAAAACAAAAGCAATAGCAGAAGCAGTAATAATCCATACAAAAGTAAACAACGGAAAACTGGAATAATAAAACAATTGGATCACATACATAAATGATGCATGATACATATGTCTAATAAAGAATCCAAACAAGTAACAATGATGGAATAAAAATTGTACCAAACCAAAGTACAAAAGAAATAGATAAACAGCTCCTCATCATCGCAAGCATAGGCTTGGTCCCATGCTCTCTAGCTCCACAGAAGTTAAGTACCTGAAGTAGAAGGGTACTTTCCCTTATATATACATGGAGTAATATAGTCTGTTTGGGCCCAAAAGCATGAACCAAATAAGGTGTGAGACTAATTCCCGGTAGGCAACCACCAGAAGATATGTGCCTAACAGTCAGTGAATATAGGGAAGGTAAAAGTACAGAAAGCAGTAAACAGAAAGGTACTAACCAGTAAACAATCCATAGTTACAAATTAAGAAATAGTGAAACAAACAATTACTCCTCAAACAGGTACCCCTCTGGGAAGTACTCATGGACATCCCCTCTGGTCCTACCTAAAAAGTGAAAGTAACCCTCTGGGTAGCACACTCGATTTAACCCCTCTGGTTATTCATATAAATATAATAAGACTCTCTGAGGAAGTGCTCACATTCTATCCCCTTATAGTCAAAGGTAAAGCAAGACTCTCTGAAGAAGTTCACACAGTCTATTCCCTGTACAGTCTAGGGTAGTCAAGGAATCTATGAGGAAGCTCACACATCAATTCCTCTTATATCCCCAAGGTCTAGGACTCTCTGAGGAAGCTCACTCGGTCAATTCCCCTTATAGCCCAGGTCGTACAATTCAAATAATGACTCTCTAGGTAAGCTCACGTGATCAATCCCTTTATAGTCTAAATCAAACAAGGACTCTCTGAGGAAGCTCACTCAGTCAGTTACCCTTATAGCCCCAAGTGGTTCTAGGCTCTTGAAGGATTCTCACTCGGTCAATCCCCCTTATAGCCTAAGTTCCCAAAGACTCTATAAGGAATATCACCTGGTCAATTCCCCTCATAGTCTCCTACACCAGGTTCTCACGGCCCTATGTAGGTCAATGAGCATAGCAGTGTAATATGGCCAAAGTAAACCTACAGAACTACTTGGCTAATAGTCTACATCATATTAAGCATGTCAGAATACCACTCTCCATCCTACAGCAACAGGCATGGAAAATAGGCAAGGCATCCAAAGGCTAAATAGGACCAAATGGTTGTAATAGAACAATCATGGTCAAAACATCCAAGAATATCAAACAACCTATCTATATCCAAATCACCTCTACATAAGCATACAAGCATGAAAAGAAAACAACAGGGGTAAAATGGTAAACACGCAAGACCTCGTTCAAGGTTATTGGTGGAATTTTCACATAATACTCAAAGACTTTGAATGGAAAGGCACAATCCACCTACCTCGACGTTAGGAGATCACTATAATTGAAACTAGAAGCTTGAATATCCTTAGAATGTCATAGATCTACAAAAACGTCTAAAACTTTCAACCCATGATAACTTAACAAAGAAGGGGAAACATGAAATGAGGCTCAAGGAGAAGAGAGAACTCATCGATGCGATTCCAATGCAACTGACAGTGCCCGATTCAGAGGAAAGATGGAGGCACAGGAACTCATTGAAAATTTGTGGTAGTATGGGCTCTCTCAGATGAACGAGACCTAAAAAAGAGTGTGTTCTGTCCGTCAAACGCGACCCCAGTGCATTTAATGAAAAAAAATACACCGTGTGTAATTTTGGAGTAAACAATGTGTAATTACTATTTCTGTACTCTGTATTAGGTGGCCTTCAAGTCACTCCTACACGACCGTGTGTGTGGCTACTACACATCCAGTACACGACCTCCTGTGGAAAGGAATTACACGGTGTGTAATCATAAAGTACACAGTGTGTACTTAGAAAATTTCCATAATTTTCTCTTTTTCTCAAAAACAACCTGAAAAGTAAAAAACATACCTGAAAAGAAAATCTGGGTTCTTACAAACTCCCCCCCCCTAAAGAAATTTGTCCCCAAATTTCCCTAGCATTGCGTAGAAAAAGAAGAAACCTCGAACAGTTCCAGCCACTGTGCTCGTACATCAACCTCCCTCTCCCAAGTATCATCATGTACTCGTCCTTACTTCCATATCACTCATACCAGAGGAACTTACCGGCCATAGAGAACCTTTTTACTATGATCGAAAATCCAGATAGGATGATCCTTGAATGATGCATCCACTTTGAGCTCAGCCTCCTCAGGTTGAAAGACATAAGATGGGTCAAAAAAGTAATGTCGAAGCTGAGAAACGTGGAATACATTGTGCATGGATCTGTAACTTGGAGGTAACTACAACTGATAGGAAATTGGCCCAATTCTCTCCAACACCTCAAACGGCCCGACATATCTCGGCAAAATCTTACCCTGTCTCCTAATCCTATTGTGCCCCAACCTCAGCGTGACATGCAGGAAAACCTGATCCCCGACCTCGAACTCTAGAGGTTGTATCCGCTGATCAGCATAATACTTATGTTAAGACTATGCACTATCCATCCTCTTCTAAATCAACTTTATCTTCTCTATGGTCTCCTGAACAAGATGATGTCCCAAGAAGGCTGCCTCTCCAGCCTCTAGTCGACATAAGGGTGATTGGAATGGCCTACCGTACAAATCCTCCTAAGGTGACATCTGAATAGTTACTTGAAAACTGTTGTTGTAGTAAAACTCCACAAGAGGTTTATGCTTCTCCCAAGAACCTCCAAAATCCAGAATGCATGCTCGGAGCATGTACTCAAGCACCTGAATTGTATGCTCGGACTGGACATTTGTCTGGGGGTGGTAAGTTGTACTCAAAAGTACATGTGTACCCAAAGCCTTCTAAAGCCCCTTCCAGACCCGAGAAGTAAAACGTGCATCTATGTCTGAAACAATAGAGTGTGGAACTCCATGAAAATGTACAACCTCACGGATGTACAACCATCCCAACTCATCAACACTGAAGGTATCCTTGATTAGAAAGAAGTGGGTGACCTTTGTGAATCTGTCAATGACAACCCAAATTATGTCATTCCCCTTGGTGACCTTGGTAAAACTGTCCCGAAATCCATCGAGACATAATTCCACTTCCACTCAGGAATGGGTAACTACTGTAAAATCCCTGCTGGTCACTTATGCTCCACCTTCACCTGCTGACAAGTGGAACACCTCATGACAAAACCAGCAATGTCTCTCTTCATACCTAGACACCAATAATAATGGTGTAAATCGTGATACACATTAGTGATTCCATGATGAAATTCCCAAACTAAGGAATGAAAATCCCACATCATCTCCTCACGCATGTCTGCTAGCACCCATACGCGCCCCTGGAAACGTAAGATCTCATCCTCGCCTATGGTCCATCCAGGAATATATTCCCCTCCTGACACACACTCCCTTAGGATTAGGCCTTCATAATATGATAGCTTCCTCATTTGAACTCAATCAAGAAGAGTCTAAGTAATTGCCACAAAAGAAAGGAAGGTTTACCCCTATCTTTTGTGCACCTCCAAATGCATCTCAGAGAACATAGTCATAATTTTTCACTCACTACTGGCCTCTTGAACTGCCTGTACCTGAGTCCTCCTGCTCAACGCATCATCCATTGCGTTGCATTTTCCAGGCGTATAGGCAAGATAAAAATCAAAGGACTGTAGGTACTCAACCCACCTTTGCTATCTCAAATTCAGATCACACTCAGTGAAGATATACTTGAGACTCTTGTGGTTGGTGAAAATAAAAAAATTCTCTCCTAGAAGATAATGTCTCCAACAGCATAAGGCATGAACAACAGCTGCTAACTCCAAATCATGCATCAGGAAATTCCTCTCATATGGCCTCAACTATCGAGATCTGTATGCAATGACTCTATCTCCCTGCATATCCACAGATCCTAGCCCGATACCTGATGCATCACATTAAATAGTATAGCTCGTTCCCGGCTCTGGAAAGACTAGTATCGGAGCTGAATTCAACCTCCCTTTCAGCTCCCGAAAGGATGACTCCAAAGAAACTGACCATGAGATCATCACACCCTTCTTAGTCAGACCCGTCAGTGGTACTGCTAAGCATGAGAAGTTTTATATAAAATGTATGTAGTATCCATCCAGCCCTACAAAACTCTGTACCTTAAAGACGTTCTTCGGTTGCTCCTATAAAACTACAGCTCTCACTTTCTCCAGGTCTACTGATACTCCTTCCTCAAAAATAATATGACCTAAGAAGTTAATCTAATCCATACAAAAGTGGAATTTTCAGTGCTTAACATATAACTGATGCTCCCTCAGTGTACTCAAAATGATCTCAAAATGGGTAGCATGGTCGTGTTGAGTGTGATATTACACCAAGATATAATCCATGAAGACCACCATGAAGGAATACAAGTATGGATGGAACACTTGGTTCATCAGTGCTAGGAAAACTACAGGCGCGTTCATGAGACTAAACGGCATAACCATATACTCTTATAGACCATACCTGCTCTGGAATGCTGTGAGAGGTATATCAGATGGTCTAACATGCAACTGATGATAACCAGACCTCAAGTCAATCTTTGAGAACACGTGGGCTCCTTGAATCTGATCAAATATATCATCAATCCTCTTCAAGGGATATCTGTTCTTGACTGTCAACTAGTTCAGCTTCCGATAGTCCACACAAAGCCTAAGAGTGTTGTCTGCCTTCTTCGCAAACAGGACAGGTGAACCCTAAGGAGAAGTACTGAGCCGGATGAAACCCTTTTCCTGTAACTCCTCCAACTACTTCTTGAGCTCCTGCAACTCTGGTGTAGCAATCCTATAAGGAGGAATGGACACCAGTGCCACTCCTGGAACTAGATCAATAGAAAAGTCCACCACTCTCTCTGAAGGTAAACTTGAAAAATCCTCTGAAAAAAATCTCTAAAACAATCCACCACTGGAGGAAAGTCTAACTGTGAAGTCCCCTGGTCATCCAGATATAGACTAGCAATCTGGGCTGTAACTCCTCCCAACCCATGATGCTCTAGACCCGCTCCGCTCTCCTGGACATCCAACTCCCCCTTATGAAGAAACTTTACACCCTCTGGTGATGTGAAACTCACCCTACGGTGATAAAAGTCGATGAATGCCTAGAATTGAACTAACCAGTCCATATCGAGAATGACATCATATCATGTCATCTCTAGGACATAGAGGTCCCATAGAAAGTGACATCCACCAACCTCTAGTGGGAACTCCTTGCACTGATGTACACTAGCCGTTCTAGTCCCCAACGGTGTGTCTAGAATCAAGATATCAACTGAAGAAGAGATGCAGAGACCAAGGCTCTCATTGACAGCAACAGATATAAAGCGATGAGAAGTCCCTATATCAAAAAGAGATAAAGATAAAACTTAGGCAACTAGGATCGTACCTTAAACTATAGAGGGACCAGGATCCTTCTTATGCTGGGTCTGCTCCACTGCAAAGGTATGTCCTACTCCACGGCCCTATGACCATACCTGACCACTCTGAGTTGTTCCACCCTGCTATCGCTGAAAACTGGGCTACCAGCTACCCCGACCATGGCCTCTACCTTGGACTGAATGCCTGGAAGAACTCCAGTTCCCTGACTGATAAGAAAATGGTGGTGGTGCTCCGGAATGCAGAGTCCTAGAAGAACCCCTGTCACCAGCTGCTGGTGAAAATAACTAACAAAAGCAATGAAGAAAGCCCATCTTGCCACAATATTGGCACTCCAATGGGTCTCTCGGGCAATGTGGCCTCGTATGTGTTGTATTTGGTGGTATAGAAACAACTACTTTGTACTTTATTCATTAATAAAAGACTTATCACATCTTGATTGTTCTTCTGCATGACAGTTCATGTGATAATATCCTAAGGATAGTTGTTGCATTAAAGGGTCATAGCGGATCCCGGCTATGATGAGAACCCAGAAGTTCCATAACTCTGTTCTTGAATATATTTTCTATGGATGGATGATATTATTTGAGGGACACAAATAATACATGTCATTAGGGGTGAGGACTCATAAAACTTTGAGGCACCTTCTCAGGGTGTGCGCCCTTAGTAATATCCAGGAGGATATTATGAGAACGAGACCCGCCAGTAGGAAATCCACATTTCATAGTGTCATTGGATGTTCCTATCTGCGGACGTGTGTGTTGGTCCTTAGCCTTTAATATTATTATTAATGGGTATTACAACTCACGCACTTAGATGTATTGATGAAAACTGTAATGAAACATTGTTCACAGTGAGGTAGGATATGTTGGGTGCGTCACGGGTAATACTACATTAATAGATAATGCGAGAAAGGATTTTTCCCTTCTGTTCCATAATGGAAGTAGATATCTCAAGCCCTTTGATGGAATTGATATAGACTAAATAAATCCATGGCCATGGTAAGGTATGGGTGAGTTCAATTCCGGGAATTCAAAGAAAGAATAATAGAGCACATGGGTTGATGGCACTAGCATGCAACCCGCTTGATTAGAGATATCGAGACAAAGGGATTATATTACATGATAAGCATTCGTAGGAGGTGACACGTCATTGTGGTGCTAACTTCTTTCTCTATGGGTGCCTTGGCGTGTTTCTAGATTCTAACCTTGGACTTTAGTCAGGCTCCGCCTAATGCCACTGAGAAAGAGGCCTAGAGGGTCACACACTAAGTGTGTCCATGTATCTCAGTTAAATATTAATTTAACAAGTTAAATAAATATTATTCCCGACTGTGGTTTAATAATTATTTAAGGATGCCTGATCTCATTTATTTTGACACTAGTTATTCGAGAGAATATATTGTGGTTGAAATAAAATATTTATTAGTGAGTAATGCAGTTACATTTATTTAAGTAATAAATAGCCATTACTCAAGGTATAATAAATGTAGTGGAGAAAAGTGGAAAATAAAATTACGTGTCATGTATATTAAATATACACGCTGTGTAGTTTTATGGAAAACAAGTACACATCGTGTATTAATTATTACACGCCGTGTAGTTTTCCAGTTGGGATTTTGAGGATATGATATTGTTTTATTAAATGATATTAATTATAATCATCATGGGTGAATGTCAAGGAATTAATAATTCAACCTGGAGTTTCAATAAGAGTTAATGAAATAAATAAAACGCGTAATGCATTTATTTATTGTCATAACTCTATTAACCTCAAACCCGATTATAAATATCCTCACAACCCCAACAGTTTTAAAGAGCCATTGTTGTGAACAACGGATTTGGAAATACTCTCAAGCTAAGAGAGGATTTCCTTTCCACCAATAACGCCCTCAAGTTACGAGAGTGAGATCCTCCACCAGATCAAGGCGGTTGAAGGCGGACATCGCAAGTGAAGGTTCTTCCGCGCTAGCACCCGGAGATCCCTTTGGTGACATCCAGAGATACGTGGAGCATGTGTGGATCACCACTAGAGGAATCCTATACTTGGATTTTACGACGCAACGATGGATCATAGGATCGTGACCGGAGACATCGATGAAGAAAGAATTGCACCGAGGTAATTCTTCTGAATTAATTAAATTAATTATAACCAACATATGATGATCCTATCTCAATGGTTCTGGGACTCTTCTTTTCTTTTTCATACTTCATTTCATTCCGAAGATCCGGTATTTTATATCGTGACGGATCTCGGATTGAACGTTGTTTAACGCTAAAATTATTGTTGGGATAACCCACCAATGCGCTTCTGCTGCGCCTGGAACCTACAAGTGGTATCAGAGTGGGTCATATCATTGATTATAATTATTTAGTTTTTCATTGGTGATTTACGCATTTAATAATTTAGTTATTTCAATTCATGTTTAATAATTCTAGAAATCGGAATCTCGAGATCTGTTCCTCCTCCCTCGTTTCTCGTTCACCTCATAGAAACAAATTTTTATTTTAATTAAAATAAAATAGAGGAACTCATCCAGAGGAGCCAAATGTTTCTGGCCATACAACACCAGAATAAATGGTGTGTATTCAGATGTACATGTCGTGTAGTCTGCATTCAATGCATTGACTGATTCGCCAAATCAGGACGTGTATTGGAGTATACCTATGTCATTTATGACACCATGTGTTGACCAGGAACAAGTGGCACACGGTTTCCGGATTACATGCCATGTGGTCCAATGAACACGGTGTGTAGTACCTTCTGGTTAGGGTTGGGCCGTGTACCCTGTACAAGGCTTTCCTGGCTGGAAACTGTGTAACCCAAAAACTACATGGCGTGTATCCCACAGAACACGCAGTGTTCTCCGAAAATTTCTGAAGTACATTAACACGCCCTATCCCCGAGCATGTACTTCGGTTGGACGGTAAAGAAAAGTACACGCCATGTAGTCAGAAATACACGCCGTATACTCACCCAAATTACGCAGATTTATTAAAATTTATTATTATATTATAAAAACCGTTGAGACGTGTACCATGGTGCAGGTGTAAAGCTGAGGCACAACACGTGATAGGTTTTTTATATATGTGTGTTTAATTTAACATCTGTGTAATGAACGGGAATTCACCGGGTTGCCTTTAAGGTACAAGTTACGTACAAGGATAATTTTAAATGAATTTATTTGTTTAAAATTATGATGGATGATAATCTCAAGGAAGTTCAAAAAAGGGTTTAAGATAAAAGGATTGATTAATTAAAGATAATTAATTAATTCGAGCGTGATTAATCATAAACAAGAACAATTAAAGAATTGAATGCTAGTTTTATTTATGCATAAATATCGTCGCATGTGTGGATGATCATGAGCTAGACCAAGACCTTTGTATGTGAATGGTTTCTTTTAATTTCTTTATTTAAATTAAATTTGTTGGCCTGTGAACCATCTCCTCATTAATATGTAGGGCCTGCGTGCCCAAGGATTCTGTTATATAAAAACCCCTTTCGCCCCTCACCTGTGTGTGAGATAAATGCATATGTAATGGATGGATATCCTAAGCTAGTGGATGTGGCTCAAGTCAGGAGCCAAGGTGAAACCAATCCCTGGAGATACAAAGGTGGACAGGTGGAAAGCTGTAAACACAAACCCGAAAGGTTCAAGGTGTTTCTCCCCTAGGTCTTGGGTTAGTTTATCAACTGCTAGATAAACTAACCAAAAGAAAAAGCTCATGATCATACAATTTATTTTATTTCTGTCAGTTGTATGGTTTATTTATTGTGGGTGTGTTGTCATGATCACACAATTAATGAATTAAATGAGCATTCAATATGGAACTAAAATAAAAAGCAGCTTATACGTAAATATTGTCTTAGAAATGGTTAATCACTTAAGTATATTCCACTTAATATTAACAATCATGTAATCAAAGATAATAAAATGTCAATTTACATATAAGGATAAAATCCCTCAAAAGAAATATTAAGTCGGTATAGCCTTCCATAATCTTGGTTACAATCGAACCATAGTTCAAAGTTCTTAACCAACCCTAGTTGGGGTGATTTCAATTATCGGGGAATTCTAATTCAAGGTTTTGGGTTGACTTGACTTGGTTCGCATCAAGGGTTTACTGCCACAATAGGACTTGGTGTGACCAAGAGGAAAAGGTTGAGGAAATCCAAAATAAAAGTATTTCAGGATTGGGGAGTCTACTCAGAGGATCAAGGAGCTACAAGTTAATGCAGTTGGCATTTGGAATGCCTACCTAAAACCCTTCAAGTTTCTTGACCAACCCTAGTTGGGGTAATACGAAGGTCAATATAGATCCTTGCCACTAGAATATTCAGGCAATAGAATATTCTGAATTCAATGGTGAGGGCTATTGGATTTCAATAAAATAGTGGGAGACTAATAAGTATTAATTTATTTATTTGTCTAAGTTTTATAAAGTGCTAAAACTTTGCTCGTCTTAATTTGTAGAAAATGAAAGAAAATGACTTCAAACATATCATTGTGAACCATACTCGAGAAGGAAAACCTTCTCACCGGCACTAATTTCCAAAAGTGGTATAGGAATTTACACGTCATCCATCGCCACGAGAGGAAATTGTATGTGCTGGAAGAGCCTGTTCCAGTTGCGCCTAGATCGGAAATTCTGCCCTTAACTCACTAGGTAGATAAGGACATGGGTCATGAAAAACCTACAGTCCTTATGGTGAATAAGAGGAAGGGCAAGGAAAAGGGGCCAAAGACTTATAAATGGTCTGAATACCCTGAGTACTATCCCTCTAAGAAGGGGAAGATCCATAGGTAGGGCAAGGAAAGGGAGGCAGTGTGTTTTTCATGTGGCAAGCAAGGCCACTAGAAGAGGAACTGCACCCAAAAGCATTGGGACGCTAAAGGTTCATTCTTTATCTAGTGTAATCTTTCTATTTCTACACATTGGGTATTAGATACAGCTTTTGGGGCTCACATCTGTATTAAAATGAAAGAACCAAGTAGATTTAGAAAGATTTCCAGAGGAGAGGTGGATCTTCAAGCTGCCAATGGTGCAAGGCTAGATGCATTGGCTATTGGCGACTACCACCTCTCATTGTCAACTGGGATGATCTTGGTTTTATATAACTGTTATTATGTGCCTAGTGTTAACAAAAAAATAATTTATGTATCTTGTTTGGATATGGATGGATTTATTTTCAAGTTTGGAAATAAGAGTTGTCTCTTTTATAAGAACAATGTATGTTATGTTATGGAACATTTAAATAATGGTTTGTATGAATTAAATTACGAAAACCAAGTGTTGGAAATCAATAATGAAACAAACTCACAAGACTCATACATCACCCAGTTGTGGAATCACTGTCTCGGTCATGTAAATGAGAAGTTCTTGACAAAGCTCTGCCAAGATGGCTATTTAGACTCTACTGAGATAAAACCACTTGATAGATGTCACCCTTGTTTACAAGGAAAAATGACCAAGCCACCTTTTGGTGGACAGAGTGAAAGGGCCATAGAGCTTTTAGGATTGGTACACACAGATGTGTGTGGACCATTTCCAGTAGAATCTAGAGGTGGATATTCTTACTTCATTAGTTTTACTGATGATTTAAGTAGATACAGATTTGTCTACTTAATGAGGTATAAGTCAGAAGCCTTAGAGAAATTTAAGGAATTCAAGAATGAAGTAGAGAATCATCTTGGTAAGAAGATAAAGAAGCTTCGATCAGATCGAGGTGGAGAATATCTGAACCAAGATTTCATCGATCTTCTATGAGAGTCTGGGATTCTATCTCAGATCCCTCCTCCTTATACACCACAGTGGAATGGTGTTAGTGAAAGAAGGAAATGCACCTTGTTGGACATGGTGAGGTCAATGATGAGTCATGCGGATCTTCAATTATCCTTTTGGGGGTATGAATTACAAACTACAGCATACACATTAAACTGAGTACCAAATAAGGTAAAAAATGGAATTCCCTCCGAGTTATGGAATGGAAAGAAACCCATTTTTTCACATACACGTGTATGGGGATGTGAGGCATTTGTTAAGGCCTTCTCAGGAAATAAACTAGCACCCCAGGGCACGTAGTGTATCTTTATAGGATATCCCAAGGAAACGAAAGGATATTACTTATATAACCCTCAGGACAAGAAAGTGATTGTCGCTAGACAAGCTGTCTTTCTTGAGAGGGAGAACATCCTCAAAAAGGATAGTGGGAGAAAGATTGACTTCGACGAAGTTGATGCTCAAGATATACAGGATTTGGTACAGGAACAAGTTCCACAGGTCCCCTTGGAAGATGTTCTAGAAACACAAGTACTGTGTAGGATCTCAAGAGAGGTAAGGGAACCAGAGAGATTTGGTTTCCTAGTCACTGAGGATGGTGAATCATTATTGTTGGACAATGATGAACCTCTCTCCTACAAGGAAGCAGTAGAAAGATCAGAAGCTTCAAGATGGCTATAAGCTATGAATTCTGATATGGATTCCATGTATCAAAACCAATTCTGGGTTCTGTTCGATGAGCCAGTTGATGTGAGTCATGTTGGATGAAAATGGGTATTTAAGAGAAAAATGGACATGAAAGGTCAAGTTAGCACCTATAATGAAAGGCTAGTGGCTAAAGGATTCAGACAGCGTCAAGGAATTGACTATGATGAAACCTTCTCACTAGTTGCCATGTTTAAATATATAAGAATCACACATTCCATATAAGCTTACCATGACTATGAGATTTGGAAAATGGATGTCAAAATAGCATTCCTTAATGGGAACCTTCATAAATATGTCTATATGACACAACCAGAAGGGTTTGTGACACCAGGTGAAGCCAAACGGGTTTGCAAGTTGCAGAAATCCATTTATGGATTGAAGCAAGCATCGTGGTCATGGAACATTCAATTTGATGAATCCATAATGGAATTTGGTTTCATTAAGAATGAATGTGAGCCATGTGTTTATGAATGGTTTAATGGGAATGTGGTCATTATCCTAGTAGTATATGTTGATGAAATATTGCTTATTGGAAACGACGTACCAGCCTTACAGTTAGTTAAGGATTGGTTGAACAAGTGCTTCTCTATGAAAGATTTAGGTGAAACAGCCTACATTCTTGGGATCAAGATCATTCGTGATAGATCCAAGAGGCTTCTTGGACTAATTCAGGGTACATACATTGACCAGATACTAAAGAGATTTAGTATGGAATAGTCCAAGAGGGGATTGGTTCCAGTGTCACATGTCCTAGATCTTTCTAAGAAAATGTGTCCTCAGACAAAACAAGAGAAAGATAGAATGAGTAAGATACCATACGCTTCGGCTATAGGATCCATCATGTATGCCATGTTATGTACTAGGCTTGATGTTTCCTATGCACTGAGAATGGTAGGCAGATATCAAGAAGATCTAGGAGAATAGAATTGGACTGATGTTAAGACTATCCTTAAGTATCTAATAATAACTAAGGATATGTTCCTGGTGTATCGAGGAGATGAGGAGATTTTCATTAGAGGGTATGTTGATGCTAGTTTTCAGATAGATCAGAACGATTTTAAGTCACAATCTGGATATGTTTTCTGTCTCAATGGAGGAGCTGTGAGCTAGAAGAGTTCAAAGTAGCAACTTGTCGCCGATTCTACAGCAGAGTCTGAATATATAGCGGCTTCTGATGCAGCCAAGAAATCCGTCTAGATTTGGAACTTTGTCTAGAAGCATGATGTGGTGCCTAGTAGTAAAGATCACATTACATTGTATTGGGATAATACTGCGGCAGTGGCTCTTGAAAAAGAACCAAGGTCACATCAATGGACAAAGCACATACTCCAGAAGTATCACCTCTTGAGGGATTTATATCAGAGGGGTGAAGTTGTTGTGAGTATAGTGTCCACAGAATAGAACGTGGTGGACCCCATGACTAAAGGCCTATCTCAACAGAAGCATGAATATCATGTGAGAGCTAGTGGGTTAAAGTTTGTCAGAAGTTGGCTCTCGTCCAAGTGGGAGTCTGTTGGAGTTGGTGGTCTAGAACCAACTAATTTGTACTTTATTCATTAATAAAATCCTTATCACATCTTGATGTTCTTCTGCATGACAATGCATGTGATAATGTCCTAAGGACAGCTGTTGCATTAAAGGGTCATAGAGGATCCCTGCTATGATGAGAACCCAGAAGTGCCATAACATTGTTCTTGAATATATGTTCTATGGCCGGATGATATTATTTGAGGGACACAAATAATACAGGTCATTAGGGGTGAGGACTCATAAAAATTTGAGGCACCTTCTCATGGTGTGCGTCCTTGGTAATATTCAGGAGGATATTACAAGAACGAGACCCGCCAGTAGGAAATCCAAATTTCATAGTGTCATTGGATGTTCCTGTCTGTGGACATGTGTATTGGTCCTTAGACTTCAATATTAGTAATAAGGGATATTACAACTCGCGCACTTAGATGTATTAATGAAAAATATGATGACACACTGTTCACAGTGAGGTAGGATATGTTGGGTGCGTCACGAGTAATACTGCATTAATAGATAATGCGAGAAAGGATTTGTCCCTTCTGTTACATAACGGAAGTAGATATCTCAGGCCCTTTGATGGAATTGATATAGCCTAAATAAATCCATGTACATGGTATGGTATGGGTGAGTTCAAGTTCGGGAAGTCAAAGAAAGAATAATCGAGCACATGGGTTGATGGCACTAGAATGGAACCCGATTGATTAGAGATATAAAAACAAATTGATTATATTACACGGTAAGCGTTCATCAGAGGTGACATGTCATTGCGGCGTTAACTTCTTTCTCTATGGGTGCCTTGGCGTGTTACTAGACGCTAACCTTGGACTTTAGGCAGGCTCCACCTATTGCCACTGAGAAATAGGCCTAGAGGGTCACACACTAAGTGTGTCCATGTATCTCAGTTAAATATTAATTTAACAAGTTAAATAAATATTATTCCCGATTGTGGTTTAATAATTATTTAGGGATGCCTGATCGCATTTATTTCGACACTAGTTATTCGAGAGAATATATTGTGGGCGAAATAAAATATTTATTAACGAGTAATGTAGTTACATTTATTTAAGTATTAAATATCCATTACTCAAGGTCTAATAAATTTGGTGGAGAAAATGGAAAATAAAAGTACGTTTTGTGTATATTAAATATACACGTCGTGTAGTTTTATGGAAAAAAAGTACACACCGTGTATTAATTATTACACAACGTGTACTTTTCTAGTCGGGATTTTGAGGATATATTATTGTTTTATTAAATGATATTAATTATAATCTTCATGGGCGCATGTCAAGGAATTAATAATTCGACAAAGAGTTTCAATAAGAGTTAATGAAATAAATAAAATGTGTAACATATTTATTTATTGTCATAACTCTATTAACCTCAAACCCGATTATAAATATCCTCACAACCCCAACACTTTTAAAGAGCCATTGTTGTGCACAATGAATTTGGAAGTACTCTCAATCCAAGATAGAATTCCCTTTCCACCAAGAATTCCCTCAAGTTACTAGAGAAAGATCCTCCACCGGATCAAGGTGGCCGAAGGCGGACATCGCAAGCGAAGGTTCTTCCGCGCTAGCACCCGGAGATCCCTTCGGCGACGTCCATAGATACGTGGAGCACGTGTGGATCACTGCTAGAGGAATTCTATACTTGGATTTTAAGATGCAATGACGGATCACAGGATCATGACTGGAGACATCGATGAAGAAATAATTACACTGAGGTAATTCTAGTGATTTAATTAAATTAATTATAACCAACATATGATGATCCTATCTCAATGATTTCAGGACCCTTCTTTTCTATTTCATTCTTCATTCCATTCTGAAGATCCGGAGTTTTATATCGTGACAGATCTCGGATTGAATGTTGTTTAACGCTAAAATTAAAGTTGGGATAACCCACCAATGTGCTTCCGCTGTGCCCGGAACATACAGTATGCCCGATTCTACCACACTAGTAGCACACCACTTAGCTACCAGAAGATGCATCTCGCATGCTCTTTTCTCCTCGTACAGCCTCCCTGTGGTGCTTCCAGCTATCAGCTGGTGGAGCACTATCTTTTGATGTTGAACTTCCCTACCTCACAGCTCTACAATCTCTCAGATTATACTATGTGATCAGCACCTGGTTGATGATAGAAGATATTGAAGTCAACCTAAAGATGTTCACCTGAGATCAGATTTCGTTCCTCATACCATCCTCAAACTTCCGTGCAAGGAACAACTCATCAACTCCTGAAATAGGCATAAAAAACTGCAGCTCTGTGAAGTGAGAGGAATACTCTATAATAGTAAGAGTACCATGCTCCAGACTCATGAACTCTCAAGCTCAATCGGCCCTCAAGGTCTCTGGATATAAGTAATCATAGAAGATGCGCTGAAACTCTTCCCAATCCATATTCTCCTAGCGGCCCGCCTATGAGATCACATCCCACCACCTTTTGGCGGAGTCTCGGAGCATGTAGGTAGTAATCTTCACCCTCTTCTCTGGAGGTATCTCCGGATGCTCGAAAATCGCCAGTGTGGCCTCTAACCATGACTCTGCAGCCTGAGGTCCTCCACCCCCGAAGAAAGTAGAAGGATGCTGCTACTGAAAGAGCCACATCAAATCATCCATCGACGGGGTAAGAGGAGGTGCTCCCTAAAAGGTTTGCATCATCCACTGAAATACCTCCCCGAATAGTGCATCTGCAACTATGTTATGTTCAAAGGTTGGTGCCATGTCTGGCACAACTGGAGGATCTGCAGGTAATCCCTGATCAGCCATGTCTGGTGTCTGATCGCCGTCTGGAAACTGGCGCACAACCGGAGGACATCTCGATGGCATGACTCTGCAAGGTCAATCACACACCTTATTTCAAGGTTACCAAGGACTGAAAACAATGAGTTTAAGAAGGTAACAGGAGAAAGAAATCATTAAAGTTTTACAAAAAATGACTACACGACGTGTACATTTACTACACGGTGTGTTCCATTAAGTCATTCACATGGGCGTGTACTCCTGCCTAAACTGGTCATGTAACACCCCAAACACATGGTGTGTTGTCTTAACACACGGTGTGTACTCGAATCCTCTTCCTCTACTCGAGTCCTTCTACATGGTTAATCCACACAGCTCTCCTAAGGCAATACTACATGTCGTGTTCAAGATAGACACGGTGTGTACTAGACAAGCTTCACCTGGCCCGTGTTGTGGATGAAAAGGCCTGACACACGACTCATACTAAATGGCATATTCAACTGGTACACAGAGTGTATGTGAAAGGATAACACGGATTCGTGTTGTTGGTTACATGGCCGGCTACATGGCTGACACTTCACGGCGTTTTATAGGCGAACACGGCATGTACGAGAAGGGATAACACTGACCCGTGTTTTTCGGGACACGACTGGGTACCTAGGTCAGACTAAAGGGCGTGTTAAACTGGTACACAGCGTGTTCATACAATAATTTTTCTATGTCGTGTCTCTACCCACACGTCATACGACACGGTCAGAGACTATACGGCATGTACATAAAGTACACAGTGTGTACTTAAGAAAAACAGTTTCTTCCCAAACAGAAGAACACATGGCATGTACATAACACTACACGGCATGTATTCCAGGTTTTTTCGGATAGTAAGCCTCAGAAACTACTTTGGATCCCAGAAAACACTGAAACGAAAACTGAAAGTGTCAAATTATGATCTGTGAGGGCCCATACTCTCCACAAATCAAAGTATGGAATCTTCTACATCTTATAACAAGGCAAACAGAGAAATGATCTACCAAATTCTGGTCTATGAGGTCCAATAACACCTCAAGAACAAAAGTTTGGCATCCATTCAAGAAAAACATTACAAAAAACAATACCCTATCAAATAGAAGGTATTTTATCAAGACATCTATCACAACAGCATGCATATTCTACACAATGTCTATCACAACAATATACAATTCTAATGCATCCAAGATGACAAGGCAAGCATGCATGACATGTGATTTCTAGAAAGTTCCTATATGATGAATGAGATGGCATACCCTAATCTCATCGGGTTTCGATAGAAATAGAACCTCAATAACATAAAAAATAATAGAAAAATTCATGTGAATCACTCAAGGTTAAATCAAATCAACTATAATCTTACAAAATTCGAAAATTGAAATAAACGAGTTAGGTTGGCTTTTCCCTGTACATGGGTTAGCTACTCCCAAGCACATCTTATTACCAAGCACCTATTCCTACCTATCCCTGGATAAATTATCCAAACAGTAATCCAAGAGAAAAGAATTCATCTGATACCACTTTGTAACCCCCTGGTTCTAGAAGACACCTAGAGGCACCCTGTACCCGGTTGGTCACGTGGCCTCAAGCGCATTTCCCCGAATGTCGGAGGCTTCCGACTAGTAGTAAGGGCCTTTGGTGTGATTGTGGGGAAACTATACCCTCATTGTAAGAGTACACAGTGGACAAAAAAAAATAGAGGAAGAAATAATAATACATACAAGAGTAAACTGTGGAAGAATGGAATAATAAAACAACTGGAGCACATGCATAAATGATGCATGATACATATGTCTAAGAAAGCAGCCAAACAATTCACAATGATGGAATACAAATAGTACCAAAACAAAGTTCAAAACAAACAGATAAACAGCTCCTCAGCATCCCAAGCATAGGCTTGGTCCCATGCTCTACAACTCCACAGAAGTCAAGTACCTGAAGTAGACGGGAATTTTCCCTTATCTATACCTGCAACAATATAATCTGTTTGGGCCCAAAAGCATGATCCAAACAGGGTGTGAGACTAAATCCCAGTTGGCAACCACCAAAAGATCTGTGCCTAACAGTCAGTGAATATAGGGCAGGTAAAAGTACAGAAAGTAGTAAATAGAATGGTACTAATCAGTAAAGAATCCATAGTTCCAAATCAAGAAATAGTGGAACAAATAGTTAAACCTCAAACAAGTACCCCACTGATAAGTACTCATATCCATCCCCTCTGGTCCTACCTAAAAAGTTCAAGTAACCCTCTGGTTATCACACTCAGTCTAACCCCTCTGGTTCTACATATAAATATAATAAGACTCTCTGACGAAGTGCTCACAGTCTATCCCCTTATAGTCAAAGGTAAAGCAAGACTCTCTGAGGAAGTTCACATAGTCCATTCCCCGTATTGTCTAGGGTAGTCAAGGACTCTCTGAGGAAGCTCACTCGTCAATTCCTATTATAGCCCCAAGGTCTAGGACTCTATGAGGAATCTCACTCGGTCAATTCCCCTTATAGACCAGGTCGTATAATTCAAACAATGACTCTGTGAGGAAGCTCACGTGGTCAATCCTCTTATAGTCTAAAGCAAACAGGGAATCTCTAAGGAATCTAACTCGATCAATTAGCCTTATAGAGCCAAGTGGTTCTAGTCCCTCTAAGTATGCCCACTCAGTCAATCCCCCTTATAGCCTAAGTTCCCAAAGACTCTATAAGGAAGCTCACTCGGTCAATTCCCCTCATAGTCTCCTACACCAAGTTCTCACGGCCCTGTGTATGTCAACGAGCCTAGCAGTGTAATATGGAAAAAGTAAACCTACAAAACTACTTTGCTAATAGTCTACAACATATCAATCATGTCAGAATACAACTCTCTATCCTACAGCAATAGGCATGGAAAACAGGAAAGGCAGCCAAAGGCTAAACAAGACCAAACGGCCGTAACAGAACAATCATGGTAATAACATAAAATCATAGAAAACAACCTATCCATATCCAAATTACCTATACATAAGCATACAAGTATGGAAGGAAAACAACAGAGGTAAAACAGTAAACACTTAACACCTCGTTCAAGGGTATTGGTGGAATTTGCAGATAATACTCAAAGAATTTGAACTGAAAGGCACAAACCACATACCTCAACGTTAGAAGATTTCTATAAGTGAACCTAGAAACTTGAATCTCCTTATAAAGTTGTAGATCTATGCAAAATCCTGAAATG
This sequence comes from Viscum album, assembly GCA_963277665.1. NCBI lineage: Eukaryota > Viridiplantae > Streptophyta > Magnoliopsida > Santalales > Viscaceae > Viscum > Viscum album. Next base: position 156,130,187 of record OY728157.1, read on the forward strand.
TTTAACCCACGATAACATGATAAATAAGGGGAAACATGAAACGAGGCTCAAGGAGAAGAGAGAACTCACCGATATGATTCCAATGAAACCATCAGTGCTTGATTCAGAGGACGGGAGGAGGTGTGGGGGATCGTTGAAGATCGACGATCGTACGAGATCTCTCGGATGAACAAGACCTAAAAGGAGTGTGTTCTATCCGTCAGATGTGACCCTGGTGTGTTTAATGAAAAAAACAAAATACACGACGTGTACTTTTGGAGTACGTAGCGTGTACTTACTGTTTCCGTACTCCGCATTAGGCGGCCTTTAAGTCACTCCCTCACAGTCGTGTGTGTGGCTACTACACGGCCATCACACGGCCGCCTGTGGCAAGGAAGTACACGGCGTGTACTCATAAAGTACATGGCGTGTACTTATAAAATTTCCAGAATTTCCTCTTTTTCTCAAAAACAACCAGAAAAGGAAAAAAACATACCTGAAAATAAAATCTGGGTTCTTACAAAAACACATTGAAGAAAAAATTCCACATTATAGACAACTATAAAAAACATATATTTACTATAGAAATAGAAGTTTCCTCTACTTTGGAAAGATATTCAAGATATTCCAAGTCTTCCTTTCACTACCTTGAATTTAGAAGTGAATAAACTTCTACTGTAATAATTTTCAAATGGTGACGATCCAGTGTCTTCTTATTCTTATTATTATTCTTAATTTTTATTTAACAATTATACTACTCATAGGGTGATGTAGGTGTGTATTTTGATGAACAAGATTCTTGTGTGATACCCCTATGCAATACCCTAGTGCATAACTCCTTGCGCATGATCCTAGAGGATACCCTTACATGAGATCCTAGCATGTACCCTTGTGGGAGATTCTTGTGCATACCCTTTCATGAGATCCTGGTGCATAACCTTGCGTGAGATCCTATAACACACCCCGTTAACACTTTTCATGAGATCCTAGTGCATATCATGTTCACACTTTTCACAAGATCTTGCTATGATACCCTATTCGTGATTTGCACAATACCCTAGCATGTATAATGTTCACGCTTTTCCCAAGACTTTGTTTAGATCATGTGAAAAAATTATGTTACATAAATCTTGTATATTCCTTTTTGATATCTCTCTGTGAACCTCCTTCATGAGATCCCTCTTTGAACCTCCACATTAGAAATTTCTTTAGATAAAACTTTTAATAAAATCTTTTTTAGTCATTAAGGATAGTTTATGGGGTATTTATTGGCTTAAATACATCACCTTACCTCAAAAAAACATGGACAGCCATCCATTACATCTGCATCACATGATACATGAACCTCCTAGAATGATATCAAAATTCAATATTGTGATGGTCAAAAATGTTGTCTCCCAATGCTTTACATGATACATCACAAGATCCAAAGACAATCATGAGTGATGTGCGAGATCCCATCATAATATCTAAATACAATCATGATCACTATAAAATATCCCATTGAAAGATCCAAATACAATCATGTTTTTGTGATATCTTAATGAGAGTTCAGTTCAAACATTTACGCTTTGTGAGATCAGTTCAACCTTATCACTCCATGAGATCGGACATCACTCCCAAGTGTGAGATCATCCATTTCCTATTTTAATGAGATCAAGTAGTTCTCCCTTATGCAAGATAATACACCTTATCTTTTAATGAGATCATAAAGTTTAACCATGTTTGAGATCAAACATTCATCATTTTCGTGAGATCAAACAATTCTCCCTTGCCTGAGATCAGACATTCCTTCTTGAATGAGATCAAAAAGTTGTCCCTAACTCTTCATGCCTTCTTTGACAACCCGAATTTTTCAATAACCTCTATCCTTGTCAACAAACATAATCAACCCAAAAGTACCATCATTAGGGATTTTTTCCTAATATTATGGGTAATCTTTGATAGGTTGACCAAGGTTGCACACTTCACACCTATTCTACAAAACTAATTTGTTGATGGGATAGGGGAATTTATATCTGTGAGATTGTATACCTTCATGATGTTCTCTATTATATTATTTAGAACTGATATGTCCAGTTACCTCATGGTTCTGTAAAGGGTTGTATAATTTGATGGGTTCATAGATTCTCATGAGTATAGTATATCACCCTCAGACTGATGGGTATTCTGATCAGATGTTACAGGTGTTATAGGATATGTTATGAGCATGTATCCTTGATTTTGGTGGTTCTTCAGAAAAATCATATTCCTCTAGTTAATTTTATCTAAAATAAAATATTCCATGAAATGATATAGATGGATCTATATAAGGCCTATTACAGTAGTTTGTTTCATTCACCTATGTGCTGGATAGAGGTAGGTGAGGCGGCTATATTGGGTCCTCATCTCATTCAGAAGACTTCATAGCAAGTCCTCATGATTTAGAAGCATATGGATATTGATCAGTCCAAGAAGAAGTATTATACTAATTTTCATTATAGGACTATAAATTTTTTGGTGGTATATCATGTCTTTTTATGGGTTTCACCCAGGTTGGTTCATAAACAAATCTGGAGATAGGGAAAATTTCACCTTATTACATCGGGCATTTTGAGATAGTGGAGAGAGTCACTCTAGTAGCCAATCAGTATTTGTTACCTAAGAGGATACATGACATGCATGGCTCCTTCCATGTATCATAGCTTCTTCATAATCATATCGACCCATCTCATTTGTTTAACCCCAAGGATATCATCCTGGAGGTGGATGCATCATTTAAGGACCATCTGGAATATATCATTAATCAGAGAAAGAAGGCTCTCTGAGGTAGGTTGGATCCTTTATTATGGGTGCTATAGCATCACAAAAACATATAGGAAAATACTAGGGAGTGTTAGGTCAATGTACGTGCATAGTGTCCAGAACGTTTCCCAAAATGGTGTCTTACTACCATCAGAAGGGAAACTCAAGTCCAAAATGTCTTAAGGTGGGGAGGTTTATAATGTCACATATTTTATTAAATGTAAAGACCATTTTTTTGTTTAAATTCCTTTATTTAGCCCTAATAATGATTAATAAGGGATTAAAGTATATTTTGGGGGTGTCTAGGGCTTTTTCAGAGCCAAGATCCCCTAAAATTGAAGAATCAGACTAGACCACATGGTTAGTAGAAACCATGAAGCCCAACCCACACTGTTTTCCTAACCGTATGGTAAAGAGAAAAAAGGGTGTAGGTGCCACAAAATTTCTCTAAAATTATGAAGAAGGTAGTTCACACTAGTTTAGTGTTTCAATCACCCTTGGATAGTGGAATACCACATAGCTAGCATACGATTAGCCAAACTGTGTGCTTATATTGTACACTTGCCCCTTGGAGTAGAATTTGGTGCATGATTAGAACATGGTTTGCCCAACCATGTGCCCATTTATATTTGGGTAAAATTATGGTTTTTTCCTTAAGGAATGTTTTAATCAAACCCTCTTATTCCTCTTTTCTTCTCCAGTGGTTTTCTCCTCCTCTCCTATGAATGAAACCTTCTACCTTCCTCCTTCATAGGTTTAGAGATACCTCTTTCATCCAAGAACCAAATCAATTATCGTCAAATCCATTAGAAAGATCTATGATCATATACCTTTTATTTATCCTTGATTTCATCATCTATTGAACTATTTAGGTGTGACCACTTTTACCTATTTTTAACACATTAGAAGATTTCTTCATTTTCCCCATTCTAGCTTGATCCAAGATTTGACAATGGATTAGTGGAGTGATACTACATCGAGGTAGGTGGTCTATGTATTTCCTACTTGTTTCATCATTTCATAATGGGTGTGCCTTTGTGCCATGCGCTAGACCCCTCCAGCGATGCATTGAATATTTTTAATAAATTAATTTAATTGGTTTCACGTGTAATTTGTGATCTTACCTTAGAATAAAAACCATTTGTGGGTTGTTCACCTTGTCATTGGTTACCCATTTGTGTGTTCCCACCTTAGTGGACTATTTTCTTATGCATTTAATCATTAACCACCATGTGTGTGTTCCCCCTTCGTTAAATTCATTAATTTATAATTTGAGATGAGATGAATTTTAGGCCATGATTTAGGTCCCTTTTAGTGAATTACTTATACTTATACCACATTCATTATGTTATATGAAATTTTTCATATGCTTAGTGTTTTGTGCTTAATTAAAATTTCCTTATACCATGCCTCTTGTGCTTAGTCTTAATTCCATGTGTGATTTATTATTATCCTTGTGATCATGATTATGCTAAATTTGTTTTCACTTATTCCTCATGCCATATTTACTTAGCTAGGATGAAATGCATAGGCTTGTTGATTATTTTTATGTGTCATAGTTTTTTGTCCTAAATCATATATCATGGCTAGCATGTTTAGAATGGGATATTAAGATGCTTATATATGCATTTTGATTGTTTAATCTATGACTTGTGATATGTTCCTTCCTTGATATAACTCACCTTATACGGATCGGGAGAGGACACTGGTTCTGAATTAAGGATGATATAGATAGATATGTCGTGTTCGGTTTGGATTGAATTGATGGGTTAGGAGTGATACTTTAGATTTCCTTATATAGTCTCTCTAGGAAGATTATTTTACACTCATGAGTGACACCAGTTCCCTAGGGGAGAAATTGTGTATAGAATCATTGTCAAGATGGCTACACCATGGCTTGGGTAATGCCTGGTCCCCTATGTGAGATACTTAGTACGGACTCATAGTTCACTATGTCATGGGTGATACAATGGATTATATTATGGGTTTCCTTGGATAAACTCAGTGCTATTGGTAATATTAGAGGATCCTATAGAGACCCTTGAGATTCTTTAAAGATCGCCTTAGATGGGCTCGGGACCGACCCCATCTTGGGATTTGATGGATTGCTGGCTTATGTTATATGTGATTTTTCTTGTCAATATTATGAGCATGCTTATATAATGTCATGTAGATGTGACCACCAAGACAAAGCACAATATAGGGGTATTACTTCCTAGGTTTCTTTATTTAAAATTCTCCATACACATACCTTATTACCTCTATAGTTACCTGAGTTCAGACATCTGGCATGGACTAAAGCAGGTGGGGTCGGTCAGGATCCCATTTAGGAGCCCAAACTGAATTATTTATTTATTTACATAAATTTATCATTTATGGAACACTATTCATTTATTTATTGCATAAAATGGATTGATATAGACATCGTTGGTGTTGGCCTATTGATATTGTATCTCACATTATAACGTTCCATCTTTTCTCATCAGTATAGTCCATATTTTGTTTAAATTCCTTTTTTGACCCTTATAATGATGCCTAAAGGAGTCAATGCAGTATTGTTGGTGTTCAGGGATCATTTGGAGACTAGATAATGAAAAATTAAAGAGGCATACTAGGCCGAACAATTAGTATAAACCTTATGTCTGAACCCACATGGTTTCTCTAAACCTATGTTGCAGACAGTTGGGTGTTGGGGCTGCATGGTTTGTTTAGAACCACGAGACCCTAAGTGCATGAACATGCATGGTTGTATACTCTTAGGATATTGGAATTCCCTATGGTTTGTGAATGGTTAGAAAAACCATGCACCTATCCATGTGGAGTTCCCCCTTGTAGAAAAACTTGGTGCACTCTTTGCACGTGATTTAGTCTACTGTGCGACCAAACTGTGTGCCCCTACCTATGAAGGTGCATTTCAAATTTTTTACATTAATGATTTTTTTTAATCCACCCCCTTCTTCCACTATTCTATTTCTACATGATTTTACTCCTCCCTCGTGTTTGAACCCTCCTCCTCTCCTCATAGGTCATTTGATATCTCCCTCATTCCGCAACCAAATCTCTTACCGTTAGAAGAAAAACAAAGATAAAGGTAAGCTCCTTGATCTTCTCCCTTCTATTTCATGGTTCTTCCATATTTTTTCACTATTTAGGTGTGGCCAATTCTTTCCTGTTTTTAGGGTGTTGGACGGTTTCTTCATTTTCTATCATTCTAGCTTGATTCTATCCTTAACAACAGATGAGTGGATTGATACTACATTGAGGTAGGTGGTCTAGGTATTTCCTACTCATTTCATAGATTTTTAAATGACACGCCATTATGCCACACATCAGACCCTTCCGGTGATGCCTAAAATATGTTTAATAAATTAATTTAATGGGTTTCTCATGTAGTTTGTGACCCTACCTTATGGAGAAAACAAAAAATGGGTTGTTCTTATAGTCATTGGACACCCCTTTGGGTGTTCCCACCTTAATGGACCAAATTCCCATGCCTTGATCTATTTTCCGCTGTATGTGTTTTTTTCTCCCTTATTAAATGCCTTAAATTTATAAATTGAATTGGAATGAATGGTAAGACATGGGATAGTACCCATTTTTACAATTCACTACATTTCATGCTTACTAAGTTGACCCATAATTAATTCCTTATGTCATCACTCTACATTTAGGTATTATTCCATGTGCCTTAGGCCTTCTTCTATATTTTATGCCTTATTATTATTTCCATAATTGATTGAATCAAATTTTATACCTTAGATATGTTGTTTATCATGTGATATTGAAATTATTCTTAGTGACATGTGATTGCATATATTATGCCTTATAATATGTTCTTTGGTTATTATGCCTCACCTGCTGTGGTTTAGGAGAGAACACGGGTCCTGAATTAAGTACGTTGTAGATAGACTCACCATGTTCAGTTTGGATCCATTCGATTCACTAGGAGCGATACTTTTAATTTCTTTGTATGGGTTCTCGTGAAGTTTTGTTTCATACTCATAAGTGACACTGGTTTTCCAAGACAAATAAAAAGCTTAGGTTCAGTCCAAACTTGTTATTTAATTTATGATGACCCATATATGTAACTTATCACTTGTATATGAACCTTGGTTCTAAAATCTGGATTAGGCTAAAGAAGGTGGTATCATTCGGGTGTCCATTTAGTAACCTAGACTGAAGTATTTAGTTATTTATTTATTACCCTACATTTATCATTTATGGAACACTATTCATTTTTTTTATTTCATTAAATGGATTGTTCTAGACACCGTTGGTGGTGGCCTATTGAGATCGTATCTCACACCATTATTTGTTAACCTTTAGTACCAAAGAATACTTCATGATTGTAGGAATGGATAAAGGAAAGCATCTAACTTACAATGTATTATTCCTATCATTAGAATGGAGTATGGGGGTAGAGAATTGAACCTTTTCTCGAGATTCTATTTGAAGCAGTTTTTTTGTGTTTTTGGTATTTTTAGGTATCATATGGTATATTATTATACCCCACAATCCCCATGTACTCAATTTTTTTATAGAATGTTCATTTTTATCATTAAAATCTATTATTTATACATCTTCCACTCATTTTCTTATATTTCATTGTTTATTTTCATTATTTATTTTGCTCTATGTTTTTAATTTATGCTTCTGTTATTTATCATCTATTATCTGTGGTTGTGATAACTCTGATATATGAGGGAATAGTCTCCCCACAAACACACCCTAGGCCATCAATGATAATCTATAGACGATGGAATTTGGGGTGGTACACTTGAGGCCTTTTGGCCACCATCTCAGAGCACCAGCAAGTGGCACCCAAGGTGGGACACAACACACAACCTGCTTAGACCGCATTTGGTACCCAAGAAGAATTTATGATTTCAGGTATTAAAAAAGTGAAGAATCCAAATTTTTATTATTGATTGACATTATAGGTTGGAGTAAAGGGAATAGGACTGATCTTATTCTCGAGATGTTTGTAGTAGCAGGTTTTTTCTTTTTTATATTTTTCTAGCATGTGGTATATGCATGTATCCCATGTTCCCCATGGACTCTTTTTGAATAGTAACATGAAATTAAGATCATCATAATTTTTTATATATAAATTTTTATTCATATTTTTCTTTTATACTTATATTTCTTGGATTATTCCCATTATTTTTGTTGATGATTGTTTCCTATTTATGCCCTCATTATTTATTATCTATTGTTTGCTACTATGATCACTCTTATTTATGAGGGTATAGTATCCCCACAAAAACACCCAAGTCCCTTTCTACTATTTAGTATCCTCTAGATTTCATGAAGTTGGGCTTGAGGTCTTGTTTCCACCATCTTGGGGAACTGATGAGTGTCATCCGGAGTGGGACACTGCATTTTTAATATTTTAAAATACCTTTCTTAAAAACAAATAATGTAAAAAGACTAAAAAAATTCTTTTTGAAAGGATGATAAGGGAAATAAAAAGTTCACATGAGATAAAACATAATAAGTTTTATGAATATAAATGGAAAAAACTGAGGGAAAGGTAAATACATGAAATTATGTGAAACCATAGTTAAAAAAGATGGGGACTATCCTCAACAATGATATACTTCTTAAGGAATAAACTCACCAAGATAAAATATTTGAATTAAAAATTAATTCTCACTACAGAGGAATAGGAATTATAATTAATAAAATTTTAGGGTGTAAGAAGCCAATCATAGAAGAAATAAATTCAACAATAAGCAATGAAATTAAAAGAAAGAGGAATTAATTTATCAAAATACCTTAAGCTTTAGTAACACTTGAATCAAAAAATATTAAAAAGGGATCAAGATATGGATTTTTAAATACCATAAATTACATGAATAATTGTGATTAAAAATTCCATCGAAAATATACATACACCTAAAAAAGGAAACAAGTGGTGAATATGAATCAAATCTCAAAAAAGGAAAATTTTGATACAAAGAACATGAAATCTTGATATCCTTTGAATCAAATTAAATTTAAATAAAGAAAAAATTATGGCTCTTAAAACTCAATTAATTACATGAATACAGAAAAATACATCCATTAGATACTAATAACACCATATCAAAGAAATTATGGTGTATAATTTGAAATATGCCTCAAGAAATTAAATTTGAGACAAAGAACATCTTACCTTAAATCCTGATTTCCACTAAAGCAATTTAATATACTATTTAACAAAAATAACTATAATAATCACAAATTTTAGAATATTTTTCATATATATAACCTTTTATAAACTGAATTTTTAATTATTCTCTACCAGTATGTTAAATAGTTGTTATCTCATTTCTATATCGAATATGAGTAATTTTGGATGTTTTGAACTAGTTTTTTAGTAACTATGTTTTTATTCATTATTATCCAAAATTGAATCATTGATAAATCATATAATTTAATTTAATTTATAATTTGAAATTATTTATGAAGTTATAATTTCATTTTATTAATTTTTTAGTTACAACCCCAAAAATGAAATCTATGATGATCATGTTTTTATGATTTTTAATAAAAAAATGTTGGTATCTTAATTAATGTGTTTAATAATAATTTTACCATTCAAGAAAAAAAATTATTTACTTATTTATATAATTTATAATTTTTAAATAATTTCACATATTCATCCATGATATATTTTTTATAATTGTTCAAGTAGGATGTTAGATCGACCTAGACATGAGCATACCCTAATTAATGGATGATTTGGAAGATATTTAGTTGTAATATAATTATTAAAAAAGAATAATGATATTTTTTTAGGTTTTATTAAAGTTATAAATAATAATTTATAATAATTATAAACATAGTTAATAGATTAAAAATTATGAATAAATTTTTTCCCTCTTGTTACGTTTGTTTTAGACGGTTGAATTTACAATGATCATTTTTTGCTCATATTATTAATAAGATATCCAATTTTTCATACCAAAATCCAAATAATTTCATAAAAATTTTATTTACATATTAAATTCCTTATTAGGATTATCCATATATGACGGTAAAGTAAAATTAAAAATTACGCTTCATGGACGCAGTTATCGTCACTTGCGCACAAGTGTCATTTTGATTTTTTCTTCAGGGAAAAAGGGAAAGGTGGCTAATATTTATTCCCAAAACATTAAAAAAATAAGTATAATATAAATACTAAATTCATCACATAATATTGGGAAATATATATTTGAAATGTATTGATAGAAAATAAATAACATTAGGGAAAAGTTAGTACTTACATTGAGAACATGAGATTTCTCAAGGAAATATCCTTTAAAATGGAGACCTTAGATTAAATAATTAATATCAGATGCTTATGAACTTGGGATATGATTATAGGAGGAGATAAATGGAATATTTTTATGATTAAATTTGATGGTATGTTCATGTCATTAATTGTTGGAAGATATCCCCTTTCATAAGTAAAGAGAAGGGTAATTTTGGAAGTTCCCATTAAATTTCAATTATGGTATGTCCCTTTTCAACGGTAAAAGGTTCCAAATGTATAAAATAATAGAGTGTATGGATTTCATAAGAGAAAAATATCATCCTCACACTTGGAATCATTTTTTTAAATTCTTTAGGTCTTTTACACTTAGTAAAACACTTTTTACCTATTTTACTTTTACTTCGGTGAATTATTATTTTAACCATGGTAGTTAATTTTAATGAAAAAAAATAAAAATAAAAATTAAATAAAAATAACATGATGATATAAAATATGAATTAATTTAATAAAATAAAATTTCTAAAGGTTATTAAATTGAATTTTAATATTAGATCACATAACATATAAAAACAATTTTTTAAAAAAAGTGTCTTTTTAATATTATAATTTATGTGTAGTAAAAATTAATCAATTTTATTTAATTTCATGATATAAATTATTTTATTGAAAAAAAATTATATGTCTTATAAATCAATCTTTATCTAAATATCACTATTAAAATTTTTAAATAAATGAAAATATAAAAAACAATTTTTTAATTATAATTAAATGTTACTTTGGTTCTAAAATATTTAACATAGGTTTTCTTGGTTTAAGATATTAATATTAAAATAATAATTTTTCTCCTTAAATAAATATTTTATCAATTAAAATTTTTTATAAACTTCTAGGTTATACTTGTATAATAATAAATTCATAAAACATATATTTTTTTGTAAAAATTTTATTTTTCACTACTGATCTAAAATAATTATTTTAGATAAGTCCCAAAAATTATTCCTAAGATAATTTTTGGAATTAATAATTTAAAAATGGAGTTAATTTTATGAAATTAAAATTCAATAATTTATACATTATTTATTAAATAAAAATAACATATATAAATAAATAACTACTTATAATGAAAAATTAACTATTTAAGCATTAAGTGTGATAAATTATATTTTCTATGTATTTCTAATTGATTAATATATTTTATAAACCATTTGTTTTATTATTTTTATAATTTCTTAATAAAATATAATTCAAATCATTTTAGGTCATTTTTACATGTGGAGTAAGTTTTCAAATATACTATGAATTTAGAGAAAAATATATTTCAAAATCCTTGGGTGTTATAATGTCCTCTATTAAATAAATTGTATCCTTTCAATTTTAATTACTATTCAAGAATGAAATTATCTATGGGTGTATAAAATTTATATGTGACTCAATGTACACTTTATAAAGAGATATCCATTTTACAACTTAGGAAACATATCATTTCCTCACGAGATAGGTCAATATTAATATTGAGTTTTTCTCCAACCATTTGAGCTAAGAGGCTAATGTTATCCAACATCAAAACCCACATTATATAATTTTCTTATATGGATTTTTATAATGATACTTAAATTGGTAGACTACCATAGGTTGATATGAAATTTGATCTTCTTATTCTAGATATTTTTACCCCTCTAAGTAGAGATAAAAAATCCATTTCCAAATTCCAATTAAATTGGTAAAAGAATTTTCACATAGAATTTTCTCATAAACATCAACTTGAGATACAATAAAATAATAATTTTTTATTTATAATCAATTCATCACGATAATGATTTAATTACATATAAAAATTCTTAGTTACACTAGACCTGAATATTAAAATTCATCTACAAATATAAATTAGAGTATATGTGTTACTTAAATATCATTATTAACTTTATTAGTTTATATTGGATAGTATTTCGCTCATTCCCATGGTTTAGGAGGTTTTGATACCTATAATCCTTATCAGACCTTAGATTGGGGAATTAATTTTACTAATTCCCAATCTTCTTATACTTGAAGCATTGATGTGTAGATCATGTAGTAGTTAGTATTTTAGTACCTTTCATTATATTGGTTAGCCTACTCATCTCTCTTTTACAATCATGATCTTAATATCTAATCCATCCATACTTAAAAAAAAATTCCATTGAGACATTCCCTTAGGTGTTTCTTCCCACATTTTTTACAATAAGGAAATTGAATATTCTTTCCTTAATCATCTACATCACTCGAAATTCCATGACACTCCATCCTTCTCTTCATTGGTGGGTTTGATAATACAACTATGTTATATTTTTTAATAATAATTATACATACCCGGTTTGGTATAATCTCAATATTTCTAAATCTTTCTCTTATACCATTAGTTTTATCATTGGGAAAATCTCTACATTTTTTATGGAACCCTTCATTAAATTGATTTCGTCGGGCATCATCCAATACAAAAACTAAAAGTATTTAAATGAGTGATTAAAATTTAACACCAAAAGACAAGTGTTGTAGGATAATTATATGAAAAAATTCAACCAAAAAATATATTACTCTTTAAAATTATTATAACAGATTTAAAATTTACATAAATCACTCTTAGTTCAATCTAGGTTTCATTATGTTATGTTCTCACATATTCCTTAACTTAATTCCTTAACATAATAAATTCTTCATAATGTCTTGTATATAGAATGTGATTAACTAAATAATATTCATAGGTAGTGTATAGATAGGTGTAAAATATTATGCATACTCATATTTCACTAGAGTAAAGATTGAGTTGATATACAGCCATCCTTTTTCTGGGTGATTAATACTAGTTTCTATATTCTATAGTCGCATCCACTTACTAGTATATAGACAGGTACGTAATTTCTAGGAGAACCAAACAATATTTACTTTAAAAAAACATTTAGATGTCATCTTATACATAGACTTATACCTTATCCCTAGGGTTTTCACTAAATTTATCTAATCATAATACAAAAAATAATTAAACTATTCCCCAAAAATAATTAAACCTTACTCTGATACCTAATATAAAACTAACGGCCTGCACTCCTAGATCAAGTTCTAAAAATTATTTCCTTAATAACAATTTTTGATACAAAGTGAGATAAACCAATATTTATTTTAAATCATTTACATAAGTTGAACTTTACTTGTCAAAAATAATCAAATAATCCCAAGAGTATAATTTTTAGTGTAATTAGGGATCAGATATATAAGAATTTTATTTTATGATACTTGTAAGCATTTCATAATAATTATATTTCACTAGAATACCTTCTATATTACACATAAGTTATACTTATCTTTATAACCTGATGAATGGATACATAATAAAGGGGTCCACTCAAACACTCAGTAAGTGGAAAACTCATCAATATATCATCAAGGGTTAGATCATAAGAATATGAAAAAATATGAGAATGCTAGAAACATATTATTAAAAAGAACATGATATTGTAACAGTTTTCTATATTCCATGATATAATAAAATGTAATCTAAAATGAACATACATATACCATGGTATAAGATAATTAGATAGTAAACATGAATCACATATCAAAATAATAGGAATATGAAGTCAAAATACATCATTTCATTTTATGATAACATAACAATCAATTATGGTCCAAAATATATGTCTATAGAGATTATAAAATTATGATTAAACTCAATAATTCCCACACATTAAGTTATGAACAAACAAAATTTCCATGAATAAAGTTATGAAAAAAACATATTTTCTACTCTTCTTATTATGGAAAAATATAAAATTTCCACAATTTATGTTAATAAAAAATATATATATACTTGATGTTGTAAAAAAAATTACATTATTTATGTTTTGAAGAAACAAAATGTGAAAGATTTATGTTGTGAACAAACAAAATTTAAATGCATAACATCATTATACCATGAGACATAAATCATTGAAAAATTCATTTAAGGAAAATATAGGACCCAGCCTATATAATAATAATTATCCATATATATGTGTACTATTAGAACATAAAAAAATTCATACTTTATACATATCTTAATTAACCCATGGAAAAGAAATGAATTTCATGAAAAAAAATTCCTAGGACATTCTAGAGAAGTAATTTGTATGATGGTTTAAAAATATCCACTATGTAAGATAAAAAGACTTAATGATATTGAAATAAATGAAAAATACATTTTTAAGATCACTGAATAAATAACTTGAAAAATAAAAGTAAATACCCCATTTTTAAAGGATATAAAACTATTTAAAATGTTTTCATTAAAATAACATACTTTGATATTGATAAAACTTTTTAAAAATAATCCATTAAAGCCAAAAACCTGGTTTTTCAAAAAAATTAAAATAGAAAAATTCATTCAAAAACATTATTTTATAAAACATGTAAACAATTATTTCTTTGAAAAACAATACTTTAAAATATTATTTAAAAATAAGCACACATTTTTAAAAATCAAAATTTTCCTTTTGAAAAGTATAAGAATATTTAATTTGTTTTAAATAATCATGAATTAAAATATTTTGAAAAATAATTTTAACATATGTAAAGGAATTTTTGTAAGTAAAAAATGATCATATGATGAGATAAACTGTAAATTAGTTTTTAGAGAACATTTTTACCATACTCATAAGTGGAAAAGTTACGGTTACATTAAAAATTAATTATCAAAAAGGTGAAGTGAAATATTTTGAGAACATTTAATTTTAAGAATGAACTTAAATAATAGATAATTGATAATTATATAATGTTTTAGAATAAATTTGGACTGGGTGATAAATATATGATTTTCAAATAATGGAATACCTTTTTAATATTTTAAAATATCTTTATTGAAAACCCACAACATAAAAAGGGTAAGAAAATTTATTTTTTAAAATATGTGAAGGGAAAAATTAATATGACATGATATAAAACATGACTTTTTTTCAAATATAAATAGTAACATTCCAGGGAAAGAGAAATATAGACAAGGATGAGAAACTATCATTAAAGACGATGTAAATTATTCTTAACAATGATATACTTTTTTAGGAATAAAATAATCAAGTTAATGTATTTTAATTAAAAATTAATTCCCACAATATAATAATATAAATTAGAATTAAATGAAACATTTGGGTTTAAGAAAACAATAATAGAATAAATAATTTCAATAAAAGGCGTTATAATTCCATGAAATGAGATTTTAGTTATCAAAATACTTTACATATTTTGTAAAAGGTGAATTGAAAAATATTAAAAAGGGATATCAAGATATATTTTTAAATACCTTATATTTAATGGAAATTTAAGATAAAATAATTCCATGTCAAATATATATACATCAAAAAAAGGAAAAAAGTGGTTAACATGGATCAGACCTCAATGAGGCAAAATTGAGATACAAAACCCTAAAAACCTTGATATCCTTTGAATCGAAATATATTTAAATAAAGAACACAATGTTTATCTTTAAAACTCATTAATCACATGAATATAATAAAATACATCAATTTGGTGTTAATAATTCCAAATCAAATATATTATGGTTCATATTATTAAATATGTCTCAAGAAATTAAATTTTAGATAAAGAACCCCTTACCTTAATTCCTGACTACCACTAAATCACTTGACTCTATTATATAAAAAATAACTATCTTAATCACATATTTAATATAAATTTTAATATATATATATATATAACCTTTTAAAAAATTCATTTATAATTATTATTATATATATATATATTTTTTATTTATTATCTTTTTATAATATTGGGTGTGAGTAATCTTGGTCGTTTGGAATTAGTAGTGCAATAGTGAAGTTTTTAATCATTCTTATCCAAAAGTTTTTCATTCCCAGATTATAAAAGGTAATAAAATTTATTCTTTAAAATTATTTAAAATATTATAATATCATTCTATGGTAGTTTTTTTAAGATCCTTAAAGATAAAATTGGTGATGAGAAATTTTCAGTGATTTTTATCAAACGGGTGTTGGTATCTTAATTAATGTGTTTAGTATTAATGTTATCACTAAATACTGAAAATAAAATAATTATTTACACATGTATATAATATATTATTTTTATTTAATTTATCAAATTAATCCATTATATTATTTTATATAATTGTTCAAACAGGTGGTTAAAACAACCAAACCATGAACATACCATAATTTATGGATGATTATGAATTGTTTTCATTGTAATGTCTTTATTACACAAAAATAATGATATTTTTTATTTCGTTAAATTTAAAAATCATAATTCAAGATATTTTGTTTAATATTTAATGTATCCAAAATTGTTATGTTGTATGAATAAGTGGTTTTTCCTCCTACTGTGTTCGATTTAGAGGGTTAAATTTACAGTTATAGTTTGTTACTCATATTTTTTATATTTTGACAAAAAAATCATAAAAAAATACTATAAAATTTATAAAAATAATATTTATCCATTAAATTACCCATTTGTAGTATCCATTTAAGGTATTTAATGGAAATAAAACACGGCACTTCATGGAGGCAGTAGTCTACATGTATGAATTAATATCGTTATCATTTTTATTTAAGGGGAAAGGGGAAAGGTGTACCACAATTATTCCCACAATATGAAGATATTAAGTAAAATAAAATACATAATTAATCATATACTATTAGTGAAAATATATTTTAAAGGTTAATATATAATAGAAACAATGTCTAGACAAATTTTTTACTTGACTTTGAGAACATGATATTTCTCTTAAAAATCTCATTAGAAATGGAAAACATAGACTAAATAATTGAGACTATGTGCTTATGAACATGAGACACTATTATAGGAGGAAAATTTTAATATATTTAGGATAAAATTATAAGGTATAGGTATGGAATTAATTGGTGGAATTAATCCCCTCTCATAAGTGAAGAGAAGGGTAATTTTGGAAGTTTCCATTACATTTCAATAGTGGTATGTCTCTATTCAATGTTCAAAAGTTCCCAAATTTTAAAATAATTGAGGGGTGAGTTTTTTCCTATACACCCCTCATCAACACACTTGGAGGAAATTTTTTTAAATTCTTTTGGTATTTTATACTTGGTTAAACTCTTTTTACCCTTTTTACTTTTACCATAGAAACTTACTTTTTTAACCATGGTAATTAATGTTAATAACCAAAATTAAAATTAGCCTTATTAAATGATTTGAACATACTTATTTCAAGTATGAAAATAATTTTATCACATAAAATTTTTAAATTTTACAAATTTTATTTTTAATATTATCACACATAATGCATAAAAACTTTTTTACTAAAAAAGTGTGTTTTCAAGCATAAAATTTATATGTAGTATAAATTTATCAATGTTGATGAATTTTATGATATAAATTGGTTTATTATAAAAACAATAAAATTTATTCTTCTTCCAAATCATTAAAAATCAAATTTCATCCCTAAACTTTTTAATTAAAAGAAAACACCAAAAAAATAATTAGAATGAAATTTTAATTATGTTATAAAATGTTAAATACAATTTTTCTAGGATTAAAATATCATATTAAAATACATAATTTCACTCCTTAAATACATATTTGATAAATTAAAATGTTTTATAAACTTATAGTCCTTACTTATATTATAATAAAGTCATAAAATATATGGTTTTAGTAAAAACTATATTTTTTACTATTCATCTAAAAAACATCATTTTAGAAAAGTCTCAAAAATTCATCCTAGGATAATTTTTTAATTAATTTAATTTTATAAAATTAAAATTATAAAAAATTTAAATATAAATAAAATATATAAATAAAAATTACTTTTATTTAAAAATTAACTATTTAAGAATAAAGTGTTCTTAATCCTATTTTTTATGCATTTTAAATTGATTAATATATTTTTATATAGTATATTTTTTATTCTTTTTATAATTTTATTATATAATATTTCAATTATCATTTTAGTTTGGTGTTGTGTGTGGATCAATCTATTGAACATAATATTAATTTAGAGAAAAATATATTACAAAATCTTAGGGTGTTGTATTATTGGTGGAACCTTAGCAGAACGAGTCTCGTTATCCCATTTTATGGTTTCATTTTGTGGAATTAGTTTTATTTTGGAACATAAATGGGTTTTAGTTTTTAAAAGGTGATTTATAATTGGGTTTGGTTATGAGGGGAATTTCAAAGGAAAAATAGTGATTCAATGAAATGATTTTAATTTACATTTCAAAAAATAAAGGTTTTTTAGGAATTTTTTCATTAGGATTTTAACCAGTGGGATATATGGAGTAAATATGGAACCTGGTCCCATTTTTAAAAAGTTAAAATGGTGTTTTTTTCTTTTATTTAAATGTAAATATTGACGGTATTTTTTTATACTTGTTTTGTATGTTTAACCTCTTGTGGGTGATTACATATTTTCTAAAGTTTGTATAGTTTTGTATTTTCTTCTTGAGTAAGGTGTATTGATGTTTTTTTTATTTCATGTTAATTCATTATATTTTTGGTCCCTTTTGAGTGGCCTTCCCTTGGTTGATGGGTAAGTTATATTGGATAACAATACTTGTTTGGTGTCCTTTTGGCATAGTTTGATTAGAACCTTGTGAAACCCTTGGAATGGGTGGGAGATGTTGTTATTGATTAATTGATGGGTGATATATTAACTATTTTACGTTAGTTATTTTTATATCCTTGATGAGTTTTATGGCCTCCTTAGTTCCTTAAATAAGATCCTTGAGGTTGGAATAATTGGTTGGGTTATGAGTTAGTCGTAGTCATATGATTAGTGTCTCAGGATAAGTTCATGAGATGGGGACCTTATAGAATGATGATAACTAACATGGATAAAGACAAAGGATATAATATTTTTGATGTATCCATGTGTTTTTTATATGATGATGATGATTTTCCTTTTTAGTTATCATGGATTATTCAATTTGTGAGATGGAATGATTGAGCGCGTAGCCTGAGAGGTTTTGTGATTCTATGACTAGACTCTAGTCCTTATATCAATTCTTATAAGAGGGGTGTCCAAGATAAAATTCGTGTATAATTTTCATCTTAAGGTGATTCAATTTCGTTGTGATGATTGGGTACAGCGAAATGGTACGAGGAAGGTTATGTTTAGTTACTCATGTGTAGTCCCCTAGCGAAGCACTGGGTAGAGACTAGTTGTTATTTGGAGGCTAGGTATGGTATTTTTATTCTTTATTTTATTATTAGTCTAAACTTAATTCATGAAATTATTGAAGTGACCCTACCCTGAGTGAGAGGGTAGTAGTCAGGACTTGGTATGGAACCTTACTATGAGTAAGAGGGCAGTGGTTGATCCTATTATAAAACCCTAAACTAAGTGAGAGGGTGGTTTTATGATACAAGGTATATTACATAGTTTGATACCTCACCTTGAGTAAGATTTAGGTGGCATGAGATATGGAATGAGGCATCACCCTAAGTTAGAGGGTGATGGAATGAGACATGGTACGGAACATGATATGAGACCTCCCCATGATTGAGAGGGTGATAGTACTAGAATAGATATGATAATGGAATTTGATATAGGATCATACCTATAGTGTGAGATGGTAGTTGTCAAAATTTAGATATATTCTCATTCCCTAAGATATAGGGCATGGTCTAGGTTTTGTTACGAGATTACTCTTTCCAATGGTATTAGATGAAGTAGTTGTGTTCATGTAGTGTTGTGTCCTAGTTAGCACATGATGACTTGATATTATTGATTTCATGTTTTTTTATTTTTTTAGTGGGTTAGCTGTATCAAGAACTGACATGCACACCCCTCCATGAATTTCTTGCACATAATTTTTTTTATAGTAGCAATGTGTGTTGAGGCGAGTGGGGGAATCCCACTAGATCATTAGACTCACCCCTTACCTGTGTACATGGAATGGGTTTGATATATGTGGATGGACCTTAATTTTTTATTCTAGGCATAGATATTGTCTTGTATCTAGACAAGTGGTTCCATTAGAGAAGGTTTTCAAGGTTGATCATTTGGTAGGTATGATCATGTTAGTTGGGATGGTGTCTAGTGTTTATTTACTTTTTAGATACATTTTTTCAAAAATATCATCCAATATTCACTCTTTTTATTTATTTTTGATGATTTTTATTATTTATGTCTATTTTTTATGCACTATTAATTTTTTATTCGAAATTTAAATTATAAACTAAAATTATATTCTAAACCTTTGGGGCCTTATGACTCACTATTTATTATATATATATATATATTTGTTTTGTCTCTAATATAAATTGTTCATACAGAATTTTTGATAAGTTTAGTAAATTCCTTTATGTTTATTTATGATTTAATAGTATTACCCTAACTATTATAGGCCCCCTCCTTTAGAGAATAGCCTCTAGACTATGGTAAGGAATACATGAGGTCTTGAACAACCACATTCTTAGGTGTTATTTAAGAAATCCATGCTAAGGGAATTACAAAGTCCTATTAGAGCATGTGTTTGGTTGATACAATGTCACTCAAAGTTGGAAATAGGATATAGGGACTTGGTAGGTATATTGGGAGTATGCCTCACTATAAATGCTTAAATTGAAACCATAGTTACCATATATTTTTAGTGTTGGGACTATGAACTCTAAGATAAGTGAGGTATATTGGTTCCAAAACCACTATGGCCAAAATCAACTCACTATAACTTAAAACATTAAAAAAGTTTTGGAAATTTTAGAAATAGATGAACCCTTGAAACAATATTCAAAATCTAACAAGAAAAAATAAACCCATCCAATGCATTGAATAACCAAACTCCAAAACTCAAATCTCATTGAAAAAACACACAAAAAATAAATAACTAGTGGAAAGAAATTTGAAAATTATGTTTTTTACAATTTAGTACTTCTATATGGGATAAAACTATTACTTTATTTATACTAAAAGAATAAGAAGGTATTACCACACACATCTTATCACTCTATATTAAATCAAATTCAAAAAATGACCCAACCCCACCTATTTATAGTAGGTTCCAACAAGTTTAAAAGCTTATAATACCTCTTAAAAATCATGGAAATCCCCCCATTTATCATGGTAACCTTTGACTTCCCATGGATTGTACCCCCTCAAATGTTAACTTTTGATGAAAATTGAAACTTAATCTCACATATTCTTCTAATTATTCTTATTTATTATTTTAAATTCTCTAAGAAACCATTTACTAGTCCATCAGAATAATTCTTACATGGCTCATAGATTACAAACTCTCAAAATTTGTATATTGTCCCTTTACACTCGATTCTAGTAGTTGAACATCCATAACAACCTACCTCCACCAATCTTCTACATCCACAAGCCTCCCCAAGTTTGAGTCCTATGTTATATAATTAATCCTTCAATAATTAAAGAATTAAAACATCAAATAATTCTTCAAAAATAATAATAATCTTTCACTTAATTACCACTATCAAGGATTCAAAGGAAACCACCAACACTTTGGTAAAAACATAAAACATATAATCCTCTACAACAATAGTTAGT
Source organism: Viscum album (assembly GCA_963277665.1). Classification (NCBI taxonomy): domain Eukaryota; kingdom Viridiplantae; phylum Streptophyta; class Magnoliopsida; order Santalales; family Viscaceae; genus Viscum; species Viscum album. Next base: position 156,151,717 of record OY728157.1, read on the forward strand.
GTCTTCAGCTCCAACTTATGATCACCCAAGTCCCATCAGGAAAAATTTTTCCAAATAATTTCTAGAACTAAGACTTTGTTCAATATATCATCCATATTATTACTCACATTTATCTTCCATAGTTTTAGTACCCCCACTTCTACAAGTTTTGGGATGAAATTATTAATTAGATCAATTTGCTTAATCAATTAAAAAAATCTGTATTTTTTTCCAGACAAATTTAATAATATTTCTTATAGATTAATAAACCATTCACTAATATCTTTTCAAGTTATACCATTAATCACTTCATCTATATAAATTTTTCCTTCCTTCATGGTTGTTATGTTATCTACTTACATATTTTAAAGTGAAACTAACAGTTGTAGTCTTGAAATAAAACTTATGGTTGTCCCTCTAAAAGTGAACATAAATCATATGGTACACTTTCGGAAATCCATATCCACTCAAATTTATACATCAAAATATACTAGTAACATATTATCCACTTTGAAACACAATTATATGTCTTTTGAACCTTTTATATTTGAAATAATCCACTTCAAAACTTCCTAATGATCTTTTCCTAGATTCACTATATAATAGATAACAACTCCTACAACTAATGTAATTCCTAAACTCAAACAATAATTGTACACATAAAACATTTGACCAAGGAAATATATATAACTTTAACCACAAATGTTTCCTTATCTTTTGTTTTAGGTTCTTTCACTATAGATAACATCAAGTGTCTCAAAAAATTGGTATTTAGAGTTTTTCACCCACTCGTTTTGAATATTTTAATGATAATGTGTATATTCTACTTAAGATACAGACTATAAATACTTGGCCATAAACATTACATATTGTTCAAATTTAATTAAATAATTTATTCTCTTAAATTTTAGGATCATTACAGTTTATAGTTTTATAGAGTTATTTCATGACCCTTACATAAATAAATATCACATCATAAGGTTGGAACTTCTAATTAGAATTCATTTATCCCATAAAATAAAACAATTAATATATAAAAAGTTTTTTTCATGACACATCTTCACAATTTTCAACTTGATCTCATATTTATCCCTATTCATCATTAAAACCCTATGAAAAACATTTTAAAATGTGGGATGAGCACAAAAATCTCAGGAAGGGGCATAAAAATAAAGAAAAAAATCCATTATTCCATGAAAAATCATTAAAAGATTCCTTTTTAAAAATAAATTTGGGCTCAAAATAAACATTTTCTTATAAAACAAATCAACTTCCACTCCCAAATCATTTCATAGAACATTTCATTTTAAATATTAAAAGAAACATTTAACATATAAATGTTTCCTTGAAAACATGATAAAATATGGAAAAAAATCATAAATTTATACTTTTCACCCTTAAGAAGTAGAAAATAATTTCCTTTAAACATAATCACATTCACATCCCATTTTAAATCATGATATTTCTATAAAACCCATAGTAATAATAAATAAATTACATAGTTAAAATGAGAAATAATTTTCATATCACTCTTACAAATGGAATAACTGACAAAGGCAAATTCCATCATAATCATTACACAATGCATTGGAGAGCTATAATAGACCCACCCATCCTTGTTTTATAACATTACCACCTATTATCTCTTTATAATGAGAACACATGTCCATGGTTTATAAGCGAAAACCCCATCATTGGTTTACAATAGAACAACCCAACATCTTAAAAAATTACAATGAACTAAAATATAATCATAAAAAAATATTTTAATTTTTAACATTATACTCAATAAAATATTCTTTTCACCCATAAGAAAACATTTCCAGATACTGAAATATCAATTCCATTTAAACCCCTTTTTAAAAATACCCAGAATAGATATTAGTAGAGTATTTCTTTGAATTAAACATGAAAATTTTAAAAGGAATTAAAAAATCATAAAATGGTTATGGTGGTAATAAAACACATTTATGTTGTATATATTAAAATATAACATTCCTTTTATCTTTTTGTCAAAATACTCCTTATAAAATACATAAAAATATTTATTTTGAAAACATTTGAAATAAAGTAAAAATTGAAATAAAATATCCATCATAATTTATTTATGTCCATATTAATATATTAATAAAATAATTATAAAAATATGGCCATGGAAGAAAAATATTTATAATATAAATCTTTAAAACATGTAAAATGATGTATTTAAATTAAAGTGTCTCGTGCCTGGAGTATGAATCATCACATGCATTATTTATCTTTCTATGAAATAAAATTTTGTTAATTATGTTAATTAATTTAGAACAATTTTCAAGTTTATTTCTCATTTTAGTTTTTTCACCATGTTATATTCAATTACATAATCATTCATGTTCATGTTGGATGTTTTGACGATATTTGGATCATAAGTCAAAAATAACTTTGGTGAATTGATTAAAGTTAAAAATTTCATTATTCCATCATTTATAAAATAATAATCATCATAAATTATAATTTTTATATAAAAATTAAACTTTTAAAACAAACAATAAAATATGGTTAAGAAAAAATAACTCCATTACAATCATGGAGATGGTAGGTCATACGTACGCATGAGTAATGTTTCCTTTTTTCGACGATTATTATAAAAATAAGGTAAGAGTTTTTTATCTTTAAATAATTATTTTGATATAATAAATATCATATTAACTATTTTAATACACTTATATATATCATCCATGTTATGTGGTAATGAAAAATGAATCTCATAATTTCATAGATGTGGTTTTCCACACATATGCACGAACATCATTATAAATTTTTAATAAATTGAAAGTTAAGAAAGTAAATGGTATATTATAATTATATAATAATAAATATTTCATGAATATAATAAATATAAATTAAAACCATCATTATAACTACTCATGAGATGTGATGATGGAAAATTAATTACATCAATTTTTGAGGCGGTGGTCCATTGTACACACGAACGATGGTTTCATTTCCCATTTGATATAAGAGGAGATAGATATAGTTTATTAAATTAATATAATAAAAAAAATTATATTTAAGGTACTGATGTTAATATTTCATCATGTTTTAAGAAGATTTGTAGGGGTTATAATAATAAATAAAATCAAAATTCTTGGTTATGAACAATACCTATTCAACAGACAACCTCTATAAGTTTATACCAACATCATTTCTAGATTAATTTTTTGATCAAACCAGGGCCTATATTACATGAGTAGAGTTGTAAGGAATATATGTGGGAATTTATTTTGTGAATAAAAAGGTATTTTATGTACGAATAAAATATTTGAGGAGCTTCCCTTTTATAAGAGAGGGGAGGGAGACTCTTGAAACTATTTAAAGCAATAAAATAATATAAATTTAATTTTCATGGAAAATGGATAAAAATAATAGATTTATAATATAGGATTATTATGGGTATAAATAATCTCATAAAATAAAAATTGGATAATGTTAGACTATTTTTTTACCCTTATCTTTTTAGTTTAACCTCTTATTAACAATTTTCACAATTATGATGATAAAATTTATTACTCTTTAATGGTAAATAATGTTACTAAAATATGAAAAAATGAACCTTAAATGGAAAATAATTCATATTTTTAAACATATATAATTCACTTGGGAAAATATATTATTTATAGAAATTTTAAACCATTTAATAAAATATTATTTTACACCAAATATTATTAATGTCATTTTTGACTCTATTCATTTAATTTGTCTTCAAAACATCACAAATATCTAATTAGAATATAAATTTTAAAATAATAGAAATATATTATAATTATCTACATAATTTCTGGGACATGATAAATCATTCAAATTGTAATAATTTTAGTATTTTTAAAATCAGTTATTTCATTTTTTTATTAATTGAATAAATATTGTTTCAGTGTTGCGTAAGTATTTAACGTAATTATATCATCACTAAAAATTATAAATAAATTAGCATGATAAAAAATTATATTTCTTAAATAAATTTACACTATAAAATATGTTTTTTTATTCATATCATAAAATATTATAGATATTAAAACTAGAAAAGTGTCATTTTTGACTTTTTATTTTACTTAAATATTATAAAGTTCAAAATCAAAGACATATGGAAATGTTTTTCCATATTTTGAAAATTTTGATATAAATGGATGAAATAAACTCATTAAATGTAAAGACCCATAAATTTCAAGGAAAATATTTTCTTAAATTCTTTGGGATTTTACGAGTGCGCAGTTACTAACGGCACCAGATTCCGAGGCCCGGTGTGCCAGGAATCAATTTCCGAAGTTTATCTTGGGTACGTTTAGTGAACGAATGAGCGGGTTTTTCTATCTCTTGAACTGGTTCTCGGAATTGAAATCTGAGGGCACCGATGCAACCGCAGCGGTGGTAATTGCTTAAGAGGACCTTTACCGAAGATGTGTCTGCTCGGGTGGAGTTGTTTAAAAATTGTGGATTAAATGAAAAGTAAAATAAAATTGTGTTAAAAATTTTATTTATTTTTCTAAGTGGTTATATCCTAGGTGTGGGAGTTGGGGTAGGACCCACTAGTTACTAACTACCCTTGAGAGGATAAATGTGAGGTGGGGCCCACACGAGCCCCAACTCTTCACATTCCTTAACTCCCTAACACCTCCTTTATTTGAGTAACTCCCCTCTCTCCCTCTTAAAAGATTTCCAAATTAACACATAATTAATTGGACAAGTCATGTTAAATTAATTAAGTGTTTTGGAATTTTAATTGGTAAGTTTTGAATGCATGGCTTGAATTAATAAAATAAGGTGAGACTTATTTAATTTTGGGGTTAGATTGTTTTGTGAAGACTTTCGAAGAGAGCTCTATTCTCTCTTGGAAGAACTTCATCCTTCCGTGAAGAATGACCCCCTTCAACAAAAAACACCATCACCACAAGGAGAGACAACGTGCCATTCCTTCTTCTCTCCGCAGCTAGTGTGAAATGTCATCCCCTCCTTGGACGCACGCCAACGCCGTCTTCGAAACCTCACCCCGCGATGCCATCTTCTGTGTCTCCGGAAAACTACATTGTTTATCGAGGTAGGGGTTAAGTTCAATTTTAATGAATTAAAATTTTGGTTGTTTTGTCATTGAGCATCCCGTATACCTTGGTCACTTGTTATCGACGTAATGGGAGGAGATCAGACTGCACAAACACGGCCGATTACTCCTCCCTGTATCTTGTTAATCTTTGTTGAACATTGTGGTGAAGGAAGCGCGGTGTCGTTGCACCACGTGGGAATGAAAAGGACCGCGGCCGAAGCGGGCCCTGGTGATGGGGCGCAGCGCCATCGCGCCACGCCGGTGAGCCCGAAGGAGGCCGTGGCCGGGGTGGGCTGCGGCGGAGGGGCGCGGCGCCGTCGCGCCGCGCCAGTCGGATAGGATCCAAGGCCTAAGGTTGCGGCGGTCTTCAGCAGGGGCGGCCAGGCTTGGCCGGCCGCCGGCGTTCCAGGAGGCGGGACCCCTGCGGGTCCCGCGACGACTCAACCGGCCAGCCGTTATGGCCGGCCGTTTCTAAAGAAACCGGGGGGGGGGGTAACCCCCTGGACCTGCCTAGGACGGACCCCACCAGGGAAGCTTCCATTTCCGAAACAAAGTGGGTTGTGCCCCCTTTGCACCCCACTTGGCCGCGAGCTGAGTCGCGGCCGGCTTCCGAGTTGGGCCGCAGGCCGCGCCCAACAGCGGGCAGGGCCGCACCCAGCCGGGTCAGGCCGCGCCCAGCCGGGACGGTCCGCACCATCCGCGGGCTGTGCCGCGCCTCCCGGGCCGGGCCGCACCAGCCGATCCGAGCCATTCCCAATTAGGCCAGACCCGGGTCGGGTCGACCCGGTTCGGGCTGACCCAGGGGGTGTTGGGTCGGGTCGGACCAGGCCCAAACCCCTATTTTCGGACTAGGTTTGTTCAAACGCCCATATCTTGGGCTACGGACCTCCGCTCAATGCATAGTTAGTTGCGTAGGTATCCTTGGATCGAGGCAGTTGTTTCGGTATATTTCACTCGAGGTTTCTCCAAAGTTTGGGTATGGACGAGTTGGTTCGATCCCGAAACCAACCGGGCCCTTGGAGCGAAAACGCTTATAACTTAACGACCGGACGTCCGAATGACGTGTCGTCAAATACATTGAATTCCTCTCTGTGAATCGGTTCTTTTGGATTAATCCACTTGATGGTTGGACGCAGCTGGAGTATGGTCGGGTTGGTTTAACTTAAAACCAACCGGGCCCATGGGACGAAAAAGCCAATATCTCTCCGACCGAGCGTCCGATTGACGCGTCGTCTGTCGTGTTGAGTTCCTATTGATGAGACGAAACTTTGTGATACATCAACTTTGGACTTCATGGTAGTTGATGTATCGACCCTCTTGGCTCGTGGAGCGGACCCTCTTGGAATCGAGCATGCTGTGTGCGGGAACCCTAGAGCTGGCTGCGACTGCGACGACGATGACGACTGTACTTGGATCCTACGTGGGTTTGGCATCGAGGATGACTATACTTGGATCCTATATGGGTTTGGCAGTGAGGAAGACTGTACTTGGATCCTACGTGGGTTCAGTAGTGAGGATGACTGTACTTGGATCCTACATGGGTCGGCAGCGATGGTTACTATACTAGGATCATACGTGGGTTCGGCAGTGACGAATTTTTTACTTGGATCCTACGTGGGTTTGACAGGGGAGATGATTCAGAGGCTATATCTATCATCTCCACCCCTCTTCGTGAGTACTATACCTTTGTGAGATGAGTCTTTACTTTCAATCATTATCATCGATGTGATTGACTTACTTTCCTCTGTGGACTGGGTTGTGTTTTCCTGTGTGGACTGGGTTGTACTTGGGCTCATGAGTTGGAGCCGAACTTTAATTGATGACTTAGGTATATGTATGGGCATATACCTAAGTAGGGTTGGTTGATACTTTGTGTTTGTATTTTTCCTTTGTGGTTTATCCTTTGTAGATTTTGGGAGAACTTTGGGGGTCTCAGGGTCCCTACTGAGTATTGTATACTCACCCCTGCACGGGCTATGCCTGCACTATCTTGTATTGGATGCAGATGACAGATAGCACTGATCGAGGTGGAGTCTTGTGGATCGGGACAGTACCTGGAGGTGTACCACTTGGTGGGACGTACACGGAGCGGACGGCCGGACCCGAGGAGCTGAGGAGACCATCTATACCCACCCTTCAGGTGGGATAGCCGGAGGACAACTCGGTGGTTGCTAATTTACTTTACTAATGTTGTAATTTCTTTTCATTTGTACTGTACTTTCAGTTGGGTTTATATTCTGGCCCATTTACATTTTAGCACTTACTTTTGTACTCATTTTACATAGTGTTTACTTCATCTTGTGTACTCTGTTGTGTTTGTTTACTTATATAAAGGCAATGTCTTCCCTTTTATCGGGATTTACGCCTTTGGTGCTAGTCTCCAGCCCCTGGCCTATGGAAGGCGGGCTTGGGGTAGTCACAGCACGGGCCCTGAGGACGGGTCATGACAAATTGGTATCAGACGAGTTGGTTGTACCGCATAACTCAGGACTCTGATAATTTCTTCTATGTGAAGAAATAGTTTTAAGGGTATTGAGTGTGGTTATCAGTCCAGGGAGTCCAGTGTTGGTGCAGCAGCTGACGTATCCATACACCAAGACCCTGACTACTGGTTTCCGACTCAATGCACGAAAACATTGATTGCATGTGTGTTTCAAAAGTTTTCTTTGTGATTACTTTTTGTCAGCTCACCAGGTATACTGTATTAACCGTGGAACACCTGTTTATTTTCAGGATGGCCCCAAGACGGCAGCCAGCTAGGGTTCTGAGCTTTGTGAAAAATGGCAGCACACCGAGTGATTAGACCTTAGTGTAGGGCCCTATTATAGCGAAGGCACCGGCGGTACCTCTACCTGTCGAGCCACCGATTCCACCAGCCCCAGCAGCTGAGAGTGCACGTCGCCTGAGTGCACTGCATGAGTTTCAGCGTCAGAGACCACCCAGGTTCTGTGGGGAGACAGACCCTCAGGCAGCCAAGGATTGGCGGGAGGCTATTGTTCGATTCTTCAGATTGGTAGGGACACCAGGAGACGTCATGGTGATCCTTGTGGCGAGTCTCCTGCATGCGGCAGTAGGTAGATGGTGGAGCCTGATACTCCAAGTGCACGAAGAGGCATCTCTTCTTTGGATGGACTTCGAGAGCCTCTTCCACTCAGAGTTCATTCCAGCCACCCTTTGTGCAGTGCGCATCCAGGAGTTACTACAGCTGCGGCAGGGCATCATGACAGTATCCCAGTACTCGACAAGATTTACCGACCTCTCGCGTTACTCCACGGACATGGTAAGGGACCCATTCTTCTGGGCACAGACCTTCAAGCAGGGACTGAGGCATAAGATCAGGGCTTCGATGATCTCCCTCAGAATGCTGATGTAGGCAAGAGTACTAGAGTGATCCCTTCTTATGTAGAGATTCCTTGCTGAGCCAACGCTAGCAGCGAGGCCTACCATAGGGCGGCACGTAGCGGAGTCTTCTGCAGCCGACAGTAGACAGATATTACAGAGTTTCAAGCGGACCAGACCATCAAGTGGGATACCTCAGGATACTAGTTTAGAGGTGTGGGTCACACGCAACAGATCCAGTCATATGAGAGGAAAATAGTGCTATGCATGCGGCGGGGTGGGCCACATGGATCGTGACTGCCCGACCCTCCATGCAGAGGAGCAGTAGACGGTTGAGGGACCATCTGGGAAGAGGCACAGGTTCGACTGTGGTGGTTCGTAGGGAGCAGGCAGACGAGGTAGAGGATCTGGTCGAGCAGCAGGTGGTAGACGACGCTTCGGGGCTCTACCACCACCACCACCAGGAGGTCCACCCCGACCACAGGGAGCTGGCAGACAGAGGCGGGCTCAGCTTCAGGCAGTGGAGGCCTACGACCACGACGCACTTGAGAAGATTCGAGGTACTATATGTGTCTACTCCACCCTTGATACAGATCTTATAGACATAGGAGCGAGTCATTATTTCATTGCTGATGCCCTTGTTCAGAGCTCGGATATTCTGATGGAGCTGTTGGCTCGATCCTTATGGCTAGAGACTCCTATAGGAGCAGACTCGATGATTACGCACTAGTGTCGGCAATGTGAGCTTACTCTATGAGTCGAGAGCTTCGGCTGGGATCTTCTTGTAGCGGCGTCGAGGCCTTACGACGTCATATTGGGCATGGATTGGTTATCTACAGTCCATTCTCAGATCGACTATATTAGGCGCAAGGTGCGATGTGTCTGCACCGATGGGAGCAGGTTCACCTTCACCGGAAAGAAGGGAGCCTTTGCAGTGCAAGATGAACTCACACAGAGGACAGGACAGCTGATCACCCATCAGTTGGCTAGTCTCATCCTGGGAGCAGTTGATGTGAGGAGTCCGAGTTTTCCTATTGTGGTGGATCAGTATGCGGACGTTTTTCCGAATGACGTTCTAGGACTACCTCCTCGTAAAGAGGTAGACTTCTATATTGACTTGTACCCTGGGACAGCCCTGATATCTACTCCAGCATATCGGATGGCTCCCGCTGAGCTTCGAGAGCTATGAGTACAGCTAGAGGACTTGTAGGGCAAGGGATTCATCTGACCTAGTGTCTCACCATGGGCTTCTCCGATTTTATTCACAAAGAAGACGGATAGGAGCTGACGACTATGTGTCGAATACTGTAGCCTAAATCAGGAGACCATAAAGAACAAGTATCCACTCCCAAGGATTGAAGACATCTTTGATCATCTCAAAGGAGCACGATGGTTCTCAAAGATAGACCTCAGGTCAGTCTATCATCAGCTCAGAGTTCGAGACGAGGATGTGCAGAAGACGTCCTTCAGGTGTCGATATGGCCACTATGAGTTCTTGGTTATGCCTTTCGGTGTAACCAATGCTCCAGTAGTGTTCATGAGTCTCATTAATAGGATCTTCCAGCCTTACCTCGATCGATTTGTCATAGTCTTCATCGACGATATACTAATTTACTCGACTACTGAGGAGGAGCATGCCTACCACTTGAGGGTTGTACTAGACACACTCCGAGAGCACCAGCTTTATGGTAAGCTCTCAAAGTGTCAGTTCTAGATTCAAAAGGTCCACTTCTTGGGTCACGTCATCTATGAGGTGGGAGTTGTAGTGGATCCTGTGAAGATCGAGGCAGTGCTAGATTGTGAGACACCCAGGAGCGTGATGGAGGTGTGGAGTTTCCTAGGTCTGGCTGGGTACTATCGGAGATTTGTGTCAGACTTCTCCATAGTTGCAGCACTGCTTTCATCTTTAAAAAAGAAGGGGAAACCCTTCATGTGGTCAGATAGATTTCAGCAGAGCTTCCGGGAGTTGAGACAGATATTGACCAGTGCACCCATCTTGAGGCTACCAGAAGAGGGCATAGGGTACGTAGTTTACTGCGACACATCAGGGACCGGACTCGGGTGTGTCCTGATGCAGGAGCGGGCAGTGATCGCCTATGGATCACGACAGTTGAGGAAGAATGAGAAGAGTTATGCTACCCATGACCTGGAGTTAGCAGCAGTGGTCTTCACCTTGAAGATGTGGCGGCACTATCTGATGGGAAAGCGCTTTACAGTCTACTCTGACCACCAGAGTCTCAAGTACATCTTCTCGTAGAAGGACCTAAACCTGAGATAGTGACGATGGATCGAGTTCCTTCAGGACTATGACTTTGAGATATTCTATACTCCTGGGAAGGGGAATGTAGCAGCTGATTCTCTCAGTAGGAGTTCGGGTATCCAGCTACTTAGAGAGGCGACGGAGCAGCTATCCACGTTGCAGATATCCTTCATGGATAGAGATGGGGCAGCCTTTCTAGAATCGCTCACAGTCACTCCTCCACTACTTTAGCGGGTCAGAGAGGCACAGTGTGGGGACGTTGACTATGAGATGCGATGTGCACAGATTTCCACAAGACAGGAAACTGATGGATTTTCTGTAGGAGGAGAGCACATCATTCTTTTCAGGGGATGTACCATGGTACCAGTTTCATTACAGGAGGAGGTGATGAGAGAGTTTCACACTTACCCATTGGCATTACATCCATGTGTAGAAAACATGTACCAGGATCTCAGACGACAACACTGGTGGCTGGGTATTAAGAAGGATGTAGCAGAGTTTGTTTCATGATGCCTCACCTGTCAGCAGGTGAAGGTGGAGCACCAGGTACCAGCAGGCTTGGTACAGCCCATAGAGGTCCCGGAGTGGAAGTGGGAAGGGATATCTATGGATTTCGTGACAGGGCTTCCACTTACTTCCAGAGGACATGACTCTATCTGGGTGATCGTTGACCGACTCACCAAGTCGACCCACTTCTTACCAATTAGAGAGCACGGCTCAGTGGATTGCTTGGGACGCCTCTACGTTCAGGAGATCATACGGCTTCATGGTGTACCATCATCTATCATCTCTTATCGAGATGCTCGCTTTACTTCCCGACTTTGGAAGGGGTTTCAGGAGGAATTTGGGAATTAGCTACATCTGAGCACCTCCTTTCACCCTTAGAAGGATGGCCAGATGGAGAGGACCATTCAGACTCTCGAGGACATGCTTCGTGCATGTGTCCTCGACTTTGGTCACAGCTGTGAGGATCACCTGCCTTTGGTGGAGTTTGTGTACAACAACAGCTACCACTCCACCATCAGGATGGCACCATACGAGGCATAGTACGGCCGACCTTGCAGATCACCTCGGTGCTGGACAGACCCTGGGGAGTTAGCACTTGTAGGACCAGAGAAGGTCCAAGCCATGAGAGAGAAGGTGTAGATCATCCGGAGCGGATGAGGACTGCCCAGAGCTGACAGAAGTCCTATGCAGACAAGAGGCATAGACCACTAGACTTTGAGGATGGTGACCACATTTTCTTACAGGTCTCACCTCGACGTAGACTATGGAGATTTGACCAGGGCGGCAAGTTATCTCTGCGCTTCATCGGACCATTCCAGGTTCTCAGCAGGATAGGCGAGGTGGATTACCGCCTGGCTCTTCCACCTCAGTTGCACCTAGTGCACGACGTCTTCCACGTATCCCAGCTGAGGAGATACGTGCACAACCCGATGCATATCATCGACCATGAAGAGATAGACATCGATGACGGGGTGACATTTGCGAAGGTCCCAGTGGAGATCGAGGATCGACAGGAGTGGGTCCTACGTGGATGTTTGATTCCCCTAGTGCGCATCAGGTGGCAGCAAGGGAACCTCCAGGAGAGCACATGGGAGCGGGAGGCTCAGATGCGTGCATAGTACCTTCATTTGTTCCCCTAGTTTATGATGTATCTTTATAGGGATGTAAATCCCTAAGGTGGGAGTAATTTAAAGACTCGTAAATTTCAAGGAAAATTTTCTTAAATTATTTGGGATTTGACGAGTACGTATTTTCTGACAGCACCTAATTCCGAGGCCCGGTGTTCCCGGAATCAATTTCCGAAGTTTATCTTGAGTAAGTTCAGTGAAAGAATGAGCGGGATTTTCTATCTCTTGAACTGGTACTCGGAATTGAAATCTAAGGGCATAGATGGAACCGCAGCGTCGGTAATTTCTTAAGAGTGCCTTTACCGAATATGTGTCTGTTCGGGTGGAGTTGTTTAAAAATTGTGGATTAAATGAAAAGTAAAATAAAATTGTGTTACAAATTTTATTTCTTTTTCTAAGTGTTTATATCCTAGGTGTGGGAGTTGGGGTGGGACCCACTAGTTACTAACTACCCTTGAGAGGATAAAGGTGAGGTGGGGCCCACATGAGCCCCAACTATTCACATTCCTTAACTCCCTAACTCCCCCTTTATTTGAGTAACTCCCCTCTCTCCCTCTTAAAATCTTTCCAACTTAACACATAATTAATTGGACAACTCATGTTAATTTAATTAAGTGTTTTGGAATTTGAATTGGTAATTTTTGAATGCATGGCATGAATTAATAAACTAACGTGAGACTTATTTTATTTTTGGGTTAGCTTGTTGTGTGAATACTTTGGAAGAGAGCTCTATTCTCTCTTGTAAGAACTTCATCCTTCTGCGAAGAATGACACCCTTCGACGAAGAACGCCGTCACCACAAGGAGAGACGACATACCATTCCTTCTTCTCTCCACATCTAGTGTGAAACGTTGTGCCCTCCTTGGATGCATGCCAATGCCGTCTTCGAAACCTCACCCCGCGACGCCATCCTCCGCGTCACATGCAAACGACATCGTTTATCGATGTAGGGGTTAAGTTCAATTTTAATGAATTAAAATTGTGCTTTTTTATCATTGAGCATCCTGTATACCTTGGCCGCTTGTTATAGACGTAATGGGAGGATATCGGACCGCAAAAACAGGGGCGATTACTCCTCCCCTTATCTTGTTAATATTTTTTAAACATTGTGGCGAAGGCGGCGCGGTGTCATTTCACCGCGCGGGAACGAAAAGGACCACGGCCGAAGTAGGCCGCGGTGTCGTCGCGCCACGCCGGTGAGGCCAAAGGAGGCAGCGTCCAGGAGTGGGCCGCAGTAGAGGCGCACGGCGCCGTCACGCCACGCTAGTTGGACAGAAGCTGCGGCGGTCTTTAGCAGGGGCGGTCGGGCTCGGCCGGCCGCCGGCGTTCTAGGAGGCGGGACCCCCGCGGGTCCTACGGTGACTCAAATGGCCTGCCGTTATGGCTGATCATTCCCAAAGAAATCGGGGGGGCGTAACCCCTCAGACCTGCCTAGGGCGGACCCCACCAGGGGGGACACTCTTTCCGAAACAAAGGGGGTCACGCCCCCTTCACACCCCGCTCGACCGCGAGCGGAGCCACGGCCGGCTACTAAGACGGGCTGCAGGCCGCGCCCAACCGCGGGCCGGGCTACGCCCGGCAGGGCCACACCCAATAGGGACGGACCCGGACCAGGGTTTTGTCAACCCCGTTCGGGCCAAACCAGGGGGTTTTGGGCCGGGTCGGACCGGGCCCAAACCCCCTATTTTTGGACTAGGTTCGTTCAAACGCCCATATCTTGGGCTACAGACCTTCGATCGATGCACCGTAATTGAGCATGCTGTGTGCGGGAACCCTATAGCTTGTTGCGACTGTGACGAAGATGATGATTGTACTTGGATCCTATGTGGGTTCGGCAGCGAGGACGGTTGTACTTGGATCCTACATGGGTTCGGGAGTGAGGACGACTGTACTTGGATCCTATGTGGGTTCAACAGTGAGGACGACTGTACTTGGATCCTACATGGGTCGGCAGCAATGGTTACTATACTAGGATCCTACGTGGGTTCAGCAACAATGACTTATGTACTTGGATACTACGCGGGTTCGGTAAGGGAGATGATTCTGAGGCTACATCTATCATCTCCACCCCTCTTCGTGAGTAGTATACCTATGTGAGCTGAGTCTTGACTTTCAATCATTATCATCGATGTTATTTACTTGCTTTCCTGTGTGGACTGGGTTGTGTTTTCCTGTGTGGACTGGGTTGTACTTGGGCTAGTGAGTTGGAGCCGAACTAGAATTGATGACTTAGGTATATTTATGGGCATATACCTAAGTAGAGTTGGTTGATACTTTGTGTTTGTATTTTTCCTTTTTGGTTTATCCTCTGTGGATTCTGGGGGAACTTCGGGGGTCTCAGGGTCCCTACTGAGTATCGTATACTCACCACTGCATGGGCTACGCCTGCACTACGTTGTGTTGGATGCAGACGACAGACAGCACTGATCGAGGTGGAGTCTTGTGGAGCGGGATGGTACCTAGAGGTGGACCACTTGGCGGGACATAGACGAAGCGGATGGCCGGACCCGAGGAGCTGACGAGACCATCTGTACCCACCCTTCAGGTGGGATAGTCGGAGGACGACTCGGTGGTTGTTGATTTACTTTACTGCTATTGTACTTTCTTTGCAGTTGTACTGTACTTTTAGCTGGGTTTGTATTCTGGACCATTTACTTTTCAGCACTTACTTTTGTACTCAGTTTACTTAGTGTTTACTTCAGCTTGCATACTCTATTGTGTTTGTTTACTTATATAAAGGAAATGCCTTCCCTTTTATCGGGATTTACGCCTTTAGTGCTAGTCGCCAGCCCCTGGCCTATGGAAGGCAGGCTTGGCGTAGTCACGGCACGGGCCCCGAGGATGGGTCGTGATATTAAATGGTATAAAATAAACTATTTTCATCATTTTTAATTCCTTATAATATTATTTTTAACCTTTATTACCTGATTTACGCTTACCGAGGTGATATAAATTTACTATGGTTCCAATTCATAATGACCAAAAATAAAATGATATTATTTATCAAATAGGGAACTTTGAATTCAAAATATGGAATCTTTATTTAAATATTCCATTTATATAAGTGACAAAAATTAATTTAATATTAAATCTTAAAATTCATGTGAAAATATATTTTTTTCAAAAAAATGACTTTTTAATTATAAAAATGTTTTTATAGAAAATTTAACCATAAAATTGATTCCATTTAAATTAATTGAATTAATAATAATATAATAGAAATAATTTTACTTTGAAACAATTTTTAAAAAACATGACACTTTGTAAATGACTCAATCAAAAATAAATACTTCAATATAAATTTATATTTTTCACTATTTGGTGGAAAATCAATCTTTTCTGAAAAAATCAAAAAAATAAGTCTAATATAATTTTGAAATGATGTATTAAAAATGATATAATTTTAATCAAAAAAAATTTCTAAAACTTACATAAATTTATTATAATATTTTCTCAAAAAAATCAATAAAACCCTTTTTTGAAGAAGACGTGTCTTTGAAACGAAAAATGACTTTACTAAAAAATAAATTCTTATTTAATAAGAATTAATTAATAAATTTATATTTATTATGATATGTATTTATATATCATAATGTTTTGATTCATATTAACACCATCCAATTAAATATCAATGTGATAAAAGTATTATTTAAATAATAATATTTTTGGATCATTTAATCTTGGTGTTGTGTGTCGTATATGCTATCAAACATAATTTTTTTATTTTAAAATCTTGGGGTGCTACAATCACCAAGCATCAAAACTCACAACTCCCAAAATAGACACATAGGTGAAAAAAAGAACTAAATAAAAGATAAAATTAAATTAAGTTGTTTGAACTTTTGTCATACTCCATGGGAGAACATTACTTTTTGCTTTTTACTAATGAAATAGGAAGGGATTTTAATAGTTCTAAAATCACTTAAAATTATATAAAATTAAAAACAATAACTCCACCCCACCTATTTATAGAGGTGCCCATCCATTTTACTAGGTTCTTATTGAACCAACTTTGTGTTTTGTTGTATTTTTTTCAATAAAAATCATGTTAATATTTGTTAAATAAGAATATATTAGAATGATTTTTGAGTATCTAGATATATTTATGGTATTAAAGTTGAATTTAACTTTAAGAAATTTCAATTTTTGTTAGATTTTAGATGTTTAAAGAACACTTTGAAGCTTTAGGTAAGAAGTTCTTGGAGAGTTACAATTATCTAAATAAAGTATTGTCAATAAGCATGAAATAATATGATTGAGATACTACCAATATTGCATGGAGACCTTTTTCTACCAGAGATTAAATAATATTGTGGATGAGGAAGGTATTTTTTGAAGCTTCATATAAAGAAGTGGTTAAAAAATTTAAAAGAAGATAAACTACTGAGAATTTTTCTATAGAGTATAGTGATTGTTAGACATTGTAGATCTATAAAAAAATTTGAGAATATAAATGAAATTTGAGAAGAATAAAGGTTTATGGTATTTTTATGAAGACTAATACTAAGTATTATCATATATTAAATAATTATGTTACGTGAATAATATACATGGATTATTTTTAATAAGTATATGAAGTTTTTTGAGGAATTATAAGTTCCATTGAAATAATTTAAGGAGTATTTATATTTTTACAAGATTTTAAATTTTTTTGGTAGTAATTAAATATGATTTAAAGTTATTACAAAGTAATTTGTAGTGTTTTATATGTATTATAGAAGTTTGGATAAGGCTCTAGAATTATATAGTTTTAAGTTATTGAATCTTTAGAAAAAATCAAATATAAGAGTCACTATAAAAAATTTTCAGATACATAAGAGTCTTTCTATGTTCCATATTTTTGTCAAAATGGTAAAGGACTAAATACATATGGGTGGATACAGAAGGTTTATCCAATTCATGTATAAAGGTACTAAATATATAAGGGTTTTCTAGACCTTGAGAACTAAAATTTTAAAAGGTACCAAACTCATACTGTGATACATAAGGGTTATATATCTCATATTTTAGAGCACTTATCTCATACATAAGGTTTGATTTGGTTTATAATTTAGAACATTATTAAGTTTCACAGTGTTATGCAAATATTCATTAGATTCTCCAAAGAATGCATAAGTTACCCTCAGAGTCATCAATGGATATGTAAGAGTTACTAGAGTATTTTTAAAGTTAAATATCCAATATGAAGAAGTAAGCATATCATATATAAGGGGGTTACTATATCATTGAAGGATTCTTAAGGGTTTATGGGGGATTCAACATGATACGTAAAGATTTTTAGTTTAAAAAAAATATATGAATTCTTGAGTTATAAATGTGATGATGAGGAGTTATTCTTTAGTGATTGAAATATCATGATTTATATTGTAATCATGATTCAAAAAATATGTTGAAGAAGTTTTAATAATAATAATAATGATCAGTCACCGTGATAATATCTTTCATACTTATAATATGAAATTACATGTGTTTCTGCACACATAGAGAGAATAATGTGAGTTTTTTGTAATGAAACCCTTCTAATAATTCTATATATCATATGGATATTAAAGATCAAGTATCTTAGAAATAGTATTTTCAATAAATTTAAATGAGTTTTTAAGATTGATAATGTTGGATAATTAAAGTTCTAATATTGAAGGGTTTTCTTATTTAATGTATAAAAGAAAATACATAATGATTAAGGGGACCAGTTAGGGATGAACTCGACACTAAGAAGGGGGTGAATAAGTGTTGGTAAATTTAAAACTAGTTAATAATTTTTATCTCTTTTTCTACCTCTCTCATTGTTAGGTTAATTATTCACTCTTCTTATATCTCTCTCTTCTAACCTTTGTTTTTTTCTTGAGGCATAGCCAAACACAAACACACAAGAAGGATAATAGATTTACAAGTTTCACTACTCAATGTGAGTTGGTTGGAAGTTATTGTGAAATGGATTCCTCCAAGATCATAATACCCACTAAAATGATCATTTTGGTACAAATTAGAAGGGTATAACACTAAAACTCACGTTTTCATGTCTCCAAATTGTTCTTTGACACATCCCACACACAAGTACATCCTTCACCTTTAAATTGAAATGTAGGGGTAACAACAAAATATTAAATCACCAATTATAAATAATGTAGTCATTTATGTTATTTAGGGGTCTTCTTCACTTCTCTTACTTTCATAGCATCATGCAAGTACTTATTCTTCACAACAGCGGGTGATGGATTCTTTTTATTCTTCTTCTTTTGTATACATATTATTCAAAAAAACCTTATCTTAAAAGTAGAAAATAAAATACTAACTTTCTCACTTACAAGAATTAATTATTATATTTTTACATTATCAAAATGCACATCCTCCTTTTATCCTTCCCTAATATTCTTATTCATCAGTTTTTGTCAACTGAATTTCACAAAATCATATTTACCATTATTTTCATCTTGGACACTAATATCTTATTCATATTAGATGTTGTCTTTAATATCCTATCTAATTTCAATTAAATATTTTTTTGGTCAATTTAGCATTGGATAACCTGAATTATCATGGCACAAAAAATGTTCTTCTCTCTATAATAATAGTGTCTAATTCAACTTTTTACTCTTGTATATGTGTGTTTGTGTGTGTCATAATAATTGTAAGAAATTTCGGTTCCTTATTCCCTCTTTTCTTCATAACTGTATTCACTGAATACAACATGAATAGATTTTTAATGTCTATATTTCTCATCAATTTAAAAAATCCTATAATATTGGATCTATAGAAAAAAAAATTCTTATCTTCCTAAAAAATTCCATCAAAACTACTTTCATAAATGTATGAAACTATATATAGACATGAAAATTTACTATGTCCTTATACTTCTCTCATAATATTAGCATTATTACTCTTTACTTAATCAAAACTTCATCTCTTTCTTTCCATGATATTCATGAAATAATGCAAATTATTATCAATACCTTCCTCTCTTCACCATGATAATTCACTTGTATTCAAAATATAATTTTTATTAATGTAACTGTTGTCATGACATCTTCATTTATGGGAATATAATGGTCATGTAAATTATTTTTTCTCCATTTTCATAATTAATTTACTCTTGAATCAAGTTAAAAAATCAGGATATTTATTTTTCATTAAATAACAACATAACTAGAATCATATTAATATCTTTCTCATGTCGAATAATTGATACTTCTTTAAGGAATTTCCCAAAATGACTACCGAAAGTAAATGATGATATCTTGAACATCATAATTTTTTATAGGTAGAAATTTTAACCCAAATACCTTGATATAAATTATAGAGAAAAACATATGATTGTTTTGTAGATACCATGATCTTAGTTCTCTTCTCTGTAGAGTAGTATCTCATCTTCCCTCATTTCACCATTCATATATTCCCCAAACCTCACATTCACTTAACCTTCTTCTTTAATACATGAATAACTCTATGAAAATATTTTTATGATTTTTTACTTCTTCCATCACAATCATTTCCTTAATCATAATATAATAGAGTATCATGATATATGTTTTCCATTATTGATATGTATAATTGGAATCATCTAAATTACGTTTATATAGAGAGAATATTATCTATAAATTTATTGGAAATGCCTTTATGCAATAAATTAGAAACCTTATGTGGGTCTAAAAATTTCTTAATTACTATTATGTTTCTCCTATAATAATAAGATACCATTACATAACAACCAAATGACCTTAACTCAAGTGAGACAAAGTAACCTTTACACCATAGAAATTTAGATGACCTTTATGTTGCACCTTGTTCAAACAAAATATACCTTTATGCAAGAATTGATATTATAAGTTACATTTAGATAAAGATCATATTACTTTCAAATACAATGCAACTAGACGCATACCTTTAAAAATATATATATATATATCTATATATAACCTTTATTAGGATGAATTTTTTCCTAATGTGGGTATTGAATAGCCCTTAAAAATGTGATATTTTCATTACATAGATTCCAATAGCCTGTAGTTCCAAGAAAAAGTTCCACAGCCTAAAATATTCTTATCTTTCATCTTCATCCAATATTTATTTAAATATTATCATTAACCATGGAGACATCTTCTTCAAAAATATTTTTTATACAAAAAATATATGTGACCATTATAAATTCAAATATTCATGTAACTCCTAAAATATTCAAAAAAATCCTTTGACAATGAATGGATCTTTAAAATATTATAAATGAAATAAATTATTCTCTTATCATATAAATAATGAAAATTAACTTCACACGCCAAACCTCTAATATTTTCTTTAATCCTTGTTCACTTAATAATGTAGACATGTGCTTAAGATGTAATCTTCTCCATAAACATGGTTGGATTCTCCTTCCAATTCTTCCACGATCCTCCTTAATTCACTTAATATATAATATATTTACATCAACATTCATATACATTTAAATATTATTAAAAAAAATAAAACATGCATGAAGTAGGAACATCAATATATCCCATTGTATTTACTATCAATACCTTCACAAACAAAGATATGTTAATATATGCTGCTTCTAAATCATCTTAATTCTTTCACCTTTCTTATCAACAATTAATTTTTCATTTATATTCTCATTATTGACACTAAATAAAAATTTTATTAATAAAATGTGGTATAATTTAACACTAAATAAATATCCCATCAACCATTCCACTTTAAGTGTACATGAGGCATGCTCGGTGTAGAAAATAATAGGGTTTAATTTAGACATCAAAGTTATCCATTATCAAAATAATATGAAATACATTTAAATTAAACTACTCAAAAACTATATTTAAAGGATGTAAAACTATTTTCAGGATGATAAAATGAAATTATCCCAATTGATATAAAATTTATCGTGAAATATATCAACCTGTATTTCCTACACCCACTAGAATACAAAAAAATTGAACATTCAAATATAATAGGTTTTATAATATCCTTGGTACTTATTCAACCTTTCACTTTTATATAATTTATTAAAATTAATTTATACCCATTAATGTTATGTTTTTATTTTTTTTACCAATTATGAGAGAAAAATAAAAGCATACATTTCTCAATGATTCCTTTTCCAAGCACTTTATAGAATTGTTATACTTTTATGAAATAATAATTTTGGAAGCTTCTTCCTAAATATTCACTTATATCCCCATAAAATAGACACTTATCATTGTATTTTTCAATGTGGATCTCTTCCATAAAAATATTTTAATATGTTTCAATTAAAAAAATCTCTACAATTTAAATCACTATATAGATACCCAGATTTGAAAACTTCCATATTTTCTTCACTTTGTTGTCTAGTATTGATAGTGTACACATTTTCATAGATTCTTTCCTTAGTAACCAACATCACCTTAACTTAAATTAAATGTAATAATAAATTTAATCACAAATAAAAAATATAAATTTAAATTAATAAGGTGGATCTTCTTGTTTATCAATGTGAATAGAAAGTTCAGGTGGATTTTCTCAACCAAGTTTCTCCATTTATTCCAGTATTCAAACTTGTGAATCTGAATTTTAAATATAGTTTTTTTCTAAAATTATACTCTTATCATATTAACCTTTATTTTTTGGATAAATTTTCTTTCCTTTTTTTATTTTTCTAAAGTTTTCACCATGTGCAACCCCCAACTTCTTTAGTAATTCCTCTTATGTTGGTATCATTGTTAGGAATTTATTAGCAGTATGAATAGTCATGTTTCACCTCCCACATGGATCTTATTCAACAATTAGGTTTTTATTTATTTAAAACATTTATTAAAATTAAGTATATTCATGTATAATACCTTCTCCTACTTTGTAACAATCTTTCTCTTTTATTTATTTTATTCTCTTTTATTTCCCTAAATTTACTGGCCAAATGACTAAGCATTCATTAGATAACTTGGTAGTATTATTGGATTTTACACATATATTATTCATCAAAGTAATTTTATTAATATAATATATAAATATTTTTCACTCCTAATGAAGTTCTTGACTTGGTTTAATGTTTATCATCCTTTTTTATGTTGTCTAAGGATTAATCATTCTTCTTTTGAAACTTATTAGGGGTAATCTATTTTATAACCTTCTCATATTCCTACCCAATTCTAACTCTTCATTTTTAAATAATTTATCTTCTAATTTATTATTTTTCTTTGATACATGTTGAGATAATAATGCACCATTTTTTTACCACACCAATTACAAACATCATGGATTTATTTAAGCTTTCCAAATTTGTTTTAGGTTGGCAGTTTTTTATTAATTTGTTCATATTACATCTCCACTAGCTTTTCCCCCTTGAAATGAGCTTACTTTGTGATTTTGAAATGAATTTATTATACCAAAAATACATTACATAGTAACCAAACTGATTGAACCACCATAATTTCCTAAAAATACATTGTTATTCTTTTCTCTACTGCATGATATCTGAAATTTCCAAATTTTTGAGCATTCTATTTTTGGGAATTCACCACCTATGGTTGACCTATTATTGGGTAAAAACATATAAAATAATTATTATATCCACTATAGACATGGTGGTATACTTATCATCACTTATAATCATCCATATATGTATAAATTTTATATTAAAACCTACAATTTTTACAGAAAAAGATTTAGTACAAGTAGTAGAATTGAGTTTGAATAAGGACAATGATTCTATAATAAGAATCCATAAACCTTTGTGCAGGATGAGCCCGTAAGGGGAACGCTCCACTAGGGTTTACTCACCTTTCTCCACCTCCTTCTCCACCTCAGGTTGACTTTGACTCCTTCCTTGTGCTTCTTCACGGCGATTTTGAGGTGGGTTCTCCTTCAGTGGAAGCGTACCTGTTGTGACCTTGGTTGTTATAGCTTCTCCACCGTTTGATGTCTTGTTCCACACACTTTTCCTCCATCATTGGCTAGGGTTTCTTTGGCAGCATGGTGAGATCCAGCGGTCGAACTCCATCTTTCTGTCCAAGGGTTGTTGTCTCGGGTGTCGGCTGGGGGTGCGTGGGGTGGTTCGCGATGGTCTTCGCAGAAGATGTGAAGGCGGTGATGGGTTGCGTTCATGACTTGAGGTGTTTCTTCTTCCGACGCGGATTGGTGTTCGGTGTTTTTTGGTGATGGTATCTGTTTACATTTTCTGTCTGAGTGATTTGTATCTGGATTGTTTGTTCCTGATGTTTGATTTCATAGAGGGACAACTGTTTTTGGTTTTGGTGGGGTGTTTTGAATTTTTTTGATGGTTCTATGTGCTTGATGTTGTCATGTGGCCTACTTTTGAGGTTGTTGGCAGAGGATGAGAAATTTGATTACTTCAGACTTAGTGAAGGGTGGGGATTTTCCTTGATTTAGATTTGGTTTTTTTTGTGGTCATGATGATCTTATCCCATGGAGGCATGATGTGGTTTAGGTTTTGATGTCATTGCGGTTTCCCACTTTTTCCTCAAAAGTGCTTTTGAAATAAAAATTTAATTTTAAGTCAGTTTGAATAGGATCATCCTTGTTAGAAATTATTAAGTAAGATCATCAAAGTTTTGTGATGTTTTTTAAATAAAAAAGAGATATTTAAATATAAGAATCCAATTTATAACAAATAGTGGTAGAATAACTTTTTATAACGAATTATTATGAAAACATAGATTGAGTATCTTTCATATTTCTAAACTTAACCTCAAACTCTAAACACTTCAAGTTGAGAACTTATTTCTCATTTTTAAATTCCTTCAATATATATTCACACTAATTCATAGCTATTTAAATTTATTCATCATGAATCTTGGACTATTCTGGTAACAATTTTTAAATCTCCTTGGTCATCTTATATATAACATCCAACTATGTATTCTTGACATCAATGTTGTTTTTCATATTATCCTCTAAAGAATGAATCTTATCTTCAAATTAATTAGTGTAAATACCATTTTCATGGATGGTATTAATATATTATTATTTAAATTTATATAAATTATATTTAATTATTACATTTATAGATTCTTTGTATCTAACTTTAATGGAGATCTTTACACAAGATAAAATATTTTCTTCCAAATCCTTCACTAGTTATTCTGATTCCACCTCGTATTGGGTAATATTTACTACTGAATATCAAAAATTTCACAAACCAAGTAAAGTAATTAATTTGGATAAGAATACATTATATATTTTTATGCATTGATATATATGTATTTGGGACTTATAGATATATTATAATCCTCATAAATACTTGGATATTCTTGTTGAAATTTAAGTAATAATTTTTATGTACTTCTAGATTACTTAAATTAATTAATCCTATTGATTAAGATTGATTGTACATTTTTTATAGTATATTTAACCATAATTTATTCTCTGTTTCTCCCTAATCTCTCTTTTTTTATCATGGACTGGAGAAACTTCTTCTTTTAATAAGAGACATAACTTTATCAGTCTCTTATTCTATTTAATTTCTTTATTAAACATGTTATTAGTTTAAACTGAATTATGATTAAAAATAGATACATATTCACCAAAATTTTACTTCATTATAAAATAGAAAAATAATTCCATGTATTAGAAGGATGAAAAATTCAAAAAATGAAAATCCAATCAAAATTGAATTATGCTATGATACCAATTGAGGATAGTGATTATAGATGAACATAGCACTGAGAGGGGTTGAATCAGTGTTAGTGACTTTAAATCAAATTTATAATTTTTATCCCTTTTTATTTTTAAATTTTTCAATGTTAGGTTAATGGGTCATTCTTACTATAATTATCTTCTCACCTTAATTATTTTCTTGCAACAAAACCAAATAGACACACACAATATCAGTAAAATTTTTACAATGTTCACAACCCAATGTCATATAGATATTCCTTTTTGTGAAATGGAATCTATCAAGTTCAAAATACCCAATAAAATAATATTATAGGTCTGAATGAGTAGGTTATAAACTTAAACCCCATGTTTTCACATCTGTTGACTATTATTTGGTTCTTAACACACACAAGTGCCTCCCACTCCTTTATAATGAAATTTAGGGGTATAATCGTGAAATTTAGTGGTAGAATCTAAATATTTTATCACTAATTATAACTCTTTCATCAATTTATGTGTTACGTGGGTCTTCTTAACTTCTATTAATTGAATTTTAGTATGAATGAATATATTATTTATAGGAGAAAGTGATGAATTCTCTTTATTTTTCTTTTGTATTCATAGTATTGCACTGATGAATCTCATATTTATATATATTATATCCTACAATTCAATATTTTAGTCCCACCAAATTTTTATTTAAGGGTAAATGTCACGTTTTTAGGTTTTCAAAATAATTTTATACTAATTTTTAAAATGGATACATTTTTTAATTTTAAGTATTTTTATATAAGTATTATATTGCATCCATAAATTTTTCTATACTAATCCAAATTATGAAAGTCTTTTTCATAGGCTTGAAAACATTATGGGATACAATTCATTTATTTTGATGAAGAGATTAATTAAAAAAATTGAGTCTTAAATCAATCCCACAATTTGATCCTTTGAGTTTGTTCCCATTTCTAAATACTTTCAAATATGGCCCCATATATCATAAAATAATAAACCAATTGATCTTAAAATTCATATATAGATATATAAAATGTCAAGGAATATTTTTCATAACTCTAGAAACATGATATATCTAAGTAATAAATATAATATAAAAAATATTAATCTTGTGAAATAAATCATGTATGAAACTATACTATAAATACCGAACAAGAATAACGCACAACACATAAATTAGAATTTATTTCATGATAAATATAAAAATCATTTTCAGTGTCGATGCAGTGCTTTCATAACACAGTAAAAGTAAAATTTGGTGTCATAAAGATAATATTTAAGAATAGATATGTCTTTAATAGAAATGGTAAACTGAAGAAATTATTATTTATTTATTTTATGGATATACAAAAAAATTAAGTTTTATAACAAGTGAATTGTCCAAATTTTTGTGCAAATCTTGTGCAAGGAAATAAAAGTCAAAATAACATATTAAATAAGTTATCATGACATATATATGAGTAAATATACATATTTAATGAATATAAAATATTATTTTCAAAATTATATATTTATTTTTATGATGAAAATTTATTTTTTATTTTTATTTATGGTATAATTACCTTAAATTCTTACACAATACTAATATAATGTTTGGTAAAGTAGTGGAAAAATAAAGTAACTCATTTTAAAAACATCAAGAATAGTATTTTTTTTATTAATTATGGTGTGACATGTATTTTATAATTTATAATAATGTATTATTGATATTTATATGAATTATATTAAAATTATATTATTGTCATGTTGTTTTCAAAGTAAATTTATGTGAATTATTATTAAAATGATATTAATACTATTTTATGTTTAATATATTTTATTAAATTATTTAAAAATCATTAAAAATATTTAAAAAGATAAATTACAATGATAATGGTCTAAAACATCATCCTATTTCCATTTATGATCTAATTTTAACCTTATTAATCAAATTATAACCCTTTAAGATTCAAAAATTCATTATCGTGGTTAAAGATAAAGTTGGTTAACTATGGGTCAAACCAAAAGATAAGATTTAAAATACCACCTAAACCTATAAAAAACTATTGGTTGAAGTTATTTGAACCATATACCATCTTATTATTGAAAATATGTCTACTTGGTTTTCTTTTTATTCATGACCATTTATATTGCTTTAAGAAAATGATAAATACAAAATGTCACTATCTTGACGTTAATATCTCTAATAGTTTTTAATCAGTGTAAAAAATAGGTTATATATGGTTATAAATATTTATTTTCAATATAATTAGTTTTTTTTATCATATTAATTTATTTTTATTTTTTATTTATTGAATAATTACTTTAAAATTTTACGCAATGTCGGCATAGTATTTTTCCAATTAATTGAAAAATAAAATAAATGATTTTGAAAATAATGAAACTAATCCAATTTGGGTAAATTATTATGTTAAAATAATTTTTAGATAATTAAATCATATTTTGGGTGTCTAAAAGGTTTAAATTATAATTCCATAACTATTGTGATGAATTCAAATTCAATGTAAATGAATGGTTCCAAAATGACATTAATGATATTTTATAATAAAAAATATTTTACTAAATGATTTAAGATTTATAAAAAAATATTTTTCTAGGTGAATGTTATGTGGTTAAAAATATCAATCATGGCCCATTTATGGGTCAATTTTCTTTCTATGGTAACATTATTGACCTTTAAAGAGCATAAAACTTCTATATTGTGGTAATTGTCAAAAGAGTTAATGGAGGGTTAAAACTAAGAGATAAGGGTTAAAAAATCCCTTAAACATGACTAAATAATATTATATGATAGTATTTATAATTATTTGTCACATCACTGACCCGATCATCCACCTGAAGAGTGCTATCAGGCCAGGTGATACTGGACTTAGGTGTGCCTCCCCATAAGACAAAGGTTGTCACCTAGAACAGAGGGTTTAAATAGATAATAGTGGGGAGACTATACCCTTAGGGAAAATATATAAAAGCAGTCCGAGTAAAAATATATAGCATACAGAGGAATAAAAAAGACTCAGTAGACTCAAACCAGACCCATCAATGGTGGAAGCATAGTCAATAACAAGAAATAGCGGAACCAATAAATAAACAAATATAATGGAAGATAAATAAACACATCAGCATTCCACTTATATCCACTACCAACACAAAAAAAGAAAAAAATGAATTTCATAATAGACCATACACTTAAATATATAAAAATGGTTTCCAATGGTTGACCATTATAAGTCATACATATATAGCATGCTAATATATAAAATAAACTAAAACAGAAACTTCAGTAGAGGCAAGACCTCAAGATCCTTTCCAACATCCCATGATAAAAAGTTCTATAAACCAGCTCCTGAAGTTGATACCTTACATGAACATAAATTCATAAATTCTACATGTGTCCAGAAAGACCCATGAAGGGTGTGATAATAAAACTCAGTAGGATACAACTCAATGGTGAATACTTAACATAAGTGTTTAAGTAGGAATGAAAAAATAAATAAAAGTAAGAAGTTGGATGAAATAAACAACCAAGGCTTCCTTGGTGCTCTACATCACCCAAGAAATCATCACCCACCTCAGCTAACATTGAAATCCTATAATATGATATGGTCCTTGGCCAATGGCCCAAGGTACCTCTAATGTCAAGCCTAGTTGAACCCTCTTGTAATGCCTCTATAAGTAACTCAGCATCATGTGCCACATGATACCTCATGTCTCAATACGTACTGACATTCTAAAGGCATGACCAAAAAGTCAATGGTCCCTTCAAATCCTACTCAAAATCACATGTTGTCCCATGGATAGTAACCGAAGGCACAATAATCCCTATCCTAAAAATAAATTTGGGCGCACAACCTTAATCATGGTGAGCCACAACCCTCAACTGATGCCCTCATTGCTATCAACCAAAGGATCCTCACCTTCCACATGGATTTCAATGGCAAGCACCCCCAAAACATTTCTTAAGCCTCTATAATGGGGGCCTCAACCCACTTGAGTGGTCAAAACTACCTCATCATGCAACCATCCTGTGTGCACATGACTTAATTTGGCGCTTTGGCCATCACGGGTGAGTGACAATCACCCAATAAAGTCCCTAATCAATATCAACACTGGAACCTCTTGCCCTTACAACCATGTCACTGAAATCTGATGATCTTTCCATCCAAATATCATGGGTCATGCCCAACCTAATGACCTATCTACATCAAACGACATCCTTGATGCCCAATCATGTGGTCAAACCACTAAATCAATCTGGTAAAATCTCAACTAGATGATCAACATCACCTCAATTTGGGTCAAGCTCAACCAGATGATCAACATCTCCTCAATCTGATTTCATAACCACCTCAAATAATCCTAGCCCAAGCCCATCACGACCCCATGGGTCTCATTTCATGCAATTTTTTTATCACAATCATTTATATATATTTATAAACCAATTTACTAATCAATAAACTCAATATAATTGAATTTCAAATTTCAAATTAAATAAATAAATCAAACCAACCTATATGAATTAGCGAACTCCAATTCATATAATCAATCAAATAAATTTAAACAAGAAATTCATTATGATTGAATTTCACAATATCAATTTGAAAAAAAATACCAAATTAAATTAAAAAAAAATCCAATTATATCAAAAAACACCTCAGCCTTTCTACCCAAGGTGTTTATGACCTTTAACCCAGCCTCGCATTCTTGAAATTGGAAATGTCATGCCTAGAGGCATCCCACGTGGTCAAACAATCAATTTAATATGAAATAATTGGGTCTCTCTCAAAACCCAACTTTGTGCTAAAAATATGAATCACCCAAACATATGTAAAAACAAAACTCAAGATATGTACCACATATATTAGACTCATATACATAGGCACCTTCGATATCAAGCTCCAATTCAAAGTGAATTGGTGTAGATCTGAGTTCCCATCCAATGCCCTAAAAATATGGTAAAACATCCCTAATGAATTTAGTTCTCCATGAGGTGAAATATAAATGAGTAATAAGAAAGTTTGAGGTTATCCTTAATGAGAATCATCCAATGAACTAGACGGATCTGAAATTAGAGGTGAGATGGAGATATGGGAGTGAAACCACTAGAAGAGAGGAGGAGGTTTCCTCCTATGTAGAGTGAAACTAAGGAGAATACATAGAGTATAAATAAGAAAAATAAAAAAACTAAAAAAACACCTTGTACAGGCCACATGGTTTACCCGCACAGTTTTCCAAACTGTGTGGTAATCGTGAGGGCTATAGTGTAGAGATACTTCCCAAAAGGGCTCCCTCGCATGGCTTGCACACGATTTAACCTAACTGTGCTCAAACCATGGGAAATCCCTCTAAAAAATTCATAGAACCTCGCATGGTCATGCGCCTCACTTTCAAGATTTACCCAAACCATGCTTCAGTTCAAAATTGGGTCAAACGGTTACCTGGAAGGCATCACACAGTTTACTCGAAACTGTGCACCCTGACTTGCTATTCCAAAATAGGCCATTTAACCTATGATGCTTCCAAAGCCAAACCAAAACAC
Organism: Viscum album; assembly: GCA_963277665.1. NCBI lineage: Eukaryota > Viridiplantae > Streptophyta > Magnoliopsida > Santalales > Viscaceae > Viscum > Viscum album. Next base: position 156,182,136 of record OY728157.1, read on the forward strand.
TCTAGGAACTCTCCAGGCCTCTATAATCCTCCCAAAACACAATATAAAGTTGATTTAACTCTCATAATTGAGGTCCAGTCAACAATGTATAAAATAGCATAACCACTATTTGAAAATTTTAAATCGGGAGTGATTTTTGACTTGACTCAAAAAACCAGGACATTATAATATCCCCAACTTATCATATCTCATCCTTGATCTATCCAATGTAACATAAAGATGGTACCAAATATACCCATCTTATTAGAAGCTAGCTTAGACTACCGTGGTCTCAAGGGTTCAGGACAAATTCCTCAAGGGGCTCCCCAACTTATAAATTTCCTAACCCAGACTCAACCTGAGAAGAACCGCAAATAACACAAAGGTACATCAACCTATTTCTGAAACCATTGTCCTCCAGTGACACATCATCACTCCCTCACCTTATCAGGTGCTCTTTTTCCATTCCTAACACCCAATCATATCATGCATTTCATCGATGTCCTCTTAAATCCCATGTCAAATATGGCACTATGAGGCCCCACATCACATTAGATGCTCAAAAAATTCTTGGTGCCTTGAGCCTCCATCAATTACCACACCACATAGGTGCCCAAATTCTTCACACCTCAAGTAACTGCAACTGTTTATTCCCCAATGCCAAATCACCTCATGTAACTTTTGTATCTCCTCGATTCCATTGTGGCTCACACCTTAATCAACTCAAATACATCAATGCTCAAACATATATCCTAGTTCCTTGAAACACACACATAAAAACACACATATATATATATACAATGCATTTGATATGATTCCATCTTATTGAACAGCATCTGGTCATTCTATTTATATAGCTGGTGCACCTAGTGCACAAAAACGGACATGCCTCAATAGGCCATGTCAAAAGAAAAAAAAATCATAGCAACACTCACAGCATACCTCTGATCTTCATCATTTCACCATCCTATCCAAATTTTGGAATCTATGCAGTGTGCATCTGGCCTGAAAAATAATTACCTATAGATTAACGTCCCTGCAATGCTACTCTAGCTACCAGCCACTAACCCCACTGATGGGTCTCGCTATCTCTATCATGACCTCCATGTGCAGTTGAACCTCACATACCTTTACTTGGTACCGATATTGATGTGACATCAAAAGCCTATGTCTTCCAATGGACCTAACTGGTTGCCTGAACAATAAGGCCTCCTGTAGAACATCTCTAGGTGACCGACCTAACAACATGCCTGGAACTCATTTTGAGACCACTAACATTGAGTCTGGACAACTCCTGAATTCCCAAAATGAAAGAAAATTTTAGAATAAGATCCACTCCGAAGTGGTCTATCTATGTCCTTGGACTGACATCTACGCTGGAACTCATCTTGACTCTGCTTTTTATCATCCGAAGCATTGCCACTAAAGTCACCTGAAGTCATTGTCTGACTCGAGAAAGACCTATCTGTCAGGTAACCCTAGGATATGAGTTCCTGGTTCACTACCTATTAGAATGAGCCCAACCTAAATATGTTTACCTTCACCTAAATTGCATTTCCTAAACCATCCTCAAAGAACCTCACCCTAGAGGTGTCGTCACTCACCATGTTGGGTGTGAAGTGAGATAGTTAAGTGAAAATACTTGCATAGTCTATGACGGACATCTCACCCTACTAAAGGCTCAAGAAATACCAATCCATTTCCTCCCTTGGAATCTCTAGGAATAAATTATTGAATAATATGGCCTCAAATTCCATCCAAGAAAAACCCTCATGTCTTGTAGCTTGAACCTACACATCTCTCCAACACATTTCTAGCCCTTTGAGAATGTATGTTGTCATATTGACCTTTTCCTTGGAGGTTTCTTGAGCTTCTCGAAGATCAACTTCATACTCTTGATCTAGTTCTCAACCACCTATGGACCACCCTAACCCTAAAAAAGTGTTTGGTGTTGCCACTATAACTCTCAAGTTGATTATTCCATGGATGGATCAGCTCCCTGAGCACCTCTAGAAATCCTTTACAAGACACATATGAGGCTTGATAAGAGATGCTCATCAAGACATGGAAAAAAACATTGTTAATTATGGTAGCTGGATAACCTTCAATGGATCCTAAACCTGAGCTTGAGCCTATCTCTAAGCATGTACATGCTATGCTTGACCCTCAGGGGTTTGAACTTTCTCATGCTCTAACAGCACCATGTCCCTGCTTACCTCATGCTCCATATGATTTTTCAACCCACTGAATACCACCATATGGTCATCCATCCAACATCATATATACATATATATAATGCAAATAGGGAAAGTAGTAAAAGAAAGTGTGATATCACTACCCTTACCCCTCCCTATTGCAACATTCCCCATGGAATCCTGACCTCCTGGCCTCCTTACCTACCCTCAATAGAGCCAAGTATGAATATAATACTTGGGACTTTCATATCCTAATAACCATCATTACCTCTATATGATGACCGAGTTTCCAAACCTAGTGATAAAAATCATCTCATTTCATACCACATTCCTTTTCTTATAAGATTCAGACCCAACTTTCATATCATATGAAATTTCATATTTATAATTACATGGAATAATTAATTAAATCATGGAATTTTACATTGCATATATCTAGATCAATTCACATATATAATGGAATTTGATATTTAACATATGTTATAAACACTTTAAAAATTATACATGCATTTCTAAATTTTAAATACCCTAAAATGTGCCTATCAAAATCCAAACTACCAAACAATCACAACCTACCTCACCCTACCATACGAGGCCAAGTTTCCAAATTCTCCCTTAATTTAATAAGTCATGGGGAACATATCCAAAAAATTTAACAATTTACATACTAATTGAACCACTCGAGGTGGAAATCATGTAAACTATAATCTGAGAAAAATAGAACATAAATCCCACCCATGGTAACATGGCATGTCCCTCGTACATGGGGTCATAGGCACCCAAGCATGAGTTCTAATCCCAATTATAACATCACCTATTCTCAAACATACCATAACCCAAACAGCAATACCAATAAAATAGGTAAAATAAATACCATATGATACCACTTGTAGTGTCTCACCCATATTGTCTACCTGAATAATACTATTAGGCCATATTCCATTGGTTTTAGGTGTGCTTCCCCATGCAAAAAAGGCTCTCGACTAGCAGTAAGAGTTTAAATGGTTGATAGTGGGGAGACTATACCCTCAAGGTAAATATATTCCACTGTTCCAAGTAATAATATATAGAATGAAGCAGAATAAATAAGACTTTGTAGACTCGAAACAGACTCACTAATGGTGGAAGCACAGTCAATAACAAGCAATATCAAAAATAATAAATAAACAACTACAGTAGAAGATAAATAAATAGATCTGCAAGCCACTTGTATCCACTACCAAAACAAACAACCAAAACATGAATTTATTAATAGGCCATGCATTTCAATATAAAAAATGGTCTCCAATGGCTAACCAGTACGATTCATACATATATAGAATGATGATACATAAAATAAACTAAAATAGAAACTCCATTAGAGGAGAGACCTCAAGTTCCTTTCAAACATCCCAAGTTAAACATCACTACGAACCATCTCCTAAAGTTTATCCCTTACCTAAAAATAAATTTATAATTTCTACAAGCATCTCAAAGGACTCATTTAGGGTGTGAGAATGAACCTCTATAGGATACCACCTAATGGTGTGTACCTAACATAAGTGTTTAAGAAGGCATGAAAAAATAAATAAAAGTAAGTTGTACAATGCTATAAACAACCAAGGCTTCCCTAGTGCTCCATATCCCCATGGAAACCATCACCTAGATCAGCTAATATCGGAATCCTAGAATAGGATAATTTCCTTGGCCCATGGCCCATGGTACCTCTGATGTCATTCTTAGGGGAATCCTCTAGTTCCACCTCCATAAGTAACCTAGCACAATGTGCCTCCTCACACATCATGTCTCAATTCATACCAATGTCTCAAAGGCACTCCCAAACAAATAACTTGTCCCTTGGACCCCAACTCAAAATCAAACATCATCCCATGGTCAACAAATAGAGGCATAATGATCTGTATCCTCAAAATCAATCTGGGCCCACATCCTCAATCACGGTGACCCTCAGCCCCCAACTGATAGTCTTATCACTATCAACTAAATGCTCTTCACCTTCCACGTGGATTTATATTGAAATAACCCCAATAAATCTTCTAATCCACTTTAATGGGGGCCTCTTCTCACTTGATTGGTCAAAACCCCCAAATCACAGAGTCATCCTATGTGCACACGACTCAATTCGGTGCTTTGGCCATCATGGGTGATCGTAAATCACCAAGTAAAGTCCCTAATCCACATCAAAACTAGAACCTTGTGCCCCTATGATTGTGTTTTAAAAATATGATGTCCTTGCCATCCCAATATCATGGTCCATTCCTAACCAAATGATCTTACTGCCTTAGATAACATCCTCAATGCCTAATCTGGTGGTCAAACCACTCAAGCAATCTAGGCCCAGCCCAACCAAATGATCAACATCACCATAATCTGATGTTCTAGCCACATAAAATAATATCAGGCCAAGAACATCATGACCCCATGGGTCTCATTTCATGCAATTATAATATCACAAGAATTTATATATATTTATAAACCAATTTACTAATTAATGAATTCAATACAATTTAATTTCACATCCCAAATTAAATAAAAACTCAAACCAACCTATATGAATTTTCTAAATCCAATTCTTATAATCAATCAAATCAATTAAAATAAGAAATTCATTAGGATTAAATTTCACATCATCAATTTGAAGAACATTACAAAATTAAATTAAAACAATTAAAATTATGTCAAAAACACATCCCATCCTAGATAACCAAGGTGTTGACGGCCTCTAACCCAGCCTCGCATGCTTAAAATTGGAAAGGTAATTCTTAGAGGAATCCCACATTGTCAAACAATCAATTTAATATGAAATAATTGGGTCTCTCTAAAAACCCAATGATGCATTAAAAATACACACCACCCAAACATCCATGAAAACACAAATCAAGATATACACCACCTACCTTAGACTTGTAGATGTAGGAACTTTTGATATCAATCTCTAATTAAATGATTATTGGAATAGATCTAGGTTTCCATACAACACCCAAAAAATAAAGAAAAATAGACCTAATGGATTTAGTGCTCTGTGTGGTTAAATAGAAATGAAGAATAATTAAGTGTGAGGATAACCTTACCGAGGCACATCTGACGCACCTGACTGATCTGATATCAGAGGTTGGATGGAGAGATAGGAGAAAACCCACCAGAGGAGAGGAGGAGGAGGTTTCCTCGTATGCATTTCATGACTAAGGAGAATAAAGTGGAGAAATAAGAAAAATAAATAAATAATAAAAACATAAAAAACACCTTGTACTGGCCACACATTTACCCATACGATTTTCCAAACCAAGCGGTAACCATACGGGCAACAGTGCAGAGCTACTTCCCAAAAGGCTCTTTGGCACAGGTTGTTCACGATTTAACCTAACCATTATAAAACCATGTAGAAATCCTTTACAAAAATTATATATAACCTTGCATGGTTGTACGCCTCACTTGCATCGTTTACCCAAACTGTTCTCCAATTTAAATCTGGGCTGCATGGTTACCTAAAAGGGGATGCACAGTTTACCCTAAACCATGCACCCTAAACTATTATTCCAAAATAGTCTATTTGGTCCCGAACACTTCCAAGAATAAACTAAAACGCCCGAGGCACTCTCCAAACTATTAGTCTCATCTAAAAATATGATATAAATCTTATGGAACTCTCGAAATTGAGTTCCAATAAATGAAATAGAAAATGGCATAGCCACTAATTGAAAAAATTAAATCAAGAGTGATTTTTAACTTGAAAATAAGACCTAATATGTTACATTATCCTCTTAATATATTATAAATATATAAATTTTTACCCACTTGATTATAAAAATAAATTTTTATTAATTTAATAATTTCTGTAATTCGAAGAGTGCCCCTCCGCTCACTTATTAAAGTGAACCTCTTCTCCTATATTCCTCAAAATATCTAAGCCTTATAGCTCAAAAAAAACCTCCCATATTACCTTCCTATATTTATTCACCACATCCTAGAGCTTTTTTTCCTATTAAAAACTATCTTTACAAGGCTTAAGGTGTAATCCAAAATAAGTTTCTCAACAAATAGGTATAACTCTTAAACAATATTTTCCAATTTTAATTATTTTTATACCACCTATAAATATATGGTATCAATTATAAAATAATTTATACAGCATAATAAATATACATAATTTTTATTATGATGATTTAACCACCAATGTCTAACTTTTTTCCATCTGTTAGAAGACAATAATGTCGCTCTTGAGTATATACAAACAACCACTTACACAAAGTGATGTGATTATTTTTTCTCTTACACTTTACATGGATATTAATAAAAATAATTTACATAAATATATATGATATATGTGATATAATTATTATATTTTAGAGGTTAAATTTTATTTACATTTCTTTGGTTATATCCATAGAAAAGTGAAAACAGTGTTCATGTGTATGTACAAACTACCATCCCCATGAACGGTGTAATTAATTTTTCTAACTATGTATTTAATGTTTTATATAAATATAAAAAATGAATATATATGGAATTTTTATTATTATTAACATTCTTGAGATTATTTATCCAATATAAAAGTATAAAAAATGGGACTTCTAAACTGAAACATGTTTGAAAAACAAAGCAGATATCACCTAGAATAGTGATTTTAATAAATAATTGATAATAAATAGAGGATAAGAAGTTATAAGTAAATAATATATGGTATGAAATATATTATTAAGGTTTTTTAATACCTTTATAATAAATATATATTTTTTATATACGATTTTAAAATGCATAAAAAGGATGATGAGACTTGAGGTCAGGGATAAATGTTTTTATTCCATTTTAATCAGCATTATTTATGCTTGAATTTATATTGAAGATATTAAATGATAATTATATGATAAATAACTTTAATTTTTATTAAACTCTAGTTATTTATGGAATTTTTATGTTTTGGTACTATTTCCCTCTCTTTGTTACTCAAAATGGTTTAAAAATTCTTTTAAGAAAAGTTGACCTTATTTCTCCACCATCAGTCAGAAAACCTTTTTCATCCATATACTTGTTTATTACTATGTTTTTAATATTATTTTTGGATATTCTAAAATTATTTTTTAAATTCATTTTTACCCATGTTTAAATTTTTAAAACAAGTTTTAAATATAATATTCTTATAATTTTCTAAATGAGGCACTTTTATTGAAGGTGTGAAAAGAATATTTGTTTTGATGATTGTATCCTAAGTGGAATTTCTCTCTAACATAACCAATAAATGATTTAAACATTACTTTAAAAGTGTGCAAGAATATTTTCAAATAAAATTTTTTCTTTAATATTTGTAAAAAATTTATATTTTAAATAAGTGATTTTAAAATAAAAATATTATTTTCTATAAGAAATATTCTATTGATCTTTGAAATACATTTTTCATCGATTATAACATCCTTTTTTTTAATTATACTATATTGGGAATATGATCCAATGATACAATCATTATTATTTATCTATATATTTTATGATTATGATGATTATATTTTTATGAAACCCAATTATTTTACTTGGGTTATTCTGGGATGAAATGATGAAATGTTTGTGAAACTTGTTTCATTTACATGATCTATGTTATGATGATATAATAAATGTTTTATGATCTTTTGGCACACATATATATGTTTTTAATTATATGATTGGAGAAATAAAAATTATATGTTCCTTCAATGCATTGGGTATTATTTTATTTATCATGAGATAATTATTGTAAATAGGTCAATGTGCTTGATCAAATATCTAAAATCAGTAGGGAGACCTATTCTACTATGGAAAACAGGAGGTGATTCAAGATCCATTGTAATATGGGAAATAGGTATTGATTCTTGATCCACTATGATTTTATAGTATTTATAGTTAAACTTGACCTATGAAATGTTTTATATGCTGATGATTCTACCACACATTTATGACATGAATATGATCTAAACATATGGTTCATGATTGATTTATGAGGATTCATCATTCTTATTATTCATGTATTTTGGAATGATAAATCTTTATTCCATGACTCGTGATTTTATCAATGATAGATTGGTTATGAACCTTGTATATTATGACCATGAAACTCATACCCTTATTCTTATCTTATGCTTTCTTATGATCATAGATTGATATCTCTCATGTTTACCCTTACTGAGAATCTGAGTTCACCATTTATTATGTTTACTTTCCCCAAGTTATAAAGAAAGGTTATAAGTATGGTATGTCAATAAGGGTAAAAAATTAAAATAACATTATTAGAGATGATGAAGAATGTACCTAAATGATATTTTTATGTATCTAGTCTCCAGAGAAACTAAACCTTTATGGTTTGAGTGCGGATCATAATGTTAAGTATTGACTATTCATTATTGATTTAAAAAGTTTTAATATCTATGCATGAAAAGAATTAGTCACTATAGTTGGTATAATAGAAGGATTTATCCAATATTTAGATATTAGGATCAAATATCTATAGTGAAAACATGGGGATATTTATATGTATAGTATAACATCCTAAAGTTTTGGTAAGGCATAGATTATGTGGTTTTTCTAGCTACATATCCTTTTCTGGATACTAAAAGTGGATGTGGTTTTAGCTTAGTGAATTTAGGGGTAATAACCCCAAAAGTAGTTGGTTAACTATATCTCGAACATCATTATGGTTCATGGTGAGTGTTTCCTTACTATTCACTTGGTTTGATACTCTCTTGGGATATTCTTAGGTTAATTTGAATTTTATTTAGGAAACATAATAAAGGATTTGAATAGATTATAATCATGGATGAACTAATTTAAACCTAATTCATCATAAATATAAAATTAGGTGTCATGATTTATACATCATATAAATTATTTTTCATGATTATGTGATTTCCCATGATGATTATTGTTTCTCACACTATGATTTTTAGTTTTAGTAAATTGCTAGAACTAGGAGGAATCGAGTTGAAAAAAAATGTTATGGAAAATGAAATTATTTTCCTCATGAGAAACTAAATGAGATAGGAACTTGAATATGAAACCTTATGATTATGATTAATCATATATCATTATATATGATTAAAAACATAAACATAGGTTATTTTCCTAACATGTCAAATAAGTAGTAAGTATACTTTTAGGGAAGTTCATGTGGAAATAATCATGGAGGTAAGAAATTATATTTCTTTCATGTCAAGAATTTGGGAACAAGCACCTAGGAGAATATCTCAAAAGAAGGGGAATATGTTTTCTATGTGGGAATTATGGTCATAAAGTAATTAATTTCCATGTAATTTTATGTCTTATATATGGAGAACTTAGGAATTATCAAAGTTAATGGCATAATACAAGGGTTAACTCCTAGACCAAGAAATAACTTATGTTATTCCAATCATTAGAGTGAAATGATTAAATTTTTTATTTATTGGGATTCAATAATTATATTATATCAATGATATTCTGGTTATAGGAATAATTAAACATCTAAGGATTTTTCCATGGTAGTTTTTCTTTAAGGATTTTAAAACATATGTTGAATAGTATTGGTAACCAAGAAAAGTGATTTAGTTGTAAGGTGATATTTTACACCTGATTTTGAGTTAATAATGTTTAGTTGGGATAAATATATTGTTTAAATTGATGAAGTAAATGGGATATTATTGGTAACCTAGAAATTAGTTAGTGGTTTGATGATAAATTGATTAAGGATTTATATAAAATATTCAATAGTTATTGATTTTATTTTAGTAATAAGGATAGAATTAATTTTTTAAATCATATAAGTTTTCATTGAGGTTTTATGGTGATTAATGTTATTAACATATTTTAATTGGATCAAAGTACTCACGTGTTTTTTATGTGATATTATGAGATACTTAAAGCTTTTTGGTGATAAATTTTAAGTTGATATTGAAAAAAATGTGATAAAATATTTCATATTTTTGGTTTTTTGATTTGGTAAAACATATTTTGTAGGAGTCTTAAGTTTTACTAATTATTAAATTGATTAAGTTAAAATTTGTGTGTTATTGTTGAAGTTTTAAATATTAATGTGTTTTATTTATCCACATTGGATAAATTATTTTATATATTTTGGTTTTTGTAAATATTTAGAGATAAAAGGAATGACCTATGGATCTTATGATTCATTAAAATTTAATTTTAGTTCTTTAGGTATGAAAAATTCATCTTTAATTTCAATTTCATAGAGTAAGAGATGAAGTTTAATTGATTGAAATGCAACCAAAGGATTGAATTATGATTATGAAATAAAAAAGAAATCAAGTAAGTGTATTTTACCATGTAATATATCTTTATTGTAAAATAATCCATCAAATTTAAAAATAATGATCTTGAAATAAAATTTAACATTATTACTTTTATTTCTGATGAATTTATGGTCTTTTCAACCCTCATTGAATTATGGTTTTTTGGTAATTAACTTTCTCATGATAATTTTCTCTATCACTCTTTATTAATCCTAAGATATTAGTTTTCTCCTATATTTTTATATTTTAACTTTCCACCAATTTTATCCTTATCTTAGAACATGATTATGTGTAATTTTATGTAACCTTTATGTTTTACACTTCCCCACTTCAAAGGAAATTTTATCATCCCATTGTATGACGTGGATTTTCAATAAAGGTATTTTAAAATTTGAACCTTTTTTACCCAGATAAAACTTGGTGGGGTTAAATTTATTTATGAATGATATAATTTAATACACTAATATTTTAGAATATATTTCTCATTAAATAAATTTCAAGCATTTGATAGCTTTCTTAACAAGAAACACTGAGCTTAAAAAACCGTGATATATGACTCTTATAACCTTAAAATCAAATTTCTCGAAATTAATAAAAATAAATAAATTATAAAATATATATATATAATGGTTATACTCAATAAAAATTTATTAATTAATTTTTATTAAATAAGTACTTAATTTTCTGTAAAGTCATTTATGCTTCAAAAATACGATTTCGAACAAAATGATTTTTATTTATTTTCAAGAGAAAATATTATAATTAATTTATGAAAATTTTAGAAGTTATAATTTTTAAATGAAAAAACATTTTTTAAATAATCACATCAAAATTATCCTAGGGTAAAATTTTGGGATTTTTCAAAAAAGATTGATTTTTTGGTGAATAGTTATAAAATTCATTTTTTCTAAAACTAACGGTTATTTTCAATAAAATTTCCCAATATGTTTTAAATTTTATCCTTAATTAAAATAAGGATATTTTATTTATAGATAATTTAATTAATTACACAATAATCATCTTTATACTTGATTTTGGTATAAGTTTATTTTTTGGATTAAAAACGCATTTTTCTAAAAAATTATTTTTCATTTTGTTTTACGCATTCATATTAAAAGTAATATATTTCACTTATAGGAAATAATTTTTATTAAATAGAACTAATTTTTTTATTCATTATGTAAAATTTATCCTATAATTTAATTTTTATATTTTTCTCATGAAGTTAATTTTAGGTTAATAGTAAAAGTTATAGTTTTTATAAAATCCAATAACCTTTATGATATCATAAAGACATAAATATTATATTAAAATTTATTAAAATTACTGAATGAATAATATATGATAATATTATAAAATTATAAAACAAAAAAAATCAAAACAAAATAAATTATAATTTATTTCATGATAAATATAAAAACTATTTTCAGTGCTAATGCAATGCTTTCACAGCAATAGAAAAGTCAAATTTGGTGTCCAGAATAAAATATTTGAGAATGGAGAAGTATTTTCTCAATTTGGTTAATAAATATGAACTATTATTACTATTTTTATGGATACTTATTATTATTTTTGTTATATAACAAGTGACTTATACAAATATTTTTCTAATGCTTAAACATGGTTAGAAAAGTCAAAATAACATATTTAATAATTTTTCATGAAATATATGTGACTAAATATATATTTTATAAATATTAAAGATTATATTGAATATTTTTAATTCGTTTTTATTATTTTTATTATTTTTATTATTTTTAGTTATGGTATAATTACCATAAATACTTACACAACACTGGCGTAGTGTTTATGTAAAAAGTAGAAAAATAAAGAAAATGATTTTAAAAATATAAAGAGTATTATTTTTAGTTGTATTATGGTGTCACATAAATTTTATATCTAATAATAATATAATATTTATTTTCAAATGGATTATATTCAAATTTCATTATTTTCATGTTGTTTTCAAAGTTTATTTATGTGAACAATTCTTAAAATGAAAATAATGGTATTTATGTTAAATATATTTTATTAAATTATTCTGAACAACATAAAAAATATTTCAAAAAAAAATTACAATGATGTATGGTCTAAAATATAATTCATTTTCAATTTATGAGAAAAATGTTACCCTATAAGTAATATTATAACCATTTATGATTGAAAAGGTTGTTATTGCAGTTTAGGATAAATTTGGTTAACAAAGGGGTTTAACCAAATGATAAGGTTAAAAATATCACTTAAATTTATCCAAATTTTATTATTTAAGGATATTTCAACCACATACTATCATAATATCAAAAATGTGGAAACTTGATGTCGTTTTTCGTTATGCACTTTATATTACTTTAAGAAAAGAATGAATACAAAATGCAACTCTCTTGACCTTGATATATCTAATACTTTGTAAAAGGGATATAAATATGTTATGTTAGATTATAAATGTTTAATTGAAATATAAATTAATTTTATTATTATATAAATTAATTTTTAATTTTTAGTGATTTAATAATTATCCTAAATGCTTACTCAGTGTTGACACAATATTTATTCAATTAAGTGAAAAATATAATAATCGATTTTAAAAATAATAAATGTAATAAAATTTAAGAGTATTATTGTTTTAATATAGTTTTTTAGATAAATATAACATATTTTTTGTTTGTTAAAGGTTTATATTTGAATTCCATAACTATGATGATGACATTAAAGTAAATGTAAATGAATAGTTTCAAAAATGACATTAATTAAATTTTATAAAAAAAATCTTTTATTAAATGATTTAAAATTCATAAAAATATAATATTTGAAATATTTAATGTTATATGGTTTAACATATCAACAATTACCCATTTATGTGTCACTTAACAACTTATTATCACATTCTTAACCCTTAATGAGTAGAAAAATTCGATATTATGGTAATTGTTAAAAGGGTTAACTAGGGTTAAAAATAAGAGATAAGGGTTAAAAATAACTTAAAATTATATAAATATTATTTATTTAAATGATTTAAATATATCATAATCAAAAAATATAAAACTTTGGAGACAATTTATTATAAAAAACAATTTATATTAATTTAATACTTTAAGTAATTCCAAGAGTTCCTCTCCCCTCTCTTATAAAAGCAAACCTATTATCCTCTCTTACATTGGTTTATCCTTATATAGAATCTAATACCTACCATAATACCTTTATATATTTATTTTACAAATACTATAGCTTATTTTCTTGCTAAAATTACATTCCTTTAAGTCTTAAGGTGTAATCCAAAAGTGGTTTCACAATAAAAAGGTATAACACTTTACCGAACATATTCAATTTTATTTCTTCTTATACATGATCTAAATATATGGTATACATTATAAAATTATTAATATAGTGTCCTAAATATATTTAATTTTTATTATTATGATGTAATTACTGTTATCCACCTTTTTCCAATCCGTTGGAAAATGATAATGTCGCTAGTGCGTATATATTGACTACCACCTCCACAAAGCGATATGATTCATTTTTCAGTTATGCTTTACATGGATAGTTATAAGGATGAATTTAATAAATATATATTATATATATAATATAATTATTATTATTTAAATTTTAATTATTATTTACATTTCTTTTATTCCATGCATTAGAAAGTGAACACAACATTCTTGTATACAAACGGCCCACCATCGCCCTGAATAGTGTAGTTCATTTTTCTATCTCTATATTTTATGGATGAATATATATATATATATATATATATATGATATTTATATAATTATTAACATTCTGGATATTATGTAACCATGATCAAAGTATAATTTTGGGACTTATGAACAAAAATATGTATAAAAACAAAGTAGTTATCATCTTGAACATTGATTTTAATAAATAATTGTTAATATAAAGGTAATAATATGTTATAAGGAAATAATATATGGTATTAAATGTATTATTAAGGTTATATAATATATTTATAATCAATTTAGAATTATTATATAGGAAGTTTGAACATGTATGAAGGAAGACGATACTTGAGGTAAGAGATTTATGTTTCGATCCTATTTTAATCTGGATTGTTTATTCTTGAATTTAAATTTGGTAAATTATATGATATTTATCTGATATATTCATTTAATTTTTCTATACATTGTTTATTTATGTATTTTTTATGGTATTTTTCTATTTTTATTACTTTTTTACTCAAAATGTTTCAAAACAAATTAAGAAAATATGGTCTTATTTCTCCTCTTTTGGTCGAAAAACCTTTTTCTTTTATATCTATATTTTCTAAAAAGTTTTTAAGAATGTTTTTTCAAATTATAAAATGATTTTTTAAATTAATTATTAACAATTTTAAATTTTTTACAAAAAAAATTAAAAATAATCTTCTTTTAATTTTCTGAATGAGGTACTTTTACCGAAGGTATGAAAAGAATCATTATTTTAATGATTACATCATGAACAAAATTTCCCACCATCATGAAAGATAAATGATTTTAAGATTACTTTACAAGTTTTTAACGTTATTTTAAAAGAAATTTTTTCTATGATATTTCAAACAATATATTTTAAATGGTTTATTTTAAAATGAAAATAGTATTTCACTCAATAAATATTCCAGTGATATTTGAAAAAAATCATCTAGGATAACATCCTTTGATGTTACTTATCCTTTAATATGGATATGATCCATTGATACCATCCTTATTCTTTCTCTATATGGTTTATGACTGTGATGATAATATTTTTATGAAACCCATTCATTTTTCATGGGTTATGTTGTGATTAAATGATGAAATGTTTATGAAACATGTTTCTTTTCCATGGGTTATGCTATGATGATATGATTAACACTTTATGATCTTATGCCACAAATATATATATGTGGTATTAATTATTTCAAATGAGGTACCAAAATTATATATTCCTCCAATAAAATGGGAAAAATTTTATATCTTATGAGATATTTATGGGAAACTAGTCGATATGCTAGATCCACTAAGGGAGTAGATATGGATTCATGATCCACTATAGGAAACAAGTGGTGATTCCTAATATATTATGATATGGGGAAAAGTTTTTTATTCTGTATATGCTATGATTTTATGGTCTTGGTATTTAACCTTGACATATGAAATATTTTCTTTATCTATGATGGTGCCATAATTTTAGGACATGATTATGATCTAAAATTATGGTTCAGAATTTATTTATGATTATTTATAACTCTTTTGAGTCATTTATTTTTAAATTATAAATGTTTATACTATGACTTGTTATTTTTATCCCTGATAGATTGGGTATTAACCTTTTAATTTATGATCATAAAAATCATAACCTTATGACTATCTTATGATTTATTATGATCATAGATTAATATCTCTCATGTTTACTCTTACTAAGAATCTGAGATCACTCTTTATTATGTTTACTTTCCCAAGTTATGAAGAAAGGTTATAATTATGGTATGTTAATAAGGGTAAAAATTTAAAAGAACCTTATGAGTAATATTGAAGAGTGTACCTAAATAATATTTTTACGTATCAAGTCTAAAAATACACTAAACCTTTATGGTTATAGTGTGGATAATATAGTTATGTATTGAATATTCATCTAAAAAGATGTAATATCTATGCATGAAAAAAATGGGTGTCTATAATACAATTTCTATAGTAGGATGAAGAAGATGAATTTCTTACTAATGAACATGTTAGATATCAAGATGAATTGGATGAATATTGGGAAGAAATTATAAAAAATTAAAAGGTAATTGTTTCTCCCATATTTGAAAATTAAAAATAAAAACCTCTCTATATATCTCTTTATTTGAAATATAATACCATTTAAGTGGTGAAACATGAAAATAATTTAGATTTAATTGACTACCTACCTCCTACTCTCACAACCTAACTTCAATATGTACTAAGAAAATGAGAATAAATTGAAGACATGATTACTCAAGGAGATAATCCTTCCTTCAACTCATTTATTTCTAATTTTATTAAAAATTAATTAAGAATTAAATCTCAATATATTGTATTTTAAAATTAATCAAATACATATATTTACATGGAGGATGATAAATAAGATGAAGATTCACCTGTTGAGACTAAGTTACCAGTGACCTTTTCTGAAGAGATCACATTCCAAGATAACCTACTCAAAGGGGGGGATTTAATGTTAATTCTTATTATTTTAATCTTACTCTATTTTAACTTTTATATGATATTCTCCTTATTTTAAATTCTCAAATATCCCTTATATATCATACCTTGGATGAAGTTAAAGTATATTAGATCAACCAAGTTGTGGTTGAAGAAAATGATGTCCCATTATTTTTATTACCCCCACCTGGAAATCTATAATAAATTTCTTAGAGGATAGAATCATTTTAATAACTCCATTGAGTCATATATAACTAGTGTGAAGGATTTTATATTGGGATAATAATAATGTGGTGGTTTTAATCATTTAAGAAACATCCACCATCAGACTTTGGGTGATAATTGGAAGTTCGAACTAGTGGTAGTCAAAAACTGGTTCCCACTTGGGGTTCAAACTAGGACTTATTTTCCCTTTTTCTTTATTTTTATTTAATTTTTTAAAATAATTTTTTTGTGTTTTTTTTCATTATTTTTAGGTCTAAAGTGGTAGCGGATAGGAGCTTAACTCATGTCTTCCATTGGAAAATAATTTCAGGTTGTATCTCTCCTTCACTTTTTTTTCAACCCTTATCATTCTAACTTGTGTTTTATGTGAAATGAGTGGTATTTAAATCATAAGTGTGGTGATATTTAAATATTATTTTAATAAATTTTTATGTATTTTTTTCATGATTTTTCTTAATTTTTCATGTCTTGATATCTGTTGTTTATCTATTTTTTTTGTGTTTTTAGAACTCTTGGCATAAATCAAATGATTTTCTAAATTCAAACCATAGTTGTATTTTTATAAAATTTCTTAATTTTAATGTTTTAGGATCTAAATGATTATTCATAATATTTTTATTTAAGTATGTTTAACTTATTGTGAAACTCATGTGAATCATTGTTGTCCAAATTGAAGATATTTCCCAACATTAGAGGTTTCTAAACCTTTTTGAAACATTATTTAAATTTCTATATTTATTTAGAGTCTTGAGTCATATTTTGTGATCAATAACATTCTTTTCCATATTTTTCAAATTAATTAGAGTTCATGGAATATTTTAATTATGATTGTTGCACCATTTTGAAAGACTCTTTTTACATTAAAATATTATATAACCATTATTAATAACTTATTATCCATGAAATACCTAGTAATTCATTAAAAATAAATTAAATTGATTCATTTCCAAAATTCTATATAATTTAAATGAAAAAATATTGTTGAACTCAATTTTATGGAGATTTTTCTTTTTTTGTGATGATTTGAAGAATTTTTTTAAGTTGAATTGAAATTTATTCCATATTTATTACTCTTTTTAAGGAATAAAATTCATGATGTGAATATATATGGGTGTACCATATGTAATTTAAAAGTAGGACTAGGATTTCACCACTATTTGAATTCCAAAAGTACCTCTCTTCCCTGAATACCAAATTTTATCTAAAATTAAAAATCTAAAATAAAGGAAACAAAGTAGTTTAAATGAGGGAATATGGAAGAAATGATTTTTTTTAAAATGATCAAGTGTGGAATTCCCAAGTAGGTTAATATGTTATTTGTGGTTTATTTCTGAAAGAACATTTAGGAGCATATTATTCTTGAGAAAAAAACAATTTTAATTCATTTAATTTGATTTAGAGCCTAACCCTCTTCATTATACCTCAAATATATTTACATTAAAAAAATGTAAACCATAAAACTCATAATAACCCATAAAAAAGACTTCATGATTGACACATTTATGAATTTGTAAGGTGTAGATACTAGGATGATATCAAACCTATAGATATTACACATGTTATTGATAATGAGAAAAGCTCCACATATCAAAAATCATAAGTTAGCGATAAATATGTTTCTAGGAAGGAAGTTATGAAATGAATGTGGGAAAAATATCATATTTAATAGAGTTTTATTAATAGTGAGAATTTGAAAAATTCTGATACATATTTGGGGCATGATACATTCTTTGGTAGTGATAATTATGTGGTGTTTTCAATTATATCATGGTAAGATTTTTTTGAATTTAATATAGATTATTTCCCATGAGTGAAATGATTAAGTGTGGGGGTTGATGAAGCTCCTATTTTCATATATTATATTTTATAATTCAATATTTTAATCTCACAAATTTTTCATGTAAGGATAATTTTCATATTGTAAAGTTTTTAGAATAATTTGAGCTTAATTTTGAAAAAATATTCATTTTTTAATTTTAAGTATTTTTATATTAGAATTATTCTTATCTAATAACTTTTTTGTACTAATAAAAATTATGAAATTCCTTTTTTTAGGATTAAAATATAATGGTATATATATCATTAAACTTGACCAATAGATGAATCCAAAACTGTGAGGCCCAAATAAATCTCACAATTCGAGCCTTGGAATATGTTCCTAGTTCAAGTAACTTCAAAATATTGACACATATATCATATAATACAATAAAAATGGAGATTAAAATTCATATAGAGATAGGGAACATGCCAAGTAATATTTTTTATAACTTTTTAAACTCTATATTTGTATGTATTCAATTCCATTAAAGCATGTGGAATCAAAAGATTAGAATTACAACAGTTTGAAGGAAAGAAAAGTTTTTCTGGGTAAATATATCATGACACTATATAAACATGTCCAATGAAGCCTATTTTTATGTTAAAATATATAATAGATTGTAAAATTAATTTTAATAATACAATATTTAATATTATTCAATTTACTATGCCAACCAAGTGAAAGACTTTAGAGGAAAGAATAAAATCTAAAAAAAATATTCCCTCTCCCTATAAAAATATTTCTCCACTCCCACCCAAAGGGTTAGAAATTTTAGTAGGAAATTTTATTTAGACATTTTTAGTATCTTAGTAGGGTTTTTATTGTTTAATAATCATCTAAATATATTATATTAGTCTTCTCTTCATCCTTATTTTCTTTTTTCTTTTTTTTTTGTGTTCTCCCACTATGCTCCTTCTCAACTCCATGAAAATAGAAAACTAATCCCACTATTGTTTGAAGGGGTGATAATGATTGATTTTATGCACTTGAATATTTATTTTATTCTATTATAATAATTAAACTAGTATTTAAACCAATTAAATATATTTATCTATTTATTTACTATTGTGTTATTTTCCTCTGTCATCTTTATTCCTCTCATTCATCATCATAATGTTGCATATAGAGGATCAGTGTTGCATTGTGGTGATTATGTGAGGGAGATTATCCCAAATTCATAGAGTCGGTGTGGAGTAATATCAATTCAAATGGGAGGATTTTTATTGATATTTTTTTATAAAAAATGGATAGAATAGTGAGGATATTTTAAAGACCATATATTACTTCACCATGAACTCCTTACAATGAAATATTTTATCTCACTAATTTTTTTTATTTTCAATTATTTGTGTTTTTATATTTTTTCCATTTGAATTTATATATTTATATATAACATATATTTTTTGAAACACCCCAATTATATTATTATATCATTTAATGGTATATTAATTATTTTATAAATAGTGATAATAGAAAATTGATGTTGTGTTAGCATCCTCCTCAAGATATAGACCCTAGGGTGTTTATTATGTTTTATTCTTAGAAAAATGAGAATTTATTTACTGGGGATTCATTAAAAGTCACTATTATAGTTAGAAACCCCCTTATATTCATATTAGAAAATATGAATATTTATTTTATTTCATATAAGTAATAATTCTTCTATATGTACAATTATCAAACTACAGATCCTCTCTTTATCCTTATCACTTATTTTTCTTCTACTTATTTAATACATGTAGATATAATTTTGTTGTATCATCATTAAAAAAAATTTTACTTTAAAATAATGATATTATTCAAATTAGATACTATTTCAAATAAATTATTTACTTTATTACACATATTCTATATTCAGTTTAGTGTCAGATCGCCTCATCTATTCTGGCACACAAAAAGTCATATTTGTGAAATAAAAGTTTTTAATTCCATTTTTTATTATCTTAAACCAAAAATAATATGTGTGTGTGTGTGTGCTCATTTGTGTGTACAGAATAATAACTGTAATTACTCTTGGTTCATTCTACTCCCATTTCTTAATAACAGTATTCATTGGATACAGTATAGATACTTTTATATTGTCCATATTTCTTAGCAATTCAAAAACCATTATAATATTGGATCAAGAAAAACCTATGTTTCTATTCGCAAAAATTTCTATAAAATTATCTTTCTTAACTATATGTAGACATGAAAAATAATCATTTCAATAACCTTCTTATATAATCTTGGGATTATTCCTCTTTAATCAATCAAAATTGCATCTCCTACTTTACATGATTTGTTATACATTTCATATCACCCTATATACATGAAATAATGCACATTATTATTTTGAACTTCCACTTATCTCCATGATAATTCAAATTCATTCATACCCACATATACAAGAATTCAGCTATAATCATGACATCAACATTTGTATAATAGATTAATTCATAAATTTATTCTTCCTCCATGTTTATTATTCATTTATTCCTAAATCACAATAAATAATCATGATATTTGATTTTCATTAAAGAATAGAATACCTGGAATCATCTAGATAGATTTCTCATGTTGAACCATAGATAATTCTTCGAAGAAATTCTCAAAATGAGTACTGAAAGTAAACCATTACATGTTGAACCTCTTGGTTTCCCACAAGTAGAAATTCTATCCAAAAATACTTTCTCTATTAGTAGGTAAAAATATATGAGTGTTTTTTAAGATTCTATGATCATATTTCTCTAATATGTGGCATAATAGTGTGTCTTCTCTCATTAAATCCTTTCGATAATCCATGAACCTTTCATGCAATTAAATTTCTTGTTTAATATATATATAAATCTATGAATATATATCTATGATTCATGGATCCCTCATTCAAAATAACTACCTGAATAATTATATAATAGATAATCATTAAATATTTTTTACATTGAATAGATTTATCCTTGGAATCATATGAATTACCTTTAAATAATGGGAATATTACCATTAAATATCTTGGAAATGCCTTTATTAAAAAATAAATACCCTCACATAGCTCCTAATACCTATGAATTACCCTTATGTATATCCTATAATTATAAGAAACCATTACGTGATAGCCAAATGATATTTTCACAAGTAATATAAATTTACATTTACATAGTAACAATTTAAATGACATTTATGTATCATCATATTCAGGAAGAAGATACCTTTACACAATAATTGAAATTTTGAATTACATTTGAATTTGGATCATATTACCTTTATGTACTACTAAACTAGTTGTATACATTTATGAAAATTTAGATATTTTAATAAAATTTTGCACAGATTAATTTTACCCTTATGTACGTATTGAAAGTCATATTACCCTTACATAGGGTCCAATAGCAAATAGTTCCAAATACATGAACTAAATTTCTATTCTTTCCACCACCTCAACTATTATTCACTATTATCTTAATCCAATATTTATTTAAAACATCTCATAAACCATGGATGAATCTTATTCAAGCACCTTTTTATATAGAAAAAATAAGTTTGACCATTATAAATTCAAATCTTTATAGAACTCCTCAAATCTTAAAAAAATCCTTTAATGATAAATGTTTCTTTAAAGGTTTACAAATGAAATAACTTCTTCTCTTTTCATATGAATAATTAAAATTACCTTCACACACTGATATTTCATGATTTTATTTAATCCTGATGCACTTAATGTATACATACTCTTGGGATATCCTCTTCTTCACAGACAATCTTGGATTATCCATATAATTTTTCCAAGCTCTTCCTTAATTAACTTCTTCTATAATATATTAAGATCAACCTTCATATTCATTTCAAGCCTATTTATAATAAATAAAACACACACAAAGTGGGTAAAATGGAGATTATAATAATATATAAACAAAGTAATAAAGAGATTAAATTTAGATATACTAATGCTGGAACAATTCTAATATTCACTATTTTCATAAATTGATACAGTGACTATACTAATATAACCCTAAAAATCTATATCATTTTAAGAAATAATGTGATATCCAGAACTTATTTTAGGGTTTTTCCTTATAAATTAATTAATAAGTAAAATAAATATAGATATTGGCATGAATACTGATTGTTGAAGATCATGCAGGCTAATGAAGTGACAATAGGATTCTATGATTCCCTATATCATAAGGATAAAAAATAAGTGATACATACAAGTATATATTTCTATGAAAGAGGTATCCATGTGTTGTTTCTTCACACTGAGGAAGTAAATAAGGATCATTTTTATAGAATATACATTTACTAATATTTCTAATCATACTTTAAAAAGGTTTCATCCAAATATAATGTTTTTTAGAGGATGACCCGGTTAATTCCAGAGTTTGAAAAAATAGCTAGTTGGTTCCATGAAATTATACATGGTTAGTTTTGGTATAACATGTTCAAGGATACACTATTAAATATTATTCTTCTTCTTGATAATAAAAGGTGATCACTGGGGGGTAATAACCACTATACATTGGGGTGATAGTCATTCCCATTAGAGGTTATCCATAATAAAAAATCATTATGTTCCTTGTTATTTGGTTTTTAATTTATCATTTCTTATATTCAAACCATGTGAAATAAAAGGATTGTGACATCTATCCACTAAATATTTTCATAAATAAGATAGGGGAAAGTTTTTAATTGGTAAAAAGTGGACTACACTGCCCCCCTGGTGTGGTGCACTAATTTAGTGAAACCATAATTGGTATCAAATCTATTATTCCACTTATAATTATATTATCAATAATATTAATATTTTAACATTTTATGTTTTAAATTTTCCCTTCCAAAGTAATCATGAAGTTCCAACTTTGATAAGAACTATAAACTACTTATCAAAGTAACATCTTATCCATTACTCTAAATAATATGAAGAATAAAGAAATAAGGAAGCTAAATAAGTCAAACCTCTTGTTTAAAGAGTAAAAATTATCAACTTTCACATGTTACAAAATAATAGTCACTTTTATTTATAGATATGTTAAAATCATGTTAGAGGAAATCACCCATATTAATAAAGAGTAAAATAATTCTATAAATCTTTTGAACAAATCGTTTTTATGTATGAAAATATTTTTCAAAAATTAGGATATTAAAGTGAAATGAATGTGTAAATTGAATAAAGGTTCTCTAGATTTGAAAATGAGTGGCTTAAAGAAATCCAAGAAAATGGTGAAGCTAAGAAAGATTTTAAAGAAAATATTATTATATTATAAGATTTAATTTTTATCAATGATTCTCAATTTATGATCAAATATAATTGGATTAAGGAGCCTGGTATTTTCTTATAAGAGAAGAACAATATTGATGGAGAAAAATTTGAGAAAAAAAGGGTTTAAGGGAAATATGAGATCAACTAATGATGAGAAAAATATCCTCAATATGAATATTATAGATTTAAAAGTAAAATTATTATAAATTATATAAATAAAAGATTTAGATCATCTAATTATCAATCTATATCAATATCCAACCAAAATGTGCCACTTGTTCAAGAAAATGAATTTTTCACTAAATCCTTTTACATGTATAGTTTCATTCATAAAATAAAATCTAAGAAAATATGTGTTGATAAAAAAAGTGAGGAACCCACCACTAAACGTATTTTATATTGAAGAAAGTATATAAAAATATGTTCCCTATAAGATTCCAAACTGGAGGATAAAGTGAAACAAAAACAGCAAGTTTTCAAAATTGCCCAGACTGCTATTCAAAAAATATAAATGATTTATTACCCATTGTTGGAGTTTTGAAAGGTTTTATAACAATTCAAATAAACCCTAAATCAATGGGAGAAAATATAATTTGATGTAAAGTCAATAGAAGAAATGTATGAATCTATTTATTTCAAATACATTTAAAGGTCTTGGATATATTTTTGCTATTTTAAATAAAATTGGTCATATTGAATAAATATAATGGTTTTAATTAACATATAATGTTAAAATACCCTTTAAAAAATAAGAAAAAAATGTTTGGTTAAAGGAAGTGAATAAAGTAAGATATTTTTCTTTAGGTAATAAATAAAATAAAAATATTAAATCAAGCATACATTAGAAAAATATGAATAATTACACACTAATAATAATAATAATTTGTTTTTATTATGGAAGAAGTGGAAACAATATTTAAAATGTCAATCAATCCTTGAGTGTTAATGATTATCGAGGAAATTAGAAGAAAATAGAATAATCAATCCACAAAATCAATTAGATTATTAATTTATTGGAGTACATTCCGAAGAAACTGTGAGTGAGGTATAAGCAAGTTGGTCATGTATTGAAGGATTGTATAATCATGATATCAATCCAAGTAGAGATTCCAAATATGATACTAAAAGAACTATGACATTAATGTGATTTTTTGGATTATGTAAATAATAAAATCCCACACAAATAAGTAATTTGAATGATGGAAAAAATCCATGATGATTAAAGAGAGCACTATTTGGAGAATAAAAAGTAAATTAATTAATAGTTTCCCCAAAAATATATTTAAAGAAATTATAAACTTTACTTCTCTCACTAAGGAGTTACATAGTCCCATTATATTCCCATAAATATTATTTTTTCCATTCTTAACAGGTAATTGAAGGTGATTTTTAGGGGGAACAAATGAAGATCATGGTGTTAAATCTGGAAAAAAATTATGAGACACCATATTTTGTGATCTAACATTTAGAATATTTAACTTTCATAAATAGATCAACCTTAATGAATAATATTCTTAGTATTCCCATTGATAGGAGAATTTTTGAAAGGTTTAAAAAGTTAATATTTCTATAAAATCTAAAATTAAAGAAAAGTTCTTTAAAAACATCATTGAAGAGGTATGATTTCATATTCTCTCATCCTTATAATGAAATATTAAATTCAATTGTAAAGGGGAAGAAGTTGAACTGATCAATGGAATTAGAGATATGAAAAACATAGAATTTCAAGGAATGATTTTTAAAAATAAACCTATTAGTTTCCTTGAATGAGTTTAATATATTATTGAGATACATGGAGGAATTAAGGCTGAAAATATTAGAAGGGTATATTAAATAATTAATCTTATTCTAAAAAACTCATTGAATATCCCTAGAGAAAATATTTTTGATTCCGCATCATATTCTAGTTTGATTATATATATCTTTGTGGTCTAAATAAATTTTTCTAGTTTTCTACACTAGTCATTACTAATATAAACTTAGAGTGTAATAATTGATGGAAAATTTATTTAAGTGAAATAACAATACTCTATCTCAAGATTATTTTTATTTTCTATTAATAAGGGGGATAAAAGAAAATGAAAATGAGGTATTTACATGAATTTTCTATAATATTACTGACCAAAAATACACTTGGGGAGAATTTTGAAATTACTTGGTATTGAGTTGTATTTGTTTTCAATAAGAATTATGTAAATATGTGTTAAAGAATAATATCTTGGAAGGGGTTTGGAGTATCCAAGAATGGTGATGAAAACAATTTTGAAGTTCCAAAGAAAATTTTTCAATAATTGTTGGATTTGAGAAGTTTATAGAACACCTTGAAACTTGAGATTTGAAGTTCCACAAGATTTCATTTTATGCCAATGAAGAATTATCAATAAATGGGAATCAGGTGATTTATTTACTACCAATATTTCATGGAGACAAATTTTCTTCCAAATATTTATAAAGATATTGGATAATGAAGTTTTTGAAGGTTCATGTAAGTAATTAGTTTAAGTATATTTGAAGAAGTTGAAGTGTTGAGAATAGTTCCATGGATTATGGTGATTGTGGTATATTATATCTCTATGAATAAGTTAAGAATTATTATAAAATTAGAGTGGAATAAATATTGGATGTAATTCTGAGAATTATCCATCCTAAGTATTACTATATAGTGAATATTTATTTTTTTCATAAATATTATACTTGGACGGTATTTTAAGAAGGATTTGAAGTTGGTCGAGGTAGTGGAAGGTCCATTAAATTACTCTAATAATTATTTATATTCTTTGTAATAATTTAAATTTTTCTACTAATAATTTAATATGATTTTAAGGTATTATAAAGTCATTTTAAGTGTTTGATATGTGTTGGACAATATTAGTGAATGATGGAAAATTTTAGAGTGGCTGGTTGTTAAAAATTAGGCCATCTCCTTCAAACAAAATAATTACTCTGAAATACTAAAGGATACCTAATATTCTTTATGTGTCTTTGAAACTTTTTGAAATTCTAGTCTCCAAGGTCTATAAATCCCATTAAAACTAAGTACCTTTAATATATGAGGTTTCTCATGTTCATGCATAAAGGTACTCAGTTTGTAAGTGATGTCTAGACCATTCAGACTAGAATTTCAAAAGGTAGCAAAGACACACTATGGTATATAAGTCTTCTCTAGATAATAAGTTAGGGTACTCAAATCATATTTAAGGGTTTATATGGTTGATAATTTAGTAAATTATTGAGTTATATGGTGATATATAGAGGTTCATTTTATTCTCTAAAGAACATGTAATGTCCCCTTCTGTTACAAATAAGATAAATTTTAAGGTGGTTGGATTTCAAATGTTGTATTTTTTTCAAAGAGTTTTTTGTCAAAGATGTTTAATATGAAAAGTAAATCACATCACTTTTTATTTTTTGAGAATCATATTGATCCATGTTTTTTGAAAATTTAGACTCACTCTATCCATCGGTATTGGAAAAAGATGTGATTCTAATCAGACTCACTTCAGGTCCAGTATGTGAAAAGATCATAATAAGGAATTGATCGTTATATAGAATGCGAGAATCAGTCGCATGGAGAATGTACCTTATTATAAGTAAATGGTCATCAGATTCACTATGGATCTGGTGTGGAAGGATTGATTATTTTGATGAAGTATCAGAGTCTTCATGACTATGATAAAATCAAATGTGATGATGGTTTTATAATATTTATTTTTTAAAATCATAGGTTGATTGGATAACTTATCATGCAAGATTATCGAAAGAAAGTAGGACTGAAAAAGACTTAGGCCAACTATTTTTTTAGAAGAAAAGGTTGTCGGGAATTGAACTCAAGAGATTGTACCCAGTATAATCATATCTAGTCCAATCGTACTCATGGTAATCAAATTCAGGATAAGAAGGAAATAAAGAAGGTGCAGAGGTTCATAACCCGAATGATCGTACTCAGGTACTGTAGCATCTGATCATCCATTGTATGTATAAGAAACCTTTTATACCAAGGACAATCATACTCAGGATTATAAATAAAAATATCATACCCAGTATAATCTTAATTTGAATGATCATACCCATAAACAATCATATCCAGGACAATCGTAATTAGAAAGATCGTACTCTAATATCCTACTCAAGATAAGATGAATGATTGAT
Source organism: Viscum album (assembly GCA_963277665.1). Taxonomy (NCBI): domain Eukaryota; kingdom Viridiplantae; phylum Streptophyta; class Magnoliopsida; order Santalales; family Viscaceae; genus Viscum; species Viscum album. The sequence continues at coordinate 156,210,140 of OY728157.1, forward strand.
TGAATTGCTGAAGGAAGAGACAGATAAACTTTGATTTGTTTTCAAATGACTTCATCAAGTGGATCAAGAGTTAAACTAATTTGTTTTTCTCTTCAAGTGAATTCTTTAAGTGGGTCAAGATAAGAGAAGAAGAAGAATTTTTTTTCTCAACTGTGTCAAGAGAAAAATTGAAAAAATGAAGGAGAATATGTGTATTTCAATTGGTCCAAGATCATTTGTGTCAAAGTTGAATTTTTTTTATATATCCAACTAGGTCAATAGAAGAAGTTAATAAGTACAAGTGTTTTGAAAGTTTAATTTTCTAGATGTACTATTGAGGGGGGATCAACATTCAAAAGAATGATTTTATTCAGTAATGATAGTGGTATCCATTTCTTCATAAAATTTCTTACAATTGGTATACAGTATTGTTTTAAACAAATCGGATTCATAAAATCATACCCATGAATTGAAATAAGACTAGAAAGTGAAATGAAAGTCTGAAGAAGAAGTGAGTATTTTAGAAGAATCGAGAAGCTTTTAGAAGAGTTGAAGAGGTAAAAATTCACCCAGTATTTTAGGGGAAATTGAGATTAAGGTGAATTTTATTAAGTGGGAGAATTTTTTGGATTCCCACTAAATACACTTGAGGGTCACCTATAAAATGTGAAGAGTACATTGTACTTTTTTTATGACCGATGTACTGTTCATGAGAGAGAAATTCTGTGTTTTAGAGAGAAGAATAAGTTTCTGTATTCACTTGTGTAGAATAATTTTTGATAGATTGAAGTGAAAGATAAGAGAAAATATCAAAAATTTGTATTCAGCTGATCATCGTACTCGGTTTTTATCATACTTAGCTAATTACCATATTTATATTGTCAATTGTATTTGGTTGGTTATCGTATTAGGATTAATTAATCAGATCGTTATTTAATTACTTGGTTTTCTGGAATGAGGAAGATGGGGAATTGAAGTGGTTTTGATTCATCTCTATCATATTCTATCAAAGTTATATTTTTTGTAATGGGGATAATAATATCGGGAAGTCTCATACCAATAAGAATTGTACCGAGGAGAATCATAATCAGAGGAATCATACTGGGAAAAACAGATTGGAAAAATTCAACTTGCTTTTTCCATAATAAAGTCCAAGAATTTCTTACCATCTTCTAGGTGAGAAATTGATTAAGTGTTTTCAATTGAATACAATTGTGGGTCTGAAAATAATCACAGGTAACATGAGTTGGTACATAAATTTTTTATAACCCTATTTGTGATAAGAGGGTTAAAACACACTATTTTAATTATTTACATAGTGATACATGAGAGAAAGGGTATATCCTACTCATTGTAATCCAAGGATTTCTTTCTAGTGGATTGTGTGTTATTGGATCATTTCCAAACCATACCAAGGATGTAGCTATTCTTATTGAATAGTAAACCTTGTAAATACTTATGTTCGTTTGGATGTGTGGTTGAATTTTTTTCAGTAGGTAATTGATTCTTTAAGAGGGATTGAAGGTTGTTTCAAGAAAACATAAAATAAAAAGTATCACGGATTTACCACCGCCCTCTCTCAGTGACACAATCATCCTGATTGGGAAATTTAAGTAGTATCGGAGGGTAGGTTCCCTTCACTTATTCTTTGCAGATGGATAATTTGAATTGTATGGAAATTAAAGGTATTCCGGACTACAATGGAAAGAATTATCATATATGGAAAGATATATTTTGGCCTTATCTTATGTCTATTGGATATTATGTTCTTAAAGCTGTGAAAAATGGGTTTCCTCTAATTTATTTTAAATCCCCTCTTACATATGTCAATAAGAACAATTAATAGAATGATGGAAGGGCCAAGAATTATATATTATCATCACTTTTTGAAATTTAATTCTTACGAGTAAATGGTGCTTCCATGTGCAAAGTTATATGGGATAAATTTAAAAACATATATAAAGGAAATATAAAAGTGAGTAAAAAAAATTTCAAATATAGAGATTAAAATATGAATATTTGAAGATGGGTGATAATGAATCTGTTTGCGACTTCTTTACCATGGTAAATGACATTATCATTACCGTCAGATGTCTTGGTGAAAAGTTAGATGATTCTATAGTGGTTGAAAAGATTTTTAGAATCCTTCTTGAAAATTTTTATGAAAAAATTTCATCATTACAATACAACAATCATAAATCATTATCTCTTGATAATTTTCATAGAATTCTTATTACTTATGAAATGAGAAGGGATAAGTCAATGAAAAGAAAAAAAAAGGTTTATTGAGAAATGTCTTTCAAGGCTACGATGAAAGAAATTTCAAAGAATATTCTTACTAAAGATGAAGATGGCGTATCTATTTCTGAAGATGAGGTATGTAAAAATATTGACAATATATTATCCTTGTTTTCTAAAAATGTGAACATAGGTATAGGGAAATACAAAGTGAAACCTCCCTTGAAATGTTTTTAATGTGGATTCATTGGAAACTTTATTGACAATTGTCCTTGAAGAAAGAAAGAAGAGGATAGTGAAGAAGAAGAGAGAAATCCAAGAATATCATGGAATAAATAAAGTGAAAAAATAAAATTGTATTCCAAAAGGTAAGATAATAAATTCTTCAACTCAAAAAGAAGAATATTCTTATCTAAAGATGAAGAAAAATAAGGAAGTGATGTTGAATTAAAAAAAATCAGCTGATTATGGTATTGAAAATACTTTTATTGCAACAGTAAATGATAAAGAATTCATAAGTAGTAGTTTTGAATAAGAATAAACTCCACTTAAACATCATTTGAAAGAATATTTGAATGAATTTCTGAGAAATATCAAAAGGATTGAAAAAAAATTCTCTCCAACAAGAAATCAAGAATGTTTTTTTGATGATAAAGTAAGGCTGATAAAAGAGATTGATGACTTGAAGAAATATCTTCAAAAATAAAATAATTTTAATGATTATCTAGAGGTGAATTTGAAGTCAAAATAATAAGATTTGAAACATGTCCAACAAAAAATCTCTAAAGATGAATTGATAAAAACAAGTTTCCAAAACTCTATTAAAGAAGTTGGTGAAATTTATCAGAATCATAAATTGGAGAAGGTTCAATAAAATTTACCTTCAAAGGGTGAGGAGAAATATGGAATTGTATCTAAAATAAAGAATGACGGGAAAGTTATGTATGTGTCCAAGACCAAAAAAATAATAAATTCAGAAGTCTCATAGAATCCAAAGTCTGAAAATGTTTTGAAACAATTTGAGTCTAGAAAATTTTTAAATACTTCTAATTCTGATAAATAAGAAAAGAGTAGGAAGACTCTAATTTATAATATAAAGGTTAGTGGTTTAGAAAATAAAGAGAATAAGTTGGCTGATAACAAATTCACAATTTTGGCTAGTGTAGAAATTTCATAGGAAAATACTCATTTTATGGATATTGCTGGTATTGTGGTGGATTTGGACATATATGAAATATGTGTTGGTTTAACCAACAACATTGTTATTATTCTATAGGTTATAAAAGGAAACGGTTTAGGGGGATTCAATTCCCTTAAAATAAGAAGTTTGAGAAGGTTGTTTTGAAGAAACTTGAGAAAGGTGGGGTAAATATTGAAAATATGTTCCAATATTTGGAAACTATTTGTGAAAAATTTGAATAGTTTTAAAACCTTGGAAAAGGATGTATTGTTTTTTTACCAGCACAACAAAAGATTCTTAACAATCCTTTAAATCCAACGATGAAGAAATAAAAGAAAGAAGTAAAATCTCTTATTGTTGAAACCGCATTGAAAGCTACAAAAGGATAAAGAACTAAAATTATTGATAGTGGGTGTTCTTATCATATGAAAAGATATTTGAAATTTTTGAATAATGTAAAATATTTTAAAGAAGGTATAGTGACATTTGGCAATGATTAATCTTTGAAAATTAAAGTTGTTGGATCAACCATCATTGGGAGAGAAAAGATGAAATCCAATAAAGCTTTGTATGTTGATGGTCCGAAACACAATTTGTTAAGTGTTTCATAATTTTTTTATGAATAAAACAATTTTATCTTCAGAAAATATGGGTTTTTTGTGAAAAGGGAAGAATATGGAAAAAAATGTTATAACAGCCCGACATACAAAAGGAATTTTTTTAGATTGGTGAAATACAAAACTCTTATTACATGGGTATGATGGAAGAGAATCAATTGTGGCATAAAATGATGGGACACATGCTTCAAGGAAACATGGGAAAGTTATCTAAAAGAGATAGTGTCTGAGACATCCCAGATTTTCTAAGAACAAGATATTGTAATTATATTATTTGTCAGAAGGTAAAGATTACAAATTTTGTGCATAAGAAATTTAAGATTTGTTCAAAAAATCCCCTAGAGATGAATAATTTTGATATCTATGGGCCAATGCGAAAATAGACAACAAATAGAGATAAGTACTTCATTACTTTTATTGGTGATTTTAATTGCATTACTTTTGTTATTTATATGAAACATAAATTAGATTCTTTAAAAAATTTTAAAAGTTTCATAAGGAAGGCTAAGAAAGAAAGTGAGTATTCAGTGAAGAATTTGAGAACATACAATGGTTGTGAATACAGAAGTGAATAATTTAAAAGTTATCTTGAGAAGGATGGAATTAAATATGAGTTTAGTTTCCTATAAACTCCTCGAAAAAAATAGGGTTTCTGAAAGAAATAATAGAAGTTTGGTAAAAATGGGAAGAACTATGTTACCTGAATCTAGTATTTCTCATTACATTTGGAGGCAAGCCATGAGTCCTTCAATTTATATTCAAACACATTTTTTCTATAGGTCTTAATCAGATATGACTTCATGTGAATTGTTTTATGGCAAAACTCCAAGTTTGAAAGAATTTAAATTTTCTGCGATTCCAAGTATTATAAAGAATAAATGTGGAATCTATAGAGAGTTTGAGAAGAAAGTTGAATATGGTATTTTCATTCCGCATGTCATTAATCATGAGTGAACAAATTAAAATTTATATTTCCTATATAATACTTAGTATAGTGGTAATACAAGGTTGAACCACAGGGAGGACTAATATTGTGCTTAGTGACCAACTAAAAACAAAAACAAAACACAAAAAACATAAAAAGACACAAAAACAACAACCATGATATTTGGTACTATTTGTGTGGAGTAAATGAAATTGTGTGTGAAGGTGAAAGTGAGTGAGGGAGCAGGCAGAGCAGTTAGACAACAAATTTGACAAACAAGCAACACACAAGCAGTGAACTCACTTAGAAGAAAAGTAGAGGAATCAACTGGCTAGTTTCAATACTAATTTCCCTTGCTCAGGCACTGGAGTGAAATATCAAGATCTGATTCAAATTGAATGACCAGAATTGTCATCTAGTCAACCAGGGATTGTTTGACTGCTATAGTTTATCAACTCTAGTAAACTCACAGTCACCAGTTGAGAACTGATCAAGAATTACTGAGTTCAACTTGTTAGTTGAACTCAGCAAATCGCTCTCTATCCATTGATCTTGACTCGTTTTTCAATGAAATACTCATTTTGATAATAAATTTAATTTTAATCCAATCAAGATTAGTTTTCACTTATCTTGATGGTTTGAAATGAAATTGTTAAAAAAATTGAGTGAGAAGGAGATACAATCCAGTGAAACAAAAGTCTGTATGAACAATAACGAAGTAGATTTATCCGGCTCATCCTACCCCCCCCCCCCCCCCCGAAGGAAGTTATCCAAGCATAGTTATTTAATTCAAACGATAAAAAAATTTAGAGATGATTAAGTTCATGCTGAATAAAAGTTGCAAAAAAACAGAACACGAGGAAAACAAAATGTTTTATCTCCCTGATCGATCTCTTGATGCTCTCAAGTAGTTTTCTTTGCAACTTGATGCAGGATGAGATGAAGTTCTCTCGATATCCCACCCAGGGAATCGAGATGTGCACTAGTGATCTACTCTGATTTTCTGCTCACTGGAAGTGATGAATAAAGCCTGCTCGTGGGAGTTGATTGTTGGAAGAATGATGATTGTCAAGTGCAAGTCATGATGGATTTGGATGTAGTGGATGGATGGATGTCATGAAGTAGAAGTGGTGATGGATGTGGAAGTGAGTGTGGAAGTGGTGGGATATGTGAATGGTATGCATATTGTGAACTGGAATTGGTTATAGGTGTGGAAGTCCCCAATTCCCCTCAACTCCTCACACTGCAGAACTCTCTGGAATCATACGGATCACTTCCCCAACCTCCACGTAGTTCTTTCATGATGAAATTTTTTCCTAGACCATCACTAAAGTATATCCCCGTAACATACTGGAAAAAAAATGTGTGCCCTGATCCATGATCCCCCACCCCCTAAAATAGAAAACAACAAAATGCAGACAAAAGAATTAGAGAAATTTAAAAATATGTGTTGTTATTACCACATGTTACATTATAATATAATTAAAAAAAAGAAACTAAATTAATTTATAACAATTATAAATAAATAAATAATGAAAATATTTATTACATGTATTGTATTTATTACTTAAAATATTTACAAATATTTAAATAAAAAATTAAAGTTAAAAATAATTAAAAGAAAAAAAATATTTATAATCAATAAATGAATTGTTTAAAAGAATTGAAAAAAACATTTTAATAGTTTTAAATATAATATATATATATATATATGATATTAATTAATTATTTTTTATAATAATTATTATTAAATAAATATATTAGTTATAATATATACATAACAACTAATATTGTTACTATATATAATACACATAATAATTATAAGTAAATAAAACTATACTTATTATTATTATTATTTAAATGTATATTTATATTACTATTATAGATATAAAGTATTTAAATAAATTAAGATGTCATAATTATACATATATAAAAGTACATTATTATATTCTATTATGTATATTATTATTATATATTGGTTATAATAATTATATTTTATTATATTTTATATATATATATATATTATTTTATATATTATATGTTATATTATATATAAAAGATATTATATATTAAAAAATAAAATAAAATAAAAAACAAAAAGAAGAAGAAGAGGATTGTGGGGGGGGTCGTGCATAGGAGAAAATAGGGGAGAGGGGGTGCGTCACGATGGATCTGGTGTGGACAGGTAAGGTGAGGTGCGGGTTCTCAGAGGGATCAGGGAGGTGGTAGTGGTGGAAAGATGGAGAGGTAGTGTGGTAGGTTTCCTACGGCGCGACGAGGCAGCGAATCGGGTGTGGCTTAGAGGTGACTCGGATCTAGTGTGGGTGTGCGCAGCAGCTTAGGAAACTGAGGGGTGGTCCGGATCTGAAGATGAGGTGGCGCCGGAAAGGTTTGCTGGTTAGGTGTGGGTTCAGATTTGACCTCAGATAAGCACAGGGATCCTTCATATTCGGTAGGACAAGGGAAGGTTGTGTTGGTAACTTGGGAAGAGAATGGTGACTCAGGGCTTCGGTGAATGATGGTGTCGGTAGGTTGATAGAGGAGCTGACAGTGTCAGTAGATCAAATCACCTACACAAAAAATGAACCAAATTAAATACAACTTAAATAAAATAAATAGTTAAACTAAAAAGGGAAATTAAATAAAGTAAAAAATTAAATTAAAATTCTAACTCAAATAAAATAACTAATTTCAGATTAAATAGATTAAAAAAAAGTCAATATAAAAAACTCAATTAACAACTAAATTAATTAAATAATTAATAAAACGAAATAACTAAATTAAATTTAACTATTAAAATAATTAAATAATTGAATTATTTTATTAGAATTAGTTTAATTATTTAAAGAATCAAAACTAAAATGACAAAATTTATTTATTTACAATTAAATTTAAATAATTAACTAACTTAAAGAATAAAACATTATATTAATGGATTGAACATTATTAATTTGAGAATTATTTACAAAAAAAATTAATAAATTGAAAGAATTAATAAAATAAATAATTTATTTTTTAAAAGAAAAAAATACATGAGATAATAAAAGAATAAAAAATTAAAAGAAAAGGAAAGAAAAACGTGAAATCATAATAAATAAACTAATTTTAAAATTATTTATAGTGACAAAAATAAAAAATAAAATACATAGTTTATACTAAAAATGATTATTTTACATAGAATGTACAAAAAACACAAAAAAAATGTTAATTATTTAACAAAATACAACATTTTGAAATTAAAAGGTCAAAAAAATCTATAAAATGATGTGGAAAAATATATTAAAACCAACCACATCAAACTCCCCCACACATAAAAATTTGTTTTTCCTTAAAAAAATGCATGTATTTGACTTTAAAATAGAAAAATGAGTTGTGAGATTCAGTTCAAAAAGTGCAGGACTAAACTTTAACAAACGGATGAATAGGATTAGGCAGTGGGTCAGGTTTTTCAACGGTGTGTTCAAAAGTCGTCCTTATTAGTTTCAAAAAATCATTGGAAATCAATGGTCGCATAAACTCATAAATTGTCAAGTATTTTATGCATCCTATATGGATTGACATACTGTCCTACTTCAATCTCAGTTCAAGTTCTAATTCAAGGAGTGGTGACAGGTAAGATTAAGTGGAACTAAGAGCTTAACTAAAGGAACCTTTAATTTTCACATTCTCCTAGGTTCCAAAAATTAAATTCCATTTATTTCATCACTTTATTGATTCAAATCAATTTAATTTTAACTAATTCAATTGTTCCTTCTTCATTTGGGTTCAAAATTCACCTCACCTTAATGAGTTTATTTTTGACAAGGGCACTTTACTCTAATTTTTCCCAGCCATATTCCATATACATAGCACTGTGCATAGCACTTATTCATATTTAAATTGGATTTTATTTATTCACGGAAATTCACCCAGTGCACCTTGTCTTAGAGACTCACAGTGGGATCACATTTTCTCATTTTACTCTAGTTGCAAAAGAATTAAATAATAATCAATTAAGTTGACTTCATAAAGTGATTGAATAATATATTTAAAAAGGTGAGTCCCCTGGTTTTCAGTGAAAATTTCTAGTGACCCTAATTCATGATCCTAATTTCACAAGAATAATCCTTTCACACTCCCATCCTTATTACTTAAACAGAAAGTCCATAGTGAAAGTGAACAATCTCATTCAGCAATCACTTATCCTCAACAGCTTCAGACTCAGTGAGACTCTCAACATACAGAAAGTTTCCATACACTAAATAAGACAGAATTTAAGTGCTAAATGAACCTAAAATAACCCTCAAGTTATGAAAGAATTTGAAAATTATGAAATATTTTGAGAGACTTTGGAATAAAAAATTGACCATTTTCTTTAAAAAACATCAAGAAGGGGGAATTTTAAGTGACCATCAGAATAACCCATCTAAATGACCCATATCCACTACACTTAAAACACAAAAATGTCCCCAATGTTTAATCCTAAGGTGGGAGATATTAGAAAATGTTTCAAATTAGATTTTTAGGGGTGACATGAGTGTTCAAAAATAATAATTTCCACACCAAGAATAAAAGAAAAGAAACAAAAAAAATGAATATAAAAGTAAAGAAAAAAGTGATATATATATATATATATTTGAAATGTTTTTTTTAATTCAAAACAACAGAATATCATATGAATTAAAAAGTAGAAGAATTCCATGTGATTAAAACATGGTAGCAGTTGAATCAAAATGAGTGCAGTGGGTAAAATCTTGTTCCGTAATTCAGTTCATATAAGTTTTCAACTCTCTTGATTAAGGCAGAAAGCACCCAAACAGGAAAAAAATTCATGATTTTTCATAAAAATTCAAGGGACTCTCCACACATAAAATCTTAAAGTATATGATAATAATTGAGTTGGAAATAAAACAGGTAAAATATAAAACACTTCCCTGATAAGGTGGAGCTTTAACATTGACTTCTATAGAAAGATCATCTTCTGCAGCAATGAGTGGTTACTCTTATTCATTAACCTGCAAGTTCATAAAGTGAATCATAAGAATCCATAATTTAATGCTCAAGAAAATTCAAACCAAGGGATGAGTGAAAGAAATTTTTTCCATACGATGCAGTGGACTATTCACTTGGTTTTCCTTTTATGAGTTTCTAGCAGCAACAACTCTCTCTCTCAAATAACAGCAGGACATGAGTCACCTTTAGACAGAAAAGAGGACATGTTGGAGAACAAGTAGAAAGAGTAATATTTATTGGAAAATAGAAATAAAAGGAAAAAAATTAAATAATAATGGGTTAGTTCCCATGAAACACTAAGTTTATAGTCCTCAAATAGACTTGAGATAGCTCATTCTTCCAGTAGAGAGATGGAATCCAAGCCCTTTGGATTCCCTCTAAAGAAATTTTTTATTCTCTGATCATTGACTAAAAATGGACTATTCTCTTCTCAAACTAGCTTCACAACTCCATTAACCAAAACTCTTACAATGGTAAATGGTCCTGACCACTTGGTCTTCAACTTTTCAGGAAAAACTTTAAGTCTAGAATTGAAAAGCAGGACCCTCTCGCCAACCTTAAAATTCCTATTCTGAATTATTGAGTCATGAAAATCCTGTGTTATATCCTTTTAAATCTCATCATTATTATAATAATCTCTTCTAGTCTCCTCCATCTCACTCAGCTATAATGCCCTTCTCTCACCATAAGATTTGAAATCAAAGTTCAGGGATTTTACTGCCTAATAGGAATTTTACTATAATTCAAAAGACATATGACATATTTTCCAAAAAATTATCCTATATGGTTACATCCTAATTATATTTTTATAAGAATTTTTATAGGCCCAAAGTGCCTCATCCATCTTAGATGACTATTCCTTTCTATAGCTAGACATTTTATTCTCTAAAATCTATTTAAGATATCTATTCGAAACTTCTTCCTGACCACTAGATTGTGGGTGATAGGTGGTATCTATCCTATGTGAGAATCAATATTTTTTCGTCAAACTCTTTAACTTGTATTTTTTAAAATGAGTACCATTGTCAGTGATGAATGTTTTAGGCACACCAAACCAAGAAAAGATATTTTTTTAGATAAAATTCACAACACCAGCAGCAGAGTTGTTGGGAAGGGCCATTGCCTCAACCCATTTGGATACATAGTCCACAACAACCACAATGTACTCATTCCTAAATGGTCCCATGAAGTCCAATCCCTAGACTTAAAAAATTTCTACCTCTAGAATTCCTTTTCGAGGAAGCTCTCTCCTTCTTCCAACATTACCTAGCTTCTAAAAATTTTCACTTCCAATGACCAAACTGCTAGAATCTTTAAACAAAGAGGGCTAGTAGAAACCAGCCTACATGAGCTTTTGAGAAGTTTGAAATCCTCCTTGGTGGCCACCCCAAGGTTATGAATGGAGTCTCTCAATTATGGGAAACATATCTTCATCAGCAACACATCTTCTCAAAATCCCATTAGCACACCTCCTAAAGAGAAGAAATTCATCTCAAAAATAATATTTTATCCCAGAGATGAACTTCTTTCTTGGGTTATGTGAGAGGTCCTTGGCCATGAAACCTACTTCCAGAAAGTTTGAATAGTCTAAAAACCAAGCAGACTGCTACACAAAAGCAGCAAACAATTGTTCATCAGGGAATAAAGTGTTGATCTCTCTTGGGTCCTCACATTGGGTATTGGAAAATTTAGACAAGTGTTACACCTCAATATTATCAACCCCATTCTTATCCTTTATGAACAAGTCAAACTCTTGAAGTCATAGGGTCTATCTCATCAACATGGGTTTAGAATCCTTCTTATCCAACAACTACATGAGGGAAGTATTATAAGGCCCCAGCCTTAAACCTTACTTAATCTTGAGTTATTACAAGATTACACCTTGAGGATCTTTTTAGGTTTAGAGTTTTAGAGAATTAGAACATAAAACTTGCATTACATTCCACATTTAAACAAAGTGGTTACATAAAAGATAGTATTCATTTTCCCATCAATGGAAACATATTTAAAATAAAAAATGGATTCTTTCTTGAGACTTACTTGACACTATCATCATATCATGAACCTTTCCCTTGACCTGTGAAAAACATTTCAAAAATGTGGGATGAGCATAAAAATCTCAGTAAGGGATATAATAATATGGAAAGGAAACATGGGTACATATACACATAAGAATGAAATCATACTTTACCCATAAAACATAATAACTTTAACATACCTCATCAAATCATGAATAAATCATAGAAATCATAAGACATAAAGGTAACTTGAGGCATTCATAACATTCTTACGTAGGGAGTAACCCTCTGGGTTACGTTTGGAATACCCATCACAATATATTCCCTAAATATCTTCGGATAAACCTTAACGTTTCACTCCTTCATGTTACCCAATGCATTGGAGAGCTATATCGGGCTCACCCGCCCTTAGTTTATCACGGAACCACCCGTCTTCACAATAATTCCCAAGAACCTCAACATAATCGTATCACATAAAACATGCATATAGGAAACATAACATTTCCACCTTTCAATCACAAGATATCAATATAACACATTGATATAAAAACATTATGAAAACCATTTTCAATACCAAAACAAAATAAAATTAAAACATGGTATTTATTTTTCTTTAAAAAAAGGTATGGCTTGTAGAGGAAGCCGAAACTAAAATAATGGTCACGGCGGCGGAGAAGTCGTTGTCGCCGCATACGTACGACAAAAACATTCCCTTTTGCCGTTTAGTAAAACTCTTCGTATAAAAAAGATTCCTTTTGTGTAAGCATAAAAGTCAAAGTGGTTTATACACCGTATAAAAGTAAGCTATGTATAAAACAAAATATGCCTCAATGAAAGGAGATTGAGACGAAGTCCCATACCTCGGGTCCGACTTGACTCGGTCGTTCTTTAATCTCCTGAATAATAAACATGAGTTAATTTCTAATTGTTTCAGAACCTTTTTTAAGTTCATTATTCCTTTTATATCACTTATTTCCATGTCATTAACACTATGTAATTATTTAAGTTAATAACGGTCGTTTTAACGATCAATGGTACTTGAGTCAAAAATAAACCATTTATAATTACAAGTTGTTCATGTATCCATTATATCCAGAATTATAATCATGATGTATATATCATATATATCATATATATCCAGTATATACATGCATTTATAATATTACATAATCATTTAGAGGTAAGAAATGAAATGCACCGTTCATGGAGACGGTAAGCCGTACGTACGCATGAACGCTACTTTCATTTCTATTTCATATTTTATAGAATGGAATCATAATGATATAAAGGTATATTATAATTCCAGTGTAATATAATATATAATATCTTAACTCCATGCTATATACGTCCCACATATGGTATTTAACGAATCAAATCACTTTGAGGGGGCGGTAGTCCGCACTTCCTTAAATTAAGATATCGCGTTTACCCATAATGGAAACCATAAAGGTATGCCCAAAATGAAAAATACTTAAGCTTAAGGAAAACATAAACATATTATATATCATATATAAATATAGTGTCATCTTAATGGCCACCTCTGAAGGTGATAAAAGAATTTTGAACAATCATCATTTCGGGAGTCACAAATTCACCATCCACGGAAACAGTATGTTCTTTAACCATTAGATGTAGGTGTGTGTAAGTGTAGCTAGAATAATTATTATAACAACATCCTATTATATTTAATATACTGGATTTTTTACAAAAGAAAATAATAAAAAGAGTTTAGGGTGTTGGAGAAGCAAAATAAAACGAAAGGACTCAAAAGAAGACGTTACCTTAAAATCGAGTAACTCCCTTTGGTTTGAGCTCAAAGGCTTCCTTGGGAAGACTTATGCCCAAAGTGAGGCTTCAAGGAGTAAGAGAGGGAATTGGAGAGACAAAATGGGCAGGGTTTGGCCGAGACAAAGGCTTTGGAAGTGTGGGTAAGGAGGTAGAGGTGGGGGCCTTTTATAAGAGGAGAGGAGGGGCACTCTTGGAATGTAAAGAAATGTTACTTTATTTTGAAATGAGTTTTGGATTCAAAAGGTCCCACATTGATATAATTAGAGGGTAAGGTGATAAGGGTTCGAAATCCACCCATCCAATAGGTTTTGGACATGTGTAGGTCATATATTTTACATTATCATTTCATTTTATTTAAATCCTTTATTAATGATGTAATCGGTGCATCATCATGATGTCATAAATAATTTAATATATTTAACGTCTAAAAATTATAAAAAAATATCATGATGTAGGAAATCATTTTAGATTTCTAATTAATATTTATAGTCAAAAATCTGACTTTTATAACCCCATGTAAAAATTGTTTTAGTAAAACATCTCATGTTTGTGTCATTTTTACTTTAACATTAAATAAAAAGTTATTTATGTCATTTCCCAACCAAAGTGGATCCATGGGGTCCCCAAGTTTACCCATGGATTGTCTTGGTCGGCCATGACACATAGAATAGGGGTAGGACAAGTTTCAAGCTCATCTCATATTATTAAAACATTATTTTTACCTTAAACTACACTAATTACCTCTAATCGCGATTAAGAACTTAAAAGTTACTATTCACCAAAAAAATTATTTTAATCTCATTGAACCAAATTTTACTTCTTAATGAAAACCATGTATGTCGGATTTTTGAAAATCAAATCACCGAAGTGGCAAAGTTTCATTTAAACGAAAAATCAATTTCTTTAACTACCACTTAGTGGTTTCACTATTCATCAAAAATTGAAGTTTTTCAGAAAAATACCAAAACTTCACCCTAAGCTATATTTGATATTCTGAATTCAAAAATGATGTATATTTTACAAAATTCAAATCATATAAGTTACATTAATTAATTTAATAATTAATTCCCGCTTTCATGACAAATAGCGTGTTTTTTTGAAACAATAAGTATCAAAAGATTAACACTAGTTTAAGTCCAATTTCAAAGTGAAATTAATTCGAATGACCATTATTGGATTAAATGGTAAAAATATATTCTAATTTCAATTTAAAACCAATTCAAAAGATAATCTAATAATATAAATAAATTATATTAAAAAGAAGTTTTGATGTAAAATGCAGTATTTTTCACTATTCATTAAAAAATGAACATTGTCAGAAAAATACCAAAAATTCACACAAAGTAAATTTTGATGTCCCAATCATAAAGAATAAGTTTATTTTGACAAAAATAGCTTATAAAATTGTCAAAAGATAGATTTAAAAATGGTTTGCCATCAAAAGGCAGTAAAACAATCTTTTAAAAATATTAGTGTATTCCATGCTTAAGATTGGATTTTTTTTCATTTTAAGCCTCTAAAACACTATCTAATTCATTAATAGACATAGATAAAAATAACTATTATTCATTACTTACTTGGGATGTTACATCCTTCCCCCCTTTAGAAAATTGTGTCCCCGCAATTTATTTACTTATCGAATAAATGGGGGTACTTATCCCTCATTGCATTTTCAGATTCCCATGTTGCCTCTTCCATCATGTGGTTTTTTCACAAAACCTTTACCTGATTAATCACCTTATTCCGTAACACTTTCTCCCTTTGGTCAAGAATCTGGACCAGTTTTTCCTCATAATATAGGTTCTCTTCTAGCTGAACTACCTATGGACTCAAAACATGAGATGGATCTGGCATATACTTTCTCAACATCGAAACATGAAAAACATTGTGTACCTGAGATAAACTTAGAGGTAAATCCACTCAGTAAGCAACTGATCCAACTCTCTCCAGAATTTCATATGGTCCAATGATCCTTGGACTCAGCTTTCCTTTCTTACCAAATCGCATCACACTTTTCCATGGTGATACTTTGAGAAAAACATGATCACCTACCTCAAAGAGAGATCCTTCTTTCTGTTGTCCGCATAACTCTTCTGCCTACTCTGAGCTGTTCTCATGTGTTTCTGTATCAGCTGAACTTTTTCTGCCAACTCTTCTACCAATTCCAGTCCCATCAACTTCCTTTCACCCACTTCATCCCAGAAAGCTGTAGTTCAACACCGCTTCCCATATAATGCCTCAAATGGTGCCATATGTATACTGGAATGAAAACTGTTATTATAAGAAAACTCAACCAAAGAAAGATGTTGGTCCCAACTTCCCTGATAATCCATCGAACAAGAATGTAGCATATCTTCCAAAGTCTGAATTTTTCGTTCTGACTGCCCATCTGATTGAGGATGAAAAGCTGTACTAAAATTTAATTCAGTACCCAACAACTTCTGAAGGCCTTTCCAAAAGTTAGAAGTAAACCTGGGATCACGATCAGATACAATGGAGAGAGGAACTCCATCCAACCTGACTATATCTTTAAGATACAAACAGGAAAGTTGATCTAGGGAAAAAGTATCTCTTATAGAAAGGAAATGAGCAGATTTAGTCAAGAGATCAACAATAACCTAGATTGCATTATTAACTCGAGGGGTCTTCGGCAATCCCACAACGAAGTCCATGGATATATTCTCCCATTTCCACTCTAGCACTGGTAAAGGCTAAAGCATCCCTTTCGGTAACTATTGCTCTGCTTTAACCTGTTGACATGTCAAACACTTCACAGTAAAATCAGCAATATCTCTTTTCATTCCATTCTACCAGTAATACTCCTGCAGATCTCTGTACATCTTATTACTGCCAGGATGAACTGAAAACGGAGAACTATGAGCTTCACATAACAACTCTCTCTTCAACTGTGAATCACAAGGCACACACAATATCTTCCCAAATCTCAAAATTCAATCATTATCAATGTTGAATTCAGGTAACTTACCTTTCTGAACCAGCTCTACCTTTTTTTGCAACTCACTGTCTTACTTCTGTGCTTTCTTGATTCTGTCTGATAGAGAAGATTTCACTGATACCTGAAACAAAACAGAAGAACATCCTGCACCAACAACTTCTATGCCAAAGTTCATCAAAACCTTAACCAAAGGATCACGTTCCAAACGCAACATTTCTAATGAAGCATTACTTTTTTGACTCAAAGCATCAGCCACTTTATTTTCTTTTCCCGGATGGTAATGAATTGTACAATCATAATCCTTGATTAATTCTAGCCATCTCCTCTGTCTCATGTTCAATTCTTTCTGAGTGAATATATACTTTAAACTTTTGTGATCAGTATATATTTCACACTTTACTCCATAAAAATGATGCCTCCAAATTTTTAGAGCAAAAGAAACAGCAACTAATTCCAAATAATGTGTAGGGTAATTTACCTCATGAGTTTTCAACTGTCGTGAAGCATAAGAAATTACCTGATCATTCTGCATTAGGACACAACCAAGTCCTTTCAATGAAGCATCACTATAGATAACAAACTCATCATTCCTGGAAGGAAGTACCAAAACTGGAGCATTCACCAATCTTCTTTTCAATTCCTGAAAACAATCATCACATTATTTTGTCCAGATAAACTTAACACCCTTCCGAGTTAGCTTAGTCATTGGACAAGATAACCGTGAAAAATTTCTAACAAACCCTCGGTAATAGCCTGCCAAACCAAGGAAACTACGAATCTCTGTTACATTTGTGGGTCTTGGCCATTCTTCCACAACCTTTGTTTTTGCAGGATCAATGGTTATCCTATCTTTAGAAACAATGTGACCAAGGAAAGAAATTTGTTGCAACCAAAACTCAAACTTTCTGAATTTCCCATACAATTTATTTTATTTTAAGGTTTGAAAAATAACCCTTAAATGTCTTTCATGCTCCTCTTTACTTTTAGAAAACACAAAAATATCATCAATGAAAATCACCACAAACTTATCCAAGAACTCATGGAAAATTATATTCATTAAGTCCATGAATACAGCAGGTGCATTGGTTAGCCCAAAAGGCATTAATACAAATTCATAATGGCCATATCTTGTACGAAATTCAGTCTTCGGAACATCTGCTTCCTTTACCTTAAGCTGATGGTACCCTGATTTCAGGTCAATCTTTGAAAAAAACTAAGCTCCCTGGAGCTGATCAAACAAATCATCGATATGAGGCAAAGGATATTTGTTCTTAATAGTGATGTTACTCAAGGATCTATAATCAATGAAAAGTCTCATAGAACCATCTTTATTTTTAACAAATAAAACAGGATCACCCCATGGTGACGTTCTAGGTCAAATGAAACCTTTCTCTAATAAATCTTTCAATTTCTCCTTCAACTCTAAAAGTTCAATTTGATCCATTCGATAAGGGGGTTTCAAAATTAGCTTAGCATCAGGAACTAGGTCAATAGTAAATTCAAATTCCCGATCTCGTATTATTCCAGGAAACTCATCAGGAAAAACATCAGGATACTCATTTACCACTGGCACATCATTAATCTGAACAGTTCCCTTGTTTTCAACAATATGTGCAAGGTAACATTCATTTCCATCTTTTACAAGTTTCTCGGCCTCTTGATAAGTTATCAACAGTAAGGGTACATTCTTGTACACAAACTGAAAGTCTTTATGAAAAGAAACTTCTTTAGCTCTACAGTCAATCTTAACATGGTAAATAGAGAGCCAATCCATACCCAGGATAACATCAAACTCTACTAGAGGTAAAACAATAAGGTTTGCAAGTAGGTTCTTTCCACGGATAAGGATAGGAAGATTCTTATAAATTATTTTTGCCTAAACATTTCCCCCAGGTGTTTTTACCAAAAGTTCAGGAGTCATTTCTTGAGATGGTATTCCCATTTTACTAGAAAAGTTTTCAGAGATGAAAGAATGTGTAGACCCCGAATCAAACAACACACTGGCATAATCTGAAAAAACAAACAAAGTACCTGATACAACTTCATTTGAGGGCCTGACATCTGCTGAAGTAGTTGCAAAGGATTTCACCACCCCTTTCTTCTTGTAGTCGAACTGCTTCCCATCACTCGAGCTCTTTGTCGGACACTCGTTTGCATAGTGACCCATCTCATTGCACTTAAAACATTTCACTAACTGTAAATAAAATTTGGTCTTACCATCACCTTGATCTTTTTCAGTGTAATCAAGAGCCTTATGTCCCATCTTACCACATCGGTAGCACTTTCCAGAATTCAGAAGACATTCCCCAGTATGCCTTTTACCACATTTATCACAAACTAGAAACTTAGTTTTCTTACTATCAGACTTTTTTGAAGAATTCTTTCCTTTCTCCTGCCACCTCAGTCTCTTCTTCTGTTGGTTGTTATAGAACACTTGATCATCGGCAAATTCCATTTTGACCTTCTCATCACATCGAACAAGATTTTCATAACTTTTAAACTCACGATAAGCTAAAGCCCTTCGATATTTTGGCTTTAATCTTGAGTAAAAACGATTGATTTTACTATCAAAGTCTCGGATAAAATTTGGAGCATACCTTGCCAATCGAGTGAACCTTTCTTCATAGGCAGCCACGGAGTCTTCATCTTGCCTCAATTCCAAGAATTGATTTTCCATCCTAAGTCGAACAGCCTTAGGAAAATACTTCTCAAGAAACATACCTTTAAATTCATCCTAGTCGAGAGCATCAATCTCATCAGCGTCCCTGATATTTTTAACCATTGACCACCACTGATCTGCTTCACCCTCCAAACGGTAAACAGCAAGACTAACCTTTTGATTGTCTAAACACCCCATGACATCGAAAATCTTCTCTAGTACTTTAATCCACCCTTCAGCTAGCACAGGGTCAGATGATCCTATGAATGATGGGGTATGTTGCCTCATGAAATGTTCCACCACTGACATGTTCCTCTGCGGTTGATCTGGCTGATCTCGTGCATGGATACCACCACCATTTATTGCTTGAGTCAAATGCTCCATTACTGCAACAAACTGTTCAGTTCCAATTCCGACCATCCCAGGATGCTGATTCGGAAGGTTATTTCCTTCTGTATGCCTTCCTAGCACTGCTTCCCTATTTCCTCTGTGGAAAACCATTCTGAACAAACATGTCTTAGATGAAGCAACATGGTAATATTGAAATGCTATATCATTTCAATTTGACCATAAAAAAAATTGGATAATCATTTAATAGAATTCTAACTCCTAAAGTTATCTAAACCGACCTTTGATACCAACTATAAGGCCACAAACTTAAACCTTACTTAATCTTGAGTTATTACAAGATTACACCTTGAGGATCTTTTCAGGTTTAGAGTTTTAGAGAATTAGAACATAAAACTTGCATTACATTCCACATTTAAACAAAGTGGTTACATAAAAGATAGTATTCATTTTTTCCATTAATGGAAACATATTTAAAATAAAACATGGATTATTTCTTGACACTTCCTTGACACTATCATCATATCATGAACCTTTCCCTTGACCTGTGAAAAACATTTCAAAAACGTGGGATGAGAATAAAAATCTCAATAAGGGATATAAAAATATGGAAAGGAAACATGGGTACATATACACATAAGAATGAAATGATACTTTACCCATAAAACATAAGCACTTTAACATACCTCATCAAATCATGAATAAATCATAGAAATCATAAGACATAAAGGTAACTTGAGGCATTCATAACATTATTACGTAGGGAGTAACCCTCTTGGTTACGTTTGGAATACCCATCACAGTATATTCCCTAAATCTCTTCGGAGAAACCTTAACGTTTCACTCCTTCGTGTTACCCAATGCATTGGAGAGATATATCGGGTTCACCCACCCTTAGTTTATCACAGAACCACCCGTCTTCACAATAATGCCCAAGAACCTCAACATAATCGTATCACATAAAACATGCATATAGGAAACATAACATTTCCACCTTTCAATCATAAGATATCAATACAACACATTGATATAAAAAAGTTATGAAGACCATTTTCAATACCAAAACAAAAGAAAAGTAAAACATGGTATTTATTTTTCTTTAAAAAAAAAGGTATGTCTTGTAGAGGAAGCCGAAACTCAAATAATGGTCACAGTGGCGGAGAAATCGTTGTCGCCGCATACGTACGACAAAAACATTCCCTTTTGTCGTTTAGTAAAATGATTCGTATAAAAAAGATTCCTTTTGGGTTAACGTAAAATTCAAAGGGGTTTATACACCATATAAAATTAAGTTGTGTATAAAACAAAATATGCCTCAATGAAAGGAGATTGAGACGAAGTCCCATACCTCGGGTCCGACTTGACTCGGTCGTTCTTTAACCTCCTAAATAATAAACTTGAGTTAATTTCTACTTGTTTAAGAACCTTTTTCAAGTTCATTATTCCTTTATATCACTTATTGCCATGTCATTAACACAATGTAATTATTTAAGTTAATAACGGTCGTTTTAACGATCAATGGTACTTGAGTCAAAAATAAACCCTTTATAATTACAAGTTGTTCATGTATCCATTATATCCAGAATTATAATCATGATGTATATATCATATATATCATATATATCTAGTATATACATGCATTTATAATATTACATAATCATTTAGAGGTAAGAAATGAAATGCACCGTTCATGGAGACGGTAAGCCGTACGTACGCATGAACGCTACTTTCATTTCTATTTCATATTTTATAGAATGGAATCGTAATGATATAAAGGTATATTATAATTCCAGTTTAATATCATATATAATATCTTAACTCCATCCTTTATACGTCCCACATATGGTATTTAACGAATCAAATCACTTTGAGGGGGCGGTAGTCCGTACTTCCTTAAATTAAGATATCGCGTTTACCCATAATGGAAACCATAAAGCTATGCCCAAAATGAAAAATACTGAAGATTAAGGAAAAAATAAACATATTATATATCATATATAAATATAGTGTCATCTTAATGGCCACCTCTGAAGGTTTTAAAAGAATGCTGAACAATCATCATTTCGGGAGGCATAAATTCACCATCCACGGAAACAGTATGTTCTTTAACCATTAGATGTAGGTGTGTGTAATTGTAGCTCGAATACTTCTTATAACAACATCCTAGTATATTTAAGATACTGGATTTGTTACAAAAGAAAAGAATAAAAAGAGTTTAGGGGGTTGGAGAAGCAAAATAAAATGAAAGGACTCAAAAGAAGACATTACCTTAAAATCGAGTAACTCCCTTTGGTTTGAGCTCAAAGGCTTCATTGGGAAGACTTCTGCCCAAAGTGAGGCTTCAAGGAGTAAGAGAGGGATTTGGAGAGATAAAATGGGATGGGTTTGGCCGATCCAAAGGCTTTGTAAGTGTGGGTAAGGAGGTAGAGGTGGGGGCCTTTTATAAGAGGAGAGGAGGGGCACTCTTGGAAAGTAAAGAAATGTTACTTTATTTTGAAATGAGTTTCGGATTAAAAAGGTCCCAAATTGATATAATTCAAGGGTAAGGTGATAAGGGTTCGAAATACACCCATACAATAGGTTTTTGACATTTTTAGGTCATATATTTTACATTATCATTTCATTTTATTTAAATCCTTTATTAATGAGGTAATCGGTGCATCATCATGATGTCATAAATAATTTAATATATTTAATGTCTAAAAATTATAAAAAAAATATCATGATGTAGGAAATATTTTTATATTTCTAATGAATATTTATAGTCAAAAATCTGACTTGTATAACCCCATGTAAAAATTGTTTTAGTAAAACATCTCATGTTTGTGTCATTTTTACTTTAACATTAAATAAAAAGTTATTTATGTCATTTCCCAACCAAAGTGGCTCCATGGGGTCCCCAAGTTGACCCATGGATTTTCTTGGTCTTCCATGACACATCAAATAGGGGTAGGAAAAGTGTCAAGCTCATCTCATATTATTAAAACATTATTTTTACCTTAAACTACACCAATTACCTCTAATCGTGATTAAGAACTTAAAAGTTACTATTCACCAAAAAAATTATTTTAATCTCATTGAACCACATTTTACTTCCTAATGAAAACCATGTATGTTGTATTTTTGAAAATCAAATCACAGAAGTGGAAAAGTTTCATTTAAACTAAAAATCAGTTTCTTTAACTACCACTTAGTGGTTTCACTATTCATCAAAAATTGAAGTTTTTCAGAAAAATACCAAAACTTCACCCTAAGATATATTTGATATTTTGAATTCAAAAATGATGTATATTTTACAAAATTCAAATCATATAAGTTACATTAATTTATTTAATAATTAATTCTCGTTGTCATGACAAATAGCGTGTTTTTATGAAACAATAAGTATCAAAATATTGACACTAGTTTAAGTCCAATTTCAAAGTGAAATTAATTCCAACAACCACTATTGAATTAAATGGTAAAAATATATTCTAATTTAACTTTAAAACCAATTCAAAAGATAATATAATCATATAAATAAATTAGATTAAAAAGCAGTTTTGATGTAAAATGCAGTATTTTTCACTATTCATTAAAAAATGAACATTGTCAGAAAAATACCAAAAATTCACACAAAGTAAATTTTGGTGTCCCAATCATAAATAATAAGTTTATTTTGATAAACATAGCTTATAAAATTGTCAAAATATAGATTTAAAAATGGTTTGCCATCAAAAGGCAGTAAAACAATCTTTTAAAAATATTAGTGTATTCCATGCTTAAGATTGGATTTATTTTAATTTTAAGCCTCTAAAACACTATCTAATTCATTAATAGACACAGATAAAAATATATATTATTCATTACTTACTTGGGATGTTAAAATTATGGTCTGTGAAAATGATAAATCTAGACCCTATGAATCACTGCCTGGACTTTTCCAGGGAAAACATCACAGCAACCAATTCTTTCTCAATGGTTGAATAATTTTTCTAGGCATCATCCTGTAGTTTTATGGAATATTAAATGACATTAATCTTTCTATCTTTACTCTTCCACAAAATAGCTCATGCTTTAAAATCACTAGCATCTCACATCACCTCAAATGGGAGCTTTTGGTCAGGGGCAGTGATCACAGGTGAGGTTTCCAGCTTCTCCTTAAGAAAGTTACAGGATTCCATGCACTTCTCATCAAAAAAATGGTGTTTCATTAACTAGAAGGGAACATAAGGGTCTAGTAATCTTAGATAAATCCTTAATAAACCTTATGTAAAACTCAACATGACCCATAACATTCTTGATTCCTTTGACATTTTTAGGTGGGGGAATTTCACACCCCGACCTATGTGTTTAATTTATTTAATTATTTTTCTACCTTTAAATATTTTTTGATGGGGTCTGGGGTGAGTCTCGGATGAAGCTTCTGAGTTTCTATAAAATGTGTGTGTTTTGTGTTCGATGTCGTTAGATGTGCAGGTAGATCACAATGTCGTGCGGATTCGCTTATGCAACTCTGTGGCCTTTTTATCTTTCAAGAATAAAAATGGTTAAATAAATGTTAATTTATCTCATCATTTAAAATATTAATGTTTATTAAGAATTTTAATGTTTTTATTTTAAATTAAAACTAAATTCGTTAATTTTATTATTATTAAAATGATAAGAATTCATTTATTATTTTTATTTTATCATTAAGGTTATTATTATTAAAATGATAAGAATTATTATTAAATAAATGTCAAACTCTTGAATTCGTAGGGTCCATCTCATCAACATGGGTTTATAATCCTTCTTATCCCATAACTACTTGAGGGTAGTATGGTCTGTGAAAATGAAAACAATAGACCTTATGAAGCACTACCTGAACTTTTCCAGGGAAAACATCACAGTAACCAGTTCCTTCTCAGTGGTTGAATAGTTTTTCTAGGAATCATCTAGTACTTTTCTGGCATAATAAATGGCATGTATCTTCCTATATTTCCTCTTCCACAAAATAGATTCTACTTCAAAATCACTGTCATCGCACATCACCTCAAATGGGAGCATCCGGTTAGGGGCAGTGATCATAGGTGAGGTTACCAGCTTCTCCTTAAGCAAGTTAAAGGATTCCATGCACTTCTTGTAAAAAATGATGTTTCATTAACTAGAAGGGAACATAAGGGTCTAGTAATCTTAGATAAATCCTTAATAAACATCCTGTAAAACTCAACATGACCCAAAACATTCTTGATTCCCTTGACATATTTAGGTTGGGGAATGTCACACCTCGATCTATGTGTTTAATTTATTTTAATTATTTTTCTACCTTTAAATATTTTTTTCTGGGATCTGGGGTGAGTCTCGGATGAAGCTTCTGAGTTTTGATAAAAAAAATGTGTTTGTTTTGGGTTCTACGTCGTTGGATGCACGGGCAAAGTGCGACGTCGCGCGGCTTCGCTCATGAAACTGCGTGGCCTTTTCATCTTTGAAGAATGAAAATATTTAAATAAATGTTAATTTATCGCATCATTTAAAATATTTATGGTTATTAAGAATTTTAATTTTTTTTATTTTAAATGAAAACTAAAATTGTTAATTTTACTATTATTAAAATTATAAGAATTCATTTATTATTTTTATTTTATCAGTAGTCCAGTACGCCTCATCCTTTCCCCTACATACGGCGTGACCATCGTCACATCCCTTTTGTGTGGCATTATCCCAGTGGGACGGTCCTACTTCCCCTCCTCCACCCTCATTCTCCACTGGCCCACCCCAGCCGGCGCCGCCCTAGCCTCCGGCGAGGCCTCCCTCAGGCCGTGTGGCCCCCCTTATGGACAGCGTGCACATCAGGCATCGTCCAACTATTCTTCTGACTAGCCCGCAACATCTGACTGGCCTACTTTTAGCCGCAGAGACCTTCCCCGTCGACCAGTCTAGAACAATCCACTCCTGGACGCAACCCTCTCCCTTCCCTCAAGTGTGACATGTGACCCAGCCAACCCTCGGCCTCCCTTTGCAGTGCACCCCACCAATCCACCAACCCTCGGCCTCCCCCTATAGCGCCCCGAACCATTGCTGCCCTGCGCCTTGACTCATGTCCGACATCCCCATGTAGCAGCACAGCCCTCCAACTCACCTGCACGCTACTCACCGCTGCCCGGATCACCCACGCCCTACCCACCGGTCGCCTCGCACCGCTTCTATCTGGAGACCCTCATCATAGCCCCTGGTCAGACCACATCCAGTCGCGCGGACCCCCTTCCCTGGTCCGACACCTTTTCCCCAACCAGCCAGCCTTCTCCCTTTCCAGAGCACACCCCCTGATGGCACGTACCCTGCTTGCACACCCATTTCTCATGAGTGAAGAAACCCACCTTGCCGACGTTTCCCCGTTTTGACGCCTACACCCTACCGACGTTGCCCCGACCAACCCGCCTTGCCGACGTTGCCCCGACCAGCCCTCCGACGGTCTGGTTCCAATCGAACCCCCCCCCCCACCACCACCATTGGTATACCCTATTTTCATTTATATTATATTATATATATATATATATATATATATATTACCATGGTTTGATTAGGGGTTTGTTAATTAATTTTTTTTTTGGGTCAGTTTGATATTCTAGGACATGTGCTGGGTGTTTCTGAGTAAGCGTCGTCATCATGCCTTGGTTCTGAGGTTGTGTTTTCTTCGCGCTTTGACCTCAAGGAATTATTTCCCTTTTCACTTCCTTTAATACAAGATTCATCTGTTTCATGCGTTCTTCACCCTATTTAATTTATAAATATTGAATTATAATTCTTGGTTTTATTATTTATCATGCAAAGGTTGGTTTGGACTTGTTCATAAATATTTTAATTAGGAAATAGTGATCATGGGTTTCGTAAAAGTTCTTCAAGTAGTTTTGTATTTAAAAGGAGTGTGTGTTTGGTTTTAAAAGTGGTTTTTGGTTTAATAAAAATATTGGCAACTTGTGAAGTAGTACTTTGGGGCTCTGTAAATGGTTTCGAACTGGTTTGATCTTATAAAGAAGTTGGACTTTTTTTAAGTGGTGATTGTAAAATGTGTTTAATGCTCATTTGGAACTTTATAGAAAATTGTGAAATTGTTTTGATGAAGACCCTCCTAGGATAACTCTACTACCTTGGTTGCGAATTATTGTTTGGGAGGCCCACGCTTAGAGGCTCTCAGGTGCTCGAGTAGTTTAAAGGCAAGAGGTTGTCCCATGGAGTGGCTCGGGGTGATGCCTATTGTGCATTATTATATATGTATATGTGTGTGTGTGTCTGTATGTATGTGATTGGATTCTCAATTGGCATCGGTTGGCTCACCCCCTTTTATAAATACCTGAGACTTGGTAATCTGGCATATTGAGAGAATATTCTGAGAATGAGTGTCGCACTATTAGGTTGTGGTACTGACCAGTGGCCCATAGTAGGTGGATATATTGAGTTTATTACTATGGGATTTTCCCTCAGCCTTTCTGATAAAGGATGGTAAAGCGTATTGGGCATTTTGGTTTCATCATGTGCGATATGTCAACAGGGATGAGGTCTCATGTATTGGTTTCTTCTGGTTTATTCTTGATCTCCTAGGTTCACCCATGTCTATTCGTCTTTTGTTTCTTGTAGTAGTGATTATAATTCTTATATGTATACCTACATTTCCCTTGCTGTGTGATCTCTTTTGTGCATTTTTGTACATTTTTTTCCTTAGAAATTGGTAAACTAGTTTTGATTAGGTTTCAAAAAAATGGTTTTCAAATGAAAGTGTTTAATCCTCTTTATACAAATTTGAAAATATAAACATCACTTTACTTTTTTAAAATGCCATTGACACTAATGAAATGAAACTTGATTTGAAAATGGATAAGGGAAATGTTTTGTACTTTGATTTTTAGTAAATTACATAGAAAAACCTACTTTTATAAATTGTAGTTCAAACATGAAATGATGCTCCTTTTATTTTAAAGATAGTGAATTGGGAATAGATATCGGGCTAGCCTACTGAGTTTTAATACTGACGCCTATAGTTATTTTCTTTTTTTAGTGTTTTTGGAGGCTACAGCTTGAGTGCGCTCTCCTTAGGTGACGTTGGATCATTGAGTCGGAGAGTGACCTACGAGGTCACACGGAGTTAGTCCGGATGACGAGTTCAGTTAGCTTTATTTTATTTTGTTCTTGTTTAGTTGTTTTATTTGGTTTATTTATTCTGTGTTGCTCTGTATTATTTCCACTAATTTATTTATTTGTATTGGTATAAATCATTGTCACAACCTCTGTTGATGCCCTGGCGCTTTTCTCCAGCCCAGGAGGATCGGGAATGCCTCTCGTGCCATGTTGCGGACTAATTTGGGTGATCGGCTCAGGATCGACCCGGGTTGGTTCGTTACAGGGAAACTTTTGGATAACCTCAACTTTGGAATTATAAACCTTCTTCCCCCTCTTAGAAACTTTGTGACCCAAGACTATGCCATCAATACACCTCTAAAAGTGGCAGGGACACCACACAAGCCAAAGGGTATCCACCGGTAGGCGGATGTCCCAAATGGATAACTGAAGGTGGTTTTCTCTTGATCCTCAAGAGAAATGGAAATCTGGTTGTAACTATAATGACCATCAAGAAAATAGAAATACTCATTGTTTTTTAACCTCTCCAACATTTGGTCCAAAAATGGCATGGGAAAGTGGTCCTTTATTGTGGTGGTATTCAAATTTCTATAGTCTATACAGACTCTCCATTTGTTCACCACCCGTTTTTTGGATTTTCTCATTATTCTCATTGGTGACCACTATCACTCAACTATTTTTAGGGACCACTAGGATAGGACTTACCTAAGGGATGTCAGAAATGGTAAAAATTATCCCAACATCAAGCAGCCTAATCAATTATTCTCTAAAAAAATATTTCATGTTGGGATTGAGTCTCCTTTGGGCTTCCACTCTAGGATTACACTCATGTTCCATGGGAATTTTTTTCATGCATAAGGATGGTCTTATCCCCTTTTTGTCAGTTGTTGTCCAGCCCAAGACATACTAGTACTTCTTCAAAACACTCACCACGTTTTTCTCTTGGATATCCTATAGATTAGATGAAATGATCATAGGAAGGGTGAAACTCTCTCCTAAAAAGGAATATTTCAGATGTTTAGGGAGGGGTTTGAGTTCAAGAATGGGTGGTGACTCACTTGAGGGAAGACACTTGGGCTTGGGTGGCCCAAGGTTTTCATGCTGCCTCTTAAAGAAGGCAGTAAAGAAGGTCTCCTCCTCATCACTATAACTTCTAGAAAAACTTTCCTCACAATTAGAATCCTCTATTGGGTAGAAAATTTGTTCTAAAGAAAACTCATCTAGGTGCTACAAAAACTCTCCCTTGCACTCATCAAAAAATTCTCTCTCCTTGCTTGAGCTGATCCCCATGCAAGTGGAAGCAGGCATATCAGGTTCACTATTGATTTTCTGTATCATCCTTAGAAACTCCTCTTCTTCATCATCAACAATACCCTCAGTAACTATTATCTTGTCCTTGGGAAATATTGGGTGGGTGAGATCTTTGATTTTCTTAAACACATTGATTTCCTCTTTTTTCTCACCTAAGTTGAAAATAAACTTCCCATTAGAGACATCTATCACAGCTCCCCCTTGTAGCTAGTAAGGGGCTACCAAGGATAATAGGAACCTCCTGGTCACACTCCATATTAAGAATGAGAAAGTCAGTAGTCAAGAAGATTTTACCCACAAACAAATCATCAACCCTACCCACTAGATGAGTGATAGATCTATCAGCAAGAAATAACACAACAGTGGTGGCATGGGGGACTCCTAATATCAAGTGTTGGAAAAGTGAATGAGGAATTAGATTTATTATGGCACCCAAATCACACAGATAATTTAATTTAACACCTCTATCCCCAAAGGTGCGAGGGATGACAAAGCTTCATTGGTCCTGAAGTTTAGGAAGTATCCTATTTTGAAAAACAGTACTACACTCCTCTATTTGACTATAGGTGGAAAACTCTTTCAGGGTATTTTTATTTGAGCAGATTTTCTTGAGTGATTTTAAGTATGATGGTATTTGAATTAGAGATTATAGGAATGGTATTTCAATGTTCATCTTCATAACCACTTTTAGAAATTTCAACAATTCAGAATCATGAGTTGGCTTTTTTATTCTTTCAAGAAAATGAATTACAGGGGGAAAATATTCTCACAATTGGGGGCATCAACAAAGCTTCTTTTTAAGAATTTTCTTCCCTTTATTTTCATTATTTTTCAAGATATTTTCCTTTGGTTTTTCAGCTATAATAGTAGGAACCAAAGGGGTTCCAGTGATGTTGTCCAGTTTTCCATATTCAACATTTTCTAGATTCAAATTTTTATATTCATCCAGATTATCATCTTGATTAGTTTGAGGTTCTTTGTTTTGTTCTTGATGGGTATGGAGACTACTTCTAGTGGTCAAAACCATATTGTTTTCTATGGGGGTGGATTTTATGGTACTGTGAATCTTACCTTTTTCTCTATTATTAGAATCCCTAGCCAACTACCCCAATTGAATTTCCAGATTCTTCATTCTTGTATCCATTTGAATTTTATCAAAATAATTTTTAGCCTTTTCACATCAAAAATAACTATAAAATGATGAAACATACCCCTAAAATCATATTTGGAATCATATGACTCAGCCTTGTGTTGGGGTTGGGGTTGGAACTGCTGCCTTGGAGGCTGCTGGAATCCAGGAGGGGTAGCAGGTTAAATGACACCTTACTCCCTCCAAGAGAGGTTCAGGTGGTTCCAATACGCCTGATTGTGTGTATTTGAGGAATTTTCTTCCATAGGATACATCCTAGGACCATAACCAGCAAAGTTTTCATTCTTAGGAACTTGGGAATGCATGTCAAAATTTGTATAGCAAGCCTGTGAATGGCCATACATGCCACAATGGTGACACTGCTCTCTAAGGGTGTTGTAGGGGTTTTCATTGAAGAACCCAACATCTTGGTCTTCAGCTTGTGAAGAAATAGTGGTTTATTTCCTAAAAATGGTTCTTCTTCTATGGAACTTATCATGGGAGTTTTATGTAAAGTTGTTGAATATCTATTTGAGCTCATCACTTGTCCTATCACTAAAATTCCCTCCAACAGACTGATCCACCAAGGTTTGGTGGTAAGGGGTGAGACTATTATGGAAGGTGTCGATAAGGAATTGGGGAGTACATTGGTTATTTTTACGCTTCCTAAGAAAATATCTAAACCCATCCTAGGCTTCATGAAACAACTATCAATTATATTGAAGGAATCTAATGATTTTGTGCCTAATCTCATATGTCAACCTCCTATGATAGAACTTCATAATGAAGGCATTGTACACTTGGTCCCATGTGACAAATATATCCTCCTCTAACTATTGGAACCAAGTCCTAGAATTTCCATTAAGGCATAATTGAAACACTCTTAACTTCATTTCATCCTCACTAAGCCCCTAAATGGTAGTTATTGGCCACTATAATAAAATTCCCTAATGAAGTCATGGGAGTCTTCACTTGACATCCCATTGAAGGCTGGCAGCTGGATCGGCATGGACATCTTGATTTCATAGTTCCTTGAACTATGTGAGAGACTAATGTAGGATGAGTTTCTATAGATAGGAGGTAGAAGGAATTATCTCAAACTATGCCTCTCAAACATCACATTTCCAGGTGAGTTCATGTTTTTAAGAGGTGGGTTGTCCATGTTTTGATTTTCATCTTCTATATTGTCTTCTATTTGGATTTTCTCTTTATTATTTTTCAGGTATTTTAGGTGCTTTTAAATATCAAGGTTTGTAGTTTCTAATTTCTTGGACTTTGACCTTGTGAGCATGCAGTAGAAGTTTTAGATTTGTTTTTTGAATTTTAATGGGAATTTTTTTACTATATTTTTTTTACATTTTTTTGTACTTTTTATTTTTTTTATGTTTTTATTTTTGTTTTTTTACAAGAATTTTTTTGTTTTGTTATTTTTTATGATTTCATGTGGTATCCCTAGCAACAGTGCTAAAATTTTCACACAATGTGTCTTGAGAACGAGAAAACAAATTAAATTTTATATTTTCTACTTACTACTTAGTATAGTGGTAATATAGGGTCAAACCACATAGAGGAATGATTTTTTTATTAGTGACCAACTAAAAAAACAAACTAAAACACAAACAAAAAACACACAAAAGAAACAACTGTGAAATCTGGTGGTGTTTTTGTGAAGTAAATAAACTTGTGTGTGAAGGTGAAAGTGAGTGAGTGAGCAAGTAGAGTAGTCAAATAATAAATCAGACAGCCAAGAAACACACAAGAAGTGAACTCAATTAGTAAATGAGTTGAGAAAATCAATTTTCCAGTTTCAATACTAATTTCCCTTGCAAATCCACTAGAGTGAAATATCTAGATCTAATTCAAAGTGACTGACCAGATTTGTCGTATGGTCAACCTATGATTGTTTGACTGCTATAGTTTATCAACTATAGTAATCTCATAGTCACTAGTTGAGAACTAATGAAGAATTACTGAGTTAATCTTGTCGGTTGAACTTAGTAAATCTCTCTCTTTCTCTCTCTCGATTGAGCTGGACTCTTTTTTCAATTAAATCCTCATATTGAAAACAAATTTAATTTTAATCCAATAAATATCAGTTTTCCCAGATCTTAATGGTTTGAAATTAAAATGTTCCAAAAAATTGAGGGAGAAAGAGAGATAATCTAGTAAAATAAAAGTGTGCATGGACAAGAATGAAGTAAATTTATCTACCTCATCCTATCCCCCAGAAGAAAGTTAGTTGAGCATAGTGATTAAATTAAACAGATAAATAGATTAAAAGATGATAAAGTTCATGTTGAATAAAAGTTGTAGAAAAATAGAACACAATGAAAATAAAATTTTTTATCTCCTTTATCGATCTTCTGATACTCTCAATTAGTTGTCTATGCGGCTTGATGGTGGATGAGATGAAGTGATCTCGATCTCCCACCCTGAGAATCGAGATTTGCGCTAGTGATCTGCTCTAATCCACTGCCCACTGGAAGTGATGAATGAAGCCTGCTCATGGAATTCGATTATAGGATGAATAATGATCCTTGAGTGGAAGTCGTGATCGATGTGGAAGTAGTGTATGGGTAGATGTTGTGGAGTCTAAATGATGATGGATGTGGAAGTGAGTGTGGACGTGGTGGGAGATGTGAATGGTCTGGATGTCGTGAAGTGGAAGTGGTTATGGGTGTGAAGGTCCCCAATTCCCCTCAACTCCTTGCCCTGTAGAACTCTCTGGAATCATGTGGATCACTTCCCCAGCCTCCACGTGGTGCTTTCACAATGCAATTTCTTCCTCAACCATCACTGAAGTAGATCATTGTAACAGACAAAAAAAAATGTGTTCCATGAGCCACGATCCCCACTAAAATCGAAAACAATAGAATTCAGATAAAGAAATTAGAGAAATTTAAAACTATGTGTTATTATTATTACATATTACAATATAATATAATTAGAAAAACTAAAAAAGAGAAATGAAATTAATTTATAACAATTACAAATAAATAAATAATGAAAATATTTATTACAAGTATTATATTTATTACTTAAAATATGTACAAATATTTAAATAAACATTAAAGTTAAAAATAATTAAAATAAAGAATATATTTATAATCAATAAATGAATTGTTTAAAATAATTAAAAAAATATTTTAAATATTTTAAATATAATATATATTTATATATAATATTAATTAATTATATTTTATAATAAATATTATTAAATAAATATATTAGTTATAATATATACATAACAATTAATATAGTTACTATATATAATACACATTATAATTAGAAGTAAAAGTATATTTATTATTATTATTATTTTATAAATATATATTAATATTACTATTATATATATATATATATATTAAGTATTTAAATAAATTAATAGGTCATAATTATACATATATATTATTATATTATTATATTTTATTATGTATACTAATATTATATACATGTTATGCTAATTATATTATATTATATTATATATGTATATTATATGTTATATTATATATAAAAGATATTATATATTAAAAAATAAAATAAAAAAACAAAAAGAAGTAGAATAGGATTGTGGGGGGGTTCGTGCATAAGAGAAAAAAGGGGAGAGGGGGTGCATCGTGGTAGATCGGGTGTGGATAGGTAGGGCGAGGTGTGGGTTCTTGGAGGGATCTGGGAGGCAGCTATGGTAGAAAGAGGAGGAGGCAGTGCAGCAGGGTTCATATAGCGCAACGAGGCAATAGCTCAGGTGTGGATTAGAGGCGGGTTATATCTGGTGCGGGTGTGCACGGAAACTCAGGAAACTGAGAGGTGGTGCAAATCTGAAGATGATGTAGTACCAACGAGGTCTTCATGTTAGGAGAGGGGTTTAGATTCAACCTCAGATAAGCACAGGGATCCTTCAGATATGAGAAATCTGATGTTTGGATTTCAATTTGATTCTGGGTAATCTGTTTTTTGTATTCTTAGTTCTAGAAAGATAATCGAGATTAAGATGTTCTTGTGTTGTGGGTTGATCTTCTTTTGATTTGGTTTTCGTTTATTTGTTACTCTTTTGGATTGAAATTTTTTTGCTTCTAGTTCGATGGGTTTATGTTGTGACATTGATGGTGGAAGGAGACATCAGTGAGTTGGGGAGGTAGTATAGGTAGGTTAGAGGTGTGGGGGATACACCATCAGTGACTTATTTGAGTCACCGACAGTGTCTGACAATAGTTTGAAATGGATGTAGTGGGGGATGTATCAGTGAGAAAAATGTAGTGGGGTGTTGGTGATTGATATGGGGTGTCAGTGGGATAATGGAAGGAAGTGTCGGTAACTCAGGAAGGGACTGGTGACTCGTGGCGTCGGTGACTCACGGTGTCGGCAGTTTGATAGAGGAGATGACAATGTCAGTAGATCGAGTCACATGCACAACAAATGAACCAAATTAAATACAACTCAAATAAAATAAATAGTTAAACTAAAAAGGTAAATTAAAAAAAATTAAAAAAAAATTAAATTAAAATTCTATCTCAAATAAAATAACTAACTCCAAATTAAATAATTTTATAAAAAAAAGTCGATATGAAAAAATCAATTAGCAACTAAATTAATTAAAGAATTAATAAAACAAAATAACTAAAATAAAATTAACTATTAAAAGAATTAAGGAATTGGATTATATTATTATAATTAGTTTAATTATTTAAATAATCCAAACTAAAGTGACAAAATTTATTTATTTACAATTAAAAATAAAGAATTAAAGAACTTAAAAAATAAAACATTATATTAATGGATTGAACATTATTAAATTAAAAATTAATTACAAAACTAATTAATAAATTGAGAGAATTAATAAACTAAATAATTTATTTTTTAAAAGAAAACAAAATACATGAGATGATAAAAGAATTAAAAAAATCAAAAATCAAAAATTGAAAGAAAAATAAATGAACTAATTTTATAATTATTTAAAGTGACAAAAATAATAAATAAAATATAGATTTTACACTAAAAAAAAATTTTAAACAGAAATGTACAAAAAACACAACAATTGTTAATTATTAAACAAAATACAACATTTTGAAATTAAAAGTCCAATAAAGTCTAAAAATGATGTGGAAAAATATATTAAAAATCAGACACATTAGTTTCTTTCTTGGATATGCTCCGAAAGGAATAGGATATATATTTTTTAAAAAATAAATTGGAAGAACTATTGATTCGGTTGATGTGAAAGCGATTGAAAAAGAAGAGGAGTACAAGTATACTTAAGAAGATGAGAAAGATGAGTAAGATTGTTTTTAAAACAATTCAGATAAGGATATAAACAATTGTATTCCTAATCAAGAAGATTAATTGGACTTAACTATTTCAAGTGATGGGGAAGATGTTTGAAAATCTCATCCAATGTTGAGGAAGAATGTGGAAGCTCAAAATATAATTAGTGATCAATATCATAAGGTTCAAACAAGAAGAAAAATGATTTCTATTACACATACTTCTTTATATTCAAAAGTAAAGTCAAATGATGTGAAATAATCTTTTGAGCATAGGTAATGGATTCAAACCATGAATGAAGAGTTGGAACAAATTGAAAAGAATGATACATGTGAACTCATACCCAATCTAGAAAACAAAAACATCATTGATACAAAGTGGGTTTTCCAAAATAAGATGAATAAAGAAGGTTAAGTGATAAGAAACAAAGAAATATTGGTGCGCAAATTGTATTAAAAAATTGAACGTATTGACTTTGATGAAACATTTACCCTGGGGGCAAGACTTGAATCAATCATGATATTTCTTTCTATTTTTCTACTCAGTGAGACTACAATATCTTTTAAATGGATGTTAAATATGAATTCCGGCATGGTGATCTTGAATAGAAAGTTTATATTGAAAAAAAATTATGCCTTTGTTGTTGGAAAAGAATAAATTTATGTGTGAAGATTGAAAAAGTATTTGAATTGCCAAAAACAAGTTCCAAAGTCATAGTATTCCAAATTGGATACATTCTTAAAGAAGATGAATTTCATGAAAGGGAGAATGTATAGAAATATCTACATCAAAGAAATTCAAGAGTATTCCCTCATTGTAATTATTTATGTTGATGACATTATCTTTTCTAGTAATGATGAAAGAAGTTTTGAAAGGTTTGTTGAATAAAAAAAAAAGGTATTTGAAGTGTCCATACTGGGGGAAATGAAATACTTTCTTGTGTTACAAATCCATCAAAGGAAGAAATAAAATTTTCTTTCTCAAGAAAAGTATTATAAGGAACTTCTTAAGAGGTTTGGAATGGAAAAATCAAAACCTATTTCCACACTAATATCAGTTGGAATTGTTTTTCTAAATATAGAGAAGAAAAATAAGTTAATCAGAAGTAATTTTGAAAGTTTATTGGAAGATTTTTATATTTGACTATCTCAAGACCCAACATTTTTTATTATTTTACCTTATGTGAAAGATTTCAGAATGCTCCAAAAGAATCACATTTACTTGATAGAAAAACAATTCTGAGATACATAAAAGGCATAAAAGAATTTGCAATCAGGTATGAAAACTTAGATATTATTGAATTGTTTGGGTACTCAGATGTTGATTGGGTAGGAAATATTGATGATAGAAGATTCACATATGATAGAGTATTCTTTCAAGGAAATAATTGTGTTAGTAGGAATTAAAAGAAACATAATTTAGTAACTCTTAGTATGGATAAAGCTAAGTATTTTACTACCACTCA
The DNA here is from genome assembly GCA_963277665.1 of Viscum album. Taxonomy (NCBI): domain Eukaryota; kingdom Viridiplantae; phylum Streptophyta; class Magnoliopsida; order Santalales; family Viscaceae; genus Viscum; species Viscum album. The sequence continues at coordinate 156,247,101 of OY728157.1, forward strand.
ATCCACTACTCAACTTATGTGGATGAAAATTCAATTGGAATATTTACTTGTGGAAGTGAAGTTACCCTTGCTCTTGGGTTGTGATAATTAAAGCACAATAAATCTCACCATGAATCCATTTCAACATTATCATTTAAAAAATATTGATATCAAATATCATTTCATCAAAGAGAATGTGGAGAAGAATGAATTGAAGCTGGAATATGTTCCAACATCATAACAAGTTGTTGACATATTCACAAAACATTTACTGAAGGAATCATTTTCTAAATTGAGGTTAAACATGGGTATTCATCCTCTTTCTATTCAAGGTTGAGGAATGTGTTTATGTCCCATATCTCATCTTACCTTTGGATTGTTTTGTCAAGAGGGAGAATTTTTTTTCATAAATCATTCCTTTTGAATGTAAAAAGAGGGAGTTGTGGGTAAGTTGTGAATTCAATATTATTTTGTGAAGTGAACTATTCTAACTATTTGTTGGAGTGGATGTAGTAAAATAAATTGTTTTGTATTCCAGGGAGGATGAATAATATCTAAGGAAAGAAAAGGAAAAAGTTTTTCATAATCACTACTTTTGGATAGAATGGTTTTGTTGTCAATGATTCTTATTTCCTATAATGAGTTAGCTCACGTAGGCTTAGAATTGTGGATATGAAATCCATTGGTTGAGGATATAAAGTTCAGTGATTTATAAAACTTGGTTTACAACAAAATATAAAGGGGGGATTGATATGACCAAGATGAAGTTGAAGGTGGTTGGCTTTCAAATGTTGTCGTTTGTTATCAAAGAGTTGTTTTGACAAGGAAGTTTAAGATGAAAGGGAAATCACTTCACTTTTTATTTGGTGAGAATAGTATTGATCCATGTTTTCTAAAAAATCAGACTCACTTTGTCCATCGTTATGGGAAAAAGTTTTGGTTCTGATCAGACTCACTTCGGGTCCAGTATGTGAAAAATCATAATTAAGAATTGATTGTTATCTAGAATGAGAGAATCAGTCACATAGAGAATGTATCTTAGTGTAAGTAAATGGTCATTGTATTCACTATTGATCTAGTGTGGAATTAGTGATTGTTTTAATGAAGTATCGGAGTCTGCATGACTATGATAAAATTAAATTTGACAATTCTTTGTTCATTCTTATTTCGTAAATCATAAGTTAATTAGATAAATTATGATGCAAGATTGGTGAAAGAAAGGGGAATTGGAAAAGACTCAGGATGATTGTTTTCTAAGGAGAAAATGTTTCTAGGAATTGTACTCAAGAGATCATACCCAGGATAATCATATCTAGGCTGATCGTACTCATGGAAATTGAATTTGGGCTGAGAAGGAAATAAAGAAGGTGCTAAGGATCGTGATTAGAATGATCCTACTCAAGCATTGTAGCATTCGATCATCCATCATATTCATAATAAAACTTTCATACCTAGGAAAATTACACTCAAACTCAAAAATAAAAAGAGCATACCCAATATAATTGTATTCATGATGATCGTACATAGAAACAATCATATCCAGGCCAATCGTATTCATAAAGATCGTACTTTGGAAATCGTACTCAAGATGAGATGAATGGTTGATTTAATTTATGAAGGAAGATATATATGAAATGTGATTTTTTTTTCAAATGACTTCATCAAGTGGATCAATAGTTGAATTACTTTTTTTTCTCTTCAACTGAATTCTTCAAGTGGGACAAGAGAAAAGGAGAACAAAAGTTTTGTTTCTCAACTGAGTCAAGTGATAAAGTGAAGAAATGAAAGAGATGATATGTATTTCAATTGGGTCAAGAGACTTAGTATTAGAGTTGAATTTTTTTATATATCCAACTGGGTCAAGAGAAGAAGTGAAGAAGTAAAAGTTCTTTGAAAGTAGAGTTTGTTGGATTTACTATTAAGGGGGAGCTTGACATTCAAAATAATTATTGTATTCATCAGTCAGAGTGGTGTCTATTTATTCATGCACTTTCTTATAATTGGTATATATCTTTGTTCTGAAGAAATAGGATTCATAAAATCATACCCATGAATTGAAATCAGACTAGAAATTGAAATTAAATTTTGGATAAGAAGTGAAGATATTTTATGAATTGAGAAGCTTCAAGAAGAGTACACAAACTCAAAATTCACCATTGATTTTATGGGAAATTAAGATTAATCTAAATTTTATTAAGTGGAATAATTTTTGGGATTCCCACCAAAGACACTCAATGGTATCCTATAAAAGGCTAAAATTACATTGTACTTTTATAGTGACAGATGTATTGTTCATGAGAGAGAAGCTCTGAGTTTTAGAGAGAAGAAGAAGTTTATGTATTCACTTTTATTAAAGAAGTTTTTACATATTGAATTGAAAGAGAAGATGTGAGATCAAAATTTTGTATTTAGATGATCATCATACTTAGTTATTATTGTACTCAGCTGATTACCATATTCGGCTTCTCAATTGTATTTGACTGATTATTGTATCAGGCTAAATTAATAGGATTTTTATTTCCTTACTTGGTTTTATGGACTGAGAAAGACGTAGAATTGAAGTGGTTAAGTTTCATCTCTATCGTATTCTATCAAATTTATATTTTTCTAGGGATAATAATACCGAGAAGTATAGTACCATGAAGAATCATACTAGGGAGAATCTTACTTGGAGGAATCATACTAGGAAAATAGACTGGGAAAATCAGGCTTGTTTTTTCCATAACAAAGTCCAAGAAGTTCTCACCATATTTTGGGTAAGAAATTGAGGAAGTTTTTTCAATTGAATATATTTTTTGATTTAAAAAGAAACATAGGTAACATGAGTTGTTACATAAATTTTGTATTACCTTATTTGTGCTAATAGGGTGCACATGAGCTATTGAAATTTTTTACATAGTGATACATGAGTGAAATGGTATATCCTACTCGTTCAAATCCAAGGATTTTTTTCTAATGGATTGTGTGGTATTTGATCATTTCCAAACCATACTACAGATGTAGTTATTCTTATTGAATAGTGAACCTTGTAAATACTTGTGTTTCGTTATGTTTGGTTGAATTTTTTTTAGTAGGGAATGGATTATTTAAAATGAGGTGAAGGTTGATTCAAGGAAATATAATAGAAAAAGTATCACTGATTCACCCCTCCCCCTCATAGTATTAAATTCATCCTGGTTGGGAACTTTCACCTTGAATGTTTTTAGGGTAATGTAAGAGTTTCTAGAGAATATATAAAGGTCAATATAAGATTCATCTTCTTATATGTAAGTGTATCACTGTGTATCTGAAGGATATATAAGGTTTTATGGTAGTTTTAAAAAGATATTTAAAGGTTTGTCAAATTTAAAAAATATATGAGAATTCTAGAGTTATAAATGTAATGATTTTCAGTAATTATTTAATGATTGAAATATCATGATTACTATTAAAATCATGATTAAATTCATTTTGTGATGAATTTTAAAGAATAATAATAATTTAGTGCTTTTAGAATATCCTTCACGTCATATTTATGTTATTTTATGTGTTCGTGCACACATAAATAGAATAATGTGGGTTTTTTGTAATGATAAAGTTGGGATAATTATAGATATCATAGTGAGATTAAATATTGAGACTTACATAGATATCATACTTGATCAGTTTAAATGAGTTTTGAAGACTAATAATGTTGGATAATTGAAATGTTGAGATTGAAGGGTTTTTATATTCAATATATGAAAAAAAAATCCATAAGAGACTATGAGAATATCTAAAATGAGGAAGAAAGAGAATAAAGTTATATATATCAATGCATGAAATTCTTTGATATTCACTATATTTGAAGATCAAGAGATATATTGATCTATTGTGACTCCAAAAATCCTTGTGAGTTGAAGAAAGAAATTGAAATCTAATGATATTATGAGAGTTCATCCTTATTCATTAGACAATAATAAAGAATAAAGATAGAGACTGGCACATATACTTACTTATAAATATCATATAGGTTGAAGAAGTGAGAAGACTAGCCTACGATTCCTTATATTGTATGGTTGAATAAGAAGTGATATATCCTATTTGTGGTTGTTTTGCAAGAGGCAGCCATGTATGATTTTTTCACACTAAGGAATAAGATCAAGATCGTATATCTAGAAGTGACATGTGCCTAAATTAATTATTATAGTTCAAATTGGATCCACCTAAATCTAGTATTTTTAAAGGAATAGATAATTAGTGTCAGAGTTTAAAAAATAGTTGATTGGTTTTGTGAAATTGTGCATGTTTGGTATAAGGATAATAGGTTCAAAGATATACTATTTCGTATGATTCTTCTTAATAATAAAAGGGAATCATTTTGTGTGGGATAACAGCCACCATACACTAGGTACATAGCCATCAACATTGGAGGTGAACCTTGTTAACAAATCCTTGAGTTCCTTATTGTTTTGTTTCTTATTTATCATTTCATGCATGCAAATCATTTGAGTGAAAAAGGGATTAAAATCTATTCACTAAATAGATTAAAAGGTTAGAGAGTGGAAAATGTTTTATGTGGTAAAAAAATACAATACTGATTTTCCAACCCACTCACCCCCACCCCCTAATATGGTGCACTAAACCTTTTAAAACAACATTTCCACCACCTTTTTTAACTTTACAAACATCCCACCATTGATTAAAACAACATTTGATTACCTACGGAATAATCTACCTTAACCATTGTCTTCTAGTGAACAGTTTCAATTAATTAATTAAAATAATATTTATTTAAAATTATTTAAATGATATTTATAGATTATATATATAACTATATGAATTTAAATCCATCTAATGATGATTACTAGTCATATATTTAATATAATATCTCCTTATGATTGAAAAATTCTTTTCCTAAAAAAAGTGTTTTTTGACACAATTTACGGGTTTGTTTTTGAACTAAATTATAAAAATTTTATGATTTTAATTTGATAAAATGTATTCCATATTTTTAATCATCATAATTAATATTATATAATAATTTCAACTTAAATGTTGTTCAAAATGAATAATAAAAACAGTAAAAATTAATTACCTCAGTTAAGGTTAATACAAGGTTTTTTGTGTTACATGTGCTTGTGTTAAAATTAATTTTACAAATACATATAATTTTTATTTGATAAATTAGATTTAATATTTAAAATAATTTTATCCAAATTATCTATTAATTAACATTTTATTTTAGTCTTGAAGGATTAATTACCTAGGTTAAAAAAATTAGTTGTCGTGGTGAAAACTAAAATGGTAAAAGTAAGTAAACTTAGAGGATAATGGAATAAAATGTTTAAAATTTATTTATTTTTATGTTTTGTAGGTTCTTATAGACTAAAATTTCCCTTAAATAATTTTTTATCAATTTTGGAGGCACTTGGGGTGGGGTGACTTCCAATTGTTGAATAGTTTTGAATATTTAAAAAAATGTCACTCAACCTCAATTATAAAAGGGCACTACATCCCCTCAATTCCTCACACCTATAAATACATTTGGATCAAAAAAATTTACCAAAAATATCCCCAAAATCTTTATACACATTTTAGATCCATTTTTATTCAAAAAATACCAACCCTATGGTGCTTATAAGAGATTCGAAGGAGGTTTTTATAAGCATATGTAAATGTCTTCACTAAGCTCCTTCTTTTTACTTCTTATTATTCCATATTCAATTATATATTAAAATTTTAAATATAATAACAATAGTATATACCATATAATGAGATGTTATTTTGTTTATTTCATAATATTTATCCATTTAATTCTCTATAAAATGGGAACCAAATCTATCACTCGTGTGTATGGAGGACAACCACCCCACAAACCAATATAATTTGTTTTCCATCACAAAATTACATGGATAGTAAAAATTATGGAAATAATGAATTTGTTATATATATATATATATATTAAATAATATTTATTATATAAAATTAATATATCATCGAATCCCTTACCATTTCACCCATTATGTAAATGATATCATCGCTCGTTCGTATGTATGGTCTGTCATCTCCATGAAGCGATGAGATTCATTTTACATGACCAACTTTAAATAATGATCCTAAAAATGTATCTAATGAAAAAATGTTATATTTATAAAATTAATATAATTTTGGAGGTTATGTTTCTATATTCTATTCATAATATCTAAGACTTCTGTGATAAAACATGCTTGAGAAAACGAAGCACTTAACACTCAAAACAATGGTAATAACGAAATATTATTAACAAAAAGGTGCTAAGATACTATAAGAGGATAATATATGATATTATAAATGTTAATATTTTTCTATTGTAAATTAATATCATGTTTAAAACCATTATACAGTATGTTAAATCATGTTACAAATAAGGAAAGTGTGGGGTAAGGGATTTGGTCTCAATTTCAATTCATTTGAGACATATTTGTTAATATAAACATATTCACATTTATGTCATGTATATACTAATAATTTTTTGTATTTAACATGAATAAATATTTATTAATAATTTTTTATTTTTCAATTCAATTTTATTCTTTCAAGCATTTACAATTTGAGAGTCACCAAATAGGTAAGAATCTATTTTACAATCTCACTTTCTTTTGGGATTTTTTTTACTCTTACTAAAGGAATCTTTTAATTTATCATTCATAAGATATAATAATTTTATTATCCACTATATATTTAAGGATTTTTCATATTTTATTCCAAAATTTCCTCTCTTTGGTTCTTGAATCAAGAAAATAAATTTTTAAAATAATAAACTTTATCATCCTGAGTTTTTGGACTGGAATAAATTTCAAAGAAATTTGAATTTTATCATTTGGTGGATGGTCTATTTTGGTAACCAATATTTATAATGTAATTATGAGATTTGTAACACTATAATGTATTATTTTTTGACTTGGTTAAAGGCCCTAGGGATCCCTTAGGTGTCCTGTTAAGTTTCGGGAGTTCTAGACCCCATAAATCTCAAGTTGGGAGGGTTTGCATAAGGCGCATGGTTTGTCTGAAACTGTGTATCCCCTAGAAGAAAATTGTATTGCCTATTTCATAGGAACGTGATTTTTTGCATGGTATTTTCATGGTTTACCCAAATTGTGAGCCTATCCTACACAGTTGGTTCCACTTAGGTAGTAACCTTTCACTATTCATTGCATGGTTTGCACACGGTTAGGGTAACTGTGCAGGAAAAACTATACAAAGTTTGTTCCTAATCAGTAAAAACCACACGGTTGGCACATGGATTGGAAAAACCATGTGGTCAAACCATGCACCTGAGTTTTTTTGTTGAAATTAACTTTTTCCCTTAATGAATTTTTTAGTCCTTTTCTCCTTTTTTTCTTCTTCTCTAGTGGTTGAGCCTTCTCCTCCCACATGTGAGCTCCCATCTCCCTCAAGCTAGGGATATAATTTTCTCCTCTATTCTTCATCCATATCTCTCACCATGAGAAGAAATGGATAACTCTTTGTAATATCCTCCTTTTTCGTTCTTCTATTAAAAGTTATTATTTCATCATGTTGTGCTATTTTTATGTGATCTCTTTTTAACAACTTTCAAGGAGGATGTTTGTTTCTTTGTTTTCTTCCAAATTATCCGGAATCAAAGCTCTATATTAAACGTGTGATTCATCCTTTGTATAAGGTAGGTGCTCTATCTTCTTTACCAAAATTATGTTTCTTTTCATATGGTTTTCTATTGTTCTATGTGCTGGAACCTTCCAGTGACACTTCATTTTTTCTAAATAAATTAGATAGAATATGTTACCATGTCCGGTATGAACCTAGAGAGTGGATAATAACAACTTTAGGTGATCTTCTTAGATTATTCCACTTTTATGGGCATGGTTACTCATTGAAATCTATTCCTTTGAGCCTTTAATTGTTTAAACACTCTTGGTGTGTGTTTAACCCTTAATAATTATGTTTCACCTTGTTAAATGATTAAATTCTATAAATTGAACCGAGATAAATTATAGTCCATGACTTTGCCCTTTGGGATTGATACCTTAATCTGGCTATTTAAATTTATTGTGCATGGTGCTTGTGACTTTCATTCTTTATTTGTACCAAACGCAATGTATTTTATTCCTTTTTAGGGTCTGGTTTATTTAAATTGAATGAAATTAGTTTTTTAATAACAATGATATGTTTTCAAATAAAACCCCTCAATGAGGTGGCTATCATTAATCAGAAAAGTCCATATATTCATGAATTTTATCCTATTTCTTATGATTTTGTTTAGTACATGGTTCTCATGCCTTGAGTGATCCTTTAAATGGAAATTTCATGAATAAAATGATATTCATGCTTCAAATTCTTGGAATTATGAATTGGTACCACTTGCTTGAATTATTACAAATGAAATGCTTATGTAATGGATTTATCTTAGTGTTTGGGTGATATAAAGGGTTCTAACTTAAGGAACCCTTGGACGGACTCTAGTTCCTTTCTGTTAGAACTTTTGATGCCTTGTGTAAGAACTTGGATCTTCTTTTCAAGTATGTTTTCCTTTTTCTGGAGTTTTTAAGAAAAATGAACTTTCTGGAAATTTTCAAAGTACACATCATGTACTTTCTAAGTACAGGCTGTGTACTCTTCTTTGGCTCGAAGCCGTGTGCTGGCCATGCCCGGGCCACACACACGGTGTGTAGGGATGACGTGGAGGATGATTTTGGTGGAGTACGGAAAAACCCACTACACGTCGTGTACTTTAAAAATACATGTCGTGTACTTTTATTTTTTTCACTAAACGGACCGAGGTCGCACCTAACACACAGAAACACCTTCTTCTAGGTCTCGTTCGTCCAAGAGCGACCTGTACGGCCAGATCTTCAATGAGCTCCCATCTCTTCATCAGTTATCCTATTCGAGCATGGTCGATTGTGTTGGAATTACAGCGGTAAGATCTTCCTTCTACTTGAGCTTCATTTTCTGATTCCTCTTCATTTCCGAGTTATCGTGGTTTGAGTGTTTTGTGCGTTTTCTCAGATATATGACATTATAAGGGGAATCAATCATCCTGGTTCATGTATATCAATCTCCTAGGATTGAGGTAGGTGGTTTGTGCCTTTCTAGTGAAATTCGATGAGTATTTTGTGCAAATTCCATAAATTCCCTTGGGCGGGGAATTGTGGGTTTCCTATTTTTCCCCTGCTGTTTGCCTGCTTTGCTTGATTGTTATAGTAGAGGTTTATGCTTGTAAGTAGAGTGATTTATTTTGTGCTTAGGATGCTTTTCCATGTTTGTTCTTCCGGTTTGGCGTTTTTCCAGTTACCATGCCTAGGCGTAGGATAGTGGAACTGCTACTTTATTCACTATTGAGCCTTAGAATGGTATCCAAGTAGTTCTTGAGGTTTACTTGGACGATACATGCACGCTATGCATGTTTATTTTCACTCAGGACTGTGAGAACCTAGATTAGTATACCAAAGGGAGAATTGACGGAAGGGATTCTCCAGAGTGTCTTTTAATTAAGATGTGAGGCCAAAGGGGGAATTGAAGTTGAGTGCTTCCTCAGAGAGTGTGTAGTTCCTCTACGTGGGCTATAGGGGGAATAGATGTTGAGTGCTTCCCCAGAGAGCCTTATCACGATACGAGACTATAGGGGGAATTGATGGTGAGTGCTTCCCCAGAGAGTCTATTTATTTTCAAAGTTGAACCAGAGGGTTGAGACTGTGTGTGCCTCCCAGAGGGTTTCTAGTACTTATAGTTTGAACCATAGGGGTTAGGCTGTGAGAGATACCCAGAGGGTTACCTTTTATCCTTTGTTTTTGTCTTTTTACTTGTGTACCTTGTTTGTTAGAACTGTGGATTGTAGCTTCTTGTGCGTTCCTGTTTACTGCTTCTTGTTTTATTACTGCCATGTATTCATTGACTGTTAGGCACAAATCTTTGGGTGATTGCCTACTAAGATTGTATCACACACCCTGTTTGGGCCATGCTTTTGGGCCCAAGCAGACTACATTGCTGCAGGTATAGATAAGGTCAAGCGCCCTTCTACTTCGGGTTCTTGATTCAGTGGAGATGGAGAGCATGGGACCGAGCCGAGGCTTGCGATGCTGAGGAGTTGCTCTTCTATTTTTCTTTTTCTATTGATTTACTAATTCTGTTCAGTTGTATTTTAGCATGTTGGTTTGTTTACTGCTTTCCATAGACATATGTATCATGTTGCATCATTAGTAGTTTATACATTGCTTCCGCTGTTCAGTTCAGTTGTTGTATGCTGTTATTGTTTCCGCTATTGTGACTTGTTGTTATCCTGCTGTATACTTTACTGAATGAGGGAATAGTTTCCCCCACTGACTCACCAAGGCCCTCACTGCTAGTCGGCAGCCTCTGGCATTCAGGGAAACACGCTTGAGGTCATGTGGCGAACCGGGTATGGGGCACCAGTGGAGGGGCTCCGGATTCGGGTCGTTACACCTTGTAAACATGCCAGGGGTGATATCATCTATTCTAGAGATGGGATCACTGAGTGTTATCTTTTTTACCTCTATATGAGTGACACCAGTTCCCTAATAGAGACCCCTTGGATGGTATCGAAGGCATGATGGTTGTTTTATGCCTCGAGTGAGACTCAAGCCCCTACGTGCAATACTGGGTACGGACTTGGAGGCTAGTAATTGAATTTTACACCATGCATGGAGTGACACATGGGACTTCATTCCTTGTTCACCATGGATGGAATCCTTGGCATTGATCATTTGTAGATCCCCTCAAGTGATACATGGAAAGTCTTACTGGATTTTCATGGATAGGCCTAGGGTGTCTCACAATATTTTTTTAAATTGGTTTTAAATTGAATTAAATAAAAGGTTGATGAGTATTTTTAAAATGATAATTGAACCCTTAGTATTAAAGACATAGAGACGTGTCCTCCAAGCCCAATCACAAGCTTGGGGATAGTCCACCTTCTTATATGTCATCTCAACTAATTTACCAATGCAGGATATTCTACTTCAGACTCACCGTTTTAGGGAAATGTTGGTAATTGGATAGGTCTCCAAGTGGAACCCAGTACTATGAATTTATGTTATATATTTATTTCTATTTTTCATTTACATAATAAAGGCACACTAATTATTTTATATTACATGAAATGGAATGTTCTAGACACCATGTGTGTTAGCCTACTAAGATTTTATTTCACACCCTGCTCGGCCCACCATTGCATTGGGGTACCCAATAAGTTTCATATGTTTGAAGGTCCTAACTTTTATTTTCTAGGGCTGTTTTGTGTACTTGGGAGCTAGGGATCATAGGACGGAGATAGTCCTCAAAATTCTCATGGAGTTAGCCTTTGGGATTTCGTTCTATTCTTATTTTGTACCTTCCTATTATACCTTCCTTCTAATTGTATTTGTAGAATCATATTTCATGCATTCATTGTTGTAAATTGTCATTGGCCACTTTTATTCTATTATTATAATATTTCATCCATTTTTCTATATTTTATTACTATATAATTTTTTGTTGTTTATTGATTTACACTGTTTATACCATTGTGAGACTCTGGCGATGAGGGTATAGTATCCCCACTATAACACCATTGGACCCTTGCTTCCAGTTAGAAACCTCTGGTGTATAGGGAGGCACTCTTGAGGTCATGTAGTGACTGGTCCAGATATCAGTTTTGTGGGAAGTCAAGGTGGGATGTTTCAAAGTGGTGTCATAGGTTCTTTTCCTTTTTCTTATTATTTTGGGCTGGTATATATGAGACTAGTAATGTTTCGGTGCTTGGTAAATAGTCATGCTTAGGAGTGATAAAGTCACATATAGCAAAAATTCCAAGTGACTAGGGATAGGATTGTTGATCATGTTATTCACTATTATAGTTGATTTGATTTTATCTTGAGTTATTGGAGTACTTTCTACAGCCTAAAAATTTATAAGATTTAGAAATTACCCATGGCTTGGTACGATAAGGAAGAAGCATTGCATGCATCATTATAGGAACCTATTAATTCACATGACAGTCATATGTCATTCCATATAGATTGCATTGTTAGGCTACTTGAAACTATTGATGTGACTTATGTGTTATAATAAATTTATTTTACATTCCATGTTAGGGATTTTTGGAAACATGTTTAGTTTTCTTTTGCTTAGGTAATTGTTTAGCCTTCTAAGTTACATTACATGGTTGGGTTTATTTAGTGTTATTTCTTAAAAAATCCATGATTCTATGTTGTTTATCATAGGATGAAACATTTTGGTTTTGATTAAATGGGATTCAACTTCCAATTCATAAGTTGTATGGGATCCTTAAAAGTTGGAATGTGATAACCCATATAACTAAACCATTGTTGATGTGCTTTATAAACATTAAGATTATTGTATAAATTTTAAATTAGTTAAAATTTCCTTTTTATCCTAATTAAGTTGGATATACTTAAATTGGAACCAATTTTCAATTAGTAAAGAGTATGTTTGCTTTATGAATTAGAATAGGGTGACCCATATAATTGAACTATAGTAATTGTACCTTTTACATTTAACAACTTTTTCTTGAGTGTCATATAGTTGAAACTTTCTTATCATTTTAGAACAACCTGGTTGTGGTTAGATGGGAGTGTCCTCCAACTTGTAAAGTGTATGGTAATTTTATAAGTTGAGGGGTGGTATCCCATAATGTTGAACCATTTGTTATGGGCCTTTCCTTGGAGACAGATGAGTAATATAAAATCTTTTGGTTATTAATGTTTTAATTGCCTCATTTCGGATCATACCTTAATTGTATAGGATTAATGAACCAAGTGTATAATTTCATAAAAGCACAACTAGATCCAAGTAGGTCATTTGGGGCTTACTATTAATAAAATGGAACCAATAAGGGTGTTTTTAAAATCTAAATACTTAAACTTTTCAGGTTGTTTTGATGAATCCAGAATGGATCAGTGAGGCCCTTGTAGGTATCCTTTTATTTTATATGACATAGTTCCTAACCCCATTGGGGTATACACATGCCTTGTATTGTGGGTCTTTTAAAGTGATGAAGCTACCTGTAAGGTTTTACTTGTGATCGTATGGTGGATTTCCATTTGAAAAGTACCCCCATTTAATTATTAGAAGGCCTCTTTTTAATGTGCTTGATATGTTTTGGGTGAGTCCTTATAATTAAATAAATAGTGATTAAAATGGGCTTTATATGATAAAATGGTCTAATTATAACTGGACTTCACTAAATAATAATGATTAAAAAAAGTTTAATATAACTTACCTATTTTTTCATGCAACTTTAATCAGATTCTTTTACCTTATGAATGGTATTAGTTTTTCGTTAAAACTACACCTTAAAAAGGTTAAATAATTAAATGGGATCAGGTTTAATGCCTTAAAAATGGATCCATAAGTGGGTTTCTTAGACTTAACACCATGTATGGGTACTTTTAATCCTTCTTGAGTTTTTCCTTGAAAAGGAACGCGAGCATTTCTATAGGATTATTCCTTCCTAAATCTAAATCTAAAAAATAGTCATTTAAGCCTAGATACCTTTTGTATGTTTAAACTCGTCTGGGTCAATTCTCTCAACTTTGGTAAGTTCCTATCCCATTTCAGGTAGCTCCATTAGATCTTTAGAACCCTTTCTTGTTACTTGTGAGTAGTTTCTCTTAAGTGGTATTATTCGGGTGCCATATTCTTGTGTAGGGATCTTAGTTTCTAAAATGACACCCATGTTTTGATGGGTGTTTATGTGTTTTTTGAATCTTTCTCTAAGATTGAGGATTCTAAAATGATCAGTTCTAGCGGTCTAGACATGCCAAGGGATTGGTGGACCGCTTAGTAAGATGTGTGACCCTTCCTTTCCTTGTTTTTTGGTGTGGGATGACTCGGGAGGTCGTTATCTTGTTCTACAGTCGTACGAGTAATGTGATTCTTGGTCTAATCCTCATTTTGTTCCATTAAATACTTGAATGCATATGGTTGATAAGCCTATGGATAGTATCAAGTATGTGTCATTTTATCGAGTAATCTCAAGGTAGTATTGGCCAATATACATGGTACCCATCATCTTGTTAAATCGTGCAATGAACTGTGTAAGTTTTGTAGTTCTCATTTAAGACTTGAGTTATTACACTTTGAATGTTGATCATATTTGGATTATAGTGACCTACGCATTGATAAAGATCTTGGCTCATCCCAATGTTTGGGATGATGTTTCAAGGAGAATCATGTGATTGACAGGATGGTCAATTGTTTTGGCATTTATTCCTAGTGCCTTGACATGTGGGAATGTGACTCAAATAAGAATCACATGTACGTATTGGTGTTAATCTAATCTAGAAATCTTGAGTGGCTAGTTTTCTATGTCTCTTCGGTTTAATTCTTTCTAAAATCATGTTATCCACATACAATACTTTCATCGGTAGTCAATGGAGTGTGTATCATGGAATGAGTCCCCTTTTTTAGTGGGTCTGACTACTAAGGAAACTCCAAATGTGGGAAGCAACACATCAACTCTGGTTAAATATTTCCTTCCATGTAGAAGGATCACAACCTATAGGACCATTTCAAACTGGTCATACTTGCACAAAATTCCTTGTAACTTTTAATATCTTCTATCTAAGTCAGTTCTTGCTTGAGTGCATGAAGATGTTGTGCTTAGTGACCATGGATGTCTTGTGTGGAAAAGTCATCAAGATTGGGTAATGGAAATGTATTGGTGGATATAACCAAGCTCTTCCAAGTAAGTTAACATGTAATGTGTCGACAGCCTTCCCCTTTTCTACAGGAAAGTTCTGTTTGAAAATGTATAGAGAAATCCACCCTATTTATAGAAAAAGTTTCTTGGATCCTTTATGAAGATCATTAAAAACATCTTAGTGTATTCTCATCATTAAGGAAACCATTTCCCATATCTTAGTATCATATAAGTATGCTGATAGAGAATTGGTCATCCACAATGCTAAGTTTTTAAAATTCTATAGGGTTTGTTTGGAGGGTTTTGATCAAAGTTATGCTTCATAAGCATGGTTACTCTTAAAGGTGTGGTCGATCCTAAGTGATACATTGGTTCCCAAGTAAGAATTCATTGGATGGAGTGATAGACACCATTTTTTCCTTTTATTTGATCTCTAAAAAGATTCTGATTTGGGATCAGTTGGTGTTCTTATTCTATGGGTGTTCATCTTGTAGTGACACCTTGTTTGTAAACTCTGAAAGTGGATTAACTTGCATGAGCTCCTTGTATTCTAGTTGTTGACTCTGAGGTTACCTTGGTTTTTTAGTTTGTCTTGAAAGTGGTGTTTTACCTTGATGATCTAAATAATGTGGATCGAGTGTTGTTCCATGTTTAGGTTGGGGAACAACAGTTTAAATGAGCATTTTAGGCTAGAGGGATCACCAAAAACAAGTTTCCAGGTCTCAATTATCATGCTTGAATAAGTATTTAGGAGCCTTCATCTAGAGGCATCAGGTCTAGATTTTGAAATGCAATGTCCCTCTAAGTCGGGTACCTAAATGACAATCAATTGGGGATGGTGTGACCTGATACCCCTCTCTTGCCTTATGCAGTCAATGATGAACTACTTCTTGACCTTATCGGTTAAGATGAGTACAAGATTGATGTCAAAAAATTATTTTCATGGAAATTTCAGCATGATCAGTTTAAATGGGGTCGGTTCGGAGTTGAACCTCCAATTAGATCGGGTCTCATGTCATGAGAATAATTGAAATTCTATGGGCACGTCTTGAAAGAAAATTCTGATGGTGGATATACTATGATTCAGAGTTTTACCTTAAATGACAAAACCTGTGGTGGAAACACCATAGTATGATTGGTCAAAAATATGATTAAATGATCATATCTCAGGTTTCATGGGCTCGGGTAAGATTTTTCGGAGCATTTCGACTTGAAAACAAGTGTTCTCTTGAGTTTGTATGACTCTTGTACCGTGTGTTAAGATGACTCTTGGAGATGTGTTGGGAATTTGGAAATTCAATGCAACCATTTGAATAAAACTTCATGACCTGATTAATAAGAGTTTTGTTATATTCATTTTCCCAAGGCTTCTCGGGGATGAGAAGTTCTAAGGTGGGGATATTGTATCATCCTGTGTTTTTGGACCAGATGAAATTTTAGGGGAATTTAAATTTTATTATTTGGTGGATGGTTTGTCTTATGAACCGAGCTTCAGAATATAATTTTGAGATTTATAACACTTTAATGTGTTATCTTTTGACTTTGGTAAAGTCTTGAGGGGTCTCTTTGGTGTCTTGTTAGGTTTTGGGAGTGTTGCACCCCAAAAATATCAAGTTGGGATGGTTTTCATAGGGATCATGGTTTATCTGAAATCATACAGCCCCCAACAGCAAATCATGCGGCTTGTTTTAAAGGAGAAGGTGGTGTCGCATGTGTTGTGGATAGTTTACCCAAACTGTGTGCCTATCCCACATTGTTATTACTACTCAGGTAGTAACCTTTCACTATTCATCGAATGGTTTGTGCACGGTTAGGATAACTATGCAGGAAAAACCATACAAGGCGGGTTCTTAAGCAGCAGGAGCCAAACGGTTGGCTCAAGGTTTGGCCAAACCCTTTATCCAAACCTTATGAATTAGTTTTTAGGGTGAAATTTAATTTTTCTCCTTAGTGAAGTTTCTAATACTTTTCTATTTTTTCTTCTTCTTCAGCAGCTAAGCCTTCTCCTCCCCTGTGTGAGCTCCCATCTCCCTCAAGCTAGGGATTTCATTTTCTCCTCCATTCATCATCAGTTTCTCTCACCATTGAAAGAAATGGATATCCCTTGGTATGATCCTCCTCCATCATAATTTTATTACAATTTCTTATTCCCTCTTGTTGAGCTATTTTGATGCGATCTCTTGGTCCCTATTTTCAGGGTGGATGTCTATTTCTTCATTTTCTTCCAAACCAAACTAAATTAAACCTCCATATTAGATGTTTTATTCATCCTTGGTATAAGGTAGGTGTTCTATCTTATTTCCCAAATTTTATTTTCTTTTCATATGGTGTTCCATTGTGCCGTGTTTGAGAACCATCAGGTGATGCTTTGTTTTTTCAAAATAAATTAAATTAAACATGTTACCATGTCTGGTATAACCCTAGATAATGGTGAATCACCACTTTTGGTGATCTCCTTAGCTCATTAAACATAAATGGGTGTGGTTCCTCATTGGGAACCAATTCTTTTGAGCCTTGTATTATTTAAACTCCCTTGGGGTTTGTTTGAACCTTAATAATTATGTTGTACCTTGTTAAATGATTAATCTCTATAAATTGAACCATGATGAATTATAGGCAATGACTTAGCCCTTTGGTATTGATTCCTTAATCTGGTTATTTACATTACTTATGCATGGTGCTTGTTCCTTGCATTCTTTCTTTGTACCATATGCTATGTATTGTATGCCTTGTGAGGGTTTGATTTATTTAAATTTAATGAAATGATTTGTTGAATAACAATGAAATGTTTTCAAATAAAACCCTTCTATGAGGTTCTTTATCTTTAATTAGAAAATTCCACATATGCATGAATGTAGCTTAGTTCTTATGATTATGTTTAGTGCATTCTGAGCATGCCTTTAGTAATCCTTTAAATGGAAATGTCTCGACTAAAATTAATTTCATGTTTTAAATTCTTGGACTTATGAATTGGTCCCTTATGATTGAAATATTACAAATTCAATGCTTGTGTAATGGCTTTATATTAATGTTGGGGTGATGTGAGGGGTTCTGAATTAAGGATCCCTTAGACAGACTCTCATGCCTTTCGATTAGTTTTATTGTTTCCTTATAAACATGTCAGGGGAGATATCACCTATTCCTTATATGGGATCACCGAATATTACTATTTTACCTCCATATGAGTGAAACTGGCTCCTTAGATAACACCCCTTGGAGTATCTCAAAGGCATTATGGTTTTACTATGCCTCGAGTGAGACTCGAGCCCCTACATGTGATACCAAGTATGGACTCGGAGGCTAGTACTTTACTTTTACACCGTGCTTAGAGTGACGCACAGGACATCATTCCTAGGTCACCATGTATGGACACCTTAACATTGGTCATATGTAGATCCCCTCAAATGATACATGTAAAGTCCTACTAGATTTTCATGGATGGGCCCAGGGTGTCTCCCTATATTTTTGTAATTTGGTTTTCAAATTTAATTAAAGAAAAGGTTGATGATAATTTTAAAAATCATAATTGATACCATGGTATTGAATATGTAGGGATGTGTCCTCCAAGACCAATCACAAGCTTGGGTAAAGTCCCTCTTCTTACATTTCATCTGACACAATTTACCATTATTGGATCTTCTAGTTCAAACGCATCAGCTTAGGCCGAAGTAGGTAATTAGACGGGTTTCTAAGTGGAACATAGTCCAATGAATTTAAGTTGTTTTTTATTTCAATTGTTAATTTACTTAATAATGGCACACTAGTTATTTTATATTGCACAAAATGGAAAGTTCTATACACCATTGGTGTTAGCCTACTGGGATTGTATCTCACTCCCTGCTCGGGCCTCCATTACACTAGGGTACCCGAGAAGTTCTATATACTTTAAGGTACTTGGTTTTATTTTTTTGGGGTTGTGTTTTATACATGGGAGATAGGGAGAACAGGACTGAGCTAGTTCTTAGTATGCTCATGGAGTTAGACTTTGGACTTTTATTCTCTTCTTATTTTGTACTTGCTTATTGTACTTTCCTTATGCTTGTATTTATAGCATCATCTGTCATACATGCATTGTATTTAATTAGAATTGGTCACTTTTATTCAGATATTAGAATATTTATTTTCTTTATCTATCTTTTATTATTATTTCATTTGCTTCTACTTATTGTTTTACACCTATTATACCATTATGTGACTCTGAACATGAGGGTATAGTCTCCCCATCATACCACCATTTTACCATATCTACTAGTCATCATCCTCTAGAATACGGGGAGGCACTTTTGAGGTCATGTGGTGACCGTTCCAACTACTATTTTAGTGTTTATTCAAGTCGGGATGTTACAAAAACAATAATATTTCCCTTTTAATCAGATATATTTTTCTTCTATGTTCATGTTTTTTAAAATTTCTTTACAAAAATTCTTTTATTTACTCAAATGATTTATTAAGGATGTTTTAATTTATCCTTCAATTTTAAAAAGGGTTTGAAAGGAATATTTATACTATTTTTCAAAAGGGGTGTATTCAAAAAAAATCAAATGGAATGTTTTCTTAACATATATGGGGATAACAGAATTCCCTTCCACCATAACTGTTCTATGAAATCTAACTTATTATACATTTTTTAAATGGTTTTACAAATAAAAACATTTTATGAAATATTATTTTAATATTTCACTTCCTTTTCCTATATTCTTCCAAAGGACATGATTTTATTTCAAAAACCTATATCTCTGATTAACTGATGGTCCCCACTCATCTCTTGATTAATTTTGTGATAGTTAACTTTCACTTGTGACAATTACTTTCTTGTAATCATTTTTCATTGGAAATTACATTTATCTAATATATCCATATTATTTATCATGGATAATCATATTTTTAAAATTGTATATAATTTCTATATGTAGTGTTTACCTTGAAAGTTATTAGATTAATTATGGAAATATTAGTAAATTTGTTTCATTTACTCAATATGTATATTTATTAATAAGTCATATTATTCATGAATTAAATCAATCATTAAATATATTAGTAATTATTTGGACATGTAGTGACAGGTGGGACCTAAAATTATATATCCCATTAATGAATTAGTAGGTCTCATTAGATAAAGTAGTTGGCCAAATTAAATGGATTTTAACACATATTATTAAACTGGCATGGTGAAATTTCCTGAAGGTATATATATAATTATGTTAGAGATCATGACATCAAAAATTATGCATTTATTTCATTGATAATTTAGTTATTATTGTATAAGATATTATTTCATTGATATTATCCATGGATGCATTTTGTGATCATGTTATTGATTAAATGGAATGTATGTTCAGTTATTTACCTTGACATATTGATTATTCCTTATTAGTTCATGATAGATTCGGATGTATGTAACCCTTACTAAGAATTTGATCTCATGCTTATTTTTTTTCTTTCCCCATGATATAAAGAATAATTATTTGAATGATTTCAAGGATGTTGAATGGTTTCCATTACTATGTTCTTTTATTCTGTTCCCAATATAAAATGGGTATCATGCATGTATCTAGTTATATAAAACTACTAAACTGATCACTCTTTTAGTATTTTACCCCTTATATCTATTCCAATTTAATAAAGTATACCACTAGCTCTAGTTTAGAGGATTCAGGGTTGTTTCAATAATATTAACTTGGTTGGAAGAGAGTCAAGGTGGTTGGGATTGATGGAAAGAGATAATTTAGGGTTTATAGAGGGTTGATGGTGATGAAATGTGGGGTGATGATGAGTGGGGAGAGGGTGGTTATTGATGGTACACCAGTCAAAAATATTAAAAGCCTATGGGATTCCTTATTAGCCTGTGGGTTTTGTGGAATTAAGCTCCTAAAAATACACCTACATAAATTGGGGCATCATTTGGCCTAGTTTACAAAATTTTAAATTTTTATAAACCATTCCATGGTCTATGTGTAGTTAACCAATAGTTATATTAATTAGGATTTAATAACTTTATTATTCCAAGTTTTATTTGACCAATTGTGACATTAATTAAAATAAATTAATTTATTGGTCAAAGAAATAAAAGATAATTGTTACATTTTGTATAGAAATATATTTATTGAAATGAAATATTTGGAGACTTTGGAATCCATAGATAAAATAACATGATTTATGAAATTAATATTCTGTTGATTTTTAATTATTGTAAATAATTCACTAATTGTCATAATGGATAATTAAATAATATAGAATGATTGTTTTAATAAAAAATTACATAAAAACCATTAATTTATTAGATAAATAAAGGGATTGGCCTCCCATTCCTAAGAGAAAAAATTAAATACTTTTTTCTATGATTTTTAGTTAACTAAAGAGTATTTCAAATGGATATTATATAGATTGTGCTACTTTGTATTTAGATAGTCTTATACTAGAAAGGGGATTTCTAAAACTCATTACAACTTCAATGTGGAAAGGAAAGTTTGGTTTAATCAATGATTCAGTCAATAATTTTACTTAATAATTATTCCTCAATCCAAATATTTCCTCTTTTAATATTCCTTATTAGTTTTTTTTCATTTTCTAGATCATCCACTACTTTATGAAATATAATCATTTAGATTGGATCAATCAACACATTAAAATATTGTTTAGTGTGTGATTTTCCAACAGATTGGTGTCTAGATCGTGGCTCACATATGTGTATTTTTTATAAAAATATGATGTAAAAATAATAGAAATATTATACACCTATCCAATTTTTAAATAATTATGAATCAATTTAATGATAAGTATATATAAAATAATATTATGTATTAATTATACACTTATTTAATGTATTTTTTATAATTTATGTACAAATATATGTGTGTGTGTTTAATGATTATTGAATTATATTTTTCTTAATTACACTATATGATTTATTTAAAAAAATACATATTTTTATAAAATTTTAAAAATATATATTTTTTTTATTAGGTAAAAGTTTTATGCTTAAATTTGTTTAAATATTATTTTTTTAAAATAAGAAAGAAAGGTTCCATGGACCAGTCACCTAGAACACTTGTCAAACAACAGTAAGGTTATAACCTAAAGCTTTATATCTAATATAAAATTTGTACCAACTCAATCTAGTCCCCATATAGGCATGACCCATGCTGAATGGCCTAAAACACAACCTATATCATTAGTTTAACACTAGAGTTGAATTTATTAGGGTTTTGTAAAAAAAATACTATAAGTTGATATGTTAAATTGTATTTCCTAAAATGAATCACTATTTGTGTAAACCCCATTTACATAAGATATACTTGTATTCATGTGTGAATGAAGATCATGCATGTTATATAGAATTTATGAAACTTTCTTGAACTTCATTAGTGCAAGTGATTGTATCAGCTTGTGTAAACAGTGTTCACAAAAGAATGATTTTTATAATTATTATACAACATTCATAAATTTGGTTCATGATATATGTGTAATTCCTATTTATCTTGTGTGATACATGTTAACACAATTTGTTGATTTATTCAATGGGAATCATGAATTGTTAATTTAGTTTTATTTTATTATTTTTAGTTTTTAGTTTTTTTACTTAATTAGTAGTTTCTAAAGATGACTTATTTAAATAGTATATTGTCTAGATTATTTTATTATTTTATTTCAGTGAATGTATGTTAATTTAAAATATTTTTAATAGTTAATACTAAATTTAGTAATAAAAATTATCAATAATAATAATAAATATTGAAATATGATGAGAATGTTAAAATGGTGGATGATCACAAGCTAGACCAATCAATGCATGTTAGAGTTTTTTTACAATTTAAGTTTATAATTTATAATAATTATTTTTAATTTAATTATTGATGATTTATGCATCATCACTTCCCCTTATAATGTTAGGACATATAAGTCCATGGTAAATTTTATGTATCACATTTCTTTATTTACTATTCACTTTCATGTCAGTATAATTATAAACAATAATCACTATGTAAGATGGGAGTCATGAACAACATTGATAAAAGTGAATACAAACACAAAGGATCAATAAGAATGATTTATGTTGTAAACCAAGTTGATCAATACATATAAATATTTTTCCGTACTTCATGGTAGGATTATCATCACTTGATAAACCAAATACAAGATAATATATCAAGATCATTTTAAAATTTTTTATAATTTTTAATTAATTTTTAAAATGAATTTATTCTATAAAATAATAAATAACTAAAAAAACTTAGTAAATGATGTGATGGTGTCTAATATTGATATGATCGTCCAATATATGTTTGAAATTATTTATTTTAAATGATTGGTTATTTAATTTATAATAATTAAATTTAATTCTATTAATCATAACTTGTATGTTATCCCTATCCCTAATAATTTAAGTTTATATATTTCTATGGTAAATTATAATGTATCACCCTACCCCTAGTACACCTCCCTTTCATTTGAGTAACATTTTAAAATAAAAATAGAGGTTATATAGGAGGTGAGGATGTTTGATGATGTATCTATACGCGATTTATAAAAAGATAATGACGGTTCCAATATCATGAAGTTTCCTCATATGCCTTGATTTTTTTATCATTCATTGATAAAATAATTCAGAAATAAAATCTTAGGATCAATTCATATTTATTTTTCATTTTTGGATTTATAATTGTATCCATGAAATGATATAGTGAAATTATATAAAATGACTTAATAATTTGATTTATATGTAATTTTTTTTATCTATATACTTCAATGGAAAAGTAATTTACAAAATTCAAGGTGTTATTTATAGTTTAAAACTAACAGGAGTCTCTAATCTTTGAGATTTTACTACATTGGTTGAAACTTCCAATATAGCACTAACTAGAATTTACAAGAAGCATCATTCCTTCATGCTCAAAGATTAAACTTAAAAGGGTATAATTTTATGGTTATAGAGTTTCATGACCCCCTCAAAAGAAACAATATTTCAGTGTTAGTGATCTTACTAAAACAAATATATTTTTATTATATAAACTTTCATACCCTAGGGTATCTGTATTTTCATACCATTGCAACATGTGAATCAATTAAATTATCCTCATAATCATATATTGATATACTATAATGCATCACCACTATTGTTAATTTTTATAGTAAACCGTGGATTCCTATTGAAATATTTTAAAATTTTATTATGCCTACTAATCATCTCATTGCAGTCCCTAACAGGATAAGGTTTCAGCCACAGGGAACACTAAATATTACTCATATGAGAAATAAGATTGATTTACCTCAAGAATGATGGTGGGATTTTTTGTACTATTTATCACAATGAAGGTCATAATTTTAAATAATTTATAAATATATAAGGAAGAAGCTAAATATCTCAACATAATTGATAGTATCTTATGTATTATGTCATTTTTATGTAAACATGTTATTCTATTGAAGGTTGTTTTGTCTCTAATTATTTCTTTAGATTGGTTACCTATGATTTATACTTATAATTCATAAATAATATTTTTTTATGATGGTATTTAATTAAAATAAAACAATAAATTTTATATCATATTAAGATATGTATGAAACTCTATTTCTCGTAATCCTAGATACTCATTTTTCATGATCTATCATAGCGGGTCATCTCATTCAACAATTGAGCATAGGAAGACCACTTTGATTATTTCACATCACACCCACTCCTAGGATCATCCCCCCTTATCAATTATTTTTATTATATAGTTTAACAATGTATTATTTTACATTTTTTATCATAAACTTATTACAGGACTTGTCGAGAGGTAGAGACCGAATGCACATACTTTACATATACTAAAAGGATATATGACCATCACTTTGGAGGATGTGTTGATTAAATTAGGCCTCCCTATCTAAGGTGTCATTTTGATAAGATAATTAGTTATTGATTAGTTTTAATTAGTAAATATATTACTTGGAATAAAGGTCCATATTGATGGTAGGTCCATCATCGATAGTTATTTATGCATGCCTTTGATTGATGAGAACTTCACTCATCTAGCTGATGATGCTGATGATATCACTATATTATGATACGCACATGATTATATTTTATATCTTATTAGAGGAATAGTTTGTATGAATAATTCTATGCCATACATTCATCATATATATTTATATTTATATGAGGACCTTGACTAGATGGGAAGATACACCAAGAGCTAAACCAATACACACATAAAGCACTAAGTAAGGCATGTCAAATTGATAAATTTCAAATTATAGGATGTTTTATTCTTTTACAGTTTTGGGCATGGGAAAACATGTTTCACTTTTCTCTATATGTTCACATTCCATTACCTATGGATATTTTCTATGAAAATGATAGAACATTAATATATAATTTCCATTATAAGTGATTTTTAAAAATGTATATTATAAAATTAAAAATGTAATAATGCTATTTGTAGGTGGATCCCGGACCATCAACATTCTCATACTTCCAGACATGATATGAATAGTTATCAACTTATCCTCAACAATATTTGACTATATTGTGTGCATGAATTTTTAATCTCTATATAAAATACTATTTTTTAGATTATATTATTTTTTTACAAAATTTAAATTCATGTGAAACCCACAATGTCACTATATTATGTTTAATTTGTTTATTTATCACTGGGTGGCCTACTCTAGTGTTTGGGGTGTCATTTGAGGATTTTGGGGAAATTTTTTAGGTCACATGGTTCACTCAAACTATGCAACACAAACTTGAAAGTTGAAACTATTTTTCCAGTAGAATTTGCATGGTTTGTACATGATTTACTAAATCGTGTAGCAAAACCATGCATCCCATTAAAACCTAAATAAATTTTATTTTAAAAGTCTAATTTAAGTGATTCTACCTCCCACATGACCCCCTCTCAGTTGGGTATCGACCAGAGGGTTCCCCCCTTATTTTAATTCATCTTGGGAAAATTTTTTAGGTGATTTATCACCAAATGTTAATGATTATTCATGATTTATTCATAAAATCCTTCACTCTCCTCTTCTTCTCTCTAATCCATTTAGTTTCTCCCCTTTTAGACTCTTTTCATCTAACCCTAATGGCCATGTGGGTTTATTTTCATGGTTATGGTTTTTCTAATATTGGGTTTTTTAGTATATAGAGGCTGTGATCCATCTATTAAGGCCTGTTTTGGTGGTTTCTATTAAATTTGACATGCTTACACTGGTAGATGTATGTTTTCCATTTCATATCAATTTTTTAAAGATTTACTTGATTTCTTGATGTTTTAAAAGTGTTCTTAAACTATAATAGTGATATATATGATACTTAGTTTTGTGTTATTAATGGTTTTCCTTGTATTGTTGTTTTTTTATTTGAAAAAAATGGGTGAAATTCTTGGTTTGATGGCTCTTTGACTTTAAATAGTGTTTTATTCATTTTAGATGTTAGATAAAATTCCATTAATGTTTTTTCATGAGGAAAAAAATGGCTCATAATGTTTAAAATCAATTGGGTTTTATAAAGTGAAGTTTTATTTGAGTGAAATGAGGTTTCCTTATTTTAAGTGGCTTCCTGTGTTTTAAAATGTAACTTCCTTGTTTGTGAACGTTTTTCCCATAAGTATAAAAGGGTGTGGTGCTTTATAAAATGGATTTACATATTTTAAAAAGGTATTTTGACTCCTTTTTAGTTTTTTTATTTTGGATTAAGCCTTTAATTAATTTATAATATTGATTATTTATTTTTGGTTTGTATGTTTACAAAAGTTTCCTTGTGTTTAAAGGTGATTTTAAAAGAGAATGTCCAACAATGGATTTTAGTTGTTATTTGGGTGTGTATGATTTTCTTTTAGGTTAAATTTAGTTTCTAAATGGTTTTTAAAAAGTTATTTCCAAATAATGTGATAATTATGTGTAAAGGGAAGTCATGTTTGGAAATTTACGTGATTATTTATGCTTCACAATTGTTTAAACCCTATAAGATACTGTTATCTCCCATTGAATATGATTTTTAGCATGTGTTTTATTATGTTAATTATGATTCGTGTTTTAGGATTGGTTTGTGGATCAATATAAAGGGGGTGTGTTGGAGTTTTAATTCTAATTTGATTATTATTTCCTCACGCCTTAGGGTGGTTTGTGTGTTACCTGATGACCTTATGTTGATAGTAGACACCTTATTTTATCCATGACATGAGGTTCTTGGGTTAATAAGTGTGAATTTCAAGGATGTTTCCTTACTAGTTGAGTGTGAAACTAGGATAGTAACCCCTAATTACATGTGACACTTGTCTAGGGGATATGTCACCGATGAGGCTATATGAGAGTGATTTGGGTGACGAGTTGTGTAATTATTAGCCTTCAAAAAGTTGGTTCCACCTTTTCACATTGAGAAAATTATACCATTAGTTACTAGGGTGTTTACTAATGGTTTTTACTTTATGTTATACTTATTTGTGGTTATTGGAATATTAGCTTCTACTTTTATTTATGTTTATACTTTAGTACTTTTTGAGTGGGTATCATAAGGGTAAGATATAATTTTTTGGTTATTATCATTTATTTATGACTTGTTATGAATTTTAATTGTATTATGTTTTCCCTTGTCTATACCCATCTGGGTATGTATGTTAGATTTTTTAAAAGGGAATAGATACATTTTTTAAAAAATATAATCCTTAAAATGTGTTTCCTTTGAAATTTTATTTTATACTATGTGTGGGTGGTTTTCAAAGGAGGATGATTTATTTTTAAGAAAAAGTATAACTTGTTCTTTTTGAAATGTAAGTGATTTTATTTTAAAAAGTTAAGTAGTTGGTTTTTTAAACAAATTCACCTTAGTTTGTCCTTTTTGAGGTATGTTTTATCAATGTGATTCTTTGAGATAGTATATATAGTATACCTTGTTTATTTCCATTTTATAGAAATAAAATGAAAACTTATTTTAATACACGTTACTTTAAAACTAAATTCCATGGTTCTTTATAAATAGAATTTGAATGGACTCATTATGGTATCCTACTGGCGTTTGGCTCACACCTTGTATACTCATGTTATTGGGTATGAAGTCTTCATGTTTTCTATAGGTTTTTAGGTTGTGTCATGAAGGTTGTCTTGTTACCACTCTATATTGATAAGTGGTTGTTTTTCATGTTATGTTAGTGACTTCATAGTCATATGGAGATGTTGGGGTTTTTCACCCTTTTTATTTTGTCTAGTGTCAGGTCATGTGTTTTATCGACCTCCTAGGACACCTATTTCTTTTCATTGTAGTTTTTATTTCCTAATTTTGGTAATTGTAAAATATTTGTATAAAAAAACAGTTTCTTTTATAGAAAAATCTTTTGTAAAATCTTTTGTTTATTTGAGCTTTATGAATTGTTTGGTTATTTGTTTTTAATTTCTACTTATTCATTTTGGAAAGGTCGTCCAATGTAAAGGTACCTAATATCGGGTTCCTAGTTTTAATTATTTGGATCTTAGTTTTAATATTTAGAAATAATTTCCATGAGTTCAATTATGATACTATGGTGCTTATCACCTGCCCAAGGCAATAAGGAATGTGCCTCGGGCCATGTGGTATGCTAACCCAAGTGATGTGTCAGGTTATCTAGGGTCGGTTTGTTTCAGTTCATTTATTATTGTTTAGGTTTCATGGATGTCATATCTTGGAGTTTTTTTTTATTCTTCTAGGATAATATATAGATATTCTTTATAACATCATATGTGATGTACCTCTCATCTATTCTCATATCATTCAGTGTAACTTTTTAGATTGTGTTATGGATCAGTTTGGGTTTATCCATCACATTCCTACTCCAACAAGATAGATTTCATCACTTTATTATATAAATATTTCAAGGAAACATGATGAGAATAGAGGTTATATCATGAACAATACATCAAGAAATAAGAAATATGTAAGGATTCCATTTATAATGATTGTATGTGGTTTGGTTGCATCTATCTAAACAGTTGAATTATGAGGCACTGTACTGTATGAATTAATAGTTATATCTTATGTGACATAAAATATGAATTCACTACTTGGTAATATTTTTTTTCTCTATTAAATTTCTCATATTTAAATTTTAATTTCCTAAACTTTTTTATTTATATGCTGATTGTGTGACACTTTTACCGCACATTTCTGGTCTTATGGGAGGATTTTTATTTGACTAAGCTGTCATTCAAAAATAAGTATAGGGGTTATATCATCCCATAGATGAGATTTATCATGGAATTTCACTATATTTTCCATAGGTGACTTGGATTCAAGTTGATGCACCATAGGTTATTGATCCTTAGGTAGATGTGCTACATAATGATGTGGTACAAGAGGATCATGTTGAGTAGGATATCCTAGATGCTCCTATAATTACTAATATTGACAAACCATGTCCTGGATGTACACATAATAATAATATTCATACTACATATCCAATTAAACATACATAGGTTTCACTTTCAGCAGTTGTGACACAGGATATGGTTATAAGGACTCGCTAAAATTTGGATAGTGATTCTACTGCATTATCTATGTATATGTTAGATTATACAGAAGTATTGGTTATGTCTGAAAATTAGAATATATGTGACTCTCTATTTTCCCCCAATATTTAGACTTCCATGACATGGAAATCATCTTATTTCCATGTAAGAGATGATTTTTTTCTTGCAGGTATATTCTTCCAACTTGGGATAAAGTTATGGACAACACTCATCTTCCTTCTAGGTGGGACTAGGTTCTATACATGGGACTTTGTGTAAAGACATGATCCTAGTTTCCCAGAGCTAGTGCCTTGTTTTATTACATTGGCATATAAATAAGGAATATTCATCTTGAATGACCAAGTATTTTAGTATCTTTCAAAACAATATACATACATAAATTCATCATTAAAACATGGAATGAAATACAATACATAAGTTTTATTGGGAACGTACAAAACTATAATTTTATCCTTGTAGGTTATTCATAATAAACTTCTTCATGTTCTGAGAAAATGAAACATAAGAAATGGGTGAGATCAAATGCTCATTAAGGGTAAAAAATATAGTAGAATATATCATAAACATAAACATGAGGCATGGTGAATAACTAAAAACACATGCCTTTAAAAAAATAAGCTTGAACATAATATGAAAGGATTAAGAGCTAAATAGAAAATTCCATAACAAAACATAATCATGGGTATTATACTTGTCAAATAACCACATGAAATATCAATACTAGCTTCAATATGAGGGAATGCATAATACAGGATATCATAACCATACCGTCAAGGCCTCGTGTTAAGACCATAAATATCCATTTTTTCAAGGCCTTGTGCCAAGACCATAGTTGGTATCATGAGACCTATAAATGCATTGAGGGGATATAGAGGGCCCCACCCAACACTTACTAAGTCCAATGCATTCCTCATATTAAAGGGGATAACCATAAATAACATATACATTCATATTGGAACTTACATATGAAATGTAAATAACTTTCCCAGGACATTAAGCACAAGCACAAATAATTCGGAGTAAATTGGTGAATGGTTTTAAGATATCACATCCACAGTAAAAACATAGTGGATTATATCACAAAAAATTAACTCCATTTAAACATAAGAATCAACAATAGTGTTGAAATGGGTTAAAATACTCTTTTAAAATCACCGAGCAATTCTTGTTATAAAAACCCTTTTACTTGGAAAAGAAAAGTTATTTTGGAAAAATATCTATATAAAACTAGAATTAATTTAAGGTAGATTTCTCATAATAAAAATATTGATTTTATGAGAATAATTTAAAAAACATATTATAGAGTGCTCTTGAAAATAGGTAATAATTGTGAAATTCCCTTTAATCGGGCTTGCATTTTGGGAATGATTCTTGAAAGTTCCTTTTAAAATGTGTAACTCCCAATAAAATAAAGAAGGATTCTGGTTGGTAAAAATATATAGAACACTCATATATAATTTATTAGGGATAAATAATAATACATAATAATTTTATTGAGGTAAGTATAAAATAAAAGTAACTCGAATGAAAATGGAGGTTCGGGTGGAAAACCCTTACCTTAAGTCTGAAGGTGTTCCTCACTTGATCTTAACAACCTGAATAATAAAATTTAGTTTCATAAATTAATGATTACAGAACTTAATCTACATTTAATTGATTTAGTATAGCCTTATTAGGTTCATTCAGGGCCTTTTGATGGGTTAAGAGATTCAATTTCATTGTTTGGGAGCATTTTCTTCTTGGGTTTTCATGATTGGATTACTTATATTCATGTACGGATAAACATGTAGAATGAAAATGGTTTTCCAGAATTCAATTTATATGTTATTAGTAAACATACAGAATATTACATTGTTATAAAATTCATTTGGTTATTTGGATTGAAGATGAATCATTATATAACTTTAATGATAATTGTTTGGGTTAATTGGTGGTTTTTTATCACAATGAACTCATTTTGATTTATAAATTAATATCATGTGTAAAAAAAGATTACAGAAACTTAAATACTTTATAATGTATATAATATTATTATTCAACCATAAAAATGGTTTAATTACTATAATTGAATAAGGTAATAGAAATTCAAAACTCATCATCCTTTAATGTGATAAATTAACACATCTTATATGGTGTTTTCATTTTTAGTATAAAGAATGGGAAAGGAGAAATTATGATAAATTATTCCATTATCAAAACAATATTAAAGTACATGTAAGGTTATGGATTTATTATAACATTTTGATTAAAGAAGGTAAGTAAAGAAAAAATAAAATAAAATAAAGGAACTTGAAATAAAAGAAAAGTTGAGAAATCCCTTACGAAAATTCGGCAACCAAACGACGTCACTTAAAAATTCATAAAATATTTTGATGAGAGAAAATGGTTATCTCATAATTAATACATAATATGGACAGTAATGGGGATATTTAATGACATATTCCAACATAATCCAAAATAAATTAAAAGAGAATAACATAAAAAGAGTGCTTGAAAAAGAGAAGGGTGGTAGATTCCCTTACCTTGTAGAGTAACTCCTAAAACTTAAAGGTTGGGACATTGGGGGATTTATGACACCTTGGGAGGACTCCTAGAGAGGTAAAAATACTAGATATTAGAGTATTATGAGTTTTTAATGAGGTAAAATAAAGTAATGGGTGGGTATTTATAGTAAAAGAGAGGGAGTTTTTTGTTAATTCCAAAGGACATATCATTAGTGTTTTTTGTAAAACCATGGGCTTTCCCATGGTATTGTCCACATGGGACACCTCATATCATATTTTAATGTAAAAAAGTCTAACATAATTTTATATTAATTATTACATCATTATTATGTCATTAAACATACCGAAAACTCACAATTGTAGTTTTACTATTCATGAAAAATACAAGTATTTTAGAAAAATATCAAAAATTCACCCTAACCATTTTTTAATGGGTAGAATTAAAAAATGAAATCCATTTTTTTAAAATAATTTTCTGAATTTTTTAATTTAATTTTTAAATAAAATCATAATTTATTCCCAAAAAAAACTTTAAAACTATAACTTGTTTTATAACACCGTGAGAAATTAATCAAGGTCCCATAAAATTTTCTTATAATAATAATATAATAAAGTAAAAATTTATGATTACATTTTATAAAAATAAATTACCATTTTAAATTATTAAATTAATAATAGAACTGTAATTAAAATATTTATGACATGCAAAACTACCAATACATATACTATGCTCATTTTTTTCACTTACAAGATGTCTAAATTGTATGTATACATTGATGGGTGAAGTTTCTTTTTTTTTCCGAATTACTATTCATCGCTATTCATATGAGTAAAATTATTATTCATAAGGGTATGTTATTATCCATCAAAAATTATGTTTGTCATATCAGAATCTAAATATCTTACTGAACGCAATTGTGTATGTCAGTTTTTCAAAATTCAAATCAGAGAGGTGGAAAAATTATATTTACTGGCTAGGTTATAACAAAGTGGTTTTTTGTAAAGAATTAGTGTTTAATTCATTAAATATTAAATTTATGAACATAATATTAGGGTGTTACTCTTTGGGTACACCGCCTATGACATGGGATGATGTATAGAAAACTTTTGCATAAGTAGCTACACAGTAAGAGCATACGTTAGTGCATAAACATCTATGGAATAAATGAGGATGCATTATTTATACACTAGGATCTAGAATAAATCATATTCCACGTCATTAATATGAACATAATTGATATTTTTTCCCTTGATAATTTATTTAATACTTAAATATATGTAATTTATTTATCATATTTATATTTCAATATCATTTTAAATAAATTAAATTTTAAAATTTCTCAAAGAAAACATAATTAAGCATTAAGGATATTGTTTTAATTTAAAAAATTCTATTACCATTAAAAACATTTAAAAACATATTTTCAAATATTATTTAGTCAATAATTGTTATAAATTATTAATATATATTTTTTATTCTTAATGTACTAATTATATATAACTAACATACATTCATTATTACATAAAGCGTAATAAAAAAATATGTTCAAAAAAATATTATTGTAAACAATCTATATATTATAAAAATTTTACATCCAAGAAAAATTAAATAAAATTATAACTTAAAAATATGAAATGATTTAAAAAAATCATTTAAATCATATAGTAAAAAATTAAAAAAAATTACATATTATAAAAAATAAAAAAATACAGTGTCTTGTGTGATCCTCGTTCATGCAAGTGAACAATATAGATTGTGTAAATGAGGTTCATGCAAGATATATTATTATTATATATCTTGTGTATACTTTTTTTATACAAGAATAATGGTCTAAAAAATGGGGTTCAAGCAAGCGGTAACCCATTTTGAGAAATATATTTTAACCTTTCCCTTTTAGTAATTTAATTTTTTTATAAAACTAAAAAAATGCCATAATTTTTAGAGGATTTTTTTAGTGGTTAAAATTGTAATGATTAAAAAATTCAATTAGTTTTTAAATTATTTGGTATAATATGTATCAATTTGAATGAATGGGGTTCACACAAACCAGACTAGACACTTGCATAAACAGGTTTTGTGTAATCTATTTAATGCCTAAAAAGCTTGTGTGGACCTCATTCATGAAGACACCACCACTAGGATGCATGAAAAAGGTTCACACAACTCTGTCAACATGATAAGAAATGTAAACCATGTTCATAATTCCTATCAAGGCCCTCAATATGAATGTTAGATGTAGCTCATTCTTCTTATCACCCCCTCCTATAAAATGAGACCCCCCACCCCTCATTTCACTATTTTTTACAGTGGAGCTGTGTCAGTTTGGATTCTTTCTCAAATTAGTATTTTTAGTCCCCATGAAGGAATAATTTGTTTCCTTAAATTATATTTTTTTAGATAGTGTATTTTTTTATTAATTTGTTATATTTATTTTGAAGCTTTTTTTATTTAATTAGTTGTTTTGATGATTTAATTAATTATTAAATATCATAATTTAAATAATATAAAATATAGATTATTTAAATTTTTTTGTATGATATAATAAATTTAAATGATTTATAGTATGTCAAATTAAATAATTTAAAAAAATTAATATGTTTTGAAATATAATTTGTTGATTATTATAATAAATGTAGTAATATGATGAGTGAATGATCATAATCTAGACCAACCAATACATGTTTGGTTTTTTTATTTTCATTTTTAATTTTTAAAAAAATATTTATAATTAATTTTTTTATTTTATTCATATCATCCCTTTCCATTATATGTACGGACTATGTTTCCATGTTAAATTTAATGTATCAAAATCACCTAGTACTCGTCACTTTCATATGAGTAATATTTTAAAGAAAATTGAGGTTCTATAGGAGTTGAAGATGTTTAATGTTAGACTCATACATGGTATTTTAAGTGGAACTATTGATGTTGTCACTTGATCTAATCGAGGATTATAAATATTTCCCCTTAGGTTTTGATTGGTTTATAACTACTTCATAAACCAAACGTGGACTATATAATCACTCATGTTCATTTCATCATTTTTAATGATAATGTTTAATTAGTTTTTAATGTGAATATATGTATAAAATATTAATTAATTATAAAAAACATGGTAAATTAAATGATGATGCATGATCTTGAGATGATTGATAAATGTATTTTTGGAATTATAAAGTGTAATTATTTTAAAATTGGTTATATGATTTTTTAATAATTTAATTTAATTTATTCATTGATGAATTATGTGTCATCCTTATCCCTAAGAATGTAAGGACTTCTCTTTCTATGTTAAATTATTATATATCATAAATCAGTACCCCTCACTTGTATGTGAGTAATATTCTAAAAAAATATAAGTTTCATAATAGCTGATGATGTTCAATTATAGATTTGTAAAAGTCATTTGAAAAATAATTATTGATGTTTTTACTCAAGCGGATCAAGACTTATGAATATTTCCCACTATTTTTTTTGGGTTTATCGTTTCTTGATAAAGAAAATGCACACTATATATTATCTCGTGATCATTACACAATTTTAATGATAATGTTTAATTAGTTTCTAATGTGAATGTATGTATAAAATATTAAGTAACCATAAAAAAATGGTAAATAAAGTGATGATGACTGATCTTGATTTGATCAAACAATATGTGGTTGGAAATATAAGTTGACACTACTTTTAAATTGGTTATGTAATTTGTAATAATCACATTGAATTTCTCCATTGATGGATTGGGTGACATCTCTCTCTTTAATAATATAGGGACCTATATGTCTATGGAAAATTATTTTGTATCAAAAAACACTAGTACCCCTCACTTTCAAGTGAGTAATATTGTAAAAAAAAGGCTCCACTCAAGTTGATTATGTTTGATACAGGATTTGTACACCATGAATTAAAGAAGAATAATAGTTTCCAATAATTGAGACAATAAAAGATCAAGGAGATTTCCCCATAAGCCTTTGTTAGTTTGTCATAAAATGATAAAACAGTTCTTTAAAAACCCAGGTAATGATAGAATAAATCATTTTAATATTTATTAGTGTTCTTTAACTATTAAGTTATATTCATTATAAATATATTAAGTAATTCTTAAAATCAAAAAGGAAATGGGGTTATTTCTTATAAGATTTTTTTAAAAATTAAAATATTCAAATTATAAATTTTAATTTGAAAATATTAATTTCATTTTTGAATCCATCATGTCAAAATTATCTTTAGATTAATTTTTATAATTTTTTGAAAATATTGATTTTCAAGTGAATAGTGAAAAATACTGTTTTTTAATGAAAACTGTATTTTTGTTTCAAACATTTGCGAGGTTTAATTTTATTTTAAAATAGTTTCAAAGAAATATAAGTTATATTATATTATTAATAATTAAATTAGGTTAAATTTTATGATTAAATTTTTTATAAAATCATTTTTATACATAAATATGCATTTTTATTAAAAAATTATTTTTCTTCTAAAAAGAGGTTTTCATTGTGTTTTGAGTATTTATTTTAATATTAATTTATATCATTTATAGGAATTTAATTTCATATAATAGAATATATTTTTTGGTTCATAAATCCAAATTTATCCAAATATGAGTTTTTTTACATTTTTCTGAAGAAGTTAAATTTTTAGTGAATAATTAAAAATTATTATGTTTAGGAAATACAATATCTCCTATGATATTTCCAATACATAGATATAATATAAAAATTTATGAAACTTATGGAAATAATAAATTATTATAAACTAATATAAATATAATTCATAAATAATTAAAAACATATATATTATAATTTAATCTATAAAAATATAAAAAACATTTCCAGTACTGACGTAGAGCCTACACAGCACTGGAAAAGTCAAATTTTCTATCCTAAAA
This sequence comes from Viscum album, assembly GCA_963277665.1. Lineage (NCBI taxonomy): Eukaryota > Viridiplantae > Streptophyta > Magnoliopsida > Santalales > Viscaceae > Viscum > Viscum album. The sequence goes on from OY728157.1 coordinate 156,283,589, forward strand.
ATAATAATTGGATTTACATAAGTCATTTATCTAATTTTATATTAATTATTATGTATTATTGATTATTGTTTTGGTTATACATGAATTTTAAGGTTATATAACAAGTGGATTATCCAAATACGTGTGTAATGCTTGCATAAAGCCAACAAAGTTAAAATAACACATTCAATGTGCTTTTATGATATAGATATGTGTTAAAATAAAATATTTAATTAATATAAATGGATATTTTGATGATAATAAACTTATTTTAATGTTATAAATTTTTTTATGACCTTTTGGTTCCACTTGGATAAGATTATGACTTTTATTGTATTTTATTTACAGAAATGTCAAACATGTCACACTCTTGTATTTAATAAGTGTAATATTTTTAATATGGTTTTATTCAGAGGATATGTTTGAATATAAATATTATTTAGTAATATAAAATATTTTTATTCATTATGGTAATTTATTTTAAATTTTTAGTTAATAAATAATTACATTAAATGCTTGTAAAACGCTGACGAAGTAATTATTCAATAAATGAAAAAATTAAATAATTGATATTAAAAATACTAAAATAAATATAATTTAGATACATAATGTGATTAAATAATTTTATATATTAAAATTACATGTTAGGGATATGATGATATATTTTATTCGAATTATAAGTGTTATCTTGATAGTATTAAAGTCAAACTAATGAATAGTTATAAAAATTGACATTATGGATGTTTTATAATAAATAATATTTTATTTAATGATATAAATTTAATAAAAATATTAAATTAATAAAATTTATTAGGATAAGGTTTAAAATATCAACTACTATCAATTTATGGTTTGTTTTTCATTTTATAGTAACTACATTAACCTTCAAAGTGTAAGAATCCATGTTGTTATAGTATGTGTTAAAGGGGTTAAATAAGGGTTAAAACCAAAAGATGTGGGTATTAAATATATTCAAATATTATCTTATTTTTATTTTATGAGGTTATTTAGACCCATAATCATCTTATATTTTAAATTAGTAATTTTGGAGGTATTTGGAATTAAATATTAATTTATATTAATTTATTATTTTTGAGAAATTTCAAGAGTTTCCCTACCCACTCTTATAAAGGGGAACCTATTCTTATCATTTATTCACACTAAAAAACACATTTGGTTTATAAAATACCCATAAAAATACCTTCATATAATCAATCCGCACATTCTAGAGTTATTAGTTTATTCATAACACCAACCTTAGTGGTCCTAAGGTGTTAAGAAAAGAAGATTGTCTAAAGAAGATGTATCATTTTTAATCGAGCTTTTCTTTTATTTTTCTTACACATCCCTAAAACCTTTTTAAACCATGATAAAATAATAAATAAAGTATCATTAATATACTTATATATTATTATGTCTGTGGAATGACCTATATCCATCTACACTTCCATCAAATGGGAAAATAAATCATCGTTCGTGTGTTCAGCGGGCTACCACCTCGCGAACCGATGTAATTCATTTTCCATTACCATCTCTCAACACTAGTTATAATTATGGAATTAATTTTTATATGTTAAATTAATTAAATATTTATCATTATGAATATATAATATATCATTTATTTTCTTACCTTTCCATACACAAAAACATGAAAATGGCGTTCATTTGTACGTGTGCACTACCACCTCTACAAAGCGGTGTGATTCATTTTTTATCACCACATCACTTGGATGATATATATAAGTATATTTAAATAATTAATATTATATTTATGATATTATTATCATTATAAAATATAAAATAATACTTACCTTCTTTCTGTAAGGATCGTTAAAATATGGAAATGTTACTCATGCGTACATACGGCCTACCATCTCCATGATCGTAACATAGTTCATTTTTCATATCAATATTTAAAAGATAGATTTAAAATTATAATTTATGTATGAAAATTATAATTATTTCATGAATAATATTATATATATGATTTAAATCTAATCTCTTTGACTACAGTCAATATACTGAAGTCATTCTCGACTTATGAGCAGAATATCATCAAAGTTACGAAATGAACTTAAATAATTAAGAAATTGTTATAACATAGTAATAAGTGAAATAAAAGGAATAATAAAATTAAAAAAGGTTTCAAATAAAATAAATAATTAAAATAATTTTATTATTCAGGAAGATAAAGAAAGTACATGGCTATTCAGACAAAAGGTAAGGGACTTTATTTTAAAAATCTTCTTCTAAAGTTCCTCTTTTATTTTTTTTAAAGTAAAAAAGGAATGTTTTTATAACTTAAACTTCATGAGAAGATTTTCCTACCATCATCATTCCCTAATGTTTATAATATTCCTTCACATTTTTACAAGTTTATTTTCAAATAAAATGTTTTCATTTATAAGTGCGTGGCTTTCAAAAAAAGTGCTTTCAAAATTAAAATTTTATTTTCCTAAAGAATGTTTTTAATTATATTTTCTTAAAATAAAACACCATTTTAAATTATTCTAGGTATTTTGGTATTGAAAATGTCTTTTTAAAATAAAATTATATTTTAATGTCCAAAATTTCTTTGTATATGGGAGTTAAATAGTTTTTCAAAGGTTTTATGATAAAAATTGCAAGCATAAAATGTTTTATTCATGATAAGGTAATTGAGAATTATATATAAAACTGGTGAGCTCGATATAGATTATATGAAGTGATGAGTCCCATTATAGCTTATGGGTGATCTCGATATATATTATATATTATATGCACCCAAATAGCACTGGTTGAGCCCGTTATAGCTTTGGGTGAGCCCAGATATCACTCCAATGCATTGGGTAATGTACCTTGTCTTTTGAGGCCAGGAGGGGTTTTTTAAGGGTTTATCCCATGGATTTAATTGGTCTCTTTTTATTTTTGGCACTGTTTAAAATGAGTTATGAATTTAATTCTCCAATTTTCCAAAAGTGGATTTTATTTTCTTTATTTTAGTTTTAATGTTTTCCTTGAGAAATTTTTTTTTCATTTTCATATAGAAATTATTTATTTATTTCTATTAAAGACTATTGTGATAAAGGTAAATTTTTGTGGGTTTTCATTTTTTTACTATAATAATGGAATTCTTCTTTTCATGTCCCTTATTGAGATATTTGTGCTCATCCCAATTTTTTTAAATTTTTTTCATAGGTCTTAAGGATGAGTAGGGACAAGGATGAGGTCAAGATGAAAATTGTGAAGATTTATCCTGAGAAGAAACTATGTTTTATTTTAAAAAGTTTTGTTTTTGGGAAAAAAATGGATACTATTTAGAAGTCTAAATTTGTAATGTATGGGTTTACTTTGTATGATTTTTTCTTAATTCTCTAAAACTATAAACCGAAAATATCCTCATAATTTTAAGAAAATTAATTGTAATTAAAACAAATTAGAATGTGAAATGATTAAGGTCAGGTCCTTACAGTTGGTATTAGATGAGGTTTTAGATAACTTTGGAGACTATGATATTTTTAGGTGAGGTTATCTTAAGAGTTAGTGATACTATCATGGGTTTATAATTTTAAGGTTGATCATAAGAACAATGTATTAGAAACCCCTTTTTAGTCTTTGAGTTATGAAATTTTAAGGTGAATAATGATATTTTTGGAGACATTTATTTTTGAGGTAATTATGGGTTATTACATTTTCAGATAAAAAATGAAAATTATAAGATAACCTTTGAGGTTAAAAAATTTCTTTAATGTTAAATATATTAAGGTTATTTTGAGTATTTTATCATATTTTTTTGGGAATGATATAAAAAATATATAGTTTTAGAAAAGGACATCCTGAAGACCGTGTGACAACCCATCATTTTTAGAAAGTCTGTGAGGATTGAACCCACAATCGAAATTCAAAAATGGTTCATCACCTAACACTGGCCTACATGATGTCCTAGTTATTATGAAATTTTCTTTTTAGTTAAATGATTTTATGGATGAATAATAAGTTGATTTTGGGAACATATTTTTTTATCAAATAGATAACCATGGGAATGGGAAATGATTTGTTAATTAAGTTATTGATGTTATTTCGAAATATGTTCACTATTTTAGGAACCCTGTATGATTTTGGTAAAAAGAATACTATGGGATGTTTTTAAGGAATAAAGGTTGAATTATATATTGGAAGAATGTATGATTTTATTATAGATTTGTGGTGATTTGGGTTATTTATGGAAATGAATAGCATACTTGAAGATTATGTGATTTAGGAAATTTCATTTTTGGTATGAGGCATTAAGAGTGATTAATGTTATTTTTTTAGATTAAATAATTTATTCATTATATAAAAGGTTTATTCTTTTTGGGGAATTATTTTATATTGTACTAACCATTTTGGATTTGGTTAATGCCAAGATATATGAGGAATATATATTTATTATTTTGAGTATTTTTTGATCTAAATAAGTTGATTCTGATTCTTCATGCATGAAAAATTTATCATGAATACTTGTTATTTGGAGAAAAAGGATGAGGTTATGGTGGACATTGATTAAAGGGTAAAATTATACTTGTTAGGTAAGTATATTTCCCTATGTTCTTAGAAAATATTATAATGGAATTACTCAAATCTAGGAAAATGATATTGAAATAAAAATGTTATTTGTTTACTTTTATTACTGATAAATCAATGTATTTTAATTGCATCATAGATTTATACTTTTGGGATAGTTAAATTTCTCATGAACATGTTCTCTATCACTCTATATCATTCCTTGGGTTTTAGATTTTATCTTACATTTCCATATTTTTCTACATGGAAACCTATTATGTGTTATTCCATATAGCCTTCATACTTCCCCTTATCACTTTTCGAGTGGAATTTTTATTAATCCTTTAAAAGATGTGGGATTTTAACAAAGGTATTTTGAAAAGTGAAACACTAGTTACTAAGTTGGAGTTCAAAATAGTGAGGATGAAATTTAAAAAAGGGGGAAAATATAAAAACCTAGGAAATAATATAATAAATCATTTTAATATTTATTATTATTCTTTAATTATGAAGTTATATTCATTATAAATATATTAAGTAATTTTTAAAATCAAAAAAGAAATGGTTTTATTTCTTATATTTTTTTATTTAATAGTAAAATTTTCAAATTATATAATTTTAGTTTGAAAAAATGAATTTAAATTTTTAATCCATCTTATAAAAAGTATCTTAATATTAATTTTTTATAATTTTTTTAAAATATTGATTTTCCAATGAATAATGAAAAATATTGTTTCTTATTGAAAACTGTATTTTTATTTCATCCATTTACAAAGTTTCATTTTATTTTAAAATAGTTTAAAAAATATTTTTTATATTATATGATGAATAATTAAATTAGGTTCAATTTTATAATTGAATTTAGTATAAAATCATTTTTATACATAAATATTAATTTTTAGAAAAACTATTTTTTCTTTCTAAAAAGAAATTTTCATTTTATTTTTCACACTTATTTTAATATTAATTTATAACAATTATAAGAATTAAATTTTATAAAATGGAATTTTTTTTATATTCAAAAATCCAAATTTATCCTAGGTTTTTTTTACATTTCTCTAAAGAATTTAAATTTTTAGTGAATATTTAAAAATACTATTTTTAGGAAATATGGTGTCACACCCAGATTTTCAATTCTATGCTTTGATTCAAATCCTCTTTTGGTTCTTATAATTCTCTTGGTTTTCGGGTGTTCTGGGTTTGATTTTTGGTGCCCCTTGTGTTATTAATCTATGACCATAGTCTTGGGGGTCTTGGATGGTAATTGGACTCCTCTTTTATAAAAGGGATGGTGTGAGGTTGTGGTGTTTTGGAGTTGTATTAGTGACACTCCTAGTGGCACCACTTGTGGGGTAAGTTGTTGAGGTGGTTTGTACCCTTGAGTTGGATGAGTTTTTGGGGTGAAAATGATATTTTATTTTGGGACTTTTACTCCCCTATCCTTGTCCTACCTTTCCTCCTTGGTTTCCCCCTTGGACCCCCTGAAATTTCAGGAGAATGGCTTTGTTTTGGGTGGCCAAAACAGGCTGCATGGTTAAGCCGCACAGTTTACAAAATCGTGTAGCCAAGCCGTACAAGGCTGTCCATCTCATAAAAATTATTTTGAAATTTCAAGTTTTTTCTTCCATAAATAAAACAAACTCGACCTTTTCTTCCCCCATTCGACCCTAGCAGCCACAGGAGGCCTCTAATATCTTCAAACCTCTCATAGAACTCATTTTTTATGGGGGTTTGGTGGAGAAAACTCAAGATCTTTCAAGTAAGTGAATTCCTTCTTGGGTTCTTCCATCTTCCTTTAGTTATATTTTATCTTTCATGATATTCTAAAGTTTCCAGTAGGTATGGTTTCAAACCTATGGTTTGATCCTGAATTTATTGGTCTATTGTTTTGGTTTTAGTCTTGATCTAAGTCTCGTGTGGTGCGGTGATGGTGCGGTTGAATTTTTGCACAAAGATTCACGGGTTTTGACACTTGTGGTAGGTGATTCCATGGGTAATAAGTGATAGATGAGTTAGATTTGATGAATTTCTATTTTTATCACACTTATCATCCATTATCCTTACTACAAAATATGGTTTTGGTGACGTTTGTTGAGCAAATGATTTTTAGGTACAAGTTTGGTGTTAAATTGGGTGTTTTACATGTCTATTTTATGTTATACCAAATGGGGTTGTTTTATAACTCATATAATGGGTTTATAGAAATTTTTTGGGTGCTGAAAATTCTTTTTTGGTGAATATGGGTATGACCATGGTGTTCAAAGTGGGATTTTAAAGGGATTTTGTGTGTAAAGCATTGTTAAATTTTGTGAAGTTGTTTTATTGAAATTCTAAAGGTTTTATTGAGTGGGGTAAGTGATGAAAAACATGTGTAGCTACTATTTTGAGTTGATTATGACTATAACTAATGTGTTTATGTGATAATGGATTTTTTTATCATAAGATAATGGTTTGAGCACAATGGGGGAAGCCCGAGTATCTAGGAGGGAGGATATGTACTAGTACGCTAGTGATCCAAATGGGTTTTGTCCCTATTTCACTAAAAAAATGGATAACGAAAACACTAAAAAAAATATATTGATGATGATTGGGTACCACTAGGTTATGGGTATTTTCCCTACTAGTGGCTCATGCATGAGAACAGATTTTTCTATGGTTACTTTACACCGAGGTACGATGTACATGGGGCCTGAGACTACCTAGTGCCTAGGAGTGTTCCCGAGATTGGTGGTCATTGATTATTGTGTATTTGTATTTGGAATATGGTGGTTTTTTCTGGAAAATACAGTAGCCTAAATGTTTTATTGGAATGTTCTAATCAATGGAAAATTACCTTTGAAAACTGTTTACATTTAAAAGTTTCATTCTTTAGAAATTATTTCCACTACCTCTTATTTATCAAAAAGCACATGCTTTTTATATTGTATTGTTTACTCTATGGAATATCTTGGTGGTATTCTATTGGTATTAGTTTAACACCCTACATACACCCCTTAGGTGTAATTAGACTTGGTCATGTTTGACATAGGTAAAGGAAAGGCTTTGGGTGATGGCGGTTCGGGGTGTTAGTTATCATTCATGGTGCGGCGTTGGGGAGACGTCTTGTGGGTGATGACCCCTTGTCATATAGAGTCCATGGGGATGTTTTTCTTATATTTCATTGTTTATTTGGACCTATTATTCTATTTTTAAACATATGTATTCAATTCTGGATTTTTTATAAACCTTGTTTGGTATGAATTTTTCAGATTTGGTTAATCGATTGGTGTTGATGTTTTATGCTTCCATATTCGGGTAAATCATTCCAAAACAAAAATATATGATACCCAAGAACTTATTCCAGCCTGTGGGGATAGGAAACACCCTTAGGGCCTTATCACGGGCCGAGTTTGGCGCCAGTTTTGATGGAGACCAGATTTGGTTTGTGACGTATGGTATCTTTTCTGAAATTTCCAAGACATAGAAATAATATAAAAATTTATGAAACTTATAGAACAGATAAATTATGATAAAATACTATAAATATAATTCATAAATAATTAAAAAAATATCAATTATAATTCATTCCATAATAAATATGAAAACCATTTTCAATGCAGATGCAGAGCCTCCACAGCAATGAAAAAGACTAATTTGGTATCCTAAAAATAATAATTAGTTTCATATAAGTCATTTATATACTTTTATAATAAATATTATTTATTATTTATTATTTTTATAATTATAAAAAAAATTAGGTTTATATAACAAGTGTCTTATCCAAATTCTTACATAAGGACAAAAAAGTCAAAATAACATATTAAATTTGTTTTCATGATATATATGTGAGTAAAAATAATTATTGAACAAATATAAATATATATTTTTATTATAATAAATTTATTTTCATGAAATAAATTTTTTTATGAACTTTTGGGTCCAGTTGGATAAGATTATGACTTTTATAGTTTTTTTAAAGAAATGTCAAACATGTCACACTCATATTTTTAATAAGTATAATATTTTTAATATGGTTTTATCTAGAGGATAGGTTTGAAAATAAATATTATTTGTGAATATAAAATATTTTTATTCATTATGGTAATTTGTTTTTAATTTTTTGTTAATAAATAATTACATTAAATTCTTTAACAATAATTATTTAGTAATTATTTAATTAATGGAAAAATAAAATAAATGATATTAAAAATATTAAAATAAATATAATTTGAGATACATAATGTGATAAATGAATTTTATAGTTTAAAAAGACATGTTAAGGATAAAATAAATTATTTTTTCTAATTATAAGTGTTATATTGATAGTATTAAATGCAAAGTAATTAATACTTCTAAATATTGTAATTATGGATATTTTATAATAAATAATATTTTATTAAATGATATAAAATTATTAAAAATATTAAAGTCATCCAATATATTAGGATATGGTTTAAAATATCAAACATGATCCATTTATGGGCCTTTTTTCATTTTATAGTAACATTAACCCTCAGTGTAAAAATCCAAGTTTTAACTACAAGAGTTAAAGGGTTAAAATGATTGTTAAACCCAAAAGATAAGGGTATAAATATAGTAAAATATTATATTATTTTTTATTTTATGAGTATATATAGACACATAATCTTATTATCTTTAAAATTAATTGTAATGTCTTGGATTTTCTGTGTATTATTTTTAAATATTATATGGAATTATTTTGAGACCATACCTTTCGACAGCGTGTGATTTCGAGGCCCGGAGTGCCCAGAATAAATGTTTGAAATAAATTAAAATTTTAAACAATGTGCATGAGCGGTTTTCCTATAAAAGTGGAATATCTTTTAAATGAGTGCTTGGATCAAAAATTTGCGGGCACCGTTGCGTTCAGAGCAGCGACTTTACCTTAGACAAGGCCTAACATCGATCGGCGCAGGTCAGCTATGAGAGTTAGTTTTTGAATGTTTAATAGAAATAAAATAAAATAATAATTTATTTTATTTAAAAGTTTTCTTTCTGTGCAGTGACCTAATTCCTCCATTTTTAAATACCTTCTTATGGAAATTTTGCAGGGTTAGCCTCATAACCCTGTGAATTGAGAGGGAGTCTCTTGGAGCTTTGGAGGAGAACCCGTTGGTGGAAGATGATGACACATCTCGGATCTGATGAACCTCACCAATGAACGCGATGCGGTGATCGTTCTTCAACCAGATCAAGGTAGGGGTTGTTTTTTTCTATTCTTCTTTCCCCATTTTTGTATTTAACGATGAACGTAGATCAACCATGAACATGTTGATCCGCGGATCATGCGTTCTTAGAGGAGGGTGTTATTTTCTGGGGTTTGATTCGGGAATTTCAATTATGATAATTTTTGGGTTATCATTTTGATTTTCCTTGTTTAATCCTTCTAACAGGAGCGGATCAAAATTGTGAAGAACGACAGTAGAGGTTCGTTCCTCCTTTTGGTGTGTTGGATTTTCTTCCTCTTTTCTCCGTGTTCTTCATGGGGAGATGAACAACAGATCATTGCGCATTTATTTCACGATGAAACGATCCCAAATTGGAGATATGACATCATGGAGACCTAGCGGAGGTGTGACCACAATGGCTGCAGACAAATCGACACGGTTTGGGAATTATCGTTCTTCGACTATTCTTCGCTCAAATGATCAAAATGCATTTTCGAGGCTGATCGGAGGCCTGAAACTGATGGAATTGACTTTGTGATGTCGGGAAGACCTGAAACCTTGAGTTTCATGGTGATTGGACGGCATGATCGATGAATAGGGAAGCACGGGAGGTGCGCCGGTGGTGGTTCGCGAACACGTCATGTGGTAATGGTGGTGGCATCTAGGGTTTTGGGGGTCTGACAGGTATCACAAGACATGTGACCCCAGTTACACAGCATGTTGGACCTTCCTCAAAGCTCGGTGTGTATTATGGGACACAGTATGGACTACATGGATTCGGAACACGACGTGTAGAACCTCCGCAGCATGGCAGAGGCGACTACGCAGAACTCGGTGTGTATCTTGGGTGATACACAGAAACAGGATAGAGTACACAACTGTGTACTCCACCACCCAGCCATACCAGGCCATCCACACGGGTTACCCCATGTACCAGTTACACGGGATGGAGTACATGAGATAAAGCTATGTACGGGCACACGACCACGTACACGGATCCAACCCCAGCTACTCAAACACGACGTGTGATCTGTACTACATGTCATGTACTGACTTTCCTACAGGACCAGCCTTGTGACATGGGCCGTAGTACATGGGCAGCACCCAAGGTCAGAATACATGGTGAGTGACACTTATACACTCCATGTAATTTTCATAACATGGCTTGATCTTCTTGTCCACCATATCTTAGAGATGTTTAATTTGGTTTAGTGCCCCTTTTTCTCATTCCTCTGAAGTTCAAGTATCATTTCCAACTATAGGAGTATGATCCCTTTAGCAGGACTTTCTGAGATAGAGTCAGGTATCCCTCTGAGAGGCCCAGAGAGAGATCCTCTATCCATTCTTGACCCCAGGTGGTGTCAGGTATCGACATGACCACTTCCACAGGGTGTCGATCCTCTACCTATTAGGTAATTTTTATACGATTCACGGTATCCACCAAGGCCCTGGCAGTGATCCTCATCTTCATATCGTGATCTTTCCCACTTGGGAGTGTGTTCTCTCAGAATGAGTGTGTCTATCTCTCGTGACCTTTCCCAACGGACAGTACTTCTCGGAAAGATGTCATCAGAGCTATCCGACTCGTGGAGTGATTTCTCCCGGACGAGTGCTTCGTGGAACTTTGAATAGAACCCCTAGTGGGGGTATGCTATTGCATGACTTGTCCCTAGAATACGGGTTTGGAATTTGAGTATATCTGAATATTTTTATGTTACTATTTCTATATGTTCAGTAGACATATTTTTTAGAGCTCACTATGCCTTTCCTTTTTGTATTTCTTTGTGGTTTTTGGGGTCCTCTACTGAGTATTGTTATACTCACCCCTGCACGGGCTTTGCCTGTACATGTTGTGTCTTGTGCAGATGAGAAACATTTTGACAGAGTCAAGGGAAGACTAGGACAGGACTAATATTTCTGATTTCCCTAAAGGCTAAGGCGTTCCTACAGCTAAGAGCAATAGTCCCAATACTTGTTAGTGTTTATAGGTTAGACTTTGTAGTTTTCAGACTCTTGTTTTTTGGTGGGCTTGTATTCTAGCCTAGTTTACTTTTAGTACTTTACTTTTCTTTGTACTCTTTTGGTTGGGTTAAGTTGTATGCATTAATTTTGTTCCCTAGTGGTTTTTACATTTCAGCATTATGGTCTTGGAGATGTGTGTGTGTGTAAAGGTACTTAGGAAATGCCTCACATGTTAGTAATATGCCTACTCGGTGCTAGTCACCAGCCTCGGGCCTAATGGAGGCAGGCTTGGGGAGTCGAGGAATGGGCCCCACTAGGACAGGTCATGATAGAGTGGTATGAGTGGTGGTCAGTTCTACCTTAGGACCATGAGTCTGTGAGGTTGATTTGGGGCAACAGTGTTAAGTATTTTGAGCTTGGCTTTTAGGCCAGAGACTCCATTGTTGGTGCAGGCGGCCGACGTATCTATACACCAAGACTCTGATAACCTGATTTTCTACTCAGTAAATGAAAACACTAGTTGTGGGGAAATAAAATAATGGTACATGAATCATATAGGAATGGGTTGTGTTTTCCATGTCATTTGTGTCAGCTATCCAGATATACTCGTTAACCATGGTACATCTTGTTTCCTTACAAGATGCCTCTACGACACATACCTGCTTGGATTCAGCAGCACTATCACGAGGATGATCCCCTCAGTGATGAGGCTTCGATACAGGGACCAATTCCCCAATCATTTCCACTAGGTGGTGAACTTGCTATACCACCACTAGTGGATCATCCCGTGGTACCTGTAGTACCGACCGATGAGGAGCGTAGGCTGAGCGTGCTCCATGAGTTCCAGATAAAGAGACCCATCAGGTTCCAAGGAAAGCCCGACCCTTAGGCAACTGAGGACTGGCTTGAGGCAGTGACCCGAGTCTTCTATCTCATGAGGACACCATCAGACCAGATGGTGATCCTAAGAACGATCCTTCTTTAGGGTTCGGTAGGACAATGGTGGAGTCTGACCACACGGACTCATGATGAGGAGACTCTTTCGTGGGCGTAGTTTGAGTGACTCTTTAGGGAGGAGTTCTCTCCGGTTACGCTAAGAGAAGTGTGCATCCAGGAGCTTCTTCAGCTCCAGCAGGGAATTTTTATGGTATCTGACTATTCATCGAGGTTCACCAACCTTGCCCGATACTCGATGGATATGGTCAGGGATCAGTAATTCAGAGATTTCGGACCTTCGATTGAGTTATATGATGGGACATATAAGCTATTGTCGTGCCTCTATGTATTCCGACTTATAATGGAGTACTGGAGCAGGCCTTGGTGATCGAGAGATTCTTGGCGGAGCAGAGACAGCCGACGGCAGTCAGCAGCAGGTAGATAGGTGTGGATACCTCAGCAGTAGGGAGATGATGTTAGGAATAGGGATTAGGACGTGGTAGAAGTCATAGGAGGACCCATAATAGGGGATCGACAGTCCAGGGCTCTCAGGTTGGATCCAGTTAGCCTAGGGAGAGGGGGTGTTACTCGTGCGACGGTAGGGGACATCTCACTAGAGATTATCCGACCCATCGAGATGCTGACAGGGAGGCAGTGGATGGACCACCGATGCAGAGGTAGAGAGTGGAGCAGGCAGACCCACCAGGCAGCAGACGTGACAGAGGAGCAAGGAGAGATACCAGTGCTGGAAGACGCTTTGATTTACTTCCACCACCAGCCCCAGGAGGTCCGTACTAGGCCTAGGGAGCTGGGGGACAGGGGCGGGCACAGCTGCATGTGGTCGAGGCATATGACCCAGGGACTCCAGGGATGATCTGAGGTATGATCTGTGTCTTCTCTACCTTAGTTTCAGTACTTGTAGATAGATTTTACAGTCATTCCTTCATCACCACATGTCTTATGTGAAACCTTGATATTCCGATAGAGTCTTTAACTCGATCCTTACACTTGGAGACACCTATGGGAGGAGAATCTAGGATCACGCACCTTTGCAGATAGTGTGATCTTACCCTTGGAGGCAAGATTTTTGTTTGGAACCTCTTGGTGGTAGCATTGAGGCCTTACGACGTCATTCTCGGTATGGATTAGTTATCTTTGGTCCATGCCCAGATTGATTGTTTTAGTTTAAGAGTGTGGTGTGTCTGCAGTGATGGGATGAGGTTTTCTTTTGTCAAAGAAAAGGATACCCAGGTAGCATAGAATGGTCTCATGCATAGGAGGGGGTAGTCGATGACTCATGAGTTGGCTAGCCTTGTCCTCGGAGTAGTATATGTTATGAGCTCCCAGTTCCCAATAGTAGTGGAAAAGTATGAGGACGTATTTCCCAAAGATGTTCCAGGAATACCTCCCCACCAAGAAATTGACTTATGTATCGACTTACACATCGGGATGGCACCAATTATCTCACCAGCATATCGGATGGCTCTTGCAGAGCTTCACGAGCTGAGGGTGCAGTTGGAGGATTTTCGGAGAAAGGGTTTCATAAGACCTAGTGTTTCACCCTGGGTGGCCCCAGTCTTGTTTTCCAAGAAGGTAGATGGGAGTTTGAGGTTGTGCATGGATTACCGGTGCCTAAATCAAGTAACGGTGAAGAACAAGTATCCACTGCCGAGAATCGATGACCTCTTCAATCAGCTAAGAGGGGAATAGTGGTTCTCGAAGGTTGACCTTTGATCAGGTTATCACTAGTTACGAGTACGGGATGAGGATATACTGAAGACGACCTTCAGATGCTGCTACGGTCACTATGAGTACTTGGTGATGCCTTTCAGTGTGACAAACTCTCCCATAGTGTTCATAGGACTGATGAACCAGATCTTTTAGTTGTACTTGGACCGGTTCGTAGTGTTCTTCATTAACGAAATCCTTGTGTACTCAGCGTCAGAGGAGGAGCACACGAGACACATGTGGGTGGCTCTAGATGTACTCTGAGAGCACCATCTTTATGGGAATCCCTCGAAGTGTCAGTTCTAGATTTAGGAGGTCCACTTTCTGGGACATTGCATCTTAGATGATGGTGTAGCTATGGACCCATCCAAGGTGGAGGCAGTGTTAGAATAGGAGACACCTCAGAGTGTGACGTAGGTGCAGAGCTTCCTTGGGTTGGCAGGATATTACCGGAGATTCATTCTTGATTTCTCTTGAATATCAGAACCAATGAAAACCTTGACCATGAAAGGACAGCCCATTATATGGATTGAGAAGTGCCAGTAGTCTTTTGAGTAGTTGAGACAGAGTTTGATGAGCGCCCCAATTTTGATATTTCTAGGGGAGGGTGTCGAGTATGTAGTTTTCTGTGATTCATCAGGAACTGGGATTGGCTGTGTCCTAATACAAAGACATGAAATGATTAATTGTGATTCGTTCTAGTTAGGCCACATGAGCAGAATTATGCAACCCATGATCTCGAGTTGGCAGTGGTAGTCTTCACATTGAAGATGTGGAGACACTACCTTATGGGTGAGCGGTTCATCGTTTACTCTAACCACAAGAGCCTCAAGTACATTTTCTCATAGAAGGATCTAAATCTGAGGCAGAGGCGTTGTCTAGAGTTTCTATAGGATTATGATTTCGATATCATCTATACTCTTGGGTAGGGGAACAAGGTGTAAGATGCTCTTAGTAGAAGGTTGATCTCGCAGCTATTGAGTGAGGCGACAGAGCAGTTAGCCACATTGCAACTATCCTTCATGGGCAGCGAGGATACAGCTTACCTTCAGTCGACGGTTGTCACCCCTCTACTCTTACAGCGAGTTAGGGAGGTGAAACTTGGGGATGTCGACTGTGAGGTTTTACGTGCTTAGTTATCCACAGTACATGCTTCTGATGGATATTCTCAAGGTGGGGAGCACGTAGTTCTTTTCAGGGGACGCACTGTTGTACCAGTGGCGTTGTGGGAAGAGTTCCTGAGGGATTTTCATAAATCTCCTTTGGCGGTACATCCTGGAGTGGAAAATATGTACCAGGATATCCGATGACAGTTCTGGTGCTCAGGCATGAAGAAGGTGGTAGCAGAGTTCATTTCTCGATGCCTTACATGCCAGCAGGTGAAGGCTGGGCACCAGGTTTCAGTGGGATTAGTTCACCCCTAGAAGTTCTAGAGTGGAATTGGGATGGAATATTGATGGAATTTGTGACCGGATTACCATGGACATCCAAGGGGCATGATTACATCTGGGTGATCGTTGACCGACTCACCAAGTTGGCCCACTTCCTAGCTATCAGGGAGTAGAGTTCCGTAGAGAGCTTGGGATGCCTTTATGTGCAGGAGATAGTTTGGATTCATGAAATACCTTCAAAAATAATCTAGAATAGAGACGCCCACTTCACATCCTAGTTGTGGAAGGAATTGTAGGAGTCTTTTAGGACTTAGCTATGCTTGAGTACGGCGTTTCATCCCCAAACCGATGGTCAGATGGAGAGGACCATCCTGGTTCTGGAGGATATGTTGAGGGCTTGTATCTCAGACTTCAGTCATAGTTGGGAGGACCACCTACCACTATTAGATTTTACTTACAACAACAAATACCACTCCACCATTGGTATGGATCCGGTTGAGGCCTTGTAAGGGAGACCCTGTCGGTCACTACTTTGTTGGACTGACCCCGGAGAGTCAGCACTCATGGGTCCAAAGTTGGTGTGAGCTACCATCGAGAAGGTGCAGATCATCCAGGAGTGGATGAAGCATTCACAGAGCTGGCATAAGTCTTATGCTGACAGATGACAGAGACCTCTAGAGTTCGAGGAGGGAGACCACGTCTTTCTACGGGTCTCACCTCGATGAGGGTTGAAGATATTTGGCCGAGGCAGCAAGCTATCTCCAAGGTTCATCGAACCTTTCCAGATACTGTGTAGAGTTGGAGAGGTGTCATACTTCATATCTCTATTTCCAAATTTGCATCGGGTACATGATGTCTTCCATGTGTCATAGTAGAGAAGGTACATGCATGACCCATCGCATTTCATCGACTGGGGTGTGCTGGACATCAAGGATGGAGTGACCTTTGCTAAGTACCTAGTGAAGATCAAGAATCGGCAGGAGAGGATCCTTCATGGGAGATCAATTCCCTTGGTGCGCATCCAGTGGTAGCACGAGAATCTTCAAGAGAGCACGTGGTAGTGGGAGGCTCAGATTTGTGCCCAGTAACCATATCTTTTTTAGTAGCATTTGTTTTTTTGCTTTTCGGGGACGCAAAGCCCCAAGCTGGTGAGAATGTAGTGTATCATATTTTACATGTATTAATTTTATATATTATATGGAATTATTTTGAGACCATACCTTTCGACGTCATGCGGTTCTGAGGCCTGGAGTTCCCGAAATAAATGTTTGAAATAAATTCAAATTTTAAACAGTGCGCATGAACAGTTTTCTTGTAAAAGTGAAATATCTTTTAAACAGGTGCCCGGATCAGAAATACGAGTACACCGTTGCATTTAGAGTAGTTACTTAACCTTAGGAGAGTCCTAACATTGATCGGCGTGGGTCAACTGTGAGAGTTAGTTTTTGGAAGTTTAATGGAAATAAAATAAAATAATAATTTATTTTTTTTAAAAGTTTCCTTTTTGTGCAGCAACCTAATTCCTCCCTTTATAAATACCTACTTATGTCAAGTTCACAGGGTTAGCATCATAACCCTGAGAATTGAGAGAGAGGCTCTTGGAGCTTTGGAGGAGAACCTGTTGGTGGATGATAACGATGCATCTCAGATCCGATGAACCTCTCTAACGAACACGATACGGTGATCGTTCTTAAACTAGATCGAGGTAGGGGTTGTTTTTTCAATTCTTATTTCCCTGTTTTTGGATTTAATGACGAATGAAAATCAACCACGAACATTTAGATCTGCAGATCGTGCGTTTTTGCAGGAGGGTGTTATTTTCCGGGGGTTTGATTTAGGAATTTCAATTGTGATAATTGTTGGGTGATCATTTTGATTCACCTTGTTTAATCCTTATAACGGGAGTGGATCAACATCGTGACAAACGACAGTAGAGGTTCATTCCTCCTTTGGGTGTGTTGGATTTTATTCCTCTTTTCTTCGTGTTCTTCACGGGGTGACGAACAACAGATCATTGTGCATCCATTTCACGACGCAATGATCCCAAACTAGAGATCCGACATCGTGGAGACCTAGAGGAGGTGTGACGGTGATGGAAGTGGACAAATCAACACAGTTTGTGAATTATCATTCTTCAACCGTTCTTCATTCGGATGATCAAAACTCATTTTTGGGGGCAATCGGAGGCCTGGAATCGGCGGAATCATCTTCATGATGTCAGGGCGACCTAAACCCTTGAGTTTCATGGCGATTAGACAGCCAGATCGATGAACGGGGCAGCACCGGAGGTGTGATGGTGGAGGTTTGTGATTCTAGAAATTTCTGCAATACACAGCGTGTATCCCGATGAACATGTTGTATGGTAACGGCGGCGGCTAGGGTTTTGGGGGTTAGACAGGTATCACACAGTGTGTGACCCCAGTCATGCGGCATGTTGGACCATCCCCAAAGCTCAGCATGTATTCTGGGAAGTACACAAACACAGGATGGACTACACAACTTTGGAACACGGCGTGTAGAACCTACGCAGCATGGTAGAGGCGACTATGTGGGACTCGGCGTGTATATTTGGAAGATACACGGACACAAGATAGAGTATATAGCTATGTACTCCACCACATAGCCAGACCAGCCCGGCCACACGGGTTACCCCGAGTACCAGTTACACGGGATGGCGCACACGGGATGAAGCCATGTATGGGCACACGACCACGAACACGGAGCCTACCCCAGCTACTCAGACACGGCATGTGATCTATACTACACACCATGTACTAAATTTCCTACACAACCAGCCTTGCGACACAGGATATAGTACACGGGCAGAACCGGGGTCAGAAGACACGGCGTGTTACACTTCTACACACTGTGTACTTTTTATTAAATGGCTTTATCTTCTTGGACACTATATCTTGAACATGTTTCATTTGGGTTAGTGACCCTTTTTCTCATTCCCCTGAAGGTCACGTATCATTTCCTACTATAGGAGTATGATCCCTTCAGCAGTACTTTCCGAGATAGAGTTAGCTATCCCTCCAAGAGGCCTGGATTGAGATCCTCTATCGATTCTTCACTCTAGGTGGAGTTAGGTATTGACGTGACCACTTCCACAGGGCGCTGATCCTCTACCTAGCAAGTGATTTCCAGATGAGTTGCGGTATTCACCAAGGCCCTGGTAGTGATCCTCATCTGTGTATCGTGATCTTTTCCACTCAGGAGTGTGTTCTCCCAGAATGAGTGTGTTTATCTCTCATGACCTTTCCTGATGGATAGTACTTCTTAGACAGACATCATCAGAGCTATCTGACTCGTGGAGTGAGTTCTCCCAGATGAATACGTCGTGGAATATTCAAAATAAACCCCTAGTGCGGGTATTCTATTGTGTGACTTGTCCCTAGACTACGAGTTTGGGATTTAAGTATATCTGGATATTTTTCTATTACTCTTTCTATATGTTCAGTAGACATATTTTGCAGAGATGATTATTCCTTTCCTTTGTGTATTACTTTGTGGTTTTCGGGGTCCTCTACTGAGTATTGTTATACTCACCCCTGCATGGTCTTTTCTCGCACGTGTCCCGTCTTGTGCAGACGAGTAGCCTTTTGACAGAGTCCAGGGTGGACCAGGATATGACTGAGCTTTTTGAGTTCCCTACAGGCTGAGGTGTTCCTATGGCTACGAGCAAGAGTCCCAGTACCTCTTTGACTTTATAGGTTGGACTTTTTAGTTTTCAGACTGTTTTTTTTTGTGGTCTTGTATTCTATCCCTGTTTAATTTCATTACTTTACTTTATGTTGTACTCTGTTGGTTGGTTTTATTTGTATGCATGAATTTTGTTCCCTAGTGGTTTTTATATTTCATCATTTTGGTCTTGGAGGTGTTTACATGTGTACAGGTACTTAGGCAATGCCTTCCATGTCAGTAATATGCCTACTCGGTGCTAGTCACCAGCCCTAGGCCTATTGGACGTGGGATTGGGGAGTCGCAGCGTAGGCCCCACTAGAACGGGTCGTTAAATTAATAATTTTTTAGCCATTTGTAATTAAATATGAATTTATTTTTTTGAGAAATTCCAAGAGTACTTCTCCCCTCTCTTATAGAAGGGAACATATTCTTATCATTTATTCACACTACAAAACACATTTTTCCGGCCAATACCTACCCAAAACCCTTTATACAATCCCTTCACATATTATATATTTATTATTTTAAGTATAACACCAAACTTATGGGTCTTAATATGTTAAGAAAAGGATATTGTCTGAAGGATATGTATCTTTTTTTAATCAAGCTTTAATGTTTTGTTTATTCTTCCACAACCCTAAAACATTATTCAACCACAATAAAATAATAAATACAGTATAATACATATATTTATATTTTATTATGTCATATTCATTATCTATATCTATCTCCAATTCCATAAAATGGGAAAATAATTCATTGTTAGTGTGGAAAATGAACTACCACCTCGTGAACCGATGTAATTCATTTTCTATCATCATCTTCCAAGACTAGTTATAATTATGGAATTAATATTTATATAAGACATTCATGACATATTTATCATTATGAAAAGATAATATTTTATTTAATTTCTTACCTTTCCTTGCATAGAAAAATGATAACGTCATTTGTGCATACATGTGGACTACCACCTCCACGAAACGATGCGATTAATTTTTCATCACCACATCACATGGGTGATATATATAATTATATTTTAATAATTAATATGATATATATGATATTATTATCATTATGTAAAGATAAAATAATACTTACCTTCTTTCTATAATAATATTTAAAAAATGGAAATGTTACTCATGTGTGTGTATGGTATGTCATCTCCATGATTGTAACATAGTTCATTTTTCAAATCCATGTTAATAGATGGATTTAAAGGTATAAATTTTGCATAAAAATGATAATTATTTCATTAAAATTATTCTATAGATTATTTAATGCCGATTACTTTTACCATAGTCAACATACAGAATTCATTCTGGACTTATGAACCGAATATTGTCAAAGAATCTGACATGAACTTAAATAATTAAGAAAATTTTGTAACATGCTAATAAGTGAAAAAAAAGGAATAATAAAATTGAAAAAATATTTTAAAGAAATTAAATAATTATCCTAAGTTTATTATTCAGTAAGATAAAGAACATATGTGATGATTTAGACTCAAGGTAAGGGGATTTCTTTTAAAAATATTCTTTTAAAGTTCCTATTTAATTTTTTTACAAAAGTCAAAAATGAATTTTTTGTGACTTGTAAGGCCTGATAAAAAATTCCTTCCAACATGATTCCTTGATTTTTTGAGGATTACTTTACATGTTTACAAGTTTATTTTCAAATGAAATTGTTTCATTTATAAGTGTGAATATTTTAAATAAAATATAAGTGTTTTCAAAATGGAAATGTTATTTTCCTTAAGAATGTTTATAATGGTATTTTCTAAAAAGAAAATTCCATTTTAACTTATTCTGGGTATTTTGGTATTTAAAATGTGTTTTTAAAATAAAATGATATTTTGATATCATAAAGTGCTTTACATATGGGTTTTAAATTGTTTTTTAAATGTTTTATGATGAAAATTACAAGCATAAAATGTTTTATTTATGATATAGTACTTGATAATTATATGTGAAATGGGTGAGTTTGGTAAAACTTATATGAAGGTTTGATCCCCATTATAGATCATGGGTGAGTCCAATATAGCTTATAAATTGGGTGCACCCATATAGCACTAGGTAAGCCCGTTATAGCTATAGGGGCACCTAGATATCATTCTAGTGTATTGGGTAATGTACCATGTCTTTTGAGGTAAGAATAAGTGAGTTTCCGGAGTGTTTCTTAAATGGATTTAACTAGGGTCTAGTTATTTATAACACAGGTTTAAAACATGTTATGAATGTGATGCTCTAAGTTTCTAAAAAGGTTTTTATTTTCTTACTATAAGTTTTAATGTTTTATTTGAGAAAAAAGTGTGTGTGATTTTCATAAGGAAATGATTTATTTAATCTACTCAAATACCATTATGATAAAGGTAAATTTTTCATGGGTTTTCATGTTTTTCGGTGGACTGATGGATTTCTTATTTTTATGTCCCTTACTAAGATTTTTGTACTCATACCACATTTTTTAAATGTTTTTCATAGGGTTTAAGGATGAGTAGGGACAAGTATGAGGTAAATATGAAAATTTTAAATATTTATCATGAAAATAAACCTTGTTTTTTTAAAGATTTTTTTATGGAAAAAATGGATATTGTGTATAATTTTCTACTTGTAATGTATGGATCTAATTTGTAATAGTTCATAAGAATTCTCTAAAACTCTAAACTAAAAATATTCTCATAATTTTAAGAAAATTAATTCTAGTTCAAAAACACTATAATATGTAATTATTAAAGTCAAGTCCTTATAATTTCATAAAAATAATATCAAGATCAATTCACTTTTTTTATCATGAACTAAATAAAAAAAATCTTTAGATTATATAGTATAATTATATATAAATACTTAATAAATTCATTTATAGGTTATCATGTTTGTATCCATATACTGAAATAAATAATTAATTTTTAATATCTAGGGACTTAGATATAGTTTACCACTAAAATAATTTATTAATCTTTGAGATTGTGTGACATTGGAAGGGGTATGTATGAGGATTCATGGTCACTTATAATTGAGGGTCGATCAAGTAATAAAATCAATCACATATCAATATCTTTAATATGTTTAATACCTATGGAATATTGTGTATCTTATAATATATGTGGTTATGGTTTAATGTAATTTTATGGATACATTTCTATTATTGAGGATTTATGACCTACTACTATAAAACCTTGTTATGGGAGAACCTTTCAATGGGTGATCTATTGAAGTCAGTCCTTTACCGATAATATGATTCCATGTATTATTATATGAATCTAGTAACAAGGACTCTAAATCCACATATTGTAAGGTGTGCAATATAAAATTATGTTAATTATGAACATAGCGATGAGAATGTTTAAAGAAATTTAGGGTGTATCCATTTCAATAATCTATATTTAATGAATGAAATTTTATATGATGGGTAAGTATCTAATGATGTAATGAGATATGAGGTGGGGGAGGAAGATGTGGTCAATCACCCTTCATAGGTTTCTTTGTTAGGTATCCAAGAACCATGCATTATTAATCATCCTCTTTTAATGAATTCATTAGTATAGGGGATTTCATGTGCAAAAAAATTATTGGGATTTCATTACACTGATTATAGAATTATTAGGTGTTGTTGGTAACACATATGTGTAAACTGATAAAACATTAAATTTTGGAAGTGGGTATGAAATTAAAAGTCCACTGAAAAATGTGATTAAGCAATACCACATCAAGAAAAAAATTCATACATGTTTGTGGTTTAATAAAGGAAAAAATATATCATTCGGTGTGAAAAATATGATCCAAAATGTAAATTTCACTTGTGAGGAATATTTGATAAAAACATCATGTTAAAAAATATTAAATTTGGAAGGTCCACATACTTGTGTGTACCAAAGCCTATCAGATGATCACTTCTCACTAGAAGATGAATTTATATTTACTATTATTTTTGAGATGATGTAAAAATTGTAAGAACCTGGTTCTAATTCTCTAGGTATGGGTTTCTTCTTTTCTTTTTACTTAAGTGTTTTTGAGAAAATGGGGAAAATGGGGAAAAATCCCAAACTTTGGAAGTACACACCATGTACTTTTCCACATGTCGTGTACTCTGGCCATGTGGGATTAGTACACAGGGCGTGTAGGCCTGTCAATGATGAAGGGTGTAAAAAATGACTACACGTCGTGTAATTAGTCAGTAGGTGAATATTAAGGTGGTGGAGGTAGCCGCCAACTGAGTGACAGTACATGCCGTGTACTCAGGAATACACGCCATGTACTTATGTCGATAGATGAACAGTGTCGCGCTAGTGAGAAGCCGCCAGAGGAACAGTTTAAAAAATGGGAAGTACACACCGTGTACTTAATAGTACACACCGTGTATTTTGTTTTTTTGATTAAAATGGGCAGTAGCCTCTAATGTTCACAGAGGAAGCTTAGAACGCCGAAGGATCTTGGGAGGATGGCCGGAGCTTTGGAGATCTCCCGCTCGCACGCCAGGAATCCGTTTCCGCCTCTATAAATCTTGTTGGGACCGCACAGGTAAGCCCTCCCTTCTTCTTGTGCTGTTCTTACCAATTATTTACTGAGGGAAAGTTATTTACATTTGAATGGGAATTCTCTTATCCTAGATCTACTTCATTCTTGGGCATTTCTGGAGGCATCGTTCACGTATACTGATCAGAGATGATCGAGGTAGGTGGTCTAGTGTTTATTTCCAACTATTGTGGTGAATTTGTGTATCGTTGTGATATGCGCCCATGAATGGGGTGTTGTATGGCTGAGGACTTGAAGAATTATATACCTAGAATTGTATAGGTACTTGAATGCAATTATAACCTGATGTTTGGGATCGTTTCTTGGATCCAGGACCACCCCGGGGGTGCGTTCCTCTGTTTAGCTGTTTGGCCAGGTTACCCGAGGGTATACCATAAATTTAGCACGATTAAAATTTCCTTGAGAGGAATTATATATAATTCCTAGCTTATATTTTCGTCTCGGCCCTGTTACTTGCACCTGAGGGTAGTGTTCTATATAGCCTAAGGGTAGTGTTTGTTTAGCCTGAGGGAAAGATACTGCTTAGCCTGAGGGCAATGTTCTGTTTCGCCTGAGGGATACGTTCTTATGTCTGAGGAAAGTAATTTTGTGCCGGAGGGAAATATTCATTATGCCTATGGGAAATCGCATGAGGGCGTGATTCTGATTAGGCTGAGGGAATGGTTCTATTAGCCTGAGGGCAAGATTCTATTTACCTGAGTGTAAGAGTTTGCATATCTGAGGACACTGACTGTTTACTTAGAGTATTCACTGCGGTGATATCTTAAATTGAATGATTAAATGAATATTAAAATGGCAATATAACTGGTAGTTAGTTACGTTTGAGTACTGCTTAGTTTATTTCATTTACTATTGCACACTACTGTTGCACTTTTTCACTGACAGTTGGGCACAGCCCTTTGGTGGTTGCCTACTGGGATTTATTTCTCACACCCTGTTTGGGTCATGTCTTTAGCCCAAATAGATTATATTGCTGCAGGTGTCAATAGGGGAAAGATTACCTATATAGGTACATTATTTTTTTGAGGAGTAGGAGAGAATGGGACCGAGATTAGGCTTGTGATGCTGCTGACTGTTCTGTTTTGTTCTGTTGTACTTGTACTTTTGTTGTATTGTATTATATTACAGTGTAACTTGTTTTGGTTTCTTTCATAGAATTGTGACATTCTGCATCATTATATATATAACTGCTGGTTCTCTTTTACTTTCATTGTCCATTTTTGTTAAATACTATTTATTGCTTCCGCTTTTGTATGTTGTTTACCTTTTTCTACTACGCTACACTTTGACAAATGAGGGCATAGTTTCCCCACTATCAGACCTGGGCCCTTGCTACTAGTCAGAAGCCTCTGGTGTTTGGGGAAATGCTCTTGAGGTCATGTGACCAACCAAGTTCAGGGCACCTGTAGAGTGGCACCCGGATTTGGGACGCTATAAAGTGGTATCAAAGGAAGGTTTCTTTTCTTTGACTCACTATTTGGAGACTATAGTCAGGGATAGGATGGAAATAGTATTTGGTAATAATTTGTGCCTGGTAGTAGCTAACCCGTGTACAAGTAAAATCCATTCTACCTCGTGTATTGAAATATTTCAGATTTTTCACTTTTACAGTTGATTTTATTTTCACCGTTGGGTGACGCACTTGTGATTATGCTATTTATATGTTATACATAAGGTCTATTTAGTTGTAACCTGATGAGATGAGGGTATGTCGTCTCATGCATCATTTAGGCACATGTTATAAATCACCTTCCATGCATAGTTTCCATGCCATGTAGGTGCATTCGAATTTCATGTTGTTGTGATAGATGTTGTGCTAGAAAAGAATGTCGTTGTGATAGTTGTTTTGATAACTACTTGCTATTTGTAGGGTATTGTTATGTAAGGTTAGTAGAATAAATGAAAAACTTTGGTTATTGAGGATTATGGGCCCTCATTGACCGGAATTTGTTGGATCATTGACTGTTTACTTTGTTTATAACACATATAAGATTCCAAACTTTGATTCGCGGGGAGTATGGGCCCTCACGGATCGGAATTTGGCACTTAGGTGTTTATTTTAGTGTGTTCTAGGCTCCGGAGTAGTTTCAGAGGCTTACTGTCTGGAAAACTCAGGATACACGCCGTGTAGGTCTATGATTACATGCCATTTAATCCTCTGTTTGGGAAGAAAAAGTAAATTTTTAAGTACATGTCGTGTACCCTAAGTACACGTTGTGCAGTCTCTTCCCGTGTCATAGGTCGTGTGGGCGGGGACACGGGGTAGGGCTTGGCTTGGGGAAACACGCCGTGTACCGGTTGTACATGCCATGTAGTGTTGACCTAGAGACCGCCCATGTAACTAACAACACAGACAGAGGAAATCTTTGTTTGAACACGCCGTGTCAATGTTGTACACACCGTGTAGCCTGACCCAGGTACCCAACCGTGTCACGAATAACACGAGTCGGTGTTACCCTACCTAGTACACACCGTGTGCCCGTGGGACACACCGTGTAGTCTTGACCAATGAGAGACTTTGTGGACTTGGCTATGTGGCTGGGGAAACGGGGTGGTTTATATGCCGTGTGCGGGTGTAACACACCATGTAGTGTCGGCCGAGTAGCTGGCCGTGTCACTAACAACACAGGCAGTTGGAAATTAAACCGTACATTTCATGTAGTTTCTATACACAATGTGTAATATCGATCAAAAGAGAGTCATGTGGCTAAGCCATGTAGAAGGACCCGGGCAGGGGAAGAAAAGTCTGGTACACACCGTGTAGTAAATATACATGCCATGTAGTCTTGTTTTGAAAATACTGAATGCTTTCTTCCTCCAATTCCCTTTTTGGTCCCCTAGTTTTTAGTCTTTGATAAACTTAAATCTGAGGTGTGTTTTGACCTTGTAGAGTCATGCCACTGAGATGACCTCGCGTTGTTTTCTAGGAGAGCGGTAACGAGTATACTCCAGAAATGGTAGGCCATGGGCTACCGATGGATCCTCCAGCAGATCCAGATGCGGCACCAGCTGTTATACTGGGCACAAGAGCTAATGCGCAGTTCCGTGAAGGCTTCATGTATTTCATGTAGACCTTCCAGAGAGCACCGCCGGCTGCTACATCTATGGAAGAGCTGACACGTTTCTTCCAGCAGCAACATTCGCCTACGTTTTTAGGGGATGGTGGACCACAAACTGCAAATTCATGGCTAGATTCAATGCAGACTATTTTTGATCATCTTGAGATGCCTCTTGAGTGGAGGGTCATGCTCGTGACTTATATGCTGCGTGATTCCGCCAAGAGTTGGTGGGATGTTACCACCCAGTCTGAGCATCACCGCGACATGGAGTGGGAAGATTTTCAGGCAGATTTTTACGACTTCTTCTTCCCATAGACGCTGAGGGAAGATCGAGATCGAGAGTTCATGAATCTGCGGCAGGTCTCCATGTCAGTGATGGATTATTCTACTCGCTTCACCGAGCTTCAGCATTTTGCACCCATTCTAGTGGGTGATGAGATGTTGAGGGCCAAACACTTTGAGGATGGTATTCGATATGACATCCGAGCACTGGTGAATGTTTTCAGGTTGCCTACAGTGCATGAAATTGTGAACCAGGCACTGATTACTGAGCAGAACCTGCGGGAAGCTAGTGGTGTGGTTCAGGGCGGTTCAGCACCAATTGTTGGTACTATTTCTACTAGTAAGAGGAATATACATATGGAATTCTCTCACGGTGGCAGTACTATCCAGAAGAATACTTCAGGTGGCTCGGTTATTTGCTACCAGTGCGGTAGAGAGGGGTACAAGCAACCTCAGTGTCCCTGAGACCTAGTGGAGTGTCGAGCTTGCGGCAAGATGGGCCATCTGTAGTGATTTTTCAAGGCATTTCTACTAGTGGCTAGTGAGAAGGGTTCTGTGAAGACTCCATGTGCAGGAGCAGGACCAGCAGCTTATTACCAGTCGGGAAACAGGAATACGTCAGGGCGTGCAGGCAGAGATGGTGGATGTGGCCATGGTATCCAGATACCAGGATCTTAGAGGCAGCAGGGCGGGATAGCTCAGGGTAGCCAGGTTGTGTCGTAGGGTCGCGGCACTGGGCAGGCATATGCAGTGCAATAGACCCAACAGGAGCAGGATCCTAGACCTTCTACTGTCAGAGGTACTATTTTAGTAGCTTCTATTTTATCTTTAGTACTTTTTGATATGGGTGCTACACATAGCTTTATATCTGTGCCTGTTGTGGATAGACTTGGGATCTGTGTTTCTTCTTCTTCTGGTGTTATAGAGCTAGACACACCATTGGGGAATAGAACGGATAATGTGCGTCAGTGTAGGGAGTTCCCCTAGAGGTTGGTGGGTGTCACTTTTTATGGGACATTTGTGTCTTAGAGAAGATGACCTATAATGTCATTCTCAGGATGGACTGGTTGTTACCTTTTCAAGCCATTGTCAATTGCTATCGTCAAAGGGTGAGTTTCACGTCACTAGAGGGCGGAGAGTTTCTATACAAGGGAGAATGGGATGTCCAGGCGAGATGAGCTGGACTCGAGCATCGTGGGCGAGGTGGAGTGATAGCCCAGATTGCGAGCTTATATCTGGATGATCATGGAACTTGTCAGAAGGATTTCCCTTGAGTAGTTGATCATTTCAGGGATGTCTTCCCGGACAACTTTTTAGGTCTTCCTCCAGAGCGAGATATGGATTTCTCGATTGAGCTTGTGCCATGAGCAGAACCGGTGTCCATTCCTACTTATAGGATGGCTACACCTAAGTTTCAAGAGCTCAAGAGGCGGTTGGAGGAGTTACATGAAAAGGGTTTCATCCGACCAAGTACTTCTCCTTGGGGTTCGCCAATCCTCTTTACGAAGAAGGCAGACAGTACCCTCAGTCTCTATGTAGAATATCATAAGCTGAACCAGTTGACGGTCAAGAAACAATATCCCCTACTGAGGATTGATGATATTTTTGATCAACTTCGGGGAGCACGAGTGTTCTCAAAAATTGACTTGAGATCAGGATATCATCAGTTACGTTTTAGACCATCAGACATACCGCTTATAGCTTTTCGGCGCAGATATAGTCTATACGAGTACTTGGTTATGCCGTTTGGACTCAAAAACACGCCAGCAATTTTCATGGCTCTGATGAATCATGTGTTCCACTCCTATCTAGATTTATTTTTGGTAGTCTTCTTAGATGATATCTTGGTGTACTCTCACACTCGACACGACCATGCCACTCATCTTTAGATCGTATTGAATACACTGAGAGAGCATAGGCTATATGCTAAGCTATCAAATTGCCACTTTTGGGTGGACCAGATACACTTCTTGGGTCATATTATCTAAGATGCAGGAGTTGTAGTAGACCTAGAGAAGGTGAGAGCATTAGTTT
Organism: Viscum album; assembly: GCA_963277665.1. Classification (NCBI taxonomy): domain Eukaryota; kingdom Viridiplantae; phylum Streptophyta; class Magnoliopsida; order Santalales; family Viscaceae; genus Viscum; species Viscum album. The sequence continues at coordinate 156,312,868 of OY728157.1, forward strand.
CACGGGAGCAAGCTAAGAAAATGTTTAATATTCGGAGGTTATTGGGGCTGGCTAGTTACTATAGGCACTTTATTCAGGACTTCTCCCGCTTAGAAGCGCCATTGACAGGTTTGACTAAGAAGGGTGTGAAGTTCGTTTGGTCGGAATCTTGCGAGACAGCCTTTCAGGAGCTGACGGGAAAGTTGACATCAGCACCAATCCTGATACTTCCAGAGCAAGGGGAGAGCTATACAGTCTACTGTGATGCATCAAGTATTGGTCTAGGAGTAGTGTTGATGCAGGGAGATCGAGTAGTTGTGTATGGGTCTCGGCAGTTGAGGCCACATGAGATGAATTACCCGATGCATGATCTCTAGTTGGCTACAGTTGTTCATGCATTGCGCTGTTGGAGACATTATCTCTTGGGAGAGAATTTTTTGGTTTTCACTGACCACAAAAGTATCAAGTACATCTTTAATCAGCGTGACCTGGATCTGAGACAGCGAAGGTGGGTTGAATACCTTCATTCCTTCAACTTTGAGCTTTCCTATACACCTAGTAAGGGTAATACAGTAGCTGATGCACTGAGTAGGAAGACTCAGACATAGGCAGTGTGGGAGGCCAGTGGTGAATGGCAGCTTATGGCTTTGTTCTCTGAGATGCATTTGGAGGTGCACGACAGTGAGGGGAAAACCTATCTTTATTTATTAACTATGACTTCTACCCTCCTGGATAGAGTGAGGATGAGGTAGATATCGTATTTAGAAGGCCTAGTTCTACGGGAGTCAGTGGAAAGTGAGGACCCTCCTCCTGGATGGACGATAGGAGATGATGAGGTACTACGTTTCCATGGACGAGTATGGGTTCTAGGGGATATACGCGAGGGGTTGATGTGGGATTTTCATGCTTCAACTTGATCAGTTCATCCTGGGGTTACCAAAATGTACCGTGACTTGAGACATTAGTATATGTGGTTGGGTATGAAAAGAAAAGTAGCTGGTTTTGTTACTAGATGTTCCACCTGTCAGTAGGTGAAGGCGAAGCATCAGAGGCCAGCCAGACTACTAAAGCAATTACCCATTCCGGAATGGAAATGGGATGATGTTGCGATGGATTTCTTGACCGGGTTGCTGAGGTCACATCGAGACAATGACGCCATGTGGGTCATTGTGGAAAGACTTACAAAGGTGCTCACTTTTTTCCGATCAAAGAGACCTTCAGAGTTGACGAGCTCAGGAAGCTGTATATCCGAGAGGTAGTACGTCTTCATGGGGTCCCTTGTTCTATCATTTCAGATAGGGACACCCATTTTACATCTCATTTCTGGCAGAGTTTATAGAGGGCACTGGGTACACAGGTACTTCTGAGCACAGCTTACCACCCTCAGACAGATGGCCAGTCAGAGCATACGATACAAGTTCTTAAGGACATGCTACATGCATGCGTCCTAGATTTTGGGGTCTCTTGGGAGAAACATATACCCCCTAGTCAAGTTTTCCTATAATAATAGTTTTTAGGCAACTATTTAGATGGAACCATATGAGGCTTTATATGGTGTGCCATGCCGATCACCCCTGTGCTGGTTGGAGACGGGTGAGGCAGCTTTACTGGGACCACGTCTCATACAAGAGACATCATAGCAGGTCCAGTTGATACAGAAGCATATGGCTACTGCACAGTCTCATCAGAAATCTTATGTTGATCGCCGTAGACGACCCTTGGAGTTCGTGGTCGGGGATCAGGTTTTCTTGCGTGTTTCGCCGAGGTTGATACATAGGTGGATTAGGAGACAGGGTAAACTTTCACCGAGGTATGTGGGGTCATTTGAGATTCTAGAGAGAGTTGGACTGGTTTCCTATCAGTTTCTATTACCATAGAGGTACTGGGTCATGCATGACGTCTTCCATGTATCTCAGCTTCGCTATTATCATTCAGACCTGTCTCACAACTTTCATCCTGAGGAGTTTGAACTTCAAGTCGATGCATCCTTTGAGGACATCAGATTCGTATTGTTGATAGGAGCGTGAAGGTTCTCTGAGGCCGGTCAGTTCCTCTCGTATGGGTTCTATGGCAACATGGACGAGTGCAGGTCGAAACCTAGGAGTGGGGGACTGACGTACGTGATCAGTGGACAGAGTTATTCTCAGTTGTATCTTCGACACACTTGGAAGGGAAATTCAGGGACGAATTTTGTTAAGGGGGGGAAGTTTGTAAGAACCTGGTTCTTATTCTTGAGGTATGGGTTTCTTATTTTCCTTTTATTTAACTGTTTTTGAAAAAATGAGGAAAATGGGGGAAATCCCAAACTTTGGAAGTACATGCCATGTACTTTTCCATACGTCGTGTACTTTGGCCATGTGGGATGAGTACATAGGGCATGTAGTCCTATCGGCAATTAAGGGTGTAAAAACTGACTACACACCATGTACTTAGTATTTACACACCGTGTAATCAGTCGGCAGGTGAATAGCAAGGTGGTGGAGGCAGCCGCCGGCTGAGCGACAGTACACGCCGTGTACTTAGGAATACACACCATGTAATTATGTTGACAGATAAACAGTTCCACGCTAGTGAAAATCCTCCAGAGTAATAGCTTAAAAAATGGGAAGTACATGTCGTGTACTTGAGAGTAAACGCCGTGTTTTTTTTTTTGCTTAAAATGGGTAGTATCCTCCTCTATTCACAGAGGAAGCTTAGAACGCCGGAGGATCTCAGGAGGACGGTCGGAGCTTTGGAGATCTCCCACTCGCACACTAGGAATCCATTTTCGCCTCTGTCGATCTCGTTGGGACCGCACAGGTAAGCCCTCCCTTCTTCTTGTGTTGTTCTTACCAATTCTTTCCTGAGGGAAAGTTATTTACATTTGAACGGGAATTCTCTTATCCCATATCTATGTCGTTCTTGGGCGTTTTTGGAGGCGTCGTTCACATATATGGATTAGAGACGATCGAAGTAGGTATTCTAGTGTTTATTTCCAACTATTGTGGTGAATTTGTGTATCGTTGTGATATGTGACCATGAATGGGGTGTTGTATATCTAAGGCCTTGAAGAATTATATACCTAGAATTTTATAGGTATTTGAATGTAATTATAACCTAATGTTTGGTATCATTTCTTGGATCCAGGACCACCCAGGGGGTGCGTTCCTCTGTTTAGCTGTTTGGCCAGGTTACCTGAGGGTATACCATAAATTTAGCATGATTAAAATTGTCTTGAGAGGAATTGTATATAATTTCTTGCTTATATGTTGGGCTTGGCCCTGTTACTTGTGCCTGAGGGCAGTATTCTATATAGCCTAAGGGCAGTGTTTGTTTAGCCTGAGGGAAAGGTACTTCTTAGCCTAAGGGCAATGTTCTATTTCACCTAAGGGCTACGTTCTTATGTCTGGGGATAGAACTTCTGTGCCTGAGGGAAATATTCATTATTCCTAAGGGAAATCACCTGAGGTCATGTTTCTGATTATCCTGAGGGTGTGGTTCTGTTATCCTGAGGGTAAGATTGTGTTTACTTGAGGGTAAGAGTTTGCATGTCTGAGGACACTGACTGTTTACGTAGAATATTCATTGTGGTGATATATTAAATTGAATGATTAAATGAATATTAAAATGGAAATATAACTGGTAGTTAGTTACTTTTGAGTACTTCTTAGTTTATTGCATTTACTATTGCATACTACTGTTACACTTTTTCACTGACAGTTGGGCACGGGCCTTTGGTGGTTACTTACTAGGATTTATTTCTCACACCATATTTGGGTCATGTCTTCAGCCAAAACAGATTATATTGATATAGGTTTCGATAGGGGAAAGTGTCCCTATACAGGTACATGATTTTTGTTGAGGAGTAGGAGAGCGTGGGACCAAGCTTAGGCTTGCGATGCTACTGACTGTTCTGTTTTGTTCCGCTGTACTTGTACTTTTGTTGTATTGTATTGTATTGTAGTGTAACTTGTTTTGGATAATTTCATAGAATAGTGACATGTTGCATCATTATATATATAACTTTTGGTTCTCTTTTACTTCAGTTGTCCATTTAAATTAAATATTGTTTACTGCTTTCACTTTTTCCGTTGTGCTACACTTTGACAAATGAGGGCATAGTTTCCCCACTATCAGACTTGGGTCCTCACTGCTAGTCGGTAGCCTCTGGAGTTTGGGGAAATGTGCTTGAGGTCATGTGACCAACCGAGTCGGGGCACTCGTAGAGTGGCACCCGGATTTGGGACGTTACAAACATGTTAGTATGTTTCTATGTCTCTAATCTAGAAATGAATAAAACTATTTAAATACAATATATCATATAGTAAGGCATTGATGGCTGAGAAAAAGTATATTATGAAAGTATATGGTGATAGGGATGAATTACATATTTTTTTTCAATTATAATGGGATTATTTTTTTGCCACAATCAAGTGATTTATCATCTTGAAATTGTGGAATATGTCTTCTAGATTAATTAGGTTGATCGATCAAAGGTAAATTTTTATAGGATATTTTGGGCATTCTGACTATGTATTACAATATTTCCTTATTGTAAATAGTTTATTCAGGTGCATGGAACATTTCTATATGGAAAGTATACATGTTTCCTAGTCATTATTACCTCATAGTATTTATAGTGACCCTATCATTTTACACATATCATTACACGATTTTAAGAATAATTATACATCAAATTACAAGCCAAAGATCATAAAATCTTGTGTTTGGGAAGACTGGGTAGATAAAACTAAAAACATGGGACTAGATAAAACTTTTATTTATTTATCATACATTATGAGATCCTAAATTCCTTTGAGCCCTAACATCTATATAGGATAACCTAGGGATAACATGAAAAAAGGGATGAACTAAAAATCCTAGCAAGGGAATAAACATTAAAATAAAGCTTAGCACATGGGTCAGAAGACATAACATAATGATATAAAAAGGCATGGAACATGATTAAACATAAGGAATCATAACATGGGATAATAAAATCATGGATTAATATTAGTGTGGAAGCAATATAAAACATGACTTTGTCCTGATTCAAGGATCATTTCATATAGAGGAGCACAAGTCAAGGCTCATTTCACATGGAGTAGCATCAGTCAAGGCTAACCACCAAGATCTTTACACATGGAGCATGAGTCAATGATAACCACCAAGACTGTTGCACATAACATTTCATCATACTAAACATTAACTAATGCATTAGGGTTTTATCTGGGTTCACCCATTATAACATGTTCATGAATATGTGTGCCACATGAAAAATAAACATAAGGGTTACCCACGGAAAGAAATGGGTATCATAATAATGTCATAAAGCATAATAAATGGGCGTATCATAAAAGTTCCCATGAAAGAAAAAAATTAAATAATACATAAAAATTAATAAAGTAATATAGGCATAGATCATGATAATTGATGTCAAACTTAAGTAATAACTTTTAAAATGAGTATTTAAGAAACTTAAGAATTAAAACATTTTAGTGTAATTTACAGAAAATATTAAAGAGAATTTAAAGAAAAAAAGGCATAATATTTTATATAAAACCATAAGTTAACCAAAAAAGATTCCATAATAAAATTAGTGATTTTATAAAAATATTAGTTGATTAAAATAGATTATAGAGTGCACTAGAAAATGGATAAGAATTTGGGAAGTTTCCTTGAATCAGGCTTTCTTATTGAGAAGAATTGAGTAGGGAACCTTTTAAAAACATTTATATCCCCAAAAAAAGGATGAATGGATATTGATAAATGATTTTAGAAAATATACACATAATTTATAATATTTAAATAAAAATAAAAGATAATTTCATTTTTTTTAAAAGAGAGAAAAAATAACCTGAAGGAATACTGGAGGTTCAGGTAGAATCCCTTACCTTTTGTTTGAAATGATTATGCACTTGATCTTAATGTCCTAAATAATAAAATTAAATACATTAATTAATTAAGAACCTTTTATACATTTATTTGATTTATTATAATTTTATTAAGTTTTTTCATTTCCCTTTTTATGGGTTATTAGATTCAATTTCATCACTCAAAAGCGTTAGTTTTCCTTGGTTTTCATGATCGGTTTACTTGTATATGTGTATGGAAAATCATGTAGAATGAGGATAGTTGTATAGAATGGAAATTATATGTTATTAATGAACTTATTTAATATTAAAATAACATTTTTATTTAATAATTTAGTATTATTCATTATATAAATCATTAATGTTAATCGTTTAGATTAATTTAGTATTTTTTTATCACAATAAACTCATTTTGTTTATAAATTAATATCATGTGTAAAAAATGATTCTATAACATTAAAAAAGATATAATACATATATTATAATCTAGTTCAACCATAAAAATGGTTTCATGACCATCATTGAATATGTTAATGGAAATTGAAAACTTTTTCGCCCTTGAATGTGATAAATTAACACATCACGGACGATGTTTTCATTTTTAGTATAAAAGGAGGGGGAAAGAGAGATGATGATGAATTGTTCCAGTATAATAAAAAAATTACAATATATATGTAAGGTAATAGATTTATCATACCATTTTTATGAGGGTATAAGGAGATAAAAACAAAATAAAGGAACTTGGAAAGAAATTAAAAGAAAAGGAATAGGGTTTTATCTCTTGATTCCTTCTTTTTGAGAACCTCCTTAGGGGATTGGTTTTGATATTTTATTAAGACCAACAGATCTTGGATGTGGGAGAGGGTATTGGGAAGATATTTTAGTAGAATTTGGACAAGTCTCAAGGCTTGAGAGGTGTTAAGAGAAGAGGTGGTGGGGGTGGTATTTATAATGGAGGAAATGGGATTTTTCTCATTATTTAATTCATTAGTTTATTATTTTTCTCAAGACAATAAATAGTATTGATTATTTATACTAAATAAAGTAATAAAATCATGTGAGTTTTAACCAATTGTTCTTACATCATCCATGACTCAATGAATAGTGTATTTAACTTATAATGTATATATATCGTAAATTACCGTATTTTACTATTCACCAAAAACTCAAGTATTCCAAAAAAATCCAAAAAAATAACCCTAACCATTTTTTAACCTGTAGAATTAAAAAATTAACTCCATTTTATAAAAATAATTTTCTAAATATGATAAATTTAATTTTTAATTAAAATATTAATTTACTCAAAAAATACATATTTTAAATTATAACTGATATTATATCACTTTGAAATTTTAACTAAGGTCTCATAAAATTATCTTACAACCATAAGACGTCAAAATAATAATTTATGAATGCATTTTTTGAAAATAAATTTTCTTTTAAATTATTAAATTAGTCATTAAAATGTAATTAAATATTTATGACTTACAAAAATACCAACACTTAATTAGTAATTTTTAAAATATTTATTTACTTATACTATGATATAATTTTATCATATCTTCACTTATAAGATGGATAAATTTTATTTATAATATCATTGGTGAGCTTAATGTTCAATTGTCCAGTTTACTATTCATAAGGGTCATGTTACTATTCCAAAGTTCAAGTTACTATTCCTTTGGTATATGTTCCTTAACTTCTAGAGATGCCTTTTATTTCATTAATCATTTATTTATAAGGTGTGTATTGTGTTATTAATGTGATTTTATGTGATTATACTATTTTACATAATTATAAGAAGGAAATTTTCATTGATAAAACTTTGGGTGGTTACATTCTTCCCCCCTTATGAAATTTCACCCTTGAAATTTCATTTTACATTCTAAGTTGAAAACAGGTGTGGTTATTTTTCTTGAATCACTTCCTCTGGTTCTCATGTTGACTCTTCATACTTATGGTTCCTCTATAGTACTTTGACCAGGTGAGTAGTCTTGTTGCATAGAACCTAATCTCTACGATCCAAGATCTTCACTAGCTTCTACTCATATAAGAGATCATCCTCCAACTGTACCACCTCTAAAGACTTTACATTTGAAGGATCTGGTATGTAATTCTCTAATAGGGATACGTAGAATACATTATTTACTTGAGACATGGTTGGTGGAAGTGCTAGTTGATAGGCCACAGCTCTAACACAGCCAAGGATCTCTAAAGTGTCGATGTACCTAGGACTTAGCTTACCTTTATTCCCAAATCTCATGATCCTCTTCCATGGAGATATGTGAAGGAATAACATGTCTCCAACCTTAAACTCTAGGTCCCTTTGATGATTGTCTTCATAGCTCTTTTGTCGACATTGGTCTTCCAAGATGTGGTGCTGAATGGTTTTCACCTTCTCTACCATTTCTTCGACTATTTTAGGTTCTAGTAGCTTATGTTCATTAACTTCATACCAGCATGCCATTTTTCTTCACCTTTCCCCATAAAGGTATTCATTTGGATCCATTCAGATGCTTAAGTGGAAACTATTGTTATAAGAGAACTCAACTAGAGGTAGATTTTGGTCTCATCCTCCTTTGAAGTTCATAGAATATTCCCTCAACATGTCTTCCAGTGTCTGAATAGTCCTCTCAGATTGGCCATCATTTTGAGGATGATAGGCTGTACTAAAGTTCAACTCAGTGCTTAGATCATGTTGGGGACTTTTCTAAAACATTAAGGTAAATCTCAGATATCGATCGGATACAATTGATAGTGTTACTCCCTAAAACCTTACCACTTCTTTGATATATATACATGAAATTTTATCCAATTATAAGTCCTCTCGAATTGTGATAAAGTGATATGTAATTTTAAGGCGATACACAATAACCCATATAGAATTTTTTTCTATGGATGTATTTGGAATTCCAATGAAAAAGTACATGGAAATGTTCTTCCACTTCCATGTTGGTATGGATAATGGTTGCATCATATCTTTATACTTTTTCCATTAAACCTTCACTTGCTGACATACTGGGCACTTTGATGTATATTTAGTGATCTCCTTTTTCATATTATCCCACAAAAAGTTATCCCAGAGATCTCGATATGTCTTTGTGCTCCTAGGGTGAATAGAGAAGGTTGAGCTATGTGTGTCATTAATTTATATCTAGATTGGATTGTATACATAATTGTGACCCAAATCTTATTACTACATCCTTATCAATCTTTAACTCAGAGGATTTACCATTTCTGATAGCTTCCACCCTTTTTTGAATTTCCACATCATTTCTTTGATCATCCTTTATTTTATCCACAAGGGATAGTGCAGAAATAATTTTTGAAAGAATTGATGATGTTCCACCCTTAATGATTCCCATGTCCATAATTTATAATTCTAAGAATATTAGATCCTTCTCAATTCTCATCATTGATAAAGATAAAGGATCCTTTCTACTTCGAGCATCTTCTACCATATTTTCCTTACCAGGATGGTAGTGAATTGAGAAGTCATAATCTTGGGTGAGCTCTAACCATCTTAACTAGAGAATATTATGCTTTCTATATGTGAATATATATTTGAGACTCTTGTGATCAGTATATATCTCACATTTCTTCCCATAGAGATAATTCCGCAGTATTTTCAACGCAGATATCATAGTCTTCAACTCCAAGTCATGTGTGGGATAGTTTTTCTCATGGATTTTTAATTTCCTTGAGTCATATTCTATCACTTTATCATTTTAAATTAGTAAATATCCTAATCCCTTCTTTGAAGTATCATTATACACCACAAAGAGTTCTATACTTTTCAGGAGTGTGAGTACCGGTGTAGTGATAAGCCTCTTTTTGAGTTCCTTAAATAATTCCTCACATTATTGAGTCCATACTTCACTCCCTTCCATATCATCTTGGTTATTGATTTTTAAAATTGTGATAAGTTCTTAAAACATTGTTGATAATACCTGGTTAGACAAAGAAATCTATCTATCTCCGTTGCAAAAGTTGTTCTAGGACACTCTTCGATTGCCTTTGTCTTTGAAGGATCCATAGATATTCCTTTTCTAGTGATGACATTCCCCAAGAATGATACTTCCTATAACCAAAACTCACATTTACTGTGCTTTGCATATATTTTCTCCCTTTTCAAACTCTTCATCATAGTATTCAAATTCTCCTTGTTTTCCTCCTTTCTCTTATAGTATATAAGGATATCATTGATAAAGACTACAATAAATTTTTTGAGGTAATCCCTAAAGACTCTATTCATTAAATCCATGAAAATTTCTAGAGCATTTGTGAGTTTTAAGGGAATCACTATGAAGGACCCCGAGACACCCTGAGAGGGGAGGGGTGAATCAGGGTGACCACTTTTTCTTTTAATGTGATGGATCTTGTTCCCAAGTTGGTAGGAACTTGTTGAACCTGTATGATGATTAAGATTAGAAAGAAAGCATTCACAAGCACAGAGAAGACACAACCCTTTTTACTTGGTTCACCACTAAGGGCTACGTCCAAGGAGCATACGCCGATAGGTTGTCGGTCGTACCAAAATTCACTATGCTTCACTAGCTGTAGATTACAAAAAATTCGGGTACAGTCACTCTGTCCCAGGATCACTGCCTTTACAAAGGTTCAGGGATAGCTCACTGCTTCCCTCGGGTCACTCCCGTTGACTCCCCCTGGCTCACTGCCGTTGGTGAAGTCTCACTCAGTTTATAGATGTGAAGGTCTCTTCAATTGATAGTCATGAATTTCATTGTCTCCTGTTCAGCATGAGACTTTGCTTGCATCAGAGACCTGAGTTAATGCTCTGTTAAGATCCGAAATCCAACCACTGAAGAAAACCCCCTTTTTCCTTGTCTACAGGGCAAACAACCTTTGACAGAAGGCCTTCGTAAAGTACCCTACTTCGCGAGGCTCCCAATATTGCAAAGCTCAAACAAGCCTTCACGTAGCCCCTGCCATTTCGTGAAGCTCAATCGCGAAGCTCAATCGCAAAGCACTCTCGCGATGCTCCAGCCTTCGCAATGCTTGGATATCGCGAAGCTCCTGCCTCTTCACGAAGCTCACTGAGCCAACGTGGGGCGCACGTCTTTCGCGGAGCTAGAATAGCCGCCGTGAATCTCCTCTTTCGCGAAGCACACTGCCTTCGCGAGAGACCTTTGCGAACCGAGAGCAAAGGACTTTCTCTAAAATTCTCTCTTCTCCTCTTGAGGGGTTCGGCCTCTATTTATAGGTGATTCCACCGACCCTCGTCCCTTCCACGTGAAGTCAACGCCACGTCATCTCAAATCGCAAAGCTCCAAAGTTTCTGCTGGAAATCTGTCCAAATCGCGAAGCTCCACGGCAATCTTCCGTTCGCGGAGCTTGACGTAGTCGCGAAGAATCACCGTCAACATACCTTCGCGACAGCCCCGTGAAGATCCCTTCGTGAAGCCCAACATTCCTTCGCGCCTTCGCCGCGAAGCTCCCTCGCAAAGCCCTTCATTTCCACGAAGCTCTTCAACTCTACCGTTCGCGAAGCTTTGACGTAATCGCGAAGCCTCACCGCCTCCATTCTTCTGGTCTTCGCGATTTCCAAGTCATGCATCCTCTCTTCGCGAAATTCATGCCTTTTCCATATTAAATCATGATCTTCATGGAAATCCTATTTTCGCGATGCTCACCAATTTCCAGATTTTGGACCCCAAAAATTTGGCAAACACTGGGAAACGACGCCACCTTCAATACTGTTGTCTGCTTGAATGGTATGATCTCTTTGCTGGTACACGAGCCGAGCTTCCATTGATGATTGACAAAAAACACAAACCACACTCCAAATCATGCATAGAAGACCATGGTTCCAACACACTATGAACTCATAGTTTCCATACCTTGTTCAGAAGGTCGTCTTGGGAATATCTTCCTTCCTCGCCCTTAATTTATAGTATCCCAACCGAAGGTACACCTTAGAGAAATAATTGTCCCCACATAGCTTATCGAACAATTCATCTATCCAAGGCATGGGAAACTTTTTCTTTATCAGGGTTTTATTGATCACATGATAAAAATGTAGAGGAACATTGATCCACCCTTCTTCTTAATGAATAGGACTAGTGCACCCCATGGTGAAGCACTGGGGAATATAAAACCTTTATCTAGATTCTTCTATAACTACTTATTAAATTATTCCAGATCAATAGTTTCCATTCTATAAGGTTTCATTGATATAGGTTGAGATCCAGGGATAAGTTCAATTGAGAAATCAACTTTTCGGTCAGTTGGAAGACAAGGTAATTATTCAGGGAATAAATTAGTGCAATCCCTCATGATGGGAATGTCTTCAAGCATGACGATATCATTTGTCTCAATAATTTGAGTGAGATATGATTTATCATAAGGTAGTAATATCCACACTTGAGATGATGATTTTAAAAGTGATTCATCCTTCTCTATACACTTATACAAAATTGGAGGATGCTTCAGAATGTGAAGAGAGATCTCCCTTTCTTGATAGTCAATGTTGGATTTGTATAAAGATAGTCAATCCATTCCCAAAATATCATCAAACTCTACCAAAGGGAGTATTACAATATTTGATGGGAGTTTCGTCCCACAAACATTAGCAAAGGAGGAATTAGGTACTTTGGATGAAATAATTTCCCCATAATATGTTCTCACAGATAACTCAACCTCCAAATTTTGAGGTAGTGTTTGAATAGTTATACTAAACTTTCTAGATACGAAATAATGAAAAGAACCATAATCAAATAGTATGTTTACTATTATTGAATGAATAACCATCATACCTTTCACCACATCATTGTCTATCTCCACATCAGTAGTAGTGATAACATAAGACATTTCTTTTTGCCTTTGAGTTTGTTGTTGATTACATCTGAAAACCCTGGGATTAGGGAATTTATTTGAAAAATGCCCATATTCCTTGAATTTGAAACACTACACTGCAGGTTGAGTGTTGATCTAAACCTTCCTTTCTTCTTCCAAATTAGTTTAACTATTTTTATACCTTCAGCATTTATTAGCCAGATGCCCCATTCTTCCACATTTGAATAATTTCCTAGTTCTCTTTAGATAGTTTCCAGGATGTTTCTTCCAACAATTTTGACATATGGGATATTTAGTCTTCTTTCTATCATGGGATTTATTTGCAGATCTATCCATATTAGACTCCATTTTTTTGATTTTTTTTAACGGTCCAACAAGACCATTGATAGTCTTTGATCTCTATTTCAACCTTGAGGACACAATGGAAAATCTCCTCATAACTGTCAAAGTCTCGAATCACCAACGCTTTTCATAGACTCGGGTTTAGTTATCTAAATAAGTGATATACCTTGATTTTTTTGTTCATGAAAGAACCATAGGAATATCTTGAAAGCCTTGTAAAGATTACTTCATATGCCCTGATAGACTCTTCTTCCTTCTCCTTAAGCATGAGGAACTCTCTTTCCATCTTGAGAAAGTGGGTTTGAGGAAAATATTTATTGAAAAACATTTGTTTTAATTCCTCCCAATCCATGGAATCAATTTCCTTCTTGGATGTTTTATTTTTTATCATTGTCCACCACTGATCAGCTTCCCCATTATAAAGATTTACCACCATCACAAATTTCTCTTCTTCTAATCACTGGAGGACAGAGAATATCTTTTCAATGGAGTTAATCCACTATTTCATGAGGAGGGGATTAGAAGTTCCACTAAACATGGGATGCCTTTTCAATATTAAGGATTCAATGGAAAAGTTCTCTCTCATAGGATAAGTAGGGTCTTCCATACAATTAAAGTTATTATTTATAACTTGATCCAGTTGAGAAATTATTTTCATGAAGTTTTGAGCACCCATTTCCATCATATTTGGAATATCATTAGGGAAATCATCACATTGCTTATCACATTGATTATTGGAACTTGTTCTTCTATTTCATGCCATTAACTAATAAAAAATAAAGTGCAATTGGGGGATTGAATACTTATCTAATAAGTATAAAAAGTAAACTTTAAACAAAAATGGATAGACTCTTAAAGGAAAAGTATATCCTAACTTGTGATTCCCAAGGTTTCAATCTAGGTTTTCCATGATCTATTTCCTAACATATATTCTTATAGTATTTTTTTGTTCCATTAATAATCATTCATAATGAGATTATAAATTTACCAAAGTTTATCCCCTAAGAGTATCAAACCAGGTGCACGGTAAGGCTCATTTTCATGTACCAGGTTACCCAAAGTCAGGCTCGGAACACCCTGTTGGAGTTTCTAATCCTGGGTATATCTATTCCAGAACCACATCCACTTGTAGTATCCAGATAGGGATGTATTTTCTTGATAAACCACTTACTCTATACTAACCAAATTTAGGATTTTTTCTCAAACTTAGTATTATTCTTAGGGTTATTTCAAAAGTGCCCTATTCCTAATCTCCAAAAATAACTAAACCATCCTATGATATGAACTATAGTGACCGTATCCTTTTACACGTGTCATTAAATGATTTTAATCATAATTAAACATCAAATTACAAGCCAAGGATCTTAAAGTATTGTGTCTTAAAAGACTAGGTAAATAAAATAGAAAACATGGGAATAAATAAAAAAAAATTATTTATTTATCATCCATTATGAGCTCCTAAATTACTTTAAGCCCTTACATTTTCATAGGACAACCTAGGGATAACATGAACAAAGAGATTATCTAAAAATCTTAATAAGGGAATAAACATTAAAATAAATCTTATCACATGGGTTAGAAGGCATAACATAATGATATTAAAAGGCATGGAACATGATTAAAAATAAGGAATAATAACATGGGATCATAAAATCATGGATTCATAGTAGTGTGGAAGCAACATAAAACATGAATTTATCACAATTCAAGGCTCATTTCATATAGAGGAGCATGATTCAAGGTTCATTTCACACAGAGGATCATGAGTCAAGGCTAACCACCATGATCTTTTCACATGGAGCACGAGTCAAGGCTAACCACCAAGACCGTTGCACATAACATTTCATCATACTAAAAATTACTCAATGCATTAGAGTTCTATCTGGGTGCAACCATTATAACATGTTCATGAATATATTTTCTACCTGAAAAATAAACATAAAGGTTACCCATGGAAATAAATGGGTATCATAATAATGTCATAAAGCATAATAAATGGGCGTATTATAAAAGTGTCCATGAAAGAAAGAAATTAAATAATAAATGGAAATTAATAAAGGAATATAAGGATAGATCATGATAAGTAATGTCAAACTGAAGTAATAACTTGTAAAAAGTGTATTTAAGAAACTTTATAATTAAAACATTTTAGTGTGGTTTAAGGAAAATATTAAAGAGAATTTAAAGTAGAAAAGGGCATAATATTTTATATAAAACCAGAAGTTAACCAATATAGTTTTCATAATAAAATGAGTGATTTTATAAAAATATTGGTAGCTTAAAATATATTATAGAGTGTACTAGAAAATGGATAAAAATTTGGGAAGTTCTCTTGAATCGGGCTTTCTTATCCGGAAGAATTGAGTAGGGAACCTTTTAAAAACATTTATATCCCTGAAAAAGAAGGATGAATGGATCTTGATACATGATTTTAGAACATATACATATAATTTTGAATATTTAAATAGAAATAAAAGATAATTTCATTTTTTTAAAGAGAGAAAAAATGACCCGAAGGAATATTGAAGGTTTGGGTAGAATCTCTTACCTCATGTCTGAAACGATTATGCACTTGATCTTAATGTACTGAATAATAAAATTAAATAAATTAATTAATTAATTAATTCATAACCTTTATACATGTATTTTATTTATTATAATTTTATTAAGTTTGTTAATTTTCCTTTTTATGGGTTATGATATTCAATTTCATCATTCAGGAACGTTAGTTTTCCTTGGTTTTCATGATCAGTTTACTTGTATATGTGTATGGAAAATCATGTAGAAAGAGGACAGTTGTCCAAAACTGAAATTATATGTTATTAATGAACTTATATAATATTAAAATACCATTTTTATTCAAAAATTTAGGATTATTCGTTATATAAATCATTAATGATAATAATTTAGATTAATTTATCATTTTTTATCATAATGAACACGTTTTGTTTTATAAATTAATATCATGTTTACAAAATGATTATATAGAATTAAAAAATATATAATTAATATATTATAATTTGGTTCAACCATAAAAATGGTTTCATGAACAGCCTTGAAGATGGTAATGGAAATTGAAAACTTTTTTGCCCTTGAATGTGATAAATTAACACATCACGGATGATGTTTTCATTTTTTTAGTATAAAAGGAGGGGGAAAGAGATATGATGATGAATTATTCCAGTATAATAACAAAATTAAAATATATATGTAAGTTTCTAGAGTTATCATACCATTTTTATGAGGGGGTGAGGAGATAGAAATAAAATAAAGGAACTTGAAAAGAAATTAAAAAAAGAAGAGGGTTTTATCTCTTGATTCCTTCTTTTTGAGAACATCTTTAGGGGATTGGTTTTGGTATTTTATTAAGACCAATAGCTCTTAGATGTGGGAGAGGGGACTGGGAGGATATTTTAGGAGAATTTTTACATCGCACAATTCTTGATAGGTGTAAAGAGAAGAGGTGGTGAGGGTGGTATTTATAATGGAAGAGATTAGTTTTTTCTCATTATGTAATTCATTAGTTTATTATTTTTCTAAATATAATAAATAGTGATGATTATTGAGACTAAATTAACTAATTAGATCATGTTATTTTTAATAAATTGTTCTTGCATCATCCATGACTCAATGAATAGTGTATTTAACTTATAATGTATATATACCATAAATTACCATATTTTACTATTCACTAAAAACTCAAGTACTCCAGAAAAATCCAAAAAAAATCACCCTAACCATTTTTTGAAGTTTATAATTAAAAAATGAACTCTATTTTATGAAAATAATTTTCTAAATATGAGAAACTTAATATTTATTTAAAATAATAATTTACTCAAAAAATATATATTTTAAAAAAAACTGATTTTATATCACTTTGAAAAATTAACTAAGGTCTCATAAAATTATTTTATAATAATAAGACATAAAAATAATAATTTATGAATACATTTTATGAAAATATATTTTCTTTTAAATTATTAAATTAGTCATAAATTTGTAATTAAATATTTATGACTTACAAAAATACCAGCACTTAATTAATAATCTTTAAAATATTTATTTACTTATATTATGATATAATTATATCATATTATCACTCATAATATGGATAAATTTTATTTATACTTTCATTGGTGAGGTTACTATTCAATTTTTTGGTTTACTATTCATAAGGGTTGTGTTACTATTCCAAAGGTCAAATTATTGTTCCTTTGGTATATATTCCTTAACTTCTAGAGATGCCTTTTATTTAATTAATTATTCATTTGCAAATTTTTTATTTTGTTATTAATGTGATTTTATGTGATTATACTATATAAAATAATTATAAGTAGTGAATTTCCATTGATAAAATTTTTGGTTGTTACGGTATTATAATCTTACTATTTTCCTTCTTGTTTTTTTCATCAGTGAGAAGGATAAATATGAATCATGAAATTGGTTCTTGGAATATATATAAATGCAAGTTAAACAAAATATATGATAATCATCATGTAATTTTTTAGGTGGTTAACTCTGATGAAATTTCATATGGAGAACCTAATTATTATCATTAATATTGAATCAGACACATTTCTAGTGACATCCATAATAATTTTAAAGACAGTTAAATAAATAGGGATATCATTAAGTTAGGTATGTTTCCTAATTATTATATTTATTAGAAATTTTTTACCATCCTTTAAATTATAATACAATCAATTTTCTTGTCATATTAGCCTCAATAAATAAAAACTAGATGAGTATCTAGAAGGAATTCAAAGGGCCAACCAAGAACTTCATGATTACATGATGTGGATTTCAAAGGAGAAATGATCATTATTATATGTTGGTGGATGGAGATATATCCATATGACCATTAATATTATGTAGTGTATAAACATGGTCATTAAGTGTGTTTATAAACTACCAATCAAAGGCTTAGTACAAAAGACATTTTAATAATGTGTAAAGTACTTTTTTGAATTCTCCCAAAAAGATCATCTAGGGGTGTACTTTGGTTAGAACTTTCAAATAGATATTGATAAGATTTAATAGAATACATCATTGTTTCATGTTTGAAGCTTTGTCTGGGAAGGGAGCCTCTTCGAGGTTACAAAGTGTCACAAGCAACTCGTAGGAAATAGTGGTCATACTGAAATAAAGGTATTGTGATTGTGATTATTTCTAAAGCATTTAGGTATCTCTATACACATTTCATTAAAGTTTTTTGCATCGATTAACTTATATTGGTAACCCTATATCAATCTAGTATATTGGTTGAGAACTCTAGTTGACTATTACAGTGCACCTTGGATTCCTATTGGTGATTTTGATCGTTTTTTCATGCCTTCTGATCAACTAAGTGTGATCCCTAATATGAACGGGTTTCACCCACATGTAAGGACAAAGTTTACTCATATTGTAAATGAGATAGACTGGCCTCTAGAATGGAATGTGGGTCTAGGATGCACCATATGTCATGAAAAACATCATATTCATAAAAAATGCCTCAATGTGGCTGGAAGGAGCTCCATCTCTCAATGAAATTAATAGTTTCTTATATGTATTTTCATTATTATGTAAATATTTTATAGTAGGCTTGTTTAATATTTCATTGAGACTTCTGAGAGGGTACCTCATATTTCTAATTATAATTCATAAATAAATTTTTAAAAAATATATATTATAATAATTATAAATAGTAACATTTATATAATATGTTGATTTAGTATACATTCTATTACTTACAACCAAGGATATAAATGTTTCTCATGCATTATTAGAGGGTTGTCCTATTTTACCTCAGAGAGTATGGAGATTACACCACTTCCATTACATTTCACCCTCCTATAATCATCCCCCATCTTTAATGTGCAAGGTTATATGGTGTAGCGATGTGTGATATCACCTTTATATATCACCAACTCGTTAAAATGGTTTTAGAGAGTCAGAGGCCAGAGACACACTTTCTATCTAATGGAGGGAGAGATGACCAACACTTTAGAAAATATCTCAAATTTTTTAGGCCTACCTAACAAGGATGCATCTGTGATGGGATAGGTTGTTGTTGATTGGTTTGGTTTGGTACAAAGAATACTTGGCATAGAGGTTCGGGATGATGCAAGGTTCATCGTCAGTAGTCGGTTGCACATACCATTGATATACAAGAACATAACCCAACTGGATAATGATGCTGAAGAGATCATTGCCTTGTGATTCACACATGCATAAATTCTATGAATTATTGAAGTCATGATCTCTATTAATCATTTTATGATATATATCCATATGGAATATTTATATTTACTTAAGGACCTTGGCCAGGAATGGAGAGACAACTGGGGCCATCTTGTCTTGCATACACATATATCACACTCTGTAGTGCATGTCACATTGAGAAGATAAAAATTATAGGATCTTTTATTCTTATTGAAATGTAGGTATAGGAGTGTATCCCTCACTTTTCACCCCATTTCACAAGCTATTGCTTATGAAGATTATGCAAGACTACTCATGCAAAAAATGGTATGTTTGTTCATCCTTCTTATGTATACGTCAAATCTATAAATTAATATTAAGAAACTAAAATTGCAAAAATGTTATCTATAGGCGGATTCGATCCCATAGACATTCTAACACAGCCAGACCTGATGTCCACACTTAAAAACTTATGATGGATAGTCTTTGATTGGATGATGTATGTGATTTTTAATTATGTACATAATTTGTTATTTTTTGAAAGTAAATTATTTTATTTACAAACTGCACATTCATTTTTGGTTGTTTTAGGTTTCATGGATTTCATATTTCAAACCTATTCTCTATAGTCTTTCATCATTTTTCATGGTGATGCTTGATGAAAGCACATGTGTGGTGCCTCTAATCCATTTTCACATGGTTGAGTGGTACCATGTTGATCAGGCTATAACACTATGGGAAAAATAATTAATTATGATGGGTTATTTTTGATGGGATATAGGCCTTTCACAAAAATTCATGTAGTATAGATTATTTATAATGATATGGATTTCCCATCACAAATAATCTTTTATTCACTATTATTTATGATAAGAAATTTTTCCCTTCACAATACCTTTGGAGGTCTTTCGTGCTATATAGTGGTAAGCACTATTTGTGATGGGAATCTACTCCCCATCAAAAATATGATTCGACCAAAGGGTTATTTGCGACGGAACCTGTCACAAATAACTTTTATATCGCCACCACCTTTATTTATGGTGGGTACTATTTGTGATGGGTTCCGATTCAAATAAAACTATTTGTGATGGGATTCTCATCGCTAATAATCTAACCAATATATATGGACACCTAACCGATTTTTCTCTCCATATCTTCTCTCCTCTCCTCTCCTCTCCTCTCCTCCCATCTTCTCTTCACTCTTTGATTTCTTCCTTTAAAACATTTTAATTTTTACAGAGAAGTAATCCCTTTCAGATTTTTATTGGTATTATAATTCCAATAAAGATTCAATTTTTTGAGGTATTTGTTTACTTTTTAAAACTTTTAATTTATTTATTTTATTTTATATTAGGAATTAGTATTATTAGTTAGCAGTAATTAGTTTAAATTAGTTGTAATTATTTTTAATTAGCGTTAATTAGTTATAATTAGCTATAATTAGATATAATTAGTTACAATTAGCAGTAAATACTTATAATTAGCAGTAATTAATTATAACTGATAAATAATTAGTACTAAATAATAGAACTTGGTAGTAATTAACAGATCTTAGTAATAATTAATAATAATTTACAATAATTAGTAATAATTAACAATTCTTAGTAATTGGTAGTAATAAACATTAGTTGTTAGTAATTAATATTAAATATTAATAATTTAAAATTGATTTGTAATAATTAGCGGTAATTAGCAGTAATTAGTAAAAACTAGTGGTAACCAATAAAAAATAGTGTTAATCAGTTTAAAGCAGCATTAATTATTAAAAATTAGTATTAATTATTCAAAATTAGTTATAATTAGTAAAAATTAGCAGTAATTAGTAAAAGTTAGCAGTAATTAGTAAAAAACAGTGACAATTAGGGGTAATTAGTAAAAGTTAGCAGTAATTAGTAAAAATTAGCAATAATTAGAAGCAATTTGTAAAAATTAGCGCTAACTCGTAAAAATTAGAGCTAATTAGAAAAAAAATAGCAGCAATTAGTAAAAATTAGCAGTTATTAGAGGTTATTAATCAAAATTAGTGGTAATTTGTAAAAATTAGAAGTAATTAGAAAAAAATAGCGATAACTAGTAAAAATTAGTGGTAATTATTAAAAGATAGTATTAATTAGTAAATATTAGCATTAATTAGTAAATATTAGTAGCAATTAGTAAATATTGGTGTTGATTAGTAAATCTTTGTTGTAATTAGTAAAAAATAGTAAAAAATAATGGTAATTAGAATAAATAAGTGGTAATTAGTAAAAAATATTGGTAATTAGCGATACTTAGTAAAAATTAGTCATAATTAATAAAAATTAGCTGTAATTGATAAAAATTAGCTATAATCATTGTAATTAGTAAAAATTAGCAGTAATTAGTAGTAATTTATAAAAATTAGTGGTAATTAGATGTAATTAGAGATAATTAGTAAAAATTAGTTGTATTGGTAAACATTAGTGGTATTAGTAAAAATTTGCATTAATTAGAGGTATTTAGTAAAAAATAGTGGTAATTAGTAAAAAAAATAGTGTCATTTAGAAATAATTCGTAAAAATTAGTGGCAATTAGCAATAATCGGTAAAAATTAGTGGTAATTAGTAAAAATTATCTATAATTAGTAGTAATTAGTACAAATTAGCATAAATTCGATATAATTAGTAAAAACTATCGGTAATTAGTGGTAAAAATAGTGAACTATGTAAAAATAGAGGAAATCGGAAAAAATTTGCAGCAATTGGTAAATATTAGTGAAAAATAGTAAAAATTAATGTAAAATAGTAAAAAATGGTGGAAAATGGTAAAAAAATTATAGTAATAATTAACCATAATTATCCATAATTATCCATAATTAACCACAGTCAGTAATAGAAGGTTATCCAAGGGGTGTGAGGGAAGTATGAAGTGGAGGGGATGAAGGAGACAATATAGTGAAATAATTTCAATACCCTTGATTTTATACCCTTTGAATGAGTGGTAGTCATAGGTAAACCTACAAGTTATGGGAGAGGAAATAGATTCAAGATATAACAATAATTTTTTTAGTGTTTTTTTTTCCTTTTTTGGTTTAATCTCTCTTCATGAGAAAATAATATTTTTCCGATAATTACAATGTAAATGCATAATAATCGGTAAAAATTATTTTCTTGCTATGATAGATTTAACCAAAAAAAGTAAATAATTCACTAAGATTTTCAATTTTATCACTCATATATTCTTTCTTTTCCATCACTCAAAGTTTTATCCATGAATGTCTCTTCTCCAATCGATGTGAACCTAGGGGTGCTAGAATTATTTCCCTCTATTGTCACCTCCATCCCCTTTTTCTATATTCTTAACTTGTGGTAATAATGGAGTGGAGGGGATGAAGGAAATTATGGATTAAAATAGTTCTAGTTCCCCAACATTCAGACCATTTTAAGGGGAGTCATTCATGGGTAAACCTGCAAGTTTACCCACGACTACCTCTCCTAAAAAGGTCTAAACTCAAGGGAAATGGAATTATTTCACTTTTTCATCAGCATAATCCCCTCATATCCTTTCTTATCCCATTCCCCTTGGTCAGCCTTCTATTTCCCTTAATGGTAATTACGGGTAATTAGAAAAAATTAGTGGTAATTAGAAAAATTAGTGGTAATTAGATAGAATTGATAATATTTATAAGTAATTTGTAATTTTTTGATTTTTTATTTTTTTATCATCTCTCACTTATATCAGATTAATCATAAGCAATATTTTCTATTTTCTATTTTTTTTAAAATATAGAATGAGGAATTTGAAAATAGTCTTTATTACAAGATCTTGATTGGATAAATCATCACAAGAATCCAAACTGTTCTAATATAAATTTTGTATATATTGAGGGCATTGAATCTTTTTTATCATTTTCATCATCAAACCTAGCATTTTTTCGAAAGGGAAAATTAAGTTTCCATGTAGAAAATGTGATTTGAGGATATTTGAAACATTTGAATAAGTTGGAGTTCATCTAATGCGTTTTGGTTTTTAGAAAGATTATATTTTTTGGTATCAACATGGTGAACATGGTTTCTGATAAGATACTAATAATTTGGTTCTAGATCCATCATGGTTTCAAAATTTAGTATATGAGGTTGTTGGTTCGTCTTTTAAACAAACAAAAACTCCAAATGATAATGATTTAACTCCTAAGATATACCCATCTTGATTTTATGAGTTGTTGAAGTCTCTTTAGGATTATCTATATCCTAGTTGCAAGATAAGAAAATTTGAAGTGGTTAGAAAAATTATGTCTATTAAATCAGATGATAGAATTTAAAATAGTTTATTTAATTAGATATTCTATTTAGTTAAATCATTGTTTACTAAATAAAATGTGTTTCTTATAAATTTCTATGAGAGCAAGGGGTTGGTACATAATTTGGGTCTTTGTTGTTAAAATATTCATGCATATTAAAATGATTAAATCTTATAAAATGATGAAAATGAGTCATTAGTTAGTTGTCCTACTTATAAAAAATCGACATACAAAGAGGCTTAACAAAGGAGGTTTGGTTTTTTTCTCGTTAAACAATTGAGGGATTTCCCACTTACACCTAGATTACAGTGTTTATTTATGTCTCATAACATAGTGTCATTGATTTTATGGCACAAATCCAATATTTTAACTAATAAAAGATTAAATCTCCCTTATGGTGGTGATTCATAGAACTATTTTGACCAGTTACATCCATATTATACTTTATAATCCTATAACGTGTTATTGGGTATTTTTATTGATAGTTTTTATCCATTTGGTTCTTATAGTAGTCAGTATTCTTGTTGTTCTGTCATTATAACTCCGTATAACTTATCTCCTTGGATGTTTATCAATGAGCCATATATCATTTTGACATTATTAATTCTAGGACATCAAAAAAATAATATTGATGTTTATTTGAATCCATTGATTGATGAGTTAAATTTATTGTGGATTAATGGTGTTCATATATATGATGTTGTTGTGAAACAAAATTTTTTAATGAAAGCTACATTAATGTGGAAAATTGGTGACTTCCCAATGTATGGAATGTTATCTTGTTGGAGTACACATGGTTAAAAATCATGTCAGTATTGTATTAGTGACAGTAAAGTATTTATACTCATCAGTGGAAGAAAATCTTTTTTTTCAACTGTCATCATGGAATTATTTCTACTGATCATTATCTCCTAAGGAATAGAAATCATTTAAAAAAATATACAATTGAAAGAGATGGAATTCCAGAAATGATCTTAGATATTGACTTAAAATATATTGTCTCTTCATTACATCCCATTTTCATTGGATCAGCTATAAACCGAAAAAATAGATGGCTTTGGGAAAGATCCCAATTGGATAAAATGGAGTATTTTTGGGATCTGCCATATTGGTTTGATTTTTTGGTCTGTCACATATTGGGTATCATGCATATTGAGAAGAACTGTATTGAAAATATATTCTATATAGTTTTTGACACACCTAATATGACCAAAGATAATGTAAAGGCATGATTAGATCTTTCCCAAATTTTTAGGTGTCCAAAACTTGAGTTGTTTGAAAATTACAGATCACATGAATCCAAAATTGGATTATGTAGTTTCCAAAGATAATCATTTATTATTTTGTCAGTGGATTGAGGATTTGAGGATACCAAATGGTTATGTCTCCAATTTTACAAGATGTTTCATAAATATTTATATTACCATATTAAAAATTCATGATTATTGTTATACAAAATAGGTTAAATACCCTAAGAGTTGGAGTGAATCAAGGTATGATGGATTAAAACAACTGCCCCTTTGGATATTTTTTTGTTGTTAAAAAAACACTCTTATCTCCCTTTCTTATGGAAATGTATGAATAAAAATTAAATCATGCATAAGACATGGAAATTTTACTTGGTTCACCCTCACTAGACTATATCTAAGGAGAAAACAATGGCAATGTGTCGATGTAACAAATTTACTAAGGCTCACTGCCAAAAATGTTGTTCAAGAAATATCACTTATATTCCTAGGCTCACTAACTTTATAAGGTTTAGGGTCATTTCACTGCTTTCCTATGGGTTACTCCCTAAGTCTCTTTCTCTGGCCCACTGCCAGTGGAAAGGATCACCTTATTCCTCTTCCTTTACTCATTGTGCTTGGAAGGACTTCACCCATAGTTTATGGACATAAGTCTTTTCATTATCACTAATGAATACATCCATAGTTGTAGATATATTCTCTATTGAATTACCAATTTCATCCACTTGACGAATCTCACTTTACTATAGATTTACTAGGAAAACACTTTCACGATGATCACTTCTTTCACAAATCTCAACTCTTTCGCAAAGCTCCAATATCCTTCATAAATAAACATCCTTTTATGAATCTCATTTAGCCTTCACAAAGAATGCAACTTTCAATTGGATTTTTATAGCCTTCACAAACTAAATTAATTTCACAATGCTCACAATTTATGATTGGTGTTTATTACCTTTGTTAACCACCTTCCTTCACAAATATTTTTGTAAGGAAAACCTTTGTGAACCAACTTTATGAATACAAAGCCTTAGAATATTTATTAATTCTCACTAGTGATCTTAAGGGGGTAGAGGCATATTTATAGGTGTTTTCAACGATTCCAAAATCTTCTAGCCACTACATCACCATTTCATGGAGATCCTCCATCTTGTTCATGATGTTCCATGTTTTGAGAAGCTCTGGGAAAATTCTCCATTCATGAAGATTCTTGTAATCACAAAGCTCACCATCAAACTTTTGTGACTTCTCAAAACCACATTTTCAAATCCAATTCTTCATGAAACTTATGAAATTTCAATATTTTCATAATTCCTTCAAGGAAATCCAAATTTCATGATGTTGGTCATCCTCTAAATTTTGGACCCCAAAACTTTGGTAAACACTGAGAAACAATATCACCTTATGTATGTACTTTTCTGTACTTCTTCTAGGGTATCCATTCCATTTTCTTGGGTCTTTTTCAAAATATCGTGTTAAAAATATCTCTGGAACTCCAAAACTAACCATGGAAACCTAGTTTTTCAATAAACATAATCAACCCAAAAATATTGTAATGTTACCTTGAGGGATTTTTCCCCAACAATATCTCCATTCGGGTTTGTTGAAAATTATTCAAATTCTGATACATTGATAAAGATTCTTCTATCTTCTACCACCATTCACTTCTTTTGATTTTGACAGTAATAAAAGATTTACTCAACACACACTCTAAGACCACATGATCCATTTTTTATGTGAGAAACAAGAGTATAATGAAAATTTCATCAATGAATCACTACATTCCAAAACGACTCAACTAATTTCATCACAAACTCCATTTGTCGTGATATATACCCTTTTACTGATCTCATTTAGCATCATTAGATTTAAAACTCCCCCTTTTTCATTTCTCGCCCTATCATATTCTTTTCCTATCTTGATTAAGACATTTTCTCCCCTTTAATAGCCACAATTTATCCCCCTTTGTCAGTAAACATGAAGTAAACTTCTTTGAGGTCTACAATAGGGTAAAGAACACAGATCAGCACATTTAGAGAAAAACACACCATAACTTAGGGAGAGAGGGCCCCACATCCACAATTTTTCAAGTGTGTGAAGTCGATTGGACTCCCAGAGATAATTCATGTCTTTCAAATGCTTCTTTGGGTAAGTCCTTTGTCAGAATGTCCGCAACATGTAGTTTGATAAGTACATACTCCAACTTCACAATCCCTTACTCCACCTTCTCCTTAATAAAATGATACCTGATTTTGATATTCTTTTCCCTTGAGTGATGGAATGGATTTTTTCTAAGATTTATAGAACTTGAATTATCACAATGGATTCTGATTAGATAATTCTCATCAACTCCCATATTATCAAGTTGTTGTTTCATCCACAATAACTACATGCATGCTCGAGTGGCCACAATATATTCATATTTTTTGGTGCTCAAAAAAAAGTAATCTTGTTTCTTTATTAGCTAAGAAATAAAAAATCCACCAAGATAGAATGCACCACCTGATTTTGATTTTTTATCATCTACTAATCCGGCCCAATCTGCATATGTATATCCCAATAACTCATGTTGAGATTTTTTATTATACAAAAAGACAAAATTTATTATTACCTTGATATACCAAAGTATTATTTTCACTACAAGAAATTGGATTTTCTTGGGATTAATTTTATACCATGTGTCTTGGAATGTGGAAAAAAATTCAGGTCTAGTCATTTTCAAGTAAAGTATACTACCAATGATCTTCCTATATTTTATTTCATTAACTGCATTACCTTCATCATATCGTGATAGTTTCATCTGTATATTCATTGGAGTATTCATCTCCTTATAATTATCTTTACTAAATCTTATCAAAACCACATTAGAATATTTATATTGAGAAATTAATGTGCCATTATTTCCTTGTATCACCTGTAAACTAAGGAAAAACATCAGTTCACAAATCATTAAAATTTTGAATTCAATTTTCATGAATTTCAAAAAATGAGTACACTACAGTTCATATGATCCACCAACTATTATTGCATGGACATATACCATCACTGTTTTCCTTTTATTATTATCATTGTTGACATAAATATTTTAATCAACTCCACTACACTGAAAATTGAGCTTCTTTAAAAACTAATCTAGCCTTGAATACCATGCTCTTGGTGCTTACTTCAACCCATATAGTGCCTTATTCATAAAAAATCCTATTATAATATTAATGAATTAAAAAATCATTTGGTTTCTTAATATAAACTTTTTATTCCATAATCCAAATCATAAATGCTGACTTGACATCTATCTAAAATTATTTGAACTTTCTTTGCACTATTATGGCCAAGAATAATCTGATTGTCTCTAGCCTTGAAATAGGTGAAAATGTTTCATCAACATTGATACCCTCTATCTAGAAGTACCCTTTGCACACTAGCCATTCTTTTTTTCGAATCACTATTCCATCTTCATTAATATTATTGTGAAACACTCATTTAGTCCCAATAACATTCTTATATGTTGGCCTCGAAATAATATCCCATGTCTGATTATTCTCAAATTTTTTCTAGCTCTTCATTCGTATCTTGACCCCAATTATCCTCTCCATATAATTCATCAATACATTTAGGCTCTACCTATGATAAGTATGATTCTTGCTATAGATTTTTCATCCTTCTTATATGAATAGGAGCTATCTAATGACCAATTATGTTATTTCTATCAATTTCTACTCTTCTATTTGGTCTTTATGTAGATATTTAATTGTTCTCATCCTTTTCATTATCTGAACCTTCTTCAAAATCAGCCTTTAGAACTGGAACATCCTCTGATCTACTTATATCTTCATTACTATCCTCATGAGATTGATCATGTATTTACTAAAGATTCTTATCATTATCTACTATGGTTTCATCATGGATTTCAAAAACATTTCCCCTACACTAATTAAAGAATTTATATGCTTTAATTTTTTTTGAGTGTCCAAGAAATATCCCTTTATCTCCACAGGATTCAAACTTCCTATGTTTCTCATTATTGAGAATGAAGCACTTACTTCTAAAGACTCAAAAATACTTCAACATTGGCTTCTTTTCATACCATATCTCATATGGAGTCCTATATTCTTTTAGAAAAATTATCACTCTATTTGATGTGTAGATTCATTTTATCACTACATCTTTCCAAAACTTCTCTGAAATGTCTTTATCAATGATAATTGTTCTATCCATGTTGTTGATAATTCAATTTCTTCTTTCAACTTATCCATTATTCTATGGAGTTCTTACTACTGAAACTCGGTACCTTATCCCTTGTTTCTCGAGATAATACTCCACTTGGATATTTTTGAACTTTGTTCCATTATTTGTTTGGATCTTCCATATTTTTTTACCCAGTATCTTCTCAACTTCCCTTCGATAAGTTTCTATGAAACTGAACACCTCATATTTGTGAGTAATGATTGAACCCCATTCCATTATGCTAAAATCATCAATGAAGAGAACATAATATCTTATCTAATCAATATATCTTAGTGAAATTGGTCCACACACATCAATATGCACCAACTCAAGTAATTTTTTTGACCTTTTCCCTTTTTATTTATATTTATTTCGAATGATCTTCCCTTGTTGACAAGCATCGCACATATGGGTGTGATCACGTGATAATATTGGGAGGTATCAAGAAGCATCATCTTTCACCAGATATTCCAATAATGTTTGGATCAAATGACCAAGGAATTTATGACATAACTTTTTTTCTTCTTCCTTGGAAGAAAATCACATATCTTCTTCTCCACTTACAATGTAGATATTCCCTTTCGTATACTTCCCCTGCAAAACAAATGCACCGTCTTTTGCCTTCATGACACATAATTTATTTAAAAAGTATATAGAATTTCCTGATTCACATAGTTTACTGACACTAAGAAAATTGTGACTCATGCCTTCAATAACTAAGACATCATCATGTCTCATGTCTCTTCCCCCAAACTTGGATTTTCCCACGCCAACAATTTTCAGGCCTTCATCATTACCAAATTTTATGATACCTTCCTAATCATACCTAACTCAAATCACTGGATCCTTATTTACTATCATATGATAGGTTCATGAACTATTAATGATCCGTATTCTTGTGTGGTCTGATACTTTAAAAGAAATTTCTATCATCATTTCCTGTTCATCTCTATTCTTTTTTATCCATGTTTTGGACTTCATACCCAGTATGGATTGAGGATCTTGATCTTTCTTAAATTATGATGGACCAGCATCATCTTGCAATACTACAAAATTATTTTTCATTTTTAGATCAATTTATTATTCATTTAATTGCTTCTTATCAACACATTTATTATGATTTGGCACATTTTTCTGCATTATCAATGAGCAGCATCTTTTCATGTGCCTGAATCCTCCACACCTAAAATAGTGACCATCAAATGATGTTCTAAAATATTGAGTTCTATATGGATTCCTTTATTGCTATTGTTACCTTCGATACCTATTACCTATGGAACATACATTTTTTGAGTGTCTTATATTTACATAGTAATAATATCTCATGTGAGGTGCATTCTCATTTGGAAATAATTCACTATTGATTTTCCTTGGGTTATTTGAATCTTATAGTTCTAATTCATACCCAAATCAATCTTTAACCTTAGAGTGGGATCTTGTGGTCTAACTTTAACCATTACTACTTTCTATTTGTGTCCAAGCACCATACCAGCTATATTGTTTTGATCAATCATTTTCCTTTCCTGACACTCCTTTTTTTGTTTCATTGGAACTCTGAATTCAAATTTTACCTTTTTTATTTTATTTGTATCATTCTTTTCTGGTATCAAGATTTTCTCCTGATCTTTAATACTTCATCGCAAGTCGATGACTTCCTCTTCAAGTTCTTCGATGAGTTTTATTTGATATTTTCCAGTGTTAGTAAAACTATCTATTTATCTTTTTTGTTCTTTAGTCTTGATATTGTACTCAAAAGCCCTTTCTAAGATCTCTGGAATTGATGACTTCAGTTTTTTAATTTATTCATTAATCTCATACTTCTCTTCTTTCTTATACTACATATAAAGTTTTTCATCAAAAACCACTTTGTAGGCTTTCTTCGTTTTGGCTCTCCAAACATCTATTTCCTTAATAGAGTATTTTAATTCAACATGAAGGTCAACTCTTCCTTCAACTTCTTCTTCATAATTTTATATTTCTTCCCCTGTTTTGAAATTTCTAACAACTTCCACCATAGCATCTATTACATGATCCTTTCAGTCCTCCAACTCTTCTACCTCAGATTCTTATAAACTATCATCTTATTTTGAAATTAGATTCTTCTTTTTCAAGAAATTTCTCTTAAAATTTTTCTTTCCTTTCACATAAGTTGAAGAATTTTTCATGGGAATTTCAACTTCATCCTCATCATTATCCTGAAACTTCTTGGGTAATCTTGCTGCAATATGTCTAACCTTTCCACATTGAAATCATGAAAGTAGTAGTTTCCCTTTGAAATTTCCTTTTCCTCTTGGAATATTTGAGGAAAGAAATGGTGTCACCTCATCTATCTCTTCATCTTATTTTCCATATTCAATGGTGAGATTATTCATGGTCTTTAATTCCACTTATTTGGACTTCCCTTTTTCCACATCATCGTTATCATCATTTCTAATTTCAAATGTTATAAGAGTACTTTGCAAGTTATCCAATTTCATCTCCTTTGTATCTTTATCTTCAAATACAAACACTTTCATATTAAACTAAGGTGTAAATTTTCTCATTATACACTTAAAAAACTTTATATCATCAATAATTTCTCTGAGACCATGCATTGATTCCACAAAAACATTTACCCGATCAAAGAATGTATCAACAGACTCAATAGGGTGTATTCTGAGATCCTCATACTTGTTGCATAGAACCTACAGTTTTTCTTTTCTAACTATTGAGTTTCCCTCATAAATATTCAACAGCTTTTCCCACATATCATGTGATGAATTACATGACATCACCTTTATATATATTTCATTGGATAGGTATCCCCCTAATGAATTGATTCATTTAGCTTCTGCATTCAATTCCTTTCAGTCATCTTCTGATAAAGAACCACTGTTGATATTGGTCAAAATTCCATGCATTGCTTCTGTAAAAAAATCCATTCCTAATGATCGGAAGTACTGTTGCATCCGATTCTTTCATAATTGAAAATTGTTTCCATTGAAGATCAAAATACCTTTGTAATTGAAAACTTCCATTTCTTCTACTAAGATAGAACCACTAACTTTCAACCTTTAGCTCTGATACCAATTTTTATCCCAACTAGGTTAAATACCTTGAAAGGGGGGATCAGAGTATGATAGATTAAAACAACTTCCCCTTTGGGTCTTGTTTCATCGTTAAACAAAACACTCTTCTCTCCCTTTCTAATGAAAATGTTTGAATAGAAATTAAAGCATGTATGAGACACAAAAATTTTACTTGATTAATCCTAACTAGGCTACATCCAAGAAGCATACAACAAAAATGTATCGATGTACCAAATACACTAAGGATCATTTCCAAAAAAATTGTTTTGGCTAGATCACTTCTATGCCCAGGCTCACTGCCTTTGCAAGGTTTAGGCTCAGCTCACTACTTTCTCATGGGTCACTCCTTGAGTCTATTTATCTGGATCAATGCTGGTGGAAAGTATCACCTTCTTCCTCTTCATTTTCTCACTACCCTTGGAAGGGATTCACCCACAGTTTATGGACATATAGGTCACTTCATTTTCACCAATGAATAAATCCTCAGTTATAGATATATGCTCTGTTGAATTACCACTTTCATCTAATTTATGAATATCACTTTACCATAGATTTACTGGGAAAACACTTTCATGATGCTCATTGCCCTTGCGGAGCTCAACTCTTTTGTGAAGCTCCAATATCCTTCATAAAGAAACCTCATTTCTCAAAGCTCACTTAGCCTTCTTGAAGCACACAACTTTCAGTTGGATTTTTATAGACTTCATGAACTGTATTACTTTCACGATGCTCACAATTTTCAACTAGAATTTATAGCCTTCGTGAACCACCTTCATTTGTGAACATTTTATAAAGACAACCTTTATGAACCACCTTCAAAAATCTGGGGCCTTAGAATGGAAATACTTCTACCAATTGGATTTAGAGGTTTGTTGAATAATTTTATTTGGGATTATCTAATAAAAATATCATATTTTTTTGAGACATTTGTGCAATGATAATATACTATGATGCATTTAGTTGACTCTAAGAATATTTTGTATTAATTTTATGTAAAGTGGAAAAAAATCACTGGCTTTATTTGATTCAATGAAACATTTGATATTAAATTTTTCATATAAAGAAAAATTTGGAGGGATGGTACAATTCCAATAGATGTACCCATATGAGATACGGATGGAAAAATAGAATAAAAAGGTATGTAACTAATAATCAGTTGAAGGGTCAATAACATAAGCTTATTTTTATAAGGAAATTTCTTTTTTTTGTTCATCCCATTATTTTCAACCTAAATATCCTTTAAAACATAACCGAGTTGGTTGTAATGAGGAAAATTTTGATGATTCAATGGACATTAAATTATTAGTTTTTAATGAGCTTTAACTTGGATTTGGTAGAGTTCATGAATGATAGATTTCAGATAATGAATATTACAGGGATCATATATATGTTCTTCTCAACTATGAATAAATGACATGATTTTTACAGTGATTTCTACTATAACCTATTCATTATATATTTTTTAAAGAAAATTAATATTATTTTATTTTTAGATTATATGATGGTCATGTCAAGAAACATTTTCCACAAATTATTTTAGTTCCACTTAAATAACATCAGCAACATAATATTTTTTACTAGTTTTAAAGACTGGTAAAGTAAATTTTTTATGGTTTAACATATGAAATAAATTTATTATTTGTTATATTGATAATTTTTTTTCAATTTTTTTGGTATCATAGAATGCTGGTAGAATTGATAATTGATTGTGTGTATTGAGTGACCCACTATCCAAAATGGTTAAATCTTATATTATATATGTGATGAGTGGTTTTTGATTTCATACAAATTCATGTGGTAAATCAAAAACACAATGAATAGTGGTGTTTTCTTGAGTGTTTCTCATCATAGAGAAAGTGAAGTTGACTTTTATGGCATACTAGATGAAATAATTGAGTTCTTTTATCTGGGAAAAAATTATGTAACGATGCTTAAATTTCATTTGCTTAAGAATGATAGGGGATTTCATGTTCATTTATACCATGTAGACATTGACATTAAATATAAAATCCTTCTTTTAGTAAATGAACCATTTTTTTAGCTCATAAAGCACATAAAATTTATTATGAAAATTATTATGTTGCTTAAAAATAGTTAATTAATTAGTTGATCATTATGAAAAGAAATCTCATGAAAATCAATTTATGAAAAGTGAATTTATTTCTACTGAAGTGTAAGGAATTTAAATTTTACAAGAGAAAACTCCAAAAAAATATTTTCTATGAAGAGGCATGAATATCGATGATGAATCCCCACAATTACGGTTTGATAGTGATAATGATGTTGATGATGTAAAAAATGAATTTGAAATGACAAGATATAATTAAGATGAAGCTATTATATAAATAGATGATACTAAGTAGGAAGATAAAGATATTTACATTGTCGTATAAGAATATGAGGATAAACATGAATAATGACACAATTACATGATGGTTGTAGTCATAATTAATATATATATAATATTCATTTTCAATTATATGTTGACAATATTATTTTCCTATTTCATATGAATGAAGATGATTTAGTTGATATGTTTTGTATCCTTGAGGAGGCTATGATTCCGAGTTATGACCCTGATACTTCGTCATTCGACCCTTAGGTTGCTGGCAGTTTATCATCGACTTAGAGGGGTTTTAGTATTATAAGATTAATGATTCCCGACCCTATTCCTAATCAACATCAATATCTTGATTTTGATCTAAACATGCGTAGGTATGTTCAGTTGTGTATTTTAGTTAGTTTTCATTAATTATCATTAATTTTCATTAATTTATTTATTTACTAATTGTGTGATTATTTTTTTTGTTTTCCCATATTTTTTCACATATAGCTATTGGACAGGGGAGTGCTATTATACATAATTATTTTTCTAGAGTATGGGTGATGTGGGATCATATTTCCATTGATGTTCAACACTTAATTTTTTATTAATAAATGGTATGTAAATAAATAATAGTTATTTTTAAATTTATTTAATTATTAACTTTTTATTATTGATTATTTGTAGGGTTTATAGTATCTCATCGAGAATAGCATAAGGAACTCTATCTGGTATGCTTGAGAGGCCTATATGCGTGAACTTTGTCATCAATTTTTTCAAAATTTGAGGAAGAGAGCCATAAAGAAATATGGAGTTGTATTTTTTATCAGTATTTCTACATCCATCAACCTGATTACATCTTATCTCAATTTTGGGATGGATTTTTTTCATAATGAATGGGAGATAGTTTTCAGAGGTGATCATTATCAGGTTGGAAGAACTGGGGGAGGTAGGAGTTCATGCATAGAGCTGGTAGTCATACATTCACTACACATTAATGACATATGGAAAGTAATTTTATTTAATAATTTATATAACTTTAAATGTAAACTATTTATTTTATATTCATATAGGAGTTGAGAATCCTGATATTACAGAGTTTGATATTTATATGAGGATGTACACTGATTCTATCACTAGAGAGAGTAATAGTGGTCGACGGTGTTATATTGTAATTAGTAAAAAAAATTGAGTTTTAAAATTAACTAAAAATAATATTTTATCTAATTTAATTTCAAATTTCATTTGAAGTAGTCATATGAGTATGCAACTTGTCACACACATGATGAAAGTTAGGATGAGACTAAGGGTCTGGCCACCAGTGCATCAGTATTTGATGATGCAGAATGGATATAGGTGACTCAATATATTTTCAATAAAGGTGGATTTGTTGGTATTGGTTCTTGATTGAGGCCTAGAAGTTATTTTGGTATTGTTGTGTGGTTGTTGTCTAGCTCAAGGGAAGATCATGGAGAGTCACCATCATCGGTTGTAGAGTATGAGGAGAAGTTGTGAGATCAGAATGAGGTTATAGAGACCCTACATAGGGAGTAGAAAGAGCGTCGTCGATAGCAGTAGCGGTAGGATCAGTTTCGATGGTAGGAGTATCAATATGAGTAGATGATGGAGTATATGTGATGACTGGTGTAGGGTATAGAGACGGAGTTCCCTCCATCACCTCCTCCAGATGACCATCCCCCTCCATAGAGATATGATTTATTTTGTTGACACATATAGTATGATAATATTTAAATGAACATATTATGTGTAATATTGTTATTAATTCAAATGTCTAAAGTTTTATATATTTCATTTTTTAATATTTAGATGTTTTTTTTTTGTTTTTTATATTTTAAATTTTTTATATTTTCTTTATTTTCTTTACTTAATCATTTTTTAATTTTTTTAAATTATTTGTGATGGGATTTTTTACCCATCACAAATGTTCACATAAATATAACCAATGAAAACTTTTTTGTGATGGAGGAATTACCCATAAAAAAAATTCTATGCCATACCATTGTAAGAAATAGCTTTTGTGATGCAGTTTTTAGACACGGCCTATTTGCGATGGGCTCCTTTCACCACTAGCTCGTCTCAAAAAATCATATTCTAATAGTGTAAGGAAATTCAGGTTCCTGAAACCCATTCTCACATCATCCAAGTGGTTGGAATCAATACATTGCTTTAATATTATAGGGAAATGATACATATACAAACATGAATTTCATTCACACAACATTGACATATGAGATAGACATATTGTGCCCCAATTACAGGGGGTTTCCACAGTGTGAATACATCTATCTGAACAGTTTGTTTATGAGTCCAGGTACTATATGTGGTCATTGTTATATCTTACATAACACAAATGAGGTTCTAATGAATTGTTAGTAACTATTATCCCTATCAAATAGTTCTTTTTTAATTTTAATTTAATGCATTATTTATTTACAGGATTCTTATATCACATACCTATTTCACATCTTTAATCCTTCAGGGTGATTTTTATTTTACTGAGACTATTTTCACACATTAATGGTAGAGCTGCTCTAACCCATGGATGAGATTTATCATGGAATTTTATTTTATGTGACACAATATGTTGAGCCCTATGTCTATGTTCCACAAGATGAGTAACATTAAATAGACATGAAAGAGGTTGATGGGGCACACAGGGAGGAAATCTAGCAAGATTGTCCTGATGTTCCTCCACTTTATGTTGTCAATGAACCATGGTATTTACACGTGAATCTTAGTAGTCTCTGTGATATGTCTTTAGATTATTATACATAGGTTCCACTATCAGCACCAATGACATGGTATATTCTTATAGGGATAACAATGCTTTTTCTAGTGATTATGCTACTTATTCCTTTACTTTGTCAGGTTACACTATAGTGATAGCTAGTGACTAGAATGTATTTGGTTCTTCATTTTTCTTTGTTTTTTATTTTTTCATAGAAAAAAACTCATATTATTCCCACGTGAGAGAAGTTTTTAGCCAGTAAACTTATTCTTACCACATGAGAGAGAGTTCTATCAAGTGGATATCTTCCTTTTGGGTAGGATAGAGTTCAATTGAGAGGACTTTGGAACTTCCATCTATCACATAGATTGATGTAAAAGTTATGCATGACCCATCACACACTTCCACTATACCTAGAACCTATAAGTGGTATCATAAGGGTCACATAATTAATTATAATTATTTAAATATTGTCGATTAGTTTATGAATTTATTGTGGGTTTTCAATTCCAATTTAATCATTCTTTATTCATAATTGTGATATCTATTTTATTTCCATTTTTTCTCATAAATATAATCAAATAAATTAATTTTATGAATGAAATAAATTTAAATATCTCATATGGGGGGTGCCGATAAGTCTAGACGGATAACAAGAGTACACTCCGTGTAACCTGGAGGTACACATCGTGAACTAGTGTTTAATGCACCAAGAATTAATTTAGAATTTATTCAAGGTGTGTGAAATTATTACATGTGGTGAATTTAATTTTACACCACATGTTGACTAGCCCATCCTAGCACATAGTCAACCAGAGTACACACCTTATAAGTTACGTACATGGCATTTAGTCCTTTAGTCACAAACGGGCTATGTATCTTCTTACATGACCCACATGATTGGTGGCTATGTAACTCGGATATCGCACATTGTGTAACCCATGTACACATTATGTACTCCAAAATTTTATATGGTACAGTTACATGCCGAGTCCCTAGGTTTGTTTCATAGATTGATGGTGAGACTAATACACATTGTGTGTCTTAAATGTACACATCATGTACTTTTATCAAATTACACAGAATTAAAATTAATTTATTTTATTGTGTAAAACTTATCAACATGTAATTTTGTATGGTAATTAAGTTGATAAGAAACTCCATATGATGGTTTTTTTATATATAAAAATTTTTAATTAATTTCTGTGTAATGTTCATATCTATATATCATGTATAAGTCATATTTCAGTTATTACTCTATTCGCATTGAAGCATTACATGATACATAAAAAATCATGTGATCTATGTGATCATTAAGTTGATAATACATGTAATGATAATATTTGATAATTTGTGTATACCATAAGTTTCCAGATTAAATAGTATATGAGTACATTACATGTTTGGTGTTTTGATGGGTACTCACCGTGTTACCTCCAAGGTATATTTTTTTATACATAGTTGATTTTAAATAAATTTATTTAATTTTTTTAACATTATGATAGATGAGAATATCAAGGGAAATCATATGAGAATTAAGATGAAATAATTTATTAATTAAAGAAGATAATTAATTGATTTGATCACGGTTTATCTTAAATAAGAATGATTATGATTAAATTCAGATTTTATTAAATGTTTAATTAGTTGCATGTATGTGTATGATCATGAGCCTAGACTAGACCTTTGTATTTGATTGGTTTCGTTTAATTTATTATTAAATCAAATTATTTGCATGTGTTTCATCTTTGATCTCATTATGTAAGGGTCTGCTTGCCCAAGGTTTCTTTTATGTAAACCCCTTAACCAGTTTTTTTATTCTTATCACCTACGTGTGATTAAAATGATATATAATGGATGGAGATCCCAAGATAGTGGAGGTGGTTCAAGTTTGGATCCAAGGTGAAAACAATCCAAGAGGTATGCATAGGTGGATGGGTGGAAATCCAGA
The DNA here is from genome assembly GCA_963277665.1 of Viscum album. Classification (NCBI taxonomy): domain Eukaryota; kingdom Viridiplantae; phylum Streptophyta; class Magnoliopsida; order Santalales; family Viscaceae; genus Viscum; species Viscum album. The sequence goes on from OY728157.1 coordinate 156,351,860, forward strand.
ACACGAACCAAAAATGGTTCAAACTGTTTTTTCCCAAGGTCGATGGTTGGTTTATCATTTTCTAGATTAACTAACTGCTAGTAAAATCTCATGATCATTCCAATTTATTGTTTTATTTCTTTAAAGTTTCTTGGTTATTTCATTGTGGATATTTTTTAGTGATCACGTGAATTAATGAATTAACAAGAATGCAAGATAAACTAAAATAAATTGGATTATGTGTAAATATTATCTTAATATATGGTTAATCACTTAAGTAAATACACTTAATATTAATAATAATGTAATAAAAATAATAATTGGAAATTTACACATAAATATAAAATCCCTCAATTATATATATTAAGTCGGTATAGCCTTCCACTACTTCAGTTAAAATCGAACCATAGCTCAAAATGTTTGACCATCCAAAGTTAGGGCGCTTTCAATTATCGAGGAATTCCAACCTGATGTTTTAGGTTGAATTAATTTAGTTCATATAAAGGGTTGACTACCAAATAAGTACTTCATATAACTAAGAGTAAAATTTTGAGGAAATATAATTTATGGATTTCAGGAGTGGGGAGTCCACTCAACATATTAAGTAATTGTGACTTAATGTTGTTTCCATTTGGAATTCCTACCTAAAACCCTTCAAATTGATTGACCATACAAGGTTTGGGAGATGAGAATGGGAATATGTATCATTCCACTAGAATTTATAATAAATAAGATATTATAAATCCAAGGGTTAGGGATATTGGGTTTCAATAAAATAGTCAGAGATTAATAAATATAATATTTATTTATTTGTCTAAATTTTATCAGATAAGTAACTAAAACTATTATAATCTTATTTTTATAAATAAAAATAAAATTAATTCAAATATATAACTATGATCCATACTTGAGAAGTATAACCTTATCACCAGTACAAATTTATTAAATTGTCAAAGGCAAATACGTGTTATCCTGTGCCAGGAAAAAAAATTGTGTATACTGGATGAACCTATTCCTGATGCACCTAGTAATGAGGCTAGTGATGAAGAGTTAATTTTATGAGAAATATTTTGAATTATTACACATATATTCATTATCTCATACTATCATTCATGACCAATTATATTTTGAAGCAACATGAGGACATGGATGTGTATTGCATGATGTCTCGCCTTTAGGATCTATATCAAGATAAGGTGAGACAAAAAAGATATGAGATCTCCAATGCTATATTTAAAACTAATCTTGGATATTTGGAACTAGTTTGGCCTCATGTATTCAAGATTATTGTCTACATTGAATGCTTATAAATATTAGGGATTAAATTCTCGGATGAGTTGTGCATAGATCTCATACTTTCCTCACCACCCAAGACCTTCTCTAGTTTAGTTTTTTATTATAACATGAGAAATATTGAGAAGAGTCCTTCAGAACTTCTTAATTTGATTCTAAAAGCGGATAAGGATATAAATCATTACAAACCTGAAGTCCTTGTAGTGATAAGAAAAGGAATAACAAGGCGAAGGGACCCAAGAATCATAAAAATTATAAAGCTTCCAAAACCCATCCTTATAAGAAGAGGAAGATCCAAAGGTGAGTAAAGAAAGGGTGGTATGTTTTTTATATGGAAATAAAGTCCACTTAAATAAGAACTACCCCCAAAATCAATGGGAGATAAAGGTTAATTCGTTATCGAGTGTAATCTTTCAATATCTACACATTGGGTATTAGATAAAACTTGTGGTGCTCACATATATATCCAAATGAAGAACTAATAGATTCTAAAATATTTATGGATGAGGGGTGGATTTATGAGATGAAAATAGTGTGAGGCTAGATGTTTAATCCATTAGTGACTAAAACCTTTTGTTTCTAATAGTAATGATATTGGTTTTAACATATATTTATTATGTACCAACTGTTACCAAGAACATAATTGATGTATCATGCCTAGATATAGATGGTTTTATTTTCATGTTTATAAATAAAAGTTTTATTTTATAATGACAACATATGTTATGGTATGGTGAATTTAAATAATAGTCTCTATGTATTAAATTATGAAAATCAAGTATTGGAAGTAGATAATGAATCGTGTTCACTTGACTCATATAACACCCATCAACGAAGTCATTAACTTGGTCATGTAAACAAAATTTGTTTGAAAAATCTATTTCAAGGTGGTTTTTTAGAATCTTATGAACTAAAACCACTTGAAATATGTCATGATTGTTTATAAGTCAAAATGATCAAACTGCTATTTGGTAGATAGGGTGAAAGGGACATAGATATTCTAAGATTTGTAAACCCTAATGTGTGTATACCATTTATAATAGAATATTGAGGTGGATATTCTTATTTCATAACTTTTATTTATGACTTGAGTAGATATGGTTATGTCTACTTAATGAGGTATAAGTCTGATTCCTTTGAGAAATTAAAATAATTCAAGAATTAAGAAGAGAATAAACTTGGAAATAAGATAAATAAGATTTTATTAGATCAAGGTGGTGAATATATTAACCAACAATTTATCAAATTTTTATGGGATTTTGGGATTTTATCTCAACTCACTCCACCCTACACACCATAGTGAAATGGTGTTAGTGAAAGGAGTAATCATACCTTGTTAGACATAGTAAGTTAGATGATTATTCATGTTGATCTTCTATTTGTTGGGTTTTGAATGATCATCACAAGACTGTGTTCAATGAAAGAAAAACAAAACATAGGAAGATATATCTTTGAGAATCAATGCATGAATAAACTGTATAAATAGTGTTCCTGGAAATCGCTAATGGAAGTAGTCTTCTTCTTTCTTAGAAAAGAAGAATAATTGATGAATATCATGAAGCAATAAACAATAGCACTCTTCCTATGAGGGGGGGTAAACTAGCTAATGGATTCATGATCATATCATGAGGATACCCTAATTTTGAAGGGGTGTTAGCACCTTCATCTCAAATAATGAAAAAGTGTGTAAGTAAGAGAGAAATGAGAGTATTGATCACAATTACTTGTTTTCAATAGGAGGGATCGCATCCCTTTATATGGACATCCATGAAGCATTTCATTAAATGAAAATTCACTATCCATATTAATGTATCCATATACATTTATTCCTATAATTAATTGAATACTATTCAGTGATCGTTAAATCCAATTAATTCATTCATAAAGGGTTGTAACTAAAAATTAAACCATTTGGGAGAAATAAATATATATCAAATATATATTTATTATTGCAGGTATTTAATACATGAATTACATGCATCAAATGATTGTAATTAAATATACAAGTTATATATATAATATTATATTATATATATATATATATATTTAGTGCATATATTACAATCTCCTACTTGCACTAAAATTCTATAAGGACTTTATGAATAACTTCACAACTCTTTTTGAATCCATCCAAACTCTTTTAAATATGGTGTTTTCCATCAAACTATGTTCATTTTGAAAAAACACTTTGTCCAAAATTTTATCCTTATCCAAGGGCCTAATTGTGTGACCCTACATGCCTTATCAGTATTGAAAAAAATATAAAATCTCTATTTCATAGATGCAAGCAAAGAGTGGGCTCTAGCAAAGCGTCGGTGCTACTCAAGCTACTAAGGGTTATGGTGTGATCTCCATAAAACATATTCATATCTCTATACAAACATGTCCACCACAAGATGTATCATATATAACATATGTATCTTATATAATCCCTTTGTCCATGACATCAAGCAACCACTAGACATGGAACATCTCAATCTAGTATAGGCCTCTTATCATTTTTTTGATTCTATGAAAAAGACTGACCAAGTGGATTAATATATCAAATATCATTCATATATATAATAATAACACCATGTTCCACTTATCTAAGTATTTGAACACATCATATGTGAAGCAACTAAGCATGGACATGCATTACCTAAATCTAATTAAATCAAGGACTGTATTTCTTTCCTTATCATACAAGTAGATAAATACCTTCTTGATTTCACTCCAACTAATGACATGATCAGCAACATACCCAACCACCCTCTGATTAGCTAAGGTTATATGGTTACTTGTGTAACTAGGGTATCATAGTATGATGGTTCTTATGCTAGGTATCTCACCAACCTCAGCTATAAAATAATAATAATTAGCATACATCCCTAAGTATATCTATAACCGTATGAAATTCCATGAGATATACTTTAGAATATCAGTCCAAGTAATAAGTCTCTACTTATTACCACAAGAATCTATTCTTCGATATTTCACAAACAACCCGTTATAATGGATATAATAATCTATTCAAACTAAACATTACATATCATCACAACCTATTAATCTCCATGATGATCATCAGTTAGGGACAACTCAAATCTTTTACTTTGAGGGGATATTTATCATTTGACTGTTCATGTATAATATATTGCAGCACACATGAATGAATAATAAATAGAGATTGCCTTTATTATAATGACATAATACATTTAAAACCATTACAACCAATCTCTTATAGATATATAACATGACCCTCATGCAGTTCTTATAGTAATGGATTCATTTTTTAAACATTACATCCATATGTAATTTCCATCACATCCTTATGTGAACATGTGATAAAATACTCCCACTAACCACTTAATTAGTGATATTTATGAAGAAAGATAGTTTGAGTAATGGTGATACATAGGAATCATATTCCTTAAGTTCAACTCTTTGAACTTATATTCAAAATCCTTATCTTCATAACATAAAATGTTATAGCTTTATTTTCTATTTTCTACTTGGAACTCTTTAAAAGTACATAATCATCATCCTTGGAACCCTTTACATAAATACTTTCCTTGAAATATTTTGTAAACAATGAAACTGGTTACATTATCACTTTATCATCGCATCCAAAACTATTTTAGGATAAAGTTATATCAATATTGTTACAGTAACTAATGTAACTATTTACATTTTTCTTTACCGCCATCTCCTAATCTCTTTTAGGATAAATTGATAACACTATATTATGGTAACTAATTTAACTCTTTAGGATATAAAGTTTAATACTTTGTGTATTAATTGGTATAATCTTTTAGCAAATAGTATTATTCACTTTCTCAGAGTAACTAAATGTAACTATTTACATTTTTATTTCTTGTGACATATCTTAAGTTCTTTAGGATATAAAGTAAATAATAATTTAAAATAAATCTAGAAAAAAAATTATTTTTTAACTTTAAACTTCCATAAGTACAAACATACCCCCAAAATCCTCTTAGACGTTATATTCATTTCATAATATCTTTCTAAAACAATAAAAACTACTTTGTGTTTTAGTAAATAAGATTTATTTCCTTTTAGTAGGAATATTAAACAAATAAATTATTTTTTCCATGTCATATATATATATATTATTCTATGTGTTTGTAACCTTTCCTTTTCAAAAGAATATTTTATTAAAATATCTCACCAATGGGTTGTGGGAACACATTCCCTTATATTTTAACAAATATATAGATAAATACTTTTATCCTAGATGAATACTTTTATCATGGGTAAACACTTTTATCCAAATATTCTTCTCAAAACATTTTATAGAAATCCAATGAATCATAAACCATGTGTATTCATTTAATAATCTGATAAAAACCCTTTATTATCAAACGTCCTCTCTTGTTATATAAGATAAGTGAGATGAAGATATACATATTTTACATCAATTCATCCAAGATTGACACATTCCTTTATATTAAAATTATTGGTGTAGTGAGAATTTACTTCATCTCGTGAATATAAACTACGAGAATGGTCAATTATTCCTTTTATTTTTAACTCATTTATATTTACAACACTTTGTAAAATATGCATTCTATATCACATACACTTAAAAAATAAAAGAATTTATTTCTATAATATCCATACATGATATGGAAATTCCATGGAGTTTAAAAAACTCCATCAAGTACATATTTTATAATTAAATAATATTGAATTATTATTACTCTTTTCCTAACATCCCTGGGCTTCAATGATATGATTCTTGAAGAAAATTTGTTGAACTTTTCAAAAAAAAAATCTTCTTTTGGTTTAAATATTTTACAAACTTGTATTTCCTATATAGTATCAAAATATAGATATTATATGGAAAATTCATCCATTCTCAACACTTTGAGAATATCAAGTAAACTTATCTTGAATCTATCCATCTTGTCAGAACATTTCAATATATGAAAATAGGATAAATTCCTTAATCAGAACAATCCTTATAGAAATTATTCATTCATTCCAAACATATTAAATCTTGTTGAATATTATAGACATACCCAATCATATTGATTGTATGAGAATATAAATAATTAAGTCAATTATGCATTAAATTCATTTGAAACATTAAATTAATCATTACATGCTACTATAAGAAACTATATTAACTTATTGAATCACTTGGTTACTCGAGAAGGATGTGTTCTAACACATATAATATCTCTCTTGCTCAAGAAATTTCTGAAGCTACTATTATTAGCATTTTCTTACTTTAATATATTTATTTCAATGATTAATATAAAGTTTAGATTAATGATGATGATGCATTTATCTACAACATTACTTTTAATTGGATGTAAATCGTGTATTATATTTTTTCACAAGGACTTTTAATGAAATTGATCCCACTAAAAATTGATGAACTCGTACATCATATCTATTTAGCAAGTCAAGACTAATATTTCACTAATAAAATGACCCCACTATGGCATGAAACTCACGTCTTAGTTATTTAGGTAGGGAATCATCCTAATCACAAAATTTGTGATTCTTGGATAATTGAGTGGATAACCCCTTATAAAAATCCATCATATGGATTCACTCAATTCTATTCCTCTATCATCCCAACCCTTGGGGTTTCCCATCTAAGTGTAACCCAAAGAAAACTTCAAAAATAAGCTAACACAATACAATCCAAGGGAACCCCTATATAGTATGAAACTACCCATTGAATAATCTTGAGATACTCATTACTTTATTTACTTACACAAGATTATCTAATGGCACACCACTATGGCATGAAACTACCTAATTGGATGATTTATGTCTTGAAAAGTGCTTCTCTAGAAATAATCACCTAGTATTTAGGGGTTTTAGTCTCATAAATTTAATAAAAATTATATTCATATTAAATTCATAACTATTAAATCCTATGTAATAATTATTATCTCATGTTTTTTTCCCTTTATGTTTATGCATGCTACTAATGATTTAGTTTTACAATCCTTATTTCAACCACCAAATTAATGTGTTCACACCAAATTAATGTGTAAATCTTTACACAACCTTCATTTCTGTGTTAATCACCCAAAAATAGAATTCAATTATACTCATACATATCCAAATTCCTCATATGAATAAGGTACATCAATGATTCATTTAAAATCATAGATTTATATGAGATTAAAAAACTTCACATGAGTAAGCCTGGAGCAACAGATAACCAACCCCATTCACTTTCCTAGCCAACGAAAGCCTCCCAAAAAGTAGGTGGTCCGACCCAAAGTCCCTCTACTAGGGGATACTTTACTCAAGATAGAATTCAATTCATGAAAACTATAACACCAAATATGCACAAACTATGCCCAAAAACTACTCTCAACCTCATAACTAAAATTACAGACCAAGGTCAAGGTCGATAAAAACTAAATTTTATAATTTCAAACCTAGCATGATATGCAAGGATCTACCCTAGAAGAAATTTATCTTATAAATTTTTACATACAGTTATTCGTTGTATAAACAATTTATAACTAGGAATGAAATAGGTAATAATCATTAAATAAATGAAAAATTCAAATATTTAAACATGAGATAAACATTTTTCAGAAATTTCATAAATTAGATCTAATTATAAAACCTTTTATAATTTCATCTTTAACATTATAGACATTCCATGATTTTGAATATAAAATCTTTAAATTATTTATAATATGAATTCCTCCATATTTATCATAATATGTAATTTCTATTTTAAATATAAAATATTATATGAATTATAAACTATTTGTAATTCAATTTCTATTATGTAAAAAATTACATAATCTAAACATCATATACTTAATTAATATTTAAAACTTGATTGTATCAATTATCAAAACTCATTTTGATATGGATTAAATAATATCCAAATAAAGACCCTTTAATTTGAATAGTTTCAAAATAATTAATTATGAAATAAACATAAATATTAAGGATATTTAATAAATAAATAATTTATTTTTTTCAAAAATATGACATTTATGAACTATTCATAAATAAATGTTAATTATAAACATTTCATAAATTAGAAAGAATATAAACTCTTTATATTCTTATCAATAAGAATCCTTTCACATTTTTATATTAAATGAAATTTATATTATAATTCATGAATTATAAACATTTTATAATTCAATAATTATTCTATAAACTTTTTATAAAATATAAATATCATATATGTTGGAATTTATAAACACTTTATAAATCACATTTTATGATTTCTAAATAAACCATTTATTTCTATATCACAAATCATGCCATTTAATTTGTTAAAAGGTATTTAAAATATATATATTTATCAATTAACCATAAAAATTTTATAGTTAATTAATTTATAAAACACTTTTATAAATTTATATAAATATTTCAAAATACATTTTCCATTATTTATAAATAGTTTATAAATATTATAATTCAATTCAAAATTTAATTCTCTTGGTTAAAATAAATATTTTATTTATTTTTATAAATAATAATAATATATGTGATCATTTCATATTTATTTCTAGGATTAAAAAATCTCATTTTACTATTAAAACATATTTTTCATAAATCAATAAATGTGTTGATTCAATAAATAAGTGTAAGTTATGATACCACTAATGGGTTTTGAATGATCATCACATGACCATGTTTAGTGGATGACAACCCAAAAATAGGAAGATCTGTCTTTGAGAATCAACACATAAATAAACTGTATAAACAGTATACCTATAAATCACCAATGGCAACAGTCTTCTTATTTCTTGGCGAAGGAGAATGTTTTATGAAGATCATGAAGATGTGAACAAAATAACTTTGGCTTTGAGGGGGGAGCACTGACCAATGGATCTGTGATCATTTCATGTGGATACTTGAATGTTGAAGGGGTTCTAGAATCTTCAACTCAGACAATAAACAACAGTGCGGTAAGAAGAGGTAAATGAGAAGATTTTTGACAATTTCTTATTTTCAACAGGAGGGATAATATCCCTTTATATATCCATCCATGAATTGTTTCATTAAATGAAAATGCATCTACCATATTAATGTATCTATATACATTTATTCCCATAATTCATTTAATCATATTCAATGATTGGTCAATCCAATTAATCCATTCATAACATATTATAACTAATAATTAAACTATTTGGGTGAAATAAATATATATCAAATATGTATATTTATTATCACATGTATTTAATACATATATTACATGCATTAAATTAATGTAATTAAATATAAAATTTATATATATAATCATATTATATATATATATATATATAATTCATATCTTACACCATTATCCTTTTGGGGATATACATTGCAAATTGAGGCATATATATTAAATTGAGTACCAATTAAAGTGGAAATTTAAATTACCACCAATTTGTCGGAATGGCCCAAAGGCCTGCATTTTTTTATTATTTTATAATCCACCTTTCAAGGGGTGAGTTGGAATGCTTACAAGGCCCGAAGGCTTAGAGACAATTACATGACACGTAATTCTTAGAGGAAATCACCCAAACAAGACAACTTGAAACTACTCCTCCCCAGCATATGTCATCATATCAACACTCCACCTTTGCAGGGCTAGTCGGCTAGTTGTCCTATGCAAAGTTGCACAGTCCCGGTACTAATGGAAAATCCATACCCTCTCATTCTTCCAATTCTAGTTTGCTCTACTCTAGTGAATGTGCCTGCCCTGAATCCTCCTCTGAAGCCTTGTCCCTTGTATTCTAACTGGTACATCTGCATTTCATGTGGCTTGAAGGCCTTGGCGTATCCCTAAGGCCTTAAGGTGGCCTGAAGGCCTTGAGAATCAACTGGCCCAAAGGCCTTGGGTGGCCTGAAATCCTTACAGGACCTGAGGACCAAACTGATGGCCCAAAGGCCCAGATGGATGAATAGTTCCGGCTTCTACAGTACCGAACAGTGACTGTTACAGTACTACTACAGTAATGCTACAGTACCTTGGAAATACTCCTCCACCCAGATTTTATCTCGGGTCTCTTGGATGCACCTACCGAGTCCTCACCAACCGGGTTGAGGTTCATGTGCTTACCACCAATTGTGGATTATAAAGAAACCCATTTTTTCACATACAAGTGTATGAGGTTATGAGGCATTTTTGAAGGCCTTATCAAGTAAAAAAATAGCACCCTGAGGTATAAAGTGAATCTTTATAGAGTATCCTAAAGAAATAAAGGATATTGGTTATAAACCCCCTGAGACAATAGAGTAATTATCACTAGATAATCTATCTTTCTTGATAGGGGTCAAATCCTCAAAAATTATAGTGGGATCAAAATTATATTTGAGGAATTTGATGCTCAAGATACACAAGAGTTGGTATAGGAACATATTCCACAGTTCCTCATGGAAGAAGTAGTTCCTGAAACACAAGTACTATATAGGAGTACTAGAGAGGTAAGTGTACTAGATAGATGTTGTTTTCTAGTTTTCGAAGATGGTGAATCATTATTGATTGACAATGATAAACCTATCTCCTATAAATAGGCCGTATATAGCTCAAAAGATAAAATATGGTAAGATTCCATGAATTCTAAAATGTATTCCATGTATCATAACCAAGTTTAGGTTCTGGTCGATGTACTAGTTGATGTAAATCTTATAGGGTGAAAATGAGAATCTTTAGGTGCTAGCACGGTATATCTTATCGCTTGCATCATTCATATTTGATCTCCCTGAGAATCACTTCTAAAGGATTCTCCTTGATCTATCTATACTCTATAGTGGAAGGTGTAAGAAGATCTCTCTCCATTATTGAGAGCATTCTTAGATAAGGGAGCTCTCTAGGGCTTCGACAGGATTCTCCAGATTTCATTGTGCATAACAAAATAAATAAATTGGATATCTTGAAAAAATAATATAATTGTGTTTATATACCACTAGGGTTAGAAATAAATAATTTCAAAAGCGTCCTTTAGTATTTATTTAATCCTTTTATAACCCCATGTCTATAATAATATTCTTATTATTATTATTTCTTGACATGTGAAAAACTCATGAATTAAATTAAATATAATTTAATCAAATAATATTTAATATATATTATTCATTATCAGGACTATAAACTCAATCCTCCATTCCTATATAATATTTAGTGGTCCTAGAAATAAAAATTATTTATTTAATAAAAAAATATCATTTCATTATTCACCAATAAATGAATAAATATTATATTCACTAAATAGAAAATAAATATTTATTAAATATTACACTCACTTAATATTCTCTCTGATAATTGGAGAAAAAATATATGTAATAAATCAAGCATGAATAATTATTAAACCATATGTGGGAGTAATATTTATTCAAATTTTTCAATAATAAATAATGATATATTATTTAACTAAGATTTTTTATACACTTAGTGTGTGACCCTCTAGGCCTCTTTCTCTGTGGCATTAGGTGAAGAAAAATAAATTCAAAGTTTAGCATCTAGAAAAATGCCAAGGCACCCATAGAGAAAAAAATTAATTCTACAATTAAATAATACCTCATATGAATGCTTACTATGTAATATAATATCTTTATCATGATATCTCTAATCAAGTTGGTTGAATGTTGGTGTTATCAACTTATATTCTCGATGTATCATTCTTTGAATTTCTAGAAATTAAACTTTCTTATATAACACCTTGTCCATGGATTTATTTAGGATATATCATTTTCATAAAATGTCCTGAGATATCAAATTCTGTTAAAGAACAGAAGGGAAAAATCCTTTCTCACATTATTCATTAATAAAATTTTACTCATGATGCACCTAATGTATCCTATCTCACCGAAAACATATATCATCACGGTTTTCATAAATACATAAAAACATGAAACTTATAACACATAGTAATAATAATAATAAATTATAAGGATAAATGAAAATTTCCACAAATAGGAACATCCAATGACACATATAAATGTAGATTTTCTACTGGAAGATCCCATTCTCATTATATCCTACATTGGATATTACCAAGGGATTACACCGTGAAAAGGTGCCTCAAAGTCCTATGAGTATACACCCCTGATAGACTATATCATTTATGTCCCTCAAATGATTTCATCTATCTATATAAAATTTATTTTAGAATATAGTCATGGAACTTCTGGGTTCTCATTATAGCGGGGAACTGATATGAAATTTCAGTGTGACAACTACTTTTAGAACATTACCACATACTATGTTACAAAGAAGGACAATCATGACTTGATGATCAGTTTATTAATATTCAAAATAATGAATATATGTTATCATAAAGTATAAAAAAAATTAGTTCTAGGGAACTAACTCCAACAGACTCCCACTTGCACTAGATTTAATTGGTAACGACCTTCAGTCTTCTAACTCTCATGTAATACTCGTGCTTCTATTGAGATATGCCTTTAGTCAAGGGGTTCACCACATTTTATTATGTGTGAACTCTTCTTACTACAACTTCACCCATATGAGAAAAATCCATCAAGAGGTGATACTTATGAAGTGTGTGCTTTTTCTATTGGTGTGACCTTATCTCTTTTGCAAGAGCCAACGTTGTATTATTATCAAAATAAAATGTGATAGGTTCTTTACTTTTATATACCACATCAAGATCCTAGATAAATTTTCATATCCAAATGGCTTACTTGGATGTATTAGAAGCCACTATATACTTATAATTAACTATAGAATCAGGGAAAACTTTCTACTTTAAACTCTTTCAACTCAAGGCTCCTCTATTGGGACAGAAAACATATCTTGAATGAGAATTCATATCATTCTGATTTGTTTGAAATCTAGCATCAGTATGACCCCTGATGACTAACTCCTCGTCTCCTCCATACACTATGAACATATCCTTAGTTCTTCTCATATACTTGAGTATATCCTTAATAGTAGACCAGTGTTGTTCTCCTAGTTCTTCTTGATATCTTCTTACTATTATCAATGTAGAGGAAACATCAAGTCTAGTATATGACATAGCATATATGATTAATCTTATCAATGAAGTGTATGAGATCTTACTCATTATCTATTTCTCTTTTTTAGTGTGAGGAAAAATCTTCTTAAAAATATTTATACCATGTGACATTGGAACTAATCCCTTCTTGGATTTTTCCATACTAAATCTCTTTAGTATCTGATCAATATATGTACTTTGACTTAGTCCAAGTGGGCTCTTGGATCTATCATGAATGATCTTGATCCCTATAATATAGGATGCTTCACCTAAGTCCTTCATGTAGAAACACTTGTTTAACCATTCCTTTGCTGACTGTAAGATTGGAATGTAATTTCAAATAAGTAATATTTTATCAACATGTACTACTAAGATAATGACCACATTCCCACTAAAACTCTTTTAAACACATGGCTCACATTTGTTCTTAATGAAACCAAATTATTTTATAGATTCATTAAATTTAATGTTTCATGATATGGATTCTTTCATCAATCCATAAATAGATCTATACAACTTTAAAATCCTTTTGGTATTTATTAATATCACAAACTCTTCTATTTGTGTCATGTAGACATCTTCCTAAAGGTTCCCATTAAAGAAAATCTGTTTTGATATCTATCTTCTAAATTTCATAGTCATGGTAAGTTTCTATAGAAAGTATAATTCAAATATATTTAAACATTGAAACTTGTGAAAAGGTTTCATTGTATTCAATTTCTTGATGATATTTAAACCCTTTATCCACTAGCCTTGCTTTATAGGTATTTACATTACCTTCCATGTTCGGTTTTATCTTGAATACCCATTTTCACCCTACAAGGTTTACATCAACTAGTGCATCAACCAAAACCCAAATATGGTTATAATACATGGAATATATTTCATAATCCATGGACTCTTTCCATATTGTAGCTTCTGAGATCTCTAATACCTCTTTATATGAGATAAGTTCATCATTGTCAACCAATAATGATTCAATATCTTTGGTGACTAGAAAACCATATCTCTTTGGTTCTCTTACCTCTATAGTGATCCTACATAGTACTTTTGCTTCAAAAAATACTTCTTCCATAGGTACCTATAGAATATTTTCCATTACCAACTCTTGTGTATCTTGAGAATTAACTTCATTAAAGTCAATCTTGATCCCATTATACTTTTTTGAGTATTTTCTCCCTCTTAAGAAATACAACTTATATGGAAACAATTACTTTATTTTTTGAGGGGTTGTATAGGTAATATCCATTTATTTCCTTAGGATACCCTATAAAGATAAACTTTATACCCTAGGGTGCTAATTTTTTACCTAATAAGGCCTTATCAGATACCTCACAACCCAATACACATGTATGTGGTAAAACAGGGTTCTTTCCACTCTATAACTCAAAGGAAATTATGTTTTCCACTTTATTTGGTACTCGGTTTAATATATATGTTTCACTTTGTAATGAATTCCCCCAAAAGGATAATTGAAGATTTGCATGAATCATTATCGACCTTACCATTTCTAACAAGTTAAGATTTATCCTTTCAGTAACACCATTCCATTATGGTGTGTAAGGAAGGGTGAGTTGAGAAAAAATTTCAAACTCTCCTAAAAATTCAATAAGCTCTTGGTTGAGATATTCTCCTCCTCGATCTGATCAAATATTCTTTATCTTCTCTCCATGTTTATTCTCTAATTCATTCTTTAATTATTTGAATATCTAAAAGTACTTTAACTTATGCCTCATTAAATATACATAGCTATATCTACTAAAGTCGTCAGTAAATATTATGAATTAATAATATCCAATTATAGCTTCTACTATAAATGGTCCACACACATCAGTGTGTAACAATCCTAGAATCTCTATAGCTCTTTCACCTTATCCACCGAATGGTAGTTTGATCATTTTTTCTTGTAAATAAACATGACATCTTTCAAGTGGTTTTAACTTAGTATATTAAAAATAACCATATATACATAGCTTTGTCAAATGCTTCTTGTTTACATGACCAAGATGGTGATCATTCCATAGTTGTGTGTTATATGAGTCATGTGAACATGATTTTTTATTTACTTATAATACTTAGTTTTCATAATTTAATACATAAAGACCATTATTTAAATGTTCCATACCATAACATATGTTGTCTTTATAAAAGAAGAAACTTTTATTTCCAAAATTGAAAATAATACCATTTGTATCTAGGCATAATATAGAAATTATGTTATTGGTAATAGTTGGTACATAATAACAATATCTTAAAAACAATATCATTCTTGTTGGAAATGAAATGTGGTAGTCACCAATGGATAGAGCAGCCAACCTCACACCATTGGTAGCTCACAAATCCACATCTCCACTAGTAATCTTTCAGAATATACTTGGTTACTACATTTGGATATATATGTGAGAACCACAAGCTATATCTAATACCCAATGTGTAGATATTTAAATATTATACAATATAAAACATAATTTTCCCAATGTGTATCCATTACCCAATGTGTCATTCTTATTCTAATGGCCTTAATTTCTATATGAAAAACATAATTTTTCTTTTTCCTTATCTTAACTCTAGATATTCCTCTTCTTAAAAGGATGGTGTTTGGGAGATTTAGACTTTTTATGAGTCTTAGGTCCCTTCACCTTGTTATTTTATTATTTTCCATAAGGATTGTAGGTTTGTCACACCACATTTTTTTATCCAGATGGTAAATCAGAGTAAGAATTTTCTAAATACTCTTCTCATTTTTTCTCATGTTATAATTAACAATAAAACTAGAGAAGTCCTTGAATAGTGAGAAACCTATAAGATATATGTACAACTCGTTTGGGAATTTAATCCCTAAGATGTCTATACATTTAATGTTTTGAATAAACATGATTACATGAGTCCATGATGGTGTCAACTCTCCAAGATTAGTTATAAATAGAGCATTTGAGATCTCATATCTTTATTATATATCCTTCTCTTTATAGATATCTCAAAGGTGAGACATCGTGTTATATGCATCCATGTCCTCATGGTTCTTCAAAATCTCATTGGTCATGGATGATAGTATTAAACACTGAACATTTTTTGAATCATTTAAATGTTTCTCATTGAAAGTTAACTCTTCATCACTAGCCTCATTACCTGGTACAAAATTAATAGGTTCTTATAGTAGATACAATTTCCTTTCATGGCATAGGATAACGCGCAAGCACCATTACCACTCTTGAAAATTTGTTCCAGTGAGAATTTTATCCTTCTCAAGTATGAATCATAGTGATATGTTTGAAATAATTTTATTTTTGTTTCTACAAATAGTATTTTCATATTTTTAAACTTTATCTAGAAAAATTATAAAATTAAATAAATATTATATTTATTAATATCCCATGGTTTTATCGAAACCCAATAGCCCTCACCATTGGATTCAGAATATCTTGTTGCTTGGAAATTCTAGTGGAAAGGATCCATATTCCCCTTCTCATCACCCCAAATTTGACTGGTCAAGTAATTTTAAGGGTTTTAGGAAAAATTCAAAATTCCAATTACATTAACTCATGGTTCTTTGATCTATTGAGTGGACTCCTCAATCTTGAAATACTTAAATTATAATTCCTCAACCTTTTCCTATTAGTTACACCAATTCATGCTTTGGCAGTCAACCCTTGATGTGAAATAAGTTAATTCAACCCAAAACTTCAAGTTAGAATTCTCTAATAATTGAAAGCACCCCAACTTTGGCTAGTCAATAACTTTGAAGTATGCTTTGATTTTAACTGAAGTAGTAGAAGACTATACTAACTTAATATATATATTTGAGGGATTTTATAATTATGTTTAAATTTTAAATTATTATATTTATTAAATTCTTATTAATATTAATTGGATTTACATAAGTGATTAACCGTGTATTAGATAATATTTACACATAAGATAATTTATTTTACTTCTATCTTTCATGATTGTTAATTTATTAATTCATGTGGTCATGATAAAATAAGAAATGAATTGGCTCTCTTGAAAAAATAATATAATTGAGTTTATATACCGCTAGGGTTAGAAATAAATAATTGAAAAAGTGACCTTTAATTTTTATTTAATCCCTATGGAACCATGTGTCTATAATAATAATATTATTATTTATTGTCATGTGCTAAAATCATGAATTAAATTAAATATTATTTGATCAAATAATATTTAATATATATTATTTCTCATCAGACCTATAAAATTTTTCCTCCATTACTCCATAGTGTTTATCTAGCCTTGAATAATTACTTATTTATTTAACTAATAAATAACACTGCATTATTCACCAATAAATAAATATTATATTTACTAAATATAAAATAAATATTTATTGAATATTCTGATCACATAATATTCTCTCAAGTAACTGGTGATGGAATATATACGACCAAGAAAACATAAATAATTATTAAACCACATGTGGGAATAATATTTATTCGACTTTTTAAATAATAAATAATAATATATTATTTAACTGAGATTATGGATACACTTAGTAGGTGACCCTCTATGCCTCTTTATTAATGGCATTAGGTGAAGAAGCATAAATTCCAAGTATGTGTATAGCAATATAAAAAGTCAACCATATGAAAATTGGTTAATGCTTCAATGAAATAATGCATAAAAGGAATGTTTGTTGTGTAATATAATCCCTTTATCAAGATATCTCTAATCAAACAGGTTGCATGTAGGTGTCATCAACCTATGTTTTCGATGTATCTTTCTTTGAATTTTCAGAAATCAAACTTGCCTATAGAACACCATTGTCATGGATTTATTTAGGCTATATAATTTCCATTAAAGGGATTAAGGTATCAACTTTAATTAAAGAACAGAATAGAAAAATCCTTTCACACATTATTCATTAATGAAATATTACTCATGATGCACCCAACGTATCCTACATCACTGTGAACATATGTCATCAAGTTTTTCATCAATACATCAAATCACATGACTTAGAAAACTCATTAATAATAAATTTAAAGTCTAAGGATCAATACACACATCCATAGATAGGAACATCCAATGACACATATAAATATGGATTTCCTAATGGAGGGTCTTGTTCTCATAATATACTAAATTGGGTATTACCAAGGGAGTACCCCATGAGAAGGTGACTCAAAGTCCTATGAGTATCCACCCTTGATATCACTAGTAGAAATCTAAGCTTTGGAGGATGGAAGATTTGGGAAACCACTAAGTGGAGGTCGCTGGTGTTTCCACACCCCCACCTCATTTTCCCAACCCCCGCCCATATTGACTCCCCTGAATCCCCCCCTCCTCCCTCCCTTACCATCATGTTGCCCCGCCTCCTTCCATTGAGCCCCAATGTCATCCATCCACCATCCCACCCCCGACATTGATCCCCCATCCCCCCCCCCCCACCACTATTGAGCCCCCATATCCCCCACTCTTCCTAACGATGAGCCCCCACCCCATCCACCCCTATCGAATCCCCCTTATGAACCAACCCTCCACTAATGTGAATCCCTCCTATAGGTCACCAGATCTCTCCTACCATTAATCCCCCAGGCCATTGACCCTCCTCTAGTTGAAAACCCTTCCCATGACTCCCTACCCCCGATTCCATTTATTTGGTACTTCATTTACTTTTGATGACTTTTTTTATTTAATTTCTTATTCATATCCATAAAATGTCTTCTTAGTATATATTATACTCTCAACATAAAATATTCTCCATGGTAATATTGGTCTATACTAGGAATGATCATTGGAGGAAACTGGTGTTGTCATTTGGTGCAGCTTTATATTGATGTGGTTGTAGTATATTATGTGTGGAGGTGTTCCCTTTTTAGAGTTTTACGTATTGATTCTATCATGTATTAGAAATTGTGCACAATGTGGATTGGTTTTTTTGGATTGATGGAACTCTTAGTTTCTCTCTTAGATAATATTGAATCTGGTATTTTTTTTATGTGTTGGATTTTTAAATGGTATTTACTGAATTTTGAATTTGGGTTTGTTTTTAATCTTATATGGGTGATTTTGTGAGGTTTCTAAATAAACCCATAAAAAGTTATTAATTTTGATAATAAAAATATTGAATTGTTAGGAAGGAATTTTTTAATATATTTTATTATATATTTATATATAAATCTTAATTTTAGGTTTAATTCTACTAGGGGTTTGTAAAAAAACAAATAAATGTTATTTATAGTGAATTAATGTCTAATTAATCTTCTGTTTGATGCATATTCTTCTTCTCATCCCTTGGTATTTAGTTTCTAATTGAATTTTATTCTCACTTTGTGAATAAATTTCACCATTAAAAGGGAAGGTGTTTTTATAAATTCCTTAAAATATATGGGTTATTTTGATTTTGGATTGACATGTATAATAATTATTAGTTTTAGTTAGAATTGTTCCTAAGTTAGTTGATTTGGGAATTTCTCAATTTTTTAGTGTTTATATGTAGCAACTTAATTACTATATATTATTTGTTGTTCATCTCTTCCTAATACTCTATCACTATAAGATTCTATACTAAATTTATAGATTATATTTTAAAAAATATGTTTACACTATCATCTAATTATATTTTTTGTATTTATTTTTCTACATTCCATTTATAGCATGTCACATAACTATAGATGTTTTCATGATCATCCCTAACCATGCCTCTGCACCTTGATACTAGTAAAAGTCATGGTCTTCTCCAAGCATAGATATTCATTTAATTTCATATAATTTTTTTCTAAGAATTTCATCCACCTATATCCTTCCTAATAATTGATTTTTTATTGGTTCCCTCATCATATTTTAAAAAAAATGCATTAAAATCAACTCTATGTATGTAGTGATCTATACAGGAGGTCATATTTGTTTTACACTTCACATCGATCTAGTTATGTTATTCTCTTTATCAAATCAAATAAGTCCTAAGATCTCTCTTTCATATTTTTTATTGTGTTTTTTCAGCCAAATTCAAATTGCACCAAAGAATTCTCTAGAGAATCCAACCTATAACCCCTACATTAGGTAACCCTTTCATTTTAGGTACTAATTACAATTTATTACTTCTCATCCTTATCCTTTAATTGATGGTGGAGGGTGATTGATGTTATTTATTTTCCCAGTATTCTAATGTGACCACATATATGTATTTTTATGTTCTTCATGTTTCTAGGTGATCTTATTAGGAATCATAAATTTTTTTGGTCTTATCGTTGTTTATTTAGTAGTGTTTGTTATTTTTTATAATTTATGGTTATCTTTTTTTAATGCATAGTTTTTGTTGAGTACAAATTCACGATGAATTTTCTTTTACTTTGAATCTATAAGTTTATTTTTTAAACAAAAATAAATTAAAATCATTGTTTCCCTTTAAAAAAATTATTCTTATATATCCATGTGTTTATTTTATATTAAATCATTGATCTACAATATCCATGGCTTCGAGAGACCTTGAAAAAACATCAATGGTTTGTATTGAAGATGATCTTCTAGAATAGAAGGATTTTCCAAAGGGTCTTCAAGTTGGTGGAAGGAAAAGGTATGTATCTTCATACATTAGATAAAATTATAGTATTGTTTTAATTTCGTAAAATCAATAAGTTTCTTACATTTTATATGTTTAATTAAAAATACTTTTCATTGTTTCTCTTCAATTTATTTTATGATATTATTTCATAACATGTTATGTCATTTGATTTAGTTAACATATCCATTTAATGAATATTTTATAATATTATTTCATAACATGTTATGTCTTATATTTTATATGTCTCCACCCTTTTATTATTTCACTACATACTCCATCGTGTATAATAAAATCTATGAGTGGCCTTCCATTTACTTAATTACAGTTTAATCCAAAAAAATTAACTATATATAAACCATAATATTTCATAATTCAAATCTATTGGAATGATTCAATGGAAATATCATTCTTCTATTTCCTTTAATTTCATCTAATTTTATTCACAGTCTATTCACTATTTTCAAATATATTAGTGTTAATATGTGGTTCAATATTCTAATATAAGAAGCAAATTAACTATTGAATTCTATTAACATTTGAAAATTTAGACAATAGTTATAACGTAGTTTTATGTTTTATACATGTCTACCAAAAAACATCATTTGATTTGCATAGGCCCTTGAGTTGTGCCCATAAACGAGACAATGCATTTGTGCTTATGAATAAATGGTATGAGGAATCTCTACATTCAGTGACATTTATATATTGGGGTCTATTTTCAAGATTTTTTTCTTTATTATTATCTTCCTCGTATGAATCAATATATTCTATGTTTCATCATAATAATTCAAAATCATCACATTTTTTATGAAGGATAAGTGTTGCTGATTTTTTGTGTATATTGGAATTTTTTTGTATTAATACTTTTCAAACAAACATTTCATATTTTAATTATATCTTTGAATGTTTTAAGGCACTAAAACAAACTGACTATATAGCGTCATTTTTTTATCTACCGGCAGTTTGAACCACTACTATATGGTTCTACGATAGTTTCAAAAAACCACTACTAAAATTGGTGTCGGTAATCAACACAGAGTAGATTATTCCATTTAGCCAAAGTTTCTATAAAGTGTCGTAGAAGACGTATTTTGTGGAAGTTTTATTTATTTTAGCAGTGGTTTTCACTTAAAAAAATAATTGGGATCTAGCGTTGGTTTTCACATACCTCTAAAGTCTGGCCTTTTTACCAAAAAAACCACCACTAATATAGATAAAACCACTGCTAAGTAAAATCTTGTCATATTTAGCAGAGATTTAGCTGTCGTCCATAAAAAATACCATAATATAGCAGCGGTTTAAACCACTGTGAAAAAAAAATCAATCTCTAGCAGCAGTTTAAATTGCTTCTATATCATGAATTAAAAAAAACAAGCTACAGGTTCTGCAGCCCCAGAACCTGCAGCCAGAACAACAAAACAGTGACACTGAAAATTTTACCAGATCATCAAATATATCATCAATGTACAAGGAAAAAAGCATGTTAAAACTAAAGAATCAGCGTACATTGATTCACACCAAAACATAAAGAGTCGACACATTAACCAAGGAAAACAACACATTGAAAGAAATAATACATTTCTCAATACATTGAAAGAATCAAACAAAACATACCACATTAAAAAAATAAACCTATATGTAAAATAGAGAAAAGAAACTAAACATCATATATGATCATATAGAAATTTCAATCTCCATAGCTAGTTGAAACATAGCATATAGACACATGGTTATACAACACATACATAGGGTACCCATTATCCCGATCCCATCTAAAATATAAGAAAAAGATAAAAAAACACCCACATTGGACGTAAAGATACATGAACAAACACTCTCCACTAATCATTTCCCAATGATAAACTCTTCTCTTCACCCCCTTTATCTCCATCTCTACTTCTTTCTACTAGCACATGTAAGACAATTATATTGAAAATTAAACAATGTTGTATATTTATATTTAAACTTAAAATCAATAAAATTTTGTGAACTAAATGATTTTAAAGTTGTGTGATTTACCTTATCACCACCAGTAATCACTTGAAATCCTTGTTTTTCTACCAAAGACCTCAAATGGTAATAGTCCCAAACCCATCTGTGTACTCGACCAAGTTGCTTCTTCCCAAATACTTTACCAACTAGGTCATCCTAGGAGAGTGAGTAGGACTGTGTGGGATTGACATCCCATAGTTCATTAATTTTTACCTATAAATCAAATATCATTAATATTATAAGAAATATATGTTAACATAGTGATGACTGATAATAAGTTACTATAATGAAAAATGAATTCATACCCCAACTTCTTTGGTAATATCATTAACAAAACTCCCATTAGATTTTTTATGAACATTCAACCACACTTCTGTTCGAGATTCTTGGTGGCCTAAACTCAGTGAATGCGTTAAACAAAGATAAATAAAAATTTTAATATATTAAATAGATAATATTTTATAATAAATATTTAAATTAATGAAAAATATTACCATATTTGATCACCTTTTAGAAAAACTCTTTGGCCCCAGAGTGTGAGTATAAAACTTCCTCATCATTCCTGTTATTTAATCAGATAAAATTAAGTTCAGAACATAATTTTGAAAAATTCATGCAAACAAATAAATAGAAATAATAATATATGTACAGTACTAATAAAAAAAATATACATAATAATGATAATGACTAACTGCACAAATGACAGAAGTGGTTGATAAATGAATATATAACTGCACATACAATCATTTTATCCTTCAATCATGTCAGTTTCCTACTCCATCATTACTTAATCTACTTCATCCACTTTTTCAAGACTAATATTTTCAATATCATGATGGAAAAATAAGTATTCTTCTTTTTGTTGATGAGATTCAATTTCAAAGGTTAAATCTTCCACTTCATCACCCATATCATACAAGTCTCTTTGTTTTATGTGAGAAACTACTCTCTTACCTTCATCCACGATATCTTTCATATAATATACCATTTTTTCTTGCGATGATAAGATATATAGATCATGTTGTTCATGGTCACCAACATCCATCAAGTGAAATAAGTTCATATAAGTAAATTATAAGGAATCTCTTTTAACACCCCTGAAAATATCCACACAATTACATTTGAATAAAACAATTGAAAAATGTTTTTGTTGGTTTAATTCGATAATATCAGTCAATTTTCCATAGTATGACACTTCATCAAATGTAAATATTCCACTATTCTGTGTTTTCAAACACTCTTCCCAATCAACTTTACAAAATCTAAATCCATTCACATTGTAAGCGTCAAACTTTCTAGATTGTTTTAGAGGACCTAGAGAAAGAAACTTTAAATATTCTGACAAACTCTGCTTGAGTATCAGTATTCATGATCTAAAAAAATTAATATACATTATTAGATTTTCAAAATATATATATCAACCTAATATCCATATTGATTGAAATATTTATTAACTTACACATCATGCAAACCATTCTACAAGATTTTTACTAACATATTTTTTTATATATTTCTAATTTCATTTTCGTCCTCTAGTTCATCTATTTGACTGTATCCTTGAATATTCAATAAATGGATCTGCAATTTCACTATTCTGCAGCACATATCTATGTGCCTATAATAATTCCATTTCGGTTAGTGTAACATTTGAGATCCTCCCAACTAATCGACCAATAGCAGGAAAGAATTTTTATTTCCCATGTATTTAAGATTGATTCGATGTGTCATCAATAGGTCCAACTCGATTGAATCTTGTCTCAATATCATCCAAGTATCTAGAAAAAAATTAAGGCACTCCACTACCAAATTGCCTTCAGAAATAGAGCCTTTAGGTTGAGATTTATTTTTCACATATGATTTCAAATGCCCAATATATCTGTGAAATAAAATAAAAAAACATAATTATGTATTTAATGAAATGCCAAGAATTTTTTACTAAAATAAAAACATATAAATAAATTACCTCTCAATTGGATACATCCATCGATAATGTATGGGGCCTCTTAATTTATCTTCCTCAACCAAATGAATAGTTAAATGCATCATGACAGTAAAAAAATATGTAGGAAAGATCGTCTTCATTGAAAAAAGTGTCAATAAAAATCTCTCCTAATGTTTTTCAAGTTGAAATGGATGTAGAGTTTTCTCACATAGTTTTCTAAAAAATGTTCATAATTGGAGTATAGAAGCAGTAACCTTTTCAGGTAATATTGTATGCAATTCCAATGGAAGTAACTACTATAACAAAATATGTGAATCATGGATTTTCAATCCATGTAACCTACGATTCTTTAAGTCAACACACCTTGAGATGTTACTTGAATACCCATCATATACCTTCACATGTTTTAAAATTCAAAGAAATATATATTTATCTCTATTTTTCATTGAAAAAATCTTCGGATCATACTTTCCATTCTCATATAGCCAGAGATCACGCTTTATGTTCATTTCTTGTAAGTCTTTCCGAGCATTGAGATAATCCTTAGACTTTCCATGCTCATTAATCAATGTGAAGATCAAATTTTCACAAATATTCTTCTCAATATGCATCACATCAAGATTATTCCACAACAAATTAAATTCCCAATACGGGAGTTTTAAGAATGTACTTTTTTTCTTCCATTGTTGCATTCTAATTTCACTTGACAGTGCACTTCGAACTCGTTTCCCACTATCATTCAAATGATGCACTTTCCCCAATTCTGTTTAAACATTTCTAAGTTGTGTCAATATTTCAAAACATGTTAACAACTTTGTAGGTGGTCTACGATCAATGAAACCATTTAATTTTGACTTATTTAGATGAAATATATGAGATTCATCAAGAAATATTTGATGACACAAGAATCACTATTTTCTACTGTGAGGTAGTCTCTTAGTATCAAAATCAAAGTTACAAATAGGAAAATACAAACCCGTGTAAGTATTCCAACCAAATAAATTCCCAAGTCCAGGTAAGTCACTAATGGTCCATATTAGAGAATCTTTCATTTTGAACATTTTTGTAGAAGATGCATCATATGTCTCAACATTTTTTCTCCATAACTCTTATAATTCTTAAATTAAAGGCTACAAGTATACATCAATATCATTTCTAGGAATTTGTTTTCTAGGAATAATAATTGAAATGATAAAATATGTTTGTTGCATACACATCCACGAAGGCAGATTGTAAGGGATCAAAACAACCATCCAGATTCTATAACTAGTACTCAAAGTCCCAAATGGGTTGAATCCATGGGCAACCAATCCCAATCAAACATTCCAAAGATCAGATGAGAATATTGATGTAATGAATCAAATTTCTTCCTTGATTTTTAAATATCTTGGATGTCTCATTAAGCCATCATTATTATTATCTATAGAATGGTACTTCATGTGTTTGGCAGTTTCGATGACAAGAATAATCTTTGAAATTGAGGATTTAAAGAAAATTAACACAAAACCTTTGTAAGTGTGTTCATTTTCTTCTTCTTCATGGTAGTATGTTGATTCAAACTTCTAACATCACCCATAGACTATAATCTAGAGGAAGAACATTTCTTACAATCCTGTCTGCTTGAATCCTCTCCCCAATAAAGCATACAATCATTGGGACATGCATGAATTTTTATATAATTCAGACCAAGCTTGTTAACAACTTTTTTCATATCATAAAAAGATGCATGGATCTTTGCTTCAGTAAATTCATCACATTAAAATTCCAATATCATAGACATTGCCTTATTTGTAATTACACATAGGCATTTTATATGGTACAACTTCTGAAAAAAAAATTGAATATTTCAAACATCTGCTATACAGATCTTGATTTCCATCATCAACTAAACCATGAAATGCATGTGTCTACTCAGTGAAGTTTTATCTTACATTATTCTCCATGGA
Source organism: Viscum album (assembly GCA_963277665.1). Classification (NCBI taxonomy): domain Eukaryota; kingdom Viridiplantae; phylum Streptophyta; class Magnoliopsida; order Santalales; family Viscaceae; genus Viscum; species Viscum album. The sequence goes on from OY728157.1 coordinate 156,378,482, forward strand.
ATAAAGAGGAGGATACAATGATATGTTACAATCTTGATCCGGTTGTCCTACAGTCTCAAAAACATCACTTGTTATGTTGCTATTTGTAGCACCCTCAACTGGTTGTTATGATATGTTTTGATGTTGATGTTGGTGTCTTGCAATGCCAAATGCATCATTTATAAGGTTTCTCATTTCATTTTCCATTGTCGATGAAGTTGGGATCTCATTATGTGGATTAACATTAGTGCTCAACCTTTATATAATGTTCGATTCTCCATGCCAAATCTAACACAAATAATGAGCATGGAATTGCTTCAATATCAAGTGTTCATAAACTTATTCTCCCATCATCAAATCGATTAGAAATTGAAAAATCTAAAAACTCCTCTAAACCCTTAGAATACTAAGTTGTGTTCCTCAGTAATGTGATCCAACTTTTATCCATATATATCACAATGTGTCTATACATTATTGAAAGAAATTAAAATACATAACTATTACTAAATAGAAAAATGGATTCATATATACTAGTTGAAAAAATATGAATATGTTAAATAACCATACACTACCTTTTAAATACACATATAACCATCTGTGAAATAATAATTATAGAAACTTCTGAAAAATAATAAAACTATTTGGACTATTAGAATATGTTGATGAATAAACTGGTGTAGAGTAGTGAACTTCGAACCTTCTTTAATTGATACAGAATAAGTAAATATAGGGAAACTATAAATGCCTCAACAAATTAGTATAATGAATCCATGAAGTTCTAAGTGTATTTATTATTCTTTATCCACTTCTTTCCTTATATTCTATTTATAGACAAAACTCAAATGGATAACATTCTTTAGAAATCCATTGAATCTTCTACACATGGGTGTTTCCTAATTCTTCATCATACATTTAAAACCCAAAAGTTAGAAATTAAAATAGAAACATATTATTTTTTAAATTATCATGCTCAAATTCAAGAATACTCAATGTATTTCAGTCCTAGTATCGTTTTCCAGTGACAGAGGCTTTCTACCATTCAAACATATGAGATACGCTACCACTTAAATGTAATAGGGAAATTTTATACCTATATAGCCCATTTAAGGGTAAAATAATGTTTGCACAGGCTGCATAAGGGTACCTCATAATTTTTATAATTTTTATAAAGGAAACCTTTAAAATGTACATCTCGCATAAAGATAAGATGCATTTTACACATGCTTTATATAGGTAAATTATAATTCTGTGTAAGGGTAAGAACAAATTATAAGAATTTCATAAGGGTAACTAGTAAAGTTGTGTGATGGTAAGATTTTACTTAAACTGGACATGTAAAGGTAACTAGAATAGCTATATAAAGGCACTCATAAGTTACCTAAGGGTAATAATCATTTTCTAAATCACGCATAAAGGAAAAAAATCCATACACTATTTAAAGGTATCTAGTTCACTACACAATGGTAACTTACATTTTTTTCATGCCTCTTAAGGGTAGCTTAGCACTTGCGTAAAGGTAAGAAACACTTGTGTAAAGGTAAGTAACACTTGTGTAAAGGCAAGAATCACTTTTGTAAAGGTAAGAATATAATTGATACCAATACTATAAATTACATACATGTTTTTCCTATGATACAGTCACATTAAAATTTCCAACTAATTTATTTTACCACATGCTTGATATACAAGATTCATTCCATCATCCATCATTTTTTTTACTCTCTCAACATCATTATTTTCATCAGTTGTATCATGTATAATCATCTCATTGTCTTTTTTCTATGTTAAATTTCCTTTCTCATGAGGATAGATAAATGGAAACTAGTCAAAGATCAAATTATTCATTCCACTCCTTTCATTTTAATCATGAATATATTGAGACTTATTTATCTCAATTTTAATACCAAACATAATTATTTATCTGGAAGACAACTTTTTTATATGGTAACTCATTTTATTAAGAATTAACCAAGGTATTACAATGAAACTATAAAAAGGGAAGTGTATAAGTCATCTATTTGAGGCATTATTAAATATAAAATTAAAAAATAGTTAATTTGAAACTCTATTGAGATCGAAACAATATCATACATCCAAATTCTCTCTATTCTGGTAAAAAATATTTTTTACAAATAAAAATTTTAGATTATATTCAAAAAAATCATGAAAAAATGAATATTTTGAATAAATATTAGGATAAAAAATGATTCAAAAACTAAATACATATGTTTTGGTATGGAAAATATTTATTAAATAAGAACATTGTTCCACACTACATGAAAAAAACTATATTTTATAAAAAAGTTTTTATCAGGGAAATCATTTATAATATCAGCATGAAATAATAAAATATCACATATCTAAAGAAAAAATCCAATAAGATAATATAAATATCAATTTTAATTTGAAATTCATCAAAGCATGCCAGTATCTATCCAAATAAACCATAATAGATGGAATGTGATATAATTGATGCATACTAGTAGTGACCCAAACAAATTATAATACATGGAACAAGAAATAACTAGTATATACTAGTAACATGCCAATAAAATAACATGTCTTGGATTAAGTTACAAGAAATACATTCTAAAATAAAAAATATATGTTCTTCATCTAAAAAAATTTTCAATTTTTTAAAACATAATTTTGGGAAAAAATTATTTTGAAAAATATGTAGTATCCAAGGAAAAAAGGTTTTTACAAATTTAACCCTTTAAATATAATAAGTTTTCCATTTATACAAAATATGTTTACATCTTAAGACATAAAAAATGAATCAAGTATGGGTAAAAATTGGTAAATGTGATTGAATTATAAAAAATAATAAAAAATACAAAAGGATATTTTTTTCAACATAGAATATATTATATAATTAAAGTGTGGTTCATGAACTAATCCATACTTGAACACTTTTATAAATAGAGTGAAAAAGTGTTTATTCAATTTAATGTTTGGGTTCAATAAAATCATACATAATAAATTTCCAAAATGAATACAACTAGTATTTATAAAATTGAATTTTTGTTCAAAACCCAATTTTATACTCAACACCTTTTCAAAGTAAATGAAACTAATATAAATATTTTTACTGTTTTTATTAAAACCCCAATTCATGATTACATAATTTATTAATTATGGAATACCATAAATGAAGCATCTTAACTTCCTTTCCTAACCTAAAACCAAAATAAAAAAATGCTTTATACTTTATCCAAGTAATAACATAGCATAACAAATCAACTCTCTTATTTATATAACATAACCATGTAGACATTTATTTAATAATCCCAATAATTTAATCATAAACTTGAGTAAATTACTTCTAGTTTAATATAACATAACAACTTGAAATGTTTTCAATTATTTCAAGCATGTATCTATGTCATTAGTAGCTTATCACTAAATTAAAAACCTATATGTAAATAAGTCATGTTATATAGAATGAAATAGATAAAATAATTTCTCATCCTTAATAATAATTACATAATTCTAGAATGAGAAAATTAATAAATTATTTAGGTAAGGATAACACAATCTTCAATAACAATTAAAAATCTCATGATAACACATCAATTGGTATAACACAAAATACATAATCAAAATAATTGATAAAACGGGCGGAACAAGTTATCTTGATTAATGGGTATATTTTTTTTGATGATCCAATAGTTTAGAAGCCACAAAAGAGGGATGGCAAGGCTTAGGACTAGCGGTGAGAAGCGGTGAGGGGCGGTGAGGCTCGGGACTGGCGGCGAGGGGTGGTGAGGATTGAGACCAATGGAGACGCATGATGAGGGTAGGGCTACGGGGGTCGAGGGGTTTTGGGGGTTGGGGGAGTGGGGGGTTTGGGTGGTTTGGGGGAGAAGTGTCGAGTTTTTGAAAAAAAATGAAAGTTTTAGGGGCGGTTTTTAACAAACCGCCGCTAAACACTGATTTTGGTGTAGTGAGGAATGATTTTTTCACCAGTTGATCAACATAAGTCTGGAATAGTAAAAACCATCAAACATTAGGAGATATTGATTAATGAGAAAATTAGGATATGGAGGCTTTAGTCTAAATAATTCATCAGGGGGAAAATCACATTTGTATTATTGATCATCATAGGTAGAGAAGTTTTATTGAGCATGGTTTTAATTTTTGATTTATATTATTTTTTATTTAATTTATTTACAAGGAAATATTTATCACCATTCATTCTTATCTTTTAAATCTTATCACTTATCATTAATTCCATGTTAAAATTTTTTAATGTGGAATTGTCAAAAATAACATATTTAATTTAGATTGGCTATCAAGATACATAAAATAATCCTATTTGGTTTCTTCCCATGCTACTAAGGGGTCTTAATTTTAGTGGTGAAATATTAAAAATGGTTTTCCAAGATGAATTAAATGGTAATTTAAAAATAATAGCATCTAAAGTTTTTATGTGTGTAATTATATTTTCATATTGTGCTTCCATAAAAAAATTCGATCCTTTTTTTCTATTATCTGGAATTTTATCTTAATTTATAATTATTTTAGTGATTGAAATGATTAGTTTTCTTCTCAGGTAATAAATCCAGTTACCATATTAATTACATTTTGAATTTTAATAATTTTTTAAGACATTTTATGTGCTTTCTTGATGTTTCCACTATTCCAATGATTTTATTCATTGGTTTTATCATTATTCATTCCAGAATTAGAGGCCTCATTAGGCTTATAGTATTCCATTAACTGAAAAAATCATATAATATATGAATTTCATATCTTATTGTGTGTTTCTGGATCCATCAAATTGGTTTTCCAACTATTTATTCACCACAAATGGTACTGAGTATATCATCATAAATTTTTAGGGCTAAAAGGTAGATATCAATGTGTGGGATAAAAGATAAAGGTATGATTCTATCTAAACTTCTGAATATGTTCTATGGAGTATAGTTCGTGAACCTATTCATACAATAAAAAAACATTAACACCCACACACATAAAAGAGAAAATTAAAAATAATAAAAAATTAAAAATAATTGAACCAAGAAATTAATATTAATAATTTTAGGTAGTTATATGGATCTTATCACCAAACAATGTGCTGAAAATATTACACACCACTAAGTATCATCATTTACTATGGGAGGTGATTCAAACATTATAAAATAATATTCATTTTTATATACTACTTAAACTACTAAAATTGAGTATGGTAGTGGGGAGTCCATGATCAATCCACTGGGAATGGGTCACATATCCAATTAATGTGGGGATTTCATAATTTTCAGTTCCAATTTTCAAAATAGAGAACAAGAAAATTGAAAATAAAATTATAAACATATAACTTTGTCAATGAAGTCATTTTTATTGAAATAGATATGGTTGAATAAATTCAAATTAGGTTTTTCATAAATTATATCTTTATTATATTGTGTAATTGAATGAATTGATTTGTTGAATGAATCTATTAAGGTAATTTATATTTACTTGGTCCATTTAAACTAATAATATATTATTTATTTTAACTCAAAATAGTAGAAGGACTTTAACTAAACTAAATTGAATTAAATACCAATATCGATTATAAATGAAAAATAATGTCTAATATCACATTCCAATCCTTTCCTATCACATTGGGTATCCTCTATTAATTTTTTTATCTAATAAAACAACAATGTAGTAAAAAATATAAATCCCAATATAATAATGAATCAATGCATTAAATTAACGTGAAAAATAAATCTATTAATAATCAATCACTCTCCTCCTTCTCTTGATTCATCATCACTTAAGTGGTTACTCACTCATAAAAGTATGATCATCCATCATGGATGAATATGTTGTATTAAGAGATAAAAAATAATATAACTTAAAAGATAAAATAGGGGAAAACATTAAAGGTAGATAGAAAAAACTTAACAAGTATTCAAGGCTTCAATTACACACTCTTCAACAAGAATATCCTTATTAATGTTATATATAGAAGAGTGTTAGTCATTAAATGTGCATTTTATCTCAATTAAATTAATTAGAATAATGTATTTTAACCTTGTAATATATCACATCTTGATGTAAGGGGTTGTTTTTCAATGAGATATATGTAAATTAAAATCTCTATGTATTCCACTTGAGTGGAATTATTCATAGTGCAATATCACTGTTTGTGTTCCATGGGGCTTGTCTCCAGCATTACAAATTCTAATTACCTAAATATTATGGTGTATAAATTTGATAAATATGTCATGATATCCTTATTAAAATCATTATTTTGGCTAGTTTTATATTTTATAGTGTCTGTAGTTACAGTGAAATACTTCTTTTCTTCACCAATTAAGCAATCTCATTCTAGTTTGCAGCCTGAAGGTTATAACCATAGTAGAATTTTCCTGGGCTCCTACACAATTACTATTATTTAAAAATGATACATCATAGTGATTCTTAGTCAAGGATAAATATCTCATTTAAAATTTCTATATTAGTTTTACATAGATTTCATATGGCGTTGGATATCCAGTTATGCAGTGATGAGCTCTTTTAAATTCATACACATATCTACTCGAACTCAATAGTGCTACAATATCAATGGTTGTTACATAATTTCTTTTATAATTCCTATAATTTAATAATTACTTCTCTAAAAAATCAAAACATCTCCCTCCTACTAAAAATCCTTGAGAAAAAATTAATTGGCTATTGATTTATTATTTAAGTATTAAAATCATTGTAATTTATTAGGTATGTTTTTTGGGTTTTTAGTTAACACACCAGATACTCCCACTCTACTAATTCCATTCCCATGCCACATTAAGAGTTATTGAAGGACATGATTTATTTTATGGATCATATTAAAGTAAATAATTATCCAACTTGAGTTAATTATTGGATTTTGAATTCAAAATTGATAATTCGGTGATAGTGGGAAGTGTGTTTCTACAGTATATGTAATGCCCTGACCCTAGTTACCCAAAGTTGGTTCTTTATTAGATAACATTGGAATGATACAAGGAATCATGTCCCTAAAGACCGATAATTTTATTATTATTGGAAAAAAGATACATACATAAGTTCAACATTACAACTTGAAAAGAAATACAACACTAATTTATTCCATTAGAAACATCCAAGCCTCCTAGATTATGCCTGCAAGTCACTCATAACTAAATTCTTCATATCCTGGTAAAATGAAACATAATAAAGGTGTGAGATCAAACGCTCATTAAGGGTAAGCAATATAGTGGAAGATAACATAAAACATATTCATGGTTATTCTACTAGTTGAATAACCACATGAACGATCATTATTATTTTCATAATGAGGGAATGTATAATGTCAGACATTCTGAAACATATTGTCAAGGCCTCGGCCAAGACGTCTAAAAATGATTTAGGCCTCAACCGAAACTATATATCAAATTGGGAAAGGCCTCATCCAATTCCATGTCTAATTCTCTCATGAGACCTACTGATGCACCGAGGAGCTATAGTGGGCTCTAACCATCACATACTAAGTCCAATACATTCCTCATATGAAATGGTTGAAACATAACATAAACATTTGTATTAAAACTAGCATACAAAATGTCAATACTTTAACCATAAAGCATGAATGGTATAAAAATAACACATCCATAGTCAAAAACATCACAAAACCTTCAATACAATATGGAATATTTGTATCATAATAAATCAACTTCAAAAAAGTTTAAAATCCATCAAAGTATGTTGACATAGATGAAATGAAAACTGTTTGAAAGAAATACCTCAATCTATTTTGAAACCATTTAAGAGTCACATAATTATAAAAGAAAACATTTATTTTGAAAATATTCCTATAATCTTGTAAGGGAAACTTTGATGATGTTATAATGGAAGAAAATAGTTGCACCCTCCATATAAGTTAAAAAACATTCTTACCTTAATTTTGTCAAAAATTTCATAAAGTACCTTGTTTGGAAAACGACGGAATAATTCCTTTCAAAACATATAAGGTCAAATAAGGGCATAAATTACTTTAACCTGTAGTCTAGTAAATGGTAAAAATGTTTTGAAATGCATTTTTAAGAAAACATGGATGTGGATGATAAAGAGGTCCCAGTAGATACTTACGTAAAAACAACCTCAAATAATAAATAGATTGTGAAATTAACCCTTATCTTGTACTTTTCCTTGGTCGAGGGTAATTTAACCTCCTGTATAATAGTTAAATCATTATTATTAAATTATAAAAGAACTATATACATAAATATGATATCATATATGATTCTCTAATATTTATTTGTTAATAATATTTCAGTAGTATAGTCGTTTTGGGTGTTAACTGATTCGTTTTCCTTCTTATTCTTGGTTACTTAAGCCATATTTGTTTTGGATAGGATGTATTTGATTCATATAAATAATTGTATTATGTTCATAAAGATTATTTTTAGTCATCAAATGAAAATTATTCTTGAATGATTACGATGGGGAAATGAATCTCATCGCGTTTGTGGAGACAGTAATCTGTACGTACGCACGAGCGATAATATCATTATATTGATGGAGAAATCGTATGTAATTGGATATTATATCATATATACAGAATAATTAACATTTTATATTTATTATTTACATTAGTTATACTCATTTTTATACTCATCCAAATAATGAAGTGTTTGAATAACAAACTACACCATGACGTGGAGACGGTAAGCCGTACGTACACACGTATGGTGACTTTGTCATTTATATGATGGATAGAATAACAAATATGGTTGTAAAATATTTATAATAACATAAAAGTATGTATAAGGTAATTTATTTATTATTTTGGTATGGAAATAACAAATAAAGAGGAAGTTGAATAAGAAAAGAACTTGAAAGAGGTGATGAAATATTTACCTCTTCTTCGGGTTCTTCCTTTTGATTTGATCAAAAGGGATCCTTAGGTTGGATTTATGACCAAATTAAGGCATCTAGGGTGAAGGGAGGAAAGTTTTGAGGATATTTGTTCAGAGTTTGGCCGACCCAAATGGCTTTGGAGGTGTGATTTTAAGAGAAGTAAAAGTTCCCTTTTATAAGAGAGGTGAGGGTCACTTTAGGAAAAGCTTGAAATATTATTTTATAATAAAATAATTTTCGGTTTATAATGGATCCAAAATGATTTATTTATAGGATAAGGTGAGGATGGGTCTAAAACCTCTCATCCAAAAGGTTTTATATAGGTTTAGGTCACCATATTAACATTATATTTTAGATTTAACTCTTAGTTAAATAGTTTGACATTTACCATGTCTCTTTGTATTTTTATATTATACGGTTAATAAACTTACTATAAACTGCCAAGAGAACCACAAGTGGTTAATTATTAATATATATATAACCTTATATAAGTTTTTTGGTCTAATATTATATTTTTATTAATATTATATCAATTAATAATATAGTATTTTTTTTAACTCAATTATGTCAATTTTTGACACTATTTAGTATTTAATTTTTTGATAGCCATTAAAACATTATCACTTAAAATAAAATTTATTTAACAAACCATAACATGTCATATTAACCTATAAAATTATTTTAATTCATCATAAGTCTCAATTTACATTTATTTGGATATTTATAATATTAATTATTTTAATATTTCATTAATAAGTTAATTACTGCATCATCATTGTGTCATAAATAAATTAAATTATTTAATGTCTAAAAATTATAAATAAATAACCATTATTTAGGAAATAGTTGTATCTTTAAAATGAATATTTATAGTTGAATTTATATTGTGTTTAACCCTATATTAAAAATATTTTAGATATTAAACTTTGAATTTAACTCTTTTAACTCTTCTTTAAATAAAATAATAATAAATGTCCTAATCTAATACAAGTAGACCAAAGGGGGTAATATTTTATTTATAAGGTTTTATTGGTCGAATTATACTTATCTAATATAATTATAACATGTGTTAGGGTAATTATGATATCATTTTTACCCTTAATTACTCTATTTACTTTTAACCGTGGTAAATAAAAGTCAAAAGTTATTATTCACCAAAAATTATTTTCATCTTATTGAACCACATTTTAATTATTGATATTAACTGTGTCTCTCAGATTTTTAAAATTCAACTCACAAAATTTGTAAAATTAAGTTTTATGCAAATTTGCAAATACTCCTAGGAGGTGGGTAAAAGACGGTAAAAAGTTCAATAAAATTTTTATATATCTAAACTTATTATAAAATGACTCCAATGAATTACATTAAACTTATATAGGTATTATGTATATATTTTGACCTAAAATAAATTTAAATAAAATAAATAATTATTTAAATAAAAAGTCGGTTTGAACCAATAACGCAGTGTTTTTCACTATTCATCAAAAATTGAATGTTTTCAGAAAAATACCAAAAATTCACCCTAAGCTAATTTTGATATTATGAATTCAAAAATGAATTCCATTTTAAAAAATAAAATTAATAAAATTTCAAAAGGTGGGTATTACTATTCATAATGGTTGGTTTGATTAGTCCCGGTGTGTTAGAATCTTGAAGTTGCATACAATGCAAGATATTGTATTATTCAAAGGGAAATGTACCATGGAAGCTTGGGGTGTTACATTCTTTCCTCCTTCAAATAATTTCATCCTCTAAATTTCTAGAATACTACCACACAAAAAGATTTGTGTGGTTCTTCATCATAAGTTCCTCTGGTTCCCATGTTGCCTCTTTCATCTTATGGTTTCTCCATAGAACTTTTACCAAATTAGTCATCCAATTTCTCAGCACTTTTTTCCTAGTATCAAGAATTTTGATAGGCTATTCACAATAAGACATATCAGGTTCCAGTTCAATTTCCTCATAGGTGAGTACATGCATTGGGTAAGGAATGTATTTTCTCAACAGTGATACGTGTAACACATCATGAACTTTGGAGAGACTTGGAGGCATTTCCAAATGATAAGCTACAACTCCAATTCATTTTTGAATTTTGAAAGGTCTGATGTACCTGGGACTCAATTTACCCTTCTTACCAAAACATATAACTCCCTTCCATGGAGATACCTTCAAGAAAACATGGTCTCTTACTTGAAATTCCAAATCCTTCCTTCGGTTATCGGCATAGCTCTTTTTCCTACTTTGGGATAATTTGATGTGGGTTTGGATAATCTTCACTTTTTCCATTGTTTCCTCGACAAGTTCTGGTCCTACGAGTTTTCGTTCACCAACATCATCCCAACAAGTTGGTATGCGACATCTCTTTCCATATAACGCTTCATATGGTGCCATTTGAATACTTGAATGGAAGCTACTGTTATAGAAAAATTCTACCATAGGTAAATATTTATCCCACATACCTTGAAAGTCAAATGAGAAAGATCTCAACATGTCTTATAAGGTTTGAATAGTCTGTTCTAATTGTCCATCAGTTTGAGGGTGGTAGGCAGTACTCAAACGAAGTTTAGTATCCAAGGATTTCTGAATACTTTTCCAGAATCTTGATGTAAAATGAGGATCACGGTCAGAAACAATCGATAGGGGTACTCCATGAAGTCTTACAACTTCATTAATATAAATTTTTGCTAAACGTTCAAGTGGTAAATCTTCTCTTATAGCAAGAAAATGTGCTAACTTGGTAAGATGATCAACAATGACCCGTATTTCATCATTCCTTCTAGGAGTCTTTGGTATCCCCATGACAAATTCCATCGTAATATCATTACATTTACACTTAGTTATGGGAAGAGGTTTCATGACTCCTCCAGGCTATTGCCTTCAAGCTTTCACTTATTCACAAACCATACATCTTGACACAAAATCAGCAATCTCCTTATTCATGTTGTCCCACCAAAAATGTTCCTTCAAATCTCTATAAATCTTGGTGCTCCCCGTGTTTATAGAGAAATTGGAGCTATGAGAATCATCCAATAATTTTATTTTTAGATCAGGTATATCAGGAACACAAAGTCTCTTCCCAAATTTCAAAATTACATCTTCATATACGAAGTCACTCAATATCCCATCATTTACAGCTTTAATCTTCTTTTGAAACTCCTCATCATCAGTCTGAGAACTCTTTATCCTTTCTAGTAAATATGGTTTAGCAACCATTTGAAAATGTATTGATGTTTCACCTTCCATGGTTATTCCCATATCTATATTTACTATATCCATAAAAATAGGATCCCTTTCAACTCTCATCTTGTTCAAAACTCCATGGTCCTTTCTACTCAAATCATATTCCACCTTATTTTCCTTCCTCGGGTGGTAGTGTACAGTGAAATCATAATCCTTGAGTAGTTCAAGCCATCATATTTTCCTCATGTTGAGTTCTTTCTATGAGAAAATATAATTCAAACTCTTGTGATCATTATAAATCTCACATTTTTCACCATAGAGATAGTGTCTCCGTATTTTTAAAGCAAATATTATAGCTGCTAACTCAAGATCATGAGTAGGATAGTTTTTCTCATGAATATTTAGCTGTCATGATGCATAGACAATAATTCTATCATTCTGCATAAGGACACAACCAAGTCCTTTCTTTGAAGAATCACTATAAATAACAAACCCATCATTCCCCGATGGTAGAGTCAAGATAGAAGAATTAACTAATCTTCTATTCAGTTCTTCAAAACATTCTTCACACTCTTTTGTCCAAAAAAATTTAACTCCTTTACGTGTGATCTTGGTTAATGGGTTAGCCAACCAGGAAAAATTCTGGATGAAATGTCGATAATAACCTACTAAACCAATAAAACTGCATACCTCAGTTATACTCGTCGGTGCTATCTATTCTTGTATTGCCTTGGTCTTTTATCAACATATATTTCATACTTAGAGACAATATGGCCAAGAAAAGAAATCTCCTGAATCCAGAATTCACACTTATTAAACTTCCCATATAATTCATTTCTTCTAAGATTTTTTAGAATAATGCGCATGTGATTTTCATGATATTCGTAGCTTTTGAAGTATACCAAGATATCATCAATAAATACCACTACAAAGTCATCAAGATATTCCTTGAAAAATCTGTTCATTATATCCATGAAGACAGAGGGTGCATTATTCAATCCAAAAGGAATTACTATAAACTCATAATGCCCGTACCTAGTTCGAAATGTTGTTTTCAGAATGTCTTCCTTCTTCACACACGACTGATGATATCTAGATCGAAGGTCAATCTTTGAAAAATATTGAGCTCTATGAAGTTGGTCTAATAAATCATCAATGCGAGGTAGGGGATACTTGTTCTTTATTGTTATAGCATTGATCTCTCTATAGTCAATGCACAACCTCATAGATCCATCTTTCTTATTAAAAAAAGGATAGGGGCTCCCCATGGAGAAACACTAGGGCGAATAAATCCTTTATTACTCAATTCCTCTATTTGTTTCTTTAGTTCCACTAATTCCATAGTGGACATTTTATAAGGGGTCTTCGATATGGGCCTTGAACTAGGAATTAAATCAATGGAAACTCAATTTCTCATTATAGAGGATGTCCAGGTAAATCCTCTAGAAACACATCAACATATTCTTACACAATAGGTACGTCCTCTATTCGAACATTATTTTTCTCACCCATAATTATTTAATTCTCATTATCCTCAATAATTGAATTTAGTAGAGCTACTAGGGGTGAATCTAGATAAGAATCATATGGTGAAATTTCTGCTCTAAAGATAAGGTACTCTTTATCATCATCAAGAATTGTAACCTATTTCTTATTACAATAAATTTTCACATCATGGTCTGAAAGCCAATCCATACCGATGATGATATTAAATTAAATCATGGGTATAATGATTATATCAGCAGATAAATATCATTTATCTGCCTTAATAGGGATTGATTCACAAAACTTTATTGCAATGATACTTCCCTTAGGAGTTTTGACTGACAAATCCCTTATTAAATCAAATTGAAAATATCAAATTTTCTTATCAAACTAGGAAGATATGAAACAATGTGATGATCCAGAATCAAATAAAGCATTGGATAAACTTGAGGAAACCATTAAATTACCTTCCAACACGTCTTTCAGAGCTTCAACATTAGCAGTAGTGATCGTATAAGCTTGGCCTTGATCCCTTGGCCTTTTCTGAGGTAAGTTTTCCTAATGATTAGGAAATTCATTTTCATAATGTCCTATCTCCCTGTAATTGTAGCATTGAAAATTGTTATCTTCTTTCTTCCCCTTACAATCACTAGCAAGATAGCCTTTCTGTCCACATTTGTAGCATAATTCTTTTCCTTTTAGATAGGCACCAGGGTTCTTCCTTCCACAATTATCACAGAGTGGAAATTCAACTCTTCCCTTCTTCCTTGTTTCCTTTCAAATAGTGTTCAGCAGATCTCTTCTTCTCTTGATTTTCTTTAAAGTCGTAAGACTTAGAGAATTCCTTTTTTGTCTTGATAACACATGATACAATATCTTCATATGATGAGAAGGATTGTGATACTAATTCTCAATGGAGAAATGATTTTAACCCATAAAATAAATAATCAATCTTACTTCTTGGGTTACGTATAAAATCTGCAGCATGCCTTGCTAACCTTGTAAAGTTAGCCTCATACTTTGCGACATTTTCATCCTCCTTTTTCCTCAAACTCAGAAATTGTCTTTCCATATCCGCTCGATGGCCACGATGAAAGTATTTTTCTAAGAAAATCTCTTTAAACTCTCTTCATTCCATGTTTTATACTTCTTCATCTTCCTTTGTGTTTTGAATCAATGACCACAATTGATCTGCATCTCCCGTGAGGTGATAAACTATCATGACAACTTTTTCCCTTTTTCTACTCCCCAAAGAATGAAATATTTTCTATAAGGAACTTATCCATTGCTTAGATACTAATGGATTTGTACTCCCATTGAATGGTGTTGGTTGTTGCCTCATGAAGCAGTCTAACATTGATCCTCTGCATTGTGGATCAGGGTGCTCCATATGGGTAAGGTTATTATTCATAACCTAAGTGAGTTTTCCCAGTATGGTGATAAACTGATCAGTACTGGTTACATCACCAGCTCCACTATAATTATCTTGAGTGGGAGGTCAATCCCTACATAGATTATGTGCATTGATATGGTTTTCATTCCTTCTACTAGGCGACATTTCTAAACAATGGCATACAGTAGATTAGTTTATGAATCGTAATACATAATTCTGAACTTATAAAACACTTAACATAAATTGAATAGTTTATGGATATAATCCATAATCATAAAAACGTTTTCTTTGAGGAGGTATATACTCATAAATCCTTCATAATGTTTTATAAATAAAATGAGAATTATACTAAGCATATCCCCTGGGAGTGTCGTAACTAAGAGTGAAGCAAGGCCTGTTGTCGTGCACCGGTTTCCATTCGAGTCTAGCTCAAAGTGGTGTTTTTGGATTTTAACCCTAGGTACATTTGTACCAGATCCACCTCTACCTGCTCATATCCAGACAAGGATTTATTTCTTGGAAAACTCAAAAAATCTCTACAGTACCAAAATTCTAGAAAGTTCTTCTATACTAATCCTCAAAGTCTATATTAGGGTAATGTTCTCTAATCATAGTTTTTCTAAATCTAGTTTCCAAGGTTTGTACTAAAATTCTTCTGATACCAACTGTAATGCCCCAACTCCAATTACCCAGAGTCGGTGCTTTATTACATAGAATTGGCATGATACAAGGAATCAGGTCCTGAAAGACCGATCAGTTTAGTATTATTGGAAACAAGATACATACATAAGTTCAACATTACAACTTGAAAATAAATACAACACTAATTTATTCCATTAGAAACATCCAAGCCTCCTAGATTATTCTTGAAAGTCACTCATAAATAACTTCTTCATATCCTAGGAAAATGAAACATAAAAAATGGGTGAGCTCAAACGCTCGGTAAGGGTAAGAAATACAATGGAAGATAACATAAACATTAGTCATGGTGAATAATTAAAAACACATGCCTTTACAAATAATAAACATGAACACTTTATGGAAAGAATATGAGCTGAGTAAATAATTCCATAATAAAACATAGTCATGGGTATTCTGCTAGTCGAATAACCACATGAACCATCATTATTATTTTCATAATGAGGGAATGTATAATTCCGTACATTCTGAAACATCTTGTCAAGGCCTTGGACAAGACATCTAAAAATTATTTAGGCCTCATCCAAAACCATATATCAAATTGGGAAAGGCCTCATCCAATTTCATGTCTAATTGTCTCATAAGACTTACCGATGCACCGAGGAGCTATAGAGGGATCCACCAGTCACATACTAAGTCCAATACATTCCTCATATGAAAAGGTTTAAACATAACATAAACATTTGTATTAAAAAAAACATATGAAATGTCAATACTTTAACCATAAAGCATGAATGGTATAAAAATAACACATCCATAGTAAAACATATCACAAAACCTTCAATACAATATGGAATATTTTTATCATAATAAATCAACTTCAAACAAGTTTAAAATCAATCAAAGGATGTTGATATAGATGAAATGAAAACTATTTTAAAGAAATACCTCTTTATATTTTGAAACCATTCAAGAGTAACATAATTATAAAAGAAAACATTTATTTTGAAAATATTCTTATAAACTTGTAAGGGAAACTTCGATGATGTTATAATGGTGTAAAATAGTTGCACCTTCCATATAAGTTAAAAAAACATTCTTACCTTAATTTAGTCGAAAAGTTCATAAAGTATCTTGTTTGGAAAATGATGGGAAGATTAATTTCAAAACATATAAGGTAAAATAAGGGTATAGATGAATTTAACCCATAGTCTAGTAAATAGTAAAAATGTTTTGAAATACATTTTTAAGAAAACATGGATGTGGATGATAAAGAGGTCCCAGTAGATACTTACGTAAAAACAACCTCGGATAATAAAGAGATTGTGAAATTAACCCTTACCTTGTACTTTTACTTGGTCAAGGGTATGTTAACCTCCTATATAATAGTTAAATAATTTTTATTAAATTATACAAGAACTATATACAGAAATATGATATCATATATGATCTTCTAATATTTCTTTGTTAATAATATTTCAGTAGTATCATCATTTCAGGTGTTAACTGATTCATTTTCCTTTATATGATTGGTTACATAAGCCATGTTTGTTATGGATAGGATGTATTTGATTCATATATTGAAT
This sequence comes from Viscum album, assembly GCA_963277665.1. Classification (NCBI taxonomy): domain Eukaryota; kingdom Viridiplantae; phylum Streptophyta; class Magnoliopsida; order Santalales; family Viscaceae; genus Viscum; species Viscum album. Next base: position 156,395,600 of record OY728157.1, read on the forward strand.
GATATTATGTTCATAAACATTATTTTTAATCATCAAATGAAAATTATTCTTGAATGGTTACGACGGGGAAATGAATCTCATCGTGTTCGTAGAGACGGTAATCCATACGTACGCACAAGCGACACTATCATTATATTGATGGTGAAATCATATGTAATTGGATGGTATATCATATATTAAGAATAATTAACATTGTATATATATTATTTACATTAGTTATACTCATTATTATACTCATCTAAATAATGAAGTGTTTGAATAACAAACTACACCACAACGTGGAGATGGTAAGTCGTACGTACGCACGTATGGTGAATTTTTCATTTATAGGATGAATAGAATAATGAATATGGTAGTAACATATTTATAATAACATCGCATTATGTAGAAGGTACTGGATTTTTTATTTTGGTATGGAAACAATAAAGAAATAGGAAGTGGAAGAATAAAAGAACTTGATAGAGGTGATGAAATATTTACCTCTTCTTCGGGTTCTTCCTTTTGATTTGATCAAAAGGGATCCTTAGGTTGGATTTCTGACCAAAGTAAGGCCTCTAGTATGAAGGGAGGAAAGTTTGGAGGATATTTTGGCAGATTTTGGCCCATCCAAATGGCTTTGGAGGTGTGATTTTGAGAGAAGGGGGAGTGCCCTTTTATAAGAGAGGTGAGAGTCACTTTAGGAAAATCTTGAAATATTATTTTATAATAAAATCATTATCGATTTATAATGACTCAAAAATGATATATTTAGAAGATAAGTTGGTTATGGGTCGAGAACCTCTCAAACAATAGGTTTTAGATAGGTTTAGGTCACCATATTAACATTATATTTTAGATTTAACTCTTAGTTAAATAGTTTGACCTTTACCATGTCTCTTTGTATTTTTATATTATATGGTTAATAAACTTACTATAAACTTCAAAAAGAACCCCAAGTGGTTCATTATTAATATATATAACCTTATATAAGTATTTTGGCCAAAAATTATATTTTTATGAATATTATATCAATTAATAATATAGTATTTGTTTTAAAAACTCAATTATGTCAATTTTGACACTATTTTGTATTTGATTTTTTGAAAGTCATAAAAACTTTATCACTTCAAATAAAATTTATTTAACCAAACCTGACATGTCATATTAACCTATAAAATTAGTGTAATTCATCAAAAGTCTCAATTTACATTTATTTGGATATTTATAATATTGATTATTTTAATATTTCATTAATAAGGTAATTACTACATCATCATTGTGTCATAAATAAATTAAATTATTTAATGTCTAAAAAATTTAAATAAAATACCATTATGTAGGAAATATTTTTAGCTTTCTAATGAATATTTATAGTCTAATTTGTATCATGTGTAACCCTATATTAAAAATGGTTTAGTTATTAATCTTTGAATTTAAATCTTTTAACTCTTCTCTAAATAAAATAATAATAAATGTCATAATCTAATCCAAGTGGACAAAAGGGGTCATATTTTATTCATAAGGTTGTTTTTAGTCAAATTATACTTATCCAATAGAATTAGTACATGTTTTAGGGTAATTATGATATCATTTTTACCCTTAATTACTCTATTTACTTTTAACCGTGGTAAATAAAAGTCAAAAGTTACTATTCACCAAAAATTATTTTCGTCTTATTAAACCACATTTTACTTATTGATATTAACTGTGTCTCTCGTATTTTTGAAATTAAACTCACAGAAGTGGTAAAATTAAGTTTTATGCAAATTTGTAAATGCTCCTTGGAGGTGGGTAAAAGACGGTAAAAAGTTCAATAAAATTTTTATATATCTAAACTTATTATAAAATTAATCCAATGAATTAAATTGAACTTATATAGGTATTATGTATCTATTTTTACCTAAAATAAATTTAAATAAATTAAATAATTATTTAAATAAAAAGTCGGTTTTAACCAATAATGTAGTGTTTTTCACTGTTCATCAAAAATTGAATGTTTTCAAAAAAACACCAAAAATTCACCCTAAGCTAATTTAGATATTCTGAATTCAAAAATGAAGTCCATTTTAAAAAATAAAATCTATAAAATTTTAAAAAGTAGTTATTACTATTCATAACGGCTGGTTTGATTGGTCGCGGTGTGTTAGAATCTCGAAGTTGTGTACAATGCAAGCTATTGCGTTATTCATAGGGAAACATATCATAGAAGCTTGGGGTGTTATAGTATAAGACACAAAGGTGTTTCATGACTAGATAAAAAATAGTAGAGTGTGGTAAGAGGTGTAAAGAGGATGTGAAAACTGGGAATATATCAAGATATTGGTTTGAATAGGTTTATATAGGTGGAATCCTTCAATATTGATGGTCAATGAAAAACTATGAAGAATATGAAATAAAATGGTTCCATAGTTGATTTCTATGTTTTTTCTTAGTGATTTGTGATCAAGAATTATATATACATAAATATATCATAATTATATTATAATTAATATGTTATATGGTGAGGAAGTTTTTTCTAGTTGAATTTTGGAGTTTCAATTTTTATAGTTAAGAATTAGTGGTGATACTGTGTTAATAATAGATTTTGATGTTTTTTGGTAATAAATTATTCTTTTTTGTATCATTAGATATTTTTCTTATAGTGTATGATAACAGTTAATGATCGACAACAAGATTTGTATGAGAAAATGACATGACAATTGGATGAGTGGTCTTCTTGGAATGATTAAATATGCGGTTTTTAAAGGTTTAACACCCTTTAAAACATAGGGGGGGTAAAAACCAACTGAATGACCTTAAAATTCCATGAAATCAGACCCAAAAACCATAGAGTGTATTTTGAAATGTTTGATTAGACGGTGCATCAATCAAAGGTATCGTTTTCCTAGGATGACAGAAAACGCAATTTTAGTATCATAAAACAACAAAACGTGTATTTAATAGTCAAATATATAGAAACAAATATTTTAATGACTTGAAATTATAGTAAAACTATCATATTATTATTATTATTGATGCATACGAATAGACAGAACATCAATCGGATGAGAGGTTTTCCCAAAACTACCGAATATGTAGTTTTTAAAGAGTTGGTGCCCTTTAAAAAGGTGTGTATGGGGGTAAAAACCAACCAAACAATATTTGAATGCTATGAAATCATAAAACAAAAACCTTAGAGTGAATTTTGAACTTTTTAAGTAGATGATGTGTCAATCAAAGGTTCTTTTTTCTCGGGAGGACAGAAAACACAGTTTTAGTGTCATAAAACACCAAAACGTGCTTTTAACGGTCAGATATATAAAAAAAGACCTTAGAATGACTTGAAATCATAGTAAAATTGTCTTATTATTATTTTTTATGCGTAATAGAAGATAAAATATCAATCGTATGAGCGGTTTTCCTGGAATTACTGAATATACAGTCATTAAAGGTTTGACGCCCTTTAAAAACACGTGGGGGGTCAAAACCAATCGAACAACCTACGAATTCTGTTAAATCATACCAGAATAACCGTAGAGTGAATTGTGAAATGGTAGATCATAATATATGTCAATCGGGGGTTCTTTTTTCCTGAGATGATGGAAAATGCAATTTTAATGTCATAAAACAACAAACATGCATTTAACAGTCATATATATAGCAAATGATCTTGGAATGATTTGAAATTATAGTAAAACCATCATATTATTATTAGTGACATGTATGATTAGATATAACGTCAATTAGACAATCAATTTTCCTAAAAAAACCAAATATGCAGTTTTTAGAGGCTTAGTGCCCTTTAAAAAGGTGTGTCCGGGGGTAAAAACTAACCGAACAACATCCAAATGTCAAGAAATCACATGAAAAAATCGTAGAGTGAATTGTGAAACGGTTGAGTAGACGACACATCAATCTGAGCTGGAGTTTGTCTGGGAGGACCGAAAACACACTTTTAGTGTCATAAAAAACCAAAATGTGCATTTAACGGTTAGATATATAGCAAATGATCTTAGAATGACTTGAAATAATAGGAAAACCATCTTATTATTATTTGTGATGTGTATGAGAATATGACATGTCAATCGGACAAGCGGTCTTCTTAGAATGAATTAATATGTGGTTTTTAAAGGTTTGACACCCTTTAAAAAAACATGGAGGTCAAAACCAACCAAAAAACCTCCAAATGTTTTGAAATCATACGAAAACAACCTTGAGTTAATTGTGAAATAGTTGAACAAAAGTTAAGTCAATTAGAGGTATGGTTTTTCAAGATGATGAAAAACATAATTTTAGTGTCATAAAATACCAAAACATGCATTTAACAGCTAGATATATTGAAAAAAAATATCATAATGACTTTAAATTGTATGATATACATCATATTATTTTTAGTGACATGAACGACCAGACGGGGCATCAATCGAACCAACGATTTGCCCGAAACGACCGAATATGTAGTTTTTAAAGGTTTGATACTTTTTAAAAAAGTGTGTCTTAGGGTAAAACCCAAATTAAATAAATCTAAATGTTGTGAAATTAAATGAAAACAAATTTATTTTCAATTTTGAAATGGTCAAGTAGACGAAATGTCAATCTGAGCTGGCGTTTTCTCGGGAGGACCGAAAACATACTTTTAGTGTCATAAAACATCAAAACGCGCATTTAAAGGTAAATTACATAGAAAATGATCTGAAAATGACATTAAATCATAGGAAAATAGTTTAATTATTTTATTTTATGTGTATGAGGATATGAGGAGACAACACATCAATAAGACATGTGGTTTTTCAGAATGACCAAATATGCGATTTTTAAGGGTTTGATGCCCTTTAAAGACACAAGGGAGGTCAAAAAAAACCTAAAAACCTTTTAATATCATTAAATCAGATGAAAAAAACATTTGAGTGAATTTTTAAATAGTTTATTAGACGATAGATCAATCGTAGGTGTCATTTTCTTGAGATAATGAAAGACGCAATTTTAGTGTTATAAAACACCAATACATGCATTTAATGGTCAGATATATAGAAAAAGACCTCAGGATGACTTAAAATTATATTAAAACTATTTTATTATTATTCTTTATGTGTACGATCACACAACATGTCAATCGGATGAGCGATCTTTCCAGAACGACCAAATATGCAGTTTTTAAAGGTTTGACACCCTATAAAAAGGTGTGTTCAGGGGTCAAAATCAACCGAACGGAATAAAAATGATATGAAATCAGAATAAAACAACCATATTGTGAATTGTAAAATGGTTGAGTAGATGAAATTTCAATTCGAGTGGGCGTTTTCCTGGGATGAGCGAAAATGCACTTTTAGTGTCATAAAACACCAAAACGCATGTTTAATGATCAGATCTATAGAAAAAGACCCTGGAATGATGTGAAATAATTGGTCAACCATATTATTATTATTATTAATGTGTAATGGGATACAACAAGTCAATCAGGTGTGTGGTCTGTTCAGAATGACTAAATATGCGGGGGTCAAAACTGACTGAACGACCTCCAAATTCCATGAAATCAGACTAAAAAAATATATAGTGAATTTTGAAATGGTTGAATGTATGGTACGTCAATTGAAGGTACCGTTTGTCCGAGAAGACAGAGAATGCACTTTTAGTGTCATAAAACACCAAAACATGCATTTAACATTTAGATATATAGAAAATAACCTTGTAATGATTGAAATCACAAGAAAATAATCTTATTATTATTCATGATGTGTATGAGTAGATGGCACATCAATCGGACAAGCGGTTTGCCCGTAACCGAATATTCTGCTTTTAAAGGTTTAATAACCTTTAAAAAAGTAATATTGGGGGTCAAAATTAGTTGAATGATATATAAATTCTATGAAATCAGATAATAAAACTGTAGAGTGAATTTTGAAATGGTTGAGTAGACGAAACTTCAATCCGAATTGGCATTTTCTTGGGAGGATTGAAAACGCACTTTTAGTGTTATAAAATACCAAAATGCATGTTTAACAATCATATTCATATCAAATGAATCTATAATGATGTGAAATCATATAAAAATAATCTAATTATTATTTTTGACATGTAAGAGGAGACGAAACATCAATCAGACGTGCGGTCTGTCCAAAACGATCAAAAATGTAGCTTTTAAAGGTTTGTCACCCCTTAAAAATAGATGGGGGTTAAAACCAATCGAATGGCCTCTGAATTCCATGAAATCAAAGGAAAATAATTTTATAGTGAATTTTGAAATGTTCAAGTAGACAATATGTCAATTAGAGGCACTGTTTTCCTATGATGATGGAAAACATGATTTTAGTGTTAAAAAACACAAAAAATGTGTGTTTAACGGTAAGATATATAGAAAACAAACTCATAATGACTTTAAATCATAGGAAACTGTCTTATTATTATTCTTGACATGTAATAGAAGATGGAATATCAATAAGAAGAGTGGTATGTCTCGAACAAACAAATATGCAGTTTTTAAAGGTTTGGTGCCCTTTAAAAAGGTGTGCTCAGGGGGGTCAAAACCAACCAAATGGCATATGAATGTCATGAAATTAGACAAATACAAATGTAGAGTGACTTGTGAAATGGTCAAGTAGACAGAATGTAAATTCTAGCTGGCCTTTTTCTAGGAGGTCCAAAAATGTACTTTTAGTGTCATAAAGCACCAAAACATGCATTTAACGGTCATATCCATAGAAAATGACTTCAGAATGATGTGAAATTAGATTAAAATCATTTAATTGTTATTTTTGTTGTGTATGGGGAGACGACACGTCAATCGGACATGCGGTCTAGCCTGAATGGTCGAATATGCAATTTTTAAATGTTTGACACCCTTTTAAAACATGTGGGGGTAAAAATCAAATGAACAACCTTAAAATGCCATGAAATCATAGTACAACAATCTTAGAGTGAACTGTGAAATGATCAAGCAAACGGTACATCAATCAGACGTGACGTTTTCCCGGGATGATAAAAATCGTAATTTTTATGTCATAAAACATCAAAATGTGTGTTTAACAGTTAGATATATATCAAATGACCTCAAAATGACTTGAAATCACAAGAAAATCGTATTATTATTATTCTTGATGTGTATGAGCAGACGACACATCAATCGAATGAGCAGTCTTCCCAAAATGACTGAATATGTGGTTTTTAAAGGTTTGATGTCCTTTAAAAAGGTGTGTCTTTGGGTAAAAACCAAATGAATGAAATTGGGATATTGTGAAATTAGACAAAAACAACCATAGAGTGAATTGTTAAATTTTTTAGCAGATGGAACGTCAATCCAAGCTGGCGTTTTCCTGAGAGGACCAAAAACACATTTTTTGCATCATCAAACACCAAAACACACGTTTAATGGCCATGTCTATAGAAAATGACCTCATAATTATGTGAAATCACAAGAAAATCGCCTAATTATTATTTTTGATGTGTATGAGGAGACAGAATGGAAATTGTACATGTGGTCTGTCCGGAACGACCGAATATGTTATTTTTAAAAGATTAATGCCCTTTAAAAACACGCATGGGGTCAAAACCAATTGAAAACCCTCTGAATGCCATGAAATCAAATGAAAATTACTTTTGAGTGAATTGTGAAATTTTTGAGTTGACGGTACATCAATCAAATGTGTCATTTTCTTGGGATGATAGAAAATGCACTTTTAGTGTCATAAAACACCAAAATGTACATTTAATGGTCAGATATATAGAAAATGACCCTAGAATGACTTGAAATCATAGTAAAACCATATTTTTATTATTTTTAACATGTAAAGTAGTTGATTCATCATTCGGACAGACAATATGTTCGAAAATACAAAATAAACGGTTTTAAATTAAAAAAATGATTTGAAATTATTTATATATTTTCAAAATAAAATAACTTCAATCTGTTGTATTAAGATTTAATTGAAATATTTATTCTATTTCAATTATTATTTGTCATATTTTTTACTACAATAATTATTTTATTAAAAAATTTCATGCAGTTTTATTCGATGGTAGGTGTGGATCTTGGAAAATGATGAGCCAAAAAGATTTATGGACCTTTGGTTTTACATATTTTGGAAAAAAATATTGTATTTTTTGAAATATGGTGTTTTTTCTAATTATTATGTGAATTTAAAATATATATATATATATATATATAGCGGCTACCATATGGTGGTCGCTATAGGCTAGGCTAAGTGAGCCTATAGCGAACACCAAATAGTGGTCGCTAAAGGTCATCTAGAGCGGGGCTATAGCAGCTGCCAAACAGAGGACATTATAGGTAATATATGTTAGATAGTTTCATTTATTTTAGGATATTTAATATCTATATTTTTCACATATCTAGATAAATAAAATTCAAAATAAAAGACATACCTTGATCCATTGAACTTCTGGATTTGAGTCTCCTTGGTTTTCTCTCACTTAAAAGGATTTATATCCTTTTTATTTTCTCTCTCTCGTAGCGGTTTTGATGGAATGTATCGAAATTATTTTGAGACTTGATTAGCAAGGATATGACCCTTTAAATAGGGATAAAACAGTTTTCATGGGTGGTTATTTAATTAACTGTCAAATTCCATCAATTTGAAAAGTTTATCCCTCATTATCCCATTATAATAATATTTAAAAAAATATGACGTGAGTTATTCCAACATTCTCCCACTTAACTCGTGTGATATTACTTTATGATGTTTAATACATTCAAACAGTCATTATGGGCATTTATATCTATTCTATCATGTATAAAAAATTCATCATAATTAAGGATAATGTCCACATGAGTCATGGTGGTCATATATTCCCTATAATATACTCTCTTCCATGTACTACAATATTAACATTTTCCCTGTCATAATTAAAATGGGATATATATATTTGTCCCAATGATAATGTCTTTATTAAAGACTATGGATGTTATCATTATTCAATTCAATCATGTATACTTATTGAAAAAATAGGCAACGTGATCAAAACATTTATAAGTCCAAGTGTCAACTGTAATAATCATAACAGTCAATACATACAATGAAACCTACTCAGTGACAATGATCATACTTTCAATATGTCTAATAAATGTCTTGGGTGGAAACCCTTTCATCAAAGAGTTAGCAATCATAAGATTTGTGCTCATATGTTCAATTGACACCTTACGTTTTTGAACTTACTTCTTAACCATAAGGTGCTTTAATTCCATGTGTTTAGAACCTATGGAATATTGTTCATTCTTGGAAAAGAATACTTCTATGGTATTGTCGTAATAAATTTTCAATGGTTTGGAGATAATGTCAACAATTCCAAGTCCTAAAATAAAGTTTCGCAACCACGTTCCTTAAATTGTAGCCTCAAAAGAATGCTACAAATTCATCTTCCATGGTCGAGGTAGCTATAACCGATTGTTTTGAACTTTTTCATGATATTTCTCTTTCGGCTAGAAGATAAACATAACCAAAAGTTGACTTTATCATGTCATCACAACCAACAAAGTTTGAATCAGAGTATCCAATCACCTCAAGATCAATGCATATTTTATGAGTAAGCATGTGATCCTTTGTTCCTTACTAATATCTCAAAACTTTCATTGCATCTCTCCAATGATTCAGTCCAGTATTACTTGGGTATCTTCCCAATATACCAACTATAATGATAATATCTAGTCTTGTACATGTTTATGAATACATCAATCTTCCAATAACATATTCATAAGGAATTCCTTCTATCTTTTTTAATTCCAAATCATTTTTGGTACGTTGATTGAGATTAAATTTATCTCCTTTCTGAATTGGAACCAGTGATGCTAAAGATTTTTTCATCCTAAATATCTTTAAAATTTTATTAATGTATGACTTTTGAGATAATCCCAATAGACCTTGAGTTCTATTACAGAATATTTCTATTCCAATAACATACTTGGCTTCTCCCATGTTTTTCATTTCAAAATTATTAGAAGGGGATTTCTTAGTGTCACATAACAGACCAAGATCATTTGCAGCAAGTAATATGTCGTCAACATATAGAATCAAGAATATAAATTTACTCCCACTGATATTCTGGTATATTAACCAATCAATGATGTTTTCCTTAAATCCAAAAGATATAATGGTATCATTAAACCTAATATACCATTGTCAGGGAGCTTGTTTAAGTCCATATATTGACTTATTTAATTTACACACCATGTGTTCCTTTCCTTCAATGGAAAAACCCATTGGTTGATCCATGTATACATATTCCTCTAAGTTTACACTTAGAAAGGTTTTTTAACATCCATTTGATGTAACTCTAAATCATATTGAGCTACCAATTCCATAATAATTCTTAAATAATCTTTCTTAGAAACTAGGGAGAAGGTTTATTTATAGTCTATACCATCCTTTTGAGTGAATCATTTAGCAACAAGTCTATCCTTGTAATGTTCATGGTTACCACGAGAGTCACATTTGGTTTTTAAAGACCCATTTACATCCAAATATCTTTCATCATTCAAGCAATTTCATAAGGCCCCATACTTTATTTTGTTCCATGGAATTCAGCTCATATTTTGTGGCATCTAACCATTCATCAGAATTATCACAATTGATGGCTTGAGAATCTGATACTTGATTATTATCAATGCAAGATCACTTTCTATTTCATGCAAATATACCCACATAGTCATCAGAAATAGATGACCTTATTTCCCATTGGGATCTTCTTAACACTATTTCTTGTGGTCTTTAACCATTTCTTCATTGTGAATTTGAGAAACATTATGTTGTTGTTCTACATGATTATTTTGTGATGCAATAATTTGAGGAACAGAAACATGTAAAATTAGAGTACAAGTAAAAGGAACTTGAATTCTAACTTCTTTAATTTCTGTATCTTATGGAACTTCATTCCCTCTAGATTCATTATTCTCAATAAATCTAGCATTTCTAGTTTCAACAATTCTCATACTATGGTTTGAACAATAAAATCTATACCCTTTTGATTTCTCTAGATAACCAATGAAATATCCATTGGTTATTCTTGCATCCAGTTTTCTTTGTTGTGGATTATATGCTCTTATTTCTACCTGATAACCCCATACATATTTGTGTCTCAAACTAGGTTTTCTACCAGTCCAAAGTTTAAAAGGAGTCTTTGGAACTGCTTTACTAGGAACCCTATTAAATAAATACATGGCAGTTTTTAAAGCATACATCCCCAATGTTAAGGATAAATAAGAATTACTTAACATAGTCCTAACCATATCCATTAATGTTCTATTATGACTTTCTGCTACACCATTTTGTTGTGGTGTACCAGGCATAGTGTATTGTGCACATATGCCATGACAATCTAGAAACTTTGAAAATGGAACAGGGTTTTGTCCACTTTCATCAAATCTTCCATAATATTCACCCACTTTATTAGACCTTATAACCTTTACCTTTCTATCTAATTTCCTCTCAACTTCATTTACATAAATTTTCAAGGCATTTATTGCTTGAGATTTCTCATACGATAAATAGACATATCCATAACATGAAAAATCATTAATAAAGGTGATAAATTATTTTTATTTACCAAAATAATTGACATCAAAAGGTCCATATATATCAGTATGTATGATCTCAAGGAGTTGAGTACCTCTTGTGGCACCTTTCTTTGTGTGTTTTGTTTTTTTCCTTTAATACAATTCACACAAATGTTTAGGTCAACAAAATCCAAATTTGGAAGGATTTCAATCTTAATCAATCTCTCCAATATTTCTTTAGAAATATGACCTAAAGGTTTATGCCATAAATAAGAAGAGTTTTTGTTTAATAAACCACATTTAGTACCAGAATTATAATGCAATGTCATAAGTGTTTTAGCATACATATTATCAAGATTTAGTTTACATAAACCATCATACAATAAACTAGATCCAATCATATGGGTATGATTAAACAAACTAAAATATTCATTCTCAAAATTAAAAGAGTAACCAACAACATCAAGTTTTAAAAAAGAAACCAAATTCCTAGATAGAATTGGCATATAAAAGGTTTCACATAAATCCAAACTATATCCACTATCAAGGGTTAAATGGTAATTCTCGACAACTTCAACTGGAACCTTCACTCTATTCCCCATGAAGATGAAATTTTCAGTTGGGCTTGTGATTTGGGTTGAAAGGAATCCCTACATCATATTAGAAACATGAGTCGTGCAACCAAAATCAATCCACCATGCATTATGTAGAACTTCAGCTAATTTTGATTCATAACATGTATAATCATTTTTCTTACCTTTCTTTTCAAACCAAGCCTTTCGTTTTAGAAAATCCCTTTGGAAATGTCCAACTTTACCACAGAAATGGCATTTATCTTTATTTTTTTTTTTTCTGGTTCTTGGTAGAGGACTCATTAACCTTGAATGGTCCCTTTCTTTTTTTGTGCTTCTTTATATTGTGCTTCTTTCCTCCATGATGATGCACATAATGGACAGAGTGGATTCCTTGACTCTTTAAACGTGTTTTCTCTTAAACTAGCATACTATGCAATTCATGCACATTCCATTTATCTTTCATGGTATTGTAGTTCATTTGGAATAGTCCATACTCAGACGGTAATGAGTTTAGTATAAATTGTACAAGGAAACTTTCATCCACTTCCATTCCCAAATATTTAAGTCTTGTCGTAATATTGGTCATTTCAATGACATGCTCATGCATAATATGAGAACCATCAAACTTCGTGGTGGTTAATGTACTCATTAATGTCTCGGAAAGATATTTTTCACCAGTTTGAGATCAGTCTCCCATAGATTTCATAAATTCTTTATCACTTTTAGTTTTAGGGAGACCAGACTTAATGTTACTTATTATGGTTATTCGCATGAATATCAAACATAACTTGTTCAACCATTCCCATGTTGTGTAATATACTATATCATCATCACTACTGTGATCCATTATAGTATCAAGTTTCTCTACTTGGAGTGCTAAATAAAGATCCAACACACCAAGGTAAAATTGGATTTGTTCACTCCAATCAGAGAAATTTAATCCCTTAAAAATCAGAATAGTCGATGTCTGTGAGTGCAATGATGATGAAAAGATAGCTGAAATAAATACATGCTTAAAATTAATGCTTTTAAATAATAATAATAATACATTTAGACAAATTATTTTACGTAAATATGTTTTAGTATTCTCTTTTGGGTGATACACTATTACACAAATGTAATTGATACTAATTAAATTAACTTTATTTAGAAATAATATACGCATCAGTTAGATTTATTTATTATATTTGGATATATAAATAAATCTCATAATGCATATATATATATATTGCCAACAATTATATTCATAAATTATAAGAATATGCAAATTTCATTTGCGAAATTAATAAATATCTCATAATAATGAATTTCAATTAATCATAAAATATCATAATAGTATCAAATTTATGAGCAATCAATATATATCACTTGAACATAATTTTGGAACAATTTTAACTTTATGATTTGACCACTTTGTTGATTAACAAATCTTATGCAGTAATGTTCCAAATATAAAACATTATAACATAACATAATTATAAATAAAAATAAATTTTAATAAACATAAATCTAAATTTTGTTTACACTTTCTTTAATTTGTATTGACGTTAAATTTAAAACTCGAATAATTATTTCAAATAATGACAAGTCATTTTTTTTATTACCACATTTAACACATTCCAACTTCTAAAACAGAATAATATATATATATATATATATATAATCATTATTTTCTCATTCAAATAATGTCAAACTTTTTTTTTAAAATTGCAACTTCATATCATTTAATATGCAATGATAATAATAAATAAATAATATCAAATTCTAAAATCATGAGGAGGATTTCAAAATTTTGCACACCATACTTGATCTCAAAAATTCCATATAAAATGTTAGATTCACATGGATTTTAAAACCAATTCAAAATAATAATAATAAATAAATAAGATATTTCAAATTTCAAAAAATGAAGATAGATGCGTGATATTTGGGTTAAAAAAATAATCTCACGTCCATGAGAGGTACACCATATTTGGGTTTGAAAAAATCCCACATATAGGAGAGAGGGTTTCAAAATCCCACCTATGAGAGAGGCACCATATTTGGGTTTCAAAAAAATGTAACTTAACTGATTCAATTTGCCAAAATAATAATATTGAATAATTATACTAAATTTAAAATCATGAAGGAGTGGCGTATTTAAAATTTCAGAAGAGGTAGCGTATTGAGAATTTCATAAAATTATACTACACGCTTGTTTTCAAAAACTAAAATCATGAAAAGAGGCAAGGTATTGAGAATTTCTGAAAAGAGGCAGCGTATTGAGAATTTCATAAAATTCCACTACTTGAAGAACGTTATCCAGATTCTGGATTCTTAATTTAACGCAACACATAATAAATTTAAATATGAAAATCACAGATTTCATAACCCCCTCTGATACCACATGTTAGTTGATTTTATTTAATTTAGGATCTTTAAATTTTGTATTTATCAAATATCTAGATAAATAAAATTCAAAATAAAAGACATACCTTGATCCATTGAATTTCTAGATTTGAGTCTCCTTAATTTTCTCCCACTTATTTTTATCCTTTTTCTTTTCTCTCTTCTTTTGAGATTTTATTGGCAAGGACATACCCTTTAAATAGGAATAAAACATTATAATAATATTAAAAAAATATACTACTTGAGTTATTCCAACACAACCAACAATCTTGTGTTGGTCTATAGTGATCGCCAAATTGAGGTTGTTATAGGTTACCTCAACCCGGTGTATAATGTCTGCCAAATGATGAATGCTATAGGCAACAAAGATGGGCCTAGAGCATCCGTCATTTAGCAAACGTTGTGTGGTCACTGTAGGCTTTTAGTGATGGCTTTTGATGCTCGCTAAAGACCTTTTTTCTACTAGTGTAGCCTGTATCATTTGTGTCTCTCAAATAAATTCATCTGACTATAAAACATATATTGAAGAATAATGTCATGAAACTTATGGGTTCTCATTATAGCGGAGGACTGCTATATCCTTTCGGCATGACACCACTCTTAGGAAATTATCACATATCATGTTATGCATAAGAACAATTATGGTGTGATAATCAGTTTATTAATATTCAAAACATGGTAATACAATTTATCATAAATTACATAAAAGTTGGCACAACTATAACATTAAGTGCACCTCTTGTATTTGTTGGAAGAGACCCATTTTTTAAAATACTTGAAAACATACTCATTTTTTTATATTAAAATCATAAATCCCTAAAAAAACACATTTTTGGATGGAGAAAAGATACCCCATTAATTAATTAATTAATTGATGGGTGGGGTGGGGATGGAGGGCAACGGGGAGGCCCATGGCGGGGGCAGGGAGGGGGTTGACCGTCATTCCCTCGTCCCCCACCAGGTTCCGCCACCGGAAGCGCTTCACCAGGTGGTGCATGAACACCAGGATCTCCACCCGTGCGTACTCCCTCCCGGGGCACATCCGCCGCCCGCCCCCGAACGCCACGAACGTGTACGCCTCCGGCCCCTTCCCCTCGAACCTCTCCGGTTCGAACTTCTCCGGCTCCGGGAAGTGCTTCGGGTTCCGGTGCGTCGCGTACGAGCTCCAGAACAGCTTCCACCCTTTCGGGACGTGGAAACCCTCGAAGGTAAAGTCCTGGAGGGCCTCCCTGAAGCCCCCCGGAAGCGGCGACGCCAGCCTCAGCACCTCCCGTGCAACGTTCCACGAATACCTCATCTTCTGAAGCTCCTCCCAAGTCAGCGCTTCCTCTTCCCCCTTCCACTTGCCTATCTCCGTTTGCTCCTTGTACACTTTCTCGTACACGTGGGGGAAGTCGGCGAGGTACTTCACGATGAAGGTGCAGGCGGCGCTGGCGGTGTCGTGGCCGCCGACGAGGAGTCCGAGGATCTTGTCGGCCACTTCGGGGTCGCCGCTGAATACGGGCCTCCCCTCCTCCTCACCCGCCGTCAGCATGCGGGACAGTACGTCCTGCTCCGGCGACGCCTTCCCCTCCGCCACCTCCGCCCTCCGCTGCCGCATGATCGACATCAGCCGCTTCCGTACGACCCGGGACGCCCTGACCGCCCGGCGGAACCGCGTGCCGGGAAGGTCGACGGGCATGGAGAGGATCCCCGTGGCGACCACTTCCAAGAGGGCGGCAAACTCCGCCACAAGGCTCGGCTCCTCCACGCTCAGGAACAGGCGGCAGGCCACCCGGAGGGTGAAGCGCTTGGCCAGGGGGAGCACCGTCACGGTGCCCCGGCCCTCCCACTCGGCGGCAAAGTGGCGGCGGGCGACGGCGTCCATGACGGGGACGTGGCGGCGGAGGGCCTCCGGGCGGAGGAAGGTGGAGAGGTGGTGCACCATTTTCAGGGACTCCTGGGCGGAGGAGGAGTGGTTGGTGGTGGGGAAGATCTTGTTCACACCCGACGGCCACCACGGCGTCACCAGCTCGGCCTCGTTGGTGAAGAGGAATTTGTTGCCGGCGGGGCCGCAGAAGACGGCGGTGGACTCTCCGAAGATGGAGGTCCTGAACACCTTGGTGGAGAAGGCGGCCATGCGGTCGAACACGAAGCTCTCCGGGTGGCCCTTCATGCCGGCCCGTATAAACTCGAGGGACTCGCCGATGAACGGCCACCCTGTCCGGCCAGGCGGAAGGGCGGCCACGGCGTCGGAGGATTGCTTCCCTTGGGTTTTGGGGAATGAAATGTAGAGGAGGAAGGGGAAGAGGGTGAGTAGGAAGGAGAGACAAACCCACAGTGCTTCCATGGCGACCCAAAAACCGTGCCGTTTTATCGAATTTACCCGGTGCCTATTTATAGAAGGGTACGGTTGACGCCATACCAACACCCAGTCAAAGTCATTTTATAGAAGGATATTTAAGTAATGTTTGTTCCATATGATACGTATTACTTGGAAGACATGCTATTGACTAGATGGTTATAAATAGTTTAATATTTATTTTTATATTTCAATAAATTTATGGTAAAATGACTTTGGCAGAGTCATCCGATGCAAGTCCACCAATCGCTCCATTTTCTCCGTGTTCTCTCTCCACCTGCAAGAGTTTTCTCATGACCCTTGTTTCGACTCATTTATGTTTGCGTGCTCGATGCCCACAGTCAAAGTCTACCCATCATTACAACAAATCTCACATTTATCTCCAAAAACTCTTTATCAACATTAAAAAAAAATTGATATTCTAAGCACCGATAAAAGAAGTCTATTTTATCAATTAATACCACAAAATGGGGCAATAGAATCGTTTTATCATTACTAAGCAAAAACCGGTGATAAAGATAGATCTTTATTAGCGCTTATCATTACTAAGCAGAAACCGGTGATAAAGATAGATCTTTATTAGCACTGGCTAAAAGCGCTGATAATTTTATCCTTTATGAGCGCTCGAAAAAAAAAGTTGATAAAAGTTTTTAATAGTAATTTATATACAATTATTATATTTATATTCAAAAATAATGTTTATTTGTATATATTAAATAAAAAATACATGTTTATAATTAATTTTTTTTTTTAATAATTCAAATATTTATATATATATAATGTTTTAAAAAAATATATAAGATTATAATTAAATATATATGTGTTTCCAATGAATTTGGTCAATTAATACATTGATCATGCGTGCATATATGTTATGTATCATCATAAATGTTTATTTATGCATTACACTCTTCTTATTATTCATGTTGTCCGTTGATGGTTCGTTTTTTATCATGCCTATTTTACTAGGTGTGTATGATTAATTCATGTTACCCATATATTATATTATGTTCTCAATACTTATAAAATCACATTAAATATATTTAAAGAATAAATATATTTATTATATTTATAATTGTTAAATTTTAAGTATATATAAATACTTTTTAAATATATTTATTTTTAATTATAATTATAACTATACATATATTTAAATAATTATAAAATTAAAATAAATACATATATTATAATTTTATAAATATTTATATATAAAAATATATTTATAAATATATACAAAAATTTATAAATATATTATTTATAGTTATAATTATAACTATAAATAAATATATGTGTGTCTGTGTGTGTGTGTGTGAAATATTATAAAATTATAATAGATATATTTATTATACTACTTATAAAGTTATAAATATATAATTAAATAACTATATTTATATAAAAATATTTATAAATAAATACAAATATTTATAATTATAATTCTTAAATAAATATAGATATATTTAAAAAATTAAATAAATATAATAAATATATTATTTATATATATTTATATACAAATATCTATAAATAAATAAAAATAGTTATAAATATAATTCTAAATAAATGTAGATATATTTAAATAATTAAAAAATTATAATAAATATATTAATTATATATATTTATAAAATTATAAATATATTTTTTTTAAAATTTATAATTATATATATATATATAATTACAACTATAAATAATTTATTTCTTATAAAATTTAATTACAAATATATATATATATATATATATATATTTAAATAATTATTAATTCATATAAAAAAAATATTTATTATTTTCATATATAATGTTATATACAATTAAATAAAAATATAGAAATATTGAGAAATAAATATAAATATTTCTATTTATAGTTAAGAACCTAATAGACATGTATTTAGTTTATCACAATTCTTTTTAATTCATTTATGTTCTTATTGATAAGTTATTGTATTGAATTTTGTTGTTACGAAGTGTTTGTTTTCTTGATTTTCATAATCAGTTCACTTGTTTTTAAGTAATGGAGTTCATGTGGAATGGTTGTAAATCTCTAAAATTGAAATTACATATTATTTATGAACATAAAAAATTGTTAATGGCTATTTCTACCATTTGTTTACATAGAACGAGGATGAATCATTAAATAACAACCACTTCAATTATTTGGCGGTATTTGGATTATTATGAACTAGTTTTGCCATATAAATTAATAATATGTACATATACTGGTTCCTGAATATTAATTAGGTTATAATACATATATTATAGACTGGTTCAACCATCTAAATGGATTCATGACCTGAAATGAGGGATAAATTGAAGAACAAAACTTCGTCGTCCACAAAGGTTATAAATTGGAACCTTATGGACGTTGATTTCATTTATAAAAATAAAAGGGAGAGAGTAAGAATATTGATGATGGTTCTTCCATTCACATGATATAATTTCATTATATAGATGATAATAGATTTATCATGGTCATTTGGATAGATGAGGTGAGGATAGAAAAAGAAAAGAGATGAACTTGAAAATAAAATAAAAGTTGAGAGATCTCTTATGAAAATTCGGCAGCTTAACGACATCACTTAAAATTTTATAAAATGAATTTGTTGGTCGGAGTGGATACTCAAGAGGAGGGTGAATTGAGTTCCTATTAAAAATTTCTGTTTAAAAGATTTATATTGAAATCCCCCAATTAATAAAACAAGTTAAACTGTAGTGAATTTATAAAGATTGTAAGTGTTCAATTTGTTTCTTAAAGATTGATTATTTCTCAGTTAACTTAATCTGAAGATTAAGTTATCTTTTAAAACTAACTTACTGGCTAGCAATAATTAAAAACACTTACTAGTTCAACTATCATAGTTACTTTTAAACTGATTTGAATTTCAAAGTAATTAGCAACAGAATATTGAAAATAGTTTAAACTGAAATAAGATGCACAACAGTTTTAACCAAGAGGTTCAGTCTTAAGCTGAGACTTAGTCCTCTCAAACAGTTTATATAAAACTTTGATCCACACCCTGGATCGGGGTTTACAGCAGTACTCAGACTGTCCAGGTCCTCAGACCTCTACCACAGTTCTACATGGGAAAGCAACAACAACAGCACACAGACTGTCCAGGTCCTCGAACCTCTACCACAGTTCTACGTGGGATACACAAAACTATAAAGAGTTTGGTGTGAGGATTTCAGTATCCTCCAGTTCAGCTTAGGAGTCAGTGTGTGTCCAAACAAACAGAAGCACACACTTCTCGTAATGTAATAAAAATGATCATAGCAGAGCAATAATATGGAGATGAGTTTAGAATGATCTTGTGTGATGTCAATGTAGCTCTGGACTCCTTTGAATTGAAGCAGATGAAGCTTTGAGTCCTTCTATGGAAGTTTTCTGGAAAACAAAATGTCGTGGTTTTGTTCCTTCACTTCCAGTACAGGTGTTCAGCTTGAATGTGAGAGTATTAATTGTAGCGCTTAAACCTCCTCTTTGAACTTCTTTTCTTGATGTGTATGAGTGTTCTTCGAGTTCTTCGTGTGTTCTTCTCTGCATGTACGTGTGTATCTTCTTGTACGTGTCTCGTATGTATCTTATGTTCTTCCTTACGTATATGTCTCTGTGTATCTTTCTACAGTAGCTCTATATTCCTTTTATTCATTTTTCTCCGGCAATGGGAATGATTACCTTTTACAGGTACGAGGTACCGTTTCCTGACATGCCAACAACCCACATTAATTAATAGTAGTTGCATTAAAATCACAAAATATGACCGTTGTAAATTAAATTGAAATACAACAAAATAGTTTAAGAAACAGTGTCACAGTAAGTCATGGAAGCGGTGTCCCTTCACACGGTGTCTGAGTGTCACAGTGTCTCACAGTCACAGTGTCTTGTTCACGGTGTTTGGCTTCAAGGTGTTTGGCCTCATGGTGTCTGGATTCACGATGTTTGCTTCACGATATCTGCTTCACGGTGTCTGGCTTCACGGTGTCTGGCTTCACAGTGTCTAGTTTCACGGTGTCTGCTTCATCGTGTTTGGTTTCACGGTGTCTGACTTCACAGTGCCAAAAATACATAGCTAATGGCTGACTCATGGTGTCTTAGACTTTTCAAAGTAACTATGTTCAGACTTAAATAATGATGATAATAGAAAGGATTAGACTTAAGCATTTGTCAAAGAAGGTATTATGAGAGTAGATCAAAGATAGTATAAAGTAGGTAAACAGAATGTAGAGTAATTAAGATCTTTCATGGATCTTCTTAAAGCATGATAAAACTTTAAACATAAATACACATGATTGGATGTAATTTATAGGAGTTAACTAGGTTGAATAAGATTTGTGATCATTAAAACATGATTAATATATGAGGAGTCCAACAAATAAAGGTTTATGTTTATTATATATATTTATATTTATAAAATTATAATTTATAAATAAAGGTTTATGTTTATTATATATATATTTATATTTATATAACTATATTAATTAGTGTTTAGGAGGCTTGAATAAATATATATTCATATAAATAATTATAAAATTAGAAGAAATATAGTTATATACATCTATAATCTTATAAATATATATAATTAATATAGTTATTATATATATTTCTAAGATTATAAATATAATAAGTATATTTCTTATAATTTTATAATTATTTAAATTATAATTTTATAAATATAAATATATATTTATCATGTATATAATTTTATAAATATATATAATAATATAAATAAATTATTAACATTATATTTTTATGAGCGCTATGTTTTGAGCGCTTATAAACACATATTTTATCAGTGCTTTTTTAGCATTGATAAAGGTTTATGTTTATCATCACTAAAAAAAACATTGATAAAAGCATGTTTTGTCGGCACTTTCTATTTTAGCGCTGATAAAACATATCTTTATCGGCACTTTCTAGCTAGCACTGATAAAAGGTTCACCGGGTTTTATAAAAAAACCATAACTTCTTCCTCTTTCCTCACACCCCTCAAGCTCCCGCAGAATCTGATCGCTGTCACCGCGCCTCCCCCTCCTCCTCTCCCATCGCCTCTCCTCTGTCGCGAACCACACCTCCACCGTGTGCCTCTCCTCCGCCGCGAACCAGACCATCGTGCGCCTCTCCTCCGCTGCCCACCACACCTCCATCCCGCGCCACACCTCCACCATGCACCTCTCCTCCACTGGATGACTCCTCCGCTGCGCGTCTCTCCTCCACCGCAAACGTACCTCTGCCACACGCTAAAAGACACCTTCACGGTGAGTTTTCTCTTCTTTCTCTTTGTTTGATGGTGATGTTGTGAATTATACGGGCTAAACACCCCACTGAAAATCATGGCCATTGGTGGTCCTTGTTTGCGCACTAAATGAATTGCATGTTGGTTGGTGTTTGAAGGGGATTTGATTGTTATTGAACTTTGGTGTTCTTTTGTTATCATTTTATGAATCTTGTATATTAATTTGATTTAGTAATATGTAATGATATCTTATATGATTTTTGGGCACCTCGTTATGTATATTTGATATATTTATGTTGGAATTTAATTCATTTTTTATTTAAAGGAGTTGTAACTTAAGTTTTGAATCTTGTTTGGTCTCCAAAAAAGGATTTTATGTGTTCGACTTGGGTGAAATATTTAAGGGTCGTTTGGAAAATTCTTTAAAAAATAATTTCATGTTTTGGTTATCAATGAATTCTCCAAGGCTTGGTTGGAACTTTATAAAAAGTGTTTTTGATTTGGGAACATTTTTGCTATATTATATTTGGATTTTGATGGTTATATAAAGTGAGTTGATTTTATTTTGGAATGTGTTATACATGGGTAAAAAGAGGTTGTTTCAGTGAAGGGTTTTTAGAGGTGAGATGAATAGTTTTTTTATGTCATTTAGATTTCATGTGTTTGACTTCATAAAATGATAACAAAATAAGAAATATAGTTATAAAATATATTCATATAAATAATTATAAATAATTACATGGGTGAGATGAATAGTTTTTTATGTCATATATTGTTGGGCAAAAATCCCTCAAGGTAACATTGCAGTATTTTTGGGTTGATTGTGTTTGTTGACAAAGCAGGTTTCCATGGAGAATTGTCGAGTTCCCGAGAAGTTGTTGACATTCCATGTTGACAAAGAACTATGAAAAAGGAAAGGACGATCTGGAGGCGGTACAAAAAGAGCAGTACAAGGTGGCGCCGTTTCCCAGTGTTTGCCAAATTTTTGGGGTCCAAAATTTGGAGTTTGGTGAGCATCGCGAAAAGAGGATTTCCATGAAGAGCGTAATTTAATATGGCAAAGGCATGAATTTCGCGAAGCTAGGATGCATGGTTTGGAAATCGCGAAGGCCATAAGAATGGAGGCGGTGATTCTTCGCGATTACGTCAAGCTTCGCGAATGGCAGAGGCTGAAGCGCATCGCGACGGAGAAGGGCTTTGCGAGAGAGCTTCGCGGCGAAGGCGCGAGCCGTGAAGGTAAGTTGACGGTGATTCATCGCGACTACGTCAAGCTCCGCGAACGGAAGATTGCCGTGGAGCTTCGCGATTTGGACAGAATTTCAGCAGAAACTCTGGAGCTTCGCGATTTGAGAAGACGTGGCGTTGACTTCGCGCGGAAAGTACGAGGGTCGGTGGAATCGCCTATAAATAGAGGCCGACCCCTTCGAGCGAAGCAGAGAGAATTTTCAGAGAAAATACTTTGCTCTCGATTTGCGAAGGTGGTTCGCGGAGCCAGTGTGCTTCGCGAAAGAGGTGCTTCGCGGCGGCTATTGTAGCTCCGCGAAACCTGCGAGCTCCGTGTTGGCTTACTTAGCTTCGCGAGGTTCGTTGCTTTGCGACGGCTTGAGCATCGCGAGAGAGCTTCGCGAGGGTGCCTCGCGAGTGAGCTTCGCGAAAAGGCAGGAGCTTCGCGAAGGCTTGTTTGAGCTTCGCGAAATTGGGAGCCTCGCATTGTAGGGTGCTTTGCGAAGGTCTTTCCAAAGGTAGTTTGCCCAGTGTTCAGAGGCAAAGAGGTATTCATCAGTGGATGAAAGTTGGACTTTAACAGAGCATCTATCTACAGTTAAGGATGCATTACTTCATGCAAATGAAGAGACCTACAGGTCTATAAACTGTGAGTGGATTCCTTCCAAGAGCAGTGAGCTTAGGAAGAGGAAGAAGGTGATCCTCTCCACCGGCAGTGAGCCAGAGAGAGAGAAACAGGGAGTGACCCTTGGGAAAGCAGTGAGCTAACCCTAAACATTGTATAGGCAGTGAGCCTGGGCATAGAAGTGATCTAGCCCGAACATTGTAATCCACAGCTAGTGAAGTTTAGTGGACTTGGTACGACCGGCAACCTGTTGGCGTATGCTCCTTGGACGTAGCCCTTAGCGGTGAACCAAGTAAAATTGTTGTGTCCTGTGCTTGATTTACATTCTGTTTATATTGTGCAGCAGGAAAGAGAGAGAAGAGTGTTTTGCTTAACAGCGAAACAAGATCAGAACGGGCTTTAATTTTTAATTAGTCATACCCTGATTCACCCCCCCTCTCAGGGTATTCAGCCTAGTGGACCTAACAAGTGGTATCAGAGCGAAAGGTTAATAGTTGGTCTTCTCTCAATGGAGGTCACTAATCATATAGGGATTCCGATCTTCGACGGATGTAATTTTCAGATATGGAAGAATCGAATGCAACACTATTTCCGATCTCTGGGAATGGATGTGTTTTCAGCAGCTATGCATGGTATCACAGCTGATATTACTAGTGGTGCATTATCAGAAGCTGAGCACAAAGAGTTGGATGCTGATTCCAAAGCAATAAACGCCTTAGGGGGAGCCCTCTCTAATCCCATTTATACAAAGGTGATGTCATGCAAAACATCACATGCCATGTGGGAAAAACTTTTGAATATTTATGAAGGGGATACAAAAGTCAGAGAGGCAAAGCTGCAAGTGTTGTGGAACAAGTATGAAGATCTCAAAATGAACCCGAATGAGTCTGTTGATCCATTCTTTGACAGGGTAAATGCTGTGGTAGAAGACATGCGGGGTCTTGGAGAAATTATCGAAGACATTAAAATCGTAAAGCGCATCTTGAGAAAGCTTCCACCTCGGTTCAATCCGAAAGTTTCTGTGTTGGAAGATAAAGATCCGAAAGAGCTAACATTGGATAACCTACACAACACTCTTGTTGCATATGAAATGAGAAATGATGACAATGATGCTGTGGAAAAGGGGAAATCCAAAGAGGTGGCATTTAAGGCCATGAAGAGGCTCACTATTGAAGATTCTCAGGAGGAAGAAGAGTCAGATGAGGTGATGTCGTTCCTTTCTTCAAATCTGCAAAGAGGAAAAGGAAAGTTTAAAGGGAAACTTCCACTAGCATGCTTCCGATGCGGAAAGGTTGGTCATCTTGCTGCAAGATGCCCCAAAAAGTTCCAAGAAGAAAGCGATGAAGATGAAGTTGAGATTCCCATGAAAAAATCTTCAGCCTATGTGAAAGGGAAGAAGCAGTTCAAGAGGAATTTCTTTAAGAAGAAGAATCTTCTTTCCCAAGAAATTGACAGTTCAGCTGAGTCTGAGGGTGAAGAAGTTGAAGAGATAGAAAACTGTAGAGATCGTGGTCAAAATGCGATGGTGGCTGTTGCTAGTAGCTCTCTAGAAAAGAAAGAAACTGAAACTGATGAAGAAGAAGAAGAAATTGAAGGGAGAGTTGACATTGAAGCTGAATTAGAAGCAGCTCTTGAAGAGATAGATGTTTGGCGAGCAAAAACAAAGAAGGCCAATAAGATAGTACGTGATGCCAAACTCTACATGCAACAACAAGAAGAAGAGAAGTCTGAGCTTGAGAAAGAAATTGAAAATCTTAAGTCTTCCAGGCCAGAGCGCACAGAAAAGGTTGATGAGCATAAGATCGAGATTGAAGAGCAGAAAAGAGAGATCGATTGATTGAGTCGAAAAGTGAAAGATCACGTCAAGCGTATTGAAGAGCTTGAAGAGGAAGTTGTCGGTCTGCGGAGCAAAGTTAAAGACCAGGAAAAACCTTTGAATCCCAACACATTCTTGGGAAATCAGGTCGTTACGAAGACGGAAAAGAAGAAAGAAGAGCCTAGTAGTTCAGAAGGAAAGAAGCAGCAACTGAACTCAGATGTTAAGGCTGATTCATGGCTTAATCAGAAACAAAAATCTACGGCAGTTGAAGTTAGACCGCAAGCACCTGTCCCGAGATTGAAAGTGGATTTGAGCACAAAGCAGAATCAGAATACTCAGAGATCCAAAGGGGAAACTCGTAGTGCTGAAGTAACACGAAGGAATGCACCTTATATCAGGTGTTATTGTTGTGGAAAGATGGGACATTCACAGTATGTGTGTTCCATAGCCAAAAGATATAGAAGGGAACAAGAACAGAGATGGCAGCCAAACAGAGAATGGTTTTCCAGAACCTTTTTTGAAGGACACTGTTTTTGGTGCGGAGGATTTGGACACATGGCTAGGTACTACACTCCGACCATTCAGAAAAATGTGCCAAAGCAGAATCAAAATGATCGCAAGCAGCAGATCAGTAAACCGACAAGTGAGTTAAAAGTTCAGAACAGATTTGCAGTTTTGCAAGATGAAGCTGGCCCATCATACTCTGAGAAAGAACAGAAGCCTCAATCCATGCCGAGTATGAAAGAAAAAGTATGGACTAGGAAGAAGAAAACTGAGAAGGCCGTAGTTGCTGAAATTTCCCTTAAAGCATCAGATCGTTCTGGTGTTTGGATCCTTGACAGTGGTTGCACATCCCACATGACGGGTAATAAGGATCTGGTTACAGGCATAAAATATGACAAAGGAGTTGTCAAGTTTGGAAATGATGAAGGCCTGAAGATTGTTGGCTCAGGAAAATCCAAGTTTGGGGGCAAAGAAATGAGACATGCTGATGTCTTGGTGGTAGAGGGTCTCAGTCATAATTTGCTTAGCGTCAGTCAACTATGTGACTCTGGGCACTCTATACTATTTACCAAGAAGATGGGTATTGTTAAAGGAAAAGATGGAATAGTCATTCTTCAGGGAAAACGAACAAAGGGGAATCTTTACCTGGTAGGTGGGGAAGAAGATTCATGCCTTTTATCCAGAGAAGAAGAAAATCAGTTGTGGCATAAGCGACTTGGTCATCTATGTCAACCATCTATGGAAGATCTGGTAAAGTGTGATGCTGCTAGAGACCTTCCCAAACTATCACGTGATCGCACTCATACGTGTGATACTTGTCAACAAGGGAAGATCATCAGAAAGACATACAGGCCAAAGGAACAAAAAGCAACTCGAGTGCTCGAATTGGTGCATGCTGATGTATGTGGACCTATCTCACCACGAGCTATAGATGGGCAAAGGTACTATGTTCTTTTCATTGATGACTACAGCAGAATGGCCTGGGTATTCATCATTACCCATAAGACAGAGGTGTTCAGTTGCATAAAGCAGTACAAGAGGGAATCAGAAAAGATGCTTGGGAAGAAAATTCTGAAGTTTCGTACTGATAACGGTACAGAATTTACAAACAGTCAGGTTGAAAACTATCTCGAGAAACATGGGATAAGGCATCAAGTTTCATCAGTGAGAACTCCCCAACAGAATGGAGTGGTAGAAAGTAGGAATCAGATCATTAACAACATGGGCAGAACAATGCTTATTGATAAGGACCTACCAGAGAAATTTTGGAAGGAAGCAGTCTTAACATCGGTCTATGTTTCAAACAGGTCCCTGTTATGTCCGAAGCAAGGGAAGACTCCGTATGAACTATGGTACGGAAAGAAGCCAACGTTGAAATACTTTCGAATCTTTGGAAGTAAGTGTTTCATTCTCAACAAAGAACATCATAGGAAGTTTGAGGCACGAGGAGATGAAGGGATATTCCTTGGGTATTCAGGGAAAAGCAAAGCATATAAATGATTCAACAAGAGGCTGGGAAAAATTGTTGAGAGTAATGATGTCACTATAGTCGAAAATGAACAGACTGCTCAACGACCCAGTGAATAGTTCCTGGATGAAAGTGATGATGAGGTAAGCAACCCAGGGGGAGCAGAAGTGGCAAAAGATGACTCAAAAGAAGATACTGATGATGAAGAGGAAAGTGTCAAGTCGGTGTCTGCGAGGAAGCCAAAGAGTCGAGCTGAGATTGATAGGCAGAATATCACTGGTGATCAAACAGCTCCAGTTCAGACTCGAAGAATGAAATCATCACAGCAAGCATCGTTTTTGTCTCAAGTGGAGCCGAAATGTTTTTCTGATGCAGCTGAAGATGAAAACTGGGTTCAGGCCATGAACGAAGAGCTAGATCAGATTGAGAAGAACCAGACATGGGAGATTGTTTCGAGGCCAGCGGACAAGAATGTCATTGGGACCAAATGGGTCTATCGCAACAAGATGAATGAAGATGGCACAGTGATTCGGAACAAAGCACGTCTAGTGTGCAAGGGGTACTCCCAAATCGAGGGAATTGATGTTGATGAGACATTTGCACCGGTTGCAAGGCTGGAGACAATAAGATTATTTCTAGCCATCGCAGTGCAAAGGAAGTTCAAAGTGTTCCAGATGGATGTCAAATCCGCATTCTTGAATGGGGTTCTGGAAGAGGAGGTGTATATTGAGCAGCCAAATGGTTTTCTCATTCATGAGGATGAGAACAAAGTTTGCAGGCTGAAGAAGGCATTGTATGGGCTGAAACAAGCACCAAGGGCATGGTACTCAAGGCTTGATCAGTACTTGAAGAAGCTTGGTTTTCAGCGTGGAGGAGTTGATTACAATCTCTATTTCAGTAATGACAGTAATCAAAGGATGATGGTGTTGGTTTATGTCGATGACATAATATTTGGTGGATCAGATGAAGCTCAGTGCAGACAGTTTTCCGAATTCATGAAAAATGAATTTGAAATGTCAATGATTGGAGAGCTAACGTTTTTCCTTGGTCTACAGGTAACACAAGGAAGGAATGGAACATTCATTTCTCAATCTAAATATGCCAAGGAGGTCCTGAGAAGGTTTGGAATGGACAATTCCAAGGAGATGAAGACTCCGGTGGCTACCCGGATGAAATTATCAAAAGATGAGGATGGCAAGGCAGTTAATATCACAGAATACAGGCAAATCATTGGAAGTCTGTTGTACTTAACCGCAACAAGGCCTGATATTGTTTTCGCCACATGCCAAGCAACGAGATATCAGAGTAATCCCAAGGAAAGTCACATGCTCGCAGTGAAAAGAATACTTCGGTATATTAAGGGCACGGTGGACTTCGGCTTGACATACAATGACAAATCTCAGACAGAGTTATTGGGGTACACTGATGCAGACTGGGCCGGTTCAGCGGATGATAGAAAATCAACGTCTGGTGGTGCATTCTATCTTGGTGGATTGTGTATTTCTTGGCTAAGCAAGAAGCAAGATTGCATTTCATTAAGCACCGCAGAAGCTGAGTATATTGCGGCCACTCAAGCCTGCACACGGTTATTGTGGATGAAGCAGCATCTTGAAGATATGGGAGTTGAAGTGAAGTCTCCGATCGGAATCCAGTGCGACAACTCAAGTGCTATAAATCTTAGCAAAAATCCCGTCCATCATTCAAGGACAAAGCACATTGAGATTAAGTATCACTTTATCAAGGAGAAGGTTGAGCAGGGGATCGTGAAATTGGAGTATGTGCCTACAGAGCTACAGGTTGCAGACATTCTGACAAAGGCCTTACCCAAGGAAGCTTTTGAGAGGCATCGACTGGCTCTGGGAGTTCAGTCGATTCCCCGCACTTGAAATAGTGTGGATGTGACCCCCCCCTCTCCCCAAGGTATGATGTGTTTTCCCTACTGTGCTAATGTATTCTCTACTATGTTACAGACTACAAAGGCGTGACCTTTGGGTTCATTGACAAAGGGGGAGAAAAGTGTTTGATAATGGGGGAGAAAATAGTGGTTGTTCAAGGGGGAGACAGTGCGAAGGTTTGATAAATCATTTATGATACGGGGAGAAGCTGACAGGTGGAGCATCCAGAAAGGGGGAGTAATGAGAAAGGGGGAGATTACTAAAATCTGACGATGCTAGAAGTGATCGTTCAAAGCATAGAAATCACGACAGCTGAGGATCGTGATAAAAGCAGAACAATGATGTTGGAATGGTGTGAGACGGTGTCCAGCTATCAACAATTGGTATCAACTTAAGAATTCACCAATTGGTATCAGTGTGGTTCAACAACTGGTTTTATTTTAAGAATTGGTATCAGGGTGGAATCAACAATTGGGGTCTGACATGAAGTGATTCATTGATGAACTTTTCATACTACTCTTGTTTCTCACGCCGAGCATTGCTCATGTGGGCTTAGAGTACGTGTTAAGTGAATCCTTGAACACTATCACAATCGCAAGAGGCGAATGGTGGTAACAGCTAGAAGAAGACTCAGTGAGGTAACAAAGTGCAGAAAATCATCCTGAGCAGAATTGTGAAGAGTTGTCAACAAACCCAAAGGGGGAGATTGTTGGGCAAAAATCCCTCAAGGTAACATTGCAGTATTTTTGGGTTGATTGTGTTTGTTGACAAAGCAGGTTTCCATGGAGAATTGTCGAGTTCCCGAGAAGTTGTTGACATTCCATGTTGACAAAGAACTATGACAAAGGAAAGGACGATCTGGAGGCGGTACAAAAAGAGCAGTACAAGGTGGCGCCGTTTCCCAGTGTTTGCCAATTTTTTGGGGTCCAAAATTTGGAGTTTGGTGAGCATCGCGAAAAGAGGATTTCCATGAAGAGCGTAATTTAATATGGCAAAGGCATCAATTTCACGAAGCTAGGATGCATGGTTTGGAAATCGCGAAGGCCAGAAGAATGGAGGCGGTGATTCTTCGCGATTACGTCAAGCTTCGCGAACGGCAGAGGCTGAAGCACATCGCGGCGGAGAAGGGCTTTGCGAGAGAGCTTCGCGGCGAAGGCACGAGCCGCGAAGGTAAGTTGACGGTGATTCATC
Source organism: Viscum album (assembly GCA_963277665.1). Lineage (NCBI taxonomy): Eukaryota > Viridiplantae > Streptophyta > Magnoliopsida > Santalales > Viscaceae > Viscum > Viscum album. Next base: position 156,426,313 of record OY728157.1, read on the forward strand.
GCGACTACGTCAAGCTCCGCGAACGGAAGATTGCCGTGGAGCTTCGCGATTTGGACAAAATTTCAGCAGAAACTTTGGAGCTTCGCGATTTGAGATGACGTGGCGTTGACTTTGCGTGGAAAGTACGAGGGTCGGTGGAATCGCCTATAAATAGAGGCCGACCCCTTCGAGCGAAGCAGAGAGAATTTTCAGAGAAAATACTTTGCTCTCGATTTGCAAAGGTGGTTCGCGGAGCCAGTGTGCTTCGCGAAAGAGGTGCTTCGCGGCGGCTATTGTAGCTCCGCGAAACCTGCGAGCTCCGTGTTGGCTTACTTAGCTTCGCGAGGGTCGTTGCTTTGCGACGGCTTGAGCATCGCGAGAGAGATTCGCGAGGGTGCCTCGCGAGTGAGCTTCGCGAAAAGGCAGGAGCTTCGCGAAGGCTTGTTTGAGCTTCGCGAAATTGGGAGCCTCGCATTGTAGGGTGCTTTGAGAAGGTCTTTCCAAAGGTAGTTTGCCCAGTGTTCAGAGGCAAAGAGGTATTCATCAGTGGATGAAAGTTGGACTTTAACAGAGCATCTATCTACAGTTAAGGATGCATTACTTCATGCAAATGAAGAGACCTACAGGTCTATAAACTGTGAGTGGATTCCTTCCAAGAGCAGTGAGCTTAGGAAGAGGAAGAAGGTGATCCTCTCCACCGGCAGTGAGCCAGAGAGAGAGAAACAGGAAGTGACCCTTGGGAAAGCAGTGAGCTAACCCTAAACATTGTATAGGCAGTGAGCCTGGGCATAGAAGTGATCTAGCCCGAACATTGTAATCCACAGCTAGTGAAGTTTAGTGGACTTGGTACGACCGGAAACCTGTCGGCGTATGCTCCTTGGACGTAGCCCTTAGCGGTGAACCAAGTAAAATTGTTGTGTCCTGTGCTTGCTTTACATTCTGTTTATATTGTGCAGCAGGAAAGAGAGAGAAGAGTGTTTTGCTTAACAGCGAAACAAGATCAGAACGGGCTTTAATTTTTAATTAGTCATACCCTGATTCACCCCCCTCTCAGGGTATTCAGCCTAGTGGACCTAACATATATTCATTTAATTAATTAGTGTTTAGGAGGCTTGAATAAATATATATTCATATAAATAATTATAAATAATTACACGGGTGAGATGAATAGTTTTTTATGTCATATATTCATATAATTAATTATTGTTTAGGAGGATTGAATAAATATATATTCATATAAATAATTATAAAATTAGAATAAATATAGTCATATACATCTATAATCCTATAAATATATATAATTAATATAGTTATTATATATATTTCTAAGATTATAAATATAATAAGTATATTTCTTATAATTTTATAATTATTGAAATTATAATTTTATAAATATAAATATATATTTATCATGTATATAATAATATAAATATATATAATAATATAAATATATATAATAATATAAATAAATTATTAACATTATATTTTTATGAGTGCTATGTTTTGAGCGCTTATAAACACGTCTTTTATCAGGGCTTTTTTAGCACCGATAAAGGTTTATGTTTATCATCACTAAAAAAACATTTATAAAAGCATGTTTTGTCGGTACTTTCTATTTTAACACTGATAAAACATATCTTTATCGTCACTTTTTAGCTAACACTGATAAAATGTTCACCGGGTTTTATAAAAAAACCATAACTTCCTCCTCTTTCCTCACACCCCTCAAGCTCCCGCAGAATCTGATCGCTGTCGCCACGCCTCCCCCTCCTCCTCTCCCATCGCCTCTCCTCTGTCATGAACCACACCTCCACCGTGTGCCTCTCCTCCACCGTGAACCAGACCATCGTGCACCTCTCCTCCGCTGCCCACCACACCTCCATCCCGCGCCACACCTCCACCGTGCACCTCTCCTCCGCTGGATGACTCCTCCGCTGTGCGTCTCTCCTCCGTCGTGAACGTACCTCTGCCACACGCTAAACGACGCCTTCACGGTGAGTTTTATCTTCTTTCTCTTTGTTTGATGGTGATGTTTTGAATTATACGGGCTAAACACCCCACTGAAAATCGTGGCCATTGGTGGTCCTTGTTTGCGCACTAAATGAATTGCATGTTGGTTGGTGTTTGAAGGGGATTTGATTGTTATTGAACTTTTGTGTTCTTTTGTTATCATTTTATGAATCTTGTATATTAATTTGATTTAGTAATATGTAATGATATCTTATATGATTTTTGGGAACCTCGTTATGTATATTTGATATATTTATGTTGGAATTTAATTCATTTTTTATTTAAAGGAGTTGTTAATTAAGTTTTGAATCTTGTTTGGTCTCTAAAAAATGATTTTATGTGTTCAACTTGGGTGAAATATTTAAGGGTCATTTGGAAAATTCTTTAAAATAATTTCATTTTTTGGTTATCAATGAATTCTCAAAGGCCTGGTTGGAACTTTATAAAAAGTGTTTTTGATTTGGGAACATTTTTTCTATATTATATTTGGATCTTGATGGTTATATAAAGTGGGTTGATTTTCTTTTGGAATGTGTTATACATGGGTAAAAATGGGTTGTTTCAGTAAAGGGTGTTTAGAGGTGAGATGAATAGTTTTTTATGTCATTCAGATTTTATGTGTTTGACTTCATGATTGATTTTGATCCCCTCCGTTTCATTTATCATGAGAACCCAAGTTACTTAGGCAGGACCTAGGACATGTACTTGCTAGAAATTGATTCTCTCTCCCTAGTATGGGATTACATCCCCACACTTACTAGGAATCAATATTCTCTCCTTAGATATGGATCAAAACGCTTCACTTTCTAGGCATTGATATATTCTCACCAAGAACCACTATTGCACCAAAACCTCGACCAATCACACTCCTTGATCCCTCCCTCTACTGTACATCCACCTTTAATGATCAACATCATTGAGGCGTGCCCATCTTCCCTCTTGGATCTAGATTCTCTTGGACACACCTTTTAAAAAAAATTCTAATGCTTTCATCTCATGGTTTCCCATTCTACTGAACACCTCGCTTCTGACTAATTCAAAATCAATGTAACTTTTGAACTCTCCAAGAGTAGGAAGTCCATTTCCCCCCAAAGTCTGAATCTTCCACCATTGAATATCAATCTAAACCTTACCCATTTGAATGGTACCACCACTTTGTTACTAGTTCAATTCCACAAAAGAAAACCACTTCATTAGTGGAAACTCGGTAGTCTTGAAACCAAGTCTTTCTATCGAGTCTTGATAAAATAATCACCATATGTTATGTAACCAAGATTTAATACCACTTTTTGGTAACTGATAGTAGAATAATAAAAAGAGATGATACCACTAGTTTAATTTGGTACAAATCAACAATCCTAATATTAAACCCCCAAAACATAAATTAAACCCCCGAAACATGCAGATAGTGTAAGAAATTTCAAAACATACCCGAATTGAAACAAATCCCCAAACCTGATATACCGTAACATAGAAGTAAAGATACAACAAAAGTCACTACATCATATCTCTACTTTCTAGTTCCAGTAACCAAATGGTTTCGAAAATGCCCCCCCCAATGGAAAATGAGTAATAAAGGGTAGACACATGACATAAATGGACTAAGCACACCACATGAAATTTATGTCGTTTGGATGACAATTCTACTTCATAGGGGAATACATTGATATTTTTATTAATGGGTAAATTGATTTATAAGGGAAACATATCTTTTGTTATCCCTACCAATCCAAAGCTACATGAGACACTTTCTGGACACCCTAGTCAAATAACCATAACAACACATGTAATGGATCCTTCCACCCGCACACACCTTTATGGTGAATACCCTCAAAGGGACAAATGATATAATTCAAGTGATTATCAAATCAAATTTTCTTATTAGCATAATTTTATATCTAAATATCTAAATTATTATTTTATTACAACTTTAACAAATTATATGAATGAATTATTAACTATTGATATTCAATGTTATGAAGTGGTCATGACATTTAGGTTGATGTTGTAAGGCCCCGACCCCAGTTGCTCAGAGACGGTGCCTTATTTTATTACATTGGCATATAAAAAAGGAATATGTATCCCGAAGGACCAAGTATTTTAGTATCTTTTGGAAACAAGATACATAAATAAGTTCAACATTACATCTTAAAAGGAAAACAACACTAATTTATTCCATTAGAAACATCCAAGCCTCCTAGATTATGCCTGCAAGTCACTCATAACTAACTTCTTCATATCCTGATAAAATGAAACATAAGAAAATGGGTGAGATTAAACACTCAGTAAGAAGGGTACGGTTCCACGGCAACCAAAAAGCCGTGCCGTTTTCTCTAATTTACCTGGTGCCTATTTATAGAAGGGTACGATTGACGCCATACGAACACCCAGTCAAAGTCATTTTAAGATTTCCGAAATATAGAATTCAGGGATATTTAAATAATGTTTATTCCATATGATACATATTACTTGGAATACATTCTATTGACTAGATGGTTATAAATAGTTTAATTTTTTTTTATATTTCAATAAATTTATGGTAAAATGACTTTGGTGGAGTAATCTGATGCCAGTCCACCAATCGCTCCATTTTCTCCGCATTCTCTCTCCACCTGCAAGAGTTTCCTCCTTACACATTACATTGTCACCTCCCTCTCAATTGACTCAACTCTTGAGATTATGAGGTTTCTCGTGACCCTTGTTTCGACTCATTTATGTTTGTGTGCCCGATGCCCACATTCAAAGTCTACATTCAGCTTCTACCCATCATTACAACAAATATCACTTTCATCAATGCTAGAAAAACTCTTTATTAACATTAAAAAAACATTGATATTCTAATCACCGATAAAATAAGTCCCTTTTATCAATTACTATCACAAAATGGGGCAGGGGAAGCACGTTGTTTTATCAGCACTAAGTAGAAACCGCTGATAAAGATAGATCTTTATTAGCGCTAGCTAAAAGCAATGACAATTCTATCCTTTATTAGTACTAGAAAAAAAAGAAGATAAAAGTTTTTAATAATAATTTATTTACAATTATTATATTTATATTCAAAAATAATGTTTATTTGTATATATTAAATAAAAAATACATATTTATAATTAAAATCAAGGGTTTTATTCGACCAAGTACGTCTCCATGGGCAGCACCAGTTTTGTTTGTAAGGAATGTAGATAGAACTCTTCGGCTGTGTGTTGATTATCGTAAGCTTAACCAAGTTACGATAAGGAATAAATATCCACTTCCATGCATTGATGATCTATTCGATCAATTAAGGGGAGCTCAATGGTTCTCCAAGATTGACTTGTGATCAGGATATCACCAATTAAGAGTTCGGAAAGAGGATATTCTAAAGATAGCTTTTAGAAGTAGATATGGACACTGTGAATATGTAGTCATGCCTTTTGGTCTAAAAAATGCACCAGCAGTCTTCATGTCATTGATGAATCAGATATTTCAACAATATCTGGATTCTTTTGTTATGGTGTTTGTGGACGACATTTTGGTCTATTCAAAGACAAGGGATGATCATGAGGTGCACCTCGAAACAATGTTACAAATCCTGAGAGATCATTGTTTGTATTCCAAATTATCAAAGTGTGATTTTTGGATACAGGAAGTACATTTCCTTGGCCATTTAATTTCTGAGAAAGGTGTTTCTGTTGATCCTGAAAAGATAGAAGCTGTTATCTCTTGGTAACCACCAAAGAATGTGTTCGAGATACGAAGTTTTCTTGGTCTAGCTAGTTACTATCGACACTTTTTGTGTGATTTCTCATGACTAGATTCACCAATGAAAGCTTTGAATAAGAAGAATGATTCATTAAAATGGACAGAATAATTTCATAAGTCTTTCCAGGAACTGACAGTTCAGCTTACATCGACACCTATCTTGACCTTTCCAGAATCAGGACAGGGGTATGTGGTGTATTGTGATACTTCAGGATCAGGGTTGGGTTGTGTTCTCATGAAAATAGATCACGTGGTTACTTATGGTTCAAGGTTGTTGAGGGTGCATGCGAAGAATTACCCAACACATGATTTGGAGTTAGCTGCAGTCGTCCATGCTTTGAAAACATGAAGACATTATCTCTTTGGTGAGAAATTTACTGTGTTTACGGATCACAAAATCTTGAAACACATTTTCTCACAACGAGATTTGAATCTGAGGAAAAGGAGGTTGACGGAGTATCTCCAAATGTTTGACTTTGAATTGATGTACACACCGGGGAAAGGACATTCGGTGGCGGATGTATTGAGTAAAAATTCATATGCTTAGTTGGCGAAAGAAGCTTCAGATGAATGGCATTTGATGTCGGTCTTAGTTGAAATTCATGTGGGATGTAAAGATCGAGGTGATCTTTTAGTTTTATTTTCACCTATTCTTGTTCCTGATTTAGTAAAAATGATCAAATAAGCACAAACATCTGATGCAGAATGTCTAGTTGTAAGTTCAAAACTCAATGGTGGGGAGACCATTGATGGATGGAAACTTGATGGGGGTTTAGTTTTGTGTTTCAGAGACTAGATGGTTGTACCTATGGTTTTTTAGGAACAAATCCTCCACGCTCAGGAACAGGCGGCAGGCCACCCAGAGGGTGAAGCGCTTGGCGAGGGGGAGAACCTTCACGGTGCCCCAGCCCACCCACTCGGCGGCAAAGTGGCGGCGGGCGACGACGTCCATGACGGGGACATGGCGGCGGAGGGCCTCCGGGCGGAGGAAGGTGGAGAGGTGGTGCACCATTTTCAGGGAATCCTGGGTGGAGGAGGAGTGGTTGGTGGTGGGGAAGATCTTGTTCACACCCGATGGCCACCACGACGTCACCAGCTCGGCCTCATTGGTGAAGAGGAATTTGTTGCCGGCGGGGCCGCAGAAGACAGCGGTGGACTCTCCGAAGATGGAGGTCCTGAACACCTTGGTGGAGAAGACGACCATGCAGTCAAACACGAAGCTCTCCGGGTGGCCCTTTATGCCGGCCCAGATAAACTCGAGGGACTCGCCGATGAACGGCCACCCTGTCCGGCCAGGCGGAAGGGCGGCCACAATGGCGGGGGATAGCTTACCTTGGGTTTTGGGGAATGAAATGTAGAGGAGGAAAGGAAAGAGGGTGAGAAGGAAGGAGAGACAGGCCCACAGTGCTTCCATGGCGACCCAAAAACCGTGCCGTTTTATCGAATTTACCCGGTGCCTATTTATAGAAGGGTACGGTTGACGCCATACGAACACCCAGTCAAAGTCATTTTATAGAAGGATATTTAAGTAATGTTTGTTCCATATGATACATATTACTTAGAATACATGCTATTGACTAGATGGATATAAATAGTTTAATATTTATTTTTATATTTCAATAAATTTATGGTAAAATGAATTTGGTGGAGTAATCCGATGCAAGTCCACCGATCGCTCCATTTTCTCCGCGTTCTCTCTCCACCTGCAAGAGTTTCCTCCTTACACGTTGCATTGTCACCTCCCTCTCAGTTGACTCAACTCTTGCGATTATGAGGTTTCTCGTGACCCTCGTTTCGACTCATTTATGTTTGTGTTCTTTGTAGAGACCCGAAGCTTATCGTACATGGACATTACATTACTTTTGCGGAATACTTAGTACATAACAAAAACACACACGCAAGGATCGTAATAGTTTAGTGTCTTTGGAAACTCGGAACGTAATCTTCTAATCGTGGTGAAAGATCTTCAATATCTCCCATAAAGATCTTCCCTTTTTTTTACCTAAAACCTTTATTTATATCCTGGGGAAAAGAAAACATAAAAGGGTGAGCTCAAATGCTCAGTAAGGGTATACAAAAGAAATAAAAATCATATCATATCTTTTTGAAAATCATAACCTGCAAAAGAGATCATAATATCTTAACATGTAACAAATCATAGAAGTGAAAATGAGATCACCATAATCATAACATGAAACTTGAAACTTTGTGGCATGCACACATAATCATGGAAAAACATTTCTTGTTAGTCATGACTCATTGCCAAGACTATCTTAGTGGACAAAGTCCCTTTCTGAATCGAGTAACCCTCGTTTCAGTCCTGTTTCACTGAACCGGTATAACCTACCATTCCAGCCATGTCTATCTCATGAGATATAAAATCTTTATCCAATGAATTGGAGGGAGATATAGGTCCCACCCATCTTATAATGAATCCTTTCTTATGTGTGCCACATAATCATAAAACATACATCATCCCATAACACATGTAACAAAAATGGGATTCTTGAAACATCATGACATCATAAATCAATTCATATAAGATAAAGGAATTCATAAAAATGTTTCCATCACAACATAATCAAATCCATGTAATAATAGGGATAAAAACATAACCCTTTTATTATCTTAGATGGAAAATAATTTTTATAAAATACTTGAACTCCATTCTTGAGGAAAATATCCTTTCTACTTTAAAAACATTTTTTTTCCTTTCATAACATGTCATATGACTTTAAAATAAAAGAAGTTGATTAAAAATAAACTTGAAAACTTGTAAAGGAAGCTTCTTGGAAATAATGTTTTAAAAATCCATTCATGCCGTATAAGTTAAAAAAAACATTCTTCGTACTTTTGTCGGAAAAGTCAAAAAGTACCTCGTAAGAAAAATGACAAAAGATTCCTTTCATTTCTTTTACTAAAAACTCACCGAAGGGTAAAGTTGGATTTAAAAAAAATTGTAGGTCGATGGAAATAATATTAAATATTGAGGAAACATGGATGTGGATGATAAAATACACCCCAGTAAATGCCAAAGTATAAACAATCTCGGATAAAAATGAGATTGTGATATTTCCCTTACCTTAGGTCCAATTTGCTTCGTATGTGTCCGAACCTCCTGTATAATGATTTAAATAATGTCATTGACTTATTACAGAATCATATTCATTGTTATGATATCATATATGGTTCACTTATGACATTATATTACCCGTTCTTTTGTAAATTCCATGTTAAAGAAGCGTTTTGGGTAAAATCGTTTCATTTATCGTAGGTGTTTTGACTTGTTGTTCTTGACATCATTATTACTTATATCATGATTTACTTACTTCCAGAATATAAAATATGATTTATATATAATATATATTCAGTATATATATATATAATAGATAGATAAATAAAATGAAAAACACCGTTCATGGAGACGGTAGTCCGTACGTACGCATGAACGCTGTTTTTCTTTCCTTATTGTCTTGAAATGGAAGTAAGTAGATGACATACATATGTATATATATACATAAATACATTAGATTTATAATGTCATATATTTCATTATTATTTCTTATATATACATTATAATCATTCTTAAATGGTTAACATGGAGAATGAATCTCATCGCGTCGTGGAGACGGTAGTCCGTACGTACGCACGAGCGATGATATCATTTCTATAAATATTGAATTGAATTGGAGTGGATTATACAATATATCAGAATCAATATGATGTTGTAATAACTATGTATAGTTATTCTTTACACCATTATACCCATCCATGTAAGGTGGTGGTGGAAAATAGATTACACCACGGCGTGGAGACGGTATTCCGTACGTACGCACGCGCGGTGATTTCTTTTTCCGTAGGATGGATAGATGGTGAAATATGGTTGTTTCATACTTATAATAACATATCAGTATATGAGTGATACTGATGTTATTACTTCATAATGAAACAACCTAATAAGAAGAAGTGGAAGAAGAAATAAAGATGAAAGAATTGGTAACGGTAATTACCTCTTCTTTGAAGTGCCTCTTTGAGACCTCCTCTTAGGGCACTAGAATTGGTCTTTGAGGAAGACCAGAACCTCTAGGATGTTGCTAGGGAAGTGGAGAAGAGATTTTGGCAGGGGTTGGCCGAGCTTGAGTGCTCAAATTGGTGTGAGGAGGAGGGGGAGGAGGTGTCCTTTTATAGGGGAGGAGAGGGGCACCTTAGGAATATCTCAAAATATTATTTTATATTAAAGTCAAAATCGGTTTATAATGGTTCCAAAGGGTCTTATTTCGAAGCTAAAGTGGGGATGGGTCGAAATCCTATCAACCAATAGAATTTAGACAAGTTTAGGATATTATTTTAACCTTATCAATTAGATTTAACTCTAAGTTAAATAATTTAACTTTTACCATGTCTTTTTGTTTTCTTTCACTATATGGTTAATAAACTTACTATAACATGCCAAACGAACCCCAAATTGTTTATTATTAATATATATATCCTTATCTAAGTCATTTGGCCAAACCTTAGATTTTTAGGAATACAATAACAATTAATAATATAATATTTGATTTAAAAACTATTTTGTGTCAATTTTGACACTATTTGATATATGATTTTTGTGAAAGTCATAACAGAATTAAATGTTAGAACCAAGTTGATTAAATCAACATTAATATATCATAGTAACCTAGAAAATTAGTGTAATTCATAAAAAATCTCAAATTACATTTATTTTGGTGTTTATAACATCAATTATGTCAATATTTCATTAATAAGATAATTACTTCATCATCGTTGTGTCATAAATAAATTAAATTATTTTATGTCTAAAAATTACAAATAAAATACCATCATGTAGGAAATCTTTTTAGCTTTCTAATGAATATTTACAATCTAGTTTAGCTTATGTATAACCCCATATTAAAAATTATTTACTTATTAAACTTTGATTTTAACTATTTTAACCTTTCTTTAAATAAATTAATAATAAATGTCCTAATCTAATCCAAGTGGGCCTAAATGGTCATATTTTATTCCTAAGTTTGTTTTTGGTCGAATTACACTTGTCCAATAGAATTAGGACATGTGTTAGGGTAATAGTAATATCATATTTACCCTTAGTTACCCTATTTACTATTAACCGCGGTAAAAAAAGTAAAAAGTTACTATTCACCAAAAAATTATTTTCATCTCATTGAACCACATTTTAGTCCTTGATATTAACCGTGTCTCTCGGATTTTCGAAATTCCATTCACAGAAGTGGCAAAATTATGTTTTATGAAAAATTCAGTTTTTTTTAACTACCACTTAGTAGTTTTACTATTCATCAAAAATTGATGTTTTTCAGAACAATGCCAAAATTTCATCCTAAGCTATATTTCATATTCCGAATTCAAAAATGAAATCTATTTTACCAAATTCATAACATAGAAGTTGCATTACTTAATTTTTATAATTAAATCCTGCTGTTAAAATAAATAGCGTGTTTTTAGGAAACAATATATATCAAAAGATTGACACTTGATTATGTCTGGTTTAAATGTGAAATTACAACCAATGACCAACATTGTATTAAATTGTAAAAATATATTCTAAATATACTTTAAAACCACTCAAATTAATAATTTATCACTATTAATTATTTCGATTAAAAAAGTTGTTTTTAATTATAATTTAGTAATTTTCACTATTCATCAGAATATGAAAGTTATCTGAAAAGTACCAAAATTTCACCTTAGGCTAAATTCGATACTCCGAATCCAAGAATGAAGTTCATTTTGAAAAATAAGATTTACAGAATTTTAAAAAGTGGTTATTACTATTCATAACGGCTAGTTTTAATAATATTTTAATAGCACATCGTTGTTTAGTGAAACTCGGTATTGCGTATTACACACGCTATCGAGGAAGGTCGTGATTGCGTGTAATGCAAGGCAAGACAAGGATGCGTGTTGTGCAAGCTCCTTTTGGTGTAGCGTACAACACAAGACATTAATAAAATTAAAAAGAATATTTTTTTATAAAATCTTGGGCTGTTACATTCTACCCCCCTTAAAATGAATTTCGCCCTCGAAATTCGTCGGGGTTATAAATGGTTTACTATTCGAAAGTTTCTTTAATAAAAACCCACATCGTAAAAAGGAATATCAAAACCAATCTTTAAAAACAAAAGTATGAAACGTAACGGTTACCCAAATAAACTAATCATTGGGTTTCCACATAGGTGAAAATATGGATATGGAAGAGAAATCTAACCATCATGTTCTGATGGAGAGTGGTAGAGAACATGGCTATGGAAAAGCCAGTAATCACAAATCCATAGATTTGTGATGATATAAGGTACCATATGATTCATCAGGTATAAGATCACTAGGACAACATTTTTGGTTTTCAAGATCATTTCCTAAAGTTGAAAATTTGAATTAGAATAAATACTTACTTTATTTTGGTACAATCTCACTGTTGTTCGTGCCTTGAACAATTTCCACTTCATCTCTTAAATAAATGAAGTTGAATTTGTTATTCGTGAAGTGTTAGCAGATCATGTGATAGAATGACGGGTCATTCCATCTGTCTCAAACAAAAGGTTAGCAAAAATTATATGCATAAATCGATCTATAGTGAGATTAATCATATATGGTTCCTAAAATGGACTTATACTTCATATATCATACTGCTTAATATAATAAAACTAGTTTCTACTAAACAGGGACTTCCTGTAGGTCAGTGGTAGGCGATAAAGGCCAGTCGTACTTCGGTTGTGGGTTCGATTCCCACAGCCTTGTCCGAAGCGATGGGCTGTCGCCCGTCCTGCAGGTTGTCCTTTTTCCAAAACTACATTACTATAACATCCCATCAATAATATCGAAAAAAAACTTCTATCCTTAAACAATAATCACTTATGTCTAACATAAACCATTTCAATCTTTAGGCTTATCCATAATACTGCAGTCCACTCTCATAACATAGTGAAAACGATTACCAGAGATTTAATACCATCGTTGATCCCCATATATCATAAGATATGTTTTGTTGGTCACATTCTAAACATTCAAAGTCCTTAATCATGTATTCTCTTGAATACCTTAGTGAAAACATGAATGCAGTTAAAAGTTAACACTTTCCACATACCAAAATCCTCAAAATTCTATATACTCAATCCATGATATCACTTAGTCCTTATATCAATCATGAGCTCATGAATACTATTAAACATTTCATTTTCTCGTCTTCATTATGCGCATATCATCTTATTTCCAAAAATATCTCAATCACTTTGAATACCACATTAAACCAATACATAAATATTCCAATACTCCATGATACAACATTATTTTGGAATCCCATTACATAAACACTTAATCATTCCACCACATCGTTATCATATTCAACATCGCCAATAGTGATCGCATGTGACTTCCCTTTGTCCTTTTCCTTCAGTGGTTGCTCATGTTGATCATCCCTAACCCTTGGATTAGGGCAATTATTAGCATAATGCCCCATTTCCTTGCACTTGAAGCATTGAAGTGTTGGTGGTGCGTTCTCTGCAGTGTTTGCTTTATTCACATCATTAAAAACCCTTTTTCCATTACTTCGACACCCAGCTGCTCGATGACCTTCTTTTCCACACTTAAAACATTTTCTAGTTCCTTTAAGACAATCTCCACCATGCTTCTTTCCACACTTTGTGCATAAGGAAACATTCATCTTCTTTTCACCATTATTATGAGATTTCTCCTTGAACTCCATCTTTCGTTTCTTGTCAAAACCATGAGATGGATATGTAACACCAACTTCCATTTCTACCTTGATAGCACAATGCACAATTTCTTCATAGCTACTGAAGTCTCTTATAGCTAATGCCCTTCGAAGACTTGGTTTTAAGCCACTTAAAAATCGATCAACTTTACTTTCAGGTTGGATGATAATGCCAGATGCATACCTTGCAAGTCTTGTAAAATTCGCTTCGTATATACCAACAGATTCATCATCCTTCTGCTTCAGCTCAATAAACTCCTTTTCCATCTTTGTTCGAAGAATACGAGGGAAGTACTTACTAAAAAACAAGTTCTTGAACTCATCCCATTCCATGGACTCAATTTCATCCCTTGGCCTCGTATTCTTGATAAGATTCCACCATTGATCAGCTTCACCTTCCAAACGATATACTGCTAAGATGACTTTATCATGTTCAGAACATTGAAGAACTGAAAATATCTTTTCAGTGGTACTGATCCATTGTTCAGCAACAAGTGGATCGGAAGTCCCACTGAAAGAAGGTGGACGTTGCCTCATGAAGGACTCAATAGAATATTGTTCCCTTCTCTGCTCATTTGGAAGTCCAGAATGATTCATAGCTTGTGTAAGTATAGCAATAAGATTTTGCACTCCATCTCCCATAACATTTGTTTGTTCAGGAGGGCAATCATTGCATTGTCCATTGCATTGATCAACACGGTTCCTTCGGGTTCCAGCCATCGTCTAAAACCCAAAAAGAATAGTGTGAGAGGCAAAAATCATGCTAGGGAAAACAACATAATAAAGGGGGAGTACCTTCAATATCCAACATCTTAGGTTTAATTCTATGATCGTTAGCGTAATTCTATTACTATAACCTATATGTATACTTATCCCTAGGGACATCCCTAGACATACCTTATAAATATCTCTAGGGATCTCACTAACGTTTTCGCATCCTAGTTTCCAGAGGTTGACTAAACCTTTCCTCTCATACCAACTGTAGAGACCCGAAGCTTATCGTACATGGACATTACATTACTTTTGTGGAATACTTAGTACATAACAAAAACACACACGCAAGGATCGTAATAGTTTAGTGTCTTTGGAAACTCGGAACGTAATCTTCTAATCGTGGTGAAAGATCTTCAATATCTCCCGTAAAGATCTTCCCTTTTTTTTACCTAAAACCTTTATTTATATCCTGGGGAAAAGAAAACATAAAAGGGTGAGATCAAATGCTCAGTAAGGGTATACAAAAGAAATAAAAATCATATCATATCTTTTTGAAAATCATAACCTGCAAAAGAGATCATAATATCTTAACATGTAACAAATCATAGAAGTGAAAATGAGATCACCATAATCATAACATGAAACTTGAAACTTTGTGGCATGCACACATAATCATGGAAAATCATTTCTTGTTAGTCAAGACTCATTGCCAAGACTATCTTAGTGGACAAAGTCCCTTTCTGAATCGAGTAACCCTCGTTTCAGTCCTATTTCACTGAACCGGTATAACCTACCATTCCAGCCATGTCTATCTCATGAGATATAAAATCTTTACCCAATGCATTGGAGGGAGATATAGGTCCCACCCATCTTATAATGAATCCTTTCTTATGTGTGCCACATAATCATAAAACATACATCATCCCATAACACATGTAACAAAAATGGGATTCTTGAAACATCATGACATCATAAATCAATTCATATAAGATAAAGGAATTCATAAAAATGTTTCCATCACAACATAATCAAATCCATGTAATAATAGGGATAAAAACAGAACCCTTTTATTATCTTAGATGGAAAATAATTTTGATAAAATACTTGAACTCCATTCTTGAGGAAAATATCCTTTCTACTTTAAAAACATTTTTTTTCCTTTCATAACATGTCATATGACTTTAAAATAAAAGAAGTTGATTAAAAATAAACTTGAAAACTTGTAAAGGAAGCTTCTTGGAAATAATGTTTTAAAAATCCATTCATGCCGTATAAGTTAAAAAAAATATTCTTCGTACTTTTGTCGGAAAAGTCAAAAAGTACCTCGTAAGAAAAATGACAAAAGATTCCTTTCATTTCTTTTACTAAAAACTCACCGAAGGGTAAAGTTGGATTTAAAAAAAATTGTAGGTCGATGGAAATAATATTAAATATTGAGGAAACATGGATGTGGATGATAAAATACACCCCAGTAAATGCCAAAGTATAAACAATCTCGGATAAAAATGAGATTGTGATATTTCCCTTACCTTAGGTCCAATTTGCTTCGTATGTGTCCGAACCTCCTGTATAATGATTTAAATAATGTCATTGACTTATTACAGAATCATATTCATTGTTATGATATCATATATGGTTCACTTATGACATTATATTACCCGTTCTTTTGTAAATTCCATGTTAAAGAAGCGTTTTGGGTAAAATCGTTTCATTTATCGTAGGTGTTTTGACTTGTTGTTCTTGACATCATTATTACTTATATCATGATTTACTTACTTCTAGAATATAAAATATGATTTATATATCATATATATTCAGTATATATATATATATAATAGATAGATAAATAAAATGAAAAACACCATTCATGGAGACGGTAGTCCGTACGTACGCATGAACGCTGTTTTTCTTTCCTTATTGTCTTGAAATGGAAGTAAGTAGATGACATACATATGTATATATATACATAAATACAGTAGCTTTATAATGTCATATATTTCATTATTATTTCTTATATATACATTATAATCATTCTTAAATGGTTAACATGGAGAATGAATCTCATCGCGTCGTGGAGACGGTAGTCCGTACGTACGCACGAGCGATGATATCATTTCTATAAATATTGAATTGAATTGGAGTGGATTATACAATATATCAGAATCAATATGATGTTGTAATAACTATGTATAGTTATTCTTTACACCATTATACCCATCCATGTAAGGTGGTGGTGGAAAATAGATTACACCACGGCGTGGAGACGGTATTCCGTACGTACGCACGCGCGGTGATTTCTTTTTCCGTAGGATGGATAGATGGTGAAATATGGTTGTTTCATACTTATAATAACATATCAGTATATGAGTGATACTGATGTTATTACTTCATAATTAAACAACCTAATAAGAAGAAGTGGAAGAAGAAATAAAGATGAAAGAATTGGTAACGGTAATTACCTCTTCTTTGAAGTGCCTCTTTGAGACCTCCTCTTAGGGCACTAGAATTGGTCTTTGAGGAAGACCAGAACCTCTAGGATGTTTCTAGGGAAGTGTAGAAGATATTTTGTCAGGGTTTGGCCGATCTTGAGTGCTCAAATTGGTGTGAGGAGGAGGGGGAGGAGGTGTCCTTTTATAGGGGAGGAGAGGGGCACCTTAGGAATATCTCAAAATATTATTTTATATTAAAGTCAAAATCGGTTTATAATGGTTCCAAAGGGTCTTATTTCGAAGCTAAAGTGGGGATGGGTCGAAATCCTATCAACCAATAGAATTTAGACAAGTTTAGGATATTATTTTAACCTTATCAATTAGATTTAACTCTAAGTTAAATAATTTAACTTTTACCATGTCTTTTTGTTTTCTTTCACTATATGGTTAATAAACATACTATAACATGCCAAACGAACCCCAAATTGTTTATTATTAATATATATATCCTTATCTAAGTCATTTGGCCGAACCTTAGATTTTTAGGAATACAATAACAATTAATAATATAATATTTGATTTAAAAACTATTTTGTGTCAATTTTGACACTATTTGATATATGATTTTTGTGAAAGTCATAACAGAATTAAATGTTCGAACCAAGTTGATTAAATCAACATTAATATATCATAGTAACCTAGAAAATTAGTGTAATTCATAAAAAATCTCAAATTACATTTATTTTGGTGTTTATAACATCAATTATGTCAATATTTCATTAATAAGATAATTACTGCATCATCGTTGTGTCATAAATAAATTAAATTATTTTATGTCTAAAAATTACAAATAAAATACCATCATGTAGGAAATCTTTTTATCTTTCTAATGAATATTTACAATCTAGTTTAGCTTATGTATAACCCCATATTAAAAATGATTTACTTATTAAACTTTGATTTTAACTATTTTAACCTTTCTTTAAATAAATTAATAATAAATGTCCTAATCTAATCCAAGTGGGCCTAAATGGTCATATTTTATTCCTAAGTTTGTTTTTGGTCGAATTACACTTGTCCAATAGAATTAGGACATGTGTTAGGGTAATAGTAATATCATATTTACCCTTAGTTACCCTATTTACTATTAACCGTGGTAAAAAAAGTAAAAAGTTACTATTCACCAAAAAATTATTTTCATCTCATTGAACCACATTTTAGTCCTTGATATTAACCGTGTCTCTCAGATTTTCGAAATTCCATTCACAGAAGTGGCAAAATTAAGTTTTATGAAAAATTCAGTTTTTTTTAACTACCACTTAGTAGTTTTACTATTCATCAAAAATTGATGTTTTTCAGAACAATGCCAAAATTTCATCCTAAGCTATATTTCATATTCCGAATTCAAAAATGAAATCTATTTTACCAAATTCATAACATAGAAGTTGCATTACTTAATTTTTATAATTAAATCCTGCTGTTAAAATAAATAGCGTGTTTTTAGGAAACAATATATATCAAAAGATTGACACTTGATTATGTCTGGTTTAAATGTGAAATTACAACCAATGACCAACATTGTATTAAATTGTAAAAATATATTCTAAATATACTTTAAAACCACTCAAATTAATAATTTATCACTATTAATTATTTCTAATAAAAAAGTTGTTTTTAATTATAATTTAGTAATTTTCACTATTCATCAGAATATGAAAGTTATCTGAAAAGTACCAAAATTTCACCTTAGGCTAAATTCGATACTCCGAATCCAAGAATGAAGTTTATTTTGAAAAATAAGATTTACAGAATTTTAAAAAGTGGTTATTACTATTCATAACAGCTAGTTTTAATAATATTTTAATAGCACATCATTGTTTAGTGAAACTTGGTATTGCGTATTACACACGCTATCGAGGAAGGTCGCGGTTGCGTGTAATGCAAGGCAAGATAAGGATGCGTGTTGTGCAAGCTCCTTTTGGTGTAGCATACAACACAAGACATTAATAAAATTAAAAAGAATATTTTTTTATAAAATCTTGGGCTGTTACATTCTTGATGCCCACATTCAAAGTCTACATTCAGCTTCTACTTATCATTACAAAAAATCTCACTTTTATCGATGCTAGAAACTCTTTATCAACATTAAAAAAACATTGATATTCTAAGCACCAATAAAATAAGTCCCTTTTATCAATTACTATCACAAAATGGGGCAAGGGAAGCACGTCGTTCGTTTTATCAACACTAAATATAGATATATATAAATATAGATATATTTAAACAATTAAAAAATTATAATAAATACATTAATAATATATATTTATATACAAATATCAATAAATAAATACAAATAGTTATAAATATAATTCTAAATAAATGTAGATATATTTAAATAATTAAAAAATTATAATAAATATATTAATTATATATATTTATAAAATTATAAATATATTTTTTATAAATTTATAATTATACATATATATAATTACAACTATAAATAATTTACTTATTATAAAATTTAATTACAAATATATATATATATATATATTAGTTATATATATATATATATAAATAATTATTAATTCATTAAAAAATATATTTATTATTTTCATATATAATGTTATATATAATTAAATAAAAATATATAAATATTGAGAAATAAATATAAATATTTCTATTTATAGTTATAAATAAATACAGATATATTTAAATAATTATAAAATAATAATAAATATAATAAATATAAATATTATTAAAATAATAAATATTAGAAATGTTAATTAGTTATGATTTTATAATTATTTAAATAAATAAATAAATATTCATTTATAATTATAATTATAAATAAATATATATTCATATAAATAATTATAAAATTAGAAGATATATAGTTATATACATCTATAATCTTATAAATATATATAATTAATATATTTATTATATATATTTCTAAGATTATAAATATAATAAGTATATTTCTTATAATTTTATAATTATTTAAATTATAATTTTATAAACATAAATATATATTTACCATGTATATAATTTTATAAATATATATAATAATATAAATAAATTATTAACATTATATCTTTATGAGCGCTATGTTTTTAGCGCTTATAAAGACGTCTTTTATCAGCGCTTTTTTAGCGCTGACAAAGGTTTATGTTTATCATCACTAAAAAAACGTTGATAAAGGCATGTTTTATTGGCGCTTTCTATTTTAGCGTTGATAAAACATATCTTTATCATCACTTTTTAGCTAGCACTGATAAAAGGTTCACCGGGTTTTATAAAAAAACCCAAACTTCCTCCTCTTTCCTCACACCCCTCAAGCTCCCTCGGAATCCGATCGCTACCGCCGCGCCTCCTCCTCCTCCTCCTCTCCCGTCACCTCTCCTCTATCGTGAACCACACCTTCACCGTGCACCTCTCCTCCGCCGTGAACCAGACCATCGTGCGCCTCTCCTCCGCTGCCCACCACACCTCTATCGCACGCCACACCTTCACCGTGCACCTCTCCTCCGCCCGATGACTCCTCCGCTACGCATCTCTCCTCCGCCGCGAACGCACCTCCGCCACACACTGAACAACGCCTTCAAGGTGAGTTTTCTCCTCTTTATCTTTGTTTGATGGTGATGTTGTTAATTATACGGGCTAAACACCCCACTAAAAATCGTGGTCATTGGTGGTCCTTGTTTGCGCACTAAATGAATTGCATGTTGGTTGGTGTTTGAAGGGGGTTTGATTGTTATTGAACTTTGGTTTTCTTTTGTTATCATTTTATGAATCTTGTATATTAATTTGATTTAGTAATATGTAATGATATATTATATGATTTTTGGGCACCTCGTTATGTATATTTGATATATTTATGTTGGAATTTAATTCATTTTTTATTTAAAGGAGTTGTTAATTAAGTTTTGAATCTTGTTTGGTATCCAAAAAAAGATTTTATGTGTTCAACTTGGGTGAAATATTTAAGGGTCATTTGGAAAGTTCTTTAAAATAATTTCATGTTTTGGTTATCAATGAATTCTCAAAGGCCTGGTTGGAACTTTATAAAAAGCGTTTTTGATTTGGGAACATTTTTTCTATATTATATTTGGATTTTGATGGTTATATAAAGTGGGTTGATTTTCTTTTAGAATGTGTTATACATGGGTAAAAATAGGTTGTTTCAGTGAAGGGTGTTTTGAGGTGAGATGAATAGTTTTTTTATGTCATTCGGATTTTATGTGTTTGACTTCATGATTGATTTTGATCCCCTCCACTTCATTTATCATGAGAACCCGAGTTACTTAGGCAGGACCTAGGACATGTACTTGCTAGAAATTGATCCGCTCTCCATAGTATGGTTTCACATACTCCTTGATCCCTCCCTCTACTGTACATCCACCTTTAATGCTCAACATCATTGAGGCATGCCCATCTTCCCTCTTGGATCCATATTCTCTTGGACACACCTTTTAAAAAAAGTTCTAATGCTTTCATCTCATGGTTTCACATTCTACTGAACACCTCGCTTCTGACTAATTCAAAATCAATGTAACTTTTGAACTCTCCAAGAGTAGGAAGGCCATTTTCCCCCCAAATTCTGAATCTTATACCATTGAATATCAATCCAAACCTTACCCATTTGAATGGCACCATCACTTTGTTACTAGTGAAATTCTACAAAAGAAAACCACTTCATTAGAGGAAACCTGGTAGTCTTGAAACCAAGACTTTCTATCAAGTCTTGATAAAATAATCACCATATGCTATGTAACCAAGATTTAATACCACTTTTTTGGTAACTGATAGAAGAATAAGAAAAAGAGCTGATACCACTAGTTGAATTTGGTACAAATCAACAATCCTAATGTTAAACCCCCAAAACATAAATTAAACCCCCGAAACATGCAGATAACATAAGAAATTTCAGAACATACATGAATTGAAACAAATCCACAAACCTGATATACAGTAACATAGAAGTAAAGCTACAAATAAGTCACTACATCATATCTCTACCTTCTAGTTCCGGTAACCTCATGGTTCTGAAAATACCTCGCCCAATGGAAAATGAGTAATAAATGGTAGACACATGACATAAATGGAATAAGCACACCACATGAAATTTATGTTGTTTGGATGATAATCCTACTTCATAGGGGAATACATTGATATTTTTATTAAGGTATAAATTGAGTTATAATGGAAACATATCTTTTGTTAGCCCTACCTATCCAAAGCTACATGAGACACTTTCTGGACACCCTAGTCAAATAACCATAACAACACATGTAATGAATCCTTCCACCCGCACACACCTTTATGGTGAATCCCCTCAAAGGGAAAAATGATATAATTCAAGTGATTATCAAATCATATTTTCTTCTTAGCATAATTTTATATCTAAATATATAAATTATTATTTTATGACAACTTTAACAAATTATATGAATGAATTATTAACTATTGATATTCAATGTTATGAAGTGGTCATGACATTTAGGTTGATGCTGTAAGGACCTGACCCTAGTTGCTCAAAGTCGGTGCCTTATTTTATTACATTGGAATATAAACAAGGAATATGTATCCCCAAAGGACCAAGTATTTTAGTATCTTTTGGAAACAAGATACATAAATAAGTTCAACATTAAATCTTAAAAGGAAAACAACACTAATTTATTCCATTAGAAACATCCAAGCCACCTAGATTATGCCTGCAAGTCACTCATAACTAACTTCTTCATATCCTGGGAAAATGAAACATAAGAAAATGGGTGAGCTCAAATGCTCAGTAAGAGTAAGCAATATAGTGAGAGATAACATAAATATTAGACATGGTGAATAATTGAAAACACATGCCTTTAAAAAAATAATCTTGAACATAATATGGAAGGAATATGACCTGAGTAAATAATGCCAGAATAAAACATAATCATTGGTATTATACTAGTTGAATAACCACATAAACTTTTAATTACTAAATTCATAATGAGGGAATTGCACATGTTGGAAATTCTGAAACATTTTTTCAAGGCCTAGGCCAAGACGTCTAAAAATGATTTAGGCCTCGACCAAATCCATATATCACATCGGGAGAGGCCTCAGCCAATTCCATGTCTATTTGTATCATAAGACCTACCGATGCATCGAGGGGATATAGAAGGCCCCACTCGTCACATAATAATTCAAATGCATTCCTCATATGAGAAGGGATAAATATAAACAACATATACATTCATATTGAAACTATCATATGAAATGTAACTAACTTTCCCCAATCATTAAACATAAAACACTAACCATTCTGAGTAATATGGTGAATGGTTTTAGGATAGATCATCCACAATAAAATTAGTCATAAAAAATTAAATCAAATATAGTATATGACATCATACATTATTAAACTCAATAATACAAGAGTGTTGAATCAGATGAAAATACTCTTATAAAATCATTAAGCAATTATTGAGATAAATACTCTTCTATTTTGAAAAGAAGAGTTCTTTTGGAAAAATCTTTGTATAAAACCAAAAGTGAAGTAAGATAGTATTTTCATAATAAAATGAGTGATTTTATAAAGATAATGTTTTCCAAAAATAGATTATATATTTCCTTTAAAATAGGTAAGAATTTGAGAAATATCCTTGAATCGGGCTTGTATTTTGGAAACAATTTTGAAAGTTCCTTTTAAAACGTGTTACTATCAATAAAATAAGGAAGATTTATGGTTGGTAAAAATATATAGAACACTGAAAAATATTTTATGAGGATTAAATAATAATATACAAGAATTTCATTAAGATAATTAGACAATAAAAGTAACCCGAATGAAAATGGAGGTATGGGTGAGAAAACCCTTACCTTAAGTCCGAATGTGTTCCGCTCTTGAACTTAAGGTCCTGGAATATGAAATTTAGACTTATTAATAACTTAATTAAAAACCTAATAGACATGTATTTATTTTATCATAATTATTTTTAGTTCATTTATGTTCTTATTGATAAGTTATTATATTGAATTTTGTCGTTACAGAGTGTTTGTTTTCTTGATTTTCATAATCGGTTCACTTGTTTTTAAGTAATGAAGTTCATGTGGAATGGTTGTAAATATCAAGAATTTAAATTAAATAATATTTATGAACATCCAGAATTTTTAATGTTCATTTCTATCATTTGGTTACATGGAATGAAGATGAATCATTAGATGACAACCACTTCAATTATTTGGCGGTATTTGGATTATTATGAACTAGTTTTTTCATATAAATTAATAATATGTACATATACTAGTTCCTAAATATTAATTAGGTTGTAATAAATATATTATAGTCTGTTTAAACCATCTAAATGGATTCATGACTTGTAATGAGGGAGAAATTGAAGAACAAAACTTCGTCATCCATGAAGGTTATAAATTGGAATCTTATGGACGTTGATTTCGTTTATAAAAATAAAAGGGAGGGAGTAAGAATATTGATGATGGTTCTTCCATTAACATGATATAATTTTATTATATATATGATACTGGATTTATCATGTTCATTTGGACATAGGAGTTGAGGATAGACAAATAAAATAGATGAACTTGAAAATAAAAGAAAAGTTGAGAGATCTCTTATGAAAATTCGACAACCTAACGACGTCGCTTAAAATTTCATAAAATGAATTGATGAGAGAAAAAAGGTATCTAATCATATGGAAATCAAAATTAAATTAAGAGGAATACATAATATCAAACCCAAAAATATGAGAATGGAAATTCAAAGATATAACATAAAAGAAGTGTTGACTAAAAGTGGAGGGTGAAAGGTTCCCTTACATTGTAGAGTAACTCCAAGAACTTGAAGGTTGAGACCTTGGGGGCTTAAATAAACCTTGGGAGGACTCCTAGGGAGGTAAAAACACCAGATCTTAGATGATTAGAGAATTGGAATGAAATAAAATGAATGGATGAGTGGGTATTTATAGTAAAAGAGAGATACTTTTTTATTAATTTTAAAAGACACCTCATTAGTGGTTTTTGTAAAACCATGGGCTTGCCCATGGTATTTACCCATGGTATTATCCACTTGGGACACCTAATATCTTATTTTACTATACACAAGTCAACCAATTTTTTTATTAATTATTACATCATTATGATGTCATCAAATATACCGAAAACTCAAAACTGTATTTTTACTATTCACAAAAAATTCAAGTATTTTAGAAAAATTCCAAAAATTTGCCGCTACCATTTTTCAACGTGTAGAATTTAAAAATGAACTCCATTTTTCAAAAATAATTTTCTAAATATTATTAATTTATTTTTTAAATAAAATCATATTTAATTCAAAAAATAACAAATTTAAAGGTATAATTAGTTTTATATCACATTGAAAATTTAATTAAGATCTCATTATCTTATTAACTTAAGAAAATAAAATAATATCATTATTTACTATTCATAAGGGTCATATTACTATTCATAAGGGTATGTTACTATTCATAAAAAATCAAGTTTGTTCTATCAGACTTCAAATGACTTACTCGTCACAAGTCTAGATGACCATTTTTCGAAATTCAAAACATAGTAGAGGCAAAGTTGTGTTTGATGGATAGATTATGAAATGCATTCAATATTTATTTTCAAAAACTTGGGGTGTTACATTCTCCCCTCCTTACCAAAAATCCGTTCTCAAAATTCATAAAATATTACCTAAAAAGATTTGGGTATATCTTCATCATAAGCCCCTTAGGCTCCCATGTTGCTTCATCCATCTTATAGTTCCTCCAAAGAACCTTTACCAGACGAGTCATCCGATTTATCAATACTTGTTCCCTGGTATTAAGAATCTTGCTAGGCTCTTCACAATAAGACATATCGGGCTCAAGTTCTATTTCTTCAGAGGTGAGTACATGTGTTGGGTATGGAATGCATTTCCTTAAAATTGACACGTGGAAAACATTGTGAACTTTGGAGAGACTTGGTGGCATTTCCAAATGGTAAGCTATGGCTCCAATTCGGTCCATAATTTCAAAAGTTATGATGTACCTGGGACTTAATTTTCCCTTCTTACCGAATAGTATAATACCCTTCCATGGAGATACCTTTAAGAAAACATGATCTCTTTCTTGAGATTCCAAATCCTTCCTTCGGTTATCAGCATAGATCTTTTGCCTACTTTGAGCTATTTTGATATGGGTTTGGATAATCTTAACCTTTTCCATTGTTTCCTCAAAAATTTCTAGGACTACAAGCTTTCTTTCACCAACATCATCCTAGCAAGTTGGTGTATGACATCTCTTTCCATATAATGCTTCGTATGGTGCCGTAAGAATACTTGAATGGAAGCCATTGTTATAAGAAAATTCTATGAGAGGTAAATAATGATCCCACATATCATGAAATTCAATTGAACAAAACCTCAACATGTCTTCCAATTTTTGAATAGTTCGTTCTGATTTTCCATCAGTTTGTGGGTGGTAGGTAGTGCTCAAATAAAGATCATTATCTAGGGACTTCTAAAGACTTTTCTAGAATTGTGATGTAAAATGGGGATCATGATCAGAAAAAATTGATAAGGGTATACCATGAAGTCTTACAACTTAATTAATATACAGTCTTGCTAAATGTTCAAGTGGTAAATCTTCTCTTATAGTAAGAAAATGTGCTGATTTTGTAAGACGATCAACAATGAACAACATCACATCATTATTTATTGGAGTATTTGGTAGTCTCATGAAAAAGTCCATTGTAATATCATCCCATTTCCACATAGGAATAAGAATGGGTTGCATGACTCCTCTTGGACTTTGTCTTCCAGCCTTCACCTGTTGACACACCAAAAATCTCGACACATAATTAACAATCTCCCTCTTAATGTTTTCCCACCAAAAATGTTCCTTTAGATCTCTATACATATTTGTGATACCAGGATGTATATATAAATTAGAGCTATGAGAATCATCCAATAGTTCCCTTTTTAGCTCAGGAATAGTAAGAACACAAATCCTCTTTCCAAATTTCAAAATTCCACCTTCATATATGAATTCAATCAACTTCCCATCATTTAACAATTTAATTTTCTTTTGAAACTCCTCATCATCAGCCTAAGAAATTTTTATCCTTTCCAGTAAAGAAGGTTTGGAAACCATTTGAAAAAGTAGTGATGTGTTACCTTCTTTGATAATTCCCATATCCATCTTTACTAGATCCATGAACAAAGGATCCCTTTCAACTCTCATCTTGTTTAGAATTCTGTGATCCTTTATACTCAAAGCATATACCACCTTATTTTCCTTTCCCGGGTGGTAGTGTATTGTGCAATAATAATTCTTGAGTAGCTCAATCCATGTCCTTTATCTCATGTTGATTTCTTTCTGTGAGAAGATATATTTCAAACTCTTATGATCTGTATATATCTCACATTTTTCTCCAGAGGTAATGTCTCCAAATCTCCATAGAAAAGATTACCATTTCTAACTAAAGATCATGAGTTGGATAGTTTTGTTCATGAATTTTTAGCTTCCTAGATGCATAGGAAATCACTCTATCATTCTGTATAAGGACACAACCAAGTCCTTTCTTTGATGCATCTCTAAATATCACAAATCCATTATTCCTTGATGGTAGAGTCAAGATTAGAGCATTCAATAATCTTCTCTTCAATTCTTTATAACATTCTTCACATTCCATTGTCCAATGAACTTAACCCCTTTTCGTGTAAGCTTAGTCATTAGGTTGGCTAAACGGGTGAAGTTCTGAACGAAATGCCGATAATAACCTACTAAACCAATAAAATTACATACCTCAGTTATGTTCGTTGGAGTAGTCTATTCTTGAACAACCTTTATCTTCATAAGATCTACAAATATTACATCCTTAGAGACAATGTGACCCAAAAAGAAAACTTATTGGAGCCAAAAATCACACTCTCTAAACTTCTCATATAATTTATTTCTTCTAAGAGTCTTCAGAATAGTGTGCAAGTGATTTCCATAATCCTCATAGCTTTTAGAGTATACCTGGATATCATTAATAAAAACCACCACAAATTCATCAAGATATTACTTGAAAAATCTATTCATTAGATCCATGAAAATAGATGGTGAATTAATTAGTCCAAAAAGCATTACTGTAAACTCTTAATGCCTATACCTAGTTCGGAATGCTGTTTTTGGAATGTCTTCTTTCCCCACAAGCAACTGATGATATCCAGATCGAAGATTAATCTTCAAAAAATATTGGGCTCCATGAAGTTGATCAAATAAATCATCAATGAGAGGTAGGGGATACTTGTTATTTATTGTTATAACATTGATCTCTCTGTATTAAATGCACAACCTCATGGACCCATCTTTCTTCTTAACGAAAAGAACAAGGGATCCCCATAGAGAAACACTAGGGAGAATAAATACTTTATCACTCAATTTCTCTAGTTGTTTCTTTAGTTACACTAACTATACATTGGACATTCTTTAAGGTGTCTTTGATATGGCCCTTGAACCAAGAATTAAGTCGATGGAAAACTCAATTTCCCATTCTGGAGGATGTCCAAGTAAATCATCTAGAAAGACATTAATATATTCCTACACAACATGTACATATTCTATTTGAACATTCTTTTCCTCACCCATATTTATTTCACTCCCTTAATCCCCAATAATTGAATTCAATAGAGCTACTGGGGCTGGATCTATATGAGAATCATATGGTGAGGTTTCTTCTCTAAATATAAGGGATTCTACACCATTCTCAAAAATTGTAACTTCCTTCTTCTTATAATAAAACTTCGCATCATAATTTGATATCCAATTCATTACAAGAATTATATCAAAGTCAATCATTGGTATGATGATAAAGTTAGCAACTAAAGCACATTTATGTGACATGAGGGGGACTAATCGACACACCTTTTTTTCAATGATACATCAACTAGGAGTTTTGACTAATAACTCCTTTATTAAATCAAATTGGGAATGTCTAATTTTCTTGGAAAAATGGGAAGATATAAATGAATTCAATGATCTATAATCAAATAAAGTATTGGCTAAGTTTGATGAAACGATTAATGTACCTACCACCACTTCATTAGGGACTTCAATATCTGCGGTTTTGATTGCATAAGTTTGTCCCTACTCCCTCAGCCTTTTCTGTTGCATGTTTCCTTGATGCTTTGGAAAATCATTAGCATAGTGTCCCATCTCCCGACAATTATAGCATTGAACATTAATGTATTATTTCTTCCCCTTACAATAACCAGTAATATGACATTTCTTTCCACATTTTTAGCACACTCCTTTTCCCTTTAAGCACGCACTAGGGTGTTTCCTTCCACAATTATCATAGGGTGGAAACTCAACTCTTCCCTTCTCCCCTATTTCCTTATTTCCTTTCCCAAAGTTTTCAGTACCCCTATTCTTCTCTTGCTTTCCCTTAAATTCATAAGACTTAGAGAATTACTTTTTTGTCTTGATAGCACATGAAACTATATTTTCATATGATAGGAAACTATGGGAGACTAGATCCCACCAGAGGAATGGATTTATTCCATAAAATAATCAATCAATATTACTCCTCAAATTTCGTATGTAGTCCACATCATGTATTTCTAACCTTATGAAGTTAACTTAATAATTTGCAACATTCTCATCTTCCTTCTTCCTCATATTCAATAATTGCCTCTCAATTTCCGCTGGATGTTCGCAAGGAAAGTATTTCTCTAGGAATATTTCTTTAAAGTTTCTCCATTCCATTTATTCTATTTCTTCCACCTCATTTGTGTTCTGGATTAATGACCACCACTGATCCACATCTCCAGAGAGATGATAAACTTCCATGATGACCTTATCTCTTTCAATACATCTGAAAGTGATAAATATCTTATATAGGGAACTTATCCACTACTTAGCTACAAATAATTTTGTATTCCTATTGAATGATGGTGGTTTTTGTCGCATAAAATGATCTAACATAGCTCCTCCACATGGTGAATCTGGATTCTCCATACGGGTAAGGTTATTATTCATAACTTGATTAAGTTGTCCCAGTATAGTTATAAATTACTCAACACCAGAGCCAACATCATTATCTTGCATCGGAGGGAAATCTATACAGGGGACACACACGTTCGTGTGGTTTCCATTCCTTCCACTAAGCACCATTTCTAAATAATGGAATAAAGTAGATTAGGGTATGAATCATAATTTATAATCTTAACTTAAAAAAATACTTAGCATAAATTGAGATCTTACACATGGATAATCCCATAATCACAAAAATGGTTTCTTTAAGGAAAAGTTTACATTTAAATCCATCATAATGGCTTGTAAATAAAATGTAAATTATCCTTATTATATCCTTTTGGAGTGTCAATACCAAGAGTGCAACAAGGCCCGTTGTCGTGTACCAGGATACCCTGGGTCAAGCCCGAAACTCATTGTCAGAGCTTTCACTCCTAGGTACATATGTGCCAGAGCCACCTCTACCTGTTTGTATCCAGACATAGATATGTATTTTCTATAAATATCCACATAATAGATTCCTTACCAAAATACAGGGATGTTCTTGTATGCTTATACTCAAAGACTATCTTAGATATTTTTTCCCTAATCTATGTTTTCTGAATCTAGTTTCTAGGTTTTCTACTAAACTTTCTATGATACCAACTGTAAGGACCCGACCCCAATTTCCCAGAGCTGGTGCCTTATTTTATTACATTGGCATATAAACAAGGAATATGTATCCCAAAGGAACAAGTAGTTTAGTAGGTTTTGGAAACAATATACATAAATAAGTTCAATATTACATCTTAAAAGGAAAACAACACTAATTTATTCCATTAGAAACATCCAAGCCTCCTAGATTATGCCTGCAATTCACTCATAACTAACTTCTTCATATCCTGGGAAAATGGAACTTAAGAAAAGGGGTGTGATCAAACACTAAGTAAGAGTAAGAAATACAACATAAGATAACATAAACATTATACATGGTGAATAATTGAAAACACATGCCCTTAAAAAAATAATCTTGAACATAATATGGCATGAATATGAGCTGAGTAAATAATGACATAATAAAACACAATCATGGGTATTCTACTAGCTGAATAACCACATGAAATTTTAATTACTAGATTCATAATGAGGAAAGTGAATATGCCAGAAATTCTGAAACATTTTGTCAAGCCCTCACCCAAGACGTCTAAAAATGATTTAGTCCTCAGCCAAACCATATATCACATTGGGAAAGACCTCAGCCAATTCCACGTCTATTTGTCTCATGAGACCTACCGATGCATCGAGGGGCTATAGAGGGCCCCAACCATCACACAATAAGTCCAATGAATTCCTCATATGAGTAGGGATAAACATAAACAACATATACATTTATATTGAAACTATCATATGAAATGTAACTAATTTTCCCCAATCATTAAACACAAAACACTAAACATTTCGAGTAATATGGTGAATAGTTTTAGGATAGATCATCCACAATAGAATTAGTCATAAACCATTCAATAAAATATGGTAGATGACACCATAAATTATTAAACCCAATAATACAAGAGTGTTGAAGCATATAAAAATACTCTTATAAAATCATTAAGTAATTCTTGAGATAAATACTCTTCTATTTTGAAAAGAAGAGTTCTTTTGGAAAAATATTTGTATAAAACTAGAAGTGAAGTAATATAGTATTTTCATAATAAAATGAGTTATTTTATAAAGATATTGGTTTATAAAAATATATTATAGAGTTCCCTTGAAAATAGGTAAGAATTTGAGAAATTCCCTTGAATCATGCTTGTATTTTGGAAACAATTTTGAAAGTTCCTTTTAAAACATGTTATTATCCATAAAATAAGAAAGTGTTATGGTTGGTAAACATATATAGAAAACTAAAACATATTTTATGAGTATTACATAATAATATACAAAAATTCCATTGAGGTAATTATACAATAAAAGTAACCTGAATGAAATGGAGGTTCGAGTGAGAAAACCCTTACCTTAAGTCCGAATGTGTTCCGCTATTGAACTTAAGGTCCTGGAATATGAAATTTAGACTTATTAATAACTTATTTCAGAACATAATATGAATGTATTTATTTTATCATATTTACTTTTAGTTAATTTATGTTCTTATTGATAAGTTATTATATTTAATTCCGTCATTACAGAGTGTTTGTTTTCTTGATTTTCATAATCGGTTCACTTGTTTTTAAGTAATGGAGTTCATGTGGAATGGTTGTAAATCTCCAGAATTGAAATTAAATATTATTTATGAACATCCAGAATTTTTAATGGTCATTTCTATCATTTGGTTACATGGAATGATGATGAATCATTAGATGACAACCACTTTGATTATTTGGCGGTATTTGGATTATTATGAACTAGTTTTTGTCATATAAATTAATAATATGTACATATACTAGTACCTGAATATTAATTAGGTTATAATAAATATATTATAGTGTGGTTCAACCATCTAAATGGATTCATGACCAGTAATGGGGGATAAATTGAAGAACAAAACTTCGTCGTCCATGAAGGTTATAAATTGGAACCTTATAGACATTGATTTCATTTATAAAAATAAAAGGGAGGGAGTAAGAATATTGATAATGGTTCTTCCATTCACATGATATAATTTAATTATATAGATGATAATATATATTTCATGGTCATTTGGTCATAGGATATGAGTATAAAAAAGGATAATAGATGAACTTAAAAATAAAATAAAAGTTGAGAGATCCCTTATGAAAATTTGGAAGCCTAACGACGTCGCTCAAAATTTAATAAAATGAATTGATGAGAGAAAAAAGTTATCTCATAATATGGAAATAAAAAGGAAAGTAATAGGAATATATAATATCAAACAACAACATATGAGAATGGAAATTAAAAAAGATAACATAAAATAAGTGTTGACTAAAAGAGGAGGGTGAAAGGTTCTCTTACCTTGTAGAGTAACTCCTAGAACTGAAGGTTGGGACCTTGGGGGCTTAAGGACACCTTGGGAGGACTCATAGAGAGGTAAAAATACAAGATATTATAGGATGAGATATTTTTAATGAAATAAAACGAATGTATAAGTGGGTATTTATAGTAAAAGAGAGATAATTGTTTATTAATTTTAAAAGACACCTCATTAGTGGTTTTTGTAAAACCATGGGCTTGACCATGGTATTTTCCCATGGTATTAGACACTTGGGACACCTAATATATTATTTTACTGTAAAAAATTTTAATATAATTTTTTATTAATTATTACATCATTACGATGTCATCAAATATACCGAAAACTCAAAACTGTATTTTTATTATTCACGAAAAATTCAAGTATTTTAGAAAAATTTCAAAAATTCACCCCTACCATTTTTCGACGTTTAGAATTCAAAAATGAACTCCATTTTTCAAAAATAATTTTCTAAATATTATTAATTTATTTTTTAAATAAAATCATATTTAATTCGAAAAATAACAAATTTAAAGGTATAATTAGTTTTATATCACATTAAAAAATTAATTAAGATCTAATTATCTTATTAACTTAAGAAAATAAAATAATATAATTATTTACTATTCATAA
The DNA here is from genome assembly GCA_963277665.1 of Viscum album. Lineage (NCBI taxonomy): Eukaryota > Viridiplantae > Streptophyta > Magnoliopsida > Santalales > Viscaceae > Viscum > Viscum album. The sequence goes on from OY728157.1 coordinate 156,459,520, forward strand.
GGGTCATATTACAATTCATAAGGGTATGCTACTATTCACCAAAAATCAATTTTGTTCTATCAGACTCCAAATGACTTACTGGTCACAAATCTAGATGACCGTTTTTTGAAATTCAAAACATAGCAGAGGAAAAGTTGTGTTTAATGACTAGATTATAAAATGAATTCAATATTTATTTTCAAAACATTTAGGTGTTATATATGCATCCATCAAAGGTACCAAACCTATATTTTCTTTATGAAATTCTCTTTAAAAGGTTCTAGAATATTTTGGGACTTGATGCTGTTAACCTCGTGAATGAGTTTTGGAGAGGTAATAATTATATTGAGACTTATAATGATACTCTCATCACTTTGATTCTAGCGGTTACTGATATGAGTTCAATTAAGAATTTTAGAATGACTAGTCTTTTTAATGTCATTTATAAAGTCTTTATAAATATTTTAGAAAATAGACTATGGAAAATCATACCAACTATTAGTTTAGTACCATAGTTATTTTCTTATTTTGACTTGAGACATGATGTACTTAAAAGGATATGGAAATCAACATAGTTTCTTTTAGTGATGAGTGGCATAGGGAAATTCTTTGTGTGAAAGGAATGACACTTGAGAAATTTTTTATTATGTAATGGGTTCATGCTTATAGATTTTCTTAGGTGTATTTATGAAGGATGGAACCAATAGTACTTTATGCGAGAGACATATACATTTTTCATGGGGTGTAAAACCAATTTATTTGGTGTGAGCTAAGGATCATTGGGATAATATAGTGTTTGTAGTAAGTTGGGACCCGAGTGTTTCATGGTTTCAAGTGTGGTTACTGACTATGGAACATATCTGTTGGGACTCTGGAGTTGTGGTGAAGGATAATTGATACAACTAGAAAATTGAAGAATGGATAAGGGATATCCAATGGTGGGGAGGACAATATCAAATGATTTTGGAAATTATTATTATTACATCTACCTTCGGAATAATGTGATGGAATCATACAACACTGATTGATTTGGGATGAATCGAGGTGTTTTCTATGTATCTTTTATAAAGTGTCTCTATTGGGATCTATGTCTTTGTGGAAATACCTAAGTGGATCTTTTAAAATGATTCAAGTGTTTTGAAATGTTTCTTAGAGGGATGTCACTAATTTTAAATGATTAAGATTGTTGGGTCATGAAGTTGTCTTGAATGCTTTAAAAAAAGGAATTGTGGTTTTGTGAAAGAGTGTTTGGAAATTATTGATTTATTTTAAAAAGGGAGTGTTATTTTAAAGAGGAATTTGTGTAAATGGTTTGTTTTTTAATGATATTTCAAGTGTGATTTTTTAAATAGTTTTCAAAGGACATTTAAATTGTAGTTTTTTCATAATCTTTTAAGTTTATATTTTTATAGAATTAAGAAAAAAATTGCATTATATTAATATTTTTTTGTATTTATTTTGTTAAATACTAATATCACCAAATCAAATAGGATGGATATGAATAAATACTGGATGGATGCCAATCATTTGACAATATAGTATGAAGATGGAGTGAAAGAGTTCATCAAGTTTTCAAAAGATCATGCATACGACCCTTCACAAATCCTTTGTTAGTTTTTACGCTGTTTTTATTCAAGAAAAGTTAATCTAGAGGAGTTGGAAGAATAATTGATCTGTCACGGAATAGATCAAAGTTATAAATTTTGGAATAAACATAGGGAAAAAGAAAATGTAGCTAGTGGCTGGGATAATAGTGTGTTTTATGGATCATCTAATATGATTACAAGTGTGGACAATAAATAAGACTGTATCAAGTACGTGATTACATATGTAAATGATGATGACGATCATATTGAGGAAATGAAAAGGATAGTTGAAGATGAACTTTGTGATTACCCAAAATTGTTTGAGCAGTAAAAGAGTTATGTAAAGATGCCTTTGTATGGTGGTTGCACTAAATATACAACATTTTTAGCCATACTAAAGTTGTATAATTTGAAATAAGGAAACATATAGAGTGACGCTAGTTTTACAGAATTACTTTCTCTTTTGAATGACATGCTTCCAGAAGATAATGAACTCCCGAACCAAACATATTAATCCAAACAAATGCCATCTTCGATGGGTATGATCTATAAATGAATACACACCTTCCCGAATGACTGTATAGTGTTTACCAAGGACCAAAAATCACTTATAGAATGTCCAAAGTGTGATGCTTCTTGATTCAAGAAAGATTAATACAGTCTTATAAAATTTTTATGGTACTTTCCAATCATTCCAAGGTTTAGGTGCCTATATGGAAGTGAGGAGACTACAAGGCAATTGAAATGGCACACAAACAAAATAAATAAATATGGGAAACCATGTCACCCGAAAGACTCTCCTTAGTAGAAGAGAATCGATCATGAGTATCCTGATTTTGGAAAAAAGTCAAGAAACCTTTGTCATACATTATCTATAGATGGAGTGAATCGTTTTGGTTTTCAAAGAAACACTCACAGTACAGGGAAAATTATGTTGGTAAATTATAACTTGCCACTGTGGTTATGCATGAAATGAAAACACATCATGCAATCTATACTTATATCAAGACCAAAACAACCAGGCAATGATATTGATGTTTATTTGGATCCATTGTTTGAGGATTTGAAATTATTGTGGGATTCAGGTGTTACGTTGTATGATTCTTATAGAAATGAAGATTTCACGTTGAGATCCATGTTATATGAGATGATAAATGACTTTCCTTCTTATGTATTTTTTAGGATATAACATTAAAGGAAGTCATGGGTGTTCTGTCCGTGAATAAGGTACATGGTCAATTAGGTTGAAACATTCATCAAAAACTGTGTTTCTAGGACATCGTAGATTTCTTCCCTAATGAAATAAGTATCGATATTGGAGGACATCATTTGATGGAAGTTTAGAAGAATGTACAACACCGTCTCCACTAACAGGTGATCAAATATTTGAGAAAGTAAAAGATGTGGACACTGCTTTTGGTAAACTGTTTTTGAAAAACCTTACAAAAACCAGTTGGAAGAAGATATAAATTTTTTTTGAATTACCATACTGGAATTGGCTATATGTCAGACACTTTCTTGATGTTATTCATGTTGAAAAAAATGTATGTGACTGTGTCATCGGTACGTTGCTAAATGCACCTGAAAGAAAAGGATGAAATTAAGGCTAGGTTGGACATGTTTGACATGAGAATATGAGAAGAGTTTGCACCAGTGAAGGGTGAAAAATAAAATTTTCTTCCTTCAGCTTCTTAAACTCTTTCCAGGAATAAGAGATATCAGTTTCGAAACTTCTTGAATGACGTAAAGATTCCATAGGGGTATTCATCAAATATCAAGAACATAGTGTCAATGAACGATTTATAGTTAAAGGGTCTGAAATCACATGACAACCATGTTTTGATGAAAGATTTAATTATTATAGCTTTACGTTGAATTTTTTCCAAGAATTTACATTATAAATTAATGAAGCTCTATTTCTTCTTCAAATCTATATGCAACAAAGTTTTATACTCGATGGAATTTCTGAGTATGGAAATAGAAATTGCCGTCATATTATGTGAATTGGAAATTTTCTTTCCACTAATTTTTTTAATATGAAGGTTTATTTGATGGTTCAATTGGTGAGAGAGATTCGACTATGTAGTCCTATACACTATATATGGATGTACCCCATTGAATGATATATGAATATTTTGAAAGGGTATGTCAAAAATCAAAGTCGTCCAGAGGGTTGTATTATAGAGAAATATATTGTTGAGGAAGCCATCAAATTCTGTACCAAATACCTGTTTGGTGTAGAAAGAATTGTTCTACTAAAATCTCGTCACACTGGGCGGCTTGTAGGTGAATGCATTTCTAGAAGAGAGGTTCTCAGAATCAATATTACAGATCGGGAGCATGCCCACCTTTATGTTTTAAATAAAAGTTTAGAGGTTGACCCATATTTTGAAACCCACAAAGAAATTCTTAGAAATTTTAATCCATCAAGGGATGAAAGATGAATATCAAATAGACATGATCGACAGCTTATAGAATGGTTTCAAGACTATATATTTAAAGAGTCATATGAAAATCCAAACTCAATTTCAGAAAAACTTCAATGGCTAACCGGAGGACCAAGTGTGTATGTATTATCTTATAATGCTTATTTAATTAACGATTATACATTCTATACTAATGAACATGATGAATGAAGTACTATATAAAATAGTGGAGTTAAACTTTTGGCTAAAGTTATGAATGTTTCTAGTGATAAGGAAAAAAATCCAATTTATGTGAATATGTTATACTTTGGCATCATCAAACAAATATGGGCTTGGATTATACAAACTTCCAAGTGCCGATTTTTCAATGCAAGTGGGTTAATAACAGGGGTTATATTAAAATAGATGAGTTGGGATTAATGAATGTTGATTTTAGTAGGGAAGGGTACAAAGATGAACCATTTATCATGGCATCACAAGTAGTACAAGTATTTTATGTTCCAGATCTTGCAAACCGAAACTGGTCAATTTATCTGTTATCCACCAAAACCACTGAAGGGTCAGATGAAAATTAATTGGAGGATGACCCTTTCATTGAGACGTCACAATAATTTCATAGAGGTCCCAATGTAGATGGTGTTTTTTTATGTTGTAGGGTTCCATAATGAATGGATTTGGATAATTGATAGAGGGGTCAAATCCCTCCAGCCTTAAAAAAAAGAGAGTTCAATAATCAGGTTATATTTTTTTATAATATACATCATGTTACCTTATGTTATTATCTGTTTGCTACTAATTTTATGTAATCTAAATTAAATGTAAAACCACTTCTATAGATAATGACTTCTGCATGTGATGATGCTCCCAATCTTGAGGCACAACAGGTCTCTTAACGTACTACTTCTCATAGTGCAGAGGAACAACAGGTCTCTCAACCGATTGCTGATGCTTCTCCCAGTTCAGAGGTAGAACCACCATCTACACATGCTGATGAAATTTCTCTGGAGGAAAATATTAATGATGTTGAAACTGAGGAAATGGTAGGAAATGAAACACTGGCGGTGCAGAAAAAAAGGAGCACCGTAGTTTTACGGTGTTAGAAAAAATTCTTAAGGTAAAAGTGAAAGGCATCAAATACGAGGTCAGATGGAATAAGAGGGGCTATAATGTTAACCATAACAAGGCCATGTTCTATAGTTACATTATAATCATCACTCAGTAATGTGTACCGATTGATGTACAGTCGTGGAACCATGTTGTCACCGGGCTTAATACACTGATGTGGGGAGATATTATGGTAACATTATGATATCATTTTGTTAATTTATTAAAAAATAAAATAATTAAACATTGAATTACTCTTCATCATCCCTTTTAGAGTTAATTTATAGTGGATAACTCACAAAATTAATATGTATTAAGGGTTTCTAGAAGGATTCACAGAGGATTTTAGATAATTTTAATGAAATGTGATCTTAAAGATGCTGAAGAGAAAATAAACCCGCACCCACCTTCGATGAAAGTCTAGCGGTCACTCCATTTTCTCTGTGTTCTCTCTCAATCTACAAGAGTTTTCTCCTTGTGTATTTCATTGCCACTTTCCTATCAATTGAATCAACTCTTACGATTATGAGCTTTCTCATCATTCTGGTTTTGACTCATTTATGTTTGTATGCTCGATGCCCATAGTCAAAGTCTACCTTCAACTTCTACCCATCATTACAACAAATACCACTTTTACCAACACTAGAAAAAATCTTTATCAATGCTAACAAGCATTTATGTTCTAATCACCAATAAAATAAGAGTGTCTTTTATCAATACTAAAAATAATGCTCAAAAAATGACTCTTTATTAGCACTAAAAAAGCACTAATAAAGGAAGTCTTTTATAAATTCAAGTTTAACATTGATAAAGAGACCCCTTGTCAATACATTTTTAGCACTGATAGAGTAAAATTTTATCAGTCCTAGAAATACCATTGATAAAAGTCATACTTTCACAACGCGGTGCTAAAATTACAACACACCACATCAGAAAATATAAAATTTAATTGAAATAAAATTTATATCAGAAATATTAGAAATAAACACTATATTATAGAAATTTCAAACATTTGTTTTTACAATTAAATTAGTAAGTAAAATTTATCACAAACATTCAAAAACATTAATGTTCCACTTTCTGTGGCCCATAATCCCCTCTCAAAAGAGATCGATCATGCTATTGATTGTAGAACAAACAACCTCACCTCGAAAGTCCGATTGACTAGCATGAGTTATGAGGCATATTAAATTGTTGGTCACAGTCAGAGTTTGGTGGAAGACTTATTAATATCCTCAAGTTAGGCAGTTTATCAGGTGTCTAGAAGAATGTCACTAGAATATGGCGGTGGTATTAGTGGTGTTGCTGGAATATCGAAAGTCTTCTTGGCTATTGGTGTCATGCGGCGTGTTATGTTCATTGGGTGACATTTGGAGCTTGGTGGAGCCGATGATCACACTGACCCAGATGGTGGAGATGAATGTGGAGTATTTGAATTTTAAATCAAGGTGGAGATTCTTGTGATTTCTGATTTAAAATTTGAATATTGTAGAGATATAAAATTATTAATGGAGGGATTTATCTCAACATTAATGGAGGATTTTCTCCAAACATTAATGGAGGATTTTATACAAACATTAATGGAGATTTATTCTCAATATTAATTGATGGAATAATTAATGTTGACCACATTTATTAGAGATATGGACTTAATGTCTATATAAGAGGATGTGGTAACATTTTTTGATAGGTGGGTCGACAAAAAATTAGCCTCCGAGAGAGAAATGTGAAGGGGCCACCACATTTGTAGTAACTCATGTGAAGAGATGATGAAGATGATTACGTGTGATGATGGAGAGAGAATAGTCAATGATGGTGTGAAAAGAAATTCATGATGGTTCCATTTATCAAAAGTCCTCTAGGTTGAGGAGATCAAGCTACATGTCCCAGTTGTGATGACCGGTGGTGCATAAAAATGGTACGCTCATGGGTGTGGTGTAAGAAATGAATTCGGGTGTATCAAGAGATAAATCCTTCAAGAGAGTTATAAAAGGACTTCAGGTGATGTTAAAAATCCTTCAGGTGATGTGTAAGAATGCCTCCAGATGCATTGTAAAAATCCTTCAAGTGATAAAATTCCTTCAGGTGATAAAAGGCATTTAGGTGAATTATCTTTTGTGTGTTGTGAAATTGCTTCTACTGCGACGTCGGGATCTACCCCAATAAGAAATACTATAAAGAAATAAATTAAATATAAAAATGAAACAATATGTTAATAAAATGTCATTTTTAAACTAAAACCACACATTTTGAGTCATACCAATCACACTGTGTATCAAATTGAGGTGTGGATGATATTTACATGTCACAAATGACTTATGGATCATTTTAATAAAGCGTCAAAACAATCGGAATGTGTTTGCTCAATTTTGAGTATGTGATGTGTGTTTTGAACTAAAATACCATTTTAACCTGAAAACACACACTTTGAGTCATATTGAGTACACTGTGTATCTGATTAAGGTTCAACAGATTTCTAAAAGACATAAATGAGTTATAGATCATTCACAACCACAAAATAGGGTTTTATCAGCTCTAAAAAAATGCATTTATCAGCACTAAAAAAGAGTTGATAATCAAGGTGCTATTGGGGGGGGGGGGTCCCTTTTATTAGTGCTAAAAAAGCACTGATAAAGACCCCTTTTATCCAAACTAAAAAAATCACTGATAAAAGTCAAAAAAAATTAAAAAATATATATTTAAATAAGAGACCCCCTTTTAACAGCGCTTGACCACCCCCCCTTTAACAGCACTAGGAAGCCCTGATCATACCCCCTCCACCCCCGCCAACCCCCTTTAACATCGCTATCCCCCCACCCACTCTTTACTAGTACTAGCCCCCCCTGCACCTGCCCATGCACCCCTACCTCTGCTTGGATTCAAACTCAAGACCTCTCCCTTGCACGCCTGCACCTTCACCACTCAGTTATCTTGTTTTGTTATCCATTTAATGATATATCTATTTATTTATATAAATATTTAGTTATATTTATTCATATATAAATATAGATTTATATTAATATATATATTTTTTAGTTATATATATATATATTTGTATATTAATATATATTTATATCTATTTATTTATATATATATAGTTATATTTTTTATCCGTATATTTATTCGTATATTGATATATATTTATAAGATTAGTTTTAAATATATTTATAAAATATGTTTTTTGTGTGTTTATAAATAAACAAATACATACATATATACGACATACATACACATGTATATATATTATATATATGTGTATATGTAAGTATAATTATACATATTTATATATATTTACATATATTATATATTCATTTTTTAGAATATATAGATAATATATATCAGTTTGGTAATACAGACACACACATTACACACACACACACATTATATAGGTATATAAAAATTCATATATTTTAATTTTAAATAAAATGAATATTATAAGGCTTATATATTGATAAATATAATTTATATTTAAATATATTTAATTATTTATTAATAAAATTAATTTTTTATGTCTGAATATATTAAAAATATGTATATATTGTTATATGTTTGATTATAAATAACAGTATATTGTGAAAAATGATAAAATTTCAAAGCCACAATATCAATATGAATTTAATCCTTTGAAATAAATTCAGTCCCTACTGGAGAGAAAAAATACCCCCTGAAAAGAGGATAAAATTCCATTGAATATTAAAAGAATTGGGTATCCCGACTAAAAAATCATTTTTGGAGGGCTTTTGGGCCTTTTTTGGCCTCGAAAAATGAGACAAAAGGTCTTCTTGTTCCATTGGTACATAGACCTCATCGCATGCTTCAATTTGATATGTGGTAGAGCTCAAACAGACACCCGGATCAAAATTTATGGCCGTTTGAAGTTTGAGTTACGTTTTCAACTTAATTTAGATCTTTTATTAATTTTTTGATTTTTTGTGTCTTAAAATTTTTATTAAATTATTATTACTCCATGATAAATAGAAAATTATTAATTAATAATATTTTTTAAAATATTTTATAAGCCATTTTCACTAAATTTCTTATATATTAAGTGTAAGTGTCTATTTATGCCTATCTAAAACATATTTAAAATATATATTATATTTATATATTAATATATTATTTTTAATGTTTTTTTGGAAATATACCCTTTATCACTACTAGTAAAAAAAGCACTGATAAAGACCCACCTTTATCAGTGTTACTAAAAAAATCACTGATAAAGGGGGGGCCTTCAACAGTGCTAAAAAAGTGATGATAAAGGGGGTACCTTTATCAGTGATAAAAAAAGAGCTTATAAAGGGATACTTTTAACAACATTTTTTAGCACTATTAAAAGTACCCTTTATCAGTGCTCTTTTTTATCACTGATAAAGACACCCCTTTTATCAGCGTTATTTTAGCGCTGTTAAAGGGTGGTGCTGCAAAAACCTATTTTTATGGAAGTGATTGTCCTAAAGTATCAAAATAACCTGACTGTGTTTATTTGGTTTCGAGTATGTGATGTGTGTTTTGAAATAAAATGTCAATTTTGAATAAAAACACACTTTGGGTCATACCGGTCACACATTGTGTTGGATTGGAGTGCATGTGATTCCTACATGTCACAGATAACTTAAGGATCATTTTCCTAAAATATCAAAACAATCCAAACATCTTTGCTAGGTTTTCATTGAGTGACACATGTTTTTAATTAAAATGTCATTTTTGAAATGTCATGGTGTCTTGGTTAAACAGTTTGATGGAAAATGGTTGGCCTTTTGGACATGTTTTGGGTTTTAAAAGAGGAATACCCTTGTTTAAGGGTAACTTTAGAACATTTTAAAAGAAATGGGTGATTTCATTAAACCTCTTAAAATGTTTTAAGTAGTATTTAATGAAAAGTGTGATGGAAATGGAGGCCTTTGGCCATGTTTTGGATTTTCTGAAAAGAGATCCCTCGTGTAAGGGTGAGTTTGAAATATTTTAAATGCTTGGGTGTTTTCCATAATTTTCCAAATGGTGTGTGTAAATTATTATATGGAATGATAAATGTATTGACATTCCAAGCCATGTTTTGATGTTAAAGGCCTGGTTGACACTTCAATTTTTAAATAGTGAGAGACACCCCCTGAAACATCCCAGGTAAATAAAGAACAAGGCATTTTCATATTTATTAAAATTTTAGAATTAAATATTAATTTTAATTTAAAGGGGATTCAATGTTTGATGGTGTACCTGATACGCAACAACATGTTTCTTTGAAATCTTACGTTGTACAAAATGTTGGGTCATACTGAAAAATAATAATATAATATTATTTTAAATGGTAGTTAATTCCTAGCCTTTTTATTGGAAGGAATGAATATAACTAACTAAAATATGATTATACATGTTTGTTAAATGTTTTTACATTCCTCCAATAAAATTTAGAGGCTTAAAATGTGAATGAATCTAATTTTAAGCATAATTTACTTTAAAAGGTCGATTTACCACCTTTTAATAGAGAACCCTCTTTAAATATAGTTTTGGTCAGTTTTATATATTCTATTTGAAAAAATAAAATTCTTCTTTATAATTGGGACATCAAAATTTACTTTGGCTAAATTTTTGGTATTTTTCTGATAAAATTCATTTTTTAACGAATAATGAAAAATACTGTATTTTAATTCAAAACTGCCTTTTAATCTAATTTATTTATATGGTTATATTATATTTTTAATTGTTTTTAAAGTTTAATTAGATTATATTTTTATCATGTAATCCAATTTTGGTCATTGGAAGTAATTTCACTTTGAAATTGGACATAAACAAGTGTCAATCTTTTGATAGTTAATCTTTCTTAAAAACACACTTTTTGTTTTGACAATGGGAATTAATTTTAAATTAATTAATGAAACATCTATGTTTTCAATTTGTTAAAATAGACATCATTTTTTAATTTTTAATATCAAATATATCTTAGGCTGAATTTTTGGTATTTTTCTGAAAACCTTCAATTTTTGATGAATAGTGAAAACACCTAGTAGTAGTTAAAAACCCGACTTTTTCATTTAAATGAAATTTTACCGCTTATGTGAATTGATTTTTGAGAATCCAACATACATGGTTGTTATTATTAATTAAAATTTGGTTCAATAAGATGAAAATAATTTTTTATGAATAGTAACTTTTGACTGTTATTTACCGCAGTTAAAGGTAAATAGGGTAATTCAAGGTAAAAATAATATTATAATAATATTAAATTACTCTAGCATGTGTCCTAATACCATTGGTTGATACATTTACGACCATGGGCATCCTTGGGTCTATTTTGGGACCCCATGAAACCACTTAAGAGTGATAACGACACTTTATATTAATTAATTTAAAGTAAATACAAAAATGACTTAAACTTATATCTTTTAGAAAATTAATTTTTACATGGGGTTATATAAGTTATCTATTTGACTATAAATATTCATTTGAAAGATAATAATATTTATTAAATCATGATTATTTTTATAATTTTTAGACATTAAATAAATAAAATTATTTATGACACAATAATGATACAGTGTTTACCTCATTAATGAATGATTTAAATAAATAAGATTATAAATATTAAAACAATATCCAAAACCTATAAAATTCTTATTGTATGATTTTATTTTGAACACGAGTCATCTTATATTTTACTTTAATGAGTTTTGGATCTTTAGAAACCGAAAACCATTATATAATAAAATAATATTTTCAAACTTTCCTAAAGAGACCCTCCTTCCCCTTATAAAAAGCCATCACCTCTAACCCATTACACACACCTCTCAAGCCCCTTGTCTCATCCAAACTCTGCCCAATTAAGCTCCCTACATCCCTATATTCTTCCTAGAATCCTTAACTCAGACAAAAGTCACTTCAAGTTAACCTTTTGGTTCAAACCAAAGAGAGTTACCCAATTTAAAGAAAATTAAAGAACGAACGGGTCAAGTCGGACACGAGGTAAGGGACTTCGTCTCAATATCCTTTAATTGAGGCATATTTAGATAATATATAACTTTTTCTTTTATATGGTGTATAAAATCATTTGACTTGTATTTTAATTCAAATAGAATATTTTTTCTATGAAGCGTTTTACTAAACGACAAAAGGAATGTTTTTAACGTTTGCGACAACAATGACCTCTCCGCCGTCGTAATCATTAGTTGGATTCCTCTATAAGCCTTAATGTTTTTTAAAAGGAAAATAAACCCATTATTCTATTTTTTGGTGTTTTGGTATTGAAAATGGTTTTTGAAATGGATTGATTATTTCAATATCTTGAAATGATTTCTTGTGATTGCAAATGAAATGTTATTAGTAAAATGTTTATATTTTCAATATTTTATGTGTTATGATTTTATAATGGTACTTGGACATTTGAAGGGTGGTTACTTGATAAACCAAATGACGGGTGGTGCCTTGATAAACTAGGACATGTGGTTACATTATAACCTCCAATGCATTGGGTATGGAAGTCGGCCGTATGGCTATTCCATTTAGTGATATGTGTGGAAGTCGACCATATGGTCATTCCATTTAAGTACGTTTATGTCTTAAGTTACCAATATATGTTATGTGTTCTTTCTATGGGTTTTATGGTAATATTTTTGTTACAAAATGGTAAGCAATGATATTTTATTCAGTGAAGAGTATTTACTACTTCATAAAGGTGAAAAGTATTACTTATGATAAGGTATTCATGGTTTACTTGTTGTTTTAAAAAACAAATAATTTTACTTCTTTTTTTATCCCTTACTAATATTTTTATACTTATCCCAAGTTTTTGAAATGTTTTTCACAGGACATAAAGTAGAATATGGTAAAGGATGGGATCAAGGAAAATTCATGCTGTCTAAAACATAGAACTAGACATGACTCTTTTTTTCAAAGAGTTTTTATTTTATGAAAAAATGGATACTAAGTAGAAGTGTCTACATTTAATATTTAAGTTGTTATATATATATTATGACCTAATTATATAAATCTCTAAACTTGAAAATATCCCTAATGTGAATTATTAACTTAATTCAAGATTATGTAATGTTTAAGGTTGGGTCCTTATGCCCCTTGATTGACCCTTTTCACTTTTACCCCTTATGTGGGTTTGTGATCACTATGTGATGATTGTTACTACCATTATGTGGGAATATGCTTGTTTATTCCTTGAGTGCATGTTATGTGTGGATATGGAGATTTATATCATTGGGTGTTAGGGGTTAGGGTAGTTATGATTATCTATTATGGGTAGAATTGACTTGTTTGATTCTACGCCTCACTTCCTTATTAGTCATGGGATGTTAGGTACTAATTGGAATACCTAGAATGTTCCTCTAGTTGGTTCACACACCGATAGTTTCCCACCATTCATTCTAGGAACAAGGGATAGGTGGGGGTTGGTCATCATAATGAGGCTTCTCTGGGATAATTGGATGACCAATGTTTAAACTTCAGCACATACTGGTAGCTAGTTTGCGAGTGTTATACTCTTATACAGTTAGGTTCTTGGCACATTAGGGGCCTTAGGTAGATCCCATGAAATGTTTGATTGTATGATTGGTTAGTGATTGAGGGTATTTTGGTCTAGTGTATGTTTATATCATTTCCCCTACTTTCACTGGTATGTAACCGTCTCTTGTATAGTGGTTATTGCATTTTATATACCTCGTGATATATTTGTGTTGCCTTATTGTGATGTATGATCAGTGGTTGGGTTTTTTCCTTTGAAAATGATTTTTCAAATGCGTATTGGAAACCCTATTTTGAATTTAAAGACTCTTGTGTGGGTTCTTTAAAGTGGATTTCAAAATAGGTGTTTGATTTAAAGGAGGATCCAACCGGTAAAAATGATTTAAAATGATCATTTTCATCTAGATAAAAAATGTGTTGTTTTGAGAAATGTGAATGGTGTGTGTATGGTTTGGAAATGGATTTATCTGGTGAAATGTTTGGAAATGGTATCCGCTTCATTTAAATAAAACATTTAGGTTGTTTTGAGAAAATTTAACAGGTTTGTGACATTTTAGACAGTGTAGTCAGGTGGATTTGTTTTCAAAACACATGTGTTTAGTTTTGGAAAATTAAGGGAAATTTTTTTGTACATTGATTGCGGAATTATTTGGTTTTTATTATATGTTATATTTTTAAATCCTATTTTTATATTTTATTTCCAAACTATAATTGATGAATTTATTTATGGAACATATTGCATAGTTTTGGAAGGTTTTGGTGACCTACTGGTATTCTTAGCTCACATATACATCTTTTGGGTTCTAGGTTTTTAGTGGGACCTATATTCCTTCTGATCATTGTGGCCAACGTGGGGTGAGTTGGGTGGTGGTGAGAAACTGGAGGTTGTATAGGGATGGTTCAGCCTCATCTTGTGTTGATTTTTTATTGTTTTACTTTTGTTTAGTGTCGTATCTATTCATCTTGGAAATATATTTCTATTTTTGGGATATTGATCTTGTATATGAAAATAGGTTGGATCATTATAGTTGGCTATGACCTATGTGTACTTTTTATTAGTTTTTGGATTTTTTTTATTTTATTTCACTATTGTATCTCTGATTTGAAAAAAATTGTTCCCAAAGGAGTTCTTGTCGCTATCTCATATGGATCAAGAACTCCCTTCGGGCCTTGTGATGGGTTGGGTCAGGTGTTGGGTTAGATGGAATCTAGTGCTGGTTAATGACATAATATTTAATAAATCCCATGCTAAAATAATAATAATATTTTATGGTGTGTGCACTGACTTTCTTAATAATAAATATTATTTTACCATCTTGTAAATTAATATTTATCACAAGACATGGTCTTGGTCCATTTGAAATCCTTGACATTTATTAAATACCAAAATAAATATTTAATAAAAAATATTCCATTCATTAATAAATATTTGTGATTGAGAAAACATAAATAAAATTATGCCTCAATCTTGAGAATAATATTTATTCCATTAATTAAATTAAAATATAATTTAATTAAAATTTGTAGAAACACTTAGTGTGTGAACCCCTAGAATTATTTTTCATTGGCATTAAGTGGGATCTCCTAAAGTCTAAGATTACCATCTAGCAATGGGTCAAGACACCCAAGATAAAGAACTTAATGTCACAACTATGCCAAACACATACAAACGTTCACTGTGTAATATAATCTCGTTGTCTCAATATCTCATCAAGAAGGTAGCACATATATGTCACCAACCTATATGATCGATACATTTTTCTTTGAATATCTAAAATAAACATGTCATTACACTATGACCATGGAATTTAATGTGACGGTTCTATTCTAATTAAAGATCTGAGATATCAACTTCCATAAATATGGAAGGGGAAAATCCTTCCTCAACTTATCTTTTAATAATATTTCATTCGTGACCCACCCAACATAACCTACTTCCTGCCCACATATGGTATGAATATTTTAGTCAATAAATCTATGTGTGCAAGTCATAACATACATCAATGATAATATTAAAGTCTAAGATACATTAATCACACTCACATATAGGAACATACGATGATATCAAAACATGTGGAATTCCAACTGGCGAGTTTGTACTCACAATATCCCATCTTGGAGATTACCAAGTGTGGAATTTATGAGAAGAAGCCTCATACACTTACGAGTACTCACACATGATAGTATATATTCTATGTGTCTCATCATAGTACATTATCCAACCATAAAACTATATTTAAGAATATCATCATAGCACATCAAGGTTCACATCATATTAAGTAACTACTATGACCTTATGAATGCAATAAATACCCTTGGAAATTATTACATTAAATTCATGCAGAACAATGAACAATATGTAATAAGATGTTTTATTAATATTCAATTCATTGAATATATAGGTAATAAAAGTAAAATAATTTGGTCTTAGGAAACCAAACCTAATAATATGCTTCCATAATATAATGAGCTTCCTTGCATTTTTTTTCTTTGAGGATTCATCCCCACCATGTGAATTTTTTAAATTTGAAGAATTCATGAAGCCCCAATTAGACCGTTCTTTGTTTTTTCCAATATCTTGAGAACCATATACCAATAATTATGGTTCATTATATTTAACTTCAAGAGTTTCTTCAAACAATGGGTTATCAAGACCATGTGATTGGGCCCTATCAACATTTTCATCATATAAAAAAAGATCAAATTTGGATCCTAAACATCCTGTCATTGAAACTCCACCTAGCCCACCACATACCAAGTGAATAAAAGGATAAACATAAACTCGTCCCTCTTGTTATACTCCCACCTAAAAAAGTTCAATAAACCATCCTTGATCTCTATGTTTTTTAATAGATGAAAATTTAATTATGTTTTTTGTAACTTTATAGATATCACACATTCCTTTCCTTTAATGATTTACACCACTAAAAAAAAATCTCAAGACACATAATTAAACTCTTATTATCTTAGAACAATGACTTTATATGTATTAAATGATTCTTTAAGAATGACCTTTTATGGATTCCAAGACCATACTTTCTATGTATTTGTTTATTTTATTAAATATTAATATTACTAAATCAAATAAGATGGATATGATTCGAAAATGGATGGATAATAATCATATGATGAAAGAGTATGAGTATGGGGTGAAAGAGTTCATCAATTTTGAAAAATATCATGCATATGAACCTTATCAAATCCCTTTTCTATGTTTACATTTTTGTTATTCAAGAATAATTAGTCCATAGGAGTTGGAGGAATACTTGATTTGTCACAGAATATATCAAAGATATAAATGTTAGACTAAACATGAGGAAAAATTAAATTTATTTAGTGACTAGGATAATACTGCATTTTATGGATCATATGACATGATTACAAGTATAAACAATGATGAATATCATATTGAGGATATGATTACAGGTGTGAATGATGATGAATATCATATTAAGGAAATTACCATGATAGTTTAATATGAACTTCATGATTTTAAAAAATTGTTTTAGAAGTTAAAGAGTTTTAAAAATATTCCATTATATGCTAGTTGTACTAAATATACAGCATTTTGACCCATACTAAATCTATATAATTTAGAATCTAGCAATAAATGGAGTGATGTCAATTTTACCAAACTAGTTTCTTTCATGAATGATATGATCCCTGGAGATAATGCACTTCCTTATCGAATATATAATGTTAAATGAATTATACATTCAATGGGTATGATATTTAAAAGAATAGATGTCTATCAAAATGATTGTATACTATTTTTCAAGGACCACAAATCACTTAAAAAATTCCCAAAGTGTGGTGCTTCTCGATATAATAAAGATGAATTAGGTCTCATGAAAATTTTATGGTAATTTACAATAATTCGAAGGTTTAGAAACCTATATGGAAGTGAGGAGACTTCAAGGTGATTAATGTGGCACACAGATACGAGAAATAAATATGGGAAACTTTATCACCTGACAGACTCTCCTCAGTGGAAGAAAATTGATCATGAGTATCCCAAATTTGGAAAAGAGCTAGGAAACCTTCATCTTACTCTATCTACAGATGGATTGAATATTTTTAGTTTTCAAATTAGTACTCACAATACATGGATAGTTATTTTGGTAAATTATAAATTTCCACCATGTTTATGCATGAAACAAAAATACATTATGTTATCTTTGATTATATCATGAAAAAAACTAGGTAATGATATTGATGTTTGTTTTTCTCCATTGATCTAATATTTAAAATTATTTTAAGATTCAGGTGTTATATTTTATGATTCTTATAGAAATTAATATTTCATGTTGATATCAATATTGTATGGGATGATAAATTACTTTCTTACTTATGGAAAATTTTCAAGATATGGCATTAAAGAAACTAAATGGTGTCCCATATGTGAATAAGGTACACAATCAATTAGGTTGAAATATTCATTAAATAATATGTTTCTATGACATCACAAATTAATATCTTAGCAACATAAGTATTGATCATGGATGAAATCATTTTATAGGAGTTTAGAAGAAGGTACAACACTTCCACTACTAACAGGTGATCAATTGTTTGATAATGTAAAAGATATAAACACTACTTTTGGTAACCCTTTTTCAAAAAACATTAAAAAATGTAGTTGAAAAATAGATTGATTTTTTAATTAATATACTCGATTTATTTTTACGTCATATATTTTCTTTGTCACAGTTGGGTTTTTTATTTCATTCTCGGTCCTGGTTCATTTAAGGGTATCGATTTTTCTCTCAGAATCGGGTGTAAAGGGTCTGAGTTTTTTAGGAAATACCCTATTTATTTTTGGTCTAGCCTTTTTCCCTTGGGGTTTCATTATGTTTTTGGAGGAAAATGAGAAAATTGGGTAAACAGCTTGAGGTTCACGATTGGCCCATGGTTAGTATAAATCGTGTGGCCCTGCCTAAGTAACCATATAGTAAGTTGGGGTTTTCGGACAGAAGCTACCACACGTCTTCTTCGTGATAAGTTAGGTTGTGTGTACTAAATGAGTGGTAGGTGAATCTTAGATAGAGATGGTTACATGGTCTCCATAGGGTTTGAAAAACCATGTGGGCTAACTGTGTACAATGTCCAGGTCATTAAAAATTATAAAATTACCTTTCTTCCCTTCTGGGATTTACCCCAAATCCCCCCTTTCTCACCCCATTCAAGCTTCTGATCCCCAGTTTCCTCCCTTCCTTCCTATTAGATCTTTTTAGATTCCTTATTTTGGTGGATTTGATGGGGTTTCTTTAAGAAAAATTCAAGTGAGTGGTTCTACTTCTTGATTCCCCATATTTTATAGGGTTTCACTCCTTCCTCTCTGGGGTTTCATATATTCAGTGGGTTGGGTGTTATCTTTAGGGTTAAATATTTTTATTTAGGTTTTGATCTTGATGTTCAGTGTTCAATATTTACTTGTTAGTGTCTTTTGGTGGTGGGGTTGAGGTTTCATATCATTTATCAGAAGTTTCTACACTTGAGGTAGGTGGTTTCATGCCTTAAAATTTTTAGACGATTTTAATATGCTTGTGAGTCTTTATAAATGCATTCTATTGATTTATTGTGTGGTATGAAATGTGTTAAAAAAGTATTTTGGCATGATTATGATATGGACATGGATTTTATAAAGGAAAATTCTCATGTTTTGGGTGTGTTTTTTTGTGGTGTTCTTGGAAATGTTTTATGAATTATTTTAGGGATGTGAAATCTATTTTCAGGGGCACTTGAGGTGTGAATGTATTGAAAGTGACTTTTTTAATGTAAATGGGTTGTTATGGCATGATGGTTTCTTTTTTGTACACTTTTAATTTTTCTTGTGAATTGTGTAAATGTTTGGATACTTTTTTTAAAGTGAAATTGGTTTATGTGTGGATTTGAAAGGGGCTTGGCCCATGGAAATGGTTAAATTTTTTATGTGACTTTATTGTGTTAATTTCAAATGGATTCTTTGAATTGTGAAAGTGGTGAAAATGTGTTTTTAAATGGATTTGGTACGATTTTGGTTTCAAAGTGTGGTTTGGATGTGGAAATGGAAGTTTTTCATGTGTGTTATGGTGATTGGATTATGAATATATGAAATTGTTGTTGTATGTAAAATATGAAATGAGGGATTGAGCATAAGGGAATACTAGGTACAAAGGTGGGACGACTAGTTCTAGTATTCTAGTGATTCATAAGTGGCTTGTCCTGGTTTCACTTATCTAGATTTATGATTACAACATTGACTAAACTATTATGATATTTGGAACCACTATAATTTTGGATGTTTCTCCACTTTAGTGGATCGTGCATGGGGACACAGTACAATGTGGTTATTATACCACTTTTCACTGAGTTATGTGATTCAAGTGTCTCACTCAAGCTAGATTACCCCTAAGTATTTACCTGTGGTTCTCTTTTGAGACTTATGAAACATGGTACTATCTGTTGGCATACATTGGACATTGAGTGCATTTTAACTTGAATCAAGTTCATCTTAATGAATGTTTCCTTTTAAATTTTACCTTTAAAAGTTCTTTCCTTAAAAGTGTTATGCAAGAAATGGATTTTCATTAAAAAAAATTTATTGGAAATGTTTCAAATGGTTTTATATAAATGAGCATGTTAAATTGTCTTTTGATATTATAGAATGGAATCTTTTCTTTAGGTGGCATCCTAATGGGATTTGGATCACACCCTACATACAACTTTGGGTGTATGTAGACCTTGTTTTTATGACATAGGTAAAGGCATGATGAATCTTTGTGATGTTGGGTTCGGGTTGCTCATGTTATGCTAATTATAATTAATTTTTGTGATGGATTGAGGGTGATGTCCCTCATGTTGCATGAAAATTTTTGGATGTTTTTAGTTTCCCATTTTGTTGTATTATTTTTGGTTTTGGTTAAAGTTATAAAACCTTGATTCTGAAAATTTTTGAGCCTTATCTGGTTTTACTTATATATTATTATGATGTTCATTTACATTGGTTGTTTATGTTTATCTAAATGTGTAAAATAGTTCCCAAGGTAAAATATTTATACCCAAGAACTAGTTTCCAGCCCGTGGGGATTGATAATTCCCTTTGAGCCATGCCATAGACCATGTTAGGTGTCAGGTTTTATGTAACCCCGTCTTAGTTCATGAAAAAATGGTATCGAATGGAGGTTACACTCTTTTTGGCTCATGTTATTTAGGGAAGTGTACGAATAAAACAAAGATAGGATTTTTGGGACTTGATGTTTGGATTACGAGTAGGGTTCTTGGCTAGAAAACCTTATGATGGGAATTTAGTTTCCATGGGAAGTCATGTTTCTTTTGGATTCCTTGGTTCTTGAGGGTTGTTAGTGTTTGGAAATGAAAAGAGAGATGGTCTAACGGTCTCAGTGAGATCATAGGGCCTCACAAGCCATGTGGAGCTGGGGACATGGTCCTAGAAGACTCTCTATAATGGTAGTGTGATTGGTATGTGGCCACCAACTATATGGAAAAGTCACTTACTGACACTAGTTTCATCTTATAAATTGTTTTGTGTCTTCTTGAGTTTTGAAAAAAATTGTTTTGAAAACCCTTGTTTTGAAATTGTGAAAATTGTATTTTTAAGTGTTAATGGATTCATTTTGGAAAAGTGGAAAATGGATTTTCAGAATCATTTTTGAAGGAAACCTTATAAAAGTGGATTTTTATAAAATGAATTTTGAATTAATGGGGGATGAGTTCATTGAGAATTGGATTTTCATAATTAAAACTTATGGTTTTTAAAAATTGATTACTTTGAAAACATGATATATTTCAAGGTAGGTATTGGAAATCTATTTTAAATGGGGATTCATGAGATTTCAGAAATATTTTTTTAATGGGATGAATTGTGATTTTTAATAGAAAATCATGAGATTTTTATTTTTGAAAGGAATAAAATGGAATGGAATATGAAGTTTGAAAATGATATTATTCTTTATTTGGTGGTTAGTGATCTTTTGAAGAGTTTTATAAATTTCTAAAATGGAATGTGAGATTGATAAATTAAATAATGGGTTGCATGTTTTATTTTGGAATGTGTAAAAGTTTTATTTTGACCTTTGGTATTTCCAAGAGTGACCACATGCATGGGTACATGTGAATGGTTGATGGCATGAATGGATGGGTGCTCGGTTTGGAATGAAGAAATTCACGTATGAGACTCCATGGGACACCATTAGTGAGTTTTAACCCACCAATATTGTTTTCTTTTAAAAATTTCTTTTAAGAAAAGAGGTGACGTTTTGATATCTTGTGGTTGTATGATGTGTGTCTTTTTGTGATTTTAGAATGTTTCTCATGGGATGTTTTGATTTTGATAGATCTTTGTGTTTAAATGGTGTTTCAAGTTTGGGTCCTTATTAATAGGTTGGTTTTAAAAATAATGGTTAGTGGTATGTTTTGTTTGATGGACTAGTTTGATTAGGTCCTTGGTTTCCATTGTTGGCTAGTGTATTCCCCCATAAGGTTCGATGCATATTCGAAGTGTGGCCACAGTTGGTTCACAATTGTCAGACCCTCCATTTAAACATGAATTGTCACACCCAGTTTTTTGATTTTGTTATTGGGCCCGGTTCATTTAAGGGTCTCGGTTTTTCTCTCCAAATCAGGTGTGATGGGTCTAAGTTTTTTAGGTAATATTCTATTTATTTTTGGTCTAGCCTTTTTACCCTTGGATTTTATTTGTGTTTTTGGAGTAAAATGAAAAAAATGGGTAAAAAACCTGAGGTTCATGGTTGGTGCACGATTAGTAGAAACTTTATGCCCCTGCCTACACAACTGTGTGGTAAGTTGGGGTTTTCAGACAGAAGCTACCACATGGCTTTCTCAAGGTAAGTCAGGCTGTGCATACTAACCATGTGGTAGGTGCCACTTAGATAGAGAGGGGTGCACTATCTCCGCACTGTTTGAAAAACCATCCAGGCTAACTGTACATGATGTCCAAGTCATTAAAAGTTCTAAAATTCCATTTGCGTCCTTCCAGAATTTAACCCCAAATCCGCCCTTGATCACCCCATTCGAGCTTTTCAGCCCTAGGCACTTCTCTCCCTTCCTCTTGTATCCCCTGGTTTTTTTTATTTTTGTTGTTTTTTGAGGTTTCTTCAGGAAACCTTCAAGTAAGTGGTTCCTCTTCTTGATCCCCCCTCTTTTCTAGGGTTTCTCTCCTTCCTCTTTGGGGTTTTATATCTCTAGCAGGTTGGGTGGTCTCTTTAGGGTTGAATATTGTTCTTTAGGGTTAGATCTTGATGTTTAGTGTTCAATATTGTCTTTTTGGGGTCTTTTGGTGGTGTGGTTGAGGTTTCAGATCATTTTCTAAAAGTCTATGAACTTGAGGTAGGTGGTTCCATGCCTTAACATTTTGAGATTTTTTAATATGCTTGTGCATCTTTATAAATGTTTTCTATGGATTTATTATGTGGTGAAAAATATGTTACAAAAGTATTCTGGTATGATTATGAGATGGAAATGGATTTTATAAAGGAAAATGGTCATGTTTTGGGCACGTTTTATTATGGTGTTCTTGGAAATGATTTATGAATTGTTTTAGGGATGCGAAATGTGTTTTCAAGGGTACTCGAGGTGAAAATGTATTGAAAGTGAGTTTTTTCAAAGAAAATGGGTTGTTATGGCATGCCAGTTTCTTTGCTGTATAGTTTGAACTTTTCTTGTGAATTGTGTAGATGTCAAGACACATGTTTTAAAGTGAAAATGGTTTATGTGTGGATTTGAAAGGGGCTTGGCACATGGAAATTGTTATATTGATTATGTGACTTTCTTGTGTTGATTTCAATGGGGTTTCTTGAATTGTGCAAGTGGTGAAAATGTGTTTTTAAATGGATTTGGTGTGTGTTTGGTTTCAAAGTGGGTTTTGGATGTGGAAATGGTGGTTTATCATGCGTGTTATGGTGATTGTATTGTGAATATATGAAAGTGATGTTGTATGTAATATATGAAATGAGGGATTGAGCATAAGGGAATCGTAGGTACCTAGGTGGGATGACTAGTTATAGTACGCTAGTGATTCAGAAGTGGGTTGTCCTGGTTTCACTTACCTGTATTGATGATTAAAACACTAACTAAACTATTATGATATTTGGAACCACTATAATTTTGGATGTTTCCCCACTCTATTGGCT
This sequence comes from Viscum album, assembly GCA_963277665.1. Taxonomy (NCBI): domain Eukaryota; kingdom Viridiplantae; phylum Streptophyta; class Magnoliopsida; order Santalales; family Viscaceae; genus Viscum; species Viscum album. The sequence goes on from OY728157.1 coordinate 156,483,226, forward strand.
CATGCACGGGGATAGAGTATAGTGTGATTATTATAACACTTTTCACTAAGGTGTGAGGTTTTAGTGTCTCACTCAAGCTAGATAAGGGATTAACCCGTGGTGATCTCTTGAGACTTATGAAATGTGGTACCATCCATCCACATACAGTGGAACTTGAGTGCATTTTATCTTAAAGAAAGTTCATCTTAATGAATGTTTCCTTTAAAATGTTACCTTTAAGAGTGATTTTGTTAAAAGTGCAGTACTAAAAATGGATTCTCTTTAAAATGTTTTTCTTAGAAATGTTTCAAATTATTTTATATAAATGAGCATGTTAAATTGTATTTTGAAGTTATAGTGTGGAATATTTTCATTGGGTGGCATTCTATTGGGCTTTGGCTCTCACCCTATATACACCTTTTGGTGCATGTAGACCTTGTTTGTGTGATCTGGATCTGGGAAGTGCTTCGGGTATGGTGTGCCATGTATGAGCTCTAGAAGATATTCATCCTTTGGGGACATAGAATCCCTTGAAGGTAAAGTCTCTGAGGGCCTCCCTGAAGCCCCTCGGAAGCGGCGACGCTAGTCTCCCGTGCAACGTTCCACGAGTAACTCATCTTCTGAAGTTCCTCCCACGTCACCACTTCCTCTTCCCCCTTCCACTTGGCCATCTCAATTTTATCCTTGTACACTTGATCGTAGACGTGGGGGAAATCAGTGTGGTATTTCATGATGAAGGTGAAGGTGGCGCTGGCGGTGTTGTGGCTGCCGATGAGGAGTCCGATGATCTTGTGGGTGACTTTGGGGTCGCCGATGAATACGGGCTTCCCCTCCTCCTCACCTGTTGTCAACATGCGTGATCGTATGTCCCGCTTTGGTGATGAATTCCCCTCTGCCACCTCCACCATCCGCGGCCGCATGATCCCCAGCAGCCGCTTCCATACTATCCGGGATGCCCTAACCGCCCAATGGAACCGCGTACCATTTTCTCAAATTTACCCGGTGCCTATTTATAGAAGGGTACATTTGATGACATTCGAACACCCAGTCAAAGTCATTTTAAAATTTTCCAATTATATAATTCCGGGATATTTAAGTAATTTTCAAAGTGACCGTCTTTGTTAATTATGAAATGATTTTCAATTGTTTAATCTTTTCATAGTGGGATATTAAAATAACACTACTCCTCTCATATATCCCCAATAACACCTTACAATTTTAGTATATAAATATTATTGGCAAAGTCAAAATTTAGCGTGATGAGTTTTTTTAATGATTGTTTCATATGATACATATTACTTGGAATACATGGTATTGACTCAATGGTTATAAATAGTTTAATATTCATTTACATATTTCAATAAATCTATGGTAAAACGACTGGTGGAGTAATTCGATACAAGTCCAGCGATTGCTCCATTCTCTTTGAGCTCTCTCTCCACATCTTCTCCCTCAACCTGCAAGAGTTCCCTCTTTGTGCATTGCAATGTCACCTCTTTCTCTCAGTTGACTCAACTCTTGCAATAATGAGGTTTCTGGTCACTCTTGTTTTCACTCATTTCTATTTGTGTACTCGATGTCCACAATCAAAGTCTACCTTCGACTTCTATCCATCATTACTATAGATCCCCCTTTTATCAGTGCTAGAAAAACCCTTTTATCAGCATTAAAAAAATATTGATGTTCTAAGTGCTGATAAAAGAGAAGTCTCTTTTATCAATACTAAAAATAACACTCACTACTACAAAAAATGGGCAAAGAAAGCGCCACCCTTTTAACAGTGAAAAAAAAAGCACTGATAAAGGGGAACTTTTAACAGCACTAAAAAAAGAACTGTTAAAAGTGACCCTTTATCAGTGCTTTTTTTGGCGCTGATAAATGCCCCCCTTTATCATCGCTTTTTTAGCACTGTTAAAGGGGACCCCTTTATCAGCGGTTTTTTTAGTAGCACTGATAAAGGGGGACTTTATCAGCGCTTTTTCCTAGTGCTGATAAATTTTATGTTTCAAAAAAAAAATCATGAAAAATATTATATTGTTATATAAGTATATTTATATTGATACAAATATAATATATATTTTTTAAATATGTTTTAGATAAGTATAAATAGACTACTACATTTAATATATAAGAAATTTAGTGAAAATGGATTTAAAATATTTTAAAAAATATTATTAATTAATAATTTGCTAATTATCATCGATTAATAATCATTTAATAACAATTTAAAGACACAAAAAATCAAAAATATTAATAAAAGATCTAAAATAAGTTGAAAATATAATTCAAACTTCAAACGGCCATAACTTTTGATATGAGTGTCCATTTGAGATCTATAGTATATCAAATTGAAGCCACCGATGAGCTCTACATGCTAATGATTGAAGGAAACCTTCTCTCACATTTTTTGAGGCCAAAAAAGGTCCAGAAGGCCTCCAAAACTGAGTTTTTAGTTGGGATACCCCGATTTATTAACATTCAAACAAGTATAACTTCTAATCCGGATGTTCCTTAGGCCTGTACCACATATCATATCAAATATTGTTTCATTTTCTTTTATTTGACTTGTTGTGGAGTTGAAACGGGATTCTATATTAGAATTTGTGGTCGTTTTAACATTCTATGGAATTTCAAATACACATATATCAGTATTTATTTGTAAATATATATATATATATATGTGTGTGTGTGTGTGTGTTGTATATATGTATATATGTATGTATTTATTTATTTATAAAGACACATAAAAAACATCTTTTATAATTGTATCTAAAACTAATCTTATAAATATATATTAATATACAAATAAATATACGGATAAAAAATTATAAATAAAAATAAATATATAAATAAATATAAATATATATTAATATACGAATGAATATATATATACTAATATATAAATAAATATATATGTATTAATATAACTAAATATATTTATATTAATATGAATCTATATTAATATATAAATAAATATAACTATATATATAAATATTAATATATATTAATATATATTAATATAAGAATATATATATATATATTAATATATGAATAAATATATATGTATTAATATAACTAAATATATTTATATTAATATGAATATATATTAATATACGAATAAATATAACTATATATATATAAATAAATAGATATATCATTAAATAGAGAAAAAAATGAAATGGCTTAGTGGTAAAGGTGCAGGCGTGCAAGGGGGGATGTCACAGGTTCAAGTGCAGGTAGAAGCAAGGAGGTGCGTGCGTGTGGGGGATGTTTGGGAAGGGCACAACGCGGGAGAGTGTGAGGGGGGGGGGTCCACCTAGCACTGATAAGGGGGGGGGGGTTAAGCGCTATTAAAATCCCCCCCTGCATTATATAATTTTTTTTATTTTTTTTATTTTTTTTTGACTTTTATCAGTGCTTTTTTTAGAATTGATAAAATGTGCCTTTATCAGCGCTTTTCTGAGCGCTGATAAAAGGGACCCCTCTTTATCATCACCTCGATTAACATCAGTTTTTTTAGCGCTGTTAATGCACTTTTCTAGAGATGATAATTCACTTTTCTAGCGCTGATAAATGCCATATTTGTAGTAGTGACCCCCCCTGCATTATATAATTTTTTTTTGACTTTTATCAATGCTTTATTTAGCATTGATAAAATGTGCCTTTATCAGCACTTTTCTAAGTGCTGATAAAAGGGACCCCATTTATCTTCACCTCGATTAACATCACTTTTTTTAGCGCTGCTAATGCACTTTTCTAGAGCTGATAATTCACTTTTCTAGCGCTGATTAATGCCATATTTGTAGTAGTGACTAATAAAATGACTCATTATTAGCGCTAAAAAAAGCACTGATAAAATAGTTCTTTTGTCAGTACTAGTTTAGTGATGATAAAGAGGGTCATTTATCAACGCGCTTTTAACAATGATAAAGTGAACTTTTAACAACGCTAGAAATACCACTGATAAAATTTGTACAGTCACAGTGTGCTACTAAAATTACAACTCAATACATCCAAAAATATATAATTTAATTGAAATAAAATTTAGATAAAAAATACAAGAAAAAAAAAAATATTATAGACATTTCAAACATTGATTTGTACAATTACATTAGTAAGTACAATTTATTAATGATTGTTCCATATGATACATATTACTTGGAATACATGGTATTGACTCCATGGTTCTAAATAGTTTAATATTTATTTATATATTTCAATAAATTTATGGTAAAATCACTTTGGTGGAGTAATATGATGCAAGTCCAGTATACTGCAATCACTCCATTCTCTCTGAGTTCCCTCTTCGCCTATTCTCCCTCAACATGCAAGAGTTTCCTCCTTGCACATCAACCCACCAATGTTCTATTGATTTCTTTAGTCTTTCCTTTTTCATTGTTGCCTTCCCCTCATTTGACATAACTCTTGAGATTATGAAGTTTCTCATCACTCTTGTTTTGAATCGTTTTTGTTTGTGTGCTCTATGCCCACAGTCAAAGTCTACCTTTGACTTATACCCATAATTACTACAAATCCACTTTTTTATCAGTGCTAGAAATATCCTTTATCATTGTTAAAAATGCATTGATATTTAAAGCATCGATAAAAGAAGATTCCATTTTATCAATGCTAAAAACACCACTAATAAAATGGACCTTTATCAGTGCTAAAAATAAATATAAAGGGGGCCCTCGATCAACACATTTTTAGTGATCATATAGTGTAATTTTATCATCACTATAAATACTACTCATAAATGTCATACTATTGCAGTGTGTTGCTTAAATTATGTCACATTACAACATAAAATAGAGAATTTAATTAAAATAAAATTTACATCACAAATACTATAAAAAAAACAATATTATATACATTTCAAACACTATTTGTGCAATTACCACTACTAAAGATAACACTTTTATCAGTTCTAGAAATAGCTTTTAACAGTGATTTTTTAGTGCTGTTAATCCGAGTGATAATAAAAGGGGTCTCCTTTTATCAGTGCTCAAAAACACACTAATAAAGGCCTCTTTTATTAGTGCTCAAAAAAACACTGATAAAAGGGGTCTTTTATCAACAATCAAAAAAAGTGATGATAAAATTCAAAAAATGTAAAAGAAATTCAAAAATTTAAGACCCATTTTAAACAGCATATGCCACCCCCTTTCAAAAGTGCTCGGAATCCCCCCAACTCTCACCCACCCCCACCATCTATCCTTTAACAGAACCCTCTCCAGCCCTTTAAAAGCGCCCTTCCCAGCCCTTTAACAGCACTATCCCCACTCTGCACCTACGCGCACACCCCTACCTCTCCCTGGATTCAAACTCGTGACCTCTTCCCTACATGTTGGACACTTTACCACTCCTCCATATTACTTTGTTCTCCGTTTAATGATATATCTATTTATATATATATATAGTTATATTTATTCGTATATTAAAATATATTTATATCTATTTATTTATATATGTGTATAGTTAAATTTTTTATCCGTATATTTATTCTTATATTAATATATATTTACTTATATATTTATTCATATATTAATATATATTTGTTATATTAGTTTTAAATACATTTATAAAATATGTTTTTTGTGTGTATTTATAAATAAATAAATAAATACATACATACATATATACAACATACATACACATGTATATTATATATATATATATGTGTGTGTGTATCTGTAAGTATAATTATACATATTTATACATATTTATATATATTTACATTATTATATATTAATATGTATATTTATTTGTTAGAATATATAGATAATATATATCAATTTGCTAAAACACACACACACTAACACACACACACACTATATATAAAGGTATATAAATATTCATATTTTATATTTTAAATAAAATTGTTATTAGTTTTTATTTAGATAATCCTTATATATTAATAAATATATTTTATTTGTAAATATGTTTAATTAATTTTTTATAAAATTAAAATTTTTAGGTGTGAATATATAAAAAAATATGTATATATTTTTATATATTTGATTATAAATAACAGTACATTGTCAAAAATGATAAAATTTTAAAACCATTATATCAACATGAATGTGATACATATGAATAAATTTAGTCCCCACCAAAAATGGCAAAATACCCCCATAAATGAGCTTGAAAATCTATCGAATGTTAAAAAATCAGGGTACGCCGACTAAAAACTCAGTTTCAAAGGCCTTATGGGCCTTTTTTGGCCTCAAAAAATACTTTACTAAGAATTCCTGGGCCCCAAGAGTATAGATCTCATCGCAAGCTTTGATTTGATATGTGGTAGAGATCAAACGGACACTCAGATCAAAAGTTATGGCCGTTTGAAGTTTGAGTTGTTTTTTCAACTTAATTTAGATATTTTATTTATTTATTTATTTATTTTATCTTAAAATTGTTATTAAATGAATATTATTTGATAAAAATAACAAAATTATTAATTAAAAATATTTTTTAAATTATTTCATAAGCTTTTTTTACTAAATATCTTATATATTAAGTTTAAATTTCTATTTATCCTTATATAAAAGACATTTAAAAAATATATATGAAATTTATATCAATATCAATATATTTATATATCAATATATTAATTTTAATGATTTTTTTTGAAATATACCATTTGTCAATACTAGTGAAAAAAGCACTGATAAGGGGGGGGGGGGTCTTTATCAGCGTTTTTAAAAAAGCATTGATAAACCCCCCTTTAACAGCGCTAAAAAAAGTGATGATAAATGGGTGACATTGTAAAAATCCGAATCTATGGTAGTGTACGTTAGTAAGTACAATTTATCAAAAATATTTACAAACATCAATGTTCCATTGTCTTTAGCCTCCAACCCCCTCTTAAAAGAGTCCAATCATGCTATCAGTTGTCGAACATACAACTCCAACTCAAGAAAAAGAGTGTACCTATATAAGAAAATCATTCTTATGTTAGTAATAGTATAAAGAAATAAATTAAACATATATATGAAACATTACATTAATAAAATTCCATTTTGAAACTGAAACCACACATTTTGAGTCATATCAATCACACCGTGCATCAGATTGAGGTGTGACATATTCCTAAACGTCACAAATGACTTATGGATCATTGTCCTAAAGTGTCAAAACAATCTGAATGCCTTTATTCATTTTTGAGTATGTGACATGTGTTTTGAACTAAAATTTCATTTTTAAACTGAAAGCACATGCTTCGAGGTTCGTTATATTCCTACACACCAAAAATTACTTATAGATCATTGTCCTAAAGTATCAGAACAATCCAAATGCATTTTTTTGGTTTTGAGTATTTGACGTGTGTTTTGAAATAAAATATCAATTTTAAATAAAAACACACACACTTTGAGTCATACTAGTCACACTATGTGTTGGATTGACATGTAATTTATTTCTACATGTCACAAATAACTTAAAGATCATTTTTATAAAGTATCAAGACAATTCGAGTTTTTTTCTAGGTTTTCAGTAAGTGACACACATTTTTAAATAAAATGTTTTTTTAATTGAAAACATGTACTTTGAGTCATAATAGTCATATCGTGTATCATATTGATGTGAAACTAATTCTTACACATCATAAATGACTTATAGATTGTTTTCCTAAAGTATCAAGTCACTCTAATCGCATTTTTTCAGTTTTCAGTGAGTGACACATTTTTAACTAAAATGTCAAATTTAAACTCAAAACACACATCTCAAGTCATAATAGTCATACCGTGTATTATATTGAGGTGGATATGATTCTTACATATCATAAATAACTTATGAATCGTTATCCTAAAGTATCAAAATAATTTGAATGTGTTGGATTGGTTTTGAGTATGCAAGTGTCTTTTTTTACTAAAATATTAGTTTAAACTAAAAAAGCGCACTTTGATTCATTTGTAAACTGAAAGCAAACACTACTGAACATACTAAGATCAAATAAAGAACAAATACCTCTTTATATAGGACAAATAGTATATGAGTGCATCATCATTGTTTAAGAATTTTCCAAGAATTGTTTTTTCTTAGATAAGTTTGTTCTCTTAATAGAGCACAAAATGGTCAATGAAAAAACAATTCTTAATGAATCAATTTCTTCATTATCTCTATGAAAATTAACTAAATAAGCATCAGATAAAGATGTTAAGAAAATTAACTAAAAACAGTATATAAAATTATTAGAAAATTAGATAAATAAGTATTAGGAAGCCTCCATTTCATGATGTATGCATACATTATGATACCATGTATTCTTACCATTCATTTAAAAATAAATCTATATCATCTTTTCAATAAAAGGATTGTCAACAGTCCTGGTTATGGCATCCTGACTTTTTATTACATAACTTTTCATTTACATGGAATAGAGGATCTTTTTAAGTTTAGTTTCTTGGAAAAAAGGTATACAATACATGAAAACATTATACATTCTTCTAAATAACATGAAATGATTCTTCATTGGTTCATCCTAAGTAATTTTACTCCATCTCATAACCTAGGGACATACATCAAAGGAAAGGGTGAGCATAAGGCCTGGTAATGGAAAACAAAAAAAACAATTTACATGTGATCTTGAGGAAAAATCAACAAGAACATGAAGAATATCACAAAGGTATGAGAAAAGGAAAAAAGGGGAATATCATAAAAAATAACCTGATTCATAATATGGATATGTGGATACACCATTTAATTTAAACATTCATAAGCATATCACCAAGGATAAGGTCACTACCACAAATGCCGGCAAGGGAAGCACTTGGGTTTTATCATCACTAATCAGAAAGTGCTGATAAAGGCCCCCCTTTATCAGTGCTAACAAAAAGTGCTGATAAAAATGAGACTTTATCAGTGCTAATAATAGCGCTGATAAAAGTTTTTAATAGAAAATATTATTAATTTATATAAAAATATTTTAATTATATTAAAAAATAATGTTTATATGTATACATTAAATAAAAAACGCATGTTTATTACGTTTATTATGTTTATGTTTTATTTATGCTTATTATGTTTATTAGTTTTAGTTATATCTTTATTATATATTTATTATACTATATGTTTATAATATTATATATAAATAATTTTTAATATATATATATATATAAATACTTATTAAATATATATATAAATAAATTTATGTTTTCAAATGAATGTGTTAATTGATTCATAAATGGACGTTCATATTCATCTCATGAATATATTCATTGTTTACCCTAATGTTGGCCATATATATTATAGCACTATACTTGGTGCATTCATTCATTTCCTATATATATGTAGCTTTATGTTCTCATAAATACTTAAAATCATTATAAATATATTTAAATAAACAACAAATATATTTATTATATTTAAAATATAAATATTTAGTTATATATAATTATATAATTTTTAAATATATTATATATAATTATAATTATATATAACTAATTAAATATAAATATGTTTAAATAATTATAAATTATAAAATATTTTTTAAATGATAAATATATATTTATGAATACCTTTTGTATATATTTATTTATAAATATATGTCTTTAATGAATATATACAATGACACAAACAAACACACACACACATATTTAAATACTTAAGAAATTAAAATTAAAATTAATATATCAATATATATATATATAATTATAATTTAAACATAGACACATACATAAATATAAATAAATAAATATATTTATATATTTAATTATAATTTAAATTATTAAATTATAATAAATATATTAATTATATATATTTATAAAATTATAAATGTAATAAATATATTGGTTATAATTTTATAATTATGAATAAATGGTATGTTTTATTAGCGCTAATTAAAAAGAACTGATAAATGTATGTTTTATCAACACTTTTCAATTTAGTGTTGATAAAACATACATTTAGCAGCGCTTTTTACTAGCACTGATAAATGTTTTCCCCAATTTTATAAATTAACCCTAACTGCGTCCCCTTCCTTCTACACCCCTCAAGATCTCGCGGAAGCCTAACGACGTGCCACCCGATCCTCTTCCTCCTCCGCCACCGTGACCGTCAACTTGTCCTCCTCCTCCTCCTCCTCATTTACAGACTCCTCCTCTTCCTCCTCCTCCATTACCACTGCTGTGAACACATCCTCCTGCTCCTCCACCACCATTTCCACCTTCTTCTCCTCCTCCTCCGCCACTGCTGCCTCCTCCTCCGCCGCCACCGACTCTGCCACTGACTCTGACGCCTCTTTCACCACTACTGCTGCTAGTAAGCTTCATTAACCATATCTTCTCACAGATGATTGATATTTAAATGCACAATAGTTTTTAGGGATGATGACATGGAATAATTAACATAGTAGGTCAAGGAACATTAATAATATATCAAAATTATAGGCACGATAGGTAGATTTTCTCACAGAATCAAGGGACATGTAGGCAATCATTTTTTTAATTTTTTGGTAGGAACATATGAAGAATTTACTATTTACAATCAATGTATTCTTTCATGTAGTAGCTTGATTGGTTCGCTTAGAGTTACTCCAGTCACATCATGTAATAACTTTCCTTTTGAACTTTCGATCACTCCAGCTACTTCATGTGGTGGCTTGATTCCTTTTCGATTTTTACACATAAATCCTCAGGGTATTTACTTCTTATGGTATCTTACCTTTACTAATTATCACATGTGTGACACTTATATTTTATTTATGCAACAACTTTAAATTTTGAGCTTGTAGTCAATTTTCTAGAGGCATGGTCGATTAAGGGTACTATATTTTCAAATAAATCTTTGAATTTTTGTTCGTGTGGGAGCTTAAGGAGTGATAAATTTCTATACTATACTTGGAATAGTAGCTCAAACTCAATGTGAAGTAGTTTTATACCTTTTCCAATTTTGTGGGCATAGTCAGTGCACTAACCACATGACTATTTCCATGATTATCATCACAAAATTACCAACATAGTAAAACAATCCATTCAACTTACATTTTAAATTTCAAGAATTGAATAAAATTATAAAATTGAAGAATGAATTATAAATGAGAAAATTGTATAAAAACATAAAATTATGGTAGAATTAATTCCGTAATTAATTTCAATAAATTGAATAATTAATTAAAAATAAGAAAATGATGCTCTTTTAAATGTAAAAAAAATTAAACTCAAGGAAAATTCATCACTTAAACACATGAAACACTATATTTGAAAGAATATTCAATGAATAAAATATTCAATATCAAATTACAAAAAATATAGAATTTATCATAATAAAAACATTTCAATAATCAAAACCTCAATAAAAAAATAGATGTGAAAAAATATATTAAGTAAATGAAACAACAAAGACCCTTAAGGACTTAATATTTGTGAAAACTCCATTGATTTTTTCCTATAAATGGGGAATTAATATAACCTCTCTATAGGTATATATGAGTTTAGTTTTTTCTCAAAATTATTCCCAAATCCATCTCCAAACATCTCAAACCACATTACTAAACCCTTCATGTGACCATAAACCTCTCTTATAATTACCTTAAGTCCAATCCAAAGGGGTAAATCTAATGAATAGGTAAAGTTATAACCGAATTATTTCATGTTTATTTCTTCTTCTACCTCCAAGTAATAAATTATAAGCATACTAATATAATGACATAAGTATCACTACTATACTAAAATATTATTATGTTGATCATACAACCTTTTTTATCCCATTTTCATCCCATGGGAATTGAAAACGTCCCTCATGAATACATACGGACTACCTCCTCCACAAAGTGATGTATTTAGTTTTTCATCACTGCATCACATGGAAGATTATAAAGATTTATTTAATGAATATATATTATATTTATGAAATAATTATGATTCTATAGAGATAATATATTATCTACCTTCTTAACCTATAATATGTTGGAATACAGAAACGTCGCACATGCATACGAGTGGACTACTTTCTCCATGGGAATTGAAAACATCGCACATGTGTACATGTGGACTACCACCACTATGAAATGACGTGTTTCATTTATCATCACCGCCTTAAATAAATGGCTTGAAAATATTTTGAATATATAATAATGATATTTATATCATTTTTATGTTTCTATAGATGAAGGAACAATGACCCTCTTGACTATGCTCAACACACCAATATTGTTTTGTACTGAACAGACCCAAAACATTTGGCATAAAGTTATGTTCCTCCTAAGGTTGTGAAGTGGTTAGGTTATTTTCTAGAATCCCTTGAGTTGAATTACCCAAAGTGGTCTGGAGTGGTTTTTTATTTTAGAATTTGTTCTTGTTGAGTTGGAATGTCTTGAGGATTTGAGGTAAATTTTATTTTATGTATTCATTGTTTTTTGGTTCCTCTTACGTGAGGGTTTGTTTATAGAGGTTGTGAATATTATTTAGGGTCTAAATATGGATTAGAAGAATCTGTAGAAGAAACCCTCTCATAAATATGGAATGCCTCAATTATATTGGTAAATAATCCACTAATTAAATTTAATCCCACATTATCCATGCTCGGTGTGAGAAATAGGTAGTATATGAACATTACCTATGTTATGAAAGAGTGAAAAAAAGGATAAAATGTGTTGGGGTTAGTATCGAATATTGGACAATAGAGTAATCCCAATGAATTGGGAGGTTGGTTAGGGAAATACCCTACAAGAATGAGTGATTTACTGGTATGTATAGTTACTTGATGGGGTAAGGTGAGGGCATTTTAATTCTAGAAGAATAAAGGAGAGTGGAAGAATTATGCCACCGTGAATTGGGAACATCATGTGGCATGCTAGTATAATTGAGGTTTAGAACTTTAGAGTGGATCACTTTGATAGTGTTCAGCATGGGGAGGGAACCCAATAAAGGGGGATCTAACATAATGTATCAAGTATGGCTGTAAAGTTAGTACTCAAGTTTGTATAGTTTAACATAATGTATAAAGTGTCTTTCTTAGGATTTATGTCTTTGTGAAAATGCCTAAGTGGCTCTTTTAAAATTATTCAAGTGTTTTGAAATGTTTCTTAAAAAATTATATGAGTTCAACATACCCTTTTTGGGTTTAAATAGCTTTAAATGGTTAAAAAAAGGAATTTGGGCTTTGAGAAATGATGTTTGGAACTAATTTGTTTATTTTAAAAAGAATGTGTTATTTTAAAGAGGAATATGTGTAAATGGTTGGTTTCTTAATGGGATTTCAACTGTTATTTTTAATGAAATTTTAGCTGTTATTTTCAATGAGTGTGCTTTTTTATAAATAGTTTTTTAATTTGATTTAAACAGTGTAAATGGTTTATCTAAATTAGCTCTTTGTTATTTTATAAATAGTTTTAAAAAGAGTGTGTTATTTTAGCCTTGGTTAATTTTTATATCAATGTTTTGTGTATTTATTTTGTTGGATATTAATATCACTAAATCAAATAGGATGGATATGAATAAAGAATGGATGGATGTCAATCTTCTGACAAAAGGCTATGAAGATGAAGTGAAAGAGTTCATCAAGTTTGAAAAATATCATGCATATGATCCTTATCAAATCCTTTGCATGTGTTTATACTATTTTTATTCAAGAAAAGTTAGTCTAGAGGAGTTGAAAGAACACTTGATCTGTCATGGAATAGATCGAAGTTATAAATGTTGGAATAAACATGAGTAAAAAGAGAATGTAGCTAGTGACTGGGATAATACCATGTTTTATGGATCATTTGATATAATTACAAGTGTGGAAAATGAAGAAGACCACATCAAGGATGTGATTAAAGATGTTCATGATGATGAATATTGTATTAATGAAATGACAAGGACAGTTGAAGACAAACTTTATGATTGCCCAAAATTGTTTGAGCAGTTAAAGAGTTGTGTAAAGACGCCGTTGTATGATGGTTGCACTAAATATACATCATTTTAAACCATACTAAAGTTTTATAATTTGAAATAATAAAACAGATGGAGTGACTCCAGTTTTACGGAATTACTTTCTCTCTTGAATGACATGCTCCTAAAAGATAATGAGCTCCCTAGCTGAACATACGATGCCAAATGAATTCTACGCTCTATGGGTATGATCTTTGAAAGAATACACACATTCTTGAATGATTGTATACTATTTTTGAAGGACCACAAATCACTCAGAGAATTCCCAAAGTGTGGTGCTTCTTAATACAAGAAAGATGAATCCAGTTCTACAAAAGATGCATGATACTTTCCAATCATGCCAAGGTTTAGGCGCTTATATAACAGTGAGGATACTATAGGGAAATTGACATGGAACGCAGATTGAATAAATAAATATGGAAAACTACGACACTCAACAGACTCTCCTCAGTGGATGAGAATTGATCATGAGTATCCTGAATTTAGAAATGAGCCGAGAAACCTTCGTCTTGTGTTATCTATAGATAGAGTGAATCCTTTTGGTTTTCAAATAAGAACTCACCGTACATGGATGATTATGATGGTAACTTATAACTTTCCACTGTGGTTATGCATGCAACAAAAACACATCATGTTAGCTATGCTTATATCAGGATCAAAACAACCGGGTAATGATATTGATGTTTATTTGGATCCATTGATCAGGGATTTGAAATTATTTTGGGATTTAGTTTTTACGATGTATGATGCTTATAGAAATGAAGATTTTACATTTAGAGTCATGTTGTATGAGATGATAAATGACTTTCCTACTTATGGAAATTTTTCAGGATATAACATTAAAGGAACTCTTAGGTTCCCCATCTGCGAACAATTTACATAATCAATTAGGTTGAAAAATTCATCAAAAATTGTGTTTCTAAGACATCTCAGATTTCTACCCTAATGATATAAGTACTGATCTTGGACGACATCATTCTATGGAAGTTCAGAAGAACGTACACCATTGTATCCACTAAAAATTGATCAAATGTTTGAGAAAGTTAAATATGCGGACACTGCTTTTGGTAAACTGTTTTAAAAAAACCTTAAAAAAACTATTTGGAAAAAGAAATCTGTTTTTCTAGAATTACCATACTAGAATTGTCTGTACATCAGATATTTTCTTGATGTTATGCATATTGAAAAAAATTTATGTGATAGTGTTATCGACATGTTAGTAAATGAACTCAAAAAAACATATGATGGAATTAAGGCTAGGTTGGACATGTTTGACATGGGAATACAAGAAGATTTAGCAATAGTGAAGGGTGAAAAGTGAACATTTCTTCCTTCTACTGCTTACACTATTTCTAGGTAGGAGAGATACTAGTTTTTCAACTTCTTGAATGACATAAAGGTTCCAGAGGGGTATTCATCGAATATCAAGAATATCGTGTCAATGCATGATTTAAAGTTAAAAGGTATGAAATCACATGACTGCCATGTTTTGATGCAAGATCTAATTCCTATATCTTTATGTTGCATTTTGACCAAGAATGTTCATCATAAATTAACGAATCTCTATTTATTATTCAAAGCTATATGTAACAAAGTTATAGACCCAGTGAAATTTCCAACGATGTAAAGAGAAATTGTTATCATATTATGTGAATTGGAAATGTTTTTCCTGCTGAAATTATTTGATATGATGATTCATTTGATGGTTCACTTGGTGAGAGAGATTATTCTATGTGGTTCTTTGCACTATAGATGGATGTACCCCATTGAATGATATATAAATATTTTTAAAGAGTAAGCCAAAAATAGAAGTCGACCAGAGGGTTGTATTGTGAAGCGATATATTGTTGAGGAAGCCATTGAATTCTGTACCGAATACCTATCATGTGTGCAAATCATTGGTCTAATGAAATCTCGTCACACTGGGTGACTTGCGGGTGAAGGAATTTCTGGAAGGGAAGTTGTTGCAATCAATATTACAAATCAGGAGTAGGCCCACCTTTACGTTTTTCATAACAGTTTGGACGTTGACCCATATGTTGAAACCCACAAAGAAATTCTTAGGCATTTGAATCCATCAAGGGATAATAAATGGATATAAAATAAAAACAATCAAAAGTTTATATGATGGTTTCAGAACCATATTTTTAAGGAGTCAAATGAAAATCCAGACTCAATTTCAGAATGACTTTGATGGCTAGCTGGAGGACCAAGTGTGTACGTATTATCTTACAATGCTTATGTAATTAATGGTTATACATTATATACTAATGAACATGATGAAGACAATACCAAATAGAATAGTGTAGTTACACTTGTGGCTGAAGCGATTCATGTTTTTGGTGCTAAGGACAAAAATCCAATTTACGTGAATATTTCATACTTTGGCATCATAAAAAAAATACGGGAGTTCGATTATATGACATTCTGAGTGTCAATTTTTCAATGAAAGTGGGTGGATAATATAAGTGATGATAAAATAGATGAGTTGGGATTTTTGAAAGTTGATTTTAGTAAATAAGGGTACAAAGATGAACCATTTATAATAGCATCACAGGAATTACAAGTATTTTATGTTCCAGATCCCACAAACCAAAACTAGTCAATTGTTCTGTTATCAACCAAAACCACTGAAGAGTTAGATGAAAATTCAATGGAGGATGAACCTTTTATAGAGATGTCACAATTATTTCACATCGTTCCCAACTTATATGGAATTTTTTATGTCAAATGAGACCACAATGAAAATATTTGGATAGTCAATAAAGGGGTCAAATCTATTCAACATTTAAAAAAATAGATTTCAATAATCAGGTTATATATTTTTTCTAATATACATCATGTTACTTTATGTTAATATCTATTCACTGCTACTTTTATATTATCTAAATTCAATGTTAAACCAATTTTTCAAATAATGACTTTTGCATGTGATGATTCTCCCAATACCTAGGCACAACAGGTTTCTTAACATATTGCTGCTAGTAGTCAGATGAACAATAGGTTTCTCAACCTGTTACCTTATGTTAATATCTGTTTGCTGGTGATTTTATGTTATGTAAATTAAATGTTATATCACTTTTGTAGATAATTAATTCTAACCATGATGATTCTCCAAATCCCCAGGTACAACAGGTTTCTCAACCTACTATTGCTTGCAATGCAGATGAACAATAGGTTTCTCAACATGTTGTTGCTCCTAGTGCAGAGGTACAACCACCATCTGCACGTGCCAATGCTATCCATCTGAATTCGTAGGAACATATTGATGATGGTGGATATTAGGAAATTAAAGGTGATGAAACACCAACGATACAGAAAAAACATGAGTGTTTTAGTTTGACGGTATTAGCAAAAAACATTAAGTCGAAAGAGAAAGGAATAAAATATGAGATTGGATGGAGTAAGCATGGACAACATGTTAACCCCAACAAGGACATGTTCAGTAGTTACATTGGAATCATCACTCAGCAACATGTGGCGATTCATGTAAATTCATGGAACCATGTTGTGGATGAGATTAAGACACTGATATGGGGAGATACAAAAAAAACTCCGAGTATTAGTTGGGACCAACTCATACCCCAAAAATTTATTAATGAAAATAAGTAACAAAGTGATTAAACGAGGTGAAAAATATTTTCACCAGCTGAAGTCAATAGGTTAAAAAGGTTACAAGATGGGAGGCAGAAAATGAAGAGCATCTGGTTCATTGTCTGGGCAGTGAAGGACCGCAGCATCTCACTAGATATGGGGAGATACTACAGTAACATTATGATATCATTTTTTTTAATTTACTAAAAATTAAATAATGAGACATTGACTTACACTTAATCATCTCTTGCAGAGTGCATTTATAGTAGATGAATCACACAAAGACTATGTCTTAAGGGTTTCTGGAAGGATTCATAGGGGTTTTCACAAACTTTTAATGAAATATCATCTTAAAAATGCTAAAGGGTAAATAAAACCACACCCACCTTTTATTTATGCACACCTGATAACCCAAGCATCATGGGATGCATTTAATGGCCATCGTACGAAGCAGTATTTTCAGGTAAATTATGTCTGGTAATACATTTCTTGATAGTACGTGTATTAATCAATTTGATTGACAATTTTTTATTTATTAAACAATAACTGAGTGATGAAAATAAACAACGAGCATCAAAACCAGTGTACCCTTACTGTAAAGCAATGATAAGGTATGCATCTCTTGAAAAAAAATTGGTACGCATTTTAAATATACCATAATACTTTTATGTGGCATAAAACAACATAATAACTATGTTATTTTGTTTATATGCAGCTTGAAGAGTCCAAATCCAAATCCACTTCCATCCCATTCCATGTGCTATGGAAGGAGGCACGTGTAACTAAAGATGGAAAACTAATAGATGAAATCACACAAAAAGTATGGTAAACATGTGTAAGTATGACATAATAAAAATTTGTTTTGATTTAAATCACTATTACATAATAATGGTTACTTATTTTTCTATATTTTATATATGAAATAGTCACAAGAATTCACAACACCCACACCAGATGTAGACATACTTTTAGTGGCCTTGAAGCAGCTAGAAAAGTATGGTCGCGTTAGATTTGAGGGTTTTGGTGTGACACCCTGAACATATTTTGAGAAAAAAAAACAAATGGAGGATCAAACTGAGGAAATGAAAAAGATAAGAGAAAGATTAGATATATTTAAAGAAGAATTACAATACTAGAGAGAGATGATAAAAGTTTGATGAGGGGTAGGCAAAGAAAAGAAACAACTCAAGAACAACCTATGTGTGAAGATCCCACCCCACCCCTACCAGTTTTGAGGTGATAAATTCCCCTAAAAAACAATTCTTAATCGAGGTAGTAAATTTTATAATAATTTTTTCTATGAAATGTGAATCATATAGACACTATACACTGATACGTTTCCTGTATTGATATTTTATAGGGTGAAAATGACAGTGATTTATATCTATCAACACCCACCCATCGCCTTGTAGCGAGGTCCATAATGTTCAATATCCATAACGACATGCTACACAACATACCACTTCCAGCAAGTCATGTCAGAGTGTCAATTACTATATCCCTAGAGCTAAACGCTGAACTACCTATTCCAATTGATGATTCAGATATTCATACATTTGAAAAAGCTCTTGGAACATTCATTGCATGGCTATCACATGTTGTAAACAAACATATCGAAAGTGAGGTATTCATTTCCAATTTATTTTTCAAGATAAACCTTAAACATTTAATTAAAAAGGTCTAAACGATTCATATTATTATAGACAGACAAAGGGAATGGGGTGAAACGAAAGGCCGGTTCAAAACCATCTCAAGGATCAAATAAATAATCAAAATGATCTACCCAAATCAACTTAACCCCCCGTTATATATCCACATTTATTATCATTGAAGGCTCATGTGGATACTAAGTTGAAAAATGGTGGAACTCACATAATTGATTTTGAAGCAAATATGTACAGAGGGGAATATCCAGACTTCATTGGTGTTGAAAGTGCAACTGAAATTCTTGACTATTAATAGTTAGGTGGCTCAGTTGTAAATGTTTACATGAGGTATGTTTTCATGATTTTATTTTCCAAAAGGTGATATAATATGATAATTATGACTAAATAAATTTTATATTTTTTATAGGTTTATATATGAAAAACAATTGAAGGGATTTCCCCATGAACAAAAATTTAGATTCATTAGTCCTCTCGTCACCTCTACAACACTAACAGATATAAATTCTGAGAAATATGGTGAAATATTGAAAGTCCTGCTCAAATCATTTAACAACAAAATTATAGATGATAGACTCTTCTTAATACCAACGATGAAGGGTTAAAACTATAAAATTTAATCATATCAAATATATTTTAATTTCTTTCATTACTTATTCCTTTTTATGTTTTTAGGAAGAATTGGATGCTCATTGCGGTTAATTTGGATACTTAAAAGATCTATTTCTTAGATCCAATGCATGGATATCCAAAAACTGACCACAAATGATGGAATTTGTCAATTTGTAATACACTACATCCAACATTTTATAACTAAACATCTAGTTATATAATTTATATTATCTTTTAATGAGGATTATGTTATGATAGGGAAGTGCATGAATATCATCTACATCATGGAATGAGGCCAGGAGAAAGGGACAAGAAACATGATAAGTAATAAGACTAAATAAAAATCAAGGTATATATAATAATATTTCACTATCCAAGCACATATAAAAAATTACTTATTTTTCTCAATGTTTCTACAGTGCCCAAAACAAACAAACGATAAAGATTGTGGTTATTATGTTTGTAAATTTATGATAGATATTGTATTCCATGAACAAACCAGCATCTCTGAAGAGGGATTTTTGAAGATAATTACTATTTAATTTAAAATAATTATTAATATTTTGTGTATTTATATTTTTTCAGTAGTACCATGACTACCAAAAATAGTAATATTCACAAGACGATATAGATATGATTATAAATGAATGGGCAACATGCCTGATGGAAGAATGTACAAAAATAGATTGAAGATGGTAAACTTCTCATATAATTTCAAATTTAATAATATTTTTTGAATTATCTTTATCTTTTTTTGATGGTAATGTTGTGATTTTATGGGAAAAATTCCCGGCTGAAAATCATGGCCATTATTGGTCCTTATTTTCACACAAAATGAATTGCATGTTGGTTGGTTTTTAAAAAGAAATTGGTGGTCCTCATTTATAGGGTATGTGTGATTTTAATAGACCACAAAAGATAATGAGTATCCAGAAGGGGTTTCCCCATACCTTGAGTTTTTTATGATGTATGGAGACATAATGGGCATATGAGCTTACTCCACTCTTCTCATTTTCAACAACGAGAAGTGTTTTTCTCCAAAAAAACATCGATTCCATCTATAACATTGGATGTCCCCCCTTTAGTTGACCTAGTGAAGAACCAACTGTCATATATTCATTCAGAGGTCCTGAATATATTATAGTTGGTTCTTTATTGGGACAACTAAAACTATACTACAGAAAGAGGGTGTTATTCTGTGTCAATTGTATAAGGATCAAAGGTTTTTCCATAATTCTTCTAAATTGGGTAGATTGAGCAAATGGAGTAGATCAGGTCTCTTTTTTATGTTTTAAAGGCAAGGGTGCATTGATTTTCAGGAAAAAAATGTACTTAAAATTTGTTCTGATACTTTAGGACAACTATTCATGAGTTATTTTTGACATGTAGGAATCAACCACACCTCAATCCGACACACAATGTCATCAGTATGACTTCAAATGTGTCTTTATTTAAAATTAACATTAATTCAATTAAAAAAACACAACTGACATACTGAAAACTGAGGAAATGCATTCCATTTTTTTGATACTTTAGGACAATGATCTATCAGTCATTTATGATGTGTATAAATCAACCGCACCTCAATCCGATGCACGGTTTCATCGGTATGACTCCAAATGTGTCTTGTTATTTAAAATTGACATTAATTCAAGTAAAAAAACACAACTGACATACTGAAAACCAAGAAAACACATTATGATTGTTTTGATAATTTAGGAAAACAATCCATGAGTTAGTTGTGACGTGTTGGAATCAACCCCACCTCAATATGATGAACGGTGTGACCGATATGACTAAAAGTTTCCGCTATTAGTTTAAAATTGACCTTTTAGTTTAAAACATGTCACTCAATAAAAACAAAGAAAACATGCTCCGATTGTTTTAGAAACTAATAAAAATAATTCTTAAGTCATTTATGGTGTGTATGAATAAGTCTCACATCAAATTGACGCATGATACGACTGGTATGACTCAAATTGCATGTTTTCGGTTTGAAATGACATTTTAGTAAAAAAACACAACTGAAAAACTGAAAAACAAGGAAATGAATTATGATTATTTTGATACTTTATATAAATGATATATCAGTAATTTTTGATGTGTAGGAATCAAACACACCTCAATCCAATGCACGGTGTCATCGATATGACTCCAAATGTGTCTTGTTATTTAAAATTGACATTAATTCAAGTAAAAAAACAAAACTGACATACTGAAAACCAAGAAAATGAATTCGTATTGTTTTCATATTTTAGGAAAAAGATCCATGAGTTATTTGTGACATGTAGGAATCAAATCCACCTCAATTCGATGAATGGTGTGACCGATATGACTAAAAGTGTCTGCTATCAGTTTAAAATTAACATTTTAGCTCAAAATGTACCACTCACTAAAAACCAAGAAAACACACTCTGATTGTCTCCAAAATTAAGGGCATAAATTTTTAATTCCTTTGTGATGTGTATTAAGCAGTATCACATCAAACCGATGCATGATGCAACCAGTATTACTTAAATTCCATGTTTTCAGTTTGAAATGACATTTTAGTAAAAAACAAAACTAACATACTGAAAATTGAGTAAATTCATTATGATTGTTTTGATACTTTATGAAAATGATTCATATATCATTTTTGACATGTAAGAATCAACCAAACCTCAATAGGACGCATTGTGTGACTGGTATAACTCCAAATGTGTCTTATTATTTAAAATTAACATTAATTCAATTTAAAAAACACAACTAACATACTGAAAATTGAGAAAAAACATTCATATTATTTTGATACTTTAAGAAAACAATCCATGAGTCAGTTGTGAGGTTTAGGAATCAATCCCACCTCAATCCAGCACATTGTGTGATCGATATGACTAAAAGTATTTGTTATGAGTTTAAAATTGACATTTTAGTTCAAAACATGTCACTCACTGAAAACAAAGAAAACATGCTCCGATTGTCTTCTAAATTAAGGAAAATGATTTTTAAGTTCTTTGTGACATGTATCAAGTAGTATCACATCAAAAAGACACATGATACGATCAGTATGAATCAAATTTCATGTTTTTGATTTGAAATGACATTTTAGTAAAAAAACACAACTGACATACTGAAAACTGAGTAAATTTATTCCGATTGTTTTGATACTTTAGGAAAATGATCTATCAGTCATTTGCGATGTGTAAAAATTAACCAAACCTCAATCCGATGAATGGTGTCACCAATATGACTCCACATGTGTCATGTTATTTAAAATTGACATTAATTCAAGTAAAAAAAAACACAACTAACATACTAAAAATCAAGAAAATGCATTTATATTGTTCTGATACTTTAGTAAAACGATCCATGAATTAGTTGTGAGGTGTAGGAATCAACCCCACCTCAATCCGTTGAATGGTGTGACTGGTATGACTAAATGTGACTGCTATCAGTTTAAAATTGACATTTTAGATCAAAATGCACCACTCACTAAAAACCAAGAAAACACACTCTGATTGTCTTCAAAATTAATTAATACAATTCATAAGACCTTTGTGACATGTATGAAGCAATCTCCCATCAAATTGAGGCATGATGTGACTTGTATGACTCAAATCATGTGTTTTTGGTTTGAAATGATATTTTATTATAAAAAAAACCGACATACAGAAAACTGAGAAAATGCATTTGGATTGTTTTGATAATTTAGGACAATGATCCATTATTCATTTGTGACATGTAGGAATCAACCTAACCTCAATACGATGCACGATGTGATCAGTATAACTCAAAATGTGTCATTTTTATTAAAAATTAACATTTTTTAATGTATTCTTAATATCAATGTTTAATTTATTTATTTATAGTATTACTAATGTAATATTTGTTTTTTTATATAGGTGGAACCTTTTTATCGATTTGGGATGATTTTTTCAGTGACTATTACCATCAGAGGACATTTTTTAGAGGGGACCATAGACGTTAAAGGAGAAAACATCAATGTTTTTAACTGTTTGTTGGATAATTGTAAATGTAATTTTACAAAACATTGTTCAAAATGTATATAGAAGTGTTTTTTTGGTATATACCATGAGTGAATATTTTTTTATCCATGATATCAATTAAATGTATATAGAATTATTTTCAAAACCTTTGTGTGTGCTTCTTGTTTTTTCATTATTTTCATCGTGTATGTGGTTTTTTTGTATATACTATGAGTGGTTATTTATTGAGCAGGTTTTTGATGGTTTGTGCAGGTTATTTTTGCTGGTTTGGTTATTTTGGTATTCTGTTTGGGTGATATTTATTTTTTTCAGGTTTCTGGGTGTGATGGTATATAAACAGCACACCTAGATAGGGAATCCTATATCAATGCTTCAAATAGCGCTGATAAATGGAGACTTTATCAGCACTTCGAATAGCAATGATAAAGGGGGAACCTTTTTAACAGTGACTCTATTATCAGTTCTTTTTTAGCACTGATAAAGGCCTTTTTAGTGCTGATAAAATTTTGTTTTGTGGTAGTGTGTGTCATAAAAATTACCAAGGTATCGTATAACATGTCATCTCTAGAGATTAAATTCTTTACTCAATGCTTTGGAGCACTGTCACAACCCGTCCCCCGGGGCCCGTGCCATGACTACCCTAAGCCCACCTTCTATAGGCCAGGGGCTGGCGGCTAGAACCAAAGGCATGATTCCCTAAAACTAGGAATGCATTGCCTTTATAACCTATAAACACACACAACAAGATACGAACACGAGTAAACTGTATAACCGAAAGAGTACTGAAAGTAAAAGGGGCCAGAATACAAGCCTAATAGTAAAGGTACATGTACAACTGAAAACGATACAACTGAAGAAAAAGAAAGAAAATAAGCTACTAGGTCATCCTCTGGGATTCCTACCTGAAGGGTAGGTATAGATAGCCTCATCAACACTCCTCATCCGTCCGTCTCCTCTACGTACCGACACGTTGTATGGTCCACCTCCGGGCACTGTCCAGTCCTAGTACTCTTAGCCTTAGTCAGTACTATCCGTTGTCTGCAACCAACACAACAAGGTGCAGGCGTAGCCCATGCAGGGGTGAGTATAACGATACTCAGTAGGGACCCTGAGACCCTTAAGGTCTCAAAAAATTCAGCGAGGATAAACAATAAGGTATGAAATCAAAAAATAACTTTACTTAGGTATATGCCCATACATATACCTAAGTTATCAAGTGATCCATCTCAATCATGAGGAAAACATAGAAAAAATGACTCAGATGAACTAGGATTTTATTCTATGGGTAGTATCAAGTAACATCCCCAGTCACATTATCGAAACCTCATCTCCTGGAGAAATCCTCCTCTATTGAGTATAGTGGGCCTACTGCAACACCAAGCATGCTTCCCACTAACCTTGAACTGCTGAGGTACTCCTCTTGTCGAGTATCATGGGTCTAATGCATCATAGAGAGGTGCTCTTCACTGTGGGTCTGCCACATCACCAAGGGCGCTCCCCCTTGTAGCATGCTGAGGTACTCCTCCTGTCGAGTACCATGGGTCTGCCACGACACCAAGGCTCTCTCCACTATGGGTCTACCGCGACACTAAGGTGCTCCCCACTGGGCTAGTAGTGTCACTCTGAGTCAAAACAATCAACAATCGTTAAGTCTCAGCCAGCTACTAGGTCTCTGCACTACGCTTTCTCATATCCGGGAGGATCCACTCCACGATCTACTGGTCGATGCTCCAACTGTCATGAAGTCCCATGAAAAAGTATCTCAAAGGTCTGCCACATCATAGGGGTCTTAACACAATAGACGACGCGTCAATCGGACACCTGGTCTGTGAGTTATTATCCTTTTAGTCCCAGGGGCCCGATTGGATTCGTGCACGATCCAACCTGACCATATCTCAACTATACCCCAAACTCCAGTGGGGTATATTCAAAGGGCCCGTCACACTCCAAGATTTCCAGCGCCACTAACGGTTCGTCAAACGGATGTCCGATGCCAAAGATATGGCCGAAGGAGCGTAAATGGGTCGTAGTGGGCCCGAGTCTAGTCCGAATGACCCGACCCTACCCAGCCTGGGTCAAACTAGTTTGGTTCGACCCGTCCTGACCTGTTGGGTCTGGCCAGGCCCGCTGGGCCCAACCCAGCATGCCATGAGGGGCCGCGGAGAGCCATGAGGGCACGAACCGGCCGTGAGGGTGTGGACCGGCCGTGGGTCGGTGCGAGGGCGGTTTGGCCCAGAGGGAGCCACATGGGCAGCTCAACCCGAAGGGCACTGCGAGGGCTGATCGACCCATGGCGTGAGGCCAGATCGGCTTGGAGGGCCGTGAGGGTGCAGCTCGGGACAACTCGGCCGGGGCGCGGTGCGACCGGGGCGGCGCATGGCAGGTTCGGCCAGGAGGTCGGGGCACCGTGAGGGCAGTGCGGGTCACGGAGGCTGTGAGTGGCGGCGTCGTCACCTTCATCACCTTCCTCCATTTCAAATAACACTGCAAATCAACACAAGGGTTACAGAGAGGACATTCCATGTTAGTTTGGCCCGCATTCTCCACATTAGACCGGTAGAAAGAGGTTCACAAGAATAAATCACATCAAACCCTCCCGCAAAGATTCTTCCCAACCCACAAAAGAAAAGAAGGGGTGTATTTGTGAAGTGATAATCAAAAAACATTAACCCCTACCTCTCATTGTTCGTTGAAGACGATGAGGAGGGGAGGTCGGTTGTCGAAGACATCCCACGTCAGTTGCCTCTGCAAGGTGCTTCCGAGGAAGAAGTTGAAGACATTCCTCACCGGCGTTCTTCGTAGAGGAAGCATTCTTCATGGAGGAAGTATTCTTCATTGGAGAGCATAATCCTCAAAGTTTTGGGAATCACGTCACTTTACCAGCGCTTCGTTGCTTGGTGAAGCCGTCCCAAATCCTCCTCCCAAGCTCCCTATATATAGGAGAGGGGGGAAGGTAGGTAAAAATCATGGAATTTATGACAGTTCATTTATTTGGAACCTTCCTAAATTCCAACGTCGTTGTTAATTAATTTAAAAAGGGGGAAAGCTAATTAAATAAGTTGACATAATTAATAAGGTGTGTTGGCATAATTAAAATTGTGGAGGTGTTGAACAGGCTCCCCCCCACATTTATGAGGGGGGTTGAGAGGTTTTCCTCTCCTCCTATTAATAGGGGGTCGGGTGGTCCCCACCATAATAAATCAAGAAGATAAGGTTTAGTTCCAGTGGAAACCACTCCTGAACATCCACATGGTGGTTGGTTACAACAAAATAAAATAAAAAATGAGCTTATTTTATTTTATTATTTCCACAAAAAACCAAAAAACTAACTTTTACCCTCGGCCAACTGACGTCGAGGTGAAAGTCTTCTTAAGCGAATACCGGTGCTGTGAGTTCAACAGTGCTCTCAGATTTAAATTTCAAGTAACAGTTCAAAATTTAGAAAAACCGGCTTGCACGTTTACTGAACGTACCCAAAAAAAAGTTCAGAAATTCATTCCGGGCACTCCGGGCCTTGGAATCACACGCCGTCAATTTTCACAGACTCGTAAAATTTCCATATAAATAAAAAAAATTACATGGAAATTCTGGGTCTTTACAAGCGCTATTAGGGAACACCCATCATATGTATTAATTAATTTGAGACATATATACCATAACAAAACATTTCATAAATAACCCATGGAGAATAGAAGAAACATTGTTTATATAAAATCACGTCATTTTAAAAAGTGCTAAAAGATAAGATCTTTATGTGATTTATACCTCAAAAAAAGGGAACGAGGATTTTATGTATGTAAAATAAAAAATCAAATAAATCATTTTTACATATTGGTGAATACCCCTATAAAATAAATTGGTTTGGGTATTCACATAAATAAAATAAAAGGGAATTTATTGAGGAGAAGAGAGAAATTTTGAGAAGTAAAATAGGCAGCATAATAGGTATAAAACATGGTTTTAGAAAAGGGTAAAAAAGATAGAGGACAAGGGTCTCCCATTCATAAAAAAATCTTAATACAGTAAAGGGATAAAATAAATTGAACATAAGAACTTATTTTGAAAATTTTAAATACATTCTACATAAAGAGGGAACTTGAATGGAAAAGAGAAGTGTAGATTTCCCTTATATTGAAGAGTAGTTCCTAAAACTTGAGGATATGGACCTTGGGGGATTGTTAAAACCTTGTTAGGAATCCTTGTGAGGTAAAACTATCATAACTTCATGTAGGATGAAATGGGAGTGAAAGGAAATGGAGAAATGGGTGGGTATTTAGAGCAAAAGTTGGGGATTTGTTTATTAACTTCTAAATAAAGGCCTTGGACACCTAGGTAGTGGTAAATAAAAAACCATGGGTTTTCCCATGGTATTGGCCACTTGGGACACCTATTATGTTATTTTAATCCAAAAAGTCAACCATCATTTTATATTAATTATTTTTTAAAGGAAATTTAAAATGCTCACAAAAATAACATTTTTAAAGTTAAAGTTTCCATTTTAAAATTTGGAAAGTAAGTTATATATTTGGAAATTGATTAAAATATATTAAATAACTTGATATTAATAAAATTAAATATTTTAAGTCATGGATTTTGGTTAATTTTTTATTACATCATTATGACATAATTACGATGTCATTAACATACTAAAAAACTCAAACTGTATTTTTACTATTCATGAAAAAAAGTATTTTAGAAAATTCTCATAAATTCACCATAATATAAATTGGACATTATGATTTCAAAAATTATATTTATTTTATCATAGAAATTCTATAAATATGATAATTATAACTTTTAAATATAAAAAACCTTATTTATTAAAATTAACAGCGGATTGAAAAGTGCATAGTAAAATTTATGACACTTGAAAAAAAAATATTTTATCATTTATATTTAAATAAGAGTGTTACAAATAGAAAATTTTTCTATTGTCATGGTTGAAAACTATGGCAATAAGGCCAAAAATTGTGTCCGTATCCTACAACCACAATTTCTCCCTACCGTGGGAGCTACCACCATAGCAATAGGGTCTGACTTATTACCACAATTTTAACTGTGGAAATAGGTGGGCTATTTCCATAGTTTTCAAAACCATGTAAATAGGTATCATAATTGTCAACTATGGTAGTTGACCTATATACATGGTTAAAACTATGTCCATATGTTCTATTTACATGGTTTAAAACCGTGGCTATAGCCCCAAAAAACCATGACAACAACCCAAAAATAATATGTCACTCGACGGATTCGATCTCTGTACCTCACCCATAGGATTCTACCACATAACCACCACACCAAGAAGAGATTCATCTATATATATATAATATGTTATATATATTTTTAAAAACTATGGTGGTAGCCTAAAAACCGCGGTAATATAACTTCTCGATCTATTTTTAGAGGGAAAATTATTCTCCCATGAAAGGGCAGGATACCTATAGCCACTGTTTTAGTATAAATGTGGATATAGCCCTTGAAAAAATGACCTATAGCCCCAGTTTTGAAATCCAAGGCTATAGGCCACATAACCATGGCTATAAGCCACATAACTGTGGTTATAGCCTACCTATATCCACCATTTTAAAACCGAGGCTATAGGTCCGTGGCAATAGCCCAATTATATACTTGTGTGTTATTATCACACTATTTTATAAAAATAAGCATCATTAATAATATCTTAGTTTATTACAATTATTTCAATATTTTATGAAAAGCATTATTTCTATTCAAAAAATCAATTTATCAAATTATACCTCAATTCTATTAAGTGAAACTATTCTTAAAATGGAAATGATGGAATAAAATTTTTATTTAAACAAAGGAATTACACACTAAAGTTATGACATGTAACACATTATTACACTTTTGTATTCCCTAATATTAAGGCGTGTGATAGTGGTAGTTTCGTGGGGTGTCTCGGCTAACATCGACTGAGTGGTAATCTCTACTAATTTGAACTTCTCCCATATGTGATTTTGTTCAAGATTTACTTATTGAAGCTCAGCTTGGCCTTGGTT
The DNA here is from genome assembly GCA_963277665.1 of Viscum album. Taxonomy (NCBI): domain Eukaryota; kingdom Viridiplantae; phylum Streptophyta; class Magnoliopsida; order Santalales; family Viscaceae; genus Viscum; species Viscum album. The sequence continues at coordinate 156,512,952 of OY728157.1, forward strand.
AAGGGAGAACCCTAGTGATGAAACCTAACTCCTAAGCTCTGAAAAATGGGCTTCAAATGGCAAGACTCTACTGGTTGAGGCCATTGACTCTTCTTTCTGTAACAATTATCCTTTTTCAAAATTTTACTTATAAAATCTAATAATAATGTTAAAATTATTATAAATAGTATAATTCCCAATGGTCATATTGTCTAATAGTAATAATTGACCAATGGTCATATAAAAATTGAATCCATATGGTCACATTTATCTTTATATTCAATTCATTAAAAAACATGGTTGTTTTATGAATAATATAACACATAATTTCAAGATTTTCATCCCTGAAATTTCAACTTGTTCTCTCAGTTGTGAAAAGGTGTGGGTACTGTTGTCTCATTGTCTCCTCTAGATCCCACATCACTTCTTCAAATTTATGGTTCATACACAACACTTTGATGAGGTGGGAAATCTTGTTGTGTATAATCTTGTCTCTATGGTCCAAGATCTCCACCGACTGCTCCTTATAAGAGAGGTCATGTTCCAGTTGTACCACCTCAGGATTCAGTACATGTGAAGGGTCAAGTATGTACTTCCTCAAGAGAAATATGTAGAATAAATCATGAACTTGAGCTAGATATAGAGGAATTGAAAATAAATAGGCCACTTCTCCTATTAAATCAAGGATTTCATAGGGGAAAATGTACTTGGGGATAAGCTTCCCTTTCTTCCAAAACTGCATGACTCGCTTCCATGGTGATATTCAAAGGAACACTTTTTCGCCAACACCAAAATACAAGGCCCATTAACGGTTGCCATCATAGCTATTCTGCCAACTCTGAGCAACATTAATGTGTTTTTGGATGTCATAAACCTTTTTTGTCATCTCTTGCACAATATTAGGCCCAAGAATATTTCTATCAACATCTTCATCCCAAAAAGTTGGATTCTTTACATCACTTCCCATATAAAGCTTTATAGGGTTCCATTTGAATACTTAAATGGAAGATGTTATTGTATGATAACTCAACTAATGGAATATGTTGATCCCATACACCTTTAAATTCCATTGAACATGTTCTTATCATGTCTTGAGTGTTTGAATAGTCATTTTAGATTGGCCATCCATTTGGGGGTGATAGGCCATACTGAAATTTAATTCGATACTCAGATCATGTTGAAGACTTATCTAGAATTTTTATGTGAACCTTGGATCACAATCAAGAATGATAGAAATTGTAAATCCATTCAACCTCACTACTTCATTTATATAAATCTCAGAAATTTTATCAAGAAATAAGTCTTCTCGGATAGAGACCAAATGGGTAGTCTTGGTGAGACAGTCCACTATTACCCATATAAAATTGATTCCTTTGGATGATCTCATAAGAATATTGAAAAATTATATGGTGATATTATCTCACCTTAATGTTGGTATGGGTAGTGGTTGTAATAACCCTTTATAATATTTTTACTCTACCTTCATTTGTTGACACATCAGGAACCTTGTAGTGTAGTCGAAAATCTCCCTTTTCATGTTATTCCACCAATAATGATAATAAATTTCCCTATAAATTTTAATGCTTCTAGGATGTATATAGAATGTAGAGATATGATATTCATCCATCAGATCCTTCTTTATCTCTAGAATAGATGGAACACAAAGCCTTGTATGAAATTTCATTACACCTTCTTGATCAATATTGAACTTAGGAAACTTCCTATTCTTCACATCCTCAACCTTATTCTATAAAAAACGATCTTCTCTTTGAGATTTTTTGATCTTATCTAGTGATAATAGTTGAAAAATCATTTGGGATAGGGTTGATGGTGTCCCTTTCCTTATGATTCCCATGTCCATTTTTACTAGTTCATTGATCAAAGTATCTTCTTGAATCTTCATCATTGCCAGCACAAAGGGTCTTTCCTACTTAATGAATCAATGAATTTGTTTTCTCTTCTGGTATGATAATGAATTAAAAAATCAGAGTCTTTTAGAAGTTCCAATCATCTCCTCTATCTCATGTTCAATTCCTTTTGTGTGAAAATATACTTTAAACTTTGGTGGTCTGTGTATATATCATGTTTCTACCCATAAAGATAGTACCTCCATATCTTTAGAGTAAAAACAACTACAACCAGCTCCAGGACATGTGTAGGATAATTCTACTCATGAGGCTTCAATAGTTGATATGCATAAGCAATCACCTTGTTATTTTTCATGAGGACACACCCAATCCTTTTCAAAGATGCATTGCTAAAAATAATGAATCTTTCTATGATAGAGGGTAGAGTTAACATATGTGCAGTGAACGATATTTTATTCAGGTCTTGGAAACTTTCTTCACACTCTTTTGTCTAGGTGAACTTATACCCATTTTGAGTTAACTTGGTTAGTGGATTAGAAATTCATGAATTTTTTTCACAAACCTCCTATAATACTCTACTAAACCAAAGAAACTAAAAATCTTATCTACTATTGTAGGATGAGGCCAATCCTCCACAACCTTTGTCTTAGAAGGGTCAACTGAGATTCCTTCATTGGTTATAATGTGCCCTAATAAAGAAACTTATTATAACCAAAATTCAAATTTTATAAACTTTCTAAATAGCCTCTCCATCCTTAGAGTTTTTAATATAACCATTAGATAATTCTCATACTCCTCACAAAATTTATAATATATATGAATTTAATTAATAAAAACTACCATAAAATTATCAAGATATTCATTAAAGATTCTATTCATCAAATCCATAAATATATTAGAAGCATTAGTCAAGCTTAGGGTCATAAAAAAAACTCATAATTCCCATATCTTTATCAGAAGGCACTCTTTGGAATATATTATTTCTTCACCCTCAATTGATGATAAAAGAATAAAAGATCAATCTTGGATAAGAATTGAGCCCCATGAAGCTGGTAAAATAAATCATAAATCCTTGAAAGAGGGTACTTATTCTTCAATTTTATCCTGTTAAGTTCTCTATAATAAATTCATATTCGCATTGATCCATCCTTATTATTCATAGAGATAATAGGTGATCCCCAAGGAGAAACACTTGTCCGGATAAACCCCTTCTCAAAAAGATCTTGGAGTTGTTTATTTAATTCCTTAAGCTACCCATTTTCCATTCTATATGGGGTCTTTGATACCAGATTGGATCCAGGCATGAGTTCAATTGATAACTCTACCTCTCTTTCTGGGGGAGGTCCAAGTAACTCCTTAAGAAATACCTCAATGTATTCCTAAACGATGAGGATATTTTATATTCATATTCCCTTATTTCCTTCTTCATCTTCACTGATCATCTTTATAAATAAGGATATGAGAGGTAAATTTAGACAAATATTAGGCCGAGATATCTCTCCTTTGAAAAAAACTATAGGTTATACATTTAATACTACTCATATTTCCTTGATTATGTAGTTGATCTTAGTATTATACTTTGAGAACCAGTCAATCCCTAGTATAGTGTTGAATTCCAGCATGTTAATGACTACTAGATTTGTGATGAGATTGTTCTTACCAAATTGAATAATAGAATTTATATACACTTTTTATGCTTGGATAATCCCTTTAGGAGTCTTGAACGATAACTCTACTTCTGGGAGTTTAGGTATTGATTCTATATTCTTTGAAAACTTGGAGGAAATAAAGCAATGATTATAACCATAATCAAACAAAGTAATTTCTAGATTTTATAGAACAATGATAGTAACTTACACCACATCATTTGGAGCTTCAAATTCATCTTTCATGATATAAAAAGCCTGACCTTTCTCCCTGGGCCTATGCTAGGGTTAATGATGATTCCCTTCCATTAACTTTGGATTTAGAAAGTGATTGGAAAATTGCTCAATCTCTCTAAACTTGAATCATTGGACTTCAAGTTGGGCCTACACTATATTCCCTTTGTCATTAGTGTTGAGAAGTTGAGGATTCAACTCACTACGATTGTTCCAAAAAATATGGTCATCTCTTCCACACTTGTAACATTTCCCGCTCCCGAGAAAGTGGTTCCACAAATGCTTCTTCCCACATTTGTTGCATGTGGGAAGTTGAACTTTCTTTCATCCTACTCCATGATCAAATTTACTCCCCAAGTTTGGCTCCAAATATATCTTCTTTTCATTCAATCTATGGGACCACTGCATCTCTCTGAACTCCATCTCAACCTTCATAGAACTTAGAACTATATCCACATAACTTCTATAGTCTCGACTGGATAGATTATTCCATAGATGGGGTCTTAGTCCACCAAAGAATCTATCAACATTTCCATTAGGATCCATGACAAAGCTATAGGTGTAATGAGAAATCCTTGTAAAGTTCATCTCATAGATTCTCATTGATTCATATTCCTTCTACTTCAGCTCTAGGAATTCTTTCTCCATTTTCATTATCATGAAATGGTGGAAATATTTATAGAAAATGGATCCCCTCAACTCTTCCCACTCTATAACATCAATATACCTTCTTGGATTCGTGTTTTTAACCAGTTTCCACTACTTATCAACTTCTCCCTCTAAGTGGTACATAGCCAGGGTGACTTTCTCTTACTCTGAACAACGAAGTACAAAAAAGACATTTTCTATAGAGCTTATCCATTGTTTAGAAATCAATGGGTCGGTCCACCATTCCTCCACAATATATATTAGGCCTTGAATAATGAATGTTTATTTAATAAATAAATATCACTGCATTATTCATTAATAAAAAAACAAATATTATATTCACTAAATAAAAAATAAATTTTTAATAAACATTCCAATAACATAATATTATCTCATATAACTGGTGACAGAACATATGCGATCAAGAAAACATGAATAATTATTAAACCACATGAAGGAATAATATTTATTCAACTTGTTAAATAATAAATAAATGATATATTATTTAACCAAGATTCTGGATACAGTTAGTGTGTAACCCTCTAGGCCTCTTTCTCAGTGGCATTAGGTGAAGCAGCCTAAAGTCCAATGTTAGCGTCTAACAACTTGACAAGCCACCCATATAGAAATAAGTTAATTTTAAAATTACATAATACCTCATATGTATTATCACTATATAATATAATCCCTTTATCATGATTTCTCTAATCAAGAAGGTTGCACGCTTGTGCCATCAACATATGTGCTCGATGTCACTTCATTTGAATTTATAGAAATCAAACTTGCTTATAGAATATCATGGACATGGATTTATTTAGGATATATAATTTTCATAAAAGGGATTGAGATATAAAATTATATTAAATAATAGAAGGGAAAAATCCTTTCTTGCATTATTCATTAATGAAATATTACTCGTGATGTACCTAATGTATCCTACCTCCCCATGAACAGATGTCATCATAGTTTTCTTTAATACGTCAAAGTACATGACTTATAACACTCATTAATAATAATCTTAAAGTCTAAGGATAAATACACATGTTTGTAAATAGGAACATCCAATAACAAATATAAATGTGGATTTCCTATTGGAGAGTCTTATTCTAATAATATCCTACACGGTATTAACTAAATGGTTATAAATAGTTGAATATTTATTTATATATTTCAATAAATTTATAGTAAAATGACTTTGGTGGAGTAATCTGATGCAAGTCCAGTATACTTTGATGGCTTCATTCTCTCTGAGTTTTATCTCTACCTCTTCTACCTCCACATGAAAGAGTTCCCTCCTTATGCATTGACCTACCGTGTTCTATTGGTTTCTTCCATATTTACTTTTGCATTGTTGCCTTCCCCTCACTTGGCTTACCTCTTTATATTATAACATTTCTCATCACTCTTGTTTTGGCTCATTTCTGTTTGTATGCCTAATGCCCATTTCCAAAGTCCAACTTCAACTTCTACCCATAATTACTACAAATCCCCCTTTTATTAGTGATATAAGACCCCTTTATCAGTGTTAAAAAAGCATTGATGTTTAAAGTGCTGATAAAAAAGGAGTCCCTTTTATCAATGCTAAAAATACCACTGATAACATTAACTTTTATCAGCGCTAAAAAATAACTATAAAGGGGGCCCTTTATCAGCACATTTTTAGTGCTAATAAAGTGAAATTTTATCAATGCTAGAAATTATTCTCATCAAATTCATATTGTTGCAGTGTGCTGTTAAAATTACAGAACATTACAACAGTAAATACATAATTTAACTAAAATAAAATTTACATCACAAATTCTATAAAAAAAACTATATTATAGACATTTCAAACATTGGTTGTGCAATTACATGAGTAAGTAAAATTAATCACAAATATTCAAAGACATCAATGTTCCATTGTCTTTTGTAGCACCCCCAATTTCTGGTATGTAACCCTTTATTTATGTTTTTTAAGTATATAAAATATATAGGTGAAGTTTGGGAGAGTTTTAAGAACTTTTTGAGGGTTTTGGGGATTTTCTATAAGTGTACAAGTGACACAGAGTTTGTTAAAACCATGCAACACTTGCTAGAAACTGTGCATAGTTAGACAAAGGTAAAAGTGAAGGTGCACGGGTTGTGCACGATTTTTCCAAACCATATGGAGGCATATAAAAAACCATTTCATGTTGTGCATTTGTTGGACAATGAGATTTGACATGTTTGGAACATGGTTTGGTAACCATGAAAGAAAATCATGCGAGAGTCATCCTTAAGGTAGTGGATAACACATGGTTTTCCTAACCGTGCGATTAAATCGTGCACGTCAAGAAAGTACCTCCTTAAAAAGTGGATATTACTCAATTTTTCCTTTAACTCACTAGATTTTCCTCCTATGTAGCCCTAACTCAGGATTTTTCTTTCCCAAAAGTCAAGGAAGGTTCTCCCATTGATCCAAATGCAATCTGAAGGCTTCTCTTAGTGATTAGAAGCTGATTCCTCATGATAAGTGATCGTTCTTGGTCATTCTTGAGGTTTTCTTAGATCTACTTCTCCCTATCTACCAGTTTCTTAGATCTATAAACTTTATGGGTATATCTAAGGCTATGAATGCCAAATATGTTTAGATTTGGTCTTTTTTATTATAGGGGAAGAGATCTAAGGTGGGTTTTTTAGAGATTTAACTCAGTTTTGTGAACATTCTTCATGCCATTCTTCATTTTCTCCATACAAATAAAGGTAGGTGGCTTCACTCTTGACTCCTATATTTTAGAACATGAAGGATTAGTTTCAAATTGATTTATTTGATTGAATTTTATTATTTATCCACTGGGAAATAATGGTTGAAACCCTCGTGAGTGATGGTTTGTGGAAATTGAAAAATTTGGGGTGTTGTTAGAAAGTGTTTTGAAAAAATGATTTTAAAACGTTGATTTTAAAATAATCGTTAGCTTTTCTACAAGGAAAAATGGTTCTCAATAAAAATAATTATGTTTTATTTAATGGTTTGAACGCAATTTTATTTGTCATGAGTTGTCATGGTTGTGTGGCATCTATTCATATGCATTGGCATGGATAAGGGTGTGAGGTACCCCCATCAAAAGATTGGGAAAAATATGGGTGTGAAGTACCCCCATAAAATTGGTCCACTAAGTGATGTATTGGTGGATTTATAAATCACCACTTGTGAGTATAGGGAGGTCCATGGGTTACATTCATGGTTGGATGTATGGTTTTGAGGAAAAGAATGGGTTATGCCAAAATCGAATGTTAAATGATTGAAAGAATTGTTTATGTTATTTCCTCTGAAAACTGTTTTCCTTGGTTTGTTTTTATATTTTGATATAAACTATTTAGGAATTGTTTTATGTTAATTGTTTATATATATTTTTCTAACATGTTCTATCCTAGTGGCGTGAGTTGGGAAGTCATTGGGGGAAAACCTACTGAGTTTTAGTACTAACCCCTACTTTGTAACTTTAGTGATTTTGCAGATATTGTCTATCACGATATAGGAAAAGGTAATGTATCAAACATCTTTAGTACTATGTGATACTTGTGATGCTTTTTGGAGTTGGATCTTGGAGCATGTGGAGCCTTAGAGTCATACGACTATCTTTGAGTTTTGATAGTTTTGTCTTCCACTGTTTACTTGATGTTAGTTTGTCTTCCGTTGTGAAACTCTTTGGTTGGTTTTGATATAAATGGAATGTTTGTACTATATTTCTTATTATCATGCATCATGTAGTGTGTTATTTTGGTATGGTTTAATGGTTGGTTGTTTATATTCAAAGGAAAAATTTTCCCCCAAAGTGTAAATGAAGCCCTCAGTATTTATTGTTAGCCTTTGGCGTCATGGGGATGCCTCTTAAGGCATAGTAAAATCTCACCTCCCTCTAAAGACATTGATAAGGGGAAGAATGTTACAAATGGTATCAATTTTTTTCGGTCCAAAAGTCTTTTTGAGACAAGTGGTATCAGGTTGGTCATTTCCTTATGGAAAAATAGTCATCAGTTATGTCAGTCTTGGAGTTGAATTCATTCTTGTCTATTCCTTGAGTTGGGATCATAGAAAGGATAAGGATTGTTGGGACTTAAAATTTAGAGCATAAAAATACATATCTAACCTTTTTATGTTGAACTTCAAGTTATTGGAGAGTTGGGTACGTAAGTGTTTTGGAGACACATATAGGATTTTGAAATCTCATTGTCATGAGTTTATCCAATGAGATGAGCATGACATAAATTAAAGGAATGAATTCCCACTAGGATTTCATATTTAATTTTGACTAATATTTATGTTTTGGTGCAAAATAAATGGTAGATTTTTGAAAAATGTTGAAATTGTTTTCAAATGAATGATTTTGAAAAAGAGCATGATTGTGGAATTTTGAAAATAGTCTGATTTTCAAAAGAAAGTATAGATTTTTCAAAAATTGATTGAATGTGGAAAAGATTTATTTTTGAAAGAAATATTGTGATAGTTGATGTGGTATAATTTGAAATTGTTAAGACTTCAAATAATAGAGAGTGAGACTTTTGATGTTTGTGGTTTGTTTAGAAAATGGCACCTGGTAGGAATTGTAGGAACCAACTGGAGAAATCTACTGAGAACATGGTTTCAAATGAGCCACAAGTGAACCAAAAGTTGGTTCAGAGTATCATAGAATCATTTTAGGCTGTGAATATTGGTAACTAGAAGGATGATACAAGGAAAGTGGATCATTCAGTTGAGTTCCAGAAGCAGAATCCACCCATATTCTGGGGTGATTTTGAACCAGAAAAGGAAAAAGTGTGGCTGAATAGGATGAATAGTATCTTCTATTTCATCAGCATACTATTAGAGATAAAATTCAATATGGTGATGTATATTCTAGAGGATCTTGCACGCCAGTGGTGGGATCTAGCAGTCTAGACTAAAGTGGATCAAGACCTTACTTGGGAGGATTTTGAAGAATTGTTCAACAAACAATTATATCCTCACACGTTCAAGACTCAGAGAATGATGAAATTCTTCATCTTAAAGTAGGGAAGTATCTCTTTCATTAAGTATGTGGCTAAATTCATGAATTCAATATTCTTTTCACCTGATGTTTCTATTAGTGAATCCTTGAAGGCACACATATTTGAATTGAGTTTGAGATAGAAGGTTCACTCAAAGGTATATTTTCTCTGTATTTTTGACTATACAGAGATGGTCAATATAAGGAAAATCTGAATCGTTTGATGGGGAGTTTTAACAAGTGTGATGATTGGGGGTTCAACGCTTGAATTCTAGATCTATACTTTGACCGGACTAACCACATGTGTCTTGAAACCCCCACACTATGGTGAAGGATTCTGAAGCTTCCTCTATAAAAAGGGTCATCCCAACTTCTTTGGTTTAGTTTTTATTTTTCTCTTAATCCCCAGTAAAATCCTTGACATCTCATCACCGTCCAACCATACCTATTGGGCGTTTGAATTCCTTAGTTTGTCCGTATTAAAGCCATTCAAATCAAGGCACTCTTATTTCCCATTTATTTCCATTATTATTATTTTCTTCCTCCTACAGGGAGTTCATTTTAGTGGAGATACTCTATTATGTGTTAGAAATTGAATAAGGTTTGATGGTTCTTTACCATGCTTAGGTTTTGATGGTGTTTCCTTTGGTAGTGGATGATTTGTGTTGTATGATCTTGCTCAAAGAAGGTTAACCATCTATTTGAGGCAGGGGATCCTTATTCTCTCCTTTTTTTTGTTACTATGTGTATATTTCATTCTTTTTTCTTCCTTTGGGTGGATAATATGGGTTTATATGATCATATAATTAAATGGATTTAATTAAAATTGAAGGGTATGGGAGTTTTCACACCTGTTTACTTATTGTTCAATATTTCTTATGAGTTCATCCTTATCCAATGAAATTACTGAAAATCATGGATGTTGGGATCCTTTTTTGTATTGTGGATGATGTAAATTATGAACCTTGTTGTGTTGGTTTCTTGAACCCACCATACGTAAAAGGTTAAAGAACTTATATATAACAAATGAATCGATTTCCCAAGAAATTCTAAAACTGTGTGAGAATGTCCATGAAAGTAATTAAGTAATGTGATGAAATACCTTTATATGAATTTGAAATTTTAATCTTTTGAGAGTTGAATTAATGTTATAAGGTCTAGTTTACTTGCCGTGTTTTCCTTTTTTTATGTGGAGATCTTGTGGGAAATAGTTCAGTGATGGTGGTGATCAGGTTTAGATGCAAGATGTGTTGGGAAGCAAAGCTATGGTTGGTTGGAATGGGATGTGATGAGGAAAAATATGTGATGGCTGCGATGCGATGATGTTTTAGTGAGATGGTTGGGTTGTGTCAATTGATTGGAATGATATTTTATGATGGTTGGTGTGAGATGGATGAGTTGTTATATAGTGTGTTGATGTAGATGTATGGTAATGATGTAATGAAGTGTTAACAATGAACTTGAAATGATGAAATTGAAATTGACTAATTTGGAAATTAAATAAGTGTGGACTGAAATAAATGTGTGATAATTATCTTAATGAATGAAATTATTAATGAATTTATGTAATTTAATGGGAAGTTATGGTTAGTGTGGTTGTCTTAAATTTGGGTTTTATTAGATTAATAAATAGAATTTGGTTGGTAACTAGTAAATCTAGAAATTGGTTAACATTAAAAAGTTAAGATGAAATGTGTCTTATGTGTGGATTTTCTATGTGGTGTGTTTCATTAGTTGTGGAATTAGTTTATGGTAGAGGGCATGAGTTGTTGTGGTGGTGTTGTGGGATGTGAAATTGGAGTTGTATGCGAACCCCTAGGTTGGGTATTGTGTGTTACATGTTTATATGGTATTTTCATGTTATTTATATACATTCCTCACCTGAGTTAGACAAACTTACCAATACCCAAATGTTTTGGGTTTTGAGTTTTTTTTTCAATATTCAGGTTGGCTATGAAATAGATGGTTGGATACCCCCTCCTCCCTACTCTTCCTTCATCAATAGTGATGCTGACGACTAGTGTTGGAGATGTATGGTGATGATGATGGTTGGTGTCAAAGACACCTAGTGATAATGAGGATATAATGTGTGGTGGGGGTCATGCGTGGTTGGAGGAGGGTATGAGGTTAATTTACTTCATGTTCATGATACCCTGATACTATGGATATGTGTTTGAGTGATAATGCAGATGATGATGTAAGAGTGACACGAGAGATGTGGATGGTCACATTGATTCCAGTAAAGGATCATGGGCCTTATAAGAGGCTGGGTTATGTAGGGAAGCATCCTAAACCACATCAGAGATAGATGGATATGCAATTTGATGACATGATAGAAATGGGATCATATGGCATTTGAAGTTGAATTTGTTGTTGAGTTATTGTTATAGGATTTTCCTTTGGTAATTTTCTTAGAGACTTTATTTTTATTCATTTAACATTATTCATACATTGTCATATGGGTTTCTATATTTTTTTATTCTATGTGATGTAGTGGTTTTTTGGATTATATCCTATCTTCTAATCTTACTTTTCTATTGAGGGGAGGATAATTCACTAATCTTGGGGAAGATAGGAGGATAATGCAGTGATATTGGAGTGGTTTTGTGGTTGATATTCTATCTTCATATGAGTTTCTATCATTTTTATTTATGAAATCCCTAGTTCTAGATCCTGGGGAAGAGATGAGGATAATGCACTAATATTCAAATGGGAAGGCAAGCATGATCCTCTCACTCCTCACTAGAACCAAAGGTCCATTGAATTAGAAACAATTAGGGAAGGACAAGGTCCTAGCCCTAGTATATGAGACCAGGAGTTCCCAAACACTTCCCCTAGGGTCAGGGTCCTCATGACCGGTGAATGCATATCTACATAAACCCTAAGGACCCTACCCATTAAGGAGGACAAGTGTGAGACACCTTTTACTGAAGGAATTCATATCCAAATGGGACACATGCTGATGTGCCTCTTACCATGGTTTTCTAAGTCCTGAGGCTTTGGTATCGGTTTAATTTGGTCCCTCACAGATAGGGGATCCTAAAAAGTATGGTCCCTTCCATTGGTAGCTTGAAATAGGGCTCAAAAGGAGGCTCACATGGGTCCTATCGTGGTGAGGAATGGTGATTCACGTAGGGCATGGGAGGAGTTGGAAGTGCTTTGCACAATGGGTATACAAGCATGATATGAAGATGTCTCAGGCAATGGACCACCTGAGTAATAAAACCTCGACGAGGCCTTTTCATAGGCACTATGAGTGTGACGTTCTGAACCTGGGTGCCACTAAAAGGTTCCCTAATCCCGGTTGTCCACATGGACTCAAGCGCATCCCCCTGAACATCAATGGCTTTTGACTACCAGGGAGGGCCTAAGGTGTGTCCATAGGGAGACTATTCCCCCATTACCAGAGTGTACTACAACTAATAAAAGTAATAATAGGTAAATACTGAAAGCCGTATAAGTAATCAAATGGCACAACAAAAGATGATAAGAATAATAACAATAGAAGCAACTGATAATAATAAACTATAATTGGAAGTTGAATCATATATAAAATATGATGATATATGTCATGTCTCTATAAAAATGGAAAACATGGATACAAGGCAGTGGGAAATACATGTTATACAAAAGAAACAAAAAGAAACAAAAAACTATCGATCATCCTGAGCTCCATCTTGGTCATATAATACCAAGCTCTATCCAAAACAAGAAAGAAGTATCAAGTGTCCAAATCGGAATGCTTCCCCTTGTTAACACCTACATACATGTAATATTTATGGGTATCAATGGTGGAACAGATAGGGTGTGAGATAAAATCTTAGTATGCCACCACCAATAATGTCTATAACATCCATTCAATGTAATATAAGTTGAAAAAGTGTGCAAGCATGCATATATAAAAGTAAAACATTACAGTAATGTAAATAGCCAAGTACCTACTTCAGCCTCAGCTGGTGTCTGGACATGAAACCATTTCATTAATTAATTATGTTCCAATTTATATAGTAAGTCGTGTGAGGTATAACCAACACTAACATCCTGACATGATAATAATAATAATAAACGATCCAAGATATGACAAGGAATCCATGATGATAATAATAATGAAATGGATCCAAGGTAATAAACAAGGAATCCTTGATCTCAGGGGTTGATCCAACTCAGTAATAATCTATAGCCTGGATAAAGGAGTAATAGTGTAATCCAAGGGAATTGCCCAAGGCATTCCACAATAATGTAATCCTAACCGAGTCTAAGGAATTCATCCAAGGTAAAGCGGGATAATCAATGACTAGGATCGAGGGTGTATACAAGGTGCCACATGTCCGTAGACGTCAAGTTGGACCCAAGGAGTGTACCCAAGGCATACTATAATAATAATGGAGGGATCCTATGGTGTCATATCAAGAATCCACAAGTAGACAATGATCGGGTTCCAAGGTGGGTATCAACCTTGGGAACCAGCATTCTTGAACCAGAATGGCATCCACGAGTGCTCAAGGAATTTCCTCAGGAATCCAAGGCGATATTTATTATGACCACTCCTATAAATATGTTACGGTTTGTATATAATAGTCACCTTATAATTGATTCGTTAAATAAAATTAGGCCATGTAATAATCATTCCATTTAATAAGTAATTTGGTCAATTCCCTTACCTTTCATACAAGTGACAAGGCTAAAGGGACATGAAACCACCCATTGGTTTATATAAATTATAAACAAATCATTAGGTTCACTGTGCTACCTTCCATAATAAATGGAAAGGGGTGCTACAAACATGTAACCAAAACATTTATTTACATTTAAACAGGCCAAGTGACATTTATAAATATACTTTCCAATTACAATTGAGATTCATGAATCAATTGAAGCAGTTACCTTAGAAGGGTCAATTGATAAGCATACAAGTGATATCCATTTATATTCATTCATTTAATTGAAACACTTACCTCTATCAAGGTCAAGTCAAGGAACACTCTAATGGTGGCATTGATAATCTTAACAAGATACTAAATCATAATTATGGAAACACCCTACTTGGGGTGGTCAACATTGAAGACGTAACCTATAAAGATGGATAAAATATATAGAAAGGGTCTTAGAATATGATTCTAATTACTGTAATCAATGCATATGAATTAAATAGGCCACACCTGATGAAATCTACGTGCACACATGAAAAATTATAAAATGTTGAAACTTAAGGGACAAGTTATAGAACAACTACCTTAGGATCATATGACTCTACTCATCTAGTATTAGCTGTTAGTTTGGCATGTATTGGAAGAGATCTGAAGAATGAATCAACTTCCTAAAAATAGGGAAAATGAGTCTTCATATAAATAGCATCATCAAGGGAAAGAAGAATGACATACGACTAAAAAAAATCAAGATCATACTAGTGCGGATCCAACAAGATGAACATTGCTTTGATCAAACTTTGGATGGATGAACGGGTTCAAATACTATCAAAAGATGGTTTTGGAGCTCCAAAAATATATAGGGGAGGCTTTGATGTATGTTGGAGAGAAATGAGAAGAAAGAGGTGTGTTAAAATATTTCATTAAGGGGGAAAGGGTCATTTTACCCAAATTTCTGGGTTACACAATTTGGCTACATGGTTATCCAAATCATGCACCAACCAAGTAATATCTACTATATGGAGGGGCACTTTGCACGATTAGGCCTCATGGTTAGAGAAACAGTGCACCAACCATGCAAAACATCTTTTCTAAAAACTACAAAAATTTCATATGGGTGTGCAACCCTTGGTTCATAGTTAGGAACAATCGTGTAGCCAGCCCTACATGGATTCTTTTAATCGTGAAACCAAACTATTTTTAGAGACCCAAAGCTTGACGTACATGGACATCACATTACTTTTGTGGAATATTTAATATATAACAAACACAGACACACAAGGATCATAATAGTTTAGTGTCTTTGGAAACTCAGAGTTTAATCTTCTAATCATGATGAAAGATCTTCAAATTCTCCTATAAAGATCTTCCCCTTTTGTTTTCTTATGTAAAACCTTTCTTTATATCCCGGGGAAAAGAAAACATAAAAAGGGTGAGCTCAAATTCTCAGTAAGGGTAAACAAAAGAAATATCAATCACATCATATTCATAAGAACATATTATTTTGGAAATCTTAACCTGCAAAAGGGATCATAATTTCATAACATGGGATAAATCATAGTAGTGAAATGTAATCCCAATAATCATAACTTAAAACATGAAACTTTGTGGAATACAGACATAATCATAGAGAATCATTTCTTAGTAGTCATGACACATTTCCAAGACTATCTTAGTGGACAAAGTCTATTTCTGAACTGAGTTCACTCCTTATTTCAGTCCTGTTTCACTGAACCGGTTTAACCTGCCGTTCCAGTCATGTCTATCTCATGAGATATAAATATTTACCCAATGCATTGTAGGGAGATATAGGTCCCACCCATCTCATAATGAAACCCTTCTTATGTGTGCCACAAAATCATAAATCATACATCATAGCATAATCCATGTAATAAAAATGGGAATCTTAAACATCATTCCATCATAACACAATCCATATAAGATAAAATTACATCATAAAAATAATCCCATCATAACATAATCAAATCAATTTAAAAATAAGGATAGAAATATAACCCTATATTATCTCATATGGAAAATAATTTTGATAAAACACTTGAACTCCATTCTTGAGGAAAATATCCTTTCTACTTCAAAAACATTTTCCTTTATTAAAATGTCATATAATGTTAAAATAAAAGAATTTGATTAAAAATAAACTTGAAAACTTTTAAATGAAGCTTCATGGAAATAATTTTCTAAAAATTCATTCATGCCGTATAAGTTAAAAAAACATTCTTCTCGTACTTTGGCCGGAAAAGTCAAAAAGTACCTCGTACGAAAAACGACAAAAGATTCCTTTCATATATTTTACTAAAAAATCACTGAAGGGTAAAATTGGATTTAAACAATTTTATATGGATGGAAATAATATTACATATTGAGGAAACATGGATGTGGATGATAAATATTCCCCAGTAAATTCTGAAGTATAAACAATCTCAGATAAAAATGAGATTGTGAGATTTTCCCTTACCTTAGGTCCGATTTGATTAGTAAGTGTCCGAACCTCCTGTATAATGATTTAAATAATGTCATTGAATTATTCCAGAATCATACTAATTTTTATGATATCATATATGGTCATATTCTTATCTTCTTATTAGTAATATTTCATTGTTACTTGTTATTCGGGTGTTTATTACTTTTTGTTCTTATGCGTGTTTTGTCGAATAAATTCTTATTCTTATTTTTAGGTTATAGATACCTCATTTACAGAATGGTATTAGTGTAATATATATCATATTAATTCATTCAATTAATTTATATAATCATTATGCAATGAAGATCATGCAGAACGAGTCGCAACACATCGTGGAGACGGTATTCCTTACGTACGCATGAGCGATGATATCGTTACCATGATCGTGGAATTGTATTGGAGTGTATGTATACTATTTCATAATCAATATCACTTTACAATAATCATATATATTTATTATTTACACCATTATACCCATCCAAGTAAGGTGGTGGTGGAAAATAGATTACAAAACGGCGTGGAGACGGTATTCCGTACGTACGTACGCGCGGTGATTTTGTTTTCCATAGGATGGATAGATGGTGAAATAGGGCTGTTTCATACTTATAATAACATATCAGTATATTAGTGATACTGATGTTATTACTTCATAATGAAACAACTAAAGAAGAAGGAGTATAAGAAGAAATAAAGTTGAAAGAATCGGTAACGAACATTACCTCTTCTTTGAAGTGCCTCTTTGAGAACTCATTTTAGGGAAATAAAATTGGTCTTTGAAGAATACCAGGACCTCTAGGATGTTTCTATGGAAGTGGAGAAGAAAATTTGGCAGGGTTTGGCCGAGCTTGAAGGCTCAAAGTGTTGTGTGGAAGAGAGGGAGGAGGTGCCCTTTTATAATGGAGGAGAGGGGCACCTTAGGAAAAACTAAAAATATTATTTTATTATAAAGTCATATTCGGTTTTTAATAGCTAAAAATTGATTTATTTCGAAGATAAGGTGGGGATGGGTCAAAATCCTCTCATCCAATATAATTTAGACAAGTTTAGGTTTCTATTTTAACCTTATCATTTAGATTTAACTTTAAGTTAGATAATTTAACTTTTACCGTGTCTTCTTGTTTTCTTACACTATAATGTTAATAAACTTACTATAACAAGCCAAAAGAACCCCAAGTTATTTATTATTAATATATATAACCTTATCTAAGTCATTTTGCCGAACCTTAGATTTTTAGGAATAAAATAACAATTAATAATATAATATTTGTTTTAAAAACTATTTTATGTCAATTTTGACACTATTTGGTAATTGATTTTTGTGAAAATCATAACAGAAATATTAGTTCTAAAAAAGTTAATTAAATCAGTAATAATATGTAATATTAACCTATAAAATTATTTTAATTCATAAAAAGTCTCAAATTACATTTATTTGAGTATTTATAACATCAATTATGTCAATATTTCATTAATGAGATAATTACTGCATCATCATTGTGTCATAAATAAATTAAATTATTTAATGTCTAAAAATTATAAATAAAATACCATTATGTAGGAAATATTTTTATCTTTATAATTAATATTTATAGTTGAATTTATATTATGTATAACATTATATTAAAAATATTTTAGTTATTAAAATTTGATTTTAACTATTTTAACTATTCTTTAAATAAAATAATATTAAATGTCCTAATCTAATCCAAGTGGGCCTAAATGGTCTTATTTTATTCCTACGGTTGTTTTTGTTTGAATTACACTTATCTAATAGAATTATGACATGTGTTAGGGTAATAATAATATCATTTTTACCCTTAATTACCCTATTTACTTGTAACCGTGGTAAAAAAAGTAAAAAGTTACTATTCACCAAAAATTATTTTCATCTCGTTGAACCAAATTTTAGTCCTTGATATTAACCGTGCCTCTCAGATTTTTGAAATTCCACTCACAGAAGCGGTAAAATTAAGTTTTATGTGAATTTGCAAATTCTCCTAGGAGGTGGGTAAAAGACGGTGAAAAATTAAATAAAATTTTTATATATCTAAAATTATTATAAAATGAATCCAATGAATTTCATTGAACTTATATATATATTATGTATCAATTTTGAACTAAAATAAATTTAAATAAAATAAATAATTATTTAAATAAAAAGTCGGTTTTTAAATAGTAACCCAGTGTTTTCACTATTCATCAAAAATTGAAAGTTTTTAGAAAAATACCAAAAATTCACCCTAGTCTAATTTCGATATTATAAATCCAAAAACAAAGTCCATTTTGAAAGATAAAATTTACAAAATTTTAAAAAGTGGGTATTGCTATTCATAACGGCTAGTTTATATAACATATCATTGTTTAGTGAAACTCGGTATTGCGTACAACACACGCTATCGTGGAAGGTCACGATTGCGTGTAATGAAAGCCAAGTCAGAGATGCGTGTAGTGAAAACTCCTTTTGGTGTAGTGTACAACACAAGACATCAATAAAATTAAAAAGAATATTTTTCATAAAATCTCGGGGTGTTACACTGTTTCTCCCAAAAATCTGGGTTCCAGGCTCTGAACAATCCCCAAACACCCAACAAGACACCTGTGAACTCATTGGGAATCTGTATTAGGTCAAAAATATGTAATTAGGATTAATTTAAATGGGATTATACCTGAGATAAAAATCATGTTCTTACAATGGTTCTCCTCAAGTTTCCTTGGAAGGGTCTCACACGGGTCATTGGTTAGGGAAGGGACCTTCGCGTAAGTGGTTGTCGACTAGGTGGAAAAGGGGCCCTCACATAGGTGTCCGGTGTTTTAGACCCTGTAGGGAACTAGATCTAACTATCTCCCCTAATCCCCTCTTATATTGGGTTGCAAAGGGATACCCGAGGGGTTTTTGGGGACCTGGGTGAAGGGACTGCATGACCCGAGCTTTAAGGGTTCTTCCAATTTTCCAGTTGTGAAAACGAGGAGCCCTAAGATCCAATTTATTGGGAAATAGGAGACTCTGGTTTAAAGAGGTTGTCTGTGTAGGTCCCTAGCACAGGTGTCCCATATAGGGGTGGAAAAAACTTTTGTGCCGCGCAGGTCCAAAGTGCAAGTGCTTTGCGTTCGTGCTGCACGTAGGGGTGGCTGTACCTTCTAGGCTGCATAGGCAGGTCCTGCACTAGCCTCTGCATAGGGTTTGTGTGCACATGACCACCTGGTTGAACAACCTCCTTGAACATCACATTGTAGTAGTATGACCTTTATGAGCATTATTTCTATCATTGAATAAATGATCCTTTATCAGCGCTAAAAAAACATTGATAAAGGGGAGGAAAATTTTAATGATGCTTAGAACAACAACATTTTTTAGCTCTAGTGGTGTTTATAGACCAATCTAGTGTAGTATGATTTTTATCAGTGCAAAACTACTGGTGATAAAAGAATATCTTTATCTGCGTTGATTTTAGTGTCAATAAAGGGGTTTTTTTATCAGTGCTATTTCTATCATTGATAAAAATTGTAGGATTTTAAAGGTTATCATGATTATAGTGATTTTTTAGCAATGATAAAACCCTTTTATATGGTGTTTGGGCAGACACACATCCATATTACATAAATTCCTAGACCCATTTTTAAAATAACTTTAAACCGTAACTCATTTTTTTAATAATAAAATCATAAAATCCAAAAAAAAACTTATTTTTAAATATAGATAATAATCATAGATAAATATACCATTGATTTATTAATAAATGGGTGAGGATGGTGATGGAGACTAACTTGGAGGCCCATGGATGGGGTGGAGAGGGGGTTCACCGTCATTCGCTCATCCCCCACCAGGTTCCACCACCGAAAGCACTTCACTAGATGGTGCATGACCACCAGGATCTCCACCCATGCGTACTCCTTGTTGGGGTACATCCGCCGCCCACCCCGTGGCTACCACTTCTAAGTGGGTGCTGAACACTACCACAGGGATCTGATCCTCTATGCTCAAGAACAGATCGCAGGCTACGTAGAGGGTGAAGCACTTGGTGAGGGGGAGCACCTTTACAGTGCCCTGGACCTCCCAGTCACCGGAAAAGTGGTGGCGGACAACAACTTCCATGATGGGGATATGGTGGCGGAGGGCCTCCAGGTGGAGTAAGATAGAGAGGTGGTGCACCATTTTCACGGACTCCTGACTGGACAAGGACTGGATGGTTGTGGGGATGATTTTGTTCCAATTCTATGGCCTCCATAGTGTCACCAACTCAGTTTCATCGGTGAGAAGAAATTTGTTTCCAGTGGGGCCATAGAATACGGCGATGGACTCTCCAAAAATGGAGGTCTTGAACACATTGGAGGAGAAGGTGTCCATGAATCCGAACATGAATCTCTCTGGGTGGCCCTTCATGCCGGCCCATATAAACTGAAGGGACTCACCGATGAATGACCACCCTATCCTTCCAGGCAGAAGGGTGTCCATAGTGGTGGAATATAGCTTCCCTTGGGGTTTTAGGAATGAAATATAGAGGAGGAAGGGAAAGAGGGTGAGCATGATAGAGTGACAATCCAATAGTGCTTCTATGGAAACCCAAAAACCGTGCCATTCTCTCGAATTTACCCGGTGCCTATTTGAGTTTTTTTAATATGTTTTTTGATTTTTTTTAAAATGTAAGTTAATTTTTTTTATAAAAAATGAATTAAATATGGTATCAACAATTGCACCTTTACCCTAAAACAATAAGTTTTTTTCTAGTTTAATTATTATTTTTTATATATTTAAAATTTTAATGTTTTATTATTTTTTTTATGTTTATATATATATATATATATAACAAAATGTTTCACCATAATTTATCTCATTCAAGTACGTGACTTTGCTAGCCAAAAAAATATAAAGTATAAAACCATTATAAATAAAAATTAAAACATTGATTAAACATATAAGAATTAGTCAAAAATAAAAAAGGATTTCTTAAAAAATGTTAATGAAAAATAATTTATAAGCTTTCTATTCAACCTACTTGAAACTTAAAAATGTTTCAAGTACATGACTTTGCTGGCCTATAAAATATAAACTATAAGACCAATATAAATGAAAATTTAAACATTGATTAAACATATAAGTATTCAATGTTTTAATTTTTATTTATATGAGTCTTATAGTTTATATTGTATAGGATTTTAATGTCAAGTAGGTGGTTTTGGATCCTCCTCAATATTTATTCTTTTCACTCTCACTTCCAAGTAACTTTTCTTACATTTCTTTAATTTTCATTTATTTATTTTATTTATGAAACTATTTATTTTCAACAACATTTTAGACGTTTAGGCTATCTTTTAAATTTTATTTACATTGTTTTTATACTGTATATTTTATAAACTTTTAAAGTAATCTAATTAAAATTTAATAGTTATTCCTATGTTTAAAGTAGCCGACTTTGAATGCTGTCAAATATAAACTGTGCCTAAAATATTAATGAAAATGAAACAATAGATAAACATATAAGAAGGAATAATAGTAATAACAATATCTTCATTTAAATAGACATAAAACATATAAATGAACATGTACAATCAATTTCTATATCTATGATGAGGAGATTCCATCCCACATGGTGGTCTGCGAATAGGACGTCCATGTTGAGTTTGCTGTGGAGTCTGATGACCTGGAAAGGGATGATCCTAGGGCACTGGAATGTCGACTGTCACGTCCTCCACTATTGTGTCAGTGGGAGGAGCTATAAACTGCATCTCATACCACCCTCCTAATCCTTCTCCCACTAGGGTGGTAGAAGGACCTGTCATCATCGCAGTGGGAAACCAAGCATATGATGGAGCTATACCCCAAGGCTGTGATGGATCTGGACCCCAAAGATGTGATAGATCTGGACCCCAATATGGAGAGAACTTCAGATATCTTGTCAAAAAAGAAGGATCCCATGACACCTGAGGTATATCCTGAATTTACTGAGGCTGGACTACTAGAGGGCTGACATCTTCCTGTAGAACAGGTGAGACCTCACGTGCAACACGATGATGTCTAAATCATCGTCGTCATGGATCCTCAGCACCAAAAACTACTACAGGATGTTCATCATGGGTAGAAACCTCCTCTCTATGGTCTGGACACTCAAAGATTCTCTCAGAAAGTGCATGATAAGATGACCTCATCTCTAGTGCTTTAGCATGGACGGTTGCCCAGCTAAAGACCCCCCCTCCTCTTCATCACTCATGCAAACAAGATGCTCTGAGTGACTGCCCTGTAAAGAGATTCAAAATGAATTATAAAATAGTTAAATAAACAAAATAATGATAATTTATTGACTTACAATCCTATGAATCACTCTGCTGTGTTGGGTAATATATAGTATAGACTTCAATTTATACCATGACTCATACTCAATCTTCTATGAAATAAAGAATCGATTCGTAGGGACACCTTAGATACAAAACTCTGTATGTTTGTGCCAGCAGTTAAGAAAGTAGGTATGTACTTGGTGCCAGTCCTCATCCAGCCTCTTTGTCAGCTTCAACCTATGAAGTTGCTTTGTCTGTATCGACAAAAATGGAATCAGCTGAGCACAACAAAACTGGCACATGACTCTATTAGGATGCTACCACTCAATAATATGGAAGTGAATGATGGTCACTACAATCATAGAATCCTCAAGCCCAATAGTGTAGTATGGTGGAAACTGGTCCATAATAGTCTAGTATGGAAGCCATGAAATCTGAAATGACATGTGACCTTTGTCAAAAAATCTCCTAACTAAAAACCAAAATTGATGCTATAATTAAATTTGTTATATAGTGATAGATTGTGTATACATACCTGGTCACATAAGATACAATCCAACTGGAGTCTATATATTCCCAAATGGTGTCTCAGAACTGCGTGGAAATTCTATCGCTGACATCATCTATAAAATACAACATCAATAGTGGAAAATAATGAGAAATTAAAGTCAATAACTCCTAGTAGTATCATAAACCAATAGAAATGAGTGATCAACCAGCGCCCACGTGGAGCGTCATGCAACACCTCCATTGTAACAACCCAAAATTTTACTAATGAAAATTCCTCTTTATCTAATTAAATGTATTATTATGTAAAATGGTTATATAAGACATATGAACGTCCTTGGTTTCATGTTTTTGGATACTGTTAAGAATTGTTACCATTGCTAATATAGTCGTTGAATAGTGATAACATGATTACTATAAATATAGGGCTTTAACAAATCTAATTTACTCAGACAAAGGAAGCAATGACCTCATCTAGTAGAATTGCTTTGTATGAAACCCATTTATCGGAGCTCGGAAAGGAGGTGATGTCACATGGCTTCTCTCTTGACCAATCCCAAGCTGAGCTTTAACACATTAATCTTGAATGGAATCTCCTACAGAAGAAGTGGAAGTTGATAGAGATTACCACTCGAACGATGTTATTCGAGCCACCCCAAGAGTCTGTCACCATCACACACCTTACCCTTAGGTCATATGTGGGTGTTATAAGGGGTTATGTAACCAGAACCTAGAACTATGATTATGTGAATGATTTTTTTATAGAATAAATAATATACATACATTTTATTATTGTTACTTTGTAAATAGTTTTTAATGCACAAATAGTATTTTTAGTTTATATTCAATTAAGAAATATATTTTGATGAATTAATGAATTTTTTAAATAAAATAATATTTTAATAAAATATTATTACTAAATTAATTTTTATTAAATATAAATTATCGTATAATTTTTATAAAAACAATTGTAATTTTTATTAAGGTTTGAAAGCTGTTTTTGTCAAAACCCATGAATTCTTGATAAATGTCGGTTTTTATTTTAGAAGTAAAAATTCACATATTTAGAAAATTATTTAGATGAAATAAATATTATTTTTTTAATTAGGACATCGAAATTATCCAACAGTGAATTTTTCATAATTTTCTGAGACAGTCGAATTTTTGGGTAAAAATTAAATACTGTTTAAATATATGATGGACTTTATGAGATCATAATGACCCAATAGTGATGTAATAAAATAATATAAATGGTATGTTTGAATAATATATATTTTATCTTTAAAATAATTTGATTTTATATTTTTTTTATTTATATTACAAAGCCTTAGTGGGCCCTCCACGACTTATAAAATTTTTTAACATTTTAAAATGATTTCCTTTAGAGTGTGAATCACCTCCACATTAGTATGCCTAATATTTTAGTAAGTTCGGCCATTTTACTTCTAAAATAATGTTTTACACTCCCTTTTGGAAAAAACCATGGGAAAAAACCATGTTTTGGTTTGTGGGTTTGATTAGTTTAATGTGTAGTGTCCAAAACCTAAATAATAAAGAATTCTCTCTCCTTTCCTATATAAACCCCCTCAATCTCCCATTCCTCATCACTCATAAATTTTGGAGCTCGACCAATCTCTACCCTCATCTCTATAGAATCCTCTCAATGTGTCCCAATCTCTCTATAAGCCTCTCTCAAGCCTCTCCCAAGCCTTAGGGATCACACTTCCAAGTAAGAGATTTCTTCCTTTCTCATTTTTGTCCAAATTTATTTATATTGTTATGCCCTTTTATTTTTAATTAAAAATATTGGGGTATGATTTTAAACCTCCCCAATACTTCTCTCATTATGTTTTAATTATGATATACCTCTTTCTCTCTCATTAATTCCTCCCATGTACACCCGTTACCATGCCGAAATTTCATAAGGGATTTCTCTCTCCTCATTTACATTCAAGCAATTATTTTATATTATGCATATAAATTCCATTACATATATTGGGATATGTATCTATATGACCCATTTAATTTCAATTTTATGTACATATGATGAGATACCCCTTTCTCTCTCATCATCCATTTTTATGAATTCTTATGTCACGCCGTTATGCTGCCAAATTTGCACCGTGATTTTCCAAGCCAAAGTCATTGCGAAGTGAATACCATGCCCATTCCTCTATCAAGGGTATTCAACTTTAAGCACATTTACTTATCAATTATATAGTTTTATGTATTTATTCCACATTTCGTTATCATGGAATAAATGATGATGTTTAATGATTCCATGTTGTATGATCCATGTGGCACACTTATGCATGAAATTAAATGATTAAGAAGGGTGCACCCTGATAGTGCTCCAATGCATTGGGTATGGATTGTTATCATGATAAATCAAGTGAAATGAGGGTTTAATAATTATAATTAAAGTTAAATAAGGGTTTACTCATGCTCCATGTGTAATAAGCCTTGGCTCATGCTAATATCATGTTAAATGTTGTTGCCATATTTACATGTTATGATAATCATGCTATATCATGACTTTAAGTTCATCTTTCTCTTGTGCTCCAGTAATATTATTATTTCCTAAAATATACTATATTCTTCATTTTATTCATTTTTTACTCTCTTACTAGGCTTTATAGCTCACCCTTTTCTTATGCATTTCCTCAGGTTATCTCATGAAATGCTAAGTACGAAGGAATGTTGTGGTAATGTAAAAGAAGTTTTCAATAAATATGTTGGATTTTATGTTCTAAGTTGTTATGTAATGTTCCAAATTTCCAAAGACGCTAAAACTATTGATCTTCAGAGTTGTCTTAAGTTAAATTTTATGTAATAAATCATGTTTAAGTGCATAATAAAGATCAGAGTTTCTATAGTTGGTATCAGAGGATATGTTTAGTTATTTTTGAGATTAGGATTATAAAACCCTAGTGAAAGCCTTAGGGATAAGACTAAGTATAATAAAAACATCCCTAAATTTTGGTGAGTATAGATTAAGTGTTTTATCAAGCAAATAAATCCCTCTCTAGATACGAACACGTAGAGGTGTCTCTGACACAAATGTATTTAGGGGTAAAACCCGGAAACACCACTTTGAGCTAGACTTAAATGAGAACTGGTGCATGAAAACGGGACTTGCTAATCTCTTGGTTATGACACTCCTAGGGGATATGCTTTGGTAAATTCATAATCTTAGTATGAACCATTATTAAGGGAATAAAAAACTCCCTTCAAAATATATGTTGGGAAGTAGATCATGTATAACATAGATTGAAGCCTATAAATTCATAAGTTAAGGAAATTAATGTAATTTATAAGTTATACCTTTTTTTAATTGGACTCCCCTTTATGTGTTACCCCTAAATTTTCTTTTATTCAATCCAATGGTCAGTAATAGCAGGACTCAAGCTAACAACTGGTGCGGAGATCAATGTGACGAATATTCTAATGAGATCCCCAATCCGATGGGAGCGGGAATCACAAACTTTGTCATGATACTCTCTGAGTTAAGTCATGTTTTGAATAGAAACATGGGTCAAGAGGAACGTCCAACCCCCCTAAAAAAGAACAAGCTGCAATCAAGAGCTTCATGAGACAAAGGCCTCTTACATTTAATGGATCATCTGATCCCTCAATTGTCGAACAATGGATCAACTTCATTGAAAAGATATTCTCCATCCTTCAATGTTCTAAACAAGAGAAGGTTATTCTGGCTACTTATCGTATGAAGGGTGAAGTTGATCAATGGTGGATATTGATCAAAAATACAAATCTCGAGGAGGATATCGAGGCGTTGTAATGGAAGGATTTCTAGAAAATGTTTTTCGATAAATATTTTTCACCACCCTCCGACTTAAGATGGAAAGAGACTTCCTTTCCCTCAAAAAAATAAGACAATGAATCCATCAGAGCGTATGAGGAAAACTTCACAAGGCTTTCACAATATGCCTTTGGTTTTTTCGTTACCCCTAAATGTAAGGTTTAACACTTCTTTAGTGGGGTAAAACCTAGCCTATGTAAATCTCTAGCGATCCATTACTTAGAGAGTTATGAGGAAATTGTCTGATGTTCCCTAGAAGTTGAAATAGAGATCGGAAGATCTTAGGCATGTCATTGGGATAAGAATCATAAGGTGAACTTTAATTCTAGCGATCCAATGGATAAATCCAACAGTTCTAAGAAATTATAGCACCCTACTTGCTAAAGGTGCGAAAAGAAGAACCCCGTAAATTTCCTAAAGGGGATGAGGAAATGATTTAGGTGTGGAAGAGAAGGGAACCTAGCTATTAACTGCTGACAAGAAAAACCCGCTGCTACGACAGAGCAGAGGAACACTCCGTTTGACCCTCAACGCATTGTTTATTGATTCAACTGCAAAGAACCATGGCACTTTGCAAACCAATTCCCTAAGCCAAGGGTTTTAAGAGGCAACAACCTCCAAGGAAGAAAAGATGACCTTTTTCCATCACTACTACTGAAGAAAATCCCAACAATGAAGTGGTGATAGGTACTCTAGTTATTAATTCAATAATAGTTAACATACTTTTTGATTTTAGTTCTAAGTATTCTTTTATATCCTGAAAGTTTAGTAGAACAATCCCAACACCACCACAAAATCATGAAAGTACAGATGTCGGTGATAATGGAAAATGGGGTAATCATTTCAACCCATGAATATAACTCCCCCCTATCCCAATTTTTGGATTGAACTTCTTGGAGAACCTCACCATACTCCCTCTGATGTAATTTTATGCAATTATTGGCATGGATTGTATTTCCCTATATAGAGTCAACATAAATTTCTATGAGAGGGAAATCACTCTCCATATGGAGAATCGACCCCTGATTATTTACAAGTGCAAGGAAAAGGATGAATATTCTTTACACCATCATCTCAAGTGTGGATATTAATTCCCTATAAGAATTCATATCTTGCTCATATGATGGATTCTAAGGAAGAAACCACCCTTGAAGACATGCCTATTGTGAGGGAATTTGCTGAAGTGTTTCATGAGAAATTGTCTGGTCTTCCTCCTAGAAGATATGTTGAATTCTCAATTTGTATTATACTTGGGGCTTTGCCAATATCCAAGACTCCATATTGAATGACTGTTAAAGAGATTGAGGATCTAAAGAAGCAACTATAGGAGAATCTAGATAAAGGGTTTATGCACCCAAGTGCTTCACCATGGGGTGCACCCATCCTCTTTATCAAGAATAAGGATGGGTCAATGCGCCTTTGCATTGATTATTGTGATATCAACAAAATCATGATAAAGAATAAGTATCCTCTTCCCTAAATTGATGACTTGTTTGATTAGATACATAGAGCACAATACTTCTCCAAGGTGGATTTGTGGTCGGGATATTATCAAGTAAGGGTGAAGAAGGAGGATTTCCCCAAGATTACTTTTCGAACAAGGTAAGAGCACTATGAATTCATAATAATTCCTTTAAGAATCACTAATTCTCCAACAATATTCATGTAATTGATGGATAAAGTCTTTATATATTACCTCAACAAATTTGTGGTAGTCTTTATAGATGATATTATAATATACTCCAAAACCGAGGAGGAGCATGAGGATGATATAATCACTATACCAGAGACCTTGAAAAAGGAGAAGCTCTATGAAAAGTACAGAAAGTGTGAGTTTTGGTTGAAGGAAGTCTCATTCATGGGTCATATAATCATAAGCAATGTGATATTTTTGGATCCCTCCAAGATAGCTACAATAGAGGGATGACCGATGCCAACATCGGTGATGGATATCAGTAGCTTCCTAGGGTTAGCTGGATATTATCACCGATTTGCGAGAAATTTCTCATGATTTTAAAACCCTCTTACCATGCTAACTCGGAAGAGAGTTAAGTTTTCTTGGAGTGATGAATGTTAAGAGATATTCAAGGAGTTGAAAAGGAGGCTTATCACTGCACCCGTGATCAAATACCCATAAGTGGATAAATTTTTGTGGTATTTAGTGATGCTTCAAAGAAGGGCCTGAGTTGTGTGTTGATGAAAAATGACAAAGTAATTGCCCGTGCTTCAAGGAAATTGAAATTTCATGAGTAAAACTATCCAACACATGATCTAGAGTTGGCTGCAGTAATCTTCACTTTGAAAATTTGACGACATTACCTCTTTGGGGAGAAGTGTAAAATATACATGGATCACAAAATCCTCAAGTATATACTCACACAGAAAGTGTTGAACATACACCAAAAAATATGGTTAGAGATGATCAAAGACTATGACTGCTCAATCCATTACCACCTTAGGAAAGAGAATAAGGTGGAATATGCTCTAAGTAGAAAGGACACAACAATTCTACCATTAATGAGAATTGAAAAGTATAAAATATTCTTAGATTTGATGAATATGGACATGAGAATCATAAATAAGGGAACATAATCAATCCTTTCACAAATGATTACTCAACCATCTCTTTTATAAAGGTTAAAGGATGCTCAAAATGATGATGTGGGAATTTAGAGTAAAGTGGAAACTATCAGGAAAGGGAAATCCTCAGAGTTCAATGTTAATGAATAAGGAATTGTGAGATTTGGGGAAATACTATATGTTACATCAAATTTGGAGTTAAATAACTTTTGGATGATGCACATAGTTCAAATTTATCCATTCACCCAAGAAACACAAAGACGTATCGAGATATCCGAGATCATTATTGGTGGGATAACGTGAAGAAGGAGATCAATGAGTATACATCAAAGTGCCTGGTATGTCAGCAAGTGAAGGATGAGAGACATAATTATAAGGGGATGATGCAACCATTAGCCATACCAACATGAAAATTAGAGAACATCACCATGGAATTTGTCACCAGAATTCCAAATACATCCAAAGGAAACAATTATATCTGGGTTATTGTGGATCGTCTTACCAAAATTGCACACTTCATTAAAATTTGGGAGGATTTCACATTGAACCAATTGGAACTGCTATATATCAAAGAATTGGTAAGGCTGCATGGAGTAACACTATCTATTATATCTGATCGAGATCAAAGATTCACCTCTAAGTTCTGGAAGAGTCTTCAACATGCTCTGAATACTGAGCTGAATTTCAGTAAGACTTATCATCCTCAAACTGATGGCCAATCTGAGCAGACTATCCAAACCCTTTAGGATATGTTGAGAGCATGCTCAATGAACTTCAAAGGAGGATGGGATCAATATATTCTTCTGGTTGAGTTCTCTTACAATAACATTTTCCACTCAAGCATCCAAATGGATCCTTATGAAGCCCTTTATGGGAAGAGGTGCATAACATCGACATGTTGGGATGAAGTTGGGAAGCGAAAAATCCTAGGTCCAAAAAAGGTCAACGAAATGGTGGAGAAGGTTAAGACCATCTGAAAGTACATTAAAACTGCTCAGAGTCGATAAAAGAGATATGTTGATAATAGTCGACAAGACCTAGAGTTTGATGTTGAAGAAATGGTATTCCTCCTTATATCTCCATAGAAGAGAGTTATGAGATTTGGGAAGAAGGGAATGATTACTCCAAGGTACATCAACCCTTTTGAGATCATTGATCACATTGGAGTAGTGAATTATCGACTATAACTCCTAATGAAACTATCTCAAGTACATGATGTATTCCATGTATCACTCTTGAAGAAGTACATACCTGAACCATCGCATGTACTCAATCCAAAGGTGGTACCATTGGAGAATTACCTCTCCTATTAAGAGAATCCAGTGAAGATCTTATACCGTAGAGAAACAGTTCTACAAAATAATACAATGACCCTTGTCAAGGTGTTGTGGAGAAACCACATGTTTGAAGAAGAAACATGGGAATCAGAGGAAGTGATGAAGTAGAGTTACCCTCATCTATTTTAGTGTGGGAAAAGAAAATTTCGAGGCAGAAATTTCTTAATGGGGGAAGATTATAACAACCCAAAATTTTATTAATGAAAATTTATCTTGATCTAATTAAATGTATTATTATGTAAAATGGTTATATAAGACATATGCACTTCCCTGGTTTTATGTTTTTGGATACCATTAAGAATTTTCACCAAATCTAATATAACTGTTGAACAATGATCACAGGATTTGTATAAATATAGAGTTTTAACAAATCCAATTTACTCAGACAAAGGAAGAGATGACCTCATCCAGTAGAATTGCTCCATTCAAAGCCCATTTTTTAGAGCTTGGAAAGGAGGTGGAATCACTAGGCTTTAATGTTGACCAAGACCAAGCTGAGCTTTAACACGTTAAGCTTGAACTGAACCGCCTACGGGAGAAGTGGAAGTTGATAGATATTACCACCCGAGAGATGTTATCTGAGCCACCCGAAGAGTCTATCACCATCACACACCATACCCTTAGGTCATATGTAGGTTTTATAAGGGGTTATGTAACCACACCCTAGAACTATAATTATTAGAATTATTTTTTTATAGAATAAATAATATACATTCATTTTATTATTGTTACTTTGTAAATAGTTTTTGAAGAAAAAATATTATTTTTAGTTAATATTCAATTAAGAAATCTATTTTGATGAATTAATGAATTTTTAAAATTAAATTACATTTTAATAAAATGTTATTACTAAATTATTTTTATTAAATATAAATGATCATATAATATTTATGAATACAATTGTAATTTTTATTAAGGTTTGAAAGATGTTTTTGTCAAAACCCATGAATTTCTGATAAATGTCGATTTTTATTTTAGAAGTAAAAATTCATATATTTAGAAAGTTATTTAGATAAAATGAATATTATTTTTGGAATTAGGACATTTAAATTATCCAATGGTGAATTTTTCATCATTTTCCAAGACATTCAAATTTTTGGGTAAGAATTAAATACTATTAAAATATATATTGTGTTTTATGACATCATAATGATCCAATAGTGATGTAAAAAAATACTATAAATGGGTTGTTCGTACAATATATTTTTTACCTTTAAAATAATGTTATTTTAGGTTTGTTTGATTTATTTTACAAAGCCTTAGTGGGCCCTCCAAGACTTATAAAACATTTTAGCATTTTAAAATGATTTCCTTGAGAGTGTGACTCACCTACACATAAGAAAACCTAATATTTTAATATGTTATGACATTTTCCTTATATAATAATTTTTTACACTAAACTTTGGAAAAAACCAAGAGCAAAAACCATAGGTTGGTTTATGGTTCTGATTAGTTTAATGTGTAGTGTCCAAAACCTAAATAATAAAAACTTCCCTCTCCTTTCCTATATAAACCCACTCAGTTTCCCATTCCTCTTTACTCAAAACATTTTTAGCTCGACCAACATCTTCCCTAATCTCTCTATAAACCTCACAAGGTTCCCCAATATCCCTATAAGTCTCTCCCAATCCTCTCCCAAGCCTTTGGGATCACACTTCCAAGTAAGGGATTTCCTCCTTTCTCATTTTTGTCCAAATTTATTTATGTTGTTTTCCCTTTTATTTTCAAATAAAAATATTGGGGTGTGATTTTTAACCTCCCCTATACTTCTATACTTATGTTTGAATGATGAGATACCCCTTTATCTCTTATTAATTCCTCCCATGTACACCCGTTAGCATGATGAAATTCCATAAGGGATTTCTCTCTCCTCATTTACATTCAAGAAATTATTTTATATTATGCATCTAAATTCCATTACATATGTTGGGAAATATATCAACATGACAACCTTAATATCCATTTCATGTACATATGGTGATATACCCCTTTCTCTCTCATCAACCATTTTTATGAATTCTTATGTCACGCCGTTATGCAGCCGAATTTGCACTGCGATTTTCCATGCCAAAGTCATTGTGTAACAAATACCATGCCCATTTCTCAATCAAGGTTATTAACCTTTATGAACATTTACTTATCAATTATATAGTTTAATTTATGTATTCGACATTCCTTTATCATGGAATAAATGATGATGTTGAATGATTTCATGTTGTATGATCCATGTGGCACAGTTATGCATGAAATGAAATGGTTAAGAAGGGTGAACCCTGATGGCACTCCAATGCATTGGTTAAAGATTAGTATCATGATATCTCAAGTGAAATTAGGGTTTAATTATGATAATTCAAGTTCAATGAGGGATTACTCATGATCCATTTATAATGATCCTTGGATCATTATAGTATCATGTTAAATGTTACTGCCATATTTCTATGTTATAATAATCATGCTATATCATTCCTTTATGTTCATGTTTATATTATGCTCTAGTGATATTCCTATTGCTTAACATGTACTATATTATTCATGTTATGCCTTGTTTACTCACTTACTGGGTTTTATAGCTCACTCCTTTATTATGCATCTCCTCAAGTTATCCCATGAAATGCTAAGTATGAAGGAATGTTGTGGTCATGTAAAAGAAAATTTCAATAAATATGTTGGGTTTTATGTTCTAAGTTGTTATTTAATTTTCTTAATTTACCAAGACACTAGACCTATTGATACCTAGAGTTCTCTTAAGATAAAGTTTATGTAATAAATCACATTTAAGTGTGTAATAAAGAGCAGAGTTTTTATATCCATCTTGATCGGCAGACCAACAAGCTCAGGGTGGAATGCAGGGATGAACTCCCATGCCCACATATGAATAAGGATAACACATCCCCTAAGGCCTATGCGGTCCCTGTGGGATAGCCTTCATAATTCTATATACGTGTATTCCAAGTAGGTGTATTTCCATTTGTACGTCCCAACCCTATCAAAGTTCTCTTGTAGTGGTAGATACATCATGTGCATGTTCATCCCCAAGTGATCAGTACACATGGTCCCTCCAATGAGTCATAATATATATGCACGGGAATAATTCATGATAGTATGCTCATCAACATCATCGAGTAAATGTGTAATCTACACCTCTAACCAAGGCATAAATATCGATGCTCCATCTTTTTCCCTATGGTCAGAAAAAATATCAACACCTAACAATCGCTGAGCAAGGCTGGGCCAAGATGCATGAGTGGGTCCAATAATAACTCTCCCCTGGATAGGAAGACTGAGAAGCACAACCAAATCTTGGAGGGTGATGGTCATCTCTTCCTCAGGCAGGTGGAATGTGTGTGTCTCTGGTATCCACCTCTCCATGAGGGTAGCAAGCAGGTGATGGTCAACAAATGTGAAATCTGATACGACAATGCCATAGAAGCCAACACGGTGCAAGTATGGTCTAATGGCATGTGGAGGCTCCTTGTGATGAAAATGGTGCGCTTGATGGACCCTAATCGATCGATCCTCACCACCCTCTAGTACGACCTGGAAAATATGGGTATCCTACTCAGTGAGTAGTATGGTATCATCCATATTCATATAAACAAATGAAATGAGTTATAAGTGTAAAATGTAAATATAACATTATGGTCAGTAGAATGTTATGACTTGTTGAATGCAAGACATTCCATGTTTATTGACATTTTTTTTATGAAGTTATTTTTACCAAAATAGAGGGGCATGTCTTTATATTTTTCAAAGAATATTACTAATGTTTTGTTAAGATATGATTTTACCTAGAAAATGGTGTTTTGTAAGATATGGTTTTATATATTTATATATATAAACAATTTGTCTTTGTTATATAGATGTTTATTAGAAAATGGCATGCTTTGTAATTTATGTATGACTGTCCACATGATGGTATGTTTCATGATTATTTTTTCACATGTAAAGGTGATTCTGTAACACTAACTGAAATTCAAGAAATAATTTGTGGGAAATGAACCACGATGCAGGAGGAATGGTGAAAATTATGACATTGATGATATAAACTCATTCCATCACCACTGTCGTTATCACTATTCCTCATGCTTCATGGTTCATTTCCCACAAATTATTTCTTGAAGTTCAGTTAGTATTACAAAATAAGCTTTAATAACCTCTATTGTTGGTTGTGTACTATAATAAGATCCTTTATAGGTTTGTATAACCTCTTTGTAGTAGCACACATAGGTAAAAACTGACTCTATACGTCAAAAATATTTTCTGATCATGATTCTGATAGTGTAACTAATATCTAAAAATATGTTTGATCATATAATATTTATTATACTGAAATTTTATAACATCTTCTTGTATAGTAATATATGATACTATTATTTCATTATATAATAGTTTATTAGAATAGCAGTCACATAATTTTTTAAAAACCAAGGTAAAGGGAATATGTTTTTGGGTTTACGGTTCATCTTTTAGGTTTTAGAATTTAGAGATTAAGGTTTCAGATATTGAGTTTTGGGTCTAGTTTTTTGTATTTTTTTATAAGGTTTTAGGGTTTAGGTTTATGATTTCATGGTCAGGGTTTAGGTTTTAAGGTTTAGGGTTTAGAATTTTGAGATTACGGTATAGGGAATAGGTTTTTGGGTTTAGTGTTCTGCTTTTGGGTTTTGGGATTTAGAAAACTGATGTAAAAAGAATAGATAACACCATATAATTTATAATATGAGAATCTCACAATGAATAAAATACATCATTGTGGATGAGAGTGTGAACTTGACCCAACAATGTTAGGGAATCATTTCCAGTTATGACCTTCTTTATGAAATATGGTGTATCTCAAACTTTTACCTTGTTATTGAGGCCAGTCCATCTTATTTTGCATCCTGCTGGCTTTCGGTCTCCTATGGGGATGAAAATGATTGATGTCAGGTATCACTATTGGTTGACCTTCAGGCATTGGGAAATAACAAAATTCCCCAATATGCATCCATAGTGCAACATAACAGTTAGAAATGGTGTTCATCTAGTACACTGGATCAACATATGATTCCCATGATATATTCACAGAGGCACATGATGCGATGGCATGGGTGCATGGAAACCGTAAGGCCTGAAAGTTTCCACATTGACATTGCCTCATTTCCAGTAATACCACTATTTTTTCACCGATGTTATTTGTGATTGGGTCTGAATGATCTTGAACTTGAAATCAAGAGTCTTCTCATCGAAAAAGGTAGACATGATAACCATAATCTTCTTCAATATTCTTTTCAATCTCTCATTGAAAGTATCTTTCGTACCTTATCCTCTGTTGTACTCCATCTGATTCTAGTTTTTGTTTATCAACAAAGTACTTCATGCAACGATATAATGTCTCTTGAACTAGGGAAGTTATAGGTAACTTTTGAAGCCCTTTGAAGACACAATTTATGCACTCTGCAATGTTTTTGGTCATGTTTCCATACCAATTCTCCACATCATATGCCAATGTCCATTTTTCTTTTGGAATCCGAATCATATAATCATAAAATTCTTGATTAACCTGGAGGATTTTTCAAAACACTCTTCAAACCACCATTGATCTGACTCATATGCTACATAGAATAGATGATATTTCACATAATTTGAGTTTATCTTTACATTTAAATAGTAAAAAATAACAAACATAATGCGTACTAAGCCTCGTGATTGCCTTCTTCATTGGTTTGTTGTGGAATTTTTTATGCACATTGCTAGAAATGTGTCTAATGTAGAACCGATGATGTGCATTTGGTTATCTCTATTTATCAGGATTTGCATTTATTTCCTCATTAATTTCTTGATGCCAATTATATATCAAACAAACACCCCAAATGTTGGTGAAATGGTTACTGATACATTCCAAAAACAAACTCCATGATTAATATTTTTCTTTCTCTACAATGGAAAAGGAAATTGGAAGAGGTGAAAATTTTCTATCTTAGGTTGCCGTAATCAATAATATGCCCTTGTATTATTCATATAGAAACATTATATCAATTTGAATGGACTGTTTTCTGAAATGAAATGCAGATATATAGAGGAGGAATGCCTAGAACAATCAATGAAATTGAACACAAGATAGATAACGTCGGTTATTGTGAGAAACATGTTTGTTTGCATCAATATGGATGAATAATTGGTTATGATGCCTCATTATATCTAGAAATTATGGAAACAACTGATATGATTCATCCCAATCACCATAGACCTTCACAATTGCCTTATGTTTCACCATACATGCCTTATTATAAGAAATATTATAACATAATGTCTATTGTATCATCTCTTGAACAAGGGATATCAAAAAATCTTGGAATGTACTAATCATCTCAACAATAATGGATGAAACAAATTATGCATCCAATGAGGTATGATCTTATGTCAGGCTTGACTGAACACAAGTTTGAGCTGCCTCAATCCTCAGGATTCTCCAACCTCCAAATAAAATGTCTGTAATCTCCCTCACGAAAATCTACAATCATCCCCATACTTCTCACATTGTATGATATATTTACTATGGCCTGATTCTTGAACTATATAGCTACAGTGCCTCTCAATGTGAAATCTCTTAGAGTTATTTTTAATTCATATTCACTTGGAAAATTCCTTCCAACATATAAGATTTTGTCCATCTCACTAAAACTATCTAGTACAACTCTGGGAAAATCAGTTGTTATAGTGAGAACATTATTGTTGAATTCAGGCACATGTGTCATTGCTTCTGACCAAGATGCAAAGAGTGGTGGATGATTTATTGTAGGTGGATGCTACTGTATAACTAATTCATTTATCAAAACATCCTCCCTAACTTCCACTAGTCCCTCCTCATTAGCATCATTTTCACCATTTATTCTGTCATTATGAAACTCCTCATCAGAAGTTGGATTGACATGTATATCTGGGAGATCATCTAAGTTGTCCTCTTCTACATCATTTTAAATAGGCTCAATTTCACAGGGAAAACCATCTTCAAACACTCTTTTAATTCTATATATTTTTCAAACTAGATGTTGTTGTTGTAAAATAGAAACATCAACATATTAATCCATGTTGGTACCATCTGACCATTTAGAAAATAAATTTATTGCTTGGACCCACTGCGCATCAGCAACCAATGGAAAAATTGATGCCACAATGTTAATGGGAATTGAAAATGTTTATATCTAATAGACCTGATCTCTTGATTGGGTCCCAGATTTGAGGAACCATGGATTCTATCTTGAAGGTCACTTAGGGTTACACAATCAGCTGTACTAACCACTATTATTGGTTGTGTACTATAGGAATCTAATTTCTTAGTTTGAATAACCTCCCCATAGCAGTACACACAAGCAAACATGACTCTCTATATAAAAAATGTTTCTTTGATCAAAATTATGATAGTTTAAAAAATATTAACAATTTTGGATGACTATATAATATTTATTAGAATGTAATTTTAAGGCACCTTTTTATACCCTAAAATATTCTAGTAACATTTCATTATATAAAATTTTATTAGAATATAAGTCACATAATGTTTTGGAAATCGAGGTAAAAAGAAGAGGAAACATAAAATTAATTTATTTATCATTGATAAAATGGCAGTTTTGATCATATAAAGTGAAATAAAGAAGAAAAAACACATTAAATAACACATAAATGCTTTATAACATATAATAAATTCATTGACATTTTTCAATAAAATGTGGTTTGGATGAGATGAGTCTCACTTCAAATGAGGTAAAATCCAACTTATTTTTTATTGACAACTTAATAACATCTTTGAAAGATATTTACTTCACTTTTGAACTTTAAAAAGCTTTCAACCTTCTAATGACATATCTTATATTTCATTAGAAGGCCAAAAACTTTTGAAAGTTCAAAAGTGAAGTGCATATACTTCAAAGATGTTATTAAACCGCCAATTAAAAATAAGTTGGATTTTACCTCATATAAGAAATAAGACTCATCTCATCCAAACCACATTCTATTGAAACATGTCAACAAATTTATTGTATGTTATAAATAATTCATGTGTTATTTAATGTGTTTGTTCTTCTTCATTTCACTTTATATGATCATAAGTATCATTATCTAATCATTATATGGATTCATTTTTTTAATCCTATGTTATTCATTAATTAATCGATAATTAATCATTCCTAATAATAACTATTATTTCTAAACTATATAATCTTCATGATACTAAAATTTTAAAACATTTTCTTATATCCTAAACTATGATAATAATGTTTCTTAGTAAATTTTTTACTAATTTAATCATTATTTAATCACTATTTAATCATTAGTAAGTTAATAATTAGTTAATAATTAGTTAATCATTCTTAAATAACTCTATAATAGAGAAGAAAAAACACATAAAATAACACATGAATGTTTTAAAACTTACAAGAAATACCAACAGTTTTAAAAAAAAACATGGTTTGGATGATATGAGCCTAACTTTGAAAGTGAGGTAAAACCCAACTGATTTTTATTTGATAGCTTAATAACATCTTCTACAAGTATGTACTTAACTTATTAAGTACACATCTTTAGATGATTTCATTAAGATAAAAAAAATAACCTAGATTTTACCTCACTTCCGAAGTCATTCTCATCTCATCCAAACCATGTTTAATTGAAAAATATCAAGGTATTTCTTATATGTTGTAAAACATTCATGTGTAATTTAATGTGTTTTTTCTTCTCTATTTCATTTTATATAATCATAATTTTCATTTTATCAATGATAAGTATTATTAGATAATCATTACATGCATTCATCTTTTAATCCTAAGTTTTTTACTAATTAATCTATAATTAATCATTACTAATAAAAACTATTATTTAAAAAACTATATAATCATTATGATACTAAAATTTTAGAACATCTTTTTATATCTAAAACAATTATATTAATGTTTCATTCTATAGTTTTTAACTAATCAATCATTCTTTAATAATTAGTTATCATTATTAAGTTATTCTTTAATTATTTATTTATTCTTTAATCATTAATCATATGATATTTATTAGTTAATTATAATTAACTAATCATATGTATTAATTTTTAATCCTAAAGTATCATTAATTAATGTAGAATTAATCATTACTAATAATAAGTATTATTTCTAAACTATATATAACTAATTAAACTACTTAAAAATTACATCTTTAAAATTGACTAAAAAGAATTCAATTAGGAATAATAACTTTCATTATTTAATTCCATTGTCCTTGTCTATTTCATTCTATATCATCATAATTATCATTTTATCATTGATAAATATATTGATTTGATTTTTATTTTCTTATGTATTTTAGTAGTTTATAAATAAAATATGAATCATCTTAAGCATATCCTCCAGGAGTGTCAAACCAGGAGTGCAGAAAGGCCCATTTTTGTGCACTAGTTCTGGTTTGAGTCTAGCTCAAAGAGGTGTTTTTGGGTTTTACCCCTAGGTACATCTGTTCTAGAGCCACATCCACTTGTTTGTATCTTGACAGTGATTTAATTTCTTTGATAACCACATAATCTTTATTCTACCAAAAGTTCACAATACTTAATCTTAAGTTATTATGTACTTAATCTATACTTAATCATTACTAATAATAATTATTATTCCAAACTATATGTAACTAATTAAATAACCAAATAAAACAAATATTTAGAACTAATTAAACAACTTAAAAAATGAAATATTTATAACTAAAAATAATTCCATTAAATAAATAAATAACATTAAATTAAATAAAAAAATACCTCTAAATGATGATTCTAAAAAAACCATCTTATTTTGGACCACCAAATCCACCGCCTGGAAAAGGATTTTTTTAGAGAGAGAAGCAGTGGATTTAGAAGATATGGGGGAAAATTGATGTGAGGAGAAGGAGGGGTAGGGTGACTGCCCTTTTATAGGGAGCTGAGGGAAATGAGACACCCCCCTCTACCTTTTCCATGTCATCGACTTGGGCCAAAGGTGGCGCGGGGGATGGAAGACGACATCACTGATGCCACCTTTAAGGCATATTTTTTTAAAAAAAATTAACCTATGATTTTTTTATAATTTTTTTTAAAAAATAACTTTAAGGGTATAGTAGATTCCATACAAACACCTAGTTAAATTCATTTTAAAATTTACCAAGTATAGAATTTAGGGATATTTAAGTAATTGAAAAAATTTCCATCTTTGTTAATTATGAATTGATTTTCAATTTTGTAATCCTTTCATGATGGGATGTTAAAATAACACAACTCCTCTCATATAACCCCAATAATAGCTTTCAATTTTAGTATATAACTTTTATTAACTGGGAGTGAAAATTTAGTATGAAGAGTTTTTTAATGATTGTTTCATATGTTACATATTACTTGGAATACATGGTATTGACTCAATGGTTATTAATTGTTTAATATTTATTTATGTATTTCAATAAATTTATGGTAAAATGGATTTGGTGGATTAATCCGATGCAAGTACAATATACCACAATCGCTATATTCTCTATGATATCTCTCTCCACCTCTTCTCCCTTGACCTGCAAGAGTTCCCTCCTTGCACATTGCATTTTCACCTTCCTCTTAGTTGACTCAACTCTTGAGATTATAAAGTTTCTCTTCACTCTTGTTTTGTCTCATTTCTATTTTTGTGCTCAATGTCCATAGTTAAAGTCTACTTTTAGCTTCTACACATCATTACTACCGATCCCCTTTTATCAGTACTAGACAAACTATTTATCAGAATTAAATAAAAAAAGTGTTGATGTTCTAAGAGCCAATAAAAGAGGAGTCCCATTTATCAATGCTAAAAATAACACTAATAAAATGAATCTTTATTAGCGCTAAAAAAAGCACTGATAAAAGGGATTCTTTATCGATTCTAGTTTATCATTGATAAAGGGGGACATTTATCAATGTGTTTTTGGACCTAATAAAGTAAAATTTTATGATCACTAGAAATAACACTGATAAAAGTAATATTGTCACAGTGTGCTACTAAAATTACAATAATCTGCATCATCAAATACATAATTTAATTGAAATAAAATTTAGATCACAAATAAATGAAAAAAACTATTATATAAATTTTAAAAAT
This sequence comes from Viscum album, assembly GCA_963277665.1. NCBI lineage: Eukaryota > Viridiplantae > Streptophyta > Magnoliopsida > Santalales > Viscaceae > Viscum > Viscum album. The sequence continues at coordinate 156,555,050 of OY728157.1, forward strand.
TGTTTTGTACAATTACATTAGTAAGTACAATTTATCACAAACATTCAAAAACATCAATGTTCCATTGTTTGTGGAGCACAACCCCCTCTCAAAAGAGATCGACCATGATATCAATTTCTGACCAAACAACCTCACCTCAAGTAAAAGAGTGATCATATATAGGAAAATCATTATTTTATTAGTAATACTATAAATAAATAAATTAAACATAAATATAAAACAATACATTAATAAAATTTAATTTTTAAACTAAAACTACATATTTTGAGTCATACCAATCACACTGTGTATCAGATTAAGGTGTGGTTGATTAATATATGTCACAAATGAATTATGGATCATTATCCTAAAGCGTCAAAAAAATATGAATGTTTTTGTTCAATTTTGAGTATGTGACACGTGTTTTGAACTAAAATACCATTTTTAAACTGAAAAAAATACCCTTTGAGTCATATAAAACATTCTTTGTATCAGATTGAGGTTTAAAATATTTTTACATCACACAAATTACTTATAGATCATTTTTTGTAAAGTATCCAAAAATTTTGAATGTGTTTTCTTGGTTTTGAGTATGTGATGTGTGTTTTGAACAAAAATTTGAATTTAAAAAAAACACACTTCAAGTCATACCGGTCCCACAGTGTGTCATATTGATGTGAAGGTGATTTCTACATGTCAAAAAATAATTTAAGAACAATTTTCCTAAATTATCAAAACAATCCAAGCGTGTTTTATAGGTTTTTAGTGAGTGACACATGTTTTTAACTAAAATTTCATTTTTAAACTGAATGATGTTATAATGATTATGACATGAAAGATTATTGAATACTAGTTATATTTTGTAATAATAATATATACATGACATGATTAACATTGTGGAGATGATGTAACTGTGATCAAATTATAAGGATAAAAACTATTGAATTGATATATGCATGAAAAAAAAACAGTTATCACTCCAAATAGTGATTTTAATAAATAATTATTAACTAATGGGTGATAAGATGTTATAATTAGATCATATATGATATTATAAGTATTAATATGGTTCTTTAATAGAATTATAATAAATTTAAATTTATTTTATAGGAGTTTAAAATCGCTTATGAGGAAAGTCAGACTTGAGGTAAGAGATTTCTCTTCTCAATTACCTTTATTTGATAATTATTCCATTTTAAACACAATTTTTCTTTTGTGTGGGGTATAAAATACCATATGGATGTATTTTATTATTCATTTAATATAATTCAAGTGGGTTAAAAATCATTTTCAGGTTATCAATTTCAATGATATTTTGTATAGTGAACCTGACCCTAGTATCCCAGAGACGTCATTAGCTTTATTAAATTGGCATAAGATACAAGGAATCACATCTTGAAGGACCAAATAGTTTAATATTTTTGTTAAAATAGATACATACTTGAGACTTGAATTACATTTTAAAACAAAAAATTATAACATTTTTTTTGTGAATGAAATTATTCCCTCTAACATATCCTTACATATCAAACATAATACACTTCATGAATTCATGAGCAAGTAAACAAAATAAGGGTGAGTTAAAATGATTAATAGGGGTTAAGTAAAATAGAATATATCATGAATCAATAAGAATAAATAATATGTCAAGTTAAATAACCGAACACAAATTCCATGTAATCAATAAAATGAGAAGGAAGTGCATATAGAGATAATATCTATGCGAAAATATCATGGATAATAATCAACATGACAAGGTAACTAACTTATAAGGAACCAGCCTTAAAAAATTACATTATCTTTAATTAAATTAATAATTCACATTGAGGATCCTTTCAGGTTTAGAGTTTTAGAGAGTTAGGTCATAAAATTTATATAACAACATGAATATTACATGTAGACAATTCTACTCAGTATCCATTTTTTTCATAAAATAAAAACTCTTGAAAAAAATATTCATGTCTAGTTCCATGTTTTAGACAACAAGACTTTTCCTTGATCCCATACTTTACCCTATTCATCTTTAAGTCCTATGAAAAACATTTCAAAACATGGGATGAGCATAAAAATCTCAGTAAGGGTTATAAAATAAGAAAGAAATCATTAGTCCATCAATACATAAAAAACATAAACTCTTTTAATTACCTCATGAAAACATATGATTTATGAATAACACATAGTAATCAAAAATAAAAAAGGTAATTATGGTATTCATATCATACCTACATTGTAGCTATCATAGCTACATAGGGAGTTACGTTGGAATACCCATCACAATATATTCTTTAAATCTCTTAAGAGAAACATTCATGTTTACCTCCATCACTTTACCCAATGCATTGGAGAGCTATCTCGGGCTCACCCTACCTAGGTTTATCACGAAACCAAACATATACATAAACAATGTCCAAGAACCATAACATATTCATAACGCATAAAACAAACATAAAGGAAAGATAACATTTCCACATTTCAATCACAATATATCATTTAAATATATTAACATAACAAATCCATTATCAAAACCATTTTAAATACCAAAATATGAAAAAATACATGGTATTTATTTTCATTTAAAAAACACTACATATTTTTAAGTAAGCCAAAGATCAAATAATACTCATGGCGGCAGAAAAAGGTCATTGTCACCACTTACATTAAAAAAAACATTCCTTTTTGTCATTTAGTAAAACGCATCCTATAAAAAGATTCCCTTTGAATTAAAGTAAAATCCAAAAGGTTTTATATACCATATAAAATAAAGTAATGTATAAAATAAAATATGCCTCAATTAAATGAGATTGAGGCGAATTCCCTTACCTCGTGTCCGACTTAACCCGCTCGTTCTTTAATCTCCTTTAATTTGAGTAACTCCCTTTGGTTTGAACCAAAAGGAAATCTTGAAGTGCCTTATGCATAAGGTAAGGATTTTAGGAGGAGGATAGGGATATTGAGAGATTATTTGGGAAGGGGTTGGATGAGCCAAAGGGTTTGAGAGGTGTGAGGAATGAGTAAGAAGTGAGGGATTTTTATAAGGGGGAGGAGGGGCTCTTTAGGAAAGTGTGAAAATATTATTTTATTATATAATGATATTCAGTTTCTAAAAGTCCAAAACTAATTAAAATAGAAGATAATATGACTCATGGTCGAAATAAAATCATACAATAAGAATTTAATAGGTTTTGGATATTGTTTTAATATCTATAATCTTATTTATTTAACTAATTTATTAATGAGGTAAATACTGCATCATTATTTTGTCATAAATAATTTAATTTATTTGATGTCTAAAAATTATAAAAAACACCATGATGTAGGAAATTCTTTTAGCTTTCCATTGAATATTTATAGTCTAAAATATAACTTATATAACTCCATGTAAAAATTAATTTACTAAAAGATATTGGTTTGTTATTTTTGTCATTACTTTAAGTTAATTAATCTAAAGTGTCATTATCACTTCCAAGTGGCTCCATTGGGTCCCAAAATAGACCAAAAGATTTACATGGTCATAAATGAATTAACCAATAAGTTTAAGACAAGTTTTAAGGTAATTTTGTATATTATAAAATTCTTTTTACCTTGAATTACCCTGTTTACCTTTAACCGCGGTAAATAAAAGTCAAAAGTTACTATTCACCAAAAAATTATTTTTATCTTATTGAACCACATTTTACTTACTAATAACAACCATATATGTTGGATTTTCAAAATTCAATTCACAGAAGCGGTAAAATTTCATTTAAATGAAAAATTCAGTTTTTTAACTACTACTAAGTGGTTTCACTATTCATAAAAAATTAATGTTTTTCATAAAAATACCCAAAATTCATCCTAAGATATATTTGATATTCCAAATTCATAAATTATGTCTATTTTACCAAATTCAAAACATAGAAGTTGCATTAATTAATTTAAAATTAATTCCCATTGTCAAACCAAATAGTGTCTTTGTAAGAAACAATAACTATCAAAAGATTGATACTTGTTTATGTCAAATTTCAAAGTGAAATTAATTACAATGGACAAAATTGGATTAAATGGTAAAAATTTATATTCTAATTAAAATTTAAAACCAATTAAAAAGATAATATATCCATATAAATAAATTAGATTAAAAGGCACTTTTGAATTAAAATACAGTATTTTTCACTATTCATTTAAAAATGAACTTTATCAGAAAAATACCAAAAATTCACCCAAAGTAAATTTTGATGTCCCAAATCTAAAGAAGAATTTTATTTTGTCAAAAAAACATATAAAAATTACCAAAACTATATTTAAAGAGGGTTCACCATCAAAAGGTGTTAAATTGACCTTTTAGTGAATATTAGAGTTTTTATGCTTAAAATTAGATTCATTCATATTTTAAGCCCCTAAATTTTATTGGATACATGTAAAAACATTTAAAAAACATCTATAATCATATTTTAGTTAGTTCTATTCATTCCTACCAATACAATGACTATGGGTTAACTACTATTTAAAATAATAATATTATATTATTAGTGTGCAATGTAAGATTTCAAAGAAACTCGTTGTTGCGTATCAGGTAAGCCATCGAACATAGCGTCCTCTTTAAAGTAAAATTAATATTTAATTAAAAAATATTAATAAATATTAAAATGTATTATTCTTTATTTAATTGGGATGTTACATCCTTCCCTCCTTTTGGGAATTGCGTCCTTGCAATTTTTTTTCACTTATCAAATAAATGGGGGTATTTATCCCTCATAGAATTTTCAGATTCCCACATTGCCTCTTCAACCATATGGTTTTTCCAAAAAACCTTTACCTAGTGAATTACCTTATTCTGAAACACTTTCTCTCTATGGTCAAGAATCTAGACCAGTTGTTCCTCATAAGAGAGATTCTCTTCCAACTAAACTACCTATGGGCTCAAAACATGAGATGGATCTAGCATATACTTTATCAACATTGAAACATGAAAAAAATTGTGTACCTGGGATAAACATAGAGGTAAAGCCACTATATATACAACTGATCCAACTTTCTCCAAGATTTTATAAGGTCCAATGAACCTCAAACTCAACTTTACCTTCTTACCAAAATGAATCACACTTTTCCATGGAGAAACTTTGAGAAAGACATGATCAACTAACTCAAAAGATAGATACTTCCTCCAGTTATATGAATAACATTTCTGCCTGCTCTGAGCTATTCTCATGTGCTTCAGAATCAACTAAACCTTTTCTAACATCTCTTCTACCAATTCTGGTCCCATCATCTTCCTTTCACCTACTTCATCCCAAAATGTTAGAGTTCGACAACACTTTCCATATAATGACTCAAATAGAGCCATCTGTATACTGGAATGAAAACTGTTATTATAAGAAAATTCAACCAAAGAAAGATGTTGGTCCCAACTTCCCTGGTAATCCAATGAACAAGAGCATAGCATATCCTCCAAGGTCTGAATTGTTTGTTCTGACTACCCATCTGATTGTGGATGAAAAACTGTACTAAAATTTAATCCAGTACCCAATGACTTCTGAAGGCCTTTCAAAAAGTTATAAGTAAAAATGAGATCCTAATCAGATAAAATGGAGAGGGGAATTCCATTCCAACTGAATATCTCTTTAACATACAACTGATAAAGTTGATATCGAGACAAAGTATCTCGAATAGGAAGGAAATGAGAAGATTTAGTCAACTGATCAACAGTAACCTAGATTTCATTATTACCTCGAGATGTCTTTGGTAATCCCACAACGAATTCAATGAATATATTTTCCCATTTCTACTCTGGCACTGGTAAAGACTGAATAATCCCTTTCGGTAACTTTCGCTCTACTTTAACCTGCTGATAAGTCAAACAATTCACAGTAAAATCAGCAATATCTCTTTTCATTCCATCCCACCAGTAATACTCTTGAAGATCTCTATACATCTTAGTACTGGCAGGATGAACTTAAAATGGAGAACTATAAGCTTCACACAACAACTCATTCTTCAACTGTGAATCACAAGGCACACATAATATTTTTCCAAACCAAAAAACACAATAATTATCAATGTTTAAATCAGGCAACATACCATTCTGAACCAACTCTACATTTTTCTATAACTCACTGTCTTCTTTATGTGCTTGATTTATTCTGTCTGACAGAGATGATTACACTGACACTGGAAACAATACAAAATAATTTCCTGTACCAACAACTTCTATGCCAAAGTCCATCAAATAAAAAACCATAGGATATCATTCCAAATGTATCATGGTTAATGAAGAATTATTTTTTCGACTCAAAGCATTAGACACTTTATTTTCCCTTCCTGGATGGTAATGAATCGTGCAACCATAATCCTTGATTAATTACAACCATCTCCTCTATCTCAAGTTCAATTCTTTTTGAGTGAATATATACTTCAAACTTTTGTGTTCAGTATATATTTCACATTTTACTCTATACAAATGATGCCACAAAATTTTTAAAGAAAAAACAATAGCATCTAATTCCAAATCATGTGTAGGGTAATTTAACTCATGAGGTTTCAACTGACGTGAAGCGTAAGCAATTAGATGATCATTATGCATAAGGACACATCCAAGTCCTTTCAACGAAGCATCACTGTAAATAAAAAACTCACCATTTCTGGAAGGTAGTGCCAAAACTGGAGCATTCACTAATCTTTTTTCAATTCTTGAAAACAATCATCACATTATTTTTTCCAAAGTAACTTAACACCTTTTCGAGTTAACTTATTCATTAGACTAGATAACCATGAAATTTTTTCAAAAAACCTCCGGTAATAACCTTCTAAACCAAGAAAACTATGATTCTTGGTTATGTTTATGGGTCTTGGCCATTCTTAAAAAACCTTTTTTTTATCAGGATCAACAGTTATGCCATTTTTTGAAACAATGTGACCAAGGAAATAAATTTTCTGTAACCAAAAATCACACTTGCTAAATTTCCCAAAAAGTTTCTTTTCTTTTAAGGTTTGCAAGACAACCCTTAAATGACTTTCATGTTCCTATTTACTTTTAGAATAAACCAAAATATAATCAATGAACACAACCACAAACTTATCCAATAACTCATGAAAAATTCTATTCATAAGATCCATAAATACAACAAGTTCATTGGTTAAACCAAAAGGCATAACTACAAATTCATAATGGCCACGTCTAGAACGAAATTCAGTATTCATAATGTTTTCTTCCTTTAATTTCAACTAATGGTACCCCGACCTCAAATCAATCTTTGAAAAATATTGATCTCCTTGAAGCTGATCAAACAAATCATCAATATGAGGTAAAGGATACTTGTTCTTAACAGTGATGTTAAATCAATACAAAGTATCATTGAACCATATTTATTTTTAACAAAAAGATATGAGAAACCCATGGTGATGTTCTAGGTCAGATGAAAACTTTATCTAATAACTCCTGCAACTACTTCTTTAACTCTAAAAGTTCAATTTGAGCCATTCGATAAGGGGGTTTTGAAATTGGATTAGCATCAGGAACTAAGTCAAAAGTAAATTCTACTTCTGTATCAGGTATAATACCAGGCAACTCATCAAGAAAAACATCAAGGTACTCATTTACCATTGGCACATCATTAATATGAACAGTTACTTTGTTTTCAACAATATGTGCAAGGTAACATTCATTTCCATCTTTTACTAATTTCTCAACTTCCTAATATGTTAACAAAATAAAGGGTTCATTCTTGTACACAAACTAAAAATCTTTTTGAGAAGAAACCTCTTTAGATCTGTAGTCAATCTTAGCATGATAAATAGAAATCCAATCTATACCCAAAATAACAACAAAATCTACTAGAATCAAAACAATAAGGTTTGAAGGTAGATTATTTCCGCACACAAGGACAAGAAGGTTATTATAATTTCTTTTTGTATCAACATTCCCCCCAGTGTTTTTACCATAAGTTCAAGATTCATATCTTGAGATGTAATTCCCAATTTATTAGAAAACTTCTCAGAAATAAATGAATGTGTAGACCCTGAATCAAACAACACATTGGCATAATCTGAACAAACAAACAGTGTACCTGTTACTACTTCATTTGATGGCCCGACTTCTGCTGAAGTAGTTTCAAAGGATTTCACCACCCCTTTTTGCTTGTAGTCTGGCTGCTTTCCCTTAGTTGAGTTCTTCATTGGACACTAATTTGCATAATGACCGATTTCATTGCACTTAAAACATTTTACTCACTATAAATCAGATTTTGTCTTACCATTAACCAGATTTTTTCAGTGCAATTTCGAGCCTTATGTCCCATTTTACCACATCAGTAGCACTTATCAAAATTCAAAAGACATTCCCCAACATGATTTTTAACATCATTTTCACAAAATATAAACTTAAGTTTCTTACCATCATACTTTTTTGAAGAATTATTCCCTTTCACCTGCCACCTCAACCTCTTATTCTGTTGTTTGTCAAAGAACACCTGATCATCGGCAAAATCCATTTCCACCTTCTCCACAAAACAAAATTTTTTTTCACAATTTATTAACTCACGAGATGCTAAAGCCCTTAAATACTTTGGATTTAATCCTGAGTAAAAATGGTGGATTTTAATATCAATATCTCGTATGAAATTTGGATCATACCTTTCCAGTCGAGTGAATTTTACTTCATAAGCAGCCACTTAGTCATCTTCCTGCCTGAATTCAAGGAATTGTTTTTCCATTCTAAGACAAACCACCTTAGGAAAATATTTCTCAAGAAACATACCTTTGAATTCATCCCAATCAAGAGCATCAATATCCTTACCATCCCTGATATTTTTCACCATAGACCACCACTGACCAGATTCACCTTTAAAATGGTAAACAACAAGACTAACCTTTTGATGTTCTGAACACCCCATGACATCAAAAAGCTTTTCTAGTTCTTTAATACAACCTTCTTCTTGCACATGGTCAGATTATCCTCTGAATGATGTGGGATGTTGCCTCATGAAATGCTCCACTACTGACATGTTCCTCTATGGTTGATCTGGCTGATCTCGTGCATGGATACCACTACCATTTATAACCTGATTCAACTGTGCCATTACTGCAACAAACTGTTCAGTTCTGATTCTGACCATATCAGGTTTCTGATTTGGAAGGTTGTCTTCCTCTTGATGTCGTCCCAACATAGCTGCCCTGTTTCCTCTACAGAAAACCATTCTGAACAGAGAAAATATCTTAACCAAAACAACATGGTAATCTGTAAATTCTATATCATATCAATCATAACTTAAGCTAAAAATAATTTATGGGTATTAATTTAACTATATTCTAACTCCTAAATTTGTCTAAACCAACCTCTGATACCAACTATAAGGACCTAACCTTAAAACATTACATAATCTTGAATTAAATGAATAATTCCTATTGAGGATCTTTTTAGGTTTAGAGTTTTAGAGAGTTAGGTCATAACATTTACATAACAATATGAATATTACATGTATACAATTCTACTCAGTATCTATTTTTTTCATAAAATAAAAACTCTAGAAAAAAAGAGTCATGTCTAGTTCCATGTTTTAGACAAAAAGACATTTCCTTGATCCCATCCTTGAACCTATTCATCTTTAAGTCCTGTGAAAAATATTTCAAAACTTTGGATGAGCAAAAAAATCTTAGTAAGGGTTATAAAATAAGAAAGAAATAATTAGTCCATCAATACATACAAAACATAAACTCTTTTACTTACCTCATGAAAACATATGATTTATGAATAACACATAGTAATCAAAAATCAAAAAGGTACTTATAGAATTCATATCATACTTATATTGTAGCTATCACAACTATATAGGGAGTTACATTGAAATACCCATCATAGTATATTCCCTAAATCTCTTAGGAGAAACATTCACATTTACCTCCTTCACGTTACCCAATTCATTGGAGAGCTATCTCGGGCTCACCCAACCTAGGTTTATCATAGAACCACATGTATAAGTAAAAAATGCCCAAGAACCATAACATATTCATAACACATAAAACAAACATAAAGGAAAATAACATTTCCACATTTCAATCACAATATATCATTTAAATATATTGACATAGAAAATCCATTATCAAAACCATTATCAATACCAAAATACGTAAAACAATATATGGTATTTATTTTTCTTTAAAAAAACACTGTGGATTGTTAAGGAATCCAAAGATCAAATAATACCCGCGGTGGTGGAAAAAGGTAATTGTCACTGCTTACGTTAAAAAACATTCATTTTTGTCATTTTGTAAAACACTTTGTATAAAAAGGTTCCCTTTGAATGAAAGGAAAAGTCAAAGGGGTTTATACACCATATAAAATAAAGTCATGTAAAAAAGAATTTGCCTTAATGAAAGGAGATTGAGATGAAGTCCCTTACCTTGTGTCCGACTTGACCCGTTCGTTCTTTAATCTCCTTTAATTTGGGTAACTCCCTTTGGTTTGAACCAAAAGGACTTCTTAAAGTGCCTTCTGCCTAAGGTAATGCTTCTAAGAGGAGGAGAGGGATATTGAGAGCTTATTTGGGTAGGGGTGGGATGAGACATGGGGCATGAGAGGTGCGAAGAATGAGTAAGAAGTGAGGGCTTTTTATAAGGGGAAGGAGGGTCTTTTTAGTAATGTGTGAAAATATTATTTTATTATATAATGATATTCTATTTCTAAAGGTCCAAAACTAATTAAAATAGAATATAAGATGACTCATCATTGAAATAAAATCATCCAATAAGAATTGGACAGGTTTTGGATATTGTTTTAATATTTATAATCATATTTATTTAAATCATTTATTAATGAGGTAAATACTACATCATTATTGTGTCATAAATAATTTAATTTATTTGATGTCTAAAAATTATAAAAAAAACATGATGTAGGAAATCGTTTCAGATTTTCAATGAATATTTATACTCAAAAATATAACTTATATAACCCCATGTAAAAAATAATTTACTATAAGATTTTTGTTTATGTCATTTTTGTCATTACTTTAAGTTAATTAATCTAAAGTTTCATTATCACTTTCAAGTAGCTCCATGGGGTCTCAAAATCGATCCAAATATGCCCATGGTCGTAAATGACTCAACCAATAAGGTTAAGACAAGTGTTAAGGTAATTTTTTTATATTATAAAATTATTTTTACCTTGAATTTCCCTATTTACCTTTAATCGCGGTAAATAAAAGTCAAAAGTTACTATTCACCAAAATTATTTTCATCTTATTAAACCAAATTTTACTTACTAATAACAACCATGTATATTGTATTTTTTAAATTCAATTCACAGAAGTAGTAAAATTTCATTTAAATGAAAAAGTGAGTTTTTTAACTACTACTAAGTGGTTTCACTATTTATCAAAAATTAAAGTTTTTCAGAAAAATACCAAAAATTAAGCCTAAGGTATATTTGATATTCCAAATTAAAAAATTATGTATATTTTACCAATTTAAAAACATATAATTTTCATTAATTAATTTAAAATTAATTCACATTGTCAAAACAAATAGCGTATTTTTAAGAAACAATAACTATCAAAAGATTAATACTTGTTTATGTCCAATTTCAAAGTGAAATTAATTAAAATGACCAAAATTGGATTAAATGGTAAAAATATATTCTACTTACACATTAAAACCTAATAAAAAGATAATATAACTATATAAATAAATTATATTAAAAGGAACTTTTGAATTAAAATATAGTATTTTTCACTATTCATTAAAAAATGAAATTTTTCAGAAAAATACCAAAAATTTACCCAAAGTAAATTTTGATGTCCCAAATCTAAAGAAGAATTTTATTTTTTCAAATAAAACATATAAAAATGACCAAAACTAGATTTAAAGAGGGTTCTCCATCAAAAGGTGGTAAATCGACCTTTTAGTGAATATTAGAGTTTTTATGCTTAAAATTAGATTCATTCATATTTTAAGACCCTAAATTTTATTAGATAAATGTAAAAACATTTAACAAACATGTATAATCATATTTTAGTTATTTATATTCATTCCTGCCAATACAATGACCATGTGTTAACTACTATTTAAAATAATAATATTTTATTATTATTGTGCAACGTACGATTTCAAAGAAACTCGTTGTTGCGTATCAGGTAAGCCATAAAACATAGAGTACCCTTTAAATTAAAATTAATATTTAATTTATAAATATTAATAAATATGAAAATGTATTATTTTTTATTTAATTAGGATGTTACAAACTGAACACACATTCCATGTAGTCAATAAATTGAGAATGAAATGCATCCAAAGGTAATATCATTGTGAAAATCTCATGGATCATAATCAATATGATAAGATAAATAATTTAAAACACATGTCGTTTAATTAATAAAATGAATATCATAACTAAATAAGTCATAATAAATATGGCAAGGTAAATAACTTAAAACACATGCCATATAATCTATAAAATGAGAATGAAATGAATCTAGAGATAATATAATTTTGAAAATATCATGGATAATAATAACTTAATTCTGAATGAAGGAAAATTTTTAATTATGGGAGTTCATGTCTCAGGAACATGATACCTCTACCATCAAGATCTATCCTCAGGATAATTTAAAACCATTGGGTACAAATCCACTGGGTTTGACCAACTGATTTCATGAAATCTTAATGATTTTCCTCATGAGACTATTTATGCATCAAGGTATTATTTATAACTAGGCCCCACCCATGTATTTAATGTCCAAATCATTCCTCATATATCGAATAATCGATTTAATTCATAAATAATGTTCCTTATCATCAAATATTTGTATTGAGTAAGGAATATGGATCTATCAATATTTCCACAGATAAAGAAATAACTTTCAATATAAAACATTGTATGTAGAAATGATATACGATTTAATAAATAAACATATCCAAGATAAATAATACAAATAATTAGGGGAAATTTAATGTCCACATGAAAGTGAATAATTCAAGGGAAAGTCAATGACTACAAAAATAAATCAAGGAAGTGAATGTCAATAATTTCCTTGGTCAAAATGAACATAAACCATCCAGAGGAAGAATTATGATGTAATTAATACAACATATACCCATTTAAGTAAGAATAAATTGTTTTTGTCATTAATTAATAGAAATAACATAAAAATATATTTAAAAACATTCCTGAGGAAAATATCTTTTTCATTTTGAAAATAATATTTTTAAACTAAATGTTCACCAAATATTTTGAAAATAATTTTATTTAAAAATAATATTTGAAACTTATAAAGTATGTTTTAAAATAATTTATTGACCATGATGGATAGAAATTCCATTTAATCTATACATGTTAAAACAAATATACCTTTCATTTTTTCGGTAAAATCCAAATAGGAATTATTTTGAAAATCAAATGAATATTCCATTAAAAAAACTTTTTTAAAAAGTAAACATGGTTAAAAACGTATTTAATAAATCATTTTTAAATTTTTAAAAACATTTTTGAAAACATTTTTTTAAAACATGGTTTTGGAAGAAAACAGATTTCAAACCGAAGAGAGAAATGAGGCCGGATTTTGTTAAAAAAAATTATCCAACATTTTAAGTACCAAAGAGTGAAAAAATGGTACTATTACATTAAATTATCATTAATGACCATATTGGAAGAAAATGAAATGGTTTTATTATGACATGGTCAAATAATTTCCTTCAACTTAAATTCACAAACAAACAATCTCGATTAGAATGAAATTGTGAAATAAACCATTACAATGATTATAATGTTAATGTGTGAATTAATCAATGAATATATTATATGTATCAAATTTAAATCCACATAAAACAAGTGTAAATAAAACATAAGATAATTAAAATTCATTTCACACATAATATTTTAATATCAAAGATGAGGAAGATGTAATATAACTTAATGAAAAGAAATTGATTTATGAAATTCTTTACCACTTGTTAACTTGGTAACTTTTAAATAAAATCCATTTGGATGAAATAATTCAAATTTAAAATAAAAAATACCATTAATTATTATTTAATCATGATATTACATGTCAAGTTTCCATTATATACACCATATAAAAGAAATTAGTTCATAATATACAAATGTGCCTCAATGAAAGGAAATTGAGACCGACTCTCTTACCCCATGATTCATTTTGGTTAAATATGTTTTAACCTCAGGTATATTGGTTTTAAAAATGTTATTAACTTATAAAAGAACCATATTAATATTTATAATATTATATATGATCCTTTTATAACATCTTATCACCTATCCGTTAATAACGTTTCATTATTTTCATTGTCTCAGGGGTTAATTTCCTTGTTTTCTCATACGTGTTTCATAATGAAATATCCGATTCATGCACATATTATATAGTTATATCATATAAATAATAATAATCATGACATAATTATTTTATACATAAATTATATTTTTAAAACTTACCATGAAATATGTTTATGAAAAATGAAGTATGTTATGATCATGGAGATGATAGGTTGTACATATGCACGAGCAACATCTCCATTTTTCAATGATCATTATAGAAAGTATTTAAGTAATATTTTATCTTTATATAATGATAATAATTTCATAAATACCATATTATATACTTATTTATATCATCTATTTTGTTTTTTGATGAAAAGATAGTCACATCGCTTCATGAAGGCGGTAGTCCACACATACATGAACTATGTTTGTAACACCCTATTACTATTTTTAGGTATTCATAAACCCATATTTTTACAATGATTTTCTTGGGTTTTTTGGGGGTTATTTTGGGTGAATAATTTAAAACTTTTTAAAATTTATGGTTTGTGCACGGTTGGCACATGGTTTTCCCAAACCGTGTGCCCTCTCAAGGAAAACTGTGAAAACCCATGTAGTGGAATTTTTCACTATTGGCACATGGTTTCACAAACCATGCACCCACTTAGGATAAACCATGCAACCAATTAAAAGGGGAACACAACTAGTGTTCATGGTTTGGTCTAACCATGCAGCCTTACCCATCAAACCATGCATATGGGTTTTTTTAATCTGAAAATTGTTTTAAAATTCCCCAAACCCACTTTTTAGGTCCCCGATGGACCTGTACAACCCCAAATCAATTTATCCTTATAGAAGAGATCATATGGTAATTTACCCCCCTTATCACCCTTATATAAATGGATTAAAACTTGTATAATGGCATTCGATCCTCTATTGGTTAGTTTCCTCTTCCCGTTCACTTTCTCCCACTCTCTCTTTTCCTCCCTTGGGTTTTATAGATCTCAGTGTTGGTTAGAGGATCTAATCCTCACTATTTTGAATCTTAAACCTAGGTTTGATTCTTGGTTTCCAATTTTTGATGTTCTTAATTGGTTAATCCTGTTTAGGGTGTTTTGATTTCATATCTCATGATCTTGAGGTATGTGGTTCCATTTTGATTGGTAAATTTAATTAACCCTAAATTTATTGATTTGATTAAATTGATTTCAATTGAATGTGTATAATTTGATTCATATGAAATTGAATTTTTTAAAAACTAAATTACATTGAATTATGGTATTTGGTTTTGGAAATTGGATATTGTCATGAAATTTGGGAAAAAACCCCAATTCTTTTGAATTGGGGTGTAATTTTGAAATTGATGGAATTTGGTGGAATTTAAATTGTTGAATTTAAAATTTTGAAATTGATGGAAATTTCTTGAAATTTAAATTTATGAATTTAAATTGAGAAAGTGAATTTTGAATTGATTTAGAATTATTATTTGTGAAAATGGATTTAAATGGTTTTGATAAAAACCTTTGGGTTTTGTCTTGGAAAAAGCATGTTTTTTTTATTAAAAACCCGTTTTGGTTTTTTAATTGAAAAATGATATATTTGAAATAGATAATGGGATGAATTTTATTTTTATAAATCTTAAAATAAATTGTCCATCGTTTTTTATTAGAGAACATGCAAGTCTTAGGTTGTTAGTGAGTTATTTGGACAACACTCTATGATTTAAAATGTTCCAAAACATAAATGCAGCATGTCACGTATCTGAAGGGATGATGATGACGTCACCTTTGGTTATACTAAAGGGGTATGTATATACACATATTTCTCTATCACCTTGAGTGTGTGGATTCCTATATTCTGGAACTATAGTACCTTTTTAGGTATATGAATGTGTTACTTACTTGTTTTTATTTTAAATGAATATATTCCATTATTGTAAACTATTTTACATGCCTTATGAATTTACATAAACTATTTTATATAAAATGATGAATTAATCTATTTTTTTAAAGTATTTGTATCGTTTTAAATGTAAAAAATTATTTGTTTAAATATACTTTTGAAATTCAAAAACTATTTATTTAAAATTTAAATATCTTTATTTAGTTAATTTAATGTTTGAATCTATTTTGGAATACTTGGTGAGACCCTACTGGGATTTTATCTCACACCCTACCTATGCCATCAGGTTTTTATAGATTTTCTCCTCCTTGGTTCGAGAAGGGGAAAATATCTACTTGTAGGTTGTTTTATATAGCTACCCTATCCTTTTACACATATCATTACATGATTTTAATCAAAATTAAACATAAAATTAGAATCCAAGGATTGTAAAGTCTAGCGTCTTGGAAGACTAGGTACATAAAACTGAAAACATGGGACTAAGTAAAAAATTTCTTTATTTAAAATAATTTATTAAATCCTACTATCCTTTGATCCCTTACATCTTTATAGGATAACCTTAGGATAAGATGAACAAAGGGATGAGCTAAGAAGTTCCAATAAGGGAATAAAGATTAAAATAAAACTTAGCACATGGGTTAGAAGGCATAGCATAATGATATAAAAAGGCATGAAATATGATTAAAAATAAGGAATCATAACATGGGATCATATAATCATGGATTCATAATAATGTGGAAGCAACATAAAACATGAATTTATCACAAGTCGAGGCTCGTTGTACATAGAGGATCACGAGTCAAAGCTCGTTTCACAAAGAGGATCACAAGTCAAGGCTACCACCAAGACCGTTGCACATAACATCTCATGAGTCTAAAATTTTACCAATGAATTGGAGTGATATTTGGGGTCCACCATCATAAAATGTTCATGAATATTATTTCCACATAAAAACCATACATAATTAACCAAACATAAACATAAGGGTTACCCATGTAAAGAATTGGGTATCATAATCACTTCAAAAGAATAATAAATGAGTGTATCATAAATGTGTCCATGAAAGAAAGGAATTAAATCACACATGTAAATTAATAAATAAATATATTAATATATCACGATTTGTTATGTCATACTGAAGTGAAAAGAGTGTTTAAGAAACTTTAGAAATAAAACATTTTTTGTACAGTTTAAGGGAAAACTTTTAAGATTCTTTAAAATGGAAACAACATAATTATTTGTATAAAATAAGAATTAAACCAAGGTGGTTTTTCATGATAAAATGAATTATTTTAGAAAAATAATTTTGTATTAAAACATATTATGGATCACGCTTGAAGATGGGTAAGAATTTAGGAAGTTCCCTTAAATCAGGCTTGCTTATCGGAAAAAATTGAGTAGGGAACCATTTAAAAACATGTATATCCTCGAAAAGAAGGACAAATTGATCTTGATAAATGATTTTGGAACATATAAACAGTATTTATAAGATTAAAATAAAAATTAAATATAATTTTATTTTGGTAAAAAGAGAGGAAGAGTAACTCGAAAGAATAATGGAGGTTCAGATAGAATCCCTTGCCTTATGTCCAAAATGATTCTGAACTCAATATTAATGTACTAAATAATCAAATTAGATTCATTAATTAATAATACCATAATAATTTATACATGTATTTTATTTGGTATAATTTAATTGAGTTCATTTATGTCCCTTTTAGTGGGTTATGAAATTCAATTTCATCATTTGAGAGCATTGATTTCCTTGGTTTTCATTATCGGTTTACTTGTATATGAGTATGGAAAATTATATAGAATGAGGATGGTTGTCCATAACTAAACTTATATGTTATTAATGAACTTATATAATATTAAAATAATTTTTTTAACATAATTGAGGATGATTCATTCGATAAATCATTAATGATAATCGTTTAGATTAATTTATCACTTTTTGATCACAACGAACTCATCCTATTTTATAAATTATTATCATATGTAATAAATGATTAAAAAAAATTACATAAGATATAATGAATATATTATAATCTTTTTCAACCATAAAAATGGTTTCATTATTAGCCTTGAATATGGAATTGTAAGATGAAATCATGTTGTCCATGAAGGTGGTAAATCAGCACCTCATAGACGATGTTTTCATTCTTAAAGTAAAAGAGAGAGGAGAGGAGATTTGATGAAGAATTATTCCATAAACATGATAAAACTATAGTATATGTAAGATACTAGATTTTTCATGACCTTTGGATTAGGGGAGGTGAGGATAGAAAAATAATAGAAAGGAACTTGAAAAGAAATTGAAAGAAAACAAAACATGGTTTTACCTCTTGATTCCTTATTCTTGAGAACCTCATTAGGGGATTGGTTTTGGTATTTTGTTAATACCAAAAGTAAAAATCCTTATGGATTCCCATTTTGCGGTTCTGGAGAATGCTCCCATGTGCCTGGAGGTTTTCAAATTGTTTTGACCATTGCACTCCCAGAGAGTGGTTCCCCTGCGATTGTGGTGTCATCTTCGCGCTGGGGTATCAGTGGTTCTAATATGCATGGTTGTGACATTGTTTCTTCCTTCAAGGAGGTGCTCTTCCAGTCTCTTCCTATGGTATTGCGGGTGCCCTATCCTGAAATTAGGCCATTCTCTTCGAATATTTCCAGAGAAGGTAATTTTCTGACAGCGGAGTTTCCCACTAAGATCTACAAGGAGGCCGTTAAATGCCTGAAATGGTCCCTAGCATCACGGTTTGGCTCTTTCAGGCTTCCTATTTTGGGTTTCAAGCGATTCATGGATTCCTGGGGTCTCTCGGCTTTGGTTCCAATATCTCCTCTCCATAGTAACTCTTTTTTCTTGACTTTCTCATCATAGCATGATTTTATTCAGTCATGGTGTAGAGCCCCTTAGTTCATGGGTAGATGGCACTTCAGTGTTTCTAGATGGTCTCTCATGGCCCATAGTGGGAGGGAGTGTTCCCGTACTATTGTTTGGATTTACTTTCCAGATTTACAGCTTCCTTTTTTCAATGATACTATTCTTAGAGCTATCGAGGATTCTATTGGAGGCCTTATTTCTGTGGATGACAGAACAAAAAATGGGGTGGTTTGCTCAGATGCTTAGATCTGTGTGAAGTTAGAAATGGCCTTGACACTGCTAGAACTTATCAATTTAAAGGTGCAAGGTTCTCTGTAATGGAGTGAGAACATTGTTTATTCGGTCTTTCCCAGGTTCTATTGCTCCTGTTCTCTTTATGGGAACTCTATTCATATCTGTAGGAATCACCGCAGATGGATGGAGGAAGGATCCTTCTCTTCCAAATTTATTGGATAGTAGAATAACTCCAAGCCTTCAGGGGGAGGCATCCCTTAAGGATGATAAGGTTTGGCCCATTCCGGATCCTTCTCCTGATGTCATTACTGGAAATGGTTGTGTGGCGAGTTCAACATGTTTGGATTTGGTTTCACTTCACTCAGCATTGATCTTATCTTCTTGGGTCTCTCTATTAATTGTCCCCCTTAATCCTATTCAGTTTCTTTCTGATGTTCGTTGGACGTATGACATCTAGAAACTGTTCTCTGAATGGTCTGGTATGAGGACTTGGGTTATTTCAGCATCAAGTTTACCCCGCAACAACTCTAATACAAGGGATAATGGAGAGGTACAAGACCCTGGATTACTGACCATCCTTCCTCCACCCAGTCACTCTAGCTCAGAGATAGCATGGTATGCTAATGCTTCCTCAGGGATTCCTTCATCACAACCTTCCTGTGTTTCTCAGCCTGGCAGTGACAGTATTCTGCAAGAAGGATCAGATGTCCAACTAGCTAGTGACATCCCAACCCCTCATTGTAAGAGGAAAGGAAAGTTTAGTAGGGTGTCCTTTCTTCTAACCCCTTCAGTTGGAACCTATTCTTTAGCAGGATCTGGAGCATGCACGAGGTCCCAGAGCAAAATTGTGAAAGAGGGTTCACCCTCTCGCAGCACGAAGACCAAATCACCTGGGGACAAATCCAAGCTCCCCCCATTTCAATGATACCCATTGTAATCTAGAATTCCTATGGCATCAGGGCCTGAGTTAAAACTGATTTCCTAGTCACTGAGATTAAGAAACACAAGGTTGTCATTACCGCTGTTTTGGAGCATAAACAGAATACAAAGATCAATAATTTCACACACAAAATACACATTTATGCGTCCATGAATGCAGAACCTTTTAATCATTACATATGGATTTTCTGGGTAAAGGAGATTAGTGTGGATATGGTAAAAACCAAAAATCTATATATCATGGTGAAGGCCTCCAGTGGCGATGATTCTTTTTTATGTTATTTTGTGTATGGGAGCTGTGATGCGAACAGGAGAGAGGTACTGTGGAAGGAGCTTAGCATGTTTGATCTGACAAACTCTCCCTAGTTTGTTGGTGGTGATTTAAATATCATTTCTGACCCAGAGGAGAAGCCCAATAGGGGCACCTTTCATCATGAATCTAGTCTCGACTTCTCCCATTTCATGGCTGGTAAGGGACTTATGGACTTGGGATATTGTGGGGATCATTTCACATGGTGTAATAACCAAAAAGGTAGTAGACGATGCTGGATTCATTTGGATCGATGATTGGATAATTCACATGACATTGAAAAGTATTCTAAGGCTAAGGTCAATCATCTGGTACGCGGTGTGTTTGATCATTATCCCTTGTTAGTTTTTTTGAATTTCAGGCATGAGAGGAGTAACTATTTTAGGTTGCTGGAGTACTAGGATAATATACGTGGTTTTCATCAAATCGTGCATGACATCTGGAACGAACCGACTTAGGGACATTCCTGGGTTTCTATTCACAACAAATTATGGCGACTCAAACTCAAACTTCACTCATGGGTGAAAGGGATTTCACCCAGTGACATAGGTTTGAACATCCTCAAATAGGAAGTGGAAATGCTGGAGTGTAGTCTGGAGGATGTATGGGATGACACAATTTTTGAAGAGTTATCTAACAAGATAAATTTACTTGCAGAACTTTTTCTTAAATAGGAACATGTTTCAAGGAAAAGATCCAGGGTGAAATAGATTTTCAAAGGTGACAAGAACAAAACCTTTTTCATGCATGCATAAAAGAGATAAGTCATAAGGTTAAGCCCAACATCCGGTTGGAGGATTGATCCTACTAAAATGACAGGGATGTGGTTGGCAGTAGCGCTCTGTCTTTCTTTCAGAACCTGCTTGTGGGTCCTAGTTAGGTTATGTATAATGGTTATCCCATAGGATCTTCAGAGCTATTCGAGGTGATTCCAAGATAGGTATATAGTGTTGATAATTATTCCTTTGAGGCCATACCTGAGGAGGAAGTGGTGTTCAAGGCTATGTCAAATCTCAACCTGGACAGTGCCTTGGGCCCCGATGGATTTCCTGGCTCTTTTAACAGGGGATCTTGGGAGGTTGTGAAGGCAGATATAGTCGTGGCCATTCAATACTTCTTCTACGGTGGCACTCTTCCCAAGATCTTAAGTGATACTATGCTGCTTCTATTTCCTAAGATCAAAGATCCATCCTCCATCTCCTATTACAGGCCTATGGGTATGTGCAACTTTTCTTATAAGATTCTTTCCACCATTATCAATTCAAGGCTCTCCAAACATACTCCATGATGGATATCATTAGAGCAACATGGTTTTGTGAAAGGCCAGTCGATTCAAGGTGCTATTACTTTGGCACATGAGATTATTAGAGATATCAACCTCAAGACGCACAGTTTAAACATGGCTATCAAATTGGACATGGACAAGGCTTATGATAGAATTGAATGGGGTTTTATCAATAGGGTTCTATCCATCATGGGATTCTCGGTCTGGGCTACTGATATTCTGTTTAGATGTATGATTTCAAAATGGTTGGAAATATCCTTTATGGGTAAGTCCCATGACATCTTCAAGGACACTCAGGGGCTCAGGCAAGGTGACCCCCTATCCCCAAAAATGTTCATTATCATGCCGGAAACGCTTAGCCGTTTCCTCAATAATAAGGTACTCTCTGGGGAAATCCTTTCATTTCATAGGAAAAAAAATCTACCCACAATCTCTCATCTAATGTTTTCAGACGACTCCTTGATTTTCACTAATGATAATAGATGATCAGTTCGTGGTATAAGAAATGTCCTAGATGAATACTGTTCCTAGAGTGGCCAGGTGATCAACAAAACTAAGAGCACTGTATATATCTCCAAAAAATGTGGGTCAGGTCGGATTTCCATCTTGTACAGTGAGATGAACATGCAGAAATGATCCTTTACCTTGGAGTATTTAGGCTCACCTATTTCTCCAGGGATAAATTGCATTAAAGATTTTGATCGCATTATAAATAAGATTTCAAATTGGGTTCCCAACTGGAAAAACCATTTCCTTTCAATTGGGGGACGTTTAACCCTAGTAAATAGTGTCCTTTCAAGTATCCTTATCCATGATCTTTCATCCATCAAGGTGATGAAGGGGTTTATCATGGCCATTGATAAAATTCTAGAAATTTTTTTATGGGATGCTTTATCTAAAGACAAACACCATTGGATTTCTTAGAAAAGGATAGTGATACCGGTCATTGAAGGAGGAATCAATGTTAGGAACCTTTCAGATACCATGCACTGCATGCAAGCAAAACTTTCTTGGGAGGTTGTGGAAGAACGTACTATGTGGGTTAAGGTTATGTCTTCAATCGTCAAGGAGAATAATGATAACAGGAGAGCCCGTGTTTCCCCTTTATGGTCTATGTTATTACCTCTGGTTTTGGCTCTTTTTCAGCACTCTCAGTGGATTGTGGTTGATGGAAATATTCTTTTTTGGAATCATAACTGGGCTGGATCCACGATTGGATTCCCAGGATTCCCTGTTACTCGGATTACTTTCAAGAAGGCCAACATGAATCCGACCTTTCTTCATGAGGTTTTAGATGAATAACAACAAGGAGTTTTTGATCTAATTATCACCAACTTAAATCCAGATCATTGTGTGTTCACTCCCTTAGCTTCAGGGCTCTTCACCACAAGGGATTTTCACAGAACTATTATCCAACAAGAGAAAAATAATAGGTGTAATAATGTAGTGTGGTGCAACAGAATTCTGACTAAGTATAATTTCTTAACCAGGAGAATAAGGAACCAGACAATTTCTATGAATGAAAAGATCAAGCATTTGGGTGTTAATCTTGCCTCCAAATTCTACTGTTGCACTCGTCATTAGAAGGAGAATATGAACCATTTATTTTTTGAGAGTGAATGGGAACACGAATTATAGAGTTTCCTTGGGGTGGTTTTGGCACCACATTGTCTAAATATTCTGGAGAGAACCTATCTAGAATAGTGGGTTTATGGCACTGATATCACTGTGGTGGAAAGAATGGCTATAGTGATTATCCAGAACGCAACTTGCTGGTGTATCTGGAGGGCCAGAAATAAGGCCAGGTATGAAGGAATTATCTCCTCTAGAAGATCTATCATTTTTAGAATAAAATATTTTCTCATGGATGTGGTTAGTGGAATTAGAAACTAGCATGGGGCGCCTTTTTTTT
This sequence comes from Viscum album, assembly GCA_963277665.1. Taxonomy (NCBI): domain Eukaryota; kingdom Viridiplantae; phylum Streptophyta; class Magnoliopsida; order Santalales; family Viscaceae; genus Viscum; species Viscum album. The sequence goes on from OY728157.1 coordinate 156,578,737, forward strand.
AGTGAATGTAGGGCAGTACATCACTGAATACTTATAGTAATGGAGGTGTTAGTAGATAGTAGGTGTGGTGGAACCCCCCAGTTTCTGGATTCAAGATTAATGTTGGTGGTTCATTTAAAGAAGGGAACATCCATGGGGGATGAGTCATTCAGGATCACATGGGAAACATCCTTCTAGATTTATTTACATATTATGGCCTAGGAACATCAATTCAGGAAAAATCTAAAGTGACGCTTACAGGCCTGCAATTATGTGAGTAGGAGAACATGGTTCTTTCTCAGGTTGAGATCGATTCCAAGATCATCCATGACTCCATTCAAGACAAAGGTACCACTCCATGGTCAATATTTTAATCCATTAAAATATGTAAACATCTTCTTGATAATAATACTGAGGTAACCGATACTTTACAGGAGGGAAACAGGGTGGATGACCACTTTGCATCTTTGGCTATGGCAGATCATGGTATTAGTATCACTTGCTTTCCTAGATGCCTTTTTTTGAAACCTGAAGGGGTGAAATTGATTAGAGGTGACTCTCTTGGCCTATATTACTTTATACCTCCCTAGGTCTTGTGTTTTTGCTCTAATACTTGTATGATGGAACTCTTTTCTGATTTATATAAAAATTTACCTTTGATGATTATGTTAAGACCAAAATCTCATGGAAATGGGAGATAGGTTTAGGAAGAGTATTGGGTAGAATATATTCAAGGATCAAGGATTGATATGTGTGAGGAGAAGAGGTGGTGAGTTGTGGTATTTATAGTGGAGGAGGGAGTGTTTTCTCATTATTTTATTCAATATTTTATTATTTTTCTTAAGACAAGAAATTGTTCAGATTATAGAGACTAAATATAGTAATGTTTTCATGTGAATTCGAAAAAATGGTCAATTACATCATCCATGACTCAGTAATGACTCAAAAATTCATTTATTTACATATACTGTAAATTATCGTATTTCACTATTCACAAAAATTCAAGTTTTTTAGAAAATTCCCAAAAATTAACCCTAACCATTTTTAAATGTGTAGAATTAAAAAATGAACTCCATTTTATGAAAATAATTTTCAAAATAATATAAATTTAATTTTTAATTAAAATCATTATTTACTTGGAAAATAAAAATTTTAAAATTAAAACTGCTTTTCTAACACTTCAAAAAATTTATTAAGTTATCTTAAAATTATCTTATAATAATAAGACATCAAAATAAAAAATTTATGAAAAAAATTATGAAAATACATTTTCTTTTAAATTATTAAATTAGTCATAAAATTGTAATTAAGTTTTTTGACTTATAAAAATACAAATACTTAGTTAATTTTTTTTTAAATATTATTTACTTATACTATGATATAATTATATAATATTGTCACTTATAAGATTGATAAATTTTATTTATACCTCCATTGGTGAGGTTACTCTTTAATTGGCCGATTTACTATTCCTAAGGGTCACATTACTATTCCAAAGGTCAAGTTACTATTTCAGTAGTGTAGGTTCCTTAACTTATTGAAATACCTTTTATTTCATTAATTATTCACTTATCAAGTTTTTATTGTGTTATTAATGTTATTTTATAATATTATATTGTATGAAATAATTATAAGAAGGGGATTTCATTCATAAAAGTTTTGGGTCATTACATTCTTCTCCCCTTATGAAATTTCACCCTCGAAATTTCATTTTACATTCTAAGTTGAAAATAGGTGTGAGTACTTATCTTTCATCACTTTCTCTGGTTATGATGTTTTTTCTTTATACTTATGGTTCCATAAAAATACTTTGACTAGTTGAGTAGTCTTGTTGCGTCAAACTTTATTTCAATGATCCAGGATCTTCACTAGATACTCCTCATAAGAAAGGCCATTCTTTAACTATACCACCTTTGAAGTCAGTAAATGTGAAGGATCCAATAAGTAATTTCTCAATAGGGATATGTGAAATACATCGTGTACTTGAGACATGGTTGGTGGACGTGCTAGTCAATAGTCCACAGCTATGACATGATCAAGGATCTCAAAGAGGCCAATGTACTGAGGACTTAGCTTCCATTTCTTCCCGAATCTCATGATCCTCTTCTATATAGATATACGGAGGAATACCATGTCTCTGACCTAAAACTCTAGGTACCATTAATGACTATCTGCATAAATCTTATATCGAATTTGGGACGCCTTGATGTGATATTGAATGATTTTCACCTTCACCACTATTTCTTCGACCATTTCAGGTCCTACCAGCTTATGTTCACCGATATCATCCTAGTATGCTAGTGTTCTATACCTTTTCCCATAATGCAATTTATATGGATCCATTAGGATGTTCAAGTGGAAAATATTATTGTAGGAGAATTCAAATAGTGGTAGATGTTGGTCTCATCCTTCTTTTAAGTCCATAGAAAATGCTCTCAACATGTCTTCCAGTGTATGAATAGTCTACTCATATTGTCCATTAGTTTGAGGATGATAGGTCGTACTGAAGTTCATCTCAGTTCTTAGAGCATGTTGGAGATGTTTCCAAAATGTGTAGGTGAATCTCATATCACGGTCGGATACAATAGATAGTGGCACTCCATGTAGCCTTACCACTTTTTGATGTATATCTATTCACATTGATTCAGTGAAAATTTCTCTCAAATTGTGATAAAGTGAGTTGTATTTGTAAGATGATCCATAATAACCCATATAGCATTGTTTCCTCTGGATGTCTTTGGAATTCCAGTTACAAAGTCCATGATGATGTTTTCCCATTTCCATGTTTGTATGGGTAATGGTTGCATAATACCTTTAGACTTTTTCCTTTTGGAATTCACTTGTTGAAATACTAGGCACTTTGATGTATATTCAACGATATACTTTTTCATATTATCCCACCAAAAGTTCTCTCAGAGATCTCAATACATATTTGTGCTCTCTGGGTGAATAGAGAAGGTTGAACTATGTGCATCATTCAGAAGATCTTTCTTTAAATTTGGATTAGATGGTACACATAGCCGTGACCTAAATATTACAACTCCATCCTCATCAATATTGAACTTGGAGGATTTACCACTCTGGATAGCTTCCAACTTTTTCTAAATTTCTACATCATTTCTTTGAGAATCCTTTATTTTCTCCAAAAGGTAAGGTTGAGAAATAATTTGAGAAAGTATTGATGATGTTTCTCCCTTAATGATTCCCATGTCCATCCTTTGTAAGTATAAGAAGATTGGATCCTTCTCAATTATCATAACTGATAAAGATGCATGATCCTTTCTACTTAAAGCATCCACCGCCTTATTTTCCTTTCCAAGATAGTAGTGGATTGAGTAGTCATAATCCTTGATGAGCTATAACCATCTCTGGAAATTCATATTAATCTACTTATGTGTGAATATATATTTGAGACTCTTATGATCAGTATGTATCTCACACTTCTCCCTATAGAGATAATGCCGCAATATTTTCAGTGAAAAGATCACATCTACCAACTCTATATCATGTGTAGGATAGTTTTTCTCAAATTTTTTTAACTAATTTGAGGCATAGGCTATCAATTTATTATTTTTCATCAGTACACAACATAATCCTTTCTTTGATGCATCGCTGTATACCACAATGAGTTATCCATTTTTTGGGAGTGTGAGTACTGGCGCAGTGATAATCCTACTTTTGATCTTATTAAATATTTTTTCACATTCTTGAGTCCAAACAAACTACACTCCCTTACATGTTAGCTTGGTTATTGGGTTTCAAAACTGTGAGAAGTTCTTCAAAAATCGTTGATAATACCTAGATAGACTAAGAATTCTTTGGATCTTCGTTACAGATGTTGGAATGGTCCACTCTTCGATTACCATTATCTTGGAAGGGTCCACAAATATTCCTTTTCTAGTGATTACATTACCTAAGAATGATACTTCTTCTATATAGAACTCACATTTACTATACTTTTCATAAAGTTTCTCCCTTCATAACATATTTAATATAGTATTAAAATGCTTCTGAAACTCATCCTTGCTCTTGGAGTATATCATAATGTCATTGATAAAGACTAACACAAATTTATCGAGGTAATCTCTAAAGAATCTATTAATTAAAGCCTTGAAATTTTTTGGAGCATCAGTGAGTCCAAAGGGAATAACTATGAACTCATAGTGTTCATACCTTGTCTAAAAGAAATATTGGGAACATCTTCCTTCCTCGCCTTTAATTAGTGATATCCCAACCGAAGGTCCACCTTATAAAAATAATTGGCCCCACATAGTTGATTGAATAAGTCATTTATCTATGGTAGGGGATACTTGTTCATTATTGTGATTTTATTGAGGTCATAATAATTAATGAAAAGGCTCATTGATCTATCCTACTTCGTAACAAAGAGGACTGGTGCACCCCATGGTGAAGCACTTGGGCATATAAAACCCGTGTCCGGATTCTCCTGTAACTACTTCTTCATCTCTTCCATATCAATGGTTGTCCTTCTATATGGTGTCTTTGATATCGGTAGAGATCCAGAAATAAGTTCAATTGAGAACTCAATCGCTCAATCAAGCGGAATACTAGGCAATTTTTCAGGTAATACATCAATATAATCCATCACGATGGGAATATCTTCGATCATGATCATATCCTTTATCTCGATCATTTGAGCGAGATATGCTTGCTTATATGGCAGTAATATCCACACTTGAGATGCTAATTCTGAATGAGATTCATCTTCCTCCTTACACTTGTAAATAATTGGAGTATGCTTCGGGATGTGAAGAGTGATCTCCCTTTCCCGACAATTGATGTTGTCTTTGTATAAAGATATCCAATCCATTCCCAAAATAACATCAAATTCCACCAAAGGAAGTAATACAAGATTTGATTTAAGATTCAATCCAAAAAAATTAATTAGAGAAGAGTTATGTACTTTTGATGAAATAATTTCCCCATTATCTATTCTGATAGAAAATTCAATCTCCAAATTTTAAGGTGGTGTTTGAATAGTTATACTAAACTTGCAAGATATGAAATAATGCATAAAACCAAAATCAAATAGTAAATTCTCTATTCTTGAATGAATAACCAGCGTACCTATCACCACATTATTGTCTGGCACCACATCAACAATAGTGGTAGCATAAGACCTTTATTATTTCCTTGGAGGTTGTTATTTATTTCCTCCAAAAACCCAAGGCTTAGGTCATTGGTTTGAAAAATTCTCATGTTCCTTGTAGTTGAAACATTACACTATTGTCTGAGCATTGATATGAACCTTCCTTTATTCTTCCATGATTATGGGATTATTCGTATCCCTTCAGTAGTTCTTAGCTAGATTCCCCATTATTCCACATTTTAAGCATTTCCTGGTTCTCTTTAGATAATTACCAGGATGCTTCTTCCCACAATTTTGACATGTGTGATATTTAGTCTTTTTTTCCATCATGAGATTTATTTTCTAATCCACTCATATTAGAATCCATTTTATTATTTTTTTTCACCGATCCCATGAGACCATTGAGAGTCTTCGATATACATTTCATCCTTGAGGGCACAACATAAAATATCCTCATAACTGTCAAAGTCTCAAATCACCAACACTTTTTGTAGAATCATCTTTAGTCCTCTAAAGAAGTGACCCACCTTTATTTCTATGTTCATGAAAAATATAGAGGCATATCTTGTAAGACTTATAATGTTTTATTCATACACTCTGATAGACTCATCTTCCTTCTGCTTAAGTACAAGGAACTCTCTTTTCATCTTGAAATAGAGGGTTCAAGGAAAATATTTATTGAAAAACATTTTCTTGAATTAATCCAAATACATGGAATACATTTCTTCCTTATACTTAATATTTTTTATCAGTGTTTACCACTGACCGGCTTCCCCATCAAAACGATAGACCTCAAGCACAAATTTCTCTTCTTATGAGCACTGGATGATATATAATGTCTTTTCAATGGAGTTAATTCACTATTTATCAAGGAGGGTATCGAAAGATCCACTAAACATGAGAGGCCTTTTCCATATGAAGTATTTGATGGAAACTTTCTCTTTCTTTAGATATAGATGGATTTCTAGGTGATTCAAGTTATTATTCATAACTTGAGCCAACTGAGCAAGTAATTTCATAAAGTTTTGAGTACTAGTTACCATCATATTTGACATTTCATTAGGGTAGTCATAACATTTCCTATCACATTTATTTTTGTAACTAATTCTTATATTTCCCTCCATTATCTAAGAAAAATAAAGTGAAATTAGGGGGCTTGAATAATTAGCTAATAATCATAAAAATGAAACTTTAAACATAAAAGGATAAACAATTAAAGGGACTATCCTAACTTTTGATTTCCTTGGAATTGAGGTTATACATGATCTTTTTCCAAACATATATTCTTATGGGAATTTTATTTACTCCCTTAATAATGGTTTGTAATGAGATTATGAATTTACCAAATCATATCCCCCAAGAGAGTCAAACCAGGTGCGCAGTAAGGCCCATTGTCGTGTACCAGGTAACCCCGAGTCAGGCTCAAAACACCCTCTTAGAGTTTTTACTCTTAGGTACATCTGTTCTAGAACCACATCCACATGTAGTATCCAGACATGGATGTATTTTCTTGATATACCACTTACTCTATACTAACCAAAATTTAGGGACATTTTCTTATACTTAGTATTATCCTTAAGGTTATTACTAAAGTAATCTATTACTAGTCTCAAAAAATAACTAAACTTTTCCTCTTATACCAACTACAGATACCCTATCCTTTTACACATATCATTATATGATTTTAATCATAATTAAACATCAAATTACAAGCTAATGATTGTTAATGCTAGTGTCTTGGAAGACTAGGTACATAAAATTGAAAACATGGGATTAAGTAAAACATTTCTTTATTTAACATCCATTAGGAGCTCCTAACATCCTTTGAGCCCTTACATATTCATAGGATGACAAAGGGATGACATGAACAAATGGATGAGCTAAAAAGGCCCAGTAAGGGAATAAACATTAAAAAAAAGTTTAGCACATGGGTTATAAGGCATAAAATAATGATATAAAAAGGCATGGAACATGATTAAACATAAGGAATCATTACATGGGATGATATAATAATGGATTCATAATAATTTTTAAGCAACATAAAACACGAATTTATCACAAGTTGAGACTTGTTTTACATAGAGGAGCACGAGTCAAAGCTCGTTGCACATAGAGGAGCACGATTCAAGGCTACCACCAAGACCGTTGAACATAAAATATCATGAGAATAAACTTTACCCAATGTATTGGAGATCTATCTGGGTTCACCCATCATAACATGTTCATGAATATTCTTACCACATAAAACCATACATAAGTAATCAAACATAAATATAAGGGTTACCCATGGAAATAATTGGGTATCATAATCATGTCAAAAGAATAATAATTGAGCGTATCATAAATGTGACCATAAAATAAATGAATTAAATAATACAATAACATTAATAAATAAGTATAGGAATATATTTATAACTGATGTCAAACTGAAGTGAAAAGACTGTTTAAGAAAATTTATAAATAAAAATATTTTGTATGATTTAAGGGAAAACTTTCAAGATTATTTAAAATGGAAAAAACATAATTGTTTGTATAAAACCAGAATTGATCCAAGGTAGTTTTTCATGATAAAATTAGTGACTTTAGAAAAGTAATGGTATATTAAAAAGTATTATAGAGCACACTTGAATATGGGTAATAATTTGGAAAGTTCCCTTAAATTGGGCTTGCTTATCGAAAAGAATAGAGTAGGGAAACTTTTGAAAACATGTATATCCATGAAAAGAATGATGAGTGGATATTGATACATTATTTTGAAACATATAAACATAAATTATAAGATTTATATAAAAATAAAATATAATTTAATTTGGGTAAAAAAGATGAAGAGTATCCCAAAAGAATAATGGAGGTTCGTGTAGAATCCCTTACGTTATGTACGAAATGATTATTCACTCAATATTAATGTCCTGAATACTAAAATTAGATTAATTAATTAATAATTAAAAAACTATTTATAAATGTATTTTATTTTTTATAATTTTATTAAGTTCATTTATACCATTTTTGGTGGGTTATGAAATTCAATTTCATCGTTTGGGAGCATTGATCTCCTTTGTTTTCATTATCAGTTTAATTGTATATGAGTATGGAAATTTATGTAGAATGAGGATATTTGTATATAAATTAAGTTATATTAATTAATGGACTTATATAATATTAAAATACTATTTTTTCTAGAAGTGAGGATGATTCATTAGATAAATCATTAGTGATAATAATTTAGATCAATTTAGCATTTTTTGATCATAATGAACCCATCTTGTTTTATAAATTATTATCATGTGTAATTTTTTTTACAAAACAATATTATAATTTTTTTCAACCATAAGAATGGTTTAATGGAACACCTTGATGAAAAAATTGAAATATGAAAGCACGTCGTCCATGAAGGTGGTAAATCGACACCTTACAAACAATGTTTTCATTCTTAAAGTAAAATAGATAGAAGAAGAGATTTGATGAAGAATTATTCCATCAAAATGATAAAATTAAAAAATATGTAAGGTAATGTATTTTTCATTACCTTTTTATGAGGGGAGGTGAGGAGAGAAAAATAAAAGAAAGGAACTTGATTTTTTTTGAAAGAAAATGGAAGAGGGTTTTACCTCTTGATTCCTTCTTCTTGAGAACTTCCTTAGGGGATTGGTTTTGGTCTTTTTTTAAGAAAAAAAGATCCTAGACATGAGGTAGAGGTTTGGGAATAGTATTGGTCCGAATATAGACAAGTCTTAATGCTTGAGAGGTGTGAGGAGAAGAGGTGGCGAGGGGTGGTATTTATAGTGGAGGAAGGGGTGTTTTCTCATTATTTTATTCAATATTTTATTATTTTTCTCAATAAAAGAAATAGTGATAATTATTGATACTAAATAAAGTAATTTGTGCATGTGAATTTGAAAAAAAGGTCACTTACAACATCCATGGCTCAATAATGACTCAAAAAATTCATTTATTTACATATACTTTAAATTATCGTATTTCACTATTCACAAAAATTCAATTATTTTAGAAAAATCTCAAAAATTCACCCTATTTTTTTTGATATGTATAATTAAAAAATGAACTCCATTTTATCAAAATAATTTTCTAAATATGAAAAATTTAATTTTTAATTAAAATCATTATTTACTTGGAAAATACAAATTTTAAAATTAAAACTACTTTTCTAACACTTTGAAAAATTTATTAAGGTATTATAAAATTATCTTATAATGATAAGACCTCAAAACAATAATTTATTATTAAAAATTATAAAAATAAATTTTCTTTTTAATTATTAAATTAGTCATAAAATTGTAATTAATTTTTTAGGATTATAAAAAAACCAACACTTAATTAATAATTTTTAAAATATTTTTTTACTTATACAATGATATAATTATATCATATTGTCACTTATAAGATGGATAAATTTTATTTATTCGTCCATTGGTGAGGTTATTATTCAATTGGTTAGTTTTCTATTCAAAAGGGTCACATTACTATTCCAAAGTTCAAGTTACTATTTCATCGATGTAGGTTCCTAAACATATAGAAATGCCTTTTATTTCATTAATTATTAACTTATAATGTTTTTATTTTGTTATTAATGTGATTTTATGTGATTCTATTGTATGACATAATTATAGGAAGGGGGTTTCATTCATAAAAGTTTTGGGTCATTATATTCTAATTGTTGATCTTTGGGCATGAAGAGTTGAGTATTTTGGGGATTGGATTATTATTTCAGTTTTCAATTACTTTTATATAGTACTTTGGGTTTATTTACCTTTTTGACTTCTAGTACAGTTCTCCCTGTGGAGTTTATTTTGTATGCATACTGACTTGTCTATCTCCTTTTGTAATGTTTGTAGAAAAAATCTTCCGCACTTTTATTTTTTATGATGTTGGGTTCTAGTCACCAACCCATGGGGATCAAGAAATCCCTTCGAGCCATGTCAAAACTGGATTGGTTATCGAGTTACTAGGGTACCCAGGATAGTTTAGGACAAAGTGGTATCAGAACTTTAGGTTGAGCTTCTTTTGATGTCAGTAGGCAGTTTGTCTAATCTTTTTGAGACTTAGAAGGTAGTTACGACTGAGTGCCTGGCCATATCTCAACACAAAAAACCTTAAGTCACCATGGGTGGTTTGGGAAAAGATGTTTTGAGGATTAGTTCAAGTATTTTATCTACTTTTTATTTGTATAGAGTCAAATCCAAATATTGTTTTTCTATATATTAGGATTGATTTCTCTTGTTTCTCTATTTGAGTGTTAATCCGATGTATTATTTATTGTCTGTAGATTTTATATAGCATTATTACTTAAAGAAGATGTATAAATAGGATCTAGGGGAAGCTTTTATTGAACCTCTGCGAGAAAATCCTCTTGTGGGACTGAATCTGGTTGAGGTGATCGTGCATACTATCCATGCTCCAAGACAGGCACCACCACCAGCTCCTGTTCAAGATCTATCTGTGGAACCTCAAAGGGGTGATATTTGGAGTTGTTCTCAAGATTTCCTTATCTAGAATCGTCAAGCATTCAAAGGCTCCATTTATCCTCAAGATGTTGAGGAATGGTTGAGAAGAATTGAGTGTTTGTTCTATTACTTGGAGACACCTAAGGAAATCAAGGTGAAGTGTGTCACCTTCATGCTTGAAGGACCAAGCAGAAGATGGTGGGACACTGTGGTGATGAAGAAGAAGTATGAGGGATTATAGTAAGAAAACTTAAAAGTTATTTTCACTGACCAGTTCTATCCAGAGTCAGTTTTATTTTCCAAGGCTACATAGTTTTTCAAACATGAGTAAGCTGACAGGACCGTGATAGAGTATGCAAACGGTTTTGCTGAGCTCATGCAGTTTGAACCCGAGATAGTATTGAATGAGAATATTAAGGCTAAAAGGTTTGATTTGGGACTATGATCTGATATTTGTTCTTAGGTTTTCTTGTTGAAGTTTCCTTCTTATTCCAATGTGTAGGGTAGATCAATGATGGTCCAAATGGACCTGGTTGGAAAGTTAGGGTTGACGAGAGTTTCTTATCCTCCCAGTGGTAGTGTGTTTTCCTCTAAGGTAAAGATTAAGAGTGATGATCCTAATAGTGGTTTCTGATAGTAGGGTTTTTATAAACCTTCTACAGTGTCTGAAAATGTGTTTCTTTGAGTGTCTCTAAGGTTGGATCACTGTCGAATTCAGAACAGGGAAAGTTGGCACCCAGATGCGTGGGTCCATTTGAGATTGTGGAGAGGATCGAACAGGTGGCATAATGATCGGATCTTCCAAAATGATATAGTTCTATGCATGATGTTTTTCACGTGTCACAACTGTGAAAACCTAACCTTGACTCATCTCATGTTATTTATGTTGAGGATGTTGAGCTTGAGGTCGATGCGTCCTTTTAGAAGCATCCAGTTCGTATTGGGGATCATAGTGAGAAAGTATTATAGGGAAAGACCATAACTTTGTTTTGAGATTTATAGCAGAATAGAAATGTTCATAAAGATAATTAGGATGTAGATTTGGATATGAAGGCTTAGTGGACCAATCTCTTTGTTTTGAAATCTTAGTGATACTTGGGAATGCAGCTCAAGGACGCGCTGTTATGAGGTGGGGAGGTTGTAAGATCTTATAATTTTTGAAGGTATTTACTTATTTAATTTTGGTTTTAATCTCATATTTGAAGTTAATTAAATTTTTATAGAGAGTATGAGGGGCCTAGAGGGGTTTTGGTTGGTTGGGGCATGAAATGAAGGAAAACAAGGCCAACCTGTGCAAGGCGCATGGTTGGCGTACAGTTAAGTAAACCGTACAAGGGGGAAGGATAAAACATGTGGACTTGGATAGAGGCATTCCATACAGTTGCCACATAGTTTTTCAAATTGTGCAGATCTTCCCAGGTAACCGTAAAACTCAACTTTTCTTGGAGAGAGGTAGGCACATGGTTGGAGCACAGTTTGAAAAACAATGCAGCCAAACTGTGCGCCCCTTAAAAATTTGGAATTTCTAGTTTACCCCCATGATATTTTAAGATTACCACCTGATTTCTCCCTGATTTATTTTTCTTTACAACCCTAGGGATTAACCAAATCAATCCAAGCTTACCAAGGGTGGTATCCTTCGATTCTTGGCTGTTTGGACTGCCGTCGGTTGTAGATTAAAGCTCCGGGTAAGTCTAACGCTCCTCTTGATTATCTTTTTCAGATTTGGGTTTGAAGTTTCTATAATCTTATTATAAATCCCAAAAACACTATTTTTCTAATGTAATCTCATTTGGGGATTCAAAAAAGGTTTGAATCCAAATATAAGGCTATGATTATAAGTACATTCATCATCAGATTCGAGGAAGGTGGTCTACAAGTTATATCCCATGCTTTTATTATATATTTGTGCATGTATGGTTGTCTTTTTGTTTTTCCACTTGTTGTGTTTTTGGTTACTTTGATATTATTGGGTAAAATGGTTGTCTCAATGAATAAATGGAACCCTCTTGATACCCGTGGGATGCGTTGAGGATGATTGTCTAGTTTAGGTCCACCCATGGGGTGCACCAACATTCCAGAACAAAGATAATGGTAGCGTCAAGCATAAAATTGATTTATTTTGAATAGATATATCATAAAAATGTTAACATGTTAGTTGAATTATTATTGGCACCAATAGTGTTTGTGTCTAGTGGTTGATATTGGTATAAGGTATTGTTTGGCTTAACATAAATTGAGTGGGACAAAATAAAGAAATCATGCTAAGCAATTTATGAAATGTACATAAAACACATGAGTGGGTTAATGCATACAAAATGGTGAATATTTTAAATGGTTAAATTCTCATGAGTTGATAAATGTGTTTAATGGGATAATATAATATAATTGATGAATCTGTTAAAGGGATAATGTATAAGGATTGTTAAACATTTCAAATGAGTAAATGTGTTAAAATTATTAAACATGAAAAATGGGTTAATGCATAGAAAGTTTTGAATAAACTAAATGGGTTAAATAATGATAAAAGAAATGGGTTAAATGAGTTATTATAAGTAAGTGGTAAATGTGTTAGTGGGTTAAATCATAAGTAATGTTTATGTGTTAAATGTCATGTGAAATGGCTGTGTTATGTATATTTATTATGTAAGGTTTGTGAAATGGTATATGTGTTTAACGGATAAATAAGCATGTGCACATGGATTGGTAGTTGTGGGTTATTTTACATGAGGATATATGCCCATGGGTCAGGTTAGATTGAGGCTCTAAACCCCACCCCATAATTCATGGGTTAGGGAAGGGGACCGAGGCTCTATACCTATAACAAATGCTTTTGACGAAACTACCTAGACCAAGGCTCCAAGGTAAGTGTGATGTGAATGTCATGAAATTTTTGTCCTTAGAGAGATAAGAAACCTTATTTATACCCATATTCTTAGTAATAGATTTATTTATGCTGTTGTGTAAATAATGTAAATTCATAACCCATGGAACATGTAATGGGAATGAATTAAGTAATGAAGATGAATGAAAATAAGAAAAATGGAACTAATGTAGAAAATAGGTAAAGTAAACATTTTTACCTAATGGAACCTGAGTTTTCTTGTTTAATTTTTTATTTATTTAGTTCTTACATGCACTATTAGTTTAGATTGGATATTTTGTAGACACTGTTGGTGGTGGCCCACTGAGTTGTACTCACACCCTGCTCGGGCTGCTGTTGGATTCTCGAGCAAATTTCATGGTTGCAGGTCAGGACAAGGGAAAAGGCCTTATTCTAGGGAGTTAAGTTGGGATTGGGGAGTGCATGGATGAGGATCAATACTTGGAGTTAGTACCCGTTTTGGGGATTCAATTTTTGGTATTTATTTTGGGATTTTCCTTCACTTTTAGCAATGTTAACATGGCATGACATTTTGACTATTTGGTTGTGATTTGTACCCCATTTGGAAACTAGTTGGAATGAATTATTTTGAGTTTTGGATTATTATTTCCTTAGTTAATATGTTATCTATTGTGTATTACTCTAGTAAATAGGGAATAGTCTCTCCATGTGACTTATCAGAACCTCATTGCTAGTCAGTAACCTATGGTGTATGGGAAACCATGATTGAGGTTTTGTGGATACTCATCTTGGAGCACCGTTTTAGTGGCTTCTAAGTCAATAAAATTAAAGAAACTATTTTCTTGGTTTTTAGTGATTTAAGGATTAATCTTACAGTGGAATTTGAAAGGATGTATGTTTTTTATAGCTTATGTAATTAGCTTGGTCACTCATTTGAAAAGTGAAGAAGGAATATGAAATTTACAAATTGTATAAATCAGGTTCATCTTATTGGTACTTGAAAATTTATGTTGTCTATTGATATTGATGGGGATATGTCACTTAAGGTTGCTACAACATCTCTTCTAGAGAAGCCACATTTTGGTTTTTGTGTCAATAAGGGAACTACCCTGGATGTTACCTTTGAGTCTAGGGTGAATTAAAGGAGTTCCAAAAGGGACACTGTTATTTCTTATTTGGTAGGGGATGTGATTTTAACTGAGACTGGAAACATTTCTCCAAGGAGGATTGTTCAGTAGGTACATGTTATGCTTGATGCAGGCACGTTGGAGGAACCTTCTCATGATTTACCTTATGATGATCTATTTGAGTTTCTTAGATATGTCTTCTTGATGGGAAATAGTAAGGGAACGTCTTCAAATATTTCCCTTACACTAATACAAAATAGTGTTTTATAGGTGCTAAAAAAAATCCTTTATCAGTGCTAAAAAAGTGCTAATAATCGAGGCACTATTAAAAGTGGGATCCCTTTTATCAGCATTTATAAAGACCCCTTTTATCAGCATTGATAAATACCCCTTTTATCAGTGCTAAAAAAGCACTAATAAAAGCCAAAAAATAATATTTAAAAAAATCTACAAATCAGAGGGTAGACCCACCCCATTTCTACAACACTCGATCGCCCCTTTCAACAGCGCTCGATCCCCCCAACCCGCCCCTTTACCCCCAAACCACCCCTTTAATAGTGCTAGTTCCTATTTCACACACCTGCATGCGCCCTTGCTATTACTGGGTTTCGAACCTTGGATGTCCCCCTCGTGCGTCTATGCCTCTTCCACTAGCCTACATTGTTTTTTTTTCAATTTATTATATATCTATATATCTATATATATTTCATTATATTTTTTATCCATATATATATATATATTTAAATATTTAAAATATGTTTTGTGTGTTTATAAATAGATACATACATATATTTATATATATGTGTGAATCTATAAATATAATTATACATAATTATATTTATTTACATAGATTAAAAAAAATCATTATTTATATACATATATTAGAATATATAGATAAACATATATATGTTTTTCAATACACACACAAATATATTTTTATATATATAAACATTATATATACATTAATTTTATATGTTCATATATATAAATATTCATAAATTTGTATTTTAAATAATACGGATATTAAATTTTATTTAGATAAGGTTTATATATTTAGAAATATGTTTTATATGTAAATATGATCAATTATTTATTTATAAATTTAAATTTTTATGGGTGAATATATAGAAAAATATGTATATATTGTTATGTATTTGATTATAAATAAAAATACATTATGAAAAATGATAAAATTTCAGAATTATAATATCATTATAAATGTAATACCCAAGAATAAATTCAGTCCCTACTGAAAAAAGGAAATAAGACCCCCTTAAACGAGGCTGAAAATCCATCGAATGTTAACAAATGAGGATACCCTGACTAAAAACTTAGTTTTAGAGGCCTTATGGCCATTTCCTGGAATCTAAAAATGTGACATAGAATTACCACTTTCATTAAGGGTGTAGATATCATAACATTTGATGATTTGATAGGTGGTGGAGCCCAAACAAACACCTGGATCAAAAGTTATGGCTGTTTGAAGTTTGAGTTACATTTTCAACTTCTTTTCGATCTTTTATTAATTTTTTGATCATTTTATATTCAAATTTATATTAAATGAATATTACTTGATAGTAATTAACAAGTTATTAACTATAAAAAACTAATTATTTTATAAGTCATTTTCAAAAATTATCTTATATATTAAGTGTAAATGTCTATTTAGCTTTATCTCAAACATATTTTAAAAAATATATATTATATTTATATATTTATATATTATTTTTAATGATTTTTTGAAATATACCCTTTATTAGTGCTAGTAAAACCGCGCTGATAAAGGAGAGTCTTTGTCAATGCTAATAAAAAAACACTGATAACGGGGGTCCCTTTATCAACGTTTTTTAGAACTATAAAAGGGTGGAGCTAAGAAAAACTATTTTTGTGGTAGAGTTATGAGGATATGAGTAAAGGGAAGTGTCAAGGATAATTCTAGGAAGGCCTTGATGGCAATTGGACCTCTTGCTGGAAGAATGAAGTAGGCTGTAGGTCTGGTTTTCCTGAGTCTAGAGACACCACCTCACCTCTACTGGAGGTTACTTGCAATGGTAGTGGGAAATCCACATCTAATATAGGTAATTTTATTAAGGGACACGAGGTTCCATCATGTAATATTTATTGGAAGGGGATATGCATTATATAGACGAACTGCACCCAAAGCTTGCAGAAGCTGAAGTACTACCTTCCGCCTCCACTAAATGCATAGTCACTGATATTAGGCTTGATGACCTATGAGCTACTGCTATGGTTTATACAAATGCTAATAATGAGGATGTTATTACACCTAATTTCTTTGATATGTGGGATTCAATTAATAATCTATAATTTGATGCCTTTTATCTTGAGTGCCTTGAAAATAAAGGAATTAGAAATAGAAGGAGGTCAATGACATTTGATGACCGTCATACTTCCTCTTTGTTGAATTTGTAGGTTTCATGTGAAAACCTTTAGGTGGATGCTTCTCATTGTGAGGAGCCCTTCACTCAAGACCTTCCTAGGTAGAGACCTCTAAATAATGATACCTTGCTTTGAGATGATGCCGCAAAACAAAACATGATTGATGACATTCATGACTATCAAGTTTTAATGGAAGATGACGGTTTTGATGGAGATTGAGAATATCATAGTGTGAAGGATGATTCATTAGACATTGATCATCATGATTCTACTTGAAAAGCTCATAAATAATGGAGGATAGGTAGGAACCCCAGAGGTCGGGGCAGACCATGATGAAGAGTTGGTACTATTATTTATCAATTAAATTGGTAATTATTATTATTATTAATTATTAATGATACTAATTGTATTATTAATTTTAAATTATAATATAAAATAATAAAATGATAAATTTAATATTTTGTTGACTTTTCATTCATGTCTCATGTTTAGAATCTTGACATGAAGGCTTCTATGAAATGGATTTACACAAGCTATATAATTTTTATATGGTGTGTATGAATGTCGTTCATTCAGTGAAGAGACCAATTTTTAAAAAAACCTGAAAACATGCTCATTTTTTTAATATTAAAATCATAAAGCCCAAAAAAGTCATTTTTGGTTGTAGATAAGATATCCCATTTATCATTTAATTAATTAATGGGTGGGGTGGGGGTGGGGGTGTAGGGTAATGGGGAGGCCCATGGTAGGGGTGGGGAGGGGGTTGACCCTCATTCCCTCATCCCCCACCAAGTTCCACCACTGGAAGCACTTCACCAGGTGGTGCATGAACACTGGGATCTCCACCCATGCATACTACTTTTATCAGTGCTAGAAAAACCATTTATCAATGTTAAATTACAAAAGCATTGATGCTCTAAGAACCAATAAAAGTGGAGTCCCTTTTATCAATGCTAAAAATAACCCTTATTAAATGACTCTTTATTATGACTAAAAAAGCACTGATAAAAGGGGTGCTTTATCAACACTAGTTTATCATCAATAAAGGGAACCCTTTT
Organism: Viscum album; assembly: GCA_963277665.1. Lineage (NCBI taxonomy): Eukaryota > Viridiplantae > Streptophyta > Magnoliopsida > Santalales > Viscaceae > Viscum > Viscum album. Next base: position 156,596,718 of record OY728157.1, read on the forward strand.
TCAATGATTTTTTTAGAAATGATAATGTGAACTTTTATTAGTGCTATAAATACCACTAATAAAATCTTCACTATCACAGCGTGTTGCTAAAATTACAACACACTGTATCAACAAATATAGAATTTAATTAAAATAAAATTTATATCACAAATACAAGATAAAAAAATTATATTATAGACATTAAAAATATTGGTTTGTACTAGTACATTAGCAAGTACAATTTATCACAAACATTCAAAAACTTCAATGTTCTATTGTCTCTATCCCACAACCCCATCTCAAAAGATCTTGATCATGTTATCAGTTGGTTATCAAATAACCTCACCTTGAGTAAAAGAGTGCACCTATATAGAAAAATCATTCTTATGTTATTAATACTATAAAGATATAAATTAAATATAAATGTGAAATAATAAATTAATAAAATGTAATTTTTAAACTGAAACCTCACATTTTGAGTCATAACAATCACACCGTGTATCAAATTGAGGTGTGGATAATTTCTAAATTTCCCAAATGACTTATGGATCATTATCCTAAAATTTCAAAACAATATGAATGTGTTTTCTTATTTTTGAGTATGTGATGTGTGTTTTGAATTAAAACACCATTTTTAAACAGAAAACACACACTTTGAGTCATACCAGGCACACTGTGTATTTGATTGAGGTTTAGAAAATTCCTACATGACAAAAATGACTTATATAACATTTTACTAAAGTATCAAAACAATATGTATTTGTTTTCTTGGTTTTGAGTAGGTGATGCGTGTTTTGAGATAAAATGTCAATTTTAAATAAAAATACACACTTTGAGTCATACTGGTCACACAATAAGTTGAATTTATGTGAATGTGATTTCTATATCTGAAAAATAACTCAATAATCATTGTACTAAAATATCAAAACAATCCAAATTTTTTTTCTAGGTTTTCAGTGAGTGATGTATGTTTTAACTAAAATGTCATTTTTAAACTCAATGATGTTATAATTCTTATGGCATGAATGGTTATGGAATATTGAATACTAGTGATATTATGTAATAATAATATATACATGGCATTATTAACATTTTTAGATGATGTAACCATGACCAAATTATAAGGATCATAACTATCGAACTGACACCAGCACGAAAAACTAAACAATTATCACTCAAAATAGTGATTTTAATAAATAATTATCAACTAACTGGTGATAAGATGTTATAAGTAGATCATATAGTATATTATAAGTATTAATATGGTTCTATAATAGAATTATAACAAATTTAAATTTACTATATAGTAGTTCAAAATCTATTATGAGGGAAGTTAGACTTGAGGTAAGTGATTTCTCCTCTCAATTCCCTTTCTTTGAATATTATGCCATTTTCAACACAAGTTTTCTTTTGCATGGTGTATAAACTACCAAATGGATGTATTTTATCATTAATTTACTATAATTAAAGTGGATTAAAAATCCTTTTCAAGTTATCACTTTCAATGTTCTTTTGGGTTGTGACCTCGAGTCTAGTAGTCCGAAATTGGTGTCTGCTTTATTAAATTGGCATAAAATACAAGCAAACACATCCTGAAGGAAAAATAGTTTAATATTCTTAGTAAACTAGATACATAATTGTGTATTCCATTACATTTTCAAACAAAAACTATAACTTTTTTTATAATTACATTATTCTCTCTAGCATATCCTTTCATAACAAACATAATATACTTCATGAATTCTTAAGAAAGGAAACAAAATAAGGGTGATATCAAATGATTAGTAAGGGTTAAATACAAAAAAATATATCATGAATCAATAAAAATAAATAATATGGAAAGGTAAATAAATTAACACACATTTTGGGTAATCAATAGACTGAGAAGGAAGTGCATCCATAGATAATATCAATGTGAAAATCTCATGGATAATAATCAATATGACAAGGTAAATAACTGAAAATTTATGCCATATAGTCAATAAACTGATAATGAAATGCATCCAAATATAATATCATTGTGAAAATATCATAGATAGTAATAAATATGACATGGTAAATAACTGAAAACACATGTCATTTAATAAATAACATGACTGTCATAACTGGACAAGTCATAATCAATATGGTAAGGTAAATAACCGAAAACACATGCCGTATAATCAATAAAATGAGAATGAAATTCATCTAGATATAATGTAATTATGAAAATATCATGGATAATAATAACTGAATTCTGAATGAAGGAAATGCTTAATTATAGAACTTCATGTCTCAGGCATATGATACCTCTACCATCAAGATCTATCCTCAAGACAATTTAAAACTACTAGGTAAAAACCCATTTGGTTTGACCAAATGATTTCATGATAGCTTACTAATTCACCTCATAAGACTATTTATGCATTGAGGTATTATCTATAACTAGGACCCACCCATGTCTTGCATGTCCAAAACATTCCTCATATATTAAATAATTAATTTAATTCATAAACAATGCGCCTTATCATCAAATATCTGTATTGAGTAAGGAATACATATATATCAATATTTCCCGAGTTAAATAAATAACTTTTAATATATAAAAGAGTTGGTATAAATGATATATTATTTAATAAATAAATATATCCCTGATAAATAATGTGAATAATTAGGGGAAATTTAATTTCTATAAGAAAGTGAATAATTTAATGGAAAGTCAATGACTAAAAAAAATGAATTGAGGAAGTGAATGTCAATAATTTTCTTGGTCAAAATGATAATAAACCATATAGATAAATAATAAGGATGGTGTCAATACAACATATACCCATTGGTGTGAGAATAAAGGGTTGTTTTCATTGATGAATAGAAATACCATAAAAACATCTTTAAAAACATTCATGAGGAAAATGACCTTTTCATTTTAAAAATAAAAGCTCAAAAAATATTTTGAAAATAATTTTATTTAAAAATAACATTTTAAAATTATAAAGGATGTTTTAAAACAATTTAGTAGTCATTACGGATGGAAATTCCATTGAATTCCTACACGTTAAAACAAAGATTCCTTTTACTTTTTGGTAAAAGACAAATGAGAATTGTTTTCAAAATGATATGAAGATCAATTTAAAAAAACTTTTTTAAGAAGTAAAAATGTTTTAAAATGTTTTTTAAAAATCATTTTAAATGGTTAAAAACATTTTTTGAAAACATAGTTTCGGAAGAAAATAGATTTTCAACTGAAGAGAGAAATGAGGTCAGATTTTCTTAAAACAAATCTCAAATATTTTAAGTAAAAAAGAGTGAAAATGGTAATATTAATTTAAAGTATCATTAATAACCATATTTTAAGAAAAACTAAATGGTTTTATTATGAAATTGTCAAATAATTTCCTTCAACTGAAATTTAAGAACAAATAATCTTGATTAGAATGAGATTGTGAAATAAACCCTTAAAATGATCATAAAATTGAAGTGAGAATTAATCAATGAATCTATTGTATATATCAACTGTAAATCCACATAAAATAGTTGGAAATAAAATACAATATAATAAAATTCATTTCACACATAATCTTATAATATCAAATATGATAAATATGTAATATAACCCAATGAAAAAAATTGAGTTATGAAATTCTTTACCACTTGGTAACTTGGTAAATTTTAAATAAAATCCACTTGTATGAAATAATTCAAATTAAAACTCAAAAATACCTTGAATTATTATTTAATAATGACACTACATGTCAAATTTCCATTATATATACCATATAAAATAATTTAGTGCATAACATACAAATGTGCCTCAATGAAAGGAAATTGAGACAAAATCTCTTACCTCATGATTCATTTTGGCTGAACATGTTTTAAACTAATTTATAGTGGATTAAAACATGTTATTAAATTATAAAATAACCATATTAATATTTATAATATCATATATAATCCTTTTTATAACATCTTATCACCTCTCCATTAATAACGTTTCATTATTTTCACTATCTCGGGTGTTAATTACCTTGTTTTCTCACAGGTGTTTCATCTTGAAAGATACAGTTCTTTCAAATATTATATACTTATATCATATCTATAATAATAATAATGAAATAATTATTATATTTATAAATAAATTATACTTTTAAAACTAATCATGGAATATGGTTATGAAAAATGAAGTGCATTACAATAATTGAGATGGTAGGTTGTACATATACATGAGCAATATTTAGATTTTTAAATGATCATTATGGAAATGATTTAAGTAATATTTTATATTTATATAATTATAATAATATCATAAATAAAATATTATATACTTATTTATTTCATCCATGTGGTTTTTGATGAAAATAGAGTCACATCCCTTCATGAAGGTGACAGTCCACACGTACATGAACGATGTTACCATCTTGAAGTGAGTGAAAAGGAAAGAAATAAAATGATATATTATATTTAAATAATTATAAATATGTCATGAATATCATAATTATATAATTTATATCACATATAACTATTAACTTTATCCTTATCACCTTCCATGTAAAGGATTAGTGAAAGATGAATCGCATCGCTTCGCGAGGCAGTAGTCCGACGTACACACGAGTGATGTTATATATCCCCTACGAAATGGAAATTAAAAATGTATTTATGATATAATGACTATATTAGTATATTTATTTTATAAATATCATATATATAATTTATATACATCATCATACCCAATCGTTAAAGGTGGAAATGGAAGAACGAATGACATCAGTTCGTGAAGCGGTAGTCCTTCGTACACATGAATGATGATTTTATAACCCATTTGATGGAATTTGAGAGGTTTTTAGGTAATTAACTTATTATAAAAACATAAAACATATTTAATATACTTAGGATATTATATCAGCAAGGTTTAATAATAATTTAAGGAGTTGGATAAAGAAATAAAATAAAGACGCTCGTTGAAGAACATTACCTCTTCTTCAGGTATCCTTCTTAGGTTTGCACCAAAGCCTTCCTATGTTGAATTTATTACCAAAATAATACTTATAGTATGAGAGGAGTTAATTTTTGAAGTTATATGTATAGTTATTGTCTGAACCAAATAGGTTTTAAGGTGATAATGAGATAGGATAGTGGGCGTCCCTTTATAAGTGAGGTGAGTGACACACTTGTGATTTTTTGAAAAGATTCAATAACACCCACATTTTTTTCATGGAAAAAGCTTTCATAATGGAAAATTATCTAATTTATAAGATATAATGAGGAAATAGGGCTATAATATTGGTGTTTTACAAGTTTTAAGTTCATTTTTTACACTTATCTTTTTAATTTAACCCCTTGGTAAATCCATTTTTACCTTAATCGTGATAATTAATTTTTATTATTTTCACTATTCATTTTGGTAAAAAATTATGTTGAACTTATTATAAATTATAAATTATGATGAGTCCAAATATTTAATCCATTTTTACAATTTCAATTCACACAATTGAAAATTTTTAATTTAAAATTAATCTTGTAGATGTGATGAGAAAGTGAATTTTCAAAGAGAAAATGTTCAAAAGTTTACAATGTTTTTATATAAAAATTCAATATAAAAATGATTCCAATGATATAAGTTGGATTAATTGATATATAATTGAAATAATTTTACTTTAAAGTATTTTAGTTCCTCTATGAAGCCCCCTAAAATTGGCGACGCCAGTCTCAGCACCTGCCGTGCAACATTCCACGAATACCTCATCTTTTGAATGTACTCCCAATCTAGTGATTAATATTCCCCATTCTACTTCCCTATATCAAAATAATCCTTATACACTTGATAGTATATGTGGGGAAAGTTATTAAGGTGTTTCACTATGAAGGTGCAGGTGGTGGCGGTGGTGTCCTGGCCGCCGATGAGGAGTCTGATGATCTTGTCAGTGACTTTGGGGTTGCCACTGAATATGGGTTACCCTCATCCTCACCCACTGTCATCGTGAGGGACAATATGTACTAATATGATGATGACTTACCCTCCTCCATCACCACCTATACTATCGCATGATCAATAGAAACTGCTTACATACGACCTGGGACGCCCTGAAGGCCCGACAGAACCACGTGAAGGGAAGGTCGATGGGCATAGACAGGATCCCTGTGGCTACCAGTCCCAAGAGGGCAGCAAAATATACCACACGGATCGACTCCTTCATGATCAGGAAAAAGTGTCAGGACACACATAGGGTGAAGGTCTTGGTAAGGGGGAGCACCGTAACAGTGCCCCACCTATCCCAGTCAGTGGAAAAGTGGTGGCAGACGTGGGCATCCATGGTTGGGATGTGGCAGTAGAGGGCCTCCAGGTGGAGGAAGTTGGATAGGTACTGCACCATTTCCAAATACTCCTGGTCTTATGAGGACTGGTTGGTGGTGGGGAAGATCTTATTCACACCCGACGACCACCACAACATCACTATCTTAGTGTCACTGGTGAACAAGAATTTTTTGCTAACAGGGCCGCATAAGACGGTGGTGGACTCTCTAAAGATGGAGGTCCTGAACACCTTGGAGGATAATGTGACCATGTAGTCGAACACGAAGCTCTCCAGGTGTCCCTTCATGCTGGCCTGTATAAACTTGAGGGACTCACCGATCAATGACCACCCTTTCCTACCAGGAGGAAGGGCGGCCATGACAGAAGAGGATAGCTTCCCTTGGGTTTTGGGGAATGAAATGTAGAGGAGGAAGGGAAGAGGGTAATTATGAAGGACAGACAAGCCCACAATGCTTCCATGAAGACCCCAAAACCATTACATTCTCTTGACTTTACTCGGTGCATATTTATAAAAGGTTAATTGTAATTTTACACCCCAAAGTTGATGCCACACCAACACCCAGTCAAAGTCATTTTAAAATTTCAAACATCATTATTATATATTTTTACACATTAATGAAAGTATAAAATTCAGGGATATTTAAGTAATTGTAAAAGTGACCATATTTTTTAATAATGAAATGATTTTAAATTCTTTAATATTTTCTTAGAGGGATGTTAAAATAATACTACAACTCTCATAATACCTTAAGATTTTAGCATATGAATTTTATTGATAGAGTAAAAATTTAGTATGATTAGTTTTATAATTATTGTTCCATATGTTACATATTACTTAAAATATATGGTATTGACTCCACAGTTATAAATAGTTTAATATTTATTTATATATTTCAATAAATTTATGGTAAAATTAATTTGGTGGAGTAATCCGATGCAAGTCCTGTATACTGCGATCGCTCCATTCTCTTTGAGTTATCTCTCCACCTCTTCTCCCTTGGACTACAAGGGTTCCCTTCTTGGGCATTGCATTGTCACCTTCCTCTCAGTTGACTAAAATCTTTCAATTATGAGGTTTCTAATCACTCTTGTTTTGACTCATTTTTGTTTTTGTGATCAATGCTCAGAGTCAAAGCCTTCCTTCGTCTTCTTCCCATCATTACTAAAAATTCCCCTTTTATCAATGATAGAAAATACCTTTATCAAAAATAAGAGAAAATTGATGTTATAAGCACCAATAAAATAAGAGTATCTTTTATAAATTATAAAAATAACAGTCATAAAATGACTCTTTATTAGAACTAAAGAAATAACTGATAAAATAATTCCTTTATCAATGATAGTTCAGTGCTAATAAAGGGGGCCCCTTATCAATACATTTTCAGCGCTGATAAAATGAAATTTTATCATCCCTACCACTGATAAAATTAATACTGTCACAATTTGGTGCTAAAATTACAACACACCACATCAAAAAATAAAAAATTTAATTGAAATAAAATTTATATCATAAATACAAGGAAAAACACTATATTATATACATTTCAAACATTGGTTTGTACAATTTATTTAGTAAGTACAATTTATCACAAACATTCAAAGAAATCAATGTTTTATTGTCTATGGACCACAACCCCCTCTCAAAAAGAGCTCGATCATGCCATATATTGTATAAAAAACAACCTCACCTCGATTAAAAGAGTCCACATGTATAAGAAAATAATTCTTATATTAGTAATACTATAAATAAATATATTAAAAAAATGAAACAATACAGTAATAAAACATATTTTTTAAACCAAAACCACACATTTTGATTCATATCGATTAAACAATATATCATATTGAGGTGTGGTTGATTCCTACATGTCGCAAATGACTTATGGATCATTATCACAAATCGTCAAAACAATATTAATGTGTTTAATCAATTCTGAGTATGTGATGTTTGTTTTGAACTAAAATACCATTTTAAACTGAAAACAATCACTTTGAGTCATACTAAGAAGAATGTGTATCATATTGAGGTTTAAAAGATTACTACATGACAAAAATGACTTATAGATCATTTTCCTAAAGTATTAAAAAAATTTGAATGTTTTTTATTAGTTTTGAGTATGTGGTGTGTGTTTTAAACTAAAATGTCAATTAAAAAAACACACACTTCAAGTCATACCGGTCACACAATGTATTATATTAACGTTCGGGTGATTCTTATATGTCACAAATAATTCAAGGATAATTTTCCTAAAATATCAAAACAATCAAAGCATGTTTTCTATGTTTTTAGTAAGTGACACACGTTTTTAACTAAAATATAATTTTTAAACTGAATGATGTTATAATTATTATGACATGAAAGATTAAGGAATATTGAATATTGGTGACATTGTGTAATAATAATATATACATTACATTGTTGACATTCTGGAGATGATGTAACAATGATCAAATTATAAGGATCAAAACTATCAAACCGATACATGCTTGAAAAACAAAACAGTTATCACTTAGAACTGTGATTTTAATAAATAATTATTTACTAATAGGTCATAAGATGTGGAAAGTAGATCATACATGACATTATAATTATTAATATTGTTCTTTAATATAAGTATAATAAATTTAAATTTATTATATATGAGTTGAAATTTTCTTGTGAGGAAAGTCTGACTTGAGGTAAGGGATTTCTCCTCCCAATTCCCTTTCTTTGAGAATTGTATCATTTTTAACACAAGTTTTATTTTGTGTAGTGTATAAACTACCATATGAATTTATTTTAGCATTTATTCTCTAGAATTCAAGTGGGTTAAAAGTTTTTTTTTTCAAATTATCACTTTCAATGATCTTTTGTGTAGTGACCCTAACCCTAGTAGACCGGAGTTGGTTTCAGCTTTATTAAGTTGGAATAAGGTAGAAAGAATCACATCATGAAGGACTGAATAATTTAATGAGGTAAACTAGATACATACTTGAGACTTGCAATAAATTCAAAAAAAATTAGAACAATTTTTTGAGAATTACATTATTCCCTCTAGCATATCCTTGTATATTAAACACAATACACTTCATGGATTCATGAGAAAAGAAACTAAATAAGGGTGAGTTCAAATGATCAATAAGTTTCATGAACCAACTCGATTCAACCCTAAAATGGTCACTCGATATGATCCGTGTCAAGGCTAGAGAGGCATTTCCGATCCTCTTGGGCTGACGACAAGTGCTAAGGGCATCATTAGAGTGAATGGGAATGATTTCACCCAGTAAAAATAATCAAGGAAACTAAATATTTAATAGAGAAAACCAAACTCAAAATGATCTCCAAAATTTTCATTATTTACATTTATAATTAAAGAAACAACAAACTATACAAGAAAACCCAAACCAAACCAGACAACTATGATGTCTCCATGTGACCCTAAGGGGCACTCTCCATTCCAAAACCAAATATCACCCAAGGTGATCGAACCAAAGCTGGAACCTACTATAGAAACTAAAAACAAGAAAAGACTATATGTGTGAGTATTGAAACTTAGTAAGTAGGACCAAATAATTCTATTCCTGATGCACACCCTTTAAACAAAGAAACATTGATTAAAAGGTTTGAAATACAATATATAAATACAGGGTCTTATATGCTTTTAATTTTAAAACAAACAATCATAATCCATTTCCCTCATGATTTAAAATAAGGCTCAAGGGGAGAAGGAAAAAAGGAAACCAAATAGGAAGTGATCATTTTTCATAATAATAAAATATAAAGGGGAATATTTTCTCTTTAATAACATCCTCTTTGAAACATTTTTAACAAAACCACACATTCATAATTTTCTAGGATAACACCAAAACCAAACATAAGGTTCACGATTCCACACAACGAGGGAAATGTAACTAACTGTACTATTGTCGGAGGAACACAGTAAATCCTAGGAACTCAGAGGACAACCAGAACATACTATACATGTGACTCATCCCGAAGTAATTCCATACCCGATAACATCATAATTCCCAAACGCCCGATCGTTTCCCTACCTTGCCTGAAAGAGGGGCCCAATCCCATAGGAATGATAACAAAATAACCCCCTCTTATGGGCCACTAGTTAGTGAAATAATATATACTAGTTCAGAAAATGATCTCATAATTCCTCTTTGATATGATAGGTTCTCATTTCATGTTCAAAAAGGGGTGTGTCAAACAATTCAAGCAACAATACAAACATATATTTCACCACACAATCACACAATCACACAACCGACACCACCCCGACCACCTTAAGGGAAGTCCCTTACCTTTAAATAATTATTACACAAGGGAGGTCCCATACCAATGAACCTCTCATATCATGATCAACCAACATGTAATGTGACATAAACCAAGAGGTTTTTTCCAAGTAACCATTCAAAAATACCAAATGGTCCTTACAACATCTCCACATAAAAACCATTTTCACAAAGTAACCATGCCAAACATTTTTCAAAAGTAAACATAACCTTGGAAACCCATTAATCATTATAAACCACCATTTAAGTATAAAACACATTTACAAATTCCAAAGGGGAATTTTGATGTTACAACTACATATATAAAATCAAAACATGTTTTGAAATATCACATCCCACTTTCAAAATCCAACTAGGAAATTTAACCAACACATGGTGTGCACAACACAACAAATACACACCACACATTCAAAATCCATTTTAGAATCATACACACCCGAAAAACATTTCCCAAACATGTTTTTCACCTTTTTTATAATTTAATAAACCATTGAAACAATTTATAAAACAATTTCAATAAACACCCCAAGGATTTTACATAAAGAATACACCCAAAACCCTCTTAAAAAATTAAATGCACATCAATTCCATATCAAAACATAATTTTCAGCCCATACATAATTTAATAAACCAATTTCATGATTTATAAAATAATATCAAGTGACATTACAATGGTTTCCACATGAAAAATACCCAATTTTACATAAAAATGACACTTTAGAATCAAATTCATGATTAATCCTATCACAAACCATTTTCACACTACATAAAATAATCAAAGAACATGATATGTCAATCAAGGAAGCAAAATAATTTCACCAAACAATGTTTACCCATAAAACCACCTCATTTCTCACAAAACAATAATTCTAAGCCTAGAACATCACTATTTAGTAACTAAGGGAGGTGTGAAAATCAAGCAAACAATGTAATCTTTAATTTAAAGGAGAGGTGAAAAGAGATCCTACCTCAAATGATAAAGAAACCTCCAAAAATCAGTGCGAAAACCTGATATCACCTCAATCGCACCAAATGGGAGTTGGATCTAGCCTAAAATACCAAGATTGAACCCAAAATTTTTGGTTTAAACCCTAAAAATCGGAACCCTAGCTGTGGAAGAATCTCAAACCAAGAGGTGGAAAAAAGGAGAGTACCAAAGGGGAATAAGGGAGGCTGTCGCTAGAGGAGGGGAATGCTAGCGAGACTATGCACCAGAGAGGGGAAACAACACCAGCATGGTCGCATGCCGGAAGAGGGGGGTGGTGCTGGTAGGGTGTGCTCCAGCAGAGGGGGCTGCTGGCTGGGTTTTGCACACTGAAGAGAAAGCAATCGGAGGGGGAGGCACCTGCCGGAGGAGGGCTGCACTGACTGGAGATTGTGCCGGAGAGGAGTGTGCATTAGGGTGGGGGCTCGCCAAATAGGGAAGAGGGAAAGAGGGGCGTGCATGGAAGGTAAGAGGAGAGGGATAAAGGAAAGTAAAATAAAAAACAAAAACCCTAAAAAATGATACCAATAATAATAATAATAATATTAACATAATGATAAAAATAATAATAATATTCATTTCATTTTTAATAATAATAATGATAACAACAATTTTAATAAAAATAATGATAATAATAATGATAATAATAATAATGATAATAATAATTTTAATAATATGATTCTTAATAATAATAATAATATTCTCATTAATAATATTATCATCATCATTATTATTAAAATAATATTTTTAATTCTATTTTAGTTTTTGTTATTTTATTTTAACTCTCATTTTATTACTCATTTAATTCTTAATTTATTTTTCCAAGACGGGCATGCCGCACAGTTGCATGGGCGAAGTGGCACGATTTCCAAATTGTGCTATGCCCATGCGCTAGATCCCGACAAACCCAAAACACATATGTTTCAATAAAAAATTAAAAATTTAAATGGGACTGAACCCGAACCCCGAAAATAATATCCCAAAACTTGAAACACATCACACCTGGTTTTGGAAAAAAAAACCAAGAACCCGACCCAAGCTGGAACCAAGAAAAAATTAAAACCCGCGTGTGACAATTATCCCCACCATAATGCTTTCCACCCCAAAAAATCCACAATAAGACCAAAACTCAGAACAAAAACCAATACTCCTTTACAGTTTAAGGAGATCCCTAAAGATCAAAAAATAAGAAGAGGCAATATCACTATCAACCAATAAAGATACTTAAAAAATAAACAGACGAAACCTAGAATGGAATCCCCGCTAAGTGTCACCCGCCCCCTACTGTTAATACACCTCCAGTTGATCAATCATTGGAAAAAATATCACGCTACAAACAAGCCTATTAAACCAAAACACTTTAGATACCAAATGAAACCCATACCACTTACCTTAAACGGGAAACCAAAATCAAGCCACATCCCGACTTTTACAAAACCATCAAGAGTAATTTTACAATCTTACTTCAATGAAGCCATTAGGCATGCCCCAATCCAAGAATTTACTCAAGATAGGAGGTTTAGGTTAGATAGCTACGAATGAGACTACCTTCCTCCAAGATGACACCAGGAAATAAGCCTAAGTACTGACATTAGGAGGCCTGAACGGGCTCCCCATCATTAGAAACAGGAGAACACAGAGACCAATGAGACCCGTGATGGGTATCCCCACCATAAGAACCAAAGATATTAAAAAAACTAGATAAATCTCCTGCACGGACCAAAAACCCCCACCACAATGAGAGGGGAGGCAAGGGACCAACTGACAGAGCATCAAAACCACAACTAACACATTGCAACAACTTAACACCCTTAGAAGAACATAAACTGAAATTACCCTTGATTAAAACCAATAGGCCACACAAGGGCCCTTCAAATAGAGGTATACATCTGGTGAGACACAACCACCAAGATTTTAAGAAAATAAGACCACTATACCTCCTCATAACCAAGGAAAAGATCTTACACCCAAACTATTCATAACATGAAAATGAGGTCCTCATGCCTCTTTCCAAAAAACAATACCAACTGGTAGAAAAAAAATATAAAAGAATCTTGAACTGCCTTCATCATCCACTCTAAGTAAAGAAAATAAATCAAGCACTTTCACTCCCTTGGGGTTCTCCTGACGATGTTCTAGCTTCACTCTAGAACCTATGGTTGGAGCTTTGATGTTTAAAGTATCTCCTACCCTATAGTTAGGCATTGGAAACCCTCGAACAGAACATTCAGATAAAAACTTTACAAAACATGCTTCCATTAAAATAAAGTTTTAAATGGTTCAACAACAACCATCCTTACAAATGAAAAACAAATAATCAACACAAAATTCCACAGGATATGAGTATTTTATCTAAGGAACATTACAAAGAGAAAACATAAAACTGATCTCAAACATCACCCTACTCCTGTGAACAATTTGGGGTGACCTTTGAAGAGTTCGGTATGGATTCACAATGCTTCTTTGAAACACCTTGACAGAACCAATTCATGTTCCCCAAGCATCCGTAGGTGTGGTGGGGTTTTGGAGCACACGGTCATGATGGCCTATTATGATCAGTCTTACCACACTGATGGAACATCACTACATTTCACCCTAAATAGTTTGATGAGAGGTCTATAGGCCTCTTAATTCCCTTACCAGCACCACTATAATCAGGCCGCTTCCCATTCTTCTTATCGTCACCCTCTATACCACTTCCAAAAATTGGAGGAAGATTCACCATCTCAAGCCCTCATGTCAACTCAGCTTCAGCATGAAAGGCTTGTCTCACCCCATCGGAGAAGGTGGTTAGGTTGAGCTATGCCACCTTAAACTAAAAGATAGGATGGATCCCAAACTCAAAATGTAAACATACCCTGGGTCATACAGAACTAGATCCAAGAAGCGTAAATAGAATTCCAATACAGATCCAACACCCTGTTGAAGACCACACATCTCCAACTTCTTCCTCACCTTCTTCATCTCAGAAAAATACTCTAAGATGAACCAAAACTTGAAGAACTTTTAGGTAAGATCTTTCCAGGTCTTTCTTCAAGACATAGACTTCCACCATTTTCAGGTTGGACCTTCAAGCATGAAGGTATTCAAGTTTAACTTTAACGACTCAGAAAACAAAAGGAAACTAAAGTCCCTCTCAATCTTCAACATTCACTCCTCATCCTCGAGTGAATCTACTTAACCATAAAATAGAGGGGGATTCAATATTCAAAACTAAAGCATGTAGTCTATGGGTTGTTCAAATAGAGTGTTTGCTAATGATGCACCACCTGAAGTGGCACCTTGGGTATCCATCAAATCTTCATGGGGGCGGACACTAAGAAACAAGGACACAAGGAACCCGATCAAGACTAATCTAATAATAGGGATTCTTCATCTCAAACACCATAAAAGAAACATCAATCCCAAAAATAAATGGGACACACCACACTATTAAAAGCTATCAAATTATCACATTTTCATTTAAAAACACTTTTGAAGAAAAATAAACAAGCTTAAATGATTTCATTCCCACCAATGGTATCCCATGGGCCTCAACCATGCATATCCTTGTGCCTCACTGGGTACCCATCCATTTTCTCATACATACCTATGCATGCAGTCACCCATAGAAACACCAATGATCAATAAAACCTTTCAAGGAATAACATTTAACTCACACTTCCTTTTCAAACCCCAAAAATACATTTCACAAAAATAAAATTTTCTAAGACCTTATTAAGGTAAGTCATGAAAATCCATTTTCCAATTTCCAAAATAATCTCATTACCATTTTAAATTCAGGTTTTCACAATTCCAAAACATGAATTTTTAGAGCAAATTTTAGATCCAAGGAAGATTCAAATAATTTACAAGGGGAAACCAGTGTCAGTGGGTGACTTGGACACATGGTTGGTGGCCGTATTCCAGTCATGCCACCATCACAAAGAGAATTCTAGGTTAATTTTCCTAGCTCCACAGGTATTTCTAGGCCCTTCAAGCTCACAGAGACAACTTTCCCAACTCCCTTTTTATTTCCCATCTCCAAAAAATTTACAAGAACCAAAAGACACCAACAAACCCGGAAATTCCATGGTAACCCGAGGTTCGAAACAAGAAAGGGTTCATGATGTTTGTATTGTTTCTATATCTTGGGCCCCGAAAATCATTCTCCTTCTATAATGGCATCCCCAAGTAACAATGGGTTCCCTAAAATCAAGGTCCACTAAAGAGTCAACCTTCTATGATATCATTTTTTCATGAACCAACCTGGGTTAACCTCAAACCGGTCACCTGAACCGATCCATTTAAAGGACCAAGAGGCATTCTCGATCCTACTGGGCTGGTGAGAAGAACTAATGGAATCATTAGAGAGAATGTGAATGGTTTTTCCTAATAAAAATAATCAATCTAAAAGAATAGTTAAGAGATAAAACCAAACTCAAAATGATTTCCAAAATTTAAATTATTTACATTTACAATTAAATAAACAATAAACTATACCTAAAAACCCAAACAGAACCTAACAACTATGATGTATCCATGTGACCCTAAGGGTAACTCTCTATTCCAAAAACAAACATTACCCGGGGTGATCGAACCAAAGTTGGAACCTCCAGAAGAAGCTAAAAACAAGAAAAGACAATAGGCATGAGTATTAATACTCAGTAGGTAGACCCAAATAATTCTATTCCAGATGCAAAAACTTTAAACAAGGAAACATTTATTGACAATTTTGAAATACAATATATAAATATAGGTTTTTCCACAATTTTCATTTTAAAACAAACAATCATAATCCATTACCCTAATGATTTAAAACAAGTCTTAAGGGGAGAAGGGAAAAAAGAAACAAAATATGAAGTGCTCATTTTTCCTAATGGTTAAAAAATAAAGGGGAATATTTTTTATTTTAGAACATCCTCTTTGAAACCTTTTTAACAAAACCACACATTTAAAATTTTCTAGGATAACACCAAAACCAAACATAATGGTCATGATTCTACACAATGAGGGCAATGGTACTAACAGTACTAGTGCCGAAGAAACATGGGAAATCCTAGGAACTATGAGGAGAACCAGAACATACTGTACATTTGACTCATCTCGAAGGCATGCCCTACCCGATGACATCATAAAACCCCAACACCCGAACATCACACTACCAGGCCTAACTGAGGGGCCCAATCCCATAGCAGTGATAACAAAATAACCCCTTTCTATGGGCCACTAGCTAGTGTAATAACCTATACTAGTGAAAAAAATGTTATCAAAATTCCCCTTTTCTATTCTAGGTTCCCATATCATGTTCACGAAGGGGTTTCCCAAACAATTCAAGCAACAATCCATGCATATATGTCATCACACAATCACAAAACCGACACCACCCCAACCATCTCAAGGGTAGTCCCTTGCCTTTAAATAATTATTTCATAAGGGGTGTCCCATACCGAAGACCCTCCCATCTCATGATCAACCAAAAATTCTAGTGACTTAACCCAATGGGGGTTTTCCAACTAACCATTCCAAAATTCCAAACAAGCCTTACAACATTTCCACATAAAAACCATTTTCACAAAGTAACCCTGACAAACCATTTTCCAAACCAAACACACCATTAAAAACCCATTAATCATTAAAAACCACCATTTAAGTATAAAAAATATTTACCAAGGCCAAAGGGGAATTTTGATGTTATAATTATATATATAAAACCAAAAAATGTTTTAAAATATCATATCCCACTTGAAAAATCCAACCGAGAAATTTAACCAACACATGGGGTGCAAAAATCAACAAATACACACCACACATTAAAAATACATTTTAGAATCATAAAAACCCCAAAACTTTTCCCAAATATGTTTTCACATTTTTAATAATTTAATAAATCATTAAAAAAATTTATAAAACAATTTCAGTGAACATCCCAAGGATTTTACATCAAAAATACACCCAAAAACCTCTTTAAAAATCAACCGCACATTAATGACATACCAAAACATAATTTTCAGCCCATATATAATTTAATAAACCAATTTCAAGATTTATAAAATAACATAAAGTGACAAAACAAGGGTTTTCACATGAAAAATACCCAGTTTTACATAAAAATGCCACTTTATAATCAAACACATGTTTAATCCTATCACAAACCATTTTCACACCACATACAACAATCAAAGAACATGCTAAGTCAATAAAGAAAGAAAAATAATTTCAACAAACAATTTTTACCCACAAAACCACCTCATTTATCATAAAAAAATATTCTGAGCATGTAACATCACTATTTAGTAACTAAGGGAGGTGTGAAAATCAAGCAAACAATGTAATATTTAATTTAAAGGAGAGGTGCAAGTGGATCCCACCTAAAACGATGAAGAAACCTCTAAAAACTAGTGTGAAAACCCAATCACACCTCAATTTCACCAAGGGGAGTTAGATCCAACCTAAAACAATAAGAGCGAACCCAAAATTTTAGGTTTCAACCCTGAAAATTGGAACCCTAGCCGTTGAAGAATCCCAAACCAAGAGAAGAAAGAAAAGGAGAGTATCAGAGGGAAAAAATGGAGGCCGCCATAGGAGGAGGGGCGTGCTGGCGAGGCTATGTGCTAGAGAGGGGTGGAAGAACTAGAAGGGTCGCATACTGGCAGTGGGGGGTGGCGCCTTTAGGGTGCACGCCAGCAGAGGGGGTCACTAGGTGGGTTGTGCACACTAGAGAGAAAGTAGTTGGAGGAGGAGGCACCGACCAGAGGAGGGCCACGCCGGTTGGAGGTCGCACCGGAGAGGATTGTGCAATAGGGTGTGGGTGTGCCAAACAGAGAAGGGGGAAAGAGGGGAGTTCATGGAAGGTAAGGGAGAGAGGGAGAAGTGGAAGAAAATTAAAAAAGTGGAAAAACCTTAAAAAAATACTACCAATAATAATAATAATAATAATAACAACAACATAATGATAAAAATAAAAATAATATTTATTTCATTTTGAATAATAATAATAAAAAAATAATTTTAATTATAATAATGATACTAATAATAAAGATAATATTAATTTTAATAAAAATAATGACAATAACAATAATATTCCCATTAATAATATTATCCTTATTATTATTATTATTAAAACAATACTTTTAATTTTAATTTTACTTTTTATTATTTTATTTTAACTCTAATTTTATTAATCATGTAATTCTTATTTTATTTTTCCAAGACGGGCAGGTTGCATGGTTGCCTGGGTAAAGCCGCACAGTTTCCAAATCATGCTCTGTTAGTGCGCCATATGCCACCAAACCCAAAACACACATTATTGAATAAAAACTCAAAAATTTAAATAGATACTCAACCTGAACCCCAACAAGAATATCCAAAAACTTTAAACCCATCACACCTGGTTCCTGATAAAAACAACTGAGAACTCGACCCGATCCGAAACCAAGGAAAAATTAAAACCCAGGTGCCGAAATTCTCCCTACCTTAATGCTTTTTTCTCCCTAAAATCCACAACATGATCAAAACCAAGAACAAAAACTGATACTCCTTTACAGTTTAAGGAGATCCTCAAAGACTGAAAAATAAGAACAAGCAATATCCATATAAAAAAGGAAATAGACTTACAAAATAAACTAAGGAGACCCAGAATGGAATCCCCACTAAGTGTCACCCACCCCTCGCAGCTAAGACACCTCCAGTTGATCGATCACATGAAAAAAGTCTCATGATAAAAACAAACCTATTAAACCAAAATTCCTTGGAAACAAAACAAAATCCACACAACTTACTTGATATGGGAAATCAAAATCAAGCCACATCCCGAATTTAACAAAACTATCGAGAGAACTTTTACAATCTTTCTTTAATGAAACTATTGGGCCTGACCCTATCCCAATGTTTAATTAAGAGAGAGTTTGAGGTTAGATAGCTATGAATGAGAATAACTACTACCAAGATGACACTATAAATGAAGTTGAAGTACTGACATGGGGAGGCTCGAATGGGCTCCCCATCATTAGAAATAGGCGAACACAGAGACCAGCGAGACCCGGGATGGGTATCCCAACAATAAGAACCAATGAGATTAAATAGACTCGAGAAATATCCCACATGAACTAAAAAAAACCCACCACAACGGGAGGGGGGCCAACTGATGGAGCATCAAAACCACAACTGATACATCCCAACAACTTAAAACTCTTGAAAGGATATAAACCAAAACTACCCTTGATTCACACCAATAGGCCACACATGGACCCTTTAAATAGAGTCCTACATCTAGTGAGACACAACCATAGGGATTTTAAGAAAATGAGACAACTATACCTCCTCATAACCAAGGGAAAACTCTAACACCTAAATGAGTCATAATGTGGAAATGATGCCCCCACACCTCTTTCCACCAAATAGGACCAACTCGAATAGAACAACTACACTGGATGCTTGAACTGCCTTCATTATCTACACCAATGATAGAAACTAAACCAAGGAATTTCATTCACCTGGGGTGCTTCTGAATACACACCAACTTCACTCTGGAACCTATGTATAGAGTTCAGATATTTTAAGTATCTCCTTCCTCACATTCAGGCATTCGAAACCTTTAAATAGAACACTCATATCCAAAATTTACAAAACATGATTCCATTAAAATGGAAGTTTTAAAGTGTTCAAAAACAACCATCCTTAAAATCTAAAAATACAAAAACACCAAAAAACTCCACCATATACGACTATTACATACAAGGAATATTATAGAGAGAAAACATCAAACTGATATCAAACATCATCTTACTCCTATGAATGGGATAGGGTGACCTTTAAAGAGTTGGGTCTGGCTTCATGGTGAATCATGGAAACACCTCAAAATAACCACTTCAAGTTCCCCAATCATCCAAAAGTGTGGCGGGGTTTTGGAGAACTCAGGCATGAAAACCTCTTATGATAGGTCTTACCATCCACAGCTGTGGTAGGGTTTTAGAGAATTCGGGCATGAAAACCTATTATTATAATTCTTTCTACACCAATGGAAAATCACATCATTGTGCCATGAATTTTTTTATGAGAGGTCTATAGGCCTCTTAATTCCCCTACCAGCACCACCAGCATCAAGACGCTTCCCATTCTTCTTATCGACACCATCTTCACCACTTCCAAAAATCATAGGAAGATTCTCCTTCTCAAGCCCTCCTACTAACTTAGCTTCAACATGAAAGGCATGCCTCACCACATCAGAAAAGGTGGTTAGGATGAGCTCTGCCACCTTTGAATACAATTCAGAATGGTGCCCAAACTCAAAATTTTAAGCCTTCACAGGATCATTTGAAACATACTCTAGGTCATATAGAACTAGATCCAAGAAGCATCGATAGAATTTCAATACTGATCTAACACCTTCTTGAAGATTGCACATCTCCATATTATTCCTCACCTTCTTCATCTTAGAAAAATAATATTGGATGAATGAAGACTTGAAGAAATCCTAGGTAAGATATTTTTGGGTCTTTCTTCAAGACACACACTTTTACTATTTCTAGGTTGGACCTTAGACCATGAAGGTAGACAACTTTTCTTTTAATGAATCAGGAAACACAAGGAAACTAAAGTCCCTCTCAATCCTTCACATCAACTTCATATCCTTGATAGGATCTTATTTAACATAAAAGAGGAGGATTAAACTTCTGAAACTCAAGGAAGTAGTCTATGGGTTGATCAATAAGTGTGTTTTCTAAAGATACACCACTCAAAGATGCACCTTGGGTATCCATTGAATCTTTGTGGGGGAAGACATTAAGAAACAAGGAAATAAGGAACCCGATCAAGAGTAATCCAAAAATAGAGATTCTTCATCTCAAACATCATAAAAGAAAAATCAATCCCAAAAATAAAATGGACACACCACACCATTACAAGCTATAAAATTATCACAATTTTATTTAAAATCACTTTTGAAGAAAAATAAATTGGATTAAAGGATCTCACAACCACCAATGGTATCCCTTGAGCCTCACCCATGCATATCCTTGTGCCTCATATGGCACCCATCCACTTTCTCATACATACCTATGCATGAGGTCACTCACAGAAACACCAAATTTCAATAAAACCTTTCAAGGAAAAACAATCAACTCACACATCCTTTTCAAACACCAAAAATTCATTTAACAAAAAACCAATTTTCTAATAAATTCTTAAGGTAAGTCATGAAAATCCATTTTCCACTTTCCAAAAAAATTTCATTACCATTTTTAATTTAGGGTTTCACAATTCCAAAATAGGAATTTTCAAAGAAACTTTCAGAACTAAGGAAGATTCAAACAATTCAAAAGGGGAATTTAGTGTCTGTGGGTGACTCAGACACATGATTGGTGATCATATGCCAGTATCACCACCATCATGGAGAGAATTCTAGGGTAATGTCTTTGAATCCACATGGCTTTCCAGGCCTTGAGATCTCATGAATACCACTTTCCCAACTCCCTTTTTATTTCCCAAAAGCAAACAATTCACAAGAACCAAAAGGCACCAAAAACCGGGACATCCCATGGTAACCCAAGGTTCAGAACGAGCAAGAGTTCATGAAGTCTGTGTTATTCCAGCATCTTGATCCTTGAAAATCCTACACATTCTACCTAGAAATCCCCAAGTAACAATGGGTTCCCTAAAATGAAGGTCCACTAAAGAGCCGACCTGCCCTGATACCATTTTTCACAAACCAACCCAGGTGAACCCTGAACTGGTCACCTGATCCGATCCATGTCAAGGCCCGAGAGGCATTCCAAATCCTCCTAGGATGGTGACAATCACCAAGGGAATCATTAGAGAGAATGGGAACAATTTTTCCCAATAAAAATAATCAAGGAAACTGAATATTCAAGAGAGAAAACCAAACTCAAAATGATTTACATACTTTACATTATTTACATTTACAATTAAAAAACAAAAAACTATACCCGAAAACCCAAATGGGACCTGAAAACAATGATTCCTCCACATGACTCTGAGGGTCACTATCCATTCCAAAACCAACCAACACCTAAGGCGATCGAACCAAAGTTGTAACCTACAACAGAAGCTAAAAACAAGAAAAAACTATAGGAATGAGTATTAAAACTCAGTAGGTAGGCCCAAATAATTTTATTCCCATTGCACACCCTTTAAACAGAGAAACATTGATTAATTTTTTTTAAATACAATATATAAATATAGGGTTTTCCAAACTTTTCATTTTAAGACAAACAATCATAATCCATTTCCCTCATAATCAATATAATCTTTGACGAGGTATTTTATGATGAAGGTGCAGGTAGCGTTGGTGGTGTCATGACTACCGACAAGGAGTCAAATGATCTTGTCAGTCAATTTGGGGTCTCCACTAAATATGTGATTCCCCTACTCCTCACCTACCATCAATATGTGGAAAAAAATTTCCTACTCGGCTGATGCCTTCCCCTCCACCACCTCTAACCTCCGCTCTTGCTTGATCACTAGGAGCCACTTTTGTATGACCCAAGTTGTGTTGATGGCATGAAGAAATAGTGTTCTAGGAATTTCGATAGGAATGAAAATGATCCCCATAGATACCATTTCCAGAGGGCAGAAAAATCCGCCACACGGATCAACTCCTCCATGCTTAGGAACAGGCGGTAGGCCACCCAGAGGAAGAAAATTTTGGTGAGAGGGATCACTGTCACAATTCCACGACCCTCCCATTTAGTGGAAAAGTGGTGGCGAGTGATGAAGTACATGAAGAGGATGTGGTAGGAGAGGGTCTATTGGTGGAGGAAGGTGGAGAGGTGGTACACCATTTTCAGGACTCCTGGGAGGATGAGGAGTGGTTGGTGTTGGGTAAGATCTCATTCACACCCGATGGCCACCAAAACATCACCAGATTAGTCTCATTGGTGAATAAAAATTTGTTTCCAGTGGGGCTATAGAATATGGAAGTGGAATCTTTGAAGATGTAGGTCCTGAAAACCCTGGTGGAGAAGTACTCCATGTGATCTAACACAAATCTCTCCTGGTGGCCCTTCAAGTCAGCCCGTATAAACTTGAAGGACTCGTCCATGAATGGAAACCCTATCCTTCTAGGTAGAAGTTCAACCACGTTGGTGGAGGATAGATTCCCTTGGGTTTTGGGGAATGAAATGTATAGGAGGAAGGGGAAGAGGGTAAATAGGAAGGAGGTACAAGCCCAAAAATCTTCCATGGCGACCCAAAAACCATGCCATTCTCTCAAATTTTCCCAGTTCCTATTTATAAATGGGTAATTGTAGTTATACACCCCACGATTGATGCCATACCAACACCCTGTCAAAGTCATTTTAAAATTTTCAACATCATTCTCATATATTTTTACACATTAATGAAAGTATAAAATATAGGGATATTTAAGTAATTGTAAAATTGGTAGTTTTTTTAATTATGAAATGCTTTTCAATTCTATAATATTATCATGGTGGGATGTTAAAATAACACTTCTCCTCTCATAACACATTACAATTTTAGTATATGAATTTTATCGATAGAGCAAAAATTTAGTATAATGAGTTTTTTAATGATTGTTTCATATGATACATTTTACTTGGAATACATGGTATTGAATCCATGGTTATAAATAGTTTAATATTTATTTACATATTTAAATAAATTTATGGTAAAATGAATTTGGTAGAGTAATCTGATTCAAGTACTATATATAGTGATCACTCCATTCTCTCTGAGTTCTCTATCTATATCTTCTCCCTCGAACTGCAAGAGTTCCCTCCTTGTGTATTGCATTATGACCTTCCTCTTAGTTGACTTAACTCTTACGATTATGAGGTTTCTTTTCACTCTTGGTTTGAATCATTTTTGTTTGTGTACTCGATTCCCACAATCAAATTATACCCACAACTTCTACCCATCATTACAATAGATCTCCCTTTTATAAATAATGGAAAAATTATTTATCAATGCTAAAAAAGCATTGATGTTCTAAGAACTGATAAAAGAGGAGTCTATTTTATCAATGCTAAAAAAAACTAATAAAATGACTCTTCATTAGAGCTAAAAAATTACTAATAAAAAGGTTCATTTATCAACACTAATTTAGCGCTGATAAAGGGTGCCATTTATCAACGTGTTTGTAGAAATGATAAAGTGAACTTTTATCAGTTCTAGAAATAGAAATGATAAAAAATTTCAATCATAGTGTTCTGCTAAAATTACAACACACTACATTAGAAAATAAAAAATTTAATTGAAATAAAATTTAGATCACAAATACAAAAAAAAACAATATATTATAGACATTTCAAATATTGGTTTGTACAATTAAATTTTAAGTACAATTTATCACAAACATTCAAAAAAATAAATGTTTTATTGTCAGTGCCCCACAACCCCCTCTCAAAAGAGATCGATCATGATATTAGTTGCCGACTAAAAAACCTCATCTCGAGTAAAAGAGTACAGATATATAGGAAAATAATTCTTATGTTAGTAATACTATAAATATAAAAATAAAACAATACATTAATAAAATTTAATTTTTAAAATGAAACCATACATTTTGAGTCATAATAATCTCACCATATATCAAATTGAGGCGTGAGTGATTTCTACATGTCACAAATGACTTATAGATCATTTTCCTAAATCTTCAAAACTATCTGAATGTGTTTAATTATTTTTGAGTATGTGATGTATGTTTTGAACTGAAATACCATTTTTAAACTAAAAACATGCACTTTGAGTTATACACAGTACAATGTGTATCTGATTGAGGTTCAATAGATTACTACAAGACAAAAATGACTTATAGATCATTATCCTAAAGTATCAAAACAATCTGAATTTTTTTTCTTAGTTCTGAGTATGTGAATCGTGTTTTGAACTAAAATATCGATTTTAAATAAAAACACACACTTTGATTCATAACGGTCATACCGTGTGTAAAATTGACGTGTTGGTGATTCCTACATGTCAAAAATAACTTAAGGATAGTTTTCCTAAAATATTAAAACAATCTAAGCATGTTTTCTAGGGTTATTTAGTGAGTGACACATGTTTTTAACTAAAATTTCATTTTTGAAATGTCATTGTTTCTTGGATAAATGGTTTGATGGAAAATGGTTGGCCTTTTGGACCTATTTTGGTTTTACAAAGAGGAAGAACCTTGTTGAAGGGTAACTTTACAACATTCTAAAAGAAATGGGTGATTTCATTAAACCTCTTAAAATGTTTTAAGTGGATTTTAATGAAATGTGTGATGGAAATGGAGTCCTTTATCCATATTTTATATTTTCAAAGAAGAAATCCCTTGTATAAGGATGATTTTAAAATATTTTAAATTATTGGGTGTTTTCCATCATTTTCCAAATGGTGTGTGGAAATTATTATATTGAATGAGAAATGGATTGACATTCTGAGCCATGTTTTAATGTTAAAGGCCTAGTTGGAACTTTGATTTTTAAATGGTGAGAGACACCCCCTGATTTTCCCTTTGCCTGTTTACCCCTTATGTGGGTTTGTGAGACTACGTGATGCTTATTAATCCCATTGTATGGGAATATGATTGTTTATGCCTGGAGTTCATGTTATGTGTGGATATGGGGCTTCATATCATTAGGTATTAGGGTTGAGGGTAGTTATGGTTATGAATTATGGTTAGAATTGACTTGTTTGATTCTACACCTCACTTCCTTATTAGTCATGTGATGTCAGGTACTATGTGGAATACCTAGAATATTCCTTTAGTTGGTTCACACACTTCTAGTTTCCCATCATTCATGATAGGAACAAGGGTTTGGTAAGGGTTATTCATCACAATGAGTCTTGTGTGGGATAATTGGATGACCGATGTTTAATCCTCAGTATATGCAGGTAGCTAGTTTGTGAGTGGTATACTCTTATACGGTTAGGTTCTTAGAACATTGGGGCCCTTAGGTGGATCACATGAAACGTTTGATTTTATGGTTGGTTATTGATTTTGGGGAGTTTGGTCTATTTCTTGTTTATATCATTTCCCCTACTTTCATTGGTATGAAATCCCCTCTTGTATAGTGGTTATTTCATTTTTATACGCCTCGTGATATATGTGTGTTGCCTTCTTGTGATGTATGACCAGTGGTTGAATTGTTTCCTTTAAAAATGAGTTCTCAAATGTGTGTTGGAAACCCTATTTTGATTTTAAAGACACTTTTGTAGGTTATTTAAAGTGTCATTCAAAATAGCTGTTTTATTTAAAGGTGGATCCAACCGGTAAAAAATATTTAAAGTTACCATTTTCATATTGATAAAAAAAATGTGTTGTTTTGAGAAATGTGAACGGTGTGTCAATGGTTTGAAAATGGATTTATCTCATGAAATGTTTGTGAAATGGTATCCACTTCATTCAAATAAAAAATTTGGGTTGTTTTGAGAATTGTGAACGGTGTGTGTATGGTTTGGAAATGGATTTATACATTGAAATGTTTGTGAAATAGTATCCAATTCATTTAAATAAAACATTTGGGTTGTTTTGAGAAAATTTAATGTGTGTGTGACTTTTTAGACGGCTTAGGTAGGTGGATTTGTTTGCAAAACACGTGTGTTTAGTTTTGGAAAACAATGGGAAATGCTTTTGTACATCGATTGTGGAATTGTTTGGTTCTTCTTATATATTATATTTTAAAATATCATTTTATAGTTTATTTCCAAAATATCATTGATGAATTGATTTATGGAACATATTGCATAGTTTTGGTAGTTTTTGGTGATTTATTGGGATTATTAGCTTAGTCTTGTATCTTTTGGGTTATAGGTTTTTAGTAGGACCCATCTTGATTCTGATCATCATGGCCAACATGGGGTGAGTTGGGTGGCGGTGAGAAACTTGAGGTTTCATAGGGATGGTTTAGCCACATCTTGAGTTGGTTTTTTATTGTTTTATTTTTGTTTAGTGTTGTATCTATTCATCTTGGAACTATATTTATATTTTCGGGATATTGATCTTGTATATGAAAATGGGTTGGATCATTGTAGTTGGTTATGACCTATTTGGAATGTTTATCAGTTTTTGGATTTTGTGTTTATTTTATTCCACTATTGTATCACTAATTTGTAAAAAATTGTTCTCAAAGGAGTTCTTGTGATTCACATGGTCTTATCACTAGCCCATGGGGATCAAGAACTCCCTTCGATCCTTATGAAGTGCTGGGTTGGGTGATGGGTTGGATGGAATCCCATGCCTATTCATGAAATAATCATTAATAAAACCCATTCCAAAATAATAAAAATAATATTATTATGTTATTGTGTGTGCTAACTTGATCAATAATAAATATTATTTTACCGGCTTGTAAATTAATATTTATCACCAGACATATTATTGGTACATTCTAACTTCTTGACATTTATTAAATACCCAAATAAATATTTAGTGAAAAATATTTCATTCATTAATTAATATTTTTTATTGATCAAACATGAATAAAATTATTCCTCATGTTTTCTCAAAACCATGGGCTCTCCCATGATATTTACCATGGAGTTAGGCCACATGGGACCCCCATACAATAATTCATCACCTTTGGTCAGAAACCCCTTAAAATATCTCATGACATCTTCATGACACAATTATGATGTCATTAAACATACCGAAACCCTAAAACTGTATTTTTACTATTCATTGAAAATTCAACTTTCTTAGAAAAATTGAAAAATTTCACCTTAACCAAATATCAATGCTCTAATTTCAAAAATGAACTCCATTTTATAAAAATAATTTTCTAAATATTTTTAATTTAATTTTTAAATAAATACAGTATTCACCGAAAATCTATTTTTTTTCAAAAAAATCCCCAAAAATTACCTTAACATAATATCGATGCTCTGAGTTCAAAAATGGAATCCATTTTATAAAAATAATTTTTTAAATATTTTTAATTTAATTTTTAATTAAAAAACACTATTCACTCGAAAAAACTAATACTTGAATAATAATTTATGAAACCGTTATTTAACCATTTTATTGAGTCACATTACTTAAACAAAGTGCCTAGATTATATTAATACTTTATTTAAGTGATATTACTAATCCATTTGGTCACATTACTAATCCTAAGAAGAAAATCACTATTCATAATTTAGTATTCATCAAAAATTAAGTTGATCTTATTAGACTCTAAATATTGTACTGAACATAATTATAGAATACCATTTTTTGAAAATCATTACACATTTTTAATTATTTAAGGTTTACATAAACATTTTTTTAAAATATCCTTTCTCTAAAATTCACCAAAAATATGCATACTATATTTATCCGAACATTTGAAAATTCATAAACTTCATCATAAGAAAAATAATTTTTTTTATTTAAAACAAAGGATTACACAAGGCAGTTACGGTCTCCTTACACAGCCCCTTATCACACCATCATAGGACCTAAGTGTTAGGTGTGCTAAGGTGAGAGAATCCGAGGGAGGCTCAGCCAACACCGTACGAGTAGTAATTTCTATCAGTTTGAACTTACCGCGAATGCGATTCCATTCTAGCTTCACACGTTGAAGTTTGGCTTGGGTTTGGTCCAGAGCAAATCCCAGTGGTGCTACCTCCTTCCCAAGTTCTGTTTGATGGGCTTCAATCAGTCCAAGACTACTGGGTGAGGCCATAAAATCTTCTTTTTATATTAATTAACCAAGATCACATGTATTCAGAGACAATAATCAAAACGTTTAGTTTCCAGCAGTCATATTGACCAATGGTCATATAACAGCCAAAACCCAACGGTCTCATTTTAATTATACTCATGCTATCAAATGAAACAGTTTTGTTGAGTATAAAAAAATAAAATAACACACAAAATTAGGAAACAAGATTTATTCAAAATTTCGGGTCGTTACAATCTTCGCCCCTTAAGAAATTGCATCCTCGGAATTTTTAAAATTGGGTTTTGAAATTTCATTGAAAGTCCCAGACTGGAAAAGGAGTCAGTAAAACTATTACTTTAAAATAAAGAAAAGGAAGTACAAAGGTCACCCGAGTTAACCCACACTTGGATTCCATGTACGAAAACATGGACATGGAGGAGAAAACAAAGGGTCAAGTTCTGAGGGAGAGTGATAGAAAACATGATTAGGAGAAAGTTAACCACGAGAAAATCACAAAATTATGATGTGTGTAAACAGTCTTTGATTACCTAGTAGGAAACGTAAACCAACAACGTTTTTGTTTTACGTTCCTTTTCATAATTTTGAGGAATTCATTTACTAAATATAACAAAAACATAAGGAAATATACCTACCTTCAAGTAGAGTTTCATCATTTAATAAGTTTCTACCAAAATTAATCTTTTCTCCAAATGATGAGAATTCAAAAACACTTGGTCTCATCAAAACACCAGAATCATCTTCTTGAGAGTCACGTAATCCACAAAACATTAACTATCAATTTCTTCTATCTTTAAACATTATCCCAAAAATAGAAAGGGTAAGATAAAACAACTCTTCAAAAAGAAATAATCCCATAGGAAGGTAAACTACTTTTAAATCTTCAAAGTTCCACGGTACTACCCAGAGTTCATCATAGACCATTCCATAAATAACTGTCTTTAAAATTCCTCAAAATAAACCAAACTAATATTGAAACCCAATTATAAGAATGATCCCATAACATAGTCGTCCAAGATAGACTTTATCGTTCATCTTCAAACAACATCAACCACTCTTATCATCTTATAACAAAAGTAACTAACCTAATAACATTTTCCCCAAGATAGGTTAATCATTTCCATATGTAACCTAAATTATTATAAGTCCGCCTTAAATTCATCAATTCTTCAAAATATAAGTCAAACTTTACTCCTCAAAGAAAATACCGTAGTAATCTATTTACCTCGATCAAATAGGGTTCCCAAAATAGTGAACATCTTCCAAAATAATAATAATCTTTTAATCCCCTAATCACCCTTTTTTTAAGAATAATAGCTTCACTACATCAACATGTGGTACATAACAATATATGTTTTCCTTAATGATATAAAATCATCTTAGGTAGTGACTTTATGATCTTAGAAAACATAAAAGATATGCTCATAGAGCACGAACTAAAATACAACATGACATAGAAAATTATTGCGAATAAGTTACATGTACTTCAGTCATCATGATCCATCTCAGCATAGGACTTGCATTGTTCCCTGGTCCTCGAAGATTGTTGATGCTCATCGTGCTTCTCATCCATTCCAAGAGATCATTTCCTTGGATAATGTATAACTTCCCCACATTTACGACATCGAAATGTATAAGGTACATTAGATTGAACCTTATCTCCATTCATCACATTATCCATTTTTTTAAAGCAATTTACTACTGTATGCCCTATCTTCCCACACTAAAAACATCTCCCAGTTTCTCTGTGAAATTATCCTTGGTGCATCTTCCCACACTTTCTGCAAAAAAGAAATTGGGTCTTCTTTTCCTTATCAACTTTATCAGATGAACATCCTTGAGACTTTGTCTTCTTCTTCCTTGATGAATTTGGGCATTCAACTAGGTACCAATTATTAATTGTGATTTTTGATAGCTGGTTTGGCATAATCACAATTGTTTAACTTGATCTCTCGTCATCTATGTCACATTAATAGGGTAATCATCACATTTCCTATCACATTGGTTGTTGGGACATGTTCTTCCATTTCCCGCCATTAACTAAGAAAAGAAAGTATAATTAGGGGCTTAAATACTTAGCCAATAATCATTAAAAGGAAACTTTTATCATAGAAGGATAAACTTGTAGAAGGAAAGTATACCCTAACTTGTTATCCCCTAGGTTCCAATCTAGGTTATCCATGAAGATATATTCTTATGTGAGTCTTTATTTTATTTTATCTTTGTTCCTTTAATAATGGTTCATACTAAGCTTATGAATTTACCAAAGAATATCCCCCAGGAGTGTCGTAACCATGAGTGCAGTAAGGCTCGTTGTTGTGTACCAGTTCCCATTTGAGTATAGCTCAAAGTGGTGTTTTCGGGTTTTACCCCTATGTACATCTGTTCCAGAGCCACCTCTACCTGCTCGTATCGAGACAGTGATGTATTTTCTTGGAAACCCCTTACTCAATACTCACCAAAATACCAGGAAGATTTCCTATATAAAAACTTTTCTATAGCATTATTACTAGAGTTTTCATATCCTAATTTCCACAAATAACTAAACCATCCTTTGATACCAACTATAACATCCCCCTTTTTATCACAAAAACATTCAATACATTTTACAAAAAACGAGGATCTTTAAGGTTTAGTGTCTTTGAAACCAGGAACGTAAAACAAAAAACAAAAAACAATCTTATTAAACACTTGAAATGCTTCTCATTATATTCATCCTAGGTTCATTAATACATCTCATAACCTGGGGACATACATCAAAAGAAAGGGTGAGCAGAAGACCCAGTAAGGGAAACAAGGGGAGACATTTAACATGTGAACTTGAGATACATCAACAATGTCATGAAAAAGAACTTTAAGGCATGAGAAAGAAATAATGAGGCATATCATAACAAAAATAATGTATTTCATAACTTGAAGATGTGGATACAATATTTAATATTGAAAATCATTTCCGTTTCACCAAGGTCCATCCCCAAGGTGTCATTAAAAATTACCAAGGTTATTCACCAAGGCGTCGTTAAAAATGGTCATCTCTAGAGATTAAGTCTTTACCCAATGAATTGGAGCGCTATCAGGGCGCACCATTAAATTTGCCTTTATTATCATGTGACCCACATATATCATCATCAAACATTTCATAAACAATGCATATAGCATAAAAGAAATGGGTTTCATTTCATAATCATAACGTTTTAAAAACTGCTTTAAAGACATGATCTTTATGTCACATTAAACCCATGGAAAGGGAAAGCGGGTCTCATGTATGTAAATACAAGAATTTAAAATAGAAAATTTTGGTATATATGTGAATACCCCTTTATAAGAAAGATCTTTGAGTATTCACTTACTAAAGTAAATGAATTTGAGAATAAGACAGAGACATTTTGAGACGGAAATTCTGCAGCACAACGACTATGATATAGGGTTTTAGAAAACACTGAAAAGATAGGGGACATGGGTCACCCACTCATAAATGATCCATAAAAAAATATGGGGATAGAATATAAAGGATTTTAGAAGATGGTATTGAAATTTGAAAGATATACCATATGAAATGAAGAACATGAAAGGAAGACAAAAATAAGATTTCTCTTATGAAAATTCGGCAGCCTAACGACGTTACTTAAACTTCAAAAAATTGAATTGAAGAGATCAAATAGGGTCTCTCATCATATGAACATAAAATATAAGTATTATAGATATAGATATCACACCCCAACACAATATAAAGGAACTTTAAAGACTTGACATGAAATTAGAACTTTTAAAAATGAGAAAGGTGAACGAATCCCTTAAAAATTCGAGAGCCTAACGGCGTCACCTAAACTTCAAAAAAATGAATTGACGAGATAAAATAGGATCTCTGATCATATAAAAATAAAATATCAGTATGATAGATATAGAGATCATACCCCAAAATAATAAAAAGGAACTTGAAAGACTTTACATGAAAGTAGAACTTTGAAAAATGAGAAAGGTGAACGAATCCCTTAAAAATTCGGCAGCCTAACGGCGTCACTTAAACTTGAACAAAAATGGATTGAAGAGATAAAATAGGGTCTCTCATCATATGAACATAAAATATCAGTATGATAGATATATATATCATCTCACAACAAAATAAAAAGTAACTTAAAAGACTTTACATGAAATTAAAACTTTGAAAAATGAGAAAGGTGAATGAATCCCTTAAAAATTCGGAATCCTAACGGCGTCACTTAAACTTCAAAAAAAAAATGAATTGAAGAGATAAAATAGGGTCTTTCATCATATGAACATAAAATATTAGTATGATAGATTTAGATATCAAACCCCAACATAATAAAAAGGAACTTGAAAGACTTGACATGAAAGTAGAACTTTGAAAAATGAGAAAGGTGAACGAATCCCTTAAAAATTCGGCAGCCTAACGGCGTCACTTAAACTTCAAAAAAATGAATTGACAAGATAAAATAGGGTCTCTCATAATATGAACATAAAATATCAGTATTATAGATATATATATCATACCCCAACATAATAAAAAGGAACTTGAAAGACTTGACATGAAAGTAGAACTTTGATAAATGAGAAAGGTGAACAAATCCCTTAAAAATTCGGCAGCCTAACAGCGTCACTTAAAATTTCTTAAAATGAATTGATGAGATCAAGAGGGGGTATCTCATCATATGAACATAAAAAGGGAAGTAACATGAGTATAAAAGAACATCCTCCAACATAAGAGCATGGAGAATAAAAGAAATTACATAAATGAGATTGCTTGAAAAGAAAGGGAGAGGTAGGATCCCTTACCTTAAAACGTAACTCTTAAAACTCAAAGGTTGGGACCTTGAGGGCTTGGGGGCACCTTGGTAGGACTCCGTGGGAGGTAATGAGACCATAGATTCATTGGGGGAGAGTTGGGAGTCGAATGGATGAGAGGATGACTTGGTATTTATAGGGAAAGTGAGGGGACAAGGCATTAATGACCAAGGGACACCTCACAAGTGGTTTTCTCAAAACAATGGGCTCTCCCATGGTATTTCCCATGGAGGTAGGCCACATGGCCCCCCATAAAATAATTCATCACCTTTGGTCGGCCAACCCTTAAAATATCTCATGAAATCATCATGACACAATTATGATGTCATTAAACATACCGAAACCCTAAAACTGTATTTTTACTATTCACTGAAAATTCAACTTTCTCAGAAAAATCCCAAAATTTCAGCTCAACCAAATATCAATGCTCTGATTTCAAAAATGAACTCCATTTTATAAAAATAATTTTCTCAATATTTTTAATTTAATTTTTAAATAAATACACTATTCACTGAAAATTGGTTTTTTTCAGAAAAATCCCCAAAAATTACCTTAACATAATATCGATACTCTGAGTTCAAAAATGAAATCCATTTTTTAAAAATAATTTTCTAAATAATTTTATTTTAATTTTTAATTAAAAAACACTATTCACCCGAAAAAACTAATACATGAATAATAATTTATAAAACCCCCATTTAACCATTTTATTGAATCACATTACTTAATCAAGGTGCCTAGATTATATTAATACTTTCTTTAAGTGAGATTACTAATCCATCTGGTCACATTACTAATCCTAAGCATAAAATCACTATTCATAATTTACTATTCATTAAAAATTAAGTTGATCTTATTAGACTCTAAATTTTGTACTGAACATAATTTTAGAAGACCATTTTTTGAAAATCATTACACATTTTTAATTATTTAAGGTTTACATAAACATTTTTTTTAAAATATCCTTTCTCTAAAATTCACCAGAAATATGCATACAATATTTATCCGGACATTTTAAAATTCAAAAAATTCATCATAAGAAGAAATCAAAATTTTTATTTAAAACAAAGGATTACACAAGGTAGTTATGGTCTCCTTACATATCCCCTTATCACAACAGCATAGGACCTAAGTGTAAGGTGTGCTAAGGTGAGAGAATTCGGGGGAGGCTCAGCCAACATCACACTAGTAGTAATTTCTATCAGTTTGAACTTATCATGAAGGCGATTCCGTTTTAGCTTCACACGATGAAGTTTTGCTTTGGTTTGGTCCATAGAAAATCCCAGTGGTGCTACCTCCTTCCCAAGTTCTGTTAGATGGGCTTCGATCGGTCCAAGACTACTGGGTGAGGCCATCGAATCTTCTTTCTATATTAATTAACAAAGATCACTTGTATTTAGAGAAAATAATCGAAACCTTTAGTTTCCAGCGGTCATGTTGACCAATGGTCATATAACAGTCAAAATCCAACGGTCTCATTTTAATTATACTCATGCTATCAAATGAAATAGTTTTGTTGAGTATAAAAAATTAAAATAACACACAAAATTAGGAAACAAGATTTATTCAAAATTTCGGGTCGTTACAGGGGAAGTGCTACTCGATACGTCATGACTCCAATAGTAGCCAACACCTCGAAAGACCAAAAAAACCAGGGAGAAAGCTTACTCCCATGACCAAACCTTCGCTACCCACGATTAGGAGACACCTTTAGAAACACTTCATCCCAAACATCAAACTCCAAAGGTCTCCTTATTTGATCGACATATGATTTTTAATGATCCTACGCTATCTCTATTATCTCACAAATCACTTAAACCATCTCTATTGTATTCTGCACTAGTGCCAGTCTAATAATTGCTGACTCTTCGACCCCAGTCTAGCACAATAGAGAATGTAATGGTCATCCATACCAGGATTCAAACAGTGCCATACCAATGGTGGAGTGAAAATAATTTTTTTATGTGAACTCCACCAAGGGTAAGTGCATCATCCATGAACCTCAAAAATTCCGGACATAAGAGCACAACATGTCTTCAAGAGTCTGGATAGTTCACTCTATCTGATCGTCCATCTGCAGATGAAAAGAATTTCTAAGGCATAGCGGAGAACCAAAAGAGTTCTGGAGATCTCTCCACACCTTAGAGGTAAAAATAAGATCTTGATTGGAAATTATCGTCTTGAGGACTCCATGGTGTCTCACCACCTCCTCCAGATACTGCCTTGATAAAACATCCACTAAGCTTGACTCCTTGATTTCTATAAAGTGGGATGATTTTTTTAAATGGTCCAATACCACCCAAATAGCATCATTTACTCCCAGAGCTCGAGGTAAACTAGTAATAAAGACCATTAATATGTCCTACCACTTCCACTGAGGAATATCTAATCGCTGAAGAAAACCACCGGGGACATGGTGCAAAGCCTTAACCTTATGGAAGACAAAACTTCGAGACACAAACTACAAAACTACACGCTTCAACCCAGGCCACCAAAATTGACTCCTCAAGGCTAGGTACATCTTTGTCACACTAGGATGAACCACTAAAGGAGAACTATGGAACTCTCTAATAACCATATCATGCATCGCCAATGGAATAAATATCCTTCTGTGATACAACACTTAGTGTTGTTCTTCCTCAAAACAACCAGTAGGGGCCCTGCCACAAACAACTCGGTCTCTCTAGACCTCCACCTATAGATCCCCCAACTAGGAATCTTCCACCTACTACACCAGAGATGACTACACCATCATCTAAAAAAGGAAACCTCTTCCCCTAAATTCTCCCATATTGAGATGTGATGATGACAGTTCTTCTATTACTCACCATGAAACACTAGATTTATGCACTAAATCACTATGTGACTTCCGGCTCAGATCATTAGCTACAACATTCCCCTTTCTAGGTGCATACGATATTTTGAAGTCATATTCCTATAAGAACTCCATCCACTAATGTTGTCGCAGGTTTAAGTCCCACTGGGAGAAAATATACCTCATGCTCTTATGACTGGTGAAAACCACCAAGTGCTCGCTAATGTGGTAATGTCTCCACAACATCAGAGAAAACACCACATATTCCAACTCAAGATCATGGGCTGAATAGTTACATTCATGGGGATGCAACTACTGAAACCCATAAGAAACAAATGATCTCTACTACATCAGAACACAACCTAACCCTAGATGCAAAGCATCACAGAAAACATCAAATTAAACTCCCTTTATGGGAATACAAAGAACTGGAGCACTTAGTAATTTCTACTTCAGATACTCAAAAGCTTCCTAACACTGATTAGACCAAATGAAAGCCTAATAAATTCTATTCAATGTCATTAGGGGAGTCTCAACCTAAGAGAAATCAGCTACGAACCTACTGTAGTATCATGCAATACTAACGATGCTTCGCACCTCTGCCATTGCCTTAGGGGCTTCCCAAGACACAATTACTTCTATCGTCTATGGATCCACAGATACACCCTCTTAAGACACAAAATTCCCCAAGAAACGGAATTCTCGAGCCCAAAACTCACATTTCGACAACTTCTCAAATAGATGATGTGGACAAAGAACTCCCAAAACGGTTTGTAGATTCTCTACATGCTCCTCCTCAGACGTGGAGTACACAAGGATGTCATCGATGAAAACCACCACGAAATTATCTAGGAACTCATAGAACACAATGTTTATCAATCCCATGAACACAACTGGAGCATTCGTTACACCGAACGACATTACAACAAACTCGTAATTCCCTTGAATACAATGGGAGGAAGTCTTCGGGATATCCTCATCCTTCACATGAATCTATTGATATCTTGACCGCAAGTCAATATTTGATAACTAACTTTCACCATTTAGTTGATCGAATAAATCATCAATCAGTGGAAGAGGATAATGATTCTTTACTGTCACTTTGTTTAAGCGATGATAATTGATACACAATCAAAAAAATCCATCAACCTTCTTCGTTAAAAAAATGGTGCACCCCACGATGACACACTTAGATAAACAAAACCACACTTTTATAGACCATCAAGCTATATACATATCTCTCATAACTTAGAAGGGGTCACCCTATATGATGACATAGAGATAGGAGATGATCCTAGTTATAGCTCGATCACAAACATGATCTCTCGTCGAGGGGGTAATGCTACAACTTCTTCTGAAAAAACATCATGGTACTCTTCTACGACCCTAGGAAACACAAACTTCTAAACCTCTAAAAAACTCAGAATCAGCTCATCCATCATGGATAATAAGGGTGAAACACACCTCTGGCCCATCTAAGTGTCTCACTCACCAACAAACACCACTATCTCTTCATTAGCATCGAAGAACCCCACCAGCCTCATGAAGAAATCCATGATATCCTACAACTAATACAACCAATCCATTCCAAGTATGACATCATATGGTTGTATATCTAAACATAAGAAATGCCCCTAAGAGTGGTGCTACCCCAGAACTAGCTCAAAGTCTCTACATACATCAAATAAGTTATCTCGACCTCCAACTGGCATAGTTAACGCCAAGCACACATGAAGCCTCCCTACCTAAAGTCCCAAATCATGGAAAAGGGCAGGTGATATGAAAGAGTTTGTCACTCCTAAATCAAACAATGCATACATCCAAGTAGAAAATAAGAAAAAGGTACCTTGAACGAGGTCTAGCTCGCATGGCGCTGGCAACGCTAAAGCATGCAGCTGACCACAACTTCCTCCACGACCTCTCTAACCCTGATAGAGACCACCACCAAGGTCGTGCTATACTCTCTGAGGATGGGTAGCATCATGGGGTTTTACTATACCTGTCCCATCTACTCTCTACTAACCCAAAGCTGGTGCAACCTACTGTGGTAGCCTCGGCGGGAAATGCCTCAATGGAGGAACCCGAAGTGGATCACCTAGTGCATGATGACTGCTCTGAAAGGCCAGACACTCTTGCTACTGATGACCTCTCCCTCCACAAGAAAAAAATGTTCATGATACCTTTTAATATGCCTGAGAGCCTCCACCCCCATAGAAACAAGATGCTGAGGGCTAGGACCTACCCCCATCTAAATGGAAACTCTTCTACCCTGAAAACCGATAACCCTGGACCACAACTCTACTTCATGAGGAATCATGACGACTCCCCTCTTGTAAAGATCTAGTTCTGGCCAATGCCCTCTTGATGACCTCTTCCCTTACTAGCACCTTAAGATATGTCTTCAACATAAACAAGGTAACCTGGTGCTGGATCTATGGATGCATAGCCTCCTTGAAAAGCCTCTCCCTAGCCTCCTCATCTGGAAATAGGTTGGAAACATATCATAAAAGTTCCCTGAAATGGATTCCAAAATCTTGCACACTGGAGCTCCCATTTTGAAGGGTATGAAGCTCCTAGTTATTGGATACCTTCATGGTTGAAGAAAGAAATTGATTTTAAACTTGTCTTGGAACTCCTCCCATGAGATCGTCGACTCCTCACGATCCTCAAGGAATAAGAACCACCACTGCCTCACTTCCCCAAAAAGCATTGTAAGAACCGAAGACCCCTAGTCATCCTTCTGAGCACGGATCGAACTAAATCCTATCTCACCCTCCTCCAACTAGTCATCTATGACTGTATCTAAAATAGATCCTTTGTACTTCTACAGAATCTAGTGATGAAACTCCCAGAGTGTCCTCCTCTATGCGTCTTCATCGTCAACCTATACCCTACAGCGATCTGCAAGCATGTACTGCTAGACATATTCTGCGCGAACCTAGCAAGGACGTTGACCTAGATCCATACGAGTAAAATAACAAATAGTCAGAGATCCTAACCCTGGAATATGAAAGACTAATAATTAATTAATTAATTGTTTTCTTTTATTCATTTTTGGTTAACCTATCCCAATGTCTACCGTTTCAAACATAGGCACAAAGAAAAATTATGCATGATCCTTTCCTAGGTCATGCCCCTACAACTGTTATCACCACATTTAGTATCCATTGTAAACATAAAGGTCCAGGCATCATATCACAGTGGTCCCTAAATGCCTATGTATCATCCAGTCTCCAGTGTTTACATCACTTGTTAAACATGACTGATAATGTTTCCCTACCAACCCTTGTAACCTCACCTATGCCTAACACCAAAATCCATCCTATCCCTCAACCAGAACTCTGATACCACTATGTCATGACCCCCTCTCCACAAGGTGTACCCCTCCTAGGCCATTAATCTGAGAAGAGCAATAATGACCCCCGAGTCCCACCTCTAGTAGGCCCCGAGTTGGCGACTATCACCAAGGGTATAGTAAACACTCAAATGGGAGGTATTTACCTCTAATAGAACACATGATAAAGAGAGACAGAAGAAAAGCAAAAACTAACTCCAACTCAGAAAACAATATAAAAGAAAATCCCATGTACACATATGTAATGTCAAACAAAACTACTACAACTGAATGGAGAAACTGAAAGTACCAAAACAAAGTAAAAATGGCAGCAACCAAAAATCCCGAACAGCTCCTACAACCCCAATATAGTACTAACCAGCATGACCACCAACCTACTCCTAGTGACCTATAAAATAGTTTATATAGATAGGATGATTATAAAAATATACTCATTAGGATCCTCCCCAGAGCCTCTTGTAAAAAAGTAAAGAGAACATGCTAAATCACAATGAACAACAATTGAAACTAAATCATCACATAAACAAGTATACTAAGTTCCCAGACTCACCATGGACACTCTCTCCAAGTATCATATAAATGAGTATATAATATACTAAAGAATTTCAAGGGTACCCCATTACCACTTACCCACTAGTTTTCTACTTTTCCCCAATGTTACACATCCTAAGCATCTCTCTCAAAAAAGGTTTGCCCGCAGACACCTGGGCAAAACACCACAACATGCACCTTATGAAACAGAACCACCACATCCACATAATAAAGGTAACTAGGTAGTTTCTAGGAACCACCGCAGCTCACATAACATGAATCATACATTGAGAATTATACCTCAAGACATTACAGCCCACACAGCGAGTAAGGATCCTCAAGCCATCACAACTTATACACATTGCACCTATAGTACTCCATAAGAAACTCTATTCTGAATATATGTTTGTGAATAAACACAAGACATTACATCCCTCTACCCACATATATGGGGAAAACTAACCACTATGCCTACCATCACAAGTAACTACCAAGAGAAGAGAGAGGAGCCAAATGGGGTAATCATCCATCCATCCTCCTATCAGAATATTAGGGAAAACACCCCCAGGGATCAGAATCCTATGGGTGTTAGTTCCCCTAACTGATGGGGTGTATTATCATATAAAAACAAAAAAAGTATAGAATATACTATATCCCACAACCATAATATGGGCATAACCTAGTCTTAGACTAAACTACAGCTAACATCTCTCAGACTCTCAAGTGATAATTCTAAGAATAAGTATTCTATATGCACACAACAATTTAAAGAGTTTGATTACATTCATTAATTCCCTTTTTTTCAGTTTCCCTTTACATTAATTAATTCTCTAAACATTAATTAACTATTAACAATTTCCACATTTTATTTCATTAGCATCACACCCAAAGTCTGTTGTTCTTTTAAATTGAAACCTCATCATTGCGTCCCAACAAGATCTAACCCCATGAGTTAATATAATTTATTCGATCATTAATTAACAACATTATTACTTTCCCATATTCCAAGGAATTCCATAAAAACATTATA
Organism: Viscum album; assembly: GCA_963277665.1. Taxonomy (NCBI): domain Eukaryota; kingdom Viridiplantae; phylum Streptophyta; class Magnoliopsida; order Santalales; family Viscaceae; genus Viscum; species Viscum album. The sequence goes on from OY728157.1 coordinate 156,638,392, forward strand.
AGCTGCTAAACACTAGGGGGCTCAACATGGTGAGTAGATGAACTACCAGTTCAGCCTTTGCTGCCTATAGTAAGATGGTAGACCCATCCTCCCTCAAGAAGCTAAACATGGAAAGCACGTGGCATAACACATGCATCTTTCCCCTTTTAGAAAGTGGGTAATAAAAATAGATACCTTGAGCAATGAGGAAATTAAGGAAGATAAACAACCAGCAGGAAACATCAAGAATAAAAACATTCACATCCAACCCGTTCCATCATCTCTGGTGTCCTCCATGACACCCCACAGACATAAACTGATGCATCTGTCCACTCTAGGCGTCAACTGCTACCACAACCAATAGGTATCCCTTCCCCCACATATCACAATAGCCTTCCAGGCTCACATCACAACACAATCAGTAGGAAAAAATAAATCATATCAATTAGGATATTTGACCTTAAATAAGGCATCCAACCTTTAAACACAATGATCTCTCACAGCTCCAAGCATAAGGCTCTTGGCCTTTACAAGCTAGAGGGTTACTTAGAACCCTACGAGGTGTTATCTTTTTATCAAAAAAATAGTTCTTTAATCCATATATAATTAGAAGATTTACTATTTGTAGTTTCTAATGATGGGTAACCTAAATATCAAGATATCATAGCTATCACAAATTGATTAAAGATGTGTACTACATCAATTTGTTAACATCAAATTACAACAACAAAAACAACAAACAGATTCATTTACATGCCTCTTTATCTTTATCCAAACAATTATCAATTAAATTTTGGAATTACATTCTTTACCAATTTCCATCATGAATGAAAATCTAAACAAATCAATCATAGATATCACACTATATAGCAAAACAAGAGGCTATAACATACGATCGATATCAATTTATTTATCTGACTTAAATGTTTATTATGTCAATTCGATTGTGATATAATGGTATAAAACATGCTAACTCTACATTTTCACGTAAAATAATAGAGAATAAATGAATCCTTTACCTCAAAAGGTTTTTGATGCTCTTTGAATAGACTAACAAAATAGATCATGATCACCTCTCTTGGAGGACTTCATCCACCCGAGGATGCAGAGACACCACTACACCAGCCAACACCCAATAAAATTCCATTAAGAATATAAAGATAACATTACAAAAAAGGTAAAGGATAAAAAGAAGGATATGATCCCCAAGAAATGATGATAGATCATACCGTTTATCGAAGATTGATCGATACTGCTTTGTTGCACCAAAAATAGAGGATGCACTTGCAAAAAGAAGAAATTCAAGGGGAACCAATCCAAGGAGTAATGTTTGATTGAAAAAATCCTATGGGAAGGAAGGAAAGGTTTTATAATCTCTCACCATAGGAAAAGGAGGAAGAAAAAGGGAAGAAGATATCTCATCCCTTTAGAAGATTTAATAGAGTAGTGATTTAAGATACGCTGGATTTTCTATTAAAAGTGGATCACATTAAACCACATGATTTGACCAAGTAAGGACATTACAAGCCTTAGAAAAAATAATATAGGATTTATATTCTTTTAATTGGCCTTAAATCCCTTAAAACAAGGCTTTTAATTCGTTTTTCATCAAAGAAATCATTAAATCAGAAAAACTGGAAAAATCTTGAAATTTGGAAAAGGAAAAAGTCTGCTGTTGGAAATAGATACTGTTGTAAATAGCCTGTTGTTGGAAATAGCCTGCTGTTGGAAATACCCTACTATTGGAAATAGACTAATATTCTAGAAACCCTATTCATGAACTAGAAATTTGGTAAAGGGAATAACCTGCGGTTGGAAATATCCTACTGTTGAAAATAGCTTGCTGTTGGGAATAACCTGGTATTAGGGATAAACTACTGTTTTGAATAACCTACTATTGGAAATAGCCTTCTGTTGAAAATAGACTACTATTATGGAAACACTATTCATGAACTAGAAATTTGGAAATTTTTTGGGAATAAGTCACATTAACCTCCCAGAACACCTCAAACACCGAATTGCAGCAAAGTAATGGACCAGAGAGGTCTCGACCATTACAACTACATTGCTGATTTGACTTTTGAGATGGGTATGAGGGATAATATTAGTTTTATACAATTTATCTTATTCCCAATTAACTTTTCTAAGGTGGTTAATAAAGAAGCTATCGATAAGATAGAAATATCTAGGAAGACCGGTCTTAGTGGAGTTTTAGTAACTGCAATGGGAATCTAGGATGTGACTTCTAGCCAGAAGAGGAAGTGAGGTGATCCATGCTAGGTTATGGTAAGTGTTTATATGAATAAGTTAATATAGAGTTGTGTATTATACATCTTGTGTAGGAGATATAGACACTCTATGCCTAATTGTATGACAACATCAATATAATTCCATATTTGTGGAGAGTCTGGACGTCTCCAGTTCTTTTATGTAAAAGTAACACATGGAAGTACAGATGGATCCATGATTAGAAAAGGCTCTAAGTTCTAATCCGAGGAGGAAAAAATAAGTAGATATCACTATTATGATCAAGGGTATAATTAGAAAGTTGATAAATCTCAATGTTGAGCTAAGCCTAGTCATATTTATATATTCGACTATACACTAGAGTAATTTGAAGCAAGGAAAACAGTGGTGATTGTTATGGTTTTTATTTAATATTATATGGTTGTATAATTGTTTGAAACCATTGAATCTCATTCATTTATATAATTCAATTTGATTGATATAATGGGTTTGTGTTCAGATCTTATTTCATTCACGTTGGATCTTTCCAATCCATGGGGAAATAGGGAGGAACAAGGTTTTTGTTGAAAAAACCCTAATTGATAGTTATTTTCAGGTTTATTGTGTGTATTGAAAAGGTTTGAGGCTGTTTATGAAGGATAGTTGTCAAATTCAGCATGAAGAGTGAGTGAAAATGTCTGAAATGATCTCACAGAGAAAAGATGTCAGAATTGATCACACAAAGAACACATGTATGAACAGATCACATGGAGAATGAATGATCGAAATGGTCATGTAGAGAATGAATGTAAAAACTAATCATGCCAAATATTCATGAAAATCACTACATGTTTTTCAGAATATAAAACATTGAGATCATGAAAATCACCTGAATACACTACCTGATCATTAGGGGATCTCATGGTGAGAACATGTGAAGCGCGTGAAGGAAGAAAGGTTGGAAATGATGGAGATATATAGCAGTCATTATAAATCACATGACCATATGATTGTATTTATATCTCATGAATGGATCACAAGAAACAAAAATTATTTTCATTGGATCATGTGAATCACTTGAAGACAATAATGGTGATCACGTGAAGCACTTATGACATGTGACAAGTGATCATGTGAAGCTGTTGTGAAATGAGATAGGTGATCACATTAAGAGAATTATGTAATATTATGAGGTGGTGGAATGGATGGATAACAACAAAAATTAGAATTATGTTGGATGATTTTTTCCAATAAATACCCCTAACCCATCCTTAAAAAGAGATGTGTTTGCTTATGTGGTTTGATATAAAGAAAAGTATTTCACATGAAAAGAACAAGGTCTTATGTTGGAATCATGTGACCTAAATAAACAAAACAAAGTCTTATTAAGGTGTTTCGAAAGGGGTCTCATAGAGGAGTCTCACGATGGTATATTTCTAAGAGAAGTATGCACAAGGAGTGTTCTTGCAAAGGAAGACCTATTGATATCACAAGATCTGTGCAACCTAAACAAGGCCTCACACCGAAGTCATGCGATATTTTTGAATAGAATAAAGGCTCATGATCTCAAATGAATAGAAAAAAGTATCACAAAGGGGTTTCATGGAGTAATATTGTGAAATGGTTACATGCCAAGTCCTCATGCAAGGGTTACATGCTAAGATCTCATGAAAGGGTTACACACCAAGTTCCCATGTAAGGGTTACATGATAGGGTCTTTCACAATGAGATATGTTCCATGGTAAACCTATGAGAAATATCATTTTCATATCTAAATTTAAAAGAAGAATAAGAAGAATAATAAGAAGGATAAGAAAGAGGATTTGTGTCATTCGATAATACTTTAATAAAGAGTTTATTCACTACTACATCTAAGATAATGAATGGGAGATGGTGGTGTTGCATACTAGTAAGTGAGGAGATTTATAGAATAATTCTAGAAGGAGTGAGACTTGTAATCTATTGAATAAATTTCCAAAGTGATAACTAGTTCCATAATATCTCATGGGAAGGAAATACTCCAAGGGATATTCACATTAGAGCTTTGACTGAGCACATGAAGTTCTAAGGAACCTATCAAACATTTGGTTCACCTCTCAATAATAGAAGACATGGTTCTTTTCCCAGAATGACAGTTGTTTTTCACTCTAAAATAGTGATAATAAGAGGTAAGTGTGGAGTAAGTGATCCTAATGAGATAGTTCATCTACCCTAACCATTGTAAGGGCAGTGAGCCCATGAAAAAGTGACATAGCCTAAAACAATAGTTTTGAACATTAGTGGATTTGGTACATTGGCACATTAACTTTGTATTCTCATTAGGAGTATCCCAATGAGGGTCAACCAAGTAAAAATATCTATGTCCTTATGATTTATTTATTTATTTACTTTTTATGTATCATCATAAAAAATATTTATATATCATAAGGTATAAATAAACAGGATAAATAAAAATAAGTAACCCTTATAATAAATTGTTCAAGATCTCATTGGACTTGAATAATTTTAAATATAATATCCATAACCGTATTTAACTCTCCCCTCATCAAGGAATCTAAGCCCATTTTGGGACGAAAAAATAGTATCAATGGCTAGATTGATTTTATTGGATTTGTTTGTTCTGAAAATTTTCATTCTACAATTAGAATGGAAGTTTCAATTTTCTCTAATATCAGTATTCGATGTAAAAGAGAAGAACTTCAAAGAAGAAGTAGAAGTCCAGTGGAATTCCTTACTATGGAAGTTCCTATAGAAACAGTGTTATTTAATTGAAGTAAACCAATAATTTATTAAACAAAGGTTTAGTTGAATCATACCATGAGTCCATTTACATATTCAATAATGTTATAGGAATGATTGAAGAACCTAACATTAAAAGTCATACTATAACTAATGATGATGAATAAATTCTAGGAGGTCCAAAAGTGTAATTTTTTCACATGAAAAATGAATTGTATCGGAAATTAAAAGAAGAAAAAAAGTCCTAAGATGATTTTATCCATACATGAGTAATTGAAGTGAACAAGCAAAAAGGTTTAAATAAAATTATTTTTTAAGTGGACACGTATATAAGAGATAAGAATGATTCTCAAGACAAATAACTAAAAAACAAATTTTATGAAAAGGGAAAGAATATAAACTCAAAATAAATTTAGAATTTAGAAACTAGAAATGATGATATTACTACACACCTCTCAGAACTGGTTCTTGACAATGCATTCTTTAAATATTTCATTGCTTAGACGATTTAAAAAATAAAGGATCTAAGTGTCATGGTGGATAATATCTCTCTGGAATTTTAATATGAGATGACTAGTGGTAAGTCTCTCAATAGATAAATTAATACTCAACTTATATCTAGGAACAAGAAGATTCAATAAATGGGAGGAGAGCTTGAATAAGTTAAGAAATAAGTATATAAATCTAAATGCAAAGGAAATCCCAAATTAGAGGATTCTTTTCATTTCTTGTATGACTCTCTTTCAATATGTAATAATGAAAGAAAAACTAAATATGTTATTTTAGTGGAAAAACGATATGATTGTATCATGTCAAAGTACATGATGTTTGAAAAAATATGGTATTGGTTATGATTAACCATCACTTATGCATGATAGGAAGAGAACCTTGGATTAACATAAAAATGAGAAGAATTACATAAGTTATAGAAACATATATGAAAATCCTTTTACAAGAAATGTTGATAACATATTCTATTTATTTATAAATCATTGTCATATTTTATGTTTTTATTTTGTGGATTTGAAATATATATAATGTTGTGAAGAAAAAAATATTTCTATGTGTAAGAATGAGAAGAATTATTTGGAAAAGTCTAACTGAAAAGTCTCTCAGAATAAAGTTTCCATGAAATGATACTATTATGGAAGAATATGGAACACCATGAGTATTTGTCAAGAATCCTGAGGGATTAATGTCAGAATAATAACTCTAGTAGCATCAATAGATTAGCTGAGAAATTACAATGCAAGGTTCGTTTTTAATGGGAGGTTTTTATATGTGATAATCATATGAATTTGCTAAGATATTGTAGTTTGAAGAAATCATGTAAGAAAAATAAACTTTAAAGAAGATCTCTAACTTGGATGGTGTATAATAGGAAATCCTAAGAAGATGAACTACAAAATAAAAAATTTGGTTTAAAGATTTATAGGAAACATAAGGATCTATGATAAATATTTAACAATAACCTCTTATTTTATTCTCACAACAATTCTCTTAGAAATAATGAAAACAAACCTAGAAGTATAATGGAGGATATTATCTAGTTATAAGTAAGTAGAATATACATAAAATGAGAAAATCATGCCCAGTAAGAAAGTGTGAGGTGACTCGGATAAATGATAAAAGGAAATTGAATAAACAATTTTTGAAACAATTTATGTGTCATTTTCCAATGTGAGAAGTGAAGGAAATATAATGATCCCTATAATAGATAAATAAGAAAGAGTAGATGATCAGTGGAAATATTCCTTTTTAGAGAATAAATCGTAAAAAATGTTATATAAGTGTATCTTCAAAGAAATGATTTTTTACTGGATAGTTTAAAACGAAAAATTTGAAAAATACCAAGCCTATAGAACCTATATATTAGAAGAAGACTGAGCATGTGGGTAGTTAATGTCTAGTGATATTTAAAGATCAGTTAATGTTGGTCAAGCTATTTGAATAAGTAGAGAAATAGTATAATGTTTTGGAAGAAAATATCAAAGGTTTAGTCTATTAGGATAAACCATAATTATCTTATTGAAGATTACAGATGTACCCCTCTCCCAATGTATTAACTATTTATAATTTTTTTTGATTTTTTTGTGTGCACAAAAAAGGAACAAGTGCATAAATTGAATAAAGATACCCAAAACAAGAAGAATCATAGATCTTGAAATTCAAATATGATATATGATTCCACAAATGGAGTTAAACAATAAATCTTTTTTTGAAATCCATATCATTAATTTACATTATTTGGAAAAGGAATATTATATGATGAATATCCTAATGTGAAACTAAAGATGTGTCAAATATATACTTTAATGATCAAGTGGTTTAAAGTCATGTTGAATATTCAACCATTGGTATCAAGGCCTAGTTCAAGTGTTATTTTTTACATCGAGAGAAGATATATTATGGGAGAAGTAGAAAAATTATTTTATTTAATACTTATTTATATTTTTTATAATAGTGTGGTATCAACTAAATATTTTCAAGATACTAGGAACCTGCTAGATAAAATCAACAACATTTCTAAAAAATAGTCTCTGCATTCTAAAATGTAATTAAACATCCTAATTTATCTCAAAAATAAATATTAGTAATCTATATCAGTCCAAATATGGATTTTTTTTCAGGGATATATGGTGACAAGAACTCTAGGTGATATTGTTGCATCCAACAATAAAGTCATCTGAATAATTAAATAAACTTATGACACTAGCATAAATTGAAGTAAGTGACTAACATGGACAATGTTGGTGTTTCTTAGCTTAAACTATTTTTTCATACATAGTGTTTCGACTCAGTTGGATTAGAGAATTTTTCAATGACTCAATTCCAATTTGTAATTTCACTTTCTAAAAATATGATATTATTGTGAATCAATAAAAAATAATATAGCTCTCAACTTAAAAAATTCTAAAAGGGGAAAATATTTAGTCTTATGATGATAAATGGATTTTAAGGTGAAATTTCATGTATTTTTCATATCCAAGTGGCCTTAATATGTAAACATATGGTGTAACATTGGCTAAGTATAAGTTCTTGAAGAAAGAGAGAGGCCAATATCTATTTATATAATTAATATATATTTATATAATTCCTGGAGATAATTGATTAAGGGGGTGTAAATTTATGATGAAGGTAAAGGATTAAATATCATAGAATATAGATAGATCGTTTCCATTATATTTCACTTAATCGAGACATGACCTAATATTGTTTTTTACACATTCCAAGTGGCATGGTATCAAGATGTAGATTGGGATGATTTAGAAAATGATTGAAAGTCAACATCAACCAGTGCAATCTATCTTGGTGAAATGTGTATTTCTTAGGTAATAAATAAAAAATATTTCATTTATTTGTTCACCACATAAGATGAATGCCTCATAGCTACTCAAGATTGTACATAATGACTATGGATGAAGTAATAATTTGAATAAATGGGAATTGATAAAAAGTCTCTGATCGAAATACATTATGATAATTCAAGTTCTATAAATCTTAGAAAAAATCAAGTCCATCATTCAATTAAAAAGTACATTGAAATCAAATATCACTTTATAAAATAGAAATTTGATAATGGACTTGTTAAAATGGAGTATGTGCCTATTAAACTATAGGTTTCAAACATACTTATGAAGGCCTTACCCAAAAAAGCGTTTGAACAACATTGACTAGCTCTTGGATTTTATACAACTACCCAAACATAAATAGTTTGGATGCGTAACTCCCTATCCTCAAGGTATGGTGTATTTCCCCTATGTACTAATATGTTCTCTTTATCATATTTCAGGCCAAAAAAGAGTGATCTTTGGGTTCATTGACAAAGGGAGTGAAAATTTCACGATCAAGATAGGGAAATATATAAGAGAATATAATAGCGGAATAGAGAAATTGGAGTAGTTTTTAAATTTGGTTATTATAAATCTTGTTTATTAATGAAGTAGAATCATGAAAATGGAGTGGCCATTGGGTTTGTGATGTAAGAAGTAGACACGTGTAGGTTAATAAGTGATCTTGAAGGGTGAGTTTGTTCTATCTTTTTGTATCAAGAAGGTTTCTAGGGGCAGGTATGATAATTAAGTGATTCATAAATAAAATTTACATGTGATTCTCATGATGAGATTTACTCATTTGGTCTTATAGTACATGTTAAGGAATTTCTTGATCAATATTTGGGATTTAAAAGGAAAATATTTTACATGTGCATGACTTTTCAAAAAGTTGTTTTTTGAAATTTATAAGTGTTTTCAAAAAACCCAAAGGGGTAGATTGTGGGAAAAATACCTCTTGATGGAAATTTTTGGTTGATTTATTTTGTTTAAATTGTTTGAGGTTTTTGATCATGTTTGGTTGTTAAAGGAGGCATGAGGAGTGATTGTGAGTGTCTGAATCGATCTCACAGACTGTGAATGTCAAAATTGATCACATAGAGCAGGTATGTATGAACTAATCACATTGTGTGTGAATTTCATAACTAATCATGTGAAGTGATAATTTTAAAATAGATCACATGAAGGAGTCATACAAATCACTACCTAATTGTTAGAATATCTCACATTGAGATCATCTGAAGAACCTAAAAAAATCCCATAACTTCTATTAGATCTTGTAGTGAGATCATGTGAAGAGCATGAAGGAAGAACAGCAAAAAATTATAGAGATATATCACATCAATTAAAAATCACATGACCACATGATTTTATTTGGATCTTATGATTGGATAATATGAAGCATACATGATTTTCATTGATCATGCAAATAAACTAAATATAATGATGGTGATAATATGAAGTTCTTGCGGCATGCGACAGTTGATCATGCGAAGAACTTGTAACATGAATCATAATATCATGCGAAGTGATCACATGAAGCACGTAATGACATTTTTTAAGGTAGTAGAATGGATGGATATACAATATTTGTAGAGTTAAGGCATCATATTTATGTCTATAAATACCACCTAACCCATCCTTAAGAAATAGATATGTTTTCCTTAATTGGTTTGATCTGAAGAAAAGTATTTCACATAATCTAAACAAGGTATTTCAATGGAATTATGTGATATTCATAAATAAAACAAATTATTACAAAGAGGTTTTTCATTGAGGTCTCCCAAGGGAGTCTCATGATGATATCTTGTGAAGATAAGTATGCATAGGGTGTGTGTGTGGGTATAGAAAGACCTTTGGATATCATACGATCCAGGTTACCTAAACAAGGCCTCACTCGAGAGTCCTCAGATCTATGTGAACATAATAAAGAATAATGATCCCATATGAATAGAACAAATTCTCATTGAGGGGTCTCAGGGAGGAGTCTCTTGAGGGTTATACATTAGGATCTCACACATAGGTTAAATGCCAAAATCTCAGCAAAGGTTATGTGCCAGTATATCACGTAAGGGTTATGTGGAAGTGTCTGGAATAAGGACATACACACCATGGTTAACATGTGATAAATATAATTTCAATATATGAATTCAATAGAATTAGAATATAGAGGATCTTTAGTATTTTACAATACTTGTAAAAAGATTCTATTCACTACTACATCTAAAGTAGTGAAAGGAATAAGGAGGTTCTATATACTGGAAAGTGAGGAGATTTAAAAAATCACTATAGAAAGTGGAATACTTAGAATATCTTGAAGAAATTTAAAAATAGATATTGAGTTCCCTTGACATCTCATGGAAAGGTGATGCTCAAGGGTATGTTCACATCAAAGTTTTGAAGTAGCATGTCATGTTCAAAGGAACCTATCATACATTTGCTACAACTATCAATAATAGAATATATTTTTCTTTATCCTATATGAAAATTGTTTTTCCTATTAATTAAGTGAGTATAACATGTAATTGTGATGGAAGTGATACTGGGGAGATAGTTCATTTACCCAAAAATTGTAAGGGGAGTGATCATAGGAAGGATTGACCAAGCCTAAACTAATAGAAGTGCGCTTTAGTTGATTTGGTACATTGGCACGTTGCCTTTGTATACTCCTTGGATGTATCCCGGTGAGGGTGAACCAAGTAAAAATATATTCTTCCTTGTTTTTAATTTATTTATTTACTTTTTATTAATCATCATAAAAAATAGTTAGACACAATAGGGTTAAAATAAATTGGAAAGTGACAAATAAGTGAACCTTATAATTAAGTGATCAAGATCCAATGGGGCAGAATTTTTTTTGAAAATAATATCTATAACCTGATTTACCCCCATCTTAGAGTATCTAAGCTCATTTTGGGACTAATAGTTATAAATGTACTGAGTGTTGAGTGATGATTTCATACTTCAAATTCATGTGGGATTTCTAGGTTTTTAATTTTCATTTTTAGACCTTATTATTAGCATGAATCGTATGATCATTTTTAAGGCCTAAATAAACTTTTATCATTATTGAGTTAAATTTCTTTCTTCTAATGGAGTACCTCAAACCTTTCAAGGTGATTGGGATCACAGTTTAGGTTGAGTGGGGTTTGTTGTTCCTTATTCTTGAATGATCTCATTCTAGTTGTTAAAGATGTTTCTTGATGTTTCTGATTAGTGTTGGATCAGTTCACTTACTTTAGTGGTGATTGGGTACCATGAGGTATTCATCGATGATTTTTATAGGTTAACACCACAAAGGGAGGTTGAGGTCACTATTGACATGATCCTTAGTATGAGAAAAAGTTCTATATCATTATATCATATAAAACCCACTTTGTTGAATGATCTTAATGTTTTTCTTAAGGATCTCGAGGACAAGGGATTTATTAATCCTAGAATACCTCCTTGGGATTTCCTAGTTCTAAATATAATGAAATAAGATAGAATACAACATCTTTATGTTGATTAATAAAATCTTAATTAGGAAATTATTAAGAAAAAATACCCCTTGCCTATGATTGATGATCTATTTGGTCAAATAAAAAGAGACCTATGGTTTTATAAGGTTGGATTGTCATTGGGGTACCATTGGTTAATATTATTAGAATATGATATATATAATATAGTTTTTAAGATCTGTTATGGTCCTTTCAAGTTCATAGTTATGCCAGTAAATCTTAATAATAGTGTGGTGGTGTTTATGGCATTTATAAACTGGATTTTTCATTAGTTATTATACACATTCATAGTCGTGTTTCTGGATTATATATTAGTGTACTTCAATTAAGAGGATGAACACATGTATTATTTTTATATCATCCTTGGAAATTTGTAAGAACATTTTCTACATGGGAATTTATCCAAGTGTGAGTTTTGGATATGAGGAGTGAAGTTTCTAGGGCATGACCTAATAGGGGAATCTCAGTGGATCCTAAGAATATTTTGGTTGTTTTGTCATGGGAAAAACCTAGAAATGTGTTTGAAATTTGGATCTTCTTGGGTTTAGCTATTTATTAAAGTTTTTTTAGGATTTATCTATTCTTGCATCTCTTATGATATAGTTAACACAAAAGGGTGTTAAGTTTGAATGTCATAATAAATATCAGAGATCATTTGAGGAGCTGAAGGTGACATTTAGTTCAGCTTTAATTCAAATTCTTCCCATGATAGGTTTGATCTATGGTGTTTATTTTGATGCCTCAGGTATGGGGTTGGGGTGTGTATTAATGTAATAAAAGTAGGTGGTGGCCTATGGATCTCACCCATTATGCCCACATGAGAAGAAATATCCTACCCGTAAACATGAGTTGGAAACTATGATTTATTCACTTAAGACTTTGTGGAACTATCTATTTGGGGAGTGGTTTATGGTATATTTAGTTCATAAGATCCAGAAGTCTAAATTTAATCAGATAAATTCGAACCTATGATAGAGACACTGGGTTTATTTTCTTTAAACATTCAATTTTGATATTACCTATTCACTTAGAAAAGGGAATGTGGTTGCTGACTTTTTGGTTAGGAAGTTACTGAATCAATACTTGAAGGAATCAATAGATAAATGGTCTCTAATGATTCTATTTTCTAAGATGATATTGGAAGTGTAAGAGGATAATGGGTAGGTTTTCATATATTGTGTGAAAGATAATTCATCATTTGATGATTGGATTCATCTTGGGCAAGCAGAAAACACTGACTATCAGTGCTTTAGTAAAATCCTTAATAGTGAGGAGACCTCAGGTGTCTATTCTCAATCTCTTGATAGTGTTGTCTATTTCCAAGGTAGGTTGGTCATTTTAATATCTCTAAGGTAGGAGTTGATGGATAGTGGGAATCGATCTACTAGTTCCATGCACCGTGGGAATACCAATATGTACCATGATTTGATACATCATTATTGTTATTCAAGGACTATATGGTTGATTGAGAAAATAATATTGGTATGCCTTAATTTATAGATTATTATGGTAGGGCACCATAGACCAATTAGTTTTTTTCAACCTTTAGCCATTCTGGTGTGGAAGTGGGATGGGATATTCATATATTTCATTATCAGTTTACCGCAAACTCTTAGTGGGAAGGATTAAATTTGGGATATCCTTTATCAACTTACAAAATTGACTAATTTAATTTCCTTTAAGGAGATAAAGAGGGTGGAATAGCTGGGAAACTTGTAAGTTTGATAGATTTTATAGCTCTATGGGGTGACTTCTCTAATGGTTTATGGTAGAGACTCATGATTTACATCTGGGTTTTGGAGAGTTTTACAAGAGGTGATAGGTACCTAATTTGAGTTAAGCACATTTTATCACCCTCATATGGATAGTTGGGCTGAGTAATCCATTCATATTATTGAGTATATTCTTTAAGAATGCATGCTTTACTTTGGTGGCACTTAGGAAAAGCATCTTTATTTTGTCAAATTCACTTATAACAACAGTTATCAGGATTTTATTAAAATTTTTACTTTCACATCATTATATGGGTATCCATAAAAATATCATTTATATTGCGTGGAGTTGGGAGAACAGTATTTTGTTGGATTGAGTCTTATTCAAGAGATGATAGAAATGGTACAGTTGATATAAAAGAGGTTAGCGATCAGGGTCATCAGAAATCATATGTGGACCATCATCATCACCCATTGGATTTTGAAGGGTTTTATCAGGTTTTTCTTAGAGTTTTACCTCATTTGGGACATCATCATTTGGGTAAAAAGGGTAAGTTGGAACTAAAGTTTGTTGGCCCTTTTGATATCATTAAATATATCAAAAATGTGTCTTATCAGTTGAACATTCCATATCACTTGGTATTGATTCATGAAATGTTTCATTTTTACCAATCAAATAACTGGACCCTTCCAATGTGATTGAATGGGAAGATTTTTATAATGAACCTGATGCCTCTGTGGTTGACTAGCTAGTTTAGATTATAGATCTCTTTGATAAGGTGTTGTGTAGTAAAACAATTAATTTAGTGTTTTTACTATGGTTGTGAGGATAAGATAACCACAATATATGGGAGTAATAATTATTTATGAAACAATAGTGGCCTTATATTTTTGAAATTCCATAATCATGAGTGTATTTTAGGGGTATAAAGTTTCATAGTGGGTATAATTTTGACACCCTATAGATCAAAAGTATATTTCTTTGTATCTTAGTTCATCTCTTTTTAGGTTCTAAAGGATTTCAGGTAATGGGGGTTGAAAAATTGGATTTGTTTAGGAGGAATATTCTATGTATATAGTATTATCATGATTATTAGTAACCTTACGATAACTGTGTGAAATGTCTCTATTGGTTATAGTAGTGATTAACATGATTTGAGCATGGCTTGGCTAACCCCATGAGTCCTTATATAAATCTCATAGGTGAATTGGTTTGATCTATAGGTTTTCACATGGATTAAGCATAGTCTATCCTATATTTTTTCTATCCCTATGTAATTTTTCATTTTTGTTTTCAATGGGTTAGTGGCTACCACATTGTTAGTGCATTGTTTCTCCAATTGTCTATCCTAACCATGTTACCCATGCATGATTCTTCAAATTGAAAAATTTCCCCGATTCCCATGGTCATATTTAACTCTAATCACCCCTAAATCTCTAAATATATTGACATAAACCCTATTTTATATTCTATAGGACTCTCCCTTCAATTCCTAGGTGAATATTGATCAATTTCTTCAATGTTTGTTTGGATTTCCTCTAAATTTCTCTTTCTTTTTCTAGATATATCATAGATATCTCTTCTCATTGATCCGTTGGAACACTTAGGGGTTGTTATGGTTATATATATGGATTTTTATGGATAATTAATGATTTTATTTGTAGATCTAGTCTTTTTAGGGCCAGATCACTTCATTCCCCTTCATCGAATTTGAGGGCATCAATGTTTCCTCCTTTGGCTAGGTAGGTTTCTCTATCAAATGCATTATTTCCTATGGAATACTTAATTTTATTTAAAAATTATTGTTTTGAAGTTATTAAGGGATAAATTAAAATACATGATTCTTAATTGATCTTTGGTGGTGACAGAAAATGTTTTAATGGGGGTTTCCTTTAAAAATAGTTTTATAAACTTTATAATTTTGGTAAAATTACACAAAGATAAATTTTAAAATGATGGTCTTGGATTCTCTAAAATGTAATTTTAATATTTTAAACATAGGGAAGACCTTTGGATACATGTTTTTATAGGGAATTAAGATTTTCTATGTTGTCTAAAGTTCCTTGGATATCCTAGTATCATAAAATCCATCTTGTTTCCCATTTTTACTTTATCAGTAGATATTACATAGATTCTTGTGATTTAATTGACCAATTGTTTTTAAAATGAATAGATTACATGGTTATTGATCTTTATTTAATCAAACATGTTTTATTTCTATGTTCTTAAGGATTGTAATATAGAATCTTTTAAAAAGAAAAACCAAAGGGATGTTTTATGAAAATGTTTTTTCATGTGTACTTATTTATGAAATTTATTTGGTTTTAAAACTATAACAAATGGATTCATGGTGAAATAAATTGTATATAATCATTTTGGTATCCTAATAGAAGTTTCCTCAAGCACTATATATAACTTGTTTTTGTATGTAGACTTGGTTTTCCAAGATTTAGTTAAATGGAAGGGATTCATGAATCTTAGTGTCTCCCTCTAGTCGATGTTATCCATGATAATATTGAGATGGTGGGGACCAATGGTCACATAATGATAGAATACTTTCTTATGGTTTGGCATGTGTTTCTAATTTTTTGGTCTCTTTTAAGTTATGTATTAGGTTTTTTTTAAAATTATTATTTTTAATATTCTTTGGATTTATATTTTTATATATTTCCTTTGGTATTATAGGAATATATTTTTGGTTTTCAGGGTTAAATGATTCCCATTATTTACTATATTGATATCCATGTGATTTTTGCCTACCTATGGTGATTAAAAATGTTCTTTGGGCCTTATTGCGGGCTGTCATGGGTGATGTTTCAATTAGATCAGGGTTGATTTGTTATATATATGTTATAGTGTGTAATAATATGATTTATGATACAAAAGGATTTTTCTAAAGGTGATGATAATGGTTTATAGTGAAATGCCTTGATATAGGTTTTTTATGTCATCCTAGTGGGTCAATGTCAAGGCTTAGTTTTATCAATGATGATAATGGTGATCATTGGTCCAATGGTTGATGACCTTGATCAGTGGGTGTGTGTGGTTTAAGGTTCACTTGGTTAGAGGTTGAAAAATATTGAGGATTAAATATTATAGGTTATAGTGATGTATATCACAACACCATATATTCTTGGGAAGTGGGTGCCTGTACTGCTCATGATGCCTTGGACACCTTCCTTCCTTTAGGTGGAAAATTCTTATTGGGGTTAGCTGTGGTAATTATTTTCTATAAAATTCAACATATCTTCTTTAAGTAATACTTTTGGAAGTTATTTTATGGAATCATATAGTTGAAGTTCAGTAAACCATAGAATTATAGAACATCAGGCCACAATAGTGATGATGAATGATTTAGAATAATGGAAGTGTATAAGGATCAATTATCTTTTGTAAGAATGACTTTGTCAATGTGTAAGAATAACCTTCAGTTTTTAATGTTATGTATAAATCTTTTGATTAATGCATTTTATTAAACCAATTTATTTCATTGTTCATCAAGGATCATAATTTGAGGTGGTGTATGTACCAATCAGCTAGTGGTGGTATTGATAGATTGAAGAGAATTTCATTAATATTATAAGGATTTTGAACTAAAAAATAGTGTAAATGATCTATTTTTTATTGGGTGGGGTCACGTGTTCATAATATTTTAATAGTTACCTTGTATTTTGTTTCTAATAATTAGTAATAGTGTTTCTCCTATAGATTTAGACTATGTCTGAACCACATAAAATCTTTTATTATTATTCCAAGTGGGTGTGAGTTTTTTTCATTCATTTTATGTGCTTCATTCTAGAATCTCTATTGAGATCAAAGATATTATACATGAGACTTTGGATAATTGATCTTTTATTCAAACATTGACATTAAGTGTCACTAGTTTTGAAATTCTCAAGCTTGTTAGGAAATTTGAGATTCTCGAAGGATATTCTAGAATGTGGTGGGTTCAACACAACAATTGGTATTTAATATTTTCTTGGTTATAGAATTTTGGTGTGGAACTTTTACTTTATGTTTTACATTTTATTAGGAGTTTACTGCTTCTAAAATAATGTATTTGGAAGAAGGAAATTTTTAGATAGAAAATTTTGATGGATCATATTTCAAATGTTAGAAGATTAAGATTGATGATAATCTTTTTCAGAGAGTTTTAGATATTCTCTTAAAGGGTGTGAAATTAGAGGTAATGGATAATGCATAATAAGAAATACAGAACTGGAAATAACTAAGGAGTTTTGGATGATGTTGGCCTATCTAGGAGAAGAAAACCACAAATACATTAATATCCACTCTCATAGACATGTATGAGAAGCCTGAAATAATGAAAAATGTGTTTTGGATATAGATAATCTTCATCTTGATGTTGGAGAAAGAAAAGTAGCTCGAATTGATAGGTTAAAATTTTGGATGGATATTGAAGTTATTGATCAACTTGTCATTACTTTCAAAATATTGGGATGTGATGGTTACCATTGTAAATAAATAAACAAGTAAGATAAAATTAGTGTTTTAAGATGTTTATGATATCATTTTGATATAATAGATTAAGGGAAAGGATGAAAAAAAACTACTGGTACTACCTTTAGTGTGGAAGGTAGAAGGATATCCACTTAGTGGGAAATTAAGAACAATAATTTTGAGTAAAAGGAGAAATGGTGAAGAAAATTTAATGATCCCATACCCATTTACTGGAATTATGGAAAGATGTGTCACCTGAGAAGAACATGCATATAAAGGAGACCTAATTTTGAAAATTTTACTAATGGAAGTTATTTTTAAAATATCATAGCTAAGGAAATCACTTTTTTAAGTGTCAACATCCCATTGGAGTCATAGATCCTTGATTTTGGGGATTTTTTTACTCAATATCTAAGAGGTGGAGAATGAGGAACTATGTATCCAAAATATTTTTTAAGTTTCATTTTATAGATTATGAAACCCTTGAGATAGTTTTAAAGGGTGATGTGAATGTAAAAACTATAAGAAGATACAAGGGGTGAGACACATAGTAGGATTATAGAAAAACATTATTTTGGTAGGTAAGCTGGATGATATAGGTTTATATATAATTTTTATGGAATGATTTTGGAATATAATATGAGGATACATGGTATTGGATGAAGCTGTGAAAGAGAGATAATTTTACCTCACTAGAAGTTTAGAAGGTGGAATATTTTATAGAATAACAACATCTGGAATGGTGAAGTTATGCATGATCATCTCGATCACATGGGTGAGAAAGGGATAAAAATACTTCATACTAAAGCAAGACTAAAATTCAATCACATGGAGTATAAAGGATTTTAAGAGTGTATTATTGGGATTTATAAAAACATGTCATTCAATACAAAATTTAGGATTCCAAAGAATCTAATGTTAGAGCAGGTTCATATAAATTTATGGTGTTCAACACTAGTTCATTTTCATAGATTTAATTATACTATGTTACCTTCATCGATGATGTGACATATAAGGTGTGTACATTCTTTATTAAAAAAAATTATAATTTTTTTGGAATATTCATTGGATAGAGGTCCATGGTGGAAAACAAGGTTGGTTTAAAGATTAAGTTATTAACATATGATAATTGAGGTGAGTATGGAATCATATAATTCTGAAGGTTTTATTGAAAGAAAAGAATTAATTTCAAGAAGACGATGGCGCGAACATTGGAACAAAATGGTATGGTTGATATGATAAATAATCCATTGAATGAGAGATATTGGAGCATGAGTTTAGATTCTATTTTCCTAAATGAATTTAGGGTGGAAGCAGTCAAATCTGTGGCATCCCTTGTGAATCAGATTCCTACCACACTACAGGGGAATGATATTCTGTAAAAAAATTAGACATAAATACTAGTTGATTTATCCCACCTCAAAATATTTTTTAGTGTTAACTATATCCATGTGGTTTCTAGGGAAAGGGATGAGTTAGAAGAGTATTACTAATCATGTTTCTTTGTAAGGTATTGTGGAAAATATTTTTAATTTTGATTATGGGATGATGATATTTGGAAGGTCATAAAAATATGAAATGTTAAATTCAATGAAATGATACTATAGATGGACAAGAACATAGAATAAATTAAAATGAAAAACAAGAATTAGTAGATCATTACAAGGTTTATCTGAATAGAAGTCCAAAATATTTGAATAGTTTAGAAAGCACTCACGTTTTGGAAAAATTTGATTTTCTAGAAGAAAAAGTTTTGTATGGATGTCATATTTTAGTTGTTATTACAAGATATATGTATTGTAAACCTCAAGGACTATGTAATCATGATAAAGTATTCTAGAAGAATTAGTATTAGATAAATCACATCCTTGAGAGTTAAGGGGATCTACTAGAGTTAGAAGGGAAATTTAGTGGTTTGAATATAATATGCATTAGCTACTTCTTCTGGATTCCAGATAATCTATAATCTCAGAAGAGTTTTAAAGTATCAATGAATCAAGATAGTAGTTTTTATCAATTAAATATAAAAAATACTCTTCTAATATTTCCAAAACATTGGAGTTATTTGAACAACCACTTGGAAAAAAGTACTGTAGAATAAATGGGTCTACTAAATGAAGGAAGAAGAGGATACTAGGAAATAGTACAAGGAATGATTGGTAGTGAAATTATTTCAACAAATGGAAGGTGTATAATTTACATAAATATTTTCTATGGTTACTAAGAACATGAAAATGAAAATGGTGCTTTGTATGGATGTGGATGAATGTATTCATTTTTAACAATTAGAGGTGAAAACAAATTTTCTTCATAGAGATTTAGAGGGAGAAATACTAATGGAAAAACTAGAAAATTTCTAGGAATTAAAAATTAATCTTGTTTATAATCTTAAATAGAGTTTGTATTGGAAGAATCATGTACCTATAAAATTGAATCAAACGTTTGATTCCTTCATGGTATAAGAAAGGTTCAACTAGCACAATACAAATCATTGCTACTCATAAAATATGTTTAATGATTAAATATTTACCATTATTATCTTGTATATGGATGATGTGATTTTATAGATTCCAATCATGGAATGGATTAAAGAGGTAAATGAATATTTTTATAAATGGTTAGAAATAAAGGATATCTAAGAAGCCAAAAAATAGAGATGATAATCTAGTGGGACTTGAAGCATAGAACATTAATTTATTCTCAATTGAAATGCAATAGGAATATAGTGGAATGATTGATAATGTCTATATACAAACCTATATCTACCCCACTGTCTATATACTTAAAACTATCTAAATAAAATGAACCATGAACAGAAGATGAGGCTAAGTGTACAGTGAAGGTTCCATATACATCATTGGTCAAAATCATGATTCACTCATTGGTTTTTACATGGATAGAAATTTCTCATGTAGTGGTAGTTTCCAATAGATTTATGAAAAATATGATAAAGGAGCACTGAGAGGTTGTAAAGTGGATAGTGCTATATCCAATGGTTTAAAAGGGATGGCATTATGTTTTAGAATTAATGATCAATTACAAGGTTATGTTGGCATATACATGGGAGGATATATAGGCACATGGAGAAGTAACGCATGATTTTTTTATACCTAATTTTTTTTTATAATATTTATGTCTAGAATACAAACAATAGTTTCACTTTCTACCAAGAAAGAAAAGTACATTGTGGAAATGAAAGCTGGGAAGAAGATGATATAACTAAAGGGAATGTTGAAGGAACTCATATGGAAGTATGAGAACATAAAATTATTCTATGATAAACATAGTTTGATCCATATTAAAAAGAATATAGTGATTAATTCAAGAAAAAACACATTCAGTTGAAGTATAACTTCATCCCAAATCTTGTAACATATAGTGTTCTAGAGCTATGAAAGATAGAAAAAAGATAGAATATAATTGATATACTGAAAAATGTTGTATTATGGGAATGTATAAGGTTATTATATACCTCATAGGGGTCTTATGTGACTAAATTTTAGGAAATTAGATTCATTGACTACTTTTTTGATGGAGGGATTAAATTTACTAAGAGACCTAGAAAATTTGGTGAATCTAAGAAACAATTTCTCAAGTAGAAGACTGTTTGGGTTAACTATGATATTTTTTTAGCTAAGTCAACATATCTTCTTAAAGGATATATTTTGAAATTTATCAAATAGAAATTGATGATATAAACTTATTAGAACTAGGTAATTATAAAAGATTAAGAAATTATATTGGTGATGAGTGATTCCAGATGATAAAAGTGTGAAATAAAAAATTGTATTGCGTAATAATAACTCTTTTTATGTGTAATAATAACCAAGATATTTCAAAGTCTATATAATATTATACATAGTATTTCATAAGAGTCAAAAAAATTTCTTTAACTATGCATCAGGGATCATAAGTTGAGGAGGTTCTTGAAATGAGTAGCTGATGGTGGCCATGATTAATTAGGTGGATGTTTTTGAATATCAGAATGTGGTAGCACTAGAAAAATCAGTTAGTGTTTTATATTTATAGGGTATGAAGTTCTCATGATCATAATATCACAAATGTTCTGTTCTTATTCCATTTAAAATCATTTTTATTAGTTTTTTCCATTAAGTATGAATAATCATGAACCAAAAAAATTATTTTGTTATTATTCCAAAATGGTGTTATATTTCTTATTCAGTTGGGCATGTTTTGTTCCCAAATATCTGCTAAGATCAAATTTATTCAAAACGAGGCATTATAATGTTGTTATTTTTTATATACATTGGCATCAGGTGTCTCCAATTTTTGAACTTTCATCCTTGTTTCACTAGTTGATATTTTGGAAGGATACATTGTAACTCGATTAGTTTGGAATAACGATTCTATGTAGGTTGGCTTGTGGTTTCCCATTTATTTTGTTCCCTTACAATGACGGTTCATTATTTTAAGGAGTTTTTCGGTTGTTGGTTTTGCATATTCTTGTACGCGTTTCTTACAGAACCTTAAAGTGAATTTTTGAAAATGAAAAAAAAAATTATTTGTGAAATGGGAGATGGATTAATCTGATAAATTTATTCTAATGAATAACCTAAACATACAAATCTAGAAAATAAATGTGGGGTTATATTGAAATAAATTTTCCTAGTTGGTCCCTTGATGTCATTTTCATATAAACTAAATTGGAAAAACTTTATCATTAATACTTTAAAATTATAAATTATAAATTATTGGAATATATGTAAATATTGATACTTTTTATGAAATATTTTTTTTTTAATTTAATAATTTTGAAAATTGACTTTTGTAATATTTTTTCCCTGACACAAATGTAGTCACAAGGTTACCCATTAACCTGAAAAATATTTATAGGCCATCATGAATAAAATTATATCCTCAACAGATCTTATATACTATCATCATTAGTTTGTATATTAGGATCCCATTAGAATTTAAGATCATCAACCTCGGGGACCAATACTTATAACATTGAATCTTCAATTCCTTGATATAGTTTAATATGAGGGACAACATGATCACTATAAAACCTAAAATCCTGGTCATGAAATTAGCCTAAGAAGTAGATGTTAGGAAAAATTCACTTCATCTCTAAATGGATAGACAAAAACAAATACTAAATTTTCTATTGAACTATAACCAGATAATATTGTCTCCTTGAAATAAACTAACACTGCATTGAAAATTCACGACAATTTTTTTTACTAAAATATACTTCACATTTAATTTTTTATATTTATTTTCATGTTATATAATTTATAATAAACATATATATTTACAATTATGCGTGTGTTTCAATATATATATATATATATATTTATAATTATATATCAATATTATAAAATATATAAATATAAAGTATATATAAATATATTAAAATATTATTACATATAAAATCTATATTTAAATATATAAATCATATTAAAATAATAATTTATTATCCATTTTATTTAGATAATTTCTTTAATATTTTTTTAAATTATATTAATAAAAAAGTATATTTTCTAATTTATTTATATAAATTTGAAAAAAGTATCTATAAATATTACTTATTTTAAATGTATTTAAATACATTATATATATATATATATTCAAATACATTATAAAAATGCATATAAATGTGGATATAAAATTTCATTTATATATATATATATGATGTTTATATATATATGTGTGTGTGTGTGTAAATATATATACAAAATTATATAACAAGAATATTCACACTGGCAAGTGGTAATGGAAGTTCTTGACAAAGTGTTATGGAGTGGTTCAACTCTCTCCTAATTCTGAATTTCATAGACATGGTTTAGTGGTGAGGTGCAGCTATTTTAAATTCACTCAATGAACCCAAGTTAGATAAAGGGGTAAGTGGATTTTATCATCCCTTTTAAATTATTAATAATGGTCTGTTGAGCCCTCTGGAAGATTGTTGATTTCATGTCTATGATTGATGTTTTAATAATCACAAATCATCACATACCATTAATGCTTAATCTGGTTTGATTTCTCATAAACTTAATTACAATCTGTTAATGACTCTGTTATCACATTTTTGTCTATGCTTATTGATGTACAAAGTATTTTGGAAGCACTGATTTAATATCAACAGACATCGGAAGCACTGATCGCATATCAAAGGACAACGGTCGCACCGATCCGATGCAAAATGAGTCACCGATGCAAATGACTCACCGATGCAAATGACTCACCGATCCGATGCAAAATGAGTCACCGATGAAAATGAATCACCGATGCAAAATGACTCACCGATGCAAATGACTCACCGATCAGATGACAGACCGATGCTGATCAAACTGACTCACCGATCAGATGACAGACCGATGCTGATCAAACTGACTCACCGATCAGATGACAGACCAATGCTGATCAAAATGACTCACCGATCCGATTCAAAATGACTCACCGATGCAAATGACTCACCGATGCAAATGAGCCACCGATCAAATGAATCACCGATGCAAATGACTCACCGATGCAAATGAGCCACCGATCAAATGACTCACCGATGCAAATGACTCACCGATGCAAATGAGCCACCGATCAAATGACTCACCGATCAAACTGACTCACCGATCAGATGACAGACCGATGCTGATCAGTCTGATTCACCGATGCTGATCTATCTGAGTCACCGATCATTACTCACTAATGCTGATGACCTACCGATCACTTGATTCTTCAATAGTCATAAACAACTGTTTGAATTTCTTTATCTTTATCTTTATTTATTCTAACCAATGGTCATATTAGGTATATTTTAATGCTCTGTCAAATAATTAATAAAGGTTGTCGGATGTCAGGAAACCGTACCTCGTACCTGCGGAAAGGAAACTTTTTCTATCTTCCGAAGCACGTGACATAAATACAAGAAGACTCTGTTGAAGATAAAATAGTTGACAGATGAACACAAGAGGAATACAGAGGAAAAGAAAGAGGAGGAAGAACCAATCAGAACAGAACCTCATACACAATCAAGCCTACTAAAGAAGAGTTCTGTGCATACAAAAGAACATTGAAGAACTTCATCGACTACATCTCACTGCCTTTGAGCCTGAAGCATACGACACTCTTCTTCTCAAACAAAAACGAGAAGAGGACTCAGAATAAATTCTGACCAAATACAAAAGAGTCCAGAGCTACACTGAAATCACCAGAGGCATTTCTAAACTCTACATCTCTGCTCTGTGATACATTTGTTTTACATTTTGAGCAGTGTGTGTTATCTGCTGTATTAAACACACAAACTGACTCCTGTACTTTCACTGGAGGATCTGTAAATCCTCAGCAAACCTTTTTACACTTCATTTCCCACTGTGGATAGTGGTAGAGGTCGTATGAGACCTGGATAGCTCTAAGCTGTTGTTTGTTTTCCCACACAGAACTGTGGTAGAGGTCTTGTGACCTGGACAGTGTGTTCACTGTTGTTAACCCCGATCCAGGGTGTGGATCATTTTTATATAAACTTTTGAGAGGACTATGTCTCGGCTTGAGACTGAACCTCTTGGTTAATTCTCTGTGTTTGTAGCTACATACTATATCCATACTACATATTTATTTCATATTCCGCTGCTATTACTTTGAAATATAATTTATTTTCAAAGCTACTTTGATAGTTAAACTCATAAGTGTTTATATTTATTATAGACCAGTAAGTTAGTTTCAAAAGTTAATTTAATCATAAGATTAAGTTAACTGAGAACTAATCAATCTTTGAGAAACTAATTGAACCTTTATAATCTGTATAAATTCACTACAGTTTAATCTGTTTTTGAAATAGGGGGATTTTAATCAACATTGTTTTTAACAGAAAATTTTAATTGGAACTTAATTCACCCCCCTCTTGAGTATCCACTCCGACCAACACTTGGTATCAGAGGTTGTTAATATTTTCTAAAAGTACTCTATTTTTCAACTGTGATTTTAGTTGTATTTTAAAGTTCTTAAAATTTCTTTTATTTCTAATTTTTTATCTCTTTAAAATTCTTTTTGTAATATCATGGATAATAGACTTGAGGGTGCTGCTACTAACCGACCACCTTTCTTTAATGGAAACAACTATGCTCAGTGGAAGATAAAAATGAAAATTCACTTAGAAAGTATGGCCTTTGATATTTGGACTGTCATTGAAGTTGAATATAAAATTCCCAGTACTGATAGATCTACTTGGGATGAACCTACAAAGACTGCTTACAATAATAATTTTAAAGCTATGAATACTCTGTACTGTGCTCTAGGAGATGAATAATTTAATAGAATTTCTGAATGTAAAACTGCATATGAAATTTGGGATACCTTAGCTGTTTCTCATGAAGGAACAACTAATGTTAAGGAGATGAGATTGAATACCTATACTATTAAGTATGATAATTTTAAGATGAAGCCTGATGAACCCATTTCTGATATGTATCTCAGGTTCAATGAAATTGTCAACACAATGACTTCTCTGGGAAAGGATGGTCCAGCAAAGAAGCAAATCATGAGAATTTTGAGATGTCTACCTGAAAGATGGAGAGGAACCTCAGTCTCCATTAGAGAATCCTGTGACATTGGAACACTGCCTGTCAAGGAGTTAATTGGTAAGCTGATGATGTATGAAGAAGAGCTTAAAGTAAATAAAGAAGAAGATGATGAACCTAAAAGGAAGTCTATTGCCTTCAAGACTACAACCTCAAAGAATAAGGATAAGGAAAAGCCTCAAGCTATCAATGAAAGTTTAAGTAGTGAGGAAAGTGAGAATGATTCTGACAGTGATGCTAAGTTGTCACACATTTCTATAAGATTTAAGAAATTATATAAGAAGAAGAAGTTTTTCAGAAAGTCAAACTACAAAGGCAAGTATGATAACAAAGGACACTGGAAAAAGGATTGGAAGAAGTCTGATAAATCATATGAAGTTGTCTGTTATGAATGCAAAAGAAAAGGACACATAAAAATAGACTGTCCAAAGATGAAATATAGAAAGAAGTATGAATACAAGGATAACAAGTACAAGAAAGCCATGAAGGATACTTGGAGTGCTTCAGAAGACAGCACAAGTGAAGCTGAATCTTCAGACTCTGAAAGGAATCGAGCCAACATGTGTTTCATGACAAACACTTCTGAGGTAACATCAGAAACCCCTGCTTCAAATTCATATTATTCTAGAGATGATTCTGAATGTGATAACATGTCTAAATCTGAACTGTTTGAATATTGTGATATGCTTGAAGAAACCTGTAATGAGCTTAAAGATAAATATAAAGGTTTAAAGAAACAGTATGCTTTAAGTGTTAAGCATAAATCTGATCTGGATATAAAAGTAGAAAAGAATGCTCAGTTTCTTAAAGAGAATACTGAACTAAAATTGTCTAATGAACAACTCAGAAAAGAATTAGAGAAGTTCACAAATTTCAAGAATACTCTAACAAAAATGCTAGGAAAGCAAGTTGCACCTAGATATACTACTGGTATAGGATACCAACCTGGACAAAGAAAAGTTGCCAAAACTAGATTCATTCCTAAATATGGACAGAAGATAGTTAATTCTGGAACTTCATATGCCTCAACCAGTTATATTCATAGTTATGGATCTAATAAGGTTTATCTTTCAAAGAATGTTAATTCTACAAATTATATGAGACCCATTAGACAAATATGGGTACCTAAAGTATCATTGGCTAACATTTCTGGACCCAAGAAGATCTAGGTACCAAAATCATCTTCCATCTAAATCTGTTTTGTAGGAGACCTGCTTGAAGAGCTGTCACAAGAAGATATGGTACTTAGACAGTGGATGTTCAAGACATATGTCAGGAGACTTTTCATGTTTCAAGAGCTTAGTAAAATTTGATGGAGGCTTTGTCACTTTTGGTGATAATTCAAAAGGAAAAATCATCGACTTAGGCCAGATTGGTAACACTGATTCAATCTTGGTTTCTGAAGTTTTATTTGTCGATGGACTTAAATATAACTTGTTAAGAATTTCTCAATTGTGTGATGATGGTTTTTATGTGAAATTTAAAAATGATTCTTGCAATGTTTTTAACTCTAAAAATGTTTTAGTATTTTCTTCTTTAAGAAATGAAAATGTTTATGCTGTTGATTTAGATTCCTTAGCTAAGCAGAATATTCCTTGCTTAAATGCTTTTCATAAAGAGTCTTGGCTTTGGCACAGAAGATTAGGACACTGCAATGTACACTCACTTAGAAAACTTTCTAGGAAGAACTTAGTTAGATACTTACCCAAACTTGAATTTCTAGCAGACAAAGTTTGTAATCCCTGTCAAAAAGGAAAGCAACATAAAGTTTCTTTTAAATCAAAGAAATAAGTGTCAACTTCTCAACCT
The DNA here is from genome assembly GCA_963277665.1 of Viscum album. Lineage (NCBI taxonomy): Eukaryota > Viridiplantae > Streptophyta > Magnoliopsida > Santalales > Viscaceae > Viscum > Viscum album. The sequence goes on from OY728157.1 coordinate 156,666,688, forward strand.
CTCGAGTTGGTTCACATGGATTTATTTGGACCTTCTACAGTTTCTAGTTTAAATGGGAAGCACTATTTCTATGTTCTTGTAGATGACTTTTCTAGAAATACTTGGGTATATTTTCTAGCTCACAAAAGTGAAGCTTGTTATTACTTTGTTAAATACTCCAAGTCTGTAGAAAATCTTAGTGGACTCAAGATTAAGACCCTGAGAAGTGATCATGGTCATGAGTTTGAAAATCATGAGTTTGATTCTTACTACTCACACAATGGCTATAGTCACAATTTCTCTGCCCCTAGGACACCCCAACACAATGGTGTAGTAGAGAGAAAGAATAGAACCCTGCAAGAAATAGCTAGAACCATGCTCAATGTATATGAAATGCCTATTTACTTTTGGGCTGAAGCTGTAAATACAGCTTGTTATGTCATTAATAGAGTCTTGATCAGACCAGTTCTTAAGAGGACCCCTTATGAGTTGTGGAACCATAGGAAACCTAATGTTAACTACTTCAAAGTTTTTGGCTGCAAAGTCTTCATTCTCAATACTAGAGACAATCTTGACAAATTTGCATCCAAGAGTGATGAAGGAATTTTCCTAGGTTACTCTATCTCTAGTAAATCCTATAGAGTTTTCAATAAAAGAACCAAATGTGTGGAAGAATCTGTTCACATCAAATTTGATGAAACTGATCCACATGAACCTAAAATATCTCTTGAAGATGATCTCTCTGGTTTGAATCTCAATGATAAATACAATGGACCTATAGTTAAAACATCCAGCTCTGGAAATTCTCCAGAACCTGCTTCTGTTGAACCTCAATCTGTAGATGAATCTGAAATCTCTAGCCCTTTCTTTTCAAGACCATCTAGGATTCTAAAGAACCATCCTTTAGATGCTGTTGTAGGAAATCTAGATAGAGGAACACAGACTAGAGCTTCTCTAAGAAATCAGGTTGAACATCATGCTTTTCTTTCATAGTTAGAACCTAAAAATATCAATGATGCTATCAATGATGAATTTTGGGTAATGGCTATGCAAGAAGAACTAAATCAATTTGAAAGAAACAAAGTCTGGAAATTAGTAGAAAGATCTAAGGACATTTTGACCATAAGCACAAAATGGGTGTTTAGAAACAAAGTTGATGAATCTGGAAACATCATTAGAAATAAAGCTAGGATAGTTGCACAAGGTTACAATCAAGAAGAAGGAATTGACTATGAGGAAACCTTTGCACCTGTAGCTAGATTAGAGGCTATTAGGATCTTACTTGCCTATGCATCACATTTGAATTTCAAGCTATATCAAATGGATGTCAAAAGTGATTTTCTAAATGGTTTTATTGTTGAAGATGTTTTTGTAGAAAAACCACCTGATTTTTTAAATCCTCATTTTCCAAATCATGTTTTTAAACTTTCTAAAGATTTATATGGTTTAAAACAAGCTCCAAGAGCTTGGTATGAAAGGCTTTCAAACTTTCTTATCTCAAAAGGATTTACAAAAGGAGTAGCTGATCCCACTCTTTTTATAAAAAGGATTTCAAAATATGTATTAATAGTAAAAATCTATGTTGATGATATTTTTTTTGGATCTTCTAAAAATTCCTTATGTACTGATTTTTCAAAGGTTATGCAAAATGAATTTGAAATGAGCTTAATGGGAGAGCTTAAGTATTTTCTTGGTTTTCAAATTCTTCAAACTAAAGATGGAATTATTTTAAATCAAAGTAAATATACAAAAGATCTTTTAAAACGTTTTGGATTGGATAGTATTAAGGAAAGTGATACACCTATGAGTACTACCTGTAAATTGGATACAGATGAAGCTGGGAAACCAGTGGATCAAACCAATTACAGAGGTATGGTTGGGAGCTTACTTTATCTTACTGCTAGTCGACCAGACATTATGTTCAGTGTATGTATGTGTGCTAGATTTCAAGATAATCCTAAAGAATCACACTTACTGGCTGTTAAAAGGATTTTTAAATATCTTAAGTATACTATAAATTTAGGTTTGTTTTATCCAAAAGGAAAATCATTTAACCTAACTAGATATTCAGATGCTGACTTTGCTGGATGTAAGTTAGATAGGAAGAGCACATCTGGAACATGTCATTTGCTTGGAAAATCCCTAGTATCATGGTGTAGTAAGAAACAGAACTCAGTTGCATTGTCTACTGCCGAAGCAGAATACATAGCTGCTGGTAGTTGCTGTGCACAAATTCTGTGGATGAAACACACTCTATTGGATTATGGATTTGATCTTAAACATGTTTCAATTAACTGTGACAATACTAGTGCAATAAATATATCTAAGAACCCTATGTCTCAATCTAGAACTAAGCACATTGATGTCAGACATCACTTTCTAAGAGATCATTATCAAAAAGGTGATATTTCTTTGAAATTTATTAGTTCTGAACATCAATTAGCTGATATCTTCACAAAGCCTTTATGCTCTGAAAGAATGAAATTTATTAAACAAGAGTTGTGTATGATTGATCTATGAAACTGATCTGTGAAACTGATCTGTGAAACCGATCCGTGAAACCGATCTGTGAAACTGATCTGTGAAACTGATCTTTGAAACCGATCTGTGAAACCGATCTGTGAAACCGATCTGTGAAACCGATCTATGAAACTGATCTGTGAAACCGATCTGTGAAACCGATCTGTGAAACGGATCTGTGAAACTGATCTGTGAAACCGATCTGTGAAACTGATCTGTGAAACCGATCTGTGAAACGGATCCGTGAAACCGATCTATGAAACCGATCTGTGAAACGGATCTGTGAAACCGATCTGTGAAACCGGTCTGTGAAACTGATCTGTGAAACCGATCAGTGAAACCGATATGTGAAACTGATCTGTGAAACTGATCTGTGAAACTGATCTGTGAAACCGATCCGTGAAACCGATCTGTGAAACTGATCTGTGAAACTGATCTGTGAAACCGATCTGTGAAACTGATCTGTGCAACCGATCTGTCATACCGATATTCTTTTTTATTATTATATTGTAATTAATTAGTAAATTTCTTTTATACTTTTTATGGGAACCCTAAATGATAAAATAAATGATACACAACTATTTATCCTCCCTAAACCTTTGACCTTTCATTTCCCGCCGAACCTTTCAACCTCTCTTCCCCTCTACTTCGAACCTTCGAACTCCTGCCTTCCCAAAATCCTCGAATGGCTAAGCAAAAGAGACCGAGCAAAGGACCAGATAGCCCTGTACCTTCAAAGCGTGCTCAAGGCGAGTCGAGTAGTACCTCACAACGATCAGTAAATCCGAACCTAGAAACTCGGATTGTTGCTGTAGAAAAAGAAGTAAGCTCTGCGTGGCTTTTGTCAAGTAAGTCACTGTTGCTGCAAGTTCTTGAATCGCAAGGATGGATAGACTGGTTTTATGACAACTCTCGAATAGACTACCCGAAGCTGGTACATGAGTTCTATATGAATCTGGAAATCACTTTAGATGGTGTGGAGGCTGCCAGGATGTTGTCTGTGGTAAAAGGAAAGAAAATATCCTTCTCATCTAAGCAGTGGGCTGAGTGCTTGAACGTACCTCATAAAGGTCAGTATGAGGATTATGCTGGGAATATTCCTCCAACATCTGATTACTTCTCTTATGAATTAGCTCTGGAGCTTCTGAAAGGAAACAGAGAGTCACGGAGAATCACAGCTTCAGAATTAGATGGTGAATGCAGACTTCTTTTCAAGTTTATTCAGCACCAACTTTGACCTAGGAGAGGAGATTTTGCTGCTGTAAAGTACCAGGATGTTTTCCTGTTGTTTCTTCTGAAAACACATGAGAAGATCAATTTGTGTAGATATGTGATGGTACACATAGCTGGAATGGTAAAACCGTCCAAGAAAGCCACTGCCTTGTTTTATTCAAAGATGATATCTACCATGCTCAAGAATCTAGAATGTATTGATGAAGATGATGAAGTTAATGAAACAGATCATACCTTCTGTCTCAACAAAGAGATCTGCAAGAGGATGAAAATCAATTGGAATCCATGGAAGAAGTGCTGGGTTTCAGATGAAGAAAAATTGTATGAAGCCTACAATCCCATAGATCATGGCAAGAGGCCAAAGGATTTGAGAGACCCTGGCTTGAAACCAAATGAGGAACCAGTTTATTCTGATGATGATGAGCAAGAAGAAGGAAAAGATGAGGCCACCGAAACCCAAGAGCAAGAAGAAGCTGCGACTGAGGAAGGAAGTATGTCATCTCCTGATGATAGGAGTGATCCTGACACTGCCAGTCCCAAAAGAAGAATAGAATTTGGACCTGCTAGTCCACCCTTAGCCCTACCAGAATCAGAACCTATTATTGGTGATGAAGAAGATTCTGACACTGAAGAATATCACAGTGAAGCTTCTGAGAAGAGTGATGATGGACGTGCTGATGATGTTGAGGATGTTGTTGATGGTGATAATAGACCAGTGGATGGTCTTTCTGAAGATCAAATAGAATCACCTCAGTCAGTACAAGAAATACATATCAGTGGCAAGGATGATTCACCAAAAATCAGTGGAACAACAAGCTATGAGAAACCAAAATACACCCTGTGTGTTGCTGTTTGGGATGACTACCCTGGTTATGCTGTGTTGGGCTTAGAATATTCTGAAGATGAAGAAGCAATGCCAGAATCTGCTGCAGTTGTGAAGAGGAACCTCCCACGAGAAGCAAGGTCTGTTCCTGCTGTTGATCCTAAAAATGATAATTCACCTGGTTCTGGAATCTCTCAAGCTGATCTTGATAAGTTTAAGATTGAATTGCTAACCGCTGTGAGAGCCACAGTTAGAGAAGAAATTTCTAATGCTCTTACTCAAGTGTCTCTCCAAGTTTCTGAACATTCATTGGAAGGCTTCTCATAAAGAGTATCTAATGCTGTGAAGCCAGACCTGGCCAATACTGGTGAACTTATTGGCAGGAAAATAGCCTTTTTGAATCAGACTATGAAGGATCTTCACACCGGCCTGGTATCTCTATCAAGCGAATTTCGATCAACCATCTCTGGTATGATGGAAGTTTTGAGAAATTTGATTGAACATCTCAACAAGTCTGACCTGAGTAAGTTGAAAGCTGAGTTAACTCACATAGTTGGCCAAGCCAGTACAGGCAAGGTAACCAAGATCACTACCCGTGAGCTAGAAGCTCTAAGAGAAGTTGTACATGATGAGTTAGCTGCTGTTAGACAAATTATTTATTTAGAATCTTTGAGGAAGATGAAAGAGCTCTGTGATAACAGTCATAAGATGGCATTGGTGTATTCAGCAGATGCTAAGAAAGCTCTGCAAGAGATCAAAGAGAAAGTTGATAATTACTTTTCCAAGATTTATACAAAACATGAGATGACTGCAAGCTTCAAGGTGTTGGCAGAGAATCTGAAATTACCTCCAGTCACTCAGGCCTTCAAAACTCAAGTTCATCAGTTGCAAGATTTTATCCCTTCCTTGGCACAGTTCATGGAGAATAAAGATGATTTTGAAAAAGCTATGAAGTATGGAGCAGAAGTCATTCAGGACTTTATTCATCTTTTGAATCCCTATTTGCATGCACAAGCCACTGCAATAGTACTTCCTACTTCTGAACCTCTCAGTGCTTCTGATGTAGCTCCAAATCAGCTATCTGTTGCTCAAGCTCTATCTCAGTTAAGACCAGTCCCTCAACAAGCTTCTCAACCAGCTCCTGTTTCTCAACAACAACCCTCTATGGCACCTTCTCCTACACCTGCCCGAGTTGTCATACCACCACTTCAGATTCGCCAAGACCAGCCTGCCTCCAAGACTTCAAACTTACCCACTATTGATCCCAAAGACAAAGGCAAAGCCCCTTTGTATCCCAACAAATAGTTGTGTATTGTTTTTTATAGGGTGAACAATGTGCTGCTTGTAATAGTCTGTACTTTATCAAATATTTTTCTATCTATACTCTCTGCTGACTGCTTTTCCTTTCACTTTCTCTTATCTGTTTTTCCCTCCTTTTTGATCATCCCAAAGGGGGAGAAGAAAAAGAATACTTTATGGGAGAAGAAAAAGAATACTTTATGGGAGAAGAAAAAGAATGCTTTATGGGAGAAGAAAGATGTATGGGAGAGATATATGGGGGAGAAAAGATGTATATATCTCAGGGGGAGAAATCTGTATAATATATATGGGTAATCTAAATTAAGGGGGAGATTTATATATCTCTTTATATTTATTCTTCTTATGGTTTAATTCTCATTGTGTTTTTATTAATGATATATCATATTATTTATATTTAATGATAAAGATTTGTGATTATCAAAAAGGGGGAGATTGTTGAGCCCTCTGGAAGATTGTTGATTTCATGTCTATGATTGATGTCTTAATAATAAGAAATCATCACATACCATTAATGCTTAATCTGGTTTGATTTCTCATAAACTTAATTACAATCTGTTAATGAATCTGTTATCAAATTTTTGTCTATGCTTATTGACGTACAAAGTATTTTGGAAGCACCGATTCAATATCAACAGACATCGGAAGCACTGATTGCATATCAAAGGACAACGGTCGCACCGATCCGATGCAAAATGAGTCACCGATGCAAATGAGTCACCGATGCAAAATGACTCACCGATGCAAATGACTCACCGATCAGATGACAGACCGATGCTGATCAAACTGACTCACCGATCAGATGACAGACCGATGCTGATCAAACTGACTCACCGATCAGATGACAGACCAATGCTGATCAAAATGACTCACCGATCCGATGCAAAATGACTCACCGATGCAAATGACTCACCGATGCAAATGAGCCACCGATCAAATGACTCACCGATGCAAATGACTCACCGATGCAAATGAGCCACCGATCAAATGACTCACCGATGAAAATGACTCACCGATGCAAATGAGCCACCGATCAAATGACTCACTGATCAAACTGACTCACCGATCAGATGACAGACCGATGCTGATCAGTCTGATTCACCGATGCTGATATATCTGAGTCACCGATCATTACTCACTAATGCTGATGACCTACCGATAACTTGATTCTTCAATTGTCATAAACAGCTGTTTGAATTTCTTTATCTTTATCTTTATTTAATCTAACCAACGGTCATATTAGGTATATTTTAATGCTATGTCAAATAATTAATAAAGGTTGTCGGATGTCAGGAAACCATACCTCGTACCTGCGGAAAGGAAACCTTTTCTGTCTTCCGAAGCACGTGACATAAATACAAGAAGACTCTGCTGAAGATAAAAGAGTTGACAGAAGAACACAAGAGGAATACAGAGGAAAAGAAAGAGGAGGAAGAACCAATCAGAATAGAACCTCATACACAATCAAGCCTACTCAAGAAGAGTTCTGTGCATACAAAATAACATTGAAGAACTTCATCGACTACATCTCACTGCCTTTGATCCTGAAGCATATGACACTCTTCTTCTCAAACAAAAACGAGAAGAGGACTCAGAATAAATTCTGACCAAATACAAAAGAGTCCAGAACTACACTGAAATCACCAGAGCCATTTCTAAACTCTACATCTCTGCTCTATGATACATTTGTTTTACATTTTGAGCAGTGTGTGTTATCTGCTGTATTAAACACACACAATGACTCCTGTACTTTCACTGGAGGATCTGTAAATCCTCAGAAAACCTTTTTACACTTCATTTCCCACTGTGGATAGTGGTAGAGGTCGTATGAGACCTGGACAGCTCTAAGCTGTTGTTTGTTTTCCCACACAGAACTGTGGTAGAGGTCTTGTGACCTGGACAGTGTGTTCACTGTTGTTAACCCCGATCTAGGGTGTGGTTCATTTTTATATAAACTTTTGAGAGGACTAAGTCTCGGCTTGAGACTGAACCTCTTGGTTAATTCTCTGTGTTTGTAGCTACATACTATATCCATACTACATATTTATTTCATATTCCGCTGCTATTACTTTGAAATATAATTTATTTTAAAAGCTACTTTGATAGTTAAACTCGCAAGTGTTTATATTTATTATAGACCAGTAAGTTAGTTTCAAAAGTTAATTTAATCATAAGATTAAGTTAACTGAGATCTAATCAATCTTTGAGAAACTAATTGAACCTTTATAATCTGTATAAATTCACTACAGTTTAATCTATTTTTGAAATAGGGGGATTTTAATCAACATTGTTTTTAACAGAAAATTTTAATTGGAACTCAATTCACCCCCCTCTTGAGTATCCACTCCGACCAACATGGTCATTTTTTGAGATTATAAAATCTAGATCCATAGTAGTGAATCCAACAAAACAAAAATACAAAAAACCTAAAATGGGATTAAGAGAAATATAAATGAAAGAAACTTCTAAAAAAAATCAAAATAAAAAATTTGTGTACATAACTACCTCCACATATCACATAACCAATGAAATATGCACATAATCATTCTAATCAACAATATCAATTTCCACTCAAACCAACAACCAAACAATTCATATTTCTAATGATAGAAATCCATAGTTGCAGCTACCACAACCTATCTTAGAAACTCAAGATCCTATAATTAGAAATCTAATAATTTGAGATCCCATTTGGGAAGAACATCCTCCACCGTATTGGATTACAAATTAAAACTTTAGAAATTAATCTTGTAAAATATATTTGTTCACCTCAAAACCTCACAAATAATTTAAAAAATTCCAACAACCTAAGGAATTTAATAGTAGAAAATTATTTTATAAAATTAGTTTTAAATTTAAATTGCATGAAATAAAAAAAATTATTAAAAAAACTCCCAACAAAATAGTCATAGATTCTAAATAATTCACATTATAAATAACACAAATGCTTGATAGTGTAGCCAAAACATAACCATCTTCACTTTTGAGAAATTAGTCTAATTCCATCCCCCACTCACTCTAGTAAAAATTAAGCATCAACATTGTTTTTTAGAAAACACACTGTAGCTGGCCTCCATAAGTAGTTATATGAAGGATGAAATTTACCTTTTACTATTTTAAATGATTACAAAAACTCCATTATTTCTTAATTAAAACTATATTTATTTATTAGATCTATATTTTTAAATTAGGATAAGTAATCATGCTATTTATATAGAAAACATAATATGTATTGAAAATATAATTCTTGAATGATACACACCCAATCACACACTAAAAAACATAATACTTTTTATAAAGCATAGTATATTTTCTATGAGTTTGGTGTGGTATTTTATATTTATGAAGAAAACATATTCTGTATGGATAAATCATCATCACACATGTATATATAATATTTTTTTAGGAATAGTAAATAACTACAACATTTTACAAGTTTGTGAACATTTACATAGTGTTTGACATACTATAAAATGTGTCACAAACTCATTTTACTGATATTTCTTATTTCATTGGGAGTGTAACACCCATAAATCTACTGTAGTTGGTAAACATCATATCCTGATATATCACATAATTCACCCTTTACTGAGGACTTATTCGTGAATTTATTTAATAGATTAATTTAATAATTTTAAAATTTCCAAACTAGCATCATTTTTGAATCCATCACATCAAAATTATCTTAGTATGAATTTTTAAACTTCTTCTGAAAAGTTTTTTTAGTTGAAAAATATGGTTTTCACAAAAAATATAATTTGTATAAATTTATCATTATATAAGAATGAACTAGAAGTTTATAAAACCTTTTAAGTAATAAAATATTAATTTATGGAATAAAAATATGAATTTTAATGTATAATTATAATTTATAAATCTTATGTCCAACATTTTTAGAACTAATTAAAATGTTACTTTAATAAAAAAACTACTTTCAGTCTTTCCTTTAAATCAAGTATTTTTAATTGAAATTCAGTTTTGTATTAACTTTAGAGCCTCATAAACTTTATTGTTTCTATAATAAATCAATTTATTTCATTAAAATCAGTACTAAAGATAATTTAATCTTATATATAAGTTTAAATCTTAAAAATGTTATTTCTCTAAAAACAATTTTTATGTGATTAAATTTATTTATTTTATATTTTTCTTTTTAGACATCTAGAAATATTATTTGATAAAATTATTTTCAAATTTTAAATTATAAGTATCAAATTTTTGAGAAATTTAAATCTTAATTTTTCCATAAAAATTCATTACTAAGGTTAAAAATTAATCTGTAAGGTAAAATTTAATTTGGGTAAAAAACAATTTGATAAAACAAAATGAATTAAAATAATAAAATTTTCCTAGAAAAGGATCTTTTGAGGTGAATTTCTATCCAAAATCCTATTATTATCTTTTTTCACTTTTTGGGCTTTGAAACTTGAATAATAACCTTATGTTATTGAAAATGCAAGGGTTGCTCCAAAAACTACCCTTCCCTTCACTTTTAAAAGGGTAACATCTTCACCACTTAAACACTAACCCATAATTAAAATTTTCCTTGAAACTATGAAATTTGTATCTTATTATAATCTTATACTACATTAAAAATATTATTGTCACCATTTATTAGCATAAGGCTCTCATTTAAAAGGAGACTTCCAAGAAAAATTCTAGTCCCCAACATGAGTCTTTTCAAATACTTTGGTTTTTTAATTTTTTTATTTAAAATTTATTATAGAAAAACAAATATGATTATTTTTTTTATCATTTATATACTTTAATATTACCATATTAATTTTATTATCATTATTTATTGTTATACCTCATCCATTAAGAAAAAAACCATTGATTATTTGTTGTGCAAACTATCTCTTCTACGACGTAATGTGTTCTTTTTCATTCACCACTTTACAAGGGTGGATATAATGATGGTATCAAAGGATAAATATGATTTTTATGATTTAATTAAGGTAATTTTATGACTAATTGTATAATCTATTAATGATATGATCAATAAATGATCATCATTAATTTAATGATTTTAAATAATCGTGTTAAGTTGATAATATTTTATTCAAATCATGTAAGATTTTAATATACATTAATTATTATTATAAATACTTATACTTATAATATATAATTGTAAAAAACATTAAATAATATCATTATGCTTCTATAATAATTATATTATAAAAAATATATCATAATCATTCATTAAATCTGGGTATGTTCATGTTTGAGTCAGTTTAACCACCTAATTGAATAATACTATGCATTTATATCATTGATGAAAATGAAAACATATTTAATGATATAATATGATATAAATGTGTGTTGTTTTTGTTTTTATATATTATATCAATATCTAATTCATCAATTGAAGGAACACCCTTCGTTCATCAAAATTCACCAAGACATGCTTATTATCGACATCATCTTCAAGGATAAGGTTTAAAAAAAATCATGAAAGGAATTTGAAACATCCTAAATTATTATAAATCACGACTAAAAGTAAATTTAATGATCTATTAATAATGTAATTTGAAAGAGGAATGAATATTAATACCTCTATTATGAAACTAGTACAAACAATCAAAACTATAAACACTGAAGTGTAAAATTAAAAGAATTCATAAAAATAATGACTATTTATGAAGAGTATGAATGAACATGAATATGATTAAGTTTATAAATTAAGTTATTAAGATATATATGTTTATGAAATTGGTTGTTAAAGTATTTTCTTGTAATTCAGGGAAAGAGGTAAGAGTTTCCAACTCAAATTCCTCTCATTGAGACATGTTTTGTATTATGCACCTAGTTTCCTTTATAGGGGGTATATACAACCTATGTGAGATTTTATATCATGAAATTAATTTAATAATGGTATTTTTAGATCAATTTTATGTCTTATTTTTTAATAGGTTATGATTTAATTACAACCCAATACATATTTGGGGGTTTTCATCTCAATTTTCATTCTTTGGGACTCATGTTATAGTCACCACCTCTTTTATTTTGCATGGTGTATGTATTTATATGTAAGAATATTTTCCATATTATACATGAAATTTAGGGGATTTAAAAGTCTATATGGTTATCAATTTATTATATTCTTTTTATTCATGAGTTATCTTTTTCGTGGTGGAAAACATACTATGTTTTGGTAAAGTAAAAGTGTGTGTAATTTCCAAGAAAATCATCCCTACCTAGATAAAGGAAAGTGGATGTGTATGTGGTACAAATGTACCTAGGTTTAATATCCCCAAAAATGTTTGGATGATACTTTAATCAATTATCATCCTCGTGCATGATAAGTGGTCTCCCACCATTTCTTTAGACTCCTATAAATGTAAACTATTAAATCCAAATAATATCTTTTATATATAACCCATCACATTGTAGGTATCCTTGCCACTATATTTAATTAATAAGGATGATTAATATTAATTTGATGAAACCTGTGGATTTTAATTTTATTATGATATTTTCTCTTAGATATCCACATTATTTTTTTTCAAATAGGGAAATATTTGAAGCCTGTATTTCTCAATATTTTAATAGCCAAGTTTTATTTAGTGAGAAATTACTTAGGGAATGATATGGAAGGTATTGATGAATATTATGGTGAATAAATTAAAATTAATCAGGTGAAAGTTGGGGCCTAGAATTATATAATCACTCGATGTTTCAGTGGGTCTCATGAGACAAAATAGGTGATACATTCCATCAATATGAAATCAATGATTATTGTTATCTTGTTTCCATTTATTATCATGGATAAAGTATTCACTAGGTTTTAGTTTATAATAGATTCATGTTTCTTATATATTATTTCCAAATATCTTATGATATATTTATGAAATTTAAGATTATATTGTATGCTATCCCTTACTAGTCATATGATTTCAACTTTATTTGTTTTCCTTTCCCAAGGAAACCTAGAGGAGGACTTTGTATAATTTTCAAGGATATGATGGAAAGGATAATCATGTTCTCCCAATATGTTCATCTAGTATATTATGCATTGAAATGTATTGCATGTATGTATATGGTATTCCAAGACTACTAAATTGTTAGTTATTTTGGTGACTATTTTACTTTGTACCAATAATGTAATATAACTATAAACTCTAGGTTTCTATGCTTTGAGATGTTATGATTGGTATCAAAGGAAATTTAGTAGAAATCTTGGGGATTATATTTCGAGGGCCATGTTTTATATCAAATTTTCTAGAAAAAACACTCAATATTTATAGGTAATAGTCTAGAAAATGTAATAGGATTTTTATTTTATAATTCACTATCATTAGTTAATTAAGTATATTCCATTATTTATAGCGGGTTCCTAGTGAAAGAATATTACTATATGTGAAGGGGGTATAAAAACCCTTGTTTCCAAGGGAAATATTCCATACCCTAAGTATTTTATAAACCCACCCCCTATATCTCTCCTAAATTAAATTATAGGTAAAGAGTAAGATCAAGTGCGGTCTATAAAATAAGAAGTTTTCCTAAGAATAGAGGATGTACCCATGGTATAAAATATTATTAATATTTTTAAAGAAGAATCACCCAATCATCCATCATAGAGTGACATTAGGTTCTCCATTAAACATGCTTCTGATATAAGACCTAAATCTAAAACTCATTATAGAATTTCATCGATATAGATAGTACAGTTAAAGAAACAATTACAGGAGTTAGATGACAAGGTATTTATATGCCCTATCATTTCACCATGGGGATCCCTTATTTTATTCATGAAATATAATGGTGGTTGTATGATACTATGAATTGATTATAAGAAGATAAATTTAATTAATATAAATAATAAGTATCTTTTATCATAAATTAATCACTTATTTTATTAACTTCAAAGATCACGATACTTTTCAAATATTGATCTTCAGTCTAGTTAGCAGCTGTTAAGGGTGAAGAAGGATGATATGCCAATGATCGAATTTGGATAAAAGTATATACATTATGGGTTTATGGTGATTCATTTTTTATTGACTAATGCATCATATATATTTAGGGATATGAATGATAGAGTATTCAAGGAGTATTTACATAACTTTTTTGTTGTATTCATTGATTATGTCTTGATATACCCTAAGATTTATGAAGAGCGTGAGAGTTATCTAAAAATCATTATAGATTTCCTAAGAAAAAAAGAAGAAATTATATGGGAAGTATAGTAAGGGTGACTTTTGAATCAATAAAATTTATTTTATTAGAGATATTGTCTCTAAGGATGGAATATCTTTTGACCCTTTAAATAAAAAGGTAGTCAAATAATGGACTACATTGATGAACATGTCCAGTATCTAAAGTAACCTGGGTTTAGAAGGATACTATTAGTGGTTCATCAAATACTTCACTCGGTTGGCTAACCCATTGACCAAGTTAACATGTAAAGTGAAAAAATACACATGGTTAAGGGAATACGAGGAATGTTTTGAATAGTTAAGTATTAGGCTTATTAGTGACCCAGTTTTTACTCTTCCATTAGATAATGAATGATTTGTAATTTATAATGATTCATCAAAGAAAAGTCTTAGTTGTTTCCTTATGTATAATGATAGGATGACTTCTTATGCATGAAGGAAATTTAAAATTCATGAATTGAACTATCAAACTCATCACTCTAGGTAAGTAGTCATAATAATTTCTTTTAAAATATATATAAATTACCTATATAGTGAAATATGCGAGATGTATATGGATCACAATAGTTTGAAGTATATATTCTCTCAAAAGGATTTAAACATGAGGCAAAATGATAGTTGGAATAACTCAAGGACTATGATTTATTGATACACTACCACTACAGGAATTCTAAAAAGGTGGTTGACGCATTAAGTAGGAGAGACTATAGAGTTATGACCATGATGGGGATTAATATGGATCTCATATATAGAGATCTAGTAAAGATGGTTATGGAAATTTCTAGGAAAGGAGAACCATCATTTGTTCTATATCAAATTTATAAACCATCTTTACTATAAAGGATAGATAAGTCCCAAAAGGATGATGAGAACATAAAAAGGATTATTAAAGTAGAAACTTATGGGAAGTGGATAGAGTTTATCTATAGAAATTGATTGTTGATGTTTAAGAATAGGATATGTGTTCCATCTATACTAGAGTTTAAAATTTAAATACTAAATGAATAATATAGCTCAAATTTTTCTATACACCCTAATAGAACAAATATGTATAGGGATTTAAGATACCATTTCTACTAGGATGGTATGATGTGGGAAATTGCGGACTATGTGTCTAGATTCTTAGCATGCTAACAAATAAAGTTTGAAAGATAACAGCCAAAGGAAGTCATGAAACCAATGAATATACCTATATGAAAGTGTGACATTGTTATAATGATATTTTATTACTATAATCCTAAAGATTACATAGAAGAAAAATGATATATAGGTTATAATTAATCATCATACTTAGTATTCTCATGTCTTAGTAATAAGAGAAGATCTACCCCTTGATCCCTATTCTAATCCCTATATTAATGAAATTGTAGTGCTTCATGGGGAACCACTATCGATTGTTTATGATCATGATCCTTGGTTAATATCAAAATACTAAAAGAGTCTTCAAAGGTATCTCGACACTGAGATACGCTTAAGCACCACCTATCATCCCCATACTGATGGGAAATATTAAAGGACAACCCAGACTTTGTAACATATCATAAGATCGTATTATCTTGACTTATAAGGTATATGGGATTAATATCTAACATTGGTAGAGTTTTTATAAAATAATAGTCTAACAACATGAAATTATAAAATAATAAAATTTTATTTGATAGAATATGTGACATGAAACACCAAGATTAAACATCCCACAAAAGGAATTTATAAAAATTTAATATCTTTGATAGCTTACAGAACATGCAACCGTAAGTCTAAATGAACCATTTTATAGTATAACTTTATAACTGAGTTGTTAAATTGATAGGTAATAATATTACTAAATAAATTATAAAAATTATGTATATATATTGATTATAAATAAAATAATAATCATTTATAATAAAAATAAATATTTTTTGAAAAAACTATATTTGTCTAAAACAAGGTTTAGTCACACTTTGCACACATAATTTAAAATTAATTTTTACCAATTTTTTTAAATTTATTTTATTAAATTAAATTCATCTTTTAAATAATAATATCAAAATTATCTTAGAGTGAATTTTAGGAAATTTTCTAATATGTTTCATTTTTTAATGAATAGTGACAAATACAGAATTTTAATTGAAAAATGAATTTTCGGTTAAATTATTTATAATGTAAAATTATATTTTGAATTAGTTTTAAAGAAAAATTAAATAAATTATATATATTTTAATCCAATTTAGGTAATTTTAATAATTTTAGCATTTAATTTAGGTACAAAAACGTTTTTAACTTTTGAACATTTTCTCTTTAAAAACACGCTTTCTCATCACATATAAGAGATTAATTTTAAATTAAAATTCTCCACTTATATGAATAGAATTTGAAAAAATGAACTATATATTTTTAATAATAATAATTTATATTTTATAATATGGTAAAATTAATTTTTTACCTAAATTAATTGTGAAAACATTAAAAATTGATTACCATGGTTAAGGTGAACTGGATTTACCGAGTGTTAAACTAAGATGATTAGGGCTAAAATGACCTAAAAACTAGTATAAAATATATTTTATATACATATTAATACCCTATAATGTATATTGTTTTAGAATAATCCATTTTGGATCCTTTTCAAATATGAAAAATGTGGGTATAACTTTTAATTTTAAAAAATTACAAATAAGCCAGTCACCTCACTTATAAAAGGCTACCCCATATCCTATCTTCTTCACACCTTAAAACCTTTTTTTGGATAATATTTACCCGAAAAAATTCCCAATTTACATCCTATAATCCAATAATCCTTAGTTTTGGTATAAATATAACCTAGTAAGGCTTTCAGTACAAACCTAAGGTGGTTACCCAGAGAAGAGGAAATGTTCTCGAATGAGCAATTTTATTTTATTTCTTTCTCAAAATCCATAAGTTATTATTAAAAAATTATAATATAGTAAAATAAATATATTATAGATATTAATATGTTTTTTCAATAAGATTATGATCTATATATTTCCCCACTTCCATCAAATGGGTTATGAAATCATCTTTCATCTATATGGAGGATTACTGCCTCGTGAACTGATGTCATTCATTTTTTCCATTACCACCTTTCATAAATGGGAATGATGATGGATATAAAGTATATATATGATATTTTATAATAAATGTAAATTTTTATTCTTTATATACTTGATATTTTTTTTACTTTCTATTTCATAGGAAATATTATTACATCACTCATGTGTACAACAGACTACTGCCTTGCGAAACAATGTGATTAATCTTTCCCTAGAACTTTAAATAGAATGTAATAAAAATAAATTTAGTAAATATATGTGATAAAAATTATTTAATTATGATATTAATGAAATTTTTATTATTCTTAAAATATAATATATCATTTTATTTCTTACACTGAAAGATGATAACATCATTCGTGTACATGTGGACTACCACCTTTATGAAGTGATGTGGCTCTGTTTTCATCACCACAGCCCATGAATGATATATATAAGTATATTTAAAGAAATGATATATAATTTAAAATATTTTTATCATTATATAAGTATAAAATATTACTTAACTTCTCTCTATAATGACAATTGAAAAATGGAAACGTTGCTCATGCGTATGTACGACCTGCCGTCTCCATGATTGTAACATACTTTATTTTTCATAACCATATTTTATAATTTATTTTAAAAGTAAAATAGATGTGAAAATATTATAATTATGTAATTATTATTATTAAATATATTATAAAACCCTATAATATTCAAAATAACCAAAACATTCATAACAAACCATGAATGAGAAAACAAGGAAATTAACACCTGAAATAATGAAAATAATGAAAGATTATTAACAAAAAGTGATAAGATATTATAAAAGGATCATATATGATATTATAAATATTAATTGGATTTTTTTAAAAAGTTAATAACATTTTTAAAACCACTAAACAGGAGGTAAAATCATGTTTATCCAAAAGGAAGCGCGTGTTAAAGGTTTCTCATCTCACTTTTACTTCCGTAAGACGTACGCCATATTCACCACTTATTTATCTTGTGTGGTGTATATACTACCATTTTTTATGTTATATCATGAATTAATATATCTTCATGGTATTTAATGTTTCATTTAATGTTATTTATATCATGGGGCTTATGGTACAAAATTTACCAAAGTGGTAATGGTTTATTTCACAATCTCATCATTATTTGGGATTATTTTTGTTTAAGTCTCCCTTCAAAAAGTTATTTAATATCTTTCTGCTAAAATAAATCTATTTTATTCTCTTATATTTATTCATGAACTTTTTCATGTAATAGTACTATTTTTATACTCTACATTACTTAAAATGATTGATTAAATATTTTTAAGAAAATCATACTTTATTTCTCTCTTTGGTCGGAGATTCATTTTCATCAAAACCCATGTTTTATAAAAAAATTAAAAAAAAGTTTTTAAAATTTAAAAAATGATATATTAAATAAATTCTTACCCATTTTTACTTTTTAATTTTTTTTGAAAGTAATCTTCATATATTTTTCAAAAAAATTCCCATTTGACTTTTACCGAAAATTTGAAAGGAATATTTGTTTTAAAATAATTGTAATGTATGGAATTTTCATCTATCATAACCAATAAATGTTTTAAAGCTTATTTTTTATGTTTCAAATGTTATTTTCAAAGAAAAATGTTTTCAATTTTTTTTTACTTTTAAATTTAAAAGGTGATTTTAAAAATGAAATGGATATTTTCCTCAAGAATGTTTTTAAACATATTTTATGGTATTTATATTAATCAATGAAATCAAACCTTTAATGTACTTATAATCCACTAGTGATATGTTGGTTTAATATCATCCTATTTTTTTATTTGTATTATTTATGATCTTTTTAATTAAAGATTTATAATTTTATTATCATTCACCATTTTACTCTGAATGGTTCATGATTATGCTTATTGAATTGGGTAAGTATTAACATTTTATATGTTAGTCTTTCAATATGATCGACTTTGTTGATTATGTTTTTAAGATCCTGAATATTTCATCTTAAGATATGTCTAGTTTTATGTTTCGATTGAGTCCATTGTTGTTGTCAAATAACTTTCCCCATGTTCATTGGAAGGCTCGGGGGAATTTTGGGGGTTTGAGGCATGAAAAAATAAAGAAAAAGGAGTTTTTGGGCATGTTTCATGGTTTGAACATGGTTAGAGGAAACCACGTGGGAATCCCAAGTAACTATAAGAAGGGATGATTTTTGGATAGTAGCATCTGCATGGTTTGCACACGGTTTGGAAAACCATGCGCCCTAGAAAAGTTGGGAAATTTACAAAATTTACATTACGAGAGTTTAAGGATCACTCGATATTTCCTCATTTATTCCTCCTTGTAACCATAGTGACGTCCCAAAAACATCATGAACTCCCATGGATCAATCTCCCTCATCTCTAGGTTGTTTAGAGTGTCGTCGGTTACAGATTGAAGCTCTGGGTAAGTCAAATCTTCCTTTGGTTCTCTTTTCCAGAATAGGGTTTGTGGTATCGACCCTCTCCATCCGAAGCTCTAAAATACTCTTTTTTAAATGATTTTTAGGTTAAGGCTTAAAAGAGAGTTAGATTATGGATATATGTCTTTTATTATGAGTGTGTTCTTCAATGAATTCGAGGTAGGTTTCTACAAGTATTATCCCATAGTTTTATTTTAGATTTTTTCATGGAAGCTTGTACTCTTATTTTCCCTAATTGTGTTCCTGGTTCCGTTAGAGTGTTTGATAAAAAGTGGTGTCTAATTGACCAATTAAAACCCTCTCAATCACCATGGGATGTATAGGAGATGACTTGAACATTTTAGGGCCACCCATGGGGCACACCGACATTCTCGAAAATAGAGAGTGGTAGGGTTAAATGAATGATTTCTGAATAATAATGTGCAACCTATGTATAAAATACTTTTAGTTGTTGGTTAAGTTGTACATGGAATGATGTTATCTATTCCTAAGTTTAAAAGGGAACATGGGTTTTTTTTGCATGACATGAAAAATGTAAAAATTAGGTTGAATGAGATTATGTCGATTGTCCAATGATTTTTTGGTTAGAAATGCCTAAGAGGATTAGTGCATGTTAAATGGTGAACTTGTAATATAATAATTCAATGGAAAATGGATGAATATATGGAATGGGTTAATACATGGGATTATTGTGCATTCCTAAAGGGTAGAATATAATAGAGTGGTCATGCCTTGTGAGATAAGAATTGTACTTGTAGTGCATAAGTGGGTAAATGCTTGTGAAATGGTAAATGGACTAAATGGGTTAATATATGGTAATTGATGAATATGGACTAAGACATAGGTGTTTTTGAATACACTTAAGAGGTTAAGGAATGAGAATAGGAATTTTCCTAAATGGATATGAATTTTAAATGGTAAATTTATTAATGGGTTATGACATAGTATTAATTATCATGTTGTTTGTTATGTATTGTGATCTCCAATGGCATTGTTTATACTTGGTTGTGTTATGTTATGGATGTGATGATTGGATAAATATTCATGTGCACATGGATTTTTAGAGTGGTATATTCACATGAGTCTCTACACCGATGGGTCAAGTTATACTGAGGCTCTAAACTCTACCCAAAATATCTAGGGTTAGATAAGGGGATGGAGGCTCTATTACCTTAACGGTTGCATCCACCCGGACTGAGGATTATAAGTGAAGATAATGAATTTATGTGATATGTATAGCCCTAATGAGATAGGGAATTGAATTATTTCCCCTATTCATAGTGACTTATTTCCTTAGACCCATGTATAGATGATATATACGCCTACCCCAAATAGTGCGTGTTAAGAATGGATTATGTAGTAAAGATGGTATAAGAAATGGAAGAAGGATAATTGTTAGTCATGAATTAAATAAACCTTGTTAACCAATACAACCTGAAAAATCCCTTGTTTAAATACCGTTTATTTTTTACTTGCATGCACTACTTATTAGACTAGATATTTTGTAGACACCGTTGGTGGTGGCCTACTGAATTTTGTACTCACACATTACTCGGGATGTTGTTGGGTACCCGAGTAGATTTCTTGGTTGTAGGTCTGGAAGGAGGAAAAGGCCCTACTCTAGGATGTTTATTTGGGCTCGAGATGTACATGGATAAGGATCCAGACTTAGATTTGGGACCTTTTTTGGGATTTTTCCATTTTTCTTATTTTTGGGTTTTATTCACTTTGCAATACTAGTATGTCATGACATTGTTAATGTTGAATTATGGTTTAAAACCAGTTGGGAGAAGTTTGAATTGTATGTTTATTAGTTTTTATATATTATTCTACTATTTATATTGTGTTTTTTGTGGATTACTCTGGTAAAGAGGGTATAGTCTCCCCACGTGACTCATTTGACCATCAACGCTAGTCCAAAACCTCTAGCATACAAGGAGGCGTTCCTAAGGTCATGTCATAAATCAGATCGGGGCACTAGTTTAGTGGTTCCCAGGTCGAGGATGTTACAAATTGGTATCAAAGGAGTAATTTTCTCTTTCATACTATTTGGTGATGGTAGACATAAGATTATGACAGTGTCGGGACTTGGTACTGAGCTTGTGCGTCGGAGTAGCTAACCCATGTATGAGAGAAAACCCAAGTCACCATGGGTGGGAATTGTTGTTCTTGATATGTTTTGTTATTGTTGAATGATATTTCACTATTTATTTTTGAACATGTTGTGTGATTTGAATGATTTATGATATTTGTATCATTTCTAAAATGGCAGAGGTTTTGTATTAATGCATCATTTTAGGCACCTAAGGATATAGGTGGCATGCATCATTATAGGAACACACATGGGATGGGTGTGTGGGGTATAGAGAGTAAAATTCATTTAATTCCTTGATAAATATGTGTAAAATTATTCCTAATCATGGTAATGCAAGTGGGTGAATGAAAAAAATGAAAATGAATAGTTATGGAATATAGAGTATAGAGAAATGTTCAGACTAGGTTACAATTTTGGGTTTTGATAAATTGTAAAGGTCGATTTGGTATCTAAAAAAAATCTTGCATAATAACAGTAAAATTTTTAATGAATTTTTCCCAATTAAAGGTGTAAATGAGTTCAAATGATGCTTGTAACAATTTGTGAAATGGGAAATGTGCCTAAGGGAAAAGGATTGTGTTGTAAAATAAGAATTGGTTTGAAGAGGTGTTGAAGAAATACATGTGATTAAGTAAATTGTTTAGCACATGTTAACCATGACTTCTGGTAGGTATGGTAGTGGGTAGTGTCCTAGGTTTGATGATGACCATTTGGATAGAGTATGAAAATGGTTTATTTAAGGTTGATAGTATGATATCCTTTCCATCTGTCACAACTTAAAAAGTAGCATACTTTCATGGACCTATATCCATGGTTTTAAAACAATGGCTATAGGTGGCTATAGCCATGGTTTTTTCGGCCTATTTCCATGGTTTTAAAACAGTGGAAATAGGCCACTTATCATGGCCTATGGACATGGTTTTCAGAACCGTGGAAATAGGTTTTGGCTATAGCCACGGTTCTGTGTCCTATAGCCACAATTTTAGAACCGTGGATATAAGAAACTTTTTTCAATGGCCTATTGCCACTGTTTTTCAAAACCGTGGCAATAGGGTTCCTGCGCTTTGGCGGGAAAAACATTTCCCCCAAATAAATTGGCAGGAAGACCTACCGCCATGGTTTTGAGGATATTCCCACAGTTTATATTAATATATATATCATAATATATATATATATACCTGTAATTTCGCTCGGTGTAGTGGTATGTACTCTGGTTCGTAGAGCAGAGGTGCATGGATCAAAACTTGCTGGTGACATTTTATATTTACGCTATTACCACGATTTACCAAGGCTATATCCATAGTTAAAACCATGGAAATAGCTTCCTATAACCACGATTTAAACTGTGGCCATAGGTCAACTGCCACAGTGGCAGGTTTTAAGACCTATTTCCGCAGTTTACAAAACCATGGCCATAGGTAGATATTGACGTGGTTAAAATCGTGGCAATAGGTTGGGACCTACTACCACAATGATTGCAGCCACGATTGTCCAGAACCATGGTCATAGCCTAAGGCCACAGTTTTGGGGCCTATTGCCACAGTTTTGAACCATGGCAATAAGTATTTTTTCTATTTGTGTGTGGTTAATCCTATTATTCGTTCTTTGATGAGTCGGGTTAAGGAGAAGTTTAGAATGGGAATTATTAAGTTCAGAAGTAGTTATTTATTGTGCTGTTGTTTTGACCATATTATGTGCGGTTTGGGGCAGTGATAATGTCCTAGTTTAAGATCATGTATTTTGATTATGAGGCCTTTCCGGTTATGATATGGAATGGGTGATTTGTTTTAGGAACCCCTGGTAGGGTTATGGACTTTGGGTCATAAGGTGTTGTTCAATGATGTGAGTGTGGAAACTCTCATGGCTCATGACCATAAAGAGTGCATGTTGGACCTTAAGGATGATGCTTGGGTCTTGGTGACCTCATGAGTAGAGAACTTATTAATTTTGTTTTGAATCAGAGAGAGGATGTTTGGCTAGTAGATTCAATGAATGTGTACACATTTGGTGTGGAACCTAGAGTAAATGGTTGTTTGGTATGCTAGGAACAGTGTGCATTGAAACTGCTGTGAGAGTGCCATTCACGAGAAATTATTTGTTCATGTCCTGATATGTATGGTTTGGAGATAGGACCAATTTATTTTTCTAGTTGTGACTCCAATCTAGGGAGTGGGTATCATTCAACCTTCAAGGTGACCTATGAGAGAGGTTGGATGAGTTTTCTAGTGCTTTTGGGCGTGTGTCACACCTCGAGATGTTTTGGAATTTAATAGTGGAACTTAGAGTGTTGCATGGTGAGGGTGTTTCCTTGAGGGATAAGTTTGAAGGTTGATGGCTGGTGGTTTCAATCGATTTATGGTTAAATGATGAATGTTTTAGAAAATCAAGGGTGACCTTGTGGGAGGTTAGCCCAGTGGTGTAGTTACCTTGGAATATGAAGCATGGTAGATGCTTTATTGGTGGTGTCGATGCATACTAAGTACCACCAAGTTTTAGTAAATGGTGTAGTTGTGCCTGATTGTTTCATAAGAAAACTCTAGTGTTTTTGATAGGAGGTATGGTTTTTTTGAAGGTTTGTATCATATGGATGCCTGAATCACCTATTTATATTATAATTAATGAAGGTCTTGAATTTGTTTTAGAGCAGAATAGACAAGGGTGACTAAAGTGTGGTTATATGCTTTTGCTCGATTGTGACACCCAAGGTGAGGGTGGTCACATGGCTGAACTTGTTTGTATCAATGTTTTGGTTGTTGGGTGATATATAGAGTCTACCTTAGGGATAATGAGGATGAATAACCAAGATAAATGTTTAGGTATGTAAGTGGGCGGTGGGATACACCTAGGTAAATGTTGATTTGTGAGATACCATTGGATTTATTAGTGTGGTAGACTGTCATGCATCAGTTGTTAGATGTTAAGTATGCATATAAGGAACTCTATTAGTGTGGTGTAAGTAGTTCCACATGAAATTTTGGATCATGAATGCTTGGTGATTTGGTTGTGGAGCATTGGTGAGACTTTGTTGGAAATCACACCTGAGCAGTGGTGGTTAAGTGTTGATGAGATGTGTCTGGAAGGGGAGACCGAGATCCTTGGTAGGTCATGTTGTCCCATAGTTCAACATAAAAAATGGATAAGTTTGTAGTGGTGTTCTTCAAATACTTATTAGAGCACCTCAGCTAGTGAATATCCTTCCTAATATCTTAATATTTTCCCAAGTACGTTTAGAATCTTTGGATTATTTCCAAGAGACTTGAAGGTGTTTGGTTTGGTGAAAGACATCATGGAATTTATTCTTAGGGACACAATATATGTGGATACTGATGATGGGATTTACACCCTCGATGTCTTTGGGTGAGGTCCTTGGGATAGACCGAATGTCGACAAACACTATGGGTACTATTCACCGATGCCTAGAACGGGAACTGGGTGACGATTGTTTTTTTTGTTTTGGGAAAAAGATAGATAGACATGTCTATGTTTTGGGGTTAGACATGTGATCGAGGGTAAAAAATGGTGGTTAGAATTTATCTTGAAGTTCAATGGAAAATACACTCCTAATGTGGGTAGTGATAAGCCAGTCCTGGATGTGGAGAGGAGAACATCAAGTTGGTGTAGTGGCACCAGGATGCCAATGAGAAACCTATGAGGTGCATGTTAGGTTCCTCATAGAGGAAATGCAGAACTTTGATGTGATGACTGATGATCAAAGTGCCAGCTTCAAGCTCAGGGTGGTTCCAAGTGAGGCTTGTGATGTTTGTACTAAAGTCTTAGAAGGGCCTTTTTGGGTATGCCAATAGGTTATGGCCAGAGAGGTTGGGTTATATAACTGTAAAGAAGATCGGGGTTAGAGTCGGGTAATTTTTCCTTGGGAGGTCTTATAAAATATTGAAGTTAAGGGAAACTTGGCCATGTGATGTGGTTTCATATCGAGGGTGTATCATGATGATCCTCTTGAGGGAAGTAATGTCGTGATGATGTAATTCTACTAGGATTCAGGGAACGACCTCAGTGGGTGCGTGGGATGATAATTATAGGCTTCAAGTTAGTAAACACCTTGGGTAGGTGATAAAAAGGTATTATACCATCATTGGATGGTGGGTGTTCTGGGAAAAGCAAGTCAGGAGTGTTCTGACTTGAGATGGTGAACTTGAATGGGTGTGGTGAGAGTGATCCACCATTGGGTTCATGTTGTGGTGGGAAGTGCCATTTTGAAATGATGATATACTTAAGTGAGTTCAAGTTGATCCTAGTCCTTGAATGGATAGTGCATGAATGTGCTACCGAATGGTTTTGACAATGTGGATGGATTCCAATGCGGGGCAATTCTATATGGATGTTTGGGCATAGTTATTGGGAACATGTCAGGTGATGTGAAATTTGAGTTGAGATTCAGGTGATATTTCCTCGATATTAGTGAATCGACATAAGTTGGGAAATGTGGTTGAAAGGACCGTGTGTTCTCCTTTTAGAGATATTGAGTTTGGCATAATTATAGTTGGGTAAAATGGAGGAAATTGACTCCAAGTGATTTGGTTCATGAGTTTTGAAGAGAATCATACTAATGGGGTGTCGGTTGATTCCTCTACGATAGGATGATGTTGTGTTCAAAGTTCCACCTTATCTGAATCAGGAACTGTTGCCTATGTTTTCTCTAAGAGGTTTTAGTGGTTAGGTATGGTTAAAGTTGATGCATCCTTGAGGATTATCTGGTTTATGTTGCGAGTTGTGGTGAGGAAGTGTTGTTGGCCAAGGTGGTGTCTTGGTTCACTTGTTTGGTATCTTTGTAATGTTTAATAAGGAACTTTGGAAAATGGGAATGGATAGATGGCATGATCTCTTGTTGAGGAAGCTCAGTGATTCTCAGGAAGAGTGGCTTGGGGACGAGCTATTATAAGGTGGATAGGTTGTAAGATCTTGAATATTTCCTTTTAACCTATTTCCATGTTTAAGTTTCAGTTGGGTCCACTCTTGGGGTCAAATAATTTTCCCCAAGTTCATGGGAAGGATTGGGGGAATTACGGGGGTTTGGGCACAAAAAAGAATAAAAAAAGAGTTATTGGGAAAATTGCATGGTTTTCACACAATTAGAGAAAACCATGTAGGAATCTCAGGTAACCATGAATAGGGTGTGAATTTTGGATAGTAGCATCCTTAGGGTTTGTGCACAGTTTAGAAAACATTACGGGTAAACCGCACGACCCAGAAAAGTTAGAAAAATTAAAGAATTTCCAATACGTGGTTTTAAGGATCACTTGGGATTTCCTCCTTTATTCCTCCTTGTAACCATAGTGACATCCTAAAAACCTCAAAAGATCCCATGGATCAATCTACCTCATCTTTAGGCCGTTTTGAGTTCCATCCATTGCAGATTGAAGCTCTGGGTAAGTCCAATCATCCTCTTGATTATCTTTTTTATATTAGGGTTTTTGGTTTCTCCCCTATACATCTAAAGCTCTAAAACCATCCTTTTTGAGGATTTTTAGGCTGAGGCTTCAAAGTGTGGTTAAATATAGATCTATGTCTCCAATTAGGAGTGTGTTCATCAATTAATTCGAGGTAGGTGGTCTATGAGTATTATCCCATAATATTATTTTAGATTTGTGCATGAAAGCTTGTGTTCTGCATTTTCCCTAATTGTGTTCTTGGTTTTGTGGAAGTGTCTTGTAAAAAGGGGGTGTTAACTGACCAATTGAAACCATCATGATCTAGGTGGGATGTGTAGAGAATGCATTGAACATTTTAGGGCCACCCATGGGGTGTGCCGACATTCTTGAACCTAGAGATTAGTAGGTTTAAGTAAAGGATTTCCGAATAATAATGTGGAAACTATGAAGAAAATATTTTTAATGGTAGGTTTAGTTGTAAATGGAATGATTTTAGTTGTGCCTGTGTTGAAAAGGTAACATGGGGTTGTTTTCCATGACATGAAAAATTGGAAGATTGGGTCGAATGAGATTATATCGATTGTCTAATGAATTTATGGTTAGAAATTACTAAGAAGATTTGTGTATATTAAATGGTGAACTTGTAATTGGATAATGGAATGGAAAATGGATGAATATGTATAATGGGTTAATACATGGGATTATGGGGTATTCCTAAAGGGGTTAATATAATTAAGTGTTTGTGCCTTGTTAGATAAGAATGGTACTTTTAGTGCATAAGTGGGTAAATGATTATGAAATGAAAAATTGGATAAGTGGGTTAATATATGGTAATTGATGAATATTGGATAAGGCATAAGGGTTGTTGAAAACACTTATAGGGTTAAGTCTTGATAATGGGAATTTTCATAAATGGATATGAATTATTATTGGTAAATGTATTAATGGGTTATAGAATAGTATTAATTATCATGTTGTTTGTTATGTATTGTGATCTATAATGGCATTGTTTATGCTTGGTAGTGTTATGGTATGGATGTGGTTATTTGATAAATAAGCATGTGCACATGGATTGGTAAAGTGGGGTATTGACATTAGGCTCTACACCGATGGGTTGAGTTAGAAAGAGGCTCTAAACTCCCCCCAGAAGATGCATAGGTAAGGGAAGGGGACAAAGGATGTATTCCCCTAATGGTTGCATCCACCCAGACTGGGGCTTCGAGGTGAGATAATGTGTAGATGTGATATGTATTTCCCTAGTGATATAGGAACTTGACTAATTTCACCTATGCATAGTGATTGATTTTCTTAGACCCATGTATAGATGATGTATATGCCTAACCCTAGGAGCATGTTTTAAAAATTGATTATGTAGTAAAGAAGGTATAAGAAATAGAATTGGGATAAATTCTAGTCATGAATTAAATTAACTCTGTTAACCAATGGAACCTAAAATATCCCTTTCATACATACAATTTATTTTTCACTTGTATGAATTATCTATTAGATTGTATATTTTGTAGATACAATTAGTGGTGGCCTACTAATTTTTGTACTCACACCCTACTTGGGCCGCAATTAGGTACCCGAGCAGATTTCTTGGTTGTAGGTCAGGATAAGGGAAAAGGTGCATACTCTAGGATTTTGAGTTGGGATTGGGATCTACATGGAGAAGGATTCAAACTTAAAGTCAGGACCTATTTGCGTATTTCTCCATTTGTCTTATTTTTGGGTCGTATTGACTTTGCAATATTAGTATGTCATAACTTTGTTAATGTTGAATTATGATTTCTACCCAGTTGGGAGATGTTTGACTTGTATGTTTATTAATTGTTTCATATTATTCTTCTGTTTATATTGTGTTATATTGTGGATTACTCTGATAAAGAGGGTATAGTCTCCCCACGTAACTCATTAGACCCTCCTCGCTAGTTAGAAACCTCTGGTGTATGGGGAGGCATGCTTGAGGTCATGTGACGACTTAGCTCACAGAACCAGTTTAGTGGCTCCCAAGTCAGGGATGTTACAATATTTCACCCCATTTATGTGAGGAATGAATTGTAATTTTTATGTGATGTGTGGGGACTATTATAGCCCCTTGATGCATCAGTAAGTATCATGAGACAAACTAGATATGGTTTTAGATGAGGCCTTACCCATTTATATAGACGTATTGGCACAATACTCAATGGTATTATATGTCTTTTCACAAGCCTAAATGGTATTAGATGTCTTGGAAGAAGCCTCAGTGGTATGTTTTATAGGTCCATCATTATTCATTCCGTAATTATGAATTCAATTGTTGGTATTCCATGCGATTATTCGATTAGTTAGAATATCCATGGTTAAGTTTCAAGCTCAAGTGATTATTTATATGTCATTATTTGATCAAATTTTATTACTACCATATTTTACTAAAGTTATTGATTAAATTTAATTTGTTTCAGTTATTTAAGTTTCCATATTGATTATGCATTATTTATCCATATATTCCATTATACGCTTACCTTTACTAAGAATCTAATAACACCCCTTATGTTTTATTTCCCCACAATACTAGGAAGTATTTTTTGGTTTATATGTAAAGATACACTATGGGGAATAATTTAATTCTAAAATAAAATTTTTATGTTTTTTATTTTTGGAAAATTATTGTTAATTTCAAGTATGTATCTCACTTACAAAGACTAAAAAACCATTCAGTCCTTCAAGATATGTTTATTGTATCTTATGCTAATGTAATATAGAAGACACCAGCTCCAGGATATTGTGGTCGGGTTGCTACAATTTGTATCAGAGGAATCTTTTTAAAAACATTGAGAAATGGATTTAAGAAAACATATATTAGGGAACATTAACCTATGATATAATTTGAGGATTAGTGTATATGAACATCATAAAGTTTTGATAAGAAATAAATTATATGTTTTTTCTATAAAATACATTCTTTTATGAATACTACAAGTGGGAATGTTTATGTAATAGATGTACCTAGGGGTAACAACTCTAAAAAGGGTGCATTGGGCTTGAACTGATTGTAACTTGGTTCACAAAAATGGGCATTACTAGAAACTTGGTTTGACACTCATAGGGGATATTCTTAGTATAATTCAAATTTTCTTTACAAACCATTATGAAATATTAGAAAATAAAGATATCCCCAGAGAAACCATGTCTATGATTATGAGATGAGATATGCATAATTTTTTAAATTTATGTTATGTATTTTACTAGTTTTTGGATTATACATTATGTTCATAATGATATGATCTAATCTAGTATATGCCATCATTTATAAATGATTCCTAAAAGAATGAATGAGAAATATATCAATGCACATAATTCAAATAGTTATAATGATCACTTATTTTAAGATCTTAATCCAATATTTTTAAGGGAACTAGTATCCCAAACATTATTATCTTATAAGGAAATAGTAACATGTGATACAATGATAGATAAATAATTTTATAAGAATTATTTCCTTGAAGGGAAGCTAGACAATAAGAGTACGGAAGAGTAAGAAAATGCATAATGTGAATAATGGAAATAAGGGTTTTCCCACATATGATAATTATGGAAAGAAACATCCTCATACTTGTATGAATGGAATGAGATTTTTCTACAAGTGTAGAGAGAATGGCCACCGTTCTTGTGATTGAAAAAGAAAGACAAAAAAATTTCAAATATAAAATTCTTGAACTATAAGGATATGGGGAACTATGAAAATCAATATCTCAAGCATCGAAGGAATATAATTAAAAATAATCTAATAAATCATGGTCAAGATTATTCTTTAACCACAGATGGATTGAAATGACTAATGTTCTTGTGTTTGGATTTAAGATTTATGTCATTTGAGTATTTGGCCAATGATATTCTGGTTATAATAATTATTAAATGTATATATATTTTACTATGCTACTATTTTTTAAAGTATTTGAGAGTATATATTGAATGAAACCAATGAATAAGAAAAGCAATTCAGTGAAAAATTGAAATTCTTGTAAAACACATGATTGAAGGAAATATAACTATTAATATGTTACTAATTTTGATATAATGATGTTGGGATAAAGATATGATTGATATGAATAAAATTAATTAGATAGTGCTGAATACATTGGAACGGTTTAATGATTTTTTTATAGAGTGGTTTACCCTATCATTAATGGAGTTTATAGTATTTTTGGATTTAAGGAATATATCCAATAATTGGTGTTTTACTTAAAAAATAAGGAATAATTAATGTTTTCAAAAAAAATTATGGTAATTCAAGTTGTAACCATGTTTTATGAGAATATATGATGAAAATATTCACCTGTTTGGTATGTTATGATTAAGAGCTACTTCATGTTGTTTTGGGGATTAATGATAAGTCCATTTTTGAAATTTAGTAACCTTCTTTATAAAGTTTTGGATATTAATATTTTTGAAGGGTAATAAGGAAAACCATTTCAAAAATGGTTTATGTTTAAATTTGTATGAGGATTTATAGATTAATGTATTACTTCACTATATGAAGATTTATGAATATTGGATAACATGTGCTTACCATTTTGATTTAATAATAACTATAGATCTAATAAGTAACTTATCATTCAATTATGGATCTTATGATCCATTAAAAGTAAATTTTTGCGATAAAAGAAAAAATAATCACTTTTGGGTATTCATTTCTCAGAGTAAGTAATGAATTGGAAATTTATTGAAGCACAACCAAAGGATGAAATTGTTTTTATAAAATATAAACATATCAAGTAAGTATACTTCTTAATATTATTTTATAGTAAAATAATTTCTCAAATTTAGGAAAATGATCTTGAAAAAAAATTCATTCTATCACATTCATACTCTATGAATCATATGGTCTTTAAAATCATCACAAATTCATGGTTTTGAGGCCCTTACCTTTCTATTGACCATTCACTTGCTTGTGATCAAGGACCACAATCACTCTCTATAATTATTTATGATTTTATTTTGTGTAAATATATTCACATTCCAAAAATGTTATCTTAATTAGAGACCTAGTTAATCATTATTCCATATGAACTTTGTACTTCCACTTTTCTCTTATTAAGAGAACTTTTTATTAACTCTTTTTATGATGTGGGTTTTTTATAAAATAATTATTAAATATCAATCCCTTTATTACCGAGATAAAATTTAAATTACGGGGATGAAATTTATTTAAGGTGGTAGAATTTATCACTCAGAAATTATAAACTAATAACATTTTATTTTATAGAATATTTTTATGCAACACTAAGCTTAAACAACCCATGAAATACATTTCTTTAAATTTAATCTCTTCGATAGCTTATGGAACACACAACCACAAGTCTAAATGAACCATAATATAGTATACCATTATAAAATATCTTTTAAATTAAAGGTGTGAATATTAATAACTAAATTATGAAAATTATGGCTGTATATTGATTATAAATAAAATACTAATCATTTAAAATAAAAATAATTATTTTATGAAGAATTGTATTTTTCTAAAAGATGGTTTACTCAGGCTTTATGCACATAATTTAAAATTATTTTTACCAATTTTAGAAAATTTATTTGATAAAATGAACTTAATTTTTAATATCATAATATTAAAATTATCTTAGGGTTAATTTCTGGTATTTTTCCAAAATGTTTCATTTTTCGATGAATAGTTAAAAATATTGATATTTAGTTTAAAACTTCTTTTTTGTTTAAATTATTTATATTGTTAAATTATATTTTTGAATTGGTTTTAAAGAAAATTTAGTTAAATTAAATATATATTAAACCAATTTATGTCATTATAATCATTTTCATATTGAATTTTGATATAAAAACCATGTAAACTTTTGAACATTTTCTCTTTGAAAATCAGCTTTCTCTCTAAGTCTGTGGGGTTAATTTTAAATTAATTTATTACACTTATTTTAATGGAATTTAGAAAAATAGATACCATATTTGGAATCAAGATAATTTAAATTTTATATAATGTTCAACATAATTTTTGACTAAAATGAATAATGAAAATAGTAAAAATTAATTGCCACGGTTAAAATAAAAATATATTTACAGGGTTAAACTAAGAGGACAAGGGTTAAAAAGACCTAAAAACTTGTCTAAAATCTATTTTATGGACATCATTAGACACTATAAATTCTAAGGTTTGAAAATACTCCAATTTTGACCCTTTTATCATGTGAAGAACGTGGTTATTCTTTTTTCGTTCATAAACATAGAAATGTTTCACTCACCTCACTTATAAAAGGCCACTCCCTCTTCAATATTATTCACACCTTAAGACCCTTTTTGGTTTGAAAAATACATACCCAAATCAATTCCAAACTTCCCTAATCCCATAATCTAGGCATTATATTTTACATAAATCTATCCTATGATGGATTTTGGTACAAACCTAAGGTGGTTACCCGAAGAAGAGGTAATGTTCTTCAATGAGCGTTTTTATTTTATTTCTTCCTCCAAATCCATAAATATTTATTAAACCATACTGATATAATAAAAATACTATATTTAATATATTAATATTTTGTTATAATAATGTTTTTACCTAAAACCATACCCACATCCATCAAATTGATTACGAAATCATCATTCGTGTGTACAGTAAACTACCACCTTATGAATTGATGTCATTTGTTTTTCCATTACCACCTTTCAATATTTGTAATGATGATGGATATAAAGTATATATATGGTATTTATAAAATAATTATAGATCTTGATTCATTATATCATATATATTTTTACTTTATATTCCATAGGAGATGCATTAATGTCGCTCATGTGTATGGCGGTTACCACCTAGCGAAGCGATGTTATTCATATTTCACTAACACTTTACATGGAATGTAATAAGGATAAAGTTAATAAATATATGTGATATAAATAAAATAATTATTATATTAATGAAATATTTATCATTATAAAAATATAATATATCATTTTCTTTCTTACACTGAAAGATGATAAGATTGTTTTTGTACGTGTGGAGTGCCACCTTCACAAAGCGATGCGACTCTATATTCATCACCAAACCACATGAATGATATATCTAAGTATATTTAAATAAATAATATTTAATTTATGATATTATTATATTTTTCATATATAAAATATTACTTACCTTCTTTATATAGTGATTGTTGAAAAATGTAAATGTTACTCATGCACACGAACGTCCTCCCATCTCCATGATCATAACATAATTCATTTTTTATAACCATATTTCATGATTGGTTTTAAAAGTAAATTGGATGTATAAATATGATAATTATTTCATGATTACTATTATATAGATTATTTAACTATATAATATTCACAATAACTATAAATTTCATAAAAAATCATGAATGAAAAATAAGGCAATTAACACCAAAAACTATGAAAACAATGAAATATTATTAAGAACGGGATAATATGTTATAAAAGGATCATATATGATATTATAAATATTAATATGGATCAATAATAATTTAATATCATTTTTAAAACCACTATACAGGAGGCTAAATCATGTTCAACAAAAATAAGTGTAAGGTAAGGGTTTCTCATCTCACTTTTACTTCTATGAGACATATTCCATATTCACCACTTATTTATCTCATGTGGTGTATATACTACCATTTTCTACATTATATAACTAATTAAATTATATTAATGGTATTTAATGTTTCATTTAAATTTATTTCTTTCATGGGTCTTATGATACAAAATTTACAAAAGTGGTAAGTTTTTATTTCACATTCTCATCATTATTCCAGACTATTTTGTTAAGTCTCCCTTAGGGAAATTATTTTATATTTCTATATTAAAATCAATATATTTCTTATCAAACCGTTATTAATGAATTTTTTCAAGTAATGGTACCATTTTCTGACTATTTGTTACTTAAAATGTATGATAAAATGTTTTTAATATAATCTAACTTTATTTATCTCTTCAGTCGTAAACATGTTTTCCTCAAAACCCTTGTTTTCTAATTTTTTTTTCAAAAATGTTTTTAACAATTTAAAAATTATTTATTAAATAAAATTTTACCCATTTTTAATTTTCATAATTCTTTTGAATAGAATACTCTATTTTTTTAAAACTATGTCCATTTTTATTTTATTAAAAATATGAAAGAATCTTTGTTTTAATGCACTCAATAGGTATTGAATTTCATTCCATAATAACAACAATTTTTTTTAAGATTTATTTATATGTTTCAAAGGTTATTTTTTGGAAAGTCCCGAAAATTCCATGTAATTTTTTTTAAATATATGAGAATTTTACGAGTGTGCGAAAATTGACGACGCATGATTCTGAGGCCCGGTGTGCCTGGAATGAATTTCTAATTTTTTTAGGTGTGTTCAGTAAACATGCGTGCGGGTTTTTGTAACTTTGGAACCGGTGCTCGGAATTGAAATCTTAGGGCACCGTTGAACTCACAGTGCCGATATTCACTCAATGAGACCATCACCTCGATCGTAGTGGGCCAAGAGTGAAAGATAATTTTTTGTGCTTTTCGTGAAAGAATAAAATAAAAATAAAAATGTTTAACATTTTTATTTGTTGAAACCTCTCACTTGTTGTTAAAGAGGTGGGGACCACCTGAACTAAAACCCCCTTTTTGTGAATTCATGGTGGTGGGGACCACCCAAACCCTCTTAAATGTGGGTAAGTTCCTTGGAATCCTCCTAATTAATTGCGCCAACATAAATTAAATGGCTTGACCCTTTTTAAATACTAAGTAACAACATCGTTGGAATTTAGGATGGTTCTTAATAAATAAACCTTCATGAATTCCCTGATCGTTACTTGCTTTCCCCCTCTCTTATTTATATGGATCTTGGGAGGAGGATTGGGATGGCTTCACCAAGCAATGAAGTGCTGGTAATGTGCCGTGATGCCCAACACTTGGAGAAACATTACGCTTCTCCAATGAAGAGCTTTGTCGATAAAGAACACTCACGTCAATGAGGAACGCCTTCAACGACAATGAACCGATGATCATGGAAATACCGATTTCACCGACGTTCATCTATCCCCAATGAATTCATCTCTTTCCTCGCGACCTCTGACGACAAATCTCTGAATTTGGGGTATAGTTGTATATGATTTTAAGTTCCCACTTTCTTCCCTTCTAAAATAAATAATGAGGATGAACTCTCTAACTAGTTGATCTACGGATTATTTATTTTACGGGTTTGGGAATAATCATTTAAGGAGGTTGTTTAAATTTCTTCACCTTACCTATTCATGATAATTCATAATAAAATCAGAAAGATATTATAGCTGCTTTCTACCACTCTAATGCAGAGAGTGCGGGCCAAAAAAACATGGCATGAACCCTCCAAAAATCTTGTGTTTAATTGTTGTGTTTTTTGAAATGGAGGAGGACCACAACCAACCTCGGTAGGGCACGAGAATGGCAGCTGGCACCACCACCGGTAGCGACGAAGGTGACGACACCGCCCGGCGGCCCCCGCCCCGCCTGCGGCCTCTGCCGCCTGTGGCCTCCACTGCCCCGCGGCCGCGCGCCGTCCGCGACCGCGCGACCCCGCACTGCTCGCGGTCTCCGCATCCCATGTCCTCTTTCGCCCCGTGGTCCTGTGCCATCAGTGGCCTCTCCCCCCCCCCCCCCCCCGCGCCGTCTTTGGCCTCCGCCGCCCCATGGCTTCACAGTCGCGCGGCCCTCCGCGGTGCTTTGCGGCCCTCCGCACTACCCTGTAGTCTCACCGTGTCATGGCCCTCTGCACCGCCACACGGCCTCGCCGCCCCGCAGCGTCATTGCCCGAAGGCCCCCACGGCCCCCGTGGCCTTGAGCTACCCTCATGGACTCTGTGGACTCCACAACCCTCGTGGCCTTCACATCCCCCGCGGCCTCGCCTCCCCACGGCCTCACCGCCCCGCGGCCTAGTTCCACCCTCGCAGCCTCCATGCTGCCCAGCACGGCTGGGCGGGGCATAGCCGGTCAGGCCAGACCATACCTGAGCCAACTTCAAACTTCACACTCTTTTGTCCATAACATTGGCACCAGATGTCCATTTTACAAACCTTTTATGGAGCCAAAAACCTTGGAGTGAGACGGTCCCTTTGGTATACCCCCACTAGAGTTTTTGGTAAATTTGGAGTACGGTCGGGTTGGATCGAGCATGAATACAACCTGGACCTTGAGACTAAAAGGCTAATAACTTATAAACCAGGAATCTTATTGACACACCATCTATTGCGTTGAGACACCTATGGAATTGAGGTCCTTTGTTATAATTCTTCATGGGACGTCATGGAAATTGGAGTATCGACTAGTGGTTTATGGTGCATACCCTCCCGGAGACAAGAGGGTATAGTGCAGAAACCCTATAGCTGGCTCTGACGTGAAAAATGAATAGAAATTCTATGGGGGTTAGCACCTAGTGATCCTGTGTAGGTCATCACCAAGCGATCCTATGTGGGTCAGCACCTAGCGATCCTGTGTGGGTCATCACTGAGTGATCCTGTGTGGGTCAGCACCGAGCGATCCTGTGTGGGTCATTACCTAGAAATCCTATGTGGGTTATCATCGAGAAATCCTGTGTAGTTTAGCATCAGAGCCTCTTAACAGAGTAAGATTAATTAGTAGTTACATCTAATAATGTCTACAATTATACTTAAATTATACCTGGTGTGAGATGAGTTTGTACCTGTGTGGCACTTTCCTTCGTGGTAATACCATGGTGGTATTCTTCTGTGTGGAATACCTATGTGGTACTTACCTTCATGGTGTTCTTTCCTTTTTGGAATAGTTGATCTTTGGGCCTTTGTGTTAGACCCTTTGTTTACTCTTGATTGAGATGGGTATACTTGATAACTTTGGTATATGTATTGGCATATACCTAAGTAGGGTTGTTAGTTGATTTCATTCTTTGTGGTTTATACATTGTGGATTTTCTAAGACATTGAGGGTCTCATGGTCCCTACTAAGTATCATTATACTCACCTCTGCACGGGCTATGCCCACACCTTGTTGTGTTTGGTGTAGACGACGGTCATCGCTGATCGAGGATGAGGGTACCAGGACTGGACGGTGCCCAGAGGGGGTCCACAGTATGCAGAGGAGATGGGCAGATAGGGAGTGCTGAGGAGGCGATTTGTACCTACCCTTCATGTAGGAATCTCATAGGAAGACCCAGTAGCAGTCTTTCATTTTCTTCAGTTGTATTTCATTTCCAGTTTTACTTGTACCTTTACTATTGGGCTTGTATTTCAACCCCTTTTAATTTCACCACCATTTTTTCAATACAGTTTACTTGTGTTCATATCTTGTTGTGTGCTTGGTTGAGTGTGTTTACAAGATATAAAGGCAATGCCTTTCTGGATTTAGGGAATATGCCTTTTGGTGATAGTCACCAGCCCCTGGCCTACGAAAGGCGGGCTTGGGGTAGTCACGACACGGGCCCTGAGGAGTGGGTTGTGACAAATTGGTATCATAGGAGTTGGTTCTAGTGTAGAACATAGGACTCTGATCTTTATTTTTAACAGAAATAGTGTTAAGTGTAGTGAGTGTGGTTATCAATTTAATGAATCCAGTGTTGGTGTGGCGACCAACGTATCCATACAACAGGACCCTGACTTCTGATTTCCGACTCAGTGCACGAAAACACTGATTGCGTGTGTGAGTTTT
Organism: Viscum album; assembly: GCA_963277665.1. Taxonomy (NCBI): domain Eukaryota; kingdom Viridiplantae; phylum Streptophyta; class Magnoliopsida; order Santalales; family Viscaceae; genus Viscum; species Viscum album. Next base: position 156,705,361 of record OY728157.1, read on the forward strand.
CAAGAATTTTCTTTGTGATCTCTTTGAGTTTTCTCACCAGGTATAACTTTTTGACCATGGAGTACCTGTTTCTTATCAGGATGCCACCACACAGAAAGCCAACTAGCATTTCGGATATAGTACTCACTGATAGCCCACCGAGTGATGAGGCCTCTGTGCAGGGCCCTCTTCCATTAGAGGCACCGGTGGAGGAACAAACAGTACCATTACCCATTGGGCCATAAATTCCACTAGCCCCAGAAACATAGGGTGCATGCTGATTAAGCACATTGCACGAGTTCCAGTTCCAGAGGCCAACCAAGTTCAAGGGAGAGGCGGACCCACAGGCGGCTGAGGATTGGTTGGAGGTCGTGGTGAGTGTTTTCCAACTGGTAGGGACACCAGCTGATCTCATGGTGATCCTTTCCACCAGCCATCTTCAGGCAGAAATAGGCAGATGGTGGAGCTAGATGCTCTAGGTTCATGATGAGGTGACGCTTCTCTGGGCAGACTTCGAGATCCTGTTTCAGGCAGAGTTTGTTCCAGTGACTCTTCACGCAATGCACATACAAGAGCTTTTCATCTATAGTAGGAAAACATGACTATGTCTTAGTATTCAATGAGGCTCACCAACCTCTCACACTACTCCAATTATATGGTGTAGGACAGATTCTTCACGGCCCAGACCTTTGATAAGGGACTCAGGTGGGAGATCAGGGCTTTGATGATTTCTCTTAGCAACCCAACATAGGAGGGGGTGTTATAGAAATCCCTCTTAGAGGAGTGTTTCCTTGCTGAGAAGTCTCCAGCAGTGAGACCCACCACCGGACGACATGTAGCAGAGTATTCTACAGCTTGCAGCAGATAGATGTCACAGAGGTCCAAGAGGACCAGACCTAAAGGTGGAAGACCGCATGACTCGGAGTCAGTGGTGCGGGGCTCCTGAGACATATCCATTCATGCCAGGAGTGGGTAGTGTTACGCATGCAGAAGGGAGGGTCACAAGGCTCGTGAATGTCCAACCCGCCATACAAATCATCAACAGATGGTCGAAGGACCGTCCATGCCGAGATAGAGGTTCGACCGAGGAGGTCTGCAGGGAGTAGGCTGACAGGGGCGAGCTCAGCTCCAGGAAGTTGAGGCCTATGATCACGGCGCTCCAGAGATGATATGAGGCATGATCTGTGTCTAATCCACCTTAGCTACAATACTTATAGACACAGGTTCCAGTCATGTTTTTATTGCCAGTGACCTCCTTCAGAGCTCGAAGATTCTAACAGAGTCATTGGATCTATACTTATGGCTAGAGACTCCTACGAGAGAGGATTAAATTATTATGCACTAGTTCCAGCAGTGCGAGATTACTCTAGGAGGCGAGATCTTCAGCTGGGATCTCCTAGTAGTGGCGTCGAGGCCTTACGACTTCATCTTGGCTATGGACTGGTTATCTACAGTCCATGCTCAGATTGACTGTATTAGGTGCAAAGTGCGGTGTGTCCATAGGGATGGGACTAGGTTTACCTTCACCGTCGAAAAGGGAGCCTTTATAGTGCAGGATGGACTTACCTTAAAAATGATGCTGCCAATCACTCATAGTTAGCTCACCTAACCCTCGGAGCGGTTGATGTGGAGAGTCTGAGTTATCCTATAGTGGTGGACCAGTATGCCTATGTCTTCCTTGATGATGTTATGGGTCAACCTCTTCACAGAGAGTCAGTCTTTTACATTGACTTGTACCCTGGGACGACACTAATATCTACACCAGCATATTGGATGGCTCCCACCGAGCTTCGTGAGATGTGGGTACAGCTAGAGGACTTGTAGGGGAAGGGATTCATTCGGCCAAGTGTTTCACCTTGGGCATCCCTGATTTAGTTCACCAAGAAGGTGTATGGGAGCTTGAGGCTTTATGTTGATTATCGGCGCCTAAACCAGGGGATCGTGAAGAACAAGTACCCAGTCCTGAGGATTGATGACCTCTTTGATCAGCTGATGGGAGGACAATGTTTCTTGAAGATAGACCTCAGATCAGGCTATCACCAGCTCAGATTAAAAGACGAGGATGTGCAGAACAACTTTCAGATGTTGGTATGGCCATTATGAGTTCTTGGTTATGCCATTCAGGGTGTCCAATGCGCCAACAGTGTTCATTAGACTCATGAACATGATCATTCAGCCATACCTTGATCACTTTTTAGTAGTCTTCATCGACTACATTCTGATCTACTCGACTATTGAGTAGAAGATGCCTAACATTTGTAGGTATTACTCGACACACTCTGAGAGCACTAGATTTATGGTAATCTCTTGTAGTGAAAGTTCTAGAGCCAAGAGGTTCACTTTCTGGGACATGTCATATTAGAGGCTGGAGTTGCGGTGAATCCATCGAAGATTGAGGCAGTACTTGTTTGGGAGCCATCCAGGAGTGTGACAGAGGTACATAGTTTCTTGGGTGTGGCTGGATACTACCAGAGGTTTGTGAAAAATTTATCCATTGTTCCAGCACCACTTTCAATGTTGGCGAAGAAGCGGAAACCCTTCGTGTGGTCAGAGCGATGCCATCAGAGTTTTCAGGAGCATAGGAAGAGGCTGACTAGAGCCTCCATCTTGAGGCTTCCGGAGGAGGGTGTAGGGTATGTAGTCTACTGCGACACATCAGGGACCGGGCTTGGATGTGTCCTGATGTTTGTGTGTGTATTGATCACATATAGTTCTCAAAAGCTGAGTTAACATGAGTAGAACTATGCTACCCATGATCTGGAGTTAGCAGCAGTGGTCTTCGCCTTGAAGATGTGTCAACACTATCTGATGGGCGAATGATCACAAGAGTCTCAGGTATATCTTCTCTTAGAAGGAACTGAACCTGAGATAGTGACATTGGATTGAGATCCCCCAGGATATGACTTCTAGATTGTATGTAATCATGGGAAGGGGAACTTTTTTGCAGATACACTCAGCAGGAGGTCTGGTATACAGTTACTAGGGGAGGCGACAGAGTAGCTGGCTACCTTAAAGATATCCCTTGTGGATCGAGATGTAGCATCTTTTCTTCAGTCTCTTACAGTCACTCCCCCACTTCTTCAGTGAGACAGGGAGGTGCAGTTTGGGGACATTGACTGTGAGACATGATGTGCTCAGATATTCACAAGATAAGAACCTGGTGGATTTTCTAATGGTGGGGAGCATTTCATCCTCTTCAGAGGACATACCATGGTACTAGTGTCATTTTAGGAGGAAGTGTTGAGAGAGTTCCTCATGTCCCCTCTAGCGGTACATACAAGAGTGAATAAGATGTACCAGGACCTCTGACAACAGCACTAGTGGCTAGGGATGAAGAAAGAAGTACTAGAGTTTGTCTCTCGCTGCCTCACTTGTCACCAAGTGAAGGCAGACCATCAGGTACCAGTAGGCTTGGTTCAACCTTTAGAGGTCCCATAGTGGAAGTGGGATGGGATATCCATGGTCTTCATGATAATACTTCCACGTACATCTTGAGGTCATGACTCTATTTGGGTGATCATCGACCGACTCACCAAGTCGGACCAATTCCTACAGATCAAGGAGAATGGTTCAGTAGAGAGCTTGAGATGCCTCTATATGTAGGAGATTCTGTGGCTATATGAAGTACCCTCGAAGATTGTCTCCAATCGTGATGCATGTTTTACTTCTCAGCTATGGAGGGGGTTGTAGGAGGCTTTCGGGATACAGCTTCATTTGAGCACCACCTTCCATCCTTAGACGGATGACCAGACTGAGCGGACCATTTAGACCCTCGAGAACATGCTACGTGCTTGTTTCCTCGACTTCAGTCATAGCTGGTAGGATCACTTTCCTTTGGAGGAGTTTTCATACAACAACAGCTATCACTCCATCCTTGGGATGACACCTTTTGAGTCATTGTATGGGTGAACTTGTAGATCATCTTATTGCTTGACTGACCTAGGGGAGTCAGCACTAGTGGGACCAGAGATCGTACGGGCTACCATAGAAAAAGTGCAGATCATCTAGGAGCGGATGAAGACTACACAGAGCAGGAAGAAGTCTTATGCCGAAAGGAGATAGATACCTCTAGAGTTTGAGGATGGTGACCACGTCTTTCTACGTGTCTCACCCCGATATGGTTTAAGGAGATTTGGATGAGGCGGTAAGTTACCTCTGAGGTTCATCGGACCTTTTCAGGTCCTCATCAGAGTTGGCGAGGTGGATTACCGCTTAGCTCTTCCCCCTCAGTTGCACTAGGTGCATGACATATTCCACGTATCCTTGCTGAGGAGATACGTTCATGACCCTTCTCACATCATCAACCATGGTGAGCTGTACATCGACGATGGGGAAACATTTTCAGAGGTTCTAGTGGAGATTGGGGATCGACAGGAGCATGTACTTCATGGGCGGCTGATACCTCTGGTGCCTATTCGTTGGCAGCATGAGAACCTCTAGGAGAGAACATGGTAGTAGGAGGATTATATTTGTGCTCAGTACCCCCACTTTTTCCCTTAGTTTGAGTCATAGCTTACAGGGATGCAAATCCCTAAGGTGAGGATAATGCAAAGACCTGAAAATTCCATGTAATTTTTTTAATTATATGAGAATTTTACAAGTCCAAGAAAATTGACGGCACATGATTCCGGGGCCCAGTGTGCTCGGAATGAATTTCTGGACTTTTTTTCGGGTACATTCAGTAAATGTGCAAGAGGGTTTTTGTAACTTTTGAATCGATGCTTGGAATTGAAATTTGAGGGCACCGTTGAACTCGCATTGCTGGTATTCACTTAAGGAGACCTTCACCTCGATCGCAGTGGGTCGAGAGTGAAAGATAATTTTTTGTGATTTTCATGAAAGAATAAAATTAAAATAAATTTTTTTAAGATTTTTATTTGTTGAAACCTCCCACTTGTTGTTAAAGAGGTGGGGGCCACCTGAACTAAAACCCCCTTTTTGTGAATTCATGGTGGTGGGGACCACCCAAACCCCTTTTAAATATGGGGAAGTTCCTTGGAATCCTCCCAATTAATTGCGCCAATGTAAATTAATTGGCTTGACCCTTTTTAAATACTAAGAAACAACATCATTGGAAATTTGGAAGGTTCCTAATAAATGAATCGTCATAAATTCCACGATCGTTATTTACTTTCCCCATCTCCTATTTATATGAAGCATGGGAGGAGGATTGGGATGGCTTCACCAAGCGACAAAGCGCTACTAAAGTTTCACGATGCGCAACACTTAGAGAAACATTACGCTTCTCCAACAAAGAATGTATTCAATGAAGAATGCTCACGCCGAAGAGGAATGTCTTCAACGACAACAAACCGACGATCGAAGAATCTCCGACGTCAACGATGTCCGTATATCCCCAACGACTTTGTCTATTTCCTTGCGACCTCCATCAACAAATCTCTGATGAAGGGGTTTAGTTGTGTATGATTTTATATTCCCATGTTCTTCCCTTCTAAAACACAGAACACAGATCAACTCTCTAACTAGTTGATCCACGAATGATATCTTTTACAGGTTTGGGAATTATCATTGCGGGAGGTTGTAGGGTGGTTATTTGAATTTCTTCCCTTTACATGTTCTTGATAATTCATCGCAAAATCAAAAAGAGATTATAGCCACTTTCTACTGCTCTAATGTGGAGATTATGGGCCAAACAAACATGGCCTCACCACTCCACAAATCTTGTGTTTAATTGTTGTGTTTTTCAAGATGGAGGAGGATGGAAAACAAACTCGGTGGGGCACGAGAACGGCTGCCGACACCGCCGCCAGCCATGATAAAGGCGATGACACAATGACGCCGCCCCACGACCACCGCGCCGCCCGCGGCCTCTGCCACTCCCAAGCCTCACGCCTTCCGCGGACTCACCGCCCGCAGACTCTGCTGCCCGTGGCCTCCCCCGCCACGCGGCCTCTACCACCTTCATTCTCTGCCCCATGTGACCACCACCACCCATGGCCTCTGCCTCCCATGGCCTCCCCCGACAGCGGCCTTCGCCGCCCTCGGCCTCCGCCTCCATTGGCCTCCACCGCTAGTGGCCTTCACCGCCTGAAAAATCCACACAGCCGCGACCTCATCCACCCTGCGGCCCTCTACGGCGCTCCCCAGCCATGCCACCCCATGGACCTCCGTGCTGCCCTACGGACCTCCATACCGCTCTACGACACCCCGCCACGCGACCCTCCACGCGGGCCCATGGCCTCCGTGGCCTTTGAGGCTTCCGCGGCCTCCACGGCCCCCGCGGCCTCCGTGGCGCCTGCGACCTCCCCGCCCCATGGCCTCACCGCCCCACGGCCCTCGCGGACCCCCACAGCCTTGCTTCGACCTTGCTACATCCATGCCACCCTCGCAGCCTCTGCGCTGCCCAGTACAGCCGGGCAAGACCCAGTGGGCCGGGTCTGTCTGACCAGGTCGGACCTGACCTAATCCAACTTCGAACTTTACACTCTTTTGGCCATCACATTGGAACAAGATGTCTGTTTGATGAACCGTCTGCAGTGCCAGAAACCATGGAGCGATACTATCCCTTTGGTATACTCCCACTATAATTTTGGGTAAAGTTAAGGTATAGTCAAGTTGGATCGAGCATGAATCCAACCGGGACATCGGGACTAAAAGTATAATAACATACAGACCGAGAGTCCGATTGATGCACCGTCTTTTGTGTTGAGACCCCTATGGCATGGTGGTCCTTTGTGATAATACTTTATGGGACTTCTTGGAAATTGGAGTATCGACCTGTGGCTTGTGGAGCGTACCCTCTTAGAGACAAGCGAGGGTAGTGCGGAAACCCTGTAGCTAGTTGTGACGTGAAGAATGAATAGTGAATCTATGTGGGTCATCACCTAGGGATCCTGTGTGGGTCAGCACTGAGCGATCTTGTGTGGGTCAGCATGGAGCGATCCTGTGTGGGTCAGCACTGAGTGATCCTATGTAGGTTATCACCGAGCGATCATGTGTGGGTCAGCACCTAGGAATCCTGTGTGGATCAGCACCGAGCGATCCTGTGTGGGTCAGCACGGAGCGATCATGTGTTAGTCAACACTGAGTGATCCTCTGTGGGACAGCACCTAGTTATCCTCTGTGGGTCTTCACCAAGCATTCCTATGTGGGTCAGCAACAGAGACTCTTAGTAGAGTAATATGAGTTAGTAGTTATATATAATCATCTATACTACTTTACTTAAGTTATACCTGGTGTGAGCTGATTTCGTACCTGTGTGGTACTTTCCTTCATGGTAATACCTTTGTGGTATTCTTTTGTACGACATACCTTTGTGGCACTTACCTTCATGGTTTTCCTTCCTTTTTAGAATAGTTGAGCTTTGGGATTTTGGTTTGTACCCTGTGTTTCCTCTTTATTGAGATGGGTATACTTGATAACTTAGTTATATGTATGGACATATACCGAAGTTGGTTTGTCAGTTGATTTCAGGCTTTTCGGTTTATACTTTGTGGATTTTGTGAGACCTTAAGGGTCTTGGGGTCACTACTGAGTATTGTTATACTCACCTCTACACGGGATATGACCACACCTTGTTGTGTTTGGTGAAGATGACAGACAATGTTGATCGAGGCTGACGGTACCCGGACTGGACGGTGCTCGTAGGTCATCCATACGGCGTGTCAGTACGCAGAGGAGACGAGCAAACATGGAGTGCTGAGAAGGCGATCTATACGCACCCTTCAAGTAGGAACCTTAGAGGATGAACCAGTAGGAGTCTTTCTTTTTCTGTATTTGTATTGTTTCTCCAGTTGTACTTGTACCTTTAGTGTTGGGCTTGTATTCCGGTCCCTTTTAATTTCATCACTCTTTTTGCTATACAGTTTACTTGTGTTTCTATCTTGATATGTGCTTGGTTGAGTGTGTTTATAGGATATAAAGGCAATCCCTTCTCAGATTTAGGGAATAATCCTTTCAGTGCTAGTCGCCAGCCCCTGGCCTACGGAAGGCGGGCTTGGGGTAGTCAAGGCATGAGCCCCGGGGGATGGGTCCTGACATTTTTGAATTATGTTTTTTATGAAATATTTAATGAAATTTTAGTTTAAAAGGTGATTTTAAAAATGAAAAGGATACTTTCCTTAACAATGTTTTCAATGATATTTTTGTGGTATTTATGTTAATCAATGTTAGGAACCCTTTAATGTACTTATAATACACCAGGGATATGTTGTATTTGTATCATCCTTATTTTTTTATATTATTTATTATAAGTTTAATTTGGTGTGTATTATTTTATTAGCATTCACTATTTTAATCTGAATGGTTTATGATTATGTTTATTGATTAGTGAAAGTATTAACATTTTGTATTTTGTATTTTCATTATGAATGTTTATGTTTATTAAGTTTCACCCATTTTATATAAGGAATGCATTGGACTTTTTAAGTGATGGGTGAGGAGAACTATAGGACCTCTATGCATCAGTAGGTCTCATGAGACAAAGTAGATATGGTTTTGGCTGAGCCCTTACCCATTTATGTAGATGTATTAGAACAAGCTTAGATAGTGCTAGATATATTGTAACAGGACTTGATGATGTTAGATGTATTGGAACAAGAAAAGATGATATGTTTTAGATGTCCATCATTATGAATTCCATTATTATAAATTCATTTATTTATATTCCATGTGATTATTCTATAAGTTAGAATATCCATAGTCTATTTTCAATCTCATGTGATTATTTATATGGTGTTATTTGATCATTTTTTTCAATATTATGATAATGCTATTTGTTAAATGGAGTGTCATTTATTTATTTACCATTATATATTTATTATTCCTTATTTATTCAAAGATTATGTTGTATGCTTACCCTTACTGAGCATCTAATCTCACCCCTTTCTTATGTTTTATTTTCCCTAGGATATTAGGAAGTATTTTGTGATTGATATGCAAGGATATTCTAAGGGAAAAAATGTAATTATCAAAAGAAATATTTTTGTATTTCATTTTTTTAAAATTTAATGTGAATTTCAATTATGTATCTAGTTTACCAAGACTACTAAAATATTTGGCCCTTCAGGATGTGATTCCTTATATATTTTTACAATGTAATAAATTAGACACTGGATTTGGGCTAAATGGGTAGGGTTACGACAAATAAATTCCATCCGACCATCTATATGGCACTAAATAAATAATTGTTTTGGAAGAGGTTTCAAACTCAATTATAATGGGAAGAAGTTGGAGAAATAAAGTTAGTTTGCTGAGAGATTGTAGAGGAGACAACTATTAAAGTATAAACTATTTAGGATCAAATTAATGAATCCCAAATCAAAAAAAAGTTTTATACTAATAATTTAAGGTAGGATATGGAATTTCATGTTGTGGATCAGGTATTCTTGAAGGTATTACCATGGAAGGGACTTGTAATATTTTTTAAAAGGGGGAAGTTAAGCCATAGGTTCATTGTCCCTTTTGAAATACTTGAAAGAACTGGGGTTGTAGATTCCTGATTGGATATGATTCCTAACCTTTCTAAAGTACATGAAGTCTTCCATGTTTTATTAGTAATGAAATAAATTCAAGATCTTAATCATGTGATCACAAATTAGGGAATATAATTAAAGTATGTCTTGTCTTATAATGAGGAGCATGTTCTGATTATCGACACCAAAGAGAAAGTATTGTGGAATCAAACAACTCATTTGGTGAACGTACTTCTGAACAATCACAACCTAAAATAAGAAACATGGGTTCATGAAGAATTTATAAGGAAGTAGTATCCACATTTGTTCAATAGATTATATATATCATAATTTTTAGGAAGAAATTATTTTAGGGGGGAGAATGTAACACTAGAGACTCTACTGTAGCAAGTAAAATCATATCCTAAAATATCACATATTTTCCCCCTTAAGGATCCTTTATTCATGAATTTATATAATATATTAATTTAATAATTTCAAATTAACCAAAATAACTTCATTTTTTAATTCTTCATATCAAAATTATCTTAATATTTTATTTATCAATTTCTGAAAATTTATATTTTTATTCTAAAAATATGATTTTCACAAAACTTATAATTTTTATGAATTTATCATTGTATATGAATGATTTAGAAGTTTATAATACCTTTTAAATAATAAAATATGAATTTAAGGAATAAAAATATACATTTTGAAATATTTTTTTAATTTTTATATCTTATGTATAACATTTTAATGTTAATTTAATAAAAAAATACTCTCAGTATTTTCTTTAAATCAATGTATTTTCTATGGAGATTTAGTTTTAGTATAACATCCCCTACCTGGTTCTCCCTCAAATGATCGAGTTAGGTCATTTTGTGACCTCAGGCATGCCTCTTCGTATTCCAGAGGCTTCTAACTAGCAGTGAGGTTGTAAGAAATATAGTGGGGAGGCTATACCCTCTCGAACAGAGTAGAAATCATAATGGAAATAATATCAATCAAACATGAAATACAACACAAGAATAGAAATTAATAATACCAATAATACAAATAATAGTAATAAACCATGTCCTTTCATGTGGTATGCCAAACTAAATGTTGTACTAAAAGTCATAACAGAAAACAACTAAAACAGACTTTGTAATAAATACTCGAAAAAAAGGTATCAAACCCCATACTCAGTCTGGTATCTATGCTCCAATACTATCCAAAAAATAAATCAATCAAACACATGTCGCCATTCCCTTTTCCATACCTATATCCATGAAGTTTTCCCAGTATACCAAATGACGCCTGAATATTGTTTGAGTAAAAGTCAGTAGGTCAACACCCACATTGTCTAAACAATCTAGACTGAATTTATAGTGTATGAAATAGTATGATAAATAAGAGCATTATTTTTTAAAATTAATAAAAAATATCAAATAAAATTTCTGGTCTTCAAGCTTTAAGTTGGAAACCATGTTCTTATAAACATTCTTTGACGTGATTCTTGATATCTCTATCCATTGGCAGATTCTCCTACTTCTGATGAAACACCCATACCATTTATCAAATAACTAGTATGTATTTCCATTTGTGGATATTCCCACCTAGGATGAATAACCCAATTCATATATCAAGGAACAATGTATATCGCTATAAAAAAAACAAGTAACCAATTAATATTGGCCTCTAAGAAAATTTCCATGGCAGAGCCACTTACCTATTCACAGGGTGAAATAGCATGATAAGAGAAAAAGTAACCATCTAATAATGAAATCTATGTGAATTCCCATGACTGAGCTACCTATGTGTTCCAACGGGCAAGACCATGCCAAGGGAAGAAGTATCACTGGACCCGATGTGAATTATTTTGTTAGGGCATCTTATGGACTAAGGGGACATCAAACTCTATGGGAATTCCCATACTAGAGATAATTAATCATGTCATAAAAAAAGATCCAAATAATTCCAATTATAATACATTCTAAAATTTTCACATATTCCATATTGATCATTTCATAAAATTAATAATTATCATTCCATTGATTCCATTATTCCATGTTTCTCATTCATAGATCAATCATGCTTAGTTTCCATTTACCATTTTATTCCCAATTCCCAATGAAAATCCAAATAATATTTACATGAAAAGTTACCAATTATCACAATAACTATAACAATTCCATTTTACATTCCATTTATTCCCAATTACCATTTCACATGTCATTATGTCCATATTTCATCATGTTATTATGCCAATTCCATATTAATTTTAATTAACCACTTTCAAGACTAGTGATTCTATATCAATCCAACAATATCAATTCACATGATAATCCAATTCACATTATTAATCCAAACTATCACTAATTTCCTATTCATCATAGGGCTCTATGTTCATTTATTCCATGTTCCAACCTGGGGTTAAAGGTTGGCACACCTCTCGGGTGGCTGTAAGTCCTGATCTCATTACCAATAAACCCAAAGGGATCATGAGATTTTTAGGCACGAATAATTAATCAATTCCAATTAATCAAGGAAATGTTTAGGATGTGTCTTCATGATCACATAAGTTTCACATACTACAGGAACAAAATAGACTTTAGGGAGTTATTTTAGATCACCCACCTCAAGAAAAAAGTAGAATAGATCTATTATAAAGTGTTAGATCAATGAGAAACACCAAGATACCCTATGGATAATGGATAACACACACTGTCCAGGCTAGAAAAATTGGGTCTAACAAGAATATAATATTAATTAATCAATTCAAAGTCGATTTATTTTTTTTGGATCAAACTTCAAATTGAATAACCTAGGAAAAGTGTTGGAGAAGCCTCAAGAGCCCTGGAGAACCCTTTATATCCTCAAATCACTAATTAGGGTAGTGACTAGAGATTAAAGGGTTAAAAATTTTCCCATTGTTTTTTCAAACCAACACAACCCCATCAACTATATGGTGATAAATAGCTAGCTAGTGGTGTACACTGGTGTGATTTTATAATTGGAGACCCTGCCAACAGCCTGAGGGGCTATAATATCATTAACAAGCTACTACATATCCCAACGAATGAACGATGGATCTAAAGTATCCCCAAAATTATAATAACCCTATGAAACTATGATAATGTATCCTCTAAAATCCCCTAAAACCTCAAAAACAATAGTTTAATCCAAGAATGAGACTTGATTACGAAGTCTAAAAAAGATTAACAAAACCTAAAGAGGTTCAACTAAAAAACTTAAAGAGGAAGAAGCCTATAAAAATATAGGATATTAAACATTTCATACCTTGAGAACCTCATACAATTTATTTATTTTATAATAAATCAATATATGTCATTAACATTATTATCCAAGATAATTTTATCTTATATATAAATTTAATTCGTGAAAAAATTATTTCTCAAAAACAAATATGAGGTCAAGTGTATTTATTGTAAAATTTAATTTTAAAACCTCTAGAAATATTATTTGATAAACTATTTTTAAATTTAAAATTATAATTATCAAATTAGCTAGAAATATCAATCTTAATAGTTTTCATTAAAATTAATTAATAAGGTTAGAAATTAATTATCAATGTAAAAGGTCATTAGGGTAAAAGAAAAAACGTTAAAAAAATCCTTAAAACAATAAAAGTTTTTCTAAAAATTAGTATTTCATGTGATATTTGACCCAAATTCCTTTTTCTATCTTCTTTTTTCCATTTTTTTCCTTTTATAATTTAATGGTAATCTTACATTATTGAAAATGTAAGGGTTAATCCCAATACTACCCTTCCCTTCATTCATAAAAAGAAAACTTCTCCACCACTTAAAGACTCAAATATAATTATAATTTCTCCTTAATAATAGAACATTTTTCTCTTCATATAACCCTATACCATATTTAAAATGTTATGTTCACCATTAATTATCATAATTCACTCATTTCCCAAGAGGCTTTTTGGGAAAATTTAATTCCCCAAATTTAGTATTATCAACTAATTAGTTTCCTTCTTAATTATATTCTCTTAAATTTATTCTAGACACACAAATATAATTTTTTTATCCTATATATATTTTAATTTTACTATATTAAGTTTATTATTCTTATATATTCATATACTCTATCCATTAAGGAAAAAAATACTGTTAGTGTGTTGTGCGAACTGCCACATCCATAACGTAACATGTTTCATTTTATTTCACCACTTAGGATGGATATAAAGATGATATTAAAGGATAAATATTATTTTTATGATAACATTAAGGTACTTTTTTGATAAATTAGATACCATATTAATGATATGATCTACAAATAATCATCATTAATTTAATCGCTTAAAATAAGAGAGCAAGGAATATAATATTTTATTCAAATCATGTAAGATTTTTATATCCATTAATTATTATTATAAAACATTAAAAATTTAATGTATAAAATAATAAACACTAAATAATAATAATATTATTATCGTATAATTATATTATAACAAAATTACCTCATAATCATTCATTAAATCAGGGTATGTTCATGTTTGCATCGCTTTAACCACCTACTTGAAAAATACTAAGTATTTATATCATGGATAAATATGAAAACTTATTTATTGGTATAATATGATATAAATTTGTAAATAATTATTTTTTTATTCGGGATATATTATATCAATATCTAATTCATCAATTAAGAAAATTCTCTTCGTTTTTCAAAGAACACCAAGACATGATTATTATCAACTTCATCTTCAAGGATAAGGTCTAAATAACTCATGAAAGGAATTTTAAAGATCATAAATTGTTATAAACCATCATTAAAAGAAAATTTAATTGACTAATAATAAGTTAATCTAGAATAATAATGAATACAAACACCACTATTATAAAACTAGTAGAGATAATCAAAACTACCAACCCCAATGTGGAAAATCAGAAACATTCATATAGTGAATAAATATTTATAAAGAGTATCAATGAAAATGTATATGAGTAAGGTTATGAATTAATTTATTAAGATATATTTGTTTTTGATACATGAGGTTAAAGTGTGATAGTGGAAATCGGAACAACAAGTAAGGGTTTTCGGTCTCACATTCCTCTCTTTGAGACATGTTTTATATTATGCACATAATTTCTATTATATGGTGTATATACTAAATATGTGAAATTTCTTTGTTAATTGTATTTAAATATCATTTTTAATTCGTCTCTTTGAATAGGTTATGATTTAATTTGTACCCAATCTATCGGTGGGGGTTTTCTGTCTCAATTTTCATTATTTGGGACTCATGTTATAATAACCACCTATTTTTTTGTGTGGTGCATAAATTTTCGTAGAATAATATTTTATATACTACTCATGAAATTTATGGTATTAAAAATGTTATATTTTTATCCACCTCTCATATTCTTTTGAGTCATGAGTTACCTTTTCCATGGTGGAAACCCATCCTAGGATTTAGTAAAGTAAAAGTGTGTAATTTTCTAAAAAATAATCCTTGTCTAGATACTAGATAGTGGATGTAGTTGTGATATAGATTCAACTATGGTAAATCACCCTCAAAATGTTTTGGTTTATAATTTTCTTAATCATCACCCTACTGTACAATGACTAGGACTAAGACCACACACCTGGAGATACACTCTTTAGGGATATGTTTTGGAATATTCACACACTCTTAATGAACTATGATGAATGATTTTTACTACCATTACCTTGCTATCTTGCTAATTCAAACTGTTGAACCCAATTAATATCTTTCATTGATAATCTAGAACATTGATGTAACTCTCACCCTGATTGTTTTGATCGGGTTAGTACCTATTACTTTGATGGAACCCCACAACATATTTGTTAATTATAGGATGCTCTCATAGGAATCAACATTATTCAACTGAATTAGGAATTATTTTATGTATGTATCTCTAAATATATATATGGACAAGTTTTATTTATAAATAGGTTCCTCAGGGAATGATATAAAATATTTTGATGACTCTTATGGTGAATGTGTTCGACTTAATCTGGTGATGGGTAGGGCCTAAAATTATATATCCCCTCAATTCATTGACATGTATAATAAGAAAAAACATGTTGTGTTTTGGTGTATACCTCTTCCTGTGGGAGTAAATTTTCATTGTACGTGGTCTTGATAACAAGTTTTTGATGTTCTAAATTATGCATTCCTATAGTTCGAGATCAATGATTATTTTTATTCATGTCTTCATTTATTACAATAGATATAACATACCCTTCACTTTAGTTGATTATAGATTCATGTTATATCAATTATTCCATGTTTATGATTTGTAATCTTCAATTGTATGTTATTCCTTAATAAGCATATGAGATCACCCTTATTTGTTTTCCTTTCCCTAGGAAACCTAGGTAAGGAATCTTTGTGATTTTCAGGGATATGATGGAAGGACTAATACTGTTATCAAAATATTTTCATGTTGTATATTATGTTTTAAAATGTATTACATGTATGTATCTATTATTCCTAGAATAATTAACTATTTGGTCATTTAGGAACTCTTACACTTTGTAGTAATAACTTAATATAACTTCATACTATGGGTTTCTTAAGTTTATAATGTTAGAAGGATAATGTTTCCTATATAATGATTGGAATTATTTTCTCAATACTTTAATAGAGAATTATTATTATTTTTCTGACATATACGTAATTATTAGCTATAATCTATGAACTTAACACAATGTTAGGAAAAGTAAAAACACCTAATAATTATGAGAACATCATCTATTGTGACTTTTACATCATTTTCATAACATTGGTTATTATCAAACAAAATTTTATTATTTAATAATATTCTACACTCTTTAACCATCGAGGTGTTCAAAAATTATAATTATTGATAAATAATTTAATAATATTTATAAATTCATATATTTTATCATTACTAATAATATCTTCATTTTTGAACAAATATAAATTACATATGAGAAAATATGCACACACACCCACATAATCAATACCCACTTCCCTGAAAACATACATGTACACACACTAACCATTGACTTTGACTTGTAATTGTTTGTATACACTTATATTTTTGAATCACTAACTATTCAATGCATGTTTGCGATTGATTTTTGTAGCTATGAGTTATCCATATCTATTTAAGGTCCATCATTTGTTTCTATATACCAATATTTGTCTATGAGTATGACTCAATACTATTGAGACATAATTTTATAGGGTGACACACAAAGTATATCTACAAGTTCCACCAATTTGGATAAATTAGAGTTTATAATGAAGTGGTTCCCACCTACATGGGCCAGTGAATGTACAAGTGTGAATGAGCACAAGTAAAAAAAATAAATTATATAGTTATAAAGTTTATAATAAGGACAATTGAATTTATTTATCAAGGTATTTACAAGTTAATTAAGTATAAAATGTGAATTAAAAAATAATATTTCAATCCAATAGTTTTTATTCAAGACTCTTTAAACTTATTTGGGAGGAACAAGTTGGGTTAATGGTTTTTATTTTATCTCATGACACATGTTAGTTTTAAAAGTGAGTGATGAAGTATTTTTTATGTTTATAATGAGTTAATTAAGTTATTGGTGGCTAAGCGGGTTAGTTTTATGTTTTATGTTTTTTTAGGTGCTAAAGTGAAATTAAAAGAAACTTAAACCCAATTATGAAACCTAATTTAAGATCCAAAAATGAGTAGTAAATCCCCATAATGAATTTAACTTATCCCATTCCTTCACAAAATTTATATAGAGGGAAAACAGAGGTAAAATAGAGAAAAAAATAATGATTCGATATATTCTTCTTGGATCAAATTTATTTTATTAAAGTGATAACATGTTCATCCTAAAGTAAGTGGATTTATCATGGTAATGCAATGGCGTCTAAGATCAATGAACCATTATATTAAGTTATGCATGTTTATGATTTGGAGGGTGCCTCATTTGGTGCCACTTAGCTACAAAAATATGAAGATGAGCGGAGTGCATCAGGATAACATAATTCTACTAACATACCGTTTCATTTTTCTTTTAGTAGATAAATTAATTTTCATGAGATTAATGGATAAAAAAGATCGTGGTATTCCGTATCTGATATTATGATCTTGATCCAGATAATTTATTTTTTTAAATATTAATTAATTATAGTCCCATTGTTCTTATGTTCCATTGAGTGGTATCAGAGCGGTCTTTCAAAAATTTACATTGAAGTTTCAATTAAATTTTCTAGAATTAAAATAAAGGGATTAAATATAGACCCAAAACCATGAGAGGTACATTGATCAGAGGTTTCATGGAGAAAAAATAGATATCCAAAGATTGAAATATTTTTCGATATGAATATCAAAACAAACAAAAATTTAATAAAAAAGGTAGAAGACCAGTGAGTGTGGCAGGCATGTACACAAGGTTGAGGGGAAGTAAACTACTAAAACTTGATTTTATTTTTGAGAGAATGGTATTTGAAGATCAGTAGATGAAATTAGATCCATTTTAATACCAATGGTAATTAAAAATATCATAGGATGAATCTTCCCTAACCAAACATGAGGGAGCACCACTACTTGTCCTTATTTTTTTATTTTTTTATATCAGTCCTACTACATTATTTGTTTTATGTTTTAAATTAATACCTTTTATATAATATTTATTATTAATTTTGTTCAGAGTAAATAAAATATGAACAACGACTTTTAGTACCCCTCATCCTGTATTTAAAAAATAATAGTTAAAATGCTGAAAAAATGTTAAAAAATATCATAAATATTCTAGTAATAGTACAATATATTATTTAATATTATATATTTAAAAAATTAATCTATTTTTTTAAAAAATTTAAAATTATTAAAAATGTCAATAATTTATCATGAAATATTTTAAAATATTTTATAAAAATTATTTTAATGTTGTTTTTATTATTATTGGTTAACACACTCATAGACATATAATTGTTAATTTTTATATGTATGCATACACCAAATCAATGTTTTATATATTTATCTATCTATATTATTTATTATTAATTATTTTATTTATTTTTATTTTAATATATATACAATAAATAAGTCAATGATTTTCAGTATCAATTATAGTCATATAAATTCTAAAATATTATAATTAAAATTATGGAAGATAAAATAATAACAAATATATTTTGAATATTACAGTAATACTAAAAATAATATTTAATTCTATAAATTCATAAAATAACTTGATGATCTGATGAAAATGTTATACTAATATAAAACAAATAATTTATTGTAAAAAATCATTAAATTTAATAAAAAATATTTTTAATACCTATTTTTCATAATAAAATACCAAAAAAAGTAGAAAATAGTTTTAAATCAAGTTTAATTATTTAGAAAACTCTTTTAGAACCATATCCCTCCATAAACATTAATTAACGTTATTTCCTTTTAATTCTTTAATATATATATATATATATATAATTTTTTATACGGGGTTTTCGTTATTAAATTTATTATTTTCATTGTAATATATGAAAAAGATAAACTAAACTAATTTTCATACTCTATTTCAATCCTTAAATGATTCTGAAAGTTGAAAATTAAAATGGTGAAACATACAATAATTTATAATTTGATTATTCTTAATTATACACATTCTTTAAATAACACATTTAGATAGTATAAATAATGGTAGTTTTAATTAAACAATTAATAATAATTTTTATAATTCATTTTTTTTAAAAATCCTGCAATTTTCTTAAAATAACTATCTCAATTATTTTCCTTCCTCACTCTCCAAACATTACTAACCCTAATGACCCTGATTCACTATGCACTCATCTATCCATTTGTTCACTATTGCCGCTCTCTAATCCACTATCATTACTGACCCCTTTATCATCATCATAATTCCATCTGCCATCATCATGATGCCCTCATTCTAGTAGGCTAATCCAGTCATCCTCCCACATAAAAAAAATTATCAAGGTTATTTTACATATTTTTTTTATAATTGATATTGTAATTCTAGTTTTATATGGAAAATATTGACTATTTTTAGCTGATTTTATAAAATAAAGTAATTGAATATTGTGGTTTTTAAATAAAATATTATAATTTTTAACATTGTGTATTATTAGGGTTCAAATATCCACTTTTAAAATATGAATCTTGATTTTAAATATTTTGAATTGACATAGGACTATTATTGGGTTTTGTTGGTTTTGATATAAAACTATTTCTTACAAAATAATTTCTTTGTAATGACTTGGTTTTTATTATTTCCAATTAAATGTGCAATTTATTTTATTAAAGTGCATGAAATATGAATGAAAAATTATGAATTAATGGTAAAGTGTTGTGAAATATTGAAATAATTCATGATGTTAAGGTATTGAAACTAAATTTTAACAATTAAGTTATAAATGTTAATGATATAATTCCAAATTTTAACACATAAGTTCTAAATTTTAACACTTGAATTTCCTTTATTGTATAATTCAATATTTTATTTATAGTTGGCATACATTTTTGTTTCTTTATTTTCTACAATGATTAAAATATAGAATTATAGTGCTAAAATATGTAACTCCATTGTGGAAATTGGGAATTCAAGTGTTAAAATTTAGAATTGAAGTGTTAAAATCTTAAACACACATGTTAAATTGATTTTGATATTATGTATTTTTTCATTTTTTTATATAATGGGTACAATATCATATAAATTAATTAATAAAACTTTAGTGTTAAAATATGGTATTCTATTATTAAAAATTGTTTAGGACTTTACAACCATATTTTAATACTACTATTCCACATTTTTACACTTGAATTCTATAATTTAATATTATATTTTCATTTAAAATAAGATTTTTAATGTACTAATATAGGGTATTTAAAATGTACGTTATAATGTATCAATTTTTGGTTTCTATCCAATTATTAATGACATCATAATTTATTTTGAAGTTTCCTTGTAGTTCATTTTCAAGTGACACAGTAACTCATTATCAAGTGGTTACATATTTCAATTTAAAGTAACCACACAGTTCGATTTAAAGTGACCATAAGGTTCATTTTAAAGTGACATTGTAATTCATTTTCAAATGACCTTGCACTTCATTTTTATGTGACTTTGCACTTTATTTTTAATTGACCTTGAAGTTCATTTTGAAGTGTAATTGTAGATTATTTTGAAGTAACCATGTAGTATACATTGAAGTGGCCTTGTAGTTAATTTTTAAGTGACCTTCGAGTTCATTTTGAAGTGACCTTGTAGTTAATTTTTAAGTGACCTCACAGTTCATTTTGAAGTAACCTTTTAGTTTATTTTTAAGTGAACTTACAATTAAATTTCAAGTTACCTTTTTGTTCATTTTTTAATGACCTTGTAATTTATTTTAATATTAAATTAATTTTCTTTTTTAAGTGTCCTTGAACATCATTTTAAAGTAACCTTTCAGTTCATTTTGAAGTGACCTTATACGGAATTATTGTGGGGACTTATAGTTCAATTTTATGTAACTTTATGGTTGATTTTCATGTGACTTACATATCATTTTCAAGTGAAATTTCAATTAATTTTTATGTGAAATTTTATTTCATTTTAAGTGATTTTTAGTTCATTTTTAAGTTACTTTGTAGTTCATTTTCAAGTAACATTGTAGTTTATTTTGAAGCAACCTTGTATTCCATTTTTATGTAACCTTCTAGGTCATTTTGAAGTGAACTTGTAGTTATTTTTTGAGTGACATTGCAGTTTATTTCAAAGCGACGTTGAATTTTATTTTCAAGTGACATTGCTCTTCATTTTCAAGTGAACGTACTATTAATTTTTAAAATACCTTATAGTTTATTTTTGAGTGACCTTGTAATTATTTTTAAAGTCAACTGTCACCTTATTCTAAAGTTACCTTATAGTTCATTTTAAATTGAACTTTTATTTCATTTTAAAGTGAAATTTTTGTTCATTTCTAAATAAAATTTCAATTCAATTTGAAGTCACCATGAAATTCATTTTCTCACACATTTATTTGGTTGTTTCCCGATACATTTTTTACAATATACAATAATGATGGGGTGAATATATTGGAGTTGGTTACCTATAACCAACTTCAGTGTACTTTATGATAACCTGTATTCATAGTTTTGAATATTAACAAAATTTTTATCACATCATGATCATTATTTTACGTAACATAATATATGATAATATCCCAAGAGTAGTTTTTGCACTAAATAGTCATAGTTGTTCCCCACTATGATGAGAACCTAGAAGTGCTATGAAACTATTCATTAATATATGTTCTATAGTTTGATGATGTCATTTAACAGACACAAATGATATTGGAAATAAAGGGTGGAGACTCATAGGAATTTTATGAACCTTCTCATGGTGTATGCCCTTGGTAATATTCAATAGGATATTATGAGAACAAGACCCTCCAGTAGGAAATACACATTTATATGTTTCATTGGATGTTCCAATATATAGACATGTTTATTGGTCCTTATACTTTACCATTATTATTAAAGAGTATTATGAGTTTTGTAATTTGTTAAATTGAAAAAAAACTATGATGAAAGATGTTCATAGTGAGTTAGGATACAATGGGTGGGTTAGGAGTAATATTTTATTAATGAGTAATGTGAAAAAGGACATTTCAATCTTTTCTTTAATGGAAGTTGATATCTCAGGCCTTTTGATGAAAATTATATAGCCTAAATAAATCTATGGCCATGGTTTACAATAGGCAAGTTCAATTTCTGGGAAGTCAAAGAAAGAGAAGTCAAGTACATAGGTTTATGGCACCAACATGCAACCTGCTTGATTTGAGATATTATGATAAATGGATTATATAACACAGTAAGTGTTCGTATGAGGTATCATGACATTGTGGAATTAACTTCTCTCTCTATGGGTGCCTTGGAACATTTCAGGATGCTAACCTTGTAGTTTAGGCTAATTCTCCTAATTTCAATGAGAAAATGTAATAGAGGGTCACACACTAAGTTTATCTAGATTCTCAGTTAAATAATATATTATTATTTATTATCTAACATGTTGAATGAATATTATTCCAGAATATGGTTTAAAAATTATTAATTTATGCTTGATCACATATAAATATTTATTTTCTATTTAGTGAATATAATATTTACATATTTATTGGTGAATAATGCAGTGATATTTATTTAATAAATAAACAGTCATTATTCAAGGCCTGATAAATATTATTGAGGAATGGAGGAAAACGTTTAATGGTATCATGAAGAATAATAAATATTGAATATTATTTGATTACATAATAGTTAATTTAATTCTCATATTAAGAACATGTTGAGAAATAACAATAATATTATTATTATTTTAAATGGGGTTCTGTAAGGATTAAATAAATAATAAAGAGCACTTGTGCAATTATTTTATTTTAACCATAACGATATATAATCCCAATTATGTTATTTTCTCAATAATTTAATACATTTGTTTTTGTTTTACACAATGGATTTGGAGAATCCTCTCCAGACCTAGAGAGATCCCTTCTCTAAGAACGTTCCCAAGAACAAAGAGTGATCTTTCTCCACTACCCACTCTCGAGTCAAGATATATCTAGGAGAATGTTTTGAAAGTGATTCTTGTGGAGATCATAAGTGGAAGAAGTAAGTGATAGGATCAGTTGTGATAGAACCCAAATATTCCTATGACGACATTCATCGATTTTTGGATCATGGCTATAAGTAATCAACTTTGATTCCTACAACACAACTATGAAACAACGCAAATCTATTGTATGATCCAATAACTAAGAACGAATTCAGTCAAATAAATTCTTTATTTAATTATATTATTTATAAATAATATGTGATGATCCTCTCTCTTGGTTCCTACCTTCTATACCTTTTATATATTATTTGATCCAATTCTGTAGATCATGACATTTATCATTATGTAAATATTGAATTAATTATCAATCATGGAAAAAAGAAAATTTGGGCATGAAGCATCACAGAATTATGATATTCCCAGAACCTACAAGTGGTATCATAAGGGTTATATAATTAATTATGATTACTTAATGATCATTTATTTTTTAAACATTTGTGATTTAGTTTTTCAATTCATGTTTAATCATTATTTTAATCTGAATTGTGATATTTGATTCTTCCTCCTTTGTTTCTCATAGATCTAATCGAGACGAATAATTTTATGAATAAAATAAAATTGGGGAACTCATCCAAAGGTGGTGAGGTTTCTGGCTGAACAAAACAGGATTACATGCTATGTAACCAGAGTACACGTTGTGTAACCAGAGTACACGCTATGTAACTAGAGTTACATGGTGTAGTTGTGTTCAATGCACCTGAAGATAATTTAAAAATTAATCAAACTGTGTACATTGATTACATATGGTGTAGTTAATTATTACATGTCATGTTGACTAGGCTATCCTAGTTCGTGGTCATTTGGATTACACATCGTGTAGTCCCTTTGAGTCACAGATGGTCCATGTATTACCATACACAACCTACCTGACTAGTGACTATGAAACTCAGAGTCCACACATTGTGTATTCCCTTTCACACACTATGTACTCTATTTTTTGAGGTACAATTTACACATCGAGTCCCTAGGCGTGTACCTTGGATAGACGGTGAGAGATATACACACTGTGTAACTCAACTGTGCACACTGTGTACTTAGAACAAATTATGAAGATTTAAAATTTATTTATTATACTAGGTAAACCTTGAGGCATGTTCTTAAATGTGGTCATTAAGTTGATAGGACACACCATGTGATGAGTTTTTAATATATATATATATATATCTCTGTGTGTGTGTTTGTGTGTGTTTAATTAATTTCTATATAGTGTTCATATCTGAAAAGCGTGTATGAGTTGTATTACAGTTGTCACTCTACATGAATTGAAGCATAACACATAACTAAAATATCATTTAATTCATATAATCATTAAGTTGATAGTACACTACACAAAAGTATGTGATAAGTCATGTATGCTATATGTCATAGAAGTAAAACTGTATACAAGTATAATAAATGTTGTGTGGATTCATTTGGTTATTCACCGTACTACCTCCAAGGTACATTTTTGTACAAAATTAATTTTAAATAAATTTATTTAATTTTTTAAAATTATAATAGAAGATAATATCAGGGAAATTTGAATGATATTTAAGATAAAATAATTGATTAATTAAATATGATAATTAATTTATTCAAGCATGATTTATCCTAAATAAGTATGATTAAGAATTGAATTATAGTTTTATTAAATGTGTAATTCGTTGAATGCATGTGGTCGATCATGATCATAGACCAACTATTTTAATGTGATTGGTTTCATTTAATTTATTATTAGATTAAAATGTTGTCCCAGTGCCTTCCTTCCTCGTATTATATAGGTTCTGTGTGCCCACTATTTTTTTTATGAAAACCATTTTTCCTCATCTGTATGTGGGTAAAATAATTTGTAATGGATGGAGCTCCCAATCTAGTGGAGGTAGTCCAAGTTTGGAGTTGAATCAAAACTAATACAAGAGATATACATTTATGGATAGGTGGAAATATACAACATAAACCTTAAATGGTTTAATTTTTTTCCCTAGGTCAGTGATTAGTTTATCAACCTCTAGATAAACTAACCATTAGCAAACACTCATTATCATACCAATTTATTATTTTATTTCTTTCAAGTTTAATTGTTATTTAATTATGGATTTTTTGTCACAATCACATAATTTAATGAAATTAACCAGAATTAAAGATAGAACTAAAATAAATTGGCTTATGCGTAAATATTATCTATGACATAGTTAATCAATTATGTAAATCCAATTAATATTAAAAAGAATTTAATAAAGATAATAATTGAAAATTTATGCATAAAAGGATAAAATCCCCCAATAATATATATTAAGTCAGTATTTCCTTTCACTACTGTAATTAAAATCAAACCATAGTTTGAAGTTCTTGACCAGCCAAAGTTGGGGTGCTTTCAATTATTAGGGAATTCTAACTTGATGTTTTGGGTTAAATTAACTTAGTTCACATAAAGGGTTGGATTCCAAATTAGGACTTTGTGTAACTAAGATTAAAAGGATGAGGAAATAAAATTTAAGGATTTCAAGATTTGGGAATCCACTCAGCGGATCAAGAAACGGTGAGTTAATGCAGTTGGTATTTGTAATTCCTACATAAAACCATTCAATTTTCTTGACCAAACAAGTTGGGGCAATGAGAAGGGGAATATAGATTATTTCCACTAGGATGTCCAATAAACATGATATTATAAAAATAATGGTGGGGTTTAATGGGTTTTGATAAAATAGTCGGAGAATAAAAAATATAATATTTATATATTTGTCTAAATTTATCAGATAAATCACTAAAATTATTCTTATCTGATTTTTTAGAAAAAAATTAATATGACAGCAAACATATCAATTTGATGCATTATTGATAAAGAAAACTTTCTCACCATAAAAAATTTACAAGAATCGAAAAAGAGAATATGTGTAATCCTTTTCTATGAAAGAAAATTATTTGTGTTGTAAGAACCTTTTCCTAAAGAACCTGGAAATAAGGATAGTAATAAAGAGTTAAAAATCAATGCGAAACATTTGAATGATTCCACATATGTTCAGTGTTTCTTGATATTATCCCTGTCCAATGAGATTTTGAGGTAACATCAGGACATGGATGTGTACATCATGACGTCTCACCTTCAGGATCTCTATCAAGGGAAAGAAATACATGAGAGGTATGAGATCTCTAATTATTTGTTTATAACTAATCTTGGAGATTATGCACCAGCTGGGCCTCATGTAGTCAATATTATTGGATACATTAATTGCTTAAACATCTTAGGGATTAAATTTCGACATTATTTGCATACAGATATCAGAATTTTATCACTTCCCAAGGCCTTATATAGTTTTATTGTTATTTACAACGTGAGAAACAATGAGAAGAGTCTTTTAGAACTTCTTACTTTGATTCTCTAAGTGGGTAAGGGCATTGGGTGTTATAAACTGGCAGTCTTTATGGTGAATAACAAAAGGAAGAAAAATTAAAAGGGGAACCAGACCTAAAAATAGTCTAAATCTCCCGAGCACCATCCATCCAAGAAAAGGAATATCTAGAGGCATGTTAAGGAAAAAATACAGTATGTTTTGTGAGTGGAAATCTAGGACACTGGAAGAGGAACTATACCCAAAATCTAGGGGAATCTAAAGGTGTGTTCATTATCATGTGTAATCTTTTAATATCTACAAATTGGGTATTAGATATAGCTTGTGGGGATCACATATTTATCTAAATGTAGGAACCAAGTACATTTCAAAAGATTTAAATATGAGATGTAGAATCTAAGAGATGCTAATGGAGTTAGGCTGGCAGCCCTAGAAATTAGTGACTACCACCTTTCATTTATAATGGGAATAATTTTGGTTTTAAAATATTCTTAATATGTACCAATAGTTACCAAGAACATATTTTTTGTATCATTCCTAGATAGAGTTGGGTTTATTTTCGATTTTGGAAATAAAAGTACTTTCTTTTATAAGGAAACATACGTTATGGTATGGAATATTTCAATAATGGTATTTATGTATAATATTACAAAAATCTACCTGTTGTAAATTGATAACAAATCATGTTAACATGACTCATATAAAAATCAGATTTTGAATCGCCGTCTTGGTCATGTAAACAAGAATCATGTGATAAAGCTATGTCAAGATGGTTATTTAGACTCAACTGATCTAAAACCACTTGAAAGATATCATACTTGTTTAAAGGGAAAAATGACCAAACCACCATTTTGTGTATAGGGTGAAAGGACCATAGAGATCTTAGGACTGGAATATACTAATGTTCATGGACCATTTTCAGTAGAAGCTAGAGGTGGATATTCTTACTTCATAATTTTTATTGATAACATGAGTAAATATGGCTATATCTACTTGATGAGGTATAAGACTAAGTCCATTAATAAATTCAAGGAATTTAATAATGAATTAGATAATCATCTAGGAAAGAATATAAAGAAGATTCGATCAGATTGAGGTGGTAAATATCTTAACCAATAGTTCATCAACGTTCTATAGGATTTTGGGATTCTATCTCAACTAACTCCACCTTACACACCACAATGGAACAATGTTAGAGAATAGAGGAACTGTACCTTATTAGACATGGTAAGGTTGATGGAGACTCATGTATATCTTCCGTTATCCTTTTGGGGATATGCATTACAAACTGTGGCATACACATTAAACCGCGTACTAAAAAAATTGGAAAATGGAATTCCCTTCAAACTATGGAGTTGAAAGAAACTCATTTTTTCATAGAAATGTGTATGAGGTTGTGTTTCATTTGTAATTCCTTATCAGGAAACAAACTAGCACCATGTGGCACAAAGTGTATCTTTATAGGATATCCTAAGGAAACAAAGGGGTACTACCTATAAAACCTCTTAGAGAAGAAAATGATTGTCTCTATATAGCCCATATTTCTTGAGAGGGAGGACATCCTAAAAAGGATAGTGTGAGAAATATTGGTTTCTAGGAAGTTATTACTCAAGATACACAACAGTTGGTATAAGAATAGATTCCACAGGTCCCCATGGAATAAGTAGTTTCTAAAACACAAGTACTGCATAGGAGTGTAAGAGAGTAAGATAACTAGAGAGATATGGTTTTCTAGTCACCGAAGATGGTGAATCATTATTGGTTGAAAATGATGAAACTATCTCTTACAAGTAGGTAGTATATAGATCATATGATAAAAGATGGAAAGAATCCATGAATTCTGAAATAGTTTCCATGTATCAGAACAAATTTTGGTTTCTGGTTGATGTACAAGTTGATGTAAATCCATTTAGATGAAAATGGGTATTTAAGAAGAAACTGGATATGGAAGGTAAAGTAAATACCTATAAAGTAAGGATAGTGACTAAAGGGTTTAAACAAAATCAAGGAATTGACTATGATAAAATCTTTCCCCCAATTTCCATGTTTAAATACAACAGAATTCTACTTGCTATTACAGCTTACCATGACTATGAGATTTGGTAGTTGGATGTAAAAAACTAAATTCCTTAATGGGAACCATCGGGAAGATGTCCATATAACACAACCAAAAGGTTTTGTGACTCAAGGTGATGCCAAGAATATTTGAAAGTTACATAGATGCATTTATGGATTTGAAAAAGAATACAGGTCAGGGAACATTAGATTTGATGAAGCCATAAAAGAATCTGGTTTCATTAATAAAAATGTGATCTGTGTGTTTACAATAGGTTTAGTGGAAATGCGGTTGTTATCGTAGTAGTATGTGTTGATGAAATATTACTTATTGGAAATGATATACCAGTCGTACAGTTAGTTAATGAATAGTTAGACAAGTGTATCTCGATGAAGGACTTATTAGAGTGGCCTATATTTGAGGGGTAAAAATCATTAATGATAGATACAAGAGGCTTATTGGACTTATTCAAAGTACATATATTGAAAAGATACTAAATATAGTTACCATGGAACAATCCAAGAGGGTACTGGTTCCAATATCACATGGTATAAATATTTCAAAGAAAATGTGTCCTCAGACACAATAAGAGAAATAAAGTATGTGGAAGATCCCATACTTTTCATTGATAGGATAAATCATGTATTCCATTTTATGTACTACATATGATGCTTCCTATGAGTTGAGAATGGTTGGAATATATAAAGAATATATAGGAGAACAACATTGGGCTACAAGTAAGGCTACCCTTAAGTATCTTAGAAGAACTAAGGACATTTTCTTGGTGTACAGAGGAGATGAGGAGCTGGTCATTGGGGTTATATTGATTAATGTTTTTGGATAGATCATAACGATCTCAAGACCCAATCAGGATATGTTTTGTGTCTCAATGGAGGATTTGGGAGCCAGACGAGTTCAAAGCAATCAATTTTTTCTGATTCTATAGCAGAGTCAGTGTATATAGCTGCTTCTGATGTAGCTAATGAATATATTTGTATTCGGGAAATTTTCTAGGATTTTTATGTGATACCTGTTAGTAAAAACCCTGTCATATTTTATTTTGACAGTACTGCAATTGTGGCTCTTAAAAAAGTGCCAAGGTCACCCAAACAGAAAAACACATACATCAAAAGTATCACTTCTTAAAGTATTTTCATGAGAGGGGTAAAGTTGAAATTAGTAGAGTTCCCATGGAAGAGAATGTGGAACACCCCTTGACTAAGGTGATATCTTAGCAGAATCATGAGTATCATGTCAGATCTAGAAGACTAATGTTTGTTAGCAGTTGACTCTAGTTCAAGTGGGAGTTTGTTGGATTTTATTCCCTAGAACTAACTTCTATGTACTTTATAATAATATGTATTCATTTTTTTAAAATTTAAAAACATTTTATCACATCATTATTGTTCTTCTGTGTAACATAGTATGTTCTATTTTTCAATAATAGCTGCCGCACTAAAAGTTCATAGTAGTTCCCTACTATGACGAGAAACTAGAAGTGCTACGAAAATATTCTGAAATATATTTTATATAGCTATATGATATCATTCGAGGGACACAAATGATATTGGATATTAGGGGTAGAGACTCATAGGACTTTGAGGCACTTTCTCATCGTGTACTTCTTTAGTAATATCTAGTAGGATATTATGATAATGAGACCCGCCTGTAAGAAATCCACTTTTATATGTGTCATTGGATATTCCTATATACAGACATGTGTATTGGTCTTTATAATTTAATATTATTATTAATGAGTATTATTATTCATTCACTTTGATGTATTAACAAAAACCATGACAATAGATATTCTCGGTGGGGTAGGTTACGTTGGTTGTGTCATGGGTAATATTACATTAAAGGATAATGAGAGAAATGATTTTTCTTTTTTTATTTAATGGAAGTTTATATATAATTCCCCTTGATGGAAGTTATATATCCTAAATAAATCCATATCCATGGTGTACATTTAGAAATTTCAATTTCTAGGAAATCAAAGAAAGAGACATAGAGAACATAGGTTCATTGAACTAGCATGCAACCTGCTTGTTTTGAGATATCGTGATAGTGGTATTATATTACAAAGTAAGCATTCATATAAGTTATCATGTATTTTTGGTATTAACTTATTTCTATATGGGTGACTTGGAGTGTTTCTAGATGCTAACTATGGACTTTAGGATGCATTGCCTAATGCCACTGAAAACGAGGCCTCAAGGGTCACACATTAAGTGTATCCAAAATATCATTAAAATAATACATTATTATTTATTATATAAAAAGTTGAATTAATATTATTCCCATATGTTGTTTAATAATTATTAATGTATGGTTGATCACATAAAGATATTTATTTTTCTATTTAGTGAATATAATATTTATATATTTATTGGCGAATAACGATGTGATATTTATTTTATAAATAAATGTTCATTATTAAAGGCCCGATAAATATTATATATGAATGGCAGACCAAGTGTAATGGTAATTTGATAAATAATAAATATTTAATATTATTTGATTAAATAATATTTAATTTAATCCACAATTTAAGGATGTGTCGAGAAATAATAATATTATTTTTATTATTAACCTGGGGTTACAGAGGGATTAAATAAATAATAAAGGGAACTTGTGAAATTATTTTATTTTAACCCTAGAAATATATAAACCCCATTATAGTTTTTTTCAATAATAAAATTCATTTGTTTTAGTTGTGTACAACATATTTAGAGAATAATCTAAATTCCTAGAGAGGTCACTTCTCCAAGAACTTTCCGAAGAAGGAAGAGAAATATTTCTCCACCACCCACTCTTGAGTCAAGAGAGATCCACAAGAACACATTGTAAGTGGTCCTTGAGGTGATCAAAGGTGGATGATTCAAGTGCTAGGATCTTCAATTCTTGAACCTGGAGATTCTTATGATGCTATTGAGAGATTTTTGGAACATGTGTTGATCATTTCTAGAGGGGATCTACATTGATTCCTACAATGCAACAAAGAAACAACGAAGATGTGTTTCTAGATCCGTCAACAAAGAAATAATTCCATTAAGGTAATTATTTATTTAATTAAATTGATTATAAATAATATGTGATGATCCTCTCTCTTGGTTCCATCATTTTATCCCTTATCTATTTTCTTTGATCCAATTCTGTAGATTATGAAATTTACCATTGTATAAATTTAGGATTGGTCATCGATCATGGAAAATATAAAAGTTGGATATGACCCATCACATGCTTCCACTACACCTAGAACCTATTGAAAAAAATTCTAAAAATGATTTTTTTTTTATTTTTTTCAACTCCAACTAATGATGATTATGAGTGAAAGATGAAAAACACATCACAAAAAATGAATTTCATTATGAAAACCTAAAAATTTGTTCCAAATTAATGACATTTGATTTATTTTGTTTTAATTATTTTGGGTATATTTTATTTTCCAATAAATAAAAATTATCAAACCATCATAAAAAATTAATTTAATTGTGACAGTCAAACAATATTCCATAATAGTGTTTCATCTTAATTTATATAGTTAGAAAATTATCTCAATTACTCGATGTGTAGAGTAAATATATTTGATCGATTTTGAGTATTTAATAAATTAATATCTATGTAAATTATTTTTTACAAATCATTTAATATAAATAATCTCTCCTCTAAAAAAATTATTTTTTTAAAAAAGAGTATTGTCTTGAGTACCAAGTATCGGATTTTTACTTCAAACTATACATCGTTCTCTTTAATCAAAACACTTCATTCGATATTAATCTGTGTTTTTATACACACATAGAATAAATAAATGAATGAATATATATATAGTCACACACACATAAATATTTATAAATATAAACATGTATAATAAATATACAATAACAATAATAAAAACAATAACAACAACAAAAATATTATTATTATTATTTATACATACAAATATTATAAATATAAATACATAAATAAATACATGTATGTAGGTGAAAAAATATAATATAAATGTGTGTATAATACATGTATTTATAAATACGTGTGTCTGTGTCTGTATGCACACGCACACAGTATAATAAATATTATATTTAAGGGTGGGGTTTAGAGGTATTTTACTTAATCACCATTAAATAAATCCACTTTTAATTTAGCTATGGTTTTTAAAAACCCACTTCTAATTAGTTTAAATATATAAAAAACAACCTTCTCTATCCACCTTAAGATCCCTCTTACCTTGGCCCACCCTAAAAATTTCTTTTCTCCATAGTGATGTGAAAGGTCTCTGGAGAGGTGAGAGAAGTCCAATGATTTGAGGGATATTTAGCGACATGAAAAAATCACAACAGTGAGTGAGGTTCCAAGCTACACATGAACTTTATATAGATTAAAGTTATAATATATTTCCAAATAAATAAACCTGGTTTATTTTTTACCCATAATATCCAATATTCGACTTATAAATTTCTCACTACTGATCGAGAAAATTATATCTTGTATCTTGAATTTGAATTATGGATTTATCATTTATATTGAAATGGTTACCTTGGTGCGGTATATTATTTTGTTTCTCTATACTTATTGGGGTCATATTTTTTGAATATTTAGTCTATTTAAATCATCCATTTTTTATTATTTAATTTATTTTAGGATTATTGATTAAGGAATCTTATAAATTCTTAATGAATTATTATATTTATTCTATATATTAACATCAATACATTTGAAATTAATATATTTTTTTAAGTGGTATATGAAACATTAAAAATTTGAATAAATATAGGATTAATGGATTCACTAATATAGAATGGAAAATTTAATTTGAATTAAGTATGAAGGTGGATAAAAATGATATATTATTTCTTGTGCTAAATGTTTTACTTGCATGATAAAATGTTTAATTCCAATTTTTTACTAAGATGATAAAATGGGAAAGTTTTTTATTTTTTTAAAATCCTGAAGGAATTAAATTTTATTATTTATCTAGTTAAATCATGTTAATAACATATAAACATATTGAACTTATATTTTTTTTATTATATAATGTGTTTTGTTTAGGGATATTATTTAGTAAACTATTGATTACCTTAAATTGATTTTCATAATGTGATTATCATTTAAAGAATGTTTTTAAATAAAATGTTAAAAATAGAATTTACCATGTTGTTAAACTTTTTATTATCCTTACGATGACCATGTTTAATTAAATATAATGTTTTTATAAATATTTTATGATATTTTATAGGGAAATTAAAATGATTTAGGTTGATCCTTTCCCATTAGGAAGAGAATTTCTTAGAAATTCATCCATTAATTATCTCTTAACCTTCACTAAAAAAGTTTTGTAATTTTATCATCAAACATTTCATTTAATTTAATTTTTGTGTTTTTTTATTCAAGCATTATTTAATATTCCATCACCATAAGAAATATTCAACTCATATTATTTCCATCACTATCAAATAATGTTAAAAACATTATTTTATGTGTTTTCTAGAGTGGTCTAAAAACTCTTCTTCTTTATACAACAATAAAAAATAATGATATAACCATTGAGAGATAAAATTGAGATATGTCAAGTCATTCATTAACTTATCAACTAACTTATTCATTGAACTATTTATTTTAAAATATTGTGAATCTATAATGATATTTGAATTTATTTTTAGGAATTAACAGTTAAATATTTTTTAATGTAAAGGGGTTTACTTATTTTAATGATAGGAATGTTTAGGGAAAAATGTTATAGTGATAGTAGTCGATAAATTACTAATGATCTTCCCACCATCCAGATATCATCCAATTTTTTAGCCAATGTCCCATATGTTGTATATAGCTTTCCCTTTGGTTCCCTATTAATGTCATGCAACACACCCTCTTTCTCTTTCCCGATAGTATTTGGAATGTTCTCTAGGTTCCTTTCTAAAAATTCTGATAAAATTTTTATGAATACATTTACCCATTTAATGTGTGATGATAGGCTAGGATGTGAAAGAAATTATCTTGTGTAGAGGGAGTATGTGTTCACTCCAGTTAGCTCATGGGGATGTTAGATTATCATGATTATAGGTATGAATATAAATTTTAAAAAAACATATTTACTTTTTATATACCAATAGATTATACTTTTTACAATTAGGTAAAGAAAATAATGTTATAGGGAAACACATTATTATTTTATTAATGTATAATATGAATGATATGAAGATAGTGGTATGATTTGATAGTTTTAATGTCTTGATAGAGGATATTGTTTTTTCATATCAGAGGCCAGCTATCTTATGATATAGTTACTCTTCACGTTACTAATTTATATTGCAGATAAATGATTTTTTCTTAGAATAATTATCCATTTGATTCTCAAATAAATTTAATTTCAATACATTAATCATAATGGTTCAAATTAATGTTATTATGTAAGAAAAATCTAATGATTGGAATAATGTTTTTGCATATGTTCATACATTTTACTGGATTGATTTTGTCCCATGTTCATGTATGTTACAAAATTATAGTAATAAATGGAATAATATTAATGTATACTATGGAAAGAGTTCAATAATATATCATTTACTACTAGAAAATGTATAATAAGGTACTTGAAGGTGTACCTCAGGATTAGTGGAATTTTTTTTCAATAATCAACTCCATGAAAAGCATATGATATTAAATAATATATTATTATACTAATATCATTTTATAAATCAATATATGACTATTATTAAATTACTTAATACTTATTTCTAGAAGTGTTCAGGAAAATACAGTGAGTAGAGAGAAATATGTCATCCCTCACACATCTAGTTTGAAGAATTTTTTAAGAAAAAGATCAACCATGGTTGTATTTTCCATATTTCAAATATTTTTATGTTATATATTACTATTTTTATACATTAAAATATTGATTTCACTCTTTTCCATATATGTAAAGGAGTTAGGGAAGAAGGTTGTTTGGATCAAATTTTGGTTAGATGTTTATACCAAATTTGATGGGTACTATATGAATAAACCTTCAAAAGATATTGGGGTGAAAACTTTTATCTTCTATTTTGTTTTTTATTTTTTATTTAACATTAAATTGAAATTATTTTTTATTTTTAGGAAAAAATAAAAGAATTATGGGCTGAAATTCCCATGAACTCCTACTCAGTTTCCTAGGATAATCATGCTGGTTAGGTCCTTGGAAAGAATCTTCCTAGTCATATGCATGAGATAAGTTTTTTACCATCCCTATATTAGGTCTTTGTTGGGTCATCATGAACATTTTTTGTCACTAGATATACTCCAAGTTGTGGTGATACTATTTCCATAATCTTAGAGAGAATTTTTTATAATGAAAAACACAAGCTAGGAGTAGGGGAATACAATCCAAGAGGAGGGGAATCATATAAAAATTTAGGATATATATCTCATCACTATATGAAATTAATTGGTTAAATTATATCAAAAGAAAGTTGTATATAACTTTGATGATATTTCCTAAAGGGTTAAAAAAACTTAGTAGGTAAATTTCAAAATTTAATAATCATTTATAATAATTATTTGTTTATTGATTTAAGTTTATATATATATATATAACTTTGTTTAATTTTGAAATAAATTCTGATGTATAAATCAAAACTAAGTATTGGAGATAGAGATAATCATAGTTGACCATCATGTGGTAGTCATGAATAGGACTAATAAAATCCAATTCCATGATATTTTATCAAATAACATATTTCAAAAAGTCAAAAAATATAAATAGAGCATATAGAGTGATGACACCAGTATATATCCTACTCGATGATATATCTATTGAAAAGGGATTATATTATTAAACATAATTCATAGGAAGTTTTTTTGCAGTTACTACACTAACTTATTTATATATGGGTGACTTTATTTATTTCTAGAAGATAGTCTTGGATATTTGGTATGTTTCACTTATTTTTATTGAAAATTGGGCCTAGAGGGTCACATACTATGTTTATTTTGAATCTCCTTAAATTCAATTAAATTCATGTTTAATAATAAATTTATTCTCTATTTTGTTGAAAATTATTTGTTCAAGTAAAATTTTTTCATATAAATTCAATGAAAATATATTTGAGATTAGAATATGTTAGTTGAATTTTATCTTTTGTTTATTTATTCACATGGTAGTGGACATAATATTTATGTATTCTTGAGTTTATTGAATTGTAAAAAATAAATATATATTCAAATTATGTGAATATTAATAAAATAAATATTTATTCACAATTTTAATGAATATAATAATTATTTTATTTTATAAAATTAATATGATTTATTATTCAATTTTTAAAAAATTCTATGGGATAATATGATTTGAGTTTACTTATAAGATGTAAATAATATATTTTATCTAATATCATTTAAATAATTATTAATTTATTTATTTAATAAATTATATTATAATTGATTCATGTCATGAGATATAGTAAAAACAATGTTATTATTATTATTATTATTATTTTTTGGTGGGTTGTGACTAGCATTAAATAAAAGAATAAGGGCCATTGTGTAATTATCTGAATTTTAACCTAGGTGTGAAGCCTAAAATATTCCATTTTATTTATTAAAAAATTATGTGTTAGAAATAATAGGTAATCATCTACAATTCTCTAAACCCCTAGAAATAATCCTCTCCTCCTCCCTCTCTCAAGAACATAGAGAGAGAAAAGGAGAATACTACTATAATCGGTGATGAATGACATCAAGCACTTGATTCTTTTTTGATAGTTCTTAGTATATCCAAAAATTCATTGGGATATTTTTGGAGCATAAGTGAATATTCCTATGGGTATCCTCTGTTGGATTTTCTATCATAACAATAATGCTAAAAGAGCGGCGACCAAAAATTGATCAAGAAGTCATATTGTGAATATGGCAATTCTTTATTTAAATTATTTATAAATTAAATTTACATGAAAATATTTATTATATTTTGAGGTTATTAATTTATTTATTTGGATCTATTCACTGATTTTGATGAAAAACAAAAAATTGGTGTCTTACTAATGGTTTCGCATTGCACTGACACCTTCTAGTAGTATCTATAACCTCCAAGCTTGACTAACTATAAATATTGTAGATGAACTGGTCTCCACATGTGTTTAAATGCACCGCTTGTATGCCAAAGACTTTTAACTAGTAGTGAGTGTCTAATTGTGGTACAATTGAGACACTATACCCTCATTATCAGAGTATCATAGTGGTATAAGGATAAAAAATAAATCTACCCTAGCATAACAAATTTTAATAAGAAGCAAGTAGTGGAAGGGAAATAAAACAACTGAATAAAAATTGAAAATTTCCAACACTAAATATAACCATGAATTCATGTCCATATGAGGCTAAAAAACTAAAAAAAAATAATATACAATAGAAGGTAAAATAAAATTAAAATACAAGGGTTGGGAAAGGAAATAAAATCCCCAAGGTTGATCTCAATGAGCATCCTGAGTACCAGCTCAGTCCTGTGCTCTGAACCTCCCATGTACAATACACAACACAATAAATAATACATGGACCTATGAACATGAGGTCTTCTCAGGAACCCCGGTGCAATGGAGGCCCAATAAGGGTGTCAGATATAACCAGTTGTCCACCAAAAATGTTTTCTAATATAAATCCAAATAGTGATTATAAAATATAGCGGTGTGTAGGTATGATGGATAAATCAATAAACAAAAAAAACCATCCAACTCAACATCCTCAAGGAAACCATACTAACCATGCCTACATTTTCCTAAGACAGAGTGCCCCTGAAAATCAGTGTGCTTGTACATATATGATATGGATCATCATAAAATAAATAAAAAGAATGGATCAATCCCAAGATTGTAATTTATCTTGGAAGATGTGTCCCTGGGTAACATCTATCTAATCTTAGCCCTTAATATTTAAGTCGTCATTAGAATGTATTAAGAGGCACCATGAGCCCGTCTAATTAAATCCATAAATGGAATTCAATGTACAACTCTAGGGGAAATAAAAATACCCATCATCATTTGAGTCCATAAAAGGTGATCCGTAAATGGAATCCCAAGTATTAGTCTTGGTATGGTGTGAAGTCAACAACCTCTGGGTCCATCCCTAGTAACTCACATAGGGGTCAGAGTATCACTTGTGGCATGGTGCAACCATCTCACCACTAAGTCTATCCATGAGTTATCCCCTAGGAAACCAGTATCGCTCATAATGAGGTATTAAAAACTCACAGTGACCCCATCTAAGGCATACAAAGTATAACACTAGACATATAACAACCCAAGAGACCTATAGGAACATCTTTGGCATTTTTAAATAGAAACCCAAGTATCAAAGAAGGTATATATAATCTCAAATATCATATTATCCCATCTAGGTATTCCCATAGAAAGGAACCTAAGTATTTCTCAAGGCATTCGTGGTTCATTTGGTCATTTAAATTTATAAGTAAAAATTCCATATTTGTAACCTTTCCACATCTCTAGTCATGTGCTTTAGGAGGGAAAATCCCATATATCATTTAAATTAATAATGATCATAACAACCATATACTAAGTATGTAATAACCCATTAAAAGGACACTAAATATGTTCATTCCCATAAACATGTCATTTTATTATTGAAATGATCATTTCTATTATAATGGAATTCCAAGAATTTAGTAAAAGTGTTAAGGCCAGGTGGACTTCCCATGGAAGTGAACATCATACATGAAATGATATAAGTTAGGCCATACTAACATGCATTCCATAAAGAATAACCATGTTGATTCTATGATAATTATTCCCTAACCACCTGGGTGTGGGTTTGGTGACTAGAGGATGACAAAGAGGGTGTCACATCCTCCCACATTGCAATTAACCACACATTTATATTTTTGAATACAATGCACCAAAATGAGGGGTTTTATTAGAAAAATCATTAATTAATTTAAGGTATTAAAGGACACACCCCTAAGGGTGGTTAATTATTGAGTTTCACGAACAAAAAAATCATAATTAAATATATATAGGATACAATATTTAAGGTGTTGGGTTCTATAATTTAAGCATCACATTTATGAGGAATTACATGAAAATATTAGTGCACAACACAACGTCGCACTTTATAAATCATCAAAACATTAATGGAAAAGTTATAGACCACCTAACTTGTGTTTAGGATGATCCACACATCCAATATTGAGACTTGATTCAATCCGGTTTAAGAGAAAATGAATCAATAAAAATAGGGTGAATTAAATTTCATAGAGATAGGAAAGGGAAAGGAAAAGAAAACTATAAAATGAGCCAGAGGAAAATAGATATTAATATTAGCAATACAATGAGACCAATGGTGATCGATTCCAACACTAGATGAAGGATATGAATCTATGCCTAGGAGAAGAGGGGGAAATCTCACCCAGAGAGCTGTTGTGTGTGGGCAAGAGAAAAAGAAGAGGAGGGAGGAATAAATAAGGTGGTAGGGGAAAAATTAATTTATATCCACTTTAATGAGATTCTCAATTTGGCCACATGATTTCCCAAACCGTGCACCAACCATGCGTGATCATATTCCCAAAGAACCCCCTCTCATGGGCTAGCCGTATGGTTTGGCTAACCGTGCACTACCAATGAAAAATCCATCTGTCAAGAAGCTGCAACAAACCACATGTTTATGAAGCCCCTATCACATGGTTAGATAAAACCATCTGAAGAATCTAACTCCATTGGATGAGCTACACAATTTAACTTAGTGGTCTATATAGTTTCATACAAACCGTTCACCCCTATTGTCTTCTCCTACTTTTGATGTTTTGGACCCTGAAACTCCCAAAACCTGATGGGACACCTAAGGTACCCTTTTGGACTTTAGTAATTTCTAAAAAATCACATATAATTGTTCCAAATATCATTATTACATTTTTAATCTTGGTTGAAATAATACCCCATCAACCAAACTATAAAATTCAAATTCACCAATAATTTCATCCAGTCTAAAAACACGGGATGCTACAACCAACCCACCTTATAAATTATCATAACTAAGAATCCTTGGGTAAAAAACATAAGAAACACTCGACATACATAGGCCATGAATTCTTATTTAAATGATTGTTTTTTGTTTCTAACTTCCCAACACACATCCAAAAACCACCTTAAGCATTTGATACATAATACATTAATACCCAAGCCAACTATTGTACTTAAAACTAGAAACATTGATGTGACACTATACCTATATTATATTTCCTGATACATGATAAAATAATTGTACCTTATATTTAAAATCCCATGGTATTTACTTTCAATAGGTTCGAACACTTAATGAAAAAAATTTAAACCACAGTACTCCACCGCTAGAGTTGTCTATTTAAGTGTACCGATATAGTTCTAGTGATTTCTGCAGTACGATTCTAAGATTGAGGGAAAGTTTTAATCTCGATTAACCTAATTTATCGTATTTGATCCATATTTTCATGAGAAACCATGGACTAACTTTGAAATATACTCACCTCATGCTGATGATGTTCCAAAAACTTTTCCTTACTAACTGCATCCATCGAAACAACCAGGAAACAAGTTGAGCCACTTATTACTGACTATTTTAAAAAATTAATAGATTAGATATTCAATATATAATCTTTAAAAACCCAAAACCTTCTCCTATATCACTTTACATTTACTTTGAACACTTTCAGTGAAGCCCACAACTGACTTCCAGAGACATTCCATGCCAAACACTCATTTAAGCTTTCATACCGCAACTTGAACATGGGTGCATACTCGATCCAAAACACTTGAATCATCAACCTTAAACAACCCAATAAATACCAACCAAAGTTTGGGTATCCTTAGAATCATCAACTAGAGTCTATGTATCTTATCCAAGGTAGTCCATACCATATATTTCATAAGTGAGATGTCGGTACCTAGTAGAAACATCCACGCATCAAAACACTAACTAAGCCCAATTGTAGTTAAGATAAGAACTAGTTGGTGCCCATGAGTCTAACTAAGGAATTATTACTTAGAAACCTAGGTATCATTCAGGTCTAATAGATCCTATATAACAACCACACTTTTGGTGCACAACTATGACAGAGTCTATTACCAACTCAGAAGGGAATTTTAAAATTCTTCACAGCATATAACCAACACTCCCTCATTGTATCCAGGATGTTTTCAAGATATGGGACAAGATTTTTATTCTGATAAGGGTACATCAAAAGGATTATAATTATTCCCAAAATAATCTAATACACTCTTGCTAAATATTTACGAAGTTATTGGTACAGCTCTGAACCCACCATATCCAACTACAAGAAGAAAGATCAGTCAAACCACTACTAGTTGAATTCTTCTAAAATAGATCAGTTTCACCCACGAAGATGTTATCATTATTCGACCACGATGCATTTACCACCCAAGGAACCCCATGATTTTTCAAGAACAACTACATAAGTCCATCCCTATCCAAATATTCTTTTTCTAAGGGTTGTGTACTAATCCAACCATTTCATTATCATGCTTACTTGCAAGAACTGACTCATTATAAGATTTACCAGCCTCATGTTATTCAAAAACAACACTAACCATCTACAAATAGTCCTCTTTGTGGTAATACTTCTACCTTGAAGTACATTCTTAACTAGAATTCAAGCGATT
The DNA here is from genome assembly GCA_963277665.1 of Viscum album. Lineage (NCBI taxonomy): Eukaryota > Viridiplantae > Streptophyta > Magnoliopsida > Santalales > Viscaceae > Viscum > Viscum album. The sequence continues at coordinate 156,747,398 of OY728157.1, forward strand.
CTCCCTACCTTATAAGTTTCCTAGTCATTATATTTACTAAAAACAGAAGTCAATCCCATGAAACACCCTCCATTGACCACTAACCATGAGTCCAAGATGTGGACAAATCACTTATATATATATATATAATTAAACCAAAAATAGAATAAAAAGAATCCACTTAAAAGTTAACTTGAATGGATTTACTCTTGGAATACGCATTAAACTCCTCTCGAGTTACAACCATGCACACCATCGCCTTTGGAATTAAATCCAAAACAAAGTAACAGGTATATCAAATACTCGATCCATATTGGAAATTTATCACAAACATTGGGACAAGTCTAGTTTTTTCATTAATGTACAGGTCACTCTACCCTGGAGATGACCTAAGAACATAGCATAATAGCTCAAATCATAATGATTACTAATGAAATATACCATTTTGTTGTACCATTTTAACAACTTGATGAGTATCATGCGTATCAACACATACTACCCCAAGTTTCCCTCAATAAACGACACTTCCTTGATACTAACCATAAGCATATTAGACCTATATAACCTAGAATCTAATGGACCATTAAAATAACTATCCAAGATTCATATTAACCATATGAATATTATCTGTTATATGGAATACCAAGTCATCCACTACTAAGAAAAAGAATAAGTGGAAGGATCACATAGCCTACTAAGAGGCTAACCATGCCTTAAGCATGTCTAACCTACTAAAACTGAGCGTTACCTGATTTTCAAGACCTTATAAAAGGGTTAAACTAACGAATGACCACCAATCCATATAAAGGTGTTGTTTTAGACACTAAGAGTCCTATATGGTACTATGACACATAAATGACACCTTTCATTAGAAATTTTAAGGCATCACCAAAGTTTTTAAAGTCTTGAGGGCACTACCTACCTCAGGTTGTCCCCTTACTCAAATAGGAAGTTTCGACCCTAAAAAGTGGTTGTTCTTGAAGAGTCATTAGGATTAAGGAAATATCATTGTTGTTCAAGAATAAAAAAAGAGGCCTACTTAAAACACTCACACTTTCATTCTGAAGAAATACTTAGGAAAGGCTAAAACTACCTTTACTTGAGGTTTGAAACCAAGAACAACACCTAAGGTTTCATTTAAAATAATTACACCTATTCTCATTTATTTATTTAAGAATTTTAAGGGTTCAACCTTTTAATGAGTTCTAAGTACCAATCATAAGATGAAATTTTTTGGTACTTTATTTAACTAACATCACGATGCAATATTGTAAAATTACATAAAATTCCTTTCAAACATTAATCATTTAACCAAAATCTTATCATAATTAGGACATTAATATATAAATTCCATTTTAAAACTTCATTTATTTATTTATAATAGTTCACAATTTTCTTAGTTAAAGAAAATAACCATTCAAAAATATAAAGGAAAACAAGCTTTAGATTGAAATTGTAATTCTTATTAAATAACACCTCTTAAAGTAATAAATCTCAAAAGTAGATGATAAGTCCTCTATTAATTAAGGATGGGTCTGGTCAAGTGATATTCCACAATACATCTATATTTAAACCCATATAGGTAGTTTGAGACACTTTAAATAACCATTCCTATATCATATAAACATAACACCATGGGGTTTAATGATATAGAATAAAGGATAAAGAAAAGGATACCTACAAGGTTACATTAAAAGATTATGTGTTCATCTAAATGTAACCCCATATTATTTAAAACATTAAATTTTTAAAACACTATTCTTTGGTTTATCTCATAATGACAAGGCACCATGAATGACCTACTTGGATCGAGTTAGGTATATCTCTTAAGCCTAATAGGTCAACATCAACCTACTTGGGTCAAGTCATGAAAAAGGTTTATAAGATATAAATTCATTGTTAGTAAAAAATTTATATCATTTTTATTTGAAACAGTATCAAGTATAACATGCTCTTAAACAATGGTTCAATTATATGGTTCACCATTTTCCAACTTATAAAGCATTCATACACTCTATAGATTGAAAATTGGATCCCATTTAATCGTAAACAATAATTTTTCATCCCATAAAACCAATGGTTCATGGATTAATCATGTAATGATTGGTTAGTTAAAGTTTCACCACTAATATATGTGGGAAAACACTATTTAGGTTAATGTTGGAAATTTAATAACCAATTGTATATTTCAAAATTATAACTATGCATGCTAAACCTAGAAATTAAATATAGATAAGAATGGAAATAAGCATAAAGACATGTCATATAAGGTAATTTATCATAACTAAATCATAGAATCTTGATGTATATATAAACATACTAAATATACCATACATTATATCATAAAAACAAGAATTATAATTAAAACCCTAAGAAGATGTAAAACTAAGTAGGTTTCATTGAACATGGTATATAAGAGGCATGAAAATTAATATACAAGGGATTTAAATAAATATTAAATAGCCTAGAAATGCAATCTACATGGAAAAGGCATATGCATGACATATGAATCTCTATGAACCTAATATTATGCATGTAATGCTACTTCTTTATCATATCGACAAAGGGTAAAAACTAGAATCTCATAAATCCGTAAGCAGTAGAAATTACATAAATCTATTAATGTGAAATCATAATAAATTTAATATTGAACAACATGATCAATAATCCCATCCCTGGCCACTTAGAATTTTTCTCGTGCATGGGTTGATCACTAGTAGACACAGCTATTTACCATGTGTTGAAACATTTCTAGTCTCATATCTACCAATCGAAAATAGTAAGACATAGGAAAATAAAGCCTCTAATACCACTTTGTAACATCCCAACCTGACTAACTATAAATCCAATAGTCATAATTGTCACCATATGGCCTCAAGAATGCCTCCCCATATTCCATAGGGTGCATACTAGCTGTGAGGGCCAAATGGTGGTGATTGGGGAGACTATACCCTCATTATTAGAGTATAACCATGGTATAAGGATAAATAATAAAAATACATCAACAAAATCAGTAATAATAAGATATAATAAGTGGAAGGGAAATACAACTACTGAATAAAAATAGAAATTTCCAATGCCAAATATAAATATGCATGAATTTTAAGATGAGGATAAAAAATAAAATTGTAACATACAATGAGAAATACAATAAAATGAAAATACATGGATAATGAAAAGAAATTAAATAACTGAGGGAAATATCCATGAGCATACTGGGTACTATCTCATTCCTGTTCTCTGAAGCTACCATGTACAATGCACAACACAAGCAATAATCCATGGACCTGCGAATATGAGGTCTCCTTGGGTGCACTAGTGAAACGGTGGCCTAATATGGGTGTGAGATATATTCAGTTGGACACCACAAATGGTGTATAAGATAAATATAGTATGTGATTATAAAATATATAGATTTTTATGTCTGACAGGTAAATCAATAAATAACAAAAATAATCCAGCTGGCTCTAGTTCTTCAAGGACACCATGCTGACCATACCTGCTTCAGCCTAATTTAGAATTCTTCTAAACATTAAGGAACCTATAAATATATTATATGGACCATAATAAAATAAATAGAAATAATAGACTGAGATAAGGCATGTTATTTGGATTGGTAGACACATCATTGGGTAACAAACATTTAATCTTATCCTTTAACATTTAAGTCATCATTAAAATTTACTAAGAGTCACAATTTGGCTAACCATGCGCAACCCCTGAAAAATCACTCTGTCAAGAATCTGTAATAAATCACATGAACATGCTTACCCTCTCGTTTGATTATACCAAACCAAGAAAAACCTCAATATGCACTAGACGATCTATACAGTTTCACATGGTGGGCCACACAGTTTCAGAAGAACTATTCACCCCTTCCATCTTCTCTCTCTTTTTAGGTTTTTGATCCTAACACTCTCTAAACTCAAAAGGACACCTATGGAACCCCTCAAGGCTTTATGAATCTCAAAAAAATTACATTTAAGTGTTCCAATGCTCGAATGTACATTATGAATCTCAGTTAAAAGAATGTCCCATCCACCAAACCATAAAATTCAAATTCCACTGAAATTTCATCCAGTCCAAAAACATGGGATGCTAGAGTATCATGGAGGTAAAATTTTAAATTATAATTATTTATAAATTATTTGATCAATTTTATGCATTGGTTTTCAAGTATTCATGTTATTTTTTTTCTAATCTGAATGTTAGAGTAATCACATTATTCTAACATGGAATGTCCATAATTGGGATAAAAGGAATGAAGAATGCTTGAAGAACCCATCTGTAGGATCCAATTTCATTGGATGCATGACAAGGTCACATGATGTGTAACAGAATAGTACACACTAGGTGATTTTATTTTCTCCTCACAGGGAACACATAGTGTGATTCATGGTGCATTGTGTGTTCAATTAGGTGGTGTCATTACACAATGTGAATTGAATTCCAACATAGTATATGGATTAATAGAAACTAAACAGTGTCTAGTGGATAAGTAAACATTGAGTAACCCTACATAAGGTACGCTCCATTTATTTCATAACACATCTTCTGGGTTAATATGTGATGTCATTACACATTGTGTTCTAACTACCATCCTGACACATAACATGACATATACTACATGATTTGTAGAAGGAGTACTTGTTGTGTAACACGTTTCACTCCACACAAGGTGCACCTCGATTAATTCTCAATGTGTATTATAGGTAAACACGTAGTGACATTACATGTAGTTGATTGACTTCCAACAAATGAAATGTATTGGTTGATTACACATTGTGTACTACATGCTGATTCCAATTATACATGCCACATATATTAATATCATGTCCTGTGGTTATACACGCTATAAAAACTATAGGTTTGACAACATAGAACAATAAGTCATATACGTAGTGATACATCATATGGATTTACATATTGTGTGGGGCACGGTGAATAACACATATGTTTTGTGATATATAACATTTCAAAAAACTAGGATTTAATATTATGCCAGAAGTGCATGTTGTGTGGCCCCCAAAGTACATTCCTTATAGTTAATCATTATAAATTTAAAAAATATATTTATTTAAAAATAATATATAGGATTCCTAAAACATCATAAGGATTATAAATTTTTTAAAACTTAATGTTAGAAATTAATTATTTTATTTATTTATTTATTAACTCAACAAAATTTATCTTAAAAGGAAATAGTGGAAATTAATGTTAGAAATACTAAATGTGGTTGTCATTACTTGTTTTTAATGATCATGATCTTTGAATGATCAATGTATACATTGGATTTATTTATTTATTTTAAATATTTATTACATGGTTTATTATGTAATAATAATTATTAAATTTAATTTAATTATCTGTGAATCATTCCACATTCCTTTATTATGTATGAGAATGTGTGTCCACAAATTATTTATTGTATCCCTAAACCCCTGCTACCTCTCACTTTAATGTGATTATACATTTGTAAAGGATGAAGTTTCTTAGCTAGAGAGAATGGTTTCAGACCTGAGATGAGATTAATACAAATAAGAAGATTCATAAGATAATAGTGGATGTTGCAACTCAATCCAATCTATGGCTAAAGGAGTTATTTCCCCTAGGGTCCTGGTTGGTTTATCACTACTTGAAAAACCTATCAGTAGATAAACTGAATGATCATTTCACATATTTATTTGATCAATTTGTGTTAATTTATTTATTTATAACATTTATGGTTGACTTTTTTACTTAATTTATCATAATCGCATAATATAAATAAATTAAAATTCATACTTAGAAAAAATAAAATAAAGTGTATAAGATTTATTATATCTAGTATAGTTAATTACTTATATAATTCTCACATAAAATAATTAACAGGTATATAGAGGATAAAATAGAATATCTCATACTAGCATATTTAATGCAAAAATTATTTTATTGAACATGCTTAATTATATATGTAACCTTCACCTAAAATTAAGAAGTGTGTACCTACAAAAAAAATGGGATTTAGCTATTTTTTTAAAAACCACTGCTAAATGTTCCATTTTAGTTTTTTTACCTATAGTTTTAGAAAATTTCCAAAAATTCATGATAGTTTAATAAAAAAATTCACAAAATAGCATAGGATTTTAATCAGTGGTTTAAACCACTGCTAAGTATATTTTAATAAAATAGTAGCAAATTTATAAAATCACCAAGAAATTAATAATGATTAATAATAATTGTTATTATTAATTAAAAGTTTAATAAATTTTTAATAACTAAAAATTAATTATTAATTATTAATTACTAATTATAAATATTTATCATTTAATTTTTTTTAATAATTTTGAATAGTTATTTATTAATTATTTATATATATATATTTATTAAAATACAAACACACAAACACATACATACATATATATATTTTTATATTTTTATATTTTTATAATTTTAATTATATATATATATATATATATATTTCTACATATATATATATAGCATTGATAGAATGTATACCTCATAAAAAATGCTTCATATAATATTAAATATCATATTTTAGTATATAAATATATTTATAGGGAACCCCATACCCTGTTTTTTCTTGGTCAAAAGGTCTATAAGGCCTCCAAAACTAAGTTTTTAATTGGGATACCCAAAATTTTAAATATTTGATGAAATTTATAAAAACATTGAGAGGAAATTATTGTATTTTATCATCAGAGACTAATTTTTCCTCAATATTACATTTATATGAATATTATGGTTTGAAATTTTTTTCATTTTTCATATTTTATTGTTATTTATATGTATATATATACATATTATTATATATTTACATATATAAATTTAATTATATAAATAAACATTTAAATGTATAAATAAATATTGTGTGTGTGTGTATCTCTCTCTCTATTTATGTATCTTTATATGGATTTATATATATTTGTGAGTGTATGTGTATTTATATATATTTGTGTATATTTATTTATAATTGTATATATTTATAATAAATAAATATTTATTTATTTATTTGTGTGTGTATATATATTTATGTATACTTATATGACATTATGTACATGTATATATAATTTTATCTAATAATATATATGTATATATTTTTGTCTATATATATATATGTAAATTTACTTATATATATATATATATATTGTTAGCGAACATTTTAATGATGTCGAGGATGAGGGATCTAGAGCTTTGGTGACTCCATGGTGATAATAAGGCAATCTAGGGTTCCTTGGCTTCGATGGCTGCCATCCCAAAGGCGGTTGAGGCTGATGTGGCTATTGCAAAAGAGGTTTCACCTATTGGATTTATTTTCAATATTAACTCTTGTAATGATAGGAATTTTAAAAAATATAAATCCTTCGTTTCCAAGGGTTATACTATTAAATTTGGCATTGGTCATTTATACACACAAGTTGTGGTGGGATATCTTAGACCACATCCCCTAGATCCACTTGTAACTCTTATGGAACATAAATTTTCTGGCGAATCAAACATCAATTCCAATTTAAGGGTTCATAGTGTCTCTGGGGATAATCCATATGGTTCTGGTCTTCTATGGGATGGGGCGCACAATAGATCCTTTTATGGATTTAAAAAACATGCACCTTTGAATAAGATAATTCTAAAGAATGGATATGTGGCCTTCATTGAAGAAAGTAAGGGAATTAGATCTAATCAGCTCAATGAATTTAAGTATTCTATTATAGCTCACTTGTTGATGCAATCCAATAGATTGAGTCCCTTTGATCTTAATTGTTGGCTTTTTTAGTGTTGGAGGATTTGTGATCGGTGTATGCCATCATTATGGAAGGGGTATTTCTGCATTGTTCCCCCCTCAGCGACCCTCAAATCCAAAGCCTGAGGGGTTTGATCCGTCAATATAAAGCCTATAATTTTTAGAATTCTATATTCAAACCCACTTTTCAATCCCTTTAATGTGAAAATTTTTATCACATAGGTCTAGATTCACATAATGGGATTAAGTTGTTTTTTTTCATCCACAAATATTATGGGAATTTTCCTCTGCAATTAGAGTTCCAATCAAAATGGATAAGGAAAATGAAAAGGAATTGTATGAAAACTTTTTTCCTGTTGTTATTGAAATTGATCTTTGATCTCCATTGATCAAGACAATTTTTCTAAATAATCTTGAAATTAGATTTTATTTGTTTGTTATGTATGAGAAGATTCCTAATTTCTACATTGGCTTCAATAATGTTGGTCATACAATGGAAAAATGATGAAGAGGTTTAAAATTTGTGAATTTCATTATGAAAGGTCATTCCAATGAAAAATGAACAGGGACTTCAATGAGGGATGTTTCTATTAATAATAAAGGAATACCAAGGGAAAAAATGGGGAAGACTGTGGGTGTTTTGATAGATCATAATTTAGTTGAAGATGGTAATAAATTGGATCCATTGGGTACTCAAAAAATTAATATGATGGACCCCCAATAGAATCTCATATTGATGAGAAGGTAGTAGATTATAGTAGTGAATTTCAATGTCATTTTGAATCTTCCCAACATGATTAGAAATATGAATATCTTTACATTGCTTCTAGTAAGGGTAAGAGGTCAATTGAGGCATAAGTTATCTCCTTATCTCAACTTAAAATGTATAGACCTCGAATCTCATGTTCTCGTTATAAAGAAAAGGTGCAAGGATCCTCCTCCGTAGATGTTTATGTTGTGGATTCTACTTTTTTTTGAGATACATTACTAGAACATTCACTTGAGGTGGTGTCCCCTACTATGAATTCTGTATATAAGGATGTCATGCTTGCAAGATTTTGATTATCACCTAATGAAAAATAGATGGTTAATGCTCACATTAAAGTAAAAACTATTTATTCGGTTGAAAAGGATGCTTCATAGGACCTGGTTAATGTTTCAAGACATAGTCAACAGCTTTTTGGGGGATCTTACCATCTAGTAATTCAAGATGAGTCTGCACCTCAAGATCTAATTTTTATAAAGGTCTATCCTCTTCTATATTGGATGACCCGATTGTATAGGGATCCAAGTAGACAAATGATGGTGGGGTTGATAGACAAGGATATGTACCTGGTAGCAATGAGAAAGGAGATGATTGCACCTAAAATATGGTGGAAAATATTGATGATGTTAAATATGGTTCTCTGGTTTCTTCAAGGATTTTGGATCCTGGTCTAGGTTGGAGACTATTGTGGCCACCATGATATCATCTGTGTAGTGAAAGACCACTGTGAAAAATAAGGCTCATATTGGATCCACTTTTGCATTAATTTCCTCAACTGTTGTTGATAGAGGTGTAGGTAATGTTGTTTCTAAGGAGGTGCCCATGAAGATAGTGAACTTGGTGGGGACATATAGAAGTGATATGGGGATTAAGACCTGTCAAAAAATGAATGAGAATCTTTATGGGGGAAGTTTCCAGAGATATGGATGCAAGAGACTCTACCAAACCATCTTTAGATGAAGTCTATGAATCTTGGAAGAGAGTGAAGACCTAGAAGCATGGATGACATCTGCGGGGAAGAGATCCCCATAGGAGGGGTTGGAGGGGTCCTAACCTCACCCATGTTGTTGATTTTGACTTTTATTTTCTATTTTTTGAGGGATGTTTTTCAATGTATGACTCTATCCACCACATTGTATCTTTTTATCTTAATAAAAGGACAGGGACTTTATGCCTAATCCTGGATCTGTCTATATTTATATATATTTTCAGATATATCTATGTATTTATTTATATTTATACATATTTATGTTTATTTATAGATATTTATGTTTATTTATTTATATTTATTTATATATATATATTATGTATGTATATATATACACAATAATATTTAATTATATAAATACATATTTAATTATAAGTATATAAATATATATTTATTTATATATTCTACGTGGATATATATTTACATATTTATATGTTTATATGTATTTATGATATTTATGTCTTTATGTATTTATATATACAATTGTATTTAATTATATATATATATATTTATGTAATTTTATTTCTATTTATATTTATTTATTTGTATTTATTAATATATATATATATATATACACACATTTATGTACATTTATATGACTTTATGTATATATATAATTATATATATGTGTCTTTTTATATATTTATGTAAATTTATTTATATATACACACATATATATATTTATATATATATTTAATTATATATATGTGTCATTATATATATTTATGTAAATTTATTTATATTTACATATATTTATTAAATATGTGTGTGTGTGTGTTTATATTTATATGTCTTTATGTGTATATATATATAACTATATTTTATTATGTGTGTGTGTGTGTGTGTCTTTATATATATTTATGTAAATTTTTTTATATTTATAGATATTTAAATGTGTGTGTATATATATATTTATGCATATTTATATGTCTTCATTTATTTATTATAGGTAGCGGGGATTACTAAAAACAAAACATGCATGCACCTAAGGCAACCTCTACACCCAAGTGGTTGGGATCAAATCGTGACCATGTCATGATTTGGCCCCCCATGTTAGGTGGTTGTATTTCTGGCCTGTGGAATTTCACATGGGTGGGGCTGGGCTAGTTTCATTGTGACGCCAATAGGAAACCCACATGTATGAGACACGGTGGATGATTGGACCCTGCTTGACAATGTGTAGTGGCACCATGAAGGGCCCAACACTTACCGAGTGGGAGCAGAGACCCGCGTATGCAACCAGTAGAGGGGGTTATGCACCCCTGTGCATGAAAAAAGGGGGTCACATGACCCCTAGTTATTTATATTTATTTTTATATATGTGTGTGTGTGTGTTTATTTGTATAATTATATACAATTATATATTTATTTATATTTTTTTTTGTAAATTTGATTATATTTTTATATATTTATATGTATTTATGTATTTTTATATAAATATGTATATTTTTTGTGTTTAAGTGTGTGTGTGTGTAATTATATTTAATTATATATATGTTTGTCTGTGTGTCTTTATATATATTTGTGAAAATTTATTTATATTTATATTTATTTATATATATGTGAATATTTATATGTATATGTATATATATAATTATTTATAATTATATATATATTATATTTTTTCATTTATATTTATTTATATTTATTTATATTTATATATATTTATATATATTTATTTATCAAAACATATCAAGGGTTGTGTACAAAGGCTGTAACCCATTCATTAAAAGAAATAAAAAATACATGAGAGGAAGATGAAGCCAATTATGACAAACTCCCCTCATCAAAAAAACAAAACAAAAAAGACTCATTTAGTCAGAAATCGCAAACAATTAGTCATTTCTTATCTTTCCTTGTCAAACCCATATGGTTATGTTTTTCTCTATCATGCAAATATCAACCACTTCTCCATGCCCTGGATTTTTGTCGGGGTTCATGATCCTCATCTCATGGAAAATCAATGTTGTTCATCAAGATGGACTAGGCACTATATTTCCAGGATAAATCTTGAATTTATAACTCCAGCTTGGATTAGATATTGTCATCAATGTTAGATGATATAAATTTCAAGACTGTGAGGGAGTTTTATAACCAAATAATTTGAATTCTATTTTTCTTATGTATACCTAACTAGAGTGTCAAATGAATGTTTGAAAGAAATTCTAAGGCCCTTAATCAATTTCTCCTGGTCAAGCTCCTTCGATTGTTTGAGGCTAGATTTTTTAAGCCTTTTCTTATCACAATCCTCTTTTGTGGTTTTACTGAATTTGTCATAAATAAATTTCATTTAATTAAAAAAACGAGGGGGGAAATAATACTTATTATAGCCTTAATCAACTACAAATTTTCCTGGGGAACCCCTATCTAACCACGTGTGTCTGTTCAATCCCATGTGCACATGTGCACCTTGTCCTACCCATGAGTTTCATTGAGATCTTCACCCACACTGGAAACTACTAATTACAAATCTGAATCAACTTTATTTTTATATTCCATTTGAATATTATAATGAACAAATTTACCTTATGAAGCTTCCAAATTATCTCCATTCACCTTATGAACAGGTGAATAATCCTAATCTAACATAAATTTTCTGAATTTCCTAGGTGGCTCCTTTTGAAAAACCTCTACATCAACCAAAGGCTTGTTTTTCTTTTCCTTACCTCACTATGTATTCTCAGCAGTCCATGTAAGACCTGCCATTAATATCAAAGGTCACTATAAAAATTGTCTTATACGTACAAGAAGTTTTCATTGGATAATATATATGTTGTTAAAAATGAGAAATTCTAATAGATATATTATTTTGTTGTTATTGTTTATAATTACCACCAATTATTCTTACCAACATATATATCGATTTATATTAACCATCATATACTAGAAAATAATTGATTATCAATTAAATTTGTCTCTATATCATACATATACCAAAAATTATTTTACAAAAACAATTTTATATTTTTATTATTTATTATTGATGAAAAATATTTTTTGACTAAACATACATATTACAATAAATTATTAAAAATAAACAAATATTTTTCTAATTAATATTTTTTTAAAAAAAATTTAAGTATAAAAAAATCATTTTTAATTAAAAACATGTGTTTATACATTGAATTAAAATATTGATAATTTAAAAAATATTCATGAAATTAATATATATAATTTATAATTATCAATGAATGATTCAAACTTATACTAACTCTAACCAAATAAATTATAAACATTCAAAGTAAAAAATATATAAGTGGATATATTGATAATATGTAATTTATTTCAAAAATATATAATTGTTTTTATAATAATTATTTTTTATATTAATTAATTTCATCCTTTGAAGAAACATGCTCCCTCAAGTCCCAATAGTGGGAAGTCCATCCTCAAATATAATACCCCAATAGCCCCAAAAATATTGAGGAGAACATGCACTTTTTAAACATTATATTGTTCATCACACTCTAGTTCGTCACCATTTGGTTTATGATTTTGGTTTTTCAGCACATGGTTCATCCTTTTGATTCATCACTATAAGGCTCATCCTCATTTGGCTCGTCCCTCAAATCTAGTATAAAGGTTCTAAGCGCAGTGGAAGAGGCAGATGTGGCATGCCAAACCAAACTTTTTATTGTGATCTATGATTAATATGAGATTTACATGATGATAAATACAATGACTAATAGAATAGAATCAAATAATATAGAAAATAGAAAAAAACATTGAATCCAAAGCACAAGACCATCACATATTATTTTTAATTAATTTAAGAAATCAAAGAATAACCATACAAGGAATTGTTTCTTCATTGATGGATTTGAAGATATCTCTATTTCATATCATCATTGCAATGTAGAAATGAAGAATAGATTCCCTCCCGTGGTGATCCACACATGTTCCATGAACCTCTGAATGTCATCGTAGGAATTTCTGGGTGCGAACATGTTAGATCCTAATGCTCGAATCATTCACATTTGATCACCCTAAAAATCACTTCAAGGAAGGGTTTTCTTTGAACTATATAGACTTGAGATTGGAGGTGGAGGAGGATTTCACTCCATTATTGAGAGTGTTCTAGGTAAGGGAGCTCTCTAGGGCTTTTATAGGATTCTCTCCAGATCCCATTGTGCATAACAAAAAATGAATTGTCTCTCTAATAAAATAATATAATTGGGTTTATATACCTCTATGGTTGTAATATTATAATTTCACATGTACCCTTATTATTTTTTAATCCCTATGGAACCCCATTTATATAATAATAATAATAATATTTTTATTTTTATTTCTTGAAATTTGTTAAACTCAGGAATTAAATTAAATATTATTTATTCAAATAATATTTAATATATATTATTCCTCACCGGGCCATTAAACTAGATTCTCCCTTCCTCCACAATATTTATTGGCCCTTGAATAATGAATATTTATTTAATAAATAAATATGATTTCATTATTCACGAAAAAATAAATATATATTATATTCACTAAATAGAAAATAAATATATATTTAATACTCTCCTCACATAATATTGTATCGAATAATAGGTGACAGAATATATGAGATCAAGAAAACATGAATAATTATTAAACCACATGTAAGAATAATATTTACTCAACTTTTTACATAATAAATAATATAATTACTTAGCTAAGATTCAAGATACACTTAGTGTGTGACCCTCTAGGCCTCTTTTTAATTTTCATTAGGTAAAACACCCCAAAGTCCATGTTTAGAATCTAGAAACACTGTAAGGCACCCATAGAGAAATAAGTTAATTCTACAATGAAATAAAACTACATATGGATTCTTACTATGTAATTTCCCTTTATCATGATATATCTAATATAGTATGTTACATTCCCGTTCGATCAACCTATAGTCTCAATGTCATTTCCTTAGACTTTCTTAAAAATTAACTTGCCTATAGAACACCATGGCCATGGATTTATTTAGACTAGGCCATTTTCATAAAAGGGCATGAGATATCAACTTTCATTAAAGAACATAAGGGACCAATCCTTCCTCACATTATTCATTAATAAAATATTACTCTTGTCATACCCAACGTATATTACCTCTTCACAAATATATGTCATCATGGTTTTTATTAATAAATCAAATTAATTAACATATAATACACTTTAATATTAATATTATAGTATAAGGACCAATACACATGTCTTTATATTGGAACATCAAATGAAACATATAAATTTTGATTTCCTACTAGTGGGTATCATTCCAATAATTTCTTACACTGGATATTACCAAAGGTGTACACTATGAGAAGGTTCCTCAAAGTCCTATGGGTATCCACCCCTAATTTCCTGTATCATTTGTCTCCCTCAAATATGTAAATACCTGAACTTTCATAAATGCTTGACTAATTTTTTTCAGTTCAATTCCTTTGTTTTATATTGGTAAATGTACCCTATGGCCTAAAGAAGGATTCAGGAGAATCTAGGAATTGTTTAGAGACTTATGTTCTAAAAATTAAAGAAATAGAATAGGTTGTACAGTTATCATATGGTTATTTCCAACCATGCGACTCAACCATTCATGATACCCAGTGCAAAAGAGAGGTTAAATGATTTTTCTACAACTGTTCAAGCTAAGGCATATGCCCGTGGGAGATTTTAGACTTTTTTGATAGAGGATTTTCGCCTGGCCTATTTATGGTTATCCAAATCTTACACCTATCCCATGTGGGGTCCTTAATTAGATGGTGGAGGTAGTGTGATTTGCACACAGTTTGGCCAACCATGCGGCCGAACTATGCAACCCCATTTTTAGGGGGAAATTAATTTTTTTCCATGAAATTTGTTAAAACATTAAAAAGTTATTTCCCTTATTATTTATAATGGGTGTGAGATTCTCTCCCTATCCCTTGATCTATCCCATGGAATAAACTTGGATTATCTATTCCTCCTCCATCAAAACTTTGAATCGAATTCTTTTGGAAGCATTGGATCTTCATCGGTAATCTCACTAATCTGATTTATTTGTTTTGTTGTTTATATTCCCATATCTTGTGCTATTTTGGTTCAAGATCAATTTTCATATTTTTAGGGTGTTGAAATATTCTTATATTTTCTTCCATTCTACTTAAAAACTGAAGCTGATATTGGATGATGTGTCATCTACATCCCTAAGGTAGGTGATCTAGTTTTTTTCCATAAAATTCATGTTGTTTTCATAGCTTTGTCGTAGTTCCGTATGCCGACCATTGTTGTGTGTTTACCATAAACATGATCCTCCATCATAAATAAGATTAATCATTTTGTTATACCCCCATGGACCCTTTATAAGTGATTAGAGGATGAAAACCTCTTGAATTACATACCTTTGGGTGTGCTAAATTAATTTCCCTCTATTATATAATTTTTTAATGGACCAAAACCTTCCTAAGTGTTTGACTTGTCTCCGAAATGAAATTTCCCTCTTTTATGCACATGTTTAGTTTACCAAAGTGACTTCTAAGTGTTTGGATTGACCATGGAATTGAATTTCCTCAACTTAAATGGATTTATTTAAATGAATGGAAATGGGAGGAAAGGCCATGCCACATTTTAAATAACTATAAATGGGAATTTCTTAAATTGTGAAGATCTTAGTTGATTAGGCATAATAAATTATAATGATTTATATATAATGCCTTGATATTATTATTGGTATTATATGGATATTGGATATTGAACGATGGTTAAGGGAATTGTTGAGCATGATGTTTCAATATCCCTTACACCAGGTTTTAGGAATGATGTCTCACACAATTATACTTTAATCTGAGAAATAGGCATGTTGTTCCACATTACTCTGTATTGTTTGTTGTGCATGATGACTCACCCCACCATCTTCATAGATAGGAATGTTGTCTCACATTAATTATCATATTATGGGATTGTACCCTTGCTTGATCTTAAAGCTTGTTACAAAAGTTGTTGACACCTTAGATATGCCTCAGGTATAGCTAACAACTAGTATCCATGTATAGTCCAACTTATGTCCTCGCATACTTAGTTCATATACATGTATATAAAATATGACTATATATATATGTTATTACTTTTATATATATGGTATTTGAATGAATCATATTTCAGCCTATGTCGTAGTATGTAGAGCTAGCTAGGTGTCCTGTAGGAACTTGTGCCAACTAGTATTTATTTTTCAGAATTGTTTATTATTCATTATACATGAACATTTCTATACTCTATATAATGGATGGATTATTTCTAGAAACTATTGGTGGTGGACTACTGAGTTTATTTCATACTGTACTCTTACCACCTTTGTAACCCAAGTAGACATCATGTTTTTAGGTATGTATATAGGTAAGTTCCCTCCTAAAAATGTTTGAACCGATTTACTTATAGCATAGATCATGGGAGTAGAGGACCAATCATATTCTCATGATGCTAGTAAAGCATTCTTTTGGCCTTTTTGTATTTTTTATATCATGTTGTTTGTGCATATCACAAATATCCCATATTTCCATTTTTTATATCATAATTCCCTGAAAACATCATGTATATGACTTAGAATATGGGATTTTGATTAATGTTACTATTTATTATCGTCTAGGCTTACGTAGTTATTTATTGTATCAATTTATGTTGTTCCATTTTTTATATCATTCTTCCGCTATTGATAGTTTATTTACCTTATCCACTAGGGTACTCTAATATGAGGGTATAGTCTCCACGCTTTTTCACCTTAGACCCTCACTACTAGTCGTTAGCCTCTAGCATATAGGGAGGCGTGATTGAGGCCATGTGACCCACTTGATCGAGGCCCCGATTATGTGAATCCTGGGTCAAGACGTTACAAAGTGGTATTAGAGCTTTCTTTTTTCCTTTTGTTTTACAATTTGGGTATTAGAAAGAGACTAGGAAGAAATGGAATTTGGAAATGAGTCTATACCTAGGAGTAGCTAACCCACATATAGGGTAAACAGAAATTAACTAGGATGGGTTATTGTTGTTCTGGTTTTTTTTCATGTTACAATTGATTCGATTTAGCTTTTTGGCAATGAACATGTTTTTTAATGTTATTAATAATGATATTAATATTTTTATGGACTTCATTCCTTTTCTTGGAAGGACAATGAATTATTATATCATGCATCATTATAAGAACATTGGGACGAATATTCCATGCATTTTCTCACGCCATGTCTACTTTCTATGTGCATTTTATTGTTGCATATAGTTAGTGCCTTGATTCTTATATATTTAAATATTTTAAAATTTCTTGCAGGGATAATATAATTGTATAAATTAAAGTTCCTACATCAATATAAATGTAATTTTCTCATATATATTGTTGATGACACCTTAATTAGCCAATTATACCATATTTTGGGCTTTTGACCTATTGGTTCTGAACCGTGATATATAAATATATTTATATAAAAGATACAAACTCAAATGAATTTAAAATTTTTAAATATTAAATGGTTTCCAATAAATGGGATTCCAATTGAAAAGTAAAGGGTGTTTTTCTCTATAACTTGCAATTAAAACTCTATATAATGGCACTCATACTATGTTATACTAGAGCTAGACCCAAACCAGACCTTAGTAGTTGGAAGTTGGGAGTCTATTATGTTCTTATGGCATAATATGGTATTTATTACTCACCTAGACCTAGATTTTCATGCTGAAAAATAGATTTGATCTTTTTTATAGGATGGTTGTGTACCTATATTTTTTTCCATCTCTGACCTTTTAAATTGTTAGATTCTTATTCGGAGGCATGCATTTGGCATTATAGAATCTTGCCACCACAACAGTCTCAAGTCGTATGTCAAGTAGGTAGTGATGACCATGCACCAGAGATGGTGGGACCTAAGTCACCAGTGGTACCTCAAATAGTTCCAATTATGTAACCACATTATATTCTTAATATGGGAATTGACACCCAGTTTTGAGAGGGATTTTTCTATATGATGTAGTCTATGATAGTTGTTGCTTGACCTACCATGACTATGGAAGAGTTGAGTTTGGAGTACCACCACCAGCATCCTCACACCTTTTCAAGGCATGGTGGAACACATGCCGCTGATCCATGGATTGAGGTCATGCCTTCTATTTTTCAGCATATAGATACACTCTAAATCGGAGGGTCAAGATCACTGCCTATATGCTACTTCTCTATGTGAAGTGAGGGTGGGATGTTATTACCCATACTTACCAAAAACATGATATGATCTAGATTGATTTATATACAATATTTTATGATTACCTATTTCAAAATATGATGAGGAATAACTAGGATAGGGATTTTATTAACCTATGGCAAAGAGCCATGCCTTTTACGGAGTATTCTATTCATTTTAATAATCTACAGTAGTTCTCACTAACTCTATTTGGTGATGATATTGTGAATGAGAGGCGATTTGAGGATGGGAATGTATACACCATATGATCATAGAACAATGTATTTTGGTTGATTTTTTTTAGAGATATTCAATCAGACCCTGATTACTGAGAGGAATTTGAGGGAAGCTGATGGTGGGAACCAAGGATGTTTAGCACCCAAGCCTGACAATGTTTCTTCTAGTGGAAAAAAGAATCACTTTAATGTTTTTTGTGGGGGTAGAATAAGTAAAATAGATCATACTGACGCCTTAATTATATATCATCAGTGTGGGAAATCAGGACACACAACACCTAAATTTGTACAAGATACAGTTCAATGCATATGTTGTGATAGGATGGAGCCTATCTTGCGCTTCTACATGACGTTTACATCAGTGCATAGTGAGATTGGATTTACACCTACCCTACATTATGGAGTGAGGTTAGTAGTATTTCGTCAATCAGGAAGTTGGAATACCATATTCCATTCAGGATGAGGTGGAAAACGTGGTAAAGGTAATCAGACTCAAGACTTGCAGTGCCAGAAGAGCAAGCCTATTCGGGTAAGTTAGGTTGTGACTCAAGGTCACGATATGGTTCAGTTATATGAAATGCGGCCTATTCTAGAGGAGAAAAGCACCAAAGCTTATACTATTCAAGGTACTATTCTAGTAGCCTGTACATTATTGTCTACTTTATTTAACACATGCATGTATCATGAAATTATATTTAAGACAATTATAGAGATTTTAGGCCTCAATATTGAGTATTACTATGGATTCATGACCCTCAAGACCCATTTTGGTATTCGATCAGATATTGACTCTTCTTGTAAGGATTTTCCCCTTATGATTGAAATATATCTATTTGTATGGATTATTTTTATCCTTGACATGATAGGGTTTGATGTAATTATCAGGATGGACTGGATAGTTCTCTATAGATCCCATATTTATTTCTACCACTAAATGGTGACTTTTACATCATCATAAGGTGGCAGACATATCCACATGTGAGAATGGGATATTCACGCATCATGAGATTGACTTGAGCATCCAGGGTTGGGTAGAGTGACATCGTACATTTCCAGTATTTTCTTGGATTATTAGGGGTTATAACTTTCTATTTTCCTTCTTTTGGGGGATTGTTTTGGGGACATTTTCCCTAAAAACATTTTTTCACTACTTCCAGTGAGAGAGGTAGAATTCACCATTGATATAGTGCAAGGAGAAACACAAGTTTACATTCCCCCTTACAATATGGAACCTATGGCTCTTTTAGAACTCATGAAACATTTGGAAGACCTAGAGGATAAATGTTTTATACACCCCAACACTTCTCTTTGGAGTTCACCGGTACTTTTTGCTAAAAAGAAATATGGTACCCTCAAGACTTGTTTATATTACCATGAATTAAACCAGCTTACAATAAATAATCAGTATCTACTACCTTGAATATAAGACCTCTTTGATAATCTCCAATGGGTGATGGTCCTTAAAAAG
The DNA here is from genome assembly GCA_963277665.1 of Viscum album. Taxonomy (NCBI): domain Eukaryota; kingdom Viridiplantae; phylum Streptophyta; class Magnoliopsida; order Santalales; family Viscaceae; genus Viscum; species Viscum album. The sequence goes on from OY728157.1 coordinate 156,767,743, forward strand.
ATTTATTTGAGTTCGGGCTATCATCAGGTGTGTGTAATATCTTCATAAATACCTCATACATATTTTTGGAGTAGGTATGGTATTTAAAAGTACCTATTAATGTTGGTCGGTCTCATGAGCATTCTAGTTGTTTTTATAGCTTTGATGAATCAGGTTTTCCACCAATATATGGATTCATTCATGGTAGTTTTGTGGTTAAAATCTTAGTGTATTCTCATTCTCAACACTACAATGCCCAACATATTGAGATCATGCTGAATATGATATTGGAACACCATATTTATGCTAAGCACACCAAATTACACTTTTGGATTGAAAAAGTACACTTCCTAGGTCATATAATCTCAAATTCAGGAGTATCAGTAGACCCATATAAGGTTAGAGCAATAGTTTTTTGGGATAATCCTAAGAACATATTTGATGTGTTGAGTTTCATAAGGTTCTAAGGGTATTATAGGAACTTAATCCAATATTTCTCACACCTAGAAATGCCTCTTATGGGATTGACTAACAATGTTGTGAAATTCATATGGTTAGAATCTTGTGAACTTTCCTTTAAAGAGTTAAAGAAAAGATTGGCTTCAGTGATGATCCTGATTCTTCTAGAGTTTGGAAATTTTTATACTATTTATTATGATGCATTAGGTATTAGGATGGGGTAGTTCTAATGTAATATGAGAGATTCATAGTGTATGGGTCTCATCAGTTGAGGGCTCATGAGTGGAACTACCCAACACATGACCTCAAGATAGATCTTATTGTCCATGATTTATACCATTGGAAACATTATTTACTTGGGGAGCATTTTTTTTGTATTCAAGGATCACAAAATCCTCAACTTCATCATTATGAAATGTGATCTGAATCTCAGGTAGCATAGATTGGTTGAATACCTACAGTCCTTCAATTTAGAGCATTACTACACACCTGGTAAAGGTAACTTCATAGATGATTATCTAAGATGAAAGACTCAGACACATGCGGTTCAGGAGGCCAGTGGTGAGTGGAAGTTCATGGACTTGTTTTAAGAGATGCATGTTGAGTTTCAAAAGGATCACAGTCAAAAATCTCTAATAGCCCTAGAAGTGGACTCTAATTTTCTGGAATGGGTAATAATGAGACAAATTTCAGATCCTAAGGGCTTATTCCTAAGGGAAAGTATCTTAGATTAAGATTCATCATCAGGTTAGACTGTGCAGGATTATGAGACCTTATGCTTACATAGATGCGTCTGGGTCCTAGAAGATATCATAAGATCTTATGTGGGGATTTCCTTCATCCAATTAGGAATTATATCCAAATTTCACCAATATGTATTGAGACTTATATTTCCAGTATAGGTTACCGACTACAAAATATGAGATAACAGAATTTAACACATGGTGTTCCAACTATCAGTAGGTAAAGGTGGAACATCATTTGTTGGTAGGAATTTTATATCCGTTTTTCATTACTGAGTGGAAATGGGATGATGCCTCTATGGAATTCATGAATGGTTTTCCCAGATCTCCTCAGGTCAATGATATAGTATGGGTGTTCATTGATCCCTTGATGAAGGCTTCACATTTCTTACCTGTTCGAGAGACCTTCTCAATAGACGAGCTAGGAAGGCTATACGTAAGGGAGCTCATACATATTTATAGAGATCCTTTTTTTATCATATCTAAAAGGGATTATCGCTTCTTGTATTGGTTATGGAGGGGTTTGTAGAAGGACTTGGGTACACAAGTGATTCTGAACATGACCTATCACCCACATATCAATGGAAAAATGGTGCACACAATTTAGGTTTTCGGAGACATGATCTGTGCATGTGTCCTTGACTTTGGGGGTTTATGGGAGAAATATATACCCCAAGTTAAGTTCACTTATAATAACAACTTTCAGGATACCATCCAGTTTTCTACTTATGAATCCTTATATGGTAGGTATTTTTTATCAACCCATTGTTGGATAGAGGTAGGGGAGACATCATTTCTTTGACCATGTCTCATCCATGAGACTTTAGAGTAGGTCCAGCTGACTAGGAAGAACATGTTGATAGATCATTATAGATAGAATTCATATTACAATCGATGCTGAAAACCTCTTGAGTTTGAGGTTGGGAACCATTTTTTCTTGAGAGTTTCACCCAAGTTGGCCCATCGTTGAATTAAGAGCAAGGGTAAGCTTTGTCCTTGGTTCTTCATACCCTTTGAGGTTTTGAAATGAATCAGATTAGTAGCTTACTAGATAACACTTCCTTAGAGATACCAGTCTATGCATAATGTATTCTATATATCTCATCTATATTATTATTATATATACCCATCACACATTATAAATCTTTATGAGGTTGAGTTAGATATATATGCTTCTGTTAAGGAGTCTCTAGTGTGTATTGTGGATCAGAGCATGAAAACACTTCAAGGCAGGTCAGTCTCTTTGGTACGGGTGATCTGGAAGCAAGACTGAGTATAGGATGAGACCTAGGAGTGGGAATTTGACTTATGAGCCTAGTGTAAGGATATTTTCTCATATTATTCCTCTTTACCCTATAAAGGACAACTTAAAGACGAGTTTCTTTAAAGAGGGGAGGTTGTAACAACCCATATTTTCATAAAGTTAAAAATGGTTTTTTAGTTCAATTCATTCATTTTATCTTTGAAAATGTACCCTATGACCTAAGGAATGTTTTAAGAGATTCTAGGGATTATTTAGAGCCTGAGGTTCTGAAAATAAGAGAAACATAATGGGATGCACGGTTAGCACATGGTTAGTACTAACTGTACAACTCAACCGTGCGAGGTGACCAGTGCATAGGATAGGTCACATAGTTTGTATAAAACTATGTGAGTAGTATCATTCTTGTGTGAGATTTTAGACTTTGGTGACATATGATTTTCATAATTCTTGTGCATGGTTAGCCAAACTGTGCACCAAGCCCATGCAGGGTCCCTCCTTTGATAGTGGAGGCCACATAGTTTTCACACTATTTAGCCAACCGTACGACCAAACTGTGGAACCCCATTTTTAGAGTAAAATTACTTTTCTACCTTGGTATGTTTTAAAACCTAAAACCATTACTTCCTTTATCATTTAAAATGAATGTGAGATTCCCCCCACTCCCTTGAGCTCTCACATATCATAACATGGGTTTCTTGATTCCTCTTCTATCATAATTTCAAATCGAAGGCTGTTAGAAACATTGGATCCAAATTGGTAAGCTCTGTAATCATATTTCTTAATTTATTCATTTATATTCCCATCTCTTGAACCTTTTTGTGAAAGATAATTTTCTCTATTTTCAATTAATTGGACCGTTCATCCATTTTGTTCTATTCTACTTTAAAACTGAAGCAAATATTTGATGAGGAGTTATCTATGGCCCTAAGGATGGTGTTCTAGTTGTTTTATATAAAATTCATGATGTTTTTATATCTTTATCATTGTTTCACACACCAGAAATTGTCACACATTTCCCTTAAATGTGTTATTCCTTCCTAAAAAATTCAAGCACATCGGTATACTCCCATGTAGTGATTAGAGGATGCCAACCTCCTGATTTTTACCCCTTTGAGAATGATAAAAAATTTCCCTCCATTATATAATTTTTTAATGGACCAAACACCGCCTAAGTGTTTATCTTATCTCTGAAATGGAATTTCCATCGTTTATGTAATTTTTTAGTTGACCAAAGAACCTTATAAGTGTATGGATTGACCATGAAATTGAATTTATTTACCTTGATAATTAAATGGATTTATTTAAATGAATTGAAATGGGTGGAATGCCTACACCACATTCAATATAATTATAAATAGGAACTGTATAAATAGTGATGCCTATGGTTTATTGGGCTTGTTGAATTGTGTTGATTTAAATATAATGTCTTGCTATTATTATTAGTATTCCATGGATATTGGTTGTTAAAAATGGTTAAGGCACTTTTTGAGAATGACGTTTCACACTCCCTTACATTAGATGTTAGCCATGAAGTCTTACACCATTATACTTTTATCTGGTCAATGGGAATGATGTTATATGTTCCACAATATCTAGTGTTGAGAATTAATACTCGCCCCATGGTGTGGACATAGATTATGGTCTTGTATCCTTTCTTGAGCCAAAATATCGTTAGAGTGGTTATGGATGCCTGAGTTACACTCTATGTCCATATAGAACCTATTATCCATGTATGTTCCTACTTATGTCCTCAAGTAATTAGTTAATATACATTTATATAGTATATAACTATATATATTATTACTTAGATATATATGGTATTCAGATCAGACATATTATGGCCTATGCCAAAGTAGGTAGAGCCATCCATGTGTCCTGTCAAAACCTGATCTGGATAGTATTTATTATTCATCATTGTTTATTATTCATTATACATTCACACTACTATTATATGTACACTAGATGGATTATTTATTGACAACAATGGTGGTTGCATACTAAGTTCATCTCACACCATACTCGGGTCGCCTTTGAAACCCAAGTAGACTTCATGTCTATTGGTATGAATAAAGGTAAGCACCCTGCAATAGATGTTTGACGTTATTTACTTATAGAATAGATCATGGGAGAATATGACCAATAATATTCTTGTGATTCTAGTAGAGTAGTATTTTGGTCTTTCTTTAAATTTTATACTGTGTTGTATGTTTATTTCCCTTGTATCCCCGATTTCCCTTTTTTATATCATCATGTCATGACCTCATCATGTATATGACTTAGTCTATAGGATTTTTATTATTAATACTATTTATTTTTTTTACACTTCTATAGTTATTTATTGTATCTTTTTTTAATGTTCCCTCTATTATAATTGGTGGAAATCCCACATATACCAACACTACTTTCCCATCAGTTTGAAAAAACCCTTGGGATAAAGAATATATACCAATGGTTCTATGAAACCGTTAACATAGATTAATATATGTTGGGTTTTACCAATGGATTAAGTAAACCATTAGAAAAACCACCTCAATACCAATGGTTCATAAGAACCATTGTCCATCGAGATCCATCTTCCATCCAGACTTCCCCTCATGCCCCGCTTCTCCATCCCTATAGCACCGCTCCTCCAGACCCCCCTCACCGCCGCTCCCATCCTGAACCCCCCTCACCACCACTCTTATCCTTCTCGCGGTCCCCTCCTCCCATTACAACTCCCACTCGCCACTCTACGCTCACTTCTCGTTGCTCCCAACTCTCCGCTCACCGCTCCCCACTCCCCGTTCACCCCTCCCCAATTGCCACTCGTTGCTCCCCACTCGCCACTCACCCCTCCATGCTCACTGGTTGCCACTCCTTGCTTGCTGCTACCCACTCACTACTCCCCACTTCTTGTCACTTTCCTCTCCCCTCATCCCATACTGAGACCTAGCTTCCATCGATCGTCCCACCCCCACAAATTCTTCACTCCAGGTTTCGCCCACCATGCACAGAGGTATCATTTCTGATTTCAGAAGTGTCTGTTTTAGGGTTATTCATTGATTTCACTAAAGTATGGTGAAATAAATAATTTATGATATAGAAGTTTCTATAATTAGGAATAGGGGAACCCAAAATCAATTTTTCATATTCTGTTTTAGGGTTATTCAATATTTCATATTCAATGTTTTCTATAATTAGAATTCAAAAGGGTTATTCATTGATTTTTCTATAATTTGGAAGGGTTACTCACCCCTTCTTGTTTCTGCTCATCAATCCATTGAGGTATCAAATGTTTCATATTCTTCCAAAAGGTCTTTCCCAAAATAAATTTGATTGGTTATTGAATAGGAATTTTCAATTAGGGCTTTCTACAGTCGAGATTCATGGATTCATTGGGAGTGACATAGAAAAATAATCACACTATATGAATGGTTCATTTTGAAAAAAAGAATTACTTTACAAAAAAATATATATGTGATGTGCATGTTATGTGAAATGTACATTCGATTGTTTTTAATTTCAACAAGTATGGTAATAAGGTGGTTTTATCTACTTCTATGTTATAACACAAACTATGGCTTTTTCTCAACATTGGAGCACTTTTTTGTACCTCAAAAGTGTTTGATTTTCATTCCACTTTCTTATTTATCACATTCTAAACATGTTTTTGTTGAGGAAACACAGTTTTCTCTTCATTTACATGTTTATTATTGACTGAAAATTGTATATTCACTTGAAAAATTAGATAACTCTCAATGTTTTTCATTTTTTTAGTTTATCCTTTTATAACACATCAGACCATATCATCAAACATTATTTCTTATCATGTTCAACCTTCTTCATAGGTGTGGATCCATTTTTAGAAAATGATTTAGAAATTGATAACGTTGGATATTTTCCCTTGCCACTAATATAATGATTTTGACTAGTAATCAACGTCATACATATGATATCTCCATGACCAACATAATTACACCCTCAAAAAACTTATTCAACTGCTTTTGATTTTCCTTATGAAATCTCTTAGGATCTTCTTTAGAAATGTTGACTACTAATCCAATTCTACTATCTCTTTGTTGGATGGTTTCCATTTTCATTTCAAATTTTCTATCCTAAAATTTGCAGATATTTATGTCTATTTTTAAATAGTCTATCCACAATCCATTTTTTATTTTATTAAAAATCCACTTTAAGGTTAAGTGGGAACCAACAGAAACATCCTTTAGCATCAAGTCAAACCCCCAAACTTTTTTAAATAGTCTATGATGTAGCCTTTACTACCTTAGTATAAGAATATTCTCTACAATAAAAACCCATGATGATCATCTCTTTTCAATGACCAATTGGGAGTGTCTTTTACTACTTTTTTCTTCAGTTTACACCTTAAGGTATACTTTTTTCCCTACTTATTCAATCATGGACTACACTTTTCATTAACATATGCCTCATTTTGAGTTTCTACATACAAAAATTCCTCATAACAGTGACCATATACATTTCAATAGTTACAAAAAAATATCAAGTCTTTAAAATATGTTTCTAAGAGATAAATTTCACATCATATGTGAAAACTAATTTTTCACAACAGTTTTATTCTTAGTTTTAATTATTCCCTCATTTTATTATTCTCTTATACCACTTGTATGAGTATATATATATATATATTATAACAAAAATCAATGCCCATGTGCCAAAACATCAATAAACACTAATATTTTACAAAAATCTTGTTTGTTTCTCCTTTAAGGTAGTTTTTCTATATTTAGTTCTTTTATGTCTTTGGAAAGATTCAATATAATTTTTGGATTGTTTTGGGGGAACTAATCTTCATACATATTATCACATCCACCCATAATGTATTTGCGAGTTTAGTTATATTTTATATCATTGGGTTTTTCAAAGATATTGATATTTGTACAACACTTAAAAATAAAAGGACTTAGAAATTATAAATTTATTAGGGTAGTGGGATACATTATTTAATGAGGATTAAGTAGAGGACTCTCCAAATGTTCTAAAGATTTATTTTGTACTAGTAAACTTTTAGTATAAAATCATTAATGTGATTTTAGTGGAAACACTTTTCTTCTTAGTTCTTTAGGAAGGTTCATCTTGGGTTGATTCTAGATTCTTCACATTTTGGTCCATGGTCTAAGCACTTTATAGTGTGGGAATATTTCTCAACCTAAAATAATTTTAATCTATCTTAATATTATGATTTTATTATTTATTCATATTTTTAATATCTTTAAGTAAAATATAAATATCTTTCACCCTTTTAGTTATAACATGTAGTAGAAAATCATTATTATTCACAATGACTTTATACTACTCTTATAATGTAGGAAATATTCTATAATTACCACTTATCTAATCTAGTGATATTTTATAGATAGTGAGCTATAATGAAATTATCTCTTTTCAAGAATCATCAATAGGTGATAACATGCTACTCAGTTCATCTTGGACTATAAAAAAGTATAATATTCTCTATTATAGAGAAAATACTATGGAGTAACTGATTGAGATTATACTAGAGAATCTATTATTGGCACATATTACCAATCATAGTAATGATTTTGGTTGTTTTGAGACTAAATAATTTAATAATATAGTGTCCCTATTCATGGTTAGAGTTTAGTAGATGGATTTTGATGCTTATAAATAAATTATATTTTTTGATTGTATGAGGTACTATATATGGTCACTTCATAACAAGACACTTGGTTCACATCTTAGTTATGGATGTTATTATAGGAGGAATTCATGACCCAATAATGGATACTTAAAAAATATCTCCATTTTATTAAATACTATGAAAATTAATACTTTTATGATTTAAAGGATCTAAAAAAGAGATTTTATGTTAGATTCTAGCTAGATATGGGATGATATCATTATCATGGTATTGTTCAACTATAATGACACAAAACACTCTCTCATAGACTGGGAACCTTATTTGGCCCATTATTTTTTACCTTGTTGATTATCCATGTATAGGATAGAGGTAATAATTTTATCCATGATACTGAAATGGTTGAAATTGGTGATAATAAATAAGGCACTTTCAATACAAATATGAATTATATTTAACTATTAAGTTTTTTTTGTTGTAATAGTTTTATTATATATAGCACATATCCCTTTTTAATTCTTTTATGCTATGATATATTCTATTTGAGTAGAAATTATGGCCTCTAATGAACTTTTCTTATTAGGTGGGATAAAAATTGAGCTTTATTTCATCTTCAACGCACTCTCTCTTGATGTCTTTGTTTGGTTAATTGAGAAAGATGACATTCTCAACAAAATTTACAAGTATTTTGTATGTTTTTGAAAATAATTAATTGATAAAGAAGATATTTACATAATGATATTTTTATTGATGCTAATAACATAATTAAAAGAAACAAAAAAATATAGCCTCAAGTAAATCTGTCTATTTAATTGTAAAATATAATTTTAAAGTCTTACACTTTTGAATCCACTACTACCAATAGACATTGTTCATCGCTTATAGAATATATTATTTCTATCATTCATTGTTTCTCTAGATATTCTAGAAACAGTAGTACATTATATATGCTTATACATACATTGGCTTCACTTCAACCTACATCATGCTTGAAATGATGTCTTTTAATTCCTTACAGTTCCATTACTATAGATCTTTGAGAGCACGGTGGTTTGATCTTGATAAATCCAAAGAGAAGAGTGTGGTGAATTCTCATTACCTCGAGTTGATTGGAATGGAGGTTTGTTTGAACCAATTTAATTTTGGGATTTTGGTGATTTATGTGCCCATGAAAACTCTATATTAGGTTTCAATTGCATGAATAAGACTACTTTACATCCTGCATATTTATTTATGTGTGTTTATAGCTCATATTAAGTGTATATTTTCAAGATTCATCCTTAGTGTTTTATTTGAAAATTTTTCCACTAATTATATTATTTAGACCTATATTGTGTACATGATAAATCATTTTATTAATTTCAATCATTGTGTGATTTAAATTACAATTCATCAAGGTAAAAGGTGGGAGAAAGGTCTCAGATGACCCTCTATTGATTTTCCTTATATGATATCATTTATTTATATATATATATTTTACTCTAGATATGGAACCCAGGGATATAATTATTAATATGGATTGACAGATTATTATTAATTCCATGATCGACTAGAACCCAAATGAATGAAATTTTCCAAGATAATATAAAAAACAAGACAAAATAAATCTAGTGGAAATGTACCAAACAAACTTGTATCGAAAAAAACCAAACTAAGATGAAATTTGAGCCAAACTGATTATATACCATTAGTAAGAAGATTAATTTTTTATTAATAGGAATGTACTATTTGATAGTATCATTTTGAAACAAGGACTTATTTCCCCCTTGCTTGTAGGAACATGATTTGACCCATAGGGCATTGTGGTTCTTATATGTGGGGAGGTGACATGTATAGTCACAAGAGACTGGTATGTTTTAGTTTAGTTATTATTTTATTTTGTTTATCGCATTGGCCTCTTAGGTCTTTTACTACTTTCTATGGACAAAGGGTAGTTATATACTTCAAAGGGGGGTATAAGGGGCTCAAATTATTTCAGTCCATCGGATTTGATCTGAGGTAAGATTTTAAAGTTACTACTTGTCTTACACCACATTTATTTAGGGATTTTAGTGTTTTGACTCCATATTATGATTTCAGTAGGGCGTTGGATCATATCATGTCAGTTCAGGTGGATTTGGTTCTCCGCTACCAATCGAAGTAAGGATTTAATGCTGTTGGTTGGTTTCTCACTGGTTATGTAGCGTCCTTTATGTGTTTTAAGGGTCCTAATAATTTTTTTTGTAGTTCTTTAATCCTTGATCACTGGTTTCAAGTCACCAAGATAAGGGAGAGTCACCTATGTGTTCATAGGTAAGTAAGTATATGTATGTGGGTTCCCCCGTTACGTGTATAGTCAACCATGGCAATGATTATGCATGTATGGTGATAGGTGTGCCAATGTGTGTATATAATATGTATATAAATGCATACACTAGTGAGTGGAGACTGGTATATGCATATAATAATATGTTCAAGGATCCCCTTGCACATGCTCATGGCCATGAGGGTGTGTTCATAGGGGCTATATGTCCTCGCATGTGTGTGAAGGTGTGTATACCCAATGGGGGAGCATCAAATTTTAGTTAGAAAGATCCAAGAGCCAAAGTGGACAACTTGGTTCCACCTTGATGTAGGGTCCCTCTCCTAGCCTCTTTAATTGAAGAATGCTTTAAATTGAATTTAGCTTCATTCTTAATTATGATTAATTATATTGAATTGCATATCATGGATAAGTTTTATTTAATATAATTGTTTCATTTTATAAATAAAGTCATGTTTTTATAATAAAACCCCACCAATAGAGGTGTACTGTCAAACTGCACTTGCAAAGTGATGACCTCTAAGACCTTGTCTGAGAATTCTTTGTTACACTCGAGGATGGTTTACCACTCATCACATTACATCAATTATTTCCCGCTGTGGTGGATATCTGATACAATCATCTCCTTTCCAGCATTCTCTAGGATGGTGACAATTGAGTTTCCTGCTAGTGGATCAAGCTCTATTGTATGATTTGTCACCACTGGATTGGGAACCTTCTGAGGGATCTTTACTTTTCTTGATAATCTAGTTACAGGAGGGCTAGGTAAGGAGGAGTAGAATTTTTTCTTCTGCAGACTCTAAGAGTGCTTGATGAACCCTATGAGTCTTGTGATCATTGTTCAGACTGACTAATCATAATTTCCCTTCGATGTATGATACCTAGATATTGTTTTAGATACATTACCCACCCATAGTTAATGGGGAGGGAGGCCCTCAGGTAGAAAATCTCTGGATTGAGTCTCTCATGAAAATATTTAGTCGCCTGTAGACAACATTGGAGATGAGGGTTAATCTTGTTACTTGCATTCTATAAGGACCATATAAGTTATTTAGGGACATCATAGTACATGTTGGACAATAATAAGACTTGGGAATAATTTTCTAATGATATTTGTATTTGGAAAAGTGTCTAAAATGTTTTTGATTTAAAATGATAACCTATTTTTGGAAATTTTTCCAATTCTATTAGAAAAAGGGATAGGGTTAATTATTTTCAAGGTTGTAAAGTGGTGTTAATAAATAATAATTATAATATTTTAAAGGATTTAAGCTGAATATACTTCTAAAATAGATGCTTTTGAACTATTTTAATTTTATAAATGTTTTACCAAAATCTATAATTGTGTTTAAACAGTTTCATACAAAATTAGCATTTCTATTTATTAGATGAGTTTTTCAAAACCTCATGGTAAAAATGATGTTTTAATGAATGAAATTTATTTTTGAAATAAGTTTAGATAAAACCATTTTATGTTAAATAGATTAATTTGGATAACTTATTCAATTAAGTAAAATTCCATATTGTTGGATTTTTATAAATTTAAAAAGTATTGGATTTTAATTTTATTTAAATTATGTATCAAGATTACTTATTGATCTATTTTATATCTCATGGGGCTAGAGTTTTGAAGTAAATTTTGATGGTGTTTTTGTTTCTTATTTTAGATTATATCCCCATTTGGAATTAATGGATTATTTGGTTGATCAAGATCTTCTTGGGATGGTTGTTTTGTTTGATTCAATGTTATATCTTGTTTTTCTTCCTCTATTTTCCTAATGTGAGAATTATTTATGATAGTTACAAAACATGAATCCTCATCATTTATCTAGGTAAAAATATTCTTAGGATGAATTGGTTTTGGTATTGAAGGTTGAGGATATTTTTATCCAGCTTTAAATTTATGAGTCTCTTAAGGTTATTTTTTTTACCATCCTACAAGAGGTTTTGAGTTATAAGTGGTGGAAGTATATTATTCAGACTAAGATAGACAAGGAATATTATTGTAAAAGTTTCAAGGCGTGGTTCATTTAGCATTATTTCATAATTAAGTGAAGGTACTGGGGGCTATAAAATTTTCTAGGCTCTAGTAAAGTGATGAAATAGTGTTCGAGTACACAAATCATTTTATCCAGTTGGTTCCATAAATTCTTAATCTTGAATTGGATGATTTTTTAATGGCATGGTGGTTTGAGTAAACTCTTTGTTGATGTGTCACTAGCTATTTCTTCCTTTGGACTCCACTTATATAGAGTGGTTGTGATATAATCTATTAATGTTGACATAAGATTAGTAGGATCACCATATGTATTTCAGGTTTCTTCTATTCTTGTTTCTTCTGTTCTTGGGTGTGGTGAAGGAATCTCTAATAATGGAAAAAGTAACTGTTATGTCAAACCCTATAAGTGGTTGTTTAAATAATATATATTTTTTCACTGGTTCTTCTAGGATAAAATACTTGGTTTTATATGATTTTCAAAAATTGGGTCATAAGAAACTTTGTTTTTAGGATCCCTAGAGTTATTTTTTGTTAGACTACTAGATAGAGTCTAAACAATGTGAATATATTGGGTTATATGAATCAATTTAAACTAACAGATAGAGTATTTGGTTTAATGAATCCATTTATGTGATTCAAATTTGTTTTGTTATATTGGTTAATATCCAGGATGAAATTTTGGCTGTACTGGGAAAATAGGATGGCTGTTGTGTACTGGCTAGAAGCTTGGGGCTGTCCATGGGGTGTCCAGGGGAGGGGGTGCAGGGGGAGGGGGCTTTTAGGGTAGGGGGAGGGTGTAGGTGGGGTGTCTAGGAGGGGCTATCTGGGGGGGGGGTCCAAGGGTTGTCCGGGGGGTGTGTAGGGGGGTGTCAGGGGTCTGCAAGGAAGGGGGTGGGTGTGTCTATGGTGGAGGGGTGTCCAGGGGGTTTGGGGGGGGGGGTGTCTAAGGGGGAGGGGTGTTCAGGAGGTGTCTTGGGGGGAGGGGGTGTCCAGGGGGGTGTCTGGGGGGGGGGGGATCAGGGGGGTGTCTAGGCGGAGGGGGTATCCAAGGGGGGTGTCTAGGTGGGAGGGGTGTCTAGTGGGGGTGTAAGGGGTCTATCTAGGGGTGCAAGGGGCAGTCCAGTGGGGCATGGGAGGTGTAGAGGGTGTTCAAGGGGTGAAAGGGGGTTGTCCAGGGGGCATGGGGTATGGGGGGGAGATCTATAGGGAAAGGGTAGGGTGCAAGTGGGGTGTCTATGAGGGGGTGTACAGGGGTGTCTTGGGGTGGTTGGGGGGGGGGGGGTTCTAGGGGGTGTCCATAAGGAGGGTCTACAGGGTTAGGGGGAGGGTGCATGCGGGGTGTCTAAAAGGTGTTTCTAGGAGGTGTACAAGGGTTGTCCATGGGGTGTGTCATGGGGTTTAGTAGGGCAGGGGGAGGGTGTGGTGGGGTGTCTAAGAGAGGGTGTTTAGGGTCCTTCCATGGTGGGGGTGTCCAGGGGGCGGGGTGTCTAGGGGGGAGAAGGTGTCCAGGGGGTGTATAGTGGGGTCCAGGAGGGGTTTCCTGGGGAGGGTGTGGGTGGGTCATCTAGGAGGGGGTGTCCAGGGGGGCTGTCCAAGGCGGGTGTCTAGGGGAGGGGGTGTCTGGGGGTCCTAGGGGGGATCCATGGGTGGTCTAGGGTGTGTCTAGGGGTTGTCTAGGGGGTGTCTAGGGGGAGGAGGTCTCCAGGGGGTCTAGGTGGGAGGGGGTATCTAGTGGGGGAGAAAGGGGGATGTCCAGGGAGTGAAAGGGGGTTGTCCATGTGGGTAATGGGGGTGTAGGGGGTGTTCAAGGGGGTGAAAGGGGGCTATACAGGGGGGCAAGGGGGTGTAGGGGGATGTGGGTGTTGGGGGGTCTACAGGGCAGGGGTACATGTAGGGTGTCTAGGAGGGGGTGTCCAGGGGGTGGGGTGTGGTGGGGGGGGGGGTGTTCAGGTGGGTGTCTAGGGGGTGTATGGGTGGGTCTAGGGGTAGGTGTCTATGAGGGGTGTCTAGGGGGGTGTTTAGGGGTGGGGGTGTTCAGGGGGTGTCTAGGGGGAGGGGTGCCAAATGGGGGTGAAAGGGGGAAGTCTAGGGGGGAATGGGGTGTAGGGGTGTTAAAGGGGGATATCTAGGGGTGTAAGGGGGATTTCTAGGGGCATGGGGTGTAAGGGGGCTATCCAGGGGGGCATGGGGGTGCAGGGGGTGTTCAAGGGGGGTTATGGGGGTGTTTTTTTATGAAATATAAAGGCCTATAAATCACCACACAACCATATAATCCATTTCATGAGTGTTTTTTTTGAATTATGTACATTTTATTGTCTATAAGAGTGTTTTTTTAATTCTATATTTTTAGGTGTCGTATTCATCATTGTATATTGTCTTCATGCGTGTTTTTTTTGTATTCATCATTATTCTGCAGGTTTGTACTATAAATCCAGAGTGGAGGCAGTTACATGATGCTTGTTGGAATTATAGTACTAGATTTGTAGAGGGGAGGTCGCTTTATGCTAGTTATGGATGGTTGGAAGAGGGGATGGAATGAAGGATGGATGGAAGAGGGGATGCCTAGATGATATGTGTAAGAGCTTTTTTTTGTAGAGAAGATGAAATACCAATGGTTCTATGAACCGTTGGTTAATATATTGAGTATTTTATACCAATGGTTTGAGAAACATTGGTATACCTATATCCTAATGATTTCAATGAAACTATTGGGAGAAATGTGCTATAGGTGGTATACCAACGGTTGTTAAACCGTTGGTGTATAACCATACTGCCCGACATATTGAAACAGTTCACTATGAACCATTACAATTGATTTATACCAATAGTTAAATAATATTGGTCTAGTTGTATAAACCCACAATTATTAACCTTTGGGATAGAAATTTACAAATGGTTAACACTAAACTGTTGGTATTTAGAAAATCCAGACAACCAATCCCAATAGTTCAAGTTGAACCGTTGGGATATGGTTATCCCCACACCTCACAACCCAACGGTTTTGGGGATTTTACTAATGGTTTGTAACCGTTGGTATAATCTTATTTTACAGCAATGTATATCATTATTATTTTATTGACTCCTTATTTATCTTATCTATTATGCCACTCTGATATGAGGGTATAGTCTCTCCACTGTCCCACCTTAGACCCTTGTTGCTAGTTATCAGCCTCTGGCATACTGAGAGGCATGCTTGAGGTCATGTGACCCATCGGCTTGGGGCACCAGTTAATTGGATCCTAGGTTGGGATGTTACAAAATTATTTCATATGGCTGTATGACATATATCTTAAAATACAATTGTGGCACTTCTAGGTTCTCATTAAAGTGGGGAACTGCTTTGACCTTTCAGTGTGACAACTACTCATAGTAAATTATCACATACTATTTTATGAATATAAATAACCATAATGTGATAACGAGTTTATTAATATTCAAAAAATGAATAAATATCATCATAAAGTATGCAAAATTTGGTCCTAGGGCACTATATACAACATGGTAACCATTCATATTCCCCCAATATCCAGTAAACATTTACCCCTATAATGATGCATGTAATATACTTCCTTTACATACTGATACAAGGGTAAAATACTATAAATATCATTAGATAAAATCAATAGAAATTGAACCAATAACCCAAGGTGAAATCACAATCAATTGTAATAACAAACTGCATGAACAATAGTTCCATCCCATTCCACTTGAACTTTTCCCTGTGTGTGGGTTGATAACTCCCAAACATAGCTATTTACCAATTGTCAACATATTCCTAGTCTCATATCTACCAACCCAATACAGTAAGACAAAAGAAAAAAACAGCTCTGATACCACTTGGTATCATCCCGACCTGAGAGCCACTAAAATGATGCCTCGATCTGATTAGTTACATGACCTTAAGCACACCTCTGCATACAACAAAGGTTGCTGACTAGTAGCAATGGTATAATTATGGTACAATGGGTTGAATATAAATTTATAATTATAGAATAATATCATAATAGTAATAAATAAATAAATTGTTTAAGAATTCTAAATAAATTACTTAAGAGTAGAATAATAATAATAAACTGATAAAATGGACAATACAAAATATACAACCATGCATGCATATCCAGGTGATGTTATCATCTATAAAGTAGTAAGATTACAACAGCAAATACAATATAGTATATGCATAAATAAAATGAACAAATTCTTAAAAGGATAACTACATGATCATCTTGAGCTCTGACTTAGTGTTGTGATCCTAAGCTCCCATATTAAAGAAAAATAGCAATCACAATCCATGCTCCAGAACCTGCAAACATGAGGTATGTTTTGGTAACCTAGTGCAATGGAGACCTAAATAGTTTGTGAGCTAAACTTAGTAGGACACCACCAATGGTGAATAATATATTCTAGTTTATGAATATAAAATATAACAATGTGAATGTATAATGTGTGAAAAACAAATAGATGAATATAAACAATAGTAAACAAGTTGGGATTAGGTACCTTGAGGACACATGGCCAACCATACCTAATTTTCCTTAATCTAAAATATCTCTGAATATTCCCATATGTATATATATAAGCATATATGTATATATATATAGGAAGATATATACATGCATCAATGAGGACCTGAGGAAGAAGGATAAGGAATCCACATAATGGTAGAACAAGTTTCATCAAATTAAATAAGGAAAATAGCCAAGAAATCCTAACCAGAGAACAAATCCGAAGTGATAAAAGTATAGTAGTTGTATAGGACCCATGTTAAAACCATGGTGTCTATGTATAACTTTTGTCTCTAAAACATGGAGAAACATTGATTAGTCACTTATATCTAAACATAATAACATTAGTTTTTCAAGGACCCAAGGTATATAGCCAAAGTTTCCTGGTATAGTAATCATCATAAGGAGATACTACTAGATATATGAAATAATAAACAAGCATGATATAATCCATACATCCTATGAGTCCATCCATGGTGTTATATAATGATTAACCCAAGTATCACCCAAAAATTCATGTTATACCATTAATTTATGATCCCTTCTTTGTCATACTGTAAGTAGGAAACCCAAGTATCATTCGCAACAACCACCTACCCCATGAGCCCATCCATAGCATTTCATATAAAGGAAACCCCAATATCACTCATAGTGTGTGGAAACCATATAGCCTATGATCCCATCCAAGGTGTTCTATAATAATAAAACCCAAGTATCTCTCAAGGAATAATATGACACAAGTAACCTATAATCTTGTCCAAGGTGTTTTTCATTAGGATCACATGTATCTCTCAAGGCCCTTGTAATCTAAATCAGCCTATGAGCCTATCCAAGTAATTCCACATAAGGAACCTGACTATCGCTCATGGAACATGTAGTGTAAATTATAATTTGATCCAATCCAATTATTTTCATAGTAAGGAACCCTAGTATCACTCAAGTTTTATTAATGTTCACTTAACCATTTATAATTTACATAGGAAGCAAGCTCATGTTTGTAAACATGCCATAACACATTTTAGGTATAAATAATTAAGAGGCCATGTACATAAACATTCCATATCATATTTCAGGTATACCTAAATAGAGCCATTCCCATTTATCATTTCAAATATCCCATTCAATTGTTCCATTTGATTAATGAATATAGCACACCTCTTAGGTTGTTTTATTATTAAACCTTGGGAATGATTATCATTTCAATTCCTTTAATTAAAATTAATTATCCCTTCCAAGATGGTTCATTACATACACCTAAAAAGTTGATCAAGATTAAGAAAGCCTTATAATTATGAGAATTTAATGAAACACCCAATAAGGGTAGTTTAATTTCCTAAAAAATCATAGGAGACATGGGAATATAATAAACACACCCAATGTAATGTCCCTAACTTCTATAAATAAAATTTCCCTTTTTGATTTATTTAAATTTATTATTATGTGTTATTGTTATAGAAAACACATAAACTTATTCGGTCCTATTATATCCTATTTAAAATACAATTAAGTTTCATTAATGTTGATAATAATTTTTTTTGATAGTGATCATGTAATTAGTATAAATATAGGGTTTAAACAAATCCAATTGACAGAGACAAAGTAAGTGATGGTCTCAACTAGTAGGATCACCCCCTTTGAAGAAAATTTATCAGAGCTTCTAAGGGAGATATAATCACTAGAATTTTACCTTGACCAAGACAAATCTTAGATCCAAAAACTTAAGCATGAGCAAAACCATTTATAGGAGAAGTTCAAGCTCATTGAGATCACGGCCCAAACCATGTATTTTGAGACACCCCATGAAAGTCTCACCATCAGTAACCATACTCTTAGGATATTTTTTAGTGTATTAAATGGATATTTATAAAAAATATAACAATATTAATATTAAAATTATTTTTCATCAGATAATTAATATATTTTCATCCTATTATTGTTACCTTATAAATGATTTTTATTTTGATACTATAAAAAAATAGTGTTTTTGGTCAATATTGAAATTCAATTAAGGAATTTATTTTGATGAATTAATGGATTTTTTAAATAAATAATATTTTAAAATATTATTATTAAATAATTTTTATTAAATACAAATGATCGTATAATTTCTATGCAGTCAAATGTAATTTTTATAAGGGTTCAAAAATTGTTATTGTTAAAAAAACCCATCATTTCTCAATAAATTTTGATTATCCTTTTAAAAGTGAAAACTCACATATTTATAAAATTATTTATATAAAATTAATATTTTTTTGGAATCATATCATTAAAATTATCTAACAGTGAATTTTTCATAATTTTACGAGACATTCAAATTTTCAGGTAAAATTTAAATACCGTATAAACATACTTTGTGTATTATGACATCATAATGACCCAAAAGTGATATAATAAATACCATTAATGTTATCCAAGACCAAATATATGATTTCTATTTAAAATAATTTTATTTTAGGTTTTTTTATTTTATAAGGCCTTTGTGAATCCTTCAAAACCGTTAATTTATTTTAAGGTTTTAAAATAATTTCCTTAAAAGTATGACTCACTTTCACATAATCAAGGGTATTATTTTATTAAATTCATACCTTTTAATTATAAAATAATTAAAACCACTCTCATTTTTATGAAACCATAGTATTTTTTGTGTTTTTTATTTTATTATATATTCTACAAAACCAAAGTTTGAGAAATATTAAAGAAATCCCCACTCATTTCCTATATAAACCCACAAAATAACCCATTGAATGTAACTAAAAATACTTTTATCATGTACATACTATTACCTAACCACTCTATATTCTTCTCAAGGTTCCACAAATCTCTCATAAAACTCCTCTCAAGTATTTTGAGTCACACACTCATGTAAGGGATTTTCTACTCTCCTCTTTTTATTAAGAACCACTTTTATGTTATTTCTCTTAAATTCAATTAGTTCATGTTGGAATGTGTTTTTACATATCAACCATAATATAAATGTTATTTATAAATGATGATATAACCCTTTCACTCAAATTATTCCCTCCAATGAACCCTTATATTCACCTGTTACCATGCAGAAATTTAGTAAGGGATACTCACCTTTTCTTATTTATTCAAGTTTCTTTACTATTTTATGACTTATATTTCCAATTCATAATGTTGGTATATGTATTTACATATCCGTATTACTTAAAATTTTATTTATAAATTATTATAGACCCATTTATCTCTCATCAAATATTTTTATAAATTTTTATTTTTCATCATTATGCTCGCAAAATTTCACCATGATTTTCCATGCTAAAACAATCATGTAGTTAATACCATACCCATTTACTATCTAGGGTGTTCACCTTTTTAAAATTATAAATATTTTAATTAGTACTTATATGTACTCATTACAAAATCCATGTTCTTGGAATATAATTTGAGGATAAATGATTCCATTGTTTATGATCTATGTGGCACACTTAAGCTTGATAATGAAATAAATGTGATGGGTGCGCCTAAAATTATATAGTTATCCAATGAATTGGGTAGTGTTTAGTCTCATGAGACATAATATTTGGATAGGGAGTGAACTTGATTCCTTTATGGGACTTTTTATATCATTATTTATTGACAGTTAACCTTGACCTACGTTTAGGATGTAGTGTTTTAAGTTGTTACCACACTTCTGATGTCATGATTATTAGGTTATATCATGACTTATTATTCAGGTTTATGATTCTAACACATTTACCCACACTGATATGCCTATTTTATATCATTGATCACCATATTACATCTTTATTCCCCTACTGGGATCTATATCTCACCACTTTCTTATGTATGTCCCCAGGTTATCCCAAGCTGTTTTAAGTGAGATCATATTAAGGAAGTTTTCAATAAATATAATGCTTTCCTATTTTAAATGTTTAGGTAATGTACCAAATTCCCAAATATGCTAGACTTATGGATATTTCGGGTTCTATTATTTTTAATTTAATGTAATTAATCAATATTTAATATGTTATAAAGAGAAGGGTTGTTAAAGTTGGTATCAAAGGAAAGGTTTAGTTGTTTTTGAGATTGTGATTAGAAAACTCTAGAAAAAGTCTTAGGGATAAGACTAAGTATAAGAAAACCTCCCTAAATTTTGGTAAGTATAGAGTAGATTTTTTATCAAGAAAATACATCCATGTCTGGATACTAAAAGTGGAAATGGTTCCGGCATAGATGTACCCAGTGGTAACAACTTCGATAAGGTACATCAGGCCTGGCTCGATATAACCTAGTAAATGATAATGAGCCTTATTGCATACCTGGTTTGACACTCTCAAGGGATATTATTTGGTAAATTCATACTAAAAAATATCCATAAGAATATATTTTAGAAAATATATCATGGATAACATAGATTAAAGCCTAAACAATCATAAGTTAAGGAAGTAATTATAATTAAAAAGTTGTCCCTTTAATTTCATTGGATTCCATTTTATGTATTTAATAGTTTAAAAATATTCATCCCTAATTTTCCTTTTATTCTTGTCGATGGCTAGAAATAGGAGGAATTGGGTAAACAACCAATGTGAAGGGAAATGTGATGACTACCTCATTGAGATGCCTAACTCAATAAGAGTGGGAATCAAAAACTTTATGAAAATAATCTCTCAACTGACTCAGGTTATGAAAATAAACCTTGATCAAGAGGAGCATAAAAACACCCCTAAGATATAACAATTTGAAATTTAGTCCTTTATGTGAAAAGGGCCTCTGAATTTCAATGGATCATATGATACCTTAATAGTTGAACAACAGATCAACTCTATTGATAAGATCTACACCATCCTCAAATGTCCTGAACAAGACAAGGTTCTATTAAATGTTTATTATAGAGGGAAAAACTGATTTGTGATGTTCATTGATTAAGAATATGAATCCTAAGGAATAGATCAAATCAATGGGGTGGAAGGAATTATAAAAAATTATTTTAGATAAATATTTTCCCCACACTCTCCATCTAAAAATGGAATGGTATTTACTTTCCCTCAAGAAAAAAGATATAGAATCTATTGAGGTGTATAAGGAAAAATCCACAAGACATGCATTATATGCCTTTTAATTTGTCATTTCCCTTGAATTCAAGGTCCAATGCATCTTTGGTGGGACAAAACCTAGTATAAAAAATCCCTGGTGATCTATGACTTTGATTTCTATGAGGAAACTATCTAATGTTCCCTCAAAGTTGAAATAGGGATCTGTCAATATCAATGGAATCATAGGGATAAGAAGTGGAAAGTGGAGTTTAATTATGGTGGTCCGGTAGAGAAATCTAATGGTACTAATAAATTTTAACATCCTACTTGTTAAAGGTGTGGAAAGAAGAACCCCTAAAATTTCCTAAGGGGGAAGAGGAAATGATTCATATGTGGGAAGGAAGGGCACCTAGATAGAGATTGCCGACAAGAGAAACCCACTAATGTGATGGAGTAAAGAAATTATATAGTAAAAACTTAATGCATTGTTCATTGATTAAACTACAAGGAACCAGGGCACATTTCAAACCATTGCACTATTCTAAGGGTTTTCAGAGACAAAAAACAACCTACAAGGCATAAAGGGTGAGATTTTTCCATCACAACCATTGAGGTGGAACCCAACAATGATGTGGTGATAGGTATGCTAGTTATTGATCAAAAAATATATAACTTACTTTTGGATTTTATTTATTTTTATTTTTTCATATCATGAAAGTTTATTATAAAAATCCAAACACCTCTACAAAGCATGTAATTATATAAGTTGGTGAAAATTGAAAATGGGAAAATAATTTCATCCTAAGTATCTAACTCCCCCCCTGTCAGAATTTTTGGGATGAACATCCCATAAAATCTTTTCACACTTCCTTTGGTGGAATTTTATTAATTTTTGGTTATGGATTGGATTTTACTATATAGATAAAATATAAATAGCTACAAGAAGTAAATCACTCTCCATATTAGGAATTGACCCCCCCACCGATTTTTTACAAGTGAAATAAAGAGGATGAATCTTGTTTAGAACTAACATCTCAAGAATGGATATTATTTCCCTATAAGAAATAATATCTAGATAAAATTATTGAGTCTAAGGAAAGAACCATCATCGAATATATTCCTGTTATGAGAGAATACATTGATGTGTTTCCTGAGGAATTGTATAGTCTTCCTCCTAGATGAGAGGTTGAATTTTCAATCAAACTTACACCTAGGGAATTACCATTATCCAATACTCTATAGAGAACAATTATTATATAACTTGAAGAGATGAAGAAAAAACTATAGGATAATCTAGATAAAGGGTTCATACGCCCATGTGCTTCACCATGGGGTGCACCAGTCCTCTTCGTCAATAATAAGGATGGGTCAATGCTCATTTTCATTGATTATCGCGAGCTTAACAAGATTCTGATAAAGAACAGGTATCTTCTTCCACAGATTGATGAATTTTTTAATCAAATACATAGAGAACAATAATTTTCTAAGGTGGATCTATAGTCAAGATATTACTATGTTTGTTTGCAGAAGGAGGATATCCCTAATGTTTCTTTTAGTACAAGGTACATGCACTATGAGTTCATAGATATTCCATTAGGACTCAATAATTCTCCAAAAATATTCATTTAATTGATTAATATAGTATTTATCTATTACCTTAATTATTTTGTTATTCTTTATATATGATATTATAATATTCTCCAAAACTAATTAGGGGCATGAGGAGAATATGATCACTGTTCTAAAGCCTTATGAAAGGAGAAAAATTATGCCACATACATGAAATGTGTGTTCTGGTTGAATGAAGTCTAATTATTAGGTAATATCATCACAAGTAATGAGATATCTATGGACCCTTCAAAGAAAGAAGCAATTGAAGGATGGTTGAGTCCAACATCAGTGACAGATATCTATAGTTTCCTTGGATTAGCTGGGTACTATTGTTGATTTGTGAGAAATTTCTCATGATTTTCAAACCATCTAACCAAGATAACTCATAATATATTCAAGTTTTCTTGGAATGATGAATGTGAAGATTTCTTCAAGGATCTTAAAATTAGACTTATCACTGAACTTATGATCACACAACCCACGAGTGGAGAACCTTTTGTGGTGTTTAGAAATTCTTTGAAGAAGGGATTGGGATATGTGTTAATATAGAATGATATTGTAATAGCCTATTATTAATGTAAGTTATAAGTTCATAAATATAACTACCCAAAGCATGATCTGGAGTTGGATGAAGTAATATTTACTTAGAAAATATGACATCATTATCTATTTGGGGAGAAGTATGAATTATATACATATCATAAAATCCTTAAGTATATATTCACATATAAAGAGATGAATATGCACCAATGAAGATGGTTAAAGCTGATCAAGGACTATGACTTATTAATTCTCCACTATCCTAAGAAAGAGAATAAAGTGGAAAATTCCCTAAATAGAAAGGAACCATCAATTCTATCATTGATGAGAATTGAGAAGGATCTGATCTTCTTAGTTTAGAAAAGTATGAACCTAAAAATCATAAAGGAAGGAAAATATTCAATCCTTTCACAAATGATTTCTCAACCATCTCTTCTAAGAGGTTAAAGGATACTCAAAGAGATCATTTGGTAATTTAAAAGAAAGTGGAAGCTATAAGAATGGGGAAATCCTCAGAGTTCAATGTTATTGAATAAATTGTTTTAAGATTTGGGTCACAAATATGTGTACCATAAAATCATGAGTTAAAGGAGTTTTTAGACTATAGATATAGTTAGACCTTCTCTATCCATATTGGAAGCACCAAGATGTTTCGAGATATCTAAGATCACTGTTGGTGGGAAAATATGAAGAAGGAGATCACAGAGTATACATCAAGATGTCTTATATGTCGGCATGTGAAACCAGAATTACAAAAAATCAAAGGGGGTGATGAAAACATCTTCCATACCTACCTAGAAATGGGAAAACATCATCGTGTACATTTTCACTGGTCTTATGGAGACATAAATAGATAATAATTCTAAATTGGTTGTGGTGGATCATCTAACAAGGAATGTGAACTTCATTGCAATTTGAGATGATTTATCACTTGGTAATCTTGCGTGGATATACATCAGAGAAGTGGTGAGGCTACATGGAGTACCAATATAAATTGTATCTTATTGAGACCCAAGATTCACCTCTATTTTTTTGAAATGTCTCCAACATTCTCTAAATACTGAGCTAAACTTCAGCAAGGCTTATCACCCCCAAACTGATGGAAAATCTGAGCGGACTATCCAAAAACATTAGGACATGTTTAGAGCATTCTCAATTGACTTTAAAAGAGTATGGGATCAACATATTCCTATGGTTAGGTTCTATTACAATAATATTTTCCACTATATCATTTAAATGGATCCCTATGAATCCCTTTATGGGAATTGGTGCAGAACACATGCATGTTAGGATGAAGTTGGGGAACAAAAACTACCAGGTCTAGAAATGGTCAAAGAAATAGTGGAAAATTTTAGACCATTCCACAACACATCAAGGATTATCAAATTTGACATAATATCTATGCTAAAAATCGTCGACATGACCTGGAGTTTGATGTTGATAATTTTTGGAATAAGGGAAATCTTAGTCCAAGATACATTAACCCCTTTAAGATCATTTTCCACATCAGAGAGGTGGACTACCAACTTACACTCCCATCAAACCTATCTTAAATACATGATTTCCTCTATGTATCCCTCTTGTGAAATTACATACTATACCCCTCACATGTACTCAATCCATAGGTGGTACCATTGGAGAATTACATTTCCGATGAGAAGTATCCGGTGAAGATTATAGATCGTAGAGATAAAATTATATTGAATAATACAATGCACTTGGTTAAAGTGTTGTGGAGAAACCAAAAGTTTGAAGAAGAAATGTGAGGACTAGATGAGGCGATGAAATTTATTTAACCTTATCTATTTTTCATGGGAAAATAAAATTTATATGGTGAAATTTTTTAATGGGGGAAGATTATAACAACCAAAACCGTTATAAATAAAATTACCCCTTTTTATTTATTTAAATGTATTATTATGTATTATGGTTATAGAAAACACATGAACATATTTGGTCATATTATATACTATTTAAAAGACCATTAAGCATCATTACTATTGATAATATATCCATGAAAAAATGACCACATGATCAATATAAATATAGGGTTTTAACAAATACAATTGACATAGACAAAGGAAGTGATGGTCTCAACCAGTATAATCATACCCTATGAATCCCATTTATAGAAGCTCCTAAGGGAGATATCATCACTGGGATTTTCCCTTGACCAATCCCAAGATTATATCCAATAACTTAAGCATGAGTAAAACCATTAATGGGAGAAGTTCAAGCTCATCAAGATCACGACCCAAACCATGTATGCCAAACCACACTATGAAGGTCTCATCATCGTGCACCTTACTCTTAGGGTGTTTTCCTATTTATAAAATGGATATGTATCAATACCAAATAAATATGATTATATAAATTAATTTATATAGAATAATTATATTTTTTCATCCAATTATTATTAATTTATGAATAATTGTTATTTTGATACAATAAAACACAAATATTATTTTTGGGTAATATTCAAATTCAATTAAGGAATTTATATTGATGAATTAATGGATTTCTTAAATAAATCATATTTTAAAATATTATTATTAAATATTTTTTATTAAATTTAAATTATCATTTTTTATGTTGTGAAATGTATTTTTTGTATGGGTTCAAAAACAATTATTGAAAAAAAACCAATCATTTTTCAATTAATGTTGATTTACATTTTAAAAGATAAAATGAAAATATTTAGAAAATTCTTTAGATAAATTGATTATTATTTTTGGAATCAAGATGTCAAAATTATCCAATAGTTTACTTTTCATAATTTTCTAACACAATCAAATTTTCAGGTAAAAATTAAACATTGTATAAATATACTTTAGAAATTATGAAATCATAATGACCCAAAATTGATTTAATAAATACTATAAATGTTATATAATATCAAATATATATTTTAAATTTAAAATAAATTTATTTTAAGTTTAATTTTTTAATTTTATCAATCCTTTGTAAATCCTCTAAAACCATTAATATTTTTTAAGTTTTTAAAATCATTTCTTTAAGAGTATTACTCACTTCCACATAATGAAGGGTATTATTTAAATAATTTAGTCCCTTTTACTTGTAAAATAATTAAAAACACTCCCATTTTTCAGAAACCATGGGAAAAAAACTTAGGAAGGTTTGTGGTTTTGGTTATTTTATTATATAGAGTCCAAAACCTAAATTTGAGAAATATTGAAGAAATCCCCAATCATTTCCTATATAAGCCCACCAGGCTCCCATTTATCTTCAATAAAAAACCTTGGATCACATAATTACTCTTTAATACACTATATGGAGTCCTACCATGGTTTAACCAACCTATCAAGAAGTTCCTCCCAAGTATTTTGGGTCACACCCTCACGTAAGGGATCTTCCACTCTTCTCTTTTTATCAAGAACCTCTTTTATGTTATGTCTCTTAAATTCATTTTTTCATGTTGGGATATGTTCTCAAATATCCCAATTACTATAAATTTTATGTATAATTTATGATATAACCATTTCAATCTCATTATTCTCTACCATGAACCCTTATGTACACTTGTTACCATGATGAAATTTAGTAATGGATATTTTCCTTCTCTTCTTTATTCAAGTTCTCTTATTATCTTATGCCTTATATTTACAATTAATAATGTTGGGATACTTATTTCCATATCCATATTAATTCCCATTTTATTTCAAAATTATGAGACACCCCTTTCACTATCATCAAATCATTTTAGGAATTTATAAGTGATGTCGTTATGCAGTCGAAATTTCACCGTGGTTTTCCATGAAAAAATAATTGTGTAGTGAATACCATACTCATTTTATGTCAAGGGTTTTCAGCTTTATATACTTATACATATTTTACTTGGAACTTATGTGTATGTATTCCACACTCCAAGTTAATGAAATATAATTTGATAATAAATGATTCTATATTATATGATCTATGTTGCACACTTAAGCATGAGAATGAAATAAATATGATAGGTGAGATGAAGATTATACAGAGATCAAATGATTTAGGTAATGTTTAGTCTCATGAGACATTATTTTTGTAAAGGTAGTGAACTTAATTCCTTTATGGGACTTTTTATATCTTGATATTTTGGAAGTTAACCTTGACCTATATTTATGATGTTGTGTTTTAAGTTGTTTTTACATTTACCATGCTATGATTATAATGATATATCATGCCTTATTATTCATGTTTATGAATATCACACATTTTATTCCCCATTTATATGCATAATTTGTATCATGTATCACCTTATTCCATGTTTATTCCCTTACTGGTCTTTATAGCTCACCCCTTTCTTATGTATGTCCCCAGGTTATCCCATGCGGTTTTAAGGGAAAGCATGTTAAGGAATCTTCCAATAAAGTTAATTTTCTCCTATTTAAAATTGTTATGTAATGTACCTAATTCCAAAATACACTAGACTTATTGATCTTCCAGATTATATTATCTGTACTTTTATGTAATTAATAGAGAATTAATGTGTAATAAAAACAATGGTTGTTATACCGAAGGGGTGGTTTTAGTTGAGGTGAGAAACCCCCAATAGAGTAATTTAATATTCAAAGGATATTTAATTTGAATTATTAGGTTCTATATATTTAATTTCAAATGTTAAGGTAGATTCACTAATAATCCGATGTGTGGTACAATAGTGTAAATTATAAACAAGAAAGACTTTAAGGGGAAATCCTGGTACCACCTACTTTCTACCAAGGGAGTTCTACTCATCCATTTTAATCATTTAACTCAAACTAGATCAAGATAAAGTTGAATATTTTACAAACTCAATAAAAATAGGGTGAATTAGATCACATGAATATAAATTTAATTAAGGAAAGAGAAACTAATAAAGGTGTAAAGAGGAGTCATAGACTTACAGATACGCTTCTAATGCATATGACAATGATCAATTCAAAATCCTAGTGGAGGCGATCCAAGGAACCCTAAGAGAGGAGTAGGAGCCACTATGACCTGGGTGTCCTCTTATTTCTTGATGAAATATGAGGTGTAGATCCCTTGATGACATTTTTTTTAAAATACAACCCACATGTTTTACAATGTGAATCAGTTTCACAATGTGAACTAAATTCAAAATGTGAAAAATATACACATCATGAATTACTTAGGGTTAGATCCCCAATATTTAACATATTTAATCCTCCATAGCCACACCCCATGAAATCCATTCACACCAGGAATGGAATTCATGGTGTGAATGGCCTACAATAACTGTTTTTATTATCCCAACATTCTTGTTCTTCCTCTGATGTTCACCCAAGCCATTGGGACTTCCACCGAATCATAACTCATGTTTGGAAACATCTTTTTTGGATTTGTAAACCCTTATAACCTCATTATAATTCCCAAAATTTAGAACTACCCATTCACTAATAGAAAATTTTAAATACCTTTGGAAAATTTCCCACAGTTTGAAAAAATCGGACGTTATAAACCCCCCACCTTAGAACTTTCCATCCTCAAGAAGAATTAGTGAAATAGAGAAACATCATCTAAACTATCTAGTTCATGAAAATTTCAATAAAATGGTTGTGTTTTGTTTTAAACACCCAAAACACCTTCAAGCATCGCCATTAATCATATGGTATGTAAGCCATTAAAACTCGATTTAATGCCCTTATTCAAAAATAAACATCAATATGGTCCTTACTCGATCCCTTATATCTTGAGAAATGATAACATCACAATATCTTTAATCAACCAACCCATGGTGTTTTTTCCATAGGTTCTAACTTGAAAAACCAATTATGATCCATGGTACAAAAACCATCGGAATTGACTATGTAATCATTCCCTTTTTGTTCTAATGATGCCATTATCCTGATTTTCAACTATTCGTACAATTAATTTCCAATCAACCAAAATTATCACGGTTAAACCAGATTTTCCAAGAAAATCCCCAAATGAACTTTCACTACAATCATTTTATCCCAAAGATGTGTCTGATGGAATTTCCACACTGACTAGATTCAGTGAACAAAGGGTAAAGGCAATTGCTTCACTACAGGCCAACTATCCTGAAAAAGCATGAAATTAGAATCTAATGCATCAAAATAAAAACTAAATTCCTTTTATCCAAGTCACTTAATATTTCTTTGAGAATTCTCATTGAAGAACATAGATAGCATATGATGATGTCTCCATCCCAAACATTTATTTATATTGTCATGCCATAGCATGAATGTGGTTTTATACCCAATCCAAAACCCTTAAATCAGTACACTCTAATTAAAATCAACAAATCCCAACTGCAAGCTTGAGGTAACCTCAGAATCATCTAATGGAGTCCAAGGTAGTCCATACTCAGTCTTTTACACGTGAGATGTCGATACATAGCTAATATGTCATCATATCAAGAACACTGACTGAGCACAGTGATAGTATCTCACCTGGTGATCGTGTCAAAGAATCGGTTGGTTCCCATGAGTTCGTCCAAGGCCTTCTGACATGGGAATCTCAGTATCACCTAGGATAAACCTTCCCCTGAGTTTAAACATTCTCCAAGAGTGAAACTCTAAAATATTCTATTTATTAATCAAAAAGGGGATTAAATTTTCTCTTTAGCTTGACGCATAATGGGAGCTCTCTTAGAGTACCTTGAACAATGTAAAGGTAGGAGAATGTTCATTTATAAGCTATGAATACACTAAGACGTCATCAATTATTACCCATAATACCAGATACACCCCCATCATATTCAATATGAAGTGCCCACATGGTTCCTAACCAATCATATTCAAATACGCATAGGGAAAAATAGTCAAACCACTTTTGGCCAACTTCCTTTAAAATATTCCAGTTGTAACTATCGATGAATCCTCATTAACCAACCATGATGTCTTACCACCCAATGTATCCTATTCTCACTCAATAACAACCACTAAATATCAAACCTAACTAGTGGTTTTATCAAATTTTGTGTAAACTTCCAACCATATAATCATCGTGCGACCTCACAAGCATCGAAATATTTCAAAACTCACTAGCCCCATGTGCATTCAAAAGTAGTGTTGATCATTTCCAAATAGTCATGTACAGTTTCATCCCTCTACTTGGAAGGATATGCTAAAACCCATTTGGTGTGATTCTCCCTACCATAATATTTTCCTAGTCATCATTTAATAATAATGGAAAGTCATCAAATGGAACAGGTTTCATCGACCACTAACTGTGGGTCCTGGATGTGGCCAACATGTTGTTACTAAGCACCAATTTGAAAAGAGACGAAAACCTACTGCTTAAAAAAAATGCTAAATCAGATTCACCTTGATACATGAGTGTGACATATCTCCCAATTTACATCCACATGCACCATAACATTATGTGTAAAATCCAAACCAACCTAACTTATGGTTTTACGAAACCTAATCCTTTTAAAACATCATCTCCGGCATTGGGAAAAGTTGTATTTCTTTCCATACGAGGGAAAATCTACCTCTATGTTGACCCATGATAAAAACATATAAACTTTATGTTTAATGATTCCCTCTGAACTCATACTATTCCCTATACCATTTTTATCAACTTTATGGGTACCATGTATATCGAATCATACTACACTGAGATTTCATAATAGCACAACAGGTGAATTTATCTTCCTTTAATTTTCATTCCCAATGTCACCTTGCATATCTAAATGGGGAAAATATTACACGATATATCAAGTGTATGACCTATCCATAAGTATGTATAACCTTCTAAATCTGATCATTACACGATGCACATGACCTTAACAAGATTCAATTCATAACACTACCACCCCTCCAATATCGGTTTAATTATATATTTAAGAGTCCTAATCAGAACAAACAACACCCAAATGACACATAACATCTAAAAACTCATCACAACATTTAGAAATTCATTAGGTTATAATGGATCTACCACAATAGGGATATACCCTTCCTTTATAAGATAAGGCATTGAATCCCGAAACTAAATTCACAATGAAAAGATCACTTGGATCTTCCACCAATCATTTTGGTTCAAGCAATACAAGAAAAAGTCTATAGGAAATGATCACATTCTTATTCCAAGGTAATTAGAAATGAAACATAATGATTAACCCTTACGTGTGGGTTGAGCTATGAATACCATATTAAGGTTTTTCTGAAACCATTTAACTAATTCACATTTAATAATATCAAGTACCTTTCATAAGGCAATGTGCATGGTACGTTATTTAATTAACGCCACAATGAAACATGGGAAAGTTATATAAAATTTCCTTTCAATAATTATTTATTTAACTAAAATCATTTCATAATTAGGAAATTTATCACAGAGATTTTTTTATCCATTATAGATATCAAAAGGGATTCTCATAACTTGTCTTAGTAAAAGAAAATTTCAATTCCAATCTATAGTGGAAAACACCCTTTAGGTTGTAATTCACATTTTAATTAACGAAAGCCACATAATAAGTACAGATTAAGAGAAGATAACAAGTTTTTATCAATTAAAGGGGATCAATTTAGTACGATTGCACCATACATTTATACCAAAACCATATAAGTGGCTATTGATACTTTAAATAATTATCCCTACATATGATGAATATACCCCCATGGGGTTTGGTGTTAAGGAATATAAAAGTAAATTCAACTCACGAGGGTCCCATAAAACATTCAAATATTCAATTACACCCTTAGTGGTTTTATATCATAAGCACAAATAATCATGACTAACCTACTTGGGTCGATTCAAGTCTATCTCATAACTATAATAGTTCAAGACTGACCTACTTGGTCCATTTCATAAAAAATGTTCATTAGGAACCAATTAATTTTAAGTTGCAATTTAATCAATTTTATATTTATACAACAGTATCAAGGTATATCAAGATCTTATATGATGGTTCAATTATATGGGTCACCATTTTCCATTTTAGAAAGTTTCCATACACTTTATATATTGAAAATTGGATCTCATTTAATCAAAACCCGTATATTTTGGCCTCTGAAAACAATGGTTAATGGATCAAAAAAGTCATAATTGGTTTGTCAAATATAATTCCACCACCAAGATATATGGTAAAACACCAGTTGGGTTGATGAAGACATTTTATTTAACCAAACTTGTTTCTTAATTATAAGAAGGAATTCTATAATAACCAGTAAATACGGTAAGATGAAAAATAATTACCTAATCCTGATAATCCACTACATAATCAAGAAACTATAGAATCATGTTATATCACTCAAGGCACATATAATAATTATAATGCAACCTATATGGCATGGAATATGCATGAAATGAAAATATCTATGTCCCTATAATGAATTGTGTAATACTACTTCATTTCTATACCAGGCCAAGGGTAAAATACTTTAAATATTATACGTTAGTAATAGTGGAAATTCAACTAATCACCCAAGTTTCAATAATACTAAACTATAATAAAAAAATGTTTAAAATAGTTGTATCCCTTTCCACTCATACGTTTTACCATGTCTGGATTGATCAATCCCGGAAACAATTATTTACCAATGTTGAAACATTCCTAGTATCTTGTCTACCAACCCAAAATAGTAAGACAAAATGAAATAAGATAGATATGATACCACTTTGTAACATCCCAACCTAGAATCCACTGAAACGGTTCCCTAATCCGATTAGTCACATGGACTCATGCGTGCCTCCCCATATTCCAGAGGCTACTGACAACCAGTGAGAGTTAAATGATGGTACGGTGGGGAGACTATACCCTCATGATTAGAGAAGCACTGTGGAATAGTAATAAATAAAGAAACAATGGAATAAGTCTAAATGAAAGATAGAAAATTATAATAATAATAATAATAAACTAATAAAATGGATAACGCTAAATATAAAACCATGCATGCATGTCCATATGATGCTATAATATCTAAATCAGTAAGACTACAACTCGTGATATGATATAGTACATGCATAAAGAAAATGAACAAAATCCCAAAGGGATAAATCCATGTAAATCTTAGTTTTGGATCAGTCCTATGATCCTAAGTTACCATTTACAAGAAAAACAACAAGCATAATCCATGCATCTGAACCTTCAAACATGAAGTATGTTTGGGTAACCCAGTGCAATGGGAACCTAAACAGGGTATGAGATAAACTCAGTAGGCCACCACTAATGGTGTATAATGTTATCCAGACTATGAATATTTAATATAATAGTGTGTATGCATAATGAGTAAAATAATGAATAGATAAATATAAACAATAGTAAACAACTCAGTCTTAGGTACCTCAAGGACACTTGGCCAACCATACCTACTTCAGACTAAGCTGGAATATCTTATAACACGCCCACATGTATATATAATCATATATGTATATCTATATATATGAATATATATTAATGCATTGGAAAGGATGCAAGGAAAAAGGACAATGAATCCACATCATAGTAGCACAAGGGTCATCTACTTATATAAATTAAACATCAATACATCATAACCAGGGAACACAAGAAAAGTAATAAAAGAATAATAGTTTTATAGGACCTAGCGTAAACCCATGGAGTCCATGTATAACTATTGTCTCTAAACCATGAAGCAACTTATGTAGTCACACATATTTAATCATAATACCATTAGTTATTCAAGGATCCAAGGTATATAGCTAAAGTGTCTGTTATAGTAATCATCACAAGGAGATACTATTGGTTGTATGAAATAATAAACAATAATTATATAATTCATACATCCTATGAGACCATCCAAGATGTCCTATAATGAGTAACCCAAGTATCTCCAATGAAGACATGCTATTCTATTAATCTATGATCCCTTCCTTTGTGTTCCGTAAGAAGGAAACCCAAGTATCTCTTACAATATCCAACTTCTCCATGAGCCCATCCATTGATTTCTGTAGAAAACAAACCCAAGTATCAATCTGAGCATGTAGAAACCATCTAGCATATGATCCCATCCAAGGAATTCTGCAATAAGGAAACCAAAGTATCTCTCAAGGTGTAATATAATTTAACAAATCCTAAAGCCCATCCAAGGAAATCCAAGTAAGGAACCCAAGTATCTCTCATGGAAAATTTAATCTAAATCAGCCTATGAGCCTATATAAAGAATTCTTTGATAAGGAACCTGAATATCGATCAAGGAGAAATATGATGCAAGTAACCATTGAGCCTGTCTACAAATTTACACATAAGGAACCTGAGTATCAATCATAGAACTTGTAATATCAATCATCCTATGATCCCATCCAAGGTGTTCTATAATAAAAACTTCAGTATTACTTAGGGTGTATTAGAGTTCACTAAACTATTTAAAATTAATTTTTAAGAGTTCCATGTTGGTAAACAAGACATAACACATTTTGGGTATGAATAATTAAGAGGAAGTGTCCATAAACATGCCATATCATAATTTAGGTATACTTAAAGATGGCCATGATCATTTAACATTTCAAATATCCCATTCAATTTCTCCATTTGATTAAAATAGATAACATGCCATATATGTGGTTTTATTATTAAACAAGAGAGAGCTTATCATTTAAATTCCTTTAGTTCTAATTAATTATCCCTTACAAGTTGGTTTATTCATTAAACCTAAAAAGGTGATCAAGTGTAAGAAATACTTATAATTATGAGCATTTAAAGAAACACCAAGAAGGGTGTTTTAATTGATTAAACAAGAATTGTGGACACGTGAATATAAGAAACATTCCCAAGGGGTGGTTTGAGTCAAGGTTAGAAACCACCAATAGATCCATTTAATGATCAATGGTTATTTAATTTGAAGTATTATGTTCTATATATTTAATTTCACATGTTAAGGGCGATGAAAAAAAAATCTAGCTTGCAACACAATGATGTAAATTATAAACAAGAAATAATTTAAGGGAGAATTATGATAACACCTACCTTATAGAAAGGGAGTTCCAATATTAAATTTTCAACCTTTAACTCGATCCAAAAAAATAGAAATCAAACAGTTTTACAAAATCCCTACAAATAAATTGAATTAACTCATAGTAAGATAAACTTCATTATGGTAATAAAAACTGAGAAAGGGGAAGGAGGATTCATA
This sequence comes from Viscum album, assembly GCA_963277665.1. Classification (NCBI taxonomy): domain Eukaryota; kingdom Viridiplantae; phylum Streptophyta; class Magnoliopsida; order Santalales; family Viscaceae; genus Viscum; species Viscum album. The sequence continues at coordinate 156,803,824 of OY728157.1, forward strand.
TACTTTGTAAAATTCTTCCAACACATCCTATGCTGCTTGATTAATACACTATATAGAGGAGATCCATGGAAACCAAGGAGAGGGGGAGGAGTTATTATGACCAGGGCATCCTCTTATTGACTAATGAAAAATGAGGGTCGATCCCCTGGTAACATTTTATAAAAAATCCCACCTAAATGATTCACAATGTGAATCAGTTTCATGATGTGAAATAGATATAAATCATGAAATACTCAGGGTTTGATCCCTGGGATTTCATATCCATAATCCTCTATAGACACACCCCATGAAATCCATTCACACAGTGAATGGATTTCAATTACTATTTTTAGTATCCCAACACGCTTGTTCTTCATCTAGGGTTAACCAAAACCCCCAAGACTCCCACTGAATCATAACCCAGGTCCAAAAACACCTTTTTTGGACTTCAATCTCATAAGAACCTCATTTTGATTCCCAAAATTCAGAAGGACCTATCCACCAATAGAAAATTTTCAATTCCTTTAGAAAATTTTCCACATTTTGAAAAAACGGGACATTACATTGGTAATTCCCTTTTACCACTTGTGGGACCACCAAATCAGGGTGAGAAACTTGTTCCACATCTAGTCATATGTGTACATAATTTCATATCATTTTCAAATTTGGTGATATTCGAGCCTGGGTGAGTTCCCCCAAAGGGTGAGGTAAAACATGTATATTGGTAACATCATTTTACCACTGGTGGGTCAACCTATAACATCCCAAATTTCATTAGACATTTTATTACATGATAATCTAAAAATAAAACCCATAAATCTAGAGGAATAGTGTATTTCGATGATCCGTTGTATAAACCATTAACTTAAAATAAAAATGTTTATATTATTTATAAACTCCATAATGTGCTCCTAGTTTCCTTTAAACTCTTAATATTTCACTGGATAACCTAGGAACATACATAAGAAAAGGGGTGATCTATAAAGTATAGAAAGGAAATAATCCAGCATATCATGATGAAAATTAATTCATGTGACTCAAGAGGAATATCATGGAACCAAAAAAAGGTGAGAATCATATACATAAACATTAAAGCATGACATGAAATGATCATATCATGAGATCAAGGAATAATAGAAATGAGGAAACAATATAAACATGTCATCACAAGAATAGTTCTAGGATAACTTCCAAGACATCATAACATAGTGTTATTAGGCTAACCGCCCATACACCATACCTGATATCTCATGATATAAAAACATTGCCTAATGAGTTGGAGTGTTATCAGGTTTCATGATTTATATGTCTATCTTTACATGTGCCACATCAATCATATTACATAAGAATATATTTTATCAATTGAATACCTTGATTAAGGAAAGTGGGTTTTATAAATTGAATTTCAATAATAAATGAAGGATAGTTATATATTTTCAAATATCCCAAAATAAAAATAGTGTTGGATATTAACAATAAAAAAGTTATGGCTTGTAAAATCAAGAAATAATTTTGGAAACATAACAAGCATAAATAAAAGTTTATGAAAGGTAATAGTGAGAGAGGAATATAGTCTCTGATTATTTAGGAATACTTTTGAGAGAAAAATAAGGTTCATAAATTCAAAAAAACACAATTAATTTAGAATAAAAAGGCATATTACAAAAGAAGTGATTGAATGGAAAAGATGTGAGAGAGAATCCCTTACCTTAAATATTGCTTCATATGTTTGGAGGGGAAATTGATTAAAATATTGGGGGATTTGACAATAGGCTTGATGAGAGACTAAGAGAGGGTGGGACATGAAATGATATTGGGAGTGAATGAAATGAGGTGGGAAGGTGGGTATTTATAGAAAAATGAAGAGAATTATTTATTAATTTATAAATACATGCCTCAGAAATCTTAGTTGTGGAAAATACAAAACTGTGTTTTTACTATTCATTGAAAAATAAAGTATTTGAGAAAATTCTCAGCATTTCACCCAAACATAATTTTGATATTATTATTTAAAATATAATTTTTATTTTAAAAAAATAAATTCTTAAGTATGATAAATAATTATTCTAAATATAAAATTATATATTTTCTATAAAATACTATTTTAATGTAAAACACGATATTTATTCACTTTAAAGGATTCTATTTTTCATTATATCAAAAGTATTGATTAAATTTTAATTATTTTAAATAATAATTTTAAATTTACTTTTAAAATAGTATTTTAATATTCTATTGGGTATTATTATTATTTCTATGGTCATATAACAGTTTCATACTTCTCTTTCCCTTTACAGTCTTTATGGTAGGAGTGATCTTAATGGAAGAATTCTGGCCTATGGATTTTGCGTTTGTATGTGAGTTATTATTTTTCATTTATGTCTATGTACTATTATTTGTTATTATATAAAGTAGTATTTCATGATATGTAATGTTCCTAAAATAGTCATTGTAAAACATACGTTCATTTACTAAGAAATATTTTTCAGGTCATTACATATTTTCTAGTGCATGTGATTTATACTATACTATATTATTAAATATGATAAAAATTAATTTAAAATGGGAATTTTATATATAAATTATGTGTTTTTACACCACCATCTTGGGATGAGATGCACAATCCTCGGCTAGGCATATGTGAGCATTATTTTAGCTCATGTCTAAATCTGGTGAGATTCAACCCTAGGTCAGTTCCCCTAGAGAGAAAGGTGTACAACTAGTGAGTAATAATTGCCTTAACCCATGGGGTCATAAAATGTGTGTATTGGTAATCCCCTTATACCATTAGTGGTCCAACAAACTTGGGGCGAGCAGCATGTTCCCCAACTAGGTAGATGTGAGAAAATTTCAACTCATGTTTGAATCTATTTGTATATATATATATATATATATCTGTGTGTGTGTGTGTGTATGTATGTATGTATGTATGTATGTATGTATATTATGTGTGTCTATATATATATAATTATATTTAATCATATATATGTGTTTATTATATGTATATATATATATTTATGTAAATTTATTTATATTTAAAAATATTTAAAAATATTTATATGTAATTACTTATATTTATATATATTTATATATAGTTATATATTATTATATATTTTTATATATAATGTTCATGTATATATAATTATATTATATTATATTTATATAAGTGTAGTTATATGTATTTATTTATATTTATGTAAATTTATAAATATTTATATATATTTATAGACATTTATATATAGATATTTATAAATATTTATTTATATTTATATACATTTAAATACATTTATATATATATAATTTCTGTATATATATATATATATATATGAATATTTATATGTAAATTAAATTTTTATATGTATGATTTATAAATTAGGAATACACACACACACACACACAGATATATATATATTTACATGTATTTATCAGTGTGTATATATAAGTATATTTAAGTATATTTAGTCCCCACATAAAGGGTTTGGTGGAGTTGTAAAAGCTTCACCAAATAGCAGAGCTAAGGGGTTCAAATCTCACAATACAAATATATATTCTTGATTTAATAGGTAAGGTTTGGGTGGTCCAGAAAATGGTGAGAATAATAAATAATAATTTTATAAAAACTAAAAAATGTCCCTGATTGTTTAGAAACATTTATTAAAACTACTGTGAAATGATTCATGACACCTTATTTCATGGCGGTTTTGAAAAAACATTGCAAAACCATTATGTGGTGGTTTAAACTGTATCTAAATTCCAAAAAAAACATTGCTAGAAGGGATTTGTTAGCTTAGTTTGTTATGATTTAAACAATGGATATTTACACATAAGTAAACAAAATCCCTAAACATAAAATATTATATCACAAAACGTCCCCATAAAATGAGTTATAATACAATGATAGTTCACATTACTAGTCTAACCCTCACTAGGGTACTTTAAATTATTGGTGAGTTGTAATGGAAGTGAGTCTTGACTTAATTTAACTAGCATGAAGAGGATTTTCCCTTTTTTTTTGTATTTTGGAGGCAAGTGTTAAGGAAATCCAATTATAAAATTTCAGGGTTGAGGATCCTATTAAATATATCAAGGGTATTCAAGTTATTATAGTAGGAACGAATAAATCATACCTAAATTCCTTCAAATAATTTGAAATGGCCTTTGTCTGGGTTATGAAAAGGGAAATACGGATAATTTCCACTAGAATATCATAGTGACTAGGTATTTTGATTCCAACAGTGATGACTACTGAGATTTGATAAAATAGTTGGAGACATAATTAAATCATTAATTATGTTATTATTGATAATTAAGAAAAATTACTAAATGTGAAACTTTATTTATTATAGAAAATGGAAATTAACACCATGAAATCACTACAATGAATCTTGGAAAAATAGAATGTCATATTTGAAATAAAATATCCAAGAGTGGCATATGTTCATGAACATAGTACTATTATAGGAAAATTTGTTTTATGTATGGGAATCCTTTATACCTTATAATCCACCTTAGGGAGTAAGGGTGAGAAGGATGCACATGGAGGATGATTTAAATGTTTAATTCATTATATTAGTAGTTATTTCAAGTTATTAGAGATGATAAATGAGATTATCACTACATTGTATATGTGTAAACTAAAATATGGATATTTATTTCTTTATAATTATTCAAGATGATGAAGTCCATCAATCAGTTAACAAATTTTGGTTCTATAAAGATAATAAATTATCTATAAATTACATTCATTGATCCCTACAACCTAGATTATATATTTTATTTAAAATTTATAAAATGAATAGTGTGGAAAATCCTCTTAAGAATATTTTTATTATGGTTCACCAAGTTGAAAATGAAATGTGTAAATTTGGCTATTCAATCCTTATGGTGAACATAATAAGGTACAATGTTGAAAACACAATGAAAATTTTAAATTTAGTTATTTCTTCACAACATCCATCAAAGAAACAAAAAATTCAAAGGGGGAGAAATGAATAAGAGGATATTTTCTTCACATATGGAAAAAAATTACATTGTAATATGAATTATAATGAATTGAAGAAGAATAACGTAGAAGCATTTACTTAAATTATATTCATCATTAAATGCAATATTTATTTTTCACTTATTAGGCATTTAATGAAACATGTGACTCACAAATTCATATACAAATATAGGAACCTAAAAAGTTTATAAAGATTAGAAGAATAAAATAGATCACTGAGTTTTTGATAGATCATGACTCATATGTCATCTAGAAAAGATCATAACTTTTAAATTTCCAAGTATAAAGATTCTTTGGTTTAAATACAATTATTTTATATTGGGAGTTTCCAAAAAATTATATCAGTGTGGAGTTCATGCATAATGAGACTTCATTTCATGTCTAAAATGAGTGCGTTAATGTATACCACACTCAATTAATAGTATAATCATAATTGAATTAAAGATGTCCAATATAGGTAATTAATGATTAATATAAAATTGAAGACTCAAATTATACCCATTTATGGAAAGATAATTCTTGGTTAAGTAAAACTAAAATTAAATGTTAAGGATATACCAAGAAGTGAGTTTAAACTCTTTAGACATGGAAATATTAGGTATTTGACATGTTTTACTTTAAGTTTTTAATAAAAAGAAACATTTTTACATAAAAAGGTGATAAAGCCACAAAGATTCAATAATTATATTATAGAGATATGTGTGAACTATTTTAACCATAAGATATAGGTAACTTATTTTACTTTAGGTGATTCCTAAAAGAGATTTAAAAAATGTAAATGTGAAGTAGGGAATACACTTGGTAAAAAATTATAGATGCTTTGGGTGGGTGAGCTGATGAATATCTTAACCAATAATTTATTTATCATTAAAATATATAGTGATGTTATTTCTAAACTCACATTACCTTATACACATTATATTAATGATGTTAGTAAAAATAGGATTGATGATGTGTATTATAAATATTAAAAGAATTCCATTGTTCCTATTGAGTCATGATTCAAAAATAGTAGTGCTAATATTTAACCATATACCAACCATAATGACTAATGGATATCATATAATTTATAATATTAAATAAATGAATTTTGTCACAAACTCATGTGTTTTTATGAAAACTATTTGAATGTGATTATTTAAATAATAAACTTGCATCATGAAAAACACAATGTGCATCTTATTTAATTATCCTAAGTCAATAAGTATATTAGAATCATTAAGAAATAAAATTGATAGTCAAAAGATATATTATATCACTATAAGAGGGTAAACATATATATTTGAGATAGTGTAAGAAAGATAGACTTTAATAAATTCAATGATCAAGATGCAAATTATTTAGTACAGAAACATAAACTTTACAAAACTTAGAGGGATTATTTATTCTAGATATGCATATTATATATTAAAGAAAAAAATAGAGATGGTTTTATAATCACTAAGTCTGGTGATTTATACTATCCATTGAGAATATTGAATACTTATCCTATAAAGAATTAGTAAATGATAATAAGTTAAAATTTTCAAGTTGATATGAACTTTGGTTTCGATTCCATCTACCAAAATTTCAATTTTATTTTCGGTAGTATTTCAAGAAAATATAAAAATCGTAAAGTTAAAATGGGTATTCAAGAAAGTGTTGGACATGGATGGTAAAGTGAATAAATCTAAAGAAATATTGGTTATCTAATATTTAAAATCATCAAAGGTATTAATTGTGTATGAACCTTTTCACTAATATTGATGTTGAAATCCAATTTTGAATTCGAATTGCTATAATAGCTATCATTATTATTATATAAATGTTATAAGGATCCACTTATGGATCGTAACTAGTATTGAATCATGTGATGATTATTCTTCCATGTGTCTATAAAAAATTAATTATAGTTCCATTATTTTCTAAGTGAAATAATTGTTAACATATAGAAAATGGATATTAGTATTATGGTTAGTTTTGAATAAGTTAAAACAACTATTTCTCTAATGAATAACTTAAATTAGTGACCCAAATTTTATGTAACAATATATAATAATATTTTTATATGGGTTACTTATACCTATTCATAGTTTATATATTGATATGGTTTTGAAAAACACATGATGTAATAATTCAAGAGTGGGTTATTACCAAAGTCACATAGTATAAATCTCCAAAATGAGGTATTAAGACATATAAGGTGGTTAAGCTGATGAGAAAAATCTATACTCTTCTAAAATGGTATCTATAATGTATTCTAAGATATATACTGATATTTGATATTTTTTATGAATGAATCATGGTGGGAAAGTATCAAATAAATTGAAAATAATTATATATGACACCAATTAGATCTATACAATAGTACATGAGAAAAATAAGGGATAAGTTAATAATATTTGGAAAATTGGGAATGCCAGTTATCAAGTGGATATAAAAAACCGGTCTCCCTTCATATCAATATGATCTGGTATCATAGTTAGGATAAGGGGAAAGATGAGTTCATTGAATCCAGTGTTATCCATATCAACATATAATGAATATGTTGCAGCTTCAAATGTAGATAATGAAGAAATATAAAATAACCAATGATTTCATATAGATCATGAAATTTAAAAAAAAAGTAAAATATGATCATTTTTTATATTGTGATAATGTTATAGAGAATGTACTATCTAATATTTCATGTATATGATAGAGTAAAAAAAAGTTATATACTCTGAGATATAATCTCGTGAATTTTTTTTCTTCAAATAGTTTGTGACACCCACATATCACTATTATTTATAATTTTATATTATTTTATTTTATTATGGGGTAATTTAAGTTTCTATGATTTTTTGGATTTAAAATTAAAAAATCTATAAATTTTACTTCTATTCACAATTTCCATGCATGAGTTTAGGTTAAATTATGCAGTTACACTCACAAAAGGAATATTTTAGTACATTTATTTCAATGCATTGTTGTTCTATACAAGCATCACATGGCTTGGTCCAAATAGTGCGACTTAAAGTGGAAACCATGAAATTACCTTTTTTTGTGTACTATCACATAACTTGTTTACAAATAGATAAAACCACATGACAAGAATACAAAAAGTCTACAGTTTTTAGTATATGGGTTTTACATGGTTAACACATAGTTTTGAAACAATGTGGACAAACTGTGTGATACTTTTTTGATTATGAAATTATATCTATATATCTGGCATACATTTTAGAAATGTGTGTGGCCAAACCATGTAGTTTTCCAATTTTAATAAAAATGGTGAAATAACGATTTTTCCCTTTATATTTTTATGGTTTACCTCCCAATTATCCTTTATTTCTTGAAAAAATGTGGGGCATGCATTAGGATCTCTGTCCCCTCTTCCTCTTTTATTTTTATGCCCTCTTTCACTCAATTTCAAGTGGTTTTCAAGTGGCAAGCCTTTCCTTGTTCCTCTATTCCTCTTCCTTGCTCTTCTTCTTTCCCTCTCCCTTGATTTTCTTTATTCTCAAAACAGAAACCATTATTAGGATTGTGATTATGGTTTGGTATGGTTCTAAAAAAGGATTTGGATGTTTAGGGGTTATTTAGGGATTTTCCTAGCTAGTTGGAAATTCACCACCAAAATCTATATGGTTTAGATGCGTTTCCACTTGAATGAGGTAGGTGTTTCTTTGAAATTCCATTATATTTCATGTTATAAATTTATAATATGTGATTAATTTATTTATTAACAATTAAAAGTATATGATATACCTTTTTTCAGTATATAAATGGATTTCAAAAGTTTTCATCACTTTTCATAGAATTGTTTCTTGCTAATTTTTTGCCAAAATGACTAAGGAGAACTTTGAAATTCTTTTAAATTCATTGAAAGGGAATTTCAAATTTGATTCTTTTTTAAAGTGGATGTGTAGTGTTTTAAGGTAACAATTTATAAAAAAATGGACTTAGACCTTGTTTTAATTTTTTGAGGGGTTGAGTCTCGGTGGAGTGTTGAAATGTATTTAAAAAGGGAATTGGGGAAATTAAATTTTCAATAAATTTTCATGTGAGGTTTGATAAATAGATTCCAAAAAAATTGATATGAAATTTCAGGATGTTTAAATGGGATTAGCATCCTGATCCACCTTTAAAATCTTGATTAAAACTTTTAAAGAGTTATTTTCTAAAATATTGAGACCTTCATTGATCCACATTTGATTTTTATTCTATGGGGGATTATAATCCCCTTGGGGGATTTATATTAATATATCTCTATGTTATTATTATTTATATTTTGAAATGGTAAGTTTCATGAAATATTTTAGGAGGTGAGGTGAGTGTTATATGGAATTATTTATACTATTCCTTTTTACTTTTTTGGATTTATCACCTACCTTGGTTGATGACAAGGTAATCCTATGAATTATTGAACATCCTAGATAAGTAAAAATATTATTTGGATTGTTCCTATAAATGTTAAGTGCTCTTGATACCATAGTAGCTTCACACTCCTAGGATGGTTATAGGTCCCAACTAGTTCGATTAGACTAGTGGTTTAGATGGGTTATTTTAAATCATGCTAGGGTTCGTGTTTCATATTAAGATCATATAAATTGAGTCCCAGAGAGTTTTCCATGATGATTAAGTCCTTATTATGTTGTTTTAATGGATTTAATATATTTTATTGATTTTATTCCATTATTTTTTAAGGGAGTTTCTTGTCCATTTAAGATAAGATAATTTTATTAAAACAAAGGAAGATAACATATGTCTAAAAGAATGGACTTTATTACAATCTTTATTAAGAAGAGGGATCAGGTCAGGTGGAATATCATCTAACCAAGTGAGCTCCTTTTTGATTCCTTTTTTAGTGAGAACATCCTCCATGGAGTTGCCTTATTTATGGTGATATTTTTGTAAGAATTCATTTTTTTGTGAAAAATAAGATTTTAGTGAAAAACTTAATTTGGTTTAAAATGGGCCTTAAGGATTTATTATGAAACATAATTGGGTTTTTAGATAAACTTTGAAAATGATTTCATTTTAAATTTTTTGAATCCATTATAAAGCTATAATTTTTTTTCTTTAAAAAATATTTTATGGTTTAGGTATAGGTAATTTTGAGCCGTGTGGGGTTTTTTTTTAAAAAGTGATTGTTTTCCTTTAATGAAAATGAAGCAGTGAGTGATTCTAAAGTGTTTTAAGAGGGGTGAAGTGTTTCAAAAAAGTAATTGGATTGATGTGAATGTTTTAAATTGATAAAGCTGGGATTTTGACTCAATTAAAAATGTTAGTTTAATTTAAATATAAAATTTTCAGGACTCCTTGTCAAGTTTTAATGATTTAAAAAAAATTATTTTTGTCCTTTGTTTGATGTGGGACTTCTTGATGTGTCATAGGAAACATTATATGGTTAGTTTTGTGTTTTATTTTATTTAAGGTATGAATCGTAGAAAGGTCATGAGTAAAATTAGGGTGTTGATTCCTCCTATTATTTTTGTCTCTTAGAATCATCCAATTCAATGTTTTACAAAAATATTTTTGGGAATTGTATTGGTTGAGTTAGTTGAATTAGGATGAATAACCTTATTTAGATGGGTGAATTAATGAGGACTAAATTCCATCTGTTTTGAGTGTAATAATTTTTTTGGGTTGATGATATTATTTTAGATTTTTCATTTGATGAGTTTATATCCTTGTATCCTCAAGGTGGATTTTATTTGTTGTGTTGTTTGGGTGATCCTTTTTAGTTTCTCTTGTTTGAGAAATGTGTGTTTTAGAGTGTTTGTGCCTCATTGCTTCTTATTCCTTGTGTGGCTACTTTTGCTGATGTTTTATTTATATTAAGGTATATTTATGTGTTTAGATTCATAAATATGGAAATGGTATGACCTTGGTATAGTGTATGGGGTGAATAGGATGGATGTGGAACCAATTGAGATTATACACTTATTGGTGTTGGTTCAAATTTGTTTGGGTTCATTATGTGATAATGGCCCATGTATGAGGTCCTAGTTCACACCTTTATCCCAATTTTCTATTCAAGGTTATATAACATGTCATTTTATTGGTTGACAGAAGTTTTTAGTGGGGTGTGTGTTGGGTATATTGGGATATGATGGTTCTGTATTATTTTGGGGGCCCATTCTTATGGCATTTAAACTGGTTTTGGGTGGAACTAGTTTTATGGATACCCATGGTTAGTAGTATCATGATTATTTTTTGGTAATGTTCTCCTATTGAAGTGTTTTTTTTCAATTTTTCCCATTTTATATCAATTATAAATGGGGGGGAGACCCATGTTGGGTCTCTTTATTCTTTGATTTTCTTACCAAGTGACTATTGTTGAATATTTATTGAGTTTGTTGACATTGATTGAGGAATTTTCATGGTTTTTTTAGGGTGGATCTTATTTCGTGTTTCCTTAACCTTATATTATGCTTGAATTTTCTATTATTTTTTTTACTTTGCTTTTAAAAGTGAGTTCACGTGGGATAAAAGTGATGTGGTGTGGAGAATTATGAAACCCACTTATCAATTTTATTTATTATTTTATATTATTTTATTTTATCATTGGGTAATTTATGTTTTGGGGAATTTTTGGTTGGAAACATGAAAAATCTAGAAATATTTCTCATGTTCACAGTTTTCATGCATGAGTTTAGGGGAAACCATGTGATTACCCTTAAAAATGAGTATTTGTTTCCATTTTTTCCAGGGCCTAATTATTCTACACATGTACTATAGGGTTTGGTCAAAATCATGCTACTTATAGAAGAAACCGTGTGGGTCCATTTTGTGATTAGATTATTGGTGCACACTTACGCACAACTAGATAAAACCATGAAATAGTCTTTTAGTTTTTCTCATATGTTTTTTCATGATTGGGACACAGTTTGGAAACTGTATGACCAAACCATACACCAATTATTTTCTTAGGAAGATCTATCTGCAAGGCTAGCTCCTGGTTTGATAGATCATGTGGTCAAACCAATCAGTTTTCCTAGTCTTCATTAAAATTGTGAAATAATATCTTTCCATCAGTTTTTTATGTTTTCCCATCAAATTTCTCCTCTATTTATCATTATAATGTAGGTAATTCGTGGGGATATCCCTACCCTCTTTTTCATTTGATTTCATGACCCCTTTTACTCGATTTCAAGTGGTTTTCAAGTGGTAATCCCTTCCTTATTCTGGTATTCCTCCTATCCTCTCTTTTTTGTTTCCTTATCCCTTAATTTTCTTTATTCTATGAACCCTAACCATTTTTTGGGATTTTATTATGGTTTGAGGTGGTTCTAATAAAATTTATTTGGCTATTTAGAGGTTTTTTAGGGGTTATCCTTTCTCAGTTGTGCATTCACTACTAAAGTTGATATGGTTTGGATGTTATTTCACATGAATATGGTAGGAATTTCTTTAGAATTCCCTTAAAATTCATTTTTAAAAATTTATAGGATGTTTTTAATTGCATTATTATGAATTAAAAGTAAATTATATAACCCTAGGGGTATATAAATAGTTTAAAAATAGTTTCAACTCTATTCATGGTCTTATTGTATGTCAAGTGTTCATCAAAATGCGCGAGTGGCACATTGAAAAGGGTTTAAATGATTTTAAAAGTTCTCGGACACAAGATTAATTTCTAAAAGTGTTTTTGTGGTCTTTTAAAGTCATGTCTTATAAAAAATGTATTTGGAATTTATTTTAAACTATTTTGAGACATTAAGTCTTGGTAGTGTGTTGAAACATATTTGAAAATATAATTTTAGAAGAAATTATTGATTTATCAATGAAGTTCCATGTATGGTTTTATAAATAGATTGTAAGGGATTTTTTTAAATGAGATTTCAAAATGTGTAAAATGACTTGGCATCCTGATTCTACTTTGAAATCCCGATTGGCACTTTTAAATAATTTTTTTTCTAAAATATGAGAGACCCTCATTGATCCTCATATAATTTTTATACCATGGTGTATTAGGACCCCCTTGGGGGGATTTATATTTATGTATATCTTGTTTATTCTTATATTTATTGTGAAAGGGTAAATTTTTTGTGAGGGTATGGGAGGTGAGGTAGAAGTTATGTTGAATGTTTTATGCTTGTTCATTATACATTAATTTATCGATCACATTCTTTAGTTTATGTCATGGGGATCCTAGGAATTATAAAATATACTAGATAAGTGAAATTCTAGATTGGATTGTATATATCTAGATTTAGGAAATGGGGATGGTGAGCACTCTTAGACCCATGGTATATTTGTGCTCTAAAGATGGTTGTAGGGCCTGACTAGTTTGATGAGACTACTTGGTTGGATAAGTTCCTATATGTAGGTCTATGTTTTGTGTCTCTAGTTTGGATCAAGTTACTTGAGTCCTAGGGAGTTTCTCATGAAGCTTAAGTCCTTCTCAAGACATTTTAGGTGATTCCATCTCTTATCTCATTTGTATTCTATTAGTTTTCATAATTACATGGACCCCTTTTGTTTACTTTATTGTGTGTTATTGATACCTTGGTTCCTATTTATGTCTATATTTTTCAATGTTTGTGTGTTGATAATTTCAAATTTATTTCTGAAATGGTTTGGAAGCAGTGGTTTGAAAAATAAAGGGTTTATTGTTTCTTAAATGAGGTTTTAAGGATGTTATTTTAAATGTGGATTCTTATGAAAATAGGATCTTAGGAAATATTTAAAAAAAGGTTCAATCTTTCCATTGTTTTATTTATAAAGGGTGGTATGTTTTCGAAATTTGAGTATGGAATGTTATTTTTATTTTTAACTTAAATGTGAAACAACCTATTTTATACCTTATATTAAAACTAGCATTTTATGAACTATATTATAGAGGGAATTACTTATAATCCTTCATGAGATCCTATTGGGCATGTTTATCTCACACCGTATATATGCATTAGTGCCCCAATGCATATTTAGCTTTTGTTTTTCATGTTTGGGTGCCCAGTTTTGTTTCAATTTTTTAGTATTTCGTTTGTTCATGGGTAGACAAGTGGGATGTGGGGGAGTGGATGAGGCTCACTAGTGGTGATATTGGAGCAGTTCAGGTTCCATATTCATTCATTTTGGGATGTTCTACTAACCACTTGGAATGATTTATCTTTATCTCATGTAATGATTTCCTCTACTCTGTAGTATTTATTTTAGTTGTTTATTTTAAATGCTTATCTTATGGTGCCATGTTTGTTTATTTTATCTTTTATCTTTTTTTGGTTTATTAATATCATAAACAGTGGAACTATTCCCAAAAGTAAATTCGTAAGACCTAGGAACTAGTTTCCAATCTATAGGGATTGAGAATTCCCTTCGACCCCACTATTAGATCAGTTTAAGTGACTTGTTGGGTTAAATTGGGCTGGTTTGTTATAGGGATTATGTCATTGCAAGAAGAGTATCCATAATGCAAAATGATCTCAACCCATTGACTAAATCCATAACATAATATAATCATGAACATCACATGATATCTAATGAGTTCAGAACGGTTAGTGGTTGGATCTAGTGAATGTGGGAGTCTGTTGAAGTTGGCCACCTAAAACCAACTGAATTTATACTTATGTTTACTAGAATAGATAAATATATTTATTCTTATCACACAATGATTGTTCTTTTATGTAACACTAATATGATAAGTTACTTCTAATATTTTTCACATCAAATGGTTATTACTATAAGACCCTAATATTAAAATTACTAAATATTTAGTTAAGTCAAGAATTCACATTGAGGATCTTTTCATGTTTAATGTTTTAGAGAATTAGGCCATAACTATTACATTACATCTCAAATATTACAAAGTAGACACTTCTACTCTATCCAATTTTTTTCGCAACAATAAAACTCCTTAAATAAAACAATAATTGTTCTCTGGATATAAATCTTCTTGAATTTTCATTTCTATTACCCTTTCTTATACCCTATGAAAAATATTTCCAAAATTTTTAATAAGCATAAAAATTATAGTGAGGTTATAAAATAAAGAAAGAAAACATTTGTCCATTAATACATAAAAATAAATGAAATAATACTTTTGAATCATAAAACAAAATCTCTTTAACATACATCATGAAATAATATGATTTATTAATAACACATAGATATCATAAATCATAAAGGTAACTTGTGGCATCCATAACACACTTACATTGCAGCTTTCACAGCCACAAAGAGAGTTACGTTTGGAATACCCATCAAAATATATTCCCTAACTCTATTAAGAGAAACATTAATGTTTACCTCCGCCATATTACCCACTTCATTAGAGAGCTATCTTGGGCTCACCCAACCTTGGTTTACCATGGAACCACCTGTATATGTAAACAATTCCCATGAACTATAACAAATTCATAACACATTAAACAAGCATAAAGGAAAGATAATATTTCAACATTGCAATCAAAATATATCATTTCAAGATATTGATATAATAAATTCTTTGTAAAAAACCATTTTCAATACCAAAATACTTAAATAGGGTATATGGTATTTATTTTCCTTTTAAAAACACGGTGGCTTGTTAAGGATTCAAAATATCAAATAATGCTCGCGGCTGTAGAATGGTCGTTGTCACCACGTATGTTAAAAATAAACATTCCCTTTTTCATTTAGTAAAATTCTTCGTAAAACATAAGATTAATTTTGAAAACCATTGATTAAATTAAAAGAAGAATGTTATAATTATAATCCATACAAAATAAGGTTGTATATAAATCAAAATATGCCTCAATAAAAGGAGATTGAGACGAAGTCTCTTACCTTGAGTCTGAATCATCGCGTATATTCCTTGTTATTCTTGAATAATAAACTGAAGTTAATTTATACTTTATTCAGAAACTTTTTCAGGTTTATTTCTCCTTTTATATCACTCATTACCATGTTATAAACATTACATTATTATTTATGTTAATATCAGTTGTTTTGTCAATATTCGGTAACTAAGCCAAAAAATTAACTTGTTATAATTACAAATTTTCCATGTGGTCAAAAGTACATTATCTCCATAATAATATTCATGATTTAAGTATCATATATATCTAGTATATATATTTATTTATAATAGTACATAACATTTGAAGATAAGAAATGAAATGCACCATTCATGGAGATGTTAAGTCATACGTACGCATGAACACTACTTTCATTTCTTTTTTATATTTAAAGGAATGAAAACTAAATGATACATAATTATATTATAATTATAGTGTAATATAATATTTTATATACATTAAATAATTTAATTAACTCCATACTTTATACATTCCATATATTTCATGAATGAGCCATATCACTTTGAGGGGGCGGTAGTCTGCACTTCTTCAAATGAAATTATCGTATCTACAAATTATTGAAAGCATAAAGGTATGATTTAAATAAAAAACATAATCATAGAGACAATATAAATATAATATATATCATATATAACTACATTTCCATCATAATGTCCACCAGAAGAGGTGGTCGGGGGAAATCGAACAATCATCCTTTTGTGAGGTAGTAGTTCACCATACACAGAAACGGTATGTTCGTATCCATTAGATGGAGGTGTATGTAAGTGTAGTTATAATCCTTATCATAATATAATCCTAGTATATTGAGGATACTGTTGTTGTTATTTAATCAAGGAATAATAATGTAATAGGGAGTGAAGAAGTAAAATAATCGAAAGGTGCTTTAGAGAAGATGCTACCTTTTAAAACGTGTAAATCCCTTTGATTTGAGCCAAAATGATTTCTTAAATTGCCTTATGCCAAAGGTAATTCTTCTAGGATAGATATAGGGATGTTTGGAGAATATTTGGGTAGATTTTGGATTTGAAAATGGGTTTGATAGGTGTTATTAAATGGGTAGGGGTGATTCCCTTTTATAAGAGGGATGAGGGGCACTTTTGGAAAGTTTTGTAGTATTATTTTATTATAAAATGATTTTCTATTTCAAAAGGTCCAAAAGTATTTTATTTCAAATATAAGATGTGTTTTGGTCGAAAAACACTCAACAAATAAGTTTTATACTAGTATAGGTCACAAATTTAACCTTATCTTTTAGTTTAACGATTAGCTAACTAATTTAACTCTTACCATATCTTCTTGTATATTCATAATATATGGTTAATACAGTTACTATAAAATTCCAATAGAACATAAAGTGGTTCATTAATGACATTTTAAACGTTATCTAAGTCATTTGGTCGAATCATATATTTTTATGACTATTATATCATTTAATAAAATAGTATTTTTTTAAATATTCATTTATGTCAAATTTTATACTACTCATATCAATAATTTTTAAAAATATATAACAACTTTATTATTTTGAAAAAACTTTATTTATTCAAAGAAAACAAGAAATAATAATCCATAAAATTTTTAGATGACATAAAATGTTTTTAAAAAAAATTATTTTTATATTTATAATCTCATTTATTTAATTCATTCATTAATAAGGTAATCACTAGATCATCATTATCTCAAAAATATATATATTTATTTGATATATAAAAATTATAAATAAAATAAAGTGATACAGTAAATCTTTTTATATTTATATTGACTATTTATAGTCAAATATATAACTTATATAAACCCATTTATAATATTTTTAGTAAAAAAGACATGTTTATGTTTTATTTTTCTTTACATTAAATTAATTCTTATAAAATACTACTTTCACATCAATGTGTCTTCATGGGATCCAAAAATCGACCCAAGGATGATAATGGTCGAAAATATCTCATAAAATAGAATTTTTACATGTTTTAGAGTAGTTTAATATTATTATAATATTATTTTTTACCTTTATTTACTATATTTACCCTTTAACCATGGCAAATAAAGTAAAATCATATGTTACTATTCATAATGTATAAAAATAAAAGCTACCTATTTATAAAATTTTGACATAATGATTCCAAATATTGAATCCATTTTTGCAAATTAAAAATGCATATGTTGCAAAAAAAATTCAAATTAATTCATGTTGTCAAAACCAAAAAGCGTGTTTTTAATATGTAAAAACTACCATGAGATTGACATGTGTTTATGTACAATTTTAATGTGAAATTACTTCCAATGAAAAAAATTGTATTAAATGATAAAAATATAATCCAATTAAACTTTAAAACAAATTAAAAGTACAATCTAACCATATAAGTAAATTAGATGAAAATGTAGTTTGGACATAGAATACAATATTTTTCACAATTCATTTAAAAAATGAACTTTATCAAACAAATTACTAGACATTTATCTAAAGTAAATTTTGATGTACCGATTCTGTATAATAATTTTATGTTATAAAATATAACATATAAAAGTGACCAAAACTATATTTAAAAAAAGTTCTCTATCAAAAGGTAGAAAAAAAACCTTTTAAAAATATTAGAGTATTTCATGCTTAAAATAGGATTCATCTTATTTTATGCCTCAAAAATATATCAGATAAATTTAAAGTCATTTAAGAAACATTTATAATAATATTATAGGTTGTTCTATTCATTCCTTCTAATACAATGTCTAGGTGCTATCTACCATTTAAAATAATAATGTTATTATATTCTTTTTTAGTATAACTAAAAGTTATGTGAAACGTATGATTTCAAAGAAACCCATTGTTGTGGGTTGAGTATGCTATCAGACAAATCATTCCCTTTAATGTAAAAATAATATCTTATTCATAAATATTATTAAAAAATAAAGAACTATTATTCTATAAATACCTTAGTTGTTGCATCCTTCCCCCTTTTGGGAATTGCTTCCTTGCAATTCTATTCACTAATCAGATAAGTGGGGGTATTTTTACCTAAGAGCATTTTTATATTCCAATTATTCCTTTTCAACCAGATGATTTTTCCACAAAATATTTACCTGATGAATTACCTTATTCCAGAAAACTTTCTCTCTTCGGTCAAGAATCTGGATGGGTTGTTCCTCATAAGAAAGATTCTCTTCCAACAGAACTACCTCTAGACTCAAAACATGAGATGGATCTGAATAATACTTTCTCAACAATGAAACATGAAAATAATTGTGTACATGGGATAAAAATGGAGGTAAATCCACTCTATAGGCAACTAATCCAACTTTATATAGGATTTCATAGGGTCCAATGATCCTCATACATAGCTTTCCCTTCTTACAAATATGCTCCACACTTTTCTATGGAGAAGATTTGAGAAAGATATGATCACCTACCTCGAAAAAAATAATCTTCCTCTGGTTATCTGCAAAACTTTTCTGCCTAATCTGAGCTATTATCATGTGCTTCTGAATCAACTAAACTTTTTATGCCCTCTCTTCTACCAATTCTGGTCCCATCCACTTTCTTTCACCTACTTCATCCCAAAAATCTGGAGTTTGACACCTCTTTACATATAATGCCTCAAATGGTTCTATCTGTATACTGGAATGAAAACTGTTATAATAAGAAAACTCAACCAAAGAAATATGTTGTTCTCAACTTCCCTAGTAATCCATTGAACATGCATATAGCATATCTTCCATAGTCTGAATTGTTCTTTCTGACTGCTCATCTGATAGTGGATTAAAATTTGTACTAAATTTTAATTTTGTACCCAAAGACTTCTGAAGGCCCTTCCAAAAGTTAGAAGTGAACCTGGGATTAAGATCAGATACAACGGAGAGGGGAACACCATGTAACCAGACTATCTCTTTAATGTACAATCGGGAAAGCTGATCTAGAGACAGAGTATCTCGAATAGGAAAAAGATGAGAATATTTATTCAATTGATCAATAATAACCCAAACTTCATTGTTACCATGAGAAGTCTTTGATAAACCCACTAAGAAATACATGGACACATTTTCCCATTTCCACACTAGAATTGGAAAAGGTTGAAGAATACCTTTTGGTAACTGCCATTCTGATTTAACCTATTGAGAAGATAAACACTTAATAGTAACATCAACAATATCTCTTTTCATAAAATCCCACCAGTAATACTCCCAAATATATTTTTACATTTTAGTACTTCAAGGATGAACTGAAATTGGAGAACTATGAGATTCATATAACAACTCTTTATTCAACTGTGAATCAAAATGACACATGATGTAACATACCAGGTAAATAATGAATATGAAATGTTCATATATATTAATATTTGTGAATAAAATATTAATATTACTTTAAAGGATATTCTATTTTCGATGGCGTACCCAATACGTAATAACGAGTTTCTTTGAAATCTTATGTTGCACACTAATAATATAATTATTTTAAATGGTAGTTGACACCTAGACGTTGTATTAGAAGGAATGAATACAACTAACTAAAATATTATTATATATTTTTTTAAAATGTATTTACTTTTATCAAATAAAATTTAGAGGCTTAAAATGTAAATGAATCTGATTTTAAGCATAATTTACATTAAAAGGCCGATTTACCGCCTTTTGATGGAGAACCCTATTTAAATCTAGTTTTGCTCATTTTAATATATTCATTTTGACAAAATAAAATTCTTCTTTAGATTCATATCATCAAAATTTACTTTGGGTAAATTTTTGGTATTTTTCTGATAAAATTAATTATTTAATGAATAATGAAAATTACTGTATTTTTTTCAAAAAGTATTTTTTAATCTAATTTATTTATAAGGTTATATTATCTTTTTAATTTATTTTAAAGTTTAATTAAAATATATTTTTACAATTTAATCCAATGGTGGTAATTGTAATTAATTTCACTTTGAAATTGTACATAAACAAGTGTCAATATTTTAATAGATATCGTTTTTTAAAAACACGCTATTTGTTTTGACAGCAGGAATTAATTATAAAATTAATTAATGCAACTTCTATGTTTTTAATTTGGTAAAATTGATATAATTTTTGAATTTGGAATATCAAATATAGATTAGGGTGAATTTTTGGTATTTTTCTGACAAATGTTCATTTTTAATGAATAGTGTAAAATACTGTATTTTACTTCAAAACTACTTTTTCATATAATTTAATTATATAGTTAGATTTTTCTTTTAAATAATTTTAAAAGGTAATTGAATATGTTTTTATCACTTAATACAATGTTTTTATTTATAAGTAATTTCACTTTTCAATTAGACATAAAAAAAAGTCAATCTTTTGATAAAGTTTACTTCTTAAAAACCCGTCTTTGGTTTTGACAACGTGAATTGTTTTTAAATTAATTACTTCAATTTCTATGTTTGGAATATGGTAAAATGGGTTCCATATTTTGAATTAGAAGGTCCAAATTATGTAATTGAGATTCTTTTGTTTTTGTACAATATGAATAGTAACGATGACAATTATCTTTAATTATCGTGATTAATTAGTAATCGGGCAGTTAATGGTAATAAAATAATATCATGAAAATACAAAATGACCACAACATGTGTCATAATACTATTGGTGCTATCATGGACGACCATGGGATTCATTTTTCCAACTTTGGGACCCCATGGAATCACTTTTGGGTGATAGTGACATTTTATCATTTTATTTTTAAAGAATGAAAAATATAACAAAAGTATGTAACACCTAAGTAAAACAATTTTAGTTTTGTATACATATATTATATATTAGACTATAAATAATCATTGGAAAGATAAAAATATTTCCTACAACATGTTATTTTTTTTATAATTTTTATACATTAAATAAATAAACTTATTTATGACACCATGATGATGCAGTGATTACCTCATTAATGAACGATTTAAATTAAATTAAAAGATAAGGTAAAATATAAGACTTACACTTGTCTAGAACCTATTATATGGGTGGATTTAGAACCCTTATCACCTTATCCTCGAAATATATAATTTTGGGACCTTTGAAATCCAAAAATCATTTTATAATAAAGTAACATTTCATGACTTTCCAAGAGTGCCCCTCCCCCCTCTTATAAAAGGCCCCCACCTCTACCCCCTTACCCACACCTCTCAAGCCCTTGGCTCGTCCAAAATCTATTAATATTGTCTCCAGACATCCCTCTATTACTCCTAGATGCCTCACTTTGGGTAGAAGTCTTTCCAAGGAAACCTTTTGGCTCTAATAAAAAAGAGTTATCTGATTTGAAGGTAATGTCTTCTCTTATGTTATTTTGTTTTATTTTGATTCTCAAACCCCCTAAAATATTTTTATTCCTTTATTTTGTAACAAAACCACTATATTAAATATACTAGTATATTTTTATTAGAATTATTCTAGCTACACTTATACACACCTCCATTTAATGGTTAAATAACATACTATTTCTGTGGGTGGTGAATTACTACCTCACGAAACGATGATTGTTCACTCTTCATTTACACCTCTCATAGTGTCCATTAAGATGTCCCTATATTAATATATGATATATATATTATGTTTATGTTTTCTTTATGCTTCTGTATTTTTAATTTATTCCATACCTTTATGGTTTCCAAAATGGGTAAACGCGATAATTTTATTTTAGAAAGTGCAGACTACCGCCCCCTCAAAGTGATTTGAATCGTTAATGCCATATGTGGGATGTATAAAGGATTGAGTTAATGATATGATATATGATATTACACTTTAATTATAATATATCTATGTATCATTATGTTTTCATTCCATTAAATTATGAAATAGAAATGAAAGTAACGTTCATGCGTACGTACGACTTACCGTCTCCATGAACGGTACATTTCATTTCTTATCTCCAAATTTTATGTACTATTATAAGTATATATATATATAATGAATATATATGATATATATTAAATCTAAATGATTAATATCATTCTGTAATTATAATATATATATATGTCTCTCATTTAGTTTTAATTCCATTAATATGACAAAGAAATGAAAGTAGCCTTCATGCGTATGTACCGCCTACCGTCTCCATGAACGCTGCATTTCATTTTTTTTATCTCCAAATGTTATGTAATAGTATAAAATGAATATATACTAGATATATATGATATTAAAATCATTAATACTATTCTGGATATGGTGTACCTATAACTACATGGACAATTTTTTTCAAACAAGTTCATTTTTGACTCCTGTACCAAACATCGACAAAAAAGTTTGATATGAACTCACATAATTAACTAATTATTATAAAATTATAATATGTGATATGAATAGAATAATAAAATTTAAATGAGTTCATTAAGAAATTTATAAATTGAACAAATTTTATTATTCAGGAATATAAAGAAACGAACAACACAAGTCAGACTTGAGGTAAGGGATCCGACCTCTCTCTTTCTTTTCAAGTACTGCCTTTTATGTCATTTCTTTTATGCTCCATGTTCTTATGTTAGAGTATGTTATTTTATATTCACCATTATTTAATTTTTATTTTCATATGATGAGAGACCCCCTCTTACTCTCATCAAATCATTTTAATAAATTTTAAGTGGCGTCGTTAGGCTGCCGAATTTTCATAAGGGATTTCTTATCTCACTTTTAATTCCGTGAGATTTACATTGGTCACCACTACTTTATAGAATGTGGTGTATTGTGTAATAAAAATTGATATATATTATCACGAGTCTATTTATATTCATTTTGTTTTGAAATTCATTTGGTGTTTATTATCTTTTGGTCATACGACTCGATTGATTACAACGAGGTAAGGTGTTTTTATCTCACTTTTTATTCCCGTGAGATTCATGCTACATTTGCCACTATTTACTTTTGTGTGGTGTATTTAATTCCCATTATTCTAATATTTTTGTAATATACTCTCGTTTATGTGTATTTAAATCTTCATTGTATGACCCTTCTTTCATGGGGTGTACGTTTCGAAAGTTACCCAAATCAGTAAGGGAACCTTTCAACCTCCTCTTTTTAAAAGACATTTTTTGTTAGGTCTTTTAATTTACATATTATTATGTTGGGATATGTTCTTATATATACTTATTGATGTAAATGTTATTTCCAAGTGTTGAGATACACTTTTTATCACTCATCAAATATTTATGAACTTTAAAGTGATGTTGTTAGGATGTCAAATTTCTGTAAGGGAACTTCTTAACCCAATTTCAATTCTTTTGGTTAAACCTCTACTTCTTGATTATGTCGTGCCATGAATATGTGT
This sequence comes from Viscum album, assembly GCA_963277665.1. NCBI lineage: Eukaryota > Viridiplantae > Streptophyta > Magnoliopsida > Santalales > Viscaceae > Viscum > Viscum album. The sequence goes on from OY728157.1 coordinate 156,827,840, forward strand.
GGTTGACCTCTGATTGTTTTACACCTAATATCCACTTATATTGGGTGTATTTATATTTGTCACACATAATTATGTAATTGATTTATCCTTAATTTTAGGATACCATCTTTGTACGGGACTTTGTCTCAATCTCCTTTCATTGAGGAATATTTTGTTTTATACAAAACATTATTTTATATGGTGTATAAACCCCTTTGACTTTTACTTTTATTTAAAAGGAATCTTTTTGTACGTAGCATTTTAATAAATGACAAAAGGTAATGTATTTGTCTTACGTATGCGGCGACAACAACGTCTCTGCCGCCATGTCCATTATTTGAGTTTCAGCTTCCTCTATAAGCCATAACATTTTTTAAATGAAAAATAAATACCATGTTTTACTTTTATTTTATTTTTTTATTGAAAATGGTTTTGATAATGTTTTGATTATATCAATGTGTTATATTTATATCTTGTGATTGAAATGTGGAAATGTTATGTTTCCTTTATGCATGTTTTATGTGATACGATTATGTTATGGTTCTTGGGCATTATTTATGAAGACGGGTGCTTCTGTGATAAAATAAGGGAGGGTGGGCCCATGATATCACTCCAATTCAATGGTTAACGTGAAGGAGTTAAACTCTAAGGTTTCTCCGAAGAGATTTAGGGAATATACTGTGATGGGTATTCTGAACGTAACCATGAGGGTTACTCCCTACGTAAGAATGTTATGAATGCCACAAGTTACCTATATGTCTTATGATTTCTTGGAGTTATACATAAATATTATGATTTTATAAGGTATGTTATGATTGAAAGTTATGGTTTCATTTATTTGTATTTATTGTCGGGTTAATGTTTCCATTCATTATGTTATAACCCTTACTGATATTCTTAGGCTCATCCCATGTTTTTGACATGTTTTTCACAGGTTATAAAGAAGGGTAAGAGAAAGGAGGTATTCAAGAAGATTTATATCAGGAAAAGAACTCTTGTTTTATTTAAGGATTTTTTTATTATTGTGAAAAATCTTTTATAGTAGTAGTGTCTACTTTGTAATCCTTTGAGATGTAATAGTTATGTCTTAATTCTCTAAAACTCTAAACCTGAAAAGATTCTCAATGTGAATTATTCATTTAATTCACGATTAAGTAATGTTTTATGGCCAGGTCCTTATAGTTGGTATCAGAGGTCGGTTTAGATAACTTTAGAGTTTAGAGTGTTGTTTAAGCATAAGTGACAAGTTTTTTATAACCCCAATGGTTATTATATTAGATGGAGTCATTGTTATGAATGTTTATCTTCCTCGTTAGTACATGATGATTTTGTTGATATAATCACACTGATATTTTTGGTTTTAGTAAATGGCTGGATCTAGCAAGCACCAAAGTAATAGTGGATGTGAAGAAAACTGTGACGGTTTTCTGAAAGAACAACTGAATGATATGGGAGGTGCAATGAGAACTCTTGTGGTATTCTCAACCAACTATCAAGGAGTCGTGATTAACCACTTGAACCTTGGTGAGTTCCCTAATGAATCATATACGAGAGAACCAAATCGATGTGGAAGTAACCATTAGGGTTTATATGATCCTTACTTTTTAGGTAATTATGGGTTACTATATGATGGAAAATGAAAGGCATGAGATAAAATTGAGGTTAAATTATGTTATCATTATTTTTGAATATTTTATCTCTTTTTGGGGAATGTTTTAAGAATTATATAGTTTTGGAAAAAGGGACAACACGCAGACCATGTGACAACCCGTCACGTTGGACCAAGCTGCAGGAATCGAACCTACAACCAAAGCGCGACTGGTATTTATCGCCTACCACTAGAATACGTGAAGTCCCTGTTTAGTATGAAAAATTCTTTTTAGTTAGATGATTTTATGAATCAAGAATAAGTTGATATTGGGTTATCTATGGAAAAATTGACCTATCATGGAGGATATGTGATTAGGATAATTACTTTTAAGTATGAGACTTTAAGAGTAACTGATGTTATTTGGAGATAAATGTTAAGATTTACCTTGGAAGACTATGCAATTAAATCCTTCAGATATTTGGGTCTCAATATTAGGTTGTTTTATTTTTAATGAATTTTAAAGGAAATTTTGTATTTAATCCTCTTTGTTCAACTTTGGGTTGCTTGACAAATTTTGGATATTAAAAGTATTTTTTCTTTTTGTAAAATATTATCTTTTTTTTGAGATTATCTGATCTTATACAAACAATTTTGGTTTTGGTTAATGTTTAAAGACATGGGAAATATATAGTTCATAATTTTTGAGTTATGTGATTCTCTCGAAGTTTATTATAGTGCTCTTAAGGTGAACAAGTCATCCTAAATACTCACCTTTTGGAGAAAATATGGGTTTGTATAAGAAATCTAGTAAGAGATGAAAGTCTACACGACAAATAGGTGTGTTTCCTTATGTTTTAGTTAAGATCATAAATGAATTACTCAATGAAATTTATCTTAAGACAAAAACATTGTCTGTTAACTTTTCCTACTGGGGAACCAAATACCGTTCAACCTATGACACGTTTGTGAATTTCTGGTGGTTAACTTTCTCCTAAAAATGTTTTCTATCACTCTCCATTAGAAATTGATGGTTTTTTTCTCCTCAATATACATGTTTTTAAGGAATCGTAGTATCTGTTGTCTTGGGTGACCTTTTTACTTTTCTATCTTTCATTTAAAGTGATATTCTAATTTACTCCTTTTACGATGTGGGGCTTTCAATGAAGTTTTTGAGCCCAATTTTAAAAATTGCGAGGACGCAATTCCCAAAAGGGGGGGAGGATGTACCATCCCAGGTAAATAATGAATTTTAAATGTTCATATATATTAATATTTGTGAATAAAATATTAATATTACTTTAAAAGATATTCTATGTTCGATGGAGTACCCAATACACAACAATGAGTTTATTTGAAATCTTACTTTGCACACTAATAATATAACTATTTTAAATGGTAGTTGACACCTAGCCGTCGTATTTGAGGGAATAAATACAACTAAATAAAATATTATTATATATGTTTCTTAAATATATTTACTTTTATCCAATAAAATTTAGGGGCTTAAAATGTAAATGAATCTGATTTTAAGCATAATTGACATTAAAAGGCCGATTTACCACCTTTTGATGGAAAAACCTATTAAAATCTAGTTTGGGTCACTTTAATATGTTAATTTTGACAAAATAAAATTCTTATTTAGATTCGTATCATCAAAATTTACTTTGGGTAAATTTGTGGTATTTTTCTGATAAAATTCATTTTTTAATGAATAATGAAAAATACTGTATTTTATTTCAGAAAGTAATTTTTAATATAATTTATTTATAAGTTTAGATTATCTTTATAATTGGTTTTAAAGTGTAATTAAAATATATTTTTACCATTTAATCCAATGGTGGTCATTGGAATTAATTTCACTTTGAAATTGTATATAAACAAGTATCAATCTTTTAATAGATATTATTTCTTAAAAACACGCTATTTGTTTTAACAGTGGGAATTGATTATAAACTTAATTAATGAAACTTCTATGTTTTTAATTTCTTAAAATTTATATCATTTTTGGAATTTGTAATATCAAATCTATCTTAGGGTGAATTTTTGGTATTTTTCTGACAAATGTTCATTTTAAATGAATAGTGTAAAATACTGCATTTTACTTCAAAACCACTTTTTCATCTAATTTAATTATATAGTTAGATTGTCCTTTAAAATGGTTTTAAAGTTTTATTTAATATTTTTTTATCACTTAATACAATTTTGTTCATTATAAGTAATTTTACTTTTCAATTGGATGTAAAAACAAGTAAATCTTTTGATAAATTTTACTTCTTAAAAACCCATCATTGGTTTTGACAATAGGAATTATTTTTAAATTAATTACTGCAATTTATATTTTTGGAATTTGGTAAAATGGGTTCCATATTATGAATCAGAAGGTCCAAATTATTTAATTAAGACTCTTTTTATTGACATTATGAATAGTAACGACAACAATAAACTTTAATTATCGTGATTAATTAGTAATCGGGTAGTTAAGGGTAATAAAATAATATCATGAAAATAAAAAATAACCACAAAATGTGTCCTAATACTATCTGTGCTATCATGTCCAACCATGGTATTCCTTGTGCCAACTTTGGGACCCCATGGAATCACTTTTGGGTGATAGTGGCATTTAATCATTTTATTTTTAAAGAAAGGAAAATATAACAAAAGTATGTAACACCTAAGTAAAACAATTTTAGTTTTCTCTACATAAATGATCTCTTAGACTATAAATATTCATTCTAAATCTTAAAATATTTCCTACATCATGGTGTTTTTTATAATTTTTAGACATTAAATAAATAAATTTATTTATGACACCACGATGATGCAGTGATTGCCTCATTAATGAACGATTTAAATAAAATGAAAGGATAAGGTAAAATCTAAGAATTAAACTTGTCTAAAACCTATTGTATGGGTGGATTTTGAACCCTTATCACATTATACTAGAAATATTTAATTTTTGGACCTTGAAAATCTGAAAATCATTTTATAATAAAGTAACATTTCATGACTTTCCAAGAGTGCCCCTCCTCCCTCTTATAAAAGGCCCCCAACTCTACCCCCTTACCCACACCTATCAAGCCCTTTGCTTGTACAAACTCTTCTCATATTGTCTATCCAAATCCCTATCTTACTCCTAGAAGCCTCACTTTGGTCAGATGTCTTTCCATGGAAGCCTTTGGGCTCAAATCAAAAAGAGTTATCCGATTTGAAGGTAATATCTTCTCTTATTTTCTTTTGTTTTATTTTTCATCTCCAACCCCCTAAACTCTTTTTATTCCTTTCTTTTGTAACTACAATAGTATATTAAATATACTAGGATGTTTTTATGAGAAGTATTCGAGCTACAATTATACACACCTCCATTTAATGGTTAAAGAACATACTGTTTCTGTGGGTGGCGAATTACTGCCTCACGAAATGATGATTGTTCAATATTCATTTAACACCTCTCATGGTGGCCATTAAGATGTCACTATATTTATATATGATATATATATATATATATATATATTATTTTTATGTTTTCATTATGATTCTGTATTTTTCATTTATTACATACCTTTATGGTTTCCAAAATGGGTAAATGCGATAATTTCATTTTAGGAAGTGCGGACTACCACCCCCTCAAAGTGATTTGAATCGTTAATGCCATATGTGCGATGTATAAAAGATGGAGTTAATTATATTATATATGATATTATACTTTAATTATAATATTACTATTTATCATTATGTTTTCATTCCATTAAAGTATGAAATATAAATGAAAGTAATGTTTGTGCGTACGTACGGCTTACCGTCTCTATGAACGGTACATTTCATTTCTTATCTCCAAATGTTATGTACTATTATAAGTATATATATATATAATGTATATATATGATATGTATTAAATCTAAATGATTAATATCATTCTGTAATTATAATATATATATATATATATACATATATATATATATATCTCATTTAGTATGAATTCCATTAGTATGACAAAGAAATGAAAGTTGCATTCATGCGTACGTACGACCTACCGTCTCCATGAATGGTGCATTTCAGTTTTTTATCTAAAAATGTTATGGAATAGTATAAAATGAATATATACTGGATATATATGATATTTAAATCATTAATAATATTCTGTAGATGGTGTACTTATAACAACATGGACAATTCTTTTCAAACAAGTTCATTTTTGACTCATGTACTGAACATCGAAAAAAATGTCTGATATGAACTCACATAATTAACTAATTATTATAACATTATAATATGTGATATGAATTGAATAATAAACTTTAAATGAGTTCATTAACCAATTATAAATTGAACAAAGTTTATTATTCAGGAATATAAAGAAACGAACAAGACATGTCGGACTTGAGGTAAGGGATCTGACCTCTCTCTTTCTTTTCAAGTACTCTCTTTTATGTCATTTATTTTATGCTCCATGTTATTATGTTATAGGATGTTATTATATATTCAACATACTGTATTTTGTATTTTTATATGATGACACAACCCCTCTTACTCTCATCAATTCATTTTAAGAATTTTTAAGTGGTGTCATTAGGCTGCCGAATTTTCGTATGGGATTTCTTATCTCACTTAATTCCGTGAGATTAACATTGGTCACCACTTATTTATGTAATTTGGTGTATTTTGTAATAAAAGTTTATATATATTATCATGATTCTATTTATATTCATGTTTTTTTGAAATTCATTTGGTGGTTATTATCTTTTGGTCATACGACTCGATTGATTACAACGATGTAAGGGTTTTTTATCTCACTTTTTATTCCCATGAGATTCATGCTACATTTGCCACTATTTCCTTTTGTGTGGTGTATTTACTGAACATTATTCTAATATTTGTGTAATATACTCTCATTTATGGGTATTTACATCTTCATTGTATGACCCTTCTTTCATGGGGGGTACGTTTCGAAAGTTACCCAAATCGGTAAGGGAACCTTTCTCCCTCCTCTTTTTAGAAGACTTTTTTTGTTAGGTCTTTTAATTTACATCTTATTATGTTGGGATATGTTCTTATATAACCTTATTGCTATAAATGATATGTCCAATTGTTGTGATACAATTTTTATCTATCATCAACTCATTTTCTAAACTTTAAAGTGACGCTATTAGGCTGTCGAATTTCTGTAAGGGAACTTCTTAACCCAATTTCAATTATTTGGTTTAAACCTATACTTCTTGATTATGTCATTCCATGAATATGTGTGGATGACCTCTGATTTTTTTACTGTTAATATCCACTTATATTGGGTGTATTTATATTTTTCACACATAATTATGTAATTGATTTATCTTTAATCTAAGGATACCATCTTTGTATGGGAATTCGTCTCAATCTCCTTTCATTGATGAATATTTTGTTTTATACACAACTTTATTTTATACGGTGTATAAACCCCTTTGAATTTTAGTTTTATTCAAAAGGAATCTGTTTATACGAAGTGTTTTACTAAATGACAAGAGGAAATGTTTTTGTCTTACGCATGCAGTGACGACAACTTCTCCGCCGCCATGACCATTATTTGAGTTTAGGATTCCTATACAAGCCATAACTTTTTTTAAATGAAAAATAAATACCATGTTTTAATTTTATTTTATTTTGGTATTGAAAATGGTTTTGATAATGTTTTGATTATATCATTGTGTTGTATTGATATCTTGTGATTGAAATGTTGAAATGCTAGGTTTCCTTTATGCATGTTTTATGTGATATGATTATGTTATGGTTCTTGGGCATTGTTTATGAAGACGGGTGGTTCCATGATAATCTAAGGGTGGGTGAGCCTGTGATAGCTCTCCAATGCATTGGGTAACGTGAAGGAGTTAATCTCTAAGGTTTCTCCGAAGATATTTAGTGAATATACTGAAGGGTATTCCAAACCTAACCATGAGGGCTACTCCCTACATAAGAATGTTATGAATGCCTGAAGTTACCTTTATGTCTTATGATTTCTATAAGTTATACATAAATATTATGATTTTAGAAGGTATGTTATGATTAAAAGTTATGGTTTCATTGATTTTTATTTATTGGCATGTTAATGTTTCCTTTCATTATGTTATAACCCTTACTGAGCTTCTTATGCTCTTCCAAATTTTTGAAATGTTTTTCACAGGATATAAGGAAGGGTAAGAGAAATTAGGAATTCAATAAGATTTATATCAAGAAAATAACTCTTGTTTTATTTATGGATTTTTTTATTGTTGTGAAAAATATGTTATAGTAGTAGTGTCTACTTTTTAATACTTTGAGATGTAATAGTTATGTCCTAATTCTATAAAACTCTAAACATAAAAATATCCTTAAAGTTAAGTATTCATTTAATTCAATATTAAGTAATGTTTTAAGTCCAATTCCTTATAGTTGGTATCAGAGGTTGCTTTAGATAACTTTATAGGTTAGAGTGTTGTTTAAGCATAAGTGATAAGTTGTGTATAACCACAATGGTTATTATATTAGATGGAGTCATTGTTATGAGTGTTTATATTCCTATTTAGTACATGATTATTTTGTTGATATACTCACACTGACCTTTTTGGTTTTAGTAAATGGTTGGATCTAGCAGGCACCAAAGTAATAGTGGATGTGAAGAAAAATTTGACTGTTTTTTGAAAGAACAACTGAATGATATGGGAGCTGCAATGAGAACTCTTGTGGTTATTCTCAACCAACTATCAAGGATTCATGATTAACCACTTGAACCTTTGTGAGTTCTCTAATGCATCATGTGTGACAGAACCAACTCGATGTGGAATTCCATGTAATAATTATAATGGTAAACATTAGGGTTTATATGATCCTTACTTTTGAGGTAATTATGGGTTACTATATGATGGAAAATGAAAGGCATGAGATAAAATTGAGGTTTAATTTTGTTATCATTATTTTTTAAGATTTTTTCTCTTTTTGGGTAATGTTTTAAGAATTATATAGTTTTGGAAAAAGGGACAACACGCAGACTGTGTGACAACCCGTCGCGTCGGACCAAGCTGTGGGAATCGAACCCACCATCAAAGTGCGATTAGTATTTATCGCCTACCACTGGACTACGTGAAGTCCCGGTTTAGTATGAAAAATTATTTTTAGTTATATTATTTTATGAATCAAGAATAATTTGGTTTTGGGTTATCTATAGAAACAATTGACCTATCATGGAGGATATGTTATTAGGTTAATTACTTTTCAGTATGAGACTTTAAGAGTAACTGATTTTATTTGGAGATAAATGTTAAGATTTACCTTGGAAGACTATGAGATTAAATCCTTCAGATATTTAGGTCTCCATCTTAGGTTGGTTTATTATTGATGTATTTTAAGGGAAATTTTTTACTTAATGGTCTTTGTTGAACTTTGGGTTGTTTTACAAATTTTGGAGATTAGGAGTAGTTTTTATTTTTGTAAAATATTATCTGATCTTATACAAACAATTTTGGTTTTGGTTAAGGTCTAAAGACATGGGAAATATATAGTTAATATTTTGTGAGTTATGTGATTATCTCGAAGTTGATTATAGCTCTTAATGTGACCAAGTCATCCTAAATACTCACCTTTTGGAGAAAATATGGGTTTGTGTAAGAAATCTAGTAAGAGATGAAATTATACACGAGAAGTAAGTATATTTCCTTATGTTTTAGTTAAGCTCATAAATTAATTCCTCAATGAAATTTAACTTAAGACAAAAACTTTGTCTGTTAACTTTCTCTACTGGGGAATCAAATACCGTTGAACCCATCATAAGTTTGTGAATTTCTGGTGGTTAACTTTCTCCTAAACATGTTTTCTATAACTCTCTATCAAAACTTGATGGTTTGTTTTCTCTTACATATCCATGATTTCATGGAATCCTAGTATCTGTTGTCTCTAGTGAACTTTTTACTTTTCTTTCTTTCTTTTAAAGTGATAGTTTAATTTACTCCTTCTCTGATGTGGGGCATTCAATGAAGTTTTCGAGCCCAATTTTAAAATTATGATGACGCAATTCCCAAAAGGGGGGAATGATGTAACATCCTAGGTAAATAATGAATATGAAATTCCCATATATATTAATATTTGTGAATAAAATATTAATATTACTTTAAAGTATATTCAATGTTCGATGGCGTACCCAATACGCAACAATGATTTTCTTTGAAATCTTACGTTGCACACTAATAATATATTTATTTTAAATGGTAGTCGACACCTAGCCTTTGTATTGAAGGGAATGAATAAAACTAACTAAAATATTATTATATATGTTTGTTAAATTTATTTACTTTTATCCAATAAAATTTAGAGGCTTAAAATGTATGTGAATCTGATTTTAAGAATAATTTATATTAAAAGGACAATTTACCGCCTTTTGATGGAGAACCCTATTTAAATCTAGTTTTGGTCACTTTTATAATTTAATTTTGACAAAATAAAATTCTTATTTAGATTATTATCATCAAAATTTACTTTGGGTAATTTTTTGGTATTTTTCTGATAAAATTCATTTTTAATGAATAGTGAAAAATACTGTATTTTATTTCAAAAAGTGCTTTTTAATTTAATTTATTTATAAGGTTATATTATCTTTTTAATTGGTTTTAAAGTTTAATTAAAATATATTTTTACCAATTAATCCAATGGTGGTCATTTTAATTAATTTCACTTTCAAATTGTACATAAACAAGTGTCAACCTTTTAGTAGATATTGTTTCTTAAAAACAGGCTATTTGTTTTGACAACAGGAATTGATTATAAAATTAATTAATGAAACTTCTATGTTTTTAATTTGGTAAAATTGATATCATTTTTTAATTTTTAATATCAAATATACCTTTGGGTGAATTTTTGGTATTTTTCTGACAAATGTTCATTTTTAATGGATAGTGTAAAACACTGCATTTTACTTCAAAACAAATTTTTCATATAATTTTATTATATAGTTATATTGTCCTTTTAAATGGTTTTAAAGTGTAATTTAATATTATTGTATCACTTAATACAATGTTGTTCATTATAAGTAATTTCACTTTTCAATTGGATGTAAAAAAAGTCAATCTTTTGGTAAATTTTACTTCTTAAAAACCCGTGTTTGGTTTTGACAATGGGAATTATTTTTAAATTAATTAATGAAATTTCTATGTTTTGAATTTGGTATAATGGGTTCCATATTCTGAATCAAAAGGTCCAAATTATGTAATTAAGACTTTTTTTTTGACATTATGAATAGTAACGATGAAAATTATCTTTAATTATCGTGATTAATTAGTAATCAGGTAGTTAAGGGTAATAAAATAATATCATGAAAATAAAAAATGACCACAACATGTGTCCTAATTCTATTGGTGCTGTCATTACTGACCATGGGATTCCTTGTGCCAACTTTGGGACCCCATGGAATCACTTTTGGGTGATAGTGACATTTTATCATTTTATTTTTAAGGAAAGGAAAATATAAAAAATGTATTTAACACCTAAGTAAAACAATTTTAGTTTTTTCTACATAAATGATCTCTTAGAATATAAATATTCATTGGAAATATAAAAATATTTCCTACATCATGGTGTTTTTTTTATAATTTTTAGACATTAAATAAATAAATCTATTTATGACACCATGATGATGCATTGATTACCTCATTAATGAACGATTTAAATAAAATGAAAAGATGAGGTAAAATATAAGACTTAAACTTGTCTAAAATCTATTGGATGGGTGGATTTCAAACCCTTATCACATTATGACACCATGATGATGCACTGGGAAGGGGAATGTTGGAGTAGATACACTCAGTAGGAGGTCTGGTAAACAACTTCTAGGTGAGGAGACGGAGCAGCTGGCCGCTTTGGAGATATCCTTTGTGGATCGAGATGGAGAAGCTTTTCTTTAGTCTCTTACAGTCACTCCCCCACTCCTTCAGTGAGTCATGGAGGGGCAGTGCGGGGACACTGATTGCGAGGCTCCACATGCTCAAATATCCACAGAACATGCACCTGATGGATTTTTTGAAGGTGGGGAGCACGCTATCATTTTCAAAGGACGTATCATGGTACCAATTTCGCTTTGGGAGGAAATGTTGAGGGAGTTCCACACATCCCCTCTAGCGGTACATCCAGGAGTGGCAAAGATGTACCAGGATCTACGATGACAATGCTGGTGGTCAGGAATGATGAAATCACTAGTAGATTTTGTCTCTCGGTACCTCACTTGTCAGCAAGTGAAGGTGGAGCATTAGGTACCAACAGGCTTAGTTCAGCCTTTAGAGGTCCCAGAGTGAAAGTGGGATGGGATACCCATAGACTTCGTGACAGGACTTCCACATACATCCAGTGGTCATGATTCTATCTGGGTGATCGTCGACCGACTCACCAAGTTGGCCCACTTCCTACCGTTTATAAAGTAGGGTTTAGTAGAGAGCTTGGGATGCCTCTATGTGTAAGAGATTGTGCAACTACATGGAGTACCCTCGACGATTGTCTCCGATCGCGATGCACATTTTACTTCCCGACTATGGAAGGGGTTGTAGGAGGATTTCAGGATGCAGCTTCATTTGAGCACCGCCTTCCATCCAAATATGGATAGCCAGACAAAGTGGACTATACAGACCCTCGAGGACATGATATGTGCTTGCGTCCTCAACTTTGGTCACAGCTAGGAGGATCACTTGTATTTGGTGGATTTTTCATACAAAAACATCTATCACTCCACCATTGGGATCGAACCTATTGAGGCATTGTACGAGCGATCTTGTATATCACCATTTTGTTAGACTGGCCCAGGGGAGTCAGCACTCGTAGGACCAGTGATGGTATGGGCTACCATAGAGAAAGTGCAGATTATCTAGGATCGGATGAAGACTACATAGAGCAGGCATAAGTCTTATGCCGATAGGAGATGGAGACATCTGGAGTTCGAGGATGGATACCATGTCTTTCTACGGGTCTCACCCTGATGGGGTTTAAGTAAATTTGTTCAGGGTGGAAAGTTATCTCAGTGGTTCATTGGAGCCTTCCAGGTCCTCAGCAGAGTTGGCGAGGTGGATTACTGCCTAGCTCTTCCACCTCAGTTGCACCTGGTGCACGACGTCTTCCACATATACCAACTGAGGAGATACGTGCATGACCCTTCTCACATCATCGACCATGTGGAGTTGGACATCGATGACGGGGAGATGTTTACAGAGGTTCTAGTGGAGATTGAGGATCGACAGGAGCAGATCCTTCATGGGCGGTCGATACCTCTGGTGAGCATTCGCTGGTAGCACGGGAACCTCCAGGAGAGCACATGGGAGTGGGAGGCTCAGATTTGTGCTCAGTACCCTCACTTTTTTTCCTATTTTATGTGATGTGGCTTTTGGGGATGCAAAGACCTGAGGTGGGGAGAATATAAAGACCCGAAAATTTCATGTAATTTTTTAATTATATAGGAATTTTACAAGTCCGCAAAAATTGACAGCGCGTGATTCTCAGGCTCAGTGTGCCCGGAAAGAATTTTTGAACTTTTATTAGGGTAATTTTAGTAAATGTGTGAGCGGGATTTTGTAACTTTTGAAATGGTGCTTGAAATTGAAATTTGAGGACACTGTTGAAATCGCAGCACTGGTATTCGCTTACAGAGACTTTTACCTCGACGACAATTGGTTGAGGGTGAAAGTTAGTTTTTTGTGTTTTTCATGGAATAAAAATAAAATATTGAATAACTTTTATTTTATTTTTATCCTCCCTTTTGAATGTTCTATGGTGGGGACCACCCGAGCCTAAACCCCCCAATATTAATTCTTAAAGTTGGGGACCACCCGACCTTCAACTCCTCATTTAATGAAGAGCATTAAATGAATGGTTACACAAGAAGTGTAACCATAAATTTAATGATCATTTTGATTAGATGGTTTTAATGACTTATGTTAAGATCTTATTATATCCCCTCTTCTTTGAGTTGAGTTTTGTATAGGAAAAAGAAGTTCCTTGGTGGGAGAAAGTTCTCCAACAAAGAAAAACCTCTATCGAAGAGCGATTATCTGACGAACCGACGAACGAGCCTGGGATCGGAGGTGTGTTGCGGGCGCGATGAACATCGACATCTTCAACTTCTACATCGTGGCAACACCAATGAATGAATGAGGTAGGTTTTGATCTATGTTTTTCTTCATGAATAATTCATGAAATGCTTGCTATCAATCTAAGTTGGATGGTACGGGCCAAAAGAGCATGGACTGATCCCTCCGCATCTTTCCTTTTTGATGTGTACTTCACACTGCATGGGAGAAGGGTGGTGCGCATCAGTGCCATCGGTAGAAGGGAAGGATGCGGCTGTCCAGCTATGGCAGTGCACCCAAAATGTAACCGACACCAAGCTGGCTGCGGTTCGAGAAGGCGGCACTCTAGAGGGTGGCTGGCGCACCGGCCGACCGAACGACAAGGTGGCGGCGGTGACTACACCACCACAGTAGGGAACCACAGCTAAGCGGTTGTGGTGGAAACCAAACAACGATTGACGCTTCAGCAAGCTGTAGAAGAACGGGTGGCATGACTGCCATGCCACCATCAGAGAGGATGGTTGCAGCTCGCCTGGCCGTGGCGGAGGATGGAAGGTGGCCGACATTCGGCCAGCCACGGAGGGGTGGTGCACGACGCACCACCGGGAGGACCAAGGGCCGGCCGTTTCGGCAGACCGATTTGGACTAAGAGGGACCCGCGGTGGATCACACGTGCTACCTGGAGACCGAACGGCTTTGATCATTTGGTGAGTAGGATCGAGGGAACATGACTCTCCCCCGTATGTGGCCAGGCTAGGGCGTCTAGGCCAGGCTGCCCAACGCGGGCCGGGCTGGACCCAGTGGGCAGGGATGGACCCAGAAGGCCGAGTCGACCTAAACTGGGTTGGTTTGACCCAGGATAGGTTGGGCCAGGTTGGGTCAGTCTGACCGGGTCATGTCGTTCAAACCGGTTCAGACCAGACCCAGACCAACTTGGACCCATATTCGCTCTTTTGTCCATAACATCGGCACCAGGCGTCCGTTTGATGAAACATCTATGGCATTGGACACCTTGGAGTTAGACGGTCCTTTTGGTATACCCCACGTAAGATTTGGATAAATTTGGGGTATGGTCTGGTTGGATCAAGCACGAATCCAACCGGTCCCTCAGGACTAAAAGGCTAATAACTTACAGATCAAGCATCCGATTGACGGACCATCTATTGTGTTGAGACCCCTATTTTGTGGTGGTTCTTTGGGATAATTCTTCATGGGACTTTTTCGCAGTTGGAGTATCGACTTGTGGCTTGAGGCACGTAACCTTTCGGAATCAAGCGATTTTAGTACAGGAACCCAGTAGCTGGTTGTAACATGAGAAAGGGATCCTTCGTGGGTCTGTATTTGAGGGTTCCACAAGTATCCGCTGTAGGAATCCATGTGGTTCTGCTGTTCTAGGATCATGTGTGGGTCCAATGATGTACTAGGATACTATGTGGGTCTGCTATACTAGGATCTTGTGTGAGTCTGATAATTTACTAGGATCCTATGTGGGTCTGAAGCCGTACTAGTATCATGTGTGGTTCTGAAAATGTACTATGATCCTATTTGGTTCTGATGATGATTTAGGATCCTACTTGGGTCTCCCTCTTAATGGAGTAAGATGATTCAGTAGTTACATAGAGATATCTTTACTAACGTACCTAAGTTATACCTGCTGTGATCTGAGTCTTTACCTTTGTGGTATTCTTTTGTGTGGTGTACCTATGTGGTACTTACCTTCATGGTGTTTCCCTTGTGGTATTCTTCTATGTGGTATACCTGTGTGGTACTTACCATCGTGGTGATATTTCTTTTGTGGAACAGTTTTAATTTTGCTAAAGAGTTGGGTCTTGTGTTTCCTCATGAATGATGTGGGTAATATTTGATAACTTAGGTATATGTATGGGCATATACCTAAGTAGGGTTGTCACTAGTTTTCATGCTATGTGGTTTATCCTTTGTAGATTTTGTGAGACCTTGAGGGTCTCGAGGTCCCTAGTGAGTGTCGTTATACTCACCCCTGCATGGGATTCTCCCGTACCTTTTTGTGTTTGGTGAATATGAAGGACATCACTGATTAAGGCTAAGGGTACCAGGATTGGATGGTGCCCAGAGGTGGGCCATACGACTTGACGATACACATAGGATATGGGTGTATGTTGAGTGTTGAGGAGGCATTATTTACCTACCCTTCAGGTAGGAACCTCAGAGGATGACCGAGTAGCTGTATTTCACTTTCTTTAGTTGTATTGTATTTCTAGTTGTACTAGTACCTTTACTATTGTGCTTGTATTCCGGACCCTCTTAATTTCCACACTATTGTTTATATATAGTTTACTTGTGTTCGTATCTTGTTGTTGCTTGGTTGAGTGTCTTTGCAGGATATAAAGGCAATGCCTTCCCGATTTTAGTGAATACATCTTTCGGTGCTAGTCGTCAACCCCTGGCCGATAGAAGGTTGGCTTGAGGTAGTCATGGAACAGGCCCCGGGGGACAGGTCATGATAGCTCCCCTCAATTGATCGAATAGTTCATAAATTTGTGTAAGTGGATAGAAATTATTTATCATAGCTTGGTTAAGCTTATGATAATCGACACACAACCTTATATTTCCATATGGTTTCTTCACAAACAAGACTGGTACTTCCCACAAAGATAGGCTCGGCCAAATGAAACCATTTCTTTCCTGTTCTTCCAACTAAAATTTCAACTACCTTAATTATATTGATTCCATTTGATAAGATGTATGTGATATAGGATCAGTCCCTAAGAGGAGATTAATCGTAAAATATACTTCTCTTACAGGTGACAACCCTCAGAAATTTTCAGAAAACACAACCAAAAACTAATTCAAGACTACTAGAAAACTACTATTCTTGATCTCTTCCATCGATGCCAACATCAACGCCACTATATGGTATAAGATCATTTCAATTTATGGTGTTAACAAGCCCATTGCACCTACCTTTTCACTCATTTATCCTCTAAATAGATGCTCGACACCATCCTCAGTCACGAAACAAACTATTTTTTTTATAAAAGTTGATGTGAGCCTTGAACATTGAAAACTAATCCATACATAGGATTATTTTATAGACATCTGTCTCATGCATTGAGAAATCCCTTTTTAGCTCAGCTCCATCAATAGTTATAGAACATTCTCTACATAGAAATACCCGGCATTGTATTTGACCAAGAGGAGCTTGATGTTTTATCATAGAGAAAATAATATCAAGGTTTAAACATATGAAATCAATAGTATGAGAATAAATAAAGGAATGTGATTCACTAGTATCCAACAACACTTGCATGAGGGTAGAATTCAAAAGAGTCGCAACTCTCACTATATATGGTCCAACCTGATCATCCACAATCACCTGCTCGGCTCTATATAATTGCTTCATCACTGCAATTTTTTATTTGTTTCCCTGATGATATTTCCCTTATTGAGGAGTCATGATATTCCAAGAATCACCATGGATAGATCTGTACTACTCATGAGTTTAGTTTTTTTCCATCTCCCTGTCAAAGCATATGGTGCCTGTGATACATGAGAAGTGTATCGATCACCTAACCTCGGAGCACCATGACAATAATTTTGAATATTCTATGTCTTGTTTCAATTATAACATGCTCTTATTTCTATTGTACACTATCTCTTTATGTGGTCCAATGAACCACATTAAAAATATCCCTCTTTTTTCGGGGGTCTCAGAGGAATATTAACTGATCTCGTTATTTGATTTTGATTCATGCTCCCACCTTGGAAGTAGGAGTCCCTCTTCCACATTCCCTAAGCATTATAGTTTTCACTGGTTCCTATGGGTATCAACATACTCCCTCCTCCCATAGCTCATGAAATGTCCCTTTCAGACATTGTTTCTCTATTTACCATCTCTGTATAGTCAGTAATACAGATCATGAAAATATTCAAGTGAATCTCCTACCTTATCCCTGATTAAAATATGAGTGCCTTCAAGGATGTACAAGTTTCAACCTTAGGTTCAAAGAACACTAAATTCATGAATTTAACTACATACTTATTGACAGAGAGATTTTCCTACTTTAGACTAAATAATTTTGTTATTCTTTGAATCTTGAACGTGCGGGGATAGATTTTTTTTGAACAATTCCTCAAAATTCCTCCAACCAAGGCATTGATCCACCTTAGCCTACACTGCTAGATCCCACTACTGGATTGAAAGATCCTCTATTATATACATTTATATCTTGAATTTCAGCTCCATAAGTGTGTTGATGAAATCATAGATATGATTCATCATATTCAGCCAAACCTCTTCCCTTTTTGGTTCAGAATCACCCTAGAAGATGGGTGGTTTCTACTTTCAGAACTGGATGGAATGATCAACTTGTATTGGATCATCCCTTCGATTCCCTATGTCTACAACCTAAAATGATCACAAAATACTATGATCCTACTCTTGGTTCACCCATGACTATGGTGAAACCATATTCTCTGCATCTTATTCTGGTTGTTTTCTACAATGCCTACCATGGTCCATTTTTTTTACAAACAAGAAACATCATAAGTCTCACTCTCTATAAACTAAAGGATTATCATTCAAATTATATAACATAAATTATCACAAAATTATTTCCCAAAATCAAAATTTCCCACATTCAGCCATTTTTAAAAATCTCTACTTGATTTTGAAAATCAAACCATTTTCAAAATACCCCAACCAAGATCTTTTAAAAGTTTTTCATTTGAAAAAATTTCATCTTTTTTCAAAAGAAAATCATATTGCACCAAAAAAAATATCATTTCTCAAAATGAGATATTTACTACTAGTGGGAAGTCATTCCTCTAATTCATTCCATGCTCATCTCATTAGATAAATCCCTGAAAATGATATTTCAATCCTATAAGTTTCACCAAAACACTTTTGTACCCAACTCCCTAGTAACATGAAGTTAAGCATAAAAAGGTTAACTCCATCTTTTTATGCTCTAAATTTCAAGTCTTGAAAATCCTACTCCTTTCTATGATCCCAAATCAAGGAAAAGACAAGAATGAAATTCAACTCCAAGACCAAAAAAACTTATGACTACTTATTCCACAAGGAAAGGAACAAGTTGATACCATTTTTATCAAACATACATTTGGACTTAACAAAAATAATACCATTTTTAATGTATCACCGCCTTATCATTATCTTGAGTGGGTAGTGAGATGTTACTTGGACTTAAGAGACATCCCTAAGACACCAAAAATAGAAATAAATTTTGACGGGCTTCCACACATGTTGGGTACGATTTTCCCTTTAAGAATAAAACAACTAATCAAAAAACCCATAACCAAAAAAACCATTATATGATGCATTATAACAATAAAAGGAAACTCAACATTTCATTTATCAAAATCATACTAAAATCATGTACCATATAATAAGACTACAATATCAAAGTAAATAGTATAAGATAAACTAATGAAACTCCAAGACAACCACAAGACTCCGAGCTCCACAAGATCTATGCTCCAACTTCACCAAACAACCCACGTATCACGATGTAGTGATAATGACATGTGATAATTTACCTTTACCCACGTCCAAGTAGATGAAATCTGCAAAAGAACCAAAGTTCCAAATCATGGGTGATATTTAAAACCCAGTAGGTTTCCCCCAATGACTTCAAACTCACGCCACTAGGATAGAAAAGTTTTCAACACTTACATAAAATAGTTTATATAAAAACAATTTCTAAATAAGTTTATAAATAAATATAAACAAGTACCATATCTACTAATTTTCCAAAAAAATCCATTTTTCAAAGAAGGCAGCCAAACGATGCTTTAAAACCATTTCCCAAGTTCCATTTTTTTGCATAACCAATCTATTACACATCTCGACAACCAACCATGCAAGCTTCGTTTTGAAAGTTCCTTGTTCATGAGTGCTCTCTCATCAATTTAACAAGTCATCACAAGGTAATTATATTCCAGGTTCCATTACACCTTTGCTACCAATCACAAAGTCATATTTCAACTAAGCCTCGTAAATGTAATTTGTACTCATGCACCAAGTATACCCAAAAACCATGCCAATCCAAACATGCCAAAACCATTTTAATAAAACAACCTTTATATTGATTTTTTTTTCAAAAATCCTTCTCAAAAATCCTAAAATACATATTTTAAAATCAAGAAACCAAAGCAATTTCCACAAAAAATTACCACAATTCCATAATTTTACCAAATACTATAAATCATCTCAAAAGATGATTTATATAATGATTTTCACAGCAATGTAACAATAAATATCAATAAATTAAATTAATTTGAAACTAATTCAATAATTTCAAACTAGAGGATTCAAGAGTGGAGACACATACCTCAAGAGTTTTGGTGAAAAGGATAAACGACCCAAAAATTACAAAAAACAAGGTTGAAATCTCCACAAACCAACCTTAGATATCTTACCCTGACATCAAAATGACCAAATATAAACATATTTTGCATCCACATCCTTAAATATAACCACATCATGCGTAGATCTATTAAAATGAGATATTAAGTGAATAGGATCTAATAAAAACATCAACAACAACAAATAACGATCATATACCACGAGGAATCAGCTTATAATCACCAAGAGAAACCTTCACATTTCCTTAAAGTCGATGAGAGAACCTTATTTGACCTTTTTGAAATCAAAATCCTATGTTAGGGCCACATAGTACAATAAATGTGTGGGATAAAGTAAAAAAACAAGCAAGATCCACTTTTTAAGGAATTGATTTCTTACCGCGTAGGGTTTAATCACACGGCTAGGCAAACCGTGCACTAACTGTGTGCCGGCTAATACCTTAAGAAAAACCCTCACACAGTAAAGTCACATGGAATCCAAACCATGTACCAACCATAAAAAATCCACCACCACAAAAATAACAAATCCAATTTTCAATGTTCATAGTTTCTACTAAGTGGATGCATGGTTTGGGAAAACTATGCACCGCCCGTGAACCTTCTCTTTTTCCCCTATCTCTCTATTCATGGTTTTATACAAGTGTTTCATGGTTTCCACAAACTATGAACCATCCGTGACCCTATATAAAATCCCAAAAGACTCCCAAAAGTTATCAAAACATTCCTAAACTTCACCCTTATACTTTATATACTTAAATAAATAAAGAAAGGGTTATATACCAAAAAATGGGGGTGCTACAACTAGTGTTGTGGAAAATTTGGACAATGGGCCATTGATTATTGGAATAATTTATCAACTATAAAAAATGGAGAATGATTATATTAAGGGAGAGTATAAATGATGAATATAAGAATAAATATATGTACAATCATATTACATAGAAGAAGTAAAATCTATTTACACCCAACAAATTTTAATATCTTGAAAAATTATGTGAAAAACAAGAAAGAATTGTTCATGGTTATAATGAGTTTCGTTGTATAAATACCATGTTAATTTTAATTTAAACTAATTAGAGAAGGATAAAAAAGATAAATAAAATAGACATAATATGGAAGGGATGTATACATTTAGGTGTAAAGAAAAGGAAGTTACAAAGAATATTACACCCAAGAATAAAGTGAAGTAGGATAACACGGAAAAGAAAAGATACTTCTACCATGGAAGGAAATTCCATATCATGGAAGGATACAAGCAAACATATATGTATATATAAATATGTTCGTGATAAATTAAAATGTGTATGTATATATATGGGATAAATATATATGTATATATAAATATTCGTGAGTGTGTATATACAATATGTATGTATATTCATGTGTTAAATATATATGTATATGTGTGTGGGGGTGTATATATATTAGTTGTGCATATATATATATATGGATAAATTTTAATATATATTAAATTATTGGTTAAATGGATTAAGGGGAATAAAAAATAATAATAAATAAATAATTGAAGGGGGTGACCTTGTGGGCGCTAAATAAGAAATTGAGAAGAGGAGGCTCATGGGAAAATCATGGAGAAAAAATAAAAACAAGAATGAATTTAAAAAATCAATAAATGAAATAGAAAAATGTAATAAAAGGGAGTATGGGTGTGGTGCTATAATAAATGGGAAACTCATCTCCCACCTCAGGCCTATCTCTCTCTCCCATGCCTCTTTCCCCTCTCTTATTTTTATTATTATTTTTTATTATTCTAAACTTCTCTCTTCGATATCTTCTCCAATTTTGATCAGGTTGTGCATCGTCTATGTTGTTCGGTTTCAGATTTTATTCTATTATTATTGTTGAAAATTTATTATATTCATGAAATACATATGTTATAATTTATAATACTTGATTAAGGATGCATTGGTGGTGTCATACTAAGTATTTTACTCACATCATTCTTGATAATTTTAGTGTTCTTTTAGAGTTCATGAGGGATCCGTTGAAGGGAAATGACCATATAGTGTACGATTGAGAAAATGAGAATGGAGATAGTAGTGTACTAGGATATACACTGGAGGACCATGCTTTTTATTTTTTTATTTGTCTACATTTGTTACATTGTTGGGATTTCCACATTGGTATCCATTTATTGTTATGACATGTATGATATTTTTTGATTTTTTTTCAAGTTACTCCATTTATTTATTATATAAATATTTTTTTCCTATGATATGATACTAAGGTTATGTTATCCCCATGAATAGACTTAGATCCTCACTGGTAGTCAGTAGCCCCATGCATATGAGGAAGTGTGGATGAGGTTATGTGGTACTCCGGCTCAAACCCAGTGGTTCGAGTCAGGATGATAAAAAATGGTACTAGAGCACTAGGACTCGCTAACTTGTTTCTTACCTTTTACTTGGTTTGGGACATGGTATAAAAGAGATAAGACATTGATACTCAGGTAGATGAGGTATGACATTGTCTGTCTAGCACAACAAAGTAGACCTCTAAGTTTCCATAATATGGTAAAAATTATTTTTTATTGTTATTGTTGATTAAATTCACCTTGGGTGACACAGATGATATTGATATGTGATTTTTGAGACTTAATGTGTGTTCATGAATCATGACTAATCATGTTGGTTCACATGCCACATATATATACCGATTTTGTGATACATATTATTTCTTTAATTAAATTTCTTGATTTGTACTATCTATTCAGGATACTTTCACTATTGTGTGATATATATGTTTTTCCATGTTGTGATGATGTATCTTTATTGGAATTAATTAGTTGAACCGATTATGGTGTTGTGTTAGTATATATATCATGACTATGACTAATATGCCAGGACGAAAGATAGAGTTAGAACTTAGAGGGGTATACATTGGTTTGAGGGTAGACTCCTAGGAGAACCTTGTGTGATATCATAGACAAGATAACGTCTGTTTATGTTCCTAATATTATCTCTTCTTGAGAGATACCACCTTATAGATGTGTGAGTGGGAGTCTGATGTTTAGGATGAGGGTTTTCGGTGCAGCGGAAGCATTAGGCTCGATGATAAATCAAAAAAAAATGTTGATTTGATAGATCATTTTCAATATTATCAGTGATGTGAACTCCATGACCAAGGAAATATTTCCATCGGATATTAATATAAAGAAATATGGATCCTAGAGTGAGTATATTTCATGTTAAATTTATAATTAATTCATTCATATTTGGAAGAATAGGTTACCTTTTCTTAGTTTCTTTCTTCGATGTAGATTTTGATCATCTAAAAACCCTTTTTCTGGATTACCATTATTGTGTTGTAAGGATCCAAGTGTAGAATCCCTCTAGTGGTGATCCATACTATCTTATTTTATCTTTGAGAAATTCCAATTGATCACCAGGTGTAGTGTGGTTAATAAACTGTTTTGGTATGTTCCATCTTATAAACATTTATTGAATACCCAAATAAATATTTAATTAAATATTTTATCCATTAATAAAAAATATTTTCAATGAATAAACATGAATAAAATTATTACTCACTCATGAGAATAATATTTTTTATATTAATTAAATTTAAATATAATTTAATTGAGATCAACAGAATCACTTAGTGTGTGACCCTATAGGATTATTTCTCATTGGTATTAGGTGGGTTGGCCTAAATTCCAAGATTAATCTCTAGAAATGGATCAAGTAACCCAAGATAAAGAGCATAATGTTGTAACATCAACAACCACCAATTAATGCTCACTGAGTAATATAATCTCTATGTCACAATATCTCATCAAAAAGGGTTCACATTTGTGTCACAAACCTGTATGCTTGATATATATTTCATTGACTATCTAAAATAAACATGTCATTATACCATGGCCATAGAATTTAATGCAATTATTTTATTCCAATCAAAGAGACGAGGTATTAGATTCCATAAATATAGAAGGTACAAATCCTTCCTCAACCTATTCATTAATAACACATAAATCATGACACGCACAACATATGCAACTTCTACATGAACTATTATCATAATGGTTTATGAATTACATATAACTATGTGAGTTATAGCATGTATTAATAATAATAAAAAACTCTAAAGACCATTACACATGTTCATGGATTGGAATATCTGATGACACCAAAACGTGGATAATTCCTACTAATGGGTATGTTCTCATAATCTATCATATTAGATATTACAAAGTGCAAAATTCATGAGAAGAAACCTCATCCTCCTAAGAGTGCTCACATCTAATAGTTAGATTATATGTGTCCTTTTACAAAGTTTTATCTGACCATAGAACTATATTTAATAATATTATCATTGCACTTCAAGGTTCTCATCATAGAGGGGAATTACTAAAATGTCTCATATTTTACAAGTATTATTTATGGATATTATATGGATTATTTTTTAGAATAGGCACCGAGATAGTGTACGATTATGAGGATCGATGTTCTCATAATAAATGTTTGAAATATATTAAATATATTAAATAGAACATATGCATAGTTTTTCTAAAAAAGAGGAATAAATTTTAAATGGGTTCCTGGATCAAAATATGAGGGCATAGTTGAATTCAAAACACGAGGTTTACCCTAGGCATAATTTAACATCAGTCAGCATGGGTCGTTTGTAGAAAAGTCATCGCGGGTATGGAAGTAAATAAAATAATTGAATAAAATTTTTGTATTTCTTTTCTGTTGGCATAGTGATTTAAAAATCTTTAAATATATTATTATGTTTGAAATCTAGGGTGAGCTACATAACCCTAGAATCATTGGAGATCCCCTAGAGAGATCATTGGAGAATTATCTTAGGGGGATGACAATGAGATCTTGGATCAATGATCGACATGCATAAAATTTGAAGGATCTCGTTAATGAACACAACACAGCTTCGTATGTCATCAACGATGGATCCAAATAGAGGTAGGGAGTTTGTTTTGATTTTTTTATTCCTCGTTCTTGATTTCTATGAAGAACCTGAATCAATCAATGAATGGATAGTTCCACAAATGGATCATCTTATGGGATGGGTATATTTTTGGTGTTTTTATGTGAGAATATATTTGTGATTTGATTATTTAAATTACCATTATAATGATGATGGATTGATATTGACATGAACATCGATCGAGGTTCGTTCCTCCAATATGTTCTCGAGTTTTTCTCCCACCATTCAACGTTTTTCACGAGTGTTCTTCATTTGGCATGTGGCTCTAAAAAAACCAACCAATCGATCATTGTGCACCCATTTCTTGGTACAACGATATGATATCATAGATTTGGGATTGGCCCAGCACCATGGGGGTGCGATAACAGAGACAGAGTAATTCAGATGACAGAGGTTACCCAATTTCACTTTCTTCCCTGCACAATGAAGAGTGATGATTTGATCTGTTTTTTGAGTACATCTGATGGAGGAACCTATAGTTTGTTGACAAAAATGTTCAGATGAGTTGGGATCTTTAATCATACAGTGAAATGATCACCGAATTTGAGGTTGGAGGAAACAGACTGAATGAGAAGTAGATTTGGGGATTTAAAAAAATAACGAACCACATGAACTGTAATTTGAGATTACACGGCATATGGGGCCCCATAAGTTCAAGCGAGGGGTTTCCAGGGGAATTCAAGTATCACATGGCATGTGACCCCTATCACACGGTGTGTGGTCCCTCCTAAGTGAACTCAGCATGTACTTTAGAAGGTACACAGGCATGGAGTGTAGTACACAGAAGGCCTACACGACATGCACTCCCCTACACAGACAGGGGTTGGACCACTACTACAAAATAGGGTTTATCAAGTGCTAGGTTTTTAACAACACAATCTAAAAGCACTGTTAAACACCCCCTTTCTCAGTGCTAGAAAAAATGTTGTTAAAGGAAGTCTTTAACAACGCTAAAAAAAGAATTGTTAAAGGGGGCCCTTTATCAGTGCTTGTAAAAAAATGCTGATAAAGGGCCCCTTTTTATCAATGCTATTAAAAAATAACTAATAAGGGGGTCTTTATCAGTGCATCAAAAAAATAATTGATAGGGGGGACTTTATCAGCACTAGTAAAAAAGCACTAATATAGGGGGTCTTTATCAGTGGTTATTTAGAAGTACTGATAACCCCACTATCAGTGCTATTTTACTAGAATGGATAAAGGATATATTTCAAAAAAATCATTAAAAATTATATATTAATATATTTATATATTTATATATTTGTATTGATATAAATATAATATATATTTTTTAAATATGTTTTAGATAAAGATAAATAAGAATTTACACATAATATATAAGATATTTAGTGAAAATGGATTATAACTCTAGAAAATCCCTACAAATCTAAAAAAACTTGAAACCCCAATAATAACTCTATGAACCCTTAAAACCCATAAAAACGTTTAGAAACCCTAACGAAACTGAAGTGACAATTACTTTTGATTTGGGTGTCTGTTTTAGATCCACAACCAGTCAAATCAAAGATTATCAAATGAGATAAAACCAAATGATATTTAAATCATGTGATAATCAAAGGAATAAAATATATTATTGTTTCAAAAAAAATTAAATCAAACTCAAACTTCAAATGACCATAACTTTTGATCTCAGTGTTCATTTGGACTCCACCACATATGAAATCGAATCCTACGATAAGATATATGCCATGGAGGGATAGTGAGAATATAATAGCGCTCAGGTAACATTTATTCACCCTAAAAAAGGCATGTAAGGCCTTCAAAATAGGGTTTTTAGTCATCGTACCCCAATTCCTTAAAACTCAAATGACTATAATGTACGATGTGTGTGTCTTTTCAGCCTATACCACATATCAAATCAAAGATTATGATGATATCTATGAATAGGTAACCCAAAAGAACCCTTGATAACCTTTATAAAGGAAAACCTAAGTTTATAGTCTTCGTACCCCATTTTTTCACATTCGATGGCCTTTCAAACTGCCATAACTTCTTCTCTGGGTGTCTGTTTGGGCTATAACACGTGTCAAACTGAATATTGCAATAAAATCTGGGCCTAGGTTACCCATGAGGTCCCCCAATCACCAATTTTGATTCCAAAAGGTTTATAATTCAACTAAAAACGAGTTTTCAACCTTTGTATCCCGATTTTTTAACATTTGTTGGATTTTAAGCCTCATTTAAGGGGGGTATTTTGCCTTTTTTTTCTGTGGGCAATGAACTTATTCCTAGGGATTACATTCATATTGATATTATGGCTTTGAAATTTTATCATTTTTTAAAATGTATTGTTATTGATAATCAAATATATAACAATATATACATATTTTTTATATATTCACACATAAAAAATTAATTTTACAAATAAATAATTAAACATATTTACATATAAAATATATCCATAAATACATAAACCTTAACTATATAAAAACTAATATACATTTTTAAAAAAATATATATATATAAATATCTGTTTAAAATATATATATATATATAAACATATATATATATATATATAAACATATATATATATATATATAAACATATATATATAAACACACAAATATATATATACCTATGGATAAAAAAATAAAATGAAATATATATAAATATATAGATATATCATAAAATGTAAAACAAATTTTATAGGGGTGTGGAAAAGGTGCTAGTGTATAAGCTCGAGGTCTTAGATTTGAAACTCGTTGTAGGTGTGGGTGAGAACTGGGTGGGGTTATATAAAGAACTGATAAAGGGGTGGGGGGCACATGATCCTCATCCCAGTTGGTGAGGACTCCTTAAGTGCATCCAGGAGACCTGGGATAAAATCTAGGCAGAGCGTAATTTCTGGGGTACTATAGTAGTACTGTAGCAGGCACTGTAGCAGCCGAAAATATTCCCCCGTTTGGGCCTTCGGGCCACCTATTTGGTCCCCGAGTCCTTTAAGACCTTCAGGCCAGCCAGGCCTTCGGGTCATTAGGGTCATCGGGCCACCTCAAGGCCTTTAGGCAACCTTAAGTGCAGATGCAAAGTAGAAAACCTTCAAGGAACAAGCTTCAGAAGGAGAAGGAGCAAAGAGCTTTCGCAATAGTAGAAGCTAAACGGATTGCAAGAATGAGAGGGTATGGCACCTACCATTGGGACAAGCCTATGCATGCATGAGAAAGCCTAGCCGAACATCCATGTGAAGGTGGAGAGCTGATTTCATGATAAAGATGCTGGGGAGGAGTAGTTCTAATAAATTTCTAGGATTTATGAAATTTTTGAAGCCTACAGGGCAATGAATTCCCCTAAGGCCTACGGGCCATGTAATACTTACACCTACGAGCCTCGTAATAGTTCCACCGCACCCCTTGAAAGGTGGATTATCAAAAATCAATAAAAAATGAAGGTCTTTGGGCCATTGGAGGATAGAGGGGTGGGGGAAACACTGATAAGGGGGGGGGGCAGCCCTAATAGGGGGCATAATTTTTTTTTACCCTTTATCATCGAAGCCTTTATCAGTTCATTTTTTAGCATTATTAAAGGGTACTTTATTAGCACTTTTTATGATCACTATTAAAGATAACCATTTAACATCTCTTACATTATTAGTGCTTCTATAGCACTGCTAAATCCCTTTTACTAGCACTGTTAAAGGCTCGACTTGTAGTGATGAACCATGTATAAGGGCTAATCCATGTACTGGTACATGAGAAAGCATACGCGGGATAGATTTTTGTACTAGCACACGGGTAGATTACATGGGAAGCCTAACACCATGTAGTACTACACAAACATGGATTGATGACATGTGTTGTTTACATGGGAAGGACCCGAGGTCAAGGGATATGAAATGTGACCCTTACTATATGTCATGTACTCTTTTATACATGGATTGTATCTCTTGTCCTTTTTATCTTGGAAAAGTTATGTTAGGGTTTTCCCCGTATCCATTATCTGAAAATTGGTATGGAATAATTTCTTACTGCTAGGACTATGATCCCTTCAGCAGGACTTCTAGGATAGAGTCATTGGAATCCCTCTAAGAGTCCCTAACTGAGATCCTCCATTCATATTTGTGCCCTAGGTGGAGTTATTGGTATCATCGTGACCAACATTAAGTGAGCACCGATCCTATACTTAGTGGGATAATCCGTATTGAGTTGTTGGTATCACCCCATGGCCTTGTCAGTGATCCTCATCTGTGTATTTTATGCTCATCAGACCTTTGGCATGTTATTTATCATGATGTGATCCGACAAGTAGTATCTCTCGGATGGAAATCATCAGTGCTACCAGACTCAAGAGTTAGTTCTCCCAGATGAGTGCTTCATGGATCCTTCAAGATGGAATCCTAGGTTGGTATACTATGTTTGGGGATTACCTTTATAATGTGTGTCATTGTTGACTATATCTAGATATTCTTGTTATATGTGTTGTAGAAATATACATGTGTAGATCTTATTGTATTTCCGTTGTTATATGATTCGCGGTTTTTAGTTTTCATTTTTAGTATTGTTATACTCACCCATGCATGAGCTTTTCCCGTACGTGTTGTGTCATGTGTGGATGATCGAACTTTTGATAGAGTCATCGAATGACCATGACCAGAAGATACTTAGAGAGACTGGATAGACCGAGGTGAGATCTTACAGATTTCTAATAGTAGTCCCAGTACTTACTTTCAAGTTGGACTTGTGTTTCAGAATCTTCTTGATGGTCTTGTATCTAGCCTTATTTGATTTCTTTTACCTCATGTAATACTCTAGTTTTGGGATTAGATGTATGCATTCATGGTTGTTCTATTGATTTTACATTTCAAAATTTTATATGATTGGATATGTGTGTGTGTGTGTACATGTACTTAGGCTAAGGCCTCCCATGTCATCGATATGCCATATTGGTGCTAGTCTCTAGCCCCTGGCCTATTAGAGGTGGGCTTGGTGAGTCGTGGCATGGGCCCCTTGGGGACAAGTCAAGACAGAGTGGTATCAGAGGGGATTGGTTCTACTTTAGGACCAGGAGTCTATGAGATTGGTTTGGGGTAACAATGTTAAGTGTTTTGAGTTTGTCTTTCAGAACAGGGACTCTAGTGTTGGTATGGTGGCCAATGTATCCATACACCAGGACTTTGACCACCTACTTTTTGACTTAGTAGATGAGAACATAGATTTTTGGGAAAATAATAGTACATGCATCATATAATAATGGGTTGTGGTTTCCATGTCCTTCTAGGGTCATCTATCCAAATATAATCATTGATTGTGGAACATCTTTTTAACTTTTAGGATGCCTCTATGATGTATTCCAGCTAGGATTCAACATGATGATCATGAGGATGATCCCCTTAGTGATGAGGCATTGATACAGGGACTAGTTCCCAAGAAGTTACCTCCAGGTGGTTCACCAGCCATAATTCCACCTATAGAGCATCACATAGTACCTACATTACCTACGAATTGGGTGCACAGGCGGATCACACTTCATGAGTTTCAGTGATAGATACCCCTTAGGTTACAAGGTGAGCCTGACACATAGGTAGGTAAGGATTGGATTGAGAATGTGACATGAGTTTTCCATATAGTCAGGACACTAGACGATCATATAGTGGTTCTAACGGTGAGCCTTATTCATGGATCAATAGGGTGATAGTGAGGTTTAGTGACCCGATCTTATGCTGAGGTGACTCTTTCATGGATATAGTTCAAGTGCCTTTTCAGAGAGGAGTTCCCACCAGCTATAATGAGAGATGTACGCATCCAAGAGATTCTACAGCTCCATTAGGAAATCAAGATTGTAGTTGAGTATTCATCTAGGATTACCAACCTCTCTAGGTACTCGATGGATATGGTTTGAGATCGGTTCTTCATAGATCAACCCTTTGATCAAGGTCTGTGTAGAGACATTTGAGCTAGTGTTATCCCTTTGTGCCTTCGTACCTATGATGGGGTGCTAGAGTGAGCTTTGGTGGTCAAGAGTTTCTTGTTTGAGTATATATAGCTAGTGGTTGTCAGCAGTGGGAAATCAAGAGCATAGACCTTGGTAGTAGGGAGCCAACATCAGTCTTAGGGACCTATATGTGTGATAGGTTTTAGGAAGAGGTCACATGGAAAAAATCTACATATCAGGGCTCATATGGTGGGTCCAGTAATCCTATAAAAAGGTGGTCCTACTCATGTGATGGCATAGTACATCTCATCCAAGATTGTCTGTTCCACCATACAACTGATAGAGAGACTGAAAATAGGCCACTAAGAGGCAGCAGTAGGGGTAGGTAGATTTTTAGGGTGGTGGGTGTGGTAGAGAATATGGGAGAGTAGTAGGAGGTGGTATACATTTTTACTTGTTACCACCACTACCCCTAGGTGGTCAACACCATGATTAGTGATCTACAGGAAAGCGGTGGGGACAATTATAGGTGGTCGAAGATTATGACCCATATGCTCTATGAATGATTCGAGGTACGATCTATGCCTTTTCTACCATAGATGCAGTACTGATAGGCATAGGTTCTGGTCATTAATTTCTTACCACATACCTTGTATGAGTATTAGATATTCTGGTTGAACCTTTGGATCAACCATTATGCTTGGAGACTCCTACTAGAGAAGACTCACTGATCATGCACTTGTGCTAATAGTGTGATCTGACTCTTGGAGGCAAGAGTTTCTGTTGGAATATTTGGGTAGTATCATCAAGGACTTGTGAATTCATCCTTTGTATGGATTTTTTATCTACAGTTCATGCCCAAATTTACTAATTAAGGCAAAGGGTGTCATGTGTCTACATTGATGGAACCAGGTTCTCCATTGTGGGTGAAAAGGAAAACCAAATTGTAACACCCTGAGATTTTATGAGAAATATTTTGTTTTCATGTATTATTTTATACGCAACACCAAAGTAATCTCTCACTACACACAACACTGTCTTGGCTTGCATTACACGCAAGAGCAACCTTCCTCGATAGCTTGCATTGTACGCAATACCGAGTTTCACTAAACAACGATATGTTATTAAAATATTATATAAACTAGCCGTTATGAATAGTAATACCCACATTTTGAAATTTAATAAATTTTATCATTTAAAATGGAATTCATTTTTGAATTTGGAATATCAAAATTAGGTTAGGGTTAATTTTTGGTATTTTTCAGAAAACTTTCAATTTTTGATGAATAGTGAAAAACACTGAGTTATAGTTTAAAACCGAATTTTTATTTAAATAATTATTTATTTTATTTAAATTTATTTTAGGTAAAAATATATACATAATATAAGTTCAGTTTAATTCATTGGAGTCATTTTATAATAATTTTAGATATATAAAAATTTTATTGAACTTTTTACCATCTTTTACCCTCCTCCTAGGAGAATTTGAAAATTTACATAAAACATAATTTTACTACTTCTGTGAGTGGAATTTCCGAAATCTAAGATACATGGTTAATATTAGTAAGTAAAATTTGGTTCAATAAGATAAAAATATTATTTGGTTAATAGTAACTTTTTACTTTTATTTAACACGGTTAAAAGTAAACACGGTAATTAAGGGTAAAAATGATATTATTATTACCGTAACACATTTCCTAATTCTATTGGATAAGTTTAATTTTACCGAAAGCAACCATAGAAATAAAATATGACCATTTAGTTCCACTTGGATTAGATTAGGACATTTATTATTATTTAATTCAAAGAAGAGTTAAAAGAGTTAAAATCAAAGTTTAATAAGTAAAATATTTTTAATATATAGTTATTCAAATGATAAATTAGACTATAAATATTCGTTAGAAATATAAAAATATTTCCAACATAAGGATATTTTATTTATAATTTTTAGACATTAAATAATTTAATTTATGTATGACACAATGATGATTCAATAATTACCTTATTAATGAAATATTAACATAATTGATATTATAAATACCCAAATAATTTGAGACTTTTTATGAATTAAACTAATTTTATAGGTTAATATAACATATTAGGGTTGTTTTGATGAATTGTTTTCGAAGTAATAATGATGTTATGAATTTATAAAAAACAAAATACCAAATAGTGTCAAAATTGACATAAAAGAGTTTTTTAAAAGAATTTAAATTATTAATTGATATTCTATTCCTAAAAATCTATGGTTTGGACAAAAGACTTATATAATAATATATATGACATTAATGAACCAATTAGGGTTCTATTGGTAGTTTATAGTATGTTTATTAACTATATAGTGTAAGAATACAAGAAGACACAGTAAAAGATAAATGATTTAACTTAGAGTTAAATCTAAATGATAAGGTTCAAATGGTAACCTAAACTTGTCTAAAACCTATTAGTTGAGATTATTTAGACCCATACCCACCCTATACTTGAAATAAGTTACTTTGGAGCGATTATAAACCAAATATGAATTTATTATAAAATAATATGTTAAGATTTACCTAAGGTGCCCCTCACCCCTCTTATAAAAGGACACTCCCCCTTATCTCTAATTAACACCGCCAAAGCCATTTGGCTTGGATAAACCCTGACCAAATAACCTATACAATATCCTACCTTCATCCTAGAGGCCTTACTTTAGTCATAATTCCAACCTAAGGAGCCCTTTTGATCAAATCAAAAGGAAGCGCCCGAGGAAGAGGTAAATATCTCACCACCTATTTCAAGTTCCTTTCTTCTTCCACTTCCTCCTTCTTTGATTTTTCCATTATAAAATAATAAATCCATTATATTCTATATAATGTTATGTTATCATAAAAATGGTACAACAATATTAGTTATTTTATCCATCCTATGAATGAAAAAGTCACCACACGTGCGTACGTACGGCTTACCATCTCCACGTCGTGGTGTAGTTTATTATTCAAACATTTCATCATTTGGATGGGTACGATAATGAGTATAAACGATAATAATAATAAATATAACATTATTAAGATTATGTATATATGATATACCATCCAATTATATACAATTTTAATATCAAAATAATGATATCATCGCTCGTGCGTACGTACGGCCTACCATCTCCACGATGTGATGCGACTCATTCTACATGATCTTCATTGAATAATGATTATATAAATGAATTGAATGAATAAATATGATATATATTACACTAATACCATTCTTTAAATGAGTCATCTATAACCTAAAAATAGTAATAATAATTTATTCTACAAAACACGCATAAGAACATAGAGCAATGAACACCCAAATAACAAGTAGCAATGAAATATTACTAATAAGAATATAAGAATATGACCATTTATGATATAATAACAATTAGTATGATTCTGGAATAAGTCAATTACATTATTTAAATAATTATACTGGAGGTTTGGATATGTACAAAGCATATCAGACCTAAGGTAAGGGAAAATCTTACAATCTCATTTTTATCCGAGATTGTTTATACTTCAGAATTTACTGGGGCATATTTATCATCCACATCCATGTTTCCTCAATATGTAATATTATTTCTATCCTCCTAAAATTGTTTAAATCCAATTTTACCTATTGGTGAATTTTTAGTAAAATATATGAAAGAAATCTTTTGTTGTTTTCAGTACGAGATACTTTTTGACTTTTCCGGCCAAAGTACGAGAAGAATGTTTTTTTAACTTATACAACATGAATGGATATTTATGATTTCATAGAACATTATTTCCATGAAGATTACTTTACATTTTTTCAAGTTTATTTTTAATTAACTTCTTTTAAAATTGTATGACATGTTATAGGAAAAATGTTTTTGAAGTATAAAGCATATTCTTTTCAAGAATGGAGTTCAAGTGTTTTATCAAAATTATTTTCGATCTAAGATAGTATAGGGTTCTATTTCTATCCCTATTTTTACATTGATTTGATTATGTTATGATGGAATTATTTTTATGCAGTCCTTTTATCTTATATGGATTATGTTATGATGGCATGATGTTTTAGAATCCCATTTTTATTACATGGGTTATTCTATGATATATGATTTATGATTCTGTGGCACACATAATAATGGTTTCATTATGAGATGGGTGGGACCTATATCTCCCTACAATGTGTTGGGTAAATAATTATATCTCATGAGATATACATGGATGGAATGAAAAGTTAATCTGGTTCCGTGATACAGGACTAGAACGAGGAGTGAACTCAGTTTAGAAATGGAATTTGTCCGCTATGATAGTCTTGGCAATGAGTCTTGAAAAATATAAAATGATTTTCTATGATTATGTGTGTATGCCAAAAAGTTTCATGTTTTATTTTATGATTATTGGGATTACATTTCACTACTATGATTTATATAATGACCCATACTTTACATACATTGTTATTACATCAAAATTAAAGCACACTTATTACAACATATAACAAAACCATGAAAGGACCATATAGGTGTAGTTTCTTTAGAAACTGGGAAACATAAACAACTGGTTCATAAAGCGTCTACACTGTCTCCAATTTATTTCATCATATCTATAGTCTGTTTTGGAATATCTTACTTAATAACCTTCTTCCTGACCTGGGGAAAGAAAACATACAAAAGGGTGAGCTCAAATGCTCAGTATCGGTAAACAAAAGAAATATCAATCACATCATATTCATAAGAACATAACATTTTGGAAATCTTAACCTGCAAAAGAGAGCATATGGGATAAATCGTAGAAGTGAAATGAAATCCCAATAATCATAACTTAAAACATGAAACTTTGTGGCATACACACATAATCATAGAGAATCATTTCTTATTAGTCAAGACTCATGACCAATACTATCTTAGTGGACAAAGTCCATTTCTGAACCGTGTTCACTCCTCGTTTCAGTCATGTTTCACTGAACCGGTTTAACCTGCCGTTCCAGCCATATCTATCTCATGAGATATAAAATATTTACCCAATGCATTGGAGGGATATATAGGTCCCACCCATCTCATAATGATACCATTCTTATGTGTTCCACAAAATTATAAACCATACATTATAGCATAACCCATGTAATAAAAATGGGAATCTTAAACATCGTGACATCATAAAACAATTCATATAAGATAAAGGAATTCATAATAATAATTCCATCACAACATAATCAAATCAATATAATAATAGGTATAGAAACAGAACCCTTTAGTATCTTATATAGAAAATAATTTTGATAAAACACTTGAACTCCATTCTTGAGGAAAATATCCTTTCTACTTCAAAAACATTTTCCTTTCTTAACATGTCATAAAATTTTAACCTAAAAGAAGTTGATTAAAAATAAACTTGAAAATTTGTAAAGGAATATTCTTGTAAATAATGTTTTAAAAATACATTCATGCCGTATAAGTTAAAAAAACATTCTTCTCGTACTTTTGTCGGAAAAGTCAAAAAATACCTCGTACGAAAAACGACAAAAGATTCCTTTCATATCTTTTACTATAAACTCACCGAAGGGTAAAAATGGATTTAAACAATTTTAGGTGGATGTAAATAATATTACATATTGAGGAAACATGGATGTGGATGATAAAATACACCCCAGTAAATACCAAAGTATAAACAATCTCGGATAAAAATGAGATTGTGATATTTCCCTTACCTTAGGTCTGATTTGCTTCGTAAGTGTCCGAAACTCCTGTATAATGATTAAAATAATGTTATTTACTTATTCCAGAATCATACTTATTTTTATGAAATCATATATGGTCATATTCTTAGCTTCTTATTAGTAATATTTCATTACTACTTGTTATTCGGGTGTTTATTACTTTTTGTTCTTATGCGTGTTTTGTCGAATAAATTCATATTTTTCTTTTTAGGTTATAGATAACTCATTTAAAGAATGGTATTAGTGTAATATATATCATATTCATTCATTCAATTCATTTATATAAACATTATTCAATGAAGATCATGTATAACGAGTCGCATCACATCGTGGAGACGGTATTCCGTACGTATGCACGAGCGATGATATCGTTCCCATGATCATGGAATTGTATTGGAGTGTAAGTATACTATTTCAGAATCAATATCACTTTACAATAATCATATATAGTCATTATTTATACCATTATACCCATCCAAGTAAGGTGGTGGTGGAAAATAGATTACACCACGGCGTGGAGACGGTATTCCGTACGTACGTACGCGTGGTGATTTCATTTTCCGTAGGATGGATAGATGGTTAAATAGGGTTGTTTAATAATTATAATAACATATAATTATATGAGTGACACTGATTTTACTACTTCATTATGAAACAACTAAAGAAGAATAAGTGGAAGAAGAAATAAAGATGAAAGAATCGGTAACGAACATTACCTCTTCTTTGAAGCGCTTCTTTGAGACCTCCTTTTATGGCACTAAAATTGGTCTTTGAAGAAGACCAGGACCTCTATGATGTCTCTAGGGAAGTGGAGAGAAGAAATTGGTAGGGGTTGGACGATCTTGAAGGCTCAAAGTGGTGTGAGGAAGAGGGGGAGGAGGTGCCCTTTTATAAGGGAGGAGAGGGGCACCTTTAGAAAAACTAAAAATATTATTTTATTATAAAGCCAAATTCGGTTTCAAATAGCTCAAAATTGATTTATTTCGAAGATAAGGTGGGGATGGGTCGAAATAATCTCATCAAATATAATTTAGACAAGTTTAGGTTCCTATTTTAACCTTATCATTTAGATTTAACATTAAGTTAAATAATTTTACTTTTACCGTGTCTTTTTGTGTTCTTACACTATAAGGTTAATAACCTTACTATAACAAGCCAAAAGAACCCCAAGTTGTTTATTATTAATATATATAACCTTATATAAGTCATTTGGCCTAACCATATATTTTTAGGAATAAACTAACAATTAATAATATAATATTTGTTTTAAAAACTATTTTATGTCAATTTTGACACTATTTGGTAATTGATTTTTGTGAAAATCATAACAGAATTATTATTTCGAAAAAGTTAATTAAATCAATACTAACATGTCATATTAAAATAGAAAATTATTTTAATTCATAAAAAGTCTCAAATTACATTTATTTGGGTATTTATAACATCAATTATGTTAATATTTCATTAATATGATAATTACTGCATCATCGTTGTGTCATAAATAAATTAAATTATTTAATGTCTAAAAATTACAAATAAAATACCATTATGTAGGAAATATTTTTATCTTTCTAATGAATATTTATAGTCGAATTTATCTTATGTATAACCCCATATTAGAAATGATTTACTTATTAAACTTTGATTTTAACTATTTTAACCCTTCTTTAAATAAATTAATAATAAATATCCTAATCTAATCCAAGTGGCCAGAAATGGTTTTATTATATTCCTAAGGTTGTTTTTGGTCGAATTACAATTATCCAATAGAATTAGGACATGTGCTAGGGTAATAATAATAACACTTTTACCCTTAATTACCCTATTTACTTTTAACTGTGGTAAAAAAAAAGTAAAAAGTTACTATTCACCAAAAATTATTTTCATCTCATTGAACCAAATTTTAGTCCTTGATATTAACCGTGTCTCTCGGATTTTCGAAATTCTACTCACAGAAGCGGTAAAATTAAGTTTTATGAAAAATTCAGTTTTTTTAACTACCACTTAGTGGTTTCACTATTCATCAAAAATTGAAAGTTTTCAGAAAAATACCAAAATTTCACCCTAGGCTAATTTTGATATTCCGAATCCAAAAATGAAGTCCATTTTGAAAAATTAAATTGATAAAATTTCAAAAAGTGGTTATTACTATTCATAACGGCTAGTTTTAATAATATTTTAATAGCATATCATTGTTTAGTGAAACTCGATATTGCGTACGACACAAGCTATCAAGGAAGGCCGCGATTGCATGTAAAGCAAGACAATCTAGTGTTGTGTGTAGTGAAAGATTCCTTTGATGATTTAAAAACAAAATATTTCTCATAAAAGTCTCGGGTGTTACATTCTACCCCCCTTAAAATGAATTTCACCATCGAAATTCGTCACTTTGTAACAAACAGATGAGGATACCTCTCCCTCATCATATCCTCAAGATCCCTTGTAGCTTCTTCTAATTGGTGGTTCCTCCATAAAACATTCACCAATCGAGTGGTCTTATTTCGTATGGCTTTTTCGCTACAATCCAGAATCTCTATCGGATGTTCTTCATAAGAAAGATCTTGCTCCAGCGGTACAACTTCTGAGCTGAGTACATGTGAAGGGTCAGGTATGTACTTTCTCAGGAGAGATAAATGGAACACATCGTGAACTTGAGAGTGATTCAGTGGAAGCGCCAATCGGTAAGCTACCTTTCTAACACGATGCAGTATTTCGAAAGGACCGATATATCTAGAGCTCAACTTCCCCTTCTTTCCAAATCTCATGACCCTATTCCAGGGAGATATTCGTAAGAACACTTTATCACCCACTTTAGACTCTAGGTATTTTCTTCGATTGTCGGCAAAACTTTTCTGTCGACTCTGAGCTGCTCTTATGTGTTGTTGAATAGATCGGACCTTTTCTTCCATATCATCAACAAGAACAAGTCCCAATAGCTTTCTTTCCCCAAATTCATCCCAGCAAGCTGGAGTCCTGCATTTCTTTCCATAAAGAGCTTCATAAGGAGGCATCTGAATACTGGAGTGAAAGCTATTATTATAAAAAAAATTCACCAAAGGTAGGTGTTGATCCCAACCACCATTGAAATCCATAGAGCAAGCTCTCAACATATCTTCTAGAGTTTGAATTGTTCTCTCAGACTGACCGTCTGTCTGAGGATGATAAGCAGTGCTGAAACTCAACTCTGTATCCAGAGTATGCTGAAGACTTCACCAGAACTACGAGGTAAATCCTGGATCCCGATCAGATATAATAGAAAGTGGTACTCCATGCAATCTTACCACTTCCTTTACATATATCCTAGCAAGCTGATCCAGAGAGAAATCCTCTCTAATAGCAATGAAGTGTGCAGAATTTGTGAGATGATCAACTATGACCCAGATATCATTATTGCCTTTGGATGTTTCAGGAAGTCCTGTGACAAAGTCCATAGTGATGGTTTCCCATTTCCATTCGGGTATGGGTAATGGTTGTAACATCCCCTTAGACTTCTGTCTCTCGGCTTTAACTTGCTGACAATCCAAGCATCGAGAGCCATTTTCAGCAACATTTATTTTCATTCCATCCCACTAGAAGTACTCTTTCAGGTCCCTATACATCTTCGTGCTTCTAGGATGAATAGAGAATGAAGAACTATGAGCCTCATCCAGCAGCTCCTTCTTTAATTCGGGGATGGGAGGAACACAAACCTGATTCCTGAACATTATTATCCCATCACAATCAAGGTTGAATTCAGGAACATTTCTCACCTTCTTTTGTAACTCGACATCTTCTTTCTGTGCCTCTTTAATCTTCACATGTATAGATGGTTGAACATTCATTTGAGAAAGATAAGATTTTTCCCTTTCCATTATAATTCCAAGATCCATTATTTGTAAATCCATAAATATTGGATCTTTTGTGATCCTCATCATGGATAAACTGGCATGGTCTTGTCGACTTAATGCATCTGCCACCTTGTTTGCTTTCCCAGGGTGGTAATGGATTGAGCAGTCATAACCGTTAATCAGCTCCAACCATCTCCTTTAGCGCATATTCAGCTCCTTTTGTGTGAAACTATACTTTAAAATTTTATGATCAGTATAAATATCACACCGTTCTCCATAAAGATAATGCCTCCAAATCTTTAATGAAAAGATTACCGTAGCTAACACCAAATCATGTGTTGGGTAATTTTGCTCATGGATTTTCAACTGTCGTGAGGCATAAGCTATCACCATATCATTTTTCATAAGAACACACCCCAATACCTTCTTGGATGCATCACTGTAGATCACAAACCTTTCTCCACTACAAGGCAGTGTGAGCACAGGTGCACTGGATAACCTTATTTTCAACTCCTTGAAATTATCTTCACATTCCTCCGTCCAAACAAACTTAACTCCTTTCCGAGTCAACCTGGTGAGTGGATTAGATAATCATGAAAATTCTTTCACAAAACGTCGATCATATCCATCCAAACCAAGAAAACTTTGGATCTCAGTTACTGTTGTTGGTCTCGACCATCTTTCGATAACCTCTGTTTTTACTGGATCCACAGATATCCCCTATTTTGAGATTATGTGACACAAAAATTAAACTCTTTGAAGCCAAAATTCACACCTAGTAAATTTGGCATAAAGCTTCTCCTTTCTCAGGGTCTTCAATATAATTCTCAAGTGATAATTATGTTCTTCCTTTCTCTTTGAATAGACAAGAATATCGTCTATAAAGACTACCACAAACTGATCAATATAGTATCTAAAGACTCTATTCATCAGATCCATGAAGATAGCAGGGGCATTAGTAAGATCAAATGGCATCACTATAAATTTATAGTGTCCATACCTTGTACGGAAAGCTTTCTTTTGTATATCCTCCCTTTTGACCCTTAATTGATGATACCCTGAACGAAGATCAATCTTTGAAAAGTATTGAGTTCTACGTAGTTGGTCAAATAAGTCATAAATGCGTGGGAGAGGATATTTGTTCTTGATAGTGATCTTGTTAAGTTCTCAATAATCATTGTAGAGTCTCATTGATCCATATTTCTTCTTAACAAACAGAACAGGTGCTCCCCAAGGTGACGCACTAGGGCATATGAATCCCTTATCAAGATTCTCTTGGATTTGCTTCTTCAATTCCTGCAACTCAATTGGGGCCATTCTATAAGGTGACTTTGAAATGGGTAAAGCACCTAGTATGAGTTCTATTGAAAACTCAACTTCACGATTTGGTGGAAGACCCGACAATTCCTCTGGAAAGACATCATCAAACTCTCGTACAATGGGAATATTCTTAATCATGAGTTTCTCACCAACCATTTGAGATAAATAACCTTCATTTAGTAGAATAAAGGCCCATAAGATGGAAGAAATTTCTACTGGAAGGTTATGTTCATCCTTGCATCGATAGACGATCATAGATTGATATGGAATATTAAATGTGACTTCCCTTCTTTGGAAATTGATATGAGCTCCATATAAAGAAAGCCAATCTATGATAAGAATCACATCAAATTCCACTATATGAAGGATCACAAGATTTGCAGGAAGCACTTTCCCACAAACTTCAATCGGGGAAGAATTATAAACTTTTGATGCAACTTTTTTGCCATTAGGGGTTGTCACAGCTAACTCAATTATGTCAATATTTCATTAATAAGATAATTACTACATCATCGTTGTGTCATAAATAAATTAAATTATTTAATGTATAAAAATTAAAAATAAAATACCATTATGTAGGAAATATTTTTATCTTTCTAATGAATATTTATATTAGAATTTATCTTATGTATAACCCCATATTATAAATGATTTACTTATTAAACTTTGATTTTAACTATTTTAACTCTTCTTTAAATAAATTAATAATAAATGTCCTAATCTAATCCAAGTGAGCCTTAATGGTCATATTTTATTCCTAAGGTTGTTTTTGGTCGAATTAGACTTATCCAAAAGAATTAAGACATGTTTTAGGGTAATAATAATAACACTTTTACCCTTAATTACCCTATTTACTTTTAACTGTGGTAAAAAAAAGTAAAAAGTTACTATTGATCAAAAATTATTTTCATCTCATTGAACCAAATTTTAGTCCTTGATATTATCCATGTCTCTCGGATTTTCGAAATTCTACTCACAAAAGCGGTAAAATTAAGTTTTATGAAAAATTCAGTTTTTTAACTACCACTTAGTTGTTTCACAATTCATCAAAAATTGAAAGTTTTCAGAAAAATACCAAAATTTCACCCTAGGATAATTTCGATATTCCGAATCCAAAAATGAAGTCCATTTTGAAAAATAAAATTTATAAAATTTCAAAAAGCGGTTATTACTATTCATAACGGCTAGTTTTAATAATA
Organism: Viscum album; assembly: GCA_963277665.1. Taxonomy (NCBI): domain Eukaryota; kingdom Viridiplantae; phylum Streptophyta; class Magnoliopsida; order Santalales; family Viscaceae; genus Viscum; species Viscum album. Next base: position 156,870,714 of record OY728157.1, read on the forward strand.
TTTTAATAGCATATCATTGTTTAGTGAAACTCGGTATTGCGTACGACCCAAGCTATCGAGGAAGGTTGTGATTGAATGTAAAGCAATCCAATCTAGTTTTGTGTGTAGTGAAAGATTCCTTTGATGATTTAAAAACAAAATATTTCTCATAAAAGTCTCGGGTGTTACAATTTATCCCATGTTATGATATTTTGATCTTTTTTGCAGGTTAAGAATTTCAAAATGTTATGTTCTTATGAATATGATATGATTGATATTTCCTTTGTTTACCCTTAATGAGAATTTGAGCCCACCCTTTTGTATGTTTTCTTTTCCCCAGGTCAGGAAAAAGGGTATTAAGTAGGAAATGCTAAAAGGGACTTTAGATATGATGAAATAAACGGGAGACAATGTAGATTCTTTATGAACTAGTTGTTTATGTTTCCCAGTTTATAAAGACATTGTACCTATATGGTCCTATCATGGTTTTGTTATATGTTGTAATAAGTATGCTTCAATTTTGAAGTAATAACAATGTATGTAAAGTATGGGTCGTTATAGTTGGTATCGGAGGAAAGGTATAGTCAACATTTGGAAACTAGGAGGTGAAACCCTTAGTAAGATCCCTAAGGATATGTCTAAGCATAGAACACAATATTAGTGTTTTAAAAATGGCCATGAATAACCGATGATAAGACCTAAAGTGTGAAATTATATTCTTGATTATGTGTTTTTTCTAATATGATTAGTGTTTCTCACACTATGCTTATTGGTTTTAGTCAATGGCTGAAACTCGAAAGAACCATGTTAATGCTGAATGCAAAGAGCAATGCAATGATTTCCCCCTGAGAAACTAAACGTTATGGGAGATGGAATGAAAAATCTTGTATCCATGATCACAAAACTTTCTCAAGCTATTAATCATGCTGGAATTCCAAAAAAGAAAAGGAAGGAGCAACATTATGTTGAATCCTTCATGAGGCAACTTCCACCCTCATTCAGCGGGTCTATTAATCCATTAGTGACTGAAAAATGGATCATTACAACTAAGAAGATATTTTCAGTTCTTCAATGTTCTGAACATGATAAAGTCATCTTAGCAGTATATCGTTTGGAAGGTGAAGCTGGTCAATGGTGGAATCTTATCAAGAAAACGTGGGAAAGAGATGAAATTGAGTCCAAGGAATGGGATGAGTTCAAGAACATATTTTTCAATAAGTACTTCCCTTTTATTCTTCGAAAAAATATGGAGAAGGAGTTTCTTAAACTAAAGAAAAAGGATGAGGAATCAGTTGGTACCTATGAAGCAAATTTTACAAGACTTGCAAGGTATGATTCCAGAATTATTATCCAACCTGAGAGTAAGATCGATCAATTCCTCAGTGGATTAAAACCAAGTCATCAAAGGGCATTAGACATAAGGGAATTTAATAGCTACGAGTAGATTTTTCAATGTGCTCTCAAGGTTTAGATGGATATTTGAGTAACCCATCAGTCATATGGGTTTGATAAGAAGAGGAAAATGGAATTCAAAAGGGAATATAAAGACCATACTGTAAAGAAGATGAGTTTTCCCTTATTCTCAAAGTGTGGAAAGAAACATGGAGGGAATTGTCTTAAAGGGACAAGTAAACATTTCAAATGTGGAAAAGAAGGTCATCAGGCATTTGAAGGCTGCAATGATGGGAAAAAGATGTCTGGTGATGCGAAAAAAGAGAAGGCTACACAGAATGCACCTCCTACACTTTAATGTTACAAGTGCAAGGAAATGGGTAATTATGATAATCAATGCCCTAATCCAAGGGTTGTTGATGATGATCAACGTCAAAAAAACTCTTAATGCCAAATACAAAGGAAAGTCACATGCAATTTCTATCAGTGATGTGGAGTACGATAACAATGTGGTGAAAGGTACAATTTCCATCCACTCTAAAGTAGAAAATGTTTTATTTGATTATGGATCCACTCACTCTTTTACTTATAAATAATTTTCTAAGGGTATCGCTGTACTACCTCAATAATTAGCTGTTGAGTTAGCTGTGGCAACTCTTAATGGCACAAATGTCGCATAAAAAGTTTATAATTCTTCTCCAATTGATGTTTGTGGGAAAGTGCTTCCTGAAAATCTTGTGATCCTTCCTATAGTGAAATTTGATGTGATTCTTGGCATGGATTGGCTTTACTTATATGGATCTCATATCAATTCCCAAAGAAGGGAAGTCACATTTCATATTCCTGATCAATCTATGGTCATCTATCCTTACAAGGATGAATATAACCTTCCAGTGGAAATTTCTTCCATCTTATGGGTCTTGATTCCAATAAATGAAGGTTATTTATCTCAAATGGTTGGAGAGAAACTCATGATTAAGAATATTCCAATTGTACGAGAGTTTGATGATGTATTTCCAGAGGAATTTCCTGGTCTTCCACAAAATCATGAAGTTGTGTTTTCAATAGAACTCTTACCGGGTGCTATACCCATTTCAAAGACATCTTATAGAATGTCCCTAATTGAGTTGTAGGAATTGAAGAAGCAAATCCAAGAGAATCTTGATAAGGGATTAATACGCCCTAGTGAATCACCTTGGGGAGCACATGTTTTTTTTGTTTTGAAGAAATATGGATCAATGAGACTCTGCATTGATTATCGAGAACATAACAAGATCACTATCAAGAAAACAATATCCTCTCCCATGCATTGATGACTTATTTGACCAACTACGCAGAGCTCAATACTTTTCCAAGATTGATCCTCTTTCAGGGTATCATCAATTAAGGGTCAAAAGGGAGGATATACCAAATACGGCTTTCCGTATAAGGTATAGATACTATGAATTTATAGTGATGCCATTTGGTCTTACTAATGCCCCTATTATCTTCATAGATCTAATGAATAGAGTCTTTAGAGACTATCTTGATTAGTTTATGGTGGTCTTTATAGACGATATTATTGTCTGTTCAATGAGCAAGGAAGAACATGAAGATCACTTGAGAATTTTACTAAAGACCCTAAGAAAGGAGAATCTTTATGCCAAATTTACCAAGTGTGAATTTTGGCTTCAAAAAGTTTCATTTTTGGGTCACATAATCTCAAAATATGGGATATCTATGGATCCTGTAAAAACAGAGGTTATCGAAAGATGGTCGAGACCAACAATAGTAACTGAGATCCGAAGTTTTCTTGGTTTGGTTGGATATTATCGACATTTTGTGAATGATTTTTTATGATTATCTAATCCACTCACCAGGTTGACTCAAAAAGGATTTAAGTTTGTTTAGATGGAGGAGTGTGAAGAGAATTTCAAGGAGTTAAAAAGAAGGTTATCCAGTGCGCTTGTGCTCACACTACCTTGTAGTGGAGAAAGGTTTGTGAACTATAGTGATGCATCTAAGAAGGTATTGGGGTGTGTTCTCATTCAAAACGATATGGTGATCGCTTATGCCTCACAACAGTTGAAAATCCATGAGAAAAATTACCCAAATCATGATTTGGAATTAGCTGTGGTAATCTTTGCATTAAAAATTTGGAGGCATTATCTTTATGGTGAAAGGTGTGATATTTATACTGATCATAAAAGTTTAAATTATATTTTCACACAAAAGGATCTGAACATACGCCAAATAAGATGGTTGGAGATGATTAAGGATTACGACTAGTCAATTCATTACCACCCTGGGAAAGCAAACAAGGTGGCAGACACATTAAGTCAATAAGACCCTGCTAGCTTATCCATGATGAGGATCACAAAAGATCCAATATTTATGGATTTACAAAGGATGAATCTTGGAATTATAATGGAAGGGGAAAAATCTTATCTTTCTCAAATTAATGTTCAACTATCTATACATCTGATGCTTAAAGAGGCACATAATGAAGATGTAGAGTTAAAAAAAAAGGTGAGAAATGTTCCTGAATTCCACATTGATTGTGATGAAATAGTAAGGTTCGGGAATCGAGTTTGTGTTCCTCCCATCACAGAATTAAAGAAGGAAATATTGTATGAAACTCATAGTTATACATTCTATATTCACCCTGGAAACATGAAGATGTATATGGACATTAAAGAGTACTTATGGTTGGATGAAATGAGAAGAGATGTTGCTGAATATGTCTCTTGATTCTTGGTTTTTCAACAAGTTAAAGCTGAGAGATAGAAGTCTAAGGGGATGTTATAACCATTACCCATACCAGTATGGAAATGGGAAAACATCACTATCGAATTTGTCACTGGACTTCCTAAAACATCCAAAGACAATAATGATATTTGGGCTATAGTTGATCATCTTAAGAATTCGGCAAACTTCATTACTATTATAGAATATTTCTATCTTGATCAGCTTTCCAGGATATATGTGAAGGAAGTGGTAAGATTGCATGGAGTACCACTTTTTATTATATCTGATCGGGATCCGAGTTTTACCTTGATGTTTTGGCGAAGTCTTCAGCATACTCTAGATATAGAGTTGAGTTTCAGCACTACTTATCATCCTCATATAGACGGTCCGTTTGAAGGGACAATTAAAACTATAGAAGACATGTTGAGAGATTTCTCTATGGATTTCACAGGTGGTTGGGATCAACACCTACCTTAGGTGAAATTTTCTTATAATAATAGCTTTCACTCCAGTATTCAGATGGATCCTTATGAAGCTCTCTATAGAAAGAAATGCAGAACTCTAACTTGCTGGGATGAAGTTGGGGAGAGAAATCTATTAGGACCTGATCTTGTTGATGAGATGGCAGAAAAGGTAAGATCTATTCAACAACACATAAGAGCAGATCAGAGTCGACAAAAAAGTTATGCCGAAAACCAAAGAATAGACCTACAGTATGAAGTGGGTGATAAATTATTCTTACAAACATCTCCTTGAAAGAGAGTAATGAGATTCGGAAAGAAGGGAAAGTTGGGCCCTAGGTATATTGGTCCTTTTGAAATACTGGATCGTGTTGGGAAGGTAGCTTACTGATTGATGCTTCCACCGAATCTCTCTCAAGTTCATGATGTTTTCCATGTATCTCTCCTGAGAAAGTACATACCCGATCCTTCACATATACTAAGCTCAGAAGTTATACTGTTGGAGCAAGATCTTTGTTATGAAGAATAGCCCATAGAGAATCTGGATCGCAGTGAACAAGTTCTACGAAACAAGACCACTCGCTTGATTAAAGTTTTATGGAAGAACCCCCAATTAGAATAAGGTACATGGGAACTTGAGGATATTATGAGGGAGAGGTATCTTCATCTGTTTGTTAAAAAGTGACGAATTTCGAGGGCGAAATTCTTTTTAAGTGGGGTAGAATGTAACACCCTCAGATTTTATGAGAAATATTTTGTTTTTATGTATTATGTTATATGAAACACCAAAGGAATCTTTTACTACACACAACACTGTCTTGTCTTGCGTTACACGCAAGAGAAACCTTCCTCAATAGCTTGCGTTGTATGCAATACCGAGTTTCACTAAACAACGATATGTTATTAAAATATTATATAAACTAGCCATTATGAGTAGTAATACCCACTTTTTGAAATTTTATAAATTTTATCTTTCAAAATGGACTTCATTTTTGGATTTGGAATATCAAAATTATCTTAGGGTGAAGGTTTGGTATTTTTCTGAAAACTTTCAATTTTTGATGAATAGTGAAAAACACTAAGTTATAGTTTAAAAACAAATTTTTATTTAAATAATTATTTATTTTATTTAAATTTATTTTAGGTACAAATATATACATAATATAAGTTCAATTTAATTCATTGGAGTTATTTTATAATAATTTTAGATATATAAAAATTTTATTGAACTTTTTACCGTCTTTTACCCACCTCCTCAGAAAATTTTTAAATTTACTTTAAACTTAATTTTACTGCTTCTATGAGTGGAATTTAAAAAATCTGAGAGACACTGCTGATTTCAGTAAGTAAAATGTGGTTCAATAAGATAAAAATATTTTTTGTTGAATAGTAACTTTTTACTTTTATTTACCACGGTTAAAAGTAAATGGGATAATTAATGGTAAAAATGATATTATTATTTCCCTAAAACATGTATTAATTCTATTTTATAAGTGTAATTTGACCAAAAACAACCTTATGAATAAAATATGACAATTTATGTCCACTTTTATTAGATTAAGACATTTATTATTATTTAATTCAAAGAAGAGTTTAAAGAGTTAAAATCAAAGTTTAATAAGTAAAACATTTTTAATATAGGGCTATACATAAGATAAATGCGACTATAAATATTAGTTAGAAATATAAAAATATTTTCTACATAATGGAATTTTATTTATAATTTTTAGACATTAAATAATTCAATTAATTTATGACACAACGATGATGTAGTAATTATCTTATTAATAAAATATTAATATAATTGATATTATAAATACCCAAATAAATGTAACTTGAGACTTTTTATTATTTAAACAAATTTTATAGGTTAATATAACATATTATGGTTGGTTATATGAATTTTTTTTAAGTAATAATGCTTTTATGAATTTAGAAAAAACAAAATACCAAATAGTGTCAAAATTGACATAAAATAGTTTTTTAAAAAAATATTAAATTATTAATTGATATTCTATTTTTAAAAATCTACGGTTCAGCCAAAAGACTTATATAATAATATATATGAAATTAATTAACCCATTGGGGTTCGATTGGAAGTTTATAGTAAATTTATTAGACATATAGTGTAAGAATACAAGAAGACACGGTAAAAGTTAAATTATTTCACTTAGAGTTAAATATAAATGATAAGGTTAAAATAGTAACCTAAACTTGTCTAAAACCTATTGGTTGAGTGTATTTCGATCCATTCCCACCCTATCCTCTAAATAAGTCACTTTAGAGCCATTATAAACCGAATATAAATTTATTATAAAATAATATTTTATGTTTTTCATAAGGTTCCCCTCACCCCTCTTATAAAAGGACACTCCCCCTTCTCTCTAATTCACAGCTCCAAAGCCATTTGGCTCGGCTAAAACCTTCACAAATACCCTCTCAACTATCTTTACTTTATCTTAGAGGCATTACTTTAGTTATAAATCCAACCTAAGGAGCCCTTTTGATCAAATCAAAAGGAAGAACCTGAGGAAGAGGTAAATATCTCACCCCCTATTTCAAGTTCCTTTCTTCTTCCACTTCCTCCTTATTTTTTGTTTCCATTCTAAAATAATAAATCTAAAATCTTATATATACTGTGATGTTATTATAAAAATGTTACAACCATATTAGTTATTTTATCTTTCCTATGAATGAAAAAGTCACCACACATGCGTACGTACGGCTTACCGTGTCCACGTCGTGGTGTAGTTTGTTATTCAAACATTTCATCATTTGGATGGGTATGATAATGAGTATAAATAATATAAATAATAAATATAACATTATTATTATTCTTTATATATGATATACCATCCAATTATATATGATATTAATACCAAAGAATGATATCATTGCTCATGCGTACGTACAACCTACCGTCTCCACGATGTGATGTGACTCGTTCTACATGATCTTCATTGAATAATGATTATATAAATGAATTGAATGAATAAATATGATATATATTACACAAATAAAATTATGTAAATGAGGTATCTGTAACTTAAAAAGAGGAATAAGAATTTATTCGACAAAACACGCATAAGAACATAAAGCAATGAACACCCAAATAACAAGTAGAATTTAAATATTACTAATAAGAAGATAATAATATGAACATTTATGATATAATAACAATGAGTATGATTCTGGAATAAGTCAATGACATTATTTAAATCATTATACAGGAGGTTCGGATACATACAAATCATATCGGACCTAAGTTAAGGGAAAATTCCACAATCTCATTTTTATCCGAGATTGTTTATACTTTAGAATTTACTGGGGAATATTTATCATCCACATCCTTTTTTTCTCAATATATAATATTATTTCTATCCTACTAAAATTTTTTAAATCCAATTTTACATATTGGTGAATTTTTAGTAAAAGATATGAAAGAAATCTTTTGTCGTTTTCAGTAGGAGATACTTTTTGACTTTTCCGGCCAAAGTACGAGAAGAATGTCTTTTTAACTTATAAGGCATGAATGTATTTTTATGATTTTATAGCAAATTATTTCCATGAATCTTACTTTACAATATTTAAAGTTTATTTTTAATTAACTTCTTTTAAAATTTTATGACATGTTAAGAAAGGAAAAATGTTTTTGAAGTAGAAAGGATATTTTCCTCAAGAATGGAGTTCAAGTGTTTTATCAAAATTATTTTCCATCTAAGATAATATAGGGTACTATTTATATACCTATTTTTACATTGATTTGATTATGTTATGATGTAAGTATTTTTATGAAGTCCTTTTTTCTTATATGGATTATGTTATGATGGCATGATGTTTAAGAATCCCATTTTTATTAGATGGGTTATACTATGATATATGATTTATGATTTTGTGGAACATATAAGAATGGTTTCATTATGAAATGGTTGGGACCTATATCTCCCTCCAATGCTTTAGGTAAATATTTATATCTCATTATATAGACATGGCTAGAACGGCAAGTTAATCTGGTTCAGTGATACAGGACAGGAATGAGGAGTGAACTCGGTTCAGAAATGGACTTTGTTCCCTATGATAGTCTTGGAAATGATTCTTGACTAATTTGAAAAGATTTTCTATGATTATGTGTGTATTCCAAAAAGGTTCATGTTTTATGTTATGATAATTGGGATTACATTTCACTACTATGATTTATCCCATGTAATGATATTATGATCTCTTTTGCAGGTTAAGATTTTCAAAATGTTATGTTCTTATGAATATGATATGATTGATATTTCCTTTATTTACCCTTACTGAGAATTTGAGCTCACCATTTTGTATATTTTCTTTTCCCTGGGTCAGGAATAAGGGTATTAAGTAGGATATTCCAAAAGGGACTCTAGATATGATGAAATAAATGGGAGACAATGTAGATGCTTTATGAACCAATTGTTTATGTTTCCCAGTTTCAAAATACACTATACCTATACGGTCTTATCATGGTTTTGTTATATGTTGTAATAAGTATTCTTCAATTATGAAGTAATAAAAATTTATGTAAAGTATGGGTCATTATTCAAATAGCGTAGGATGGTCTCATGCATAGGAGGTTGAAATTGATTACTCATTATTTGGCTATATTAACCCTTGGTGCAATGGATGTTGTGAGTTCCCATTTTCTTTTACTTGTCATGGAGTATTAGGGTGTCTTCCCTAAGGATGCTATAGGTTTACCTTCCCACCAAAATATTGACTTATGCATTTATCTACACCATGGGAGAACACTGATATATGAACCCACATATTAGATTGATCCCACAGATATTTTCAAGCTGAGGGTGTAGCTAGAGGACTTTTAGATGAAGGGATTTATTAGACCCAATATTTCACCCTGTGAAACCACAATTTTGTTTTCCAAGAAGGCATATGGCAGCTTGAGTTTGTGTGTGGACTACTAACACTTGAACCAGATGAACGTGAATAACAAGTATTCATTACCAAGGATCGATGAACTATTTGATCAGTTGATAGGGGTGCGATGGTTCTCAAATGTTGACCTTAGGTCAGGTTATCACCAGTTGTGAGTATGGGATGAACATATACTAAATATGGAATACAGATGTTACTACAATCACTATGAGTAATTGGTAATTCCATTAGGAATGAAAAACAACCCAGTACAGTTTATGAGACTCATGACTTGGATCTTTTAGCCTTAATTAGACCGGTTCATGTTAGTCTTCATAACAAACATCCTTGTGTACTCGGTATTTGAGGAGGATCACATGAGTCACTTAAGGATAGTTCTGGATGTTCTCCGAGAGCACCATCTTTACAAAAATCTCTCGAAGTTCCATTTTTGGATTCTATTAGTCCAATTTCTTGGTCATTTTATCTCAGTGGATGGAGTGGAAACAAACCCAGCTTAGGTTGAGGAAGTGTTATCTTAGTATCCACCCAAGAGCGTGATGGAGGTAAATAGATTCCTTAATTTGGAATTCTATTTCTATAGGTGGGTGTTGAGTACATAGTGATCTATGATGAATCAAGAAAAATGCTTGGATGTGTTTTGATGTATAGGAAAGTGGAAGTTTATTATGGTTCACACCAGTTGAGACCACAAGAGCAGAACTATGTGACCCATGATCTTGAGCAAGTAGTGTTAGTCTTTGTTTTGAAGATTTAGTGACACTACCTGATGGTTGATATGATTATCCTCTATTTTGATCATAAGATTCTGAAGTTTATATTCTCTTAGAAGGATCGCAACTTGATACATAGGAGATGGATAGATTTTCTCCATAACAATTAATTATAAATTTTCTATACTCCTTGGAAAGGGAACATGGTAGTAGATGTTTTAAGTAGGATATCTTTTTCACAGTTTCTGAACGAGGCATCAGAGAAGTTGGACTCATTACAGTTATCCTATGTGGATGGATATGGAGCATCTTACCTCTAGTTGATGTTTATCACCCTCCAATTTTGTAGTGATTTAGGGAGGCACATCTTACAAATACTTACTATGAAACCCTACATAATCAGATATCCACTGGATATGCTTCTGATAAATTTTCTAAAGGTGGGGAGCTTGTAATTATTTTCATAAGATGAATTATGGTACCAAAGATGTTTCAAGATGAGGTTCTGATAGATTTTCATGCACCTCCTTTGGAAGTATATCTAGGTGTGGAAATGATGTACCAAGACATCTGGAATTAGTTTTGGTGGCTCGGGATAAATAAGTGAGTTGGAGAGTTTGTATCTCGATGCCTTACTAACAACAAGTAAAGGTTGACCACAAAGTTTTAGTTGGTTTAAATCAACCCCTTGAAGTTCCATAGTGGAAGTGTAATGAGATATATATGGAATTATTAATGGGATTACCACATACTTCTGGGGTAATTATTCCATATGGGTGATCATAATCCAGCTCACCATGTTAGCCCACTTCCTAGCTATACAAGAGAAGTCTTTAGTAGACTGCTTGGGAAACCTATATGTTTAGGATATAATCTGAATACATGAAGTTTCATTGATGATTTTTTCGAACATGATGTTTTATTCACATCCCGGTTGTAGAAGGAATTACTGGAGGCATTTGGGACTCAGTTACACTTGAGCCCAACATTTTACCCCCAAACTGATGTCCTAATTGAGAGGACAATTCGGGTTATGGAGGTCATGTTGTGATCTTGCATGTTTGACTTTGGATATAGTTGGTTATATCACCTACCACTAGTGTATTTTTTGTACAATAATAGCTAAAATTCCACCATCTATTTGAAACCATTTATGGATTTGTATTAGTGACCCTGTAGGTCAACACTTTGCTAGACTGACCAAGGCGAGTCAGCACTCATGAGGCCAGAGTTGGTGCAAGTTATAACAAAGAGGGTGAAGATCATCCAATAGAAGATGAAGACTACACAAAGTCATTATATGTCTTATGTTGATAGGAGATGAAGGCCATTAGAGTTTAATGAAGGAGACCATGTGTTCCTAGGAGTTTCACCTCGATGTGAATTATAGATATTTTTTGGGCGACATCTATCTCTGAGGTTCATCACCGTTTATAAATACTTCATAGAGTTGGTGACGTGACGTACCTCTTTTATCTACCTCTACAGTTATACTGAGTACATGAAATCTTCCACATGTCACAGTTGAGGGGATACATGCATGAACCATCACACGTCATCAACTGGGATGAGCTGGACATCGAATATAGATCGACCTTTGATGAGTACCTAGTATAGATAGATATTTTTCAAGAGATGATCCTTCATGTAAAATTGATTTCTTTAGTTCATTGTTGGTTGTAGCACGGGAACCAACAGAAGAGCACATGGGAGCATGAGGCTCAGATTCATTCTCAGTACCCACATATTTTTTAGTAGACCTTGTTTTGGTTTTTTAGGGATATAAATCCCAAATGTGGGGAGAATGTAATGTCTAAAAGTTTCTATGTATTATTATTAGATATTATATGGATTATTATCGAGACTAGGAACTGAGACGAGGTATGATTATGAGGACCAGTGTACCCAGAATAAATGTTTTAAATATATTAAATATATTAAATAGAATGTGAAAAAAAATCTTGATAAGTATAATAACTTCTAAATAGAACAATGGATCAGAAATATGAGGACAACATTGATTTTAGAACATGAGGTTTACCATAGGCGTGACTTAACTCTCTTTAGTGCGGGTCATTTGTATAAAATTCACCATTGGCTTGAAAATAAATAAAATAATTGAATAATGTTATTTTATTTCTTTTGTGTTAATTCTATGATTTAAAAATATTTAAATAGATTGTTAGGTTGGAAATATTGGGTTAGACTCATAACCCTATAACCATTGTAGATCCCTTAGAGATATCGTTGTATAATTATCTTCGGTTGAAGATGACGAGATCCTGGATCAACGATCGACCCACATCAAATTCGAAGGATCTCACCAAAAAATGCGATGAAACTTTTTTCTTCACCAGTGATTGATAAAAATCGATTTAGGGTGTGTGTTTTGATTTCATTATTCCTCGTTCTTTATTTCTATAATGAACATGAATTAATCAATGAACTGATTGATCTGCAGTTCGATCATCTTGTGGGATGGGTATATTCATGGGGTTTTGATGGGATAATTTCATTGGGATTTTAATAAAAAAATTTCATTATAATTGATATAAATCAAGATTGAAATGTACATCGATCAAGGTTTATTCCTCCAATATTTTCTTGTGATTTTCTCCCCCCATTCATCATTTGTCACAAGTGTTCTTAATTTTTCTTGTGTCTTGACAAATCTTGATCAATCGATCATTGTGCACCCATTTCCTAATGAAATGATCTGATATCAAAGATTTTGGATTATCCCAACATGATTAAGGTGTGAATAAATAGATAAAGTGATTCAGATGATAAAGGATACCCGATTTCATATTCTTCAGCGCACAAAGAAGAATGAAAACTTAAACTATTTTCTAAGAAGATATGATGGAGGAAGCTATTGTTTGTTGATGAAGATGTTAGTATGAGTTGGTATCTTCTATATTGTAGTGAAAAGATTGTCATATTGGAGGTTTTAGTTGTTGTAATGAATGGGAAGCAGATCTGGCGATTCTGGAAAACCGCAAACCCTACGGCATGTAATATGTGATTACATGGCATGTGGGGCCTCCCTTAGAGGTTTCTATGATTTTTTGGAGGAATTTATGTATCACACGACATGTGACCCATGTTAAATGGCACGTGATCTATCCAGAGTGAACTTGGAATGTGCTTCGGAAGGTACATGGACACGGAGTGGAGTACATGAATTGCCTACATGGTGTGTACTCCCCTACACAAATACAAGTGAAACTATATACATATTCTTATATGTGTACTAGTACACAGAAAAGAATACATAGGATGGAGCTATATACGAGATCGTGAATAGACTACATGGGTATCCTACACATTGTGTGGTACTATAAGGACACAACTTGATTATACAGGACATTTACACTGGCATAACCTGGGGTCAAGGGACATGGTGTGTGACCCCTACTACATGCCAGGTACTATTTTATACATGTCTTAGATCTATAATCCTCCATATCTTGGACACGTTTTGTTAGGGTTAGTTCCTCTTATACTTTACCTAAAGTTTGGTATGTAATCAATTCATACACCTTGGATTATGATCCCTTCAGTAGGACATATTGGATAGAGTCATTGGAATCCCTCCAACAGGCCCAGAGTGAGATCCTTTATTCATCTTCATGAACCAGGTGAAGTTATTGGTATTGACATGACCAACAATATACAGACATTGATCATCTACTTAGTGGGTTATTCCATATTTATTTTTTGGTATCACCCCATGGACTTAACCCTGATCCTCATCTATGTATCATATTCTCTTAGAACATTCATCATGTTCTATCTCATGATGATACTTGATGAGAAGTACCTCTCAAGTATACATCATCAGTGCTATCATACTTGGTAGTGTGTTCTCTTGGATGATTGCTTCATGGATCCTTCAATCTGGAATCCTAGGCTGGTATATTGTGGTTGTGACTTACCTCTATACTCTGTGTATTTGTTGATTAAATTTGGATATTCTTGTTATATGTTTTATAGACATATACCTATATAAAGATGACTAAATTTCCATTGTTTTATGATTTGTGGTTTCAAGATGTCCTACTGAGTATTATTATACTCAACCCTGTATGGGATTTTCCTACACAAGTCTTTTATTGTGAAAATGATCGACCTTTTGATAGATTTCTAGGTGGACCAGGATCAGATGATGCTTAGTGAGACTGAAAAAACTGTGGCGTGTTCCTATGGATTGATTACAGTAGTCACAATACTTAGTTTCAGGTTGGACTTGTGTTTCTGACTCTTCATGGTGGGCTTGTATTTGTACCTACTTTTTTTCTTTAAATTCCTATCATACTCTGGTTAAAGGATTATATGAATACCATGTGACATCCAAGGATACATTTTCCTATAAAGATTAATACCATGTGACATCGGAAACAATTACCTCTGGGATTGTTCCATAATAAACCTCTTTAGTATCTTGTCAATATATGTACCTCGACTTAGGCCAAGGCATCTCTTCGATATATCATGAAGGATCTTGATCCCAAGAGTGTATGATGCCCCACCTAAGTCATTCATAGAGAAACATTTATTCAACCAGGCCTTAACACACTAAGATTGGTATTTCATTTCTAATAAGTAATATATCATAAACATATACTATTATGAAAATAACCACACTCCCACTAAACCATTTATATAAAAAAGGATCAAATTTATTCTTTATTAAACCAAATTACTTTATAGATTCATAAAAAAAATTCTATGACCCGAGTACTTAATTTAATCCATAAATGGATTTTTGAAATTTTCATATCTTGTTGGAATCCTTTAGAGTCACAAAATCTATGATTTGTGTCATAGAGAAATCTTAATGAAGGTTATGACTAAGGAATGTTGTTTTGAAATCCATTTTCTATATTTCATAGTCATGTTATTATGAAATGGCGTGTAGAATTCTGATGGGTTTCATCATTGAAACTAGTAAAAAGGTTTATCGTAGTCAATACATTGACGCTATTTAAACCCATTCTAAACCAGTTATTCTTTATATGTACTAAATTTTACTTCCATATCTAGTTTATTCTTATATACACATTTATAAACAAAAGGATTTACATCTATTGGAGGATCTACCAAAATCTAAATTGTGTTTTGGTATATGGAATCCATTTTAGAACTCTTGTCTCCCTACAAATTGGAAATTTCTATACCGTTTACTTCATACTTTTAGGTTAGAGCATCATCATTATCAAATAATAATTAGTCACTATCCTCAGTGAATAGAAAACTATACCATTATGGTTCTCTAACCTCACTTGTACTCTTACATAGTATTTTTGTCTCTAAACAATCTTATTCTGTGGGGAATTGTTGAATTTTTTATTATGCCAACTCTTGTGTATCTTGAGTCTGGACTTTATCAATGTTTGTCTCGATCCCACTATCTCTTTAGGGATATGATCATTTTCAAGTAATATTGGATTCCTTCCAACCAAAACCTTTTTGTATTAAGGATTGTATTGGTAGTATCCTCTTGTTTCCTTGGGATATCCTATAAAGATATACTTTGTGTCTTAGGGTGCAAGTTTTTTACCTGAATAGGCCTTGAAAATTATTCACATCCCCACAAATATATGTATGACAATACATATTTTTCTCCATTCCATAATTGGTATTGAATATTGTCTTTCACTTTAGTTAACACTCAGTTTAGCATATATGTTTCTATTTGTAACATGCATCCCCAAAAGGAAAATGGAGGGAACACATGATGCATCATTGATCTCACCATTTCCAACATGGTGTGGTTCCTCCTTTCACTTACACCATTACATTGATATGTATAATGTGGAGGGAGTTTAGAAAAAATCAAAAACTCTTATAAATAATCAATGTAGTCTTGATTAATATATTCTCCACCATAGTTTGAGCATACTTTCTTAATATTCTTACCAAGTTGGTTCTCAACATCATACATTTAATCCTTGAATTTATCAAAATAATTTGACTTATACCACATTAAGTATACATATCCATATATAATAAAATAATTAGTAAAAATTATGAAGTATGAGTATCCACCCCTTGCTTCAACAAAAAATAGCCCACACGCATTGGTATGAACTAATTCAAGAATCCCTTTATCCCTTTCACCTTTTCCACTAAATGTAGATTTGTTCATTTTTCCTTGTAAACACGTGTGATATACACCAATTGGTTGTAGTTCAAAAGAATATAAATATCCATCTTTTTTAATTTAGTCAAATGCTTTTAATTTATATGACCTA
The DNA here is from genome assembly GCA_963277665.1 of Viscum album. Classification (NCBI taxonomy): domain Eukaryota; kingdom Viridiplantae; phylum Streptophyta; class Magnoliopsida; order Santalales; family Viscaceae; genus Viscum; species Viscum album. The sequence goes on from OY728157.1 coordinate 156,887,157, forward strand.
GCTGGTGATTCCAATGTTGGGTGTGGTATGAGTCATGTGAAGTAATTTCATTATCAATTTCCATTACTTGGTTTGCATAATCCAAAACATAAAGACCATTAATTAAATTTTTCTTACCATAAAAATGTAATCCTTATAAAATAAGCAACATTTATTCCAAAATTTAAAAATAAATATATCAATATATATTTTGGATATAAAAATAAATTTTTTGGTAATGGATGGAACATAATAACAACCTTTAAAAAAGATTGTTCCAATTGAAAACGTGAGGTGGTAGTCCCCAATAACTACAATAGTAAGTTTATCTTTGTTGGATACTCATAGATCTACCACCCCTTGATCAATATTTGTGAATTTACATGGTTTCTATATTTGAATACATATGTGATCACCACAAGCTATATCTAATTCCCAATTAGTAGAAATAGATAAATTGAAATCAATAAAAAATGCACATGAAGCTTCCCCTTGCTTCATAGGTCAGGTGCAGTTTTTCTTCCAGTGTCCCTTATTGAAACATGTGAAACAAGCAACATCTTGTTCCCTTGATTTACCATTGATATTTATTTTCATTAAAGGACATTGTGACGAAGCCTTGGACTTGGGGATCTTCACTTGGCCTTTACATTTTTTCACCATAAATATGGAAGGATTTTCACACTTCTTCATATTATCAACTTAGAGTACAATAATAAGAATATATGGGTGAAACTTCTCAATGTTTTTCATATTAAAATTAATATCAAAACTAGAGAAACTCTAAGGGAGTGATTCAATAATGAGATCAATGCACACTTCATCAAGTATTTTAAACCCTAGAACTTATAGGTTCACAATATATCCATTGAGTATGAATACGTGAGGCCCACCTGGCACACATTATCCAATATTGATCTGAGAAAAGTGACTTGGAGATCTCAAACTATTCATGTTTATGTACCTCCTAATATAGATCATAGAGATGATTGATCATGCTGCAAGAATCCATGTTTTCATGAGACTTTATGAGTTCACTAGAAAATTATGAAAGAATAAAACATTGAATGTATACCTCACCATTCATATGTTTTTCATGTAAAAGAAACACTTTATCACTCACCTCCTTGGTAGGCAGGTTAGGCATTGAGGATTCTACGACATAAGATTTCTATTCATGGTGAAACACAACCCAAAGGCAGCAGAACCACTCCTGGAAGTTAATGCCAGTAAAAAGATGGTCTTTCTCCAATATAGATCGTAGGGATAGTGTGGATGATGAAATTTTCATTTTTTATATAAATATAAAATATAATATTATTAGTACTTTTATTGAATAAAAATTATGTGAGAAATAATAAAATTAAGTTTATTAAATATCCCACCATTTTATCAAGTCCCAATATAACTCATTATTGAATATGGAATGTATTGTTTCTTTGAAATTATAGTATAAAAGATCCGTATTTAATTTCTTATAATCTTGAAAGAAGACATAAAAATTACTAGAAAGTATTTAGGTAGGCGCTCTTGCCAACTATGGGCTTGTAGCTCCTGAGTCCATTGAGTGGACTCCGCAATCCAAAAACCCTAACTCCTATTCCTCAACACATGCCTCTAAATTTTTACTGGAAATACATAGACCATTAAACCCAATAAAAATTTAGTTTAGTTTACCCACTATATTAGTTAAGACTTTCTAATAAATAAAAGTTCCCCAGACAGAGGTCGAACGAACACTTAAACTATGGGTTCATCTTAATTCAGAAGATGTAAGGATTAATGAATTAATATTCACTTGAGGGATTTTATTTTATTATTCATAAATATTATATTGTTTTATCCTTTACATTTCCTGTTAATATTAAGTGGATTTTACTTAATTAATTAATGATGTTGGATAAAACATTTACGCCTAATCAATTTATTTAAATTTTTTATTTGCACATTAATTCATTTATTTATGTGATCACAGTATTGCATCTAAAAAATAAATAATGCATAGATTGAAATAAATAAATGACCTAATCATGAGATTATGTAATGATTTATTTATTGAGCAGATAATAAATCAACCTATGACTTAGGAGAATAACACATATTTTCGGTCTTGGCATGAGTTACAACATTCCACCTATCCTCATGTGTATTATCTAGGTTGGAATCATTATGTTTCCATCTTGAAACACATCCACATGCCTTGAAAAACTCTCTTAATTATTATAATTTATAACCCACATGCGATTGTTGGGAACCAAAGGATTGGTTAAAGGGGAACTACATAAACAACCTTGTACACACAAGTTATACATAATCATGGAGGTCAAGATGACATGATGGCCATCAGTTTAATTTAATAATAAATAATTTCAAACCCATGAAATAAATTAATTTAAATAAATCCAAATCATACATAGGTATGGTAAATTTTAGGATCATTTGTACACATGAAATGATTTCACATTTAAAATAATTATCCAGTATTGATTTTAATTTGTTATTTTGATAAAATAAAACCTCCATGAATTATTCTGAATAATTATTTTATTAATAAATTCATTCATTTTATCTAATTTCATCCAATTTTATTCAAATTCATATTCTATGTGATTTTAAATAATAAATAATTCAATTTTATTTAAAACACAATAAAAAATATAATGATTTATACTTGGAAGAAACCCAATAATTACTTGTCCAAACTACTTTGTAAGGTTTTATTATATATAATTCACTCATATTAAATATTGTTTACATGACATGTATCATAATTTAATGGCATGTACTATCAAATTAATGACTCATAGAACACATGAAAATTATGTAGCCTATGGAATTTAATGTATTGAGTCTTTAATATACAATAACCATTCATGATTCATAGTCTCTAATATTATGATGAGTCAATTAAACATTTAATATAATATAAAACCTGACAACCAACATGTAATATCAACTTAATGACCCAAAAAACACGATTCGATAATGTTTAAGGAGTAATTAATTAACTTTAATATTTCCTCAAAAATAGGTAAAAGTACACGATTTGTACAATCCATATAGACGTTGTGTACATATCATTGCTGAATATCTGTAGTACATGTATAGGGACCTCACGTGTACTTATTGTGAATATTTATAAAGAATATAGTGTGTATAGAAGATACCTAACATTTACTTATAGTTACATAGTTTCAAGTATATACACATCATGTATTAAATACACATGGTTCATATAATTACATGGCACAGTTTGATCCATGTTTTCCATATTTAAAACATGTTTACTACCCAACAAGTACTATGGAAAATCCACATGCCACCCTAGCCAGTCTACACATGGTGATTTTATTGCTCGTGGAATATACCTATTACATGAAGACCTATAATCCATGTGGGTGTCCCTGTTCAATAAGCATGGCATGTAACATGGGAGTACATGCCGTGTAGTCATGTGTTACCCATCTAGGATCCTTTACACTGCTAGATGGTATCTTCATATGTAAAATTTGTTAATAATTAACTGATCTTTGTAACACTTATAAGAAAAAAAAATATGTTGAAGAAGATATTTTGGAGATAGATCAAGAATGAATTAAAACATGAAATGAATGTAAACTTTTAAATGTGTAACAATAAAAAATAAAATAAATAATTATAAATTTGAAATGTGACCACTCTGATACCACTTGAAGGTTTTGGGAATAGTAGAATCATCAAGCGGGGTGATAAATCAAAAAAAATTGATCTAATGGACCATTCGTAATACTGTCAGTTCCATGAGAAACATGACCAAAAAAATATTTCCATCAAATAATAACATAAGGAAAACCAAAACACATATACAGAAACTTTCATGTTAAATTTATAATTAATTAAATCATATTTGGAAGATTACGTTACATTCGATTAGGTTTGTTCTTTGATGTAGATTTTTATCATCTGAAAACCCTTTTTGGATTACCTTCATTACACTATAAGGATCCAAGTGTAGAATCCCTATAGCAGTGATCCACACGTAAAATTTTGATCTCCAAGAAATGCCAATAATTTTTGGGTGCTCATGCAGTGAATGAATTCTCTAGTGTCATTTTTGTTGATCGCTCATCCTTAGATCTTGAAGGATATCACCTACACTTCTCATTCTTGGGAGGGAGGGAGAAGAAGGAATTCAAGATAGAAATACATTGTTCATAACAATTATTTATTTATCAATTAAACCAAGACAATATACTTAAACATATATTTATATAGCTAGAGATTAGATTAAAAAAATATTAGTTAGTTGCATGCTAGAGCTTAAAGAATATAATAATCTTTATTAAACCGCATACCAAATAATAATAATAATAATAATATTATTTTATAGCACATGCTAACCTGAAAAAAATAAAAAAATTATTTTATTGTCTTGTAAATTATATTTATCCCTGAATATGATCTTGGTCCATTCAAAATCCTCTACATTTATTGAATACCTGAATAAATATTTTATTAAATATTTTATTCATCAATAAAAAATATTTGATATCAATGAATGTGAATAAAATCATTCTTTGGAATTGATAATAATATGTATTCTATTAATTAAATTCAAATATAATTTAATTGAGATCAGCGGAAACACTTAGTGTTTAGGATTATTTCTCATTACCAGTAGGCAGGCTTTCCTAAAGTCCAATATTACTGTCTAGAAATGGGTAAGGACATCCAAGAGAAAAAAACTTAATGTCATAACATTATCAACCATATAATAATTCTCATTGTGTAATATAATACGTTTTTCACAATATCTCATCAAGAATATTGCACATTGTTTTCACCAACCTATATGATCAATACATATTTCTTTCACAATATAAAATAAACATGTTGTTACACCATGTCCATGGAATTTAAAGTGATGGATCTATTACAATAAAAGGCCTTAGATATCATCTTCCACAAAAATATGGAAAGGAAAAATCGTTCCTTGATTTATTCATTAATAACACATCACTCCTGACGCACCCAACATATCCAACTTTTCCAGGAACTATTATCATCATGGTTTAAAAAATTCATATAAGTGTGCAAGTTGCGACATATATTAATAATAATCTTAAAGTCTAAGGACCATTACACATGTTTACGGATTGGAATATCCAATGACCATGAAATAGTTAGAATTCCTACTAGTGGGTCTATTTTCATAATATCCCATATTAGAGATTACTAAGTGCGAACTTCATGAGAAGAATCCTCATCCACTTGTGAGTCCTCACACCCAACAATCATGTTCTGTAGGTCTCATCATAAAATTTTATTCAACTATAGAATTATATTTAAGAATATCGTTATTTCACTTCAATGTTCTTATCACAGCGAGGAACTGTTATGACCTTATCAATGTGAAAAATATTATAGGACATTATTTCATTATATTTATTTATAATAATGAACAATATATTATAATATGTTTTATTGATTTTTAATACATCGAATATACATGTAATAAAAGTACAAACAGTTGGTCCTAGGATGCCAACTCCAACATGAGCTCAGTGACCTGTGTTTTTTAAACAAGACCAATAGATATAATTTTTAGGGACAATAAGTATTTAGATGGGGGAATTGTAATATCCTCAATTTTTGAATAATAATGAAGCACTCTTTTGTTATTTTTTTGTGTTAAATTTTAATTTTTCAATACTTGTGTTTTTTATGGATTTATGAAATGATAAAAGCACTATTAACACTTTGAAATAATATATGGAATATTTTTAGAGTTAGGTGCTAAGTCAAAATGATATTTTGAGGCTCATATATCCTCAATATTGATATAATAAATATAATAAATATATTATATCACATGCGCACAATTTTTCAGAAAAATGGAATTCCTCAAAAATGGTATATTGGATGAAAAACTTGAGACCACCATCAAATCTGGAATATAGTTTTTACCTTAGGTAAAACATAACCACTATGCACGTTGGGTGTTTGTTTAAATCACATATAAGGATAAGTTTTTACCAATATCACTTTTCAGCTTAATAAATTCATTAAAAATGTTATAATATATGTTTGTGAAAATTTTTGTCAGATTATTTTTATTTCGTTGAATTGATAAAATTATTTGGTGAATGAATTTTTTGTTAGGAAGTTAAAAATGATAATATTAATAGTTTTATTATTTTTATTATTATTTGTGTTGAAGAAAAATAATAGAAATATAATTGTGTAAATAAATAATTTTAAATTCACTTAATTGATGAATGTTATTTCACCATGGGAGAATATTTTTTGGGAGGTCAGGTAATAATAGTGATATTATTATTTTCACTCAATAAATGAAAATGTGTATCTTTAAAATAAATTAATTTAATATTATTCATTTTCAATAAAAGTTATTTTTTAAATAATTATGGTGGTAATGATGCAAGATATTTAGTAATACTAAAAATTATTGTTATTATTATTATTATTATTATTTTGGTAAAATAATATTTGTGTGTGAAAAATTAAAATGGGTATATATATTTATATATGGGCTCAATATACATGTATATATACATATGTTCAAGTGTGAATATATATAATATGTTTATATATATACATAGATTAAATATATATATATATATGTATGTATGTGTATATATATATTTGTGTGTGTGTGTATATTAGATGTGCATATATACATGTGGATGAATTTCAATATATATTTAATGATTGGTTAAATGGATTTAAGAGTAATAAAAAATGATAAATAACTAATTGAATGGGGTGTCCTTGAGGGGGATCCCTATGAAACATAGAAGAGGAGTCACATGTGACACACATGGAGGAAGAAGAAAAAAAATAATGAATTGAAATAAATAAACGAATGAAATAGAAACAGAAATGTAATAGAAGGGGGGATATGGCTGGTTCAAGACTGCATGGGAAAATCCTCTTCCACCTCATGCCTCTCTCCCTCTCCCATGCCTCTCTCTCCCTCTTTTTATTTTTATTACTTTTTTATTATTCCAAATATCACTCTTTGATATATTCTCTAATACTGATCAGATTAATGTGTCGTCGGTGTTGTTGGGTTCATCTCACTGAGTAGATATTAAATATAAACTTTGTTTTTGAAGGAAGCAAGGTAATTTTTTAAGATTTAATTTAATCACTTTCTTTCACATTTTAATTATCAAAGATGATGATAATTCTAATAAAATATTTTTTCCCAAGGAAACATCTCTTAGTGGTGAAATTAGACTCAGTTAGTGGCCCTTATCATCATAAAAACATTATTCCTATGGTATGAAGTTTCTTACCTTTTTGGATTTTGTTACATGTGTTACCTTGATATAATTTATGTGTTGAAATTATTAATAACAATTCCTGAAAGATAATTGTGCTTGATTGTCATGTTTTTATTTATGTGTTGGAATAATTGGTGGTCGAGTTTGATTTTGACGTTGATCACATGTATTGTATGTGATACTTTACTTATGATGAAATGTTATGCCTTCTTGTGGGATCACCCTATATGTGTCACTACTATAAAACCTATTATAAACTGCGGTAGCCTTTATCAGTGCTATGTAATATCACTAATAAAGGTACCCTTTATCAATTCTTTTATATAGCACTGATAAAGGGTTGTTTTATACAGATTCATCCCACATCGGACTTCTAGTTTTTATATTACATGCTTTATAATCATTTTAATTCTGTTATCACAATGTAACATGGTTTTGGGGGATCGACACCCGCATACACCTTCACACACATGGGCCACATGGGCTAGTGCCTCTATGTGTAGGCCCGCCTGCCCAGCCAGCATAACTGACCCATCTATATGTTGGTCCACATGCGTTTATTTAATATTATTTATTCCGTGATAATGTTAAGTGTTTTTTTATTATTTTTATAATTTAAATAATTTAAATATTTATTTCATTAATGTTTTTTAATTTAATAATTTTTATTGTTTTTTATACATAATTTTTTTAACAAGTCAGAAGGGCCCAAAGACCCATTCCATTTATCAAATTTAAAAATTGAATAAAAATTATGGGTAAATAGAACCGAGTAAACCCAAAAGGGTATAAAAAATACAAAAAAATATAAATTAGAGTGGTCGTCGTTTTCCTCGACCTCGATAATTACCTCGACCACATGGGTGACGACCACACCTGTTTGTCTTCTCCCTCTATTAAGGCTATTGATCCTCATTAGTGGATGATGTGGACGTTTCACTTTCAACACTTTGGATACTAAGACAATTTTCCAAGAGAGGTCCCTAATGTCAAGATCGTGATTAAGATGAATTCTTTATTCAATGTTGATTGAATGAAATTTGATAATTTCAAGGTAGTCATGAATGCTAATTGTACCATAAACCAAATTTGTAAAGATCAAATTAATATACATAATATTTCGTTAAATATAATTTATATAAGAAAAAATTTGCATGTTTACATTAAATAAATCATATATTTAGTGAAAATGGTTTATAATTAAAAATTGATATTAGTTAAAAATATTTACTAATTGTATCGTGTAATGGAAGTTTAATTAAACATCGTTTGTTTTTTCAATTTAACATATACCAAACATGTGTTACATTAATTTCAGACATGCATTTAATTAATTAATGCATGTTTATATAGAAAACATACACACATAATATTTCTATAATTTATTCAATTTTAAAATTCATTTTAGAATTATATTTATTAACATAATATATTTAATATATAATATGTTTTTAATCAAGAATTTTTATTTATTTTTTATAATTATATTCAATATATAATACTTATTAATTTTTAATATTTTTTGAATATATTAATTTTTAATATTATTTATTAATTAATTATCTTAATCATTTTTTAATATTTTTTCACTAATTCATTTTCAATTTTTCATTGTTCAATATTTTTTAAATTTTATCCATTTATAATATTTATTTATACAATTTTTTCATTAACATTTATTATTTTAATATGGCTCTAATTATATAATTAATATGTATTCATTTTCATTTTAACATATTTATTTATAAATATACACTTTTAATTTGTATAATAATCAATATAATTAATAAGACTTATTCTTTTTTAAAATTGATTCATTCTTATTATTATATTTTCTATTCAAAGATGATGAATATTATATAATGTTGTTGTTCAATTTAAAATATATTAAACTTGTGTTGTATATACATATATACATTAATTTCACACACATTTACGTAATTAATACAATTTTATATAGAAACACACACCTAATATTTACCCAATTTATTCAAATTTTATTATTCATTTTAGAATTTCATTTAGTAACATGTTATATTAAATATATTATGTTTTTAATAAATATATTTTCATAACTATTTTTCAATATTATTTTATTTAACATTATTTATTCGTTTTTAATATTTTTTTTAATACAATAATTTTCTAATATTTATTTATACATATTTATTTACTATATTTTAATATTTTAAATATGTATTTATATTCATTTCAATATATATCCATATTTAATTTTTTTTATAATTTGTATAATTAATAAAATTTATCCATTTTTTTAAATATTTTTAAATCATATTCATTATTAATTATTTAATTTCACTCATTTTTAACATTCATGCATTTAAGATTATATATTCATTAATAATGTAAAAAAATTGTTTATAAAAATATATTTTTAAATGAATATTTATAAATAAATACATTTATATTTATATATAAATATATTTACAAATTTATATTTACTATATTTGTAATTATAAATAAATATATATAAATTTTAAAAAAAAGTGTTTATGTAATTATAAATAAATAATTATAAAATTATAATAAATATGTTTAAATAATAAATATATATTTTTTCTTTATAATTATATATATTTATTTATTAATATATGTATATATATATATATATTTAAAATTATATACAAATATTTATAAACATATTTACAAATATATTTATTTATAATTAAAATTATATATATATCTATAATTATATTTATATATATTTACAATTCTTTTAATTTATTTATAATTATATATATAATTATTTATTTATAATTATATATATTTATATTTCTTTATAATTATATATATTTATATTTCTTTATAATTATATTTATAAATACATATTTATAATTATTTAAATATTGTTATAATTATATAAATATTTATTTATAATTTGATACATTTATTTTTTTAATTATATTAATTATATTAGTTGAGAGAGGGGCATAATCGAGAGCTCTGCTCTCGGGAGCACCCTGCTAGGGTTTCTAGTGGACTCTAACGGCGCCATTGGTCTCCGTGACATTGGCAGTGGTAGCGAATGATGATAGTGGTCCGAGTTGTAGTCGTTTGAGGTAGTGTCTTCCTCCATTTAGCAGCTGCTCCCACGTTTCTTGATCCCAGCTGAGTGGCCGAGCTTCCCTTTTTGGCACCCATGATCATATCTATTTATGATCCGTTGTTCTCAGGTAGATCTGGTTGGAACAGTGGAGGTTTCCTGGTTTCACTAGTGTTAGCAAAGGGTGACGAGAAAAGTCCTTCAGCCGCGGTGGGGTTAATGAGATTTCATGTGGTGTGATTCCATCATCAGTTTGGATTAGTGATGTGGGATTTAGGTGGATCTCTTTTGGGGTCGTGGTGGTATAGGAGCCTTGGTGTGGTGGTCCAGGATAGACTTCAGGCACGTATAGTGGTTGTGTGAGGCATCGACGATAGTCTACGGTCATTGTATGGGGTGGTAGATGGAGATTTTGGGTCTATGGTATCTTCCGAGCCTTAGGTTTTCAGGTCTTTCGTCATTTTGGACCTATGTTCCATGTGTTTTGCACTAGTTTTTTTCCAATGGGCTCTCGAGCCACTGGTTTCTAATGCAAAATGCCTCTGGGCTTTTAGGTTTGTTATGGGTCTCCTTTAACCCAGTTCAAAAGGGGTTTATATTTTTTCTGTATTTTAATAAAGGGGTTTTCCCTGTCCTTTTATGTATATTAATTATTTTATTAAATAATAATTGTATAGGTTTTTATCAGTGCTATTTAGTGATGATAAAGATAGGTATTTATCAATGCTTTCATAGCATTGATAAATATATATCTTTATCAGTGCTATAATATAAAGTGATAATAAAAGCTATCTTTATCAACATTAATATTCTAGGGCTGATAATGATAGGATGTTAACAATTCTTATTATTTTACTGCTGATAAAACCCTTCACGATATTATAAATTTATCCCTAACCAAACCTATATTTATTGAATTGTTCAAGATCTCACAGAAGTCAACCTTTGTTGTCGCTCCCCCTTGACCTTCTTGAATGAATCAAGATTCTCAAAACTAATGGTATGTTATTATTTCTAATCCTCACTCATCTATCAGTGTTTTTATATTTTCCTCAACATAAATTAACTCCCTTGTTCATACCTAGCATCACCACGCACTATCACATACGCTATCCTTTTCTTATAGTTGTTTTGGTAGGGATGATTCTAGGGAAAATGAGATTATTTGGATGGATTGAAATCTATTTCCCCTATCAAAATGTTTAATTTTTAATAAGGTTTGGTTTTTTTCCTCTTCCCTTATCAAGTTTCATAGTATAAATAAGACACAAACCACACCAAATATATATATATATATATATATATATATATTTATTAAATTGTATTAAAATTACACAACACTCAACATCAATACCTTGGGATGGTTTAAATAAGGAATTAGTTCAATATGGATGCCTAATATATGGATATCATTTATTTTCATTGTATTAGTTTCAAGCTTCAATGAAACATAGAATTCCTATGATAACTTATAAAGAATTTATTTATTTTAATTTGGATATTTATGCTTTTAAATTTGTTTAAATTTTTTTATACAAGTACTTATAATATTTATCTTCCCTAATGCTATACAATATTTCTAATTTCTTTTTGATACATATTTATTTTAACATCCAAAATGATTCCCTCAACATGCATCCATCTTCTTTGATAAAACCATGAAATTCATTACTTTAATTTTAGATATAAAAATGTGAATAAATTTCTAAAATAAAAACTATAGGTTTTTTAAAAAGTGTATAGAAGCTCTTGATGATAGCGTAATGGGTTTGACATATACTTGGTGTAATTTTCCTATTCACTAAATTCATTAACAGATCAAATATTGATATGAATTTTTTAAATTACTACTCAATGATAAATATTTCATTTTACACCATTTTTCAAAGTAGTTATGACCATATTATAAATATCCATCTCTTCATTAGTAGAATGATTTTTTTGGATTGTTTTATAGATGATACAAGAACCTAAAATGGTGATTAGAATCAAAAAATCTCCATAGTGAAATCATTCATTGTACTAATGATTATATAGGTATATATTAGGGGAAGGTAAAAAATTAACAAAGGGGGTCAAGGATATATTTATAGAACACCCATCAACTCAATTAATACTTGTCACTTGCAGTCATTAAATATAATGATTATTATCATTATCCATAAAATAAAAATTTTATAGTGATTGTTTGTTTATAATTTTAATTCACTATTTCAATTTTATAAAATTATTTTAATTATATTTATGAACTATAATAAAAATAAGAAAATATTTTAATAAAAAACATGATCATTTAATACTATATCAATTGTATATAGTTATATGGGGAATATATATATATAACATTAGAATGTTTTTATTTATTTCAACCTCAATTCCAATTAGTAATTGAGCCTTTACTTTCAATGAGTTCTTTCTATTTTCCTCTCTTTCATTCATTCTGACCACCGTGGGATTTCTTTAAGTCATCAATATTTTGATCTTTTTTTCTAGTTCACCTAATCTGTCCATCCCATTGATATGGATCCATAACTTTATTTAAACCATGGTCCTAGTTATGGGACTCCCATAACTTTATTTAAAGATTCACTCAAGTTATCCTTCACTCTTTAAATAGGTATCATGACTAGTATTCAACACATCCATATCGGTTTTTTCTTGTTTAAACCTCACTCCCAAATTCCCCTATGAGATTTTACCAGATTTGACTCTCCCTGTTAGTTCCACTGAGTTTGAGTTTTTTTTTCGGTTTTACAAGTAGTTGGGATTATACTCCAATCATTAGTTTGAGATGATTCTTTATGTCGATCCCACTGGGACACTTTTTAACTTTTGTTTAAGTTGATTGTTTCGTCATGTGGTAAAAGATCGTAAAATTTGGTTCCTAATAACCATGTTAATGAAACACTACTTTACCCACCATGTACGAGGTGATTAAATTAATAAAAATCCACTCCTACCTATTTTTTGACTCCCACCTAGAAAGTTTATAGAAACTTCCCTAGAATTACAACTTTTTTGTCTCATAAAACATCCAATCAAGAACCTGGACTAATATTCAAATGTTTACCTCAGTTTTTTCTTTTCACATCACCCTTTTTTAAAATTATACCTTGTCAGGAATCATCACCAATAACAATCAAATGTTGGGATCCCCTTATTAGAATTATATATAACTTTCTCCTTTGATTATGAATATCTTATATGTATTTTTTACCAAATTAATATTTTATGAACCTAATAGGATGTATATTAATCAAAAATGGGTGCACACTAATGGTATGATAAAGGTGTATAAATATGGATTTAATGTGTTCATCAAGTTTGAAATGGAGCATACATATGACCCTTCTCAAATCCGATGTCCATATTTACATTGTTATTATTCAAGAAAAATTAGTTCGAAAGAGTTGTAAGAATATTTGATTTGTCAAAAAATAGATTAAAGCTATAAATGTTGAAATAAAAATGGGGGTAATGTAATTTACACACTGATTAGGATGATACTGTAATTTATAGATCATTTTATATGAATACTAGTGTAAATTGTGATAGAGATTGTATGGAAGAAATGACAACATAAATTGAAGATGACCTTCATGATTTTCAAAAGTTATTTGTTAAGATAAACAATTTTTCTAAGAGACTATTTTATACTGATTATGATAAATATATAACATTGTTAGCTATATTGAAGTTATATAATTTGAAAGACAAAAATGTATGGAGCAACACTAGCTTTACAGAAATACTTTATTCCCTGAACGATATACTACTATAAGAGAATAAACATCCTTGTCAAACATATGACACGAAAAAATTATAGATTCAATGGGAATGATATCTAAAAAATACATTCATATCCAAATGATTTTGTATTGTTTCAAAAGGACCATGAATCACTCAAACAATTCCCTAAGTGTGGCACAAATCAATACAATAAATATGAATCAAGTTCTTTGAAAGATGTATGGTAGTTTTTTATCATTAGAAAGTGTAGAAGACTATATAGATGTTAGGAAATCATGAGATAATTGATATGGAATATAGATAAAAGAATTGAATATGGGAATCTTCATCATCCAGAAGACTATCCTCAATTGAAGAAAATTGATTATTAGTATCCTAAATTTAGATATGATCCGAGAAACATCTATCTTGTGTTATTTATAGATGGAATAAATAATTTTGGTGTATAGAGTATTAATCAAAGTACATGGATAGTTATTTTGTTATATTATAACTTTCTTCCATGGTTATACATTAATTACAAATACATTATGTTATTTTTGCTTATATCTGGACCATAAAAACACAGTAATGATATTGATGTATATTTAGCTCCATTTATTGAAGATTTGAAATAGATGTGGGATACAAGTGTTACATTGTATGATGCTCATAGAAGTGACTGATTAACATTTAGATCCTTATTGTATGAGATGTTAAATGGATTTCCTGCTTATGGAAATTTTTCAAGATATATCATTAATGGAATGTTGGGGTGTCCTATTTGTGAATAATTCACAGACTTAGGTCAGTTAAAACATTACTTGAAGACTGTGTTTTTAGGACATAGGAATGTTTTTACCTCAATGACATAAATATTGATCCTAGATGATAACAATTTATGGTAATATAGAATAAGGTACAACACCATCTCCACTAATGATAGATCAACTATTTAAGAAAGTAAAAGATATTGACGCTATTTTTAGTAAACCTTTTTTGAAAGAACTTTCAAAATCATGTTGGAAAAAGTGATCAATTTTATTTTAATTACCATACTAGAATTGGTATTATGTTACATATTATATTAACTTCCTTCGTGTGGAAATAATATATTTGACAGATTTATTGGAACATTACTAAATGTTCCTGACAAAAAAGGATGGAATCAAGACTAGGTTAGACATGATTAACATGGGGATAAAGGAATATTGTTCACCAGTGAAGGGTGAAAGGTTGAATTTTATTCCACTAGTGGATTACACTCTATCAAAGCAAGAAAATTTCATTTTTATATTTCCTTAATGGTGTAAAAGTTTTTTATGGGTTTTAATCAAATATTAAGAATTTCTTGTAGATGACTGATTTGAAGTTATAGGGTCTAAAATCACACGGTTTTCATATTTTGATGAAATATTTGATACCCACCACATTAATTTTCATTCTTCCTAAATATTTATGACATATGTTAATTAGACTATGATTGTTTTTCAATTCCATATGTAGTAATGTTATAGACTTGATGAAGTTTCCAATAATGAATAATGTGATTGGATTCATATTATGTGAATTAGAGATGTTATTCACATCATAATTCTTTGATATAATGGTCCAACTAATGGTTATGTTGGTTAGAGAGGTTTGACTATGTGATCCTATATATTATAGAAGGATGTACCCCATTGAATGATATATGACGATTTCGAAAGGGTATGTCAAGAATAAAATTCATCCAGAAGGTTGTATTGTAGATTGATATATTTTTGAAGCAGTTGTTTAATTCTGTACCAATTATCATCGGATGTAGATATCATAAATTTCTCAGTGTCTCATTATAGTGGTTGCCTTATGGGTGAAGGAATTTTTGGAAGAGATGTATTTAAAATTACCATCACATATCAAAACCAATCTCACCTTTACATTTTACATAATAGTGCATTGGTTGCTTCATATGTTGAATCCCACAAATTAATTATTAAACATTTGAATTCTTCAAGGGCTAAAGGAGGGATATCAAATATAGATAATCAACAGTTTATAGGATGATTCTGAGATCATATTTATAAGGAGTTATCTTAAAGTCTAAATTCAACTTACAAATTAATTTGATGGATATTTAAGGGACCAAATTTAAATGTTATATCCTACACTAGCATTGTAATTTATGGTTATAAGTTCTATATAAAGTAATAATATAGACACGATATAATGCAAAATAGTGGAGTTAAACTTGAGGAGAAAGTGGTGTACATATTTGGTTCCAAGGATATAAATATAATTTATGTGAATATTTCATATTTATTTATCATCGAATAGATATACAATTTGGATTATACAACATTTCAAGTGTAAATTTTCCATTGAAAATTTGTTGACAATAGGATTAAATTGAAAGTTGATGAATTGGGATTTGTGAAGGTGAATTTCAGTGTGGAGGGGTATAAGGATGACCTGTTCATAATGGAATCACAAGTAGTTTAGGTATTTTATCTCTCAGATCTCACAAACAAGAATTGGTCAATTTTTCAGTTGGTGACTAAAAAAATGCAATGTTAGATGAAAATTCATTTTAGGTTGTCCCTTTCATTGGGGGGTTATAATCATTTCATAGTGATCCCAATTTAGTTAATGCCTAGTATATTATATGGGACCACAAAAGGGGATTTGTATACTATATCTAGGATCCAAATCCCTTTAACCTTTAAAGAATAAAAGAGAGTTCAATGAAAAGGTTGAAGTGTTTTAAATATACCATGATTTCCCTCATAATATTATGTGTTCTCAAATGCATTTATGTAATCTAAATTAAATGTTTGACTACTCATGTAGATAATGACTTATGAAAATTATGATGTTACAAATCATGGGGAATAATAGGTGATTGATGCTGAAGCTATAGAATTAGTTGGGGATCAAAAAAAGTTAATGAAAAAACAAGAACAACACAGAATTACTTTGTTAAATAAAATTATCAAGTTAAGGATAAAGGGTATAAAATTGGAGGTTGGATAAAATCAATGTGTCCAACCTATTGACCCCAACAAGTCAATGATAAATAGTTATGTAAGGGTCACAATGACAATTCATGTGCCAATTGAAATAGATACATCGTCCAATGTCCAAACTATATTTAAGG
Organism: Viscum album; assembly: GCA_963277665.1. NCBI lineage: Eukaryota > Viridiplantae > Streptophyta > Magnoliopsida > Santalales > Viscaceae > Viscum > Viscum album. The sequence continues at coordinate 156,904,354 of OY728157.1, forward strand.
AAACCCTTTGAAAAGATATTAAGTTAATGTTTTGATATATTTTTTCTATTTTATCAAAAAATTATATAATAAAATGTTTATTTACTTTTCATTATCCCTTGAAGAGTTTCACAAAATAAATGTGTCTTAATGTCCACTACTAAAAGATCACAGAGGGTTCCATACAATTCTTACAAAGCATCATCTTAGGGATGCTCAGAGGAAAGTAGAGCCACATCCACCATTTATGTATGCACACATTATAAAATAGGATACATGGAAATCTTTCTTTATTATTCATGATGGGAAATAATTTTAGGTGAAATGTAGTAAAGAATATTTTATTTGACATTATTTATTTTATCCACTTTAATTAAAAATTTCTAATTTATAAAATAATAAAGGATTGTTGGAAATAAAAAACATGAAACAAAACCAATGTACCCCTACTATAAAGAAAGGATAGAGTACACTCAACTTGAAAAGAAAATGGTATGTATTTTAAATATATAATAAAAGTTTTCTGTGATATGAAACAATATATTTTATTTGTTTATATGTACATTGACGAAAAAATCTGAATCCACTTCCATCACACATCACATGTTAAATAATGAGGAATGTGTAAATAAGAGACTAAACTAGTCTATGAAAAATCATAATAAGATTAGGAATTATGTGTAAGTTTGAAAAAATAGTAATTTGTAATGCTTTATAATAGTATTATATAAAAATATCTATTTATTTATTTATATTTTTTATATGGTTTAGATAAAAGATTCAACATAGACTGTACATAAAGATAAAAAATACTTTTAGTATATTTGAAGTGGTAAAAATAGTATGGTTGTGTTAGAGGTGCAGGTTTGGGAGTTTTACCTTGAATATATTTCATGAAGAAAAAGATACAAAGAGATATATATGAGATGATGAAAGGACTAAAGGAAAAGATAGATTATTTCAAATATATTATTTTTTGATCTGGTTTGGTGGATCAATCTATGTGAAATGATCAAAGTGAATTGGTAGTAGAAAAAATATCAGTACATTAAGAGCTAAATGACCTGACTAACTTTTAGGGTATCCACTCCCCTCAACCATATACTATACCTGAGGTAATAAATTTTTTCATTACTCTTTCTCCTAAATGTGAGTCAAATAACTTTTGATAAATTTCTATTACTAAAAAAATTTAGGGTGCATTTTTATGTGATTTATATGTATAAAAAAACAAACATTACCTTTTTGTAATGTGTATGGTGTATAATATCATAGAATAAATTATAAACAACAAATAACACGTAAAAAATAACATGAGAGTGGTAATTAAAGTATCTCATGAGCTGAAAACTGATTTTTATGATCTGCTTGATGATCTGGATGTTACAATGATCAATGATGCTATTGTAACTTTCTTAGCATAGCCATATAATATTATAAAATACATGAGGTATGTCCTTAAAAAATTTTCTTTCAAATAAAAAACCTTTAAAATCCATTAAAAATATTTAAAATGATCTATAGTATAACGTATAGATAAAATGATGGAAAAGTAGAAAGTCAGATAAAGACAATCCAGTGAATCAACCAACAAAAAAATACCTTCTAGGAGTACCTTCTCTGCACCAGTTCTACTACTGTATATATTAAAATTTCATGTTTATGCATAAATTACATTAAAAGATAGAAATATGTCATATATTAAATATGAATACGAAATATTTGGAAATTCCATTATAGAAATGGTTGGTTTAGAGATTATAAATGAGATTATCAAGTTTGAATGGTTGGGAGTCTCAATTGTGAATACAAGCATGAGGTACATTTTCATAATCCTTGTATCCAAAAAATGATCTACTATGTTCATTATAGTTAATAATTATTCATATTTTCTATAGGCATATATAGTACTATTATATAAAGGGAAAACCCTATGAAGTAATATTTGGACTAATGAATCACTGTATCATTTATATGGATAAAATTTGTTTGGAATTGGAAAAAATTTAAATAGTAAAATTTGAACTAATTGAGGCATTCGAGAAGAAAATATTAGATGATAGTCTCTTCTTGATGCCTATAATGTTAGGGTAAAAGTATACAATTGAACAATATAAAATAAATTTTTGTTTTTTCATTATTTGTTTGTTTTTGTTTTTTAGGAATCACTATATGATGATCATAATAAACTTTGAAACCCCAAATGTTTATTTTTTTAGATCTAATGGGTATATTTACATCAAAATAACCACACATGATGACTAATATGAATTTGTAATGCATTTGAATCAATATTTTATATAAAAAAAATTAAATTTTATGTTTCAATTTCAGTTTTAATGATAATTTTGTTATGAAAGGGTGATCTATAAATGTATTCCAAATCATGGTATAAGGTTGATGACTAGAAATAAGAAGCCAGTTGATTTTTTAAAATGGAAAATATAAGGTATATATATTAATATTTTAATTATTTTGTTCAATGTTTATGTAGTATTTGAAACATGACAATGATAATGATTTTTGATATTATGTTTATATGTTTATGAAATATATCATAAACCATCAAAATACTATCATCCCTGAATAGGTCATTTCTGAATATGATTATAATTTAACTAATAATATTTCACAATAATTTTTTTTATTTTCTCATTACTACCAATATTTCCAACAATCTACATACTCAAAATAATAACTAAATTTTTTTAGAGATGAGTGGGAAGAGTACATAGTGTCTAAATATTTTCCAACATCAAATTTAGGTGATTACCTACTATGTTTGTTATATAGTGTATTCTATGACCTTAGAGATACATTTAGGATGTCAAAAATTAGAATCATAATGATTATATATTATTTTATACCTATTTATCAAGGAGAAGCAAAATAGATGGTTATTTTTTATGGATTTTGATAGAGCTAGTAACATGTTTTAATATTCTCATTCTTTTGAGAGATTGTACTTATAGGATATAACTAATATAATGGTGATAGATAAATGGGACCAGAATGAATACAAACATCATTAAAAGTTGACAACTTACTACTTATTTAGTTAATTTTATCATCATTTTATCTACTATTTTTAAGTTATTTTTTTATCTTTTTTCTGGTATTTATTTAGTTTTTTCACATATCTTTTGGGATGTTATACTTTACTTTCAACTATCTAAAATAATACAAAAAGAAGAAAACATTTTACTTTTAGATGGAAGAGGAAACCACACGCTACCTAAAACATAAATTGAATTATAAGGATGCATATATAAAATCTATGAACATAATAATTTATATCAATTCATTTTTGAAATATTATTTTCAGTTCAAATAGAATATCTCATCAACCATGTGATTTTTCTACAATTGAATGAAAAATAGGAATTCCAAAAATATCTATTAGGAATATTTTCTTGAAAAGTGTATAAATCAGTAACAACTCAGTCAACTTCACCTCAATCTAATACACAGTGTTCACGATATGACTCGAAGTGTATGTTTTTAGTTTATAATTTATATTTTAGTTCAAAACACACATCACATACTCAAAACTAATAAAACACATTCATATTGTTCTGAAACTTTATGAAAATGATCTATATGTCATTTTTGATGTATAGGAATCAATTGAAACTTAATCCGATACATAGTGTGTTTGGTATGACTCAAAGTGTGTGTTTTCAATTTAAAATTGACATATTAGTTCAAAATTCAGTTGACATACAAAAAATAAGAAAACACATTCATATTGTCTTGATACTTTTGAAGAAATATCCATAAGTCATTTTTAACATGTAGAAATCAACCGAACTTCAATATGATACATGGTGTGTTCTTTATGATTAAAAGTGATTGTGTTTATTTTATAATTTACAATTTTTGTTAAAAATAGACATTGCATACTCAAAATTGAAAAAACTCATTCATATCATTTCGATAATCTAGTAAAATGATCAATATGTCATTTGTGATTTATATGAATCAACCGCACCTTAATTCGATATACAGTGTGACTGATATGACTCAAAGTGTTTGTTTTCAGTTTAAAATTGAAATTTTAATTCAAAACACACATGACATACTCAAAACTAAGAAAACACAATACATTAGTTTTGATACTTTTTAAATATAATCCATAAGTTATTTTTTGAGATATAGAAATCAACCACACTTAAATTTGATACATGGTGTGTCTAAAATGACTCAAAGTGTATGTTTTTTGTTTTAAATGGAAAATTTAGTTCAAAACACATGCTCCATGATCAAAACCGAGAAAACAAATTCAAATTATTTTTATAATTTAGAACATTGATCTATAACACGATTTATATGAGAATGAATCAACCACACATCAATTTGATACACAGTATTCTTTGTATGAATAGAAGTGTACATTTTTAGTTTAAAATTAACAATTTAGTTCAAAACACACACCAAATACTAAAAACTAAGAAAAAAATTCAGATTATTTTTATACTTTTTAAAAATTGTATTTAATTCGTTTGTGACATGTAGGAATCAACCTCACCTAAATTTGATACATGGTGTGTCTGGTATGACTCTAAGTGTATGTTTTTAATTTAAATTGATATTTTAGTTCAAAACATTCACCACCTACTCAAAATAATGAACAAACATTCATATTGTTTAGATACATTATAATAATAATCCATGACATATTTATAATATATATGAATCGACCACACATCAATTACATACAGTATGTTCCCAACATGACTCAAAGTGCAGGTGTTTAGTTTAAAATTTACATTTTTGTTCAAAACGCATGTAACAAACTTAAAACAAATAAAACACATTAATATTGTTTTGATAATTTATAAAAATTATCCATTCACTTAAATTAAAACCATACACACCATGTATGACTCAAAGTGGATGTTTTTTTGTTTAAAATTGACATTTTAGTTCAAAAAACACATGGAATACTCAAAATCAAGAAAACATGTTCATATTCTTTTGATACATTATGAATATAATCCATGAGTCATTTTTGATGTGTAGTAATTGATCGTACATTACTCCATCACATTATATGGCAAGTATGACTTCAATTTCATGTTTTTAATATAAAAGTGACATTCATGTTTAGAATCTTCATCGCGTAGCTAAAATTGAGAAAACATGATTATATTGTTTTCAAACTTTAGAAAAAAAATTCATAATTCATTTGTACTGTGTAGGAATTGACCACACATCAATCCAACACATAGTGTTTTTGAAAGGACTCAAATTCCATGTTTTTAATATAAAAGTTTCATTTTAGTTTAAAATTCATATTAAATAGACAAAACTAAGAAAACGAGCTAATATTGTTTTCAAACTTTAGGAAAATGATCCACAATTTATTTTTGATGTGTAATAATTGACAGTACATCAATCTAAAAACAGTGTAGCTAATATGATTTGAAGTGCGTGTTTTCAATATATAAAGTCCATTTTAGTTTAAAACACATTTCACATAGACAAAAATGATAAAATGAGTTTGGATTATTTTTAAACATTATGAAAATGATGCATAATTAATTTGTGATGTGTATGAATTGATTTCACATCAATCTGATTGACGATGTGACAGGTATGGCTTGAAGTTCATGTTTTCAGTTTAAAATTAATAGTGTAGTTAAAAACACATGCCACATACTCAAAACCAAGAAAACACATTCATATTGTTTTTATGTTATATAAAAATGATCCATAAGTTATTTGTGACGTGTAAGAATCAAATTCTCCTCAATCTGATACGTGGTGTTTCTGGTATGACTCGTAGTGTATGTTTTTAGTTAAGAATTGATAGTTTAGTTCAAAAATAATTCCACATACTAAAAACTAATAAAAAACATTTATTTTGTTTTGATACTTTATAATAATGATTCTTAACACATTTTTTATGTGTATGAACCAACTTCACCTCAGTCTGATACATAGTCTGGCTGGTATGACTCAAAGTGTATGTTTTCAGTTTAAAATTTACATTTTAGTTCAAAACAAACACAACATACTCAAAAATGAGAGAAAGAAATCATATTATTTTGATACTTTAGTATAATGACCCATAAGTAATTTTTTAAATATAAGAATTTACCGTATGTAAATATTATACACGATGTGGCCAATATGGCACAAATTTCATGTTTTCAATATTGAAGTGCCATTTAAATTTAAAACATGTGTCACATAGCCAAAACCACGAAAATGAGCTTGTATTGTATCCAAACCTTAAGAAAAAAATTCATAATTAATTTTTGAGGTGTATAAATAGATTTTATATTAACCTAACACTTGATATGGTCGGTATGAATCAAATTTCATATTTTCAATGTAAAATTTCTTTTTAGTTTAAAATGTGTATAACATAGCCAAAACCAATTAAATGAGATCAATTGTTTTCAGACATTAGTAAAATGATCCATAATTCTTTTTTGATGTTTAGGAATTGAAAATATGTCAATCTTATAGATTATGTGGTGGGTATTACTTGAATTATGTGTTTTCAATATAGAAGTTCCATTTTAGTTTAAAACACGTGCCACATAGCCAAAACCAAGAAAATGAGCTCAATTATTTTTAATATTTAGAAAAATGATCCATAATTCATTTTTTACATGTAGGACTATATATCAATCTGATTGATGATGTGACAGGTATGAATCAAAGTGCATGTTTTCAGTTTAAAATTGATAGCTTCGTTCAATACACACACTATAGACTAAAAACCAAGAAAACATATTCATATTATTTTGATACTTTAGAGAAATGATCCATAATACATTGTCGACATACATAAATAAAATGAACATCAATCTGAGACATGTTGTGCCTCATATGACTCAAAGTATATGTTTATAAAATAAAATTGATTTTTTAGTTTAAAACACATATGACATACTCAAACCGATAAAATATATTTATGTTGTTCTGATACTTTAGAAAAATGATCCATAATTCATTTTTAATGTGTAGGAACTATATGAACATCAATCTGACACATGATGTGGATGATATGGCTCAAAATGTGTTTTTTCAATATAGAAGTTCCATTTAAGTTTAACATGCGATTCATATTTCCAAAATTGAGAAAATGAGCTTGGATTTTTTTCAAACTTTAGGAAAAAATTTCACAATTCATTTGTTATGTATAGGAATTGATTGAATTTCAATGTGACACATGATGTGGTTGGTATGACTCAAAGTTAAATTTTTCAATATTAAATTTTTATTTTAGTTTAAAATTCATATCACATATCTAAAATTGAGAAAATGATCTTATATTTTTTTCAAACCATAGGAAAATATTCCAGAATTAATTTGTGACGTGTAGGAATCAACCACACGTCAATCCAATTCATGTTGTTGATAGTATGAATCTAAGTGAATTTTTTCAATATAAAAGTTCCATTTTAGTTTTAAACATGAATCACATAGAAAAAACTGAGAAAATGAGCTTAGATTATTTTCAAGTTTTAGGAAAAAATCTCCATAAATAATTTCTGATGTATAGGAATGGACCTCACACCAATATAGCGAATGATTAACTAATAATATCATTAATATATATATACACTATAATTATTAATATAATTTATCATATTAGGATTATATAATGTTAATTTTTTTTGTTTACTGTTACTAAAATAAGCATTGGTTTTATTATAGGTACAAGCTTTTGTATGAAGGTTTATATTTGAAGAAAACATGCTATAAGAGTGACGATTTTGTATATTGGTCATATTTTTTTTTGGAAAATTATAAATATCACATCAATTTAAATATTTTTATTCTAAATTTTGAGTTGAAATTATAGTGCAATTTTATATTTTTTTAGATGTATTTTTTATCTATTTATATTCTATTGAGTTTGCGATTATAGGGATGCTTCAGCCTTACAACATCTACATAGTCTTTATCAATGCCACCAGAAGCACTGATAAATGCAACCTTTATTAGTGATAAAAAAAGTGATAATAAAATACCAATTTATAAATTCTACTAGATGTTATGATAAAGGCTGAGTTCTTTTAACATCGCTTATGCTTTCAATGCTTTTTTGAACTAAAAAATCTCTTTTCTAGTGCTGTTAAAATCTTCTTCTGTATTATTGTGTGTTACCATGACTTTGTGGTTTTGAGTGGCACTTGATATTGGTGGACCATCATGAAATATGTTTTCCTTATAGTGGGAGTACACTTGTGACTATGATGAGGTACCTAAGAACATGGTGGAGATTTGATGATACCATGGAATGCTACGTTGGGGATGCACTTAATGCTCAAGTATCGAGATGCTCAATGAATAATTGATATATAGGTTCCATGCCATATATCGAGAACTTGATTCCTTGTTTATTTGTGAGTTTCATGCTTTCTATAGGGTACTTGATACCTAGTCGATCCATATGTTGCATTTCATATATTGGGAACTTGATGCCTTGTTGATTTGTGGGTAGCATTCCGCACTTGATGCCTATATGAGACACATGTATTCATGATGACATAAGGTTTTCAAGAAATAGATTCACTATATGGAGGCTTGTTTGGTTACTACTACCATCTTATCATTATACTTATGGCACATATCCAAAAAAGGTATAATCAGGGGTTTGTGGGGGCTTGATTTGCACAAGACCACACAGTTTTGGATTGTATGCTATTATTATTGTTTTGAATTTTTTTATATTCATAGAATACACATATTATAATTGATCACACATGGTTAAGGATGCATTGGTGGTGTCCTACTGAGTATTTTACTCACACACTACTTAGAAATTTTGATGCATTTATATATTTTATGAGGAATCTGATGAAAGGAAAGGGCCCTATGGTGGATGGATGAGTGAAGTAGTATAGAGCTGGTAGTATACCAAGATGAACAGAAAAGGACCCCACTATTTCTTTATTATATTCTTCACTTGTTACTCTATTGGTAATTCCAAATTGGGATCTGTTTATTTGTAATAAATGTGTACCATTTTTTTGATTTCTACATATTACTATAATTATTTATTTATTATATTGTTTTTTTAATTCTCCTATGACATGATACTAAGGGTATCATCTCCCCACAGATGGACTTATACAATCACTTATTTTTATCATCCTCTTACATATATGGAGGCATGCATGAGGTCATGTGGTACTCTATCTCAGGCCCAGTAGTTCAGGTTTGGATGTTACACCTTTGGTTATCTTCTTGCAATCATAATTCAATCCAATAGATATCCATTGTATTAGAGAGGGTCAAGAGATATACATGTAAAAGAGGGAGAGAGAGAGAGGTGTATGAATGGGGTTTTATAATCTTTTTTCAAATTGAAATAAATCATTTTTTCATCCCATCTTGTTCCTCTATTCACATCTATCTATCTTCATAAAATCCTGGTAAAAATTTGTATCTGTACAGTGGTATTCATGATTATTTTTCTACATGAATAAAAGAATAAAAATTTATATCATGCTTGTACTGTTATGAAAAGAAGAAATTTTTACTATGTATTGTGATATTTGTGAAGAACCAAATTATCTATTATTATGAGAAGTTGTAGTGAGGAGAATACGAGAAACAAATGTGTTGGATAATCAGGTGAAGTTCTATTGATAAAAATTCTAGAAGCAGAAATTTTTTAGTATAAAAAACAATAATAATGAAATTATTATAAGACCAAGTTGGGATATTGAGTTAGGTATCATATAAAGAAGGGTAAGTGCAACTGAATCCTAGGTAAAAATATATAGGTTTTTCATATATTTGAAGATATCAAGTATTTGGAGTGTAGATATAAAGGCAAGAGTTGGGAAGATATAATATATAGTAAATTTTAGATGTGCGTGAATTCATAAATGTTATGATTTGGAACAAAAAATAATTAGTGTGCGAGTTTAAGAAAAACTGAAAGTAGGGGTGTTTTTCAAGCAACAAATTTGAGTATGGAATAATTAATAATGATTGAAACTCACAAATATTAAAGAAATGTAAAATAAAAAATTATGATAATGCATAGATGGATCTTCAAAGTTTCATATTAATTAATATAATTTTATGATCTTAGGTGTAATTTTTGGAAGAATTGAAAGTATTGTTACCAATAGATTTTGTAGAGATTTGACCAGAATTAATGTTTTCGAAAAATTTGTGATGGCGTTCAAAATAGAAATGTGCAGAGCCTTGTGATTTGATGATTTCAAATAACTGAAATTATCAAGAATATTTTATTATATAGAAGTTTGAGATCATTCAATGTTAGTGAGATATTTTTGCTGGTTATTGATTTGAGATGCTGAGAAAGTGATAAGAGTTTAAGAGTTGGAGTTTTGAACCTACAATTAGCATAATTTTATTTTCTTGAATATTGGAGAATATCATAATTTAATGTTATGAAGAATACATTTAAGTTCATTGAATTTAGGTGACCAGAAGTTAAGAGTTATACAAACATCAAAGTGAAACTTGTATAAGTTCCATACTTTGAAGTTTGTGGCTATATGAGAGCTCTAGAAATTTAGTTAACTAGAATCAGAAGATAGGATATGTGTATATAAGTTTATAGGAAGATAAAAGGTAGTAAAAGTTATATCCAATAGTAAGTTCATGAAGAACCTTTAAATACTGGTGGTTCTAGTATAAACAATTCCACCACTCCTAATAGGATGCATAAGGATCTTTTCAGGAGATAGATCAACCACATGTGTAACATTGTGGTGTCAGAGTTCAGGATGATAATTGTACTCTTATGTTAAATATTATTACATGACCCATCATAACAATTTTAAGAATAGTGTTAATATATAGACTAGGATAATAATCATATTTAAAAAGAAGTAGGATTCCTACATAGGGACCGAACCTTGTATAAATCCATGTATTCTGTTTATTTTTCTTTATTTTGATTGTGTAAGGGAGTAATTATTGAGGGTTCATATCAAATATCCATACATCCTAATAAATGATGGATTTTTATCAACTTAATGTAATAAAAAAGTATAATTTGAACATGATCAGTAAAATTTGGTCACCCATGATTCACCCCAACCCTCAGGGTGACTACACAATCCTTTGGGAGTTTTAGTTGTTAAAAAACATGAAATTGAGTAAGCATTGGTTACTATTACTAAAATAAAGTATTATATATGGATATATTCTTGAACCTAAACATTAATTTTTTAACATTATTTTTATCAAAACATAATCTCTTTGTTATTGGTTATGTCTTTCCTTATGTTTGGTGTACCATTTTAATAGTATATTATTTATTAATACATTGTTTATATTGATACTAAAAGTATTTGGTCATTTAGTATTTCATGTCTTGTTCATTTTTTGGTTTTCTACTAGTATGCTTTAATTGTAACTTATCTCATATCTTTTTCCTTTTTTAGCTTGTTATTATAATGTTTTTTATAATTGTTTCATGTATTATAAATTTTACGGATTTATTTAAGTATTAATTGATTGTATCCATGCTATATTTTGTACATATATTAGTTTATTATATACGATATATTGATTTATATATTTAATTTCTATATTTATATAATTTTTATGGTATATATCTTTTGTTTCTTTTTATGTTGGGGAGATGCTATCTAAATGGGCCTTTTTAACAACAGTAAGTCAGGATAGTTTAAACCATGAAAATACTTGGTAGTGGTTTAAACTCTTACCAAATAGTTCCAATTAATTAACATAGGGTTAAGCAACCTTTATATAAAACTTTATTTAGTGTTAATTTAAACTAGCGCTGGAAGTCAGGCCAAAATGGAAAATAAAAATTCATCATTAAATATAATGAACCCTCCCCAAAATATTTGTTCTATGAAATTTTTATAAAACATTAACATAATTAGAATAAAAACCATAAAATATACTCCCAAAACCACATTTTATGGTCTTTTTAAGCTACTGTGAAATATTTTATGGAGGTTTAGAACATCACTAATCCTAAAAAACCCATAGTTAGTGAAACATTATTTTGTACTGATATATATATATAATAAGTATTTATAATATATATCTATTTAGGTGTTAATAAATAAAAATATATAAAAAATAAACATTTATATTATATATACAATCAAATAATTAAAAAAAGATAAAAAATTTAATATTTTTTATAGTGTGTCTGTGTGTTTACAATTAAAAACATCTTTGAATGTAGAGGGAAGCTGTAAAAATATAAGTTTTGGGAAATATGTAAGGTTAGATGGACCAATAAAGCCTTAATAAGACTAAAACACATCTACTTTATTGGGTCTTATATCTATTTTGATACTCTAAATCAAAGGAGTGAAATCAACATGAGAATCTATAAGTATGATACTTTCAAGGTGAGAGAGAAAATAAGCACAAAGGTGCATATAACCATCCTTGATAAATCTACCCTCATATATATCATGCTGCAATAAGGAAGCCTATTAAAACTTTTATGGTTTTAAAATGAAAAATGGCATGTATTAATAAAAAATGTAAAATATAAAATATAAAAAATGAAAATGTGGAGAAAAATGCTTCATGATTTTCATAGGGTATGACATTCCATTAAAAAAACACACATATTTTTCCCTTTCTATTTTTTGGTCCTCAGTTGGTATTAATCCCTAATTTTGGTACCTATATATCATTCAACTTTCTTTTTGATAAAACAATTTAAAAAATAAGATAATGTTAGCAATATCCTATGTTTTTCCATCAACCACACCTTGATCGACGAGGGCAGTGCACAAATAGCCTATACCCAATTGGAATGGGTGAAACATATTACACACACACACACACACACACACACACACACACACATATATATATATATATATTAAAAATTCATATTCTCACATAAAGTGGGTGGAAGAGGGCCTTAAAGTATGCATGAACCAAGGTGTGTCTCCCTATTCACCCAGGTAGTAACCTGTCAACCCAGTTTGTTGACTCAACCCAAAATGGGTTGTTCTGAGTCATAATTGACCCATTGGGCCCAATAAACCCCAAATACCCATTTTAATTTTATAAATACCAAAAAAACTAATAGCTAAAATCCAAAAATATTTTAAACAATCCATAATTTTATTAGAAAATCAAGAGGCATAGGATGTATCAAATAAGAATTAAAATTATTTTGTTGGTATTTTGATTATTTAAAGACAATAAAGATGAATTTTAATGAATGATAAAATTTATTGGGGTACTACCCCTAAATCCTATAAGGATGTTTCCCTATGTTCCTACTTGTTGATTGGGTAGCAACATCCTAACTCTTTCTTTCTCATCATACTTTTGGAGTTAATCAGTTGTGACTTTCACTTGGTATTCACCATTCCTAATGGTCCCAAACTTGGAAAAACTTCCAATTGATATTTCTTATCCACATATGCATAATTAGGTTGCTCAATAGCTCATGGTTATATATTTGTACCCAAAAAATATTGTAAAAGATATCCCATCAAAGTAGGATGAACAAATAAATATTTACCTTGTTCATTGCCTCGACAGTCTCTGAAATCAATCCCTGCACAAGATTATAGATTTTAAGTCCTTCCAATTTAGTATATTCATATATTTCTGGGTTATAACCTCATTTATATATGGAAGATTTATTAAAACCCTCAAAATAGGTTCTTATCTATTTTCCTTTTCATAGAGTGTTAGAATCAACTTTAATTGTAGTACCAACATTTTCACCTACAAAAACCAAAATAGCTTGTACACTATTTTTAGTTTCATGTTTTAATGGAGCATCATTTACGATGTATGGATAAATTTAGTACAAATATTCAACTTTAGTTATAGAAGAATACTTCCCAGTAGACTGTGTATTAATGGCCATACCATGATCTGATTACCTGGATAAACCTTGTACCTATCTCATTCTAGCATCAATTTAAACCCTCTCACCCCTAAAATGGGTATTCAAAGAGTGCACCATAGTAGAACCTACCTCAACTGAGTTATCCCACAAAAGATTAAAGTGATATCATTTACTTAGGTTGTTCTCCCCATAAACAGAAGTTGAAACTGTAACCTTATGTCCAATTTTATGTTATAAAAGATCCATAGTGGCAACATGTCTCTCTAGAAACTCATTATTCATAACTACAAGGTGTTTAGTACCCCAATTCACATCTTCCATAAAATTATATGTAGTTCCCCGAGAGGTTCCAGAAGTTTCAAAAAATAATAATATTTTACCACTATTTTGTGCTCATTAGCCCCTCCCAAACGACTCCCTGCAATATTACACTTTCTCTGACAGTTGTCTAGTTTGTGCACTTTCTATGAACAGACATCATAGATAGCATCATTCAAAAAAATTCGTGAATAGGTCTAATGGGCTATAAATTAATGAAAATAATCTTCAAACTGAGATCATCATCATCAATATACAAAATTTCCTTCTCTATTAGAGTAGAATTCAAATCAACTTCAACTAAAAACCTATAAAAGTAACCAAAACTCACATATTCAATGGTTATGTCCAATTCAAAATAAACACCTATTATCTATTCGTTGTTAAACATGATTTTCTTATGCCAAAAGATATAATTCAAACCAAAGACCCTAACCGAGGTTAAAATCCTAGTGTTATCAAAGGGAAAATGATTGAATCATAGATCTCATTCCTAGATAAAAATTGAACCAGGTTTGATAGAGATCATTCTAAAACCCTAATCATTACTTTTCAATTCCTCATAAGGGAACATCATTTGAAAAACAATCCTCCCCATTAGGAAAAATTTACAATCTGTGAGACCCTAAATAGAATAGATCTGATGTACTAAGTCACCAACCTTCCATGGTTTTCAACCCATGGGAAAGACCATTCTAGTGATGATTGAAAATTAAAAAAGATTGAATATATCAAAAATCATATATTGATCCTCAAAATTATGTGTTATATTATATATTTATATACTTATATATAGTTATATAAATATATTTATAATTATTTTTATATTTATTTATATATATTTATAATTATATTTTTATATATATATATTTAGAGTTGTATATATATATTTATGTTTATTTATATATAATTATAATTATATATAATCACATATATTTATTTAAATGTATTTAACAAAATATATATATATATATATATAAGAATATTAATGTCTATATAATTAAAAATTGGAGGACATGGTGGAATGGTAAAGGATTTATGGGATAACCAAGAGGTAAGGGGTTAAAATATGACTCTGGTTATATTTATAATTAATTTTACAGGGGATGTTAAACTGTCTAGGTGGGCTACGAATGTGAGAGATGGGTTAGAGAGAAGGGTAGGGAGGTTGGGTAATAAAAAATAAAAAGATCATAATTTGAAAGAAATTCCACTAAAAAAGTAATGAGAAATAAAAAGGTGCTATGAAAAAACCATCACTAATTAATTAATGAAAAATATATCTGCAACTATTTCTAGATTGCATCACAAATAATTTAGTGACAGTTTAAACCACCACTAAAAGGAGTTTTGACATAGAGTGATTCTATCATCCTTATTATCAATTTACTCTAATTTCATTGAGAAATGTAAAATTAATAGTATAGATAAATCACTTCAATATCTTTTCTATATGGTTTTCTATGTTGATAATAACATAAAGAAATATAAATATTTTGTTTTTTATGTGGAAAAAAGTAAAGAAAAGGTGAATAATCTAGTGGAAAGCGTAATTCAAAATTCACCTTTTGAAACAACCATTTATGAAACCAATGATAAATATTGAAATCAACTAACATGTGGCTATTTTATTCACAAGTGTAAAGAAAGGCATTGGAATAGGATTTTTTTTGAATTGAAGAAGAAGAAGAAAGAAAAATGTTTTACTTCAAGTATATCCATCATTTCATGTAATGTGTATGTTTTTCTTCTTGGTTATCAAATAAAAATTAGTGAATCGTGCATTTGTATCCAAATATATGTACCAGGGAAGTTTAAAAAGATTACAATAATGAAGTGAATTTTCAAGCTTATGGTGGATTGTGACTCCTACATCATATAGAGATGATCAAAGCTCAAAATTTTTGGATGCTAAGATTCTTATATTTGAAAATTTTTGTTATGTAACGTGTTACCAAAAACATTATCAAAGCGTTAAGTATATACACTATGAAATTTTATTTCATGTTTAAAATAAAGATGTAATAGTATAACATACTTAATTTATAGATTAATTATACTTGAATCACAGATATCTGATAGAGATCATATTTTTATATTTATACATATGTTTTTAAATGATTTATTCCCTTCCCATTAATCAATTTGATCTTATTTGCATCATTTTATGACTTTTGGTGAGTGTTGAGCTTAAATGTGAAAAGTGGTTAATTCTGGACATTAAACAGATTTATGTCACTTATATATTTCTATCATAACTCATACATTTTTCATCCAATTCACCTGATTCCCTTTTTTAGGATTACATAATTTTTGGGCTATATATAATTCTTCTATACCCTGAGCCAATTCGAATCACAACATACCAAATAAAATCGGTCAATATGAAATTTTATTCTCGCCGGTGGAATAGACCATGACTCATTCAATGAGACATATCTCTGGATACCAACCACCAAATTGGTTTATTAAAGTTGTGTTTGAAATAAAACTTGATGAGGAATCTTACCATTAAATTTCATGGATAAATTATGTGATTAAGGCCACCCTTAAACCGGTCCAAGTAGGGTTGGTGGAATAGTGATTGGCTGCTAGGACAAGTTAGGTTTACTAATTAGGCCATAACACATTCCAAACGGCTCCAAATGCTTTAAAACTTCATGGCTAGATGAAAAAATCCATTACTCACCTCTTATAAGATGGTACCTCAGCCTGATTCTACCGGATGGTGGGAGAACCGAAGCTAAAATTCTGGAGAACTGAATCAGGAGGACAAACTTTTGTTCTTTATTTTCACTTCTTTGTTCTTATTATTTTTTTAATGCCTTCATCTTCCTCATTATTCTTGATTACCCTTAACATGGTGGGGTAAACATATGAAGTGATTGTGGGAGGGAAGGTTTTATATTTTTAATGCTTTGAGTTCTTACATTTTATTTAATTAAAACTCTATCTCTTCTGTGAAGTTGTTTTCAAATTCTAAAAACAAAATTTATTATCTTATGTGATCATATTCGATTTTATATTCTGTTGTTATTATTTCTTTGATAAATGATCATTTTTATCCCTCCATTAGGTTCTGGTCTATATTCGATATAATAAGATCAGGGCTTAGTGGTGAAGTACTTAGAGATCGCTAGTACGTGTGGGAGGGGTGGTGAATATTCATGATTATTTAGGATAAACAATATCCTATTGGGAATTGCCTAATATAATTGGTGTTGTTCACTACAAATCTATCACACAATTTAAGAAGTTTATACCAAACCCTAATTTTGTTAAACCATTTAACCAAATAAGTGAGTTGAAGTAATTATGGAATCTCACTTAAATCAACTTAGCATAGGAGGATTGAATAAAATGGAACAAGGATAGTATGGAAATTATAAAACAGACCCCGACTTGATCGCCCATCTCATAAAATAATTTTTAAATCACTTGAATTTGATATTTTTCTTGAATCAAATCCTTAATTTCTTCTTTTGTTCTGTTTATCTCTTTTATTTCAAAACCAAACAATTTCAAAAACACTTAACTTTTTCTCTTATTAAAAAGTGACAAAATATTTTGTGTGCACTCCTCATCGAGAGACAACCTAGGTTAACCACTATACTATATTTTAACTTAGTAAATAATTGTTTTTTCCACACCCAATGACTAGAATGTGTCAAACATGGTGCCATTACGGGGGAGTAAGTGACTCAAAACACAAAAACTAAAAAAGGTTTCTTAAATGACCCATAGTTCAAATTACCCTTTAATTGAATTTGATACTGAAATTGATAGTACAATAACCCAATTGAGAAAACATAATTTTCAAATAGAGTTTAACGAAATAAACCTCATGGATTCAAGTGATAATTTTAGTGATCACTATGTACATACAATAATGGATAATAATCCCAACTAAACTCTGTGTGATCTTTGCACACCTCAATTTGCTAATCAAAATAACCAACTCACTATCCCTGACATAGAAAATGATTTTGAACAATGAATTAATATGATTAAAGTGCTACCAAAAGTTCATTGTCTTGTAGGTGAAGACCCAAATTGACACATCGAAGAGTTTACCTATGTCTGCTTCAGCTTCAAACCCCAAGGAGTCGCAGAAGAGCAAGTAAAGTGGAGGGCATTACCATTCTCACTTGAGGGAGCAGAAAAAGAATGGATGTAAAATCTCTAACCAGGGGGGGATAAATGATTGGAAAGATCTCAAAAGAATCTTCATGCAGATATTCTTCCCTACATCTAGGATAACATAAATTAAGAAAGATATTTATGTCATACATCAATCAACTGGAGAGACTCTCTACGAATGCTGGGATTGTTTCAAGAAACTATATGCAATCTACCCACACCAAGAAATGGAAGAGAACCAATTTCTTGTGTTCTTCTACCAAGGATTGATCGACAATGATCAAAGTTTACTAGATGCCTCATCTGGAGGAGCCTTGATCGACAAGTCAACAGTAGATGTCAGAGGCCTAATTGAGAAGATTGCGTAAAACTCACAACAATTCAGAACTAAAGGTATAAGCACTAGAGGTATCCATGAGGTAAAAAATTATGATTTATCCTCACCCTTACTTAAAGAAACACTTAAGGAAATGACTAGTGTGATGATACAACTTTCTGTGAACAAAGTGAAGGAACAACAAGGCCTGAATCAGGTATGTGGTTTATGCTCTTCTAGTTATCATTACACTGATCAATGTTCAGAAGTACAGGGAACTGAAAATTGTGCAGGTACCTATCAAGAAAGGAAAATCTAGTCAAATAAACCACATCAACCCCAACAAGTATATGGATTCTGATATAACCAGGATAGGCCTCCATTACAAAATCAATACCAAAATAAACTTCCATTCCAACAGTAGCAATACCATAATCCTCCACCATTCCAACAACCCTATAAACATCCATACCAGCAGAAACCATATGAACAACCTTCAACGAGTTCTCATAGGAACCAAAAAAAATGGAGATTGAATATCTAAAGAAGACATTGAAAAAATTAGATAATAAATTTAAAAACCTTATGTATATTCTAACCAAAAATCAAGGAAAACTCCCAATACAAATAGTTCCAAATCCCAAAGAAAGCGTGTGTGTCATTACAACATGAAGTGTAAAAGAGCTAATGTCACCTAAACAAAGTGATGAGGATGATTCTAAGAAACCTACTTAAGCACTACACATCTATCAAAAATAAGGAGACCAAAAAAAGGGAGAAAGAATCAGGTTTAGAAAGGAAGGGACCGAAACACCTTTGCAAAAACAAAAAAGGGAGAGGAAGGATATCCAATCACCATTCCCATATGCATTAGTTGAGTCAAATAATTTTGAATAAGGGATAATTCAAAAAGAAATTCAGTAAACTTTTCGAAAAGTTGAGATCAATATCCCACTACTAGATGCAATCAAACAAATCCATAAGTATGCAAAATTTTTAAAGGATTTGTGCACAAAAAGAAGTCGGTTGGATGGAAATGAGAGAATCAGCTTAGGAAGAAGTGTATCAACACTGATCACACCAATGAAACCAAAAAATCTCAAGATCCAGGGACATTCTCTTTTCCCTACACTATTGGTTATTTAAATTTTACAGATGCACTATGTGATCTAAGAGCTTAAATAAATGTTATGTCTCACTCAGTATTTTCATCCTTGTAGATCGGAGAACTAAAACCAACTCGAGTGGTGGTCCAATTAGCAAACAGATTCACCATCTTCCCAGCTAAATTTATAGAAGATGTACTCATTAGAGTAAGTCGATTGATCTTTCCAGCAGAATTTTATGTCCTTACCATGGAAGAAGACAGAGCTTCAGGCCACTCTCCCATCATCCGGGGGAGACCCTTCCTAAAAACAGCAAGGACTATCATCAATGTCCATGAATGAACACTCACAAGGGAACTTGGAGATAGTACAGTTAACTTAAACATTCTTGATGCAATGAAACATCCTTTTAGTAATCACTCACTTTATTTGATCTTTCATGAAGAAGGTATAGAACCAATTGAAGATTTAGGTATTATTATTGACTTCTTATCATTAGGAGAACATTTTTCATTTGAAAATTCCAATTCCCATGAACCTGAAAATCCTAAACTTGTGTTAGAGAATGAGGTAAAATATTACATTTCTGATGATTTATTAAAAGAAAATGAGATGATACCAGAGATTCTGGTCTTAGGAATAGGATACCTTAATTTAAAGTCATCCTCTCAAAAACCCCATGTCTACAACTTAAGCCATTGCTAAGTGATTTGAAGTATGCTTACCTAATGGAAGGGGAGAAATTACTAGTAATAATTTCCAATAACCTATCCCATTCACAAGAGGAAACTCTTATTGACCTACTGAAAAGAAATGTACAAGCTATTGGATAGATTTTTGATGATATACCCAGAATCAATCCCAAGGTATGGTCTCATCGAATATTTTTAGAAAGTGATTATATACCATTTAAACAACCTCAAAAAAGGCTTAATCCCACAATCATAAATGTTGTTAAGAAAGAGATAGAGAAATTTCTAGTAGCTAACATCATTTTTTCAATCTCAGATTCTCAATGGGTCAGCCCATTCATGTAGTGCCAAAGAAAACTATCCTAACAACTATCAAAAATGAAAGAAATGAATTGATCCCCATGAGATTACAAAATAGCTTGAGAGTGTGTATAGATTACAGGAAGCTAAATAAAGTTACCCAAAAAAGACTACTTCCCTATTCCATTCATCGATCAAATACTAGAGAGGTTAGCTAGAAAAAACCATTATTGTTTTTAGATGGATTCTCAGGATACTTTCAGGTACCGATTGCACCAGAAGACTAGGAGAAGATGAACTTCACATGTACATTTGGTACATTAACCTACAAAAGGATGCCTTTGGTCTATGAAGTTCCCTAGGTACATTTCAATGGTGTATGGTGAGTATTTTCTCAGATCATATTGAGGACTACTTGGATGTATTTCTTGATGATTTCAATGTTTTTAGTAATTCATTTTATCATTGCTTAGGAAATTTGGAAAAAAATTTGAAAACATACATTCAGAAGAATCTTGTCTTAAATTTTGAAAAATATCATTTCATGGTTGAAAAGGGAATAGTTTTGGGGCACATAATTTCACAAAAAGGGATAGAGGTTGATAAATTGAAAGTTCAAGTAATAAATTCATTGTCATATCCAACTTGTTTAAAACATGTTAGATCCTTTTTAGGACATACTAGATTTTAACATAAGGTTTATGAAAGATTTTAGTAAGTTTTCTCTCCCTTTATCAAGATTACTACTAAAATAATCTGACTTTAATATTGATTATGTATGTAGAAAGTCATTTAATGAACTAAAGCAAAGGTTAATCACACCTCCAATAATGCAACCACCCAACTGGGATTTCCCTTTGGAGTTGCTTTGTGATGTATCAAACTAATAAGTGGGAGCTACTCTATCAAAAAGAATGGAAAAAAACCTCAAGTCATATATTATGCATCAAGGACCTTGGATGCCACAAAAATCAATTACACAACCACTGAGAAGGAGTTCCTTGCAGTTTTCTTTGCACTAGATAAATTCTGATCATATCTTCTTGGAACTAAAGTTTGTTGTTTTTTATGATCATGCAAAACTCAGGTATTTAATGAAAAAGGTAGATGCAAATTCAAGGATAGTGAGATGGATGCTACTCTTAGAGGAGTTAAATTTGGAAATTAAGGATAAAAAGGGAATTGAAAATCAAGTGGCAGATCATCTAAGTTGACTACCCTACACCGCTGAAGGAGAAATTCAAAACCAGAACCCACTTAATGATGAGATTCTTGGGAAGAACTCTACATAAACAATAGTTAAGTTCCATGGTATGCCAATATGGTCAATTATCTGGTAACATCTCAAGTCCCATCTAATTTAAATTACCACCAAATTCTAAAGATGAAATCTGAATCTAGATATTATATCTGGGATGATCCATTTATTTGTAAGATTTACAATGAAAAAGTAATAAGAATATGTTTTCCTAAAAGTGAAATTAATTCTATCTTTGAGTTTTGTCACACATTAGCTCATAGAGGCCACTTTGGACCTCAAAGGACACCAAGGAAGGTTTTAGAATCTGGACTTTATTATCCCACCCTTTTTAGAGATGCTCATGAATTTTGTAAAAGGTGTGAAAAATGTCAATTTTCTGGAAATATTTCAAAGGGAAATTAAATTCCCCAAAAATGACATAATTTTTGTGAAATACTTGAAGTTTTTGGAATAGATTTTATAGGCCCATTCCCAATGTCATTTGGAAATTATTATATATTGCTTGCTGTTGATTATGTTTCCAAATGGGTGGAAAAAGGCCACAAGGACTGACGATGCTAAAGTTGTTTGTAATTTTTTCAGGACAAACATAATTTATAGGTTTGGAGTTCCTAGAGCAATCATTAGTTATCAAGGTAGTCACTTTTTGAATAGGATAATGGAAGAATTCCTAAAGAAATATGGGGTGCATCATAAAACATCAACTCCCTATCATCCACAAACTAATGGTCAAGCTGAAGTATCCAATGGGGAAATAAAAGGAATTTTAGAAAAGACAGTTAATATAAATAAGATGGATTGGAGCCAAAGGTTTGAAGACACATTATGGGCTTAATGGAAAACCTACAAAACCCTGATTGGAATGAGTCAATATAGGTTGATTTATGGGAAAAGATGCCACCTACCTATGGAATTGGAACATAAAGTATACTGACTGCGAGGAAGATGAATTTGGAACTTGAAAGTGATAGGAAAGAGAGAATATTATAGTTGCAAGAGATAGAAGAAATTATAAGGGATTCTTTTGAAAACTCCAGGATTTATAAAGAGAGAACAAGAGTGGCTCATAACAAGTTGACCCAAAAACAAACTTTCATCCTAGAGGCATGGTACTATTATTCAACTCAAGACTCAATCTGATTCCAGGTAAACTTCATTCCAGATGGAAAGGTCCATTTATAGTTACTCTTGTATATCCTTTTGGTACTGTGCAGATTGTGAAGGATAGAGAGCGGAAGCCATTCACTATTAATGGTCATCGGTTGGAGAAATTCCTTGGGCCCATACCATCAGAGCCATTTGATGATATCACACTCCTCAAACCCATTTATCAATAAATCCATCAGGTTGAACATTTAATTTACACTTTATTGATTTCTATGATTCAATTAAAAATATTCTTACATGTTAAATCAATTTGAATGCATTGCGGACACTACATTATTTAAGCATGGGGGTGGGAAAATTTATAGTTTAGTATTTTTGGTAGTGTGTTTTTCAAATTTTTGGGTTTTTTTGAAAGTTTTGACCTTAAATGATTATAATCACATATTTTGAAACCCATCTCAATTTTTGAAACAATTTATCCCATGAAACTAATATTAAATGAATGCTGAAAATGAATTTGTTTTGAAGTTCAAATATTTGGAAATTTCATGAAAAGTACTCTAATTTTTGAATCTAATGCCACAATTTACGATAATGGTATTTGAAATCACTCTCTTGTGAGGATTTTAAACCTATTTTTCATACTCTTTCCATTCACCTAACTTCTTGATAGAACAATACCATGATTTATTTAACAAGAATTTGATTTATTCCTATCACTACTTGAGGGTTTGAGGTACATGTGTTTTAAATGATTGAGGAGTTTCTTTGATATTAAAGCCCCCTTTTCAAAATATTCATTTTTATAATGTCCCACCTTGTACATTTAATCCTTGTATCCCATAGAATCCATGAATAACCTGTTAGGTTAGCCACATTACAAGCCAATTTTCCCCATCCAACCTGCTCTTGAAGTGAAATTGCATAATCTAGTTGATCTTAAGTGTGGGGGGAGGTTTAGTTGTATTATGCTACATAATTTGGTCATACATTGGGTGGAAAATAAAACATTGATGATATGATATTGTTGCTGGAAAAAATTATGTTGGAAGTTGTGCCTTTTCTGGAGCTTTCGTACATGAGAAGTTGTGCCTTTCTGGATCTTCTAATGAAAAGAAAGTTGTGCCTATCTGGAGCTTTCAAGAAAAATTATGTTTGAGATGAGTGATACTTTTGTTGATAAAATGATGAATGGTGTATAATTTCACTGATTTTCAGGCTTATGGAGCTGATTTACTACTAAGGGGAGTGAGGATGAGACCGTACTTGAGTAAAAATTAGAATAATGCAATTTTGTTTCAAAAAGAGCCAAACCCTCCTTATTCAGCCTCATAATTTTTAACATCTAAATCCTACAAACTTCAAGCCACAAAACAACCCTATAAATTACTCATGATAAACATATGTCCTTGACTTATATTAGGTGGAGATTTAAGAATTTATCAAGCCTATGGTGACCCTTGCATGAGTATTGGATGAGAAAGACATGGTTGAAAATTGATATTTGTGTGATGAGAAAAAAATGCACGTTAGGTAAGTCTTTTGTGTGAATGGGAGAATAAATGAAGATGAAATATATTTAATGAAATAAATTGATAACTTGGAATAATTGTTGTTGATGAGGCATTATATTTTTGTTTCTTGGAGTGAAATTGTTAGATCTCATGGATATGTGTTTTAAATTTGTTTTGATTTAATATCGATGTTTACTTGTCCAGGAGTCCAAGTGATAAGTGTGAGGGAATTTAAAGATCTCATATTTTCATATTTATAAATATGTTTTGAAATTATATATTTCATTCTCATTAATCAATTTGATATTATTTGCATCATTTTATGACTTTTGGTGAGTTTTGAGCTTAAATGTGAAAAGTGATTAATTCTGGACATCAAATAGATTTATGTTGCTTCTATATTTCGATCATAACATCTAAATTTTTCATACAATTTACCTGATTCATTTTTTTAGGATTAAATAATTTGTGGGATACATATAAGTCTTGTGGACCCCAATCAAATTCGAATTCCAACAGGCCAAATAAAATCGGTGAATATGAAATTTTATTCTGGCCGGCAAAATGGACCATGACTCATTCAATGAGACATATCTCTGGATACCGACCACTAACTTGGTTACTTATGGCTGTGTTCAAAATAAAACTCTACTATGAAGATTCCCATTAAATTTCATTGATAAATTATGTGATTAAGGCCGCTCTTAAACCAGTCAAAGTAGGGTTGGTGGAACAGTGATTGGTGGCCAGAACAAGTCTGGTCTACTAATTTGGCCATAACTCATTACACACGGCTTAAAATGCTTTAAAACATCATGGGTAGATGGAAAAATCCATTACTCACCTCCTATAATAAGGGGCCTCTTCCTGATTCGACCGTATGGTGGGATAACCGAAGCTGAAATTCTGGAGAACTGAATCTCGAGGACAAAATTTTGTTCTTTATTTTAAATTCTTACTTCTTCTTATTTTTGTAATGTCGTCATATTTCTCATTATTCCCAATTACCCTTAATGTTGTGGGTTAAACATATGAGGTGATTGTGGGAGGGAAGGTTTTATATTTTTAATGCTTTGAGTTCTTAAATTTTATTGAATTGAAACTCTATCTCTTCTGTGAAGTTGTTTTCAAATTATAAAAACAAAATTTATTATCTTATGTGATCGTATTCGATTTAAAAATCTATTGTTATTATTTATCTTATAAATGATCATTTTTATACCTCCATTAGGTTCTGGTCTATATTTGATAGAATAATATCAGGTCTTAGTGGTGAAGTACTTGGCGATCGCTAGTACGTGTGGGAGGGGTGGTGAATATTCATGATTATTTAGGATAAACAATACCCGATTGGGAATTGCCAAATATAATTGGTGTTGATCACTACAACTCTATCACACAACTTAATAAGTGTATACCAAAACAGAATTTTGTTAAACCATTTAACCAAAGAATTTTGTTGAAGTAATTATGGAATCTCACTTAAATCAACTTAGCAGAGGAGGATTGAATAAAATGGAACAAGGATAGTATTGCAATTATAAAACTGACCCCGACATGATCACCCATCTCATAAAATAGCTTTTAAATCACTTTAATTCCATATTTCTTTTGGATCACTTCCCTAATTTGTTCTTTTGTTACGTTTCTCTCTTTTATTTCAAAACCAACCAATTTCAAAAACACTTATCTTTTTCTCTAATTAAAAAGTGACAAACTATTTTGTGTGCACTCCTCATCGGGATAAAACCTAGGCTAAGAACTACACTATATTTTAACTTAGTAAATAATTGTTTTTGCCACACCCAACAACAGGTATGTGTCAATGTCTTGTATCAGTAATTAATGATGAATAAAAAAAATACCTAGTTGTGGAAAAATAATTCTTGTTTAAGGAAATATATAAGAAACTTTCATTGATATACTAAGTTCGATGTTATAATATTTTGTGCTAAGACACTTATTTATTAGATATTCTTTATTATAAGTTATAATGACCATGTAACCATTTTTATTAATGGTGATAAATACACAAGTATTATAGAGTTGGTTCCAAAAGATACATACGAAATATTTAAAGAAGAATATAAAAGAAAATTCATGTACATCAAAATATTCCTTTAATAGTTTTACAGAATGTAAATTAAAAGTTATAAATATTCATGGTGAAAAGATAAAAGATACTAAGAGCAGGTGATATGAAGAATATATTAACAAAGAATTAATTGATCATTAAATTCATAGCGGGGTTATTAATAAACTCACATTTCCTTATACACATCAGATTCGTGAGGTCATTAAAAAGAGGATCCATGATGAGTCTTAAAAGTCTAAAATGTTTTCCATTATTTCTTTCAAGACATGATTTGAAAATAGTAGTGTTAACACTTAACCATATTCCAAATAAAATAAAAAATAGATATCTTATAAGTTATAATATGAAGAAAATCCATTATACCACAAATACATGTGTTTGGATGAAATTTTTTTATTGAGGATATATCAAAAATAAACTCATGTCTAGAAATTCACAAATTTCATCTTAGTTAAATATCCTAAAGGTTTCTAAGAATATTACATAAATCCTTAAGATAAAAAAGTTATATTCAAGTTAAAAATTATATATATTTGAAAATGGTTTACATTTTTATTTTAGATAGTGGAATAAATATTGACTTTGATAAATTCAAGTCTTGAGATTTATAATATGTTTTAATAGGACCAACTTCAACAAGAACTCTGGGAAAGAGAATGTTCCATAGACCCATACGACATATGAAAGATAAAAACAAAGAAAAGTTATTTTATAACCATTAGTTATGTGATATGTTATTTATTATTAATAATAAATAATTATCATACATGATATAAATAAGTGAAAAATAAACTGAAAATGGAAAAAAGTATTGAATTCAGAAATGGATTACATGTACCAAAATAAAAACTGCATTTTGGCAGTATCTCTAGATAACTTAAATACCACAAGGTTCAAATTGGTATTCATGAAATATATGGACATGGATGGTAAATTTAATACCTATAAGGAAATATTATCTGTTAAAATTACCATAATTATTATATTATTGGTGGAATTTAAAAAACCAAATTTCTAAATGGAAAATTATAAAACATGTATATTAGATATAATCATAAGGGTTCATGACATTAAAATATCCAATATAATTTATAAGTTATATTGATACATCTTTGGATCAAGGCAATTGTAAAATTATTGGATGGTTATTTTTCCATGTGTTTACAAGTGTTTAGTGTAAGAAAAATAGTTTTCCAAGAGATATATGAAAATAAAAGATAAAAAATAATTATCAGCCTTATATTTAGTTATGAAATAGTTGAAAGTATCTCTTACAAGGTTGACATAAAGTAGTAACCCAAGTTTTATTGAAGAATATCTATTGAGAATGATCTATGGGTTTCTTGAACTAAGTTAAAGTACATATAATTACAAGGTATTGAAAACACCTAATACAAAAATTCAAATGGGAATTGTTTTCCTATGTCACATGGAATAAATATCTTTATGAAGATATATATAATACATAAGAAGAGATTAAGATAATGAGTATAAATTTATATTCTTTGGAAATAGTTGTATCACATATGCAATTTTATGTACTATATTTAATATAGCTTATCCATAAAGCATAGTGGGAAAATATATAATAAATCTTATATAACTTCTTAGGGAAGAAGTCAAAACAATCTAATAGTACTAGAGAAATTATAAGGGATGGGTTCCTGGTACCTAGAGACAAAGAGAAGCTAGTTATCAAAAGGATACATAAAACTAGCCTTCCTAATGATCAATTTGATATAATATCACAATTTGGGTATGTAAATGGATAAGATAATCTCATTATATATATGGGTAGCCAATTATAAAAAATACTGAGTATGTTTATACTTTTTATATAAAAAAGGAATAATATAAATATCCAAGAATTTTTTCTACATATTTTAATTATAAAAATTAATTAAAATATTATAAAAATATATATTTTAATAATTTTTTAGTAATGGTACTAGCGAAAATTAAAATTTTATGATATGTGAAAAATTATATACTCAGATATATAATCTAAATGGGGATTTATACTCAAGGAGGTGAAGGGACATATAATAGCATAATCATGTAATAAAACTTGAAAAACCCAATAAATAAACCAATAACTTAGCAGAAGTGTGATTTATCATGTGAGACTTATGGGGTTCATGGTAATAATGTTGGATCTAGTGTAAGTGGGAGTGTTGTGAGATTGGGTTCCTTAAACCCAACTTTAATAACACTTTTTAATTTACTATATCATGTATATAAAGAGTTATTCATGATTCAATATTACCATAATTGTATTATTACTTATATATACATTATTTTCATGGTAATGTACTTAGAATAATTTTTATATAAAAAGGTTATAAATGTTCCCAAATACAATGATAATATTATGATACTATGAAAATAATTTTAAATACATTTCTCATGTTTTAGATAACATACACCAAAGGAAAAAAAATGGTTCCTGAATATCGGGTGTTAGGGGATCATAATCATTGAGTCTTTCTCCCATGAAGTTTAAACTTGGTTATATTGAGTAGAAGAGATCATAAGGGATGACATTCCAACAAGAACTCAAAATGTTTTGGGTGTAATTGGTATTACAATCTATGATAATATGTATTCATCTCTTAACTTGATATAATCATCAGTGTGTATCATTTTATCACTTACTTTGATTCATGTTAAAAACCAATAAAGTTTTTATTTTTAGTGATATAGTATGTTTTATGCTCAAAAATAGTGGTATAGAATTTATTGAATGGTCAAGATAGGATTTTTTATTTTAGGAAGTAATAATATATCTTTAGAGACTTGACTGGGATGGTGGTGCCTTGATAAAATCCATTTCCATGAGAGAGGAAGGAAATTCCATCCAAAACAGCCAATAAAATAAAAATAAATCATTAAAGGATGATGACATAAAGTATGAATCTAACTTTATAAGATATTATGAGGCAAATATATTATATTACATAATGAATATTCATAAGAGGTTATCATAGATATGAATTATCCTCATATATTTTGGATCCCTGAAGTGTTAAAAGATACCATTATTGGTTTATTAGTATGACTCATTTCTATTAAGATAATTTCCTAGAGGTTCACACACAAATTTTATTGAGAAGTTCCACAAATTCTATTGAATTGGAATTTAGGAAAAAGTGGGCCCTATATGTGTGGGCTAGTGAATATTCAAGTATAAATGGTCATATGTAATAAATAAATTATACTATATAATATTCATGTTTTTAATAATGATAATTTAATTTAATTCTCAAAGTATTCACAAGTTATTTAAGTATAAAATGTGAATACAAAAAAATTGAATAAATATTTTTTATTTATTTTTAATTAAATGCATTTTGTAACAACCTGCCAGTTTATGGTTTATAGTTCATCACACGAAACATGAGAGTGTTATAAGTGAGTGATGGAATATTTTTAATGCTTACGATGAGTTATTTAGGTGTTTGGTTATTAAATAGTTTGGTTTTATGGTTTATGTTTCTCAAGGGGATAAAGTCAATTTGAAAGAAACTTAAATCTAAGTATAAAACCTAATTTAAGACCTAAAATTGAGTAGGGAAACCCATTGCACGAATTTAAATTCTCTTATACCTTAAATCAAGTTCAAGATAGAGAGAAGATATTTAGGAATAAGAATATTAAATTTTACCTTCTTGGATCAAATTCTTTCTCTTCCAGAGATCACATGTTCACAATAAAGCACTTAGATTGTCCATTCTAGAACATGGGATTCTAATATCAATGAACCAAGAGCTTCAGGTACACATGTGAATGATCTAGAGGATGCCTTGTTTGGTTCCTTTGAGTTTTGATGATCCATATATGAGCATATTACACTAAGATATTATCATTCCACTAAGGTACAATTTCATTTATGTTTTCATAATTAAATAAAATTTCATGAGATCCATGGATTAATATGAACCCGGTATACTATATTTGATCATATGATCCCAATATGGTTGGTTTTTTATAATCCAAATATTAATTCTTTTAAAATTAATTGGTTCCTTTAAAAAAATTATTCCATTTATACAATTAAATATTTTTTTAATTATTAAATGAAAACATAAAACGTTTTCATGAACGACACAAAACCAATATTTATATTTGATTGAGTGATTAATGGCCTTGAATTACACAAAAAATGATTTAAGTGCACATGTTTCATGAACATGCAATAATTAAAGACAATGAAAATAGAAATAAAAAAAAGAAATGGTTTTTGGAATAGCCAATTAAATGAAACTTACAAGGAAATGAAAAAGATTGTGTGCTTATACCACTTCCATCATAATTATAAGAAATATTTGAGGAATTAAATTAAATATACATGAGAGGAATCATACCCTTATCCCTAGAATTATCTAAGGTATCACATATAATATTGTTAATGAATTAATCCCCTCCTTCTGATATAGGATTCTATTCTATATCCACACATCCTTCTTCCCCAAATGCATTGGGTAGTGTTTGACTAAATGTGATGCTCTCCAGATTTTATCAATTCTCTATATTTTCTCAAGTATCCACAAAGTCTAAAAACATGATCTCTAGGTAAAAAATTATTTATTTTATAAATGATAAAATTTGATTCACTATAATAAACACTTCATTTTATGGGCATAGTCTATTAACTTCTTGAAAACTTTGAAGACAGAATGATGTTGAGCACATAACCGTAATATTCATGCTAAATTACTTGTGTATTATCCCCAGTTGTTGGTATGTAACCCTTAATTAATTTTTTCCATGTTTATAAAGTATAAGGATGAATTATGGGAATTTTTGGTGAAATATAAATATGTTTTGGGGGGATAAAGTAGGTGCGCATGGGCTGTAGATGATTTGTCTAAACCATGCGGATATCCTAAGAGAAACCCTATGCAATTGTAGTTTTGAGGTAGTAGATTTGGAAACATTTGATCACAGTTAGGGAGACCATATGATGAGTCCATTAAGGGGTTTCCTTAAAGAAGTATCTAAATCATGTTTAGTTCATTGTTTGTCTAACTGTGTGGTCTAACTGTGCGCAGAGTCAAAGTTAGATTCTTAAAAATAGGATCTCACTCGTTTTTCCTATATCTCCCTATTTTTTGCTCCTATGTTCCCCTAAATCGATATTCATCTTCATTAAAGTTATTATAACCTATTCCAATTGTTTTAGATTCAATCTGGATCCATCCCATGGTATTTTCAAGCCTGATTCTTGCAGTAAGCGACGTTCTTCACCATTCTTATCTTGTTTCTTAGATATACTTAGATCTACATCTCCTCTTTTATTTATTTTTCCTATAAACTCCTAATATGGGTAGATAAATGCATGGGGATACAAAATATGATGATATTTGGGTTCTTTGATGGTAGGAGAATAGATCTATGGCCATTTATTTGGAGATTCAACCCAGTTTCTAGAGTGTTCTTCATCTGTTGTCGAGTTTTTTCAAAACCATCAAGGTAGGTGGATTCTCTCTTGACTCCTCTTGGTATAATTGATTTTATTAGATTAATTTTTTTTATTTGAATGAAATTGTGTCACGACCCGCCCTCGGGGTCCGTTCCGTGACTACCCCATGCCCGCCTTCCATAGGCCAGGGGCTGGCGACTAGCACCAAGGCGTAAATCCCGGTAAAAAGGGAAGACATTGCCTTTGTAAAGTAAACAAACACCTCAGATTAAGCAAACGGAAAGTAAACACTAAGCAAAAGCAGAGTACAACTGAAAGTGCGGAAAAGTAAATGGGCCAGTATACAAACCCAAACTGAAAGTAAAGTACAACTCGAAAGGGAAAACATCAACTAAAAAGTAAAAGCCGCTACACCGAGCTGTCCACTGGAAATCCCACCTGAAGGGTGGGTACAGATAGCTCCACTGCTCCACGGGTCCCGCCGTCCTCTCCGAGTACGTCCCGCCCAGTGGTCCACCTCCAGGTACCGTCCTGCTCTGCAAGCCTCAGCTAAGATCAACGCTGTCCGTCGTCTGCAACCAACACAACGTAGTGCGGGCAAAGCCCGTGCGGGGGCGAGTATAAGCTACTCAGTAGGGACCCCGAGACCCCTGAAGGTCTCTCAAATCCACAAAGGATAAACCACGAAGAAAGGTACAATCACGAAGTAACAACCGACACTGCTTAGATATATGCCCATACATATACCTAAGTCATCAATTTCAAATACGCTCCAACCGCCGAGCCCAAGTACAAATCAGTCCACACAGGAAAGTAAACGTATTCCACACAGGAAAGCAAAACGTAATCCACACAGGATAGCACAACACAATCCACACAGGAAAGAAACAGGATTCAGCTCACACAGGTATACATCTTCGAAAGACAATAAAGATGATCTCTGATCCATCTAAGTCGTCGTACCCACGAAGGATTGATAGGTAACTAACCCCCACAAAAGACCCACACAGGATCGGGCCCACACAGGACCTATAGGCACTGGTTCACACAGGACCGCTGAGCACAAGGACCCACACAGGATCAGACCCACACAGGATCGGGCCCACACAGGACCTGTAGCACTGATCCACGTAGGATCGCTGAGTGATGTAGTCGTCGTCGTCGAATCCACACAGGATCTCTGTACTGTCGTCGTCGCAGTCACAGTAGCAGTAGTAGCAGTAGCAGTAGCAGTAGTCACAGTCACAGTCGCAGCCAGCACTAGGGTTCCCGTACACAGCAAGCTCGTACAAGAGGGTCCGCTCCACAAGCCGAGAGGCTGATACATCAAATGTCACAAAGTCCAGAGTTGATGTATCCAAAAGTTCCGTACCGTCAACAGGAACTCAACGCAACAGACGGCGCGTCGATCGGACGCCCGGTCTGAGAGTTATTGATATTTTCGTCCCCGGGGCCCGGTTGGTTTTTAAGGAAAAACCAACCCGACCGTACTCCACCTTTACCCAAACCTCATATGGAATATTCCAAAAGATCCGTCTCACTAAGAGGAACACAACAAAGCAGACGGCACGTCAATCGGACGTCCGTAGCTCAAGATATGAGCGTTTCCGCTCCGAAAGCCCGGTTGGTTTCGTGAACGAACCAACCCGGCCGAACTCAAAGTGTTCCGAAACCTTGAGTGCGATATACCGAAACGACCGTCTCGATCCAAGGATCGTGTTTCCGCAAACGGTTCGTCAATCGGAGGTCCGTGGCTCAAGTTATGGCCAAAAGACCGAAACGGTCTCGAAAACGGGGGGTCCGGGTCCGGGCCGACCCGGCCCGATCCCCCCTTGGTCTGACCCGAACCGGGTCGACCCGTTCTGGGTCGACCCGACCCGGATCCGACCCGGTCCGCTGGAACCAGCCCGGCCGGTGGTGGCGCGGCGGCGCGGCGCGGCCAGGGTGCCGCGCATGCGCCGCACGCGGGGGGTGAACCCCCCCTTTTTCGGATCTCGGCTGGCTTTTGCCGGCCGTTTTTATTAAACACACGGGACCCGCGGGTCCCGCCTTCTGACCAAACCGGCGGCCGGCACAGCCGGCCGCCTTCCTCCTCTCCGCCGCGGCCATAGCCGTGGCTCATCTGAACTCCGGCGGCCGGCGAGGCCGGCCACCCCTGGCTGCTCCGTCGCGGCCGTAGGGCCGCGACCCTTCTTGATCTCCGGCGCCGGCGGCCCGGCTGCCGCCGGTCTTCCCGTCTCGCCGCGGCCCGGAACCGGCCACGGTGTTCGTCGTACGGCGCAGTGCGACGACACCGCGCCCCTCCGCCGCGCCTTCGATTCCCCTTGACGCGGCGCGACGGCGTCGCTTTCTTCATGATTCTTCCAAGGCGCGGCGCGACGGCGCCGCGCAATATAATCGTACGATTATCCACGTGGTGCGACGACACCACGCCACCTTGTTTCCACCCGCAAGATAAATCAACAAGAACGATGGAGGGGGTTCGGCCGTGTTCATGCGGTCTGGCCCCCTCACGTTAAATGATAACACAACTTAAATATCCTCTCATTAATCATGCTAGAACCACGAACAAGAATAAATAATTAAACAAAAATCAACAACCCCTACCTTGAAAATTGACGTCGCACGTCGGTTATCGCGAAGAAAGGAATCGCGGCGTCGGACGTAG
The DNA here is from genome assembly GCA_963277665.1 of Viscum album. Classification (NCBI taxonomy): domain Eukaryota; kingdom Viridiplantae; phylum Streptophyta; class Magnoliopsida; order Santalales; family Viscaceae; genus Viscum; species Viscum album. The sequence continues at coordinate 156,939,088 of OY728157.1, forward strand.
ATTCCGTGGACGTCGGGGTGTGTCCGAGGAGGAAATGACGTCTCTTCACTTGTCGCTATGACAAAGAAGGGAGGTACGTTGTCGTTGGCGATGATCACCACGGTCGGCGACTTCTCCCTTGTCGAGGAGGAAGATGAAGACGGAAGAATCCGGGACGCCGAGTCTCGAAGGTCGTGGGATTGATGTTCTTTGTCGGAGAAGAACCGTTCTTCATGTTATTCGTCGAAAACGAAGAAGATCTTCAAGTCTCTCAACGATTCTCCCAATCCTCTCAAGTAACAAAGGAACTAACCCAAAAATAAATTAAGCTTACACTTAATTTATTAACACAACACAACCTTTGAAATTCAAGAGTTTGAATTTCAAAAACTCAAAATTTAAACTGACTTATTAATTATACATGAGTTGTATAATTAATTAAAAGTTAAGTTGACAAGCCTTTAAGAGGGAGAGAGGGGAGTTAGGGAATTTGAAAAGGTGGGGCTCGGGTGGGCCCCTCCTCACCTTAATCCTCTCTTAGGTGGTTAAACCACCCAACTTCCAACAAAAGATTATAACCACTTTTAAGATAGAAAATAAATATTGTCTAACAAATTTATTTTACTCTTCATTTCATCCAGAAAATTAAACATCTCCTCCTAGGCAAACACAACTTCGAGAAAGGTCTCCTTAAGCGAATATCGGCGCTGCGAGTTCATCGGTGCCCTCAGATTTCAATTCCGAGCACCAGATCAAAAGTTAGAAATTCCCGCTCGTTCGTTCACTGAACGTACCCGAGCCAAACTTCGGAAATTGATTCCGGGCACTCCGGGCCTTGGAATCAGGTGCCGTCAGAAACCGCGCTCTTGTAAAATTCCAAAGAAAATTAAGAAAAAATTTCCCTTGAATTTTACGGGTCTTTACATTACTCCCACCTCAGGGCTTTACGTCCCCGTAAAGATACATCAAAAACTAGGGAAACAAATGAGGGTACTGAGCACGCATCTGAGCCTCCCACTCCCATGTGCTCTCCTGGAGATTCCCGTGCTGCCATCTGATGCGCACAAGAGGAATCGATCGCCCATGCAGGACCCGCTCCTGTCGATCCTCTATCTCCACCGGGACCTCCGTAAAAGTCGCCCCATCGTCAACGTCAAGCTCCCCATGGTCAATGATGTGCATCAGGTCGTGCACGTATCTCCTCATCTGGGATACGTGGAAGACGTCGTGCACTCGGTGTAACTGAGGTGGTAGAGCCAGGCGATAAAACACCTCACCAATCCCGCTGAGGACCTGGAAGGGTCCGATGAAGCGCTGAGATAACTTGCTGCCTCGGCCAAATCTCCGAATACCACGTCGAGGTGAGACCCGCAAGAAGACGTGGTCGCCATCCTCGAACTCTAGTGGCCTCCGCCTCCTGTCAGCGTATGACTTCTGCCGGCTCTGTGCTGTCCTCATCCGCTCCTGGATGACCTGGACCTTCTCTGTCGTGGCCTGGACCATCTCCAGTCCCACCAGTGCTGACTCTCCAGGGTCTGTCCAGCACAAAGGAGATCTACAAGGTTGGCCGTACAACGCCTCGTACGGTGCCATCCCGATGGTGGAGTGGTAGCTGTTGTTGTACGCAAACTCCACCAAGGGTAGGTGGTCCTCCCAGCTACGACCAAAGTCGAGGACACATGCGCGGAGCATGTCCTCGAGAGTCTGAATGGTCCTCTCTGTCTGACCATCCGTCTGAGGGTGAAAGGCTGTGCTCAGACGTAGCTGCGTCCCGAACGCCTCCTGTAACCCCTTCCAAAGCCGGGAAGTAAAGCGAGCATCTCGATCGGAGACGATAGATGATGGCACACCGTGGAGCCGCACAATCTCCTGAACGTAGAGACGTCCCAAGCTCTCCACTGAGCCCTTCTCTCTGATGGGTAAGAAGTGTGCCGACTTGGTGAGTCGGTCAAAAATCACCCAGATGGAGTCGTGACCTCTGGAAGTGCGTGGAAGTCCAGTCACGAAGTCCATAGATATGTCGTCCCACTTCCACTTCGGAACCTCCAAGGGCTGTACCAAGCCTGCTGGTACCTGATGCTCTGCCTTCACCTGCTGGTAGGTGAGGCATCGAGAAACGAACTCTGCTACTGCCTTCTTCATGCCCGGCCACCAGTGCTGTCGTCTGAGGTCCTGGTACATCTTTGCCACTCCAGGATATACCGCCAAAGGAGAAGTGTGAAACTCTCTCAGCACTTCCTCTCGCAAAGCGACTGGTACCATGGTACGTCCTCTGAAAAGGATGTCGTGCTCTGCTCCAAGGGAGAAACCATCAGGTGCCTGTCCCGAGGATATCTGTGCACGCCGTGTCTCACAGTCAGCGTCCCCATGCTGTGCCTCCCTGACTCGCTGCAGTAGTGGAGGAGTGACTGTGAGAGACTGAAGGAAGGCTGCTCCATCGCCTCCTCAAGTAGCTGAATGCCCGTCCTCCTGCTAAGGGCATCGTCTACTATGTTCCCCTTCCCCGGAGTATAGACTATCTCAAAGTCATAGTCCTGGAGGAACTCGAGTCATCGCCGTTGTCTCAGGTTCAGGTCCTTCTTCGAGAAGATATACCTGATACTCTAATGATCGGAAAAGACTGTAAAGCGCTCGCCCATCAGGTAGTGTCGCCATGTCTTCAGAGCGAAGACCACTGCAGCTAACTCTAGGTCATGGGTAGCGTAGTTATGCTCATGCGGCCTCAACTGTCGTGATCCATAGGCGATCACTGCCCGCTCCTGCATCAGAACACATCCGAGTCCGGTCCCTGATGCATCGCAGTAGACTACGTACCCTACTCCCTCCTCGGGCAACCTCAAGATAGGTGCGCTAGTCAATCTCTGCCTCAGCTCCTGGAAGCTTTGCTGACATCTGTCTGACCACACGAAGGGTTTCCCCTTCTTCGTCAAAGCTGTGAGTGATGCCGCAACTCTAGAGAAGTCTGGCATGAATCTCCGATAGTATCCAGCTAGTCCCAAGAAACTCCGAACCTCAGTCACGCTCCTGGGTGGCTCCCAAGCTAACACAGCATCAATCTTCGCGGGATCCACTGCAAATCCCGCCTCAGAGATAACGTGTCCCAAGAAGTGGACCTCACGTATCTAGAACTGGCACTTCGAGAGCTTACCATAAAGCTGGTGCTCTCGGAGTGTGTCTAGTACAACTCGCAAGTGATAGGCGTGCTCCTCATCTGTCATAGAGTAAATCAGAATGTCGTCGATGAAGACCACGACAAACCGATCGAGGTATGGCTGAAATATCCTGTTCATGAGAGCCATGAACACTGCTGGAGCATTGGTTACACCGAAAGGCATAACCAAGAACTCATAGTGGCCATACCGACATCTGAAGGCCGTCTTCTGCACATCCTCGTCTCTGACTCTGAGCTGATGATAGCCTGACCTGAGGTCTATCTTCGAGAACCACCGTGCTCCCTTGAGCTGATCAAAGAGGTCATCAATCCTCGGTAGCGGATACTTGTTCCTCACTGTCACCTGGTTCAGGCGACGATAGTCAACACAAAGTCGCAAGCTCCCGTCCGCCTTCTTGGCGAATAATATCGGGGAAGCCCAGGGTGAAACACTGGGTCGGATGAACCCCTTGCCCTTCAAGTCCTCCAACTATACCCGTAGCTCTCGAAGCTCGGTGGGGGCCATCCGATATGCTGGAGTGGATATCGGGGCTGTCCCTGGGTACAAGACAATATAAAAGTCTACCTCTCTGCGAGGAGGTAGCCCTGGTACGTCTTCGGGAAAAACGTCTGCAAACTGATCCACCACTGCAGGAAAACCAGGACTTCGCACGTCAACTGCTCCAAGGATGAGGCTAGCTAACTGATGAGTAATGGGCTGTCCTCTCCTCCGCGGAAGTCCATCCTATGCTGCTAAGGCTCCCTTCTCGCCAGTGAAGGTGAACCTACTCCCGTCGGTGCGTACACATCGCACCTTGCGCCTAAAACAGTCAGTCTGTGCATGGATCGTAGATAGCCAATCCATGACCAAGATGACGTCGTAAGGCCTCGACACTGCTACAAGAAGATCCCAGCCGAAGCTCTCACCTCCTAGAGTAAGCTCACACTGCCGGCACCGGTGCGTAATCGTCGATTCTGCTCCCGTAGGAGTCTCTAGCCGTAAGGATCGAGCCAACGGCTCTGTCGGAATCTCTGAGCTTCGAACAAGGGCAGCGGCTATGAAAGAGTGACTCGCTCATGTGTCTATAAGAACTGCAGCAAGGGTGGAATAGACACAGATAGTACCTTGAATCATCTCGGGTGCGCCGTGGTCGTAGGCCTCTGCTGCCTGGAGCTGTGCCTGTCTCTGCCCGCCAGCTCCCTGTGGTCAGGGTGGACCTCCTGGTGGTGGTGGTGGCAGAGCCTCAAAGCGTCACCCACCACCGGCTGCTCGTCCAGCTCCTCTGCCTCATCCGCCTCCTCCCTGCGGACCTCCACGGTCGACCCTCTGCCTCTGCCTCGGTGGTCCCTCAACCGACTGCTGCTCCTCGGCACGGTGGTTCGGGCAGTCACGAGCCATGTGGCCCTGCCCGCCGCACGAGTAGCACTGTCTGCCTCTCGAAAGACCGGCTCCGCACTGTGTGCTCCGCACTGCTGAGCCAGTGTCCTGAGGTCGTCTGCCCAAAGGTCTGGTCTGCCTGGACCCCTGAGTCATCCGTCGACTGCCTGCTGCAGATGACTCTGCCACGTGCCGCCCTGCGGTGGGTCGCTGCGCTGGTGTAGACTCAGCAAGGAAGCTCTCGATCAGAAGGGCCTGCTCCAGTACTCCTGTCTGAGTCGGTATGCTGAGGGAGATCAGCGATGCCCTGATCTCGTGTCTCAAACCCTGCTCGAAGGTCCGGGCCCGAAAGAATGGGTCTCATACCATGTCGGCCGAGTAGCGCGAGAGATCGGTAAATCTCGCAGAGTACTGAGCGACCGTCATGCTGCCCTGCCGCAGCTGAAGAAGCTCCTGGATACGCACCGCACGAAGGGTGGCTGGGACGAACTCCGAGCGGAAAAGGCTCTCAAAGTCCGTCCAAAGTAGAGATGCCTCATCGTTCACCTGGAGCATCAAGCTCCACCATCGTCCTGCTGCTGCGTGTAGTAGGCTCGCAGCGAGGATCACCATGAGGTCTGCTGGTGTCCTCACTAGCCTAAACACTCGTACCAATGCCTCCAGCCAGTCCTCTGCTGCCTGGGGATCCGTCTCCCCGCGAAACCTGGGCGGTCGCTGGCGCTGAAACTCATGCAGTGCGCTGAGGCGACGTGCATCGTCAGCGGCTGGTGCTGGAAGCATCGGGGGCTCGGCGGGTAGAGCTACCGCCGGTGCCACTGCTGACAAAGGGCCCTACACCGAGGCCTCGTTGCTCGGTGGGCTGTCGTCACGCTCGACTCTCGGAACCCTAGCTGGCTGCCGTCGTGGGGCCATCCTGAAAAGGAAACAGGTGCGCCACGGTCAGAACAGTATACCTAGTGAGCTGATATAAGTAATCACAAATAAAACATTGAAACACACACGCAATCAATGTTTTCGTGCATTAAGTCGGAAATCAGAAGTCAGGGTCCTGGTGTACGGATGCGTCGGCCGCCGCACCAACACTGGACTCCCTGGACTGATAACCACACTCAATACGCTAAACATTATTGCTTCACATAGAAAAGATCAGAGTTCGCGGTAGAACCGAACTCCTCTGATACCAATTTTTCACGACCCGCCCTCGGGGTCCGTGCCGTGACTACCCCAAGCCCGCCTTCCATAGGCCAGGGGCTGGCGACTAGCACCAAGGCGTAAATCCCGGTAAAAAGGGAAGACATTTCCTTTGTAAAGTAAACAAACACCTCAGAGTAAGCAAACAGAAAGTAAACACTAAGCAAAAGCAGAGTACAACTGAAAGTGCGGAAAAGTAAATGGGCCAGTATACAAACCCAAACTGAAATTAAAGTACAACTCGAAAGGGAAAACATCAACTAAAAAGTAAAAGCCGCTACACCGAGCTATCCACTGGAAATCCCACCTGAAGGGTGGGTACCGATAGCTCCACTGCTCCATGGGTCCCTTCGTCCTCTCTGAGTACGTCCCGCCCAGTGGTCCACCTCCAGGTAGCGTCCTGCTCTGCAAGCCTCAGCTAAGATCAACGCTGTCCGTTGTCTGCAACCAACACAACGTAGTGCGGGCAAAGCCCGTGCAGGGGTGAGTATAAGCTACTCAGTAGGGACCCCGAGACCCCTGAAGGTCTCTCAAATCCACAAAGGATAAACCACGAAGAAAGGTACAATCACGAAGTAACAACCGACACTGCTTAGATATATGCTCATACATATACCTAAGTCATCAATTTCAAATACGCTCCAACCTCCGAGCCCAAGTACAACTCAGTCCACACAGGAAAGTAAACGTATTCCACACAGGAAAGCAAAACGTAATCCACACAGGATAGCACAACACAATCCATACAGGAAAGCAACAGGATTCAGCTCACACAGGTATACATCTTCGAAAGACGATAAAGATGATCTCTGATCCATCTAAGTCGTCGGACCCACGAAGGATCGATAGGTAACTAACCCCCGCAAAAGACCCACACAGGATCGGGCCCACACAGGACCTGTAGGCGCTGGTTCACACAGGACCGCTGAGCACAAGGACCCACACAGGATCAGACCCACACAGGATCGGGCCCACACAGGACCTGTAGCACTGATCCACGTAGGATCGCTGAGTGTTGTAGTCGTCGTCGTCGAATCCACACAGGATCTCTGTACTGTCGTCGTCGCAGTCACAGTAGCAGTAGTAGCAGTAGCAGTAGCAGTAGTCACAGTCACAGTCGCAGCCAGCACTAGGGTTCCCGCAAACAGCAAGCTCGTACAGGAGGGTCCGCTCCACGAGCCGAGAGGCTGATACATCAACTGTCACAAATTCCAGAGTTGATGTATCCAAAAGTTCCGTACCGTCAACAAGAACTCAACGCAACAGACGACGCGTCGATCGGACGCCCGGTCTGAGAGTTATAGACATTTTCGTCCCCGGGGCCCGGTTGGTTTTTAAGGCAAAACCAAACCGACCGTACTCAACCTGCGTCCAAACCTCGGGCGGAGTATTCCAAAAGATCTGTCTCACTAAGAGGAACACAACAAAGCTGACGACACATCAATCGGACGTCCGTAGCTCAAGATATGAGCGTTTCTGCTCCGAAGGCCCGGTTGGTTTTGTGAACGAACCAACCCGGCCGAACTCAAAGTGTTCCGAAACCTTGAGTGCGATATACCGAAACGACCGTCTCGATCCAAGGATCGTGTTTCCGTAGACGGTTCGTCAATCGGAGGTCTGTGGCTCAAGTTATGGCCAAAAGACCGAAACAGTCTCGAAAACGGGGGGTCCGGGTCCGGGCCGACCCGGCCCGATCCCCCCCTGGTCTGACCCGAACCGGGTCGACCCTTTCCGGGTCGACCCGACCCGGATCCGACCCGGTCCACTGGAACCGGCCCGGCTGGTGGCGGCGCGGCGGCGCGGCCCGGCCAGCGGCGGCGCGGCCAGGGTGCCGCGCATGCGCCGCACGCGGGGGGTGAACCCCCCACCCCTTTTTCGGATCACGGCCGGCTTTTGCCGGCCGTTTTTATTAAACACACGGGACCCGCGGGTCCCGCCTTCTGACCGAACCGGTGGCCGGCACAGCCGGCCGCCTTCCTCCTCTCCACCACGGCCATAGCCGCGGCTCATCTGAACTCCTGGGGCCGGCGAGGCCGGCCGCCCCTGGCTGCTCCGCCGCGGCCGTAGGGCCGCGGCCCTTCTTGATCTCCGGCGCCGGCGGCCCGGCTACCGCCGGTCTTCCCGTCTCGTCGCGGCTCGGAACCGGCCGCGGTGCGACGGCACCGCGCCCCTCCGCCGCGCCTTCGATTCCCCTTGACGCGGCGCGACGGCATCGCTTTCTTCATGATTCTTCCACGGCGTGGCGCGACGGCGCCGCGCAATATAATCGTACGATTATCCACGTGGTGCGACGGCACCATGCCACCTTGTTTCCACCCGCAAGATAAATCAACAAGAACGATGGAGGGGGTTCGGCCGTGTTCATGCGGTCCGGCCCCCTCACGTTAAATGATAACACAACTTAAATATCCTCTCGTTAATCATGCTAGATCCACGAACAAGAATAAATAATTAAACAAAAATCAACAACCCCTACCTTGAAAATTGACGTCGCACGTCGGTTATCGCAGAGAAAGGCGTCGCGGCGTCGGACGTAGATTCCGTGGACGTCGGGGTGTGTCCGAGGAGGAAACGACGTCTCTTCACTTGTCGCTATGACGAAGAAGGGAGGTACGTTGTCATTGGCGATGATCACCACGGTCGGCGACTTCTCCCTTGTCGAGGAGGAAGATGAAGACGGAAGAATCTGGGACGCCGAGTCTCGAAGGTCGTGGGATCGATGTTCTTTGTCGGAGAAGAACCGTTCTTCACGTTCTTCGTCGAAAACGAAGAAGATCTTCAAGTCTCTCAACGATTCTCCCAATCCTCTCAAGTAACAAAGGAACTAACCCAAAAATAAATTAAGCTTACACTTAATTTATTAACACAACCCAACCTTTGAAATTCAAGAGTTTGAATTTCAAAAACTCAAAATTTAAACTCACTTATTAATTATACATGAGTTGTATAATTAATTAAAAGTTAAGTTGACAAGCCTTTAAGAGGGAGAGAGGGGAGTTAGGGAATTTGAAAAGGTGGGGCTCGGGTGGGCCCCTCCTCACCTTAATCCTCTCTTAGGTGGTTAAACCACCCAACTTCCAACAAAAGATTATAACCACTTTTAAGATAGAAAATAAATATTGTATAACAAATTTATTTTACTCTTCATTTCATCCAGAAAATTAAACATCTCCTCCTAGGAAAATGCAACTTCGGGAAAGGTCTCCTTAAGAGAATATCGGCGCTGCGAGTTCATCGGTGCCCTCGGATTTCAATTCCGAGCACCGGATCAAAAGTTAGAAATTCCTGCTCGTTCGTTTACTGAACGTACCCGAGCCAAACTTCTGAAATTGATTCCGGGCACTCCGGGCCTCGGAATCAGGTGCCGTCAGAAACCGCGCTCTTGTAAAATTCCAAAGAAAATTAAGAAAAAATTTCCCTTGAATTTTAAGGGTCTTTACAAATTGATTGTAAAAATCATGCAATATATCTTCTCTAGTGATGATTTATGGTTTGGGGTGAAATTGTGTGATCTTAGTGAATTGTTGTCAAGTGATTTAGTTCTGTGAATTTATAATAATGAATTAAAATTATGGATTTTATAGAATTTCTAAATGGTTTGATGGAAAAGTGGTTTTCAATAAAAATGGTATTTTATTGAAATGGTTTGGCATTGAAATGGTTTTGATGGAAAAATGGGTTTCAATAAAAAGTTGGTTTTATTAAAAAGGTGTTATAGAATGATCCTTGGGAAAATTGGTGTGTGAGTTCATATTTAATTTATGGGGCTTGGTTAAAATATGACCTTGTTCTCAATTACAAAGTTCAAATGGAACATGGGAAATAATTACCTTATGGTGACTTGGTAGATTGATGAGAAACTGCACATGAGTATGGAACTGTCATCACGTAGCATGCATGGTTGGTTGTGTGGATTTGTGGAATGCATTGGGTATGCTGAAAGAATATTGAGAAATATTTTGAAATATTTTTATAGTTATTTTTATAGAAAAATATCTTACTAGAAAATTAGATTCAATTGAACTTGTTTTCTTTTGGTTATAAATGGTTTTCAAAACATGTTTATATTTAGTTATAAGCTGTTTTGAGATATTGTTTTATATATAATATTTTTTGTAAATGTTGATAACTCTTCTATAATAGTGGAATGAGTAGGGAAGTCATTGGGTAAAATATACTGAGTGTTATACTCACCCCTTCTTTTTCACTTTTGTGATTTTTCAGATGATATCTTTTGGGAAATGGGAAAAGGTAAAGTATCACATGTTTTTAGCACTACCTCATGATACTTGGGATGTTTCGTGATTATGGAGATTAAAGCTTGTAGAGCATGGAGTCTTGTGGTTTTTGGGGGGTCTTTAGTTATTTTTACACTGTTAACTTTGATAATTTTTTGTTCTTCCTCTATTTCACACTTTAGAGTGGTTTTGACATGAATAAAGTAGTTGTGTTGTCTTTCTTTTGTTCATGCATCATTTAGTGAATTGTTTGGTTATGGTTTTTTGGTTTAATGGTTTATTTCTTAAAGGGTAAATCATCCAATAATTGTATTTTAATCCCTTTGGCATTTATTTATATCCTTTGGTGTCTTGGAGATGTTTTTAAGTCCTATTAATGATATGTTGTATTCTCAAGCCAATGGGAATAAGTGGGTTATTACAAATAGTATCAGATTGTTCAGTCCTTTCCTAAAAAGTAGTTTTTAGTGTTCCTATTCTTGGAGTTGAAATTCGTTGTTTTCTATTCCTTGGGTGGTAATATAAGAAAGGAAGGGTGTTATAGAGACTTCAAATGTATAGCATAAAATAAAATAGTTAACCTATTTATGCCTAACTTTAAGATACAAGGAGTTGGGTACATAATTTTTTTGGAGACACTTATAGGTTCTTATAATCTCATTGTCATGGTTTTAACCAATGAGATGAGCATGTCATGAATTGTACAGGAATGACTTCCCACTAGGATTGAATATTTCATTTTGAGTAATGATTTATGATCTTGTTCAAAGATGTAAATCTTTTAAAAGGCTTAATTTTTTTTGCAAATGAAAGATTTTGGAAAGAGGACACTTGGTGTATTTTGAGAATGGTTTGATTTTCAAAAGAAATAAAGGATTTTAAAAAAAAGGTTGAATTTGAAAAATGTGGTTTTTTTAAAACATTTTTTTGATATTTGATATGATAGAATTTGAAATGATAAGTCATCAGTTGCTAGGGGTGAGACTTACCAAGTAGTTTTTGGTTTAGAAAATGGCACCCGGTAGGCGTCGTAGAAACCAACCAAAAGAAGATGTGAAGAATGTGGTTGTACCTGAGCCACAACTGAACCAAGTACTGGTTCAAAGTATTGTTCAAGCATTTAAAGCTATGGATACGAGAAATCAGAGGGATGAGCCAAGGCACATGGATCATTCCATCCAGTTTAGGAAGAAAAATACACCCATCATCAGGGGTGATTCTGAACTCGAAAATGTGGAGGGGTGGCTGTGTAGGATGAATCATATCCTTAATTCTTCAGCACACTGGTGGAGCTAATGGTCAATATAGAGATGTATATGGTTGAGGATCTTTCACTATGTTGGTGAGAACTAGTGCTTCATTCTAAAGTGGATCAAGTAATTACTTGGGAGTATTTTGAATTTTTTTTTAATAATAAAGTATATCCTCATGTATTCAAGATCCAAAGGATAATAGGTTTATTTACCCTGAAGTAGGATAATCTCTCTATCACAAAAAATGTAGCTAAATTCATGAATTTAGTATGATTTTCACTAGAAGTTGTGGTGAGTGTGTCCTTGAAGGAACGCATTTTATAATCAGGTATAAGGTAGGAAATTCGGTCAAATATTGTGGTGCACTATATTAATTACTATTTGGAGATTGTGAACAGAGAAGTGATGGATGAGTGAGATATCACAGGAGCAATGGGAGGAGGAAGTGAGATAATACCTACTAGAAATGGTGGAAATCCAATTTTGGGAGCAAGTGAAAGAGAGACACCTCTTTCCAGGGTGGGAGTGGGAATCCAAATCACACAGCTGGATTAGTAAATATTTCTCCATGACCAAAGAGCCAAGCAAGATGCAACCAATGTGGTTCCTTTGAACAAATAAATCAGGAGTGTACAACACCACCAAGATCATGCCATAATTTCAAAAATATGGGACACCTTATGTGATTTTGTTGTAGTGGTCCAAGATCTGGTGACCAGGACACTTTTCAGGTGTCGTAAGCATTATATGCTTCAACAGAATGAGGCCAGCAGAATTAGCCTTGTTAGTAGAGAAAATCTAGCCATGGTGATTCTCAGAATACCAAGACTCCTCAATAAGGGAAATCTCAACAATGAAACAAATATCATAGTGTTGAAACATAGAAACTATATGGAGCTTAACAGATGATTATTGATGATCAGGCTGGACCATCTACAGTGATAGGTATGATTCTTTTGACTTCTACCTTTGTGAATGTAATGTTTGATACTGGTGCATCGCATTCCATCATTGCTTCTCATTTTGTTTACTTACTATGTTTAAAACTTTAAATGATTTCCTCTATGATAAAACTAAAAACCCCTCTCGTTGAAAGAGAAGGTCAAGCATTTGTATGTAGATAATGTGATATAATTGTTGATGGAGATGAGCTGAAATAGTACTTCTCAATGTTTGAGATAGATGTATTTGATGTAATCATAGGTATGGATTGGTTGACAACATTCAAGTCTCAAATCGATAATTATAAATGAATTGTTAGTTTCACATCGGAGGATGACGTAAATCATCTCTTCATAGGAGAGAAGGTTGTAAAGAAAGGTGCAATGGGATTGTTGGCACCAGCAGTGGGAATGATCTCTTACCAGTTGGCGGCACTGACTTTGGCATTGATGGAAGAGATCCAGGAAGTCCTTTTTCTAGAAGTGGTGGATTAATTTCTAGATGTCTTTCCCAAGAACTAATTATGGTTACCACCTATAAGGGATGTGGAGTTTATGATTGATCTCATTCCAGGCACTAGTCCTATTTCTCTTCTGTCTTATAGGATGGCACCAACAGAGTTAAGGGAATTAAAGGTGTGGTTGGAGGAGCTATAAAGAAAGGGTTTCAATTGTCCAAGTACGTCTCTGTGGGTATCAATGGTCTTGTTTGTGAAGAAATAATATGGAACTCTTCGGTTGTGCATCGATCATAGTAAGCTTAATCAGGTTATGATAAAGAATCGGTATCCACTTCCACACATTAATGATTTGTTTGATCAATTTAGGGGATCTTAGTGGTTCTCTAAGATTTAATTACGATCATGATATCATCATTTGTGAGTTCCAGAAAAATATATTATGAACAAATCTTTTAGAAGTAGATATAGACACTATTAATATATATTCATGCTTTTTGGTCTTATGAATTCACCAGTGGTCTTTATGTATTTGATGAGTCAGATATTTTAGAGATATCTGGATTATTTTAATGTGGTGTTTTTCGATGATATATTGGTGTTTTCAAGAACAAGGGATTACCATGATAAGCATTTGGTGATAGTGTTAGGAGTCTTGAGAGACAACTGTTTTTATGTCAAATTGTCTAAGTGTGACTTATAGATATAATAGGTATGCTTTCTTAGCCATTTAATTTTTGAAAAATGTGTTTCATTGGACCCAGAGAAGATAGAATTTGTTATCTCATGGAAAATTCCAAATAAAATATTTGAGATACAAAGTTTTCTTGTTCTAGATGGTTATTAATGATGCTTCTTGTGTCACTAATCATGGGTAGCCTCACCAATTACAGCTTTGAAAAAGAAAAATGATCCATTCCAATGGATAGAGGAATGCCAAAAGTCTTTTCAGGAGCATAAATTTCATCTTACTTAGGCACCTATCTTGATTTTTCCAGAATCATGATAGGGATATATGGTGTGTTGTGATTATTTAGGATGGAGGTTGGGCTATTTTTTTATGCAAGGAAACCATGTTGTGCATTATTATAACAAACCTTCTCTTTATTTCATTCTTAAAATAGTTTGTTACATAAAATATTCACTTGATACAACACATAATATCGAGAGGTCTAGTGTCTTTGGGGCTTAGAAACATTACATAACAACTTAAAACATGAAATACTCATTTTTATTGAAAACTTATTTTACATGACCACACACATTCGTTTTCACTTAGCATTACATGGGATAACTTGAGGACATGCATGAAAAAAGGGCAATCTACAAATCCCAGTAAGAGAGTAAAGAAGGCATAACGTGATGAATGCAGTACATGTTAGGAAATAGGCATATCAATGGAGCACAATAGAAACACGAACCTAAAGGCATGATATATCATTATTATCATAACCTAGAAATGTGGCGTCAACATTTAACATGATATTAGCATTAGCCAAGGATAATTGCACATAAAACATTATTAAACCCGCAATGCATTGAGTTATCAATAGTAAACCCTCATTGCACTTGACATATCATGATAATAATCTTTACCCAATGCATTGGAGCACTATCAGGGTGAACCCTTCTTAATCATTTCATTTCATGAATAATTCTGACAAATAGATCATATAACATCAATTCATTAAATAGAATAATTTATTACACGATAACGGAATGTGGAATTCATACATGAAACACCATAATCATTAAGTTGTAACGTCCTTGTTCTGGGAGTTGCCCAGAGGTGCCCTGTACCCGGTTGGTCACATGGCCTCAAGCGCATTTCCCCAAATACCAGAGGCTGCTGACTAGTAGTGAGGGCCTTGGGTGTGATAGTGTGGAAGCTATGCCTACATTGGCAGAGTAACATGGTCGAAGTAAAACAAATAGCAATAGCAGAAGCAATAATAATACCATACAATAGTAAACAGTGGAAGACTGGAAGGAACAATAAATGAGAACATATAAATATATATGATGCATGATACATATGTCTATGAAATCATCCAAACAGGTCACAATGCTGGAATGAAATACTAAACCAAAGTACAAAGAAAAGAAAGTAAACATCTCCACAACATCGCAAGCCTCAGTTTGGACTCATGCTCCCCAGCTCCACAACAATCAAGTACCTGAAGTAGAAGGGAACTTGCCCTTATCTATACCTACAGTAATATAATATGTTTGGACCCAAAAGCATGACCCAAAAAATGTGTGATTCTAATCCCTATAGGCAACCACCTAAATATCTGGGCCTAACAGTCAGTGAATACATATGGCAGTCAATAAGTAAAAAGAAGCAGTAAAAAAGGAAGTACTAAAAAGTAAACAATTCTATAGTTTCAATTGCATTCAATATCCTAGATCAAGTAAGAAGACAATTAAAAATGGGTAACCCTTTGGGAATTACTCATTGCCTAACCCCTCTGGTTCAACCAAACAAATACAAGCAACCCTCTAGAAATTACACACAGTATAACCCCTTTGGTTCATCTTTATCAAAGACTGTCTGATAAATCACTCACCGTCAATTCCCCCAATGGTATAGTATTAGTAACTAATAGGAACTCTGAGGAAGCACTCAACATCCAATTCCCCATGTGGCCTATATCGAGGAACTACAAGCACTCTGAGGGAGCACTTACATCCATCCCCCCTATGGTCTTGCAACGTAAAAGTAAACTGACACTCTGGAGAAGCCCAAAACATCCATTATCCCAATGGTCTACTACACCAAGTTCCCACAGCCCTGTGTAAGTCAATCATGCACATTGATACAAAGTCATCCAAAGTAAACCTCAAGAACTACTTGGCTAAATAGTTTACAGTGTATCACAACCTGTCAAATAATAATCAATTTACTCTATCAATACTAGGCATGGAAGGCAAAGCAGCCTAACAAGCAAGCTATACCAAATGGTCAAAACAAGAAAACAAGAGAAAAACATCCATATCATGGAAACTTTAACTATATTCACAAACAATTAACCTCTATCAATACAAAAAAGGCATAGCAGGTAAAAACATGGCTAAAAACTAAAAACATGCAATACCTTGAACAATGGTATTGGGAAAGTTTGTACATATAACTCAAATAATAAATACATAAAGGAAAAAACCACCTCCCTTGGCATTGTGAGACCGATATACATGAACTCCAAGACTTGAATCTCCCTATAATTTCATAGATCTACAAAAACATTAAAAACGTTCAACTGAGGATATCTCGTGAAAGAGGAGAAATCAAGAGATAAAGTTCAAGAAGAAGAGAGAACTCATCGATATGATTCCAACGCAACTGATGGCATTTGATTTGGAGAACATATGGCGATTCAGGGGCTCATAAAAGATTTGCAATCGTACGGACGCTCCCGGACGAGATAGGTTGAGAAGTAGTGTGTTCTTTCCATTAGACGTGACCTCGGTCCATTTAATAAAAAAATAAAGTACAAGACGTGTTCTTTAAAAGTACACGACAAGTACTTACCTATTTTAGCCTCTACTTTAGGCGGTCTCCAGTTCACCACACATGGCCATGTACTTGGCTATTACACGGCTAGTACACGGTCACCCGCGGTAACCGAGTACACAACGTGTACTTATAAGTACACAGTGTGTACTCCAGAAATTTCTAGAAACTCCTATTTTCCTAAATAAACACCAAAAGACTAGATTTATACCTAAAATGAATAACCAGTTTCTTAAATAAGTAAATTTTCATAAAGTTTAATACCCTTGATAGATAAATTGGCATGTTATTCACTACGCAATGACTTTGGTTTTTAAAATCGCGGTGCAATTTCAGCAGCATGGTGGCGTTACATATGAATTCATAAAAATGGTTAATGATAGAGAAAGGGGTGTATCATAATATTTAAATGAAATGGATAGTAAGGGGGTCATATAGATACATGTCTCACCATATTTAATTTAATTTTTATTCATAATACAAAATAAATTCTTGAATGTAAATGAGAAGAGAGAAATTCCTTATGAACTTTTGGCATGGAAATGGGTGTACATGGGAGGAATTAATGAGAGATAAAGAGTTATATAATCATTAAAATATAAGGATATCGGTATGGGGGAGGTGATAAATTATACCCTAACATTTTTAATTGAAAATACAAAGGTATAGGAACATAAAGAAACTTGGACAAAAATTAGAGAGAAGAAATCCCTTACGTGGAAGTGTGATCACAAAGGCTTGGGGGGGTTGAGAGAGGCTTATTAGGAGATTGGGGTACTTAGGGAGGATTTTAGAGAGATGAGGGCATGGTAGGGACATGATCAAAGGGTTTTAAGTGAAGAGAAGTGGGATCTTGGGTTGGTTTATATAGGAAAAGAGAGGAAATTTTTTATTATTTAGGTTTTGTACACCACACATTAAACTAATCAAAACCCAAAACCAACCCATGGTTTTTACCCATGGGTTTTTCCAAAGGGGAGTGGAAAAAATTATTTTATAAGGCCAATGTCATAACTTTTTAAAATGTTATATTTTCTTATTCGGAGGTGAGTCACACTCTCAAGGAAATCATTTTAAAACTTAAAATGTTTTATAAGTCTTGGAGGGTCCATTAAGGCTTTGTAAAATAAATAAAATCAACCTAAAATCACATTATTTTAAAGTAAAAACATATATTGGCATAAAAATCTATTTATATTATTTTATTACCTCACTATTGATTCATTACGATGTCAAAAAACACATTATATATTTAAACGGTATTTAATTTTTACCCAAATATTTGATTGTCTGGAAAAATTATGAAAAATTCAACGTTGGATAATTTCGATTTCTTGATTCCAAAAATAATATTCATTTTATCTAAATAATTTTCTATATATTGGAATTATTACTTTTAATATAAAAACTCACATTTATAGGAAATTTATGGGTTTTGACAAAAACAACTTTCAAACCTTAATAAAAATTACAATTGTATTCATAAAAATTATACAATCATTTATATTTAATAAAAAGTAATTTAGTAAGAATATTTTATTAAAATATTATTTAATTTAAAAATCCATTATTTCATCAAAATATATTTCTTAATTTAATATTAACTAAAAAAATACTATTTTTGTTTTAAAAACTATTTACAAAGTAACAATAATATAATGAATGTATATTATTTATTCTATATAAAAAAATATTACACATAATAATAGTCATAGGGTATTATTAGATAACCCCTTATATCACCCACATATTACCTAAGGGTAAGGTTTGAAATGGTGATAGACTCTTGGGGTGGCTCGGATAATATCGCTCGGGTGGTAATCTTTATTAACTTCCACTTCTATTGTAGGAGGTTCCATTCAATCTTAACGTGTTGAAGCTCGACTTGGGATTAGTTAAGAGAGAATCACAGTGATTCCACCTCCTTTTCGAGCTCTGAAAAATGGGCTTCGTACAGAGCAATTCTACTGGATGAGGTCATCGCTTCCTTTTTCTAAGTAAATTGGATTTGTTAAAACCCTATATTTATAGTAATCATGTGATCACTGTTCAATGGATATATCAGCAACGGTCACAATTATTAGAGGTATTTTAAAATCCAAAAACATAAAACCAAGTAAGTTCATATGTTATATAACCATTTTACATAATAATACATTTAGTTAAATCAAGAGTAATTTTCATTAATAAAAGTTTGGGTCATTTCAATATTCACCCTTAAAAAATTTCTCCCTCGAAATTTCCTTTTCTCATACTAAAACAGATGATGGTAACACTAATTCATCACTTCCTCTACTTCCCACATTGTTTCTTCAAACTTGTGGTTTCTCCATAACACCATGACAAGGAGCATTGTCTTATTTCATATAACTTTTTTAATATAATCTAATATCTTCATTGGCTTTTCTTCATTAGAGAGGTCATTCTCCATTGGTACCACCTCTCGATTGAGTAAATGTGATGGGTCAGGTATGTAATTCCTCAAGAGTGATACTTGGAATACATCATGTACTTGAGATAGGTTAAGTGGGAGTGCTAGTCGATAGGCCACTACTCCAATGGAATCCAAGATCTCAAAAGGGATAATGTACCTTTGACTAAGCCTTCCCTTCTTCCAAAATCTTATAACTCTATTCCGAAGTGATATGCAGAGGAATAACATGTCTCTAAAATCAAATCTAGGTCTCATAGATGATTATCATCATATCTCTTTTGTCGACTCTAAGCTTCTTTAATGTGCTACTGGATGGTCTTAACCATCTCCATCATTTCTTAAACCATTTCTGGACCTAGGAGTTTTTTCTCCCCATCTTCATCCCAACATGTCGGTGTTCTTCACCTCTTCCCATAAAGGGCTTTATAAGGAGCCATTTGTATGCTTGAATGGAAACTGTTATTGTAAGAGAACTCAACTAGAAAAAGATATTGATCCCATACTCATTTGATGTCCATTGAGCATGATCTCAACATTTCCTCATGTGTTTAGATAGTCCGCTCAGATTGGACATCATTATGAGGATGATAAGTCATACTGAATTTCAACTCAGTATTCAGATCATGTTGAATACTCTTCCAGAACATAGAGGAGAATCTTAGATCTCAACTAGATACAACATATAGTGGTACTCCATTCATCCTTACCACTTCTATGATATATATTTGTTCCATTTGATCTAATGAGAAATCCTCTTGAATTTAAATGAAGTGTGCAGTCTTTGTAAGATGATCCACAACAACCCAGATATCATTGTTTCCTTTGCATATATTTAGAAGTCTGGTGCCAAAGTCCATGGTGATGTTCTCCCATTTTCATTCTAGTATGGGTAATGGTTGCATCATCCTCTTAGAATTATTCCTCTATGACTTCACTTGCTGACATATCATGCACTTTGATGTATACTCAGTGATATCCTTCTTCATGTTATTCCACCAATAATACTCTCAGAGATCTCAATACATCTTTGTGTTTCCTGGGTGAATAGAGAAATTTGAACTATGTGCATCATCCAAAATTTCATTATTTAACTCTGGATTTGATGGAACATATAATCTTGTCCCGAATCTCACAATTCCTTCTCCATTAACATTTAACTATGAGGATTTAAATTTTTTGAAAATTTCCATTGTCTTTTGAATTCCCAAATCATCCTTTTGAGAATCCTTTACCCTTTCCAAAAGATACGGTTGAGAAATCATTTGTGAAAGGATTGATGATGTTCCCTTATTTATGATTCTTATGTCTAGCTTTATCAAATCTAGAAATATTGGATCCTTTTCAATTCTCATCAATGATAGAATTTATGGGTCCTTTCTACATAGAGTATCTTCCACCTTATTCGCTTTCCCAGGGTGGTAATGGATTAAGAAGTCACATTCTTTGATCTTCTCTAACCATATTTTTTGGTGCATATTAAACTCTTTCTGTGTGAATATATACTTGAGTATTTTGTGGTCCATATATATTTTACACTTTTCCCCAAAGAGGTAATGTCGCCAAAAATTTAAAGCGAATATTACTATGGCCAACTCCAGATCATGTGTTGGATAGTTTTTCTCATGAACTTTCAATTTACTTGAATCATAGGCAATGACTTTGTCATTTTTCCTCAACACATAGCCCAATCCCTTTTTCGAAGCATCACTGAATACCACAAAAAGTTATACACTTGTGGGTAGGGTGAGCACGGGCGTAGTGATAAGCCTCCTTTTCAAATCCTTAAAGCTCTCTTTGCATTCATCACTTCAAGAAAACTTTACTCCATTCTAAGTTATCTTGGTAAGAGGGTTGTACAATCATGAGTAATTTCTCAAAAATCAGTGATAATATTTAGCTAACCCCAGGAAGGTATGAATATTTGTTATCGATATTGGCCTCATTCATCCCTCAATTGTTGCTATATTGGAGGGATCCAAAGATATCCCATTGCTTGTGATGATATTACCTAATAATGATACCTCCTTCAACTAGAACTCACACTTTTTGTACTTTGCATAGAGCTTATCCTTTCGCAAGGTCTCTAGTATAGTGTTTAGATGCTCCTCATGATCCTCCTTGGTTCTGGAGTATATTAGAATATCATCTATAAATACTACCAAAAAAATTTCATGGTAATATTGGAAGACTCTATTCATCCAGTCCATGAATTTTTTTAAAGTATTAGTGAGTCCAAAAGGAATTACTATGAATTCATAGTGCCCGTACCTTGTACGAAAAGCATTCATGGGGATATCCTTCTTCTTTACCCTTAATTGTTAATATCAAGACCGAAAATCCACCTTGTAGAAGTATTGGGCTCCACGTAGCTAGTCGAACAAGTCATCAATTCATGACAGAGGATACATGTTCTTTATTTTGATTTTGTTGAGCTCACAATAATCAATGAAAAGGCGCATTTCCACATCCTTCTTCTTGAATAAGAGGACTGCGGCACCCCATGGTGAAGCACTTGTGCATATAAACCCTTTATCCAAATTCCCTTGTAATTGTTTCTTCATCTTCTCAAGCTCCACAACAGCCATTCTATATGGATTTTTGGATATTGGAAACTCCTTAGGTATAAGATAAATTAATAATTCTACATCACTTCTAGTAGGAAGACCAATCAATTCCTTGGGAAACACTTCAGTGGATTCCCTCACAATATAAATGTCTTCAAGGATGGTTTCTTCCTTAGAATCAATCATCTGAGCGAGATATGCATGTTTATAGGGTAGTAATATCTAGGCTTGAGATGATGGTGTAAAAGAAGATTCATCCTCCTCTTTCTCTTGTACAGAATCAGGGGGTTGATTTTCCTATGGAGAGTGATTTCCCTCTCATAGAAATTTATGTTGGCTCTATATAAGGAAATTCAATACATGCCAATAATTTAATCAAATTCCACCATAGGAAGTATGACAAGGTTCTCAGGGAAGTTAAATCCACAAATTATAATAGGGGAGGAGTTATATTAATGGGATTAAATTATTGCCCCATTTTCTGTTCTCACTGACATCTATACTTCCATGATTTGTGGTGCTGTTGGGATTGTTCGACTATACTTTTAGGATATAAAATAATGAGTAGAACCATAATCAAAAAGTATATTCTATATTCTTGAATGAATAACTAGAGTACCTATCACCACTTTGTTTTAGGGGATCACTCCGGTGGTAGTGATGGAAAAATATCTCCCTTTCTTCCTTGGAGGTTGTTGGTTTCCTCAAAAAACCCTTGGCTTAGGGCACTGGTTTGTAAAGTGCCCTGGTTCTTTACAGTTTAATCAATGAACAAGGCATTAAGGGTAAAATGGAGTATTCCACTCATTTTCCGCAGCCATGGGTTTTTATTGTCAGCTTTTAATGGACAGGCACCCTTCTCTTCCACATGTAAATCATTTCCTCTCCCCCTTTAAGCAATTTCCTAGGTACTTCTTTTCACACCTTTAGAAAGTAGGGTGCTGTATTTTCTTAGCACCGTTGGATTTATCCATCAGACTGCTAGAATTAAAGTCCACCTTATGCTTCTTATCCCCATGATACCTGTGATATTTTACAATCTCCATTTCAACATTGAGGGAAAATTTTACAATTTCTTCATAGCTCATGAAGTCACAAATCGCTAGGGCTTTCTATAGGTAAGGTTTTAGCCCAACAAAGAAGCGGTCAACCTCGAATTTGAGGGTAATGAAAAATACGAAGGCATATCATTCAGGACATGTGAAGTTTTTCATGTACCGACCAATGGATTCTTTGTCTTTTTACATTAGGGCAAAGAGGTCCCTTTCCATATTAATTTAGAGGGTGTGACGAAAATATTTATCGAATTTTTTTTTCCAGAAACCCTTCCATTCCAATGCCTCAATCTCTTCCTCAGGCTTTGTATTTTTGATCAATTTTTACCATTGATCAACTTCACCCTCCATATTATAAAAATCTAGAAAAACATTATCTTGTTCAAAACATTGAAGTATGAAGAATGTCTTTTCAATGGAGTTGATCCATTGTTTGGAAATTGAGGGATCATATGATCCATTAAAAGTAGGAGGAATTTGTCTCATGAAGCTCTCGATTGTGACTTTTTATTTCTTAGGGAGGGTATAATGTTCCTCTTGAACTATATTTCTATTCAAAACTTGATTTAACTAAGAGAGTATCATGACAATGTTTTTGATTCCTGCTCCCATCGAATTGGGCATCTTATTAGAACAACCATCACATTAATATTTGAATCAGTTATTATCCCAAGTGCTCCTATTACTGGCCATTGGTTGGAATAAAAGGAAAGTTAGGGGTAACACACAAAAGGTAATCAAAAGAAAAAAATAGATGACTTATAAATTACATTTATTTTCTTAACTTGTGAATTTATAGGATTCAATATATGTTATCCATGATCTACTTCCCAACATATATTCTTAGGAGAATTTTTTTATTCCCTTAATAATGGTTCATACTAAGCTTATGAATTTAAAAAATCATATCCCCTTGGATTTTTGTAACCAATAGTGTAGCAAGTCCTGTTGTCATGCACTAGTTCATGTTCGAGTCTAGTTCAAAGAGGTGCTTTCGGGTTTTACCTCAATATATTTCTTTGCGAGAGTTGCCTCTACCTACTCGTATCGAGACAATGATGCATTTTCTTGACAAACCACTTACTCATTACTATCCAAAATTTAGGGATTTTTTTATTATACTTAGTCTTATCTCTAAGGCTTTCACTATGGTTTTCTAATCCAAATCCCAAAAATAACAAAACCTATCCTTTGATACCAACTATAAAAACCCTTATCTCTATTTCATATATAAAATAATTTATTACATAAAATATTCACTTGATACAAAACAGATGATTGAGAGTTCTAGTGTCTTTGGGGATTAGGAACATTACATAACAACTTAAAACATGAAATATACATCTTTATTAAAAACTTATATTACATGACCACACACATTCCTTCGTACTTAGCATTGCATGGGATAACCTGAGAACATGCATAAAAAAGGATGAGCTATAAAGCCTAGTAAGGGAGTAATCAAGGAATAACATGATGAATATAATACATGTTAGGAAATATGCATATCAATGTAGCACAAGAGAAACATGAACATAAAGGCATGATATATCAAGATTATCATAACATGGCAATGTGGCATCAACATTTAACATGATACTAGCATGAACCAAGGCTCATTGAACATGGAGCATGATTAAACCCTCATTTAACTTTAATTATCATGAGTAAACCCTCATTTCACTTGCCATATCATGATACTAATCTTTACCCAATGCATTGGAGTACTATCAGGGCACACCCTTCTTAATCATTTCATTTCATGCATAAGTGTTCCAAATGGATCATATCACATGGATTCATTAAACATCATAATTTATTCCACGATAAATGAATGTTGGTGTAATACATGAAACTCTATAATCAATAATTAAATTTTCATAAATTTGAATACCCTTGATAGATAAATGGGCATGGTTTTCACAACAAAATGACTTTGTCTTGGAAAATTGTGGTGCAATTTCGGAAGCATAACGATGTGACATAAGAATTTATAAAAATGTTTGATGAGAGAGAAAGGGGTGTCTCATCATATTTAAATCAAATGAAAATTAAGGGGGTTATATAGATATATTTCCCAACATATATAATAGAATTTAGATTCATAATACAAAATAATTTCTTAAATGTAAATGAGAAGAGAGAAATTCATTACGGAATTTTGGCATGGTAACGAGTGTACATGGGAGGCATTAATGAGAGAGAAAGAGTTCTATAATCATTAAAATATAATAAGGTCAGTATGTGGGAGTTACTAAATCATACCCCAACATTTTTAATTGAAAATACAAGGGTATAGAAACATAAAGAAACTTGGAAAAAAATGAGAGAGAAGAAATCCCTTACTTAGAAGTGTGATCCCAAAGGCTTGGGAGGGGATTGAGAGAGGCTTATTGGGAGATTGGGGTGCCTTGGGAGGATTTTATAAATATGAGGGAAGGGTAGGGATGTGATCCAAGGGTTTTTAGTGAGGAGAAGTGGGATCTTGGGTGGGTTTATATAGGAGAATAGAGGGTATTATTTAGGTTTTAGACACCACACATTAAACTAATCAAAACCACAAACCAACCCATGGTTTTTTCCCATGTTTTTTTCCAAAGTGAAGTGGAAAAAAATTATTTTATAAGTAAAATGGCCGAACATATTAATATATTAGGCTTTCTTATGTGGAGGTGAGTCACACTCTCAAGGAAATCACTTTAAAAGTTAAAATGTTTTATAAGTCTTGGATGGTCCACCAAGGCTTTGTAAAATATATAAAAAAACCTAAAATTGCATTATTTTACAAGAAAAACATATATTCTCAAAAAACATTATTTATAGTATTTTATTACATCATTACTGAGTCATTATGATGTCATAAAACACATTATATATTTAAACAGTATTTAATTTTTACCCAAAAAAGTGACTATCGTAGAAAATTATAAAAAATTCCCCATTGGATAATTTCAACATCCTGGTTCCAAAAATAATATTAATTTTATCTAAATAATTTTATAAATATGTGAATTTTTACTTTTAATATAAAAACGGACATTTATCGAAAATTAATAGGTTTTGAAAAAAATGACTTTCAAACCTTAATAAAAATTAAAATTGTATTCATTAATATTATATGATCATTTATATTTAATAAAAAGTAATATAGTAATAATATTTTATTAAAATATTATTTAATTCAAAAATCCATTAATTCATCAAAATAGATTTCTTAATTGAATATTAACTAAAAAAATACTATTTGTGTTTTAAAACTATTTACAAAGTAACAATAATAAAATGAATATATATTCTTTATTCTATACATATAATAATAATGAACAATACCATAGTGTTGGGTTCTTATTACATAACCCCTTATAATACCTGCATATGACATAAGGGTAAGGGGGTAATGGTGATAGATTCTTGGGGTGGCTCAGATAACATCGCTCGGGTGGTAATATCAATTAACTTCCACTTCTCCCATAGGTAATTCTTCTCAAGCTTAACAGGTTGAAGCTTGGCTTGGTATTGGTCAAGATAGAACCCTAGTGATTCTACCTCCTTTATGAGCTCTAACAAATGGGCTTCGTATTGATTAATTCTACTGGATGAGGTCATCTCTTCCTTTGTCTGAGTAAATTGGATTTGTTAAATATCTATATTTATACTAATCATGTGATCACTATTCAACGACTATATTAGAAATGGTAAAAATTCATAATAGTATTTTAAAGTACAAAAACATAAACCAAGTAAGTTCATATGTTATATAACCATTTTACATAATAATAAATTTAATTAGATCAAGAGAAATTTTCATTAATAAAAGTTTGGGTCGTTACACTTATGGTTCAAGATAGTTAAGAGTGCATGAGAAGAATTACCAAACACATGATTTGGATCTAGTTGTAGTCATCCATGATTTAAAGACCTAGAATCATTATCTCTTTGGTGGTAAATTCACTATGTTCATGGATCAGAAAATCTTGAAACACATTTAGTCACAGTGAGATTTAAATTAGCGGAAAATGATATGTACGAAGTATCTGTGAATGTTTTACTTTGACTTGATGTATAAACTGGGAAAATGGAATTTGGTGGAATATTCATTGAGAAGAAAGTAATATTCTCAGTTAGTAAAATAATATATAGATGAATGGTAGTTGATGTCAGTCCTAGCCTACATGCATGTGGAATGTGAATAGAAAGGTGATGTTGCGGTTTTATTTTTTATCTATGCTTGTTTCTGATTTGGTAAATATGGTCAAATAGAAAAAAAATATGATGCAGAATGCCTGGTTATGAGTTCAAAACTCAATGGTGGGGAGACCATTGGGGGCTAGAAACTTGATGGGAGTATGGTTTTGTGGTTCAGATATCCAACGGTTTTACCTATGGATTATCAGGAACAACATCTTCTTGCTTACCACCATTCAAGATGATTTTTACATCCGGGTACATAGAAGATGTACAAGGAATTAAAGTCATAGTTTTCGTGGAGCAAGATGAAAAGGAAGGTGGTTTATTTTGTCTTGTGGTGGTTAACTTGTTAGAAATTTACGGAAGAGCATTAATGACCAATGGTTATGTTGCAATATTTACCTATCCCATTATGTAAATAGGATCCTATAGTGATTTATTTTCTATAGGTCTCCCAAGAACAGTTTGGAAACATGATTCTATATGAGTGATAGTTGATCGTCTTACCATGTCACCATATTTCATTCCAATTTGTGAAACCCATGAGGTGGAGGATATGTGTAAAACCTATACCCAAGAGGTATTAAAGATACATGGTATACTAGTTTTGATCATTTATAACAGATATCCGAGGTTCACATATTGTTTCAAGAAATACTTACAAAAATCCTTGGGAACTCCGATGACTATGAGTATGGTATATCATCATCAGAAGGATGGAAAATATGAAAGGATGATACAGACATTGGAATACATGTTGTAATCTTGTGTAATGGATTTTGTTGGCTCATGGGAAGGGAACATACCCTTGGTGGAGTTTTCATATAATAAAAGCTATTAAGCCTCGATACATATGGCTCTGTTTGAAGCATTTTATGGGTTTCCTTGTCATTCTCCACTATGTTGGGTGGAAACAGGTGAGACTTCACTAGTTGGGCCTAGTCTTATCCATTAAATGATAAGGAAGATTCAGTTGATTAGAAATAGGATGGAGATAGATCAGAGTCAATATAATCTTATATGGATCATCGTTGATGACCATTTCATTTTTTAGTAAGTGATCATATATTCTTTAGGATCTTTCCAAACTTGGACATCATTGTTTCAGAATGTAGGGATAGTTATATCCTTGATGCATTATCCCTTTAGAGATACTGGAATAGGTTGGAGAGGTGGAATATCAGTTATAATTTCTACCATGGTTCAGTGCAGTACATAATGTGTTCCATGTATCATAGTTGAAAAAGTATCAGCCTAATCCTGACCATGTGATCAAATGGGATCACGTTGACCTAGAGTTGGATGCCTCATTGGTGAATATCCCAGTGTGAATTGTGGATAGGAAAGATAAAGTATTACATGAAAAAATGATCAGTCTAGTGTGGGTTTTATGGAAACATGGTCATATTCAGGAAGAGACTTGGGAATGCAATAAGGAAATGAGAGAGCAATGGCCATAACTCTTTCAGGGCAACAGTGGTTTTCTACTTTCGGAGGATGGAAAGACCAATGGTGGGGAGAATATAGTATCCCTAGTTTTTGGTATGTAACCCTTACTTGATTATTTTCATGGTTATACAGTGCAAGGGTGAAGGATGGGAGATTTGCGTGAATTCTAAATAAGTTTTTTCGGCTAAAGTAGGTGCACACAGGCTGCACATAGTTTGTTTAAACCTTGTGGATATCCAAGAAAAAACTGTGCATAGTTATAGTTTTGAGGTATTATCTTAGGCACGATTTGAGCACAGTTAGGGAGGCCGTTCAAGGAGGCTATGTAGGGGTTTATTTAAAGTAGAAGCTAATGCATGGGTAGCTCATAGTTTGTCTAATTGTGCAGTCTAACCATGTGTAGAGTCAAAGTTAGATCCTTAAAAATAGGATCTCAATCGTTTTTGAGATATCTCCGACGTTTTTTCTTTTATACACCCATAACTCGATATTCTTCTTTATTGAATGTTGGATAACCTCTCCCAGTAATTTTTGAGACAATCTAGAGCACTTCCTTGGTGTTTTCAAGCCCAATTCTTGTAGTAAGTGATGTTCTTCATCATTCTTGTCTCATTTCTTTGATCTAATTAGATCTACTTCTCTTATCATTTTTATTTTATATATATATGTCTGTTATGGGTATATATATGTTGGGGGATCCCAAATATGATGAGATTTGGGTTTTTTGATGGTAGGAGAAGAGATATAAGGCCGTTTTGGGGGACTTTCAACCTGGTTGCTAGAGCGTTCTTCGTCTGTTGTCGAGTTTCATCAAAACCTTCATGGTAGGTGGCTTCTCTCTCAACTCCTCTTACTAGAATTGATTGTCTTAGTTTCAAATTGGTTTATTTTAATGAAATTTATTATAAAAATCATGTAATAAATCTTCTCTAGTGATGATTTATGGTTTTGGGTGAAATTGTGTGAACTTAGTGAATTATTGTGCACAATGATTTAGTTTTGTGAATTTAAAATAGTTATTTTAAATTATGTATTTTCTAGAATTTATGAATGGTTTTATGGAAAATGTGTTTTAAATAAAAAGTTTTTTTATTGAAATGGTTGGGCATTTAAATGGTTTTGACGGGAAAATGGTTTTCAATAAAAAGGTGGTTTTATTGAAAAGGTGTTATGGCATGATCCATGGAAAAATTGGTGTGTGAGTTCATATTGAATTTCAGAGGATTGGTTGAAATATGAAATTGTGATTAGTTCCAAAGTTCAAATAGAACATGGGGAATAATTACCTTGTGACGACGTGGTAGATTAAAGAGAAAGCACTCATGAGTATGGAACTGTCATCGTGTAGCATGAATGGTTGGTTGTGTGGATTTTTGGAAAGGATTGGGTATGCGAAAGGAATATTGAGAAATGGTTTTAAATCTTTTTTAGTTATTTTTTTGTAAATTGTTTTCAATTTCACTTGTATTATTTTTGTTATAAATGGTTTTGGAAACTTGTTTCTATTTAGTTATAAGCCGTTTTGAGAAATTTTTATATATAAACTATTTTATGTAAATGTTTCTAACTCTTCTATCCGAGTGGCGTGAGTAGGGAATTAATTGAGGAAAACCGACTGAGTGTTATACTCACCCCTGTATTGGCACTTTGGTGATTTTGAAGATGTTATCTTATAGGACATGGGAAAAGGTATAGTATCACATGTTTTTCGTGCCACCTCATGATATTTGGGCTTTTTGGTGATTTTGGATCTTGGAGCTTGTGAAGCATGGAGTCTTGTAGTCTTTTTGGAGTCTTTATTTATTCTTCCATTGTTTACTTTGATAATTTTTTGGTCTTCCACTATTACACACTTTGGAGTGGTTTTGACATGAATAAAATAGTTATGTTGTCTTGCTTTTTCATTCATAATTTAGTGAATGGTTTGGTTATGGTTTGATGGTTTAATGGTTTATTTATTAAAGGTTAAATAATACACCACTTTTATTTTAAACCCTTTGGAATTTATTTCCAGCCTTCAGTGTCTTGGGGATGTCTCTTAAGGCCTAGTAAAGATATTTAGTATTCTCAAGACAATGGTAATAAGCGGGTCATTTTAACTTGAATAGGATGGGATTTTTCCAAACATCAAGGTTTAAGTGGTTAAAGAGAGGGGGGATAACCACTATCAGATACTATAGTGAATGATATATTTTGGATCTAAAAATTAATCAATCCGTAGAGATGTTGGAATCAATTTCTTTCAACTTCAATATAATAAAATCCTAAGAATTTTAGATACTGGAGGAATTCAATGTCAACCAGACCTTCAACACCAATTCTACATCAATATTGAGTCAATATATATGAATTTTTTAATCCTTTAAGTTTTAATAAATATTCATATATTATTCCATTAAATCCTATGCTTAAAAATTTTGGAGACCAAAATTGAGAAAAATCCTCACATCCATTATCTAATAGATTGTATTTGTTAAGGTTTAGATATAAAATTCTAGTGATATCTATGTAAAATAAAGAATAATAATTCATAATAAGTGAATATATATTGAATAGGAAAATATATTTCACTAATAATTAAATTTAACTAAATATATTAAGAAACAATAATCAACCCTCTGAAAAATGTATGACTAACTACTGCCATACTCCCTTGTCTAAATTTGTTTTTGGCTTACATTTACACTCTAAAATCCCACACATTCAAACAAAAGAATTTTTATTAAATTTTCATGTTTTCGATAATATAAATGAAAATGAAACATGTAACATTGGAATAAATTATAGAATTAGTTATTATAGGAAATATTGCACATTCTTATCATATATAAATCTATGTTTGATTTAGTATTGTGAATATAAATTCAACATTAAATCACAATAAAATATATTGTAATGTGTAATCTCAACATAAAATTTTGAAATGTGTTAAAGAATAAAAAATTAAGAGTATATATAAACAAGAAGTAGTAACAAATAATCCCTTCATGTTCAATAAATAAAGTGCAGACCTTTTAAATAATAAAAAACAAAATATTTAACTTTTTTATATGAAATTTGTAGTCCTTTCAGATTTGAAATACCTAAGATATGATTCATATCAAAATATATTATAATGTTTCATAATTTTATATTCAATTATTCAAGATTTTTAACCCTTTTATATGAATAATTACACCATTTATTACATGACATATTTCCAAATCCAACTTCACAAAATTCAATAAGATGGAAAATTAACTTATTCCATGAGCATCAATTGTGTCATTTATTATAAAGTTTAAAATGATAATAAGGATGAGTGTGACATAAATGTTTTTATAAAACTTATAATATATCCCTATGAAAACATCAAGTAGTCCATCCCATATAGAAATTATGGTTGAGTTGATACACTAAATCCACAATCTGTACAAGAGGGAAAGCCCCTTTAACTCCAATCAAACACCTATGAAATGATGAGATTATATTGTTTTTTCATATTCTTTGTTTTCGATACAACCACAG
Organism: Viscum album; assembly: GCA_963277665.1. Taxonomy (NCBI): domain Eukaryota; kingdom Viridiplantae; phylum Streptophyta; class Magnoliopsida; order Santalales; family Viscaceae; genus Viscum; species Viscum album. Next base: position 156,970,388 of record OY728157.1, read on the forward strand.
GCCTTGAAATAACTTAAAACACATATCCATTGTATCATAAAAGGATTACACATCCTCTTAAGCCCAATATGATAATAAAAATATATATTTATCCATTTGGTTCAATATACAAATTGATCGCTCAGTCTACCTAGAAAAATACTTAGGGAACTAGACATGATGAATGAATGTTTTTTGGGATATTTTTGAGGTGTCTCATTTCCCTCTTATATTTTTTTTGATAATTAAAAAATTATTTATTTTTTATTTATTCTAATTTAATTATTTAGAATGATTTTTAATCTGAAGAATTTTAAATTCATAGTTTATTATTATTTTTTATACCCTTTTTTACTTTTTTAATAATAATTATCCTAATTTATATATTTTATGTTGTTGAATTTTTCTATGTACAATATCTAATGTATATTTTTTTTATTCTAATATATTAGATATCATGAATTTTTTAAAATTCTGACATATTACATATGAATCTTAATCAATTTTTAAAATTATAACATATTGCTTATGAATATTATTATGATTTTAAAATTATAACATATTACGTGTAACACTTATTCTATTTTTATAATTTTAACATATAATTATAAATATTATTCTATTTTTAAAATTCGGATGTGTTTATTTAGAAGTATCATACATTTATTTAGAATTAATAAGTATTTATATGTTTTAATTTTTGATAATGGACAGAGTCTCATGCTTCGTATTATAAGTCTTATGAAATTATGAGTAAGTGTTTCCTTCTAGAAAGGAAGTATTATGAAATTATGAATTAGTATTATGAAATAAAGATATAATTATTACTCTCTCATGTAACGTCTTATGAAATAATGATAATTATTATAAAATAAAATTCTTACAAGATTCATAAGTAGAGACTTATGATTTTATTGAGATGGAAAATAAAATAAGTATTTAACTCTTACATGATTTACATTTTATCTTATGAAATGTGTTTACTCCAAGAAAAATTAAGTGTTGAATGAGTTTTAAATTTTTTTGTTACAATTATTATGATGTATAGATTGAATTAAATTATTTTAAATTTATGATGATTATTTTAAACTTACTATGATTATTTTTTCCCCTTTTGATCTTTATATTTACTCTTAAAAAATTCTATTATGATGATTTTTTTTAGCATAGTAATTATTAAAATATGTGGATAGAAGTTTTCATATGACATATTATTCATGCCAAAGAGTATTATATATATATATATATATATATATATATTTGTGTGTGTTTTTCATGTCTTTTTTTTATCACACGGATTTAAATGCAAACTTTTAATGTGATATATTGAAACTATTTTGAAGTGACAATAGAAAAATCATATTTTTATAACCATGACTGATAAAACCATTGATCATGAATTAGTAAACATCATCAATTAACTATTAGAAAATTTATCTATAAATAAATATCAAAGGAACCCAATAAAATATAATTTATAAAAATTAAAAATAAATTTTTTGATATTGAAATCATGATTTTATACTTCCTATAATCTACTAGGAATAGATTCATCATAATTAAACACACTGATAAAAGTTATTAATATTCCATTAATATTATACTTTATAACATTATGGTTTTTCTTTGTTTTTCGAGTTATATTTATTTGTATTTTTCTATTACATTTCAACTATAAATGGTTTTTGGTTTTCTATTATAAAATAACATCCTATTTTTTTCCTCCAATGCAAAATGAAGATATTGTATGTGGTTATTCTTCTATTATAAAAGATGGGGTTTTATTCTATTTTGAATCCATTGAAAAGAAAATTTTTATTGTTTTTCCTATACCTACACTATAAAAGGTATGTTTTAACTTTTTTTGTGACTCATAGAAAATTTTGGATTTAGTAGATACCATTTAACTCGAGGAGTAGAGAGAAGTGAAGAGTATATATAGGATCCTTATTTATCCAAACTACTATAACTCTTTTTTATTTTTTATATATTTACACTACATTTTCATTTTATTTTAACTCTATATTTCAATTCTATTTAAATTTTAAATTGGTTAATTTACCCCCCGGTTGATTTTATTCTCTATCTTAACCTTGAAAAATGATTGGTATCAAATATTAACCTTTCTATCTCTTGTAATTTTCTTTTATTATATATTTTTGAAATTTTAATCTTCTCTCTATAGAATAAAATGTTTTGGAAAGATTATTATTGAGATTTGAGGTTTAAATTCAACTGGTAGATGGACTCCTTTAAGACCACCTTATTTCAATGGTAATAATTATGGATACTAGAATGAAAGAATAGAGTATTACCTCAAGAACTTGAGAATTGGTCACTGAACAATCATGGTAAATCCATACATAGTATCTAAGTCTGACCCAGATTATTTAACTGGAAAATATGCAATAAAGTATGTGTGAAATTAAAAATTTATGAATATTTTAAATTGTGTTATTAGTAGAAGTGTGTTTATTCATGTGTCCACATAGAAAAACATCTCAAGACATGTGGATAATACTGTAAGTTACAAATTCTAGAACAAAGTTGTTCGGGATAAATAAATAAATGAAATTTTAATTATGGCTACCAAAAAATAAAGAATGATTGATAAGAGAAAAATTATAATAAAATGTAGAAAATATATTTAGTAGTTGGTTTGAGTTATACTGAATAATTGGATTCAAGTGATGAATCTATAACCAAGAAGGAGTTTTAAAAAAATTCCATATGGATTCACTAAATAAGGTTAGTAGTGATTATGGTTTTATTTCTGATTGTAATTATGATTTTGAGAAACCTAGTGTTTTTGAACTAAATAAAAATATTGAAAAACTAAAAAAGAGATATCATCAGAATTTGTGAGTTGAATAAAGATATTAAAGGGTAAAATACTAATCTCATTAAAGAAAACAATATTATTTGTTAATAAAATTAAAAACCAAAAAATATGGCTTCAAGAACTAACGAAAAAGTTTTTGATGACTCTGATATTACTCACAAGGAAAATGAAAAATTGAAAACGAAGATTGAAATTTTCAAGGAAAATATGTCTACTTTTATACAATATAAGGAAAGTTGTGATAAAATGATGTCTATGATCAATGTAAATAGAAATAATATTGGTTTTGGAAATGATATAAAATTAATTGAAATGTTTAAAGCTTTATTTGTGAAAATCACTAAAGAAATTATTGCAATTGTTACTTTTTTAAATATAGAATAAAAATTCATTATGAAAGTAAATATTCGTCATAGTTTAAAATCTAGGTTATAGGTATATATAATTTTTATTTTGTTTTATATTTTTTTAAGTTAACTAGGTTTTTGAGATTTGGAGGTTGAAAATTTTGAGTTTCAGAAAAAACAAGTCAGATGTGTGGTTTAGGTGCACAGTTAGTCAAAATATTTAACGGTGAGAAATGGATATGTGGGTTCTAGTGCCATTTTTCATTGTTTGATCATGGTTTTTATAACTATGTGAGTCTCCTATAAAACCATGTGGATGTTTAGTATTTTGTATAAAGGATATGGCACAGATTGAGCATGGTTTATCAAACCTTATAGCCTTCTCCATGAAATTTTGAAACTTGGTTTTCTGAGGACATTTGCCACCAAATAGTTAAAGAAATATTTTTCAAACTGTGTATCCTAACCATGTTCCCAAATATTAGCTTCTTAAAATTTAAATTTACTCTAATTCACTTAGTCATTTTAGCATCTAATCACCTTTCAATCCTTCAGTAGCTCAAACTAGCCACTCTATGAAGCTCTAGAAGACTCTCCCTATAATTCCTTGGTTATCCTTGATCATTCTGTGTGGATTTCATTAAGGTACATTAATTTTTTCTCTCAGTTTCTCTTAATTTCTGTAGATATACTCTTGATCTCTCATCCTTATGTCTTAATGAAACCCTAATGGGATATGATTTCCAAATCTTGAGGGTTTAATAGGGAATTTATAGGGTTTATCTTGGATCTGGGATTGTGAGGGACCGTTCTTCTCATTTCCATCACTAGTTTTAAAGTTAATGAGGTTTTCATCATTCATAAGGGAGGTGTCTCTATCTAATGGGCTTCCTCATTTAATGATTTGTGATCTTATGATTTCCATTGGATTTTATTTATTAAATTGTTGATTTCAAATCAATGAGAGGTCAAATTGATCATTGATTGATATTTAAATGTTTTATAAAATTGAGGTTTCATTGAAAATTAGTTTGATGTAAATTATGTGATCAACATCAAAGTAGAATTTGTTTTGAAAATTATTTTTCATGCTTGTAAATGGTATGGATTTCCTTAGAAAATATTTATAAAATATTAATTTGGTTTCTTAAATGTGATAGTGATATAATATAATGTCGGAAAAAATTTGGGTTTTATGAAAAAAACTAAAAAATTTCAATCCCTAGTGTAGTTAGCTATCACTAGGGAGGTTCTCATAATTCCATGGTCACTAGTGGGTAGCATTTTTGGGGAACTAAGGTTCCAAAATTTTTTCATTCACTTATACTAGATAGTGTCTCAGGTTTTATTAGTTGTGTACACACTTGTGTTGTGATATATCCCTTGGTGATTTGTAGATACATTATGTGGATATGTATTTTATATTATCATGTCTCTTAATTTTTTTAATGCATGAAAACTTGGTTATTTCTTTTTATTATGACTCATGGGTAGTTTACACTACTATTTTGATCTACTTAATAAGAAATGATTTTGAAAAGAAAACGAAAGGATGTTTTTAATCAAAATGTTTTGAAGAGAAATGATTTATTTTTTATTTTTATATAAAACTAATTTTTAATAAGAGGCAACATATTCATGTGGATAAACATTGTATAGATTATTTGGTGGTATCCTACTAAGATTTAGTGCTCACACCATACTTTATACATTCAGAATTTGTATCCTTAATTTGGAAGGATATACGTAAAAGAAATAGTTTCATGTAGATCATGGATATCCTTTCTCAAGTTTCATTTTCAATGGGTTGGGGTGGTGGTGAAATATGGCCATATAGAGATGAAACCACATGTTTTTTAGGTTTTGTGTTCTTGGTGGTCTTTCAGTTGTACAGTGATAACTTATTATTCGGTTATTTAATTTAAACTTTAGGGATTTTTTGTAATGAAATATGATTTATACTGGATATATTTTATGATACTATATAATTTCTATCATATCATATGTCTTTTTATGGGTAAAATCATTTTCACATTTTTTTTGTATGATCCCCTAGTACTTGTTTCAATCTTGTAGAGATATGGAATATGCTTTGGTCCTTCTGTAGGGGAAATTCAGGTAACATTATTGGTTGAAATAGGTTTTTCTATTACAAATTAATATCAAAGGTTTAGGTAATCATGAATGAAAGTGATTGTGCATGTGTATCACCTTATTGTGTCTGGGGGTTATTGATAGACTATAGATAGGACTATCGGAACTCAAGAGGTAGATTGGGAGTGTTCATGGACAATTAACTTTCAAAATAAACCACAAGTTACTATCGAAAATATATGGTTTTATGGTATCTTTTTTTTCTATTTTACCCTTTTTAGGAATCAAATTTCTAAATTTGATTTATGATAAAAGAACTGAATTATTTTATAAATGGTATATGTTATCTTTGTTTTATAGATTATGGATCCACTAAGAAAAACATTTCAAATTTCTTAAGAGGGAGCTATGGGGGTATCCCCATATTTTAATCCTACATTTGTATTAGTATTGATAGAAACTATAGTATAAATGATCCAATCCATGGGCTAAGTCACTAATGTTTAACTAGAACAACAGGTGGCCCATGCTTCAGAATTTACTAAGTTGTATCCGCCAGTTTTTTATGGTGAAAAGGGAACCTAGGAATCAAAAGAATAGATCTAGAGAATTAAGTGGATTTTCCACTTCCTGAAATCTCAAAAAGTATCCAAGGTTTATTTTTCCACTTATTTGATTGAAGTACCGAGAAGTAAGTGGTGGGAGTCTATTGTACAAACCAATTTGCATGAAGATCTCAATTGGACTACTTTCAATAAATCCCTTAATAAAAAATTATCTCCTAAGACACTAAAAGTAGTGAAGGCTTTGGAGTTCATTACTTTGGATCATTGAGATCATTCTATCATAGAGTATTATACTCAGTTTCTCAAGTCGGTACACCTATATCTGGAGCTTATTTACAAGACTATCTTAAGGTGTAGAGGTTAAAGATGGTTTTGAGGTTTGACATTTCATCTCTGTTGATTTTTATGTGCCTAATCACCTTGATGGAGGTTGTGGACAAGGAATCTATGGATGAGGTAGACAAAGTTGGAAAGATAAGTCTCTTTGGTGCAACATTGAAAGTAGGAGGCATCTAGAGCTTATTTTCAGGCCAAAAGAGGAAGTAAGGTGATCAATGTCGAGGTAGTTATAAGAGTACATAAAAGACGTTAGGGTATAGTTAGGCGGTCTGTTACTAGTGTGAGATAAGGGGTCACCAGAAACCTTATTGTAAGGTAGCACCCATGGTTTGTCACAAATGTGAGTTATCTGGTCATCATTAGTGTTTTTACAAGAGATCATCCCAAGGCAGTTGAGTTGGATCCACCTTCACCAAGGGAAGAGTTACACTACGGGGAAAATGTTTATTTGCAATGTGTTATTTGTGATGGGTCAGGGGCCCGTCGCAAATAACACGTCAGAAGGGGTTATTTGTGACGAGACAATCGGCCCGTCACAAATAATAAGTATTTGCAACGGGGGGCTAAGGACCTGTCACAAAAGGTTTGGCGCGAAAAGCGTGCCAAACCGCGTGCAGGGGCATTTGCGATGGGTTCTTATTCTCATCGCAAATGCCAGGTAGTGGTTTTTAGTATTTGTGACGAGATACTTGTCCCGTCACAAAAAAATATATCTTCAAGTACCCATTTGCGATGGGGCCCATCACAAATAACTTTTTTAGACCGACCGTAATTAATGTAGGCATTGGGAATATGCAACGACTCCCGCCGCAATTGACACTATTTGTGATGGGCATACCATCACAAATAATCCTGTCACAAATACTCTAACTAATATATACCCCATCTATTTTTTCTTTCATTATACTCCTCTCTCAACTCCTCTCTCTATCACTTCTGGAAAATTTTCTTCAAATTTTTTTCATAATTTAAACTTTTAAATTTGAGCATATTCTATGACTTTTATACTCTGAAAGCTTCTGTTTTAAGGTATCTATCTATTTTTTTATTTTTTAGTTAATTTATTTTATTTTAAATTTTTTATATTTTTTGATAATTATATGCAATTAAATTAAATTCGAATTAGATATTGGTTTTTTTCAGTATTTATTTTTATAAATATTTATGTCTATGTTGAGGGGACTATAGCAGCTACTATAGCGGGAACTGTAGCGGGAACCGTAGCAGGAACTGTTTGGCACTGTAGCAGCCGAGAATATTCCTCTGTTTGGGCCTTCGGGCCACCGATTTGGTCCCCGAGTCCTTTAAGGCCTTCGGGCCATCCAGGCCTTCGGGTCAGTAAGGCCTTTGGGCCACCTCAAGACCTTTGGGCCACCTTAGGAACAGATGCAAACAAGACAACCTACAAAGGAACAAAACTTCAGAAGGAGGAGGAGCAAGGAGCTTTCACCATAGCAGAAGGTAAAACGGATTATAAGAATGAGAGGGCATGGCACCTTCCATTGAGACAAGCTTGTGCATGCATGGAAAATCCTAGTCGAACAGCCATGAGAAGGTGGAGAGCTGATTTCACGATAAAGATGCTGGGGAGAAGCAGTTCCAAGTAGTTAGTCTGGGTGGTATGTAATGTTTGAAGCCTATGGAAATGAATTCCTCTAAGGCGTATGGGCCATGTAATACTTACACCTACGGGGCTTCTAAGCGTTCCATCCCACACCTTGAAAGGTGGATTATCAAAATCAATAAAAAATGAAGGCTTTCGGGCCATTGGAGAGTAATAAATTGAAATAATTTGTAATTATTTGGATTAATTAGTAATTATTAGGACTAATTAGTAATAATTAGGATTAATTAGTAATAATTTGGATTATTTAGTAATAATTAATATTAATTAGTAATAATTAAGATTATTTAGTAATAATTAGGAATAATTAGTAATAATTAGTATTAATTAGTATTAATTAGTATTAATTAGTAATAATTAGTAATAAATTGTAAAAATTAGTATTAAACTGTAATAATTAGTAATAAATTGTAATAATTAGTAATAAATTATAATAATTAGTAATAAATTGTAATAATTAAAAATAAATTGTAATAATTACTAATAATTTGTAATAATTTGTAATAATTAGAAATAATTTGTTTTAATTAGTAATAATTTTTAATAATTAGTAATAATTAGTAATAATTAGTAATAATTTGTTATAATTAGTAATAATTTGTAATAATTAGTTTAGTAAATTGTTATAACTATAGATAATTAGTAATAAATTGTAATAATTAGTAATAATTAGTAATAATTAGTAATAATTAGTAATAATTAGTAATAATTAGATATAATTTGTAATAATTAGAAATAATTTGTATTAATTAGAAGTAATTAGTAATAAATTGTAATAATTAGTAATAAATTGTAATAATTTGTAATAATTTGTAATAGTTTGTAATAATTTATAATAATTGGTAATAAATTTTAATAATTAGACATAATTTTTTATAATTAGTAATAATTAGTAATAATTTGTTACAATTAGTAATAATTTATCATAATCATTTATAATTTGAAATAATTACTAATAATTATAAATAAGTATTAATAATTAGAAATAATTTTTAATAATTAGATATAATTTGTAATAATTTGTAATAATTATCAATAATTAGGATTAATTAGTAATAAGTTTTAATAATTATAAAAAATTTGTCATAATTTGTCATAATTAGAAATAATTTGTAATAATTAGTTATAATTTGTAATAATTAGTGATAATTATTAATAATTAGTAATAAATTATAATAATTAGTAATTATTAGTTACAATTAGTAAAAATTAGTAAAAATTAGTAAAAATTAGTAAAAATTAGTAATAAATTGTATTAAATTATAATAATTTTCAATAATTAGTAATAATTAGTAATAATTAGTTATAATTAGAAATAATTAGAAATAATTTGTTATAATTAGAAATAATTTGTAATAATTTGTAATAATTTGTGATAATTATTAAAAATTAGTAACAAATTGTAATAAATTGTAATCTGGGTCTTGGTTATTAGAAGATTCATGCATGTTCAAATGACTACATCATATATTATGGTGAAAATGAGTCATAATATAGTTGTCCTACATGTGGGAAATCAAGGAATAAAGAAGCTCAATCTGGGAAGTCTGGATTTATTCTTGTAAAAAATTGAGATATTTCTATCTCATGCCCAGATTACAACGCTTTTTTCTGTCTCAAAACACAACAACATTGATGTCATGGCGCAAAACCAACATTTCAACAGGTAAAAGCTTAAATCATCCCTCTGATTGTGATTCATGGAAAAAATTTTACCAAGTTCTTTTGTCTTTGTCTTTAGATGCCCGAAACATGCAATTGGGTCTTTCTACTGATGGTTTCTATCTATTTGGTTCTTATGGTAGTTAGTATTGATATTGGTTTGTCTTTATAAATCTGTACAATTTACCTCCATGAATATTAATGAAGGATCCATATAAATTTTTAAACTTATTAATTCTAGGTCAACCAAAAAAATATTGATGTTTATTTGAAACCATTGATTGATGAGTTAAACTCACTATGGAGTAATGGTGTTAGTACATATGATGTTTCAACGAAACAAAAATTCCTACTGAAAGATGCATTGATGTGGATAATTAGTGATTTCCCAATATATGGTATGTTATCGGGCTTGAGTACACACGGTCAAAACTCATGTCCGTACTTTATTAGAGACAAGAAAGTTTTTATGCTCGTCAATGGAAAAAAACTTGTTTTTTGACTTTATTTGTAGATTTCTTCCAACCGATCATCCTTTTCGAAGAAACAAATATCATTTTAGAAAAGGAATAGTTGAAAAAGATGTTCCTCCAACAATAATCTCAGGTGATGATTTAAAATAAATTGTCTCTTCATTACCTCCCATCACATTTGGACCAACAATAGACCAATAGAAAATTGATGGGTTTAGAAAAGATCACAATTGGATAAAATGGAGCATTTTTTTGGGATTTTACATATTAGTCTTATTTGTGAGTCCGTCACGTATTGGATGTGATTCATATTGGTAATAATTGTTTTGATAATTTATTTTATACAATTTTTGATACACTAGGTAAGACCAAAGATAATTTAAAGGCATGATTAGAACTTTCCCAAATTTGCAAGCTATCGGAACTGGAACTATTTGAAAATGTCAGATAACAGAATTTAATAAAGCCAAAAGGAGCTTATGCAATGTCCAAAGAGAGTCACTTATTATTTTGTTAGTGGACTACATATTTGAGACTTCCAGATGGTTATGCTTCTAATTTGGGAAGATGTGTTTGAAATTTTCATATTACCAGATTGAAAATTCAGGAATATCATATTTTAATGGAAAGACTTATGACGATTGGATTAAGAGGTTTGTTAAATCATATGATTTGGGATGTGATAATAGATATGTATTATATTTTTTGAGACATCAGTGCATCGAAAACAGACTAAGATGCAGTAAGAAAACTACAAGAATATGTCATTTTAATTTTATATAAACTGGCTAAAATCATCCTTCTAGGTTTGTTTGACTCAATGGAACATTTGATATTACATTTTCCACATGAAATAAAATGTGTAGGTCTGGTACAGTTCTGATGGATGTACCCATTTGAGAGATGCATGCATAAATTGAAAAAAAAGTATGTAACAAAGCATCAACAGAAGGATCAATTGCAGAAGCATATTTTGAAGAGGAAATTTCTTTTTTCTTCTCTAATTAATTTCGATCTGAATATTCCTCAAAACACAACCACATGAGCTTTAATGAGGAAAATGTTGATAATGACATGAGTAATAAATTATCAATTTTCAATCAGCCCAAACTTAGCTTTAGTGGAGTTCATAAACGATGGATTTTAGATAATGAACAACATAGAGATCATGGATATATTCTACTCAACTGTGAGGAAATGAAACCATTTATACTATGAGTGATCCTATAACTTATTCTATAACTTTTTTAATAGTAAATTAATCTTATTTTATTTATAGGTTATATGATTAACATATCAAGAAATAGTTTCCACAAATTACAGCAGTTGCTCTTGAAGAACGTCATAAAAAAAATTTCTTACTGGTTTCAAAAATTGGTAACATAAATTATTTTTGATTTCACATAAAAAAATCAATTTAATACTTTTTATAGTGATAATTGTTTTACAAATTTTTATTTATCTAAAAATGATGATATAATTGATAATCAATTTTGTGTATTGAGTAACCCACCATAAAAAATGGTTAAATATTATAATGCATATGTGGTGAATGGTTTTTGATTTTATACACGTACATATGTGAAATAAAAAAACAATGAATTGTGGTGTTTACTTGAGAGGATCGCATCATAGATAAATTAAAGTTGAATTTTATGGTAGTCTTAAAGAAATCATTGAATTGTATTATCTGGGAGAACATTACATAATGATATTTAAATGTCAGTGGTTGGATACTGATATAGGCTTCTGAGTTCATCTAATCCATGAAATCGTTGATATTAAATATAAAATTATTCTTGAAGTAAATAAACCATTTTCATAAGCTCATTAGAAACATAAAATTTATTATGCAAATTAATGTACTAATTTAAGGGATTTGGATGATTGGTGGTGCATAATAAAAATTAAATCTCGAGATAATTAGTTTATTGAAAGTGAATGTGGTTCCACTGATGTGAAAGGAATTGAAATTTTTCAAGAGACTCCTATGAGTCCTTCTTTTTCACGAAGAGACACAAATATCATTGACGACACATCACAATTAAGTCTTGATGGTGATGATGATTTTAATGATGTTACAACTCAATTTGAAATGACAAGAGATGATGAAACTGAAACTAATATAGAAATCGATGATGCTGAGGAGGAAGATGAAGACATTAACATCAACACATATGAAGATAATGATGAAGATGGACATTGACATAGTTAAATAAGGGTTATAATCTTATATAATATATATCAATATATAATAGTTGTTTTTAACTATTTTATAACAACAATAATTTTATGTTTCAGATGGACGAGCTTTTTTATTGTCTATTGTAGGAGGATGATCTACCTTTGGAAGAGCAGGATGTTGGATCATTTGACCCTTATACTACTTGCGGTTCAGGGGGGCACTCGGAGGGGGCATGGTCTTGCCCAAATAATGATTAGAAACCCTATCTCTGAGCAACTTCCACATCTTGGTTTTAATTCATGCACACAAAAGTATGTTTACCAATGTATTTTAGTTAGTTTTCATTAATATTTTATATTATAATTGTTTGATTAATTGTTCTTTTTTTCACAAATTTAAGCATATAATTGTTGGATATGGGAGTGTTATATTGCACAATTATTTTTCCGATGCATGGGTTTCATGGGATTAGATTCCTATTGATGTACAACACTGCATGTTCCCACATTGGCTGGTACATAAAAAAATAATATTTATTTTCAAAATTAATTTAATTATTAACTTTATATTATAAATTATTTTTAGGGTTTATCATATCCCATTGATGATACCATGCATGAGGCTATCTAGAAGGCATAGTAGGGAGCTATGCATCTGCATTGCAGTGAGTTTTTGTACAATTTGAAAGGGAAAGCAATGGAGAAAGCAAGAGTGACATAGTTTGATGAGATATGTCGCATCCACTGACTTGAATAAATTTCATCTTAGGTTTGGGATGGATTATGTACACACTAGTTGAGTAGGAGGTTTTAGAGTAGATCATCAGTAGGTAGGAAAAATCATAGGAGAAAAGAGGTGACACATCAAGCTGGTAGTCGTATAATCAGTACGCATAAGAAGCATATCATGAGTATATTTCTTCTAAATATTGTATATACCTGTAAATATAAACGGATTATTTTATATTCATATAGGTAGTTGCATAGCCCAATATTATGGAGTACGGTGTTTATAGGAGGATGTACAATGATCCAGCCACTGGAGAGATTAGAGGTAATCGCTAGCATTAGATTGTGGTCAGTATAATTTATTTTTGAGTTTTAAATTTAACTACAAATAATATTTTAACTATTTTAATTTTAAATTTAAATTTAAGGATTCATATGTGGTTGTGACATCTTATACACACAGTGAGAGTCAGGCCGAGACCGATGGTCCGACCAATACCCCCCGATTTGATGAGGCGACATGGATACAAGCGAACCATTATGCCTTTGAGAAAGGTCGGGTTTTTGGTATCATCTCTCGATTGACACCTGGGGGTTTTATGGAACCTCTACGATGTCAATGTCTAGATCAAGAGGATTTTGCAAAGATTCATCATCATCTCATGTACAGTATCAGGAGTAGCTATGATCTTTGAGTGATATTTTAGAGACTATGTGTAGGGAGCATGAGGGGATGTGTCAGTGGTAGCAGCAATAGCATGAAGAGTTCCTATGATAGCAGTAGTAGCAGGAGATGAAGGATGAGATGCATCGATGGTGGAATTAATAGGAGAAGGATCATATGAATTACATGTGGCATCTGACTCATAGTTTAGGGATGAAGTTCCCTCCACCGTCTCCTCCAACTCCTCCAGACAACCCTCCCCCTCAAGGATGCTTTTTTATTTTGTAATGAAAAATTTAAATGGATTATTTTGTAATATTAACTATTTAAAGTTTCAAATAGTTTATTTTTGTATGTTATTTTGAATATTTCATTTTTTTATTATTTATTAAATTTTTTTATTATTTTAATAATTATTATATTTTTATATTTTTTTTAATACTGATGTTTTTATTATATTACTAATATTAGTATTATTATTTCATTAATATTAATAATATTATTATTATATTATTTAATTATTTTATAATTGATTTTATTTTAATAATATTAATATTAATATTTTATTTAAATTAATATTATATTATTATTATTACTACTTTATAAATAATTTTGTTATACTAAAATTAATATTATTATTTCATTTATATTATTATTATATTTTAATTAATATTATTTTTTTTTTATTTTTTTATTTTTTCAACTATTTACGATGGGCCCATCACAAATACTAATTGCAATGGTCCATCATAAAATGTTTTATTTTTTTTGTATTTTTTCACAGTATTTACGACGGTCCATTGCAAAAAGGTTTTTTAAAAAATAGGTAAAACTATTTGTGACAAGTGTTTGTCCCGTCACAATAGGGTTTTTAAAAAGATCATCAAACATATTTGTGATGGTGAAACTACCCATCGCAAATAATAACTTTTTGTGACGGATGGTCGCAAAAGGTGATATTTATGACGGGATCCCATTGCAAATGCACTGTTGCAAAAAAACCTTTTTTCCATTAGTGTTAGGTGGTCTATTAATAGTGTGGGATAAGGGGTCACATAAAACCTTATTATAAAGTATCACCCATGGTGTGTCACACATGTGAGTAATTTGGTGATCTTCAGTGTTTATATAAGAGAACATCCCAAGGCATCTGGGTTGGATCCACCTTCACTAAGGGCTCTCAATTTAGATCTGACTAAATAAAAAGGGTGGGGTCTCAACCTCACCCTAAGGGTGATGGTAAGGTCATGAATAAATGGAAGGATGAGGCTAGAAATATCTATGCAGTGGAGTATACACCAGAGGATTCCGAAGAAGGATCGACTACCATGAGAGGTATAATGTTTATTATAGATTATATGGTTATGGATTTGTTTGACACTTGTGAAAATCATTCCTTTATGTTGTCCAACCTTATCACTAAATTAGGATTATACATGAAGGTTATACCTTTCATAATGACACATTTCACTCCTTTGGGAAATAAGTCCAAGAAGGGCTTTAAATATTTTGAGTGTTAGGTGATGATCGTTGATTATGAAACTATATGGCATTTTTTAGTTCTTAATATTGACATATTTGATCTCATAATTGGAATAGATTTGATTATTAACTAAAAATTATAGCTCTATGGTTATCATCTTCAAGTATAGTTTCTTTCATCTGATGGTGTCACCCATGTCTTTTAGGGTGAGTGGGATCCTAGATCTGAGATAGAAGGTATCATTGATCGTAGTGCTAAAATGATCTCATGTTAGTTGTTAGATTTGTTTCTTGAAATTTTTTATCTACTTCATAGTGTCTCACTTATTTTAGTGGTGTGTGAGTATCCCTATATTTTTACAGATGATTTTTATGGGTTACCAACATAGAGGGAATCTGTGTTCTCTATAGGCCTTCTTTTGAGGACGACACCCATTTCTTTACCTTCATACCAAAAGGATCCCATTGAATTGAATTAATTAAAGGTTTATCTTTATGATCTTAAAACTCGTGGATTTATTTGTCCACGTGTTTCACCTTGGGAATCACTAAGGCTATTTGAAAATATGGTGGGAAAGCGTCTCCTAATTTTTCTGGATTACTCAAAAATAAATAATGTGATGGTTAAGAATAAATATCTCTTTCCAAGGATTGATGAACTTTCTGACCAGATCAAGGGAGCTTGGTGGGTTTTGAAAATTTATTTGAGATTGGGGTACTATTGGAAAAGGGTTTAAGATGAATATGTTCGTAAAATGTCTATTAGGAGAACGTATAGGAATTATGAATATATGGTTATGTTGTTTGGCCTTACTAATTCCCCTATGGTCTTTATGGATTTAATAAATCAAATCATTCTTTGGTTCTTGGATTTTTTTTTTCATGAATGATATCCTTATTTATTCTAGATCAGAACATGATCATGTTGAGATTTCTAATATAATCCTTGGGATATTTAACTAACATTTTCTGTATGGTAAGCTATATAAATGTTAGTTCTAGATTCAAGAGTTGAAATTTCTAGGACATGTGATTTATAAGAAAGGTGTATCTATGAATCTTGAAAAGATTTGGGCAGTGATGTCTTGGGAGAGGCCCAAATTTTTTTTTGAGATTTGGAGTTTTATTGGATTATCTAGTTATTATCGGTTCTTTGTTTGGAAATTCTCAAGGATTTCATCTATCATGATTAAGTTAACCCATAAGGGTGTAAATTTCGTTTGGTGTAATTAGTAGTAGATATTTTTTTAGGTTTTGAATGTGAGATTTAATTCATCTCAAGTCTTTATTATTCTAGAGTTGGGTTTCAATTCTGATGGCTACTATTATGTCTCGAGTATGGGTTTGGGTTGTTTTCTTATTCATGGGAGATAGGTTGTAGATTATGGATCTCTATAATTATTCCCTCATGATAATAACTATCCTACACATGATCTTTAGTTGGTAGTGCTGATCCACGCTCTTAATACTTGGTACCACTATCACTTTGGGAAGTGGTTTCTAGTTTATCTAGACCATAAGAGCCTAAAGTATATTTTCACTCTGTGGGATCTTAACTTGAGATAGAGACACTAGTTGGAGTTACTTCATACATTTTATTATTTATATTTCATACACCCATGTAAAAGTGAAGGTGGTTACAAAAACATTAATCGAGAAGTTACAAACTCAGGTAGTGAAGAAATTAGTGGAAGATTAGTGCTTGATGAGATTTTTTGCTAAGATATTCTTGGATGAATGGGGGGATTATGTATAGATATTCCTAGCCTATATTTGTTCTGGATATTCTATGTGTGATTATATTTAACTGTAAAAGGCATAGGATATAGAGTGTCAGTGCTTTAGTAGAAATGTTTTTAGTGAGGAGATCTTGGGTTATTGGTATAAGTTTCCTAATGGGGGGTTTCAATTCCATGTAAAAATAGCTATATTTATAGATATAAAATATAAATTATTGGATTATGGATACTAATCTATTTATTTCATGAACCTTAGTGCTACCTGAATGCATTGTGAAATGAAATTTTATTACTGGTGGATGAGAATAAGGTGATCGATAGTGAAATTTGTATCTAAATTCCTCACATGTCAAAGAATTAGTTTCGAACATCAGAGGTCAATTGGGTTATTACAACCATTACCCAAACCATTATATGAATGGGATGATATATCCGTGTAATTCATGATTGGGATGCTCATAATCCAAGTAGTAAGTATGTGATTTGGGTGATTATTGATCGACTCACAAAATCACCACATTTACTACTTATCAAGGAGTTGAGAAAGTATAGGAACTTGGGAACTTTTATGTGCGAGATATTTTTCAACTTCATTGTGTGGAATCATATAGAATTTCTAATGTAAACCCTCACTTCAAATCCTAGGTTTTGAGAGGATTATATGTAGTGATGGTTTCTCAGTTGATGTGGGGAATGAATTATCATCCCTAGTCAGATGTCTAGTCAGAGCGATCCATGCAAATTATTAAAGATATAATTTGAGAATAATTCTTAAATTTGGTGGATCTTGGGAGAAACATGTAACTTTTTTTGAGTTTTCTTATAAGAATATTTCTCAGGAATTTATTAGGATAACACCATTCAAGGATTTGTATGGGAGGCCTTGTAGATCACCTCTTTGTTGGGAAGAGGTTGTATAATGGTCCTTGGTTGGATTGAGTATAGTATAAAAAATGTTAGATATTGTGAAAGTTGTAAAGAAGTGTTTAACAATATCTCATAGTCACCATAAATCTTATACCAATAAGTATTTTTTTATATTGGAGTTTAAGGTAGGTGATCATGTTTTTCTCAGTGTTTCACCTTGATCGGTACATAGATTCTTAAGGAAATTGGGTAAGTTAACACCACATTATGTCAGTCTATTTTATATTTTAGATAAACTTAGGAATATGGATTATAAATTAATTTTACTTCATTATCTTGAATCATCACCTTTATGATTCTATAGAGGACTCTCCCTTTGATTCCTTAGTGATTCTTGATCTTTGTGGATGGATCTCATCATGGTACATTCAGTTTTTCTATCAATTTATCCTATTTTCTATATATATCCTATTGATATATCTTCCCATTATCTTGATGAAACACTAGTGGGATCTTGTTGTTGGATCTAGAGTTTTTAGGTGAATTGATGGTGTTTCACATGGATCTTGGTTTGTTAGGACACATTATTTTCATTTACATCCCTAGTTTTAAATGCAATGAGGTCTTCATCATGCTTGAGGTAGGTTCATCTGTATAATGGGATTTACCATGCCTTTATTTGTGATATTTTGATTTTCTTTGGTTATTATTTATGGAATTGTTTACTTTAAATCCACGAGAGGTAAAATTTATCTTTTATGACTGGAAATGTTTTATAAAAAGGGAATTTTTTTAAAATTGTTTTGATGAACATGATTTGATTGATGAAATAAATCAAAGAACTTGTTTTAAAAGGGGTTTTTCATGTTTAGAAGAGATATGGATTTCCATGGAAAATATTTATGAAAAATTAATTCTTTTTATTAAATATGATGATGATATAAAACATTATCAAAAACTTAGGGTATAGAAGAAAAAATTAAACATTGACAATCCTTGGTGGAGTTAGATATCACTAGGGGAGGTGGCCATGATTCCATGGTCTCTAGTGGGTATCCTTTACAGGTAACTGAGTTTCCCAAAATTTATTCTTCACTTATTCCAACTAGTGTCTCATGTTGTCTTAATTGTGGAAACCCTTATGTTTTGATGGTCCCATTGTTCCTTTGTAGAAGCATTATATGGATATTTATTTTATATTGGCTTACCTCTTGATTTATGAATGTATGAAAACATGGTTATTTCCTTTAATTATACAAAAATGGATAATTTTTCATTTTCTTTTGATCTATCTAATATAGAATAATTTTGTAATTAAAACCAAAGGATATTTGGAAAGGAAATTTTTTGAAAGGAAAATATTTCTTTATGAAATGATTTATAAAACTTCTTTTGAATAAGGGATAACATATAAATATAGACAAAATTTGTATAGATTATATGGTGGTATCCTACTGATCTTTAGTGATCACACCATATTTTTTCCTTTGAGTAATTATATACATGTTTTATAGGATATAAACAAAGGGAAAATTTTCATATAGAGGATGAATCTCTTTTCTCATGTTTCTTTTCTAGTGGTTTAGGATAGTGGTGAAAAATGGTTGGATGGAGATATACCCATGATTTAGTTTGGGTTTAATGTTCTTGGTGGTCTTTCAGTTGTTTATTGGGATTTCATTATTTGGGTTTTTGGATGCTACCTTTATGGTTTTCTTGTGTTTACATTTGATTTATTCTAATTATATTCTATTATAATCTATTGTTTCAATCTTATCATATGTTTTTTAAGGGTGAAATCATTCACATGTTTCTTTTTATGATACCCTAGTGCTTATCTTCATCACATGGTGGTTAGTAACATTATTCAGGAATTAAAGCAGTCCAATTTTGGTAACATTATGGCTTAAACTGGGTTAGTCCATTTCAAATTATTATCAAAGGGTTTTTTTATCATGGAAGCATGTTCTCATGATTGTTTGTCACCCTCTTATTTTTGGGGGTTGTTCATAGACTGGAGATATAACTGTCAAAACGTGAGAGTTAATGTGGAATTTTACCCATCCAACCCACTTTCATAACAAACCTAGAGTTATCATGGGAAGTCTAGGGTGGTTTGGTAACCTTGTTTAAAGTTTTATCCTTTTTTATCTTTATATATATAAATCCAATTTATGATAATGGAATAAAATTATGTTATAAATGGTTTCCATTATATTTGTTTTATATATTATATCTCCTCCTAGAAGAACATCTTAAAATACTATAGAGGAATCTATGTAGATATCCATATATATCTATCCTCTGATTCACTCAGTATTGGTGGAAACTATAGTCCATATGATCCAATCCTTGGGCCAAGTTACCAATGTTGAACTAGAATGGAGGGTGGAATACGCTTTGGAATTCAGTAAGAAGCATCCACTATTTTTTCATTGTGGAAAGGGACCCTAGGAATCATAATAATGGATCAAGAGAATTTAGATGATTTTCCATTTTATGATAACTCTAAAATACTCTAATGTTTATTTCCCCATAGATATTCTTGAAGGTCTAGGAAGTGGTGGGATTGTATTGTACAAGAAAAGTTTCCCAAATATCTCACCTGGACTACTTTAAAGAAATCCTTTAATAAATAGTTTTATCCCAAGACACTTAGAGTGGAAAAGGATCAATAGTCTATTACTTTGAAGCATGGAGATCATTCTTTCATGGAGCATAGTACTCGGTTTTCTGAGTTAGTGAACCTATCTATGGAGGTTATTTTAAATGGCTAACAAAAGGGAAAGAGGATAAAGATGGGTTTTAGGTGTGACAATTGATCTATGCTGATTATTATGTGCCTAGACACTTTCACCAAGGTTGTAGGAAAGGAAGCTATGGTTGAGGCAGGCATAGTTTGGAAGATAGGGTTCTTAGGATAAAATGTGAAAGTAGGAGGCAGCCAAAGTTCATTTTCTATCTAGAAGAGGAAGTGTGATGACCAGCATTGAGGTAGTGGTAAGAGTGAGCAACGGACATTAGGGAATATTTAGGTGGTTTTTTACCATTGTGGGTGAAGGGGGCACCTCAAACCTGAATATAATTCAACACCCAAGGTGTGTCGTATGTGTGGGAAATTTGTTCATCTTCATTATTTTTGAAATAAATAATCCCAAGGATTGAGATATTTATACACCTACACTAAGGGATCTCAATTTAGATCTAACGTAGTAAAATGGGTGGGATCTTTTAACACCCCGACCCCAGTTACCCAGAATCGGTGAATTATTACATAACATTGGTATGATCACAAAAGATCAAGTCTCTAAAGACCGATTAGTTTAGTAGTCTTAGAAACAATAGATATATTCATAAGTCTTACATTACTTCATAAAGTAAAAAAACTACAACAACATCTTGTCTTCATATCCCCTCATGCTATCCCTTCAGGTCATTCATAAATTACTTCTTCACATCCTGGGAAAAATAAAACTTTGAAAAGGGTGATCTCAGATGCTTAGTAAGGATAACAATATCGCGGAAACTTTCATAGATAAGCATAAACATTTAAGGCAATGTATAACTAAAACAAAAGCCTTTTGAACATGAACTTCAGCATAATATGGCAAAGATAAAATGAAATAATTCCATTTACTTATTTACATGGATATTATAATAGTCGAATAACCACATACAATATCAATAACCACTTACATAATGATGGAATTCATAATGCCAGACTATCATAACCGCGTAACCAAGGCCTCGTGCCAAGACTACAAATAAGATTTTGTCAAGGCCTCATGCCAAGACACTAGTTTGTCTCATGAGACCTACCGATGCATCAAGTAGTTATAGTGGGCTACACCAATCACTTACTAAGTCCAATGCATTCCTCATATGAAATGTTTGAAACATAACATAAAGATCCGTATTAAAACTAGCATACAAAATGTCAATAATTTAACCACAAACCATGAATTGTATAAAAATAGCACATCCACAATCAAACATAACTTATTCTATACAATATGGAAGATTGTATTGTATCATATTAACCTCAATCGAGAATAATGAAGGATATTGACATAGATTAAAATAATCATCAAACTATTGAGAGAAATATCCCCCTTTTTCTTGAAAACATTTAAAAGTCACACTATTTGTCAAGAAGCCATTTAAAATAGATTTTTGAATCAAAGTGTCCCAGACCACTTTGAAACTTTTAAAAGGAATTTTTATTTTAAAACTTTAATGTCCATATAAATAAATCCTTAAAACCATTTTTAAAACATGGACATTAATGAGAAAGATTTAGAATAATAAATCTTTAAAACATTTTAAAATGATATTTTAGTTAGAGTTCCTAACCAAAAGAGAGACACTTGAATAAAAATAATTGAGGTAATAAAAACTTTTTAATATCATGAGAATAAAGGGATTCATGATATACTATGTCAAAGTACATTATATACACCATATAAAATTGATTTGGTGTATAACAACAAAGGAGTCTCAATGGAATGTAAATTGAGATGAAATCTATCATTAAGGTTTTATCCTTAGGTTAAGGATAAATCAATGACATAATTATGTGTGAAAAATATAAATACACTCAATATGATTGGATATTTAGTGTAAAACGATCAAAGGACATTCACGAATATTCTTGTAAAAACAACACCAATGAATTGGATGTTTAACTCAACAAATGGAGATTGAGTAAAAATTACCCTTATCTAGTTCATAACGATGACTTGAGAATTTATCAAAGGAGTGATTATGTGTATAAAATGTATATCCAAATAAAGGGGAGTGTAAATTATGACATAAGCAAATGAATAGTGATTCCACACATAATTGTGGAGTAAAATAATCAATGAAGTATGCGTAAAGCCGAATGATTGGAAATTGAAATTTCAAATTCCCTTATTGATTTGGTAACATAAAAAACATACACCCATGAAATAAAGATCATAAAATGATGATGTAAATATCCATGAATTAAATTATATTACACAATGAATACAAACCTGGGCAGTACATACACCACATGCAATAAATAAGTGGTGAATAATGGAAATGTCACGGAATTAAAAGTGATATAAGAAACCCCTTACTTTGTAATTTTTCCTTGGTTGAGGGTAGGTTATACTCCTGTATAATTTTGAAATAATCATTATTTAATTATATAATAATCATATACATTAATATGATATCATATATGATCTTTTAACATTGCTTTGTTAATAATATCTTAGTATTATCGTCGTTTCAGGTGTTAACATACTCATTTTCTTTTATATGTTTTGTTAGATAAGTCATGTTTTTTATGGATAGGTTGTACCTTATTCATATACATAATTATATTAAGTCATTAAACATTATTGTTAATCATAAAATTATAATTATACTTTTATGGATATGATGGGGAATGAATCGCATTGAGTTCGTGGAGACGGCAGTCCGTACGTATGCACGAGCAATAATATCATTCTTTTGATGTTAAAATCATATGTAATTGGATGTTATATAATATATAAAGAATCATTATAATGTTATATTTATTATTTACATTAATTAAACATCATTATTATACCCATCTAAATAATAATGTTTTGAATAACAATTACACAACGACGTGGAGACGATAAGCCTTACGTACGCACGTATGGTGACATGTCATTAAAAGGATGGATAGAATAATTAATATGGTTGTACCATATTTATAATAACATTAACATATATAAAAGGTACTGGAATTTTTATTTTAGAATTTAAATAACAAAGAAAGATGAAGTTGAAGAATAAAGGAACTTGAAAGAGGGTGGTGAAAACGTTACCTCTTCTTCGGGTTCTTCCTTTTGATTTGATCAAAAGGGATCCTTAGGATGGCTTTCTGATCAAAATAAGGTCTCTAGGTTGAAGTGAGGTAAGTTGGGAGGATATTTGGGCAGAGTTTTTCTGAGCCAAAAGGCTTGATAGGTGTGAGAAATTGGTTATAAGTGGTGTCCTTTTATAAGGGGGAGGAGGGGCTCTTTAGAAAAAACTTAAAGTATTAATTTATAATAAATTCATATTCGGTTTCTAATGGCTCCAAAGTGGATTATTAAATGTCTAAGGTGGGGATGGGTCTAAAACAACCCAAAAAATAGATTTTAGACAGGTTTGGGTCACTATAGTAACCTTATCTTTTAGATTTAACTCTTAGTTAAATAGTTGGACATTTACCATGTCTCTTTGTATTTATATATTATATAGTTAATAGACTTACTATATACTTATAAGAGACCCCCAAGTGGTCCATTAATAATAAAACTATCATTATATAAGTTTTTTGGCTGAATATTATATTTTTAGGAATATAATATCAATTAATAATATAATATTTGTTTTAAAAACTCTTTTATGTCAATTTTGACACTATTGGTTATTTTATTTTCGATAAATTTATAACATCAATATTACTTATAATACAATTAATATAACCAATAATAATATGTCATATTAACCTATAAAATTATTTTAATAAATAAAAAGTCTCAAATTACTTTTATTTGGATATTTATAATATCAATTATTTTAATATTTCATTAATTCGGTAATTATTGCATCAGCATTGTGTCATAAATAAATGAAAATATTTAATGTCTAAAAATTATAAATAAAAAACCATTATGTAGATAATATTTTTATATTTCTAATGAATATTAAAAATTTAATTTATCTTATGTATAACCCTATATTAAAAATATTTTAGTAATTAAACATTGATTTAAACTCTTTTAACTCTTCTTTGAATTAAATAATAATAAATGTCCTAATCTAATCCAAGTGGACCAAAGTGATAATATTTTATTCCTAAGGTTGCTTTTGGTCGATATAAACTTTTAAAATAGAATTAGGACATGTGTTAGGGTAATATTAAAATCATTTTTACCCTTAATTACCCTATTTACTTTTAACCGTTGTAAATAAAAGTAAAAAGTTACTATTCAAAAAAAATTAATTTTATCTTATTGAACCACATTTTACTCCTTAATATTAACCAAATATTTCAAATTTTAGAAATTCCACTCACAGAAGTGGTAAAATTAAGTTTTACGTGAATTTCCAAAATCTCCTAGGATGTGGGTAAAAGACGGTGAAAAGTTCCATAAAATTTTTATATATCTAAAATTATTCTAAACTAACTCCAATGAATTACATTTAAGTTATATAGGTATTATGTATATATTTTTACCTTAATTAAATTTAAATAAAATAAATAATTATTTAAATAGAAATTCGTTTTTAAACTATAACTTAGTGTTTTTCACTATTCATCAAAAATTGAAAGTTTTCAGAAAAATACCAAAAATTTACCCTAAGCTAATTTCGATATTCTGAATCCAAAAATGAAGTCCATTTTGAAAGATAAAATTTATAAAATTTCAAAAAGTGGTTATTACTATTCATAACGGCTATTTTGATTGGTTGTGGTGTGTGTTAGAACTCGAAGTTGCGAATAACACATGCTATTATATTATTCAAAGGGAAACGTACTGTGGAAGCTTGGGGTGTTACATTCTCCCCTCCTTCCATAAATTGCTTCCTTGAAATTTTTAAAATTTGTCTAGGGAATATAATGGAAAGTCCCACATCGGAAAAAGACTCAATAAAACTATCACTTTAAAAGAAAGAAAGAGAAGTAAAAAGGTCACCTGAGATAACCTATATTAGGATTCTGGGTAGAAAAACATGGATATGGATGAAAAACTAAGTGTCAAGTTCTGATGGAGAGGGATAGAGAACATGATAAGGAGAAAGTTAACAACAAGAAAAACACAAACTTGTGATGGGATAAATGGTCATTAGTTTCCCAGTAGGAAAAGTAAACGAACAACATTTTTTTTTGTTTTAAGTTACATTACATAAAGATAAGGAATTCATTTCTGAGATTGAATAATAACATAAAGAGATATACATACTTTTTTAGTAAAGTTTAATTTTTTAATAAATTCCTACTACTAAATCATTTTTAAATGATGAGTATTCAAGAATACTTGGTCACACTAGAAGACATAGAATAAACTTCTTATAGAATCACATGATCCACGAAGAATAAACTATATATTTACCTTGTCTTTAGAGATTAATGAAAACAAAAATGGTTAGTATAAGATCAGATGATCCCCCAAAAGGGTATTCCATTAGAGAAAGAAACACTGATCTTAATTTCTAAAATTAAACCAACAATACCCAAAAGATAAATAAATACCATTAAATAAACAATTGTCCTTAAAATCCTTCAATATAATCCAAAATAATATTGAAACCCAAAACATAGAATAATTTGGTTATATAGTCTTCCACGTTAAATTGTATCTCCAAATGACATCAACTACTCTTCAATTCACATACTTACAAATAATTAACCTAATCATATATTCTCTATTATAGGATAATCATTTCCATAAATAACCCAAATCAATATAAATCCACAATAAAACATAGATAACAATCCACCATTACTCCTCAAATGAAATCCCATAGTATTCTATTTTCCTTGGGCATATAGTGTTCCCAAGAAAGCGAACATATTCCAAAATAACATTTATCACTTAATCACCAAATCATTTTCCTATACTAAGGGTATTCACTTGAGAAGGCATAAGATCCAAAATCAACTTATTATTGATAAATAAAATCATTTAACTAAAAATAATTAGCCTCACTAACCAAGGACTTCATGTAGTCTAGTAGAAGGCGATAAATCTCTATCGCACTTTGGTTGTGGGTTCGATTCCCACAGCTTTTTCTGACGCGACAGGTTGTCACATAGATTTCATTTTGTCCTTTTTCAAAAACTATATTTTATAACATTACCAAAATGAGATAAATTCCTCAAAATAACCATAACATAATTTAACCACAAATGTTATCTCATACCTTGAATTTTCATCACAAAATATAATAACTTGTAATTGCCTCAAACCCAATGATCATATAAAACCAAATGGTTATTTATAACTATATCCACAAGAGAAAGGAAAAGTCTTCCTCCAATATCATTCTCACATGATAAATTACAGGGTTACAAATATAAAGGAAAATTCACCCAAAGTAATCTCAACAACAAGGAGCACTAATACCTTTAAATATTTTCCCATCCATTTATTTCTACATAGGTTCTTCCTTGACCAAGAGGTTATCCTATAGAATAGGGCATTGACTTGGGTGATTCCAAGGTCCCTTACATTTATGAAAAATGACCGTAATTGGAATCATGGGACCATTTTTATTTTCTTCCATAGTACTCTTCATTTTTCCTCAGCAATTCTTCACATTATGTCCTTCCTTCCCACACGTAAAGCATTTATTTGTTCTATTGATACACTTTCCTAGGTTTCTACTTCCACATTTCCTGCATGATGGAAATTGAGGATTCTTTTCTCCATGGTCTCCACTGCTGGAGCTCTTATCTTTCATCACCTTTCTATTCTTTGTTGAGTCTAGGAATTGCTTAATATATATATTGTTGATCATATTTTTGGAAAATTGATTTGGCATGAAGAAGATATCTTTTACGCCTGTCAACATTCCATTTTGTTGCTTATTTCCACCACTTTTCCCATCTTGTACATCATTCTCAAAGTCACTATGACTTCCTTGGAATCCATCCATTGACTAAAACCAAAAAGCATTGTGTGAGTAACAGTAGTCATAAAATCATTTAGAGAATATCATGTCACCATATTCTCAATTTGAAACACATTAGGATTAACCAAGGTCATTTACTATCATAATACTTCAAATCATTTTGTAAAGAAAATGTAAATTATCCTAAGAATATCACCCAAGAGTGTCATAACCAAGAGTGCAGCAAGGCCCGTTTTTGTGCACTAGTTCCCGTTCGAGTCTAGCTCAAAGCGGTGTTTCTAGGTTTTACCCCTAGGTACATCTGTGCCAGAGCCGCCTCTACCTGCTCATATCTAGGTAGGGATGTATTTCATGGAAAACTCAAAAAATATATACAATACCAAAATTATAAAAAGTTCTTCTATATTAATCCTCAAAGTCTTTCTTAGGGATATGTGCTCTAATCAGAGTTAATTTAAATCTAGCTTCCAAGGTTTGTACTAAACTTCCTCTGATACCAACTGTAACGCCCCGACCCTAGTTACCCAGAGTCGGTGTATTATTACATAACATTGGTATGATAAAAAAAAATCAATTCTCGAAATACTAATTAGTTTAGTAGTCTTAGAAACACTAGATATATTCATAAGTCTTACATTACATCGTAAGGTAAAAAAACTACAAAAAAAATCAAGTCTTCATATCCCCTCATACCATCCCTGCAGGTCATTCATAAATTACTTCTTCACATCCTAGGAAAAATAAAACATTTAAAGGGGTGATCTTAGATTCTCATTAAGGATAACAATATAGCGGAAAATTTCATAGATAAGCATAAACATTTAAGGCAATGTATAACTAAAACAAAAGCCTTTTAAACATGAACTTCAGCATAATATGGAAAAGATAAAATGAAATAATACCATGTACTTATTCACATGGATATTATA
Organism: Viscum album; assembly: GCA_963277665.1. Classification (NCBI taxonomy): domain Eukaryota; kingdom Viridiplantae; phylum Streptophyta; class Magnoliopsida; order Santalales; family Viscaceae; genus Viscum; species Viscum album. The sequence continues at coordinate 156,998,532 of OY728157.1, forward strand.
ATAGTCGAATAACCACATACAATATCAATAACCACTTTAAAAATGATGGAATGCATAATGACAGACTATCATAACCACGTAGCCAAGGCCTCGTGCCAAGACTAAAAATAAGATTTTTTCAAGGCCTCTAGCCAAGACACTAGTTTGTCTCATGAGACTTACCGATGCATCATGGAGCTATAGCAGGCTCCACCTGTCTCTTACTAAGTCCAATTCATTCCTCATATGAAAAGTTTGAAACATAACATAAACATCCGTATTAAAACTAGCATATGAAATGTCAATACTTTAACCACAAACCATTAATGGTATAAAAATAGCACATCCACCGTCAAACATAACTCATTCGATACAATATAGAAGATTTTATTGTATCAGATTAACCTCAATAGAGAATAATTAAGGATATTGACATATATTAAAATAATCATCAAGCTATTGAGAGAAATATCCCCCTTTTTCTTAAAAACATTTAAAAGTCACTATATTTTTCAAGAAGCCATTTAAAATAGATTTTCGAATAAAAGTGTCCCATACCACATAGAAAAATTTAAATGGAATTTTTATTTGAAAAATTTAATGTCCATATAAATAATTCCTTAAAACTATTTTTAAAACATGGACATTAATGAGAAAGATTTATAATAATAAATCTTCAAAACATTTTAAAATGATATTTTTTTAGAATTCCTAACCAAAAGAGAGACATGTGAATACAAATAATTGAGGTAATAATTTTTTTTTAATATCATGATAATAAAGGGATTTATCATAAATATGTTAAAGTACATTATATACACCATATAAAAGTGATTTGGTGTATAACAACAAAGGAGTCTCAATGGAATGTAAATTGAGATGAAATCTCTCATAAAGGTTGTATTCTTTGGTTAAGGATAAATCAACGACATTGTGACAAATATAAATACACTCAATATGATTGGATATTCAGTGTAAAACAATCAAATGACATTCAGACATATTCTTGTAAAAACAACACCAATGAATTGGATGTTTAACTCAACAAATGGAGACTGAGTAAAAATTACTCTTATCAAGTTCATACCGATGACTTGAGAATTTATCAATGGAGTGATTATGTGTATCAAAAGTATATCCACAGAAAGGGGTGTGTAAATTATGACATAAGCAAATGAATAGTTATTCTAAACATAATCTTGGAGTAAAATAATCAATGAAGTATGCGTAAAGCCGAATGAGTGGAAATTAAAATTTTAAATTCCCTTATTGATTTGGTAACTTACGAAAAATACACCCATGAAGAAGGATCATAAAATGATGATGTAAATATCCATTAATTAAAGTATATTACACAATTAATACAAACATGGGCAGTACACACACCACATGCAATAAATAAGTGGTGAATAATGGAAATCTCACAGAATTAAAAGTGAGATAAGAAACCCCTTACGTTGTACTTTTTCCTTGGTCGAGGGTAGGTTATTCTCCTGTATAATGTTGAAATAATTGTTATTGAATTATAAAATAATCATATACAATAATATGATATCATATATGATCTTTTAACATTGCTTTGTTAACAATATCTTAGTATTATCGTCGTTTCAGGTGTTAACTTACTAGTTTTCTTTTATATGTTTTGTTACATAAGTCATGTTTTTTATGGATAAGTTGTATCTTATTCATATACAGAATTATATTAAGTCCTTAAACATTATTTTTAATCATTAAATGTGAATTAGACTTGCATGGATATGATGGGGGAATGAATCTCATCGCGTTCGTGGAGACGGTAGTCCGTACGTACGCATGATAGATAATATCATTCTTTTGATATTAAAATAATATATAATTGGATGGTATATAATATATAAAGAATCATTATCATGTTATATTTATTATTTACATGAATTACACATCATTATTATACCCATCTAAATAATAATGTTTTGAATAACAATTACACCACGACGTGGAGACGGTAAGCCGTACGTACGCCCATATGGTGACATGTCATTCAAAGGATGGATAAAATAATTAATATAGTTGTACGATATTTATAATAACATCAATGTGTATAGAATATAATGGATTAATTATTTTATAATGGAAATAAAAAAGAAATAAGAACCTGAAGAAGAAAGGAACTTCAAATAGGGTGGTGAAAACCTTACCTCTTCTTCGGGTTCTTCTTTTGATTTGATCAAAAGGGCTCTTTAGGTTGGCTTTCTGATCAAACTAAGGCCTCTAGGATGAATTGAGGGAATTTGGGAGGATATTTGGGCAGATTTTGGCCGAGAAAAAAAGCTTGAGATGTTTTAGGAATTGGTTAGAAATTGTGTCCTTTTATAAGGGGGAGGAGGGGCTCTTTAAGAAAAACTTAAAGTATTAATTTATAATAAATTCATATTTGGTTTCTAATGGCTCAAATGAGGATTATTAAATTTATAATGTGTGAATGGGTCGAAAAGCACCCAGCCAATATATTTTAGATAGGTTTTGGTCACTATAGTAACCTTTTCTTTTAGATTTAACACTTAGTTAAATAGTCTGACATTTACCATGTTTCTTTTTATTTTTATATTATATAGTTAATAAACTTACTATATACTTCCAATGAACCCCCAAGTGGTCCATTAATTATACAACTATCATTATATAAGTCCTTTGGGCGAAACTTAGATTTTTAGGAATATAATATCAATTAATAATATAATATTTGTTTTAAAAACTCTTTTATGTCAATTTTGACACTATTGGGTATTTTGTTTTTGATAAATTCGTAACAACATTATTACTTCAAATACAAATCATATAACCATTAATAATATGTCATATTAACCTATTAAATTATTGTAATTCATAAAAAGTCTCAAATTAAATTTATTTGGATATTTATAATATCAATTATTTTAATATTTCATTAATTCGGTATTTACTGCATCACCATTGTGTCATGAATAAATTAAATTATTTAATGTCCCAAAATTATAAAACAAATACCATTATGTAGGAAATATTTTTATATTTCTAATGAATATTTACAATCTAATTTATCTTATGTATAACCCTATATTAAAAATGTTTTTGTAATTAAAATTTGATTTTAACTCTTTTAACTCTTCTTCGAATTAAATAATAATAATTGTCCTAATCTAATCCAAGTGGACCTAAGTGATAATATTTTATTCCTAAGGTTATTTTTGGTCGAGATACACTTTTAAAATAGAATTAGGACATGTGTTAGGGTAATATTAATATCATTTTTACCCTTAATTACCCTATTTACTTTTAACCGTGGTAAATAAAAGTAAAAGGTTACTATTCACCAAAAATAATTTTTATCTTATTAAACCAAATTTTACTCCTTTATATTAACCATGTCTCTCGAATTTTCAAAATTCCACTCAAATAAGCGGTAAAATTATGTTTTACGTGAATTTCCAAATTCTCCTAGGAGGTGGGTAAAAGACGGTGAAAAGTTCCATAAAATTTTTATATATCTAAAATTATTATAAACTAACTCCAATGAATTACATTGAACTTATATAGGTATTATGTATCTATTTTGAAATTAATTAAATTTTAATAAAATAAATAATTATTTAAATAAAAATTCGTTTTTAAACTATAACTCAATGTTTTTTCACTATTCATCAAAAATTAAAATTTGCAGAAAAATACCAAAAATTCACCCTAAGATAATTTCGATATTCCAAATCCAAAAATGAAGTCCATTTTGAAATATAAAATTTATAAAATTTCAAAAAGTGGGTATTACTATTCATAATGGCTATTTTGATTTGTTGTGGTGTGTGTTATAACTCGAAGATGCGTATTACACACACTATTACATTATTCAAAGGGAAACGTAACGTGAAATATTGGGGTGTTACAGATCTCAATATCATGCTACGGGTAATTCAAAATTCATGAAGAAAGGGTAAGATGAGGCTGGATGTATCTATGTAGAAGAGTATGCACTAGAGGAGTCAGAGGAAGGACTAGCTAACATGCTAGGTATAGTGTTTATTATATCTTATATGGTTATGGATTTTTTTATTATTGGTGAAACTAGTTAATTTATATAATCAAAAATTATCAATGAATTAGGATTGTGCTAAGAGTTTATGTCGCTCATAATGACTCTTTCCACTCCTTTGTGAAAGAATTTAGATTAGGGTTTTAAATGTCCTAAGTTTTGAGTAATGATCACTGATCAAAAAACTGTATGATATTTTATAGATCTTGATCTTGACATCTTTTATCTCATAATTATCATGGATTGGATGATTACCTATAAGACCTAGATCGATTGTTATAATCATCAGGTATAGTTTCTGTCTTTTGATGGATTCACTTATGTATTTCAGGTTGAGTGGGATCCAAGAACTAGGAGAGAATATCATGTTTCTCCTAGTGCTAAAATGATATCCTATCAGTTTGTAGAGTTTTTTTGATGTTGTTGATCTGAATATTTGTAACACCATGAGATTTTATGAAAAATATTCTTAATTTCATTAATTTCTTGTGTTATACGCTACACCAAAAGGATATTGCACAACACACATCCTTGAATTGCCTTGCATTACATGCAATCACGACCTTCCTCGACAGCGTGTGTAGTACGCAATACTGAGTTTCACAAAACAACGATATGCTATTAAAATATTATTAGAACTAGACGTTATGAATAGTATTAACTAAATTTTTAATTTTATGACATTATTATTCATCTTAAATATTTTCTAGAACATGGTATAAGAACAAAATAAATTTTTCGGGTAAAATACTTATTTTTTAAAAAATGCAGTTTTGCCACCTTTTGATGGCGCACCCACTTTAAAACTAGTTTTTGACATGTTTATAAGTTCAATTTGACAAAATAAAATTCTTCTTTGGAATAAAGAAATAAAAATTTACTTTGGATAAATTTTTCATATTATTCTGGTAACTTTCATATTTTGTTGAATAGTAAAAACACGCTATATTTTAATGAAAAACAACATTTTTCATCATAATAATTAATATGGTTAAATTATAATATTTAATGGTTTTAAAGTAAAATTATAATATATTTTTACCAATTAATATAATGTATTTCATTATCATTGATTTTACATTGAATTCGTAGGTTAAATCAATTCAATCTTTTGCAATGTTTCAAACAAAAACCTGTTTTCATTCGACAACGGGATTAATTTTAATTTAATTTCTGAAACATCTGTGTATTGAATTTGAAAAAATGAATTCCATATTTGGAATAAGTGGGTCCAAATTATGTTAATAGGCTACTTTTTATTTTTGGGAATTATGAATAGTAACTACGGTAAATTTTATTTACCATAATTAAAGGTAAATCGGGTAATTAAGGGTAAATATAATATTATAAAATTAACCTAACACATGCCAAAATTCTATTGGATGTCTAAATGTAAACCCATATCAACTAAGGGTCGGATTAGATTCATTTTATGGACTTTTGACCATGAAAATAATTTAATTATTATTAAAACCAAAGAAAGTTACAACATGTCACTCTCTTAAATCTTATAAGTATAATAATTTTAATTTAGTGATAAACATTATAAAACTTAGAAAATGAATAGTCTCCAGAAATCTAATAAAATTATCTACATCATGATAATTTATTTAGAATTTTTAGGGATTAAATAATTGCCATTAATGGTGATACATTAATGATACAGAAATTATTTATTAAGTGGAAAATAAGTAATATAGTTTTTATTGAAATAATAATACCCATTAAAAGGCCCAAAAACCTGACTGAAACATATTTTTATTGTATATATACACCTTAATAATCCAATGACCTAATATATAACCGTTTGGATCCTTATAAAAGTGATTATGACACTTATATTATTTTATTTTAAATGATGCCAAAGTTGTCATCTTCATAATTTAATAAATATAACAATTTAATTATTGGGATTTTAAGATGATAAATTCTAGTAAAAGTATTATTGTGAAAGGTAATAGATTTATATTCATCATATTATTTTATTTTAAATTTTTATGCAACAAATCAGTATATTAAATAATTATACAAAAATGTTGTAGTAATTATTTTATTAAGAGATAAACCAAATAAATGGTTTTAAAAATAGTAAAATAAATATTATATGAACTATTTAATGTGATACACTAATTTTATAGATACATATGTACTTTTATTAATCTATTAATGCTTTTAGTTCGAACATATATTCTGTATATATTTTATTTAAATTCAAATAAATGAATAGTGTCAAAATTGACACTATTGTTATTTTATAAAACAAACATATTATAATTTTTTTTAAAAAACACAAATATATTTAAAAATTATAAATTTACATTTATATGGTCTATAATGTTATAAAGTAAACAATTATGGAACATTCACAACAAATAAGTAATTATTTGTTATAATTTAAAATTTAGAATTTTATTACCACAAATGAACTTAAATAGATTAAATAAGGATAAATCAAAATGATAAGGTTTAAAATAAGATCCAAACATGTCTAAATATGATTTTTTGATGATATTACAACCCTATATCATATAATCTTGGAATATGAGTCATTTTTGGAGGTTTTTAAGTGGCATTATATATATTATACATTAATATTTTTTAGAATTCCAAAGGTGCCCCTCTCCTCCCTTATAAATGTGCACCTCCTCCCTCTCCTCCTCACACCAATTTGAGCCTTCAAGCTCGGTCAACCCCTGCCTAATTATCTTTTCCACTTCCCTAGAAACATCCTAGAGGTTCTGGTCTACTTTAAAGACCAACATTAGTTCCCTAAGATGAGGTTTCAAAGAGGCGTATCGAAGAAGAGGTAATTTCTTCTCCTGATTCTTTCAAGCTTCTTTCTCCTTCAACTTATTCTTCTTTAGTTGTCTCATTATAAAGTAATAACATCAGTATCTCTAATATACTTATTTGTTATTATAAATATGAAACTACCCCATTTCACCTTCTATCCATCCTACGGAAAACAAAATCACCGCGCGTGCGTATGTACGGAATACCGTCTCCACAATGTGGTGTAATCTGTTTTTCCACCAACACCTTACATAGATGGGTATAATGGTGTAAATAATAACTATACATAGTTATTATAATATCATACTGATTATGATATATTGTATCATCCACTCCAATTCAATTCAATAAATATGGAAACGATATCATCGCTCGTGCATACGTTCGGACTACCGTCTCCACGATGCGATGAGATTCATTCTCCATGTTAACCATTTAAGAATGATTATAAAGTATATATAAGCAATAATAATAAAATATATGAAATTATAAAGCTACTGGATTTGTGTATATATGTATGTCATCTACTTAATTCCATTCAACTCAATAAGGAAACGAAAACATCGTTCATGCGTACGTACGGCCTACCGTCTCCATGAACGATGTATTTCTTTCCATTTATCGATCTATTATATATATGTATATTATGAATATATATTATATATAAATCATGTTTTATATTATGGATTTATGTAATCGTGATCTAAGTAATCATATGAACAATTACAAGTCAAAACACGGACGACAAATGAAATGATTTTACCCAAAACACTCTTTAACATGGAATTTACAAAAGAACGGGTAATATAAAGACATAAGTGAACCATATATGATATCATAACAATGAATATGATTCTTTAGTAAGTCAATGACATTATTTAAATCATTATACAGGAGGTTCGGATACATTGAAGCATATCGGACATAAGGTAAGGGATAATTTCGTAAATCTCATTTTTATCCGAGATTGCTTATTCGTAAGTATTTAATGGGGTTATTGTTATCCATGTCCATGTTTCCTAAAAATGGTTTCATGTATGTTTAATTTACTTTTTACCCATTTTTGACTTTTACTAAATGGTATGTATGTAATCTTTCTTTAACGAGGTACGTTTTTACTTTTCCGACAAAAGGACGAGAAAAATGTTATTTTTAACTTATAAGGCGTGAACGGATTTTTACGGTTTTATAAAGCCTTATTTGCATGAACCTTCCTTCTAATGATTTCATGACTATTTTCAACAAAATATCTTCCTTTTAAAACAGATTGATGTTTTTTGAAAACAAATTGATTTTTAAGAAGAAAGGATATTTTCTTCAAGAATTCATTTCAAGTGTTTTATCAAAACCATTTTCCATCCAAGATGAAATTACTTAATATGTGTATGTTTCATGTATAATGTATCTATGATTTAAATGGTTTCAATTATCTTATTATGAAATGATATATATTTCTTTTATATGGATTATGTGATGATGAGATGATGTTTATGAAACCCATTATATTTATTGGGTTTTTATGAATGATGTATGTTTATTTTGTGGCACAAGTAAGAATGATTTCACTATGAGATGGGTGGGACCTATATCTCCCTCCAATGAATTGGGTAAATATTTTATATCTCATGAGATAGACATGGCTGGAACGGTAAGTTAATCTGGTTCAGTGTTACAAGACTGAAATGAGGAGTGAACTCGATTCAGAATGGGACTTTGTCCACTAAGATGGTCTTGGTAGCAATGCCTTGGCTACTATGGAAATCATTAAATGTGCTTAATGGATTCCCTAATTCCATTTTTTATTCCCATGCTATTTTATCATGGTTTATGTTCCATTATGATCTATGACTTATGTAATTCCATGTTTTATGTCGTTGCTCAAGATTTTAATGTTTAAACATTATGTTCATGTTTTTTTAGTTCCAATGTATATGGTATGTTTTATTTTATCCATGCTTACCCTTACTGAGCATTTGGTCTCACCCTTTTTATGTTTTATTTTCCCCCAGGTTCAAAAGAAAGGTTTTAGGTCAGGAAACAAAAAGTGGAAGATCTTTATGGGAGATGTTGAAGATCTTTCACCACTATTAGATGATTACATTCCAAGTTTCCAAAGACACTAAACTATTACGGTCCTTGTGTGTGTGTTTTTGTTATGTACTAATTATTACGCTAAAGTAATGTAATGTCCATGTATTTTAAGCTTAGGGACTCTACAGTTGGTATCAGAGGAAAGGTTTAGTCAATCTTTAGAAACTAGGATGCGAGAACTTTAGTGAGATCCCTGCAGATATTTATAAGGTATGTCTAGGGATGTACCTAAGGTTAAGTATAAGTATAAGTTATAGTACTAGAATTACGGTAACCCAAGATGTTAGATATTGAAGGTACTCCCCCTTTATTATATTGTTTTCCCTAGCGTGATTTTTTCCTCTCACACTATTCCTTTTGGGTTTTAGAAAATGGCTGGAAACAAGATGATTCACGATAATGGAGCATATGATGGATAATGGAATGATATTCTTCATGAGAAAACAAATGAAATGGGATTTGGAAGTCCAAACATCATTATTATGCCAAATCATCAATCTCATAATATGATCAATAAACTCAAATTTGGTAAGTTTCCTGACTCAGCTAATAAGAGAAAGATGTAGTTTCATGATGATCATAGAGGAAAGAAATTTCAATTTCCCCTATGTAAATCATGTGGGAAGAGGCATCAAGGAGAATGTTTCAAAGGAACTGGAATAAGCTTTGGGTGTAGAAAAGAAGGACACAAAGCCAGTAAGTGCAAAGGAAAAGGTTCAGTTAACACTAGGGATGAGGATAATGGTATTGCTACGACATCAACAATGGTTAAATGTTTTAAATGTGGAATGTACGGGAATTATGCAAACCAATTCCCTAAAGGAAAGTCTCATGAAGAGAATCAGTATGGTCGTATGGGTAGTATTTATGTTGATGATGATGAAGAGACTACAAATGATATGTGAGTTGAAATAATTGTTGAAGCTCGATCAATGGTTTAAGAAGGTAGTGGAATGATTACATGTTTATCAAATGTAATGTTGTATAAGAAATCTCATGGTACTATGGAATAAAGAGACATCTAAGGATTGTTACACTGTTGTCTTTCCTTAAGATTTCAAAGTGTATGATGAATGGTACCAGTAACCGTAAAGGTTATTCAGATATTTTTGGAAAGTATATGATATGAGAATAATGAAGGGATAAGGAGAAAATTAAATGTTTGATAGTATTCAGGAGCTCATGACTGATATAAGGAAATAATCATATCATGGTTTAAGTATATAGAATTTTGGGGTTTTGGTATGTGGAAAGAGTTAAATTTTGACAGCACTCATTTTTTCACTAAGGTTCAATGGGTATTCATTTTTTTCAAGAGAATACATGATTAAGGCCTTAGAACGTTTGGAATGTGGCCAACAAGAAATATCTTATTATATATGGGGATCAACGATGGTATTAACATGCTTGTTATATGAAATCTCTGGTAATTGTTTTCACTATAATATGACAATGGACTATAATATTATGGATAAGCCTAAAGATTGGAATGGAATATTTTGGACATAAGTTAGTATTGTTTAAGGATAGAACATTTTTCTATATTATTTATGAGATGTTATAGTAATGTAGTATTAAAAAAAGGACAACCTACAGGATGGGTGACAACCCTTTGCATTGGACAAGTCTGTGGGAATCGAACCCACAACCGAAGTGCGACTGACCTTTATCGCCTACCACTAGCCTACAAGAAGTCCCTGTTTAGTAGAAACTAGTTTCATTATATTAAGCAGTATGATATATGATGTTTAAGTCCATTTTAGGAACCATATATGATTAATCTCACTATAGATGGACTAATGTATTTTTTGATCACTTTTCTAACCTTTTGTTTGAGATAGATGGAATGACCCATAATTCTATGACATGATTTGATAATACATCACGAATGACAAATTCAACTTCATTTCTTTAAGAGATGAAGTGAAAATTGCCAATGAACATCCAACGGTGAGACTATACCAAAATCACGAAAGTATTTCTTCAAATTCCAATTTCATAAACTTTAGGGAAATGATCTTGAAAACCAAAAATGTTGTCCTAGTGCTCTTATATCTGATGAATCAGATGGTACCTTAGATCGTCACAAATTTATGGCTTTGTGATTTGCTGGATTTTCCATAGCCATGTTATCTACCACTCTCCATCAGAACATGATGGTTAGATTTCTCTTCCATATCCATATTTTCTCCTATGTGGAAACCCAGTGATTAGTTTATTTGGGTAACCGTTACATTTCATACTTTTGTTTTTGAATATTGGTTTTGGTATTCCTTTTTACGAGGTGGGTTTCTATTAAAGAAACTTCCAAGTAGTAAACCATTTATAACCCCGACGAATTTCGACGACGAAATTCATTTTAAGGGGGGTAGAATGTAATACCCCGAGATTTTATGAAAAATATTCCTAATTTCATTAATTTTTTGTGTTGTACGCTACATCAAAAGGATCTTGCACAACACGCATCCTTGAATTGCTTTGCATTACAGGCAATCAAGACCTTCCTCGATAGCGTGTGTAGTACGCAATACCGAGTTTCACTAAACAACGATATGCTATTAAAATATTATTAGAACTAGCCGTTATGAATAGTATTAACTAAATTTTGAATTTTATAACATTATTATTCATCTTACATATTTTCTAGAACATGGTATAAGAAAAAAATAAATTTTTCGGGTAAAATAAGTATTTTTAAAAAAATGAAGTTTTGCCGCCTTTTGATGGCGCACCCAATTTAAATATAGTTTTTGACATGTTTATAAGTTCAATTTGACAAAATAAAATTCTTCTTTGGAATCAAGAAATAAAAATTTACTTAGGATAAATTTTTCGTATTGTTCTGGTAACTTTCATATTTTGATGAATAGTAAAAACACGCTATATTTTAATGAAAAACAACTTTTTTCATCATAATAATTTATATGTTTAAATTATAATATCTAATGGTTTTAATGTTCAAATAGAATATATTTTTACCATTTAATATAATTTATGTCATTAGCATTGATTTTACATTGAATTCGTAGTTTAAATCAATTCAATCTTTTGCAATGTTTTAAACAAAAACCTGTTTTCATTCGACAACGGGATTAATTTTAATTTTATTTCTGCAACTTCTGTGTATTGAATTGGAAAAAATGGATTCCATATTTGGAATCTGTGAGTCCAAATTATGTTAATAGGCTACTTTTTTATTTTTGGGAATTATGAATAGTAACTACGGTAAATTTTATATACCACAGTTAAAGGTAAATCGGTTAATTAAGGGTAAATATAATATTATAAAATTACCCTAACACATGCCAAAATTCTATTTGATGGATAAAAGTAAACCCATATCAACTAAGGTTCGGATTAGATTCATTTTATGGACTTTTGACCATGAAAATAATTTAATTATTATTAAAACCAAAGAAAGTGACAACATGTCACTCTATTAAATCTTATAACTATAATAATTTTAATTTAGTGATAAACATCATAAAACATCAAACATGAATAGTCTCCAGAACTCTAATAAACGTATCTACATCATTATAATTTATTTGTAATTTTAAGGGATTAAATAATTGTCATTAATGTTGATACATTAATGATACAGAAATTATTTATTAAGTGGAAAATAAGTAATATAGTTTTTATTGAAATAATAATACCCATTAAAAGGCACACAAACCTGACCAAAACATATTGGTATTGTATATATACACCTTAATAATACAATGACATAATATATAACCGTTTGGATCCTTATAAAAGTGATTATGACACTTATATTATTTTATTTTAAATGATTCCAAAGTTTTCACCTTCATAATTTAATAAATATAACAATTTAAATATTGTGATTTTAATATTAAAAATTCGAGTAAAAGTATTATTGTGAAAGGTAATAGATTTATCTTCATCATAGGATTTTATTTTAAATTTTTATGCAACAAATCAGTTTATTAAATAATTATACAAAAATGTTGTAGTAATTATTTTATTAAGAGATAAACCAAATAAATGGTTTTAAAAATAATAAAATAAATATTATATGAACTATTTAATGTGATCCAATAATTTTATAGACACATATGACCTTATATTAATCTATTAAATCTTTTAGTTAGAACATATCTTCTGTATATATTTTATTTAAATTCAAATAAATGAATAGTGTCAAAATTGACACTATTGTTATTTTATAAAAATAACATATTATAAAATTGTTTAAAAAACACAAAAAATATTTAAAAATTATAAATTTAACTTTATAAGGTCTATAATGTTATAAAGTAAAAAATTATGGAAAATTCACAACAAATAAGTAATTATTTGTTATAATTTAAATTTTAGAATTTTATTACCACAAATAAACATAAATAGATTAAATAAGGATAAATCAAAATGATAAGGTTAAAAATAAGATCCAAACATGTCTAAATTTGATTGGTTGATGATATTACAACCCTATATCATCTAATATTTGAATATGTGTCATTTTTGGAGGTTTTTAAGTGGGTTTAGATTTATTATAAATTAATATTTTTAAGAATTCCAAAGGTGCCCCTCTCCTCCCTTATAAAAGGTCACCTCCTCCCTCTCCTCCTCACACCAATTTGAGCCTTCAATATCGTCCAAACCCTGACAAATTATCTTCTCCACTTCTCTAGAAACATACTAGAGGTTCTGTTCTACTTTAAAGACCAATATTAGTGCCCTAAGAGGTGGTTTCAAAGAGGCGTATCGAAGAAGAGGTAGTTTCTTCTCACGATTCTTTAAAGCTTCTTTCTTCTTCAACTTCTTATTATTTAGTTGTTTCATTATAAAGTAATAACATAAGTATCTCTAATATAATTATTTGTTATTATAAATATGAAACAACCCCATTTCACCGTCTATCCATCCTACGGAAAACAAAATCACCGCTTGTGCGTATGTACGTAATACCGTCTCCACTCCGTGGTGTAATCTGTTTTTCCACCAACACCTTACATGGATGGGTATAATTGTGTAAACAATAACTATACATAGTTATTATAACATCATACTGATTCTGATATATTGTATCATCTACTCCAATTCAATTCAATAATTATGGAAACAATATTATCGCTCGTGCGTACGTACGGACTACCGTCTCCACGACGCGATGAGATTCATTCTCCATGTTAACCATTTAAGAATGATTATAAAGTATATATAAGAAATAATAATTAAATATATGAAATTATAAAGCTACTGGATTTATGTACATATTTATGTCATCTACTTAATTCCATTCAACTCAATAAGGAAACGAAAACAGCGTTCCTGCGTACGTACGGCCTACCGTCTCCATGAACGGTATATTTCTTTCCATTTATCGATCTATTATATATATGTATATTCTGAATATATATTATATATAAATAATTTTTTATATTCTGGAATTATTTAATCGTGATCTAAGTAATCATATGAATAATTACAAGTCAAAACACGGATGACAAATGAAACAATTTTACCCAAAACACTCTTTAACATGGAATTTACAAAAGAACAGGTAATATAAAGTCATAAGTGAACCATATATGATATAATAACAATTAATATTATTCTATAATAAGTCAATGACATTATTTAAATCATTATACAGGAGGTTCAGATACATACGAAGCATATCAGACATAAGGTAAGAGATAATTTTGCAAATCTCATTTTTATTCCAGATTGCTTAATCGTAAGTATTTACTGGGGTTATTGTTATCCATGTCCATGTTTCCTAAAAATGGTTTCATGTATGTTTAATTTCCTTTTTACCCATTTTTGACTTTTACTACATGGTATGTATGGAATCTTTCTTTAACGAGGTACTTTTTGACTTTTCTGACAAAAGTACGAGAAAAATGTTATTTTTAACTTATACGGCGTGAACGGATTTTTACGGTTTTATAAAGCCTTATTTGCATGAAGCTTCCTTCAAATTATTTCATGACTATTTTCAACAAAATATATTTCTTTTAAAATAGCTTTACATTTTGTGAAAAGAAATTGATTTTTAAGAAGAAAGGATATTTTCCTCAAGAATTCATTTCAAGTGTTTTATCAAAACCATTTTCCATCCAAGATGACATTACTTCATATGTGTATGTTTCATGTATAATGTCTCTATGATTTACATGGTTTCAATTCTCTTATTATGAAATGATATCCATTTCTTTTATATGGATTATGTGATGATGAGATGATGTTTATGAAACCCATTTTATTTATTGGGTTTTTATGAATGATGTATGTTTATTTTGTGGCACAAGTAAGAATGATTTCACTATGAGATGGGTGGGACCTATATCTCCCTTCAATGAATTGGGTAAAGATTTTATATCTCATGATATAGACATGGCTGGAATGGTAAGTTAATCCGGTTCAGTGTTACAGGACTGAAACGAGGAGTGAACTCGATTCAGAATGGGACTTTGTCCACTAAGATGGTCTTGGAAGCAATTCCTTGACTACTATGGAAATCATTACATGTGCTTAATGGATACCACAATTACATGTTTTATTCCCATGGTATTTTATCATGGTTTATGTTCCATTATGATCTATGCCTTATGCAATTCCATGTTTTATGTCGTTTCTCAAGATTTTAATGTTTAAACATTATGTTCATGTTTTTTTAGTTCCAATGTATATGGTATGTTTTATTTTATCCATGATTACCCTTACTGAGCATTTGAGCTCACCATTTTTATGTTTTATTTTCCCCCAGGATCAAAAGAAAGGTTTTAGGTCAGGAAAAAAAAAGTGGAAGATCTTTATGGGAGATGTTGAAGATCTTTCACCACGATTAGATGATTACGTTCAAAGTTTCCAAAGACACTAAACTATTACGATCCTTGTGTGTGTGTTTTTGTTATGTACTAATTATTCCGCTAAAGTAATGTAATTTCCATGTAAGTTAAGCTTAAGGTCTCTACAATATTAGTTTCAATATTCCTATTTTGGTGAGTGGATATAATGATTTTTAGGTGATTTTTTTGGTTACCTCCTTATAGAGAAGTCTAGTTCTCTATAGACTTTATTTTGGGGATGAGAACCAATTCTTTGCCTTCATGCCGAATTGAATCTTCTAAATTAAAATAATTGAAGTTTTAGCTTGATTATATTGAGTCTAAGGAGATTATTAATCATAGTATTTTACTTTGGTGATTTCCAGTTCCCTTTGAAAATATGGTGGATAGGAGTCTCTATATTTTTGTTGGTTACCAAAAACTCTACTATGTGACAGTTAAGAATAAATATCCCTTATATAATTGATGTTCCTTTTAACTTTCTCACGGGAGGTCAATGGTTTTGAAAATTGATCTAAGATCAGGGAACTATCATCCAAGGGTCTGAGATGAATAAATTCCTAAAATGGAGTTTAAGAGAAGTTACGGGAATTATGATTATACGGTTATGAAATTTTGACTTACTAATTCTCATGCCGTGTTTGTAGCTTTAATGAATAAAATATTTCACCTGTTATTGGATTTATTAATGGTTTTCTTTATTGAAAATATCATTGTTTATTCCATATCAGTATAAAAACATGCTAATCATTTTAGTATCATCCTTTTGATCGTGAAATAACATCATATATACAAGAATCTATCCAAATTCCAGTCCTATATTCAAGAGGTTAAATTTATGGGCATGTCTTATTATATCCAAAAAAGATTCAAGTAGCTTTATCTTGGGAGCAACCTAGAAATGTGTTTGGGATTTAGAGTTTATTAGGATTAGTCAATTATTACAAGAACTTTTTTTAGTAATTCTCCAAGAATGTATCTCACAAGATAGATTTAATCCATAAGTGTGTGAATTTTATTTTTAGTGATCATTTCCAGATATATTTTGAGGAGTTAAAATTGAGGTTGAGTTCATCTCCTATATTGATTCTTCTAGAGTTTGGTTTGAGTTATGATGTCTATTATGATGCCTTATTTGTGAGTTTGGGTTGTGTTATGATGAAGGATATGTAGTTGGTAGCTTATGACTCTCACCAATTATTCCCTCATGAGAAAAACTATCCCATGCATGATCGTGATTTAGCAGGAGTGATGCATGCTCTTAAGACTCTGCACCACTATGTCTTTAGGGATCAGTTTACATTATATTCATATTATAAGATTCTAAAGTGTAGTCTCTTAGAGGGATATAAACATGAGGTAGAGATGTTGGGTAAAGTACCATCAGACCTTTTATTTTTGATATTTCATACACCCATAGAAAAGGGAATGTGTTTGCAGATGCATTGAGTAGGAAGTTACTGACTCGGGAATTGAAGGAATTAGTGGAAGAATAGTTCTTGATGAGATTGTTTATTAAGATATTCTTGGATAAAGGTGTATATGAAATAAATATTTTCCTAGCTTATATTCATGCTATATATGGATGATTATATTTGATTCGGATAGGCAGAGGATGTAGAGTGTCAGTGATTTAGTAGAAATCTTTATAGTGGGGAGACCTTGGGTGAGTGGTCTCGGTCTCACAATGGGGTTTTGCACTTATGATGTAGGATGGTTGTTCTGATATATTTGAGATTTAAATTTTTGGAATATGGAAACTGATCTAATTGGTCTATTTACCCTAGGGCTACCATGATGTATTATGAATTTAGACATCATTACTGGTAGCAAGGAATGCAGAAATCAATTGTATATTTTGTATCTCAGTGCCTTGCATGTCATTGAATTATGGTAGAACATCAGAGTCCTACTAGATTATTACAAACTTTACCTATTACATTATGGAAATGGGATGAGATATCCATAGACTTTTTTATTGGGATACCTTGGACTCCTAGTGGTAATGATAGAATTTGGGTGATTATTGATCATCTCACAAAATCAGTACATTTCCTACCTATCAAAGAGTTGATAAAGGTAGAGTATATTGGGAACTTGTATATTTGGGATATTATCATTCTTCATGGTGCACCATTTGATATAATTTATAAAAGGGAACGTTTATTCACATCCCTGTTTTAGTGAGAATTTCAGGAAATGATGGGTTCTTAGTTGAAGTTGAGCATGACTTATCATCCTCAGAAAGATGACTAGTCTGAGTGAGCCATATAGATTCTTGAATACATGATTCAGGCATGAATTATTGAATTCAATGGATCTTGGGATAAAAAGATTCCCTTAGTGGAGTTTTCTTATGAAAATTATTATTAGGCTTCATTTAGTATTTCTTCATTCGAGTCATTGTATGGGGGGCCCTATAGATCACCTCTTTATTGGGAATTGGTTGAATAATGGACCTTGGTTAGATTGAGTATCATTCTGAAGAAAATGAATATCATGAAAGTGATTAGGTTCAAGTTAGTGACAAATTAGATTCACTGTAAATTTTATACTAATCGACATTTTCATCTAGTGTAGTTTGAGTTAGGTGATCCGGTTTTTCTTATAGTTTCACCTCAGTTGGGATGTAGACTCTTAGAGAAGTAGGGTAGGGTAACACCTCATTATATCAGCTTGTTTGATATTATGGAGTGACTCTGGAGGTTGTATTATTTATTATAATTACCTAATAGTTTTAATTATATTCATGATGTATTACATACTTCCTAATCAAATAAGTATCTATTAGATCCACCCCACATGATTGAGTGGTAGGATTTTAAAATTAAACCCAACACCTTAGTGGTTTAAAGGACAATTTAGATAGTGTATCTATAGGATAAGGTGTTTTGTGGAAATATTTTCTCATTTGTACATGTGATATGGCAGTGTGTTAGGGACATCCATGTGACATGGGAATGTGAGGCCTTAATGATTCATAAATCGATTTATCTCTTTTCGGGTTCATGTTCGGGAGCCTTTATAGGGACCAAAGGATTTTCTGGTGGGGAGAATTGTGACACTCTCTCGGTCATGGGTATGTATACTTCAATCTTGGTTTATCTCTTTTGAGGATATAGTTGTTTTTGGTTTTTGGTTTTTGGAAGTTAAAAATTTGGATTTTTGGGGAAAAAAATCTAGGCACATAGTTAGTCAAACCATGAAATAAACATAATAAATGGATATATGGGTTACAATGGTATTTTTTATGGTTTGAGAATGGTTTTTCAAACTATGATAGCCTCCTAGAAAACCATAAATATGTTTAGGATTTAGTATAAAGGTTTTAGCACTAATTAGTCATGGTTTTTTTAAACCATGAAACCTTTTCCAAGTAACCTTTAAACTTCATTTTCCTAGGATAGTGACCACTATATGGTTGGATGATAGCTTTTCAAACTATGTATCCAACCATGTTCCCAAATCCAAACTTCTTAAAATTAGAATTTACCTTGATTCCCTTATTCATTTTAACATTGAATCATCACCTAATCCTTCATTATATCGAACCAACACCATCATGATCCTCTAAAAGACTCTCCCATCAATGCCTTGGTGATCCTTGATCGTTTTGGGAGGATCTCATTAAGGTGCATTCATTTTTTATGTCAGTTTCTCTACTTTTCTCCAGATATTTTACTGATCTCTCTTCCCCTTATCATGGTGGAACACTAATGCGATGTTATTTATATATTTATAGGTTTTTATAGGAAAATTATGTGATTTTTATTAGATCTAGGTTTTTTAGGACCCATTCTTTTCATTTCCATCACCATTTTTAAATACAATCAGTTTTTCATCATTCTTTAGGTAGGTGTATCTGTCCAATAGGATTAACTATGGCATGACTTGTGATCTTATGATATTATTTGGTTTTGATTTACAAAACTTTTTATTTTAAATCCATGAGAGTATGAATTTATCTTTTATTGATATAGACATATTTTTTAAAATGTGGTTTTCGTTGAAATTTTTTTGATTCATATGTTGTGATCGATGAAATTAATTAAAGAAGTTATTTTGAAAAGAGTTTTTCATTCTTGTAAATGGTATGTATTTCTTTGGAAAATTTTTATGAAATTTGAATTTGTTTTCTTAAATGTTATGATGATATAATATCACACCTATAAAACCTTGGGTATAGGGTAAAATAAAAAAACTTTGATAATACCTATTGGAGTAAGTTATCACTAGGATAGGTGCACATGATGTTATGGTTTCTAGTGGGTAGCTATTCCAGGGAACTAAGGTTCCTAGACATTGGTCATCACTTTTTAATGATAGTGTCTCACATTTTCTTGTTTATTTACACCATTGTATTTTATGTACCCTTTGGTGCATTATGGATATATTACATAGATATGTTTTTTATATTGGATTTCCCCTTGAATTTTGAATTTATGAAAACTTGGTAATTTATTTGTTTATTCCTCATAGATAGTTTATTATATTCTTGAGATCTATTGAATATGGAATGGTTTTGAAAAAAATAATGTTTTGAATAGAAATTTTTTTAAGGGAAATGCATTCTTTATGAAATATTTTATAGAATTAGTTTTGAATAAGATCTAATAGATTCATGTGGATAAACTTTTCATAGATTATTTAGTGGTATCCAACATAGGTTTAATTTTCTCACCATACTTTTTAAATTAATAGTTTATAGCCTTGTTTTGGTAGGATATAGGTAAAGGGAAGAGTGTTATGTTGATGATGGATCTCCTCTCTCATGTTTCATTTTTAATGGGTTGGGGAGTGGTGAGATACAGTCAAATGTAGATGGACCCATGGGTTTTTTCAGGTTCTGTGCTCTTATTGATATTTCAGTTGTACATTGATACCTTGTTATCTTGTTTTTGGATGTTACCTTAATGGATTTTTTTGTGGTGACATATGATTTATTTTTAATATCTTCTATAATACTTTGTTGTTTCTATCATATCAAATGTATTTTTAATGATGAAATCATTCTTAAATTTACTTATATGAAACCCAAGTGATTGTCTCTAGCCTATGGAGATTGGGAACATACTTTGGGCCTTGTGGAAGGCCAATTTATGTAACATTATGGGTCGAACTTGGTTGGTATGTTATATACATAATATTTAATACACATAAAATATTTTATTTCTAGGACTTTATCTTCGATATTACTTGAGAATATATGTTTAAAATATTGTTGGTTTCCCAAAAATTCCTTTACTAATCCCATTGAATCCATATTTGTATGGGTATAAAACTATCTTCTATTTTATTTTTTCAAAAACAATTCCTTGGAAGTATAAAGAAATATATATGGAATATGAATAGTGAATACTCTAATAACAAGACTAGTAATACATTAAATTTATTATCATATTGTAGATGTAATGGGGTCATAAGGATATTTAAAGATTACTCCAATGGAAAAGTTAAATGTTTTGTTAAAGTTAGTTTTTATGAATTTGTGATTATTTCTAAAGATTTATATATTGAAGTATAAAAGAATAATATTATTAGTATTTAACAATTATATGATTATGGAATGTTTGTGAACTTTAAAAATGATAAATACGTTATTTTTAAAAAATATTATATGTTTCTTTATTCTTACCAAAAATATAATGTCTATTTTATTAATTTTTTTGATCCAAGAAATCAAAATATGAATTGAATTAATGTTTTATAGTCAAATGATATTTTATGGTAAAGGAGTATTGGACATGGAATCTTTTTTAATAAAAAATTAGTTAAATCATCAAGAAATTATATTTTTTCCTAAAATCAAAGTAAAAAAATAATATTTATAATTCCTGTATTATAGGAAAGTAGTGAAAATAAATCTTTAGATAAATCAAATATTTGAAAACTATAACACCTATTGATCTTTTTCACTTAGATTTATTTGGACATGTTCAAACTGTTAGTATCACTAATAAGAAATTTCATTTTTCCATTATTGATTATTTTATGTAGATTTACTTAGATTAATTTTCATTATCATAAAATTGAAACATTATCAATGTTTTATTATTACTTTAAATTGGTTCATAGTGAAATTTTTAATTTTATTATTTATATTAGAAGTGATAGAGGTGAATAATTTTAGTATTTTTATTTTAGGAAATTTCATAAACATAATTATTATATTCATAATTTCTTATACTTTATGTTGAATGAATTTAGTTTAGCTAAGTATTTTTTGGTAGGAGTTGTGAATACTACTTGTTATGTTTCTAAAAAAATTCTTATCAGACTGATTTTGAAGAAAACATGTTATGAATTATGTAAAGTAAAGAAACCAAAAGATAAATATTTCAGAGTTTTTGGTTGTAAGGTTTTTATTTTTAATAAAAAATATTAATTGGATAGTTTTGATGTTAAATTTGATAAATAAATATTTTTATTTTATTTAAATATCAGTAAATATTATCATGTTTTTAATAAAAGAACTTTTTTTGGTGAATTTGTTCATGTTAAGTTTGATGATAATGATTTAAAGTAGAAAATTTAATATTTAGAAAATATTGATGATAATTTTAGAGAATTTAATTTTAGAGAAGTTGAAACTCAATATACAATTTCAGATGTTGAAGATGTTCATAAAATAGAACCTAAGGGAACGAGAAAAATCATAGAGGTCACCCTCGGGATAGATTTGTTTTAAATGTTGTCTCTAGAGTTCAGATTAGAATTTATTTAAGAGGTTTTTTTCTCGTTTCTTTTATTTAGAATTCTTTCCAATTGATTTTTTAGAAGCTTTAAAATATCCTAATTGGATTTTGGAAATTTAAGAATAACTTAATTTGTTTTGTAGAAATTATTTTTTACTTTAGTTGAACCACATAAATACAAACATGTTATTGAAACGAAGTGTATTTTTATAAATAAATTATATGAGTCTGAAAATATCATAAGGAATAAATCTAGATTGATATAAAAAAATCAATAATAATGAATCTATTATAATAATTTTTTTCACCTAATGTTATACTAGAATATATTTATATTTTATTATCACAAATTACTTTTCTAGGATTTAAGCTTTATTAAATGGATTTGAAAAGTGTATCTTTGATGGACTGGTCTTTAAAGATGTTTACAATAAACAGCTACCATGTTTTGAACATGAGAAGTATCCTAACCAAGTTTTATAATTTCAATGTCTTTATATAGACTTAACTAATCCCCTCGATCATAGTATGAAATATTATCTTAGTTTCATTTTAAGAATGGTTCTTCAAAAGGTAAATTTGACCATAATTTATTTATTATGAAGTATTCTAAGGGTATTTTGATTATTCATATATATATTGATGATATTATTTTTTGATCGTCTAGTGAATTTTTGTGTAAATATTTTTTATATTTTAGGACTAGTGAATTTCATAAGAGTCATGTGGGAGAATTAAAATAACTTTCAGGACATCAATTTTTTCAAAGAGATTTTATAATTTTTCTTAATTATTATACATATTATAATAAATTGGTTAAGAGATTTGGACTTGATTAAATTAAAATATTATGCAACCCTATCAGTACTACTTTTAAATTGGATGCTGATGTTTCTAGTAAATTAGTTGATATTATAGTTTTCATAGTAATGATAGGATTTTTTTCTTTATTTAACTACTAGAAGATCTGATAATATGTTTATTGTTTGCATGTATGATGGATTTTAAGTTGACCTGGAGAAAATTCAACTGAAATATATTAATAGAATTATTATGTATGTTAAAAGTTTTGTAAATCATGGTTTGTTTTATCCAAGAAATAACTATTTTGATTCAAAATTTTATTTGGATTCTGATTTTACATGATGTATAATTGGAAGGAAAACTAATTATAGTGTATATCGCTTTCTCAATAAGAGTTTTTTGTTGGTGTTCAAAGAAATAATTATCATTTTTTATGTCTACAACTAAAGAATAATATATTTATACTATAATATATTATGCTAAATCTCTATAGATTAAAAAATCTTTATTATACATTCATATTGATTTTAGAAGAATGTCGATTTTTATAATAAATCTTCTTCTATTTATATTTCTAATAATACTTTACAACTTTCAAAAATTAAATTCAAGATCATGTTCAAAAATGAGATATTTTTTTTGAATATGTATCTACAAATGATCAGTGGGTAGATATTTTTACTAAATATTTAGATTCGATGAAGATTGAGAAGATTAATCTTGAACTTGGATTGATGGAATATTAATTTTAAATTGTGTACAAGAGGAGTATTGATTATTTACTATTATTTATCATTCATTATTTTTCTGACTATTTTCCTGGATGTTTTATGTATTTTTTATCTATTTAAATGAGAAATTAACAATATTGGATGTTAACTATCATATCTATTTCAAAAATATAAATCTAAAATTTTAGTGAACTTATCAATGTTTTAATATATTTTTTAAATTTTCTATGTTTTCAAATTATTTTTTATTAATTATTTCTATAATAACACTTAGTATTCATTGATTTAATGGGATTTAACATGTTATGTTTATTCTATTTATTTTATTTTAATTTAATTATGTGGTGATTCATTTTACTATCTTTAATAAAGTTAAGTGTTTATTGTTTTATAATTGTTTTGGGAGAGTTATTTTGAAATGGGTAGAATCTTTTAGTCTTTGGAAATTAGATATTTTGTTTTATTTTAGTTTTTTGATCAATTAAAAAAATTGGGATATTATATATATTTTAGTTGATTATTTTTGTAATTACAAAAGGGGAGATTGTTAATGAGATTATTGGGTGATTGTAAGAGTGGGTTCTTTCCCTCTTCCTTTTTTCAATGATTTCAAAACTCTTTATTTGGTGTTTATTTTTATTTAATTTTTTGAAGAATATTATTGAATATGATATATAATTAATTCAAAGTTAATTATTATGCTTTATTTTATGTTTATATTATTTTCATTATTATTATATTCTATGTTGAATTTTCCTAAGTACAGTATCTTATATATTGTTTATTTTTTATCTAATATATCACATATCATGAATTTTTAAAATGCATAACATTTTACATATGACTCTTATTATGTTTTTAAAAGTATAATATATTACGTATTACTCTTATTATATTTTTATAAGTCTAAAATATTTTTCATGAATATTAATTTTTTAAAAATTGTAACAAATTACATGTTACTCTTATTCTGTTTTCAAAAGCCTAACATATTGTGTATGACTATTATTATATTTTTAAAAGTCTTACCTATTTATTTAAAAAATAAGCATTTATTTTAAATACTTACACATTTATTCAATATTTTTTTTATTTTTTTTTTAACGAAGTACCAAGTCTTACCCTCTAGATTAGAAGTCTTATAAAATTCTACAAAATTATTATGTTCTATATAGGAAGTCTTTTGCAGTTCTAAATAAGTCTTAAAAAATCTAGAGAGAATCCTTATCCTCTAGATTAAATTATAACAAAATTATGATAATTCATAGAAAATTTAAGTCTTATGATATTGATAAATAAATTCTTATGCTTTCAAAGAGATATAAAATCACCTAATTATTTTACTCTCATGTGATTTACATTAACTCTTAAAAAATGTGTTTACTAAAACTTTTTCTAAGTGTGGAAATTTTTTTATAGTTTTATATTATGAAACATATGATGTATATATTAAATATTATGATTTTAAGTTTACCCTTATGATTTTATACTTAATATTACCTTTAAATTGTTTTGCCTTATGATTTTTTAGATTTACTATTATGAAATTTTTAATTGTGATGTTTTCATTGTTTGAGCATAGTGATTATCAAAAGATAAAACTTAATGTTTTTAGATTCCATATTGTTTGTTCTAAAGAGTCTAGTATATATATATATATATATATTATTCACACATTTTTATCACATAGATTTAAATAAAGACTCATATTATGATACATGGAAACTATTTTGAAGTGGCAAAAAAAAAATCATATTTTGGAAACCATGAATAATCAAACCATTGAACATGAATTAGGAAACACTATCAATTTTCGTTAAAGAATTTATCTATAAATAATGATAAAAGGAGTCATATAAAGAGAACTTATATGACTTAAGGATTAAATTATTTATATTTCAATCATGATTGTCTACTTGTTGTTATCTATTGTGAAGAGTTTCATTGGGCTAATGTGAATTTCTAAAAGTGATCAAGCTATAATGATATTTCTATTTTAATTTCTATTTATTTAACTTTTTCTATTTCATTTCAATTGAAATTGGTTTAGGATTTTTCATTATAAAATATAATATTTTTATCCCTATACTATGAAAGAAATGTTTTATATGTGGTTGTGATTTTACTTGTAAAAGAAGCATTGTATTGGGTTGTTACTCCCAAAAAAATTCAGGTTGTATTATTCTAGTTATACATCCACTAGAAAAGGTATGTTATAACTTGAGTTATGACTCTCATACAAAAGTCGGGTTTTGGTGGATACAATTTCTCTCAAGGAGTTAACATAAGTGAAGAGAATACGTATGATAATTTTTGATATGAAATACTATAAAAATTCTTTATGTAATTTTTTTTATATTTTTGTATCACTTGAATTTGTATTTAAGATTAATTTTTTTGTATTTTTGTGTAAATTTTAAACTGGCCAAATCAGCCCCCCCTCTTGACCTTATCAACTATATAATCTAGGAAAACAAAAGTATGTTGATTCTAGACTTACAATACTTCGGGTGGTGGAGAATACCCCCAAGGAGAGTCATAATCACATGCCGCCCAACTTAGTATCTAATGTGAGCATTTTTTCCCTTCCCCATCCTACTCACTTCCTATGTGATTTTTTATAGTAGACCATAGTTTGTGATATAATCATAATAATTTAGACTCATAAGGTTTTAATAATATTTGAGATGAATTAACCCTGAATTAGTGACAACAAAAACAGAATACTGCATATAAAGTAATGATAACCCTTGAAAAGAGAAGAAATCAATCCACCCATTATTCACCCTAAGATAACATTCTAGATAAAGATATGAAAATAAAATGTAAAAAAACGCCTTCAATTCATCCCTA
The DNA here is from genome assembly GCA_963277665.1 of Viscum album. NCBI lineage: Eukaryota > Viridiplantae > Streptophyta > Magnoliopsida > Santalales > Viscaceae > Viscum > Viscum album. The sequence goes on from OY728157.1 coordinate 157,025,350, forward strand.
CAATCAATAATGTTCATTTAAACATCATAAATCTATTTTTGATTGTCTCGTGGAGGGTTAAATCCCTAAAACCCTTAAGATGGACTCCATGTAAATTTTTTGAATAGACTAATTCATTAAAATTTTATTGAGTGATATACGTAGATACATATTAAAAGGTAGAATAGTCATGTATTTCCTAGAATATTTTCTAACATTCAAGAGGATGGATAGATTTACTTTAAAATGAATAACATCATATATGTCAGACCAAATATAAATTGTATAAAATATCCATAATAAAATTTACTCATGCATGTTCACTTCATATAAAAACCCAACAACCACACTCACAATAATAAATAAAATATTTTAACATCATAGTGGATTCTTACATATAATCAACACAGGTCAATTTATATGTCCATAATTCACAACCAAGGTATCCATGCTATTCAAAATCATCAAAACCAAATAGAAATGTTTCAGTGGTATAAAATTGATAAAATTAACCATATAAAGAGAATATAGGGGAATAATTATGGTGCTTATAAATATATACATCACTAGATTATCTTGAAGATCCATGGTTATAGATATAATATTAACTTTTCATAATTATAAAGTTTAAAAAAATTATAGTGATGAAAATATTATGACCAAAAAACAATGAGTTTGAATTTTAATCCATTAATTATCAAGTGGAATGAAAAATAGATTATGAAAATATAGATACACACAAAATAAAGTTATGGTTTATTGGAAAAGGTTTTATTCACTTGAAATTGGGCTGTTAGATGAGATGATTTGGTGGATCGTTGAGCTTGTTATGTATATTTATCCCATTATTCACAAATAGATATTCTTTAGGGATAATAAAAATTATCATACCAAACAAACATAAATGAGAGCTTTAATTAATAAGTCTTCCACTTTAAGTAAAGACCAAATTTTATAAGAAATATAAAAACATTTTTATATAATAAATTATCATAATTCATAGATTATTTAGATTTTTTAATGAGCACTATCAAATAACGACTAAGTAGTTTTCAATAATAAATCGGGAAAAATTTATATAGATTCACTTATCATAATTGATATGTGTTATATGTATTTTTCAATCATAACTATAAAATAAATAATAATAATTTTTAAATAAGTGTTTTTATAACCAATGATGATAAAATACTTTAAAAAACAATCCAATTATTTATAATGGTATCTTTACCAAATCTATAAATACATATTTTTTCCTTCACTTCCATATAATTTTTATTGTAAAAAAAGGATCGTTAAAATGGACATTTGATGAAAACAATAAATCATAGTTTGAATGAATTTATTAATACATGTTCATAGGTTTTATCACAAATAATAAAAAAAATGAAAAAACACATTCTTTTTCTTTTAAGAAACAATTACACTGATATTCCATAAGGAAATTACTTAAATAATAATTATATAATTACTTATATAACAATTACTATAGGATTTTGTATGAAAAAACTCAATAAAAATAGCTTATAGCACTTCAAACGTATGATAATAAGTTTAAGAAAATAAATTTCATTTTTTTTATTTCTAAAAAGCACCTTCCATTAATTTATAAATGATTAAAACTTTAATAAGTGGTAGAAAATCAAATTTTCAGTAAGAAATTTGAAAATACTTATATTGTATCAAAAAATTATTAAGTATTATAAGTATCTCTCAATAAATGATGTTAAGAAAGCACTATTTGTATTTCAATAAAGGTTGGAAAATAGAGCCTATGTGAATTATGCTTCAATGGATAACACATAATAGAAGATTGATAACATTCTTTTACTTAATGTTGTATCATTCATACCAATTAGAGAAAGAAACAATTGTAATTGTTTGTTTATTTCTACATACATCTTGAATTATTTTTAGGATTCATCTTAATTTCGATGTAATTATTCTTGTGATTCCACATATTTTTTAAGAAATTGTTGTTGTGACTCTTTGTATTGTTTATCCACGTCTTCTGGCTCATTCCATAATTCATACAATGTTCATCATAGTTCAAAATTCTTAGGAGAAACAAATGATGAATTAAAATATGTACCTAATTGAGATATTGATATATAACCATGTGTTTTTATAACACTTCACCCCTTAAAATTCTTGAGTATTTATAGAATAATTTTTGGAGTGTTAATATCAAAATATAATAGTTTTTTCACTAGTATTTTATGCATTATAAATGTTTCAACATCATCTAAAAAATAAAATAATTTGGATAACTAAAACAATAATTAGTTATATTATTAAATATATTATTACTTAATAGTGTATCTTCATCATTATATTTTTTTACTTTTTTTATTTTCACATAATGATATCATTGATATAAATTTAGGATAGATACTTTGATAGTTGGATCACTTTCTCATATGATAAAGATTTGATTTGTAAATGATCATGATCCAATGATGTGAAATGAATTAACTTTACTCCAACTCGGATAATTTATTTATAATTCAATCTATTTAAATTAAAAATCTTTAAAATATAAGAATAATAATTAAAAGAAAATGAATATTATACCAATTTATAATATTAGTCCTTGGTAACTCAATTTTCATTATGTTTTCTCCCATTTATTCTCAATGATCAACGTCCATTAGGCATCCCTTGGTACATCATATGATAATTTATTTGGATTATTTTCCTCTATCAATTTTCTTATACTTTCTATATAATTATACTATAAACTATATATAGAAATATATTTAAATTTTTGTAATTATTTTTCCACATTTTCATTTGTTATCTGATCTCTAAATTCATATTTAACATTCACATTCAAACCCATGTTTTTAAAAAAGAAACAAACATGCTAGGAATGTAATCTTTGATGAAAGTGTTAGACTGAATCAATAATAGAAAAATACAAGTTTTACTGCATCAATAACATTACAAAATATCTATAAATAGTTTTCAACAAACACCCTTGATAAAAATATTGAAAAACATCTCCAAATTTACATTTAACCTATACTCAGAGTAATAGAACATTCATTTTATGCACTCAATGCTTCACAAAAAAATTATTTTTTTTCTTATAGCTCTATGAAACATAAAACTTCTATGAATACAAAACATATATATGTTATTTTCATATATATATATATATAGATAACATACAACTTCTCATGGAATAAATCATAACAATCATACACAACATATAACATAAATCCTATTTTTTTTGTTATCATATTTTTATTTATAGTTCTATCTAAGTAAATCATGTCTCTAAGATCCAACGTATATAATAACAAGTGAATATAAATTCAAAATAAAATTATATTAATTTCAATACTTTGAATATAGCCTCTATACATCCATCATCAATGAACTTCCATGTATACTTATCTAAATTTTAAAGTCTTAATATCATATAATCTAACTCAAATAAAAAAGTAGAGGCATGTATACCTTTAAATTACCCTAAAGAAGTACATATTGGAACAACTATATTTCCACCCAATAACTTCATTCTATTATCTAATGGATGAACAAGTACATTTATTCTTACTCCTATGATGGATGAAGCAAAAATGAAAATCCAAATCCAAATTAGTGAGAATAAATAAATAAATAACTTATTCTAGATATTATTTTCTTAATTCATAAATATTGATGATAAATGAATAAAAAAATAAAAAATATACTCATATTAATCATAATTTTTTTTGTGTTTTTGTGATATATTGGTTTTATATCAGCTGAGAAAATACCATTTCTTGGTCAATGGTATCAAGATTTGTGATCATTTCTTCATTATAAGGAAATAATTCAACATGTTTTCTTAGATTCAATTAAAAATTTACAAATATATATATATATATATATAACATTGATCATTATAATACCTGACCAAATAATCGTTTATCCTTTGAATATAATGTGTTGGTATAAAATATAATTACATTATATTCAACAAATAGACTCAAATATTCCTCTAATAGAACATACATTAGATTAACCAACTATAATATACATATAAAAAAAATAATTAAACATGATTATCTAATACAACTCAGAATAAATCACAGCCCCATAACCTAATAGTTTAATATATATTTGGAAATTATATATATAAATTTCTTATTTTATAACCCATTATACATTTCTTCCACATTTCATTATACTCTACTCCCTCCTAGACACATCACATGTTATATTCTTCTTCATAACATGGGGAATGAAAACATAGGAAAAGGGTGTTCTTAGATTCTTAGTAAGGTATAAAACATAAGAGTTGTTAATTGAATCCATATAGGTGATCATAATTAATATTATAAAGGATTTATCATAAAATAAATTTATAGGTATGAGTACATAATCATAAAATCATAACAAATAATGTAAGATCATAGCCTAAAGTTCTTAAGTAACATAGAAATGTAAAATAATCTTGAATTTTGGCACATTAATAAGAATTCAAAATCATATCTTATGTCAAATATCTATACTAAGATCATTATCACATATTGAAAAACATTTACCTTATCATAATAGACTAAGATAACCTCCCACGCTCCATAACATAACATCTCATGAGATATAAGCTTGACCTAATACATTATAGGGATATATAAATTTGGGTCTACCTGATACATAATGATAAACTTTATATATATATATGTGTGTGTCTGTGCCACATGAATATAAAAGAATTCACAAATTAAACATATCATAATTAAAATGTGATAATGAATAAGTTTTCATAAAATCATCCAAAATGCATAAAAAATAAATCATTTAGAGAAATAAAATTGGTGATTACTTTAAAAAAATCCAAAGTAAAATATAGAAAACATTATAGGATATAGTCAAAGACGAAAAAATCTTTATAAGAGGATAATAAATATTTTTAGAAAATAATAAAAAATAAAATTTTCATTATAATAAAATTTTAAATAAATAATTTGTAAATAAATGGTTTAAAAAACAATATTGAAGTTAATAAAAAATGATTTGAATAATCAAGGAAAGTTATAAAGTAATCTTCATAATGAAGAAAGTGGCAGAAAGTGACTGAGAAGAAAACCTAAATAAATAGAGATAAAAAAAGATTCATTTACCACCTTCATAAGTAACTTAAAATGAATAAATAAAAACTTTATGAAATCATAGATTTATATGGAAATAAATAGAATACATCCATGAAACATTATAGAAAATATGGCCACAAAAGAAAAATTTCTAACTTAAAGATAAAGGATAATAGTAATTCCTTTGAAAAATATCATAAATGGTGAAGTATAAATCAATGAGTGGGGAATGATAAAAAGTCATTTAAATCCTAAAAATAACTATAGTATAACAAAAACAAGGATATTAAGGAAAATTTAATACAAATTCCCCCAATAAATTTTTTTGTACTGATAATCTTAAATAAAATGATAGTTTGGGATAAAAACTCCTACCTTTACTCCCGACCTCCAAAGATGCATTCTAAACCACTGTATAATCAAAATATACAAATTAATAATATATTTAATAACCTTAATAATACTTAATTCCACTTATATTAATAATTTATATGACATATAAATTAGTTATTTATAGTTTATTTTCATCATCAGATGTTATTAGTTTTAGTTATATGGTGCTTGTTTTGGTATGAAGATTCAGATAATTGTTATATGTTATTAATTTATTAATTCTTGAATTATACAAAGTTTTTTAATCATATTATAATAATGATTTAAAAAATAACATGCCTTTTTTATGGAAGATATGGGTATGGTTCACAATAATTGAATTCACAACGTGCACATTTTAGTTAACTTTTCCAATGTTAACAAGTTACATTATAATGATCATTTCGATGGTTTCCAATATTTTGGTGGCATAATTATAACACAATTTACCCATTAATATCATATATTTTCATAATTTATGTTTTTACACTCATACCTAATGAAAAATAATGAATATTGTAAAACATTGGTCATGTTGGTGGTTTAACCAATCAAAACAAAAACATACCATGTAAAATGGATGTGTCAAAATATATGTTTATATTATAGTAATATCATTTTTATAGAATTGTAATAATTTTAATAATACATAATTATAGTTTTGTATAGGATTTAGTAATATTTTTTATGATAATTTAAATAAAAAATATAGATAAGAAATAAATACTCACACTGATGAAATCACTCCTCATAATGGTTTCCTTCGTAACGAAAGATGTGAGCTTCATTATTGGTACCTGAATCTACCAAACATGAATGAATAATTTTGTGGGGAAATATGGATAGAGATTAAATATTAATCCTAAGGATGTATTTTCTCCTTTATGGGTAGAATAGGGGTCCTTTGTAGATGTTTTTTATCAGCATATTTGAATTTTCCCATTCTAAAAGGTTAAAGAATGTAATTTTAAAATAAAAAGTAGCATGTAAGTGGAAAAACCAAGGAGTTATAGATTATATAAATTATTAACATTTATTTGTATTTTCATACATTTTATACATCATTTTAATAGAATATCAAATTTTATAACTTTTACAGTTTACTGATGTCATTTACCATTTACCTTGATAACGTTTTTCAACCAAAAAATAAATTGACCATCGTACCTAATTTTAATACCCTGATTCTAATAATGAAATGAATTTTATCAAATTAAATTCGAAAATATTTAAAATTTATGAGTAACTCATTTAATTTTTAAAGGTTTTTTCTGTATTTTTTTCAATAATGTGTAGATATTTTGTTAAGTGTTAAGAATGTTTTTGTGGAAATTAATTCATTGGAAAATATAGAAACTGATATCTAAAAGGTATATTAATGGAATATTAGTAAAAAATGTTGGAATATTTTTATTAGGAATATATATTATTTATAATACATACTAATTCTATGATAATAGGAAAATATATATAATAATCCAAAAAGTAGGTTCAAAAAAGTATTGTTCTAGAAGATAATATTAAGAACCAATTAATGAGAAGGCTAGAGAAGAGTTCTACATGATATTTTCAAAATTTCTAAGCATAATATAGAAAGATAAAATCTTTCTTCATAAGGAAAATATGTAGGCATTAAATTGTTTATATTTTGAAAGTCTATATGGTGTGTCCATAAGAAGCATCATGTTCCAAAAGGTGAGTCTAGAAGTTGAAGAAATAGAATGAGAAAGAAGTTTATAGAATAAATTAGTGATGATAATAATTTAAAATTATGTGAAAGTATAGAATAATCATAATTTATAAATCGATAATGAATATTAAAGACGATGTTTATGGATGGCATCCAATTACAAAGGTGTTGAGAAGGCTGATGTTGAAAACAAGAAGTAAAATTCGATGTAGAAGCTATATGATCTGGATAATGGAAAAGAACATAAGCATAATGTGTCAATATATTGATATGTTATAATATATCTAGAATATCATAATTCTATATAATAATTTTTCAAAAATATATAGTATCTATGTAAATATAAATAAATGAGAGTTTGAGATGCATCACATTAAATCAAAAATTCTGAAGGTTGCGTTTGATGAAACCAAAGTCACATAAGAATAAAATAGTGATGTCACTGGTGAAGTTTTATTAATTATAATGATTTTGAGATATTATTGATGAAATAAATATCACAATGATTAATTCATTATTTGAAATTAATTTCTAGGAATAGATAAATAAGAAATATTGATAATTGTATGAGAAGTTTTCCTAATTGAGAGAGCAAGAAATTCAAAAGTTTGAGAAATTCCCAAAGTCTATGACACAAAATTTCAAGATAATTTACATATTGAATATCAAATATAAAATTATTATATATGATTTAAAGTAGTTATTTTTTATGTGGCTATGAGAAAATGACATGCATATTTTAAAAATTGTTAGAGTCGATGAGAATGAATTTGAGGTCGTGAAAAATTATGAGCAAAGCTAATGATTTGTCTTAACCTACATAACTTCCAAACATTGAGGTTCTTAAATAATCTATTTTGTATTCATTAAAAATATGTTAAAGTAAAAAAGGAATATTATTCATTTGGTATGAAGGAAACTTGGATATAAGATATCTTTCACATTTAATTTTGGATGCATGGAGTGATCTAGTATAATCCAAGCCAGGAGACTACTATTGAGAGAGAGTCCTGGGATAAGGATAATACATTTCAATTTTTATAATTTTTGGGTTAAGGATAGTAACTTCCCACCATTTATAATAACTTTATTATATTAATGATAAAATTTGTCTCTTTGACTTGACATGAACACCAAAAGGACATAGTCACCCTCATTTTAGTTGAAATTGTGAAAAACCTATGTAATTTATATTAATTTATATTTCCATTGCATAAGGGTACGGTTGAGACTTAATTATTGAAAGTATCTAGACTCTAAAAATTCATAGAGTTTAATTTAATATAGAAAATAGAAAAAAGAGTTTCATTGATTCAACACCCCTTCTTAATGTTACATCATATTCTTGGTCACTTCAAGTGGTATTTGTGAAAACAATGTTACCTCTGAAATATACTAACTTTGTGGATAATATTATAGAGAATTTTAATTCTATAAATAGTTGATTCATGCTGACTTTTTTTTGTAAAAATTATCATGGTTGGAATAATATGATGATTTTATATCTTATTTTACTTTTCCAAGAGATTATTGATGCAGCCACTATTAGTTTTACTCTAATTGAGGTTTACGACTCACGATAGGAATCATAGGGAGGTATTCCTACTATTAGGGAGGTTCCCAAAATTAGTTTAATTGACTCTATTAACCTTACTAATCTCTAATAACGTGAGGTGAATTAGGTCTAAGTTGAACATATTGATGGTGATGTCACTCATATGGGGCGGGGGTTTCTTCCGAGGGATTATCCATAGGATGGTGGCCTCACCTTTATTGTTTAGCATGCTAACATTCTTAAAGATATTGATGATATGACTCAAGAATTTGAAAGTAACCAGGTAAGAGCATCTATTGATGGACGTAAGGGCATCTATAAAGAGATGAAGGGCTAATTCACATTATATTCTAAAATGGATACTTGATCATAGAATAAATACAAGTAGGTAGAAAACCATGGAATGTTAGATGATGCGATCGAGAAACCCTTGGAATTTCTCTTGAGCTCGGAAGATTTTCTGGTTGAACAGGTTTAGTCTCTCAATGATAATGAAGAATAATCCTCTACAATTATGGGGATATCTTTAAGGATTACTCTCAATGGGGAACACTATACCTATATTGACAAGAAGTACCTGGTAATAGTTGGGGGGTTCAACATTGGGAAGATAAATCTGGAGGACTACATCTAGTCCTGGGATAAGCTGGCCTTTTAGTTCGAAGATATTATAATGGATGAACCAGATACCCAAGTAAACAATATATCTTGGAAATTATTCAAGGATTCTAATTCTGATAGGCTTAATTTGTACTTTAATGACTCTATTATTTCCTTTTCTAGTTGAACCCAATTTTATCACTTTTCCCTTAAAAGTGTTTGATAAATAAAAATTTATTTTTCTATCAATATGGAATGTGATTATTAGAAACATCAGAGGTTTTATAGAAACATTGGAATATTTAACTATTGTTAAGAAATTAATGACAAAATTCCTTGATATATATGATGCTAAATTTTTTACTTTTGAATATATAGATGAATTATTTGTCAATGATTTAAAAATTATATTCATTTCTAATAAAATGGAAAAAACACCTCTTTTTAAGAATAATATCATGGAAGGGAATGAGATGGAAATAAAATCCATGAAGAAGCATAAAATCAAGTAAGATAAATATGAGTTCTCTTGTGAATTTGGAAAGTATGAAGAGTATAAGAGGATAATGGTTCTTATATCAAAGAAATTCAAAGAAAGAAAGGTTATGTATAAAGGTAATATCTTTAGAAAATGTTAGTGAGGTGGAATTGGACACTTTTTAAATTGATTGTCCAAATAATAATGGTGGAGAGTACAAGGATGATGAGAAAGAATAAAGTATTCAAACAAAGAAATGGAGTAAAATATCTAAGGAAATTAAGAAACCTGTTAAGAGTGAGTAAATATTTCCAAGAATAAAAAGAATAAGTATATTGAGTAAATAAGAGTAATACTACTCCACTATAATTAATTAGTCAAGAGAAAAAGTTTCTGAAATATTTAAGAACATTTTCTCTCACATTGATAAAAAAATAAACCTTAACCAATGATAAATAATATGAAGATACTTACATTAATTATATATTTAAAACTAATTTTGAGGTCTATCTAAAGAAAAATAATAAATTCAAAAGGTAAAATAAGTTATTGATGAAAGGTGATAAAATGGTAAATGAAAGAGAAGAAGAGTTACTCAAGAATTAAGATTATTAAATTGAATAACTCAATAATATCATGGTAAAAATTAAAGAATATTTTAATATGTTAAAATAATTTTATGAAAAACTAGTGCACAAGAAGAGGAGTTGAAAAGGCTAGTCAATGTGTCTTGATACTAAATGTCATTTAAAAAAATGAGAGTATTTATAAATAAATCTTCAAAAATAATGGATTAATAATCTCGAGATACTGAGAATCTTTTCCCAAAAATTAAGTAAAATATATTTCTACTAAAATAAAAGGAGTTAAATATATTTCTACTAACTATATAGGTTTTAAAACTAAAAATCAAAATGTTTAGGCTAAAAATATTCATGATAAATATAGTTTTAATTCGAAAGAATATGATGGAAACTTAAGAAGGAATACCTGTCCAAGGAAAATGAAAAAGTAACCACAAAATATGAATGGAAAATAATATTTTTCTATAGATAACTCATATAAATATGAGAGGTCAAAATTTTTAGGTTATTGTTGGTGTTTTGGAATCTTTGGGCACAATTCCTAGGTTTTTTGATATAATATGTATCTTCCTTGTAGTCAAAGGATACATAAATTAAGGGGGTTCTACGAAAAGGAAACATCAAAGAAGAAATCAAATAACTCTATACACATAAGATAGATTTGATTATTAGGAAGAAATTTTTGGAAGATGTTACCAATAAGGTCATTATACCGAATAATGTATGACTACTACTATACGAAATTTTACCCATGGTGAAGGATGTAATGAAGTTTAAGAAAAGAAAGGAAGAACAGTCAATAGTTATTGAATTTTCACAAAAATATAATAGGAATATCAAGCCATGGATTCTTAATAGTGGTTTCTCCTCTCATATGATAGGTGACACAATGATCTTGAAGAATTTTGAAGTATGTGATTGAGGTTCAATTATGTTTTGTAAGGAAAGATCCTTGAAAATTAAAGAAGTTGTAACAATGGATATTGAAGCCTGAAAATTTAAATATAGAGATTTTTTACTTATGGAAGGCCATAAACATAACATGTTGAGTGTAATCCAACTTTTTAATGATGGGAATAAATTTAATTAGAAAACAAAATATTGTATCATCAATTGCTTATAATATTAAAGAATAATCACTAAGGGAGAAAGAACAAGTGGTAAACTAATTTAAATTTATGATCCTAGTAAATATTTTTACTTGAGTGAAACATATGAGAATAATAATTGGTAGAGAAGAATTTTCCATCTTTGAAAAAGTATTTTGATAAAAATATCATTGAAAATTGTGGGGATATACTTACCCTAATTGAAGAGAGAAAGATATGTTATTTGTGAAATGTGTCAAAAAAAGAATATTTTCATAGAAGTCATAGAAGAGTGTAGATCTAGTCCAATAAGCCACGTGAACTAATAAAATAAAATTTATATAGTATAATATGGAATAAATACACTAAAGGCAATATTTACTTTATTAAATTCATTGATTATTTCAAAAATATAACTAATGTGATGTTTATGAAACAAAAATATGATGCAATTATGATATTCGAAATATTCATAATACAATTTGAGAAAGAGTTGGGATTTTATATCAAGAATTAAAGAATTGATAATAAAAGATAGTTCGGTAATAATTATTTTTAATCCTATATTTTTAATAATGTGATTAGACAACAATATTTATCTCCTTATATACCCTATTAGATTGGATTTATGGAAAGAAAAAATAAAATCTTGATTGAAATGGGAAGAACCATTCTTACTGTATTCAAACTCTCAAAAAAATTAGAGAGAAGCTATATGTAAATATATGCATATTGAAAATAAATACTTATTGATACCTAACTAAAAAATGACTTTATAAGAAATGTGGTACAAGAAGAAACCCATTGTAAATTATATCAAATTTTTTATCATTCCATGCTTTATAAAGATAAAAAATTCATATCTAGGAAATTTTTATGAAAGATATAATGATGAAAATTTCATGATATATTTATCCAATGTAAGAGGCTAATAATTCAATAATAAAATAAAATACAATATGGTATAATACTATGATGTGGAAATAATTGAAAATAATCTCAATTTAAGAGAGACATGTGAAAGAGATTTTGAAGAATTGATGGAAGATAACATGTAGAAATCTAAAAAAAGTTTGTGAAATGGAATATGATTATGAACCGAATCATTTTAATACTATAATAAGTCTAGTGAGGGTGAAGATATTATTGAATGTGGGAAACTAAAGTTTTAGATGATACAAAATAATATTGAACCTGAAAATATCATTATATGTTAGGAAGTAGCAATACATACTACAAGATAGTCATGGCTTGATAATCAAACATACATTATTTCACAAGTTTAAGAACAATTAGTTACTAAGGATATTAAACATAAAGGGTGGTAAATTATATGAATGAGGACATAGATCAAATTAAAAACAATAACACTTGGCATCTTGTTCCAAGACCTAGATGGAAGAATATTATTGGAACCAAGTGGGTATTCAGAAACAAGATCAATGATAAATTTGATATTTCAAGAAATAAGGTTATATTGGTTTGAGAAGGTTATTTTTATATGTAATGTATAGACGTTGAAAAATATTTTGTAGTTGTTTTAATACTTGATACAATTATGATGTTTATGGTATTTATAGAACATAGACATTATAAAGTTTATCATATGTTTATGAAATGTTATTTCTTAAAAAGAGATCTTGAAGAAGATTTTTTATTGAGAAAACTAAAGGATTTATCCTTGATAATGATGGTATTTTGGTGTGAAAGTTGAATAAAGTCTTTTATTTGTTGAAACAATCCCTTATATCCTGGTATTCCAAGAAATAAAACTACTTGAAAAAGATAAAATTTTATGAAGTAAAGGTTTAAAACAACCTATATGTAAAGTAAATGATCACAAGAATGCTCATTTTTATTATTTTCATGGATGATATAATTTTTTCAGGTGATATGGAGTATGCTTGTGAGAAATTTTCAATACAAATAAACATTCATTTTGATATGTTTTTGTTTAGATAGGATAGTTTATTTCTAGGATTATAAGTTATATAGATAGAAAAATATTTTTTCTTATCTCAAGGGAAATATTAAAAGAAATTAATTTAATAAATTTGGAAAGGAAGATTATAAACACCCATGATAGTTTGTGTGAAATAGATCAAGGATGAAGCCTAAAAATTTGGGAGTCAATAAAACTTCAAGAAGATGATTGGAATATCTATTTATATCATAGAATCAATAAAAGATATTGTTTAATGTGTAAAATTATGTGATAGATACCAAGGTGATATAAACTAATCACACATATTGGTGGTCAAGATAATCCTTAAATATATCAATGAAACTTTGAGTTATGTTTTGATGTATAAAATAAGTAAATAATTTAACTTAGTTAGATTCACTGATATTGATTGGGCTAGAGATTATAATGATTGGAAATTAAAATTATAATATACTTTATTTTTTGAAAAAATTTGTGTGAGATGGAATTGTAAAAAAAAATATCTCTATAACTTTGAGCACTACTATATATGATTAAGTTATTTCTACACATGCTTTCACACAATTTATTTTGATAAAACAGAAGTTAAAAGATCTAAAGGTAAATATTGAGAAGACATTAATAACTTTCTAATACAATCAAAATGAAATTGATCTATCCTGGAATAAAGTGAAATAATATATATATAAATACATTGATATAATATATTATTTCATCAAAGATGAGGTTAAAAATAAATATGTAAGGATAGAATGTATTTCCACAAAAGATCATATTATTGATATGTTCATTAAAGCTATTTGAAGGGACATATTTTAAGAGTTAAGGATAAAAAATCATGTCCATCCTTTCCTTATTAATTAAGAAATATTTGAATTACCCCAAAATCATTTGGATTCTATTATCAAAGTGATTTAAATAATATAAATCATGTGACACTTGGTTTAAGGAACCCAAATCAGTTTTCTATGAAAACAGGAGGATTATTTGATTTGATTCAGGGAAAGGAAATTATCCACCAATTTATTTTCACTAAGGGACGAAATTATCTCAAAAAAAATAATTATCCAGTAATGTGATTTCATTATTCTTCTCTTTGAGAAAGTATATGAATTGATGAGACTTAATAAGAATTAATGAGTAATTAAAGTTGATAATAAATGTAATATTCTAGCCCAGGTTGACCCAACATGTCATCTGAGCTGGCCCACCACTAGGCCTTAAAGAAACTATAGATCCCCATGGGATATTAAAAAGTTCTTATGTATTAAGAACATGAATTTAGGAATTTATTAAACCTTCTATAACAATATAACAATTTATATAAACTAGTACCGAAAAATAATGAGCATATGGAATGACCTGCCCTAGTGTCAATCATCCATGCATATCAAATAACTAGAAAAGGATAAATAAAAAATAAAAAGGTCATAATAATCTAAGAATATATATAATTCATACAACTAGACACACTAAATAAAATATAGTGAAAGAAAAATTCTATATACACCTGATCAAAATGAATGATACATAATCCCTAAAGAAAAAAATAATCAGAACGACTCCAACAAAACCACCATGGGACCCAAAATCACTCACCACATCCCAACTTTTATGTCCATGGATATAACAAGAAACAACAAATGGAGTCAATATGAGGCACTTGAATAGAAAAAATAACAATTTCACATGCACACACTGATTTATATGCAAGATATGATCCAAACATTCCATGTAGTATTTTCCCATAGAATTTATGGAATTCCCTTAATAATACAATCCATAAATTCTAGTCTGAACATAATTTATCAAATTGTTTTTTTATCTTGATAAATTATAAGAAAAAACAATATCAAGCTTTACTAATTCCCTTACAAAATTGGGTTAAACCATTTTTAATAATAAGAGAGGCACAACCAGCCTAAAATGACAGTTTTAAACCCATCCATAAATCAAGGTTTACTTTAAAATTCCTTTAAAACCTTGAAAAGAAAACTTTTAAATATATAAAAAAACATAAAATTTATTATCTTTTCCAAAAAACCTCTCTCAAATTCCTTTTAAAAATTTTGATTTCATTTTTAAAACCATTTAGAAATTGGTTTGAAAGTAAACCAAAACCATAGTCAAATACAATTCACAAACACAACAAAACTAATATATTAATGAATCAAAATAAAAAAAACCATAACCAAATCAAGGTTCTATAAAATTGAAATATAGGGGGTATAATCAAGGTACACTTATCAAGATCCCCAAAATCAACCTAAGATGAATATAATCATCATAGAAAACTCACTATGACTTAAGTAACATGATCTGAACTAGAGACACAAATATTAGGCTAAGCAATTGGGGTTCAAACTAGGGGAAAAGGAACCCCATAATCCTACATCAAGATGAGGATCAAATCCTAGAAAACCCAATATATTTTTTATTGGATATAATATTGGACATGACACTAATAGGTGAAGGGGGAGCTCTTGGAAGGGGTCTTGGTGGGATCTCAGTGGTGGATATAGTTGGCGTTGGTGACAGTGGTGAGCCATGGTGCAGGAATATGGGAGATATCGATGGGGGTGTTTGATGGTGATGCGAGTAATTCCCTCAATGGTGGTTTAATGGTCAACATCAATGGTGATGGTGTTTATAGATGAAGGTCATATTGAGGGCTGTTAAATAGAGGATCGAGTACGTCGATAGTGAGGGGTTGTGGCATCGGGATTGATGGAAGAGGGGTTCAATGGTTCTTAGGGTCATGAAGAAGGAGATTAAAGAGCATCCTAGACATGATTCATGATTAGAAAAAAAATAGGTCAAATTCATAGTTTCAGACCGAAATGAGGAAGATCATATTAGGAGGAAACCACCAATAGGTTTATTCAAATTGAGAAGGATGAGAGAGTATGGGTTTCTCCATCTATATCAAGCAAAATTTAGTTCCTCATGAGGTAATTCTTGTCAATAATATCCTCTAGGTTGGGGGATTCGGTGAATCCATGTAAGAAATATCTAGAGGGTGGGGTTGTTTTTCGAATTTGGCCCTTAGGTATTAGGTCATGTACTCGGCCTTATGCATTTAGGACTTTGGGTCATATAAATGAGTTCCCTCTAAACCCATTAAAAATGGGGATATACAATAAATAAATAAATAATTTATGGCCTTAAACCTTTCAAAAAGATGAACCTTAGGCTGACCTACAAGAACCTATTTATCCTGGTAGTCTTGTTGAACTAGTAAATCCCTATAACTATCCGAGGACTACGAAGCTATTATGGGAACATAATTCATCTAGGAGTTCTCAAATTCCATGTGAAATGATCTCCTAGAAAAAAAAATCCACACTAGGGGTTTTCTATATCCATATCTATTAAATAGTTTCCTATGGTTCCCATGATATTAGTAAAATGGATGTGATAAACAACAACAAACAATGTGATCAACACACAAATCCACACATTTAAACAAATTAAAAATGCTCATCTCACCTACAACACCCTCACATGGAATTTCCCATTTTCACATTCTTACATATCATCAACAATAAACAATATACCGTACCCTTATCAGTGTCACAATCCATAACTAACATAACATAAATTAAGGGGATCAATAATAAGGAAAATCACAAGCTCAAAACCACTTTTTTAACAAAGTTCCAAATGATCCTTTGAAAAAATGCTCAATATGACAATATTCTTTATCCAAATTTAAATCTACCCTTTTAAACACTTTTTTGAACCAAATGGTTCTAATCATCATTTTTTTAAATCATACATTTACCTTTGGAATTACTTTTAAATATCATTAGACTAAAAGTCTTAAAATTAATTAATTTAGGGCCACACCAACATTTTGAAATAAAAAAATTACTTTTTAAACATAAAACCTCTCTTTAGAATACATCTATTGTAAAACACCCTATTTTAATCGTTAAACCATTTTTTAAAGATCCATTTGGTCATTTTATCAAACACTTGGCATGCGACAAGTCCATACCAGGTGTTAAAATCATTTGGAAACCATTTAAAATCCCACTCGATTAATATATATAGGAATAATTTGGAAATAAAATCCATATAAAACATAAAATAATTTCATAGTATGTGATATAAAGGAATGTCACTGAAATACGTACCTTATTCAAGTGGGAACTCATCCCAATGTGCCTCCTTTCATGATGAATTCACAACTGATCTAGGAAACACCATTTATATCCATTAAACATTAAAACCCTCATGATTAGAACTTAACCAAACCCTAATATTATCACTCATGGGAATTATGGTTTCCAGAAGAATGAAAAGCCATGGAGAAAGGATGAAGGGAGAATATCATAAAAGGAAATAGGAGATTACCTCAAGGATTCTGCTTGAAATTGATTAATGGTTGTCACAAAATCAATAGAAATTGAGGAGGGATCTTCCACAGACACACCATAGGTTCGTAAAAATTAATGGGGGGATAAAATAATTCCTTAGGAATTAAAATCATAGATTGTAGAAGTGGAATTTCATGTTTTAAAGGAATTGGGAATACCATATTATTTGGCCACGCCATTTGGAGAACCATGCACCAACCGTGTGGAAGCCACTAGATGGGCATAACACAGTCGCTTGGTTTGGTCAGATAATTTACCAACTGGGATCCAACTATGAAAATCTACACATTCAAAAATACAGATCCCACCACATGTTTTCCAAGCAATTTCCAACAAACATGCACAAGTTGTGCACCAAAACCATTTTACATGAAAGGGATTACACAGTTTCCACTATGTCTCACATGATTTGAACCCAACTGTATGATAATCTTATAGATAACCCATGAACCAAATAAAATAAACTAAAAATAATCCTTCTGTAAGGGTATTCTCATGGTTTTCCCCAAACCATGTTCACTTTCCATGAAGTAGAGTAAATTTATATATTTTTAAAATTTTAAACTAAACTGTCAAAGTTTTAAAATACACCAAAATAATATAAAAATACACAAATAAATTGTAACATGAGGGTGTCATGATTCTCTCCTCCATTCCACTTTATAACCCATGAAATTCATTGCCAAAGTTAGAATCAATGAAGATCCAAATACCTCCACACCTAAAACTAAGAGGTGGGAGGGAAGGAGAAACTATAAATGAATCCCTAAAGAAGAAAACACCACATTACTACCATTACTCAAAACCCATGAAATGAATCCTTAAACACCAATAAAAAACCTCAAACATAGTCTAGATCACAACTATCCAACTCAAGGTTCTATGAAAATGGATACCTATCATAGGTCTCTCCATCATTTATAATTCATATAAAATAGTGGAATGACTGATAATATTACCCTAGAAAATGAATATCACCAAAATAGTAATGATTTCACTAATCATCAAAGGATATGATAAAGTTACACCAATACATATGAAACCACAAGGAAACGCAACTCAAATCCAAAAAATAGAGTACAACTTGTGAAGAGATATCCAAAAGTCCATAATATTGGGTCACCAACCCAATTCATCCCAAATAAATATAAGAATCACAGTTGATCACAAAATTTCCTCTACATGGATAACATAGCTCTAACTTCAGGTCATGAGACTACATAGAGGGTAATTCAGGTCCAAACTCATGGAACACCATCCCATGGTGATTTATAAAATAAAATTCTATCCCAGTAGAACCCAAAACTAATTGTAAATGATCCATTCCTCCTTGTTACCCTATGAATATACCCAAGGCATTCCCATCATCAATCCATCAAACTACCTCAACTCATGGTCTACACTATGTGAAAAAAAATGAGCACAAACAATCAATGAGGAATGAAAATTCTGAAATAGCCACCACCTACATAATAAAAAATCACAAAACACCCAAGAGACACACAAAAAAAGTCTAACTCATATCCTTAACCGATTTAAGATCCTGAGGCATGAATCCCAAAATACATTATCAACCAACTCTGAAACACATCCAAAAAACATCCCACATAATCACAACATGAAATTACTAACAAGGACCTAAAATTACACCTTCAACGAGTACCAAGTCCTCACAACCACTAGTGATTTAATTTTCAATGGTTCTATATTAGAATGCATGATGGTTCCAAGGTATTTTTAGGGACA
The DNA here is from genome assembly GCA_963277665.1 of Viscum album. Classification (NCBI taxonomy): domain Eukaryota; kingdom Viridiplantae; phylum Streptophyta; class Magnoliopsida; order Santalales; family Viscaceae; genus Viscum; species Viscum album. The sequence goes on from OY728157.1 coordinate 157,044,856, forward strand.
TCCTCTAAAAATATGAGAAACAAGGACCATAGACTTCACCATTCGCTCACCCTAAAATAAGGCATAGTCAATTAGTGTTTTTACCTACTAAACGGTCTCAAGATAATGACATTGAATAAAAAAAACCTTGAATAAATCGACAACATTCATCAGAACACAAAGAGATAGAATAATAACATATTCCACTCTACTCAGATCATGGTTAGTGTCAAACATTAGGAGGACCATGCTTAAAAAACGAAAGGATTCTTTCTAATGGTTTTCTAGAAAAAAATATTTCTACCTTTAATTGAAACCTTTCTTAGAGGTATACTTAAACAATGTCAAACACAACTCCAACCCATTTATGTTTCCCAAACCATATCAATATGTCCCAACACACGTGAATAGAAATAAATCCAATAGAACTCAATAAATAGGAAAAAACGCATTCTGAAATATCATTCCTTTAAAAAACACCACATTCCATAAGGATTCATGTACTTTTTCTATAAATACACATTATTTTAAAATCTCCAATAAATTGGAAACATTTCACTTTATTTAAAAATTCTTACTCCTGAGGAGAATTTAAAAACATTTTAACCCAAATTCAAAAATAACTCATTATTCTTGAATATAAAATCAAACTCATGCTTCAAAAGATCTCCTTTTCTTCAAATTATTTCATTACAAATACACCTTATATTTTAAAACACATAACACATTAAAATATTTAAAAAACATCATAATTTTCATTTTAAACTCATCCAATCTTGAAAACACGCTCTAAGAGGGACAAAATACTTTCCAAAAAACTCAATAAATTGGTTTTAAAACCCAAAATACTTTCAAAGTTTCATTATAAAATAAAAAATTTCCAAAACATTTCATAAAAAAATAATTTTTTTACAACAATTTCTAAGGCCTAATTTTAATTCTAAGATTTCTTTCAGTTAAATTTCACTTTTTATACAAATACTAGTTTTCACAATAATAATATAAGCAATATATATCAAAAAACCTAACACAAACCCAATATACGTCATTAACAAATCACAAAAATACCATGAATTCACCCCCATCACTGGATATCACCCAAAATTGGTCTATTTATCAATTCAAAAAATGGATATAGGACCATGATTTACTTGTAGACATGGTTTGATAGACCAAGGTCCAGTCATATAATAATTCTTAAGATGTTTTCAAGATCATGCGTTTGGTTATTTCCAAGTTTATCAAGATTTAAAATCCATCTTTGCATCACAGATCAAAAAACTATCATATCAAATCACAATATAATAAGAATAATCAAATAATAGAACAAAAACCCAACTGAACATGGAAACTCATGTGTCATCGTGAAGGGTGGTGATCAAGTACCCACTCATGACTAACCTCTAGAGTCCTGCTAAAAATAATAAAGTGATTCAAGTATGACACACCCAAATAAAAAATGGAGTTCCAATAACCAAGACCCCTATTAAGAAACCTGTGCTTTGATATCGTTTATAACAAACCAACTCATTCTAACCCAACATTTCGCCTAATCTATATCTCCACTAGGATCAAAGGGAATTCCTAATCCCTAAAGGATAAAAACTAGTTCTTGAGTATTAAAAAAGTATACGTAGGAATGGTTTCACCCTCATAGAATAATATAACTGGACATATAAACCAGCAGTTGAAAATAGATAAAATTTTCCATAAACTACATTGGAATTAAAAATCCATACTTATCAAATAAGAATAAAAAAACCAATCAAACAGGGAATAATAAACTAAACATCTATCTATTTCATATAACTGGATATGCTAAATAGAATAAAAGAAAAAATAAGATACACCAGGACATACCAGATGATATTACATCCTTAATGAAAAACAGAACCTGAACGACTCAAATAAAACCACCATATGGCTCAAAATAAATCAACACATCCCAAATTTACCATACATGGACCCATCTAGCAACAAATAATGGAATAAATATTTTACACATAAAGAGAAAATATAAGATTTTCACACACACACACATTAGTGTATATATAGTGTGTGATCCAAACATGCATAGTAGGATTTCAGTATAGATTCTATATAATTCCTTTCATAATAAAATCCATAAATTATTGTTTGAACATAATTTATAAAATATTTTTTTAACATGAGAAAGTATAAGAAAAAATATCATTCTCTTCTACATTCTTTCTAAAATTTGGATAATTTTTTTTAAAAAAAGAATAGAGGCACAACCGAATGAAAATGATAGTTTCAAAATCAATGTAAATCAAGGATTACTACAAAATCAATTCAAAACCATAAAAAGATAAATTTGAAATCTATGAACGAACATACAATTTCTTATCATTTCCCAAAAACCATTCTTAAATTATTTTTTAAAATAAAAATCACTTTCCTTGTTAAAACCACAATTTCCAAACCACTTAAAAATTGGTTTGAAAGTAAACAAAAACCATGATCAAATATAAGAACAAAACACAATGGATTAAATATATCAATGAAAAATAAATAAAATAACACATAACCAATTCAATGATCCATGAAATAAAAATCTAGGGGATAAAATCATTGTACACATATCAGGATACCCTAAATAATCCTCAGATAGATCTAGGTGTTGAGAAATCTCATTATGAATCAAGTAACATGATATGAACTAGTGAAATGAACCCTAGGCCCTATTGTAATAACTTATATATAAAATTATTCCAATCCAACTAGTTGGGACCTATAACCTTCCTATGAGTATGAAGATACTATGGGAATACAATTCATCCAAGGAGCACTCAACTTCCTTGGGTAGTGACCCCCTAGTAAGAGAACAATCCACACTAGGATTTTCATATATATGAATCTCTTACAGGGTCTCACAGGGGTCCCATGATATCAATAAAAAGGAGACATGAAAGAACAAAAAAGAATGTGATCATCACACAAATCTAAATTTTGAAATAGAAACAATAAACCTCGTATCACCTCCAACACCCTCTCATGAAATAATCCATTTTTACATTCATTTATAACATCAATAATAAAAAATATACCACAGTCCTCTTAGGGCCACAATCCATAATGAACATAACATAAATGAAGGGGCTCGATAATGAATGAAATCATAAGTTCAAAACCAATTTTTTAAAAAAGTGACAAATGGGAATTTTAAAACATGCTTGGAATGCCACGTCATTTTATCCACATTTAAACCCATCCATTTAAATACTATTTAGAGTCAAATGGTGCTAAAACCATTTCCAAAATAACACATTTCCCTTAGGAATTGCTTTAGAACTTCGTAATACTCAAATTCATAAAACCATTGAATCTAGGGTAACACTACACTTTTCAAATATATAAATCCTTAATAAAATGAAAAATCTATTTAAAATAAAACTAGTTTCAAATTCCCTTTTAGAATATTTAAATAATTTTTAAATATCCACTTTGGCATTTTATCAGACACATGGAATGTGAAAAGTACCTGTCAAGTGTTAAAATAATTTGTAAACCATTTCAAACCCCACTAGAGTAATAAATATAAGTATAATTTGTAATAAAAATCTATTTAAAAAATCTAATCATTTCATATCATGTAATATAAAGTCATGAAATAAAAAAACTACATTATTCAAGTGGAAACTCGTTTCAACGCTTTGCCTTGGATAGATAATTCATAATTGAGCAAGGAAACACCCTTCAAAACCCTTAAATATAAAACCCCTCATGATTAGAAATTACCCAAACCCTATTATCATCCCCCTTGGGCATTATATTTAATCAAATAAAGATAAAACATAGATAAACTAGGAATGGATAAGGGGAGAAATAGAAAAGGGATATTACCTCAAGGAATTCACTTGAAATTGATGAAGGGTGAGAAAAAATAAAAACATTAGGATGATTGACCTCCATTATATGTTTCATAGGTTCATCTAGACATAAATTGGATTAAAATAAGGATTTTTTCCTTAAATCATAGAGAGGAAATGTAGAATGTCACATTTTAATAGACCTGGGTAGCTTGTATGATTTGGATGCATGGTTTGTAAAACCATGAACTAGCATTATGGAAGCCATTGGATGGGTAAAACAAAATCCAATGACTTGGATTCATGATTTACCAACCTTGAATCAACAATAAAAAAATCTACAATCAAAACTATAGATCCCCTCTCACGCATTCCACATGGTTTCTACTAATTGTGTGTAAGTCATGTGCCAACAACCATATGCATTAAAATACCTACACAGTTTTCCTTAGGTCTAACATGGTTTATTCCCAACCCTATGCTACCCATGAAGAAAATAATTTCACCAAATAAAATAAACTAAAAGACTCCATGTGTAAGGTTGTCACATGGGTTCCCCGAAATGGTCTCCACTAATCATGTAATAGAGTAAATTCCCAGATTTTTCAAATTTTAAACCAAACTCTCAATGTTTAAAATAACAAAAAATAATATAAAAATAAATAATGATATAGTGACTTGAAGGTGTAATAACAAATCCAAATGGTTAGATTTAAGAACCCATGGAATTGTTTAAGGTGTGTAGTATTTATTATCAATAATGTATAAGAATATTTGGTTAAGAGTTCAAAATATTTTTGAAGTGGATTAAAAATTTGGAAGCTGGTATCTAGAAGAAAAAATTATGAAATATGATCCATTTATGTAGGTGGATGTGTATATAGAAGATAAATTATTGATAATATATGTTGATTCTGAGATAATTGTTAAAGGCATATAATAGTAACCATTTCTAGAAAGGTATTATTCTAGGAATGGATATGTTGAACCAATTAATGAAAAATATGGATTTGGGTAGAATATAGTAAACTTCTAGATGAAGAACAAAGGAAGATGAATATTGATCTAGAAGGAGAATCTATAATCATCAAAGTATAGATGTTTAGAAAGGTGAGTTTGAATACAAAAGAAACAAAATGAGGAAAAATTTCATGGATGTAGTCAGTGAGAATGATCATTTTTTATGATCTAAAATTATAGAAGTATCATAATATTGAAAATTATAGTGACTATTCTATATGATGTAGAAGTTTTATAGCCCATTATAAGGTGTGGGGAAGGATGATGTTGAACATTTGAAGAAAAATTGGAAGCAACATGATCCTGAAAATGGAAAATTATTGAAGAAAAATATGGTTATAGACTAATACATAATAATTACTTATAAATATCATAGATCTACTTATGAATTAGTCTAGACTATCCAACATTTATTTATTAATAAAAAGAATATTGTTTAAGCTATTTGACATTAACTTTTAACTTCTAAAGGTCGTGTCAGATTAAGGTTATGTAAGAATAAAATAGTGATTTGGTTGATAAATTTTTATTGATTATAACGATTTTGAGTTGTTCTATATGAAATAAATATCATAATGATTAATTTGTGATTTAATTTGAATTTTGAGGAAGATATAAAGAATAAAAATCAATAATTTTATGTGAATTTGTTCTAATTGAGAAAGAAGTAAATTCATACATTGAAATATTCTCAGATACCACATTGACACATTTCACAAGAGTTTATATATTCAATACTGGTATAAGAGGATGAGAACTAAGTCAAAATAATGATTTTTTATGAGATTATGAGAAAATTACCAGCATCTTCAAGAAATTCATAGGTCTGGGGAGGAATAATTTAAGATTATAATAGATATGGATCAATACTAATGATGTGTTATAGACTAAATAACTTCCGAATATTGAATTTCTTGAAGAATTGAGAATATATTCAATTTCAATGTTTTTAGGGCTAAGAGTAAGATGCATAATTTGGTGTAAAAGAAACCAGGATATGATAGATCATTATCATTCCATTTTTCATACTTTATAAAAATAAGGGATCTAATATAATCATAGATAATAGACTACTATCAAGAGTTGGTGTTGGTTTTTGGGTGATACATTCTCATATTTTTTTGTTTTTGGGTTAAGTATCACCTTTTGAAATCACTTTATTTTATTAGTGATAAAATATTTTTGTCTTAGACTAAATCTGAACATAGAAAGGTTGTAGTCACCCATATTAGAGGAAAACCTTTTAAAAATTATTATGTTGGTGAATTTTGGCTACATAACATCAGTTTTTCCATGAATTATTATTTTTATTGGAAATAAAAGCATTGAAAAATATCAAGTAGATGTTTTCTGATGTGTAATGGGGCCATATTGGTGGTTTAGGTGCCTGAGTGATCATCAAAGGAGGGTTGGTGTATCCCTATAGATGAAATTTTAGCTGAAGGTAGCCACCAGGAGAGTGAGACTGAGTGCCATGGCATGGTGGATCATAGAAAATGAATACATATTATAGCGGTGAAGGGATGAACCATGGAATTGTTATGGGGGAAATCAATGTATTGTACCCTAGAGGTTTTTTCATGGTGGGTGCTCAGGAAGTTATGGGGTCAAGCTACCCCCTGGGGGTGGTCTATACCACAACCTATAGCCTATAATACAATTTGTCCTTGGTAGAGGGAGTCCAAATCATATACACAAAGGTTCATTTCATGGTGGTGGCCTACATGGTCAACCTTTTACCTTTTGGGGGATGGCCACCCCATAGTCGAGGAGTCCATGTCATAGTTTATTTTGGAATTGAGGTGCCACAGTGTGCTTTTCATGACCATTTCGTCATCTAGGTGTTAGTTGTTTTTTAATTAGGGGTAGAATAGTAATTTCCAAGTCAATCCCCTCATGTTTTAAGGGAAAGGGGCATCAGGGAGGGGCTAATTGTCTGGATCTCCTAGTCACTCTCCTATCATTTGATTCACCCTTGAGAGGGGTGTATTTTTGTGGTTTTCTTGATGGTTTAAGGTACAATATCCCTTTCCTACATCTCTTCTTATTTCTCTTTAATCACCTTTTATTTTGGTGGGATTTTGATTAGGGTTCTTGAGATTATTCCATCAAATCATGGTGGAACTGTCCTGATATGATATTATTTTTGCTTAGTGTGGCTAGAGGACTTCCCAAGATGATAAAAACCCATTATTTTTTATAAAGTTACATTTTATTATTGATTTTTCTATGGGTTTCAATTAAATTGTCTGAAATTCACTATTGGATTGTTTTCAAATGATAGCTACTTTTTATGTGGGAGTTTCAGGAGTGTTTTATGGAGCTTCAACATGAACATAGTCATAGTTTTGGTGCAATGAGGTGGCTTGGTGAGATTTTAGACTTTATGAATATTTAAATTAAATTTTAAATTAATTGTAATTAATTAGAATTAATTGAATTGGATGTTTTTTATTGGTTCTTTATATTTTATATGATCTTAGATGAGTCTTGGAATAAGTTGGGAGAGATTCATCAGGTTTTAATTAAAAGGAACTAACTCTATATATGGGTTAGGTGGTCCCATGAGAATTCTCCTTTGGTTTATAATTTTGATATATAGCATTTTATATGTGGTATCTCCACCGTAAGGTGATCAAAATTTTATTTAATTGAATATTTTCTTTAAAATAAAATTATTATGGATGGATGTAAGTGTCAAGGACCATGATAGTCCCTTAAGAACCATATTGATTTCTCAGTCACCAATGGATGAGGGATTGATCATAGATACATTCCATGAAATATGTGAACCCTTTGGGGGTTCCAAAAAGATGAGAAAAATATAGAGGTCCTTTGGATAGGGTTATTAGCTACCCTAAGTAGAGATTTTTGATTGACTAGGCATGAACAACCTCAAGTCTCACCATAGAACACAAGGGGTAGGTCATGATATATTTGAAATTACTTAAGAGACTTGGACTTTATGATTAGGGATAAAAGAGTGTGTTCCTCTCCCACTAATATATTAGAACCTGAATGGGTAATCCCTAGGTATATATTTCTTATTTTGGGTGAGAGGACTGACCTATAACTTGGAAAGTGAGAAAGTTATTATTATATCACTCCAAAGTAATGCAGAGTGGCTTATCCCATAAGTTCAGTGAGGTTATAAGATGATCATGGTGATTTTAGGGAGTTCATTCCCTCTGAGTGTCAATCTTGGAACTAGGAGATGATATTGAAATAAGGGAACCCATATAGGATGTCTAGATTTTCATGAAACCTAGGTGACCTTAGTGGGTACCACCATGTTATTTTGACCCTATAGTTAGGGGTAATGTAGGTTAGTACATATGTATAACTTTAGGTGTCACCTTAGAACCCAAATATCTAAGTTGTGATCCTAATTTGGATATAGTTATGATGATAGTTGTGTTCCATGAAAAATAATCATGGGATTTTGTGATGGGTTATGGAATTTTATCAACCCATGGTTATTACTAGTGACATGAGATATTATAGGATGGATTCATTGCCCTTAAGTTTTTTGGAATAAGATGCTTATGAGATGTCCTGGGATCTAGTGTTTACACCTGATGACTTTATGGATTATTATGATACTCTCTAAGATCAAACATTATGTTATATGTAATTTGGATACCTAAGATACTTCATAGGATCTATAATTAATAATTATAATTTATATATTCTTAAGATACTCCCTAGGATTTAGTATTTTCCAATTACTATATGGACACCTAGGATACTCCCTAGGTCTGGAGAAGACCCTGATGACATATAACTACCTGAGATACTCCCTAGGATCTAAATTCCATGACTGATACTATATGAGATGACTAATATTTTTGCTTGGATAGATCATTTATACCTGGTGTGAATTAAATGTCGAGAGATGCTCTGGAACTGGCTAAATCAAGTATGGTTGATCTCAAGTTTCACCTTAAAACTTGATGATAAAATATGATTATTTTATACACCTATATAGTTATTTATTTATTTTATATATATGTCACATGTTAATACACTGTATTCACTAGTTATTTAAGGTACCCTAGTGGTGGTTCCATATTGAGTTATAATCAAACCATTCTTCGGTGACCATGACACTGGAGTACCTAAGAAGACTTTATTGTTCTCAGGTTAAGGTTGGGAAAAGGCCCAATGTTTTATAACTGAATAGGATATCTTGGATGGAGGTTGGTATATAGTACGACTTAGGAATATAAGTAGAGACTATGGTGTATTTTATTTTATTAGTTTATATTTTTATGTGGTTGTCCTAGTGGGTGACCAATTTTGGATTTATGACTATATAATTTCATATTCATTTATTATTAATGGTTTGGATTATTTATTTTTCATAATCAATTTATTTGTGATGGATGTTTTCAAGTTATTTTTCACTATTTTTCACACTCTGATATGAGGGTATATTCTCACCATGATAACTCCTTAGACCCTACTAATAGTTAGTTGCCTCTGACATACGAGTTTTGTAATGACCCAAACTTTTATAAATGAAATTCCCTTTTTAAATGAATTAGTGACTTATTTATGTAATGTAAATATAGAAAACACATGAAATACTTTGGTTATATTGGACCCGTATAAGTTATATATTAGAAGATTAAAAATATCATTAAGCATAATAACCATTTATAATATAGCCATTGAACAATGATCATATAATTAGTATATACTAAAGGATATGATAAAGTCCTATTGATATAGAAAAAATAAGTGATGGCCTCAACTAGTAGGATCATACCCCATAAAGCCCATTATTAGAGATTCCAAGGGAGATAAAATCTATGTTATTTTCCTTTGAAAAATAAAAGACATCCAACAACTAAAGCATGAGTGAAACCATTTATGGGAGAAGTTCAAGATTCTTGAGATAACAGCTTATACCATGTTCATCGAACCACACCAAGAGAATCACACCATTGTGCACCTTACCCTTAGAGATTTCACAAGTGTAATAAGGGGTTATATATCTCAACCCTAATTGTATGAATATATATATATTATTTCCAATAAAATAATTATTATACTTATTCCTTATTGTATTTACTTTTTAAATTATTAAGTAATGAGTTTGATAAAAATTATATTTTAATACAACAAAACTAAAATTGTATTTTTGGATAATATGAAATTTCAAATAATAAATTCTTTTTTTTAATTTATTATTTAAATTATATTTTAATAAAATATATTATTAATTAATATATATTAAATAAAAATTATTATATAAATTTATAAAGTGAAAATTTAATTCTTATAGGGTCAAAAAATTATTATTGTCAAAAAAATCAATAATTTTCAATAAACATGGATTTTAATTAAAAAGATTAATTTCATGTATTTATAGAATAATTTGGATGAAATAAATATTATTTTTTGAACCATAATGTCTAAATTATCCAATTTTTATTTTTTCATAATTTTCTGAGACATCAGAATTTTCAGGTAAAAATTAAATAGGTATAAATATATTCTGTGTATTATGACATCATAATGACCAAAAAGTGATATAATTTATGCCATAAAAACAATCCATGAAACTATATATATTTACCGTTTAAAATAATTTATTTTTTGGTTATTTTTTTAATTTTATAAATCTTTTATGAATCCTCCAAAACCAACATTATATTTTAAGGTTTTAAAATAAATTCTTTATAACATAACTCGCTTCGATGTCATTGAGGGTAATATTTTAATATTCTTGGTTTTTGTACTTATAAAATAATTAAAACTACTCCCCTTTTGCAGAAATCGTAGTAAAAAACTAAGTTATGTTTTGTCATTTTGATAACTTTATTTTATAGAGTGTAAAACCTCTACTCGGGAAATAATAAAGAACTCCCCTATCTTTTCCTATATAAACCCACCCAATATCCCATTTATATTCACTAAAAACCTTTATAAAACAAATATAATCTTACATTTAATCTATATATCCCTCCTATGGTTACCCTAATCTATCAAGAAGCCCCTCCTAAACTTTTGGAAACACCCTCTCAAGGTAAGGGATCCTCTCCTTCTTCTCCTTATTCAAGAACCTTCTCTATGTAAAGCCTTTTGTATTATAATTCCTATTGATGGGATATTATTTTCCACATATATATTAATTAAATTATTTTTTATAATTGATTATATATCCCTTTAAATATCATTAATCCCTCTCATGATTCATTATGTACCTTTGTTATGCTGTGGAAATTATCCTATGCTTTTTCCATGCCAAAATTTTATTCAAGCATAGATTTTTGCCTTAGGCATTTTAATTACCAATTTTTTTTATATTTTATTATATTAATACATATACCTATTACTTCTCTTATGATTTCCAAGTGATTTTATAACCCTTTCACTCTCATTAATCCCTCACATGATTCATTATGTACCCCTGTTATGCTGTTGAAATTATCCTACGATTTTTCTATGCCAAACCTTTGTATTAGGAATACCATCACCATTTACACTCAAGGGTATTCACCTAGAAATTAATATCATTATTTTATTGTGGGGTTATATTTATTTATTCCACAATTTTAATCTTGGGATTAAATGTGATGAAATATGATCCTATGTTGAATGATCGATGTGGCATACTTATACATGTACAGGATATGAAAGCGATAGGTGCGCCTGAAATTATATAGTAATATAATTCTTTGGGTAATGTTTTAGTCTCATGAGATTACATGTATGGAGTTAGGTATTAAACCCAATATATTATGGGCCTTTTCTATCGTGTTATGATGTCTTGGCAATCAGCCTTGTCCTGTGATTATGATGTCATGTTTTATGTTATTTCTATATTCCCATATTAAATTTATATTATCATCGTATACCACGATTTTTTGTTAATGTTATAATTCTCACACATTTTATGTCCCATTGAAATTACTATTTACTAACATTTAATAATTTTATCATGTTATGATTTTTTATTCTCTTATTGGGCTTTATAGCTCACCCATTTCATATATATGTCCCCAGATTATCCTATCTAGTTTTAAAAAAGATGAAATGGATTTTTATAAGCATTTTAAAGAATTTTGTAATACTTTTTTGGTATCTATATGTTAATTTTATGTTAAATATACCTAATTTACCAAAAAAATAGGTTTCTCAACCTTCTAGGTTGTACTATGTGTGATTTTATGTAATAAATCATGAAAAAACTTTATTGTAGATATGGGTTGTCATAGTTGGTATCAAAGTAAAGTCTATTTTTTTGGGATTAGGATTAGAAAACTGTAGGAAAATCCATAGTGATAATACTAAACATAGTAAAAAATCCTTGAATTTTGGTAAATTATAGAGTAAGTGGTTTCCAAGAAAATACATCCATGTATGGATACTACAAGTGGATGTGGCTCTAGAATAGATGTACCTAGGGGTAAAATCCCGAAAAGGTCACAATAAGGTGGACTTGGTCATCACCTGGTTCATGACAATGAGCCTTGCTACAAACATGTTTTGACACTCCTATGGGATATGCTTTGGTAAATCCACAAACTCCTTGAAAAACCATTATTAATGGAACAAAAATACCTATAAGTTTTATATTATGAAATAAAATCATGGATAAATTATATTGAAGCTTAGAAATTCATATGTTAAGGAATATATTTCATTTATGAGTTATCCCAAAAATGTTCATAAGTTTCCCTTTTATGTGTGTAATAGTTTTAAAATGTCTATCTCTAAGACTAGTTTGGATTAAGTAAATTATTAGAACTAAAATTAAATAGTGAAATGTGGGATTATCACCCATAGTTCTACGTATTCTTTTATATATTACAATTTTAGTAGAACTATTTAATCACCACTAAAAATAATGGAATTAAATCTATCATTAAAACCAGAATATGGGCAAATTATCTTATCCCAAGTATATAACTCATCACCTATCAAAATTTATGGGATGAACTTCCCAATGAACATTGTGATACTCCCTTTAGAGAAATTCAATATTATTCTAGGTATATATTATATTTTCTTATATAGAACTAACATAAATTTTTGAGATATGTAAATCAACGTTTCTATCATGAATCGCCCTTTGATTCTATAAAATTTAAATGATGAGGATGAATCTTATTTAGTAGAAAAATCTCAAGCATGGATATTATTTCCTTGTAAGAAATCATATATATCCCAAATGATTTATATTAAATAAAATATCATCCTTGGAGACGTGCCTATTGTGAGTGAATACAATGACGTGTTTCCCAAATAATTTCCCGGTCTTCCTCCTAACCGAGAGGTTGAATTTTCAATCAATATTATACTAGGTTCTTGGTCAATATCCTATACTATATATTGAATGACTATTGGTAAAATTTAGTTAATGAAGAATAAACTACAAGAAAATCTATATAAGGGGTTTATATGCCCATGTGCTTCAGTATGGGGTGAATGATTCCTCTTCATCAAGAAGAGGGATGGTTCAATGCACCTCTTAATTAATTATCATGAGCTTGATAATATATTTATAATGAACAAGTATCATTTTTCATGGATTTATGACTTCTTTGATCAGCTATGTGGATCCTGGTATTTATCTAAGATAGTTCTTCGGCTGGGATATTACTAATTAAAGGTGAAGAAGGTGGATATTCACAAGACTACTTTTCATACAACATATTGTCACTAATAGTTCATGGTAATTCTATTTGGACTCAATAATGCTCTATAAATATTCATGGATTTAATGAATAGAGTTTTTATGGATTACCTCAACAAATTTTAGGTAGTATTTATTGATGATATTCTTATCTGCTCCAAAATAAATGAGGAACATGACTATAATTTGAATAGTTTACTAAGGATATTGAGAAAGAAAAATTTGTATTAAAGGTACAGTAAATGAGATTTATGGTTAGACCAAGTAATATTCTTGGGGAATGTCATCACTAGCAAAGGGAGGTCTATGGATCCTTTAATAATGGATATGATTGAAGGGTGGACTAGACGAACATCTATGATAGAAATCTATAGTTTTCTTTGATTATCTAGGTATTATCATCAATTTTTTAGAAACTTCTCGTGATTTTAAATCCCCCTAACTAAGATAATTTGGAAAGGAGTCAAGTTTGTCCAGAATGATGAATGTGAAGAAATTTTTAAAGAGCTAAAGAAGAGGTTAATCATTTCACTTGTACTCACATTACACATCATTGGGGTAGGATTTATGATATATAGTGATGCATCTAAAAAGGTTTTGGGATGTGTACTCATGAAAAATGACAAAGTGATATCATATTACTCCTACCAACTAAATATCCATGATAATAACTACCCAAATCATGATCTATAATTAGTTACGGTGATCTTCCAATTAAATATTTTGCAGCATTATCTCTAAGGAGAGAAGTGTGACATATATATGAATCATAAAAGCCTAAAGTATATATTCACACAAAAGGAACATAATATATGGAAATGAATGTGTTTATATCTGATCATGGATTATGATTTTCTAATACATTATCATCCTAGGAAGTAAAACAATGTGGCAGGTGCTCTGATTAGAAAGGATCTCGCAACTCTATCCATAATGAAGATCATAAGGGACCCAATCTTCTTGTACATGAAATGGATGGATATGGGAATAATTAAAGGATATTTATCCTACCTTAATCAAATAACTACTTAAAATAAATATTATTAAGAGGATCAAGGAGGCCTAGAAATATTATGAGTTGCTACAAAAGAAGGTAAAAAATATTCCAAAGTTCAACATTTATAAATATGGAGTTATAAGGTTTGGAACTCGGATATGTGTCACATAAAAACTAGAACTAAATCTGAAACTTTTGAATAATTTGAATATCTCATCCTTATATATTAATCCATGAATAATTATGTTTTATAGAGATTTGAAGCAAAAAATTTGGTGGGATAACATGAATAGATAGATTACAAAGTTTTTATTTTGATGCTTGGTATGTCAGTATGTCAAGGATTGATGAATATAAGTCTCAAGGAATGATGAAACCACTTCTTATACCAGTATGGAAATTGGAAAAGGTAACCATGGATTTCATCCAAGGGCTTACCATGAAACTTAAAGGTAAGAACACTATCTTGGAGGTATTCTATCACCTTACTAGGTCAGTGAATTTCACTGTTATCAAGGAATATTTCTCTCTTAAACAAATTTCCAAGATATACATAATATAAGAGGTAATACTACATGAAGTACCACTCTCTGTTGTATCTTATCAAGATACAAGGTTTACCTTGAGGTTTTAGAGAATCCTTAATAGGAATTGAATATGGAGATAAGTTTCAGTACTGATTATCAACCTCAGGTGTATGGATAGTCTGAAAGGAATATTCAAATTCTATATGATATGTTGAGATAATGTTCAATAGATTTACAAGGATTTTTCGATCAACACCTTACCCTAATAGAGTTCTCATATATTATTAGTTTCTATTCTATCATTAAGATGGATCCTTATAAGGACTTATATGGGAAGAGGTGACAGACTCTAACATGCTAGGATGATGTTGGATAGAAGAAGATTATGGGGCCTGATCTTGTCTAAGAGTAAAAGGAAAAGGTTTAGACCATTCAATGTCATATGAAATTTTCAAAAAGTTGGCAGAAAAGCTATGAAGATAATCACTGACGTGATCTAGAGTTTGAAGTTGGATAAAAAGTATTCCTTCATATATCTCCATAAAAGAAATTCAAGAAGTTTAGTTAAAAGGTAAGTATTAGTCCAAGATACATCTTCTCCTTTAATATTCTTGATCGTATTAAAGATAATTCATATCAATTATCACTCCCACCTAACCTATTTCAAATACATGATGTGTTTCATGTATCCCTCTTGAGGAATTACATACCATAAAACTCACATTTATTGAATCCAAATGTGGTGCCATTATAGAATGATCTTTCATATGAGGAGTAGATAGTGATGATCTTAGATCATAGATATAGAGTTCTATGAAACAATACAACTCACCTGGTCAAAGTGGTTTGGAAGAACCACACATTTGAGGAAGTGACATGGGAATTGTAAGAAGTGATGAAATAGAATTACGCTCATATATTTTAGTGTATAAAACGATAATTTTGAGGGAAAAAATTCTGAAGGGGGGATATTTTAATGAACCCAAATTTTATAAATGAAATTCCCTTTTTAAATAAATAAGTTACTATTAGGGTGTTCACTGGTGTAGTAAGGGGTTATTTATCTCAACCATAATAGTATGAATATGTATATTTTCTTTCTAGAAAAACAGTTATTATATTTATTTTCTATTGCTTTTACTTTGTAACTGATTAATTAAAGATTTTGATAAATATAAGATTTTAATACAAAAAAACTTGAATTGTATTTTTGGGTAATATGAAATTTTATCTAAGAAATTACTTTTACTGAATTCATGAATGAAATTATATTTTAATAAAATATTATATAATAAATATAAGTGATAATATAATTTTACAAAGTGAAAATGTAATTTTTATAAGGTTTAGAAAACTATTATTGTCAAAAAAACATTTATTTTTTCAATAAATGTGGATTGTAATACAAAATATTAATTTATAATATTTAGAAAAAAATGATAAAATAAATATTATTTTTGGAATTATCATTTCAAAATTATCCAATGGTGAATTTTTCATAATTTTTTAAGATAGTCAAATTTTAATTAAAAATTAAATAAGGTATAAATATAAAATGTTTATTATGACATCATAATGACCCAAAAGTGATGTAATATATGCCATAAAAGGTTTCTGTGACCAAATATATATATTTTACCTTTAAAATATTATTTATTTAGGTTATTTGATTAATTTTATAAATTTTAAATGAATCGTCCAAAACCAAAATTGTATTTTTTAAGGTTTTAAAATCATTTCTTTATAAACATTACTCACTTCCACATCACTAATTGAAATATTTTAATATTATTTGTTATTATAATTATAAAATAATGAAAAAAACTTTCCTTTGAAAAAACTAATGGGAAAAAATAATGGGAAAGTTTGTGTTTTTTATTACTTTATTGTATAATGTCCAAAACCTAAGTTTGTGAAATAATAAAGAACTCTCCTCTCTTTCCCTATATAAACCCACCCAATATCTCATTCCACTTCACTAAAAATAATTTTATAATGACTATAATCTTATCTTACCTCTCTAGATCCATTTCGAGGTTCACCCTATCTATTAATAATCTCGTCTAAAGCTTTTGGAAACACCCTCTTAAGGTAAAGCATCATCTCCTTCTCCTGTTTATTCAAGAACCTTCTCTGTGTAATGCATTTTATATTCCAAATCATATTTATGGGATATTATTTTCTACATCCCTCTTGCTTTCCTTATTATTTATAAGTAATGTAATACAAATTTTACTCTCATTAATCCCTTCTATGATTCATTATGTACCCCCACTATGCTGCCAAAATTATCCTTCAATTTTTCCATACTAAACTTTTATTAAATCACCCTTTTTGTCTTATGACTTTAAATTACCAATTTTTCATTTTGGGTTATATTATTAAAAATTACCCTTACTTACCTTATGATTTCCAAGTTATGATAGGCTCTTTTAACTATTATTAATCCCTCCCATGATTCATTGTATACCCTCATTATGTCTACAAAATTATCCAGTGATTTTTTTCATGTCAAACTTTGTATTGTGAATACCATCACCATTTCCACTCAAGGGTATTAAAATAGAAATAACATCCATTATTTGATTAGGTACTTCCATGTATTTATTCCACACTCTTTAATCATGGTATTAAATGTGATGAAATATGATCCTATATTAAATGATCTATGTGGAAATTTTATGCATGTACATGATATGAAAATGATGAGTGTGCCTGGAATTATATAATAATCCAAATCATTAGGTAATATTTTAGTCTCATTATATATACTATATGGTATTAGGGCGTAAACCTAATTCATTATGGTAATATTTCCACCATTTTATGATGTATTGGTAGTTAGCCTTGACCTATGTCTATGATATCATGTTTTATGTTGTTTCCAACTTCATATGTTGCTTTTATGTTAACATCATATACCATGTTTCAATGTTCATGTTATCATTATCATCCCTTTTATTCCCCATTGAAATTTATATTGACTAAAATGTAAAAAATCTATCATGTTATGATTTTTTCTCTTACTAGGCTCTATAGATCACCCCTTTCATATATATGTCCAAAGGTTTTCCTATACAAGATTAAAAAGAGGTAATGGATTTTTAGAAGCATTTTAAGGAAGTTTTCAATAATGTTGTTCTATTTGTGTATCAAGTTGATGTTATATGATTATGTTTTGGGTACAGTGTAAGTGTCATATGAGTCATTCCCAACTCATATTTTTTTCATGATCGATGATTAATCCTAGAATTACATGACGATAAACATCATGATAAACAGAAAAAATAAAACAATATATAAAATGGAAAAACATCACAATTGAAGAGTTGAATTATCACATATTATTTATAATTAATTTAATAAATTAAATATTACCTTATAGGAAATTATTTTTTCATTGATGGATATGAAAATTCCTCTATGTCATACCGTTTTTGTATTGTAGGAATGTATAATAGATTCCCTATAATGGTGATCCACACATGTTCTACAAATATCAAAATATTTTCATAGGAATCTCTGGGTGATAGAATAGTAGATTAAACATCTTTCATCATTTGACTTTGATTTTCCTAATAATCTCTTCCAAAGGATTATCCTTGATCTTCCTAGACTCGAGAGTGGAAGGTGTAAGAAGATCAATCATTGTTCTTAGGAGCATTCTGGGAAAGGGATCTCTCTAGGGATTGAGAGGATTCTCCATGATCTCTCTAGACTCAAGAGTGAAAGGTGGAAGAAGATCATTCTTCATTCTTGGGAGTATTCTGGGAGAGGGATCTCTCTACAGATTGAGAGGATTCTCTCCAAATCTCATTATACAAAACACAAAAATGAATTGGCACTCTTAAGAAAACGATATAATTGGGTTTATATATTTCTAGGGTTAGACAATAATAATTTCCCATCCATCCTTTTATATTTTCATAATCCCTATGAAACCCCATGTCTATAATAATTATAATATTCTTATTATTTCTTGACATGTGCTAAACTTGAGAATTAAATTAAATATTATTTATTCAAATAATATTCAATATATATTATATCTCGCTGAACCATTAAACTCTCTCTGTCATTCCTCCATAATATTTATTTGGTCTTAAATAATGATTATTTATTTAATAAATAAATATAACTTCATTATTCTCTATTAAATAAATAAATATTATATTCATTAAATAGAAAATGAATATTTATTAAATATTATACTAACATAATATTATCTAGAATAACTATTCATGTAATATATGTGATCAAGAAAACATTAATAATTATTAAACCATGTGTAGGAATAATATTTATTCAACTTATTAAATAATAAATAATAATATATTATTTAACCGAGATTCTAAATACACTTAGTGTATGACCCTATAGGTCACTTTCTTAGGGGAATTAGGCGATGCAGCCTAAATTCCAAGGTTATCAACTAGAAACATGTAAAGACACTCATAGTGAAAGACATTAATGTCACAATAACATAATACCTCATGCAAATTCTTATCGTGTAATTTGATCCCTTTATCATGATATTTCTAATCAAACAAGTTGCATACTGGTGACATCAACCATTGTGTTTAATGTCTATTTCTTTGAGTTTATGGAAATTAAACTTACTTATAAAACACTATGGCCATGGATTTATTTAGGTTATATCATTTCCATTAAAGGGAATAATATATTAACTTCCATTAATGAACATAAGATACAAATCCTTTCTCACATTATTCATAAATGAAATATTACTTGTGACACACCCAATGTATCCTACCTCGCCAAAAAAAATATTGTCACATTTATCATCAATACATCAAAATATGTTACTTAAAAGGATCATTAATAAGTATTTTAAATTATAAGTATCAATACATGTTTCCATAGATAGAAACATCCAATGACCCATATAAATGTAGATTTCCTACTAGCAGGTCTCGTTCACATAATATCCTACACTAGATATTACCAAGGGTGTAAACCTTGATAAGGTGACCCAATGTCCTATAAGTATCCACCCATAATATCCTATATCAGTTTTTCACCTCAAATGATTTCATATAATTATAGAACATATATTTATGAATACTTTCATGGCAATTCTGGGTTCTCATCATAGTGGGGAAGTACTATGACCATTCGGTGTGATGACTACTCTTAGGACATTATCACATGATGTGTTATGTAGAATAAAAATCATGATGTGATAAGGAATTTATTAATATTCAAAAAAATTAATACAATTAATCATAAAGTACACAATATTTGGTTCTAGGGAACAAACTCCAACAGACTCCCACTTGTACTAGCACTAACAACCTTCAGTCTGCCAGCTCTTACATGATACTCATGCTTCTGTTGAGATATGCCTTTAGTAAAGGGGTCCACCAAGTTTTATTCTATGGAAAATATGATTACTAAAACTTAAAACCTCTGATAAAAATCCCTCAATTGGTGATACTTCCAAAGTACGTGCTTTATCTATTGGTACGACCTTAGCTCTTTTGGAAGAGTCACTGCTATAGTATTATCAAAATAAAATATGATAGTGTATTTGCATATAGGTACCAAATTAAGATCATAGGAATGTTTTTGTATCCATATAGATTTTTTGGATGCATGATAAGGTGTTATAGACTTATACTCCTCAATAGAATTAGCATCAACCTGCTTCTTTGAACTCTTCCAACTCAGAGCTCCTCCGTTAAGAGAGAAAACATATCTTGAGTGTGACTTCTAATCATTCTTATCTATTAGAAGAATAGTATCAATATAACCCATGATGATGAGATCTTCTTTTTTTTCTATGCATTACAAACATATCCTTAGTTCTTCTTAGATACTTCAGGATAGACTTAACAGTAGACTAATTCTATTCTCCTAGTTCATCTTGATATTTTCCTACCATTATCAATTAATAGGAAACATAAAGTTTATTACATAACATTGTATATATGATTGATCATATCTCTGAAGTGTATTTTAGATTACTCATTATCTCATTCTACAATTGTGTATGGGGACACATTTTTTTAAAAACATGTATACCATGTGATATTGGAACAAATTCCCTCTTGTATTATTCTGTACTAAATCTATTTAGTATCTAGTTAATGTATGTAATTCGGATTAGTCCAAGAAACCTCTTGGATATATCATGAACTATATTTAACCCAAGAACATATGATTTTTCACCTAAGTCCTTTATGTATAAACACTTGTTTAACTTGTCATTAATAGGCTATAATACTGGTATTTCATTTTAAATATGTAATATGTCATCAATATATAATACTAAAAAAATGACCACATTTCCACTAAACCTCTTGTAAACACATGGATAACATTAATTTTTAATGAAACCAAATTATTTTATAGCTTCATTGAATTGAATGTTCCTTGACCCGGATGCTTTCTTCAATCTGTAAATGGATCTCTGCAACTTTTAAATCCTTTTGGAATCACCTAGAGTCACAATAACTTTTGATTTTTTATATAGACATCTTCCTAAATTTTTCCATTATGTAAATTTGTTTTGACATCTATATATCAAATTTAATAGTCATGGTAAGCTTCTATATCAAGTATAATTCTGATGGATTTAAACATGAAAACTGGTGAAAAGGTGTCATTATAGAAAATTCCTTGATTTTATTTAAACCCATTATCCAGTATCCTTGCTTTATAGTTATTTTATTTACCTTCCATTTATAGTTTTCTCTTGAATACCCATTTTTACCGTAAGGTATTTACATCAACTGGAACATATACCTTAACTCAAACTTGGTTCTAATACATGGAATCCATTTTAGAATTCATGGATTATTTCCATCTTTCATATTATGATATCTCTACTACCTCTTTGTGGGAGGTAGGTTCATCATTGTCAACCAATAATGAGTGGCCATATTCATTGACTAGAAAACTGTATCTCTATAGTTATCTTACCTCTCTAGTGCTACTATAAAGTAATTGTGTTTTAGGAACTACTTATTCCATGGGTACCTATGGAATATGTTTCTATACCGACTCTTTTATATCTTCAGCATCAACTTCATTGAATTCAATCTTTAACCCACTGTATTTTTTGAAGATGTAATCCCTCTCAAGAAATACATCTTGTCTGGTTAAAATCACTTTATTTTTTGAGGGGTTTTATAGATAGTATCCCTTTTTTTCTTATGATTCCCTATAAAGATACACTTTTTTGACTTTGGGTGTTAGTTTTTTTTCCTGAGAAGACCTTAAAAAATGCATCATAACCCCACACACATGTGTGTGATAAAATATGTTTATTTTAACTCAATAACACTAAGGGAATTTTATTTTCCACTTTATTTGGTACTTGGTTTAATGTAAATACCATATTTTATAATTCATATTCCCAAAAATATAATGGAATATTTTCATTACTCATCATCGACCTTACCATGTAAAACAAGGTACAATTCTTTATTTTACTAACACCATTCTGTAATGGCGTTTAATGTGGAGTGAGTTGAGATAGAATCCCAAAATCCTATAGAATGTTGATAAACTCATTGTTATGATATTCACAACCTAATTCTAATTGAATATTATTTATCTTATTTCCAAGTTTATTCTATAATTAATTCTTCAATTTTTGTAATTTTTCAAAGGACTTAGACTTATACCTCATTAAGTAGACATAGACACATCTACTAAAGTCATCAGTAAAAGTTATGAAGTAAGAATATCCACCAATAATTTCTACTAAAAATAACCCACATACATCAGTGTGATCCAATCCTAGAATCTATGTGGCCCTTTA
The DNA here is from genome assembly GCA_963277665.1 of Viscum album. NCBI lineage: Eukaryota > Viridiplantae > Streptophyta > Magnoliopsida > Santalales > Viscaceae > Viscum > Viscum album. The sequence continues at coordinate 157,067,645 of OY728157.1, forward strand.
ACCATATCCACCAAATAGTGGCTTGGTTATTTTTCCTTGTAAACAAGTAGGATATACTTCAAGTGGTTTTAGCTCAGAAGAGTCTAAATAACCATCTTGATATAGATTTGTCAAATTATTCTCTTTTACATAACCAATATGGTGATTCCATAGTTGGGTGTTAAATGAGTTATGTGAACATGATTCATTATCTATTATTAATACTATATTTTCATAATTTAATATATAAAGACCATTATTTCAATTCATCATACCATAACATATGTTTTCTTCATAAAATAAACATCTTTTATTCCCAAAATTAAAAATAAAATCATTTTCATCTAAGTATGATACATAAATTATGTTCTTAGTAATAGTTAGTACAAAATGACAATGTCTTAAAACCAATATAATTCATGTTTTCAATGAAAGGTGGTAGTCTCTAATGGATATAGAATCTAACCTCGCACCATTGGCAGCTCACAAATCCACCTATCCTCTATAAATCCTTTAAAATTCACTTGGTTCCTAAATTTGAATACAGATGTGAGCACTACAAGATGTATCTAATATCCAATGTGTAGATATTGAAATATTACACTGGATAATTAATTCACCTTTATCTTCCCATTTCTTTTGGGTGCAGTTCTTCTTCTAGTGGGCTTGCTTTCCATATGCAAAACATACCGCCTAATTTTTCCCTTACCTATAGATCTTACTCTTCTTGGAAAGAAATTTCTCTAGAGATTTATACTTTTTATAAGTATTGGTATTCTTCATCTTGTTCTTCCTTTTCTTATTCACCATAATGATTGTGGGTTTGTCACACCCCATGTCCTTATCCACTTGGGGAATTAGAGTAAGATGTTAAAAAAGACTCTTCTCATTATTTTTTACTTTTCGATTAACAATAAAACTAGAGAAGGTCTTTGGTAGTGAGGAAAGTGTGAAATTTTTTCCTATCTTATCCAAGAATTTAATCCCTAATAAGTATAAGTGTTCAATTCATCCAATAGTATTGACTACATGAGGCCTAGCTGGTACCAACTCTTCAAGCTTTTTTTTAAATAGAGCATTGGAGATATCATATCTCTATTGTCTCACCTTTTATTGATAGATATACCAAAGGTGATAAATCATGATATATGAATCTATGTTTTAATGTTGCTTTAAAATATCATTAGTCATGGATTATTTAATAAAACACTAAACATATGTAGCATCATTCAAATGTTTCTCATAAAAAGTCTACCCTTCCTCACTAGCCTCATTACTAGGAATATTGGTAATAGGTTTCTCCCAAATATACAATTTCCTTTGAGGGTTTAGGATAAAATGTAATCACCTTTACCACTATTAGATGTTTTTTTATGGTTATAAGGTAATCCTTCTCAAGTATGGATCACAATGATATGTATTAATTCATTTTTATTTATGAATCGATAAATAAGATGAGCATAGTTTACTACTTTATCTAATAAAATGAAGAAAAATAAATAAATATTATATTTATTAATCTCCCGACAATTTTATTGAAACCTAATAGCACTCATAATTAACTTAAAATATCTTATTGTTTGGACATTATAGTGTCAAGGATCTGTATTCTCCTTCTCATCACCGTGACTTTGGATTATCAAGCAATCTGAAGGGTTTTAGGTAGGCATTCTAAATGCCAACTTCATTAACTCACAGTTCTTTTATCTATTGAGTGGACTCCCCAATACTGAAATCTTTAAATTGGATTTCCTCAACCTTTTCCTCTCAATTACGATAAATCATGCTTTGGAAGTCAGCCCTTGATGTAAAATAAGTTATGTCAGCCCAAAACTTCAAGTTAGAATTCCCTGGTAATTTAAAGCACCCCAAATATGTCTTTTCAAACACTTTGAACTATGGTTCAATTTTAACTGAAGTAGTGGAAATCTCTACTAACATAATATATATATTGTTGAGGTATTTTTTATTTTATGCATAAATTTCCAATTATTATCTTTATTACATGATTTTTAATATTAAGTGGATTTACTTAACTAATTAACCATGTATTAGATAATATTTATGCATAAGTAAATTTATTTTAGTTCTATCTTGCATGCTTGTTAATTCAATAATTCATGTGATCACAACAAAACATACATAATGAAATAACTATGAAACATCAAATAAGTAAAATAATAAAGTAAAATGATCATGATCTTATAATAATGGTTAGTTTATCTTAGAAGATGATGAACTAATTGTTGACCTAGGTAAAAACACCTTGAACCATTTATGATACGTTTTATAGCTTTCCACTTATCCACCTATGTATCTCTCTTGAATTTGTTTTTCCTCAACTACAAATATAAAGTGCCTCCGCTATCTCGGGAGATCCATCCATTATATATACTTTTACTCACATAAAGTTGATGGGAACCAAAGGATTGGTTAACGGGTTTACATAAAAAAAACCATGGGCACACAAGCCCTTACATAATGAGATGAGAGATGAAATGTAGGCTGATGGTTTAATTTAATAATAAATTAAATGAAAATAATCACATACAAAGGTATGGTCTAGGATCATGATCATCCACATGCTTGAAATGAATTACGCATTTAATAAAATTAGCATTCAATTTTAATTATTCATATTTAAGATAAACCGTGCTCGATTCAATTAATTGTCTTCATTAATAATTCAAATTTTTTATCTTAATTCTCATTCGAATTTACATGAGATTATCATCCATCATAATTTTAAACAAATTAAATAATTTTATTTAAAATTAAATGTGTTAAAAAATGTACATTAAGGATACACAATGAGTACCTGTCCAAACTAACCACATGTATTATACTTTTACACACTTTACTCTTTAAACATATGGACTACACAAATTATCACATAATTTCAAGGCATGTACTATAAATTTAATGACCACATGGAAGACATGGTATTTACGTAACATTTAATTATTCAATGCACAAATATTAATAATTGTAATACGAATTATACATGATTCGTAGATCCAATCATTTCAAAAAAAAATAAACATTTATATATATATAACCCATCACGTGGAGTGTACTATCAACATAATGACCATAAAGAACACATGTTTATAAGGTTTTCATATTATATTATATTAGTATTCAATTATGCGTAATTTGGTAAAAGTATATGACATGTACATTGGAGATAAAAAATGTGTATTTTTATCATGGTATATCTATGGAATAGGACTAGGGACTCGGTGTGTAACTGTTCCATGGAAAATGTTAGAGTACATGGTGTGTACGTGGTCTAAAAAACATGTGGTCTCCGAGTTACACTACCAAAAATCATATAGGTTGTGTAAGAGAATACATGGTTCATCTATGAATAAGGGACTACATGTCATGTACTGAAGTTACACATCATGTACTCTATATGACCATGCTCTAGGATAGCCTATTCAAAATGCAATTTCTAATTAAATTCACCATCTGTAATAATTTCACTCAACTTCAATTGATTTTGAATTAATTATTATTATATTAAGAACAATTACATGGTGTATACCTCCATGATACATGGCATGTACTATTGTGTTATCTAGCCAGATTCCTTGGCACCTCTTGATGAGATATTTTAATTTGTTTCATTTATAAAATTAATCGATTTTATTATATTTATGAGAAATGAAGAAGAAGAAAATAGATCTTTTAATTCAGAGTAAAGAACGATTAAACTGGAATTGAAAACCAATAATAAATGAATTAATCAATCAATGATCTTTAAATAATTATAAATAATTATGTGAATATTCCGATACCACTTTTAGGTTTCAGGTGCAGTATAAGTGTCATATGAGTCATTCCCAACTTGGATTTCTATCATGATAAATGATTAATCTAAGATTTACATTATGATAAATATCATGATCATTGGAATTTAATCAAAGAATATAGACAATGGATAAACACTGAAACTTAAGCGTAGGATCATCAAATATTATTTATAATTAATTTAAGCAATTAAATATTACCTTGTGAGAAATTATTTCTTCATTTATGGATATGAAAATTTCTCCATGTCATACTATCATTGCATTGTAGGAATCAAGAATAGATTCCCTCTAATGGTGATATACACGTGTTCCTTGAATCTCTGAACATCTGCATAGGAGTCTCTAGGTTATAGCATGGTATATCGTATCACTTACATAATTTTCCATTGATCACCCTAATATTCTCTTCTAAATAATCTTCATATATCTCTCTAGACTCAATATTAGAAGGTGAAAGAAGATTTATCTTCATTCATGGGAGTGTTCTATAAGTGGGGCCCTCTCGGGTTTGATAGGATTCTCTCCAGATCTTGTTATACACAACAAAAAATGAATGAGATCTCTTAAGAAAATAATATAATTGGGTTTATATAATGTTAGGGTTAGAAAATAATAATTTCGTGTGAAACCTTTAGTTTTTTCATAATCCCTATGAAACCCCATGTATATAATAATAATAATATTATTATTATTTATTGATATGTGCTAAACTCACAAATTAAACTAAATATTATTTATTCAAATAATATTAAATACATGTTCTTTATCACTGAACCATTAAACTCGGTCCGTCATTCCTCCAAAATATTTATCAGGACTTGAACAAAAAATCTTTATTTAACAAATAAATATCACTGAATTATTCACCAATAAGTAAATAAATATTATATTCACTAAATAGAAAATAAATATTTATTAAATATTCTTCTCACACAATATTCTATCTAATAGCAGGTGATGGAATATATGCAATCAATATAAGATGAATAATTATTAAACCACATTCGAGAATAATATTTATTCATCTTGTTAAATAATAAATAATAATATATATTTTAATTGAGATTCTGGATACATTTAGTGTGTTAACCTCTAAGTCTCATTCTTAGTGGAATTAGGTGAAGCTATATAAAGTCCAAAGTTAGTATATAGAAACACACCAAGGCATCCATATATAAATAAGATAATGTTTCAGTGACACACTACCTCATACAGATGCTTACTGTGCAATTTAATCCCTTTATCATGATATTTAAAATCAAACAGGTTGCATAATAGTTCCATCAACCTATGTGTTTGATGTCTCTTTCTTTGACTTTATGAAAATAAAAAAAACTACAGAACACAATGACCATGGATTTATTTATTCTATATCATTTGCATCAATGTTCTTGAGATATCAACTTCTGTTAAATAAAAAAAGGGACAAATTTTTTCTTGCATTATTCATTAATGAAATATTACTCATGATGCACCCAATATATCTTACCTCACCGTGAACATAAGTCATCATGGTTTTCATCAATACATCATTGTATGTGTCTTATAACACTCAGTAATGAAAATATTAAAGTCTAAGGAACATTAAATATATCAATAGATAGGAACATCCAATGACACACACACACACAAACAAACACACACACACACACATATATATATGTATGGATTTCCCACTGGCGGGTCTTGTTCTCATAATATCCTACATTGGATTTTTTTTATAGTTTTACAGAATGATAAGGTACTTAAAATTCCTATGAGTCTCCACCCCTGATATCCTATATCATGTGTGTCCCTCAAATTATTTTATCCAGCTATAGAATATATATTTAAGAATAATTTCATGACACTTATGGGTTCTCATCATAGCTGGGAACTGCTATAAACTTTTAGTACAAAAAAATACTCTTAGGAGATTATCACATGCTATGTTACATAGAAGAAAAATTATGATGTCATAATAAGTATATAAAGAATTAAAAACAATGAGTAACTGTTATCATAAATTACACAAAAGTTGGTTCAGGGGCACTAACTCCAACACTATATACCTAATTTCTCAATGACACTAGGTTTCTCGATCTTATGGGTTGTACTATGTGTGCTTTTATATAATAAATAATGAAATAAATTATATTAAATATATGGGTTTTCATAATGATGTACACTTGAGATAAAATAGTGATTGTTAGTCCAGACACCAATTGAGTGGCCCCGAGTGGTGGGGTGTTACGAAAATCCTTCATTATTTATGTTAATTTATATTTTCATGAAACATGGGTAGGGGTAAGATATAAATATTGAAAGGGTCTAGACTCAAACAACTCACAATGTTTAATTTCATAAGGAAAATTTCAAAGGAGTAACATTGATTCAACTCCCCTTCTTGGTGTTGCATAATATTCTTAGGAACTTCCATTTGATTTTTAGATAAAAATGAATGATACTTTAGAAAAAAATCTTGATTAAAAGTAATTTATTATATAATGAATGATTATATTTTACATATCATCATTCTTTATTTATTTAATAGATGTTAAATATTGATTATACATGTTGAATATATGATTTATAATACATTATTCATTTATATAAAAATATTACATGCTCATTAAAATATTATAAATATGTCATTGGCTGTATATATTCCAAACGTTTATATTTATTTCCAATATTTATATAACATCCATATTACCCATTTATATTCTTATATATAACCAGCATACTTTTTTAAGATTCATTCATCCTACACTTTCATTTCTTTCACAAATTTTATTTCATTTTTCAAATAATTTTCCTTATTTTCATAGTCACTATAAAAATAGGTAATTAGCCATATATTTTTAGCCTTGTTTTATTAAAAATTTAATATTTTTTAATTTAACAATGTCTTGTTAAAAACATGCCTAATTTAGCCATGTTTTTTTATCTGTGTTTTTTTAACCACGTTTTGAAAACATGACTAATTTTTAATTTAACTGTTTTTTTAAATTCACCCAAATTAAATATGAAATTAACAATATTTTTTAAACATGTTATTTATTTAATATATATAATATTATTATATAATATAAAAATAATATAAATAAATGATTTATATATAAAGTACATATATAAAAGTATATACAACATTAAAAAATGATGTTTATATAAAAATAATACACCCACACATATGTGAATACATATATACATACATAAAAACACTCAAATTAAAAAATAAATATAATAAAATAATAATAAATAAATAAATTATAATTAATAATAAATGATTAAAAATAATTAAAAATATTGAAATTTATATATGTGTGTGTGTGTGTGTATGTTTGCTTATATATCTTTATAATATTATATATATATATATATATAAGTTAATATATTAATATACATAGACTTTTACACACACACATATTTATGTATATTAATATTTCAATTTATATGTAATTATATGTATACTAATATATTATACACACACACACACACACACATAAAAACATAGATATATATATAAATATTAATATAAATTTTTGTATTTATGTATAAAAGTAAAATTATATATTAATGTTTATATAAGTATATGAATATTGATATCTTAATTTATATATAAATTTATATCTATAACTTATATATAAATTTATTTTCATAACTTATATATAAATAGATTTTAATAAAATTAAATAACTTATATTAGTACAAATGGTTTTGTTCCCAACTCTTTAAAACATACACGGTTAGATTCAATTCTTTTTTCTCAAGCCAACTCATAATAATTCATTCAAGATAATGCCTTGGTTTAGAGAAAAAAATTATTTTTTTTCATATATGAGTCTATAATACCTCTTCTACATCCTAAAAATATTATAATATTATCATAAATACAGTTTACATAGAGATGAAAAATATTAAAAAATGAAATTGAAGTAAAAAATGATTATGAATCACATAGATAAATAAATTAAGTCTATATTTAAAAGTGATACTCTAATTTTAAAGCACCATCAAAAGTAATTAAAATGAATTATACATTATAATGTTAATTATAGTATGCGAAAAAAAGTGAAATCAATATATTTAGCTTTAAAAACATACATGTGAATGTAAAAAAAATATTATATATTAGAATCGATGTTAGAATCATATTGTTTAGTTTCATCCTCATCAATGTACTCTAAAACAGTTTCATACTTATAAAGATGAATAAAAAATGTTGGATCACATTCATAAATTGTGTGCTCACTACCCATAAGAATAACATTTTGTTCCATATCATATCAATATAAACCAAATGAGTTATCATCTTCAATTGATATTGAGACAATAATTTTTTATTTATCATGTTGGAATGGATCAATAATTTCATTTTCTTATTCTTTGTCCCAATATTATACATTAAACATTCCTCAATATTTGACTGATTCCATAACTTTCCAATTTCCCCATAATTTCTATCATCAATATAGAAAACATTATTTACCTAATTTGGAAAAACAAATGGGACATATTTATACCATTTTCCCCCAATTCCAATGCTTGATACATGTGAATCAATGTTTATTTTAGATTTATCACCAATTTTGTAACATTCATATTTGAAAAAAAATATGCTAAATTAATATTTGAAAAATTGTATGAGTCATGTAACCAAAGAAATAAATTTTATCCCCATCATGGTTTCCATCAATGATCACACAACTATTTATGATTTCTAGATGACTATCACATTATATAGTGAAAAAACAAACGTCATTTTTCTAACAAGCCAATTATAAATGAACTAAATAGTTTGCTCTATTTTTTTATGGCCATAATTCATTTTTTATTTAGGATAATGTTGAGATATATGTTGATTTATCCAAATTAAAGCTATAATAATCATATTAATTTTAATTTTAATTTTTAACCTTGTACACTTATTAGGTTAGATTGTAGGTAGATGATTTTTGAACTATCTCAAAAACTATCTTTATTATATATTAATAATGTTTCTTCCCCCAATAACCTTAAATTAACTCTTGTAATAACTAAATAAGATATTAATATCCCATTATTTATAGTAAAAAATATAAAAGTCAAATATAATGAAAAACAATAGATAAGATATGTTAAACCAAAATACTTACTTTAGATAAGGTTCAACCTCTAATGTATTATACAACATGATCCAATGGGAAATATTATATTCCATACCAACTGTGTTTAAATCCCTTGAAAAATGTTAAAATGGAATCACTTCTTGGTTAAAGACATCTAAATTATTGCCTTTTCACAATTTTAATTTTTTTCTTCATAAATATCTCCTATTAAGAACATTTTCATAAAATTTACACTTTATTTTATAATATATGCCTCTGAAATTGGACCCTCTCTCTGAGTATGATTATTAACATAACCTTTTCATATTCCAAAACACCAAAATTCACAAATAAATATAAATATTTGTATAACTATATGTAATATAGAAAACCTGAATAAATTAAATTACTTACTTTTCAATTGGGTATATCCACCGATATTATATTATACCAGCTATCATAGATTAAGGTGGTAAATAAATAGCTAGATGTATCATCACATCAAAGAATGGTAGAGGAAAAATATTTTCCAACCTATATAAAATGAAAACAATATATCATTACAAATCTTCTACATGACTTGAGTTGAATGTTTTTAACATATATTCTCAAAGAAGATTCTAGTTCAATCAATTTCATTTATATAATTTTTATTACATACCCACGCATACTAATAGGGAAAATTCATTATAACAAAACATGACAATCATGGATTTCCAAACCCACAATTCTACCATATTGGGAAGTCATGCATTTAGAATGGTTCTTGGTATAGACGTATGGGTATTGAATTGATCTTAAATAGTTATAAATGCCTTATTTATTTCCTAATACTATTGTTTAACATTCAAGGGGATTATCTAGTATTATATTTCCTTTATCATATAGATATACCCAAATGTTCATAACCTCCTAATCATTATAAGGATACTCTATATCCAAAATTTTATTATCTAGCCCAACCATTAAGCAAAGAATAATTTCACATTTGTTATTTTCCAACATGTGTAACATTAAAGTAATTTCATAGTTTTATTTTATTAAAGTATGGAAACTCATAAAAAATTATTATTTTTCTCCAATTGAAGTATTGTAGATCACTTGGTGTCTTATTATTTTGATAATTCTTCCCAAATATTATATTTTTAAGTGCATTAAGTTTCTCTTTTAATTTATCCACCTATAAAAACTATAGTTACTTCACACAAGTTTCTATTTTACCATTGAAGTCCTTTTTATATTTCAAACTATATTTTTTTGTCAAGAATGATCTATGTATTAAATAACATTATTCCTTCTAAACCTAATTTTATTTAGCCTTGTGAAAAAATAAGCTAAATGATTAGAAATTACTAATGGAGAAATTCTGAAAGTCTAATATTTAAATCACAAACAGAGATGGTGGAGAAGAAATGACAAGGTCCAGAAGTCCATATGTATGCAGACTATAAGTGGCCAGTCAGAAATAGGTAATTAGAAGGTAACTTGAAAAGTTTGAAGTGGTGAGTTTATATATACAAAAAAATTTGAAAAGGGTTAACTATGTCAATATGTAAGAGTTTCTACTGATGTTACATAAGGGTATCTTGGCACTCTCGAGGGATATGTACGGATTCATTAGAAGGATATGATATAGTAAACAAATGGAGTTTACAGATGAATGTACTATTCATGGGAATAAATAATTAAGGTGGTGGATACCTTTGAATAAGTTAAGGGATGCCTATGAAGATCATATCTAAGTGGGAATGATCTTAATGAATATATTAAGGTAGTGAAACCCATTACACTGATAGGGATCTACTATATTTATATGGTGTATTTATTTATTCAAGTGGTGATTTTTTTATTGTAATAAACTTTTTTTAGTAAATAAAATTATTATGGTGTCCCCCCATGGAGTTTTAATAAGTTTTTACCACATAAAACTTATTTTTTTTTTATTTTTTTCCCTTTTAGTTTTTTTATGTTCTTTTCTAAAGTGTTCATGTGCATTACGGTGAGGTGACTTGGGTGTAATTTTTCTTCTAAATTTTAATACATTGTGTATGTAAGTTCATTATAATTTTGTAGTTTCTATTATTAGTTTCTAATATATAAGTTCCTGTGGTTGAATTATGGTTAGAGGTTATATACCATCAAGAGGTATCAATGCTTAGGTCGCAGATTTTTGAACAACTAAACCCTAGACAAATTGTTTTAGAGCTCGGTTTTGTAGCATCATTCTTCCATAAACCTTATAAGATAATTCTATTAATAATTTACTAATACCTTTTATGATTTTTAGATTTAAGTGTATTTCATTGATTCTGGATGTAATGGAATTGTATATGAGTAAGGTCCAAGTGGAGAAGTTTGAATGGATATATTTTGGATTGTAGAAGATGCAGATAAAGGATTGTTTGTTGTTGAAATATCTTGATACTATATTAACTAGCACCAAATAATTTATTAAGGACAAAGGATGATAAAGGATAGATATGAAATCACTATGGTTGATGTGAATTTTATTTTTACAAAACATGGATTATAACATCTGTGTGGTGAATACATCATCAAAACTTATGGGCACTCTTGCTGATGTTAATGAGAATCCAGTAACAATGAACAAAGTATTTCTAATATGGAGGCTATTTGAAATGTGGCTATTATAATGAAATTTAGTGGATAGTCATTTCAATGACTTCAATATGATTATAATTCATATGAAATTGATCAATTTTATGTTTGGGGATTCATAGTGGGCACAATTATTATATTTATCAATTCTAGAATCATTGGATTCAATGGTTAACACAATAAGTAACTCAAGTGTTAAGACAAACTTAGTGTTTTCAGATATTAGGGATTTAATTATAAATAGGTAGATTAATCATAAGGATATCTAATCATTTACTATAAATCCATATAGTGTGGAATTTAGAGTACATTCTGTTGAACAGATGAGTTACGAGAAAGGAAAAGTAATAATATGTAGGATCCATAGTAGCTCAATGGAAAGTGGTCTCATGTGTTGGAATTATGGGAATAAATCACATATAATGAAGGATTTCAGTAAGAAAATAGTGAATTTTGGAAGATATTCTCTTATAAGTGAATCTAAAAATCTCGTTTCAAAAAAAATGAGAGGTCTATTATTGAGTGCCACTAGTTCACTTGATCCTTTGATTATAGACTCTAGAGATTCTTTTCACTTTATATATAAGAGACGGAGTGTGAGAAATTATAATTCTTGAAGTATTGATAAGGTGAATCTTTCTTGTAGTGTCCATACCCAGTTCACCATATGAATAGTAATTGGACTGGTTCACGAAAATGCCTCATGCGCACCTCCCCATATGTTAGAGGTTGATGACTAGCAACGAGGGACAGGGAAGTGTCGTCGGGAGACTATACCCCCTAATTGGAGTGTGATGTAATAGATGAAATAAACAATTATTTTACACTAATGATAAAAATAAGAGATTTCAGTAATAAATAAATATCAAACATCCCAAAATAACTAAAAATGGATGTAGATAAATATAACATTACTAAACTACTAATGAAATTCATTAAAGTCCCAAATATCCATTCCATCCATACAACTAACCACCCACTAGTCTAGTTTCATAAATTTATAAAATAAAATAAATCAAAAAAGGGATCTAGTGAATATTTGAGTTGAACCTCATCTGGTTTCATGATACCATTCGAGTTATCCCTCTTAATCATAAAAAAATAAAACTAAGCCTCAACCCAAAATAGTGCCTCCAATAAAAACATGAGAGTTGCTCGGGTGACCATGTGCAGTGGCAGTCCAAGCATAGTGTGAGTACAACTCAGTAAGACACCATCAAAGGTGTTTAAAGAAATATCCAGTATGATCATAATGTATATAGATATATAATGGGATAATATACAATGTATAAATGATGATGTGTTTTAAAACAACTATTAATTAATTAAACTGTTGGCCTTCAAATTATAAAGTGACGCCTGGGCCAACCAAACCTGTATCAACCAAATTCGGTCATCAGATCTATAAATCATATGTTAATGCATATTTTAAGGAAATAAATGACTTTTCATTTATTATTTTTAATTATGCCCCAAGAGGCATCATTCTAAGGTTCCCATATCATGCTTATGTATTATTAGTGTCCATGGTGTCAGACTGACAACTAAATCAAGTGTCAAAGTCATTAATTCCCAAAGTGATAGTCTAACACATAAACCATAAATGCAGAGCATCAGTGAAACATCCTAATCTATACAGTATACCATTGGTTCCCATAGTGGCAGTCTGGAACCTAAACCATAAAGCATACTATACATGCCTATAGCATCAGTTTGGAACCCAAACCATATAGTATACCACTAGTTATCAGAATTTTGGATCGATGCCTAAACTATTTCCTCATTTACCAACTTACAAGGTTTAACATCTTGACATTTCAAAACATTCAAAGACCACAAATGAACCCTTTCAATTGTTCATTATTTACCAAGGTCTCAACAGACCTTTAACACCATAACATGGATCAGAATTTTGAGACCTTTCACATATAAAAACACAATTCCAAAAATTCTTTATAAAATAATGTATATCACACATCCATTTTAAAACATTTCAAATCTACCCTTAAAACATGGGTCTTCCTCTATAACATCCAAAACAATTCCAGCACCTTCATTTCCATTAAAAACTTTAAAATATCCATTAAATAATTTTAACCAATGGGGTAACCACACACTCATTACAAATAAACATTTTAAATTTATCTAAAACCCCATTTTTAAATCACTTGGAGTTCAACACCTCATTTTAAAAAAATATCCACTTCAAAACATAGTTTTCACCCATTCAAACCCAAAATCGGATCAAAATCGAACTCACATGATTATAACCATTTAAAAAGCATCATAGGAATTTCACAAAAATATCAAATCATATAAAAATTCCATTTTCAATAGTCGGCATACCCCATGGGTGGTTGTAGGTCTGGTCACATAATCACCAATGGATCTAACATGATCTGTTGAAGTTCTAAGGCATCAATCTAAAGCCCAAAACTATTTTCTTAATACATGTAAGAAAACACACAATGCAATAGAGCTATCCCACATACTACATACACATGAAAAATAAACTATCAAGAATATGGGAAATCGATCTTAGACCACCAACCTAATTAACAAAGCTTTAACATACATTCACAAGGCCTGGAGGGATTGTTAAGGTTTTTCCAAACCTCGTACAAACTCATCAAAATAAAAAAGATCTTGCCTTTACCACATGATATCTAACCTCACACTAAGAAAACAATAATTAATTAATTATAATTAACAAATTAATTAAATTTCTCCAAATAATAATTCTGCGAAACTCATCTGGTCATCATACCAAACCAGAACTGAAGCCAACCACTCACCAAAGACCCACGGTATAACCCAAGCCACATTCTATGCCAAATACCAAAGAGGTAACACCATTTCCAAGGTTAATTAAAAACCAATTAGATGGAAAAAGTATGATAAATTTTACTATGATATCATACCTTAATTAAATTCCATGTAACAATGTGCGAAAGTTGTCTCGAGATCACCTTTACATAAGTCCCCTAGAAACCCCAAGAGAAATGGGAAATTCCACCATTATCCAGTGGAATATATAATATAAACATAAACCAAAGAACTCCAAAATTAGATAAGAGGTTGAAGGAAGAGAGAAGATGTTTTCAAAGGGTGGTGCTAACATCAAAACACCCAAATATTGTTATGAACAAGACACAAATAAAGGGCTTGGTAAAGGATGAAGGGGTTGGGAGAGCCCCTGGTCTACGCACACCTAAAGGATAAGGAGGAGAGGAGAATGGATAAAAATGAGGGTTTATTTTAGTCATTTACCCTTTTTAATGAGATTATGGGATTTCACACAGTTTATCCACATGTTTGTCTAAAATTTGCGCCAACTGTGCAATTCGCTCTTCCCAAAGCACTATGTTGTATAGTGAATAGGTTTCCAAACCATACACCAGTCATTTTGGATCCTCTCCAATTCACTATAGTTTATCACACCATTTTTTCCACTTTTCATGGTTTAACAAATTTTTCCTATACATAAGCCTAGTTTCACAGTTAGAGTGCATGATCATCACTAATTGTTCACTAACCATGCACCCTATGAGGCAACTTCAAAAGCCCTCAATATGGGTCTTGAACCATTGGGATACTCATAAAGCCTCTGAAAAATAATAAAATTCATTCTATGCCCAAATTAGGTCTCCTATAAGGTTTTTACCCTCAATATTCAATTCTTACACCCAATTTAAAATCTAACCACCCTCCATTTTAAAAATACAAAATTTTCTCTAATCCCAATCACCCATATGGATGAAAGGTTTTACTATATACCCACTATAATACTTCCCATCACACAAAAGTCTTAGTGTTTATCCACCCACACCACCCTACCAACATTTTTTATTGGTTTAAAGACAAAAGGGATTGTTCCATGCGGAACACCAAAAATGTGTTCAAGGCTCAACCTCCAACTCAAGGATCTCAAACTTCCAAAACCCAAGCCAATGACCATTGTCAAAACTAAAACACAAAGATGGTTATTCTTAAATCCCATCCAATATGAAACATGATTATTTCTTTTCCTTATCACCCTTCATAGTTATGGTTCTCCCCAACATAAGTTTCATCTTATAAGCACTAATTTTGATGCTTTAGTGCCTCTTCTATTAGAATTTCCCATTAAAATTTCCCATTAAAATAGAACCTCATGTTCCAATGATGTGCCTAAAATGGTTCCCAACTCCCCACACCCAAAAATACAGGATAATTATAATAAAATGATATCACCCACCCTTGTTTCCAAAACCCAACTAAGGGTGGATGCATAACTATTGTCCTTACAAAAGCTAGAGACATACTAAATTTTCCTTGAAAAGCCTGATGTGATATTAAAATGCGTCCATAATTCCCAAAATGACATGTAATGCATGGTTTAGAGGTCTCTAAATCCATTTTCATATGAAAATTCAAGTTGGACCATCCTTGGATGACTTTTCCTAATAACACTCAGCTCTCACTATTGTTGCATCACAAAATTACCAGATCACAATGCCTTCATTCCCTGAAGAATCATGCGATCACTAAAAAACCCACTAAAGTCTGTACCTAACTTTCAGTGACATTCCATGGATGATCCATCAACCATCCATTTCCACCACCATGACACACAGTGAGAAACGATAAACTATCAACTCGATCTTGCTTGTGTCCCCTCAAACTATCTTGGCCTAAGAAAAACACCCATACCCCATTTGCTACCATGACCAAGTCATAACCTTTTATTCACTAAGGAATATTAATTTACTCATCTATAACTATTCACCATTACACAACACCACAACTATTGTATATTTATCGGTATAATGCGTTTTCCATCCCCCCTCGCATGAGGGTCGCATTACCATGACAATGTCATGATCCTCACTATAGGATAATCCATGTCATCGCACCCCTGAACCATTCCCCCATCTCCATAGTCCACGCTCCATACACCACAGACCATGATTTCTAAATAAGTCTAAGGCCACTCACTCTTGATTATCTCACTATAAAATGCAACTAACTCCCACTCATGGCTCATAGAGACATCACTCACGACACCCATCATAAAACCTCCCAAAATGAGCTTATTAATTTAAAAAAAATATGGTGTACTCCACACCACTAATATTTTAACACCTCAATATTTTATGAAATAGTTTTTATGAATAAATTTATTTCTTCAATATCTTGTGTTGCATGAAACAACAAGTCTAAAAAATACATTATAATATTTGAATAATATTTATTATATGTTGTCACATAGTCATTGGATTTGTGGGTATGAATAGGTATAAATAAATTATAAAAATTTATGTCTTACAAATTTATAAAATTAATTCATTTATTATCAATTAATTATAAATTTAAATAGAAATCATTTCAAAAAAGGATATGTTTTTTTAAATAACTTTTTTTATGCATGAAATGTAGTTTTATCCTAATAAATTAAATTTAACACGATGGGTGAATGATTTTAATGAAATTTATATACAATAAATTAAATAAAATGTTTTCAATATTCATCTAATAGGCATGTGATAAAAATAAATCTAGTTTTATGTATAAAACTCTATTTTTCTAAAAAGTTGTTTTTGTCGTGTTCTGCACGCATATATTAAAATTAATTTCTACCACTTATGGGTTTTAAATTTTCTAAAATAAATTACATAATTATAATCATGAGGTTCAAATTTGGTAAATATATACCTTTTATTATTTACAATACGAATAGTTACTATGGTAAAATTTATTACCTCACTAAAGGGTAAATCTGTTAATCAAGGTTAAAACTAAGTGATAATGCCATAAATTTTCAACTAAATTATTTTTGGATGAATTTAATTGTACCATTATTATCTTAGGTTTGAAATTTATTTGTTTAATGGATAATTTTCCCTTAATATGATATTTATAATATTTAAAATAATGTAAGTTACAAAGTATTACTCTTAGTTTTAAATATATTTTATATATTCACATAGAGAAAACCTAGTTATGAAAAAATATTGATAGTAATTTTGATATTAATGAAATTATTTTCCTGATGTAATTTTATTTGTAAATTTTACTAATTATATAATGATCTTAAATTCTTATGCAACACCGATGCAATTTTCTCCAATTAATAAAAAATATAATAAATGATTTTAAAGATATTAAAAGTAAGATAATTTGAGTGATTTAATGTGTTACATGAATTTTATAGATTAATATAAAATATTATTGTTATTTAAATAATTTTATTCTAATTTTAACTTTTTATTTTGTCTTTTAAGTCTAATTAAATAAATAGTGTCAAAATTGACGTTAATGATATTTTTTCAAAATAATATTTTATTAAATTACATAGAAACCATCAAAATCCTAAAATAGGATAAATAGGATAATATATGTTCTAAAATATCATCATATATCCACCTATAGTCCATTTTTACCATTTATATTGAGAATGACTTTATTATAATACAATCTTTTAAGAAATTCCATGTGTGTCATCTCCCTCCCTTATAATAGGACACCCCTTATTTCTATTCTTCACACCACATTGATCCATCTAGATAGAAAATAACTTGAAAATTTGTATTCTCAACATCATTATATAGGTTTTTAAGGTGCTTATATCCTCAAAATACCAACCTTAGGTTCCTTAAGAAATGATCTAAAGGAGGTCACCTGAAAGATAGGTGGTTATCTTATCCGACCTCTTTCCATTTATTTCTTATTATGCATCCTCTAAATATAAGTTATTTAACATAAATTAATAAATTAATTATCCTGAATATTTTTAAATTTTATTATGATTATGAAACTACCATTATCCAACATCTTTCAATTAAATGGTATGTAAAAGTATTGCTCATTCATATATACGGCTTACCATCTCTACGTAGTGGTACAATTCATTTTTCATCACCATATTTCATGGATGGTTATTATAATGGGTTAAAAGTTTATATATTATATTTTTCAGATAACTATTCTTATATAATGATAATATCATATCTATCTTATTACCTTCCAACCGATGGAAAATGATATTGTCGCTCGTGTGTACGTATGGACTACCACCTCCAGGAAGTGATGTGATTTTTTCCATTTCTATTTTACTTAGATATTAAGAAGGACGAATATGATGAATATATATGATTTATATGATATAAAAAGTATTATTTAAAGGTGAATTATTATTTACTTTCTTTTATTCCATCCGTTGAAAAATGAAAACAACATTCATGCGTACATACGACATATCATCACTATGAACAGTATAATTCATTTTCTATCTCTACCATTATGGATGACTCTATATATATATATATATATAATGAATATATATGATATAATAATAATTTATTTTATTATGGTATAGAATTATAATAAATTTAAATTTATTATAAAGGAGGTTATAATGCTTTTGATGTAAGTGGAACTTATGGTAAGGAATTTTTATTTCACTTTTATTTCTATGGGACACATGCCTTATACATCACTTATTTATTTTTTGTGTTGTATATAATACCCATGAATTTATTTTATGATTATTATAATAAAAATTATTTGGATTTACATATCCATCTAAGAATATTTATTACATGGGACAAATGATTCAAATTTTACCAAAGTAGTAAGGGTTTTATGTTACAATCTCATTGTCTATCAAGATTATTTATGATTAAATTTCAGATGATGAAATATTATTATCTTTCTCAAAATAAACTTATGAATTTTATTATAATTTTTACATTTATTGAAAATACATGTTTTCCTTTCATTTTTCCTCACCTTAAGTTCTCAAAAGCCCAAAAATATGTTTTTTAAGAAAAATAAAATTCATTTCTCTCTTTGATCGAAAAAAATGTTTCTTCCATATACATGTTTTCTAAAAAGTTTTAAAGAAGATTCTTAATATTATCATATGATTGTTTAAATTTATTTTTTCCAATATTTTTACTTTTTATAAAATGGTTCAAAAGGAATATTCTTTTAAATTTCCAAATGAGGTACTTTGTGATTTTTTTACAAAAGTGCAATGAAATGTAATATTTTAACATATATGAAAAGAATTTAATTCCACAACATCATGACCTCTAAATTATTCGAATATTACTTTAAAGGTTTTCATTGGGGTTTTAAAATAAATTTTTTATATAGACTATTTTGGAAATTTTTATGTTTTAAAGAAGTGATTTCAAAATGGAAAAGTTATTTTTCTCAATAAATGTTTTGAATGATAATTGAAAATTAGTTTTCATCTAAGATGATATCATGTGTTTTTACTTAATCCTTACTGGGGTTATGATCAAATTATGTTATCCTTATTATTTCTCTGAATGTTTTATGTTTATGATGATAATATTTTTTTAAAACTTGTTCATTTTTTATAGTTTATGCTATGATAAAATTTTTATGAATCCCATTTCTTTTCATGGGTTCTGATATATTAAAATATTGTATGATCTTATGGCACACATATGTGTGATTCTCATTATATGGTGGGTGGGACCTATAGCTCCCTCTAATTAATTATATAATTTTTAATGTTATCTGAGTTCAATGGGTACAAAATAGGTTATCCCAAGCCCCAAAGTAGGTAAATGATAGGTTGTCCCAAGCCTGAAGCAGGTACATGGGTGGTTAGCTCAAGCCTAATATGTCATGAACATCTTTGTGGGTATCCTTGACATAAGTTTTTATATGCTTATGTGTATACCACAATTCCATGTCTTATGACAATGTTATACTCTCATTGATCATGTTCTTTGATTCCTTTATGATTCGTGCCTTATTAATTTCCAAGATGTATTCCATGACTCCATATTATGATCTATAATATTCATGGAATGGATTTCAAATGTTAATATCACATTATCATACCCTTATGCTCATGTTATGCTTATGTGATCATCGACATCTCCCTTTTTTACCCTTACTAAGAATTATAGCTCACCCTTTCTTATGCTTCCATTTCCTAGGTTATGAAAAAAGGCATTATGTATAATATGTTTAAGAAGTGTGTTGGTTATGAAGAACTAATTGGGAGATTATGTAGTTCACTTATGAATCATTTGTTTATATATCCATGTTTCCAATGTAACTAGAACTATATGATTCTAGCATAGATATTAATGTTATGTGAAGAATATTCATATAATAAGATTTTATATTTATGTATGAAAAGTATGGATCTCTATATGACTCATCCTTAACTACTTCCAAGAGTGGTAACCCTAACAAGTCTCAATGAAACAACACACATGTAACTCATCCCGAGCTATGTTTCCTCACTTGACATATCAACCTCTAACACTCTCAATGAGCTTCAAACTAGATTGATCATTACTTCACACTCAGTCCTTCCATGTTCTCGTTCCAACTCCAGAAACATCATGACTCTCACATGAGATCCTCAGCACACCATGCTCGCAAGCCTCTCGTCACACCCACATCAGTTCTCAACCTAATCATGTAGGCCTACTTAATTTGATAATCATGGATGTACACATCCATAACACCCAATCAAAAAACCAAATGACACAGTGCATCACCATGTGTTCTTGCCTCCAATATCTCATTGATGGTTACCATTTACACATTCGTGTGTAACCCAAATACAAAACTTATTTTTGACTCTAGAGAGTCACATCCTATGAAAACTCATCTCATGGTATGAGCCACTAATCGTTCCTTTCTTGCATTGTAGTCTCACCCAGTATAGAGAACCTTTGGTGTTTCCTAAAACTGGAGGAAGATCACTGAGCTAAAATCAGTTGCAAAACCACTCAAGACCCAAGCAGCATTCAAAAAAATAAAATGGGTTCATTTACTTTATCACCACATTCTTGAAGACACATCCAGAGATAACTGAGCCAGACACTTATCCTGTCATGATCTCAAAAACTATCCATGCTACCAAAGCGTCAACAATCCAAGGTCTTCTCATCTTAAAGAAACCTAGAATTCCCATGTACCTCACACCAAAAACCCCTTTGGAGTATGTCCTCATCTACAAGCACCATATGCTTGCTCCTCCTCGAACACACCAGGTCTACCACACATGTATAGTCTCTAACCAATGTATACTCACACACATAAAATCACATACCCTTGAGCACCTCATATGCTCTTGATCCATCTCATAACCACTAGGTACATCCTACCTACATAGTTGTTACCCAGGATAGGATCTAGAATGATCTTTACCCTCTGAAAAACAACCATAAGACTAAATCACTATCACACAAGTTCTCCTAAAAAAAATGCATCACATGCACCTATACCCCATACTTCGAAGCACTCTTTGTTCACTGTTCTAAAAATATAAAGCATCCACCTATGTCTTATGCACCTAAAGGAGCTCACAACTCAGAAGACCCCTCTCATAGGTCACCATAGAAAGTTACAAGACACTAACTCCCTAAACTAGAGTCATTTCAAAGAAATTTACTATGATTTCCCACCTAGCCCTACTAGTCAATTCTCATTACTGGTCACTAGGTCCAACCACCTAGTTCTAGACCAAATCATAGAAGACAAAAGCTAACGGGGAATTAAGAATGCTCTAATCCCAATTTCACAAATCATCAACATGAAAAAGAACCCATATATTGTGTATCACATACAACAGGAGTCATATTTTAAACCACCCACCCAAAACTAGGGAACCCATCCTCTCTGAGCATATATACATCAGACTGATCCCTATAGGATCAGGCCATGTACACTGACATGTACACACGATAGAGTTTCCTATCCAAGGATCATATGGATAACAGGTACCCCTAATGGGTCGCCCACATAAATACCTAACAGGTAACACATGTCGAGTATATGAAAAAAACCAAGTTCAGTTATATAAAACGATATTGCAACTGTTATGAACCTATTTCATGTTGACCCACCAGGGTCACTACACATGTCATGCATGAGGAATAAATCATCATAATCCTCTATGAAGAGTGTATCACTATAGATTCACATGGCCTTCTATTAGAAATAAATCCATATACAAGTCTTCCCATCTGAGTAGAATGCTACTATGTACTTATACAGGAAAACATCGTATGATTAGTTGTTGAAACATTAAAAAATTATACCTCGATCATCAGTGAACTCACACACTAGTAGGATTATATGTCATGTGAATCCTATGTGCTTTATATGATGCATGAGATGTCTCTTACCTCTATATTCCAATATTCAAAACCAAATCAGTGGCCTCTTGCCGACAGACCAAGTCCCAGGAATCCATTATAAATCAAAACATTTAAACCACCTGTGTGTCTCCCAAGGTGAAAATCATATAAAACTATAACATAGAATACCAATAACATCATTCCTATCCATAATAACATTGTATTATTACCAGAATAGGTGTTCTTAATGAAATAGGACGATATCTTCCATAGGCTCTAATTTATTCCTAAATCTTCAATATTATGGATCCCAAAATCATAAGACAAGAGAAAAAAAACCCTTTGATACCACTTTTTAATGTCCTGACTCAGTTCACCCTATGAACAATAACCAGACCAATTATCCACAAGACCTCAGGCATGCCTCCCCATACACCAATGGTTGATGGATAGCAGTGAGGGTCTAGGGTAGTACCGTAAAAAAACTATACCCCTTGATTAGATTGAATGATAATTCATAAAATAACCATGTTTCATAAGTTGAAGATAATTAGCTGAGTATGTAGGAATAAATAAATAGTAAACATCCAAAAATAACTAAAAATGAAAGTAGATAAATATGACATGATTGAAATTCTAATGAAATTTAGTAAATACTTGAACATCCATGTCATCCATACAAGTTATTGCACACTAGGATAGTTACATAAATGTATAGAATAAAATAAATCAAAAAAAAATTCTTTATTGTATCTCTCAGTCAAACCTCATCCAATATTCTGATACCTTATGAGATATCCTGGTTGATCATGAAAAACTCAACCTGAGCCTTAGTCCAAACGTAATCCTACAATAAACGTGTGAGAGCTGCTTGGGTACCTATGTACAGTGGTATCCCGAGCAGGGTGTGAATGCAACTCAGTAGGCCACCGCCAATGGTGTATAAAGAAATATCCAATATGAGCATAATTTTTGAAGATATACAATGGAATGACATAAAATAAATAAATAATGATACATTTTAAAATAACCATTTATTAATTAGAATGTTTAGGCTCAGCTTCTAAAGTGACACTTAGACCAACCAAACTTGCATTTTCCAAATCCAGTCGTCGGATCCATAAATCATAGGGTGATGAATAAGAAATTTATTTTCATTTATTATTTCAAAAAAGGCCCCTAAAGGCATCAATCTAAGGTTTCTATATCATGTTGAGTACTACCAGTTCATAGAGTGTCGATCTGCCACCAAAATTATGTGTCAAAGTCATTGATTCATAGAGCGCCAATCTATCACCTAAACTATAGATGCAGAGTGTCGGTACAACATCCTAATCCATATAGTATATCATCGATTCCCAAAACATTAGTCAAGAACATAAAGCATAAAGTATATTATTTGTGCCGATAACATCAGTCCGGTACCAAAACTATATAGTATACTACTAGTGCCCAAACCATCGGTCCAACACACAAAAAAACCCTCATTTACCTATTTATAACATTCAAAATCACACTCTTTCAAAACATTCAAAAACCACAAATGAACCCTTTCCAACATTCATCATTTTCCAAGGTCCCAATGGTCCTTTAACCCCATAACATAGTGAAAATCCCATGTGGATGGTTGATGAGTAATGGTTGTGTTTGTTGTTAATATATAAGAAGAAATCAAAACTCAATGAATGATGAAGTCCTATATGATTAGTGATGAATCATGGAACACTACCAAAAAACAAGGCAAGGAAAGCACCTTATTTTATCGGTGCTAGGAAAAAATAGATGATTAAAGTTTTTAATAATTTATATTCAAAAATATTGTTTATTTGGACATATTAACTAAAAAAGGTATGTTTATAATTAATATATTTTTTTTAATAATTCAAATATATATATGTATGTAATGTTTTAAAAAAAGTATTTCTATTATTATAATTAAATATATATATATAAGATTATAATAAATTTCATTAAATAATTAATTTATTTATTAGATTTATTTTATTAATTTTATTTATTAGATTTATTATATTAATTAATTAGATTTCTAGATTTATTAGATTTATTAGATTATTATATTTATTATACTATTTTATTTATTGTATTTGTTATATTTAATACATTTATTTTATTTATAATTAATATATATAAATACCTTTTTAAATATAAATATTTATATTAATTGTTAAATATATATGTTCGAATGAATTTGGTCAATAAATATATTGATCATCCGTGCATATGTTATGTATCATAATGTTTATTTATACAATACACCCTTTCTTATTGTTGGCCTCCTCATGTGTTAATCATGTTTCAACGCTCACAATTCATGTTAACCCTATTTAACATATCACAAATCATGTGTATAGATGGTTGGCTTACTTATGATTAAATGCTAACAACTCATGGTATACACTTTTACAAGATCTTGATTCGGAATCTCACATGTCATGTTTGAATCTTGTGAACTATTTTTGATCTTGTTATATTATGTTTTGTTATACTAATTCTTAAGTCTAATTCATTCTATGAATATTACTTCTTAAAATAGTTTTACAGATATTTGGCATATGTCTGAGAAACCATAAGTATAAGGCCCCATCCTTAAACCTTACTTAATCTTGAGTTATTACAAGATTACACATTGAGGATCTTTTCAGGTTTAGAGTTTTAGAGAATTAGATAATGAAACTTGCATTACATTCCACATTTAAACAAAGTGGTTACATAAAAGACAGTACCCATTTTTCCCATCAACGGAAACATATTTAAAATAAAACATGGATTCTTTCTTGACACATCCTTGACTCTATCATCACATCACGTACCTTTCCCTTGACCTGTGAAAAACATTTCAAAAACTTGGGATGAGCATAAAAAGCTCAGTAAGGGTTAAAAAAATATTGAAAAGAAACATGAGTTCATATATACATAAGAATGAAATCATACTTTACCCATAAAACAAAGGCACTTTAACATACCTCAACAAATCATGAATAAATCATAGAAATCATAAGACATAAAAGGTAACTTGAGGTATTCATAACATTCTTACGTAGGGAGTAACCTTCTTGGTTACGTATGGAATACCCACCACAGTATATTCCCTAAATCTCTTTGGAGAATCCTTAATGTTTCACTCCTTCGCGTTACCCAATGCATTAAAGAGATATATCGGGCTCACCCGCCTTTAGTTTTTCATGTAACCACTCATCTTCATAATAATTCCCAAGAACCATAACATAATCGTATCACATAAAACATTCATAAAGGAAACTTAACATTTCCACTTTTCAATCACAAGATATCAATACAACATATTGATATAAAAACATTATGAAAACCATTTTCAATACCAAAATAAAAGAAAATTAAAACATGGTATTTATTTTTCTTTAAAAAAAGTTATGGCTTTTAGAGGAAGCCGAATCTCAAATAATGGTCACGGTGGTGGAGAAGTCATTGTCGCCGCATACGTATGACAAAAACAATCCCTTTTGTTGTTTAGTAAAACACTTCGTATAAAGAAGAATCCTTTTGGATAAATGTAAAAGTCAAATGGTTTTATACACCGTATAAAAGAAGGTTGTGTATAAAACAAAAATATGCCTCAATGAATGGAGATTGAGACGAAGTCCCATACAAAGACGGTATCCTTGGATTAAGGATAAATAAATTACATAATTATGTGTGAAAACCTAATACACCAAATATAAGTGGATATTAAGTGTAAAACAATAATAGGTTATTCACACATATTCATATAACGACATATTCAAATAGTACAATCTTATCCCAAAGAATCAAAATTGGGTTAAGAAGTTCCCTTGCAAAAATTTGACAGCCTAACGACGTCACTACAACATTCAGAAAATGAGTTGATGAGAGATAAAAAGGGTATCTAATCACTTGGACATAAAATTTAAATCACTAAGGATATAGAAGAACATATCCCAACATAATGTTATGTGAATTAAAAGACATGACAAAAGAAGTCTTTTGAAAAGAGGAGGGCGAAAGGTTCCCTTACCGACTTGGGTAACTTTCAAAACGTACACCCCATTGAAGAAGGGTCATACAATAAATATGTAAATACCCATAAATGAAATTATATTACACAAAGAGTATAATAATGGGAATTACATACACCAATCAAAGGAAATGGTAGAAAATGTAGCATAAATATCACAGGGATAAAAGTGAGATGAAAAATCCCTTACGAAAACTCGGCAGCCTAACAGCACCACTTAAAACTTCAAAAATGGATTGATGAGATCAAATAGGGTCTCTCATCATATTAAAATAAAATTTACAGCAAGAGGAATATAAAATAGCATCCCCCAACATAACAAAGAGGTTCTTAAAAGAAGTGACATAAAGGAGAGTACTTAAAAAGAAAGGGAGGGGGAACATCTCTTACGAAAATTCGGCAGCCTAACGGCGCCACTCAAAAATTACAAAATGGATTGATGATAGATAATAGGGTCTCTCATAATATGAACATAAAAATTACAGTAATAGTAATATAAAAGAATATCCCAATAACAAGAAAGGTAATCTTTAAAAGGAATGACTTAAAAGAGTGTACTTAAAAAGAAAGAGAGGAGTAGGATCCCTTACCTCGGGTCCGACTTGACTCGATCGTTCTTTAAAGTCCTGAATAATAAACTTGAGTAAATTTCTACTTTCTTAAAAACCTTTTTCAAGTTCTTTATTCCTTTTATATCACTTATTTCCATGTTATAAAAATTATGTAATCATTTAAGTTAATAATGTTTGTTTTGTCGATATTTGGTTCTTAAGTCGAAAGTGGACTTCTTACAATTACATGTTGTTCATGTGGTCAAAGGTTCATTATATCCAGAATGATATTAATGATTTGGATATCATATATATCATATATATCCAGAATATACATGTATTTATAATATTACATAATCATTTAGAGGTAAGAAATGAAATGCACCGTTCATGGAGACGGTAAGCCGTACGTACGCATGAACACTACTTTCATTTCTATGTCATATTAATGGAATTAAAAGTAAATGAGAGTTATGTATATTTTAATTCCATAATTTTATTCATAATTTATATGTAACATACATCATATTTAATAACTTTAAATTCATCCTTTATACATCCCACATATGGCATTAACGAATCAAATCACTTTGAGGGGGCGGTAGTCCGCACTTCCTAAAATGAAATTATCGTGTTTACCCACAATGGAAACCGTAAAGGTATGCCACAAAAGAAAAATAAATAAGATTAAGTAAAACATAAAAATATTTTATATCATATATAAATATTGTGACATCTTAATGGCCACCTTTGAAGGTGTTATATGACTGTTGAACAATCATCGTTTCGTGAGGCAGAAATTCGCCATCCACAGAAACAGTATGTTCTTTAACCATTAGATGTAGGTGTGTGTAAGTGTATATCGAATTATTCTTATAACAAAATCCTAGTATATTTGTGATACTATATTTGTTACAAATGAAATGAATAAAAAGAGTTTAGGGGGTTGGAGAAGCAAAATAACAAAAAATACGAGTGAAGATATTACTTTAAAATCGGGTAACTCTCTTTGATTTGAGCTCAAAGGCTTCCTTGGGAAGACTTCTGCCCAAAGTGAGGCTTCTAGGAGTAAGATAGGGATTTTTAGAGGAATTATGAGTAGGGTTTGTCTGAGCCAAAGGCTTGAGAGGTGTGGGTAAGGTGGTAGATGTGGGGGCCTTTTATAAGAGGAGTGGAAGGGCACTCTTGGAAAGTAAAAAAATGTTACTTTATTTTAGAATGAGTTTCGGATTTTAATAGTCACACATTGTTTTGTTTCGAGGATAAGGTGATAAGGGTTCTAAATCCACCCATCCAATAGGTTTTGGACATGTTTAGGTCTTAGATTTTACATTATCTTTCCATTTTATTTAAATCATTAAATAATAAGGTCATCTCTGCATCATCATGATGTCATAAATAATTTAATTTATTTAATGTCTAAAAATTATAAAAAAATACTATGATGTAGGAAATCTTTTTAGATTTCCAATTAATATTTATAGTCAGAAATCTGACTTCTATAACCCAATGTACAAATTGTTTTAGTTAAACAACTCATGTTCGTGACATTTTAATTTTAACATTAAATAAAAAAGTTATTTATGTCATTTTCCAAAAAAAGTGGCTCCATGGGGTCCCCAAGTTGACCCATGGATTTTCTCGGTCTTCCATGACTCATAAAATGAGGGTAGAACATGTGTCTAGGTCATTTCATATTATTAAAACATTATTTTTACCTTAAACTACACTAATTACCTCTAATCGCAATTAAAAACTTAATAAGTTACTATTCACTAAAAAATTATTTTAATCTCATTGAACCACATTTTACTTATTAATGACAACAATTTATGTCAGATTTTTGAAATTCAAAACACAAAGGTGGCAAAATTTCATTTAAACGGAAAATCAGTTTTTATAAGTACCACTTAGTGGTTTCACTATTCATCAAAAATTGAAGTTTTTCAGGAAATTACCAAAAAATCACCCTAGGATATATTTTATATTCCAAATTCAAAAATGATGTATATTTTAAAAAATTCAAAACATATAAGTTGCATTAGTTAATTTAATAATTAATTCTCCTTGTCAAAACAAATAGCGTGTTTTTAAGAAACAATATCTATTAAAAGATTGACACTAGTTTAAGTCCAATTTCAAGATGAAATTAATTCCAACGACCACTATTAGATTAAATGGTAAAAATATAATCTAATTTCACTTTAAAAACAATTCAAAAGATAATCTAATCATATAAATAAATTATACTAAAAAGTGGTTTTGAATTAAAATACAACATTTTTCACTATTCAATAAAAAAATGAACATTATCGGAGAAATAAAAAAAATTTACACAGAGTAAATTTTGATGTCCCGATTCTAAAAAAGAATTTAATTTTCTTTAAATATAACACATAAAGTTTTCAAAAGGTGGATTTAAAAGAGGTTCTTCATCAAAAGGCGGTTAATCGACCTTTTAAAGAATATTAGAATGTTTACGCCTAAAATTGGATTCATTCGCATTTTTAATCCACTAACATTTATTGTAATAAGTAAAAATATTTGAAAAACATATATAATCATTTTTTAGTTAGTTATTTTCATTCCCACCATTACAACAGCTAGGCCTTAACTACAATTTAAAATAATATTATTTTATTATTAGAGTGCAACGTAAGATTTCAAAGGAACTAGTTGTTGCGTATTGGGTAAGCCATCAAGAATAGTATTCCTTTTAAATTAATATAGACATTTTTTTCAAAAATAAGGATAAATATAAAAATGTCATATTCTTTATTTACCTGGGGTGTTACATTCTTCCCCCCTTTTAGGAATTGCGTCCTCACAATTTCAAAATTGGGCTTGGAAACTATATTGAAAATCCCACATCGGAACAAGAGTCAGTAAAACAATCACTTTAAAATAAAGAAAGATAAGTACAAAGGTCACCCGAGTTAACCCATACTAGGATTCCAAGTGTGAAAATATGGACATGGAGGAAAAAACAAAGGGTCATGTTCTGATGGAGAGTGATAGTAAACATGTCTTGGAGAAAGTTAACCATAAGAAAATCAAAAACATGTGATGGGTTAAATGATATTCGATTCCCCAGTAGGAAAAGTTAAAAGACAACATTTTTTTAAGTTACATTTCATTGAGGATTTTATTTTTGATCTTAACTAAATCATAATGAAACATACTTACTTGTCATATAGACTTTCAATTTTTACTAGATTCCTTAATCAAACTCATATTTTCTCCAAAAGAAGAGTATTTAGGAAGACTTGTTCACTATAATAAACTTCTAGAGAATCACCTAATCCACAAAATAGAACTATATAATTCCCATGTCTTTAGACTTTAACCAAAACCAAAACCAAAATGGTTAGTACAAGATCAGATAATCCAGAAATGGATAACCCTTTATAAAAATAAAATCTATTCTTAATCTCAAAAATTTGTCCAACAAAACACAAAGTTCAACAAGGACCATTTGATAAACAATTTGACCATAAAATTCATCAAAGTAAACCAAAATAAGATTGAAACCCAAATATTTGAAGGATTTAGTCACATAGTCTTCCATGTTAAATCGTAGCATTTATCTCCAAACAACATCAGTTGCTCCTAAAGTATCGTATTGAAAAGTAATTAACCTAATCACATATCCTCCATGATAGGT
This sequence comes from Viscum album, assembly GCA_963277665.1. Lineage (NCBI taxonomy): Eukaryota > Viridiplantae > Streptophyta > Magnoliopsida > Santalales > Viscaceae > Viscum > Viscum album. The sequence goes on from OY728157.1 coordinate 157,098,498, forward strand.
TAATAATTTTCATAAATAACCCAAAATCAACTTACTCTTAATTAATAAAGTCACCTAACTAAAAATAATAAGTCATAATAACCAGGGACTTCACGTAGTCCAGTGGTAGGCGATAAATACCAGTTGCACTTTGGTTGTGGGTTCGATTCCCGCAGCTTTGTCCGACACAACGGGTTGTCACACGGTCTGCGTGTTGTCCTTTTTCCAAAACTATATAATTCTTAAAACATTCCCCAAAACAATATAAAATCTTTAAAAATAATCATAACATATTTTAACCTCAAGTTTATCTCATGCCTTTCATTTTCCATCATAACATATAATAACCCATAATTACCTCAAAAGTAAGGATCATATAAACTCTAATGGTTACCTTTATAATTATTTCCAGAACTTCTACATCTATTGGTAATCTTGTACATGATGCATTATAGATCATACCAAGGTTCAAGTGGTTGATCATGACTCCTTGATAGTTAGTTTAGAACAACCATGAGTTTCCTCATTGAATCCCCCATTTTACCTAGTATCTTAATCAGAGAACCACCACAGTTTCCTTCAAACCTGTTGTCTCTTTGGTGCCTGCTAGATCCATCCATTCACTAAAAACAGAAATGTCAGTGTGAGTATATCAAAAAAACCATCATGTACTAATGAGGAAGGTAAACACTATGATATACTTACTCATTCACTTTATCTAAAACTAGGACTCTTTCTGAAATCCTAATCATTATGGTAATGTCACTTATGCTTAGAGAATACCCTACCCTCTAAAGTTATCTAAACCTCCCTTTGATACCAACTATAAGGCCCCAGCCTTAAACCTTACTTAATCTTGAGTTATTACAAGATTACACATTGAGGATCTTTTCAGGTTTAGAGTTTTAGATAATTAGATCATGAAACTTGAATTACGTTCCACATTTAAACAAAGTGGTTACATAAAAGACAATACTCATTTTTCCCATCAACAGAAACATATTTAAAATAAAACATGGATTCTTTCTTGACACATCCTTGACACTATCATCACATCATGTACCTTTCCCTTGACCTGTGAAAAACATTTCAAAAACATGGGATGAGCATAAAAAGCTCAGTAAGGGTTAAAAAAAATATGGAAAAGAAACATGAGATCATATATACATAAGAATGAAATCATACTTTACCCATAAAACAAAGGAACTTTAACATACCTCATAAAATCATGAATAAATCATATAAATCATAAGACATAAAAGGTAACTTGAGGCATTCATAACATTCTTACGTAGGGAGTAACCCTCTTGGTTACGTTTGGAATACCTACCACAGTATATTCCCTAAATCTCTTCGTAGAAACCTTAATGTTTCACTCCTTCGTGTTACCCAATGCATTGAAGAGCTATATCGGGCTCACCCGCCCATAGTTTTTCATGGAACCATCCGTCTTCATAATAATTCCCAAGAACCATAACATAATCATATGACATAAAACATGCATAAAGGAAACATAACATTTCCACTTTTCAATCACAAGATATCAATACAACACATTGATATAAAAACATTATGAAAACCATTTTCAATACCAAAATAAAAGAAAAGTAAATCATGGAATTTATTTTTCTTTAAAAAATTTATGGCTTGTAAAGGAAGCCGAAACTCAAATAATGGTCATGGTGGCGGAGAAGTCATTGTCGCTGCATACGTACGACAAAAACATTCCCTTTTGTCATTTAGTAAAACGATTCGTATAAAGAATACTCCTTTTGGATAAACGTAAAAGTCAAAGGGGTTTATACACTATATAATAGAAGGTTGTGTATAAAACAAAAATATGCCTCAATGAATGGAGATTGAGACGAAGTCCCATACAAAGTTGGTATCCTTGGATTAAGGATAAATCAATTACATAATTATGTGTGACAAAGTAATACACCAAATATAAGTGGATATTAAGTGTAAAACAATCATAGGTTATTCACACATATTCATAGAATGACATATTCAAGGAGTAAAAGCTTATCCCAAAGAATCAAAATTGGGTTAAGAAGTTCCCTTGGAAAAATTTGACAGCCTAACGGCGTCACTACAAAATTCAGAAAATGAGTTGATGAGAGATAAAAAGGGTATCTCATCTCTTGGAAATAAAATTTAAATCACTAAGGATATAGAAGAACATATCCCAACATAATGTTATGTGAATTAAAAGACATAACAAAATAAGCCTTTTAAAAAGAGGAGGGTTAAAGGTTCCCTTACCGACATGGGTAACTTTCGAAACGTACACCCCATTAAAGAAGGGTCATACAATAAATATTTAAATACCCATAAATGAAATTATATTACACAAAGAGTATAATAATGGGAATTACATACACCAATCAAAGGAAATGGCAGCAAATGTAGCATAAAAATCACGAGGATAAAAGTGAGATGAAAAATCCCTTATGAAAACTCGGCAGCCTAACAGCGCCACTTAAAACTTCAAAAATGGATTTATGAGATCAAATAGGGTCTCTTATCATATTAGAATAAATTTTACTGCAAGAGGAATATAAAAGAACATCCCCCAAAATAACAAAGAGGTGCTTAAAAGAAGTGACATAAAGGAGAGTACTTAAAAAGAAATGGAGGGGTAAGATCTCTTACGAAAATTCGGCAGCCTAACGGCGCCACTCAAAAATTACAAAATGGATTGATGAGAGAGAATAGGGTCTCTCATCATATGAACATAAAAATTACAGTAAGAGTAATATAAAAGAACATCCCAATAACAAGAAAGGTGAGATTTAAAAGGAATGACTTAAAAGAGTGTATTTAAAAAGAAAGAGAGGAGTAGGATCCCTTACCTTGGGTCCGACTTGACTCGATCATTCTTTAACGTCCTGAATAATAAACTTTAGTTAATTTCTACTTGATTAGCAACATTTTTAATGTTCATTATTCCTTTTATATCACTTATTTCCATGTTATAAACATTATGTAATCATTTAATTTAATAATGTTTGTTTTGTCGATATTTGGTTCTTAAGTCGAAAGTGGACTTCTTACAATTATATGTTGTTCGTGTGGTCAAAGGTTCATTATATCCAGAATGATATTCATGATTTGGATATCATATATATCATAGATATCCAGAATATACATGTATTTATAATATTACATAATCTTTTAGAGGTAAGAAATGAAATGCACCGTTCATGGAGACGGTAAGCCGTACGTACGCATGAACGCTACTTTCATTTCTATGTCATATTAATGGAATTAAAACTAAATGAGAGGTATGTATATTTTAATTCCATAATTGTATTCATAATTTATATGTAACATACATCATATATAATAACTTTAAATTCATCCTTTATACATCCCACATATGGCATTAACGAATCAAATCACTTTGAGGGGGCGGTAGTCCGCACTTCCTAAAATGCAATTATGGTGTTTACCCACAATGGAAACCGAAAATCTATGACAAAAAAGAAAAATAAAGAAGCTAAAGTAAAACATAAACATATTATATATCATATATAAATATATTGACATCTTAATGGACACCTTTGAAGGTGTTATATGAGTGTTGAACAATCATCGTTTCGTGAGGAAGAAATTCGTCATCCACCGAAACAGTATGTTCTTTAACCATTAGATGTAGGTGTGTGTAAGTGTAGATAGAATTATTCTTATAAAAACATCCTAGTATATTTAATATACTATATTTGTTACAAAATAAAAGAATAAAAATAGTTTAGGGGTTGGAGAAGCAAAATAAAACAAAAGAACATGAGTGAAGACATTACCTTAAAATCAGGTAACTCTCTTTGATTTGAGCTCAAAGGCTTCCTTGGGAAGACTTCTGCCCAAAGTGAGGCTTCTAGGAGTAAGAGAGGGATGTGGAGAGGAAAAATGAGCTGGGGTTGGCCGAGACAAAGGCTTGAGAGGTGTGGGTAAGGTGGTAGAGGTGGGGGCCTTTTATAAGAGGAGAGGAGGGGCACTCTTGGATAGTAAATGAATGTTACTTTATTTTAGAATGAGTTTCGGATTTTAATGGTCCCACATTGATGTGTTTCTAGTATAAGGTTATAAGGGTTCGAAATCCACCCATCCAATAGGTTTTGGACATGTTTAGGTCTTAGATTTTATATTATCCTTCCATTTTATTTAAATCGTTAAATAATGAGGTCGTCGCTGCATTATCATGATGCCATAAATAATTTAATTTATTTAATGTATAAAAATTATAAAAAAAATACTATGATGTAGGAAATATTTTTATCTTTCCAATGACTATTTATAGTCAGAAATATGACTTGTATAACCCCATGTAGATATTGTTTTAGTTAAATAACTCATGTTTGTGACATTTTAATTTTAACATTAAATAAAAAGGTATTTATGTCATTTTCCAACCAAAGTGGCTCCATGGGGTCCCCAAGTTGACCCATGGATTGTCTTGGTCGGTCATGACTCATCCAATGGGGGTAGGACATGTGTCTAGGTCATTTAATATTATTAAAACATTATTTTTACCTTAAACTACACTAATTATCTCTAATCGCGATTAAAAACTTAATAAGTTACTATTCACCAAAAAATTATTTTAATCCCATTGAACCACATTTTACTTATTAATGAAAAACATGTATGTCGGATTTTTGAAATTCAAAACACAAAGGTGGAAAAATTTCATTTAAATGGAAAATCAGTTTTTATAAGTACCACTTAGTGGTTTCACTATTCGTCAAAAATTGATGTGTTTCAGAAAATTACCAAAAATTCACCCTAGGCTATATTTGATATTCTGTATTCAAAAATTATGTCTATTTTTAAAAATTCAAAACATATAAGTTACATTAATTAATTTAATAATTAATTCCCGTTGTCAGAGAAAATAGCGTGTTTTTATGAAAAAATATGTATCAAAATATTGACACTAGTTTAAGTCCAATTTCAAGATGAAATTAATTCCAATGACCACTATTGGATTAAATGGTAAAAATATAATCTAATTTAACTTTAAAACCAATTCAATAGATAATATAATCATATAAATAAATTATATTAAAAAGTGGTTTTGAATTAAAATATAACATTTTTCACTATTCATTAAAAAAATGAACATTATCGAAAAAATACCAAAAATTTACACAAAGTAAATTTTGATGTCCCGATTCTAAAGAAGAATTTTATTTTGTCATATATAACACATAAAGTTGTCAAAAAGTGGATTTAAAAGAGGTTCATCATCAAAAGGCGGTTAATCGACCTTTATAAAAATATTATAATGTTTACGCTTAAAATTGGATTCATTCGCATTTTTAATCCCCTAACATTTATTGTAATAAGTAAAAAATATTTGACAAACATATAGAATCATTTTTTAGTTAGTTTTGTTCATTCCCGCCATTACAACAGCTAGGCATCAACTACAATTTAAAATAATATTATTTTATTATTAGAGTGCAACGTAAGATTTCAAAGGAACTAGTTGTTGCGTATTGGGTAAGCCATCAAGCATAGAGTCCCCTTTAAATTAATATTCAAATTTTATTCACAAATAGGGATAAAAAAAAGTCATATTCCTTATTTTCCTGGGGTGTTACAGTAAGTCTTCGACTGGTTCTAGATTTTGGAAAATTCACTGACACCGTAACCCTGACATTGTAACCCTGACATCGTAACCCTAACACATTAACCTTGACACCGTAACCCTGACACCATAACCATGACACCATAACCCAGATACCATAACCCTGACACTGTGACTTAGACACTGTAACAAGTTTTATATTTCATAAATTTTATGACACCAGTTCCATGATACTATCTCCAAGACACCGTTCAAAGTTTTGACAAAGAAATAGGCACTGTTACCTTAGACATCGTGATCCTGACACCAAATCTGTGCTACTGGTTCCAGATCTCAATGAAAATGTGGAACCGTGACTATCTCACTGCTCAAAGGAAAAGTAGAAGAAACCATTTCCAAGTGACACTATTTCAAGACAAACTATGACACTGTTCCTTAATCACTTCTCTATCTTTTTCAATTTAATGTAAAAATTATTTCTAACGGTTATATTTGAGTCATTTAATGACACTGACATAATTAATGATTCTTTTTAAACATATCACCTGATAGTACGAGGTACGAGGTGTATAAATCATTCTTCCTGTCAGCTCCAATATATGCACCCAATATAAAAGAAAAGTTTGGCACTAGAGAAAGCAGACAGTGGGGGATTTCGAAAAGTGAATGAAATGAAAGATAGAAGAACATTCATACACTAAAGAACAGAAGAAGAACTCTCGATTCCTGAAGACTGAAATGTTATAGATCAGAACCTCAAACATTCTCACAGCAGCAACCCTAACAAGAAGAAGAGTTGCAAAGCACATCTCATCTAACTAGAAACCAAAGCATGAGACTCACGACACTTGGTTTTCACAAGAGGACTCAAAAATCACATCTGCTACATCCTACAAGTCCATAGCTACATAGAACAACTCTCAGATCATTTCGAACTCTCTTTCATCATCTTTTCTCTATTGTGAACTATTTTTATTACTTTTCGAGCAGTGTGTGTATCCATATTAAAACACACATTTTCTTGTGCATTAAACTAAAGACTACAATATATCCTCACTCAAATATATTTTTACACCGTGTTTACCCATGTATAATTGTGGAAGAGGTTAGGTGTGGCCTAGTTTATTTTCCCACGAAGAACAGTGGAAGAGGTCTTGTGATCTGGATAGTCTTGTGTACTATTGTTAACCTCGATCCAGGGTGTGGATCGAGTTTATTAATATAAACTTATTGGTGGAAGGTGATCACCTAGTGGAGTGGACAAAGTCTCAGCTTGAGACTAAACCACTTGTTTTATCTATAGTGTGTTTCAATTCAGTCTTTCTCTGTTTTAATTCATATTTTAGAAAACTTAATTTTACTTTGATAGTTAGTCTTGGATAGTAGTTATAACTATTTTTCTTTATTAGAGTAGTTTCAAATGATCTATCAATATCATACATTGATACTACTGAGAATTAATCAATCTTCTAAGAAGCTATTAGAACAGCAAAACTATTATAATTTTATTACCTTGATTAACTGGCCTGTTTTAATTTTAATTGGGTTAATATTTTAAGTAAACTTTTTAATAATAATTTTTATAGGAACTCAATTCACGCCCCCTCTTGAGTGTCCTACTCCGACCAACACTTATTATTAAGGTTGTCCATTCGTGGCTCGTTTTGTATTATGTATATTTACTAGGTATATGATTAATTCATGTTACCCATATATACTATTATGTTCTCAAAGATACTTATAAAATTACATTAAATATATTTAAATAATAAATATACTTATTAAATTTATAATTATTAAATTTTAATTATATATAAATACTTTTTAAATATGATTATTTGTAATTATAATTACAACTATATATATATATATGTTTAAATAATTATAAATTACAATAAATACATATATTATAATTATGTATATATATAATTATACACAAATATTTATAAATATATTTATTTGTAGTTATAATTATAACTATAAATAACTATATATATGTAAATAATTATAAAATTATAATAAATATATTTATAATACTACATATAAAGTTATAATATAATTAAATACATATATTTATAAATATATAAAAATATTTAAAAATAAATACAAATATTTATAATTATAATTCCTAAATGAATATAGATTTATTTAAATAATTAAAAAATTATTATAAATATATTAATTATATATAATTATATATAAATATTTATAAATAAATACAAATAGTTATAAATATAATTCTAAGTAAATGTAGATATATTTAAATAATTAAAAAATTATCATAAATATATTTATATATATTTATAAAATTATAAATATATTTTTTATAATTTTATAATTATTTAAATATATATATAATTAAAACAATAAATAAATATTAATTTATTATAATTTTTAATTACAAATAAATATATATTTATTTATTAGTTAGAAATATATATATATACATATATATATTTAAATAATTATTAATATATAAAATATATTTATTATTTTCACATATAATGCTATATATAATTAAATTTATATATAGAAATATTGATAAATAAATACAAATATTTATATTTATATTTATAAATAAATACAGATATATTTAAATAATTATAAAATTCTAATAATTATATTAAATATATATATATATAAATAAAATTATGAAAATTTGAAATTTTAATTTTTTATAATTTTATAATTATTTAAATATATATATATATATATATTCATTTATAATTATAATAATAAATATATATATATATATTAATATAATAAATATATATATATTCATATAAATAATTATAAAATTAGAAGAAATATAGTTGTATATATCTAAAATATTATAAATATATATAATTAATATATTTGTTATAAATATTCTAAAATTATAAATATAATAAATAAATTTATTATAATTTTATAATTATTTAAATTATAATTTTATAAATATATATAGTTATAATTATAAACAAATAAATATATATTTATCATATATATAATTTTATATATATATATATATAAATAAATTTTTAACATAATATCTTTATCAGTGATTTTTAGTGCAGATAAAGATGGTCCTTTTATAAGCGCTTGTTTAGCGCTGATAAAGGTCCATCTTTATCAGCGCTAAAAAAGTAATGATAAAGGTGTGTTTTATCAGCTCTTTTTATTTTAACTTTAATAAAACATACCTTTATCGATGTTTTTTAGCTAGCAAATATTAAAAGGTTCATGGGTTTTATAAAAAAACCTAAGAGCCTCCTTCATTCTTGCACCCCTCAAGCTCTCGTAGAAGCTAACCCCTACGCCGCGACTCCTCCTCATCATCCTCCTCTCTCGCCACCTCTCCTCAATCGTAAACCACACCTCCACCGTGTGTTGTAACCTCTACCACAAAGCATCACCTCCTCCGCGCACCACACCGTCATGCATCTCCTCTAACATAACAATCTCCCATGTCGTGCGTGAACCATCCATCATGCACCTCTCCTCCACCATGTGTCATACCTCCATCATGCACCACACCTCTATCGTGTGCCCCTCCTCTACTACGCGCCTCTCCTCTACTGGTGAGTCTTCTCCTCTCTGTCATTTGTTTCATCTTGTTTTCATATAATTATCATTTGATATTGATGGTATGCTATGAATTATATGGGATAAACGCCCTGTTGAAAATCATGGCCATTTGTGGTCCTTGTTTTCACACTAAATGAATTGCATGTTGGTTTGTGTTCCTCTTCGTATTCTTTTCATTGATTTTGTGTGACTCGGTTATGCATTTGAAGTGCGATACCACTAGATCACAGTGTAATTTATTTTTAATGATAATGATTTTTTTCATTAGGGGTTTAGTAGTATTTCACTTGACAATTTTATGTGTTCTCCATTAATGTCGACAAGTTTTTCTTCTATTTTTCTTGAGTGAGGTAGATTTTTCTTAGGAACTCCCTTGTAATACATGTTATAATTTTTTGGGATTTTTTTAAATGATTTCTTATGAAATAATCCTATGTTATGACTTTTTTGGGTTTCAATTGACTTGAAAATGGTGTAAAGAGTTGGCATAGACTTATGTCACATGCCAAGTGTTTTTTAAAAGGCTTGAGTGGATTTTTTAAATAAATTTAAATAATTTAAAAGTTGGTCATAATTTGTTTTTCATTAAACTGAATATGCGATATTTTAAAGTCATGTTTTAAAAAATGAATGGAATTTACCTTCAACCTATTTAAATGGTTTTGATACCCTTAACTCTCATAGTGGATTAAGATGTTTTCAAAAGGATATTAAAGTTTAATAAAATATTTATTATCACATATTTCCTTCAAAAATAAAAGGTTTTATTATTTTAAAATTTTATGTTTACAAAATGGTTGGGTTTCCAAATGATCATTCTAGTGAATTTTGATAAATGATTTTTGGATGAAATGTGAAATGATGTTCTCAAATTTTGTAAAAATGGATTTTTTTTCTCAAGCACATTTATAAAATCCTAGTTGGTAATTTAAAGGAAGTTATTTTATAAATATGAGAGACCCTCAATTGAGCTTCATGAATTTATTATTCCTATTGTGGCTTGTGGCCCCGTGGGGACTCTTTATATTCTTATGCTTATTCTCAAGCTTATAAAAGGATGTGAAAGGGGTTGCTTCTTGTGAGGGTGTAGGAGGTGGGGTGAGGTTAAATTTAAAATTATTGAAATTATATTTAAGTGATGATCTATTATTTTTGATTGGTTTCTCACTTCCACTATTGAAATTTCATAGGTGTCCTAGAAGACTTGTAGGGATCCAGATAAGTGAAATTCCTAGTGTGGAGTGTGCTTCCTAGTTTAAGGACCTAGTTAGATTGAGTGATTTTATGAGATGTTTCAGTGTCCCTATAATGTACTAGATGGTACTAGGGTTTCTTTTGCTCCCCTAATCATGATAGATCCTAGTGAGTTCTATAAGACTACTCAGGTATGACAAGTTAGATATTATTGACCTAGGTTCCTCATCTCAAGTTTAGGATCCAAATACCTGAGTCTTAGGAAGTTTCACATGATGGTTACATCATTCTTAGGACACTTAAGAGGATTTATTTTCATGGATGGATTTTATTCCCGTAGTTTTTTTGATTATATGGCACCATCATTTGGTTGTTTTTTGGATTATGTTTCCGTGTTTTCTTAGTGCCTATGTATGATCATTGTTTCACTTCGAGTGTGTATTTTCTTACTTTCAAATATTTTTATTTAAATGGTTAAAAAGTTTTATTTAAAAAAAATTGGTTAATTGTTAAATGAGTTTTAAGAAAATGGATTTTCATTATGGTTATTTATGAAAAAGTGTTTTTCATAAAATGTTCTATAAGAGGGATAAATTGTGATTTGATATGTCTTATATGGTTTTAAAGGCCCTCTTTTAATTTTTTGATATTTTTATTTCAAATTTTTAGTCATCCTTGTTTTTATATTATTAAAAGGTTTGTTGTTTGAAAATATGTAAGTTTATTTTTTTCACTTATTTTATAATTCATATAGAAATATATTTTTTACCTTATGTTCAAACAAGCACTTTGTGAACTATGTTATGAAGGGATTCAAATAGAATTATTTATGAAATCATATAAAGAATTTTTAGCTCACACCCTACATATAAACCGGTGGATGGGAGTGTATGATGCTCTTATATCTCCTTTTTCAATGACCTTTTTATGATTAGATTGTTCCACAGTTGGACGATGGGATGTGGTGAGTTACTAGGGGTCAGTAGTGTTAATGTTTGATTTATTTGGGTTTTGATTCCCTTTTAACTTTCCTTTTAGGATATTTTATTAAGAATGAGTTATGATTTTTTTAGGAATCTAGTGATTGATCTGGAGTGGGTTCTTAATCACTACCCTTTTTAAAAATGATTAAGTTTCCATAGGCAAGTTATACTCCCTACATTGATGGTCTGGATAAGGAATGGTAGTAGATAATATTCTATGTGTGATGGTAGAGGATTCTAAGATAAGATTTGAATTATATGAGATAGGGAAGAACTAAGAACTTTAAATTTCCATCTATGATAATATCATTGAAATAGACATAGAATTATATGAGACATCACCTAAGTTGTGTAGATCAATATGAGTATTTATATATTCATGACCGGTACTTCTAATATCTTAAAGGGATATTTATGAAAACACCAATCTTAATCATAAATGAGTTTGGTAATGAGTATGGCTTATATTGTGATGTATTAGGAGTTAGGATTTGAACAGTTTCACTCCATGATGGTCATGTGGTTGCTTATGGGTCCAGATAGTTGAGAACAAATGATAGAATCTTCTCAAATCCTTTCTTAGATTTGGAAATAGTGGTGTTTTCCATGAGGTGTTATTGGGATACACTAAAAAATGTGTCTGAAAAATGTGTTCAACATACCCTTTTTTAGTTTTAAATAACTTTAAAATGGTTCAAACACTTTGCATGGACTTAGGTTGCATGAAAATCATTTCTCAACTAACCTGATTGGATTTCATAAAGGGTGTGAATGTTTTGAAAGTTTATGTAATGCTGGTTTCATTTTAACAAGGGTTGTGTGAAGTTTTTAATTAAAATTTGTAGAATATTGAAGTTTGTTGCTCATTTTAAATTATTAATATTATTGGGTCATGAATTTTCCTTGAAAACTTTATAAAAAAGGAATTTGGATTTTTAGAAAGAGTGTTTGAAATTTATTGGTTTATTTTAAAAAGGGAATGTTATTTTAAAGAGGAATTTGTGTAAATGGTTTTGTTTTTTTAATGGGATTTCAAATGTGATTTTATAAATAGTTTTCAAAGGAGACTTAAAGTCTATAACTATTTTTATCCTTGTTTAATTTTTATATCAAGGTATTGTCTATTTATTTGGTTAAAAATTAATATCACTGAATCAAATGGGATGGCTATGAATAATGACTGGTTGAATGCCAATAATTAGAAAAGATAACATGAATATGGAGTGAAATAGTTCATCAAGATGGAAAAAGATCATTCATATGACCCTTATCAAATACTTTTTTTTGTGTTTACGCTATTTTTATTCAAGACAAGTTAGACCAAAGGAGTTGGAAGAACATTTGATCTATCATGGAATAAATCAAAGTTATAAATGTTGGAATAAACATAGGGAAAAGTGAATGTAGCTAGTGTCTAGGATAATGGATTATTTTATAGATCATTTGATATGACTACAAGTGGGTAAAATGAAGAAGACCATATCGAGGACATGATTACATATGTGAATGATGATGAATATCATATTGAATAAATGAAAAGGGTAGTTGAATATGAACTTTGTGATTGCCCAAAATTGTTTGACCAGTTAAAGAGTTATGAAAAGACACCTATGTATGGTGGTTACACTAAATATACAGCATTGTCATCCATATTGAAGCTGTATAATTTGAAAGTTGACAATTTATGGAGTGATGCCAGTTTTACAGAATTACTTACTCTCTTGAAGGACGTGCTCCTATAAGATAATGAGCTCTTGAGATAAACGTAAAATGCCAAAAAAATTCTATGTTTGATGGGTATGATCTTTGAATGAATACACTCCTGCCCGAATAATTGTATACTATTTTTCAGGGACCACAAATCACATAGAGAATTCCCAAAGTTTTGTGCTTCTCGATGCAAGAAAGATGAATTCAATCCTATGAAAGTTGTATGGTATTTTCTAATCATTACATGGTTTAGGTGCCTATATGGAAGTGAGGATATCATAGGTAAATTGACATGGCATGAAGACATAATAAATAAAAATGGGAAACTACATCACCTGACAAACTCTCCTCAGTGTAAGAGAATCGATCATGAATATCTTGATTTTGGAAACGAGCCAAGAATCCTTTGTCTTGCATTATCTACAAATGGAGTGAATCCTTTTGGTTTTCAAAGAAACCCTCATAGTACATGGATAGTTATGTTGGTAAATTATAACTTTCCATCATGGTTATGTATTAAACAAAAACACATCATGCTATCTATGCTTATATCAGGTCCGAAAAAACTGGGTAATGATATTAATGTTTATTTGGATCCATTAATTGAGGATTTGAAATTATTTAGGGATTCAAGTATTATGTTGTGTGATGCTTATAGAAATGAATATTTCACATTGAGATCCATGTTTTATTTGAAACTAGATGACTTTCATGCTTATGGGAATTTTTCAGGATATAGTATTAAAAGAAGTTATGGGTGTCTCATCTGCGAACAAGGTACACAGTCAATTAGGTCAAAAAATTCATTAAAAACCATGTGTTTAGGACACCATAGATTTCTACCCGGATGACATAAGTACTGATCTTGGATGACATCATTCAATGGAAGTTTAGAAGAATGTACAACACCATCAATACTAACTGATGAGCAACTATTTGAGAAAGTAAAATATGTGGACACTGCTTTTGGTAAACTATTTTTGAAAAACCTTATGAAAACTAGTTATAAGAAGAGATCAGTTTTTTTTGAATTACCATACTAGAATTTTATGTATTTCAGACACTTTCTTGATATTAAGCATGTTGAAAAAAATGTATGTGATAGTTTCATCAGCACATTTCTAAATTCACATAGGAAAACAAATGATGGAATTAAGGCTAGTTTGGACATGGTTGATATGGTAATATGAGAAGAGTTGGTGCCAGTGAAGGCTGAAAAACAAACTTTTCCTCCTCCAGCTACTTACACTCTTTCAAGACAGGAGAGATATCATTTTTTCAACTTCTTTAATGACATAAAAGTTCTAGAGGGGTATTCATATAATATTAAGAACATCGTGTCAATGAATGATTTAAAGTTAAAGGGTTTGAACTCACATGACTACCACATTTTGATGAAAGATCTAATTCATATAGCTTTAAATTACATTTTTTCCAATAATGCTCATTATACATTAACAAAGCTCTATTTCTTCTTCAAAGCTATATGCTTCAAAGTTATAGACCTAAAAAAAATTTCATATATGGAAGAAGAAATTTCTATCATATTATGTGAATTGCAAACGTTCTTCCCATTGACATTCTTTGATATGATGGTTCATTGTATGGTTCACATGGTGATAGAGATTTGACTATGTGGTCATGTACACTATATATAGATGTTCCCCATTGAATGGTATATGAAAATGTTGAAAGGGTATGTAAAAATCGAAGTCGACCAGAGGGTTGTATTGCAGAGTGATATATTGTTGTGGAATCTGTTGAATTCTGTGCCGGATATCTATCCGGTGCGGAAAGAATTGGTCTACAAAAATTTCATCACATTGGGTAGCTTATGGGTAAAGGAATTATTGGAAGAGAGTTTTTCACAATAAATATTATAGATTGGGAGTAGGTCCACCTTTATGTTTTGCATAATAGTTTGTAGGTTGATCCATATGTCGAAATCCACAAAGAAATTCTTAGGCATTTGAATCCATCAAGGGATAAAAATGGCTATTAAATACACATAATAGACAGTTTATAGGATGGTTTTGGGACCATATATTTAAGGAGTTAGATGAAAATTTGGACTCAATTTTAGAAAAAAATTTGATGGATAGTCTAAGGACCAACTGTGTATGTATTATCATATAATGCTTATGAAATTAACGGTTATAAATTATATACTAATGAACATGATGAAGATAGTACCATGAATAATAGTATGTTAACACTTGTGGATGAATCGATGCATGTTTCTAGTGCTAAGGACAGAAATCTAATTTATGCAAATATGTCATACTTTGGCAGCATCAAACAAATATGGGAGTTAGATTATACGAACTCCCAAGTGCCGATTTTTCAATTCAAGTGGGTTGATAATAGGAGTGTTTTTAAAATAGATGAGTTGGGATTCATGAAAGCTAATTTAAGTAAGGAAGGGTACAAAGACGAACCATTTATAATGGCATCACATGCAGTACAAGTATTTTATGTTCCAGATCCCATAAACTAAAACTAGTCAATTGTTCTATTATCTACCAAAACCACTAAAGGATCATATGAAAATTAAATTGAGTATGATTCTTTCATTGGGATGTCACAATCATTTCAAAGTGTTCCCAGTGTACATGGCATTTATTATGTCATAGGAGACCAAAATAAAGGTATTTGGATAGTCAATAGAGAGGTCAAATCCCTTCAGCCTGTAAAAAAATAGAGTTCAATAATCAGGTTATATTTTTTATAATAAAAATCATGTTAATCTATGTTATTATCTATTTTTTGCTGATTTTATGTAATCTAAATTAAATATTGAACCACTTATGTAGATAATGACTTCTGCACGTGATGATTCTCCTAATCTCGAGGCACAATAGGTCTCCCAACCTGCTGCTGCTCGCAGTGGAGAGGACCAATAGGTTTCTCAACCAGTTGCTGCTGCGTATCCCAGTATAGAGGTATAACCATCATCTCCACATGTCAATGATAGCTCTACAAAGGAATATATTGATGATGTTGAAACTGAGGAAATGATAGGCACTGAAATACCGGTGTCACATAAAAACATGAGTTTTGTAGTTTAATGGTGTTATCAAAAAATTTTAAGGGGATAGTGAAATGAATCAAACACGAGGTCTTATGAAATAAGCATGAGCAACATGTTAACCCCAACAAGGCCATGTTCAGTAGTTACATTGGAATTCTCACTCAGCAATGTGTGGCGATTGATGTACAGTCATGGCACCATGTTGTCACCGGTATTAAGACACTGATGTGGGGAGATTATATGGTGACATTATGATATATCATTTCTTTAATTTACTAAAAAATAAAAAAATGAAACCTTTATTTACTCTTCATCATCCCCTGTAGAGTGCATTTATAGTGGAAGACTCACAAAAGGGCTATGTATTAAGGGTTTCTTTAAGGATTCACAGTGGATTTCTCACAATTTTAATGAAATTTTATCTTAAAGATGCTGAAGGGAAAATAAACATGCACTCACCTCCTATTTATGCACACCAGATAACCTAAAGAGTGTATGATGTGTTTACAATCTATCGTGAGGAGAAATCTTTTCAGGTACATTGTGTTTGGTAATATTTTGTTTGATGATACATGTATTAATCACTTTGATTGATAGTTATTTATTTATGAAACAACAAATGAGTGATGAAAATAAAGAACGAGCATAAAAACCAGCATACCCCTACCGTAAAGTAAGAATGGGGCAAACTTCACTTGAAAAAAAAAATTGGTACGTATTATAAATATACCCTAATACTTAAATGTGACATAAAACAATGCCATAACTATATTACTCTATTTATATACAAATTGATAAATCCAAATCCAATGTCACTTCCATCCCATGCCATGTACTATGGAAGGAGGTGTTGTAAATACATATGGGATAATAATAGATGAAAAAAAAGGGAAACATGTGTAAGTATAACATAAAAAATATTTATTTTTCTTTAAATTGATATTACATAACAATAATTACAAGTTTTTCTATATTTTCTATCTGACACAATCATAAGAATCAGCAACACCCAAACTGGATGCATACATGCTTTTGGTGGCCTTAAAGCATCCACAAATGTAT
This sequence comes from Viscum album, assembly GCA_963277665.1. Lineage (NCBI taxonomy): Eukaryota > Viridiplantae > Streptophyta > Magnoliopsida > Santalales > Viscaceae > Viscum > Viscum album. The sequence continues at coordinate 157,115,620 of OY728157.1, forward strand.
GGCCGCATCAAAGGTGTGGGTTTTGGGGTGTCACCCTAAACATTTTTTGAGAAAAATAAAAGAAAGAGGAGGATTAAAGTGAAGAAATCAAAATTATGAGAGAAATAATAGCTATCCTTGAAGAATATATGCAATTGTAGAGAGAGTTCATGGAAAATATGATGGTGGGGGAAGAGAATAAACAACTCAAGAACAACCAGTGAGTGATGATCCTGCCAAACCCTCCACTAGCTTTGAGGTGAGATATTCCCCTCAAAAACCTATCTTAGATGAGGTAATCAATTTTCTAATATTTGTTTATATGAATTGCGAAATAGATAGACATGGATACATTTCCTGTATTGAAATTTTACTGGGTGAAAATGATTGTGATTTATATATATCAACATCCACCCATCACCTTATAGAGAGGGATACAGTGTTCAGTATTCAGAATGTCATGCTACACAATAGACCACTTCAAACAATTCATGTAAAAGTGATGATTAACATATCCCATGATAGAGCGTTGAGCTACCTATTGAAATTTAAGATGATAATATTCATAAAGTCGAACAAGCTCTTGGAACATTCATCACAAGGTCATCATAGCTTGTAAAAAAACATTCCATCAAAGAGGTACTTGTTTCTAATTTTTTTTTCAGGATAATCCTTTAATAGTTAATGAAAAAAGTTCTAAACCAATGAATTTTATTATAGACAAACACATCGATGGGGGTGAAAATAAATAACAGCTCAAAACTATCACAAGGATCAACCAACCGATCGAAACGATATACCAAAATAACCTTAAACCCACTTGTCCTATATCCTCATTTATTATCATTACAAACTCATGTGAATATGAAGTTAAAAGATGGTGGGGTTCACACAATTATTTTTTATGAAAATATGTATAGTGGGGAAGATCCATATTTCAGTAGTGTTGAGAATGTAAGTAAAATATTAGAGTATGATTGGTTAGGAGGCTTAGATGTAAATGTATACATGAGGTATGTTTTAATGATTTTATTTTCCAAAAGATAATATACTATTATAATTATGACTAAATAAATTTCATATTTTCATAGATGTATATATGAAAAACAATTTAATGGATTTCCCCATGAAAAAAAAATTGGACTCGTTAGTCCTCACATCAACTCTAAAGAACAAACAGATATAGAATCCAAGAAAGAGGGTAAAATAGTGGAAGACCTGCTCAAATATTTTAAAAACAATTATGGATGACAGACTCTTCTTAATACCAACGATGCAAGAGTAAAACTATACAATTTAATTATATCAAATATATTTTAATTTCATTCATTAATTATTCCTTTTTTGTGTTTAGGTAGCATTGGATGCTCATTGTGGTCAATTTGGATAATCCAAATATTTATTTATTGGATTCAAGGCATGGATATCCAAAAAACTGACCACAAATGATGGTGCTTGTCAATTTTTAATATACTACATCCAAAATTTTAGGGCTAAACATCTTGTTTTATAATTTATATTATATTTTAATGGGGAGTCTGTTATGATAAGGTGGTGTGGGAATATCATCTACCTCATGTAATGAGGCTAGGGGAAAAGGACAATAAACCTCACAGGTACTATGACTGGATAAAAATTAGGGTATATATAATAAGATTTCACTATCCAAACACATAAAAAAATTACTTTTTTATCAATGTTTCTATAGTTCCTGAAATAAACAAAAATACAAATATTGTGGTTATTATGTTTGTAAGTTTATAAAAGATATTGTATTCCATGAACAAACCAGCATCCTTGAAGAGCTATTTTTTAAGATAATTAATATTTCATTTAAAATACTTATTAATCCTCTGTGTGTTTATATTTTTCCAGTACTGCCATGATTTTTGAAAAGACTCTTATTCCCAAGATAAGATAGATCTATTTAGAAATGAATAGGCCACATACATTATGGAAGAATTTACAGAAATAGTATGAAGATGTGACTGGTATGACTCTAAGTGTCTATTTTTAATAAAAATTTTGGTATTTTTATTTAAAATTGTCAGTATTTTTATTAAAAAGAACAAGTTCCATACTGAAAACTAATAAAACACATTAGGATTGTTTTTATAATTTATGAAAATGGTCCATAAGTCATTTGTGATGTATAGGAATCAGCCGAACCTAAATTCGACACATGGTGTGACAGTTATCACTTTAATTGTGTATTTTTGTAATAAATTAACGATAAATTTAGAAAAAAGAAAAAGTAAAATACTTAAAACCAAGAAAACACATTTTATATTGTTTTTATACTTTAGTAAAATGATCCATCAATAATTTGTGACATGTAGGAATCAACCACACCTCAATTCAATTAACGGTGTGACCGATATGACTAAAAGTGTCTGTTATCAGTTTAAAATTGACATTTTAACTCAAAATGCATCACTCACTGAAAACTAAGAAAACTAAATCTGATTGTCTTTATAATTTTGGACATAGATTAATAAGTTCTTTGTGACGTGTATGAAGCAATCTCATGTCAAACTGAAGCACGATGCGACTGGTATGACTCAAAATGCATGTTTTCAGTTTGAAGTGATATTTTAGTAAAAAAAACACAACTGACATACTATAAACTGAGAAAATGCATTCATATTGTTTTGATACATTAGTAAAATGATCTATATGTCATTTTTGATGTGTAAGAATAAACCTCACCTCAATCGAATGCACGTTGTGACCGGTATGACTCAAAGTGTCTCTTTTTATTTAAAATTGACATTAATTTTAGTTAAAAAACACAACTCGCATACTGAAAACTGAGAAAACACATTCAAATTATTTTGATAATTTATTAAAATGATCCATGAGTCATTTGTGATGTGTAGGAATCAACATCACCTCAATAAAATGCACTATATGACCGGTATAAATCTAAATGTGTCTTTTTATTTAAAATTGACATTAATTTAAGTAAAAAGAACAACTATCATACTGAAAACCCAGAAAACACATTCGAGTTATTTTTATACTTTAGTAAATTGATACATGAGTTATTTTTTATGTTCATGAATCAACCACACCTCAATCTAACACAAAGTGTGACCGGTATAACTAAAAGTTTCTATTATCAGTTTAAAATTTAAATTTTATCTCAAAAATGTGTCACTCACAAAAACCCAAGAAAATGCTTTCTGATTATCTTCTTAATTTAGGATAGTGATTATTAAGTTCTTTATGATTTGTAGGAAGGAGTATCACATCAAATTGCCCCACGATGTGACTGGTATGACTCAAAAAGCATGTTTTTGGTTTGAAATGATATTTTGGTAAAAAACACAACAGACATACTAAAAACTGAACAAATGAATTAGGATTGTTTTGATACCTTAGAAAAATGATCCATGATTCTTCTGTAAAGTTTAAGAAACATCGACACCTCAATCTGATAAATGATGTGACCGGTATAAATCCAAATGTGTTTTTATTTAAAAATGACATTAATTTGAGTAAAAAGAATAAGTGACATACTAAAAACTGAGCAAACACATTCAGATTGTTTTGATACATTAAGACAGTGATTCCTGAGTCATTTTTGATGTATTGGAATCAACCAAACCTCAATCTGATGCATGGTGTAACCAGTATGACTAAAAGTGTTTGTTATCAGTTTAAATTTGATGTTTTATATGAAAATGATCCACTCACTGAAAACCAAGAAAACACCCTTCGATTGTCTTTATAATTTTAAAGAGTAATTCTTAAATCATTTTTGACATGTATGAAGCAGTATCACCTCAAAATGATGTATGATGCGGCCAGTATGACTCAAAATGGGTGTTTCTGGTTTGAAATGATATTTCAATAAAAAACACAATTTTCATTCTGAAAACCGAGCAAACCCATTCGGATTGTTTTGATACTTTAGAAAAATGATCCATCAGTCATTTGTGACAAGTAAGAATCAACCACGCCTCAATCCAATGAACGATTTGACCGATATAAATCCAAGTATGTCATTTAAATTTGATGTTAATTTTAGTAAAAAAACAAGGTATATACTCAAAACCAAGAAAACCCATTCAGATTGTTTTGATATTTTAGGACAACGATCCATAACTCATTTTTGACATGTAGGAATAAACCCCACTTCAATATGATGCATGGTGTGACCTGTATAACTCCAAATGTGTCTTTTTTATTAAAAAATGAAATATTATTAATGTATTCTTTCATGTTAATGTTTAATTTATTTTATTATAGTATTACTAATGAAATATTTGTTTTCCTATATAGGTGGAACCTTTTTTTGAGTTGGGATGATTGTTTTGGCAGCTAATACCATGGGTGAACATTTTTGAGAGGGGATCATGAATTTCAAAGTATGAAACATTAATGTTTTTAACTATTTGTTGAATAATTATAAATGTAATTATATAAAACATTGTTTGAAATGTATATAGCATTGTTTGTCAAAGCCTTATGTGCGCTAATTTGTTCTTGTGTGTGCTGTGTGGGTTCTGTTTTGTGCAAGTGGTGTGTGTTTGTGTGTTTTGCAGGTGTAGGTGATGTTGGTGGGTGTGTTGTTATATAAAAAGCACACCACAGGCAGCTTGGCCTTTATCAGCATTACTTCTAGCGCTGATAAATGCACCCTTTATCAGTGCTATTTCAAGCACTGATAAAAGCATCATTTATCAGTTCTCAAAATAGCACTGATAAAGGGATCCTTTATCAATGCTAAAATAGCACATATAAAAGGGTAATTTATCAGTGTTTTTTTAGCACAGATAAAGGACACCCTTTATCAGTGCTTTTTTAGCACTGTTAAAGGGGATCCCACTTTATCTTCACTGAGATTAATAGTGCGTTTCTATCACAATTAAAATCAATTTCTAGTACTGATAAAAGCATTATATATAGTAGTGGAATGAGAATTTATGAAATATTGAGAAATATTCAAGAAGGCTCCTGATGATTTTTAGAGAATTTTTATGGACACATTGGTTGTCCTTTGGTAAGACAATTTTCTATGAGTGATGTCTGTAGAATTGTTATGGATTCATATAATTGGATGACATGCTTGAGAAATTCTCCATATAGACTATTATGATTGTTGATCATACGAGCTTATTATACTAGAAAGGTGCATATTGTCTTCAATGTTTGATTAGATGAATAACATGAAAATATTTATTTACACAAAGCATTTATTTGTGAAATAATATCTTCCTTCAACCACCACGATGGTCACCAGCATGCTGGAGACGCAGTCGAACCACCATCAACAAGAAATTTTCCATCCTCTATGGTGATGATGAAGGATTAATGATCGTATGATCATCTTAAAACCATGCATGTAATTTCATTTTGAAATAATATGATAAGATGAGGAAGATGAGTTATAATCGAACTACAAACATTATTTACAGGAGGCCACTCGGCCATGAGAGATCTCGGGACTCAGCAAATATTATGCATGTGGTCCTCTTCCCATGTGCGAGAGGACTCACTAAAAAGGAGCCACATGAACTCGTGGAAGAACAATTCCACTATTTTCAGTGTACATTTAAAATGCCCAGAACAACTTGGGATTGTCATACATGGAATAGAAAGTTGAGCTTTGAATGAGATCTCAATGCGGATTTATATGTGGAGTTTAACAAGGCGCGAGGCAATGAATCCTTTACTATAAATATTCAAGACCCTCGACCTGAAATGGTGTTGTTGTACAAAAACTTTTCATGAGAGATCACATTTCTGAAGAAATTTTGAGGGGCATAGCGGAGGTTCGTAGAAACACAAACACACAAAAACGGATGAACACACAAGAATGACATGGTTCGGTCGGATGACCTACATCCATGGGAGAAACGAGATTGATTTATTCTCTCTATTTCTCGTTAGAGGGTCACATAAATTTTAAACACATGAATACAGCCCCTTACAAACAAAGGGATTTATTCCCATTTTAAAGATATGGAAAAACACAATTTGGTATGGGGTGGTTCATCAACCCCTTGAACCTTCTCTTACCAGCAATTGTTGTCCATGAAGGTTGTTGTGCTAGCTGGGTTGGCTGATAACCAAGGATGGTTGTTTCCAACATACAACTCTTCCTCTGCGGAATCCTCCCAAGATTGAGAGTGGCCCCCAAAAATTTCTCCCTCACAACCAATTTGGGGTAGAAACTTGACCTGATGTCTCCTTGAAGGTGTTGAAAACTTCATCAGGAAATCGAACACACTTCTTCATGCTAGATGACGTCGCACTTCCACCATATTTAGTCAATTTTGGGCTGAATAAAATCCCCATTAAATGATACAGCCCTTGGTACTTCTTCCTAGTAAGATTCACTACATTACCATATGAGACTTCTAATACTCAACCTACTATGGAAATCTTGTACCCTTTTGAATCGATCCTACTTAATGATACCAAGTTCTATATCATCCTAAGAATGAATTTCATGTCATCCAGTTTAAGAACTCCTCTATCATGTATCTTCAATTTCACCATCCCGAATCCTCAAACCTTGCATGTTGACCCATCACCATGTCTCATCGAATCTCACATCTTCTTAAAAGTATCAAATGCACCTATCATTGTACATATGTGTACGGAGCACCCTGAATCTAGAACCCATCTGTCTTCCTTTGGATTTTGATCCCACTCATTATTCCTTCTTAGAAATCGACATTCCTGGTTCATGTGTCTATATCTTTTTCATTAATGACATTTCACTTCTCCCCATTCAACTCTCTAATCTGAGTGAAAGCTTCCCGTGGTCACATAGACTTCATCATCTACCGATAATTTTTGTGATGTTCGCATCCTTCACTTCAACATTCTCTTTCCCAACAATATACAATTTTCTATTTCCACAGTCACTTTTTTTGTGACCCTTTTTATCACACCAAAAACACGTGATTTCGCTAGAATCACATCTCCTAGATTTTGGCCGCCATTATTTACCTCTTGAATTCTGATGTTGTCTCCCCCCACGTTGATCATCTAGCATCACCATAATTTTCTCACATTAATGTATCTCAGGTCTTCATAATGCCTCTGAATCTTGAAGCAACACCATCACCTCATCCAGCTTCAATGTTTCCTTACCCACGAGCAATGCAGTCACAAGCCCATCAATTGATCTTAGTAGTGGTGACAAAATCAAAAGTTCTTTTTCTTCCTCTTCATCCTTCACACCGAGCCCTAATAATTGCTTCAGGATCTTGTTGAATTCGTTGGTTTCATCCAAAAAATTATGTTCCCTCTAATATGTGCAACTAGTAAATTTTATTCTTCTGGAATAATTTTTTGGTGAGTAACTTCACCATATACCACTCCTCCGACTTCTTATAGATCTCCTTTGGTGAGGTCTTGTCCAACACTGATTATTTTACCTCATTCACCAGACACACTAAATTTATGTTGACAAGCCACATCTCGATCTCCTCCCAATCATATTTACTCAGGATTTTCTCCGATCAATGGTTTGATCATGCCCTACTGCACAAGAATATATTTCACCATGATTTTCCATGAGTCAAAATTTTTTTGACCATCAAACTTTTTGATATCAAACTTTGGTAGTGCTCCACCACCAGCCATCATCATTGTCGCAAAACACAATCACCACCGTCAATGTCACACCTCTTCTGAAACCAACTGATAGAATATGACTTTTGAAAAACTAATTGTATGAATGTGTCTGTAATAGTCAACATAGTTGAAATTGACTCCTGGATCGTCGAAATTGGACATCGATTGGCCGAGATATTGCCAAAACAAGATCAACGGTACAAATTGTCTACAACCATGGCAATGATGTGGTGCTGATTGGGCACATCGGAGCAGCTACTAGAATATCACTGGAATTTTCACCTATGGAATGAACAGTATTGTCTTCTCCGGCATGGGGTTACTGTTCACATGTGGTTTTGAACAAACTTTAACTGAGCTTATCTCCTTTGTTTCAGCTCCGTTTTCAACACCTCTTGCGCCGTTGGAATCATGTCATCGTCCTCTTTATGGATCTGGCCTTGGAAAAATTTTCTAACTAACTTCAATTTTTTGATCACTGAAAAACTTGATGATGGTTCTCTATTTTGATTATTCTTGCTCAAGATCCCTCTGATACCACTTGAAAGGGATGCAGCATAGGTGTGTGTCACCGCAAATCGTACAAAACAAGAGTAAAACGATGAACAAAAAAATTAACATGGTTCGGCTTGAATCCTACATCCATGGGAGAAATGAGACTAATTTATTCTCTCTGGTTATCATTGGAGGATCACATAGATATTACACACATGATTATAGACTCTTACAAACAAAGGGATTCAATATCATTTTAAAGAGAAGGAAAACACAAGTTGGTATGGGTGGTTCATCAATCCCTTGAACCTTCTCTCACTAGCGACTGCTGTCCATGAAGCCTGTTGTGTCGGCTGGGTTGGCTGCCAACCAAGGATGGTTGCTGATGACATACAACTCTTCCTCTGCTGAATCCTTCCAAGATTAGGAGTGGCCCCTATCAAAATAGACCACCACGATACCATTGTTCTGGGAAGAGGAGAAGTTCTGCACAACTCTATTTGTGCAAGGCTTACACCCATTCAGGTTAGTGATCAAGTATAAGTGGAAAGTTTAGTACACGCATCACAAGTATAATAAGACCCACATCCACTCTAATTTGCATGAAATACATGAATTTCACAAGTATATTGAACCAAAATAAATAAACAGTGGACAGTGTGTGTCATGAACATCAAAAGTGTGTGAATATTAGAAGAAGAATGAAAACGTGGTGCATGCATGCGTATGTGCACACATGATAACATTGAGAACTACCCAAGAATAATTGAGGATCACATAAAATAAATAACTTGGATTCCATGTAAAACATGAATGAAGAGAAAATTGATTATAGATTATGCAAGAGTTATTCATACATAAAATATTGAAGAGCATTGTGTGCATCTCTTGTACATATTTAATTGAGGTAGGGAACTTCATTGATTTAAGGAGTATCTACACAAGCTATTGATAAAGTGATGAAGATGTCAACTTGCAGTGCATTTATAAATTCATCATTTGGTCATTGTATTCCAATTATAATCATTTGTAATCACTAAAATTATAGTGATAGAATCTGTGGAACAACCACTGGTTGATCACTGTAAGAAATGTGTCTTAACATCGAGCCTTGTAAAAATATATGGGTGCTTCTATTTCCTTTATTATATGCATTTCATGTGTATGTGATTGTTACCAACACAAAATATATCCATTCCTATTTATCGAGATAGAGTTTCAAGAGAAGAGGTGTTATTTGAAAGAAAGTAAAATTTAGTAAAAAGTTGGGTACACTAATTCACCCCTCCCCCTCAATTTTCCTCCACAATCCGTCTAGGCTCTATAAGTGTTATCAGATCATTGGTATTCCTTTGATTGGATCAAAGTTGTTGTCCTAATTGTTTTTACAAGTTTTATATGAAGTGTAGATTTGAAGCTGATTCTGAAGTACCTTAGGTGAAAAATTTAATATTCACTTCTATTAAAGAAAACATGAAGGTATCTTCCAAGATTCCAAAAATAGAAAGAAGAGGGAAGCAAAGAGATTAAGGAAAATATCGAATAAATAAGATAAGGTTAAATTTTATCATGACAAATCAATTGACAATGATTCTTATCAAGATGCTAGTCTATGATTTGGAGAGTATGAGAAAGTTGAATCTATCAAAATTGTTGAAGGTTTCTACTCTCAATTTGAAAGATATATGAAGAATTTCCATAAAGAATTGATTTCATATATACTTTGTTCATTCAAGGATCCTTGTTATGAAAGGGCACAACTTGAAAAATAAATCAATAAATAGGAGAATCCACTTGCAAAACAAATCCAATGGTATAATGTTCTCATAGATCTTATTAAAGAAAAGGAAGAATTTGTGACTCTTTACCATCAAAAGATTTTAATAATTGAATAAGAATTTTAATGACATGATTATGAAAAAATTGTGAGTAAACATGTATTTGGTGAATTAATAAATGCACTTGAAACATTGTTCAATGTTTCCATTAATGTCATAGATGTTCAACTTAAAGAAAAAACATGTAAGGTTAAAGAGCTTGACATGTTAGTGGAAGAAAAGAAAAAGTTTCATGATGAGTATATGTAGAAGATCCATGCTCTAGAAGAATCTCATAAAGATACTATCAGTGTCATTGAAGCCCAATTGAATGTTAAATCTATAAGAATCAAAGTCCTCGATAGCTCTTTGAATGAAGGTAGTAGACATCATGAAGAACACATCAATAGAATGAAAAGTGAATGGGAAGGTGGGATGACATCAGTTGAAAATGAGAAGTTTTCCTTCAGCATGAAGTGTCTTGAACATGATCTTCAATTGAGAAATTTAAAGGAGACACTACCACAAATGTGGGAAAGAGTGTTGATAAAGGTCCTCATTTATTAACACTAACAAAAAAGCGCTGATAAAAAGAATTCATTATCAGTGCTAATAGCTGCGCTGATAAATTTTTTTAATATAAAATATTATTAATTTGTATAAATTTATTTTAATTATATTCAAAAATAATGTTTATTTGTATATATTAAATAAAAAATTCATGTTTATAATTAATATATATTTTCTAATAATTCAAATAAATATATATATGAATTTCATTAAATAATAAATATATTTATTATAATTATTTTAATTATTATGTTTGTTATGTTTATTATGTTTATTATTTTTATTATGTTTATTATTTTTATTATGTTTATTATCTTTATTGTGTTTTATTATGTTTTATTATGTTTGTTATGTATATATATATATGTATATGTATTTATGTTTATTATTATTTTTATGTTTATTATGTTTATGTTTTATTTATGTTTACTATGTTTATTAGTTTATTATATTTATTATCTTTATTATATTATATTTTTTATATAAATACTTTAATATATATATATACTTATTATATTTTTTTTAAATAAAAAAAATACATCCAATGAATGTGGTCAATTAATTAATGTGTAATGGACGTTCATATTCATCATGAATATTCATTTATACATTATACCCTAATGATGGCCATATATATATATGAAGACCCTTTTATAATATACTTGGTGTATTCATTCATGTTCCTATATATATATGAAGCTTTATGATCTCATAAATACTCAAAATCACGATAAATATATTTAAATAAACAATAAATGTATTTTTTATATTTAGAAATATAAATATTTAGTTATATATAATTATATACTTTTTAAAATATATTTATATTTGAAATTATATATAACTAATTAAATATCTATATGTTTAAATAATTATAAAATTAAAAAAAAAATCTTTTAAATTATAAATATATTTATTATATTTTTGAATACCTTTTGAATATATTTATTTATAAATATATTTCTTTAATGAACACACACACACACACACACACATATATTTAAATACTTATGAAATTAAAATTACATAATTAATATATTAATTTATTTTAATTTCAGTAGTATTTATATATATGTAATTATAATTTAAATTATAAATATAATCAATATTTTTATTATTAATATATTTATAATTATTTTATAATTATTTAAAAATAAATATATGTTTATTTAAATATATCATGAAATTATAATAAATATATATAATTAATACAAATATATTTAAATAATTATTAAATTATAATAAATATATTAATTATATATTTATAAAATTATAAATGTAATAAATATATTGGTTATAATTTTATAATTATTAAAATAAATGAATAAATGAAAAAATGAATGAATGAACGAATGAATGAACAGTCATGTTTTATTAGAGATATATTGAAAAGTGCTGATAAAACATGTCTTTATCAGTGCTTTTTTAGCACTTTTGAAGATGGGCTTTTATCAGCGCTAAAATTTTAGTGCTAGTAAAGAGGGATTTTATCAGTTCTTTTTTAGTGCTGATAAAAGCATGTTTTAAGAGCACTATTCAATATAACACCGATAAAACATTCTTTTATCAGCACTTTTTATTAGTACTGATAAATGCTTCCCCCAATTATATAAATGAACCTTAACTACCTCCACTTCCATTCACACCCCTCAAGCACTCTTGGAAGTCTAACCCTGTGTTGCCCCTCCTCCTCCTCCTCCTCCTCCACCGTTGACGCGGCCACCAAATCCTCCTCCTCCTCCTCCGTTGTAGAGTCCTCATCCTTGTCCTCCTCCTCCGTCACTACCACCAACTTTTCCTCCTTCTCCTCCCCCACTGTTGCTGCCTCCTGCTCCTACTTCATTGTCGCTGTCGCCTCCCTCTCCTCCTCCTCTGCTGATGCCGCTTCCAATAAATGTTTTTTCATCTCATTTAGAAGCCTCTAAACCCTTATTTTTCAACACATTCCTAGCTTGAGCGTTGAAGGTTGTTTGGTCATAAATCAAGTGTCGTTTCTTGGATGATTTCTTCTCTACAAACTTGATGTAGGTTCTATACAAGTTATATCTCATAGTCTTGATGTTTATTATTGTGTATGTGATCGTTTAATAATGTCGATGTTCTTCACATTTAATATCATGGTAGGAAATGAACATATGGTGTCTAAATGATCTATTGGACCTTTTACAGGCCTTGTAAGATCTTATTTTTATGGGTAGACTGGGGCTATGGTCCCCCAATGGGCGAGCCACTCCTCTAAACATGATAATTGAATTATTAAATGATGAATTGAAGGGGTTACAAGATTAGATTAGTTTTAATTTTGTTAAGAATTATAATATAAAGTATGGTGGTGTTTGTAATACCTTGAATATGTAAAATTAGTTATGGATTGAATGTTACTAAAAGTTTTAAATGGTTTAAGGGGAGATGTTCATGTTATAAAATTGTTATGAAGTTTGTTTAATGGTTTTTATTGTGGGTAAATGGTATAATGAGATGGTTATAGATTGGGGTTAATTGTAATGATTGTTAGGGATGATGGTAATTATGATAATTGGAATAGGTTATCTCCTTGATGTATTAATGAGGTAAAAAGGATTATGTGTGTTAAGAACTGATAAGTTTTTATTGATGAAATGAATATTGGTGTTGGTATATAAGGTCCACACCCTGGTGAGAATATTGGTCATGGTGGTCTATTGAGTCATATTCACACCCTAATTGGGACATCATTGGGTACCCAAGTAGACTTTGTAAGGGTACCTAAGGTCTACATATGGATTAGAAGGATTTGTAAAAGAAACCCACTCATAAATATGGAATGCCTCAATTATGTTGGGAAATGATCCTCTAAAGAAATTTAAGCCCACATTATCCATGCTCGGTGTGGGAAATAGGTAGTATATAAACATTACCTATGTTATACAAGAGCACACAAAAGGATCAAATGTGTTGGGGTTGGAATGACATATTAACCATTAGAGGAATCCCAAAAAATTGGGAGGTTGGTTAGGGAATGACCCTACAATAATGACTTGATTTGTTGGTATGTATAGTTACTTGAGGGGGTAAGACTGAGGGAATTTTAATTCTAGTAGAATAAAGGAGAGTGGAAAAATTATGCAATCATGAATTGGTAAAATCGTGTGGCATGTCAGTATAAGTGAGGATTAAACCTTTAGAGACGATCACTGTGATAGTGTTAAGCATGGGAAGGGAACCCAATAAAGGGGGATCTAACATAATGTATCCAGTATGGTTGTGAAGTTAGGAATGAAGGTTGTATAGTTTAACATAATGTATAAAGTTTATCTCTTTGGATTTATGTCTTTGGGAAAATGCATATGTGGCTCTTTTAAAATTATTCATATTTTTTGAAATGTTTCTTAAAATCATATGTGTTTAACATACTCTTTTCTGGTTTTAAATAGTTTTAAAATAGTTTTAAAAAAGTAATTGGGATTTTGAGAAAGGATTATTGGAAATAATTGGTTTATTTTAAAAAGAGTGTTATTTTAAAGGGGAATCTGTGTAAATGGTTTTTGTTAATGGGATTCCAACTTTGAATTTTTAATGGGATTTGAAATATTATTTTCAAAGAGTGTGATTTTTTATAAATAGTTTTGTAATGGGATTTCAACTGTGTAAATGGTTTGTCCAAATTAGCTCTTTTTTATTTTATAAATAGTTTTAAAAATAGTGTGTTATTTAAGCCTTGATTAATTTTTATATCAACGTTTTGTGTACTTATTTTGTTAAATATTAATATCACTGAATCAAATAGTATGGATATGAATAAAGAATTGATGGATGCCAATCATTTATCAAAATAGTATGAAGATGGAGTGAATGAATTCATCATGTTTTCAAAAGAACATGCATATGGACCTTCTCAAATCATTTGTATGTGTTTACACTATTGTTATTCAAGATAAGTTAGTCCAGAGGAGTTGTAAGAACACATGATATGTCACGGAATAGATCAAAGTTATAAATGTTGGAATAAACATAGAGAAAAAGTGAATGTAGCTAGTGGTTGGGATAACACCGCATTTTATAGATCATCTTATATTATTATAAGTGTGTACAATGAAGAAGACTGTATCGAGGACATGATTACAGATGTGAATGAAGATAAAGATCGTATTGAGGAAGGAACAATAATAGTTGAAGATGAACTTCATGATTTCCAAAAATTGTTTGAGAAGTTAAAGAGTTGTGAAAAGACGTTATTGTCTGGTTGTTACACTAAATATACAACATTTTCAGCCTTACTAATGTTGAATAATTTGAAATCAGGCAATTGATGGAGTGATGCCAGTTTTACGTAATTACTTGATCTCTTGGATGACATGCTCCTAGAAGATAATGATCTCTCGAACCGAACATATGAAGTTAAATGAATGTTATGCTCGATGGGTATGATCTATGAAAGAATATATGCCTGACCGAATGATTGTATATTGTTTTTCAATGACCATAATCACTTAGAGAATGCCCAAAGTGTGGTGTTTCTCGATACAAGAAAGATGAATCTGGTCCTACGAAAGTTTCTTGGTACTTTCCAATCATTCCAAGGATTAGGTGCCTATATGGAAGTGAGGAGACTGTAGGAAAATTAACATGGCACACAGACAGAAGAAGAAAAGAAGGAAAAAAATGACACCCGAATGACTCTCCTTAGTGGAAGAGAATTGATCATGAGTATCCTTAATTTAGAAACGAGACAAGAAACCTTCTTCATGTGTTATCTACAGATGGAGTGAATCCTTTTGGTTTTCAAAGCAACACTCACAGTACATGGCCAATTATGTTGGTAAATTATAACTTTCCATCGTGGTAATGAATGAAATGAAAACACATCATGTTATCTATGCTTATATCAGGACCAAAACAACTGGGTAATGATATTGATTTTTATTTGGCTCCATTAATCGAGGATTTAAAATTATCATGGGATTCAGGTGTTACGATGTATGATTATTACAAGAATGAAGATTCCGCATTGAGAACCATGTTATACGGGATGATAAATGAATTTAATTCTTATGAAATTTTGTCAGGATATATAATTAAAGTAAGTCTTGGTTGTCCCATCTATGAACAAGGAACACAATCAATTAGGTTGAAACATACATTGAAACCGTGTTTTTAGGACATCACAAATTTCTACCCCAAAGGCATAAGTACCTATCTTGGATGAAGTCATTCAATGTAAGTTCAAAAGAACTTACAACACCATCTCCACTAATAGGTGATCATCTATTAGATAAAGTTAAATATGTGGACATTTCCTTTGGTAAACCATTTTTAAAAAACCTTATGAAAACCAGTTGGAAAAAGAAATCAGTTTTTTTAATTATCATATTGGAATTGTCTGTATGTCATACATTTTCTTAATGTTATGCATATTGAAAAAAAAATTATGTGATAGTGTTATCATCATGTTTCTAAATGAACTCGGAAAAATGAAGGATTGAATTAAGGTGAGGCTGGACATGGTTGACATGGGAATACGAGAAGAGTTGGCACCAGTGAAGGGTGAAAAATGAATATTTCTTTTTTCCTACTGCTTACACTCTTTCCAGGCTAGAGACATATCAGTTTTTCAACTTCTTGAATGATGTAAATGTTCCATAGGGGTATTCATCGAATATCAAGAACATCTTGTTAATGCATGATTTAAAGTTAAATGGTTTGAAATCACATGACTGCCATGTTTTGATGAAAGATATAGTTCTTATAGCTTTATATATCATTTTACTCAAGAATGTTCATTATACATTAATGAAGCTTTGTTTCTTCTTCAAATCAATATGAAGCAAATTTATATACCTGGTGGATTTTTTGACTATGGAAAGAGAAATTGTCGTCATATTATGTGATTTGGAAATGTTCTTCCCACCGATATTCTTTGATATGGTGGTTCAGTTGATGGTTCACTTGGTGAGAAAGATTCGACTATGTGATCCTATGTACTATAGATGGATGTACCCCATTGAAGAGTATATGAAGATTTTTAAAGGGTATGTCAAGATTTGAATTAATCCAGAGGGTTGTATTATGGAGTGATATATTGTTGAGGAAGCCATTGAATTCTGTACCGAATACCTATCCGGTGTGTAAAGAATTGGTCTAATGAAATCACATCACACTGGGTGACTTGTGGGTGAAGGAATTTCTGGAAAGGAGGTTTTCACAATCAATATTACAGATTAGTAGCAGGCCCACCTTTACATTTTTCATAATAGCTTGGACATTGACTCATATGTCGAAACCCACAAAAAAAATTCTTAGTCATTTGAATCTATCAAGGGATGAAAAATGGATATCAAATAAACATAACCAATAGTTTATTGGATTTTTTAGGACCATATTTTTAAGGATTCAGATGAAAATCCAGACTCAATTTCAGAATGACTTCGATGGATAGCCAAAATACCAAGTGTGTATGTATTATCTTACAATGGTTATGTAATTAATGGTTATAAATTCTATTATAATGAACATGATGAAGACAGTAACAGATAGAATTGTGGAGTTACACTTGTGGCTGAATCAATGCATGTTTCTGGTGCTAAAGAAAAAAAATCCAATTTACAAGAATATGTCATACTTTGGAATCATCAAAAGAAATGTGGGAGTTGGATTATACGACATTACAAGTGCCAATTTTTCAATGTAAGTGGGTTGATGAAAATAGTTTTGTTAAAATATATGAGTCGGGATTTGTGAAAGTTGATTTAAGTAAGGATACAAAGACAAACCATTTATAATGGAATCACATGAAGTACAAGTATTTTATATTCTAGATCCCACAAACAAAAACTGTTCAATTATTCTGTTATCGACCAAAACCACGGAAGAGTCAGATGAAAATTTAATGGAGGATGATCCTTTCATAGGGACGTCGCAATTATTTCACATCATTCCCAGTATAGATGGCATTTTTTATGTCAGAGGAGACCACAATTAAGGGATTTGGATAGTCGATAGAGGGGTCAAATCCCATCAACATTAAAAAAATAGTTCAATAATCAGGTTATATTTTTTTCTAATATACATCATGTTACTTTATGTTAATATTTGTTCAGTACTACTTTTATGTTATCTAAATTAAATTTTAAACCACTTATACAGATAATGTCTTTTGCATGTGATGATGCTATCAATACCCAGGCACTACAAGTTTCTTAACCTGCTACTACTCATAGTGTTTTATTTATGAAACAACAACCGAGTACTGAAAACAAACAATGAGAATCAAAACCATTGTACCCCTACTGTAAAGTATGTATGGGGTACACATCACTTGAAAATACTTTGGTATGTATTTTAAGTCTACCATAATACTTTTATGTAACATAAAACAACACAATAACTATATTCCTTTATTTATATGTATCTTGAAGAGTCCAAATCCAAATTCACTTCCATCCCACACCATGTGCTATGGGAGGCGGCGCATGTTACTAAAGATGGAAAACTAATAGATGAAAAAACAAAAAAAAGTGTGGGAAACATGTGTAAGTATGACATAACAAAAATTTGTTGTGATTTAAATCACTATTACATAAAAATGATTACTTATTTTTCTATATTTTCTATCTGACATAGTCACAAGAATTAGAAACACACATACCAGATGCAGAAATACTTTTAGTGGCCATGAAGTAGCCATAAAAGTATGGTCACGTCATAGGTGCGTGTTTTGGGGTGACACCCCCGAACATATTTTGAGAAAAAAACAAGTGGAGGATCAAACTGAGGAAATGAAAAATATGAGAGAAAGATTATATATGCTTGAAGAAGAATCCCAATTCTAGAGAGATGTGATGGAAACATTGATGGGGTAGAGGGAAGAGAAGAAAAAACTCAAGAACAACCAGTGTGTGAAGTTCCCTCCCCAACCCCTACCAGTTTTAAAGCGATCCATTCCCATAAAAAACCCGTCTTAACTAACATAGTCAATTTTCAAATAATTTTTTCTGTGAAAATTGAATGAGATAGACACTAAAACTAATACCTTTCTTCTATTGATATTCTACAGGGTGAAAATGACTGTGATTTATATTTATCAACACCCACTGATCACCTTGTAGTGAGGGATAAAGTTTTCAATATCAAGAATGACATGCTACACAACAGACCACTTCTGAAAGGTCATGCCAGAGTGTCAATTACTATATCCCATGAGCTGAGTGTCTAGCTACCTGTTCTAAATGATGATGTAGATATTTATACGGTCAAACAAGCACTTGGAAAATTCATCATCTAGCTGTGAAATTTTGTAAAAAAACATTTCAACAAGGAGGTATTCATTTCCAATTTAATTTTAAATATAATCCTTTAACATTTAATGAAAAAAGTTTTGAACCGATGGATGTTATTATAGATGGAAAAAGGGAAGTGGGTTAAACAAAATACCAAATAAAAACTACCTCAAGGATCAACCAATCGATCAAAACGATCTACCAGAAGCACATTAATCACCCCCATTCAATATCCGTTTTTTTGTATCATTGAAGTATCATGTGGATATGAAGTTGAAAGATGGTGGGACCCACATTATTGATTTTGAAGCAAATATGTACATAGGGTAAGATTCAGACTTTATTGGTGTTGAGAGTGCAAATGAAATCCTCGACTATGAATGGCTAAGTGGCTCAGTTGTAAATGTATAATTTAGGTATATTTTTATGATTTTATTTTCCAAAAGTTAATATACTATTATAATTATTAATAAATAAATTTCATACTTTTCACAAGTGTATATATGAAAAACAATTGAAGGTATTTCCCCATGAACAAAAAATTTCACTTGTTAGTCCTCACATCACCTCTACAGAACAAACAAAAATAGATTCCAAGAAATAGGGTGAAATAGTGGCAGGTCTTCTCAAATAATTTGAAATAAAAATTACAGATGACAGACTCTTCTTGATACCAAAGATGAAAGGTTAAAACTTTACAATTTAATCATATCAAAAATAATTTCATTTCATTCATTACTTACTGTTTTTGTGTTTTTAGGCAACATTGGATGCTCATTGTGGTCGATTTGGATACTCCAAAGATTCATTTTCTGGGGTCAATGCATGAATATCCAACAAACTGACAAAATATGATAGAGTTTTTCAATTTCTAATACACTACAACCAACATTTTATATATATAAATCCAGTTATATAATTTATTTTATCTTATAATGAGGATTATGTTATGATAGGGTGGTGCATCAATTTCATCTACATCATGGAATGAGGTCAGCGGATAAGGATAAGAAAAATGAAAAGTACTAATACTGGACAAATATCAGGGTATATATAATAATATTTCACTATCCAAACACATATCAAAACAAATTACTTATTTTCTTGATGTTTCTAAAATGACTGAAACAAACAAATAGAAAATATTGTGGTTATTATGTTTGTAAATTTATGAGAGAGATCATCTTTCATAAGAAAACTAGAATCTCTAAATAGGATTTTTCAGAGATAATTTCTATTTCATTTACAATATTTATTAATCCTTTGTGTATTTATATTTTTTCAGTACAACTATGAGTGTTGAAATGAGACATATTCACAAGATGATATAGATATGCATAGAAATGAATGGGAAACATAATTTATGGAGGAATGTACACAAATAACATGAATATGTTTCTACAAAAAAATGGGTTGGGAATATATAAAGTTGAATTCCAACTACTTATGTCTTTTGAACTACCATGCTTTAATCCATTATCTCAAAACATGTCACTCACTGATAACTAAGAAAACGCACTCTGATTGTCTTTAAAATTAAGGACAGCAGTTTTTACGTCTTTTGTGATGTGTATGAAGTAGTATCACATCAATTCAATGCACAATGCGACCGTTAGGACTCGAATTGGGTGTTTCCGGTTTGAAATGACATTTTAGAAAAAAAAACACAACTGGCATACAGAAAAATGAGAAAACACATTTGTATTACTTTGATACTTTAGTAAAATGTTCCATGAGTCAGTTATGATGTGTAAGAATCAACCCCACCTCAATCTGACGCACAATATCATAGTTATGACTCCAAATGTGTCTTCTTATTTAAAATTGACTTTAATTCAAGTAAAAACACAACAAAGATACTAAAAACTGAGAAAACGCATTTGGATTACTTTGATACTTTAGGAAAATGACCCATTAGTCAGTTATAATGTGTAGAAATCAACCCCATCTCAATCTGACACACTATGTCACTGGTATGACTCAAAATGTGTCTTCTTATTTAAAATTGACATTAATTCAAGTAAAAAAAATACAAATGACATACTAAAAACTAAGAAAATGCATTCATATAGCTTTGATACTTTAGAAAAATGATCCATGAGTTAATTGTGACATGTAAGAATAAATCCCACATTAATTTAAAGTATAGTGTGACTGGTATGACTCCCCATGTGTCTTGTTATTTAAAATTGACATTAATTCAAGTAAAAAACAACTAACATACTGAAAACTGAGAAAAAAAATTCAGATTGTTTTGATACCTTAGTACAATGATCCATGAGTCAGTTATGAAGTATAGAAATCAATCCCACCTCAATCCAATACACAGTGTCACTGGTATGACTTCAAATGTGTCTTCTTATTTTAAATTGACATTAATTCAAGCAAACAACACACCGAACATACTGAAAACCAAGAAAACACATTTTGATTTCTTTGATACTTTAGTACAGTGATCCATGATCTATTTTTGAAATGTTTGAATCAACCCCACCTTATTTTGATGCATGTTGTGACCAGTATGACTCTAAATGTGTCTTCTTATTTAAAATTGACATTAATTCAAGTAAAAAACACAACTGACATACTGAAAACTGATCAAACACATTCGTATTTCTTTGATACTTTAGTAAAATGATTCATGAGTTAGTTTTGATGTGTAGGAATCAACCCCACCTCAATCTGACGCATGGTGTCACTGGTATGACTCCAAATGTGTCTTTTTATATAATATTGACATTAATTCAAGTAAAAAAACACAACTGACATACTAAAATCTGAGAAACCATGTTCGGATTGCTTTTATACTTTATAAAAACGATCCATGAGTCAGTTGTGACATGTAATAATAAACCCCCACCTCAATCCGACACACGGTGTCACCAGTATGACTCCAAATTTATCTTCTTGTTTAAAATTGACATTAATTCAAGTAAAAACACAACTGAAATATGTAAAACCAAGTAAATGAATTAAAATTTCTTTGATACTTTACACGACTAGAATTCTGGGTAGTTGTGGATGTTGGAGCAGAAGAGTATTAGAAACCGCCAATTGGCGGATGCTAATACTGAAATAAAAATCTACAGGATTTTTCGCACCTTTTGGTTGTCTTTTTCGGCACACTGTTACAACACCATCCTACCACCCCCACCCCCACCCTTGTCACCTGTGATCATCCCAAACACACCGCATCCTCCTCCAGTAGCACTTTGGTCTCCCACCGAAATCCCCCCACCACACACTGACTTCCCCTAACCTACTCTGATTCTCCCCGACCGTCGTGCATCCACCATTTCTGGCGAAGAAAGCTTGTGGAAAACCTCCCATGTCACCATTGCATGACCCATGTCGCCCACTGCATATAGGATCAAAGACTGTGTGTTTTGGGGTAAATCTTTAGATTCCTCCAAATGGTGGATGTTAAAGGCATTAACGACAAGCCAAAATTATCTGCAATTAGGCGAAAGCTAAGCCGATGCTAAAAGGATTTAGCGACGGCCTTTAGCGGTTGCTAAATCATTTATTTTATTAGAGTAAGGACAATGATACATGAGTTAGTTGTGACATGTAGGAAACAACCCCACCTCAATCCAATGCATAGTGTGACCGGTATGACTCCACATGTGTCTTTTTATTTAAAATTGACATTAATTCAAGTAAAAAAACACAAGTGACATACTAAAAACCAAGAAAATGCATTTGGATTTCTTTGATACTTTAGGAAAACTATCCATGAGTCAATTGTGATGTGTAGGAATCAACCCCACCTTAATCAGGCCCACAGTGTCACTGGTATGACTCCAAATGTGTCTCCTTATTTAAAATTGACATTAATTCATGTAAAAAAATACAACTGACATACTGAAAACTTATAAAACGCATTTGAATTTTTTTTTATACTTTAGGAAAATGATCCATGAGTTAGTTTTGATGTCTAAGAATCAACCCCACATCACTCTGATGCACGGTGTGACCGGTATGACTCCACATGTGTTTTCTTATTTAAAATTGACATTAATTCAAGTAAAAAAACACAACTGACATACTAAAAACCCAGAAAATGCATTCATATTACTTTGATACTTTAGGAAAATGATCCATGAGTCAGTTGTGACATGTAAGAATCAACCCAACCTCAATCCAATGCACGGTGTCACTGGTATGACTCCCAATGTATCTTCTTATTTAAAATTGACATTAATTCATTTCAAAAAACACAAATGACATACTAACAACTAAGAAAAAACATTAATATTACTTTTACACTTTAGGAAAACGATCCATGAGTCAGTTGTGACATGTAGGAATTAACCCCACCTCAATCCGATGTGTGGTGTGACCGGTATGACTCCAAATGAGTCTTCTTATTTAAAATTGACATTAATTCAAGTAAAAAAACACAACTAACATACTAAAAACTGATCAAAGGTATTATAATTACTTTGATACTTTGGGACAACGATCAATGAGTCATTTTTAACATGTAGGAATCAACCTCACTTAAATATGATGCACAACGTCACCGGTATGACTCCAAATGTGTCTTCTTACTTAAAATTGACATTTATTCAAGTAAAAAAACACAATTGACATACTAAAAACTGAGCAAACACATTTTTACTACTTTGATACTTTGGAACAATGATCCATGAGTCATTTGTGACGTGTATGAATCAACCCCACCTCAATCCAATGCACGGTGTCACCAGTATGAATCTAAATGTGTCTTCTTATTTTAATTTGACATTAATTCAAGTAAAATACACAATTAACATACTGAAAACTGAGTAAACACATTCAAATTTCATTGATACTTTAGGAAAACAATCCATGAGTTAGTTGTGACATGTATGACTCAAACTCACCTCAAGACAAGGAAACTCATTCAGATTTCTTTGATTCTTTATATTAATGTTTAATTTATTTATTCATAGTATTACTAACGTAATATTTGTTTTATTATATGGATGAATTTTTTTTTCATGAGTTGGTATTTAGGAATCAACCCCCCCCACAATACGACACACGGTGTGACTAGTATAACTTCAAATGTGTCTTTTTTATTAAAAATTGACATTTTATTAATGTATTCTTCATATTAGTGTTTAATTTATTTCTTCATAGTATTACTAACATAATATTTGTTTTCTTATATAGGTGGAATTTGTTTCTCGAGTTGGTATGTAAGAATCAACCCCACCTCAATACGACACATGGTGTGACCGGTATAACTCTAAATGTGTCTTTTTTATTAAAAAATATCATTTTATTAATGTATTCTTCATATTAATGTTTAATTTATTTTTTTATAGTATTACTAATGTAATATTTGTTTTATCATATAGTTGGAATCTTTTTCTCAAGTTGGTATGTAGGAATCAACCCTACCTCAATACGATGCACAGTGTGACCGGTATAACTCCAAATGTGTCCTTTTTATTAAAATTTGACATTTTATTAATGTATTCTTCATATTAATGTTTAATTTATTTGTTTATAGTATTAATAATGTAATATTTATTTTCTTATATTGGTGGAATCTTTTTCTCGAGTTAGGTTGATTTGTTTGGAAACTAATATCATCATAGGACATTTTTTAGAGGGGACCACAAACGTCAAATGAGAAAACATTAATGTTTTTAACTGTTTGTAGGATAATTATAAATGTAATTATATAAAACATTGTTAAAAATGTATATAGAAGTGTTTTTTTGTATATACCATGAGTGTATATTTTTTTATTCATGATGTTAATTAAATGTATATAGCATTGTTTATCAAACCCTTGTGTGTGTTTCTTGTTTTGTCATTATTTTCATCGTGTATGTGGTTGTTTTGTATATACTGTGGGTGATTATTTTTGTGAAGGTCTTTTCTAGTTTGGATATTTTAAAGCTTTCTGGATTGGATATATTTTTTGGAGGTTGTTGGGTATGATGTTATATAAACAATACAGGTATACATTTATCAGTGATATTTTTAGCACTGATAAAGGACCCCCGTTATCAACACTCTAAAAAGCATTGATAAAGGGGACCCCCCACCTTTATCTTCACTAATATTAATAACTCTTTTTAGCGATATTAATAGCCTATATTAGCACTGTTTGTGGTCGCATTTTTTGTAGTGAGACACATGTTGGAACTTCCCAAGTTTCTGAGAATATGAATTCTACCACCCAAACACATGAAGACGGTAAAGATCCGAGAATTTATGTTGCTACAAAAATTGTTGATGTGACTCAAGTATCTAAATAGACACATATTTTTGGAAAAAAGATCTCAAGATCATCACATGATCAACCTTCTATAAACTCATGGAATAGGGTAACTCATAACCCAGTTAATTCAGTTTCTACTGATTCAGTCTCATGTGCCAGTGCAGGTTCAAAGCCAAAATCTAGGAAGATATGGGTTGATAAAATTACTAATAATTCTACAAAAAAATCAAGGTTGGATAATTTTATGAGCAATAAAATTAACTCCCAAAAATATGCTCCAAATAAGGAAAGGAAAATCCATAAATGAAAAGGCACTAAATATATTTAGATTGATACTACAGGTAAAAGAAGAAGATTTGTTGAATATTTTTGGTGCTTATTGAAATTTGGTCATCAATCCATTGATTTTTGGAATAATGTGTCATTATATAAAAATTAAATAAGGCTTGTATTTATAGAGAGTATATGTGAAGAAAATAAGAAAACTAAAAAACAGAAGCAAAATACATAGATGAAGAATAATATATCTATCAAGAACGGGCTTGGTTATCTTGAAGAATTATATAATTATTGAAAAATAAGTGGTCAAAATTATGATGAGTGGTGGAATATTCAAACCATTAACTATTCATATGATGATGATGATAAAATTCCAAAAAATTATAGAATAAAATAACAAATGCTAAAAAGTTTTCCTTGGGGAATAAGTAGAAGAAGGAAGTCAAAAAATCTATGAAAAAAACTACTCACAAGTATGATCATAAGTTAGAATCCAAAAATTTCATGTCAACCAATAAAATATGCTTCTAATGTGGAAAGAGAGGTTATACCATGGAGGACAAAAAACAGGCCATGAAAAAGAATGGAAGCAAGAATAAATCAAAAACAGAATCAATCCTAGATGGAAATAAGAAGGCATGATTGATTGAAGACATTTATGAACAAAAATTTGATAAGTTACCTAATAAATTAAATCAAAATTATTGAATAATCCATGTGAAAAATCTAAGCTAGAATATGTTAATGAGTGCTTAATCATCTTCCCTGATCAATTCCAAGTATCTAGAGAAATGTAGAAAGTTGAGGATGAAGTATTACCTAGAATAAAGGAATAAAGGGAAACATGTTGTTCCACATGAAGATCTCTAATTTCATGAGAGGTTGCCAATACATGAAAACTATGGTGTCTAAAAAGTATTGTGTGGAAGGTGCAATTAGGCTGGACACAATGAAAATAATTGTATAAATATTTTACCATCTCAAAGGGAGATGTTGAAGATAGAAAAACAAGTACCAAGGGAAGATAATGTATAATTGGAAGAAGTAAGGACAAACAATCCAAAAAATATAAAGTTGAATGAAATTAAAGTTTCCATGCTACCAAAGAAAGATAAAAATATCAAATGTAATGAAACACAAGCATGAAGATCACCAAACCCTTCAGAGCTACAAGAAAATGATTCTTTGCGTTATGAGAAAATTCTCATACCTTTTTCTCATATTAAGAAGCTCACAAGTGTTCCATCTTATTCCCTTATTATTGTGTAGTATTTTTGTGTTTACATTGTAGGGAATTTAAGGTGATGATCGCTCCTAAGAGGAGAACTTGGTGATAAAATTGTAAGAAACAAGTTGAAATGATTATTCAAGATCTGATTGAAACATGAATTTTTCCACAATGGGAAATTATCAACATGAATATCTGAAGAATATCTGATGAAAATTTCCACCAGGTCAAATGGAAGGGAGTGTACCCCTTAAGGGAGAGAAAATATAAAGAAGATGATATCAAGGATTATTTCATGAATATTTGTAAATTCATGTCATCTCAATATAAGTTGAAAATAGTTGTAGCCCAATTACGCTTCTTTCCCTTATCATGACTATATCAAATATATGGATCAAGGGGGAGTGTTGGTTGATGAGTAATCTCATTGAAAGGGGGAGTAAAATATTCTTACACTTGAAATTTCTTATGTGTTTACTAAAGTGTGTAGGATAATATATTACTTGATAAATCTGTTTTTTTATAAAGCACCCTCTTTGAGAAATGAATATGTTATGACTGTGATGTCACATGCATGGTTGATAATGGACACCATAGACAACCTTGATTGTATCTCACTTAATTTATATATATATTTACACCATGTCGACCTAGAGAAGACCAATTAAAGGCTCTTTGCCAAGTGAACCATGTGGTACCATCCTTCTTTCATAAATAGATGAAATTATTGTTTGAATGCCTTAATGGGATGAAGAGAACCCTTTGAATTTATTGTCAATAAGGGGGATAAGGAACATTGAATTTAAGGAAATGATATTGAAAAACTCACGTGGATGGTTGATGAGTAATGGTTGTGTTTGTTGTCAATATATAACAAGGAATCAAAAATCAATGAATGGTGAAGAATTTTAAGATTATTGATTAATCATGTACTAATAATGTAGGAAAGAGTTTGAGAAATATTCAAAAAGGCTGGTGATGATGCCTTGAGAATTTCTATGGACTCATTTGGTAAAACAATTCACCATAAGTGATGCCTGCATAATTGTTATGGATTCGTAGCATTTGATGTCATGTTTGAAAAATTATCCATGTTAACTCTTTGAACAGTCTTAAGTTTTAAGACATGTACTTATCATACTAGAAAATTGCACATTATGTTCAACATTTGATTAGGTGAAGACCATGAAAATATTCGTTTGCATGAAGCATTTATTCGTGAAAGAGTATTTTCCATGAAGAGACTTTAAATATTGCATTAGGAGTTATTATTTCATGGAGATCATGTAAATATTAATTTTTGTGATGAATTGATTGTCGAAGGATGACCATGAAAAATGCACTTGCATGAAAAATCCATTTGAATGAAGAGAAGAAGGGGATTTATGATTTCTATGAAAATTATATATCCTATGAAAAATTTATATATAAATTTCATGAATAATGTAAGAAGATGAGAAGTGGGGTTGATCACGATCGTCTGATCAAGCGGGGACATTATATCCTTCCTTCAGCCTCCTCGATGATCACCAGCATGCTGAAGACACAACCAAACCACCATCAACAAGCAACTAACCTTCCTCTACAGTGATGACGAAGGATTAAGTCTCGTGAAATCATATCAAAATCATGCATGAAAAATCATGTTGCATGCATGTGATAAGATGAAGAAGATGAGTTACGGCTGAACTACAAAAGTTATTTGCAGGAGGCCACTGGCCATGAGAGAGCTCAGGCTTCCGCAAATGCTATTCATGTGATTCTTCTCCCATGCACGAGAGGACTCGCTACAAAGGAGCAGCGCAAACTCGTGAAAGAAGAATGCAACTATTTTGAACTTACATTTAAAACGCCCTGAACGACTCAGGGTTCCCATCCATGGCATAAAAAGTGGAGCTTTGAATGAGATCTCAATTGGGCTTAATATATGGAGTTTAATGTAGTGCGGGGTAATGAACCATTAGCTATAAATATTTAAGACCCTCAACCACTCAAATTTTCATGCAATAAATGCATGTCACACATACATTAAACCAAACTAAATAAACAGTGGACAATGTGTGTCATGCATAACAAAAGTGTGTGCAGCTTGGAAGAAGAAGGAAAATGTGGTGCATGCATGCTTACATGCACATGTGAAAACATTTAGAACTATCCAATCATAATTGAGGGGAACGTAAAATAAAGAATTTGGTTTCCATGAACCATATACATGAAATGAAAATTTATTAGAGATTGAAAAATTCTTATTCATACATAAAATATTGAATAATGTTGTGAAAATATTTTTTACACCTTTAATTGAGGTTGGGAACTTCATTGACAAAAGGAGTATCTACCAAAGATATTAATTAAGTGAAGAAGAATTCAACTTGTAGTGAATTTATGAATTCATCAGTTTTTCATTCTAAAAAAGTAGTGAATTAATGTGGAAGTAGCATCTTTCACTTATTGAAGAGCATAAGAGTGGTGTGCATAAAAATTTATTGATTCAGTGGCAGTTGAAGTGCTTCAGAAGAGGAACAATATTATCTTTCTAATGAGAAGTCATCCAGTGTATAGAGAGATATTGTTCAGAAGATTATTGAATATCTTTGAAGAACTAGTGGTTCCAGTATAAACAAGGTCATTGAAGACGGGTGAATCTAGTATAAAGAAAACCACTGACTCAGGAAGATTGTTTATTTCCTAGACGAACATTATCTTCCAATTCTATGAATTTTTAATCACTGCAAATTATAATGATAAGATAATCCATGAAACAACCACAGGTTGATCACAACAAGAAGTGGGCCTTAGAACCGAACCTTGTAAAAATAATTGTGTTATATTGTTTCCTTTATTATATGCATTGCATGTGTATATGATTGTTACTATCACACAATAGATCCATTCCTCTTAACTAGGGAAGAGGTTCAAGAGTAGAGGGGTTAATTGAACGGAAGTAAAATTTGGTAAAATGTTGGTTACACTGATTCACCCCTCAATGTCCCTGCACAATCCATCTTGGCTCCATATATGACTTATAATGTCAAGCTCTTTCACATATCAAAAATACTCACTAGAAAAAAACTGCTTATACCAACATAAATTTATTGACATATATGATATATTTGTTGGTAAAAATGATCAATTCCAGCAGATATTAAATTTTATTGGTATAGATTTTAAGTACCAACAATTGTTTTTACCAACAATTATATTTGATGATATTTATCGTTTAACACCAAAAAATCTTTTACCAACTATTAAATCTATTGCTTTATCACATAAATACTAACATTTTTCTACCAAAAAAATAAATCTATTGCTATTAATAGTTATTACCAACAAAGTTTTTACCATTATAAAAATATGTTGTAATAAATTATCCAATAACATAATATATTTGACAAGGAAAGGAAAATATATATATATATATATATATATATATATATTATTTTCAATAAATGTTATAAATTATAAATATTTTAATAAAATCACATAATCATATGTTTTCATTAAAACGTTATATATTTATGATATATAGTGTGTGTGTGTATATATATATGGTATAAAATTATTGAGAAATGATTATAATTTTTGGATTCTTAAATAAGAACGAATGTACTAAAAACTAAAAAAATAGTCACGTATATATGATTTCACTATATATAAATAATATAATTTTTTATTCATAATATATATAAATTTAAAACTTTTATTCATTATATATAAATTTATTATACATCATGATATTTTTTTTAAATTATACCAATAATAAGATACTCTCTTCCCAAAATTAAAAGTCTCGTGCTGCAGTGATCAGATCACCATTACCGTGTCTTCCATTGTCACACCAGACCCAGTTAATTTCATTTTCTAGGAAAAAATGTTGATGTTGTTGTTGTTGTTGTTCTTATTATTATTATTATTATTATTATTATTGTTATTATTATTATTGTTATTCTTATTATTATTATTATTATTATTATATTTTGTTTTTAATTTTTACATTTCCGTTCTCTCTCCCCCACATCGACAAACCCCATCCCACTTCCTATTTGTGTCGCACACCCCATCCAGGAGGAACCCCAGCGGCGTGTGCCACCATCCTCCGGCCATGGAATCTAGTCATCTCTTCTTCTGATTTCACACATCGATTCACATTCCTTCTCCTCTGATCTCTTATTATTCTCCTTTCAATATGATTTTCCCTTTCTTCCTTGCGATGTGTGTTACCCATCTATACCCTGATCTGATTGCAATGCAATGTCCATCTTCTCCGATGTCTATGTTCTTCTCAAAAAATCACTCTGCTCGCCATCGTCACATCCTCCCCCGTCGTCGGCGTCGTGCCCAGCCCCCGAGGTCAGGAGTTTGATGTTCAGAGCCCTCATCTGGATCATCCTCATGGAATCGATGGTGTTTGGCCACTGCTATTATTCTCAGATTCCCCATCCTCACTGCTATCATATCCAGATATGCCCAACCTAAAGATTTATCCTCTTTGACAGTAGGTTCCTCATCCCTTTTACACATCAAGTGATCCAATAATTCCATCACTAATCGTGATCTCTAATATGTTGTTTCCCCTTGTTTACATTTGGTGTAAGCTAATGAATTTGGAATTCATTATTAAATAATGATACAACCGAAGTTCTTCAAGAAAAAAATCCCAAGAAGAATATCCAAACAAGAATTAAAAAAAAGAATTTGACTCAGAAGATGTCACCTCTGGTTTTCACTCTCTCATAACCGCAATTAGTTTAGCCAAGATTGAAACTCCATCTCCCCTACTCACTACTCTCAATTTCTCTGTAAAAAAGCTTTTCCCGTTAGGAATTTTTTGTTAAATGAATCAGAAATTATTTTGAAATACACCTTGAAGAGGTACATCAATTTCACAGCCAATCGATTTCTCATTAAAAAAAGACACATGGCATCTTTTACTGTTCTTATTCTCCCCAATAAAGACTTTTTATAATCCCCTAAAACATGCTTCTACTGGTAATTCCATATAAACAAGGATCTAAACATATTTCTAGCTTGATTTCAGTCTCTAGAAAATTGTGGGTTTAGATTCTGTTCTTGGGTTCACTTCCAGTCAAAAAACAATCACCCCCCAAATTCGTCAAAATATCCCCATTTTCAATTGGAATTTATCCTTTTCCCCCAATTCTTTCTTTTAGTTGGTTGCTTATATTAGCAATAGAGGTATCCAACATCATCATTTGTTCTATTAGACTACCCATATCAAACCAATCAACTTCAGACTCAGGTACCCTTCACTAGTCATTTGGAGGACTTATTCCTTGATAAGCCATTTCTAGAAATTCATTGAGCACACGCGAGTCATCATCTTTTATAGAAATGGCCACAATAATCAGTATAGTGAAAACATGAATATGTATACTAGAAAATTGAAACAAGAAATGATCTAGCAAACACAGTCTTCAACTTTACTCATATTCTCATAATAGATCCTGATCAGAAGCTGATTAGATTCATCTGTGGTACAGTGACTTATTCATATATCTGCTACGCTATACCTTCAAAAAATCTATATGGTAAAATTATATTCTTCAAGATATCGAATACCTGGTCAATGAATTAGAAACTGAGCTTCCATTACTCTGATAATGTCTATGCAAAGCTCTTCAATTTCCATTCAGTTTATCTTCGCCCAACTTAAATCTTCAACTGGTTCACCATTGTTCTTCACCTAAGATATATTCAAGGAATCTTTGTTATAAAATCCTTCCAGTTTTCTAGATCTCTACCTCTTCGATGCATCTTAGACTTATTGATTTTACCACGACCTTGACAATCGATTTTATTCATCCTTGATTAGTTAATATTTCTACCCTAATGGATGTACTTGTTGGATACACATCCCCATTTCATTGAATTTTTCTGGATGTTGGGCTTTGTTCATGGTCTATGTTTTTGTGGGTCTTGTTCGGGTCATCAACTGTAGTTCTTTTATGGTTCGGTTAGTTCAATGCTCTCTGAAATCACTGATGTTTCTCATTCCGGCATTGAGCAGTCTGTTCAGAATTCAGTGTCGTCAATTGGCAGTGGTGCCACCACTCCAAAAGGTGAGGTCTAGGCCACAAACTGAGACAAAGACATCAAATTTATTCTTTTTTGGATAATGTGAAACAACATCATTCTCTTTCCAGTTTTTGGATCCTGCTCTTCTGTTTTAAGTTGCTTATGTGTTATGTTCCCCACATGCGTGCTGAACAATAAAGATAATGGAATAGTAATCACTCGCCTATCTTCTCCTGTATGATTTTGGCTTCCTTGGAGATATTTTTAATGTTCTAGGAAGTTTGAAACCTTTCTATATTTCTATGATTTTGGTGTGATGATCTCTATTTGTGCATTTTTTCTGTTTTTTGTTGAGGCTGCTCAAAGGTTCAGGTTTTTCTGAGTGAGGAAGCCACATCAAGATCCACTATAGGGATTAAAATTTGGTCTTCAAGTTGGATTCCCTTCTTTTCCATGATTCATATGGTCTTTTTGGGTTTATATGCATGATAAACAGTCTAGGATATGAGTCTTCTTCATGGAATTCAATGCTCTTAATGAAAATTTATTGGTATGAAGAGAGTTCTTGTCTGATCTGTAGTGACTTGGTTTCTTCTATTCTATAATTACTACTCTTTAAGAATTGTTTCTGTTCTAACATATGGGATGTGGATTGACTAGAATAGTATAGTTTATTGGATATTATGAGTCATGTTTTTCTGAAGAATGGTTGCGATGCTTAAAACAGTGACCTTGCGATGCTTAAAACGGTGACCTTTATTTCTCTTTGATATGTGTGATATGTGTGTTAATTTCATGTATACATGAAATCTCTTTCAATTCCTTGATGGTGATATTTCACCTTGTGTATGCACTGCAACATGCATTTTCCTTAATAAAAGTTTTAGGGGTGTGGACTAGATTATAGAATTTTGAGTTATGTGTAACTCTTAATTGAAGTTAATTCCATTCTAAAAAGTTTGTGGTCACATGTTAGATAATATTGTTATTATTTTAATAACATAAGTTTTTATTTTTATTTGTTCTCATCACTGGATATCTTCTATTAATGTGGTCACTTGTACATTTTTTCAGCCATCGATTATTCTTATTGTGCTCACTTGCTATTTTTATATCACACATTATAGAAATTATTTTGGTATTCGTTATATATTTCTATTATGGTTAAGGTGGATAATTTAATGGTTTTTTTGTACTAGATAGATTATCTTTTTTGTTGTTGTTTCTAGTGGTTATATTATCCTCTTGTTTTGATGATGGGATGATAGTTTTTTATCATGTGATATTATTTTTATATCATGCATTTAAATGAAAACCATTTTCCAATTATTTTGTTTTTGATCAGAAGTTTGCTCATGATGGTGCATGTCTAAAGTGGAGGGAGTAGGGACAAGTGCTGCTTAAAACATAGAAGGGTGGTCTACTATAGTCAAAGGGATGATGGTGAAGTTGTGCATGTCTTGATTCACTATAGTAGATAATCTATCATGTGATGTTATGAGGATTCAATGATAGTGACGTCTCATGTTTGCAATAAATAGATTTCTGATGACATTTCATTGAGTTCCATGTAAAATCCCTTCGTGTTTGAATATGTTTAAAGATGATTGTAATATGATTCTTGAAGCTTCTTGCTTTTTCCTGAAGATTGAACATGTATTTAAATTATATTGGAACTTGTTTCTCAAATAAAGTCTCCTTTTTTGGTGTTTTATGTAATCTAATTTTGTAATTATTATATAATAAATATAATAATATATTATATATAATTATATTAATAAATATAATATAAAATTTTAACAATAAATATTGGACTACCAACATTTACAGTATAGTTTACAAATAAAATATTGATATTGTTTATAAATTTTAATAATATTACCAACAGATATATTAGTCATATTAATTTGTTGCTAAACATTTTTACGAGCATATATATATTATCTTTTGGTATTATTATAATTTCAACAAAATCATTTTATCTGTCGCAATAACATTTAGTGATATATTTTTTACCAACAGTTTAGTGACAGGACATTTTTTGTTGGTAAAACGTTTTACCAATAGAAAATGCACTTTTACCAACCGATATACCCATGTTAGAAAAAGTTAATTTTTTGTAGTGACTATTCCAAACACTCTTTGGAAAATAATTTATTTCAGACATCCATTTTAAAAAATTTCAAAGCCACCCTTAAAACATGGGTCTTCATCTTTAAAATCCAAAATAAGGCCAAAGCCTTCCTCTCTATCAAAAAATTAAAAGGATCCATTAAGAAAATTTCACCAATAGGGAAACCAATAAATCATTTCAAGTCAACATTTTAAATTCATCTAAAAACCCCTTTTAAAATAACTTAGTGGTCAACACCTCATTTTAAAGAAATATCCTCTTCAAAACATACTTTTCACCCATTGAAACCCAAAACCGAATCAAAATCCAACTCACACAGTTATAACCATTTCAAAATCCTCATGGGCATTTCAGAAAAACTCATTACATAAAAACATTTCATTTTTAAGAGTCGGCATGCCCCATGGGTGTTCATAGGTCCAGTCTCATAATCACCAACAAATCCGACAGGACCTATGGAAGGTCTAAGGCATTAATCTAAATTCCAAACCTATTTTAATAAGGAACAAAAGAAAACACCCCACATAATTGTGTTATCACACATACTGCATACACAAGAAAAATAAACTATCGAGATTAAGGGAAATAGTTCTTAAACCACCTACCTCATTAACAAAGCTTTACCAAATATTCCTAAGGCCCGACAACTTTTCTAAGGCTCATCCAAGCCTCGTCAAAACTCCTCGGCATCCAAATGAGCTCACCTTAACCACCCAAGCTCTAACATCATGCTAAGAAAACAATTATTAATTAATTATAAAAATTTTAATTAATTAATTAATTAAATTTGAACTTGGCATAATTCCAAACAACTCACCGGGTCATCGCACCACACTAGAACTAAATAAAACCACTTTCCAAATACCCGTGACATAACCCCAACCACATTTCGGTCTAAATTCCTAAGAGGTGACACCATTTACAAGGTTAATTAATAACCAATTTTATGGAAAACCTAAGAAAAAATTCACTATGATCTCATACCATAATGATGTAGTGTCCCTCCCTGGAAGCCACTTAGCAGTACCCCATGACGGTGGTCACAAGACCTCAAGCTTGTTTGTCCGCATGTCAGAGACTGCCGACTAACAAGAAGGTCCTAAAGTGTGTTTGTGCGGAGACTATGAACTAATAATTAAAAGTGTAGAACAATAGTAAAAAATATATAACAAATGGTGGAAGTAGTAATAATAGAACTAGTAACCCATCGTAGCAGAAACAGTAATAACAAACAGACACCAGCAGAATAATAATAATCCATGCAATATAAATAAATTGCAAGGGGAATCTGAACAGAGAAATAGATACAAAAATTATGATGATGATAATTTAGCTATATATAATGAGTAAATGGGGAATAGGGGATACATTCATATATCACATGCCATAAAAAAATAAAAAAATGAAAAAAGTTGAAACTACTTGCATCTTGAGCATAGGCTCAGTCTTCCACTCCCGTGCTCTATCCTAAAACTGTAAATCAAGCATCAGAAGCTAACCACTTCCATTTATCAATATCTACAACCATGAAATATGCATGGGTACCAGAGGCGTCTCAACCAGGGTATGAGATATACTCAGTAGTGCACCACCAACGGTGTTTAGATCAATCCATTTTTTGAAAAATAAAACGAATTGTGTTCTAAGAAATAATAATGCAAGTAAATGAATAAATAAGTTACACCAGGATGGGTTCCACATGGGATACCCATCCAAATCTACCTTCTTCAGCCTAAATCGGTTGTCTCTGAACTGAGGTACCCTGTACAAGTGAAATACACTAAGAGTTTCTATGAGTAAAGATCCAAAGTATGGACTGTCCTCAAGCATGTGATTTTGTTTGGTGGGTGCATCCTATGAGTATTGTTCCATATTCTTATTATTTAATTTAATTAACATCTGTGTAAATTAATAAGAGGAACCCTGATCCATTCAAGGTGATCCCAAGGGAATCCCAAGTATTACTCTAGGGGCTCTACACGTGTCCAATATGTCATGGGAGTCTATCCAAGGTGACCCATTAATGAGATCCCATGTTTCACTCTAGGACTGATGTATAAATAGTGAGAACTGACCTTCGAGTCCCTCCCTAGTATCACACATAGGGGTTCGAGTCTCTCTTGTGGAATGGTATAACCATCGCTCCATCGAGCCCATCCATAGGATCTCCCCTAGGGAACTAGTGTCACTCCTTTGGAGGTAAAATATAAAACGCATAGCGATCCCTTCCCAGACATAGCTAGTGTCATCCCCGGTATATTTGAAAATCCATTAACAAAACTAAATATAAGTCATGATGAGCTCATCCAAGGGATCTTTATGTTAGAACCCCTTGTATTGACCTCTACATGGGGTGAAGGTTTGATTTGGTTAGAAAAACCATACCATTTGGAAGATAAAACATTTATAATATTCTAAAAAAATAACCATTTCAATTAGTTCAATAATTCCAATCAAGGTATGAAGTGCAGGGACCTAATTCATGGCCTACCAATCTAATCAATTCAATTTTCACTTTATAATATTTATTATAATTCCACAATCCCCTCAAGGGTGGTTTAACAATTATGGAAATGGGATTTATGGATCTTAAAGGAGGGAACACCCATTGGGTGGCTTAATTCAAGGCGATCAACCCAAGGGTTTGATTCACCACTCACTAGGGCCATATCAGAAATGAATAGACATTCATTTTTATTTATTAAACAATTTAGGGGCATCACCAGAAGGGTTTGGAATGCAGAACAGCAACAGATGATATATAATGAAATGAAACATGGGGAAAGAAGCTATTCCACCTACCTTAGGTTTATAGAAGACCACTCATCCATTGTTGACTCTTGAACCGATCTAGAATGAAAGATATCAAAGAAATATTAAAATTCCATGAAAATGGGACAAATGATGTCACACCTAAATAGAATTAAAAATGAGAATAGAAACATAGAATGGGAGGAAGAGGATTTTATATCATACCTCAATCTTTCTAACGCATCCAGTGTTGAAGGAAATAGAGGCTGGATGGAGGAGGAATAAAAAATCCTAGAATGTCTTGATGAGGGGAGATTTAGTGGCTGCTGGAGGAGAAAACGAGGGAGGAGAAAAGAATTATGGTATACAAACATCTAAGGGGAAAAATTTAATTTATCCCTCATTTTCTAGGTTTCATTGTTTGGCCAAGAGGTTGTCCAAACCATGCACCCTATTCTTCTTAAGGGGGAACCTTGCATAGATTAAGAACATAGTTTAGTTAATTGTGCGCAAGACGTGCAGAATCCACTGTCAAAAATGACAGAGCTCCTCACACAGGCGAGTGCCTGGGGTCATACAGTTATAGAAAAATCATTCACCCCCTACACCACACAGTTAGGGAAATCGTGTAGGCTGGGCAGCATGGTTTCTCCTAACCATGCAGCTCAGTCTGTTTCTCCAAAACATGGGGCTCCAGAATTTGAACAAGACTCAAACACCATCATGACCTTTGTGACTCCATTAGGTAACAAAATAAGGGTCATACCAAGGAATTGAATCATAAAAAAATGGTTCTTACCTTTGAGAAAAGTTGTGGATGTTATAAAATGAAACGCCAATAAATGGTGTGTGGAAGTCATCTTAGGATCTTCTTTATGAAAGCCTAGAAGAAGCCCCAAAAGAAATGGGAAATTCCACAATGATCTGGTAGAATCTCCAAAAAAACCTAAACTGTAGAACTCCAAAATTAAAGAAGAGGAAGAAGGAAGAGATAAGATGTTTTTGGAGGGTGAGTGTAACCTAAAATCACTCAAAGATCACCATAAAAACACCCCAAATCAATGGGTTGGAGAAGGATGAAGGGGTTGGGAGAACCCCTAGTCCGTGCATTCCAAAATCAGGAGGGGAGGGGAATGACTAAAAAATGGAAGGTGGAATTTAGTCATTTCCCCCCTTTTTAATGAGATTATAGGTACACACATGGTTTGACCACATGGTTGTCCAAACCATTAACCAACTGTGTGACTCCCTCTCTCTACAGTAATCCACTCCACATGGGCTGTCAAATCATGCACCAACTATGTAGGACCAACTGCAATTCACTATAGGCGGTTGTACAATTTACCGGCCCCCTTTACATGGTTTAATAAACTATTCCCCTACAGAAACCAGGTCACATGGTTAGGGTGAATATTTAACACTAATCGTGTGCCAAATATATGTCCTGTGAAAAAACTCCAAAAACCCAAACTGTAAACCCTAAACCCCAAGGACACTTCTGAAACCTCCAAAACCTTGATGAAACTTCATTCCAAGTCCAAATTTAGTCTCTTTAAAGGTTCCAACCCTCAAGATTATGTTTTTACACCTAATTTAAGAACTGATCCATCCACCATTTGAAAAAATCAATTTCTTCTCCAATTATAAGCACTTGTACAAATGAGGGGTTCAACATTGCGGATGATGAATCTCTCAAGATTATGACAAAGGGTGATGTTTCCATCCAAATAAAGAACAATATCTTAATGTAATTGAATGGAGTATAGAACATACATGGGTTATGGGAGAACATGATTTTGGTAGGACAATTACATAATGTGGGTTTATGTACAAATTTTTGGGATGGAGCATGGAAATTCACACATGGTTCCATGGTGGGTTCAAGTTAAAAGATGAAACATTTTAATTAATGATAGTTTTCGATGGTGCAATTCATACTGAAGAAATAACTTCTGTAAATTCATGGCATGAACGTCTTGGTCATTTAAGTGAGAAAGGGATGAAAATTATTACTGTTAAAAGAATGATGAAGATTAGAAGCATGAAGTATGGAACATGTGAATAATGCATCCTTGGGAAGCATTGTAAGGTGTCATTCCAAACAAAAGGTAAGATTCCCAAGGACTGGAAGTTAGTACTGGGTCATATGGACATATAGGGTCCAGATCTGGTTCATTGTCATAGACGTTCACTTTACTATGTTACTTTATTTGACGACATGACACAGAAGGTGTGGATGTTATTACTCAAACAAAAATATGAAGTATTTATAACCATTTTTTTATTGAGAGTCATGATGAAAAAGGATACCATAAGTAAACTGAAGTGTTTGAGGTCTGACAATGGTGAGGAATATGGAAGCAAGTAATTCTCACGGTTCTACTAGAAGAAAGTTATATTGATTAATAAGACCTTAGAAGGTACTTCAAAATAACAAAAATATTCATGGATATGATGAATTAGACTTTAGTGGAGAAGGTAAGAAACATGATTATTCATGCATGTTTTAACAAGGAGTTTTTGGAAGAAGCTTTTAATTATATGGCCTATTTGGTGAACAAAATTCCATCACCTCTGTTGGGGCAGGAACTTTTGGAAGCATGTTATTCCAGAAGAAAGGTTGAAATTTATCATTTCAAAGCCTTTGGTTTACTTCCCTATATTGGAATTAATGCCAAGTAAATGGACATTTATAATCCCCAATCATGTTACTTTGTAGGGTATGATGATGAATACTTTGAATTTTGGATTTGAGATAACAACCATTGGAATTTTATTATAAGTTGAAATTTTATTGACTGAGGTTATCATCATGCCTCAAAAAAATGATATTTATTAAACCTACTTAAAACTAGTTAATGGTGAGTAGGATCAAATCCAAGAGAATTAACATTATAAAATCCAAGAAAAAGAAAAAATAAACAAAAAAAAACAAAAACAAAATAGAACACAAGTTGTTGAAAAAATTATGTGAAGGCGGAATGGTGTGAAATATTAATGAAAAGAAGGTGAAAATATTGGGAAGTGTGTGAAAGTTTTTGAAATGAAAAGGTTTCAAGGGGTGAAAGATAGTTGGATGAGCCTTGAAAAAAATACATTTGGATTAGGTAAACCAGACTGACCTAATTTGATAGAAGTAATTTCTGTTCTTGTATCAAGATTCATCATAATTGTGTAAAAAACTGTGAAGAAAGGGAGTGGAAAACCCCATTTCCACTTGGATACCAAAAAAGTTTTTTGAATCACTCAAAAGAGTAATTTTTCAACAACTATTAAGAGAATGGATCATTCATCTTAAAGAAAATTGTTCGGATTGAATATCGATCTTGAGATAAAAATCACTTGAAAAACAATTTGTGAGAAACTCAATGAAATATGGAAGTGATATAAACCAGAACAAATAAATGAGCATGCAAGATTTTTTAACACAAAAAAAAACTTCTGATGAGGAGGATTAAAACCCAAGGGGTAATTCTAAAATATCCATTATGAATAAAATAGTACAAATTCCAATTAATGCCTGAACTTGAATTATAAACGAGCACATAGAAAACCCTATGTGAAAACCACACACTGATACGCCTCCACCCTGTCTCTGAAAATAATTTATCAACAGTGCCATGATCGAATGTTAATCTGTGAAAAAAAACTCTTCTATCAATGAAACACCACTACCTCATAGATCGAATCCGTACATTCATCATCCTCACACCATCTTGGGACACCTGAAGGATTTCTCTCTCACATGATCTCACCATCATGATTTACCATCGACCATCAATCGAAACACACTGTTTGATCATTGCAATCAATAAGACCCTCAATACATGGCCCTGATCATTGATCATGTATCTAATGCTTTTCACCTGCTCAATGTCGATGTGTTGCACATGCCCCATGCAGGAGATTATGGTGGAAGGGGGGTTTAGGGAGAAAATCCTGGGGTTGAGTCCATGGGATGGTTTTATTTTCTCATATGCATTGTAATAAAAATAGTTATTAGTGTCGATGCAGGGCACATGATACCACAATGATGGAATCCCATCCCATTGTGAGTCGTTTTCCATTGTTGATGACCCACACGGGCTTCCAAAAACATGACAACCCATTTCCTCTTAATCTTAGTGGACTACATATTAAGCAGATCTCTCTATCTGTTCATCACCAGCTACTTACCCTTTTAAAGTCTTCACTGTTTTCTTTTTCAAATACAGATAAGAGATGAAAATATCATATCTTAAATTTCAAAATCACCATGTATCTACCATGTTAAGATGTAAACACTCATCTCATCTAAATATATATAAAAGATATATATCCTCAGGAGAAACACATGCAGACTTATATGTGTGGTAGGATAAAATACATCTCATATTCAAAAACTATATTATCCCAATTTTAAAAACACTCATGGGATGAATCCTATAAAAAATAAGAGAGAACCTTTTCTAGATTAAGTACTTCTGTTATTACTTTAAGGGTTAATGGTCCACAGATTTTCACCCATCGATACTTAGAATGGTGAAGAAACAATGCTCAAGAATATTGAAAAATAACAAAATAGAAAGAAAAAAAGGGTCTGAAATGTCATTATTCAACTTAATCTCAATTAAATTTGTTAATTAATTGGTTAATATTGGAAAAATTACTCACTGCTTCAGGAAATATGAAATCACTAATTTAAAGGGAAAGAGTTGCACCTAGTGAAAACTCAGGAAAAAATGAAAAGAATAAATGATAATTTAGTTATGCATATTCATCACAATATAGAATAGAGGACAGTAGAAAATAAAAAAAGGATATTATTTACTGAGCTTGATTTAGTTTCTAGCTCCAAGTTCCTCTTGGACTGCCATCCACACACACTGTCCCCTTGCCTTTGGTCTCAGTTCCTATGTTCCCATGTGTCTCCTCTATTGTGTGAAACCTGTATTCATTTTCCTTCTCTATCCCTTTTAAAGATTTCTCTCCACTTATTTAATTTCACATCCTCAGTTATAGAAAATTTCATATTCTTCCCTATAATGATTATCATTTTATCCATTTCTTATTTTAGTATTGATTTCAATTTGTAATTGCTTACTCAAACTAGAGGTCATAACTCCTCATTTGGGTGCTCAGATCTCACCTTCAACAGAAATTTCTTCACCCATCAGGCTCACGCTT
The DNA here is from genome assembly GCA_963277665.1 of Viscum album. Taxonomy (NCBI): domain Eukaryota; kingdom Viridiplantae; phylum Streptophyta; class Magnoliopsida; order Santalales; family Viscaceae; genus Viscum; species Viscum album. The sequence continues at coordinate 157,158,149 of OY728157.1, forward strand.
GGATTATTTATCTTGTTAAAGTCACCATACAACCACCACAGTCTCAGAAAGTATTAGAATATCCCTTCTTTTCATTCATGATTCTCAACTATATCCCTCTATAAATTATTCAGACTGAATCTCCTTCACCCCCAATAGCACTCAATCAGTGTCTAAAGTCATCAAAAACTTCATAGATAAATTTCATCTATTAGTTGAAGTGCACAATCATTTATCTTTGGGACCCCAGAATTAGGGAACTTGGAATTCTCATCCTCTTTGTTAATTCAAACCTACAAATAGAGAAATCAACTAGTAAACTAAAATCATCAGTATTTTCATCATCTTTAGTTCATCATGCTCAGGTCAATCTCCTGTATTTAATCCTCTTCCATGAACTTGAGAATCTTTATCCTTTATCAAATGTGCTTGTCTCATCTTCTCTTATGAAATTTAACCTTTATCCCACGTCTACTTCAAATGGTACAATGACGTTGCTGATGGAATTTATTAAGCTTCAAATTGGGTTCAAACTTCTAAAACATAGAATCAACATTCTCAGAGTCCTCATTCAATTTTATTTTCATCAGTACCTTCTTTAACAGTATCATATTTGACTAGTTTCCTCAGTTTTCACAAGAATATCTTATAGCTCAGCCAAACTCCACCCTCCGCATGCAAAAATCAATTTTCTATCTAGTTATCAAAAGAAAATGGTGAGTTGTGACCCATTTGGATTTACTTTTACATTAAATCCTTTTATCCAAATCAAATGAGCTTAGTAAGATTCTTCATTGGTTTCTCATTCATTAATTGTCTAGCTTTACTTAAATCATACGTTGAAAGATATTTGAGCTTCAGTTTTGGTCGACTTTATCCCGAGATGTATTCTTTAGTAGAACTTAAGAAAAGTCCCTTGATTTATCTTCGTCGACCTGCTTTGAATATAGATGAGGCTCAAGAAATGCTCGGTGAGGAAAGTATTAAAGGGATAAAGGTGATGCTTATGGATATAGGAAACGTTGTATATGAATAAAGAAGACTGACTGACGCTGACAGGGCACTATAGTAGTACATATCTCTGGCATGACTACTATAGCTCCCTGAAATTCCAGCCACTAGTCACTATAACACTTTAGACTTGGATGGTTGCAACACTATAGTGATGTAGAATTCCATCCTTCTTTCATTGTAGCATAATGAACTTTATGACAGTTGGTAAAATAGTGCCTCATCTCCTTTTTTATCCTATTTCAGGTTAGGGTTTATGTGTTGTTAGAAAATATAAAATAACTCCTTGTAATTGTGCTTCCATATTTCATAGTGATATTTATAACTCTCTATGGACGTAGGGAACATTTCCCGAACCACGTAAATCTTTATGTCCAATATCTTCTTCTTATTCTTTTGTTTTACCTTTTACTCTTCTTTGAATCATTTCTTTCTATAGTTGTGACTCGTGGTGTTTTTTAATCAGTATCCATACAACAATGGAAAAATATCCTTATAGTGGTTTGGAAATCATCCTAATAAAATTTGAAAAATCACACTTGCTTTCATAGACTGATGCTTACAAAAATGGGACATAGCCAAAATTCATTTCCCTACAACACATGATGATTCATACTGATGTCGTATTTCATCCATTATAAAAATTATCAATTAAAAATATAAAATTAAACTTAAATCCTAATTAAAAAAAAATTAAAATTTCAAAATAACAATTAAAAATGTATTCCAATAATTGATATTAAATATAAAAACCTGGAAATCAAGAAAATTAACTTTAAAAACCCAAAAACCCTTTCAAAACCCGCTTCAATATATTATTTAAATTAAAGTTTTATCAAAATAATTCAAAACACATGTTCTTAAAATGTATGAAATTTAAAATATATAACATTTAAGCTATTTTACACACCAAAATTTCACATTTTAACACCAGAATCCAAAGAATTATATTTTCAACATGAACTGATAAAAAATCAATAATTCTCTAATAAAAGAATATTTTGACATCAAAAATGAAATTATTTACCAAAATAGATGTGGAAAACACGTATTAAAATAAATTAATATCAAATTTCCTCAGACTTAATGAATTGTTTGTCCTCAAGAAATCAATTAATCATACTCAATGAAAGTAAATTAATCTTAAAAATGAAAATTGCATGGCCAACAAAGAGGTAATTTTCAAAAGTGTTTTCCCCATTAAATTTCTTAGGTAAATATGGGTTTTTATCTATAAAAAAGAAAATCTTCTGCCAATATATCATTTCAAATTATACAAAGATTATTGAATTTGAATGTTTGGAAATAATTTTTACCAACATAACTTTCCATTCAATTATTATTACAAATTTCTCAATTTTTCCACTATGAACATGCACAAATGATTTAGTAGATCAACATAATTATACACCACTGGTGTATGGGTGAGTTTAATAATTAATATGATAGAATAATTAACTCATAAAACCAATTTAACATAAAAATAAAAGGCTCAAATAAGATAAGAAGTTAATTTTTTATCAATTTGAATGTAAATATTATTAGTTTAAATATAGTAAAGATGTTCAGATTCAATTAAGATTGAAAAACTTACTGTTGAAATTACACAAAAAATAAGTTCTTTCAAGAGATCAATAAAAAAATGCTACCCAATTGAATAAATTGAGAAGTAAAAAATATTAACCCCTCAATGTGGTAGTAAAAACTATAAATTTCATAAAAAAATGCATCCACTGAGTATGAAAATCAATAATAAACACAATTAATTTGAAAAAATAGGGTTATTTTGAAGTGCACTTCATTAAATTCAATTTAGCACAAAAAATAGATATCTCCCCCACAGTTAAAACAAAAAATTATCCATAATTTTGAACTTCAAGGTGAAAGAAAAATTAAAAACAATTTTAAGTTCAAACCTATTTTCATTTCAGTAGTGAAAAATAATGTTTAAAGGGTTAGAGTGAAAGTTTAAAAAGCATGTTTGTTGCACAATGTAATCAAAATAAAAATCTAGATCATACAAAACGTTTCCAGCAGGTTGCTATATCAAAAATCCAATGAAATGTAATATTTTTAGAAAAATGCATTATAATTCTTGATGTTTCAAAAATATTTTCAAATATTCATAAAATATATCATAAAACACCATACATTCATCAAACAAATCCATGAGAATAGTAGTAGCAAAAAAATAATTTTACTAATGATTTTAAGCATGGATAAGCCATTCTAAAAACAATTTTCAACCATTAAATTCACAAAAATAGTAAGTAGAAATATTTATAGAATAAAGAAGAAAAAATAAGTGCAAAAAAGAACAGAAACTCCCCGGTTTAAGAAGCTTTAGTCATTCATGTTTATCCAAAATATTTCCCTTATTTTTTCCTTAAGAAATCCCTCATATTTCCCAATTTTAGCTCATAAAAATGTAAATAAATCGACATAATATATTAACAATTTAATATTATGAGAAAATGAAACCAAAGAGTTTAAGGGATGGTGATTCAAGTTATTCCAGGATTTAACTTATGTATTCCTTAAAAAATCATGGAGTTTTTGATCCATATTTCATGAAATTCTGCTCTCAAAGGAGAATGTATAATAGGACAAATTGATTCTAAAATAACCAGGGGGACCAAAATTGAAAGTACCCATCAATAAAAGAACTAAAAGATCTATAAAATTAATACAGTGAGTATAAAAGGTCACTTTCCCATTAAAATATTTATGATTCATCTTAATAGATAATATAAAAAACAAAAATAATTTTGTTCATGTATTTTCATTATAGACAATACTAGTAATTGTCTTTCAAAAAGATCAAAAATTAATATGTTTTAAGGTTTAAAAATAGAAAATTTTCCCCCACACTTAGTTTCCATCATATAGTATATTTTAGAACATATTTTTAGATTTTAAATCAACCTCTAGGGTATCATGGAGCAGTTTAAATAGTTTTAAAATTTAAATAGGATGGAAATAATTTGAAAGAGAAATCCCCTAATAGTTGGTACATTGTGTCCCTAGTTCATATCCTAATTGAAAACTCCCCTTAAACACTTCTTATATCCATTAAAACACCTAGAAAATTAGAATAGATCATCTATTATATTCAAACAATGACAATAAAAATATGAAACCAAGTAAAAATAGAGAGGATGTGGCGATAAATATCTAAGGAATTACTGACAGATTTGTTGCTACAATGGAACAAATATTTCCAAATTAAACTCAAGGATAAAGTGAGTAGGGGTGAGAAGGTTTGGATTAAATAAAACAAGGGGTATTATTTTTTTATTTGAAATAAAAACAAACAAACAAATAATGTTTTATTAAATTATGGGCTGCCTCCATGTAAGTCTTCAGTTAGACTTCCCAAAATATCTAATCAAATATCAATCAAGGGTGTGGTTTCCTATTTAGGAACCACCACATGATTGTTGCCTATTTTAAGGTTAGAATTAATTTATTAGTGTTTTTAATCCACTAGGAAAATAATCAATTCCCTTTATAGCTGAAACCCCCCTTCAAAATACCCCTCACCAATTATGGACAGCTTGCTGACTACTTATTGAAATGATTTATAATTGATGTATTTAAAGACTTCATGAAGGTAAAACTTAATATAAGGTGTTTTTAGGAGTGTGACATGATACCTAATTTTTTCTTCCCCATTTGAGAGCATAAAGTCCAAAAAAATGTGCACATGGTTGATTTTTGAAAAATGGTTTTAGGGAGTGGTTTTTCAATGATGATTTAAATAGTTTTTGAATATTTGGTAATCAAAACTAAATCATCTTTCAAGGAACACTCAGCTCCTAAGTAAATTTTATACCCTGAACTAGTTGTTGAAAAAATTTAAGTACATAGAAGAATTTCTTTTTTTTCATCATGAAAACATTCAAATTCAGGTTTTGTTTAGCTATGATATTCTTCTAAAAATTAATCAACTGATAACTAAAAACTACCAGTCAATACATCTAAAAACTCATTTCTACTTAAACCAAATAGTGTATGCTCAAATTCTAGTTCAATTTCTAACACTTAATACCCTAAGTAAAATGAAATAAATTGATGAATTTCTATGTCAAACTTAGGGAAGGATAATTTCAACTCAGTCATATTGAAAATGAAAAATGAAATATCCAAATATAATTCATCCTTCCCTAATTGATTAATAGTTGATCCCTAATCATCATTAAATTATAGAAGGGGATAATTAGTAAGAGGATCGAGGAATGAGTGTTCTTTATTTGATGAAATTTCACAATCCACTATATCGTCCTCTTCATCGTGAAATATTTCAATGATTGTTGGGTTCGTATTTGTAAGACAAGAGAGGTCACATTGAAGTGAAGTTTCAAAATTTTCAATATCAAGGTCTTATAGATTATTGTTTTATCCCTTAAATTCCCTAAATTATATATCCTCGTTTATCATTATTAGAAAAAATTTTGAAGAGTTATTATAATTTAATCTATCATTTTCAATATTCTCCTCAAGTTTTTATAGCCTCAAAACTTCTAAATTTTTTATGGTTTTGGTGGCAATTTAATAATAGTGCATTCCCCTTCTTCCACATTTAAAACCTATTGAATGAACTTATTTAGTATTTTATTGAAAATTTCATCATTATCATATTCTTACTCACTGGTATGACCTAGGTCCTCACTTTCCAAATTGCTCACATTGTCAAATTTCATCAAGTCATTTTATTTATCACTCATTTAAATTTGTTCTTATTCTTTCATTTCATTATCAATACCCCTTTGATATGAACCTTTAACCCAATATCCCATTTAAGAGGAATAATTAGTATACATGGTAGAGTGTATCATAATTATAGGATAAAGGAAATAGAATAAAAAACAACAGAAAATATAGAGAAGAACAAGAAGAAGATTCATACTCGGAAGGCCTTGCTACTCTCCCACCCAGGCTTTATAGAAAAATCCCAAAACAAACTCTCCCCCATTATTCTCTCTCAAACACTTCATATTTAATAGCCTCTTCTCAGTGGGTTCTGTTTGTAACAGTCATGGTCCCCTCTAGATTATTATCTAGTATAATCCCTAGTTGATTAGAAAAAAACTGTGTTGTGGGTCTGGGCTCCCACCCTTCCAAAATACTCTTTTTAACTGCGTCAGGTGTTCCCTGTGGCCTCATATTGGCTAACCTACTTCCCATCTTGAAATCCTCCCCTAATATAATATTTTTGGGTTATCTAGTTGTGTTTTCCTAGGTAGCCTAGTCCAGCTGTCTCCATCCTTATCACTCAGCCCTCCTTGAAATCATGTTTTGTCCTCAAAATAGATGAAAATGAAAATTATGTTTGGATAAGGAGATTCTTGTTCATTGAATTTTGTGTATCTTCTATAATAGGAAAACACTATTGATTTAAGATAGTGCTGATGTGGTCCCTTAAAATATTCCCTTTCTACACTAGTATGCCAAGAAATTTATCATATGATCCTCCTTCTTCTTGGGCCTGATGTGGGGGTTCTTCCTCACATAAACCCTTCTATTCTTCTCCAAAAAGGGCCCTTGTTTGTTGGTGTGAATTGAACTGAGAAGGATTCTACCACAAACCCCCTTCCTGTTTTTGAAATTTGTGTATTCCTCCTCTATGGACCACATCTTGCAACTCTACTCACAGTTTGTTCCACCAATCTCCTTCACCACTGATCTTGAAAACTACAGATGTTAGCTTGTCTTCCTTATTGATGATCACGAGAATCCTCGACTGTACTGTGGGTGTCCAAACTGATAGGGGGAGAGATTATTCTGTTTAATCTCCCTTATTATAGAGTTTGGACTCCTATTCAAGGTGTAGAAGAACTTTAAAAAGATTCAACACCCCTTATCTAATGAAAATTTCACTAGAATATTTTGTAAAATGAAATGGACGGTCACAAGAATCATCCTCCATGCCACCAGATAGAGTAACTATTTCATGTTTTTCGATACACATTTTTATAAGTTCCATTTCATTACAGCTTAGCATTTTCCTATCAAACTAAAAACTGTTTTTGAGATGAGTATCCTCCATATACGTGGTATTATCACATTTTCAATGTGTGTTGAACACTAAACCAGTGGGTAATCCATATAGTCATGGTATCCTGGTTGCTTCTATACCCATGATATAACCTTTATCCTCCTTCATAACATCCATAGTCCGGTCATTCCATAGTGGATGTGGTCAGCACCATTATTGGATGATTCTTCAAAAATAGAGTTGGGAGGCTAGTTCTTGAACAAAATATTTACAAGGGGAAAAGGAAATCAGAATTTTCTAACTTACCACTCCATATTCCACCTAAATTTTTCACCTGAGATGAAAATAACATACCTAGAATTCTGCCATCACCTTTTTTTTCTTCATATATTCATAAATACAGTTCCACAGGATGGTTCCAGCCCCTCAGATCCCACCGGTTAGTCTTTGGAAATTCATCTCCTTGATCAACATGTATTTAATTGAAATCAATAGTATATAGAGAACTTATCTATGATGTCATTGTGATCTATCATTAATATTCACCAACCAAATCATGTCTCACCCATTCATCTTCAATGCACTAGGTTTTGTAGTCCATGACTCTTCTTGTTTCATCATTAACTCCTAGTAGTGAATTTCCCTAGCTATTTTTAATGAAGATTTGTCTTCCCTCTACAGTTATTATTACTACAAAGACATTTATCATATGTGTTAATGTTTTCCATGTTTGATCCCTTCACTATTTTCTTCATTATCTCTTCTCTTTGTAGATGCATCTTTTCATTCACTGTCGCCATCCCAAATCTATCCCGGATAAGGGTCCCCTGCTGCGTTTTCATCATCATCCCCAAAGAAGGTTGTCATAGCGAGAGCTCCACCAAATCCTTTGGTTTTTTATTGATTTTCATATTCTACAAGCCCATGTGTTGGAATAGATAATGCCTCCATGAGCTTTGATGTCCATTCATCAGCCATTTCTACCCGTTGTTTTGAGAAATTAATTTCACCCTAAGTAGATGGATCCGTGGTATTTTCCACTACCACCTCTTCCATTGTTATGGACTAGATATTGAATTTATGTAGTGATAATGATGTGGTCTCACGAGCAGATCAAAATCACATGAGAAGATCTTCCTTTAACTATCCCCAAGTGAGCCCAGGATTATCTATTTTCAATAAAAAAATTCAAATTAGATCCATACCTTCCATACACAGGTTCACTATCAGTACTTTCATCTCTTCAGGTCTCAGGTTCTCTACTGGAGGAAATCGACATAATCTCTTACCTGTAATTTTTCTATTGTCACCAAGTAATTTGGTCTAATGACACCCAAATCTATTACATATGAGTCTCCATGCATGAGGGAGAAAAATTTTCTTCATTACTTTCGGTTCAGCTAGTTTTTGTGACTAATATGTCAAAAATCACTTTAAAGACCATCAACTAAATACAACATCTCATGTGTCCACTCTTGCAAGTGAAATAGGAAGTGTGCTTCCTCCCTCGGTAGTATCCAATAGGTTGGGCCAATCGATAAAAACCTTTACTTCAACATCACCTTTTATGGGGACACATTGTATATAAGGTAGAGTGTAGTATAATTACAAGAGAGAGGAAATAGAAGAAGAAACAATAGAAAATATAGAGAAGAATAATAAGAAGTGTACTCAGAAGGCCTCACTTCTCTCCTGCCCAAGATTTCTATCTAAATCCGAAAACAAACTCTCCCCACTTATTCTCTCTCCAACTATCCCTATTTATCAACCTATACCCAATGGGTTATCTATGTAATAGTAATGGTCCCATCCTAGATTATTCTCTAGTATATTCCCTAGTTAGTTGTAAAATAGTTGTGTTGTGGGTCCCGGATCACTCCCTTCCAGAATACTCCTTTTAATTGTGCCAGTTATGACCTGTGGCCTGGTATGGGATAACCTTCTTCCTAGCTTGAAATCCTCCCCTATAATATTATTTTCTAGTTTTTCTAGTTTTGTTATCCTAGGAAGTCTCGTCCAGCTATCTCCATCTTTATCACCCTTATTTTAGTTTTATAATCTTTAGAATCTGGCTTATTTTTAGTCTTTGGTCAAGTTTGTCATTAATCTTCATGATCAGTTATTTTATAATTGAATATTATTCAGATTTGGGATCAAAATAGTTTTGGGTTTCTTTAATTTTATTAGGCTACCATGGCTGGTTATAGGCTGATAGGATCTTGGGCTATTATAGGGGCTGGCATGCAACTATACATGGAGGTTGGTGTGAAACTGTATAGGGAATATTTTCTCTAAATACCAGGGGTAGTTTATTAAAGTGTGTAAGGGTTAGCTAGAATGTTTTTAGGTAGTGGATGGGGTTAATAAATGGGAAGGGTCTATTGTAGGGTGGAGGTATGATTTAGTTTTTCTCTATAGTTATGATGTGCAAACATTCAGGCAGCTACATTGGGCCTCAGAGCAACGTCTCTGAGGAATTTCTTCTTCTCTTTTATTCTCCAATTTCTTATTCTTCTACCTGTCTTCTTCTCCTCCACTGCCGAACCACAATATTATGGCCTGAAATTAAATAATTCATTATTTTTATCTCTCTTGCTCCTATCAATTGGTGCATTCATTAAGATATTTCTAGAGAGATAAATTAGGTAAAAGAGGTTCTTGATCTTGTAAAGAAGATTGATATAGAACCAATGTCCACTATGGAGAGTCGAGTTGCATCAGTTGATGATTTTTTGGCTGAATTGAAACAACAGTTTAAGTGGAGCAGCAGATTCTTAAAAAAATGCAGTAGTGAAGTAAATTTTACATTTACAAACACACTATATGTAGAAAAAGAAAAAAAAAAGAACATGACACAGCTATTGTCACACTATCTTACTTAAAGCCCGATCAAACATGGTTGGGACATACAATGCCAGACAAAACAGAATTCAACACCACACCTAAACTAAGTAGACATGTATCGTTCAGAGTATATGAAATAGTCTACTCGCTATAAGGAGATCTCACTCACCATTTTTGATTGTCCAGTAGTTTCATGCCTGCACAAATGGAGAATAGAGTCACTAGTTTAGAGACTTCAGTAGAAGATCTGCGAGCTAGTTCTCAGTGATAAGAGACTGAGAAACATTGGATCAAGAACCAAATGTGGGATTTGATGGTGATGTTGGATTATCAAGGGATAAATTAGGAAAAAAACCGATTCACAAAGATGAAAAGGGGAAATAGGTTCTCTTATAGGAAAGAGGAAGCTGCCTAAACTCAGTTGGTTTGGACACTGATCGTGCACTAGATCTATTGAAGGATGGAGATGGTGAGAAAAAAATGGAGTGGGAGGAACCGCACAGGACATCAACCAGACAACCGGAAATGCCTATTTTATCTGGTGAGGATTCTATTACTTGGACTACCCATGCTAAAACATTTTTTTCATTTACCGCGCATGTGAACAGTTCAAAGTACCATTGTCACAATTGAGTATGGACATATTGGCTTAGTATTGGATACTTTATCTGAAGTTTTATTACTAAAAACATTCATGAAAGTAGTTCATGGAGGAGCTTCTTAGTAGATACAACATCACAATAGAGGAAGATCTAATCATTTGTTTGAAGAACTTACACCAAGGTGGAATAATGTATGAATATATTGAAGAATTTTAATGCATTACCTTATAGATTCCCAACATTTCTGAGATTTGGTACAAGAGTTTGTTTATTGGTGGGTTCAAATAGGACATTGGATACATAATTATAACTCACAAGCTGCCAAGCAAGGTGTAACTCCTCACTCTAACAAGGAGAGTAGAACGTGAGCTAATTTCCATGGGAATACTATCACCACCTTCACCCCAAGTTAGGAAGATAGTTTTTATTATCCAGGGGAGAAGTTGGAACCCCAACATAGTGAAAATGGTTCCACAAATATATGGTACAAAGAAGGAATGATGGGGAGGATACAATATACCTCGGGAGAGGGGAATCCAAAGTCTGTCCAAAGAGAAATTTTAGGAAAGAAAAATGAAGGGATTTTTTTATTCCTATGGACAATGATTCAGCCTGAGACATCGATGTTTTGTGAAGGTTTACAAGTTGATGGTATGGGAGAGTATCGAGCCTCCAAGTGAGGAGGTATATGAACAAATATCTGGATCTGAGAATAATGGAACACATGAATGAAGAGGCAACTTGAAATATTTACAGCTTTAGGAGAAGGTGGAATTTCAAAGGAAAGGCAATGATAGGATCTTGGGCTACTATAGGGGTTAGTGTGCAACAGTATAGGGACGTTGGTTCTCATTTGTATAAGGAATATTTTCTCTAACTTTCAGGGGTAGTTTACTAGTTTGTAAGGGTTAGTGGGAAGTTTTGTTAGGTAGTGGGTGGGGATAATAAATGGATAGGGTCTGTTGTAGGGTGGGTGTATGATTTAGTTTTTCTTTATAGTTCTATAGTGTATAAAATTGGGCTTCTACCTTGGGCCTCAGAGAAAAATCTTGGAGGAATTTATTCTTCTCTTTTCTTATCCAATTTCTTATTCTTCTACCTTTCTCCTTCTCCTCCACTACCAACCCACTGTATTATGGTATGAAATTATAGAATTCCTTCTTTTTTTTCTCTCTCTCTCCTATCACAGGCACACTTCCAAGTAGTATCCCCACGAAGAAGCTATTATTTTCATATATTTTATTTTATAAATCAATGATTTTATTCAAAAAATATATCAATTTATGGTTGATTGTCCCATTTTTGGATTTTAGTTATAACATAAGCTTAATTGTGAAAATAACCTTATTGTTGATTTTTAAGTGTTTTAAATCTTTTTTGTATTTAGACTATAACAGTTTACAAACTAATAAAAATTGTGAAAATATTTTTTTTTACTATATGGTTATTCAGATACAGTAAATTCAACTATAAATAATATTGAATCCGACCATATATCTCCCAAATTAATCATTAAATTGGGGCCTCATAATTTGTGCATAATATTCATAAATTTGGATGATGAGCCCATATCTCACAAAGTATTAGTCTAAATGATCTAAAATTTTAAAGTTAGGTGTAAAAGATCGCAAGAAACAAATTAATTAACTTTATATGGTCTATATTAATTTTATATAATGAAATAAATTCATGGGAAAATGGATTATTATAATTCAAACAGTCTTCCAGACTATAAAAGTTTTTTCTAATAATTCGGTCTTAAATTTGGAAAAAAGTGAATAAAGAAGATGAAATTTTGTGGGAGAACATGTAATCCATTTAAGAATAATTTCCCATTATAATAATTCCCAATATTTTTTCATTTAATGGTCCAAACATGCACTAACTCTCAAAGGATGGAATTTGTGGGAAACCATCCACCCATCTTGCCTAAAAATTTGTATCACTTCTTCATTTCAAAGGATATAGTTATTTTAAATAGCTAAGTATAGTTTTTTTCAATTTTAATATTCATATATATTTTTATATATATTAGTTTATGTTTCTATTATTATTATCTCTCATTTTCTCATTTGTTTTTCTCCCTCTGTGAATATTATCTCCATGAAAATGAAGAACCAACTCCAATTATTGTTCAAAGGGAGGGAGTCATGTTATGATTTGAGTTATTTTTGATTTAATGATTCTATTTATTTTATTATGATATTTTAGTGATGGGTTAAATTGACTAGGTTAAACAATCACTCCCTTTTATTTACTTTTTTCTTCTTCTTCTTATTCATTTATTTTAATCTCCATCATTATAATGATTCATACAGTGGAATAGCACTGTGATGATGAAGTGAGGGAGATTATCTTGTATGTAGAGGTATTAGTTTGGGGTGATCATAATGAAAATAGGAGGATGTTGAGTGATATGTATTGATCTCAACATTAAATTGAATAATCATAATTTTATTTTAAAGAATAGTGATTAATTCACTGTGAACTACTCATAACAACAATCTATTTTTCACTAAATTCGTTATGTATTGTATTATTTTTATGTTTTTCATTATTTTATATATATATATATATTATCCGTTTGTAAACCCCCACTATATTATTATATCATTTTAGTAGTATATTTTAGATTATAAATAGTGATAATAGAAAACGATGCGTGTAAGTGGACTCCTTATGAGATTGATCCTAAGTCTTACACTATTTTGAATTCTTAGGAAATTAAAAAAATATTGATTTAGGATTAGAAAAAAAAAACATCCCATTGATTTGGAACTATTTTTAAAGAGGATAAACACTTGCACACTATTTTTCACAGAAAACACAAATAACTTAAAATTTTCAAAAAATAAAAAAAATAAAACTTCATTGAATATCATTTTTTAAAAATTTATTTGGTCGTGATGGATTATCATAGTGATTTTTTTATTCCTGGAATTATAACCAAGATTAGTTTGAAGGTAATAAAATTTAAGTCATCATGTTCAAGAAAAATTTAAAATGTTTGAGATAATCAGTAAAGAAATGAAAATTATTTCAACTTCAGGGAGATTGTGGAAGAAAGAAATAAAGGAAAAAGAAAAGATTGTTCCTGTAACATTATAGGAAGAAAATGAATCGGTTTAATCTATATTTAAAAATAATTCTCTCCCAAAAATCTCATACTTTATCCCAATGTAATTCTAAAATAACAAGTGCATGTGGCTGAGTAATTAAATAGAGTGGACTTTACTTTGGAATCACTTTATTTTTATTTTATATTTTTATCAAATACAATTCACTACCCTCATTTTTATTTTTATAATTAACACCTATGAAATACCTAGAGAGTAATTAATATGATAAAAAACACTCTATCAAGGAGGAGATGGTGCTGAAGTTTGAAGAAGGAACCACCCAAGTGGTGGTGATTAAAAAATAATAAGAGCCCGAGGAGCCTGTGGTAATGTGATTTCCTCCTCAACACCAAACCTAATACCTAATATAGGATACCATGATAGTAGATAGGGAGCCACTTCCACCCCCCCCACCTTTGAAATTATACTTCCCTCTTTCTTCTTTATTGGGGGTTGGGACTTTTCTTCTTTTCTTTGGGGGTTACCACTCTTGGTATCCACTTATGTATATTGGGAGAAATAACATGTAGTGACTCATGAAATGAAAACCCCATCCAATTATGATTAGAGATAAACAACTGGAACTACCTAAATTTGGGAAGTAAAAATCAAGTGACCAATTGGGGGTTCAAACAATGTTTTACCCCTTTTATTCTTTTCATTTATGTTTCTTTTAATTTATTTTGAGTTCAAAAATTTCTTGGGTTTTTTATTATTTCCTGTAGGTTTAATGTATCAACAAATAGATGCTCAAATCAAGGTTTTAACTACCCAAATAAACATAGGTTGTGTCTTTCCTTCTCTTGGGTATTGATTCCCTTTTCTTTTCCACTAATTAGGTGCTCTCACACCCCCAATGGAAAACATCCTGATGCTCCCACATATTTCAAATATACCACGTCACATTTTTACCGTGTATACATGGGCCTCACAAGACATCCTACCCGCACACACTCGGGCCTCACAACACATCCACCCCCCCCCCCCCCCCGCACACACTTCGGACTCAAAACACATCGCATATCATACTAATGACACCTAGGAAAGCACATCACAACTCATCCTGAAGAAACTTGGGAAACAAACCACCTCACCTGCAAACACCTAGTCTACCACTTCTCCCCACATACTTTCCATTGAATCTTAGGCCATCATCCCTTGGAAGAGGGAGTGGGGAAGACTGGATGGCCAACCATCCATCCTCACACCAGGATGTTGGGAAATTCACCCTCCCCCATGAAAATGGGGGTGTTCGACACATAGTTCTCAACTCGGGTGGGGTGCATATAGAAATCACAAGGAAAAAATAAAAGTATATTCATATATGATATCAAACATTCATTACCAAAATATGGGTTCTCAAACAAACAAACAAGTCATAACACTGTCACCTTTGTTGTTACCTCTAAATGCACAAAACCATACAACAAGTCGTAAAAACCATTTCACATTCCCAAGTAATTTATTTAACCATTTCAATTTTGTTAAAAAAACCAACCCAAGATGTTACAAACTTTATTAAACAATTATTTATTCATTCCACCACTACCTGGGAAACCACTAAGCACAAAACACAACAAGAAACACAAAAACATTCATTTTAGAAGGGTAAGATCCCTAATAAAATAAGGTGGATGCACATTTACTCTATGTTTAACCCCCATTAATGATATATCATATATCAATATCTAGATATGGGGTGAAAATTTCTAC
Organism: Viscum album; assembly: GCA_963277665.1. Classification (NCBI taxonomy): domain Eukaryota; kingdom Viridiplantae; phylum Streptophyta; class Magnoliopsida; order Santalales; family Viscaceae; genus Viscum; species Viscum album. Next base: position 157,173,415 of record OY728157.1, read on the forward strand.
ATTTTATTAGTAGTGAAGCACCCATACCAGTCACTACATTCCTTCTTCAAAGTCATCCTTCCCAAACCACTATACAAATCAAAACAAACCCCCCAACTCACAACTACATCCAACAATATAACATAGCACAACATGTTCCAAAAACCTACTACATAATCAAACCATGCCCCTCACAGCCCCATTATACAACCACAACAAAAAAATTATAGGTTTACATTAACATTTAGCACATTCCACTACTTTTCATTGGGACTTACCACACAAACCAAAATCTAGGGGTGACCAATTCATTATCTAAGTATACACGATTATCCAAATTTTCATTTTAGGGTGATACCAAACAAATATCAATAAAGAAACAACCATAATATATGTATCCAATGTAACAAACCCACCAATGACCATAATTTTAAGTGGGGAATCATGCCTGAACAATCACAATATCATAATAAATATCAAAGCTATAAAAATAATGTGAAACAAACCCCATTTACCACTCAATTTCAATTAAATGATTCTTTATCTTCAATTAGGCTAGAGAAAACAGGATTCACAGATAAAAATAAGTAAAAGTCCTCTTGCATGATGCACAATAGAGAGAAATGAAAGGAATCCTACCTCAAAGAAGATTTCCAATTGCTTCGCACTGTAGGGAAAAGATGAATGCCTGCAAACCACAACCGCACCATGATAACTTTGGATCAACCTATATCATAGCAAGGATCCATCAAAACACAACCCGAAAATACCCCCAAACCAAAGAAACACTACCATAGAAAAACCCCAAGAGAATAATAGAAGAAAAAGGATGATAAATAGAAGATAAATCTTCATAGATTATCCACATATTTCCAAATAACATCCACCAGGATCAACATATCAAAGAGGGAGGAAAAGGGAATGAAGAATACTTAGGAATGCCTAGGGTTCGTCCCAAATGAGAGGAAAAGAAAACCAAGGCCGAATGAATGAGGGTTCAACTGAAAAATAATTTTAAAATTGCACATGATCAGGGTATTACAAGAGGTGTATTCCCCTTTCACATCATGTAATACCCATGGATCGGTTTTCGTTGGAAAAAATGTCGCCTCTTCATTTTATTTTATTTTTATAACCCTAAAATATTACACATCGTGAAACCCTTATTCACATTGTGTAAAATGTATGCACATCATGAAACCTCTTGGAAAAACCCTAAAACCAAATCTCACATCTCGTAATCTAGTTACATGATGGGTAATCCATTTACACAACATGTAATCTTCTTTCTTCTATCTTTTAGCAACCAAACTTTTCCAAACTCTCTCCGATCCTCCGCTGAACACTTATAAAAACCAAAACCCCTAATGCAATAGATAGAGAAGGAGCATACCCTTACATCTGATACCTCTCAAATGATTCTCGCCCTTGAGAATCCAAAACCAATCCAAGAAGGGAAGGGATCTAAACAACCACCCTATGAGATACCTCTCAAGGATCTCTCCATATCTCAAACATTACCATGAACCAAACACATCAAACCAAATGACAAAAAATACACTAAACAACCTATCAAAATCTATATAGACCAAGAAAACAACCACTAAAACCAACAAACTGGACCTCCATAAAACCAACAAGATGCACCATCATGAACACATGAATCAAATAATTTCAGATTTCATGTCAAGATACTATCCACTCTGGTAAACACTGAATCACCTGCACGTGTTTAATCACATCATAGTTAATGTGTCTCAATTAAGAATTAGTTACTCCCCTTTTCATACGTCATGAATTTATTACAAATTAAACCACAAACTATCATAAACCAAGAAAATAGATCATCTCATAAAAAAAGGATTCAAACATCACATTTCAAATCAAAAAAGTAAAAAAAAAACTCAAAACAATTTTGGGTACTGGGAACTCATATGCATTTCTCACTCCCAAGTACTCTCCTCCTAACCACCATTCTTCCACAATGCATGAACCAAATGAATGGTCCATCCATGAAACACCTTCTCTTGATGATCTTGGATCTCTAATATCCTCTCCACAAAAATTGCTTCATCCTCGATATCCAACTCTCCCCAGTCAATGACATGAGAATCATCATGTAGATACTAATGAAGCTAAGAGACGTGTAAGATTTTGTGGATCCTCTCCAACCACGATGGAAACTCCAAATGATACTCTACCTCGTGAATTCACCCCAACACCTCAAAGGTTCCAACAAACATAAGAGAAATCTTACTCACTCTTCTAAACCTCCGTTACACACGTCAAGGGGAAACCTTCAAGAACTCATGATACCCAACCTTAAACTCCAAGGGCCTCCTTATGTGATCATCATATGACTTATATCGATCCTAAATTGCTTTCATCCTCTCATGAATGAGCGGAACTATCTCTGTTATGATCTGCACCACATTGGGACTGGGAACAACTATCTCCCCAACCTCTATCCAAAACAACAAAGAAAAAAATAGTCTCACATACAAAGCCTTAAATGGATCCATTACAATGGAAAAGTGGTATATATTATTATAAGAATGATCCACTAAGGGAAGATGTTGTACTCAAGATCCACCAAAGTCTAAGATGCACACCCGCAACATATCCTCCAATGTTTGGATAGTTCTCTCTGTCTTCCCATTTTTCTAGGGGTGGAAAGTAGTGCTGAGGTGTAAATAGGTTCCAAAAGCATGTTGAAATCCCATATAGACTCATGTGGTAAACCACACATCCTAATATAAGACAATGGAACTCAAAACTCCATGCAACCGAATCACCTAATCCACGTAGCTCTAGGCCATGGTATCCACTACACCAAATTCCTTGATTTTTAAGAAGTGGGAAGATTTCATCAACTGATCCACCATCACTCAGATAGAATCATAACCTCCTTGAGCTCTAGGTAAACCTGTAAAAAAATCCATCGAGATGTAATCCCATTTCCACTCAGGAACATACAAGGGTTGCAAAAAATCCCAAAGAACACAATGCTTGGCCTTTACCAGCTAGAAAATCAAATAGTTCTCTACAAACTCTACCACTTCCCGTTTTATCTTGGGCCACCAATAATGCATCTTTAATCCATGAAACATATTGAAAAGTCTTGTATGTACCACCAAGGGTGGTCCATGAAACTCATGAAGAAATACACTATGCATTGACACTAGAACAAAAAACATTCCATGAAATAACATCTGGTTCCAACCATCCTCCAACCCCTCCAGTGCATTACCATGGCCAACAAGATCACGCAACACCTATGCCTCTGAATCTCCCAACTAATACTCCTCCACCTATTTCATCATAGAAGACTACACCATCATCTGAAACAGACATCCTTTACAACTATCCACTCTTGCATCTATGTTCAGGGCTTCCACCTCCTCCATCACATTACAAGAGTCCACAAATTCCAAAACAAACTCCTTCCACAACTTCCTAACCAAATAATTGACCATGAAATTTACCTTTCCTAAGGTGTAGGATATATCAAATTCATAGTCCTGAAGAAAATTCATCCACCATTATTGTCATAGATTCAGGTCCCATTGGGAAAACATATTCCTCAAACTCTTATGATCCTTGAAGACCACAAATCACTCCCCAATGAGGCAATTCCACCATAACTTCAGCATGAAAACAGTAGTGTCCAACTCTAGATCATTGGTGGAATAGTTATGGTCATGAGGACATAACTTCCTAGACGCATAAGAGTTCACTTCCTACTATTGCATCAACACACATCCTAAACCCATATAAGAAGCATCTGTAAACACCTCAAACATGAAACCTTCCTCAAGAAACCAAAGTAATGGGGAACTGGCCAACTTTATCTTCAAGTAACTGAATTCTACCTGGAACTGATCACTCCACACAAAATCTTGGTCCTTTCTTATCAAATCTATCCATGAGGCTACAACTTGAGAGAAATAAGGTACAAACTTCTAATAATAGCCTATGAGACCAAGGAAACTGTGAACCTCTTTCACATTCTTGGGTGCTACCCAAGAAAAAACTACTTCAATATTTGCCGGGTCTACCACCAAACCCTACCAAGACACCACATTCCAATGGAAATGTACCTCTAGTGTCCAAAACATATACTTGGACAACTTTCCCTAGAGCTGGTGGCATCAAAGAACCTGCAAGATAAATTTGAGATGCTTATCTCACTCCTCCTCTGAATTTGAGTATATTAAGATATCATCGATGAATACGATGATGAACTGATCCATGAACTCATGGAACATGGAGTTCATACTCCCAATCAAAATGGCTGGTGCATTCAAAACCCTGAATGGGATAACTACAAACTCAAAGTGCTCATACCTACATCTGAAGGAAATCTTCGGGATACCCCCTACTTTACTCTCAACTGGTGATATCGAAACCACAGATCGATCTTAGAAAACCAACTCTCCCTTCTCAGATGGTTGAAAATATCATCTATCCTTAGAAGAGGCTAATGGTTCTTCACCTTCACCTGATTAAAACTCTAGTAGTCTATGCACAACCTCAGGACACCATCCTCCTTCTTGAGAATAACACTAGAGCACCCCACGGTGATACAATGGGCCAGATAAAACCCTTATACATCAGATAATGTATCTGAATTCTCAAATCCTGCAACTTAGAATGTGCCATCTGATAAGGATCTATAAAAATTGGAGAAGCATCAGAGTATAAGTCTATACCAACCTCAAAATCAGATCGAGGGGGATGCATCACAACCTCGTGGGGGAAAAATACAAGAACTCCAACAATGACCCTGAGAACTTCTACCATTTCAGTTTCCACATATTCCACTGACATCTCAACCAATAAGGAAGGAAGGGGCTCTACATTCCGACTACCCACCTAACAACCCTACTCGCCAAAGAAAATCACAGGTTGACCATCCACATCAGAAAACATGACCCTCCTATGAAAATAGTTGACAAAAACATGTACAGAATACAACCAGTCAATGCCAACAATGATAGTGTATGACTACATCTATAGTAAGAAGAGATATCCATGGGACTAATGTGGTCACATCATTAGTATACACCCCCAACACACATCAAACAAGTCAGCATGGCCTCTGAGTGACGTACTCAACACCATGGGCACGAGAGGCCTCTATACATATATTACCAGAGCATGGGCTAGAGTGGGTGAATCAAAGGAGAGCAAATCCCCTGAATCAAACAAAGTACAATCAAGGGTACTGAACAAACTGATCATACCTATGATGATCTCTAGCCCCACTGGAATTACTGCCTCCGCTGCATGAAATTGACCACACCCATATCTCCTACCTCTCTACTGATGAACACCTCCATTTCTATGCTCGAGTCATGCTCCTTGATCACAAGGGAAATCTATAGGCCGAACTTTACCAAATCCATCTCCCCTCGATGGAGAAAAAGCATGTTGTCCTTACTATTGAAACTACCTCACTGGAAACTATTGTTGAGGCTGGTGCTGAACTTATCCTCCTCTACTAAAATGAGCTTAGGCAGCCACTGAGCACATATTTTTAAGATAGTTGTGAACCCCAAAGAATAAACACATCATACCTAAGCCCAAAGAAAATTCACAGAGACCACTAACACCAGAAGTCTAGAAGGTAAGCTACTGAGGTCGTCTCTATGTCGGTAGAAACCTAGAAGGTCTTAGTACCTGAGATCTACCACTAAAAACTCTACCTCTCAAAGAACTCTTTGAACTCCACTCTCATAGTAGACCTCCTCGTGAGTGCATCTGCTCGATCAAATCTACTTTCTTCTGAATGTCCAGATACGTCAACAATGTAAAAGGAGTAATTGTATACTGGATAGAAGGGTGGAGTGCCTCCTTATGACTTCTCGCATGAAAATAATCATCCTAAAAAATATCTAGGTAAAAGCGTAGAAGGTCCTGCATTTGATTCCCATCTCCCACACTAACATACTCCCCTACTAAAGGGATATTAGTTCTTGCCTCTTCTTAGCCTTCATGGATGATCAAAGGAACTCTTCCTGAAACTCCTTCACAAAGTCAACCAGTGAAACATCTTCCTCCTTCTTCTCTCCTAGATATAGTGCCCACCACTAACGTGCATCACTTCATATATGACTAACTACCAAAGGGACCCTGTACTCTATTGGGGCCTCGATCAAATAGAAGGTGATCTCTAACTCCTCTATCCAACCATCTGTCTCCAAATTAGAAACAATTATCTCATACTTTCCTAAATCTTGTAGCTGAAAATCACATAATGTCCTCTACCACTGACCATCCTCCTCAACTGGATCAACCCTAAGATGATCAACTGGATCATCCTACTGAACCTCTACTATATGAGCCACACGAGGAAAATGACCAGGAGCCATATCTGAAAGGAAAATAAGTATTTCTTAATCCTGATTAGTATGTAGTTTTATTAAAACTTATTGTAATTCATTTTACACATATAAAATTTCCAAAACAGCCTAATTCAAACAAGAAAACAAGTAATTATAATTCATATGCCTCTCATAGGTCTCTACCCTATAAGTAGAGTCATCTTACTTAGCAATTCAATAAGCTCAGATTTTGTGCACTGGATCATGAGGGGTCCTAAAATACCGTTTCCTATCTGGTATCCCTATCCTATGTCACGTAAAAAGGGAAAATGGAATTGTTTCCATACCATCCCATGAAATACTCACCGTGCCTAACTCCAAACTCTATCCTATCTCTCAACCATCACCTTTGATACCACTCTATCATGACCCCCTCCCTCTAAAGATACTACGATGAGGGGAGAGAGATAATAACCCCCCAAGTCCCACCACTAGTAGGCCCTAGGTTGGCGACTAGCTCTAAGGGTGTAAAAATCTCAAAATATGGGAGCCACTACCCTTTATAAGGAAAAAATATCGAGAGATATGATGGATCATCAATAAGAAACCCCAAGACCTAATATAAATAAATTCAAAACCATCTCACATGCATGTGTAAAATATAATTGATACAAATACAAAAGACTCCAAAGTAAATTCCAAAAGTAAATCTAGGGAAATGAAAAAGGTTCAGAGGTCCAATCTAGAAATGCCCAGCACAATCCAAAAAATACTCATGGAAACATGAAATTAGTTTATATACATAGGGTGCGAATAAACTTATACTACATAGGAAAACAAAGGTCTCTCATGCACATGTGAAAGAGGTATTTTAAAGCACCTGTGAGAAAACATTAGCACCAAACAACACCTAAGCAGGTATACTAACTAAACCCAACATAAAAAAGGCATTCTCACCATGTAATGAAAGTCAAGTAATATAATATAAGTCAAATCTATGAAAGGTTGCCCCACACCACTTTATCACCGATTAGCCTCTCTTACACACCAATAGAAAATTTCATGGTGCTCCCACCTCTTCTGAATATACCACATCACATCCCACCCGCACACACTTGGGCCTCAGAACACATCCCACCTGCACACACTTGGGCCTCAGAACACATCCCACCTACACACACCTAGGCCTCACAACACACCCTACTCGCACACACCTGGTCCTCAAAACACATCCCGCATACACACACATGGACCTCTCAACACATCACATCTCATCCCAAAGACACCTGGGAAAGCACATCACAACTCATCTCGAATACACTGAGAAACAAAACACCTCACCCATAAACACCTAGGCTACACTTCTCACCACATACTTCCCAAAGAAACTCTGGCCTTCATCACCTATAAGAGGGTCCAGGGAAGAGTGGGTGTCTAACCATCCATCCTCGCACTGAGATTTTGGGAAGGACACCCACCCCCATGACAATGGGGGTGTTCGGTACATAATTCTCAACTTAGGTGGGTGAAAATAGAAATCACAATGAAAAAAACAAGTATATACATATATGATATCAAGCACTCATGCCCAACCTATGGGTTCTCAAACAAACAACCAACTCACAACACGACCACCTTTGATGATACCCCAAAATGCCCAACACCACACATCAATTCATAAAACCTGTTTCACATTCCAAACCAATTTATTTAACCATTTCCATTTCGTTAACCAAACCAACCCAGACATTCCATAATTTATTTAAGAACTATTTATTCATTCCATCAATACTTGGGAAACCGCTAAGTACAACACACAATAGGAAACACAAAAACATTCATTTCATAAGTTGAAGCGACATGGTAAAATAAAGTGGCTTCACATTTCCTCTCCATTTAACAACCATTCATGATATATAATATATCTATATCTAGATATAGGGTGAATCTTTCTACATGTTATTAATGGAGAACCACCCATACCAGTCACTACCATCCTTATTCAAATTCAGCATGCCCAAACCACTATACTAACCAAAATAAACCCCCTAACCCACAACTGTATCCAACTACATAACATAGAACAACCAATTCAACAACCCTGCTACATAATCACACCACACCCCTCATAGCCCCATTATACAACCACAACAAAACATTTTACAGGTTCACATTAACATTTACCACATTCCATTACTTTTATTTAAGGTGTTATCACACAAAACAAAATCTCGGGGAAACCAATTCATTAGCTATGTATATGTGGTTGGCCAAATTTTCATTTTAGGGTGATAACAAACAAATCTTAACAAGGGAAACAACCAAAACAGATGTATACAGCATAAAAAATCCACCAACAACCACAATGTTTAGTGGGGCATCAAGCCCAAACAATCACAATATCACAATGAATATCAAATCTATAAAAATCCGGTTAAATAAACCCCATTTACCCCTAAATTTCAATTAACTGGTTTTTTATCTTCAATTATGTCAGGAAAAAAGCTGATTAATAGATAAACAGAAGTGAAACCCTTCTTGCATGATGCATAATAGAGATAAATGAAGTGAATCCTAGCTTTTGGAAGATTTTCAATTGTTGTTCATGACAAGTCAAAGAAGAACACCCGCAAACCACAACCGCACCATGATAACTATAAGTCAACCTATATCACAAAAAGGATCTGTCAAAATGAAACACAAACGTACCCCCAAACCAAAGAACCACCACCAAATTGGATCCTTAAGAAAAGAATGAAAGAAAATAGATTATAAAGAGAAGATAACTCACCAAATATCTAGTATAGATCGCCAACAAACATCCAATGACATCAATGGATCGAAGAGGGAGGGAAAGGGCTGGAAGAATACTTTAGGGTGCCTAAGTTTCTCCCAAAACGAGAGGAAAAGGAAACAATATCCAAATAAATGAGGGTTCAACTTATTTTTTTAAAAATTCAAATGATCAGGGTATTATATGACGTGTAATTTCCTTTCACATCGTGTAATACCCAGGGTTCGATTTTCAACAAAAAATGTGTCGCCTCTTTATTTTATTTTATTTTTCTAACCCTAAAATATTAAACATTGTGAAACCCTTATTCACATTGTGGAAAATTTCTTCACATCCTGAAACCTATAATACAATCCATGAAACCGAATTTCATTTTGTGTAATCTAGTTACACATTGTGTAATCCTTCTTCTTCCAGCTTTTAGCAACTGAACTTCTCCAAACTCTCTCCGAGCCTCCTCCAAACACTTCCAATGACCAAAACATGCAATGTAATGGAATGAGAAGGAATCAACCATTACACTTATGGGTTAGAAGATGATGCTTATAGAGATGAACAATGTTTTTTACAAAGATAACACCATGGTTACAGTATTGGAGAAACATCATTAGGATGATTTAGAAATCATCCTTAGAAGGTAGAAAAAACATCATTATGCACAAACTCATGCTTATACAAATGACACACAGCCAAAATTCATTGCCTAGATATACAAAATGATCCTTATGGAAATGGTATTTCACCCTTATTTAAGTGTCCTGCATATTTACAGATATGTAAAATTCAACCATATATAAGTCACCTATAAGAGAAAATTCATCAGTTGTAAAAATTATAAATTCAAAATATTAAATTAAACTTCAAGAAAAATTAAACAAATAATTATAGATTTCAAAATAACAATTATGAATGTATTCCAATAGTTATATTAAAGATAAAAATGTGGAAATAAAATAAAACTTCAAAAACCAAAAGCCATTTCAAAAATCATATCAAGATATTATTAAATTAAGATTTTTTCAAAATAATTCAAAAAAATATTATAATGTATGGAATTAGAAATAGAGAACATTTAAGCTACTTAAACCCCAAAAATACACATTTTAACACCAAAATCCAAAGAATTTTATTTTCAACCTGAAATGATCATAACTCAATAATTCTCTAAGAAAATCACATTTTGAAATAAAAAATCTAATTATTTCAAAAAATTGATGTGTCAAACATGTATCAATATAAAACCACACCAGTTGTCTTCAATGAAGAGTTCTTTTTGAAATATTTGAAAAATGAAGAAGTTACTAATGAGATCATAGTATCATCCCAAGATAAGGTTCAAATAAATGGAAGTCCATAAGTTCTCGAATTTTTAGAGGGTATGTTCGTTTTGAAAACACCAGACTTGTTCAGAAGAAGTTTTAGAAAGAGGTTAAGTTTCTATGGTTTTTCTAAGTTTAGATGTACTAGAAAGACTGGGTACTACTGAATCTTGGGGAAGAGATCTGAAAGGTGTAGTTATTGAATCAATGGTTCTAGAATGAGTATAACTACAGGGTCAGTTGAAAATTTATATCAAGATTTGGTGCCAATTAAAGAGATATGGATCTGACTTTCACTATTTTATTCTCACAGATGATGGAGAACCTGAATTCATAGAAGATGTTATAAGTATGAATGACTCAAGTTAGTTGGAGTTATCCATGAGGGAAGAGATGGATATATTATATGTTTCTGGGACATGGGAGCTAGAATAATGACATACTGGGGAAAAGAGTACTTCAAAGTAAATGTATTTATTAGTTGAAAGATGAAGAAGGTGGTTGAAGTTGGTATAAGGTGAGGCTTGGCATGAAGGGTTTTCAACAAATGAAAGGTGAATATTTTTTTGAGATCTTTTCTCTGATTTTTAAACACATAAATATTAAAATAGTATATATCATGGTTTCCAAATAAATGTTTCATCTATAATAATTAGATATAAAGCCTGCATTTTTTCATGGATACTTAGATTAAGAAATTTTCATAGAGAGGTCAAAAGAATTCATAGAGAAATGAAACCGGGATATTATGTACAAGATAAAGTGGAGCCTTATGATATGAATCAAGAATCATGGTAGTGGAACCAAAAAATAAATTCCATTATGCTGTAACAAAAGTTCATCCATTGAAATTTAGATCATTACTATTACTGGAAGGTGTTCAGTGATGGGAGTTTCATCATATTACTTCTCTACGTTCATAAAATGATTATTTATAGATTGGTAAAGTAAATTATTGATGATATGAAAGATGATTTAACTATAAGTTTCGAGATGAAGGATCATAGTCAGACAAAATGAATTTTGGGGGTGTGTATTTTAAGGGACTTAAAGTTTGAAGCATTATTCTTAACTCAATCTGACTATATCCTAATGGTAGTGGAATGTTTTGGAATGAGATAAGAAAAACTAGTTACCGATCTCATGGAAAGAAATTTCATGTTGAGAAAGGATATGACACCTAGAATATAATTAGATGATGAGTATATGGTAAAGGTTCATTTTTAAAAAGTGGTCAAAAACTTGATGTATGTCATGGTTTGTACATGGATGAACGTTGTGAATACAATAAGAATTTTTAGTTGGTTCATGTATAATCCTTGAAAAGAGCATTGGGAAGTGTTAAAGTAGATCCTATGATATATCAAAGGTTCTAAAAGTTTTTCTATAAATTTTGGAATGGATAAACCGTTGTAGGGGTTTGAAAATTCAGAGTTTGGGGGTGATGGGGACACTTAGAGAAGTACTGCAAGCTTTGTTTTTTACTTTTTAAAGAATATATATAAGTTATATATAGAAGATTAAACTGATAGTTCAACTTTCAACAATATAAGTTGATTACATGTCATTAATGGAAGCTCATAATGAGTTAATATTTCTAAAGAGGCTTATGGATGATCTTGGAAGAAGGTGGAAGGTGTTGGAGTTGGTGCCTTAGAACCAACTTCTATGTATTTTATGATAACTTGTATTCATATTTTTGAATATTAATAAATTTTTTATCACATCATTATTGTTCTTCATCATAGCAAAGTATGTGAAAATGTCTTAAGAGTAGCTATCACACTAAAAGGTCATAGTAGTTCCCCACTATGATGAGAACCCAGAAATGCTATGACATTATTCTTAAATATATGTTATATAGTTGGATGATATCATTTGAGAGGAAAAAATGATATACACTATCAGGGGTGTAGACTCATAGGAATTTGAGGCACCTTCTCAAGATGTACGTCATTGATAATATCCAGTGTATGATATTAGGAGAATGAGACCTGCCAATAGGAAATCCAAATTTATATGTTTCATTGAATGTTTCTATCTAAGGATGTTTATATTGATCCTTAGACTTTAATATTATTATTAATGAGCATTATGAGACATGTACATTGACGTATTGATGAAAACCATGACAAAAAATGTTCAAGGAGAGGTAGGATATGTTGGGAGCATCACAAGTAATATTGCATTAATGAATAATTGGAGAAATTGTTTATCCATTATGTTCTTTAACGGAAGTTAATATCTCAGGATATTTGATGGAAATGATATAGCATACATAAATCTGTGACCATGGTGTTATATAGACAAGTTCAATTTCTGGGAAGTCAAATACAGATACATCAAGCACATAGGTTGATGGCATCAGCACATAACCTGCTTGATTAGAGATATCAGGATGAAGGGATTATATTACACAGTAAGAATCTATATGAGTTATTATGTCATTGTGACATTGAATTATTTCTCTAAGGTTGTGTTAATGTGTTTCTAGATGTTAACCTTGGACTTTAGGCTGCTTTGCCTAATGCCACTTAGAAAGAGGCTGAGAGGGTCACACAATAAGTGTATCCAAAATCTCAGTTAAATAATAATAATTTTATTTATTATTTAATAAGTTGAATAGATATTATTATCACATGTGGTTTAAAAATTATTCACATTTTCTTAATCTTATATCTTCCATCACCAGTTATTCGAGAGAATATAATATTAAAATAATATTTAATAAATATTTATTTACAATTTAGTGAGTATAAAATTTATTTATTTATTGGAGAATAATAAAGTGATATTTATTTAATAACAAAATAGTCATTATAAAAGGCCTGATAAATATTTTGGAGCAATGGTGGACCGAATTTAATGGTCTAGTGAGAAATAATAAATATTGAATATTATTTGATTAAATAATATTTAATTTAATTTTCAAGCTAAGCGCATGTTGAGAAATAATAATAATATTTTTATTATGTGACATGTGATTTCATAGAGATTAAATAAATAATAAAGGGAACTTGTGAAATTATTTATTTATAACACTAGTGATTTATAAACCCAAGTATATTATTTTATCAAAGAACCAATTCATTTTGTTTTGATTGTGCACAACGAATTTGGTGAATCCCCTCAAGACATAGATAGATATATTCTCTGAGAATGATCTCAAGAATGGAGAGTGGTATTCCTATGCCTGCCACTCTCAATTCAAGAGAGATCTAGGAGAACGCTTTGGAATGGGTTCTCAAAGCGAAAAAATTCAAATGATGCAAGCAATAGGATTTACTGTGCTAGCACCCAAAGATTCCTATGATGACAGTCATAGATTTGTGGAACATGTGTGGATCACCCCTACAAGGAATCTACTTTGATTCCTAGAAACACAATGACTAGAAAACATAGATTTGTTTTTAAATCCATCAATGGAGAAATAATTCCATCTTGGTAATTTTTAATTAATTAAATTAATTATAAATAATATGTGATGATCCTCTCTCTGGTTTCGGCATTCCATCCCTTATCTTTTTCTTTGATTCAATTCCGTAGATAATAACATTTATCGTTGTGTAAATATCATATTGATCATCGATCATGACAAAAATAAAAGTTAGGCATGACCCATCGGATGCTTCTGTTGTGCCCAAAACTTACAAGTGGTATCAGAGCAGTCACATAATTAGTGATAATTATTTAGAGATCATTGATTGATTAACACATTTGTGATTTAGTTTTCAACTCATGTTTAATTTTTATTTTAATATGAATTGTGAGATCCACTTCTTCCTCCTTCATTTCTCCAAGATATAATCAATAAAATTAATTTTATGAAAAAATAAAATTGAAGAACTCACCCAGAGGTTCCAATGATTCTGTTTGAATAACACAGAATTACACACTGCGTAACAGGATTTACATGCCATGTACTTGTGTTCGATACATCAGGAATAAATTCAGAAATTAATTCAAACTATGTGTATCGATGACATGTTGTGTATTTATTTCTTACACTGAGTGTTGAACAGGCCAGAGTGGAACACAGTTAGCCAAAGTACATGTCGTGTAACCCACATACATGACACGTAGTCCCTTTGAGTCACAGATGGGATGTGTATTACCATATACAACCTACCTAACTGGTAACTATGTATCTCGGAGACCACATTCCATGTAGTCGCTAATACATGCCATGTAATCCAATTTTCTGAGGCACGGTTTGCACACCGAGTATCTTGGAGTGTGTCTTGAATACATGGTGATAGACGTACACACCATGTACTTATACCAAATTACCAAGATTTAAAATTTATTTATTATACTGTGTCAACCTTATTAACATGTGCTTGTGTGTAACACCCGAGACTTTTATGTTATATAAATCATCAAAGGAATATTTTTCTACACAACACTTTCTTAGAATGCTTTACACGAAATCTCGACCTTCCTCGATAGCTTGCGTCGTACGCAATACCGAGTTTCACTAAACAACGATATGATATTAAAATATTATTAAAACTAGCTCTTATGAACAGTAATAACCACTTTTTGAAATTTTATAAATTTTATTTTTCAAAATGGACTTCATTTTTGGATTCAGAATATCAAAATTAGCCTAGGGTGAAATTTTGGTATTTTTTCTGAAAACTTTTAATTTTTGATGAATAGTGAAACCACTAAGTGGTAGTTAAAAAACTGAATTTTTCATAAAACTTAATTTTACCACTTCTGTGAGTGAAATTTCAAAAATCTGAGAGACACGGTTAATATGAAGGACTAAAATGTGGTTCAATGAGATGAAAATAATTTTTGGTGAATAGTAACTGTTTACTTTTTTTTACCACGGTTAAAAGTAAATAGGGTAATTAAGGGTAAAGATGATATTATTATTACCCTAACACATGTACTAATTCTATTGGATAAGTTTAATTCGACCAAAAATAAACGTAGGAATAAAATATGACCATTTAGGCCCACTAGGATTAGATTAGGACATTTATTATTAATTTATTTAAAGAAGGTTTAAAATAGTTAAAATCAAAGTTTAATAAGTAAATAATATTTAATATGGGGTTATACATAAGATAAATTCGACTATAAATATTCATTATAAAGCTAAAACGATTTCCTACATAATGGTATTTTATTTGTAATTTTTAGACATTAAATAATTTAATTTATTTATGACACAAAAATGATGCAGTAATTATCTTATTAATGAAATATTGACATAATTAATGTTATAAACACAAAAATAAATGTAATTTGAGACTTTTTATGAATTAAAATAATGTTATAGGTTAATATTAAATGTTAGTATTTATTTAATTAACTTGGTTCTAACTAATAATTTTGTTATGATTTTCACAAAAATCAATTACTAAATAGTGTCAAAATTGACATAAAATAGTTTTTAAAACAAATATTATATTAGTAATTGTTATTTTATTACTAAAAATATAAGGTTAGGCCAAATGACTTATATAAGGTTATATATATTAATAATAAACAACTTTGGGTTCGTTTGGCTGCTTATAGTAAGTTTATTAACCTTATAGTATAAGAACACAAGAAGACACGGTAAAAGTAAACTTAGTTAACTTAATGTTAAATCTAAATGATAAGGTTAAAATAGGAACCTAAAATTGTCTAAATTCTATTGGATGAGAGGATATCGACCCATCCCCACCTTAACTTAGAAATATATCAATTTGGAGGTATTTAAAACCGAACTTGACTTTATAATAAAATAATATTTTTAGTTTTCCCAAAGGTGCCCCTCTCCTCCCTTATAAAAGGGCACCTCATCCCTCTCCTCCTCACACCAATTTGAGCATTCAAGATCGTCTAAACCCTGAAAAAATCTCTTCTCCACTTCCCTAGTATCATCATAAAGGTCCCGGTCTTCTTCAAAGACCATCCTTAGTTCTTTAAGTGGAGGTTAAGAAAAGGCGCGTCAAAAAGAGGTAATATCCATTACCGATCTTTTTCAATTTCTTTCTTCTTCAACTTCTTCTTATTTAGTTGTTTCATGATAAAGTAATAACATCAGTATTTATAATATACTGATATGTTATTATAAATATGAAACAACTCTAATTAACCTTCTATCCATCCTACGGAAAAAGGAAATCAC
Source organism: Viscum album (assembly GCA_963277665.1). Lineage (NCBI taxonomy): Eukaryota > Viridiplantae > Streptophyta > Magnoliopsida > Santalales > Viscaceae > Viscum > Viscum album. Next base: position 157,189,963 of record OY728157.1, read on the forward strand.
CGCGCGTGCGTACGTACGGAATACCGTCTCCACGTCGTGGTGTAATCTATTTTCCACCACCACCTTACTTGGATGGGTATAATGGTGTAAATAATGACTATATATGACTATTATAAAGTGATAATGATTCTGAAATAGTATACATACACTCCAATACATGATCATAGGAACGATATCATCACTCGTGCGTACGTACGGAATACTGTCTCCACGATGTGATGCGACTCGTTCTACATGATCTTAATTTCATAATGATTATATAAATGAATTGAATGAATGAATATGATATATATTACACTAATACCATTCTGGAAATGAGTTATCTATAACTTAAAGAGAATAATAAGAATTTATTTGACAAGACACGCATAAGAACAAAAAGTTATAAACACCCGAATAACAAGTAGCAATGAAATATTACTACTAAGAAGCTAAGAAAATGACCATATATGATATCATAAATATAAGTATGATTCTGTAATAAGTCAATAACATTATTTATATCATTATACAGGAGGTTTAGACACTTACGAAGAAAAACATACCTAAGGTAAGGGAAATATCACAATCTCATTTTTATCCGAGATTGTTTATACTTAAGAATTTACTGGGGTGTATTTTACCATCCAAATCCATGTTTCCTCAATATGTAATATTATTTACATTCACCTAAAATTGTTTAAGTCCAATTTTACCCTTCGGTGAGTTTTTATTAAAAGATACGGAAGGAATCTTTTTTCGGTTTTCGTATGAGGTACTTTTTTGACTTTTCCGAAAAAAGTACGAGAAGAATGTTTTTTTACTTATACGACATGAATGGATTTTTAAAACATTATTTCCAAGAAGCTTCCTTTACAAGTTATCAAGTTTATTTTTAATCAACTTCTTTTAGTTTATAATTGTTTGACATGTTAAGAAAGGAAAAGTGTTTTTGAAGTAGAAAGGATAGTTTCCTCAAGAATGGAGTTCAAGCGTTTTATCAAAATTATTTTCCATATAAGATAATAAATGGTTATGTTTTCATCCCTATTATTACATTTATTTGATTATGTTGTGATGGAATTATTTTTTTGAATTCCTTAATCTTATATGAATTGTTTTATGATGTCATGATGTTTAAGATTCCTATTTTTATTACATGGGTTATGCAATGATGTATGATTTATGATTTTGTGGAACACATAAGAATGGTATCATTATGAGATGGGTGGGACCTATATCTCCCTCCAATGCATTGGGTAATGATTTTATATCTCATGATATAGACATGGCTGGAACGGTAGGTTATACCGGTTCAGTGAAACAAGACTGAAACGAGGAATGAACTCGGTTCAGAAAGGGACTGTGTCCACTAAGATAGTCTTCGCAATGAGTCTTAACTAATCAGAAATGATTCTCTATGATTATGTGTGTATGCCACAAAGTTTCATGTTTTAAGTTATGATTATTGGGATTACATTTCACTACTAAGATTTATCCCATGTTATGAAATTATGATCTCTTTTGCAGGTAAAGATTTCCAAAAGATATGTTCTTATGAATATGACGTGATTGATATTTATTTTGTTTACCCGTACTGAGCATTTGAGCTCACCCTTTTGTATGTTTTATTTCCCCAGGTCAGAAAGAAGTTTATTATGTAGAATATGCCAAAAAGGGACTCTAGATATGAGGAAACAAATGGGAGGCAAAGTAGATGCTTTATGAACCAGTTGTTTATGTTTCCCAGTTTCTAAAGACACTATACCTATACGGTTCTTTTTTGGTTTTGTTATATTTTGTACTAAGTATTCTTCAATATTGAAGTATTAATAATGTATGTAATGTATGGGTCATTATAGTTGGTACCAGTGGAAAGGTATAGTCAACCTTTGGAAACTAGGATGTAAAAGCCTTAGTAAGAACCCTAAGGATAAGTCTAAGCATAGAACACAATATTAGTGTTTTAGAAATGGCCATGAATAACCTTGGATAAGACCTTAAGTTTGAAATTTTATTCTTGATTATGTGGTTTCCCTATTATAATTAGTGTTTCTCACACTATTCTTCTTGGTTTTAGTCAATGGCTGGAACCCGAAGGAACCGTGTTAATGCAGAATGCAACGGGAAATGCAATGATTGTCCCCCTGAGCAACAAAACGTTATGGGAGCTGTAATGAAAAATCTTGTAGCTATGCTCACACAACTTTCTCAAGCTATGAATCATGTAGGACTTCCAAACGAGCAAAGGAAGGAGAAAAATTCGGTTGAATCCTTAATGAGGCAGTGTCCACCTTCTTTCAGCGGGTCTACTGATCCATTAGTTGCTGAATAATGGATTAGTACTACTAAAAAGATATTTTCAGTTCTTCAATGTTTTGAACATGATAAAGTCATCCTAGCAGTGTATCATTTGGAAGGAGATGCTGATCAATGGTGGAATCTTATTAATAATATGAGGCAAAGTGATGAAATTGAGTCCATGGAATGGGACGAGTTCAAGAACCTATTTTTCAATAAGTACTTCCCTCGTATTCTCCGAACAAATATGGAGAACGAGTTTCTTGAACTGAAGCAAAAGGATGATGAATCTGTTGGTACCTATAAAGCAAATTTTACAAGACATGCAAGGTACACTTCTAGTATTATTATCCAACCTGAGAGTAAGATCGATCGATTCTTTAGTGGCTTAAAACCAAGTCTTCGAAGGGCGTTAGCCATAAGGGACTTCAATAGCTACGAGGAAATCGTTCGATGTGCTCTCAATGTTGAGATGGATATTGGAGTAACCCATCAGTCATATGGGTTTGGTAAGAAGAGGAAAATGGAATTCAAAGGAAAATCTAAAGAGCACACTGAAAAGAAGATGATCTTTCCCTTATGCTCAAAGTGTGGAAATAAACATGGAGGGATTTGTCTTAAAGGGACAAGTAAATGTTTCAAATGTGGAAAGGAAGGTCATCGGGCTTTTGAATGCTGCAATGATGGGAAGAAGATGTCTAATGATGCAAACAAAGGAAGGGATACACAGAATGAACCTACTACACTTCAATGTTTTAAGTGCAAGGAGATGGGACATTATGCCAATAAATGCCCTAATCCAAGGGTTGATGATGATGGTCGACGTCAACAAACTCTTAAGGCTAAAGACAAAGTAAAGTCACATGCAATTTCTATCAGCGATGTGGAGTATGATAACGATGTGGTGAAAGGTACACTTACCATCCACTCTAAAGTAGCAAATGTTTTATTTGATTCTGGATCCACCCACTCTTTTATTTCTGAAGAATTTTCTAAGGGTATCACCGTATTACCTCAACAATTAGATGTTGAGTTAGCTGTGACAACACCTAATGGCACAACAGTCGCATCAAAAGTTTATAATTTTTCTCCGATCGAAGATTGTGGGAAAGTGCTTCCTGTAAATCTTGTGATCCTTCCTATAGTTGAATTTGATGTGATTCTTGGCGTGGATTGGATTTCTTTATATGGAGCTCATATCAATTTCCAAAGAAGGGAAGTCACATTTCATATTCCAGATCAATCTATGATCGTCTATCAATGCAAGGATGAACATAACCTTCCAGTGGAAATTACTTCCATCTTATGGGTCTTGATTCCACTAAATGAAGGTTATTTATCTCAAATTGTTGGTGAGAAACTCACGATTAAGAATATGGCCATTGTACGGGAGTTTGATGATGTCTTTAAGGAGGAATTACCGGGACTTCCACCAAATCGTGAAGTTGAGTTCTCAATAGAACTCGTACCGGGTGCTTTGCCTATTTCAAAGACACCTTATAGAATGGCCCCAATTGAGTTGCAGGAATTGAAGAAGAAACTCCAAGAGAATCTTGATAAGGGATTCATACGCCCTAGTGAGTCACCTTGGGGAGAAACTGTTCTCTTTGTTAAGAAGAAAGATGGATCAATGAGACTCTGCATTGATTATCGATAACTTAACAAGATCACTATTAAGAACAAATATCCTCTCCCACGCATTGATGACTTATTTGACCAACTACGAGGAGCTCAATACTTTTCCAAGATTGATCTTCATTCAGGGTATCATCAATTAAGGTTCAAAAGGGAGGATATACCAAAGATGGCTTTCCGTACAAGGTATGGACACTATGAATTTATAGTGATTCCATTTGGTCTTACTAATTCCCCTGCTATCTTCATGGATCTGATGAATAGAGACTTTAGAGACTATCTTGATCAATTTGTGGTAGTCTTTATAGACGATATTCTTGTCTATTAAAAGAGCAAGGATGAATATGAAGATCACTTGAGAATTATATTGAAGACCCTGAGAAAGGATAATCTTTATGCCAAATTTACCAAGTGTGAATTTTGGCTTCAAAAAGTTTCATTTTTGGGTCACATAATCTCAAAAGAGGGGATATCTATGGATCCAGCAAAAACAGAGGTTATCGAATGATGGTCGAGACCAACAACAGTAACTGAGATCCGATGATTTCTTGGTTTGGCTGGATATTATCGACGTTTTGTGAAAGATTTTTCATGATTATCTAATCCACTCACCAAGTTGACTCAGAAAGGAGTTAAGTTTTTCTGGACAGAAGAATGTGAAGAGAATTTCAAGGAGTTGAAAAGAAGGTTATCCAGTGCACCTGTGCTCACACTTCCTTGTAGTGGAGAAAGGTTTGTGATCTATAGTGATGAATCCAAGAAGGGATTGGGGTGTGTTCTTATGCAAAATGATATGGTGATAGCTTATGCCTCATGACAGTTGAAAATCCATGAGCAAAATTACCCAACACATGATTTGGAGTTAGCTGTGGTAATCTTTACATTAAAGATTTGGAGGCATTACCTTTATGGTGAAAGGTGTGATATTTATACTGATCATAAAAGTTTAAAGTATATTTTCACACAAAAGGAGCTGAATATGCGTCAAAGAAGATGGTTGGAGCTGATTAAGGATTACGACTGCTCAATCCATTACCACCCTGGGAAAGCAAACAAGGTGGCAGATGCATTAAGTTGACAAGACCATGCTAGTTTATCCGTGATGAGGATCACAAAAGATCCAATATTTATGGATTTACAAAGGATGGATCTTGGAATTATAATGGAAGGGGAAAAATCTTATCTTTCTCCAATGAATGTTCAACCATCTATACATTTTAAGATTAAAGAGGCACAGAAAGAAGATGTTGAGTTACAAAAGAAGGTGAGAAACGTTCCTGAATTCAACCTTGATTGTGATGGGATAATAAAGTTCAGGAATCGGGTTTGTGTTCCTCCCATCCCTGAATTAAAGAAGGAGCTGCTGGAGGAGGCTCATAGTTCTTCATTCTCTATTCATCCTGGAAGCACGAAGATGTATAGGGACTTGAAAGAGTACTTCTGGTGGGATGGCATGAAAAGAGATGTTGCTGAATTTGTCTCTCGATGCTTGGTTTGTCAACAAGTTAAAGACGAGAGACATAAGTCTAAGGGGATGTTACAACCATTAACCATACCCGAATGGAAATGGGAAAACATCACTATGGACTTTGTCACATGACTTCCTAAAACATCCAAAGGCAATAATTCTATCTGGGTCATAGTTGATCGTCTTACAAAGTATGCACACTTCATTGTTATTAGAGAGGATTTCTCTCTGGATTAACTTGCCAGGATATATGTAAAGGAAGTCGTAATATTGCATGGAGTACCACTTTCTATTATATTCGATCGGGATCCGAGATTTACCTCGAAGTTCTGGCGAAGTCTTCAGCATACTCTGGATACAGAGTTGAGTTTCAGCACTGCTTATCATCCTCAGACAGACGGTCAGTCTGAGAGAACAATTCAAACCCTAGAAGATATGTTGAGAGTTTACTCTATGGATTTCAAAGGTGGTTGGAATCAACACCTACCTTTGGTAGAATTTTCTTATAATAATATCTTTCACTCCAATATTCATATGGCTCCTTATGAAGCTCTCTATGGAAAGAAATTCAGGACTCCAACTTGCTGGGATGAAGTTGGGGGAAGAAAGCTATTAGGACATGATCTCGTTGATGAAATGGCAGAAAAGGTCAGATCAATTCAAAAACACATAAGATCAGCTCAGAGTCGACAGAAAAGATATTCCGACAACCGAAGAAAAGACCTAGAGTTTGAAGTCGGTGATAAAGTGTTCTTACGAATATCTCCCTGGAAGAGTGTTATGAGATTTGGAAAGAAGGGGAAGTTGAGCCCTAGATATACCGGTCCTTTAGAAATACTGGATCGTGTTGGGAAGGTAGCTTACCGATTGGCGCTTCCATCGAATCTCTCTCATGTTCACAATGTGTTCCATGTATCTCTCCTGAGAAAGTACATACCTGATCCTTCACATGTACTCAGCTCAGAAGTTGTACCGCTGGAGCAAGATCTTTCTTATGAAGAACAACCGATAGAGATTCTGGATCGTAGTGAAAAAGTCCTACGAAACAAGACCACTCTATTGGTGAAAGTTTTATGGAGGAACCACCAATTATAAGAAGCTACATGGGAGCTTGAGGATATGATGAGGGAGAGGTATCCTCATCTGTTTGTTACAAAGTGACGAATTTCGAGGGCGAAATTCATTTTAAGGGGGGTAGAATGTAACACCCGAGACTTTTATGTTATATAAATCATCAAAGGAATCTTTTTCTACACAACACTTTCTTGGCTTGCTTTACACGAAATCGTGACCTTCCTCGATAGCTTGGGTAGTACGCAATACCGAGTTTCACTAAACAACGATATGCTATTAAAATATTATTAAAACTAGCCGACATGAATAGTAATAACCACTTTTTGATATTTTATAAATTTTATTTTTCAAAATGGACTTCATTTTTGGATTCGGAATATCGAAATTAGCCTAGGGTGAAATTTTGGTATTTTTCTGAAAACTTTTAATTTTTGATGAATAGTGAAACCACTAAGTGGTAGTTAAAAAACTGAATTTTTCATAAAACTTAATTTTACCGCTTCTGTGAGTGGAATTTCTAAAATCCGAGAGACACGGTTAATATCAAGGACTAAAATTTGGTTCAATGAGATGAAAATAATTTTGGGTGAATAGTAACTTTTTACTTTTTTTTACCACGGTTAAAAGTAAATAGGGTAATTAAGGGTAAATATGATAATATTATTACCCTAACACATGTCCAAATTCTATTGGATAAGTGTAATTCGACCAAAAACAAACTTAGTAATAAAATATGACCATTTAGGCCCACTTGGATTAGATTAGGACATTTATTATTAATTTTTTTAATGAAGGGTTAAAATAGTTAAAATCAATGTTTAATAAGTAAATAATTTTTAATATGGGATTATACATAAGATAAATTCGACTATAAATATTAATTAGAAAGATAAAAAGAGTTCCTACATAATGGTATTTTATTTGTAATTTTTAGACATTAAATAATTTAATTTATTTATGACACAAAGATGATGCAGTAATTATCTTATTAATGAAATATTGACATAATTAAAGTTATAAACACCAAAATAAATGTAATTTGAGACTTTTTATGAATTCCAATAAATTTCCAGGTTAATATGAAATGTTGGTATTGATTTAATTAACTTGGTTCGAACTAATAATTTTTTTATGATTTTCACAAAAATCAATTACTAAATAGTGTCAAAATTGACATAAAATAGTTTTTAAAACAAATATTATATTAGTAATTGTTATTTTATTACTAAAAATATAAGGTTCGGCCAAATGACTTATATAAGGTTATATATATTAATAATAAACAACTTGGGGTTCGTTTGGCTGCTTATAGTATGTTTATTAACCTTATAGTATAAGAACACAAGAAGACATGGTAAAAGTAAACTTATTTAAATTAATGTTAAATCTAAATGATAATGTTAAAATAGGAACCTAAACTTTTCTAAATTCTATTGGATGAGAGTCTTTCGACCCATCCCCACCTTAGCTTCTAAATATATCAATTTGAAGCTATTTAAATCCGAACGTGACTTTATAATAAAATAATATTTTTAGTTTTCCCAAAGGTGCCCCTCTCATCCCTTATAAAAGGGCACCTCCTCCCTCTCCTCCTCACACCAATTTGAGCATTCAAGCTCGGAACACCCCTGCCAAAATCTCTTCTCCACTTCCCTAGTATCATCCTAGAGGTCCTGGTCTTCTTCAAAGACCATTCTTAGTTCTTTATGTGGAGGTTAAGAAAAGGCACGTCAAAAAGAGGTAATATCCATTACCGATCTTTTTCAATTTCTGATTTCTTCAACTTCTTCTTCTTTAGTTGTTTCATGATAAATTAATAACATCAGTATTTCTTAAATACTGATATGTTATTATAAATATGAAACAACTCAAATTAACCTTTTATCCATCCTACGGAAAAAGGAAATCACCGCGCGTGCGTACATACGGAATACCGTCTCCATGTCATGGTGTAATCTATTTTCCACCACCACCTTACTTGGATGGGTATAATGGTGTAAATAATGACTATATATGAATATTATAAAGTGATACTGATTCTAAAATAGTATACATACACTACAATACACGATCATAGGAACGATATCATCACTCGTGCATACGTACGGAATACCGTCTCCACGATGTGATGCGACTCGTTCTACATGATCTTCATTTCATAATGATTATATAAATGAATTGAATGAATGAATATGATATATATTACACTAATACCATTCTGGAAATGGGGTATCTATAACTTAAAGAGAAGAATAAGAATTTATTCGACAAGACACGCATAAGAACAAAAAGTTATAAACACCTGAATAACAAGTAGCAATGAAATATTACTACTAAGAAGATAAGAAAATGACCATATATGATATCATAAAAAAAATTATGATTCTGGAATAAGTCAATAACATTATTTATATCATTATACAGGAGGATCAGACACTTACGAAGCAAAAAGGACCTAAGGTAAGGGAAATATCACAATCTCAATTTTATCCGAGATTGTTTATACTTTAGAATTTACTGGGGTGTATTTTACCATCCACATCCATGTTTCCTCAATATGTAATATTATTTCCATTCACCTAAAATTTTTAATGTCCAATTTTACCCTTCGGTGAGTTTTTAGTAAAAGATATGAAAGGAATCTTTTGTCGTTTTTCGTACGAGGTACTTTTTTGACTTTTCCGACAAAAGTACGAGAAGAATGTATTTTTTAACTTATACAGCATGAATGGATTTTTAAAACATTATTTCCATGAAGCTTCCATTACAGGTTATTAAGTTTATTTTTAATCAACTTCTTTTAGTTTATAATTGTTTGACATGTTAAGAAAGGAAAATTGTTTTTGAAGTAGAAAGGATGTTTTCCTCAAGAATGGAGTTCAAGTGTTTTATCAAAATTATTTTCCATATAAGATAATAAAGGGTTCTGTTTTCATCACTATTATTACATTTATTTGATTATGTTGTGATGGAATTTTTTTTTGAATTCCTTAATCTTATATGAATTGTTTTATGATGTCATGATGTTTAAGATTCCCATTTTTATTACATGGGTTATGCAATGATGTATGATTTATGATTTTGTGGCACACATAAGAATGATATCATTATGAGATGGGTGGGACCTATATATCCCTCCAATTCATTGGGTAAAGATTTTATATCTCATGAGATATACATGGCTGGAACGGTAGGTTATACCGGTTCAGTGAAACAGGACTGAAACGAGGAATGAACTCGGTTCAGAAAGGGACTTTGTCCACTAAGATAGTCTTGGAAATGAGTCTTGACTAATAAGAAATGATTCTCTATGATTATGTGTGTATGCCACAAAGTTTCATGTTTTAAGTTATGATTATTGGGATTACATTTCACTACTAGGATTTATCCCATGTTATGAAATTATGATCTCTTTTGCAGGTTAAGATTTCCAAAAGATATGTTCTTATGAATATGATGTGATTTATATTTCTTTTGTTTACCCTTACTGAGCATTTGAGCTCACCCATTTATGTTTTTTTCAGGACATAAAGAAAGGAATTATGTTTAAAAAAAGAGATCTTTATGGGAGATGTTGAAGATCTTTCACCACGATTAGAAGATTATATTCCAAGTTTCCAAAGACACTAAACTATTACGGTCCTTGTGTGTGTGTTTTTGTTATGTACTAAGTATTCTGCAAAAGTAATTTAATGTATATGTACGTTAAGCTCCGAGTCTCTACATTGTGTGTGTTCATTAACTTTATAGGACATACGATGTAATAGGTTTTAATATATATATATATATATTGAATTAAATATCTCTGTAATGTTTAGATTTTCATATCATGTTTGAGTCATATGAATGTTTTTACTCTATGTGAATTAAATCATGACATGTTATAGAAAAATTATGTAATTTTTTGTAATCATTAAGTTGATACTACATGTCATGAAAGTGAGTGATAAGTTGTGTATGCTATATGTCACAAAGAATAAATTGTATATGAGTATAATACATGATGGGTAGATTCAGACAGGTATTCACCATGTTTCCTTCAAGGTACATTTATGTACAAAATTAATTTTAAATAAATTTATTTAATTTGTTTAAAATTATAATGGATGATAATAACAATTATATTTGGATGATAATTAAGATAAAATAATTTATTAAGTAAAGAAGATAATTAATTGATTCAAGCATTATTTATCTTAAATAAGAATGATTGAGAATTGACTGCTGGTTTTATTAAATATGTAATTTGGTGCATGCATATGGAAGATCATGAGCATAGACCTGAAATTTTTATGTGATTGGTTTCGTTTAATTTATTATTAAATTAAATTTTTGGTATGCGTGTCTTCTCTCCTCTTATTATGTAAGGGTCTTCCTACCCAAGGTTTCATTTATGTAAACCATTTTTCCCTCACCTTCGTGTGAGTAAAAGCATATGTAATGGGTGGAGCTCCCAAGATAGTGGAGTAGGTTCTTCTTTTGAGATGATCTGAAACCAATCCAAGAGAGATACATAGTTGGATAGGTGGAAATATGTAACAGTAACCTTAATTGGTTCAAGGTGTTTTTACCCTAGGTCAATGGTTAGTTTATCAACTACTAGATAAACTAACCATTATTAAAATCTCATGATCATACTTCTTTATTATGTTATTTCTATTAAGTTGCATGGTTATTTCATTTTGAATGTTTTTTCACAATCACATGAATTAATTAAATTAACGATCATGAAAGATAGAAGTAAAATAAATTAGTTTATGTGTAAATAGTATCTAAGACATGGTTAATCACTTAATTAAATCCCATTAATATTAAAAATCATGTGATAAAGATAATAATTGGAAATTTATGAATAAAGGATAAAATTCCTCAATTATATATATATATATATATATATATATTAATTTGATATGGCCTTCCACTACTTCAATTAAAATCAACCACAGTTCAAAGTTATTGACCAACCAAAGTTGGGGTGCTTTCAATTATCGGGGAATTATAACATGAAGTTTTGGGTTGACTTAACTTAGTTCATATCAAGGGTTGATTTCCAAATAAGTACATGGTTTAATTGAGGCAAGATTTTAGGAAATACAATTTAAGGATTTTAGGATTTGGGTGTCCACTCAATAGATCAAGGAACTATGAGTTAATACAGTTGGAATTTGGAATGCCTAACTAAAACCAATCTAGTTGCTTAACCAACCAAAGTTGAGGTAATGGTAATGGAATATAGATACTTTCCACTATAATGTTAAAGCAATATGATATTACGAAACCAATGGCAAGGGCTATTGAGTTTCAATAAATTAGTGGGAGACTAATAAATATAATATTTATTTGTGTGTTTGTCTAAATTCTATCTGATAAAGTACTAAAATTATGAGAATCTTATTTGTAGAAACAACATTAAAATGACTTCAAAAATATCATTGTGATCCATACTTGAGAAGGATAAAATTATCACTAAAAAAATTTCCAAGAGTGGAAAGGAGCTTACATGTTATATTTTACCATGAAAGGAAATTGTATGTGTTGGAATAACATATTCCTGCTACACCTATTAATTAGGCAAGTGATGAAGAGTTATCTCTCTATGAGAAACATATGAATGATTCAATAGATTTTCAGTGTTTCATACTATAATCCATGACCAATAAGATTTTTAAGCAACATGAGGACATGGATTCATATAGTATAATGCCTCGCCTTAGGGATCTCTTTCAACATAAGGATAAATAAGTGAGGTACGATATCTCAAGTGATTTATTTTATACTAATCTTGGAGAGTATAAACCAGCTGGGCCTCATGTAGTCAAGATTATTGGCTACATTAAAAGCATAGATATCTTAGTGATTAAATTACAATATGAGTTGCATAAATATCTCATACTTTCATCACTACCCAATACCTTCACTAGTTTTATTACTAATTACAATATGAGAAATATTTAGAAGAGTCTTTTAGAACTTCTTACTTTGATTCTCCAAGTGAATAAAGACATGGGGCATGATAAACCTATAGTCCTTATATTGAACATTAAAAGGAAGAATAAGGAAAAGGTGTCCAAGACTCATAAAAAATCTAAATCTCTTCAGAACCATCATTCCAAGAAGAAGATGATCCAAAGGCCAATGGATAGAGGGTTTAAACAGATCCAAGTAATTGACAACGATGAAACATTTTTTCTATTCTCTATGTTTAAATAAATTAGAACTATTATTTCTATAATAGATTACCATGAATATGAGATTTGGTAGATGGATATCAAAATTTCATTCCTTAATGGGGACCTTTAGGAAGATGTCTATATGGCACAACCAGAAGGGTTTGTGACTCTTGGTGATGTCAAAAGGATTTTTAAGTTGCAGATATCCATTTATGGTTTGAAGCAAGCATCTAGGTCATGAAACATTCAATTTGATGAATCCATATAAGAATTTGGTTTCATTAAGAAAGAATGTGAGTCATGTGTTTACAAGAGGTTTAGTGGGAATGTGGTTATTATTTTAATAGTATATGTTGTTGAAAAATTTCTTATTGGAAACAACATAATATTCTTACAGTCTATTAAGGACCGTTTAAACAAATGATTCTCCATGAATAACTTGTGTGAAGAATCCTATATTCTAGGCATCAAGATCATTCTTTGTAGATTCAAGAGGATACTTGGACTAAGTCAAAGTACATATATTGACCATATACTAAAGATATTTGGTATGGAACAATCCAAGAGGGGATTGGTTCTAGTTTCACATGGTTTACATCTTTTTAAGAAAATGTGTCCTCAAGAAAAATGGGATAAAGAGAGAATGAGTAATATCTCATGCACTTATCCAATAGGATCAATCATTTATGTCATGTTATGTACTGGAATTTATGTTTCCTATGCATTGACAATAGTGAAAAGATATCAAGCATATCCAGGAAAACAACATTAGTCTGATGTTAAGGTTATCTTTAAGTATCTAAGAAGAACTAAGGATATATTTTTGGTGTATGGAGGAGACGAGGAGATGTTCATCAAGGTTTATACTGATACTCATTTTCAGATAGATCAAAATGACCTGAAGTCATAGTTAGGATATGTTTTCTATATCAACGAAGGATATGTGAGCTTAAAGAGTTCAAAGCATCCAGTTGTCGTTGATTCTATAGAAGAGTCTGTGTACATAGAGGATTATGATGCAGCCAAGGAAGTCATTTGGATGAAAAAAAATTTCTTTGAGGAGCTGTGAGATGAAAGATTTCATAGAATCTAGTTTTCACAGATTCTATGGTGGATTCTGAGTAAATAGAGGCTTCTGATATAGATAAATAATCCATTTGGATACGTAACTTTTTCCAGGAGTTTGATGCAGTACTTGTTGGAGTTAGATCCCTAGAACCAACTTCTATATACTTTGTGATGACTTATATTCATTGTTTTTTAATATCAATAAAATCATTATCACATGATGATTTTTATTATGCATAACATTGTATGTGATAATTTTTGAAGAGTAGCCGTCAAACTAAAAGGTCATAGCAGTTCCCCGCTATGGTGAGAACCCATAAGTCCTATGAAACTATTCTTAGACATATGTTCTATGGTTAGATGATATCAATTGAGGGACATAAACAATATAATCTATTAGGGTTGGAGACTCATAGGGATTTAAGAAACCTTCTCATGGTGTACTCCCTTGGTAATATTCAATAAGATATTGTGAGAAAGAGACCTGATAGTAGGAAATCCACATTTATAAGTGTCATTGGATGTTCCTATCTGCAGAAGTGTGTTTTAGTCCTTAGAAATTGATATTATTATTTATGTATATTATGAGTCATGTAATTTGATGTATTTATAAAAATTGTGAAGATATATGTTCGCGGTGAGGTAGGTTACGTTGGGTGCGTCATGAGTAATATTGCATTAATGAATAATATGAGAAAGGATTTATACCTTATGTTCATTAATGAAAGTTAATATCTCAGGCGCTTTGATAGAAATGATATACCCTAAATAAATCCATGGACATGGTGTTCTATAGGCAAGTTATATTTCCAGAAAGTCAGAGAACGAGATATTGAGAATATAGATTGATGGCACCGGTATGAAACCTACTAGATTAGAGATATTGTGATAAAGGGATTATTTTAAATAGTAAATGTTTGTATGAGGCGACGTGTCATTATAGAATTAAATTCTTGTCTATGGGTTCCTTTGTGTGTTTCTAGATGTTAACCTTGGACTTTAGGTTGGTACACCTAATGCCATTGAGAAAGAGGCCTATAGGATCACATGCTAAGTGTATCCATAATCTCAATTAAATAATTTACTATTTAACAAGTTGAATATTATGGTTGTTGGCAAGAGCATCAGTCATCATGGGACAACCCATTACTTCCAGATCCATTATAGAGATCCTCGCCATATCGTCGTCATCTAGGGTGGTGTTCCTCCCCACTCTTGTACCAATCATGGGAGTTCCCCCATGCCACCATTTCCAGTCTAAGTGGAGTTCCTCCCCATCTTGTTGATGTTTAGTACAGAGGTCCTCCCCATGTCCTCATCATCTCTAGAAGTGGCCCTCCCCACTTCAATAACCAGCATGAAGGTCTTCCTTGTACCCAGGCTCGCCAACATGGAGGTCCTCCCTGTGTTCTTCTTGACATCTTCCTGGGTTCTCCTCGCAATGCAGTGCACCTAAGTGGATATCTTACCCACTTTAATACTCAACACAGAGGCCCTACCTATTTTCCTACCCACTCTAGTAGAGGTCCTCCCTGCTCCACCACTATCCTTTATGTAGTTCCTCCCTGTGTTGAAGATTTACCCTGCCCTAAGGAACATTCCCAGGGTAGAAGGGAAAATCATCACTGTGGAAGGATGAATCCTGTGAAGCACCATATCACTATCAATATAGTATTTGTTTAGACTATAAAGTGAAGTGTGATTAGATAATGGAGCCTTCTCCCTGATCCTATGCATTAGTGTCTGGGGAAAGAACTAGGTGTGTAAGCTTCAACCTTCCAGAAAGCAAAATGCATGAGATCCCCAAATCCCTTCACAGATATATGCAGGAGGAGGAATATTTGGATCCCTTCCACGGTGTGGCCATGTAGTCCACTCTTTCATCACCAGACTCATTCTACCTCGACCAAAGATTATGGAGAATTGATCTGGGGTGTTATGGGAGATGAGCATCAGCCAGATCTTTTACCATCAATCACCACACTGACATAATAGTTTTTGGTTGATACCCCATCCAATAGGTATATGGTGATGCAATCAGTACCATATTTGAGAGACATCCTAGTATGTAGCATCTTGTCAACCCGTGTAGTGTAATCTCCACTAGTCAATACTCTAACGTAGTAGTCCATATCAATACCATTAACGGTTCCTCAACCACCCCCAATTGAAGAGTGGTGCAACCAAGGGCCAGATCCTAATTTCGAATGAAGGGGTTTGTGGGAAATTCTTGCAACATACCATATTCTCGAGGTGTTTTGGCCAATTGCTACTTCAAACTTTGGCATTCTGAAACTGCTTACCCCAGATGAAGTCATGTGTTTCTGACAAACCCTAGGGATGCTGCACTTCCATCTCCATAATCATCTATTGGATTATCCAAAAATCTAGGAACAATATGAAGACATCGGCTAGTAATGGAACTTGGTTGAGTTAGTTATGCTTCCTATGGTACAGCACCCTGCGTTTCCCATTCACCATCGGGCTCTTCAACAATGATGAATTCATAGATTCATTATGCTCTATCAAGTTATTGAGGAGGATTATTCACACATCTATATCCATGGATGGGGATAGTGTTCTGAACATCACTTTATTCCAATCATGTCACAATCGGACCTTCTCAATGATATTGAGGATATGCTTCCATGATTTGTCACCGTAAACATGGTTGATCTCACAGAGAAGGAAACTGAAGTGGGAATTATCGAAGAAAACCTAAATCTAGGGAAAATAACACATATATTGGATCCCCGATTCATTGTCACTCAACATCAAAGAAACTTACATTTCCTTATAGTCCCTACCGAGTCATTGCCCCTTAGTTGGGACCCCAATAAGGGAAAAGGGAACATTGGGACTATTAAGCCCTCTGACCCATCTGGTTCAGTGCAAAAAGTAGAGGATAATCCCAAGATGATCTCATTACTCTAAAAAATCATAGAATAAAAAAGGATCATTGATGGGATCCTTTACAAGAACACTAGAGAGTGACTTCTAGACTATGGTGATCCCTAGTATGATCTCGATCATCATCCACTGGGACAGTAGGGGTAGAAACAAGCTCTCCCAGGAAAGTTTCCTGTTATTGATCTCAACAACCCTACATATCCCGATAGGATAAAGGACTAAGATTATGGAAAGAAGCCGCAATATACATCTTTAAATCCACCTAATCTTCCCGAGAACCTTCCCCTAGCTACTCCATAGGTTGTTCCCCCAGCATCACCTTAGGCTTCTATTCAGGTTGTTCCCCCATCTATTCTGTAGGTCATCCCTTTAGCATCTCCTAGGGTCATTCAACTAGTCGTTCCATGAGTCATTGGGCCTACTTGTCATGTTGAATAATCCACAAACACACTGGTGTTCATGGATCCTTGTGGGGATAGAAGCATTTACAGGATGATTAGATGGCCCATATCATCGCTCACCTTAAAAATCTTGAAACCTAACAGGTGGTAATCCAACCTAATGGCAAGCCATATCCGGTATGGGTGGATGATATGACAGTTCTCCCCTAAGCTTTCGGAATCCTACCTTCTCCCCCTTCAATGTGATATGAAACCCACTGTAGCATTTTGAACACATTATATCAAGTTGTGGACCCATGTTGGGAACTCCAGTGCAACAAGAGTTCGCCAAGCTCCGGTGTTTCATATAGAAACGAGAAGGTACCATGTTCTTCTGATACAACCAACTACACATTGGGTCTGTAGCTAGTTGGGAGGATCTTCATAGGTAGTGTTTATACCAGTTCAGCTCCACCACTCACAAGACCAGTATTGCTGGCCTATTCAAGTGAAAGAAAATAATGGAAGAGCATGTTGTAGACTTTTTCACTAGGTGTAAGGGCCTCACATATTCACTCATTTTCTCATTGACTCAAGAGAAGTTATTTAAAATGTGTGTCGGAAAAGTCAAGAACAAATTGGTTCCTTCTATTATCACTCCAAACATCCCAAGTGGAATTTAGTATTTTTTTGATAAGGTTAAGTTTGAAGAGGAAGCCTTGCAGAAAGACAAGTAGGTATGCTCGTTGCCTCCCACAGCCCCTGCAATAAGAGAGGAAAAGGATGAGACTACTTCCATTGCACAGGTAGAGGCCTCGAGGCCACTAGATTTGATACCGATGGAGCCTCCTATATAGCCTCACTGAGGACAACATATTTAAGCTCAACCTCAGGATCAGTATCTATAGCCTATGAATTGGCTGGCACCACCCCATCAACCACCTCTACCAAGGTGGGACAATCAGTTTCCACCTTGTCTCTAGGCTCCATCCCCCCATCAGGGACAGGCTCTCAGGGTCCCTTTCCTAGATAAGAGAAAATAGACCTACTCATTTGAAGAAGATCTGGTACCTAGCTATTTCTAGAGTGATATAGACCAGGGAATCCTATGGTTTCTAGAATGAACATATCCCAATAGTCTAATCTCACTAATCACCCCAACTATTGCCTCTATCACCGATTCCTTGGACATACCCTTAAGAAGTGAAATATTTTCATGGATTGGTTTTAGGACTAGGTTTAAAAAAATGTGATTAGGTTGGGTCCAGCCTCGACAAAGGAGGCATGTGTATCTGCAAAGTTAGACAATGATAAAAAAGGTGAATAGAAGCAGGTCTCCAGCTATGGGTCTTAAAAACATGATGATTGGATGGTTTGAAAAGTAGTTAATCACACACATGGCCTTATCCGTGCTCACTTAAATCATCCTGAGCCTCTTGAAATCACCACACCTCCCCTATCTGTCACATATGTGTCCAAATATCAACCTTCTACCTCTCAGAAGAGCAGAATCCAATGGTACAATGGAAAACAAAGCTATTTGTCGGTGCTGAAGTCGTCTCACACCCTTAGCGACTTCGTGCCCCTAAAAATTGGGATTGCCCCAAGAATTTTCCCAGTAATGGAGGATTCCTAAAGTGATGACCAGGAGTATGCCTTAATAAATACCGTCGATATGGTGGACCCATACATTGTTCTTGGTAATGAAGAGTGCCAAGGAGATCCTTCTAATGTTCCCGGTCGATGCCATCGTCGACATAACCATGGATACAAGAATCATAAAAATGATTAGGCTAGTGCATCTAGATAATCCATTCACACTATCAAGACTATATAATAGATTCATCATAGAGATCAACATGAACATTCCTCTCATCCTATCTCATTAGATTCACAACCATCGCCGTTTGTTCTCCTTGATTAGGTAAACCCACCATGACCGCATCATGATCATCCGATTTCAGTTGTGGATTGACCTTATTCATCTGGTAATCATATGATAGTCATATTTTATAGTTCAACTTGTGATAAATAGTAAATTCCTACCACCAAAAAGAATCTACCTGTTCAACCAGCAGTATCTGTTATACCACTTTCCTCAGAGAAACCTCTTGTCGATAGAAATATGAACATGGTGCGGAAGTACGATGTGCTTAAGAACCTTACCAACATTCTCGAGAATATATCTATCCTCAAGGATCTCCAACTATCATAAGATATGAGTGAATACCTAGAATAATCTTTGAGAAGTCCCCTCCAATTTGAAACAGTGGTAGCGTCTGTAGAAGTCTTCCATGGTGAGGAAGCTGAGTGTGTAGAATGTCAATCCGTCATATCATTATCTGGAGAAGATGAATGATCCCCTATATAGGGGAAAATTCACCTGTTATACATCAAATGATAGCTTAATGGTGTGGAGGTGTGTTTTTGTCTTGTTGACAGAGGTTATAGGATTAATCTTATCCTAAACTAGACACTTCATAAGATAGGGTTATCTGAAACAGATCTGGATATCTCTAACCTAAAGATTCAGGGTTATGATTGGAACAAACATAGGCTATGGGGATAGATTTTTCTAAAGACCCAGTTCAGTGGTCTGATTTACAAAACTGAATTCACGGTCATTTCATAGTACACCTCCTATAATGAATTGATGGGTAGACCCTGACTACATCTTCATGCAGAAGTTCCCTCCACATATCACTAGTTCCTCAAGTAATCCTTTAATGTTTGAGTGGGATTACTTCATTATGATGCATGTACGTTTACCTCTTTTGAAGCATGTTATTTAGAAACCAACTTCTATAATATCAATGATTTGTGGGTTCAAACCAATGAGGTTTAGAACACTACTATTTCAGTCGACTCATGGATAGACTTGGATGATGCATTAATCCTTTCGATTCACTAGTTGGAAGCCACAACCCCAAACCTGGGACATTTCTTTTTTATTTCTAAGATAAGGGGAAGACACATTCCCAGATACAAGGAATGTTAGAGGATAACATCATATTTCTATACGAACCAGGCTCAAGTGATACCAGAACTCCCTACCCCTATATGGTATTGGGATGTCCGCCCCATGGTAACAGTAGTACTCCATACTTGTATGTTTTGCTGAGCTGGGTTGAACTGACTCAAACCAATGTTCCATTACTGATTTGATATCATCAATCATGGCCCTCTCGGGCAAAGGCATGATGGGATTGGATCGAAAATTGTTTTATCCAAGGTTTTGGAAGTGCAGAGGTCTCTCGATGAATATTCCACCACTTCTCAATCTGACACCATCATTCTGTCAGGGCCAGTTAACCCAAAATAATTACCCCTTGCTGATGATACTCTTACTGAGGATGATGAAGGGGATTTGGAGGATGCTCCCCCTACATTTGAAGAAGGCATCTCTTCCACTATTGATGAGTTGGTACAGGGGAATCTTGGTACCGAAACAGACCCAAGGCCGACACTAATCAGCATTGTTATTCATGTAGAAGAGTAACTACAGTATGTGGATTTCATGAAGCAACATCGGTATGTATTCACAAGGATCCATGATGAGATGCCAGGATTGGATCCCAAGGTTTTTTTCCACCACCTTGGTCTCTCGGCAAGTCATTACGGGTTCAAGAAACCTCCTAGAAAGATTCACCATTATCATAGTGCCATGGTCAAGGTCTAAGTTGATAAGCTCATCAAATCCAACTTCATTAAGTAAGTCCAGTACCCCAGGTGGTTAGCCAACGTCATGCCCGTATAGAAGAAGAATGGACAGATCAGAGTCTGCAACGACTTTTGGGATCTCAACCGCCACCGTCCAAAGGGTGATTTTCCCTTTCATGTGAAAAAATTTTAGATCGATTCTACTACTGAATTCCAAGATCTATCCTTCATGGATTTGTATTCCAGATATAATAAAATCTGAATGGCCCCTAAGGATGAATATTCCACCACCTTTAGAGCACTGTGAGGTACCTTTTTTACCATGTAATGTCTTTCTGTCTGAAGAATGTCAGAGCCACCTATCAGTATGCTATGCACTGCATATTCAAACCGATCATTGAAATGCTAGTGGAATTCTATATAGATGATCTGGTGGTCAAATCCCACTAGTGTTAGGACCATCTCAAAGATCTTGAGAAAGTGTTTAGCTTCCTCCTCTCCCATAATCTTAAGATGAACCCCTTGAAGTGTGCCTTCAAGGTTACCTCTAGAAATTTTCTCATCTTTTTTGTCAGATATAGAGGCATGGAGATCGATCGAGAGAAAATCATGTCCATCAGTCAGATGCCTCCTCTGAGAAAAATTTGGGAGATTATAGGCTTCCAAGGCCACTTATCCTACATAAACTAATTAATTGATATGTTGTATGGAAAGTGTAATCCATTTTCTTGGATCATAAATAAAGGTTCCATATACTAGTGGGATAAAGAATGTTAAACCACCTTTGAGGAGATCAAGCAGTATCTGCTCCAGCCTCTGGTTTTGATGCCACTCATTCTTAGTAATCCTATGGTCCTTTACATGACCACCTTAGAATAATACCTCAGTGACCTTATCTTCTATAAGAATAATTAAGGGAAATATAATAGTTTATATTATCTCATTCACATGGTCCTTTATACCAAAACATGATATTCCTCTATCAAGATGAGCTGCCTCACGTTAGTTTTCATAGTATAGAAGTTGCAGCATTATGAGATACAAATAGTGTCCTATGTGGATCATCTAAAGTATATTATGAATTTCCCAATGTTGATAGTATTTCATGCTCGGTGGCCAGTGATACTTTAGCAGTTATACATCTGTTCATTACACATAAAGCTATCAAGGGTTAGACATTAGCAGATTTTATGGCTATCCATCTAGCCCCTACAGAGAAGTCTCTAGATCTTGAATTCTTGGATGAGTCCATCCTCTCAGTGAATCAAGCTATTCCATGTTATAATATTCACTTCTATGGAGCTTCACAGAGCCCCACTGGTAGAAGGATCAATGACCCTAGACTCAACTGGGTGGGCTTGGGCATCATCTTCATTATACCCACACAGGCTATCATTCCCTATTTTTTCTTGTTTTTAGAAGGTTCCACCAACAATGAAGTAGCGTATTAGGCTCTTATCTCTAGTGTCAATTTGGACTTTGAGAATTATGTTCCCCACCTACATGTAAAGGGGGAATCTGAGCTAGTTATCAAGGAAATCAACGGTGACTACGTTGTCAGAAATCTAGATCTCATGACCTTATTAGATAATTCTCACTAGCTGATGGCCCAATTCCCCTCTTGTCCTAAGGTCAATTATGTCTCAAGGTCACAAAATGTTCGAACCGATGCCTTGGCCAACCTTGCCATGTCACTTGCAGAGCCTGACCGGAATGACCTATTTATTCATGTGGCGTATCGAAGATTCATCACTCCCGTCACTATGGATGATGATGATAGTCATTAGGTAGATCATATTACCATTTATGCCTCCATTTTGGGACCTATAGATATTCATTTCATAGCATAAGAAACCCTTAGTTGGAATACTCCCTTTTTTGAGTACCTCCAACATGGAAATCTCCTGATAGATAGAGTCAACCATGAGTGAATCCATGGACGTGTAGTGCAATTCACCCTTAAGAGTGGTCCCATCGTTGAAGGAATCCTTTATAAACATGGATTTGATGGATTTATCCTCTGTTTAATTAAAGTAGGTGAGATATCCCAATTCATGTAGGATGTCCCTGCCAGTTTCTGTAGATCTCATCAGTCTGCGTTGAAACTTTCGCACCAGATTTGAAGGTTGGACTAATTTTGGCACACCATGGTCTGTGACTGTATCGAGTTCATCAAGAGGTGTCACACATATTAGATACATTCCAACTTTGTGCATTGGCTTCCAGAACCCCTCTACACTACCAAATACTCGTCCCTTTACAGAATGGGGGCTCAATGTCATGGGATCATATGCACTAGCAATAGCTTAGCAATGTCAATGCTTTATGACTGCCACAGAATTATTCTCCAAGTGGGTAGAGGTGATTTTGATCAAGGAATTCAAGGCCCATTCTATCATTAATTTCGTTATCTCCAACATCATCCACAAATTTGGATTCCCTCACGCCGTCCTCACTGATAATGAAACAAACTTTCGAGTAGCTGAGATGAAGAAATTGTATGTTAAGTACAACATCCAGTCCAATCACACTTCTTGCTATCATGCAAAGGAAAATAGATCAATGCATTCAATAAGACCCTATCTAAATTTTTTCCAAACATGGTTGGTAAAAACAAGAAATGTTGGCCGGACAAGCTCCACAATGCTCTCTGGGATTATCGGAGGACAACTCATAATTCTACCTAGGTGACCCCATATTTTCTAGTGTATGGAGCAGAGGTAGTCCTACCTATAAAGATTTGGTTATCATTACTCTGCATAGCTATCTATGATCAAAATGCATTGGAAAAGATAGTTGAAGTCCATTTGACTAAGATGGAAGCCCTTGATGAGAATAGACTTCAAGCCCTGCACAATCTAGAGAGGCGCCATAATATGATAGCCAGGGTTTTCAAAATGAAATTCCATCTCCCCTCCTTCCTTCAAGGTGACACGATATTAGACATAAGAACACCAATGATACCCATTAGGAAACCACTCAAGTTAGATCACAAATTGGTAGGGCCTTATTCATTCACAAGGTTTACCCCAACGGTGTGTAATCTTTGATCATCATGGATGGAGAACGTATCAGTCCTCCCACCAATGATAAATTCCTCAAGAGGTACTTTACATGAGGATATCACCCATCCCACATGACATTAAACTACTCTATCTGGGTTTAAAGATGTAAAAATTCCAAGCATCACCATTCCACATGACGTTAAACTGCTCCGTTTGAGATACAGGATGTAAAACTACCTAGAATCACCTTCCCACATGACGTTAAACTGTTTCATCCAGGCTGAAGGATGTAAAACTACCTAGAATCACTATCCCATATGATGTTAAACTACTCCTTCCGGTTTACAGGATGTAAAACTTCCCAACATCACCATCCCACATGGAATTAAACTACTTCATCCAGGCTGCAGGATGTAAAACTACCTAGAATCACCATTATTCATGATGTTAAACTGCTCCTTTCGGGCTATAGTATTTAAAAATACCCAAAATCATCATCTTTCATGATGATAAACTGCATCATACGTTCTTTATGACATTAAACTACAATCCCCATTTTACTTTAACTCATTCTACATATTGCTAAACTGTCCCCTCCATCCTTACCACATGGTGTTAAACTACAAGAAACATTCCATAACTATGTATGGCTTGATTCCTACCCTTTCATGATACATAGGAACACCTATAAATTTTTATTTTAGTTCCATCCCTGTGTTTCTCCATTTTCATCCTTATGACCTATGGTTTCTCTTGGAAGTGCATGGTGTGGTATGAGACCTCTTTGGTTCTCATTCACATAGGGTTTGCAATAAAAACATTGTGCACCTCCCTTAAGAATACTTATTCTTCCCCCTCTAGCCTTACCACATGATGTTAAACTACATGAACCATTCTGTAACTATATACGGCTTCATTCCTGCCCTTGCGGGATACTTTCAAATGCCTAGACATTTTATCTTTAGGTCTAGCCCTAGGTTTCTCAACCTTTCTAGATATTCTTAACCTTACATTATGGTCTGAGTCTTATGACCTTAAAATTAGATCTCTCTAGTCCCACATGATGTTAAAATACCCCCATATTTCTTGTAATAAATTAAAATACATAGCATTTATGGTCCTTTCTTCATGACCTTAAAAGGAAAGTTCCCCCTTTATCCTAGTATTGTGAATGGAGTGGTGTTGATACCTCTTTGGTCCTCATTTACATTGGGTTACCCTACCAATCCATACAAATCCCTATCATGATAACATCCTTACTGTATGATGTTAAACTGCACGACATTCTAGAACTAGGTGTGGCTTTATTCTCATCCTTATAGGATACGTAAGAAATCTCATATATTTTTTATTCGAGTACATCTCTAGGAACTGTGAATGTTTTCATATTTTTTTCCTCTTGGCCTAGATGTCTCATGGGATAATATAGTGTGTTTGAGACCTCTTTGGTTCTAATTCACATTGGGTTTGCAATAGTCTCACCATGTACCTCACCTGAGAGTGTCCCTCACCTTTGTCTTTACCGCATTACGTTAAACTGCACATCATATTCAATAACTACATATGGCTTGATTTCCATCCTTATGAGATATATAGGAATGCTCAAAAAAAATTCTTTAGACCCAACCACAGGTTCTCCAATTCCTCTTTCGACCCCTTGGCCCAAGTTCTCTTTTAGTATTGTGAATGGGATGGTATTAAGACCTCTTTTATCCTCATTCACATCAGGTTACTTTACCATGCCATGAACATTTCCCACATAGGGATACTTCTCCCCTATTTATCCTCACTATATGACATTAAACTACACGAAATTTTCTGGAACTACGTATGGCTTGATTCCTACCCTGAGAGGATATGTAGAAACATTCAAAAAATTTGGTTTCAGGTCTAGCCCTGGGTTCATCAACCAATTTTTCCTCTTTCCTCCACTCATCATTTTGAGTCATTTTCCATTAATTGAATCCTTTAACAACTATTATTCCTTATCGACATTCTCATATATGTTTTTGTGTAGGTCTTAGAGTGTTGGATTCTACTTGTACATGCTTTCATTCCATTTACATGCTTCATGTGTCCCTTTATGTGGGTCCTCATCATATGTAACATCCAAAAGGACCCCCAAATGGTATATATTCTCAGACATATGGATCGCCTACCATTATGGGCCAATGACTTGGAGGATCTCAAGCAGCATTTTGAGCTAGCTTCTGTGTTTCAATTATGGTCAGCGGCTGACCCTTAAGTGTTTGTTCCCATCCAAGGCTACATGATATGGATACTCTGTCTCGAACATGGTTAGAAATTATCCTCCATAATTATTCCACCCTCATTGTTTCCCAAATATTGGATATCGTGATTGACATCCCTCTTCACATCCTCATGTCTAGACGGAATTTTGAAACTCTCCGTCTTATCCCACCACACACCTTTGTGCTTTGAGTGGGCGGATCAATTTCATGGGTTCATTCTTGAATCCACAGCTCTGATAACCCTATCATGTGATTTAATGTGCCATAAAATCTTTACTTTACCTTGTTTCATTCACTGAGTATGGATCACATGGTCTTAGGGGTCTTGGTAATTTTTTACCCACATATAAGAATTGTACGACCCTACAGTCCAAACCCGATAACCTTAAACTAGGAGTTCACATCTCAGGGTCCAAGCATTATAGACCTAAACCATATGCATGTTCCATTAGGAATTTTTGGTGTGGTTGAGTCCATATGGTCCTCATTCATGTCAGATCACTTTATAGAACCACACTACACATTTACACTTTGAAAGCCTCATCTTATGGTTTGAGCTCTATGACCATAAAATATGATCCCCGGTGTTCTTATCATATGACATTAAACTTTTCCTTTTTTATCCAAGATATAAGATGATAAACTACCCAGTACTATGATTTCTTCATATGAGAATACACTTCCCTTATTGGAATTTTACATCTTCCATTCCATCTTCATAAACTTCATGTGGCTTGATTTTCACCATAGTGGGACATGTAGTGATGCTCAGACATGTTTTCCCCAGGTCCAGTCACAGATTTAGGGACTTTTTTCCCCCTTCTTGACTTGGTTTCTCCTAAAAAGTATGTGGTCTGGTATGGAACATCCCTGGTCCTCATTCATTTCGGTTTTATGATAAACCTCACCATGTACCTCCCTTGAGAGCATGTTTCCTCTCCTTCGTCCAAAATGTATGACATTAAAATGCACAGGTACGTTTGTTCTTTACACATCCCCTTTATTTGGGTCTTATCATCTTTCACATCTGAAATGACCCCTGAATGATATAGATGCTTGACCTTATGGCTCACCTACAATTTTGGGATAATATCTCAGATGATCTTGAATGAAATTTTGAGATAGGTTCCATGTTTTGAATACATTCAGTGGTGAACCCTCACTTGTTGGTTCCCATTCTAGACTACACGAAATGGATACTGTGTCTCAAACATGGTTGGTAGTTGTCCTATACCTTTAGTCCATCCCTATTATGTCCCCAGTATAAAGTGTAGTGATTCATATTTTCCTACCCTTTTGTTCCTCTGTACATTCACATACATCGAGTAGGAATTTCAGTCTGGTTTAGATTTTCTCACTTGATATTTATCTTTCATAACTGTTCACTATCATGTGATGGGGAAAGAAAAAACCACCCTTTTTACCTCACCAAGCATAGATCACATGGGATTAGGAGTTCTGGTAAGGTAATACCAACATATAGGACTATGCAACTGCATGGTCTGAGTTCCATGACCATATACTAGGATCTGTCTCATTCCAAATGATGTTAAACTATTGCGTCCATATCACATGATGTTAAAGTTCATGGACTTGTCCAATCATATGAACTTAAACTACAACATCATCATCATCATTGTATGAGGAAAAAAGAAACAACATTGTGGTGTTCTCACTTGAGTGGGAATCACCCTTGGCATTGTAAACCACCATGCCACATGTCAAGAACAACATACGACTTGAATACTGCAGTGGCATCCAAACATTTCATCCTGGGCTGGTTGCTTAAAAAAATACCAATAGAAAAATAATAACAAGATATATCAAATTCCTGCTTTTATCTATGCACAGGTCATACCTACAAGATAGTATTATTCTAAGAACTATGTGTGGCTTGATTCCTTCCCTCACAGGATACGTAATGACATCTAGATTTCTCATCCCCGGGTCCAGCCACATAATTACAAAATCGCCGTTGCAGCCTTTTTTGGCCTCGACTCCCATTTTTATGATGTGTGGTGTGGTGTGGACCCCTTTTTTCCTCATTCACATCGAATTATATACCGCACTGAGCATTTATCCTTTGGGGTTTCCATTTCCGAAATGTATGACATTAAAATTCAACCTTACCCTAAATATGTTTGGGAGTCCCCATGATAATTATCTGATGCTTCATCTTCCTCACAAGAGATAATTTCCCCCACAATTGTTGGCCTTTCACCATGACAAGTTTCAATAACTATGTGTGTCTTGATTTTCAATATTATGGGATATGTAGTGATGCTCGGGAATTTTACTCAGGACCATCCATAGGTTCATCAACCATCCTAGTCCTTTAACCCCAATTACGGTCCTTTGGCCCCAATTAAAATCCAAACTCTATGAACTTAAACTAAGATCTCCTAGTCCACATAACATGACTTTAAACTGTTGGCCAGGGTTCAGGCAGTATCACCTTAATCTATGTACAACGTCCTAGTTATATGACACTAAACTATAACATATATCATCCTTACCATACAATGTTAAACTACATATGTATTGTACTTATTGGAATGATGTAAGACTACAAGGAGTTTTACGTCCTCACCAGAGAGGTTCTTCATATAACATACATTTGATAAATTTTCAGACCAATGCGCTCACACCAATGTTCTTTCATCACAGTGGCATAATTTTAAGAGTGTTGGAATTCATTCAAACATTACATCACTCCATCTCCATGCTTTGCGTGCCCCTTATATAGATCCCCATCACTCTCACATCTGAAATAACTCCCTGATGGTATGGATTCCCAACCTCAAGGCTCACCTACTGCGTTCAGCCAATGTTTTAGAAGATATCAAATGACATTTTGAGTAAGCCCCTATGTTTTCAAACATGGTCAGCGGTTGGTCCTTGTTTATTTTCTCCCATTTTGAGCTAACATGGTATGGATACTATGTCTCAAACATGGTAAAAATTTATCCTCCATCATCATTCCACCCACACTATTTTCTAAATTTTGGGTTTTTTGATTCACACTTCTCATTCATCGTTGTTTGGATTTATTCTTACACCCTTGGAATCTCCCCTCTCATGCATTAGCACGCATTGGGAAGGGAAATTTGGATGCTCTAAGAACCCTATTCTCTAGTCACAACCCCCTCTCTCAGTTTTAAAGCCTCAGGTGGTTATTCAGACCCCAAATGTTCATTCTTTGGATAGTTCTATCATATCCAAAGTGAGAAATTACATGGTTGTCCCTTGTTTCTCACACTAGGAATGACCCACAAGATCTTAGGGATTGATTGGTAGTTGTTTCACAGATACTATTGAGGAAAAATAATCAAATCAAGCAAAAAATATTTCCATACACATAGCTTAAGTGAGAAAGAAAGCATAAGAAGTTGTTTGTGAATTCGATAAAGAAAAGTCCCTAGCGATTGGCCCCTTCAATGGAGCATCTTAGCTCCTCTACCCTTTGGCTGGTGGAATCTAGAATTTTCAATCGTCTTCTGAGCTTCCTTCCTTCTTCACTGTCCATGGGGAATAGTTCATCATCCCTAATCCATACTCAATCCTTCTTATCCTAGATATCATCTACCACACTGGATTCTTGCCTTAGTTTCTCTTCAAATTCTTCCAACTGAACCCATAGTCATGATATGAGTTCTGATTGGGTGTTAGTAAAAAATATTTTTCATTCATATATGTTTCTAAGCATTGATATCGTGTTCGGACTCCTGATGATTTTTAATGCTAAAAAAATTCTTTCACTGCCAGATGACACTGAAATCATGATCTCTCTCCCATACCTTCTCCGTAAGGTAATCCCGGATGAGTATATATAGACTTCATGCATCCACCCCTCTAACAAATAGGTCATGCAAGCAAGAAAAATTTTTCCCCATCCTTATTAAACATTAATCTTATGGGACGTAATTAATAGAGTGTAAGATAAGCTTCCATGACCAACAAAAGATATCCCGACTATCCTCCACATCAGAATCAGCTTCATCCAGCTTATCTAGGTTAGCAGGTTCATATTCTGAGAATGAATCTAGGAGTTTGGCAGCAGGATCCTCCTCTGTCATTTCATTAGACAATGTGGGTTTCATATTATGTGGTTGATCTTCATTGCTAGATTCCACCTTGATAGGTTCAGGTTACGCCTCTCTGGTAGTTCTTCTCACAACCGTGATTATCATGGTCTGGTCATCTTGGGCATCTGATACCACATTGATCGGTATTCCCCTTAAGAAATGAGGTCTAGGAACCCCAACAATCCTCATTAGCATTATAAATGCTGCTTGAAGAACTATTTAGGTAGAGATAATGTCATTGGGCCTGATCTGGAGGATGTTATCTATAACTTTGTAAGGAAGAAGACTTAAAAAGATAAATATTCGATCATGTGTCCAAGTTTTTACCATAAAAAACCCAGGACGTGGACCCCCATATATGGTTAGGAACTTGGAAGATTCTAGAATGGTTTCCCTCGTTGCCACAACCCTGATGGAACCCATGCTCACCATCGCTCCCAACACAGGCCCCAAAGCTTGTCCCTCTACATTCATTGCCATGATGGAAGTGTTCCTTTCTATGAGTCTCTCATCCATAGAAAAAATTATATTTGAGAAACCTAGATATCTTGAGTAAGTAGTGCAAAGGAATGGTTTAGATCTTACCTCGAGAGTTTCAGTGAATTCTCCCAGTTCTGAGGCCGCAACCTCACCTTCCTCCAAAGGGATCCCCCTATCAACATCTTCTCCCTAAAACCCCTATGATTCTTCAGGAAATGGGAATAACTCCCTCATATTAGTATTAAACGGTTGTGGTTGGGATGTTTGGTTAATTTGAACTTTCATACAATCCGTCATTGGATGCGGGGTTCCCCAATATTGCACAAAGTCTTCCGAATCAGCTACATATTTCTCACCCTCTGTCTGAGACACCAGAAAGTTGGACCTGGCCTGACTGATCTCTAAAAGATGCATCCCAAGTTGGTTGAGATGATCCCACATCTCAAAAGGACTAAATAATTACCTGTTAACATCCCAGGTTTCCCAAGAATTCAGGTAAATAGCATCCTCAGGTATGTCTACGTAGCATATCCACTTCCCAGAATCTTGAGTATGTATTCTTTCGAACCCTCTTTATGGCCTTCCTTCCTCCTAGATTTTCCCGGTTGGAGCCAATGGATATTCTAATTCCATTCCTCTTCCACTCCCACCTAGAGCAGGCCTTGGAATCACTTGCATTTTCTCTATCACAACTCCACCACCATGATGTGAACCATCTATGCACTACGACATTTTTTTACCATTGTTCGACCCTAACCCCGGGGTTGTGTGGTAACCCCATCATCAATATGAAGATTCCATTTATTTAGCATCTCTCCTAGGTAGGATATCTCCCATATTTTTCTATACTCCTCAACTAGATCGTAAATAGTAGTAAGTGGAGGAAGATCATTCTCCATGTTCCCATATTCCCGTGTGATCATGAGACACATCTGCCTCATCACACATAGATGATCGTTATGGCGTACCCCAAGGTAGAATTTCAAGGTTAAACTCTTCATGCACTAGAACTTCCTTTCAAAGCGATGTAGGGTATATGGCTCACAAATAGGCTCATGATCTACTCGTACCACCAAAACTCCACATCAAACGGACATGAGATATTACTGATGTTCCTAAGTTCATAGACCATCATTATTGAATAATCCCTTTGGTAGTAGGAATAGACAGAAATTGAAATCGTTCACCTTCTAGATTCTATTTATCACCACCAGCGAAGCCAACTTGATAGGGAATCTTCCCACTATGTTCAGAATATATGGTCCAAAGTCTAACCCAGGAGGGGACATGGGGTTTGGATATTTTTAAACCCTCATGTGCAATGCTATCCATCCATACAAAAAGTGCAACAGTCTGCATACACACTATGGATTCTTCCCCTCACTGATGTTCCATAACACCTTGTACAACTTCGCTAACACTGGGATCCCAAGGTTTATGCATTTCCCCATATCCATCATGGATTCCATGATAAATGTGTTCATCCACACACCTATTTGAACATCCCTAACCTACAACATCCATCCACAAATGAGTTTGGAAATGAACCCATCCAACCTAAACACTGGTTACGGCTCAATGTTAACACTGTACCCCCATAGATTCCATTGGATTTCCTCCAAAATTTCCACTAAGAACCTTGATTACTATACATATATCCCCTTGGATAGGTGGGGGCCTTGTTGGTAATTTTCTAGGTGCCTCCTCTCCCTCGGCATGATGTTTTGGTGGGAAGTTTTGGAAACATCCAAACCCCTATTTAAAGTGGACATCCCTCAACAAATGCTTATTATCGCCTGACACCAGGTCCATCAGCATCTTCACTAGCCATGTAATTTTCTCTATATTCCACATGTATTCTCTTTAGGGAGGAATTTTTCATACATATCCTCCATGGTGGGAATCCCTTGAAATTTGTTGGAGGTCCCAGAGGCTGATGTCGACCTCCCCATAGTGAAATAGAAATTGTTGGTCCTCAACGACCACTTACCCAATAGCTCTGGAATCATGTGCTTCGGTTGGTATATGCGGAATTGAGAAGCCCACATAACCTCATACAGGCTTGATCTCCTTAGCACTTCTCTGAATTCTTTGAAATATGCATAGACCCAGTAGGCCCAAGCCCAATCATCCATGAAGTTTCAGCCCTAGCGCAGGTCCCAACTATCGATCCACCCTCTCTCTAAGTTCCCAAAGCCTACCTTAAAAATGGTGTGGTATTGCGGTGGAGATACCTATAGTTACAGTGACTTCCCATCGATAACATCAACATGGTTTTATAGGTAGTCAGTGGAAATATGCATATGGTCCTTCCAGGTATGGCCATCTGCAGCCCTAAAACACTGATATTGGCATGTCATGCCCCCAAACCACTAAGCTAGTTTTTCCCTTCTTGCTTTAGGGATAATGACATCATATCTCAGATTGAAGCCATACAAATACAATATCTTGAAGAGAGGGTAATTATTCTACCCTTCCATTAGTAGCTCTACCAGAGACTCATGATCAGAATGACTCTGCACACATTTTATGATCTTGGGATTTTTCACCATGTCTTCCCTTCGAGCATCATCTACAAGGACCTCCCGAGCATCTTATTAGTTGGTCATTTTTGCCCAAAAATTTAGCATTATTTTCTCCTATTCCAATATTTGAAAAGAACATTCATAAATAACTTTATCAAAGCACAACTCATGGAGCACATGGTCGTAGATCCTTGAAGGACACAACACACTTCGCAAAGTAACAAGGGATTGTGATGCGCTGGTTCACTAAGAAGTGTTCAGGGAGCACAGATTGGTGGAACCCAATTCACAAAGAGAGTTCATGGGGTGTACTAGAGATTCATGATTCGAGAGCTCAAGCATAAGTTCACAAAGACAGGATGTAGACAAAAGGGGTCCCTCATGCTAAATTTATAGGTGATGGCCTTTCAAGCTTCATGGTTCCCTCAACTACCTTGATCATCAGAGTGATCTCACCCTGCGCTCCGCGTTCCCTCATCACAAGTCACCTTCATGATCTACATATTTTCGGAGATGTACCTTTAGAATATGACCCCAGTTTTCTCCTCAACTCCCATTCTAAGGGGATGAATTTTTTGGTGATGAAATCCATGCCTAAATGGAAAAGAAATAAAAATCACTAAATATCCTACCTCGCAAAGCTCTATTACAAAGCCCTTCAATACCAAGAATGGAACAAATCCAAAAAAACAAACTCCTTTGTGATATCCACATAGAAATTAGGGAATACTTTGCAATTTTGACAGATACGTCTGCATCCTATGAAAAGAAATGAAAGAATCTTTTATGAGTCTGATGGATTCTCCTTCGATTGTGAAGCGCCATTTCCTTTATATCATGACCTCAAATAATCTCAACACCTTGTGCCTATAAATATGAGGCTCGCCCACCTCAAAGGATTGATTCCATGAATTTTCATCTTTTAAGTACATGATTTGTTAATAATCATTTTCTTTGTGACCTAGTGAGAAAATTCATCACCCGAGATACCTGATCTCTTCGAACCAGCTTTCCCTTTGCTCCAAATTTCCTCTAATTCAAGCGAGGATCCCCTTCGTGAATATCTATGACCATCACAAAGTTAGGTGTCCCTTTTGGGGAATCGAGTCTTCACAAAGAATTCAGCCTTCACGAATCACCCTCTAATCACATGTTAACTCCATGAATCAGTTGGGTCATCATGCTTCATGAAACTTCTCCGTCTATAGAGATATTTTTCATCATGCTTCACAAATAACTTTCCTTGTGAAGCCCCTTGTTTTCGCGAAGCACCATTCATTAAAAAATCTCATCTTTATGAGGCCTTCATCTTTGGAAACCCTTATCGCATGCGGGGCTCCAGGCTTGTGCAATGTAATTTCATGGTTCATCAAGTAGTGTTTCATATAGCATTGCTCTGCCTTATTCTTCTTCTCATAGGAATGCTAACAATTATTACTTATTCATATAGCCATGCTAACGTGAGCCCATCAAGTGACCAT
Organism: Viscum album; assembly: GCA_963277665.1. Taxonomy (NCBI): domain Eukaryota; kingdom Viridiplantae; phylum Streptophyta; class Magnoliopsida; order Santalales; family Viscaceae; genus Viscum; species Viscum album. Next base: position 157,224,436 of record OY728157.1, read on the forward strand.
TCCTCCACCCCATTGTTTCCTGACATTTCTTGTTCATTCTTTCCAACAATTGTGAGTTGGTACAAGATATTTAATTTCTAGGAGTGAGGATTGAGTCCTCTTCGTCCGAGATGCAGGACATTAAACTACCAATCAACTTTATCCCTGACACATGATGTTAAACTGTGAGTTTCCACATGCATGGAAATCCAAGGTAGACTTGAAGGAGAATGAGTATCAGTACTCTCCCGCTCTTCTCTCCCTTTGGGATTTGTCACCATGTGTTCCTTGGGTAGTCTTCATGTAAGCCCTGACAGATTCTTATAGGGTGTTCCTTTTATGATGGTCATATCCTACTCATACATCGGATTACCCTACTTGGTCTTACCTCCTAGAGTAACTCCCAATATCCATTTCCCAAGCCCACTAACCATGCATAAGACCCACACCATCCTTCATGGAAGCACCTTTCACGACATGATCGTTAGGTCATCCGCTACCTCTTATTTCCCACACTGAGAATGACTCATGGGGTTTTAGAGAAATCATAAACCATGACATCCACCAGGGCCTCTAACCATGCATAATTACCATTCCCCTAATCCCATATGATGTCAAACTACACCCATCTCAACTACATATACTTTTATCCTTGTCTCATAGAGAGGGTATGTAGGAAGCCTCTCTGAGGTTCAAGCCCTTCATTCCCCACAATCTATCTTTTCCATGCATTTCACACCAGTTCGCCTTCATTTCACATGATTTTAAACTTTATGACCTTTTTAACTACACATGTTTTGATTCCTAGCCAATGGGATACATAGAAATCCTCTCTGAGTTCCAAACCTAACCTATGGTAAACTATGTTACTCCCTCCCAAGGTATATACCCACTGGATGTGATACTTTCTCTTTTTGGGCCGCATCTTCTGGGACTGCCTCCCTAAGGTGTTCTGATCCATACAATCTGGGTAGCTAACCATGCATAAGCCCCACACTCCATCCATAATCTTCTAACCAATAGTGTCCCTCTTAGGATTAGTCATTTACCAAGTTTAATCCCCAATATGTCTCTAGTTTACTGTCCTTTGTGTACATCCAAATTCTATTCCTTATCATGAACTACGTGGACTTTGATCCCTTTTAGGTACACAGGAAGTTTCCCTGAGGTTCAAGACCATCATCCATTACCATCCCAGTCTCTCCCTTGAGCCTTTACATATTGGGAAGATCATGCCCCCAACACAGAGGTTATACATCCTTCAGGACTTCTTCCATGAACCCATTCCCATGAACCACCTCCTCAGGAGTCTCATTTACCAACTAACTATGTCGGTTTTGATCCCTTTCGGTTATATAGGTTGCCTCTTTGAGGTTCCATCCCAATCCATGGTAAACTATGGTACTCCCTCCTAGGGACATACCCTCCTGATGTGACATCTTCCCATTTTGGGACACATCACCCAGATCCACCTCCCATAGGTGTTCTGATTCATCCATCAAGGAAACTAACCATGCATAATCCCCACACTCAACCCATACTCATCCAAACAAGGGTTACCCTCTTTTTATGGGATGTTAACCATGAGTAAGCCCTAGAATATCTTTGGGTCACTGTCCTTTGTGTACACCCCGATTCAATTCCCCATTCTAAACTACATGGACTTCGATTCCCCACCATAGGGATACATAGGAAGCCTCCCTGAGGTTCAAGCCTAACACTTGCATCATCTTCATTCTACTTTCACCCCATTCATACCGTCCACTTCATTTAACCCTCAATCATATATCCTGATTCTTACCCAGGACACCGCATCCCAATTGGATCTCACCATTCAAACATGTAGCTAACCATGCATAAGCCCCAAATATATACCCCATTACCTTACCCTTATCATGGTATGGTCATCCACATCTTCACTACTTTTTGTAGCACCTGGGTAGATAACCATGCATAAGTCCCATTCATCCCACTGCTCTTTGTAGCACCTGAGCTATCTCAGTGCATAATCCCCACATAATCCAACCAAGAGTGTTCCTCTTTTGACGGGTATCTAACCATGTGTAAGCCCTGAATCACCCCTTAGAAATATGTGGCTTTTGATCGCTATCTTCTACATAGGGTATATAGAAATACTCCCTAAGGATAAATCCTAGACAACTGTAAACCTTGTTGTTCCCCTCTATGGGAACCATCATCCCTGATCCTCCCTTTGTGCTTTTCAGATCAGTCTTCATGGTGTGAAACCTTCCCTTTTTGGGACACGCTATCCCCAGTCTATCCTCATTGGGTGTTTTGATCCTCCCATCTGCTAAGCCTTCTAGGTGATCCCTCCTAGGGAGGTATGCATCTGATCTAATATTATCAATGTTTTTATCATCTATATATGTCTTCACTAGATGCTACACTCAGGGAATACCCCATGTTAAACATGGGAAGACAAGAAGAACTTTGGAGACATGCCTCTAGCATAATATTCCCCACATTTGATGTGGGATGACTCAAGATTCTGCACCCTCAAGAAGCCCTCCCATAAGGGAGAATTCAGGTGTACCAAGGTTCCATCATCCAAACATTTCAATAATACCAACATGACTACTTACATGGATGAAGGTTTCTGCCCTGACTTGAACCTTTGGAATGTCTTGGCAAAATCAGCCTAATAAACCAATGTCCACAAAGAGATGGCACCAAGAACAAAGTTTATGAATAACATCTAAATCTATTTGGGAGACCCAGACTAGGGAAAAAATTCTGAGGAGGAATACGCATAAGGAGAGACTTATATCCCATCATCATATTTCAATCATGGAGCATACATATTTGAAGAAGTGATGAATGTTTCCCACATTTGGAAAGAGGGAATGCGGGAAAACATATGCGGTCTTCACTATCGACGACAATGCGAGGCGGCGTACCCCATCTAAAGCATCATAAACTGGTACCATAAGATAAAATTTATACCCCTCTATTAAACTCGTTACTTTCATTGATAATTTCCTTCTTTATTTCCTTCTTTTCCACACATAAAACATCTTCCCATTCCTTTGGGACATTTACTAAGAGTTTCTTCTCACATTCTCTACATATAGAAAGCTGTATATTCTTTATTCCATGGTCTATATTAATATATATTTTTGTCTTATTTGGTTCATTAAGAAACCCTTCGATTAGGGAATTGAATTAGGTAATTTCCATGTTCCCCACACATAATAAATCAAACTATAAATGGTACCTTAGGATGAACATCATATCCCTATATTAAATTCTTCATTTTTCATTGATAATTACTTGATCTATGTCCTTGTTTTCCACACATAAAAAATCTTCCCCCATTCCTTTTGGATATTTTCCTAAGAGATTATTCTCACATCCTCTATATGTAGGAAGATGAATATTATTTCTTCCATGGTCTTCATGAAACACTATCTTTCTCTTATTTGGTTCATTCAAAAACTCATGTATGTTTAGGTTTTAAACATATATAGAGATATATGGTTAGGCATAGTCATAGGCATTCACATTCCATATCACATTTAATTTTGTTCCTCGTTAGGAAAATCATTGCATCACCCATCAATTTTTTTTCAACTCAATTCCTCCAAATTCCAGCCACCGATTAATTTTAATAACTAAAAATTATATGTTTTAATATTTTAAAAATGTATTATATATTTGAAATTATTGGGTCAAAATTATGTAAATATTACCCTTTTATTTTTAGGCAATATGAATAATAAATTTTGTATTTTTTTAATTACCACAATTAATGGGATTTTTTTTATAAAACTACCCTAAAACTTGTCATAATTTTATTGGATGATTTATAATTGAAAAAAATCATCCTTGGGAATATTTTATGGCCTCTTTGATCCACATATATGTCTTTATGGATTTTATTGTATTTTATTCTAAGGGAAGTCAAAGATGTCACCATCATGTTTCTAATAAGTATTACACTTTTCATATATGGTTATTAAGTATATATGTTCATAAATAAATACTCATTGGAAATATAAATTTTTTTATCTGAATAATGATATTTTATTTTTAATTTTTTGAAAATAAATAATTAAATTAAAATATTGCTTAATGATGATGCATTAATTGTTTAATTAATGGACATTTTAAATAAATGTTATTAAAAATATTAAAATAAATTTAATTTGATATAATTAATGTCAGTAACAATTATTTTTTGATATAATATACTTTTTATTGATGTATTAGATGTTTTTTTGAACTTATCTTTTAGTTATAATATTTTTAAAAAGACATGTAATGAATAGTGTCAAAATTGACATTAATGATATTTTAAAATTAATAATATTTTATTAAATGATATAAAATTCATAAAAATATAAAATTTGGGAAAATTGTTGGGATAAGTTTTAAAATTTAATCTAAGACTAATTTATGGTTCATTTTTCATTTTATAGTAACTATATTAACCCTTAAATAGTAAAAATCCAAGTTGTCACGGTAAGAGTTGAAGGGTGTAACAAAGGGTTAAAGCCAAAAGATAAGGGTAATAATGTGACATAAACATGTATAGAAATTATTGGTTTAATTTATTTGTTCCAATAATAATCTTATATTATAAATAACTCATTTTGGAGGTATTTTAAATTGAAAATTAATTTATATTGATTCAATATTTTAAGAGTTTCCAAAAGTTCCCCTTATGTCAATTATAAAAGAACACCTTGTATCTTACTTCTTCACACCACATTGAGCCTTATATATCATCCAAAATCTACCCAAATAATCTACCAAATTCCGTAACCTCATCCTAGAAGCATTTATTTTGGAATAAATCTAACCATGGAAGAATTTTGGTATAAACCAAAAGGAGTTACCCAAATAAGAGGTAACGTTCGTCAAGGATCACGTTAGTTTTATTTCATTCCCCACTCCTTCATTTCTTATAATTTCATGAATATATAATAAAAATATAATCATAAATATATTTATTTTTATTTTTATGTTAAGGATTTTACCTACACATACACACACTTCCATAAAATGGGTAAAAAATTTACCGTTCATGTATGGTGAACTACCGCCCCACAAAATGATGTCGTTTGTATTTTTTACTTTACCACCTAACATGGTTGGTCATTATGATGGAAAAAATATTTTCATATGATATATATGATATTTATGTTTTCTTAACATTTATTTAATTATTATATAACACATACATTCATGCTTTCTATTTTGTGTAAATACAATAACATTGTTTGTGGAAGTGTGAACTACCGCCTCCTCAAAGCGATGTGATTTGTTCACACTATACATGGAATGTATAAAGGATGGTTTTAATTAAAATATGTAATATATATGACATATATATGATACTGGAATTATAATTTACATATATTTCATTTACTTTTCCTTCTTTTAATACAACAAAGAAATGAAAGTAGTGTTCATGCGTACGTATAACCTGTCGTCTCCATGAACGGTGCATTTCATTTCCTATCTCCAAATTTTATGGATTGAATATATATGATATTTTAATAATGGTTTAAATTATGGATATTATAAAATAATTATCTAATTAATAGTAATAACATGTAACAAGTCTAAACATACTAAAAAAACTAGGTAATTAACACATGAAATAGTAAAAATAATGAAAGATTACTAACAAATGGGTAATAAAATATTATAAAAAGATAATATATGATATAATAAATATTATTATGGTTCTGGTATAAGTTAATAACTTTCTTAAAACTATTATAAATTACATTAAAGGATATTCACCCAAAAGTAAATGCAAGGAAAGTGGTTTTCATCTCATTTTTTACATATGTGCGATAAATGTCATATTCACCACTTAATTATTTTGTGTGATGTATCTAATACACCATTAGATATATAATATCATGAATCTATTTATTTTAATGGTATTAAATGTTTCATTTGATAATTATTTACTTTTATGTGGATTATAATTCAAATATTTCCAAGTGGTATTGGACACTTTGATTTAATAATATCTTTTTAAATCGATTATTCAATATTTGAGGAATGCTTTAGACATTTAGGAAATGGGTTGGGGACTAGTTAATGAAATCCCCTTGATGGATCAATAGTCTCATGAGATAGAACCAGTCAGGTACAAACCCTTTGAGTTTGTTACAATGGAGAATAAATAGGTTTCTACCCAAAAACTTAAACCATCTCATGAATGGTATTGATGGTTGTGGTTCATATTCCAGATACATGACGTCCAATTATTAATAATTTAATAAATTTAATTTATTATTTATCCATGATATTTTTTGTAGATATATCTATGGATTCTGTTTACTATTAATTCATTATTTCAATGGCATGTGTTATTAGTTATTTTACTTTCCATGTTGATTTATTCTCTTCAATTAATTATTTCTTCAAGTTTACTTACCCTTAATGAGAATTTGAGATCACCCTTATAATGTTTCCTTTCCATAGGTTATGAAGAGGAATTATTTAAATGAGTTTCAAGGATGTATTTTATTTTTACTTTTTATGTATTATGTTCTTCTCCCTATTTAAAATGGGTATCATGTATGTAATCTGGTTTTTCAAAACTTTTAAACTGTTCGGTCCTTTAGGATTTTATTCCTTGTAATTATGCCAATGTAATAATGTAATGCACCGACTTCGGCATTCTTGGGTTAGGACATTACATTTGGTATCAGACCCAAGTTTGACAGCAACCTTAAAAACTTCAAAAAACTTATATTAGGGATCATAACCCTAAGATAAACTTTTGGGATAAGTATAGAGAAAAATACAAATATTTTGGTAAGGTAGAGATTATGTGGGACTTCCTAGAAATAAATATCTATCTGGATACTATAAATGGAAGTGGTTTTTTCATATATTTACAGAGGGTAACAACTTTAAAAATGTGTGTTGGGCCTGACTCGAGCATAACCTAGTATATGACAAAGATCCTTACTGCGCACCTGGTTTGACACTCTCGGGGGATACACATAGGATAATTCACATTTTCTTTACAAAGATTATGATTCTAATATTTATGATTCATAAACTTATAATTTATTTTTAGTGCTATACCATGTTTTTAATTATACATTATGATTTAAAATTAATTTTCTTATGAGCTAATTTAGTATATGCCAATATTTAGAAATGGAACCTAGAGGGACAAATGGTATCAATACTCATGGAAAAAATATAGATTTCTATATTAATGAAACCAAAACATATCATATCAAAATGAAGAAAATTATGACCATACTAGGGCAGCTTAATCAGGTTATAAAAAACAACCTTTCCCCAATGGAGCAACATGTTCCAAAATGATATTCTCTGACATTGGATCACTTTATGCAATAGAGGCCCCCAAATTTTAGTGGGACTACTGACCCAATGGAATATGAGAAATGTATTAAGTATTTGGAGAAGATATTTATGGAATTGTTATGTGGTGAAAATAAAAAGTATACACTCACAGTGTATTGTCTAAATGGTGATGCAGATCAATGGTGGTTGTTGATCCAATAATACTAGAGAGGAAAAAGAAATATAACTTATGGAATAAAGAACATTTAAGGAGACATTATTCGATAAATTATTCCCTTTTATTCAACAAACTAAGATGAATAGAAAGTTCCTTAGTTTAATGAAAAAGGGGGAAGAAAGTGTTTCAGTGTATGAATCTACCTTTACCAGGTTAGCAAGGTATGCTATGAATTTCATACGCAACATGGAATGTAAGATTGATCATTTATTTTAAGGACTTAATCCAAGTCTCTAAATGGTGTTGGTATCTCAAAAATTTTATTCATATAATGAAATAGTTTTATATTCTATCAAGATTTAGAAATAATTCAATAAGTCTTATGGCTTTAAAGGGAAGAAAGAAAAGAAGATAAAGGAAGAGAGAGTAACAGATAAAGGGAAGAAGGGAATGAAATATTTCCCCACATGTGATAACTATGGAAAGAATCACCCTAATAAATTCTTTAAAGGATTCTAAGTTTGTTATAAGTTTGGAGAAAAGGGTCACTAGGAAAAAATAATGCAAAGGGAAAAAGGAAAACACTATTATTAAGTGTTACAACTATAAGGAGGTGGGGCACTATGAAAATAAATTCCACAAGAATCAAGAGAATCTACCTGATAAGAAGTTAAGGGATAAAGGTTAAGAATATTTTATTGAAACAACTTAAGTGGAATGATTAATTTTCTCATGTATTTGGATCCTTTAATATTGTTTTAAAAGTATTTTGTTTATGATATCCTAGTTATAAGTATTATGGAATGTATAAGGATTATAATGTAGTACTTTTTCATGAAGGATTTGGAATCTTGTGTTGATTGGCACCAATAACCATGAAATGTGATTTAGTAACAATTTGAAATTTTTGGAAGACACGTGTTTGATGGAATGTTAAGACATAATTTGTTCTCGATGTTGAGATAATGATGTTGGATAAAGAGATGATTGATATGGATAAAATCATATTACTAAAAAGAATCAGTCAAACTAACCAGGGACTTCACGTAGTCCAGTGGTAGGCGATAAATACCAGTCGCACATTAGTTGTGGGTTCGATTCCCAAAGCTTTGTCTGACGCGACGGGTTGTCACATGGTCTGCATGTTGTCCTTTTTCCAAAACTATATAATTCTCAAATAATTCCCCAAAAAGGGAAAAAATCATCAAAAATAACCATAACATAATTTAACCTCAATTTTATCTCATGCCTTTCACTTCCATCATAACATATAGTAACCCATAATTACCTCAAAAGTAAGGATCATATAAACTCTAATGGTTACCTTTATAATTATTACCTGAACTTCCATATCGATTGGTCATCTCGTACATGATGCATTAAAGATCATACCAAGGTTCAAGTGGTTGATCAGGACTCCTTGATAGTTGGTTTAGAACAACCATGAGTTTCCTCATTGAATCCCCCATTTTATCTAGTATCTTAATCATAGAACCACTACAGTTTCCTTCAAACATGTTGTCTCTTTGGTGCCTTCTAGATCCATCCATTCACTAAAAACATAAATGTCAGTGTGAGTATACCAACAGAACCATCATGTACTAATGAGGAAGGTAAACACTAAGATATACTTACTCATTCACTTTATTTAAAACTAGGACTCTTTCTGAAATCCTAACCATTATGGTAATGTCACTTATGCTTAAAGAATACCCTAACCTCTAAAGTTATCTAAACCGAACTTTGATACCAACTATAAGGCCCCAGCCTTAAACCTTACTTAATCTTGAGTTATTACAAGATTACACATTGAGGATCTTTTCAGGTTTAGGGTTTTAGAGAATTAGATCATGAAACTTGCATTACATTCAACATTTAAACAAAGTGGTTACATAAAAGACAGTATTCATTCTTCCCATCAACGGAAACATATTTAAAATAAAACATGGATTCTTTCATGACACATCCTTGACACTATCATCACATCATGTACCTTTCCCTTGACCGGTGAAAAACATTTCAAAAACTTGGGATGAGCATAAAAATCTCAGTAAGGGTTATAAAAAATTATGGAAAGGAAACATGAGTTCATATATAGATAAGAATGAAATCATACTCTACCCATAAAACATAGGCACTTTAACATACCTCATCAAACCATGAATAAATCATAGAAATCATAAGACATAAAGGTAACTTGAGGCATTCATAACATTCTTACGTAGGGAGTAACCCTCTTGGTTACGTTTGGAATACCAATCACATTATATTCCCTAAATCTCTTCGGAGAAACCCTAACGTTTCACTCCTTCACGTTACCCAATGCATTGGAGATCTATATCCGGCTCACCCGCCCTTAGTTTATCACGGAACCACCCATCTTCATAATAATTCCCAAGAACCTCAACATAAATGTATCACATAAAACATTCATAAAGGAAACATAACATTTCCAACTTTCAATCACAAGATATCAATACAACACATTGATATAAAAACATTATGAAACCCATTTTCAATACCAAAATAAAAGAAAAGTAAAACACGATATTTATTTTTCTTTTAAAAAGAAGGTATGGCTTGTAGAGGAAGCCGAAACTCAAATAATGGTCATGGTGGCAGAGAAGTCGTTGTCGCTGCATACATACGACAAAAACATTCCCTTTTGTCAGTTAGTAAACGCTTCGTATAAAAAAGATTCCTTTTGGATAAACGTAAAAGTCAAAAGGGTTTATACACCATATAAAAGAAGGTTGTGTATAAAACAAAATATGCCTCAATGAAAGGAGATTGAGACGAAGTCCCATACAAAGACGGTATCCTTGGATTAAGGATAAATCAGTTACATAACTATGTGTGACAAATGAATACACAAAATGTAAGTGGGTATTAAGTTTAAAACAATCAGAGTACATTCACACATAATAATAGAATGACATATTCAAGGTGTACAAGTTTATCCCAAATAATCTAAATTGGGTTAAGAAGTTCCCTTGCAATAATTAGACAGCCTAATGGCGTCACTTCAAAATTCAGAGAAAGAGTTGATGAGAGATAAAAATGGTATCTCATCACTTGGACATAAAATTCACATCAATAAGGATATAGAAAAACATATCCCAAAATAATATTATGTGAATTAAAAGACATAAAAAAATAAGTCTTTTAAAAAGAGGAGGGTGAAAGGTTCCCTTACCGACATGGGTATCTTTCGAAACATACACCTCGTGAAAGAAGGACAATACAACATTGATGTAAATACTCATAAAAGAAAGTATATTACACAATGAGTAAAATAATGGGCAGTACATACACCACTCAAAGGAAATTGTGTCAAATGTAGCATAAATCTCACTGGAATAAAAGTGAGATGAAAAATCCCTTACGAAAATTCGGCAGCCTAACGGCACCACTCAAAACTTCCAAAATGGATTGATGAGAGCAAATAGGGTCTCTCATCATATGAACATAATAAGTACAGTAGGAGTAATATAAAATAACATCCCAATCATATGAAATATGAGCTTAAAAGTAGTGACATAAAAGAGTGTACTTAAAAAGAAAGAGAGGTGTAGGATCCCTTACCACGGGTCCGACTTGACTCGATCGTTCTTTAACGTCCTGAATAATAAACTTGAGTTAATTTCCACATTATTAAGAACCTTTTTCTAGTTAATTATTCTTTTTAGATCACTTATTTCAATGTTATAAACATTATTTAATCATTTAAGTTAATAATGTTTGTTTTGTCGATATTTGGTTTTTAAGTCGAAAGTGGACTTCTTACAATTACATGTTGTTCGTGTGGTCAAATGTTCATTATATCCATAATTATATTCATGATTTGGATATCATATATATCATATATATCCAGAATATACATGTATTTATAATATTACATAATCATTTAGAGGTAAGAAATGAAATGCATCGTTCATGGAGACGGTAAGCCGTACGTACGCATGTACGCTACTTTCATTTCTTTGTCATATTAATGGAATTAAAACTAAATGAGAGGTATGTATATTTTAATTCCAGAATTATATTCATCATTTATATGTATCATTCATCATATATATCCATTATATACATGTACTTATAATAGTACATTACATTTGGGGATGAGAAATGAAATGCACCGTTCATGGAGACGGTAAGTCGTACGTACGCATGAACGCTACTTTCATTTCTATCTCATACTTTAATGGGAAGAAATAATGATTATATAGAGGTATATAATAATTCCAGTATAACATCATATATAATAACATTAAATCCATCCTTTATACGTCCCACATATGGCATTAACGAATCAAATCACTTTGAGGGGGCGGTAGTCCGCACTTCCTAAAATGAAGATATCGCGTATACCCATAATGGAAGCCATAAAGGTAAGACACAAATGAAAAATACAGAAGCTTAAGTAAAACATAAACATATTATATATCATATATAAATATACTGACATCTTAATGGCCACCTTTGAAGGTGTTAAAAGAATGTTGAATAATCATCGTTTCAGGAGGCATAAATTCTCCATCCACGGAAATAGTATGTTCGTTAACCATTAGATGTAGGTGTGTGTAAGTGTAGATCTAATAATTATTATAAAAAAATACTAGTATATTTATGATACTTTATTTGTTACAAAAGAAAAGAATAAAAATATTTTAGGGGGTTGGAGAAGCAAAATAAAACAAAAGGACTCAAAAGAAGACATTACCTTAAAATCGGGTCACTCCCTTTGGTTTTTGCTCAAAGGCTTCCTTGGGAAGACTTCTTCCCAAAGTGAGGCTTAAAGGAGTAAGAGAGGGAAGTGGAGAGACAAAATGGGCAGTGTTTTTTCAAGAAAAAGGCTTTGGGAGTGTGGGTAAGGAGGTAGAGGTGGGGACCTTTTATAAGAGGAGAGGAGGGGCACTCTTGGAAAGTAAAGATAAGTTACTTTATTTTAAAATGATATTCGGATTCAAAAGGTCCCACATTGATATAATTCGAGGATAAGGTGATAAGGGTTCGAAATCAACTCGTAAAATTTGTTTTTTCTAGGTTTAGGTCTTATATTTTACATTATCTTTCCATTTTATTTAAATCCTTTATTAATGTGGTAATCGCTGCATCATCATGATGTCATAACTAATTTAATTTATATAAAGTCTAAAAATTATAAAAAAAATACTATGATGTAGGAAATCTTTTTAGATTTCCAATGACTATTTATAAATAAAATATGACTTTTATAACCCCATGTAAAAATTGTTTTAGTAAAACATCTCATGTGTGTGTCATTTTTACTTTAACATTAAATAAAAAGTTATTTATGTCATTTCCCAACCAAAGTGGCTCCATGGGGTCCCCAAGTTGACCCATGGATTTTCTTGGTTGTCCATGACACATCCAATGTGGTTATGACATGTTTCAAGTTCATTTCATATTATTAAAACATTATTTTTACCTTAAACTACACTAATTACCTCTAATCGCGATTAAAAACTTAATAAGTTACTATTCACCAAAAAATTATTTTAATCCCATTGAACCAAATTTTACTTCTTAATGAAAACCATGTATGTCGGATTTTTAAAATTCAAAACAAAAAGGTGGAAAAATTTCATTTAAATGGAAAATCAGTTTTTATGAGTACCACTTAGTGGTTTCACTATTAATCAAAAATTGAAGTTTTTCAGAAAATTACCAAAAATTCACCCTAAGCTATATTTGATATTCCGAATTCAAAAATGAAGTCTATTTTAAAAAATTAAAAACATATAAGTCACATTAATTAATTTAATAATTAATTTCCGCTGTCATGACAAATAGCGTGTTTTTATGAAATAATAAGTATCAAAAGATTGACACTAGTTTAAGTCCGATTTCAAAGTGAAATTAATTCCAACGACCACTATTGGATTTAATGGTAAAAATATATTATAATTTCACTTTAAACCCAATTCAAAATATAATCTAATCATATAAATAAATTAGATTAAAAAGAGGTTTTGAATTAAAATATGACATTTTACACTATTCATTAAAAAATGAACTTTATCGGAAAGATACCAAAAATTTACACAAAGTAAATTTTGATGTCCCGATTCTAAAGAAGAGTTTTATTTGGTCCAAAAGGATGTATAAGAGTGAACAAAACTATATTTAATGACGGTTTGCCATCAAAAGGCGATAAGTGAACCTTTAGTGAAAACTAGGGCATATACGCCTAAAATTGAATTCTTTCCGTATTTTAAGCCTTTATCTTTTATTGGATAAAAGTAAAAACATTTAAAAACATATATAATCATATATTAGTTATTTCTATCCATTCCGGCCAATACAACGACTACCTATTAACTTCCATTTAAAATAACAATATTTTATTATTAGAGTGCAACGTAAGATTCCCAAGAAACCCGTTGTTGCGTGTTGGGTACGCCATCAGGCATAGCGTCCCCTTTAAAGTAATTTTAAAATTTTATTCACAAATATGGATAAATATGAAAATGTCATATTCTTTATTTACCTGGGGTGTTACAGTAACGACCCATTAACCATGCGTCAAAATGATGGCTAACATATACTCGACCAACACTTTTTGGGTTTATTACCCCTAGATGCATCAATACCAAAACCATGTCCACTTTTAGTGTACAAACTTGAATATATTTCTTGGAAAACCATATAACATCCACCTCACCAAAACATTATAATTTTATACTATACTTAGGATTATACCTAGGTTTTTCACCAAAGTTATCTAGTTAAAATCTCTAAATATTAACTAAAACCCACTCTGATACCAACTATAGTGACCCAAAATTTTCATATATAGATATTAAATATTATTATATAAATATTCATTGTATAAAATTATGATCCATACTATAACCATAAAGGTTTAGTGTATTTAGAAACATGGGTGCATAAATAACTCTTACATAAAAGGTTTAAATCATCTCACACTAAGTTTTTATCAACTATAACCCTTCTTAGATGCATCATATTTTAAACATTTCTTTATATCCTAAGAAAATGGAAACATAATAAATGGTGAGATCAGATGCTCAATAAGGGTAAAAATAAGATGTATAAATCAATGATCATAAGTGGGAATAATATAATAATAAGGGTATGAGAACATTATCATAACTTACAATAACCATATCCAATTAGTCAAGAACCATTAATCATAAATTATGGCATAAGTCTTTATCATAATAAAAAAATATTCATAAGTGTGCAGAATCATAAATAATCAATCATGAGCCATGAGAGCATAAAAAAAATATCACAATGTAGATAACATAATCTTAAAACATCATAAACATGTATAAATAGAAATAGGTTCACTCATTAAGTTATGGATATGAAATTAGGACCTCACAAAAACTTAAGAACATGGAACCAAGTCCACGCATAAACATATGGATATGAAACTAGGTCTATGCATAAAATTATAGACATGAACCTGGTCTATGCATATTGTTATTAACATTAAATAATTTTCATGGATAATATAATTACCTCATTATTTATCTATCCTTAACCAATGCATTAGAGGGATATAACAGACCCACCCATCGCATAACTGTAAAACATAAATGTATTATAAGAACATATGAACGTTAATTATTTTATCATCGTATAACCCATGGAAATAAAATGGGTTTCATAAAAATATCATAATAATACTAATAAAATATTTAGAGAAATAATAATAATGGAATAATTAGATCACATACCCAGTGTAGCACAAGTCACATCAAAAGATCTTATCAGAGATGAAAAATACCTTTAAAAGGTCCCTTGAATATTTTTGAGGAAAATACCATTTTCCATTTTGAAATAGATTATTTTAAATATAAAAATTTCCAAAATATTTTGGAAAAATATTATTTGAAATAAACCATGGAAAATTTTAAATGAATCTTAAAATCATTGAGTAGACATGACGATGGGAAATTATATTCATGTCATAATAATTAAAATAAATATTTTGTTCACACCTTCAGTAAAAAGTACATTGTTCAGAAAATGAAAAGAATAATATTTTTTAACCTTTTTTAAAATGTAAAACATGGGTAAAAATGATATTAAAAAATAATTTAAGAATATTCAAAAACATTATTTAAAACATTTTTGAAAACATGGATATGGAAGAAAATTAATTTCTGATTGAAAGAGGTGAAATAAGGCCGACTCTTCTAAAAAACATTTTCTGAACCAATTTTGAGTACCAGAGAGAATAAAATGGTACTGAGAAATAAAAATTGAAATAACCATAGTATAATAAAATTAAAATGTTTTTATCAAATAAGTATTATATAATTTCTCTCAAACTAAATTCAAGCATAATAAATCCTTATTTAAAATGAGATAGAAACATAAATTTCTTACTTCAAGTCTCATCCAAATTTATATGCATTCAAAACTCACATATAATAAATATTTTATAGAACCATATTAATAAATATAAAACCATATATGATTTAATTATAATATCTTATCACCGTTTTATTAATAATTCTGTATTAAAATCATTATTCCAAGTGATAATTGTTTCTTTTTTCCTGCATGTTTCAATTTAGAAGATCCAATTCATATACTTTTATCATAGTTCCATCATCTCAAATTTTTTAATAACGTAATAATTATAATATGTAATCATTATATATACTTTTATAAATATTCATATAAAATGGTAATGAAAAAATAAATCACAATACTTAATCTAGACGATAATCTATACATACAAATGATTGGTGTTTCCATATTTCAATGGATGGAATGAAATTAAGGTAAATAAAAATTAACCTATAAATAATAATAATTATATCATAATGAATATAATGTATATTCATTAAATCCATCATTATATCCATCAATGTGAAATATTAATGAAAAATGAAACGCATCACTTCATGGAGGTGGTAGTCCGTATATACGCATGAACGATGTTTTCTTTCCCTATAGGATAGAAAAGAGGTGGATAATGGTTATTAAATCATAATAAAAACATATTAGTATATTTAATACACTTAATTTATTATTTTATAATGGATACCATAGATTTAGAGGTGTCATATGAAGAAATAAAATTGAAAGTACTCGGTTAATAGTTTTACCTCTTCATTGAGAAACCACTTTTGGCTTACACATTAAGCCATGACAGGATGGTAATTTTGAAAGAAACGAAGATCTAATATTTTGGGAAGGAAATTATAAATATTTTAGGTTAGGTATTGGTAGAGGTAGAATGCTGAAAAATTGATAATTATAAAGAAGATGACGTGCCCTTTTATAAGTGAGGAAAAAGTCACACTTGGAATTAATTAAAAGATTTAATAATATATATATGTATATATTATAATAAAGTAAATTGGAACCAAGGAGTAACATATTAGAAAATAAGATGTGATAAAGTCTAAATAAATTCAAAAAATAACATTTTTATAATTTATGGATACATTTTAGCCTTATCTCGTTGTTAAAACACATTAAACTCATTATAACCTTAACCATGATAACTTAACTTTTTACCATGATAAATTAATTATATAAAAAAAGTATAATTATAAGAAAAATTGAAAATTATTATTACAAATTTTAAATCCAATTTATCATATTTAATTTTGAGAGTTTTTGGAAATTACTTTTAATATAAGAACACAAAATGTGTGAAAAATAGTTTTTAGGAAAATAACTCGTTTAAGCGTAAAAATCAGTTCACCTTGAAATCATGTAATAATATGGTTTAAATTATTATTTAGTTAAATAATATACAAATGATGGTTTTTATACTATTTTATTAAGAAAAAATCCAACATAATCTTCCCACCATGCCATTAAATAAAAATACCAAAAAATAGTTTTTAATTTGAATAAAATATATCATATCTTCACAAAAGTCAATTTTGTTTTCCTAAATTCAAAATAATGTTTTAAAATATATTATTTTACTAATTAAAAATATATTTAGAGGAAAAATACTCAAAAAATGATATAGTCATTTTTAGAGAGATTTTAATGTTTTACCCCATAGTTTTATCACACATTACCTCTTTTACCAAGGTGACAAATATTTACCATGATTACTATTCATAATAACCAAAAATTAATTTGTTCCCATTAATTATAATAATTTTTTTTATTTAAAATATGGAATCAATTTTTCAAAATTTGATTTCTTTAAGTGAAATAAATTCATTTTAAACTTATCATGCAAAACACAATTAAAACTATTTTAGAAAATTGCTTTTTTAATCATAAAATGGATTTATTCTTATTACATTCCTAGTAAAAACCATCATATGATTGTAAAATAATTTTACTAAATATATAATATATATATTTAATTATTATAATTAATAAATAGTTATTTATTTAATTAATTGTGAAAAAACGCATTGTGCACATAATTTTGTTTATAGAAAAATGTGTTTTAAGCCCAAAAATGAAATTATACCAATATCAAGAATAATATCTATATTTATGAAATTTAATAGATTATATATAATTATAGGATACTTATTTTACTTTAATATAAAACTCAAAACATAATTTTGCTTTTAAATTACTTTATTTAATGAAAATAAATGATAGATTTACAAAAATTAGTATTTTTCATCATTCACCCAAAAATAAAATATTTTAGAAAAATATAAAAAAAGAACTATAAGATAATTTTGATATTATTAATAAAAAAAATATCTCCATTTTTTTTAAATAATAATATTAAAACTGGTGTAAATTAATTATAATGTTCAAACAAAAATACCCTAAAAACCATTTTTGAAGAAAAAATATTGTTGAAACATAAAATGACTTTACATAAAATTGAATAATTATATATTATGAATAAATAAATAAATTTTAATTAAGTAAAAAATTTATATATATATATCAAAATGCGGTTAATCGTATTAATTCTCATCAATTTAATGGCTATGTTATAATATACCATAGTTCATTTTAAGCTCAGTGTTACGAGTCATGCAAGCTATTGAACACTTAAAATTTATTTTTAAGATAGATTTATTCTAAAATATCATGGATTCATAGTTGGAGTTCATTAATTAGGATATTCAAAAACAATTATGAGATATATAATATTAATCACCATATTCACTCACATCATTATTTTCACACAGAACCAGTAAAAAGAGTTTAATAATTATAATACAGGAACTCAAGAAATCCCATTTTAATTATCCAAAACCACCCACGATCATGTTATTATTTCATTTATTTATTCTTATAATGTGTGCGTAATTTCTACTTAGTGTAGTGAGTAGGGTGAAGTGACTTCATAATTTTTTTACACTTAATTATGGGGAATCAAAATTTTAAAGGTTTGGTTTTCTATTGTGTTGATCTATGTAGAAACTTAAAATAGTCTATCAATCATACTTATGGTGGTATTATTGGTAGTACTAGTAATCAATTTATTTTGTTTTCTTTCCTCAATAAGTGGTATCAAATAAAGGAAATATTTAGATCGAAAAATCTAATGGAATTAATTTTGGATTCTGGTGAGTGCATATTGTAGACCATCTGATTCAGAACTTGGAAGTCACATTATTCTAGGTAAATCTGGTGCTAATAGAGAAATATTAATGAGATTTATTGTTTAGTAAAGAATTATAACTTTTAAGAACGTATCTAGAAAGAAAATTATCTTTCATTGTTCAAGGGAAGAAGACAACAATGGATGGTTTGAAAGTATTGGCGGGTATGTTTGGAAAAATAATGGCCCTTAAAATGTCTTCATGTTATGATGAATATTCATATTAATGTTCTAGGAAGGAAGACCAGTGATATATTTTGTTAATTACTTCAACATGATTCATGGGAAACTCAAATTATTAAAGGTAACTTTTTTTTATGAGGTATGGGCATTGCTACTATTATCTTCATTTTGAGAGAGATGAGATGCAATGGTTACTACAGTTAATAACTCCAATGGAAAAATTTACTAGGTATTTAATGATATCCAGAACATATTCTTGGATGAATAATTAAGTTTGATGGAAGTTTAGGTATCATATAATAGTTCCCTTAATACTTATGGAAGGGTAATGTCACCTCATCAGAAGCAATTATACCCAAAGAAACCTATAAAAGAAAATTCTTATAAAAGGAGTTAAAATAAGTTGTTTGGTTCTTATCTAACCTACTGGAAATTGTGAGAAGAAAATAAATATTAATAGTTACTACAATATTTAAAATTATAACACCAAAAAGGTATCAATATCTGGTAGTTCAGATTCCATTAACACAATGGAAGAAAGCAAAGGTCATTTATTACGTTTGAATACTCTGGTAGAAGCTTGATTGATTGAATATGGAGGATCCAATCATTCAAATGGTGAACAGAGATGCATTATCAACTCTATATATGGGAAGTTTGGTAAATTCCATATGGATAATGGTGAATCCCAATATATTGTTAGAAAATAAGATGTGAACATTTGAATGAGTAATGGAGGATTATTAATGTTAATAGAAGTTAATCATATACAAAACCTTAGATAAAATATAATTTATATTGAACAAATAAATTATGAAATATATGGGAATAGATTTTTTGATGGGGTGTGGAAATTTATATTAGGATAAATGGTAATTTTATGAGGAATAAAATATGAAACCCTTTACATGACCTGAAATTCAAAATCAGATGTTGGTTGCTGAAAGTAAAAATTATGATGATTTGGATGTATGGAACTATAGGTTTTTTCAACCTTGTGAAAAGAACTTGAAATTTCTAAAGGAAAATTTTATAATAAATATTGATCAAATGGAAATTGTAAAGTGTGAAATTTTTGTACTATAAAAGTTAAAAAGAGTGTCTTTCAACTTAGATGGTCAGAAGCCCAGGAATCAAAAATTGGAGTTTATACACTTAGATATTTGGGAACCTTCTTGTGTTAAATCCTATAGTGGTTTCAATTACATTCGCACTTTCATTGATGATGCTACTATAAAATTATATATTTACTTACTAAATCATAAAAATTATCTAATCCAAGTGTTTACTTAGTGTAAAGCATCTATAGAAAGAGAATTTATCCAGAATTTGAAGTGAATCTCAACAAATATTAACGGTGATTACACCAGAAGAAATTTATAGAATTTTTACAAGAAGTATGGAATAAGTCATGAGAAGATGATGTCCAAAACTCTATAATAGAATGGATTAGATGAAATAATTAATCAAACTTTGATAGAGAAATATTTAATTATGAGATTTCACTATGGAATGTTTAAGGTGGTTTGGGTAGAGGCACTCAACAAAACAATATATCTCATCAACAGAAGACTAGAATTTACAATTGGACAAGACCGTTTGGAGGAGGTATAGTTTATAAAATGACCAAAACATTAACATATTAAATTTTTTTATAGTTTAGAATATTAACATGTAAATGATAATAACCATGATAAACTTGAAAAAAAACCCAAAATATGTTTTTCTTTGGCTATAGAGATGAAACTTTTGGATATTGATTATGGGATATTTATAGGACAAAAATAATTTGAATTATGGATGTTTTCTTTAATGAGAAAAGTAAATGGAAATATCAGAACTTGAAAGATCTATAATAATAGTATAAATCAATATTTGAAGTTTAGTTTGATCAGAGTACCGCTAATTCAAAAAAACTGGAGAAATAAGATGTAGGTGTTAAAGAAACCTAAAGTTCATAGGTAAACTATTAGAAAGAACAAAAAGTTCAAGAGTAGTTGAATCTCAAGTGGGAGCATCATAATTACATTCTCTATATGTATGAGTACCATAAAATCAATTATCAATAGAAAGAGAATATCCAAACATCTTAGAATAAATGATTCAGTAGAAGAGATCAACCATAATTAGGGGGACAATGTGTATTTATGGACATGATTTAAACTTTTTTCTATAATGGATGTATAAAAAATTTAAAATCCAATGGAAGAATATTCTCTTAATGAATCTAATTAGTGGGATTTATCCATGAATGAGGAGATGGATTCATTAAAGTTCAATAGAACTTGATAGATGGTTGAACTTCTAGAGGGTAAAAAAGGAACTTGAGAACTAGTCGGTTTCCTAGATTAAGGAAGAGGTTGATAAAAATAAAATATACAAAGAATAAATGCCTGTGAAATGGTTTCATTATAAGGAAGGACTAGATTTATCAATAATATTCTCACCATTAGTTAAACATTATACCATCTTAACAATGCTAAGTATGGTGGAATCAGAAAAGATGTATCTACATCATATGGATGTTAAGAAACATTTCCTTCATGGTGAGTTAGAGTGAGAAAAACACATGAAGAAGACAATAAGTATACTAAAAGTTTTAAACAAAAACATTGTTTTTATATTGAAGATAATCTTTTATGGATTTAAGCAATCACTTGGAAAATAGAACCAGAATATCGACTTATTTATGGAAGAATAATACTTTATTAGGCGTAACAATGATCATTGTTGCTAGTAAACGCAATAGAATGTTAAAAATTTCATTATTTTTTCTAGTCCCGGTTTTTAAAATATTCAAAAATTTAAAAATAAGTTGTCCAAAGGTTTTGAGATGAAAGATCTTAAGAAATCAAAGAAGATATCAAGGATAAGTATAAAAGGAGATAGGAAGACTAAAACATTGTTTCTATATTAGAAGGAGTGTATCTGAAAAATCATTTTAAGGGTTGTCATGGATGAATGTAAACTATCCTCTACCCCTCTTTTTGGACACTTAAAACTATCCAAGAACCTATAATAGATACTTAAGTGAACAAAAGTATAATCCATGCAATAAATTTTACCCAATTGAATATTTCATTTTCATTGGGATTTGTAAGAAGATTTATATTTAAATAAATAGTGGAACATTAGGAACTCATAAAGTGGATTTTTTTTATTTTAAAGGATCAGAACATCAGAATCATTGTTTTAGAGAGGAATAACCATTGAATGGATTTATTGATGATGACTTTACTAGAGATTCAAACATCCAGAAGAGAACAAAAATATTCTTATTTACATATAGAGGAATAAAAATCAATTTGGTTTTATAGATGTATAATATTTTTAAATAATGTAAAATAGAATAAAAATATGCAGTGATAACAAAAGCTAAGAAGGGGAGAGTTTGGTTGAATCAGTTGATGAAGGAATTTGGAAAAAATTAAGGAGATATTATTTTATATGAAAACCAGAGTAAAATCCACTTTGATAAAAATATGGTCTTCCATGAAAGGGTAAATAACATCAACATAAAGTACCACTTAATGAAAAATATACTATAGGATAAAGTATTAAATCTCTAAAATATTGTTGGTATCCAAAAATATATTAGACATGTTCACGAAAACATTAGCTCAAGAAAGTCTGAGGTAGCATCCTAAATTAATGGGGCTTGGGTGAATTAAATATGAAAATTTGGAGGAACAATGCTACTACATAGGAATATAGAAAGTTTTTAAGTAGGGTTTTTTGGTATTTTAATAAATTAAGTCTTTAAGTGAGAAATTTTTTGGAAGTGAATCCTTGTTTTTCAATACTATTGGAAGTTAAAAGAAAGGAAATTTCAATAATTGAATGCACATTCACCATAATTTCAATCAAGAGAATGTGGTTGGACTCAATGTGAAGGAAATGTAATATCCTCTCTTCAGTGACATTAGGGTCATAAAAAGTTCATATCTTTCAATAACATTAAGGAAATTCCATAATGTTGGAAAACTCTCTATAAGTAATTATCTATAAATAAGAATCTGGAAGTGTTTTTCAGGGAAATATTTTGAGGTCAAGAATTTTACAAGTGGTCAATAGTGACATTCCATATGATTTCTCCTCCATAAATATGGGAAGGCAGTGTGATCAAAACAACATGATAAGTTTCATATAAAATATAGTGGGGACCAACCTTGAATAGAGCGTCTATGCATAGAATGGTGAATCAGATGCTTTCACATTATAATATAATGTTATTCTGATTTTTATAGAGTGTTAATACTTTAAAAATTAAATACTACTAATTAAGTTTTTTAGTTGAATATATTCTTGGTACTTCTAGTAATATAAAGAAGTTAGATTGGTTTCTCCCATGCACGTGGAGAAAAAGTTTTAACTATGTTAAATATAATGTTCTCATTTATAGCTTTATGTACTTCTATTGTTTGTATTACCATTTATTTAATTTCTATTTAATTTATTGTATATATTGTGGTGTGTGTGAGGTCGAATTATTGTGTTCAGTATGGTGAAATAACTTCCTAATTATAGTACACTTAGTCAATGGGATGTGAAGTTATAAAGGCTTAATTTTTCATTATGCTTATCTACGTAGGAAATTTTGGTGTTCTGTCGATCATACTTCTAGTAGTTTTATCATTAGTACATGAAATCAATTTTTTTAGTGTTTCCATTCCCAATAGTTTTGAGTTCTCTAGAACATCCTTGGTTATAAGAAAACATGAATAAATTCAGGGACTATAAAATCACATGACATAGAATGATTAACAAAATGAAATTAGAATTAGAAGTTTAAAAATAAATAAAACCCAGAATAATCAATACTAGGATAGATGGAAAAGTTCTAAATTCCTTATAGTGGTGGTGAGGAAATGTATTTATAATAATTTCGAAGGATTCTTCCTTTTTCCTTAGGAATTTTACCAACTATTAGTGAACTTATCATTACTAATATTTCTTACATGCATTGTGGTCGGGAATGGATATAGATTCAATTAATATCATCTTCACAAATTTTCCTAATTTTTAAATTCTTCCCATGATAAAGCTCCTTAAATACGAGGATGAGTGATGCGCCTTCCTCTGGTGTGGGATTTAAATATCAACAGGCCTATATTTTATTGGGTATAGTTAAGTAGTGAGCCTTTAAGTGGGCTTCAAAAGATGTTGGACACATAGAGTTGTGGTCCTAATTAGGATCCAAGTAAAGATTTTAAATTTTGTTATTGAAGGGATGTATTCAGATCTTGTAGGATCTAGTATGTAAGGGGACTTGAAAGATATATGAGGATGAGCTCATAATTTATTTATCCATATTTTTAGTGAATTTGGACTCATGATGAATTTCCATGCTTATATAGAGGTTTGGCTAGTGCTGGATTGGGAGAACCTCAACCTAAATCCTTTATTTAGAATTATAGTGAGTATTGTTGGAGATTCTAGTGATGCATTGGATTGGACATGGATTTTATGATAGTCTGCATGGACCTACCCTTGTTCCAAGGTGGAATGGACTCATAGGAATTATTATGCTTCAATGGTGAAGGGATCTTTGGATTATTTATTAATGGAATGAGTAAGCCTGGTAGGAATGTTCTAATGAATAAGGTGTTGGTTTTTATTCAACTGAAAGCGTAGTGAAGTGGCTAGTTTACATTTTTGGATTTGGCAAGTTAGTTTAGGAATTCGAACAAACACCTGGTGTGCATCTGTTTTTGATCCTGAAACCAATGTGTTGGGATTACCTGAGGTCCCCTATATATTTTATCAACGCATGTATCAGTAACACCATAATCAAAAAAAAATCATCATAAATATTATCTTAATCTTTGATCAAATTTCAAACTCATTCGACATCAACATAAACAGGTGGTGTCGAAGTAATCAGCCTCACAATGCGACAACTCTCAAAGTTGAATGTGTTTGATATTGAAAATGAATATGATAGAGGTATTAAAATTAGTTCATCTTTGAATCAATGTTGGGATTTATTGATTAATTTTAGATGATTCTGAATTAGTTTATTATTGTTCTCTTAGCCTTTCTTGATTTTAATAAACAATCCCTCGCAAGTAGTGGTGATTGATAATGAAGTCACTTAGAGATTAACCATGGTTGGTGAACATCTAATTCCATATTAATCAAACTAATATTCAATGGATTAGTTTCAAATTTATTTTCAACTGGGAATGAATTCTTATGTCAATTGTGTATCAATTCAGAATTTATGACCTCACATAGGCATGGCTTGGGTTGGTCTCCAGTCTCCTTAATAAATATAGTTGTTTCGATAGTTTTTTACTAGTTTCATTATATTTAAAATTTTGTCTTTAAAGGATTAAAACGGTAAAAAGGTGTGGTGGGTGTAGGGTTCTTTATGTTGTATCTTGATATATTGTGAAGCGGTTCTTGTTATAGTTGATTTTCAGGTATGGCATGAAATCATAAAGGTATTCAGATTGGCAGATTAAATAGAAGGTTATAGTGATGTCTCAAGCATGGTTCACTCATATATAACTGAAATAGAGGGATACATGACCTCATGTGAGCCTCCATGTACACCATAGGCTACCAAATAGAAATGAGTGTCTAATTTTTATATGATGGGGAGACTATACCCTTTGAATCAATATAAATTACTATGTAAATGAAAAAATGAACACTAGGTAAATAATAATAACTGATGACTCGAAAGGTGAAAAATAAAACCATCCATGAATGAATGTAACATAATACATGTACCATGAATAAAATAAAAATTATAGGTAATACGTATACAATAGAGATAGAAAAAAATAAATAAATAAATAAAAATACCCGACTATTACAGGCAGCCTGAGTATACACTCGGTCCAATTATCCCTTGTCAAGTCCTAGCCCAGGATGAGTAATAGCAGAGAGGCACTATATAAATTCCTAACATGAAACCAAGATATCTTCTTGGGTACTAATAAATATCCCAAATAGAGTATGAGTAAAACTCAATAGTCCAACACCAATAGTTTCTAATGCATTCCTTTATGTGTGTATAAAACATAATGGTGTGCAATTTATACATTTAAAGAAAGTAATCAAGTGGATATTGATCAAGTAATACCATATACTTCATCCTAATATGGTTTTATATGAACACAAAATCAAAAAATTAATCATAGAACCCATGGCTATAATCCCAGGCCTCCAAGAACAAGCATCATAGGTGAATGCACATATAGGTTTTGGGCATTCCCATACAATGGTACAGGTGAATCCAAGGAAAACACCAAGTCGTTCTAAGTGTGGAACTAGAAATCCAAACCATTGTGTCGATATTTTCAGTATAATATAAGGGATAAACACTCATCATTCCTCTTTTTAAAAGGGGTCTAACCAAACCCAAGGAATAAGTCCTTGATAATTTTGGTATGGGGGTTAATTGAGATACAAGATGATAATCCAATACATTCTATGTATGAGGACATCAAGAAGAATCTAATATCTTATCCCAAGCATTCTAATGTTCCAAGAGTTTATAAGGGAATCGTCGACACCAGGATGAAGCATTCATGAATATAATGCATTGACTGTATCCAAGGTGGAATTTCCCCTTGACATTCACATCAATGACTCGTGTAATATCCATAAGGTTCATTATTAGCATTCAAAATTGGAATCCAAGACTTACCCATGGAATGTCTCACATTCAATTTGTAGCAGAACATTTTTTTTCATTATAATAGCTAGATTATGGGTTGTCGGTACCCAAAACAGCTCCAAAACAAAAACAAATCATTGCCAAACGACCAACAACATCACAAACTGACACTTTCAGTTCAAACACATAAAAAGAAAAAGCACCGCACTACAAATCATAGTACCCGTAATTGTCGTCGCATCCCAATCCAGATTCGTCATCCGTAGTGGTCGATTCCCAAACAGAGGTCGGTCCGTGCTGCCTCTCAAAATTACCAAACTCCCATCTCCTCGACTGAACCATAGACGGTTCAATTCCATAGGACTGTTTGACCAATCTATCTTTTTTAAAGGCAATAATCACTCCACTCTCCTGCTTAAGTGTCGATCTGGTTCTTTCTAGGCATAGAAGATAAGAGTAGCCTTTCCTAGTTCTTCTTTTGGGGGTTGCAAATAGCGTTCCTTCACGCTCATCCAACCTCTTGTTCCCACCTTGAACTATATCGCTATATGAACGAATATCTGGTCTACTCATATTTTATTTACCATCCCCATCCAGCTCATGCCCTTTACCTATAAATTTTTCAGATCTTCTACCAATGTCCCCCCTATTCCTCTCCCTTCTTTGGTTCAAAGTATTCCTGTCAATCTGAACAAGTCATCTAACCCCATCAGTAGGATTTTCCACAGGCCTAGAAACATCCTCTTGTCCCAAACATCCACATCGGCTCCGTCATGGAGACCCCAACACCCACATCCCCACATTCAGATATAGCATATAAATCGTGATCATGACTAATATTGATGAGGCTTTCAAACCTATTGCTCAAAGGGATAAAAGGTCTGGCCGAGACATCCATACCTCGAGCCCCCCCTGTGGAAACAGTTTCAAAAAATGCTCTAGATCCCTCATCCTCCACTGCATGTGCCGGTTGGAACCTCCCTCTCTCTGTGATCCACAAAACAATCTTCTGCAACAGCCATAATAGACCCTTCCAGTCCATCCACCGTAGCAAAAAGGGCCACAGCTTCCTGACTGTCCTTAATTCATAACCCATTTCTTCTATTACAAGGTCCAAAAGGTATATGGTCCCTTAGTGGGGGAAGTGGATTTTTTTTTCAGTCATGCATGAATCATGGATCAAGGAAATTCATTTTAAATACTCCAAAAACATATCATTAGTCATTAATATATTAAATTACACTACCTAATTACACAAATTATCATATTAAATTAATGGTTTAACAACTCCCTAACAAAATTACATTAGTTTAAAAACTTCAATTCATCTCAACATCAATGTCCCTTTGTTAAATTTATTACTTTGATGAGGGATTTTAAAAGTTACCATATTATTTACTAGAATTAATTCATGACCTAGGCCCTAAGGGACACAAGGTTACTAGGTCTATGTTTTGGGTTAAGGAATCCCAACTGAAGCTAAGTTTGTTAAGTTGAAAAATTTTTCTCAAGGATAACACTTACTTTCATGTTATGTATATACCATGGTTAACTAATTAAATTAGGTATAATTAAATAAATTGAGTTCACAACATTGGAACATCCTTGATTTATCCAAGGTTCAATTGTTTAGTCTCTTAAGTTATAACACTCCAATATTTTCAATTTAAATTATAATTAAATTAGGAAAAAAAGGAACCTCATGGGGGACTCATTAAATAAGTGAAGACTCTTACATGGACCATTCTTGGTCCATTGAATGAGTTGAATTAATTTTTTAACCTAACCATACAAGTGAAACTCAAAAGGGTCTTAAACTAGACCATTTTATTTCTAAGGTCACGATTAGGACATACCACTCCCATGGACCATACTCAGTCCTTGATTGTTATTGATAATTTATGGGCACTACCTAAGAGGTATGGAATTATTTATGATATTTAATTTAAGATGAGGTATTTAAATTTCAAAAGTAGGTCAACACTAGATTACTAGTGTGACACACAAATGATATAATTTATAAAAAAACTATACTTTAAAGAAAATACAACTATGATACCTACCTTAGCATTAGGAAGCTTCAGTAATCCTCCAATGACCCTCGATTCAATATAAAATTAAATAAAATGGAGAAGAAGACAAATACGATGAAAATAGGTAATTATACACATAAATGGTGTGAAGAATAATGGAAGAAAAATAAATAAAGAAAATATTGGATTTGACTCTTAGACTCACCCCTAGGAATCTAATGCATTTGATAGTGAGTGAATCAAACCAAGAAAAATGGAGTTCCACCATGGATAAGGGAGAGGGGGAGGGGAGATCCATGTGCTTGGAAATGTCCATAACATTGGTCATTTCTTTATTTAAAGGGAAATGGATGGGGGGTATAATGACCCTTTTCAACTTATTTTAAAAAAACTTGGGATCCCACTATCTATCTAGTGGGTCTTAATAACTAGCCCATGAGACTAGAAAAAGATGGATACCTCTAGGAGGGCCACCGACTAGATGTTGGCACTGCAGCCTCTTGGTTTCATGCCACAGACCCCACCCACTCATCACAATGTTTCATAAGACCTCCCTAACCATTTTTACACTACCAAAAGAACCAACCTAAGGTGTCATAACCCTTATAATTCTGTTCTGAGTACCCACCAAACATTCAACCCATACATGGTTGTGAGTCCAAGGAGAAGTTTCAAACTACTCAAAAATCATGAAACACCTTCACCAAGGCATAAAAACAGGGTTATCACGAATTTAATATGGAACATAACTCATATCACTGATCTATAACTGATTCAAAAAAAATTAAAAATGTTCCAAAAAGGAGGGGTGTTATATCCTCATCCCCATAGTATAGATAATCTGTAATCTACATCTGTGTAAAATTGAATTTTAAACCATTCCCATAACTATAACAGAGGATACACTAAAGGCCAGATTGCATTCTAAGTCCTAGTTACAAACCCCAACCCACTCTTTGGAGTTATAAACTAAAATTTCAAGAATTTATATTTAAAATAACCACTTAGAGAGTATGGGTCCCAATGAACATATAAACATGATTAACTTAGTTGTTACTCCATGATCATATCATGAAATCCTCCTTGAATTGTCGAATGAAAATCATCCTCAAAATTCCTACACTGGACGATCACATAAGCCCATCATGGAATGACTTGAATGGAAAACTCAATATGGTTTCCACTTATCTATGTTTCATCCAACAAAATATTAATTCCGGTCTATCCTTGAATGACTTCCATTATGAATTCTCAATTCCAACCATTGACACATTACTAACCATCTGATTATGAAACTTCACTTCGGAAGGCATTCAAAAAAAATTCAATTTTTCATAAATTAATACTTATAGGTGGATTTCATGGGTCTAACACAATTCATTTTTACCTAATAGACTTATATGAACTTGTATTCTTACTCCTGACACTACACACAAGAACGAGAGTTAGAACTTTTTAGATGAACTTCACTCGAAATGCATAGTTTATGCTACCTACATGCCATTATCTTTGTCTATCAAAATTACATAACTCCTAAGGAATATTTTGATCATATTCACATTCTAAATAAATTATGCACCCAACATTTGATGAAATTATTTTGTTAGACCAAAAAACTACCATTCCACCACCACAATACTAATAGTACCAATAAAACATTGAAAAACTCAATAATGTAATCATAAAAAAAATTACTAGTCTATAATGGATCCCCACAAAAAGGAATTTCTTTACCACTAGCCCATTAGTACCACACTTCTAAACATCACTCCCAGTTTCCCACTGAAATGTATGGGGTCTACTTATTCATTCAAAAGATATCCCACCTAAGCTCACTCGAAACCTCTTTATATAATGGTACCTCAAAAAACCCACTACCTCCAATTACAAACAAATTATTACTATTCACATAGTCTCTATGATTAAAACAAAAAGTTCATACCCCAAAATTCACTTTTCAAAATTAAAAAAACTTATCTATAGTTTTCTTAGCTCAATGTAAGAATTTGTTTACTAAAACACTGGTTGGACCACTTCAGGTTGTCCTGTTTAAAGGTTTTCCATTTAAACAACTGGTGTCTTACATAGAAGTTTGATCGTGTTACCTTATATACCAACGTTACTAGTGATCATTCATATATACTCAACAAATTTTGATCCAAACTCATGGTGTGCTTTAATAGTTGCATACTCAACCAACCATTTCATTAGCATGATATATTAAAATAACTGATGTGCTACTGATTTGAAACATCCTTTGGGTTTTTTACACACCCAAAGCCTAAATTTAGAATCTAAACTCCATCCAAACCCATATGTGAGTCATAAGTTCAGAATATTATTTGAGACTAGAAATCTTGAATTTACTATTTAACTAGATTTTGGAATCTATTCTAACCATTGATGTTTAGTCTTTCTAAAACCACAATCCTTCTTTCTTAAAGGGAATGATTTCCAGGATCAAAGTAATACTCCCCAATATAACAGTTACATAGCTATTATTTTACTAAAAATGGAAACATATCCCTTGTTACATGTTAGAACATCATTCATAATGAAGATTCCTTCCTAGAATAACCAGTGGTGAACTTCCCACAACATAGATTTATTCTAGCCACCTATAATCAAAACTAGAATAGGATTTTTAATAAATTCATACATGATTATATTAGAACTCCATGATCATGCACATAATTATTACTAGAAACTAAATCCAAAACCAATCCATATTTATGGTGTTACAACACTCGATTCTTTAACATGGCCATCCAAAGCAATGGGATAGCTCAAATTTTTCTACTAACTGGTCATGGTTACGATGATCGCAATAGAACTCTCAACACTCATGTAACTCTACTTAAGAAGAGACCTATTAACATAGCCATCAAGAACCCACAACCCTTTTCCAGTTAGTCATGAACTAACACCCCTCAAGATGTTACTGCAATCAAATTGCTCAAAATACTTTGAGACTTGAATGATTTCCATCAAACCACACATGGTTCATACCACCAAACCTTAAGTCAAAACCACACATACCTAGTATGTACTATACAATCCAAAACATGAAACCAATAATTCATGCTATTTCATAGACCACTATTAAAATGATAACTTTTTTTGAGTTGTATATCATCAGAAAAAGGAAAGGTCACATCAAAAACTAAGAGTTCGACCAAGTCATCAGCATATCAGTCCCATTAAAATTAATCACCCTTGATACTCACGCCACAAACAAGGATCAACTTACCACATGACCACCCACCTACATGGAGCATCGTTCAACAAACTATGAGTCCCAACCAAGCCCAAACAACATACGAGAATCACTTTTAATTACCAAAAATCAATTCAAGAATACAATGATGCTTCTCATTTCTAAGGGAGCTACAAAAAATAGGATAACGCCTTACATAACATGAGGCATCGAATCCAGAACTGGGATCATGCCTAAAAGGTCACAGGGCTAGCCTACCAAACCTCTATCTCCAAGATAAAGAAATATTCCAACTGAGATTCATGAAAAACCTCAACATTTCTATCCAAGGAAACATTAAAAAAACACTTACACTAGGGTCCTTTACAAAAACTTTATAAGGGTTTATTTATGTCATTTCATCAGTTCATATTTATTATAATATTAAGGATGGTCTTTAAGCCACAACACAAAAAAAGTTATATACAAACAAGTTTGTAAAATATAGTTATTTTACCAATAACTATTTATTTATATAAAGAGTTTTATCACTCTAAAAAATCAATCTTAAGTATTTGAAATCATAATACATGACTAAGTTGTATGCCACCAAGAATCTATATGGAGAAACACCATTTAGATTTTTTTGCAACTTTAAACAACTGAATTCATTTAATATACATATTTATATAAACATATATACCTCTAGGGGTTAATTAACAAGGAATGTAAAGATGAATTCAACCTATGAGGGTAAATACATGCTAACCTTAGTTCATTTATGTGGGATTCTAATCCCAATTTATAGAAAAAACACTTAGTAAATTAAAATGGGAATCCCATTTAAGTATGACATAATAATAATTAATTTATTAAATATTTTTAATACACCCCTAATGGGTTTATATCATAATCATATAATTCTAAGATGGACCAATAAGGTTCGAATTGAGTATATCGATATTTAGTTATACATGTTTACATTCCCAATTTATATAGGTATAAGCCTTTATAAGTTGCATTTGGAACAAAATTTAACTAAAATCCATAGATGATCACTTGATTTTATTGAAACAGAAAAATTTTATAGTTACTTTAACCATTACAGGGTTTATTATACATACATATACTATTAAGATCAACTTACAATGATCTACCCAAGCATATAAGGATTAATTTATATGGGTTTCCATTCCCAAGTTATATAGGTATAATCCTTATTAGTTACAATAAGTAGCACATTTAACTATCATCTATAAATAAGAAATTAAATTTATCAAAAATAAATCCAATCCATTTAAAATTTTAAGAATTATCATTTAGTTAAATAAATAACTGGTAATACTATTTAATTTCTTTAATTAACTTTAGGCCGATTAGATATAATTTCATCATCAAGTTATACAGGAAAACACTATTTAGGTTGATGTATTCCCTTTATTTAACCAATACTATACGAAAACTATAACAAGGATAGTAATTACATAATCATGGAACACAAGTAATAAAAGTAATCATGATAATGGCATGTAAATCCTATGTGGATAAATTATGCATGGACACACCTCCTCTCTTGATATACCGATCCAAGAGTAAAATTCCCATAAATTAGTAACCAGAAAAAAGATAATAAATCACTCAAGGTGAAATAATATTCAACTGTAATAATTAAAAACATGAAAAAAAGTCTCATCCCTAGAAACATGGACTTTCCCTCATGTGTGGGTTGGTGTAATATCTCATCTTTTTTAAGGCATGTCTCTCTCTGAGTTCTTTGTTTTTTACTAGGTGATCAAATCTTGTTCGTATATAGAGATCCTTTGTTGGAGAAAATCAACTAAAATTTAGGGACATGTTATTGTTTGAATTAACTGAGTTCAGGTATAATGGGTTAAGTGCTTCATGGATTTTTGTAAGTTAAGAATCATTAAATGGGTTTCAGGTTATTTAAAATGAAATTTGTATGAAAAATAAATCAGAAAACATTTACAAAATATTTAAAGGGATTAAAAGTCATGTAATTGTTTGAGGGTTTTAATAAAATAAATTTGAAGCGATGGGTTTTTCGGGAAATTCCATTAAAAATTTTACATTATGTGTAATAACATTACAAGATGTGTAAAGTTATGACCTAATTTTTCAAACATTATGGATGTCCTATTTTATTTCTAATCCACTACATCTTCTCTCTTCTTGACCCTAGGGAATTATCTAGGTGATTTTAGGGTCCCGACTTCCCTTATAGACATCCTATTTGTGTGGTAAATCTCGAGCAAGTCCTTTTGGTTAAGTTTTTTCCTTATCTTCCTTCTCATCCAACCATTGTAGTGAAATCATTTGAAAAATTGGATTTTGGGTTTTGATCTTGATCCGTTTTGGTCTATAAACCTTTTTAAATCATCCAAAACTTTTCTCTTATGGGCGTTTTCCATTGGAATCATTATTGGATCATCAGCTAAAGGTATGGGATCTTATTATTAACCCTATGGTTTGATAATTTCCAAGTTTATGAAATATTGTGATTGTAAAAACATATCATGTTCCCAAATCAATTAAATAATGAATGGAATTATTCCTAGAAGTCCTTTGTTTTCAATTGGATTTTGACATGGATTATGGTTACCCATGGGGTGAGATAACCATGATTATTATTTAATTGGAAAACAACATAAAGAATTTTTATCATGAAATGTGACCTAGGGTGATTTCTTGTTATATAATCCTTAAATTTTAGTTTATCTCTTATTGATATAATTGTTAATCAATTTTGAATTAAATTGAAAGTGACATTTGAAAAAATAATGGTAATTCAAATAATTAACTATTGAGAATTGTGATGTGATATTGTGATATCCATACTATTTGAAAATAAATGTGTTCCATGATATAATGACTATATATCAGGATCAGACCTAGAACTAACACACTTATATGTTTTAATTATAATATTGAGTGGGATTGACTCAGTCCTATGCAGTAACTATTATAGAGAGAGGGATATGCCCAGTCCCATGCTATAATTCTTATAGGGATTTGACCCGAAATGATGTAATGCTTATAGGGATTTGAACCAAATTTTTTGTTGTGAAAATACCATGGTTATATGGTGGTGGTTTGCATGGTGATAATACTTTCTCAAAGATATTGCAGTATGGTGTGGAAGTAGGTTATTTTACATTGGTTATATGGTTGTGGTTGTAATGGCCATAAGACATGCTCAAAGATATTCTGGAAAGGACCTGAAACACATTTTTGTTGTATTTTAATAATTGTTAAAATAATTAATACAATTGTTTATTGATTTATTTTAGAAACTTATTATTAAATTGGTTTAGTTTAGACATGGTGGTGTTGAAATAATGTGTTATAATCACATCCTATTTGGGTTGTTGTTTGGTACCCGAGCAGATTTCACGGATGTAGGGTTGGACAAGGCAAAAGGACCTTGTTGTTGATTTCTTTTTTACTATTGGGCATGAGCATGGAGATGGGACCGACATGGGGTTCAAGACCCAAGAATTGATTCTTTTATTTGAGTATGATATTTATTTCTTGTATTGTTTTAGTAAGACATTTAGTTACATTCAATCACATCATTACATTATTCTTTATTTATTTATTGGATTATTCAGTTGGGTTTTATTGTAGTCTTCTACAATGTCTTTACTATGATTATTTCTATATAATTATGAATTGTATATACTACTATGAAACTTCAAAAAAGTGGGTATATTATCCCCACTATACTATTCAAACCTCCACTGCTATTCATCATCCTATGGAATATTGTTAGGCATGCTTGAGTTCATGTAACCAACCCTTTATAACCATGTGTGAGAGTGCTATATTGAGGGACATTACAAAGTGGTATCAGAGGAGAAAGTTTTCTTTTCTTGTTTCCTTATAGTTTGGGAAAGGTAGAATGGAGATTATTATGTATCAAGACATGGTAATGAGCTTGTGAATGGGAGTAGTGAACCCATGTATGGGGGAAAATCCATGTTCCCAGGGATGGGGTTTCTATTTGTGATGTGTGCTTATTACGGTTGATGTTATTTCACATTGGGTGACTCACATGTTGTGTGAGGTTATTATTTTATTATGTTATTGTTTCTTGGGTTTTGTACTTGTGGCTCGGTATGGAGAAATATAAGGATTCATGCATCATAATTTCCATTAAGGTATATATTGACATGTATTATTAATATTTGGGGCATATCTATTTTTTCATGTGATATATAATTACCTGTTAAACTATGATATGAGATATTTATTTCATTGGATAAATGAAATAAGTTATTGTGTCATGCTAAAATAATTGTAAGACATGTCTAGAGAGACCAAGAGATAGTGGTTCTATGTTGTAGTCACCTATTGGGTTTACTTTTTTGAAATCTAGTTATCTAAGTTGTGAATTTGTCTTGTAGAGAAAATGAATCCTCATTTTATTTGAATTGAGAATAAAGAGAGTGGAAATCAACACACTCCTAAAATAGTTGAACCAAAAATTCCCTTAGTTCCCAAGGATCAGATGGATATTTATCTTCAATAAAAATCCCTGAGGGTTATGCAATCCATGGAAATGGAGAATCCTAGTATTGTTCCTTCAATGTATGAGTTGAAAATAGATTTTAATATTCAGCATATGCCTTCGTTTATTGGGGAAGGGAGAACCCAGGTAGCCAAGTTCTAGATTAAGTCAGTCCAAAAAATCTTTAAGAATCTCAAGACACCCATGGATTGGAGGGTGAATATTTCAATATATATGCTCCATGGAACTACCAAGCATTGGTGGGATATTATAAAGGAATCTAGGTATCATGATGAGGTGTCTTGGAAGGAATTCCAGATAAAGTTCTTGAGCCATTTCTATCCAAATACCTTGCGGGATGAAAAATCTCATGAGTTCATTAATTTTGAGGAGGAGGGTTTGTTAGTGTTGGACTATACTGGATGTTTTACCGACCTACATTACATTATGCCATTTTTAAAATTTGATGAGATCTCTAGGGAGAGACTTTTACAGGATGGTATTTTTTATGAGATTTTGTCACAGGTAAACTTTTTTTATTTAAATATCTTTGAATATGTGATGAATCAAGAACTCATCATAGAAGGTAATTTGAGAGAGGCCCTAATAAGTTGATAGGCTATTTCAGCAAGGTGATATAGGAGTTATTATTTGATTGGTAAGAAGCATATTTATGATAGTTTCCTCCAAAGATGTAGTGGTCAGAGTAGTTAGGGCAGTGGACAACCATCTCAAGATTGTGTTTCATTCTAGTTATATCGGTGTGTAAATTATGGACACAAGAACCCACGATGTCCTTACCCAGCATCCAAGTTCTGTATCTTTGGAAAACTGAGTCATCTTCAGAGGTTCAATGAATTTTTTTTAGTAGTCCAGTGGTAGAGGATCAGGGTAGGCACCAGAATTAGGTAGGGGATTAGTTACCCCTCAGTAGGCCGGTATCTAGAGTTCCACATGATGTTTAGGCCGAGGTAGTGGATGTTGTACCCCATTTCCTGAGCAATAGTACTAAGAAATAGAGATAGCTCAAGGTGGTAATACTAGAACCCAGGGTAGAGGGACCAGTCAGTTACACATTATGCAGTCTACTCCAGCTAACATGGATACGGACATTATACTATTAGAGGTACAATTATTATATCATCCACCTTATCTTCTATTTTCTTTAATACATGAGTATCACATTGTTTTCTATATTCTATTTTTTGAAAATGGTTTGGGATTGGATATGGAAATATTAGATGGTGTTTTAACCATTAACCCACCATTGGTAGTTCAGTTAGAGAATATAAAGTGTTTCAAGGTGTGTTCTCTAGATATTGGTGGTTACCATTTCTTTTGAGAACCATTCATGTTGTAAATTAAAGGCTTTGAATTTATTCTTGGTATGGATTGGTTAGTTATATACCATGCTTATATTTATTATTACAGGAGGATATTTACCTTCTTATATCCAGAAGGAACTTTCTATTCTCACAAGGGTGTGTGGGATCTTCAGGTGGGTCATGTGGGACCTATTAAGTGTAGATTGGATTGTCTCATGGCTCAAATCACCAGTATTTATCTAGATAATGGTAGAATACATTAGGTTTTTTTTACTTTAGTGATAGACTATTTTTAGGATTTTTTCCCTGATGATTTCTATGGCATACCACCCAAGTGATAGATCGAGTTCATGATCAATTTGGTGTTGGGAGTAGAGCTCATTTCTATCCCTCCTTACCAAATGGAACCAGAAGAGCTTTAGGAGTTGAAATTTCTTTTAGAAAATCTATAATCTAATGATTTATGTGGATGAGTACATCTCCTTGTTTTTATCTGGTTCTCTTCACTAAAAAGGCTTATGGATCTTTGTGCTTATGTGTGGATTATCAAAGGCTGAACCAGATGATGGTCAAGAATCAGTATCCTCTTCCACATATTGATGATATTTTTGATTATCTGAGAGGTTATAAATATAATCCTAGATTTACTTCAGATCAATATATCATTAGTTAAGGTTGATACTACAAGACATAACTCAGACATCTTTTTGGAGTAGGTATGTCTTGTATGAATTCATATTAATGCTATTTGGGTTGACTAATTCACCAGTGGTATTCATAGATTTATGAATAATATATTTTTTCCTTTTATGGATCATTTTTTGTTAGTTTTCATCAATGATATCTTAGTTTAATCCCAGTTATTATATGATCATACCAAACATATAGACATTATCCTGAGTATATTGAGAGAGAATCGGCTTTACAACAAGCTAACCAAATGCAGTTTCTATATTAATGAAGTTCAATTTTTGGGACATGTCATCTCAGAAGAAGGATTGTCAGTGAACCCAGAGAAAGTTTTTGTTGTTATATCTTGGGAAAATCCCAAAAACATCTTCAAAATTTGGTGATTTCTGGGTTAAATAGGTTATTACCATATATCTAGGATTTCTCCCATTTGGAATCACTAATGTCTAGGATGACTTGGAAATGGGTGAAGTTTGTCTGTTTTGATGATTATGAGATATATTTTCATGATATTTAAGGAAGGATAACCTCATCACCTATCCTCACTTTACCTATTCAAGGTAAATCATATACCATGTACCATGATGCATCCAGTGTTGGACTCAGTGAAATTCTAATGCATGAGGATCGTGTTGTTGCTTATGGATCTAGAAAGCTGAGAATATGTGAGAGGAATTTCCCTACTCGTGATATAGAGTTGGTGGTTATGGTACATGGCCTAAGATGTTAGAGAAATTATCTCATAGGTGAGATGTTTTTGGTATACATGTATAACAAGAGCCTCAAGTACATCTTTTTTAGTGGTACCTGAAACTTCAGTAGAGGAGGAGGGTTGAGTATCTAAAATATTTCAAAATTGAAATGGATTATACAACTGGAAAGGGAAACATCATTTTTGATTATTCGAGTAGAAATACATAGATACAAGTAATACAAGAGTCTTTTAATGAGTTGATGATAATAGCCCTCTTTAAAGACATTCATCTGGATGCTCAAGATTCGAAGGGGCGAGTACCTTTGACTTTGACATCTATTGTACTCATTATTTTGGACTAGATTAAGACTAATAATTTTTCTGATCTAGAGGGTTTAGTTCCGAGAGAAAAAGTATATGATGGGTAGACGCCATTAGGAAGGTCTCTCGAGAGTAGAAATTCTCTTCTTTTCTATGGATGAGTATGGGTACCTGCAGAATTTCATGAGGAGATGACGAGGGAGTTTCATGATTCTTGGTTTAACTAAGATGTATCAGGATCTCTATAGATATTACTAGTGATATGGAATGAGTAAGGTAGTGGAAAGATTTGTGAATAGATGCTTCACTTGTTATAAATTGAAAGATGGGCATCAAAGGCCAGCTCTTATTTTTCAAACATTACACATTACTGATTGGAAATGGGATGGTATCACAATGGATTTTGTGATAGGAATACCCAGGATGACCTATAAGAATGATTTTTTATGGGTTTCGATGTATTGATTGACTAAGGTATCCTACTTCTTGCCTATTAGGAAAACCTTCATAATAAATAATCTGGGTAATCTTTATGTGTGTGTGGTGGTTCGGTTACACGATGTTCTAAGGAGTATCACTTCATATAGATATCCTCATTTCATATCTTGTTTCAGGAAGGGTATTAAAAATACCTAGGAACATGAGTTATTTTAAGAATATCCTATCATCCATAAAGTGATGGACAATTTGAGAAAACTATTCAGGCACTAGAGGATATGTTACAAGCCTGTGTTTTGGATTTTGGTGGTTCATGGGTGAAACATATGACACTCATGAAGTTTGCATATAATAATAGCTTCGAAGAATCAATCCAAATGGAACCCTTTGAGGCCTTTTATGGTAGGACATTACATTCACCTATTTTTTGATGGAGGTAAGTGAGGTAATATTTGTAGGGCCTAGTCTCGTACAAGAGACATCTGATTGGGTTCAATTGATCGGACATCAGTTGCTGACCATGAAGATCAGAAATAAATCATATGTCAATTTTCAAATATGACCTCTAGAATTTGAGGTTGTTCATCATGTTTTAATTTGGGTGTCTACTAGGTTTTGGAATCACCGTATCATGATACAAGGGAATCTATCACCTAGTGTAACGTTTCAACCCGGGTGCCACATGCCGGTGCCCTGAGCCAGTCAATCACATGACCTCAGGCTCATCTTCGCATATAGTAGAAGATATTAACTAGTTGTGAGGGGATAATAATTAATTCATGGGGAGACTATACCCTCTTTGATCAAAGTAATACACCAGTGGAAATAATAAACAATAGTAGAAGCAATTTATATCAATGAAAAATACAAATATCTAAAGATAGTCAAGAAGGAAATACAATATCCAACTGAAATGGGAAACATGTCATGCTAAATTAAGTGTCAAGTGTATAAAATAAAAATTGAAAATAAAGACATCAATGGCTCCCAAGTAGGTCCTAAATCACATATGGTTCCCTCATCAAAGATCCCTTCCCAAATTTGCAATCTAACCCAGGTTCTTTTCCGTTAACTTGTCCTGCAATAATAATGTCTATTCGGGTACTGATCAGGCAGCCCAAGTAGGATGTGAGTACAACATAGTAGGAAACCACCAATAGTGTCTAGAAAAAATATAGTCTAAAATAGTGTATAAATTTTCATAAATAAATAATGACAATGATTAAATAAATATTTATAACATTATCCAATATTCTTTATTTAACCATATAAACCCCCAAGTTTCTAAGAACAACTGTACCTCAATGCCTGCTTTGCCCTGTGTCGGAGTTTGAATAATTTCACATTATCACATAATAATTCAATAAACTAATGTTATTTCATTATCCCTTTCAAGTAAATTCATATCATGGATAATTGGAACCATTTTCCAATTCCAAAGTTTAAGCTCTAGGTTTTCATTCCTAGGACCTCGCAGGCTTTGGAAACATCAGACTGTGTCCCACAAAGAGTTATTACTACAGTATTTAGAACCAGCAGACCATGTCCTGATCATGTGGGATTTGGAAATAGAAGACCATGTCGCACACACATTTATCACTATGGGATTTAGAACCATCATACCATGTCCCACTCACATGGGCTTTGGAAACAACAAACCACATCCCACGCATATTTATCAACAATTATCCCTATGTGCTTTAGAAATAGCAGAACAAATCCCGCTCAAGTTTATTTAAACATTTATATAACACAGACACATATATCACTAATATCACAAAGCTAATTATATCACATAGATTAATATTAATAAAAATTAATCATCTTATCACTATAACTTTCATTAATTAATTTAAAAATTAATGAATCACTTTAATCATATTAATTAATTCTATAATTAATTAATCATACCAATTACATTAATTAATTAAAAAATTAATTAATAACTTTCATCACATTAATTAATTATAAAATTAATTAATCATATCAATCACATTAATTAATTCAATAATTAATCACTTTCATCACATTAATTAATTTTATAATTAATTAATCATATCAACTGCATTAATTAATTCAATAATATATTAATCACTTTAATTCCATTTAAAAATCCCAATATGCCAATAATTAATTCAAAAATTAATTATTCTAATTCTGAATTCAATATTTGTATAATTAATTCATAAATTAATTACCACAATTTCATAATTCCATTATTCAATCAAATCCCCAATTCTTCAATTAATTAATTAACCACATTAATTAAATCATCTTTGGAATCTCAATGGCTGAAAAAACTCTAGAAATTTTATAATCCCATATACATAAACCATATCAAGACTATGTGATTTGATAATATACCACCTACCTCAAATGTCAACGATCAGTTTCCTAATGAAAATCTCCAAAAATTGACCAGCACAATGGTGTAGATCAGGATCCGGATCCAAAATCTTAAATCAAGATTAAAGATATATAGATCTTATAAATCTAGATCTAGACCTACATCCCTAGATCTAGATCTCACCAAATAGGTTTCGATCTAATAAAACATAATATAACCTCCACTAAAAGAATAAGATATGGAAGGATGAAGAATGGGAATGAATCAAGATGAGATCCACTTACTGGGAGAGGAGTAGATTTTAGATTTAGGATTTGAATCATGGAGAATGGAGGTCAAAAAACCATCACATCACTTCAGAAAGATCTAAAATCTTCCACAATCATAAGGGTATGAGTTTGGGTTGAATGGGGGAAGTTTTAGGGTTTCAAGTGGTTTTAAAACCAATTTTTGGGCAATTAAAAATACCAAATACATTTTCCTGGGTATGGGTGCATGGTTTTCCCTAAACATGAACCTATTGTTTTAGGGGTCCATGGTTTGTATTCTTAGGGTGTACGGTTTTCATACAGTATTCTAGTTGTGCAAACCCTCAATGTATAGGGTTGGAGGTCATCTCGGTCTATCAGCATACGGCCTTTTCCTACACTGAGCTATAGCCATATGTTTCCTAATCATCTAAACTTGCTCTGATGTATCCTGTATGAGACTCAGTCCCAACAACTCTGACTCACCAACCTCCATAAAACATAGCAGTGATCTGGATGTCCTACCAAAAAGAGTCTCATGTGGTGCCATATGTATAGTTTCTTGATAACTATTGTTATAGGAAAACTCCACTAAAGCAAATTGCTTCTCCCAATACCCTCTAAAATCAAGAACACATGCTCACAACATATCCTGAACCACCTCTATATATTACGTTCCGACTTCCCATCAGTCTATGGGTGGAAATTATTACTCAATAAAACCCACGTTCTAAGCGAATTCTGTAAGACCATCTATAAGAATGAAGTGAAGCATTAGTCACGATCTAAAACTATATTTCATGGACCCCCATGCAGATGGACTATCTATCAAACATAAAAATCTCCCAAATTCTCCACTGAGAAAGCCACTCATATAGGAAAGAAATGATCCACTTTCATTAGTCAATCCACAAAAACCCAGATTGCATCATTTTTCCTAAGAATCTTTAGAATACCCAACACAAAATCTATTTTTACATCATACCAATTCCACTCTAGAATGTTCAACAACTATAACAAACCAATAATTAATTGATTCATTGCCTTCACCTACTGACAGGTGTAGCATCACGTCATAATCCTTACTATCTCCCTTTTCATGTTTGGCCACCAAAACTATCCTCATAGGACACAATACATTTTTGTCACACCAGGATGTATTGCTCACTTTGAGACATGAAATTCCCACATGATTTCCTCTCATATGATCATAGAAACAACAAAATAATTCCTGACATAGATGATTTCATCTTTATATATGCTCTAATAAGAAGTTGACTCCCCACCTTCTAGGCTTTCCCTCAAGGTCAAGTATTCTATATCTTCATACTTCCTATCTATGTTTTATCTCAAATGTGTAGACTCCACTAAAAAAGATATGAGAGTCATCTTTTCCTAACTCTAATGAACCAAGATGTGCATCTCAGCCAGCAAATTCACCATCTTCCACTCAGAAGTAGACTCTTGAACCATCTGAGTCTGAGTTTTCCTGCTCAAAGCATCAGCAACATTATTCCCCTTTCTGGGCATATAAGCCCGCTCAAAATCAAATGACTGTATAAACTCAACCAATCTACACTGCCAAAGATTCAAATCATAATGTGAAAAGATATTCCTCAAGTTATTATGATATGTATAAACTGTAAACTTTTTTCACAAG
Organism: Viscum album; assembly: GCA_963277665.1. Classification (NCBI taxonomy): domain Eukaryota; kingdom Viridiplantae; phylum Streptophyta; class Magnoliopsida; order Santalales; family Viscaceae; genus Viscum; species Viscum album. The sequence goes on from OY728157.1 coordinate 157,268,751, forward strand.
ATATATTGTCTCCAACACTTTAAATCATAAACCACTAGTGCCAACTTGAGGTTATGCATAGGGTAGTTCTATTCATGTTTCCTCAACTACTGAGACCCATATACTATGACTCGATCTTACACCATCAACACAGCTTTGATTCCTATCCCATAAGAATCACAATGCACTATATACTCCTCAATTGGCTTGGGTATGATCAAGATTGGTGCTGATGTCAAATGTTTCTTCAACTCCAAGATGGAATTATCATAATGTTATGACCATTAAAACTTTATCAATTTCTTATTCAAGTCTGAAAGAGGTGATACCAAATGGGAGATGTACTGGATGAATCTATGACAACATATAGCTAACCCTAGAAATCTACGGATATAAAAAATGTTCATGGGATGCTCCCAAGAAATCACTGCATGAACCATATCTAGGTCCACTAACACACCTTCCTATAAGATGAAGTGTCCCAAGAAGTATACCTGATCAATGAAAAAATGGCACATAGATATCATGGTGTATAACCAATTCTCTCTCAGTGCACTAAGGATAATGTTAAGATATTGGGCATGACCATCACAAGTCTTGGAGTACACCAAGATGTCATCCACAAATACAACAACAAACTGATTAAGGAACCGATGGAAGATCCTATTAATCAAGTCCATAAAAACTTATGGTGAATTATTCAACCCAAATGAAATTAAGACAACCTCATAAAGGCCATACCTTCTTCTAAATACATTCCTCAGTATATTAGAAATCTGAACTGTTTGCTAATGATACCCCGATCTCAAGTCAATCTTTGAGGAACACATAAGATCCCATAAACTTTTCAAATAGATCATTGATACATGGAAGAGGATAGAAATTATTCATAGTTATCTTGTTTAACTTCTGATAATCATCAAAAAAGTGAATGCTCCCATCAACCTTCTTTGCAAACAATATAGGTGATTCTCAAGGAAACGCACTCGGACAAATAAACCATTTATCCTCCAATTCCCCCAGTTGAGTCTTCATATATTGATGCTCTATTGGTTCCATTTTATATGGTGGTATAGAAACTATCTAATCTCCCAATGTGAGCTCAATAATGAATTACACATATCTCTCTGGTGGAAATCCTAAGAATCCTTCAGGAAAAACATCATGAAACTCTTCCACTTCTGGTCAAAAGATATCATGATTTACTCCTATGTCATACAACAATAAGATAGAAACCGGGGATATGATCTCTTCTAGTTATAGGGTAATTGGCCCTGCTCAACCTTCCTAAATATCCCACTCTCCCCAATGAATGTAATAGTCACACATAGGAGATGTTAATGTCACTCTCCTACAGTAATATTCTATGTGGGATTGATATGTGACTAGCTATTCTATACTCATAATTTGGTCAAAGCCTATCATGTAAAAGATATAGATATCCAAGAGAAAAAGATACTCCCCAACATTAATAGAAAATCCATTTCCCATACAGATGTCTCTAGACCGTACTCCCTACAATGTATCTATAGTAATAACCCCACTCACAAAATCCACCACCAGGATCAAACCATTAATACTATTTTTAGATATAAAGGAATTAGAGGAACCAATATCAAATAAGGAACTAGGTAATGTTGAAGTTACAAAAATAGTACCTATCACTGTTTATGTCCCAACATATCTATCAATAAGTTTAGGCTACACTGTAAGTAATTTTCTTTCCCCTCTTCCCTGTGATTCTATCTGACTCCACTAAGTTGTACCACTATGATGATATGTTTTCTCTTTCCTAGAAGCACCATATCCACTAACTCTACTAACTTGTCCAGTAGAAATCCAAATTCCATATATATAGGTTGTATAAGATCCTCTTCTCGCACAATGGTTCTATCTACATCCTCCATCACTAACTATGAATTGAGGGTTTATTCATAACCTCTGTTGATGTACCATATTTCTGTATACTTATAATTTCACTGTGCTTAAGTAAAATATTTTTTAAGTTTCCATTCATGGAACACTGGTGAAAAAACACATGACTAAGATCCTGTGAAACTAATCTCTCTACCGATGAATTATGTTTCCCACTACTCTAGATAATGTTATTTTAGAGATTCTTCCAACTCCCAGAAGTTATATCCCCTGACCATGTAGAGGAATACACTTTTCATACACTAGAATCCTCTCCCAGGTCCCCTTCAGCTATGAGAGCCTAATCCACCACCTCAAAAAACTTCTTTAACTAAAAAAGGTTAACTTGGGACTTAATATCACACTTAAGTCCTTCTTGAAAGCATTTTTCCATAGTTGTCTCATCCCCTTACAATTTCGGAGAAAAGCACTTCATGTTTATAAAGCACCCAAAATAATCCATCATGGATATGCTACCCTGAGACAATATCATGAAACCATTTTCCCTCTCCTTCCTCAGCATCTCTGGCTAGAAGTGATCCAAGAACTTTTCCAAAAATTCCTTCCATATAATACCACCATCCTATCCAGTTCATGAATGAATGTTCCACACACACATTGTTGATCCTTGTAGCATATAACTGGCCAACTTGACCCTCTTCTCAGTAGGATTCTTTAAGTGGTCAAGTATTGTCGCGATGGAATCAACCCAGAACTCAGCTCCCCTAGGTTCACCCTCTCTAGTAAAATTTAGAGGGTGAGACAACTAAAACTCCCTCATCAAGTTAGACATGCTGTTATCAACCTACTCTAGTCCTATTTCCATAAATTTCATAATGTGAGTGAAGTTCTATTGGAACTGTTCCCATACTTCCTCAATTGACATGATCGGTGCCTCGAGTTCCACCACTAGAGGATTATCTACATCCATTCCCTCAGTTAATCATATCAACAAGAATTTTCATGGAGTAATATTATCTATAATTCCAAACATGCGTTTTAGGAATCATAAATTTTTTTATCACATTTATGTTAGTGGAAAATCACAACAAATCACAACAATACTTTCCCCCAAACCTTGGCACACAGTCAAAACTGTGGCACTATCACTACCCTTAACCATCCTACACCCAAGTGTTGGTTAACAAGGGAAAACACGCCTCATAAAAATTTTCTCATCTAGACACCCATTTATTCTCATCTTGCATCATTTTACCATGTTTAATTCATATTAGGAACCATTTTAAATTCAATTTCACTAGTAAGGAAAAGAAATATAAGTTCAAAAACTTACCCAAAACCAATTTTCCTATGCATGCCTAAAATGAAGCATGTCCCAAAATAATCATGAGTGGCTAAAATGAGGCATGAAAACTCTAATTTTCATGCCATTATAATCCATGAGTCAATTCTTAGAAATATCAACAACAATTATCATATCACACAACAAGTGCATCACCCAAGGTTTCATAACATTCAATTGTAATAGAAAATAGTAATAATAACAATCCCACCTTGAGTACCTGGGTTTCCCCCTATACATGAGTCTATAACTCCCATGCATGAGCTCATTACCAAGACATTAATCTTCCTAGTCTTCTATCTGTCTTTCCAAAATAGTAAGACAAAATAATAAGAAAATAAAACGGGACCTAGGATACCACTTTGTAATGTCTTAAACCGGGTGCCACATATCGGTTACCTGAGTCGGTTAGTCACAAGACCTCAAGCACACCTCCATGTATTCTAGAGGCTACCTACTAGTAGGGAGGGTCTAATAAGTCATTACTAGGGAGAATATACCATCTATTATCAGAGTAATACAACATTAGAAATAATAAATAATAGTGAAAGTAATATATATCAATGAACAATACTGATATCTCAATATAGTCAACCAAGAGATATGATATCTAACTGAAACAAGAAACATGTCATGCTAAAGTAAGTGTTAAGGGTATAAAATGAAAACTAAAAATAAAAACATCAATGACTCCCAAGCGGTTGATGAACCACATCTTTTTCCCTCATCAAAGATCCATTCCCAAATTATCAATCTTACCCAGTTTATTTTCCCTAAAATTTTCCTGAAACAATAAATTATATTTGGTTACCGATCCAGAAGCCTGAGTAGGGTGTGAGTACAACTCAGAAGGCCACCACCAATGGAGTTTGAAAAAATCCAGTTTAAACAGTGTATATAGTTTTATAAATAAATAATTACAACTCTTAAATAATTAGTTATAATATTATAAAATATTTTTTATTTAACCACATAAACCCTCGGGTTTCTGAAAACACCCATACCTCAATACATGATTCGACCCATTCTTGATTCTGAATCATTTCACATTATCAGATCACAATTCAATAAACTAATGGGATTTCCTTATCCATTTCAATTCAATTAATATCATGACTAATTGGAACCATAGTCCAATGCCAATGTTTAGGGTTTAAGTCTTCATGCCTAGGACCTAGTGGGCTTTGGAAACACCAAACCATGTTCCACATAGATTTATCACTATGAGATTTGGGATCAGAAGACCATTTCCCTCTCATGTTGGATTGGAAAATAGTAGACCGTGTCCTACAAACATTTATCACTACGAGCTTCGGAAAAAAAAAGGCCATGTCCCACTCACATGGGATTTGGAAGCAATATACCATGTCCCACATTCATTTATCAACAATTATCATTATGGGCTTCAGAACCAACAGACCATGTCCCAGCAATGTTTATCAAACATTTATATATATAACATGCATATATATATATATATATTACCAATATTGCCAAGCTCATTATATCACATCAATCAATATTAATCAATATTAATATTCTTATCACTATAAATTTCATTAATTAATTCAAAAATTAATTAATCACTTTCATCACATTAATTAATTATACAATTAATTAATCATATCAATCACATTAATTAATTCAACAATTAATTAATAACATTCATCACAATAAATAATTCTACAAATAATTAATCATATCAGTCACATTAATTAATTTAATGATTAATTAATCATTTTCATCACATTAATTAATTCTACAATTAATTAATCATATCAATCACATTAATTAATTCAACAATTAATTAATCACTTTCATTCCAATGAAAAATCCCAATATTCCAATAATTAATTCAACAATAAATTATTATAATTCTCATTTCAATATTCTGAGTATTAATTCATTAATCAATTTCCCCAACTTCCCAATTCCATTGTTCAATAAAATCCCCAATTCCTCAATTAATTAATTGACCAAGTTAATTAATTCATCTTCAGAATCTAAATTTATGAACAAACACTAGAAATTCTACAATCACAAACATGTAAATAATATCAAGACTATGGTATTTAATAATAGAACACCTACCTCAAATGTTGATGATCAGTCACCCAATGGAAATATCTAAAAATTGGACAGCCTAATAACATAGTCTGGGATCCAGATCTAAACCCCTAAATCAATATTAAAGACGTAAAGATATTATAAATCTAGATCTAGATTTAAAAACCTAGATATAGATCTCAAAAAATATGTTTATACATAACAAAAAAGAATATAAACTCTACCAAAAGAACAAGAGAAGGAAGAATGATGAATGGGAAAACATTGGGATGAGATCCACTTGCTAGGATAGAAGCATATCTTAGATTTAGGATTTTACTAATGAAGTAATATGGTCTAATGATCATATAATCCCACATAAAAGCTCTCAAATATTCCAAAACCATAAGGGTATGAATTTGGGTCGAATGGGGGATGTTTTGGGGGGTCTGGGTGGTTTTAAAACCAAATTTTTGGGAAATTAAAAATAATGCACACTATTTCCTGGGATGGGGTGTATGGTTTTCCTTAATCATTCAACTATTTTTTTTAGGGGTTCAAGATTTATCTTTTTATGGCATACCATTTAGCCCTTCCATAGTGCTACAGTGTCATACACAACATGTTCCCTATATCGCAATTGTTGAGTTATCATGCAGACCCTTCCCAAGTGATATACATAAAATATATCAATCTTTGTGATAATTCATCCTTTGAGGAGTATATGATATGGGTTTTGGATCATAGTGAGAAAATATTTGGGGTAAGAATATACTATAGCTTTAGGTGAAGTGGCAGTATGGGTGAGTTCAATAGGAATCCTAGGAGAGGGAGTTTGATAAGCCAACACAGTTGTTAGACATGTGCACTGAGACCTCATGGTGACATTTGTAGAATCTCATGTATGAGATATTATAAGGTTAAGAGGTTATAAAATCCTATATTTTTTCAGATTTGTCTCTCTCTGATTTTTTCATTTTAGCCTCGGTGTCCAAGAATTGTTTAGATACAGAGAGAATTTGTTGGAGAAAATGACCTAATGTCTGGGGATGTATTCTTGTTTAAATTAATGGAGTCTAGGTATAATGGGTTTAGTGTTTCATGGGTTCATGGTATGTGGAGAATATTTAAAAGGGGTTCATGTTGTTTAAAAGGAAATTCGACTGAAAAATCAACTATAAAATATTTACATGTCTTTTAAAGGGATTACACATTGTGTAATTGTTTGAGGGTTTTAAAAAAATGAGGTGACATATTTTTCAGAAAATTCCATTAAAAACATTTACACTATGCTTAATCAGATTACACAACATATAAATGCCTGACCTGCTATTTTAAACATGTTGTACAATTAATTTTCACTATAATCCATTGTAGCTTTTATCCTCTAGACCCTATGGTATTCTCTAAGTGATTTTCGGTGCCAATTTCCCTTTTGAACGTCCCGTTTGTGTGAAAAATCCCTGATAAGTCCTTTTGGTTAGCTTTCTACCTTCTTTTCCTTCTTCTCCAACCATTATGGTTAAATACTTTGACCAATTTCATTTTTGGCTTTGATCTTGATCATTTTTGATCTAGAAACCTCTTGAAATAATCTACACCTTCTTCCTTGTGGGTAGTTCCCATTAGAATCTTTGTTGGATCGTTAGTTAAAGCTAGGGGTTCTAAATATCAACCCTATGGGTTGATAATTTCCCAGTTTATGCAATATTGTGATTGCGCCAGCATAGTGTGCACTAAAATAAAATAAATAATGAATGAAATTATTCCTTGATGTCATTTTTTTTAATTGGCTTTTGATCTGGCTTATGGAAACCCATGGGGTGACCTAATCATGTTTATAATTGAATTGAAAAATGGTTTAAAGTATGTTTCACATGATATGTAACCTAGGGTGATTTCTTATTATAGAATCCCTAAATTGTGGATTATTTTTTATTGATATAATTTTTAATCAATTTTTAATTAAATTTCAAGTGGCATAAGAAATAATAATGGTATTTCACATAATTAACCAATGAGAATCATGATGTGATATTGTGATATCCATTTCGTATGAAAGAAAATCTGTTTCATGTTGTAATGCTTAAATATCAGGCTTAACCCTAAAACAGACACACTTATATGCTGCAATGCTAATAATTGGTGGGCTCAGACCAGTCCAATGTTTTAATAATTATAGAGAGCAGGCTATGCCCAGTCCCATGCTATAATGCTTATAGGGATTTAACTTGTAATTTTGTAATGATTATAGGGATTTAACCCAGATTTCTTGTTGTGAATATAACATGGATTTATGGTGGTGGTTGTCATGTTTGTAAGACATGCTCTGAGATATTATGGATTGATGCTAAAGTATGTTATTTTACCTTGCTTATATGGTTGTGGTTGGCATGGTCATAAGACATGCTTAAAGATATTCAAGAAAAAAGACGAATCAGGTTGTTTTGTATATTATTAATTATTAAATTAATTAATACACTTATTTATCAATTTATTACATACACTTCTTATTAGACTGGTTTAGTTTATACATGGCTGTGTCAACCTACTATGTTACACTCAAACCCTATCCAGACCTCCATTTGGTACCCAAGAAGATTTCATAGATGTAGGTTTGGACAAGGGAAAAGGACCATTCATTTTACTTCTTGTTTTATGTTGGGATAATGTTCAGAGATGGGAGCGATGTGGGGTTTGGGACCTAGGACTTGAGTCTTTTATTTGAGTATATTAGTGTTTTTATTATATAGTTCTAATAAGACATTTAGTTACATTCCATCACATCATTACAACATTCTTTATTTATTTATTGGATTATTCAGTTGGATTTTATTATTATATTTTGTAATGTATTTACTCTGATTATTTATGTTTTATTATGAATTGTTTTTACTACTATGACACTTCATGTCAGGGGGTATAGTCTCCCCACTATACTATTCACACTCCCGCTGCTAGTCAGAAGGCTCCATAGTATGGGGATGCACACTTGAGGTCTCATAACCAACCCTTTCCAGCCATGTGAGAGAGTTCCAGATTAGGGGACATTATAGTTCGCCATTTCCAGTGTAAATATATTTACAAAGTTTAGACACATTCTTAGTCTCATGTCTACTAGCACAAAAACTATAAGACAAAGGAAAAAAATTTCTATGGTACCACTTGGTGATGTCCTGGGCTTGGTTCACTCATAATTAACTAAAACAAAGCACCACATGGCCTAATGTGTTCCTCCCTGGATTCTAGAGGCTTCTGATAAATAGCGAGGGTCTAATGGTGGTAAGATAGGGAGATTATACCCTCTAGACTAGTACTAATTATATTGGAGGTAAATGAAATAAACATTAGAAAAATAATAATAACTGGTAACTCAACATGTTCCAAATAAAACCATCATTTCATGAACAATGTATACTAATAGTACCACAAAAACAATATAAATAGTAGGTAATGCACATATAATTGGGATAAACAAAAATAAATAAATAAAATAAAATACCTAACACTTATAGGAATCCTGAGTACATGCTTGGTCCACAACTCTCATGCCAAGTCATATCCAATAATATGTAATAGTAGAGAGGCAATAGATATTTTACTAACCTAAATTCAAGAGATCTTCTTGGGTACCGAGTGGCAGACCGAACATGGTGTGAGTTAAAATCCATAGGAAACTACCAGTGGTGTCTAATGAATTCAAGTTTTTGAGTATAAAACATAATGGTGTGTAGTTTATAGATTTAAATAAAGTAGTAAAGTAAATAGGGTTCATGTAATACCACCTTCTTTGACCTAAATCTATTGTCTCTAAATACTAAATCCATAAATTAGTCATAGTACCTGTGGCTATAATCCCAGGCATGAAAGAAAAAGAATGAAAGGTGAATCCATAGAGTAGGTCTAGGCATTCCCACATAGCAGTACTCAAAAATACAAGGAAAACTCTAATGAATTCTTAGTGTGGAACTAGAAATATAACCCATAGTGATCAAGCCATAATGTCTAGATTTAGAGTATAATATGAGGTATGAAACCTCAACATTCCACTTTCCAAAATGACTCTAATAGAACCTAAGGAGTAATTCCCTGGTAAATTTTGGAAGGGGATTGATTGGGATCCAAGTAGATAGAAGAAGGCATTCCATGTTTGAGGACATCAAGCTGAATCCAATATATTATCCCAAAAATTCTAATGTTTTTAGGGTTTCTAGGTGAATAATCAACACTAGGTCAAATAATTCACAAATACAAGACATTGTACTAATCTAAGGCAGAATTAACAAATGGAATTCACATCAATGAATCTGGTGACATCCATTGGGTCTAGGATTTTCATTCAAAATTGGAATCCAAAACTTACCCATGGCATGTATCACTTTCAATTCATAACCCATTTCATTTATAAAAAGGATCAAAATTCATATGGTCCCTTAGTATAGGAATTAAATTTAATGAAGGAAGATGTGCATAATGGATCAAGGATATTCATTTAAAATATTCCCAAAATATTTCACTAGTCATTAACCTAATAAATTCCATAAACTCATTACACAAATTATCTTATTAAATTAATGCTTTCACAACACCTTGAAAACATTACATTAGTTTACAAACCATAAGGCATCTCAACATGAACATCCCTTTGTTAAATTTATAACTTTAATGAGGGATTTTAGAAGTTAATATCTAATTTACTAGCGTCCGTCCATTCCCTAGGTATAAAGGGGCGTAAGGTTATAGGGTCAATGTTTTGGGTTAAGGAATCACAAATCAATCTAAGTTTATTAAGGTAAGAAAAGTGTCTCAAGGCCAACTCCTACTTGTATGATATTTATATATTAGGTTTAATTAATTTAATTATGTGTTATTAAAAAAAGTGATTTCATAACTTGGGAATAAAATTGATTCATCCAAGAATGACTTGCGTAGTCTCATAAGCCATAATGCTCCTAGTGTCTCTATTTAATTTAGAAAGAGATTATTCCAAAAAGGAACCTTATGGGAGACTCATTAAATAATTGAAGACTATTCCATAGACTACTTGGTCCCTAGAACATGTTGAATCATTTTTTAACCTACCTAAAAAGTGAAACACAAAAGGGTCTTAAACTAACCCCTTCGATTTATAAGGTCAAATTTAGGCTATAACACTCCCATGGACCATACCCAGTCCTTAGGCCAAATCGTTAATTTATGGACACTACCTAAGATGTATAAATTTATTTAAGGGATGTAATTTAAGAAGAGGTATTTAAAGTTCAAAACTATGTCAATGCTAGATTTTTGGTGTGATGCACAACTGATATTCTTTATGAAACTACCATACATTATGGAAAAAGAAACTAGACCACATACCCTATCCTTAAGAAGTATCAATCATATAACAATGTCCCTTTATTCGATCTAGAATGAAATAAAATGGATAATCAAGAAAATAGATTAAAAATAGGGCATCATAAACATAAATGGCATAAAGAAGCATGGTAGAAAAATAAATGATAAAAGAGTGGAGTGGACTCTTAGACTCACCTATATGCTTCCAAAACTTCTAATGATGAGAAAATATAACCAAGCAAAATATATTTCCACCATGGAAAATGGAGAGGGATTAGAGAGATACATGTTCCTAGAAATGGACATTACTTTTTCCATTTAGTGGTTAAATGGTAAAGGGGTGTAAAGTGTCTAATAACCCATTTTCCCTTCATTAAAAAAAACACCCTGGACCCTATTGGATAACTGGTGCTGGTCTCATGATCTGGTCGATGAGACAAGGATGAACAACTTACCTCTAGAAAGGACACTGACTAGCTGGTGGTACTACAACCTCTTAGATGTATGCCGAATCCACCTATCTCTTGTATTGAAGTCACCTAAGACCTCTATAACCCCTATTACACTACCAAAAGAACCTACTTGAGGTGTCTTCACCCTCAAAATTCTTTTTTGAGTACCCACCAAACACATGACCCATCCATGGCTATGATCCCAAAGAGAAGGTTCAAACCACCCCTAACCATGAAATTACTTCAACAAGGAATAAACATGGGGTTCTTGGGAATTTAAGTTAGAAATTTCCTCTTCTCAATGATCTATGACCAGTTCAATAAAAACTTAAAATAATAAAAAAATGTGGGATGTTGTAGGCATGGTCGATAGTGGGGTTTTCAGCTTCCTAAAAGAGTCTTCATGTATTTGATTGGGGCTTGTGGTATCTTTTTCTACCATGGGGCTTGGTGTACAGAATCTTGAATTGAATAGGTAATAACTTTCCTTTTCCATTTTCTTCAGTTTCCACCAGAAAAGGGGTATCATTTTAATCACTTCAAATAAATTCTCAATGAAGTTTTTATATAGTTTAAGTCAAGAAATGATTTCAAAATTTAAAAATAAAAATTAAATTTCTTAAAAAAAATTAAATTCCAAATGATATTTTTTCATTAAAATGAATAGTTTAAGCTAGAATTATTTATTTACAAAATTTATAAAAAATGAAAAAATAAAATAAATACCATGTATTTGACATTGTTAAGTGTGATTTTAATCAGTGATTTATAGATAAAATTTCCAATGAAATTTTATTTCACCAGGGTGTCACAATGATGATAAAGATGGAGAGATGACAGGGATAACTACAGTAATGGTTGTGAGCATCTCACAATGATGGTGTTGAGTGTATAGCATTTTGGGGAGGCAATATGAAAATTAGGGGGGTGTCGATGGTTTAACAATATAAAATTATTAATATATTATATCATATTATATATTCATTATAAGTATAAATTTTAATAAAATTATTTACATTTTATATAAAATCTAATAAATATTATGTATATTTTATAAATGTTAATAATATTTTATATTATGTAGTAAATGTGTAACAACCCAACTCTAGGAACCCAGATATGGTGGTTCACTTACTACACTGGCACAATATAGAAGAGATTTTATCCAAAATGATATAATGGTTTAATAGCCTTGAGAGACTAGATACATACATGATTCCCACATTATATTTGAGAACATGAAATAAAACTTAACATTATAGTGATAACTTTTTTTCTTCTTATATTATATCCATGGGATCATTCATAGACCCCTTCTTGGTATCCTAAGGAAAGGAACACACAATAAAGGGTGATATCATATGCTTATTAAGAGAAAGGATACAATATAATATGTCACATAATAAAAAAACAATAAATAATATAACATAGATAAATCATAATCAAATATTTCATATAAATAATATCATAAAATGGGAATATATCCAAGGATGTAATAATAACATAAATAATCACATGGATAACAGTATTTGGTTTCATAATGATAGAATTCATAATGTCGGACATCATTATCTTTCCATCATGGCATTATTCCATGAAATAATACATAATTAGGCAAGTCATAAGTCAAATACCCATGTTTGTTTTTCTCATGAGACATACTGATGCATAGATGGGCTATCTAATATAGGACCCACTTGTTCACTTTGTGAGTCCAATTAATTCATCATATTAAATAAATAAATAACAATACAATATGTAATCAATATAAGAATTTTTATTGAAAAAATAGCTTATGATATGAAAATATTTTCCCCAGTTAAAAACATGATCACAAGTCATCTAGAGAAATAAGATGGTTGATATCATTAGAAAATATCCCCATTAAATCATATTATTAATAAATGTAATGTGATGTAAATTAAAATACATTTAAAAAGAACATTCAAATATTTATTTAAAAACAAGAGAAAAAATATCATTTTCTTTTCATAAAATTTTACATAAATATACACATAATGTTAAGAAAATGTATTTCATTAAAAATAACCATGTAAAACTTAAATGGAAGCATAAAATAAAAGATTTTTTTATGAAATCAGGAAATATTTTCATTTCGTAAATGTAAAAAAATATTTCTTTCACACTTTTGGTAAAAAGTAATAAGTACCTCATTTGAAAAATGAAAATAATATTCCTTTTAAAAATTTGAAAATAATGTAAAATATGGTTGAAAATAAATTTAAATAATCATTTGATCATATAAAATAACAATATTGAATACATTTTAAGAAATATGTACATAGAAGAAAAAGTTCATCGACCAAAGAGAAAATATGGTAATATTTTTTTAAAAACAATATTGATTTTATTAATTACCAAAGAGAGAAAAATGAATGGAAAAAATATAAAGTCCATATATAACCAAAGGATAATAAAATATATATACTTTAAATAAGAAATAAATTATTATTTCCTCTAATATAAATTTAAACATAAATAATCCTGAATAAAAATTATATAGTAAAATAAATAATTACCACATCGGTAACATTTGAATCAAAAGATAGTTGAGAGTGATAAATTGAATAGGAATTTTAACGCACTTTAATTCTTGTATATTAATGATAAAATAAATCCATATAGTAGTTTGTAAACCATATAAAAAAAACATGTGTTAAAAATGGCATAATTCTCAAAGAAATGGAATTGAGACGTTAAATCCCTTACCTCAATTCTGAATTACCTCATAAGTGATTTTAAACCCACATATAATAAATTAAAATTTATTATAATTATATTAAATAACCATATTAATACTTATAATATCATATATGATCTACTTATAACATATTTTCACATGTTAGTTAATAATTATATATTAAAATCACTCATCTGGTTGATAACTGTTTTGTTTTTCATGTATGTTTTTGTTTGATAGTTTTGTTCATTACAATTTGACAATGGTTCCATCATATCTAGAATGATAAAAATTTCATGTACATATTATTATTACATAATATCACCAGTATTAAATATTTCTTAATTTTTCATGTCATAAACAATATAATATCACTCATGTAGGTGGTAAAACTGACCTAAACATGAGTGTGTTATAAAGACTGAATGAGCAACAATATGCTAAGGTATAATATTAGTAAAACACTTAAAGAAGCTTATTATTTTCATAATTATTATATATATTCACTATATATAATTTTATAACCATTTATAAAATAAATACATTGAAAATGAAATATATCCCTCACATAGATGGTAGTCTGTACATACGTATGAACGATACTTCCATTTTCTAAAGAGAAAATGTAAAAAAAAGATAACATGTTACCATTATATAATAATTATTATATCATAAATATAATATCTATTTATTAAATCCATTATTAAAACCAATCATGATAGTCGGGGATGGAAAATTAATCACATCATTATGTGGAGGTGGTAATCTGCATGTACGCACAAGCAATACTTTCATTTCACATTTGATGGGAAAGAGGTGAAATATAGTTTTACCATAATCATGTAAATATATTTACAATACTATAATCATTATTTTAGGACTGATAAAATATATTTAGAGGATATAGAGGAATAAATAAACCTTGAAAGAGTCAGTAAAGAAAATTGCCTCTTCTTTGAGAGGCCTAATTAGGCTTACAACTTAAGCTTTTTTAGGAAAGTCTTATAAGAATAACAGAAGATAAACAAAGAAGCAATAAAATATATAATTTTTTTGGGAAGGTTTTGGTTCATCTAGAGATCTCAAAGTTTATGAATAAGGGAGGATAGCAAGTGACCTTTTATAAGTTAAGGGAGGAACACACATGGAATTATTTGAAATATTATTATATAATATATGTCTAACTCATGTCCAATGGCTCAAAAGTGTAAAAATGTCAAATATTATTGGTATAAGATCTAAATATGATCATCTAGTGGGATTTAGAAGAAAATTTATATCATTTTAACCCTTGTCTTTTTAGTTTAACCCATGCTAGCCCATTTAATGATTATTGTGATAACAAATGTTTCAATATTTAAGGGTCATGAACATAATTTTAAAATTTCAAAGTTGTGCATGAATGGATCATTAATTATAGACTTTATAATTTCCCATAAAATTGAATCATCATATAATTTTTTAAATTTTCTAATGATTTAAAAATAATTTTTAAATATTAAATACCATTTAAATTTTTTTAAGACTATTTACAAAAAATGACATTAAAGGAATAAATATATTAATTTAATTCAAATATAAATACGTTAACCATTAATAATATATTATAACTATCCATGATATTTTCATAACACCATAATTCATCAATATAATATCACTTTTAATGTTTTTAAAATCATTTACTTGATTATATACTGCTTGCGCAAGCACTGCGTCGACATTGCATAAGAATTATAGGTAATTATATCTTCAATAAAAATTTAAAATAATTTAAATATATAAAAATAGTTTATTATTTTTCTAAATAACCATTTATAATAGATCTTAATTTATTATCCCTATTATAATATGTTAGAGAAATTAAAAGAATGAAAGTGATCTTTTACATTTATTCTTTACTTAAAATAATATGTATGTCATTATAAAAAATTGAATTTTTTTATATCCTATAATAATGTAGGATTAAGGTCAAACTAAACTTATCTAATAGAAATAATTCAAGTGTTAGATATATTTTCAAAGCCTTATCACATAATTTTTAACCTTAATTACCTGATTTACCATTTACTTTGGTGAAAAATATTTATCATAGTTCTTATTCATAATGACCAAAAATGAAATAAAAATTATTAATAAATTTGAACATTTTGATTTCAAATATAAAATATTGTTTTAAACATTCAATTTGTAGAAAAATCATAAATTACTTATAATACTACCGCACAAAATGAAATGAAAACAGTTTTTAGAAAAATTCATTTTTAAGCATAATAATGAACTTATACCAAAGTAAAATATAATGTTAATTACTTATGACATTAATTAGATGATTCTAAATCAATGATATATATTTTTACTTTAAAACCAAATCTAAATAGTAATGGAACATGAAGATCCTTTGTGATGTTTTTTAGGTAATATCCTTTGTATTTGTTGAAAAATAACCTTTTGTGAAAGTATGTTTTTTGTTTTTTAGGATCAGACCCAATACATCGGTATGATTTTCTATAACAAATTCTAAGCTCCTAAAATTTTTAACCCAAACACAATGGGGGAGAAAACTATTAAAAGTTATTTTCCAGTTATAGGTCATCAAACTGATCTGAGCCAGATTCTGAATTTTTTATAAATATAAGTGGTGATATTTTTTTAAAGTTGTTGATCGGACACACCATCTGTATTAAATCTACCAGCATGATGTTCAAGATCAATCAGATATGATGTTTGTTGTAATTTCAAGAGAAGTTATGAAAGAGATTCATATGGTGATTTGTTTGTTTGTAATTATAAGATATCATTAGTTGTTTGTAACACTTGTGATGAAATCCTTATGAAGAAAAGGGGAAGAATAGGTGATACCAATCATATTTAGTTTTGGTTGGAAAGAAAAACGATATTGAAAGTAAGGTAAGTAGTAATACATTCTTATGTTAATAAAATGATTCTTTATCGGTCATGGAGTTCTCATATATCATGATAAAGTCTCATAATATTTTTTTATGAATAGAGGATATTGAAGTTATATGAATAGATTGTATTGATTCCATAAATCTAGACACAAAAGATTAGCTTGAGAAGTACCAGAAAAAAATTTGTTAGTATTCTTTCTATGTAAAGATGATCAAGTCTGAAGAGTATCTGAGTGAAGTCTCCATTGGACTCAGAACATCAGAGTAACTAGTGTTATTGAAACTAATCCATCAGATAGAGATGAGTTATGAAATTATTCATATTCTAGAGTTATTCTTACATGAGAAAAGAAAAAAGAGTGAGTTTAATTTTTACACCAATCCACCATACTATGTTTAGATACTAATCCATTGGATGAATGTTTTACACTAATAAAATATTTTGACGTAGTGGTTAAGAAATATTATCATTCTAAGAAATTTTATGAAGTATGCTATCATAATGAGTTGAGAAAGTTCCTTCATAATGATCTGAGGAAGTTCCATCATACAGACCTATGTAAGTTTCATTATAATTAGATGAGGAGGCTTCATCAGATTGAAGATATATTAGGAAGTACGCGAAGGATGATTATGGAGAAGTCTCAAGAAGATTCCAGATTAATTGTGAAGATTTTAAGTGGTGTAACTTTAAATTCAAATATGTGTAAATTTAGGGAGTTTTGAATTTGATCAATTAGTATTTTTTTAGTTTTCCACCATTCCCATTCTGATCTATCTATATATAGAACCATAATACATTTGCACTTTTCAACAATTCACATGGGAGGAAAAGGTAGAGCGTTGTAGTCTTTGTGTCAAAGATATCTTTCCAGAGTGAGACCTCATGAGAAGGTTAGACATTTGAAAATAAAATTCTTGGATGGAGGAATACCATAATGATAAATTGATAATATTTTGAGTAATGAATATTCAGAATGGGTTTTTCATACTAAGTTCATTAGACTGAATTCATCATACTAAGTACATCGAACCTATCCCTATCAGACTGAGCATTTTTTGGAGTCGTTTGATCAATGTCCTTATTCTTTTTTTTGGATAATTTTTTTGTAAGAAAATTTTTTAAATTGATGGGTGATAGTATATTCATTTCTAGAAGGTGATAAAAGTTGTCTAATGTGATTTCGCACAAGTTTTATTCACTTCTCCATAATAATGAATTTTCATAGACATAAGGGAACAGCTATGGAAAGGTTGTAGGTTCTCACACTAAGGTTTAACATTGTAAATATCATGTTGTTTACTTTTTAATGCATGGGTATTTACTAAAATAAAATAAGGTAATGAACTTTAACATGTTACAGGGGTAAAGTTTCTAAAATTATTGAAAATTATAAAATTTGAACAACTAAATCAACACCCCCATTAGTTGTTATTAAATCCTTTGGAACTTTAATTGGTATCAGAGGAAAGGTTCCCTTGTTGAATCCTTATTAGGGATAATATCAATTTTGTTAGTAGTAGAGTAATTCCTACATTTGATGGAAAAAATTTATTATGGATAGAAAAAAAGAATGATTCTGTATATCCTTTCTCTTGGCTTGGAAGTTGTTGATCCTACTACAATTTGGTTTCACCTATTGAGAAGGATCCCCTGATGACTTTTGATGATAATAGAAATATCCAAGTTGATAGAAAATCTAGGAATTTTATTCTTATTTGTCTGCCAAAAAATGTATATATAAATTAAATGGGTCTCAAAACTTTAAATATCATGTGTGATAATCTGCCATGTATTTTTGAAGTGAATACTAAAGTGAAGAAATCAAATCTACAAATCTAGTGTATAAATTTTGAAGACATAATAATGAGAGATGAATAAACCATTTATGAATAATTCACCAAGGTAAATGAACTTGATTGCAACATTAGAGGATTTGGATAAGTTCTAAGAGATTCTACAATAGTGAATAAACTTATGAGAAATTTTCTAGACAGGTTTCATTCTAAAATTTCGTCTTTAGAAGATAAGGATGATTTATCTCTAGATGAATTGCATAAATTTATTTTTTGCTTATGAAATGAGGAAATATTCTATGTTCAAAAAGAATATAAAGGATGAAATGTATTTTAAATCCATAAGAAAAATGAAAATATAGAATGATAAATATGTTGAACCTTGTAACTATGGATATAATCATGATGGTGAGTTGAATGAAAAAATCATGTCTCTTATATCCCATAACTATCGAAGAGGAAGTGTAAATTATAGTGGTAAACTTAATCTCAAATGTTTTGAGTGTGGTAGAATCAGAAAATTTCTATGAATTTCCCCAAGAATTGAGTTGTAAAATATCTAGATGATTTTAATGAAAAAACATGATATAATAAGTGGAACAAAAGTTCTAAAGAATAAAATTCATCCAAAAATTATAAAAATAAGTTTATTGGAGACAAAATGAGTATTCGGAGTAAGAAAGCTAAATTAGAATCAATTAAAAACAATTCCTCATAGGATTAAAGTTTCTAAAAGTTTATAATGTTCATTGAAAATGTTGATAAAGTTAAAGACTCTTAAAATAGTGAAGAAGTAGGAGGTGAATAATCTTATAGATAGTATCAACTTAGAACAGAACTTGTTACATGTCTTGAGGAAAATTGATTTCCCATGAAATAAATCAGAATTATAAAGAAATATAGTAGAAGATTTGTTGAAGGTGAAAAATATGTTGTCAAGAAAAAATAATAACACACCCATAATATCTTAGGTTACAAACATAGAATTACTTAATAGGAAAAATAATTTATGATATTAGTAACAAGATCGAAGCTAAGGAAGAAGAAGTTAAAATTCATCAATTAAAACATATTATGTCTAAAATCATCTTGAGTAAGATAAATGGAAACTTAAAAAATTATTTGGAATTTAAATATGAGAGTTCTAAATTTGATGAGAAAGTTAAAATCAAGAATATGGTGAAATCCTCACCCACTAAAAACAATGGTCCTTTTTATTTTTCTAACATTTTAGTTGAGAAGAAATGTATTGGGATAACATGGGTTGAGAAGGAATGTGAAAAACTTATCGCGTATACAAAAGTTGAAAACTCCTTCTGTAGGAAACATGGTCCATACCCAAAGTATGTAAGAGAAGAAATAAATTGTCGACCTCAATAATGTTTCTATAGAGAAAGATGTTACTTCAATTGAAAATAAAGATTTAATGGTTATTTTTGGTGTTGTGAAATCTATGGGCTTAGAAATTATAATTGTTGGAATAACTTATCTCTTCCTAGAAGAAGGTCTAAAATAATTTTTTGGATGATTTTATCAACTAGGTAATTTTTCTAAAGAATGTATAACTAATCTTTCAGGAAAAGTTTTGTATTCTAGAAAAAAAGAAATTATAAAAGGAGAGAGTTGAAGAAAAATCATTTTTTGTTGATACTTCCTAGAAATAATGTTAAAATAAAAAATAATGGATAGTTGATAGTGTTTGTTCTTCACGCATGAATAATGATTTAAAAATATTGAAACATGTTGAAAATCATAATTTAGGTGATGTTACCCTTGAGAATGATAGTTCTCTGAAATTAATAGTAATCAAAATGGCTAAGAATGAAGTTGGAATGTTGAAATATAAGGAATTTTTGTTTGTCAATGGACTAAAACATAACTTATGTAGTGTCAATAAACATTGTAGTGATGGAAAATAAGTGATCTTTAGAAAATATTATTGTGTTATTGAAAGTGTAAAAGATGGAAAAGTTATTACAAAATCATAAAGAACCAGTGATAATCTCTTCCAAATAAGAGAATTTAAAATCTTCTATTACTTTAGTACTAAAGATGAAAAAAAAATTTGGCATTGAATAATTTTCCAACTTCAGTAGAAAAACATGAACAAACACTCTAAATTTGATATAGTAACAATTTTTTTAAAATTGAAAATAATATAAGAAGTTGTTTTTGTAATTTTTCAGAAATGGGAGATGAATAATAAGAGTCTTAAGAAAGTTGAGATTCAATCTACTAGACCTCTTAAACTCATTCATTTTGATTTATGTGGGATGATGAGACATCAATAAAAAAAGTGGAGTTTTACTTTATCACTTTTATTAAAAATTTCACTCAGATGGATAACATATTTTTTATGAAACACGAGTTAGAGGTTGTAGAAATTTTCAGAGTCTTCAAAAGAGAAACTAACAAAGAATTGGGGGTTCACATAAAGAAGTTGAGAAAAAATAACGGTACTAAATCCACATGTAATATTTTGTAAAATTATATGATAAATCATGGAATCAAACATCAATATATTCCTCCATATGTCCCATAAAAAAATGGAGTAATATAGAGGAAGAGTATAAGATTAGTATAAATAGGAAGGAACATGTTAGCAGAATACAAACTTTTAAAGTTCTATTGGAGAGAAGCTATTTTTATTTCTATACATGTTTAGAACAGATGTTTATTAAGACTATAATCCAACATGAATTATTATGAAATTTTGTTTAAAAAATCCTTAATTGAAGTAATTTAGTATTTTTAGAAGTCTATGTTTACTTAAAATAATAAATCTGGATCTGGGAAAGTTTTATGAGAAAGTTGAGGAAAAACAATTATGGGTTATTCACCCAATGGAAGAAGTTAAAAATGTTGGAAAAAGGTTTAAAATTTTTGGTGGAATAGTATGATGTGAAAGTTATTAATAATCCAACTTCTTTAAAAAAATTCTAGGAATGTTGAGAAAGAAAAACTGAAAGTTTCTTATGAAAATTAATATGAGTAAAGTAATGTTCATGAAGATTAAGATGAATCATATGATGAGGAAGGTGAAGTAGGAAGAGGATATTTGAAATTTCCAACTTTACAAAAACATGTTGAGATATAAAATATTATTGGGAATCAGAAGGATATAGTTATGACCAGAATAAATTTTAGATTATAAAATCAAACTTTAGCCATCTCAAAAGCTGAACCAGAATTGGTTTTAGAAGCTATTCACCATAAATAATGGGTGAATTTTATGAACAAATAGTTTTATCAAATTGAGAAAAATTAAACATGGGAACTTTTTCCATGTATAGAAGTTAAAAATATTATCATAACAAAATGGGTTTATTGAAAAAATTTGAATAAACATGGATATGTTTCAAGAAACAAAGATAGGATTATTTGTAATGGCTGTGAACAAGTGGAATGTGTGGATTTTGATGAAACCTTTTCCCCAATTTTAAGGTTAGAAACTATTATAATGTTTATAATAGGTGATGATCACTAGAATTATGAAGTATACTAGATGGATTTAAATTCTGTATTTCTCGATGGAGAAATTGAATAAGAAGTTTACATTAAACAACCTTGTGGGTTTCTAATTGATGAAGATGAAAAAAAGTTTTTAAACTAAATGAAGCTTTGTATGGATTGAAACAAGACCCAAATTCCTAGTGTTTAAAACATGATAGTCATTTGATAATGTTGAATTTTATTAAGAAAAGAATGATAGTAACTTGTATGTGAAATAATTTAACTCTAGCACACTAATTGTTATTATTTATGTGGATGGTATAATTTTTTTTCAAGATAAAAAAAATTTAAATAATTTCCTGAGGAAATGATGAAGAATTTTGAAATGTCAATGATTGGAGAATTAACTTTCTTTATTGGATTAAAAGTTAAAAAAAAGAAAAGTATATTTTCCTTTATAAAGAAAAGTATGGTAGTGAACTATTAAAAATTATTAGTATAGAAAGATTAAAAACAAGTTTCTACTCATATTTAAATTAGGATAAAGACCAGTAAAGTTGAATCTAGAGAAAGTGTGAATGAGAAAGATTCTCAGAAGCTTATAGAAATTTTCTTTATCCAAAGCCTCAAGACCTAATATTTTTATGTTGTAACTTTGTTGTCTAGGTATTAAAGTAATTTTAAATAATATTATATGTTAGTAGTAAAGAAAATTCCGAGATATGTGAAAGGAGAAACTTCATATGGTATTTTATACAAAAGAATTTAAGGAATAAACTTTTATGGTTATATTGATTTTGATTGGGATGTAGATTGTAATGATAGAAAATCAAATTATAGAGGAACATTTTCATGGGAGAATGTTGTGTGATTTGATATACTATGAAATAAAGTTCAGTAACTTTGAGTATAGATGAATCAAAATAGGTTATATCTACTAAGTCTTGTACTCAAAATTTGTGGATGAATGTTCTGATAGAATACTTGAAAGTGGAAGTTACTAAACCATTGAAGATTCTTGGTGATAATCAGAGTGAAATTTATCTTTCTAAAAATCCTATTTAACACTCCAGATCAAAAAACATTGATAAAAATATTTAATTTATAATATAAAAAGATGTTTTTGGAGATTTTTTTCAAGAATATATCTCAACAAGCTATCAAATGGATGATATAATCACAAAATCTATGAAGAAAGTGATATTTTTTGGATTGAGACGACAAATTCATGTTTAGCCTCCTCCAATGAATACCTAAAACTGATAAGTAATCACCCCCATGATTTGGATTATGTAGAAAAAGGGGGATAATATGTTCAAATTTATTCTTCAATAGAAATGGAAGAACTTTTTTTCTTAAACTAATATAAAGACATGTTTATCATAAAATAGGGAAGAGAAAAAGATAAGTGGGTGGAAAAGATAAAATAAAGGGATTT
This sequence comes from Viscum album, assembly GCA_963277665.1. Classification (NCBI taxonomy): domain Eukaryota; kingdom Viridiplantae; phylum Streptophyta; class Magnoliopsida; order Santalales; family Viscaceae; genus Viscum; species Viscum album. The sequence continues at coordinate 157,292,080 of OY728157.1, forward strand.
TATCTTAACATGGCCACAATATTTCTTTTTTCACTAAGGGATGCAATTCCTTAAATAAAATTACTTTATCTAATAGTGTGGTTCCAAAGCACTCTCTTTTGAGAAAGTCTTTTTTTGGTAAAAGTCAAAAAACATGTGTTGTGTAAAAGTATGAGTGGTTGAAAATTCGCGATTTAAGAAAGTTCTTAACAATGGATATCAAAAAATCCAAGGGGGGATTGAAGATCCTTTGTGATGTTTTATTGGTAACTTGTTTTGTATTTGTTAAAAAATAACCTTTTGTGAAAGTATTTTTTTTTCAAGATCGGACCCGGTCCATCAATATGAGTTTCTATATCAATGTCAAAATATGCTAAAATCTTGAACTCAAACACAAAGGGGGAGAAATGTATTGAAAGTTGTTTTATGGATGTAAGTTATTGGACTAAGCTGAATTAGATTCTGAAGTTTTTAGAAAGATAAGTGTTCAAAATGTTGTAAATTTGTTGATTAGACACACCATCAGTCTTAGATATATTGACAGGAAGTTAAAAATCAATCAGATACAATTTTTATTGGAAAGTTAGGAGAAGCTATGAAAGAGAGTAAAAGGGTACTTTGCTGGTTTGTAATTATAAAATATCATAAGTTGTATATAACACTTGTGATGCAATACTTAGAAAGAAAAGGGGGATTATAGGTGCTTCCAATCATATTGAGTTTTGGTTAGAAGGAAATTAGATGCTGAAAGTAGGGGAATCCATAATAATTTAATATGCTAATCAGATGATGCTTTTCTAGTCATGGAGTTCATATATATCATGATAAAGTTTCAAGATAAAATATTTTGATGAATGGAGGTTGTTTATGGTCTATGAATAGTTTTTGTTGGTTTCAGAAACCCATAAATAGAATATAGGATCGAGTAGTATCATTATTTTTTTCATAAGTTTGTCTGAGTAAAGCTGATAAAGATTGAAGGGTATCTGAGTGATGCCACCATCAGATGCAGAACATCAAAGTGACCAAAGTTTTTGACATCAATTCATTAGATGAAGATGAGTTATTAATGAATGAAGATTATAAAGGAGTTATGGTTACTTGAGAAAAGGAAAAATAGTAATTAAAATTTTAATACCAATCCATCAGACCAGGAAAAGAAACTGATCCATCAGATGAATGTTTCACAATGATAAATCTTTCTATCGTAACAAACTATGGAATTTACTATGTAATGAGATGAGGTAGTTATATATTACTAATCTGAGAAAGTATCATCATAATGTGCTAAGGAGGTTCTATTATACTAGATAAAGGTTCGAAAGTATTAAAAGGCTGATTATAGAGAAGTCTCAAGAATATTCTAGAATATTTTTGGAGAGTTGAAGTGGTAAAACACAAAATTCAAATATGAATTTTTTTGGGTGTTTTGAAATTGAGTTAATGGGAAAAGTTTTTTAGTTTATCACATTTCCATTTTGAGCTGCTTATAACTAGAAGCATAATACATTCATACTTTTCAACCTTTCATTTGAGAAGAAAATATATATCATTATGAAATTATTTTCAAAGTTATATTTCTAAATTGAGAACTCATTAGAAGGTCAGACATATGATAGATTTTTTTATCAGACTGAGGAAGATCGAAATGATAAATTGTGTAGAGTTTGATTAATGGAGATTTAGAATGGGTACATCATACTAATTCCATCAGAATGAGTCCATATGACCTAGCCCAATCAAACTGAGAGAATTAGTCCCACTCACATTGAACTGAGGAGCTGGATAGAGCAATTGTGGAGCAGTTTGAACAAAGTCCTTATTAATTTTTTTTGCTCAACGTTTTGTAAGAAAACTTTATAAACATACAATAGTGAGTATAATAATTTATGTTAAGAGATATAAAGTGTATAATATTAGTTGTCATATGTTTTATTCACTTATTCATAATAGTAATTTTCATAGACCTATGAGATTGGCTATGGAAAGGATGTAGTTACTCAAACTATGGTCGAACCTTGTAAATCTCTTTTTTTACTTGATTTATTACATTTTAAATTATGATTATTTACTAAAATATGATATGGTAATGAAATTTTATAGGTTTTAGGACTTAATTTTCAAAAAATATTAAAACTTATAAAAATTGAACAACTGATTCAACCCCCACTTCTCAGTTTTTATTTGATCCTTTGTAACTTTAATTGGTATTAGAGAAAATATTCTCTTATTGAATCATTATCAGGGATAATATCAATTCTTTCAATAGTAAATAAATTACTACATTTTATGGATATAATTATTTTGGATGGAAAAATATGGCGATTCCTTATATCCTATCTCTTGGCCAGAATGATTTCAATATTTCTAGAATTGGTTTTCCACCTATTGAGAAGGATGCCCTGATGATTTTTTCTGATAAGATAAATATCAAATATGATGGAAAATATAGGAATAATATTCTTATGTGTTTATTTTAAAATTTTTATATGAAGGTAATGGGTATCAAAACTTCAAAGATTATGTGGGATAAGCTACAAATTACTTTTAAAGGGAACACTAAAGTTGAGGAAGAAAAGATATTAATATGGAATAGTTAGTTTGACGAACTAATAATGAGAGTTGACGAAACTAATAATGAATAATTAGCTAGGGTAAATGAAATTGTTTGAAAAATAAGTGGATTTGAAGAAGTTCTAGATGATTTTACAATAGTGAAGAAACTTATGAGAAACTTTCTAGATAGGTCTGATTCTAAAATTTTCTATTTAAATGATAAGGATTATTTTTATCTTGATGAATTTCATAACATTATTATTACCAATGAAATGAGGAAACATCCAAAGTTCAAAAAAATATGAAATATGAAATTGATTTTGATTCCATGAGAAAAAAAATACAAGATGCTGAAGATATTGATCCTTGTGACTCTAAAGATCAATAGGATGATGAGTTGAATGAAAAAATCATATCTATTACATATAAGAACTATCGAAGAGGAAGATGAAAGTATAGAGTTAAAATTCCTCTCAAATTTTTTGAGTGTGGTAAAATTATACACTTGATATGAATTTTCCCAATAATAAATTTGGAGAATATCGAGATGATTCAGGTGAAAAAACTCGATAATGAGAAGTGGACCAAAAGTTATAAAGGAGAAAATACATCCAACATATATTAGAAGAAGTTCAATGGAGAAAAAATGAGTATGTTGAGTAATAAAGATGAATTTGACTCAACTAAAAAATATTCTTCATAGAATTAGAGATCAGAATATTCATTAAAAAAGTTGAGAGTTGAAGACTCCACAAATAGTAAAAAAGAAGGAGGTAAAGAATCTTACAGAGAGTATTAACTCAGAACATAACATGTTGCATGTCTTGAGAAAAACAAGTCTCTCAAGAAAGAAATCAAAATTATAAATAAAGATAGTGAAATAATTTTTGAAGGTGAAAAATATTTTTCAAGGAAGAATAAGAATACATATAGGTGATATTATGCTACAAACTTAGAATTGCTGAATAGGGAAAGATGATTGAATATCTCAGTAAGAAGGTGAAATCTAAGAAAAAATAAGTTAAAATGATTCAATAAAAATTTATTGAGTCTGAAATAATCTTTAATAAGATAAATTAATGCTTAAAAAAAGTTTCAAAACTAAAATATGGGACTTCTAAGGTTTCTTAGAAAGTTCCAATTGTAGAATTATGTGAATTACTCAGACACAAAAAATATTGTTTCATCTATTTTTTTAACATTTTAGGTGAGAAGAAAAGTTTTTGGAAAGAATGGGTTGAGAAGGGATGTGAGAAACCTATCACATTTAAAAAAATTTGAAAAATACTTATGTAGGAAAGATGGTCCACACCCAGAGTATGTTAGAATAGAAAGAATTTATCCACCTCAATAAAGTTTCTACAGAGAAAGATCATAATTCAATTGAGAATCAAGATTTTATGGTTATTGTTCGTGTTGTGGAATCATTGGGAATGGGGCTTGTAATTGTTATCATAAATTATCTCTTCCTAGAAGAAGGTTTTAATAGAGTGGAAGAAATATTTATAGTAGATTGAGTAACTTTCTCAAATAATAGAATGTTAAAGAAGTGAAATATCAAGATGTAAGAAAATTTACAATGAAAGATAAGTTTGATTGACTGAAAGAAGTTTTTGGAATATGTGACCAACTAGGTCATTTTTATGAAGAATGTATGAATACTCTTATAGTATAAGTTTTTTATACAAGAAAAGAAAATTAAGTAGGAAAGAATAAAGTTGAAGAAGGAGCCTTTGTTATTCAGAATGACTTGAAAGAAAGTAAAAAAAGAACAAAACATGGATATTTCATAGTTGTTTTTTTCACACATGATAGGTGATTTATAAATCATGGAACATGTTTAAAATCATTATTTTGGTGCTTCTACCTTTGGTAATGATAGTTCTCTAAAAATCATAGGTTTTAGAAATACTATGATTGATGCTAGAAAGTTAAAATCTAAGGAATTTTTTTTATCGATGGACTAAAATGTAACATACTTAGAGTAAGTCAACTTTGGGATGATGGAAAATAAGTGATCTTAAGAAAATATTCTTATGTTATAAAAATAGTGAAATATGGAAAATTTATCACAAAAGGAGAAAGAACTAGTGGGAATATCTTCTAAATAAGTGAATTTATCAATGGTTATTAATTAGGTTCTAAAGATGAAAATAATTTGTGGCACCAAATAATTGGCCACCTTGGGTAGAAAAACATAAGAAAAATATCTAATGATTATTCTATAAAAAGTTTCCAGAATTATAAAGAATGGAAGAATATTTTTGTATAACTTTTATGTAAGGAAATATGTCTACTAAGTTTTATAAGAAAGTTGAGATTCAATCTACCAGACCTCTTTAAGTCATTCATAATGATTTATATAGTCTGGTAAAACATGAATCAATAAAATGGGATTTGTAATTTTTCACTTTTATTGATAATTTCACTTGGATGAATAACATAATTATTATTAAATACAGGTTATAGGTTTTAGAAATTTTTATATTCTTTAGAAGAGAAGTTGAGAAAGAATTGGGGTTTTACATAAAGAGGTTGAGAAAAAATAATGGTACAGAATTATCATGAAATTATTTTGAAACATATATTATAAATAATAGAGTTATACATCAATATAGTGATCCATATACACCACAAAAAAATAGAGTAGTAGAGAGGAAGAATAGAAGTTTGGTAGAAATGGGAAGGAGCATGTTAGTAGAATAAAAACATTTATAGTTCTATTGGATAGAAGATATTAGTACTACTGTACATTTTCAGAATAGATGTTTTTTATACTAGAATACATCATGAATTATTATTAAATGTGGTATAAAAACCTTCATTGAATTTATTCATGGATTTTTGAAGTCCATGTTTACTTAAAATAAAAAATATTGATCTTGGAAAATTTGATGTGAAAGCTGAGGAAGAAACTTTTATGGGATATTCACTTAATGGAAGAAGATACAAATTTAAAAGAAAACATCTAAAAAAATTGGTGGACTAATATGATGTGAAATTTATTAATAATATAACTTCTTTAATAAAGTTTATGGGAAATTTGAGGAAGAAAAACTGAAATTTTCTAACAAAAATGAAAGTGAGAAAAGAAATGTGTATGAAGATTTAGATGAATTGTGTGATGAGGAAAGTGAATAAGTAAGAGGAACTATGAAATTTACTACTTTACAAAAACTTTTTGAGACCAAGAATATTCTTAGGAATCAGAAGGCTCTATTTCAGACTGGAATAAAGATGAGATTAGAAAGTTAAACATCACTCCTCTCAAAAGTTGAACCATAATCAGTTTTAGAAGCTATTCAACACAAATAATTGGTGAATTATATGAACAAAGAGTCAAATCAAATTGATAAAAATGAAACATGGGAACTTGTTCCAAAAATGAAAGGTAAAAAAGTTACTGAAACAAAAAGGGTTTATAAAAACAAGTTTACTAAACATGGAGAAGTTTTAGGAAACAAATATATGATTTTTTATAAAGGCTATGCACATGTGGAAGGTGTGGATTTTTATGAAAAAAATTCCCCCATTGTAAGGTTGAAACTATTATAATGATTCTATTAGTGGCTGCTCACCGGAATTACAAAGTATATAAAATGGATGTAAAGTCAGCATTTATCAATGAATAAATTTAAGAAGAAGTTTACATTGAACAACCTTGTGGTTTTATAATTGATGAATATGAAAGTGAAGTTTTTAAATTGAATAAATATCTGTATGTGTTTAAATAATACCCACATTAATGGTATTAAAAACATTAAATTTTGTTTTGAGAATATTGATTTTTTAATGGAAAGGTTGAGAGAAAATTGTATGTGAAATAAGTTGAATCCAAAACACAAATTATTATTGTGTATGTGGATGATATAATTTTTTTGGAGATTAATAAAAATTTTATAAATAATTTTATAAGGCAATGAAGAATAATTTTTAAATTTCATTATTTGTAGAATTAACTTTCTTGGCTTAAAAATTCAACAAAATGAAAAGTAGTTTTTTTATCTCAAGAAAAGTATGCCAATGAATTGTTAAAAAAGATTGGTATGGAAGATCCTAAAGAATTTTATACTCATATTTAAATTGGGATGAATATGAGTAAAGATGAATCTAAAGAAAGTGTGCATCATTAATATTTTTATATACTGATTGTAATTTTTCTTTATATCATAGCCTTGAGTCTTGATATTGTTTATGTTTTAACTTTGTGTTCCAGGTATCAAAGTAATCTAAATAAATCTCATATATTTTTAGTATAGAGAATTTTGAGATATGTTATGAGAAGAACTTTATATGGTCTTTTATAAAAAATAATTCATTGAATAAACCTTCATTTTTATAATGATACTGATTGGGTTGGATATTGTAATAATAGAAAATAAACTTATGGAGGAATATTTTTCTTGAGAGAGTTTTGTGTGAGTTTTCATAGTAAGAAAAAAAGTTTGGTAACTTTGAGAATAGAAAAATCAAAATATTTTGCATTTATTTATACTTATACTAAAATTTTGTGGATGGAAGTTTAGCTGGAATACTTGAAAGAGTAAGTTTATAAATAATTAAAGCTTCTTTATGATAATTAGAATGAAATTAATCTTTCTAAAAAACCTATTCAACACTAAATATCAAAACAAATTGATATAAACATTCACTTTATAAAAGATAATGTTTCTTCTAGAGATGTTTTGTTGGAATATATCTCAAAAAAGTATCAAATTGTTGATATCTTCACAAAATCTAAGCTGAAAGAGATATTTATGGAATTGAGGCTACAACTTCATATTCATCCTCCTCCAATCGATTCAAAAAATAATAAAGAATCACCCACATAATTATTTGGATTATGTTGAAAAAGGGGGATATTGTGTACAACTTTATTCTTCAATGGAAAGGGAAATAATTTTCTTTCTTAAATTAATCTAATTATTGGTTTATCATAAAATGGGAGATAGAAAAAGATAAGTGAGTGGAAAATATAAAATAAATGGAATTTATCTTAAAATGGATGCAATATATTTCTTATCACTGAGGGATATAATTATTTTAAAAACATTACTTTATCTAGTAGTGTGGTTCTAGGAAACTCATTTGAGAAATGATTATTTTTGTAAAATTAAAAAAACATGTGTTGTGATAAAGTATGAGTCGTTGAAAATTAGTGAGTTAAGAAAGTTGTTAACAAAGGTTGTAAAAAAATCAAAAGGGGAAGATTGAAGATCCATTACGATTATTGGTTGGTAATGTGTTTTGTATTTTTTGAAAACTAACCTTTTTTTAAAGTATGTTTTTTGTTTTTCCAGATCGGACCCAAACTATCTGTATGAGTTTCTATAAGAAAGTCAAAAGATGTTGAAATATTGAGCCCAAACACCAAGGGGGAGAAAATTAATGAAATTTATTTTTTGGATATAGGTTATCAAACTAATATAAACTAGATTATGAAATTTTTAGAAAGATAAGTGATGAAATATTTGTAATGTTTCTGATCGAACACACCATCATTCTCAAATATATCAACATGATGTTCTAGATCAATCAGACAAAATGTTTGATGGAAATTTAATAGAATCTATGAAATAGAATCATACAGTGCTTTTCTAGTTTCTAATTCTCAAATATCATAAGTTGTCGATAACACCTGTGATGAAATCCTTATGAATAAAATGGTGATAATATGTGCTTCCAATTGAATTGAGTTTTGGTTGGAATGAAAGGAGACGATGAAAGTAAGGGAGTCATAATAATTTCCTATGATAATTAGATGATTCTTTTCTAGTCATAGAGTTCTCATATATCATAATAAAGTCTCATGATAAAATATTTTGATGAATGGATGATTTTGAAGGTCTATAAATAATTTGTATCTGTTCTAGAAACCCAGACACAAAATATCAGGTCGAGTAGAACCAAACACAGAATTTGTCAAAAGTATATCTGAGTAAAGCTAATAAAATTTATAGAGTATTTATGTTTAGTCAACATCATATGTAGAAAATTAGATTAACCATAGTTGTTGAAACCAATCAATGAAATATAGTTTAATTATAAAAGTATGAATATTCTAAAGGAGTTATGCTTACTTGAGAAATGGAAAAAGATTGAGTTCAATTTTGATCCTTATCTACCAAACTAGAAATAGAAACCAATCTATCAGATGAATAATTCACAATGATAAATTTATTTATGTAGTGGTTTACGAAATATGATCGGTCTAAGAAATTTTATGAAGGGTGATATTGTAACAAGAGTAGGAAGTTCCTTCGTAATAAGCTAGTAAAGTTCCCTCATACTGACTTGAGTAAGTTTCATCATCATGAGCCAGTGAGGTTCCATAAAACTAAATAAAGGTTAAGAAGTCTGAGAAGGATGATTATGGATAAGACTCTATAATATTATAGAATACTTGTGAAGATTTTATGTGGTCAAACATGAAATTAAAAAATGCATAAATTTTAGGGGTTTTGAATTTGAGTAAGTGGGAAAAGTTTTTCTGTTTCCAAGATTTACCATTCTAAGTTTCCTATAAATAGAAGAGCATTACATTCTTACTTTAAAACCATTCAAGTGAGTGGAAAAGGTGTAGCACTGTAGAATTTGTGTTAATTTTATCTTTACAGATTGAGACCTCATTAGAAGGTTGGATATTTGAATGTTTTGTTTATCGGACTGAGGAAGATAAGGCTGAGAAATTGAGATGAGTTTGAATAATATAGATTGAGAATGAGTTCTTCATAACGAGTCCATTAGATTGAATTCATTGGACTAAGTCCATAAAACCCAACCCCATTGGACTGAGATAATTTGAACCAGCCACATCGTACTGAGGATCCAGATAGAGCATTTGTGGAGCAGTTTGAACAAAATCTTTATTCTCTTTTTTGGATCAATTTTTGTATCCAGACATTGTAAAATGATGGGAGTCAGAATAATCATTCCTATTAAGAGATATAAGGTGTCTAACTAGAGCTGGCACAAGTTTTATTCACTTATTTAGAATATTGAAATTCCATAGACCCATAGGATTTTCTACAGTGAGGATGTAAGTTCTAACATTGAGTCCAAACTTGTAAATTTCGTGTTTTTTACTTGTTTTCATACATTTTCATTCATGATTATTTACTAATAGATAATAAGGTAATGAAATTTAACACATTTTAGTGGTTAAGTTTTTAAAAGTCTTGAATGTTATAAAAATTGAACAATTGATTCAACCCCTCCTTCTTAGTTGTTATTCGTTCCCTTGGAATGTTAATTCCCACAAATCATAGTAAAAGAGAACCTATAAGAGGAAAAGTGATCCACTAACATCCAAATATTACCTAAAATGAGACCAAAGGTCTATAATTACTCAACCCAGTTGGAAATAGAGTTGATCACTGAGAGGAAGTTTGGCTCAAAGATCACATTATCCCACCTTTGAGAAAGCACAAAACATAAACCATGAAAAATGGTTATAGCTTCCACCAAAGTTAAATCCCAACACACCTAAAAATAATTGAAATATGAATTGATAATCTGACCATGCTGCCAACAAACCACCATTCCAATATGCAACCTACCCCATGACTAGACTACAACTAGATGATCATTTAACACACCGAATCAATTATATTACCTAATGAAAATACATTCTAAAATCATGTTGTGTTACAAAATGTGTATTAAGGTTAACTTTTCAAAAATATCATTTTCTATAAAAACTAAAATAATAAACATAAAATGAATAAAATTTAAATTTATTCAATATACATTAATTAAGTATAAATTAATAAATCGATGAAATATTAAAATACAAATATGAAAAAATTGATATTATATATATATTCAAAATATTTGATGGAGAATCTTAAATTTTTCTAAAAATATATTTAAAAAATGTCTATTATTTTAAATATATATTTCAAGATAAATTATATATTTAATTAAAAAAATAAAATGAATATGATATTCTTATAAAATTATAATTAAAGTAAATAATGCAATATATATTCGAAATAAGAAAACATTAATTGAAATTAATTAAAAAATTAATATATTACTAACTTTTAAAAAAATTACTAAAAAAACATATTAAGATATGAAAAATATTTATATGAAAAAAATAATAAATATGATCTTGAATGAAATTCCCATGAAAAAAAAACTTAATTTTTTTTAAAAATAATGAGAAAAATTAATTGTAAAATAATATAAAAATTAAGATTCAAATTGTTTATAAAGTTTAAAAATATTATTTTTTTAAAATATTTAAAAATATATATTAATTTTTATTTATATAATAATATTTTTCATAATTTTAGAAATTTATTGTTTTTTAGTTTTTAAAATGCATCAAATGTCAGCTGATTTGGTTTTACTGAAATTTATTGTATGTTTACAATCATCATAATAATTACTAACAAATTAAGTTATTTTAAAATTAAATAATGTTTCAATGTATCATTTTTCAAGACAGTAATGAACATCGTGCTTTTAAAAACTCTATAAATGAGTTTTGTTAGTGCTAAAAAAATATTGACATGCTAAGCACCCTTAAAAGTCACATTCTTTATCATAACTAAAAAAATCACCAAGAAAGGGTGTCTTTATCAGTGCTAAAACAAAAGAGATAGTAAAAGTGGTCTTTATAAGTTCTTTTGTTAGTATTAATAAATAATGTGTTCATTGGCGATAAAAAAAAGAACTGAAAAAGCTGGTATTTATCAATGATTTTTTAGCACCGATGAAATTTGAAAAAAAAATTGAATTGCCCCCTCCTCTCCCACTTTCACACACCCCCTTTTTTAGTGCTCTTGACACCCCTTTTTCACCCAGGTGCATTCCTAGACTCGATCATGTGACCTCTAATGTGCAACTTGAACCTTTCACAAACCGACTTGGGTTTCCTTCTAACTTAGTACCTGACCCATACCTTCACAAGGCCTGAAGGATGTTCTTGATCTCCACGAGAAGAAAATTAGTGTATGGGAATCCCACGAATCCCTTTGGGAATTATTTCTCCCTAAATAGATATAAAATATAGTGGGATAAATAAATATTGACAGAATAAATAAACATACCAAACAATTCATAACCAACTTAAATGATCCAACCTATTTTTATAAATATAAACATAAAGATACAGTTACGAAAAATAGATACAACACTAATTAAAAATAAAATAACTACAAACCAACTCGAGTCAAGCCCAAACCATCTCTGTGCAACCCCCGGTTTCTCAACACCAACCAACTCACACCACATCATCCATGATGAACCAAACTAGATCCAAATAGAAACCTAGAATAAGAAATATATAGAGTCAAAAAACCAAATAGTTCACCACAAACCATCATATCTATGCAATATATTTGATAAGACAATTCATCAATGCTAGTTTGAAAATAAAGCTATAAATTAAGCTTTTCACATATAAATTATGTAAAACCAAAACAATCCCATAAATCCACTTTTAAAACATCTAACTTTATTTTCCAAATCTAAGATCATCTGTTTTGAAAAAAAATCCACCATATTAATCCATTATAAAACTACACATATAACACTATCATTTTTCAAAAAAAAAAACTCATTTATTATAGCCAATAGAAATAGTATCTTTAAAATGTTTCATCGTTCCAATCCATATTTAAACAAACTCTCAAATTTCTAAATCAACTTTAAATTACCCACAAAAGAGTATATAAATATAAATCAGGTATTTTAACATATTTTAAAACTCATTTTCCAAAGTAAATGACCCATCACACACATAGGTTATGCACAAAAAATCCAGAACCACACATCACAAGTAATATATAAAAATATAAACAAGGAAAGGTTCCATAACTGTACAAGCAGGGGAAATGATACAAACAGACACTAGATCAAAATACCCTCAACCAAAAACCAATCAAGCAATCTAATATGACATGGTCTCTACCCTAGGATTTTTAATATGTGAAGCATATAACTTTATGAGAGTATACCAACCCGCAAACCAACTAACAACATGCATTGATGTTAAAACCACAAGTCATCCAACTATCCCACAAAAGCCACATTATGGTGATAAAACCCCCTAACCATTATGACTATACTAACCAAAGGACCACTAGTAGTGTGTAAACCAACTAGTATATAAAATTAGACTTCTCACTTTTTACTCACGTTCCCATAAGCAAAAAAGGAAGTGTGGCATAAGAATAATCAAGAAAAGTATAACAGATAAGGCATAATCATAGAAACCCTCATCCCTAGTACCCAAAAATTGATAAACCCATAAGTTAAATGCACTCATAGAATAAAAAATACATTCCCACACTAGGGGAGAAACAAGCATCTTGTAAAAATGAATAAAACCCACACAAGGGGTAAAAAAACAAGGGGTAATCAAGGGGTGTTTTTCATAACCACCATTTTAAAAATAAAGTCCCAACCATAACTCTAACACTAAAAGATGGATTGGTATTAAAATCCCTTTAACATTCCATAAAGAACCACTTAAAACATGTTGAGAGGCTCAGTGAAACCAATCGCTTCATTGAAATGTTTCAAAGCTACCCTTAAGCATGGGTACTCCTCTTTTAAAACCTAAACAACACCAATGACCATAAATTCCCTTCAAAACATGTTACAGGAGCCACTATGTCATTTTCAAAAGGGGTAAAAAAAAACATTTCAAATCACCCTTTGAAATAAATTAAATAACCCCCCTTTTATTAATCACTTTGAGGTAAAAAACTCACTTAACAAACGAATTACCTTTAAAACATAGTTTTCACTTATTAAAAACCAAAACTAAGTTAACATCGAACACAAATCAAGATAAACCATTTCAAAAATCCACACAAGAATTTCAAAAAAATCTTAACACCTTTAAACATTCCATTTCAAACATGAAAACATGGATTTCACATGAAAAACCATTTATGCCAATCTCAAAACATAATGAAATGGTTTCAAATCACCACAAGGCTAAAACATATAATAATACTTTAATAAAAAGAGAATTTAGATATCACAAGAAAAATTTGAATTCTAGAATGAAATAATTTCATAGAAATATCTACTCAGAAGAAATTGAATACAAGATGAAATGTATCACCTTTAACAGCGATCACCCAAGAAAGTAGAAAGACCTCCTCTACAAACCATAAGAAACCAAAAACCTAGGTTCGACCATTCCAAACCCAATCCCTATTATTAGTTGTATAATAAGGTTTTAGGATAAAGTGGAAACATAGGAAATAAGGAAGAAGGAAGATTATATGACAAAGAATGGATGAAATACCTTGAAATCACTTGACATCATCATCATTTTTTTATTTATTACTAATGGAATAAGGGAGTGAGGAAAAGATAAAGCAGTCTTATCATAGGGAGGTCTAAGTTAATGAAGTACAAGGGAATCCCATATGACTATTTCAACTCCATATGGTCTCATTAAGTTAATGTTATTAAAGAAAATGATAATGGAATTTTGGACCACCATGGATGCTAGGTGGTCCATAGCCCTATTTCCCTAACACCAAATATGAGTCATGTGAATGATGTTATAAAGGAGGATTCTTCTATTTTGGGTAATATAAGATATGGACCATGGGATGGTACCTATTCCGTGAAAATAATTGTAGAGAATTATGTAATTGTTTTAAACTTATCTCAGATCAATGTCACTTTGGAAGCATATATTCAAACCGGTAAGCATAGCCACCATGCCTTTCACCTGAAGGGAGTTTCCACAACCTAAGTGAGTAGTAAAGGCAATGATACCCACTCCTATATAATCACAAACTACCCTTACAATTCATGTTTCATAATATATTGGTTTCATCGGTGTTTATTTTAGGCCCTTTAGGGGATGAATCCATCGAACATAGTTCCCTTTAGAGGCATTGCGATAGGGTTGGCCTAGAGAATTACACACTTGAAGTGGCCTTAGGGTGGGGGAATCACACCAATTATTATGAAGGAGTACCATGGAAATGAGTAGATTTATTTTTCTTATAATTAGAGCCCTACTTATAGTTTTTTTAAGACCCCAAGATTTCATAGTACGTTATCTCTTCAAAGAAATCCAATAACTTGTGTTACACGCAACACTGAGTTCAAGCACACCATGACTTACCAAACTAGTCGTTCAAAAAGCAGTTATGAATATTATTAACTAAATTTTGAATTTTATATACTCCATATAATTTTGGAATCCATATTATGTGTTTATTAGACATAATATAAGAACAAATTAATTTTTTCAGATAAAAGAAGTATTTTTCAAAAAATGCAATTTTACCACCTTTTAATGGAGAACCTTTTTTAAAACAATATTTGACACTTTTATATATTAAATTTAAGGAAATTAAATTATTATTTATAATAGGGACATAAAAATTTAGTTTGAATAAAATTTTGGTACATTTCAGATAACATTCATATTTTGATGAATAGTGAAAAATACTAAATTTTAAATAAAAACAAATTTTTTAATCAAAATAATTTATAGTGTTAAATTATAAATTTGAGTGGTTTTAAAGTATAATTAGATTATATTTTTATCATTTAATATAATTTAGGTCATTTTATGTAATTTCACATTTAAACTGAACATAAAAAAGTGTTAATCTTTTGATAGTTATTATTTCTTAAAAACACGCTTTTTGTTTTGACAACGGGAATTAAATTTAAATTAATTTATGCCACTTCTGTGATTTGAATTTGTAAAAATGAATTCCATATTTTGAATCAGTAGGTAAAAATTTTTTAAATATGTAAATTTTATTTTTAGACATTATGAATATTTACTTCAGTAAATATTTTATTTACCATGGTTAAAGGGTAAATTTAGTAAATAAGGGTAAACGAATATTCTTATAATAATATTAAATTACCCTAAAATTTATCCTATTACTAATTTTTGATACATGTCCGACTATGGGCATCCTCAGGTTGGTTTTGGGACCACTTGGAGCCACTTGAGAGTGATAATGACACTTTATATTAATTAATTTAAAGTAAAGACAAAAATTACGTAAACATATATCTTTTAGTAAAACAATTTTTACAAGGTGTTATATAAGTTATATTTTCGACTATAAATATTAATTATAAATATAGAAATATTTCCTACATAATGGTATTTTATTTATAATTTTAAGACATTAAATAATTAAATTTATTTATGGCACAATGATGATGCAGTAATTTCATTATTAATGAATGAATCAAATAAATGGTATTATAAATATTAAAATAAATATAATTTAAACATTTTTATGACATCCACGAATTTTATAGGTGAATATGAAATTTTATTATTGATTCAATTTATCTTTTTATGATTAATAAAATTGTGATGACTTTCACAAAAACCAAATACTAAATAGTGTCAAAATTGACATAAATTAGTTTTTAAAACAAATATTATATTATTAAAGTATATAATATTCCTAAAAATATAAGTTTATGAAAAAGGTATTAGATAATATTATATATGTAATTAATGAACCACTTGTGGTCCTCTTGGAATTTTAGAGTAAGTTTATTAACCATGTAGTGTAAGAATACAATAAGACACGGTAAAAGTTAAACTATTAAACTAAGAGTTAAATCTAAAAGATAAGGTTAATATGGTGACATAAACCTATCTAAAACCTATTGGTTGAGTGGTTTTTGACCCATAACCACCTTATCCTAGAAATAAATCATTTTTTATCCATTAAAAATAGAAAATTATTTTATTATAAAATAATATTTCAAGCTTTTCCTAATGTGACCCTTACATATCTTATAAAAGGGTACTTCTCCTTATCTCAAAACCATACCTAAAAATACATTTGTCTTAGCCAAACATTGACCAAATATCCTACCAAATTCCATCACATCAACCTAGATTCCTTAATTTGATCAGAAATCCAACCTAAGGAGCCTTTTTGATCAACTCAAAAGGAAACACCCAAAGAAGAGTTAATAATTTCACCACCCTCTTTCAAGTTCTTTTCTTCTTCCAATTCCTCTTTATTTGTTGTTTCCATACCAAAATAATAACTCTAGTACATACAATATACTTTTATGTTATTATAAATATGGTACAACCATATTCATTATTCTATCCATCCTATAAATGACAAAGTCACCAAATGTGCGTACGTACGGCATACCGTCTCCACATCGTGGTGTAGTTTGTTATTCAAACACTTCATTATTTGGATGGGTATAATAATGAGTATAACTGATGTAAATAATAAATATAACTTGTTAATGATTCTTTATATACGATATACCATCTAATTACATATTATTTCACCATCAATATAATTATATTTTCACTCGTGCGTACGTACGGATTACCGTATCCATGATGCGATGAGATTCATTTCCTCATTCATCATTCAACAATGATTATAAATATATATATTATTAATAAGTATGTAATATATGACATAATAATGCTACTTAATATATATAAATATATATTTATGTATGTATGTACTTACATATATCTTATTCACTTACTTCCATTCAATACGATATGAAAACAGAAACAGCGTTTATGCGTACGTACGACCTACCGTCTCCATAAATGGTGTTTTCCATTTCATATATCAATCTATTATACTTATTTATATTCTAAATATATATGATATATAAATCATGTGTTATATTCTGGAATTATGTAAATCATTATCTAAATGATATGATCAAGAATAACAAGTTAAAACACGTACGATAAAGAAAGCGATTATTACCCGAAATGTTAATTTAACATAGAAATCATTATTAAATGGGTAGTATAAAGTCATAAATGAATAATGTATGATAAAATAAATTTTAAAATGGTTCTGGTATAATTTAATAACATATTATAGTCATTATACAGGAGGTTAAACTTACCCTCGACCAAAGGAAAGTGCAAGGTAAGGGTTATTTCCTCAATCTCATTATTGTCCAAGATTGTTTATGTGTAAGTATTTATCAGGACATATTTATCATCAATACACATATTACATAAAAATGATTTCAAAATGAATCTTTTAAGGTTTTATGGGAGGGTCTATTTAACTACATCATCATTTTAAATGTTTTAAAGATTTATCTTTCTAAATCCTTTAATTAATGTCCATGTTTTAAAAATGATTTTAAGGATATATTTTTATGGACACGAATGTTTTGAAATGATAATTTCATTCAAAATTTTCAAAGTGGTATGGGAAACTTTGATTCAAAAATCTATTTTAAATTACTTCCTTTATAAATGTGTGACTTTTAAATGTTTTCATGAAAAATGTATATTTCTCTCAAAGAGTTTTACAAATCATTTTCTTCTATGTAAACATCATTTGATTCATTTTAAACTTGTTTGAAGTTGATTTATTGTGATACAAATATTCTATATTGTATTGAATGTTTTGTAATATATTTGACTGTGGATGTGTTGTTTTTATCCCATTCATGGTTTATGGTTAAAGTATTGACATTTCGTATGATAGTTTTAATATGAATGTTTATGTTATGTTTCAACCTTTTCATATGAGGAATGTATTGGAATTAGTATGTGATGGGTGGAGCCCGCTATAGATCCTCGGTGCATCAGTAGGTCTCATGATACAATTAGATGTGGAATTGGCCGAGGCCTTTCCCAATTTGATATATGGTTTTGGATGAGGCCTTAATCATTTTTAGATGTCTTGGACGAGGCCTTTGAAAAATGTTTCAGAATGTTTGGCATTATGCATTCCCTCATTATGAAAATAATATTGATGGTTCATGTGGTTATTCAACTAGTATAATACCCATGACTATGTTTTATTATGGAATTATTTACTCAGCTTATATTCCTTCCATAAAGTGTACATGTTTATTATTTGTAAAAGCATGTGTTTTCAATTATTCATCATGCTTAATGTTTATGTTATCTTCTGCTATATTGCTTACCATTACTAAGTTTTTGAGCTCACCCCTTTCTAATGTTTTATTTTCCTAGGATTCCAAGAAGTGTATTATGATTGATAAGTAGGGTTAAGTTGGTGTATTAATGGTGTTCTAAAAGGGTCATTTATGTTGTGTTTTATTTTTCTAATGTGTAATGTAAGATTCATATATGTAATCTATTTTCCAAGACTGCTAAACTGATCAGTCCTTCAACAATTGATTCCCTGTAATCATGCTAATGAATTAAAATAATGCATCGGCTCCGGGATTCTGGGTTCAGGGCCTTACAGTTGGTATCAGAGGAAGTTTAGTACATACCTTGGAAACTAGATTTAGAAAACTCTGATTAGACAATATTACCCTAAGATAGACTTTGAGGATTAGTATATAATAACTTACTAGAACATTGGTAATTTAGAGATTTTGTGAATTTTCCAAGCAATACATCCCTGTCTGGATACGAGTAGGTAGAGGTGGCTCTGGTACAGATGTACCTAGGAGTGAAAACTCCGACAAGGAGTTTCAGACTTGACCCGAGGTATCCTGGTACACGACAATGGGCCTTGCTGCACTCTTGGTTATGACACTCCCATGGGTTATGCTTAGGATAATTCACATTTTCTTTACAATCCATTATGAAGGATTTAGGAGTAAATACTTCCTCAAAGAAAACATTTTATGATTATAGATTTTATGCATAATATTTTCAATTTAAGTTAGGTATTTTACAAGTTTGGAATTATGCATTGTGATTCATAAACTAACCTAGTGTATGCCATTGTTTAGAAATGATGCCTAGTATAAGGAATGAGAACTCCAGCAATACGCATGATCTAAAGAGTAAGAGAGATCATATCTTTCATGGTATTAAGCCAACATTTAGAAATGAAATAGTCTTCCACGTATTATCTTCATATGAAGAAATAGTATCATGTGTTAATAAGATAAGTAAATAATTTTATGAGTCATATGGAATTGAAGGAAATCCAAAGAAGAAATGGATGGTATAGAGAAAGATGGATAATGGGAATGAAGGAAAGAAGGATTTTCCCATATGTGATAAATTTGGAAATAGTCACCATGGTAAATGGTTGAAGGGAATGGGAGTTAGTTATAATTTTGGAGAAAAGGGACATCGAGTACGTAATTGTAAGGGTAAGAAAAAAGTTTCAAATGTACAATGCTTCATTTGCAAGGAGTTGGGACACTACACGAATCAATGTCCAAATCATCAGAGTATACCACAAATGATGTTTTTGGATAATTATCAAGTTATGATATTACCAAAAATGAAGAGTAATGACTAGTGTTCTTATGATGATATTAAATAATTATGTCATTTGAGTGTTATATCAATTATGTACTGGTAATACGAATTATGGAAATAAATAAAGATTGTACTGTAGTACTATTTCATTGAGGATTTGAGATTACATGTTACTAAGAAAAGTGACTCAACAACAAGTTAAACTTTTTGTAAAATACATGGTTGAAGGAAAGATAAACCTAAATATGGTCCTGATACCGAGGTAGTGATTTTGGAATAAGAGATGGTTTATTTGGATAAATTATATTGGATATTCTTGACTACCTTGGAACTTATTAATGGTTTGTTTATTCCATCATTGTTGGAGTATTTAAAATTTTTGGATATAAGGAATATATATAGTATTCTATAAAGAAAAAGGGATCATGAATCAATAAGGTTTTATGGTAATTTATGGTGTTACCATGTTTTAAAAGAATACACGATGAAGGTATTCACATGTTATTACGTGGTAGAAAGAGATCGTCATTATGTTTACCATCCTTATAAATGTTGGACTATGAGTTTGGACAGAAGTATTTTGGATAATTCTAAAGGTTATAATGGATTAAGTTTGACATTGGATACTATTGTTAAGGTTAAATCATTTCATAAGATTATTTTTGGATTGTTATAAAAAGGACAACCTGGAGGTCAGGCAACAACCTGTCACGTCCAGTAAGGTCGTGATACTTGAACCCGCAACTGAAGGGTGACAAGGGTGCATCACCTACCACTGGCCTACATGATGTCCTAGTTTTTATAATTTAGTTTTTTTTAAATAGTATGACAAATTAATTATAAATTCACTATTTTTGGAACCCTATATGATTTGGATAAATAGAATATTTTTGAATCCAATTATCTTTTAGAGTAAAAGATGAGTTTGTGGTAGGAATTAGTTGAAGGATGATAATGTACTTGTTAAGTATATTTTTATCACTTATTATATGAATAAATTAATTCTTAAACTTTAGGGAAGGGATCTTAAAACCGAAAATGTGTTATCCTAATACCTTATGTTTTGTTGAACCGATGATATTTTAAATCATCGTTGATTGATGATTTTGAGGCCCTCAATTTTACACTTGTTTGTGATTGATGACCTATAATCACTCCCTATAAATATTTATGTTTTTCCTCCAATTATGTGTCTCTAATTTCCACCAATGTTCTTCTAATCTAGATCATAATTTGGTGGTGACTTTTTCATTTCCCTTTCCATCTTATAAAGACTAAATTTTGTTAACCCAATTTCCGATGTGGGTTTTCCACGAATGTATTTTTCTATTTTAACCATTTATTTTCAAAGAACAATTTCAAATTGTAAGGATGAAATTTATTGAAGGAGGGGAGAATGTAACACCCCAAGATTTCATAGTACGTTATCTCTTCAAATAAATTTTATAACTTGCGTTACACACAACACTGAGTTCGAGCACACCACGGCTTACCAAAATAGTCATTCAAAAAGCGGTTATGAATAGTATTAACTGAATTTTGAATTTTATATACTCCATATAATTTTAGAATCCATATTATGTGTTTATTAGAAATAATATAAGAACAAATTCATTTTTTCAGATAAAAGAAGTATTTTTCAAAAAATGAAATTTTAAAGCCTTTTAATGGAGAACCTTCTTTTAAACTAATATTTGACACTTTTATATATTCAATTTAATGAATTTAAATTATTCTTTAGAATCGGGACATAAAAATTTATTTTGGATAAATTTTTGGTGCTTTTATGATAACTTCCATATTTTTATGAATAGTAAAAATACTAAATTTTAAATAAAAACAAATATTTTAATCGAAATAATTTATAGTGTTATATTATACATTTGAGTGGTTTTAAAGTATAATTAGATTATATTTTTATAATTTAATATAATTTAGTTCATTTAATGTAATTTCACATTTAAACTGAACATAAACAAGTGTTAATCTTTTGATAGTTATTATTTCTTAAAAACACGCTTTTTGTTTTGACAACAAGGATTAATTTTAAATTAATTTTGCCACTTTTTTATTTGAATTTGGAAAAATTAATTCCATATTTGGAATCAGGAGGTCCAAATTTTGTAAATAGTTCACTTTTATTTTTAGGCATTATGAATATTTAATTCAGTAAATATTTTATTTACCATGGTTAAAGGGTAAATCTAGTAAATAAGGGTAAAAAAATATTATTATAATAATATTAAATTACCCTAACATGTGTCCTATTCCTATTGGCTGATTCATGTCCAACCATGGGCATCCTTGAGTCAATTTTGGGACCACTTGGAGCCACTTGAGAGTGATAATGACACTTTATATTAATTAATTTAAAGTAAAGACAAAAATGGCATAAACATGTATCTTTTAGTAAAACAATTTTTACAAGGTATTATATAAGTTATCATTTCGACTATAAGTATTCATTATAAATATAAAAATATTTCCTAAATAATTGTATTTTAATTATAATTTTTAGACATTAAATAATTAAATTTATTTAGGACATAATGATGATGCAGTAATTACCATATTAATGAAAGAATCAAATAAATGGTATTATAAATATTAAAATAATTATAATTTCAATGTTTTTATGAAATACGAGAATTTTCAAGTTTAATATGACATGTTATTATTGATTCAATGTATCTTTTTTGAAGTAATCAAATTGTGATGACTTTCACAAAAACCAAATACTAAATAGTGTCAAAAGTGACATTAATGAGTTTTTAAAACAAATATTATATTATTAAAGTATATAATATTTCTAAAAATATAAGTTTCGACCAAAGGGATTAAATAATATTATATATGTAATTAATTATCCACTTGATGTTCTCTTGGAATTTTAGAGTATGTTTATTTACGATGTAGTGTAAGAATACAAGAAGACACGGTAAAAGTTAAACTATTTAACTTAGAGTTAAATCTAAAAGATAAGGTTAATATGGTGACCTAAACCTATCTAAAACCTATTGTTTGAGTGGTTTTTGACCCATCCCCACCTTATACTATAAATAAATCATTTTTGAGCCATTAAAAACCGAAAATGATTTTATTATAAAATAATATTTCAAGCTTTTCCTAAAGTGACCCTTACCTCTCTTATAAAAGGGTACTTCCCATTCTCTCAAAATCATACCTCCAAAGCCATTTTTCTCGGAAAAAACTTGCCCAAATATTCTCCCAACTTCTCTCACATAAACCTAGAGTCCTTAATTTGATCCAAAATCTAACCTAAGGAGCCTTTTTATCAACTCAAAAGGAAACACCCGAAAAAGATGTAATAATTTCACCACCCTCTTTCAAGTTCTTTTCTTCTTCGACTTACTCTTTTTTTGTTGTTTTCATACCAAAATAATAACTCCAGTACCTGATACATACCTTGATGTTATTATAAATATGGTATAACCATATTCATTATTCTATTCATCCTATAAATGACAAAGTCACCATATGTGTGTATGTGCGGCTTACCGTCTTCACGTCGTGGTGTAGTTTGTTGTTCAAACACTTCATTATTTAGATGGGTATAATAATGAGTATAACTGATTTAAATAATAAATATAAAATGTTTATGATTCTGTATATATGATATTCTATCCAATTACATACTATTTCACCATCAATATAATGATATTATCACTTGTGCATACGTACGGATTGCCGTCTCCATGACGCGATGAGATTCATTTCCACATTCACCAATCAACAATGATTATAAAAATATATATTATTAATAAGTATGTAATATGTGGCATAATAATTCTACTTAACAGATATATATATATGTGTGTGTGTTTATATACTTACATATATCTTATTCACTTACTTCCATTCAATACGATATGAAAATGGAAACAGCGTTTATGCATATGTAGGGCCTACCATCTCCATAAATGGTGTTTTCCATTTCATATATCTATCTATTGTAAATATTTATATTCTAAATATATATGATATATAAATCATGTGTTACATTCTGGAAGTATGTAAATCATGATCTAAATGATATGATCAAGAATAACAAGTTAAAACACGTACTATAAAGAAAGCGATTATTATCCAAAATGTTAAATTAACATGGAAATAATTATTAAATGGGTAGTATAAAGTCATAAATGAATCATTTATGACATAATAAATTTTAACATGGTTCTGGTATAATTTAATAACATACTATATTCATTATATAGGAAGTTAAACATACCCTCTACCAAAGGGAAGTGAAAGGTAAGGGTTATTTCCACTATCTCATTATTATCCGAGATTGTTTATGTGTAAGTATTTACCGGGACATATTTATCATTGATACCCATATTACATAAAAATATTTTCAAAAAGAATCTTTTAAGTTTTTATGGGAGGGTCTATTTAACTATATCATCATTTTAAATATTTTAAATATTTATCTTTCTAAAACCTTTTAATTAATGTCCATGTTTTAGAAATGATTTTAAGGATTTATTTATCTAGACATGAATGTTTTGAAATGATAATTCTTTTCAAAAGTTTCAAAGTGGTATGGGACACTTTGATTAAAAAATATCTTTTAAATTACTTCCTTTATAAATGTGTGACTTTTAAATATTTTCATGAAAAGGGTTATTTCTCTCAAAGAGTTTTACAAATCAGTTTCATCTATGTCAACATCCTTTGATGTATTTTAAACTTGTTGGAAGTTGATTTATTATGATACAAATCTTCCAAATTGTATTGAATGTTTTGTGATATATTTTCCTATGGATGTGTTATTTTTATACCATTCATTGTTTATGGTTAAAGTATTGAGATTTCATATGATAGTTTTAATATGAATGTTTATGTTATGTTTCAACCATTTCATATGAGGAATGTATTGGACATAGTATGTGATGGGTGGATCCCGCTATAGCTCCTCGGTGCATCGGTAGATCTCATGATACAATTAGATATAGAATTGGTTGAGGCCTTGCCCAATTTGATAGATGGTTTTGGCCAAGGCCTTAATCATTTTTAGACATCTTAGCCGAGGCGTTGACAAAATGTTTCAGAATGTTTGGCATTATACATTCCCTTGTTATGAAAATAATATTGATGGTTCATGTGGTTATTAGACTAGTAGAATACCCATGACTATGTTTTATTATGGAATTATTTACTCAGCTTATATTCCTTCCATATAGTGTATATGTTTATTATTTGTAAAGGCATGTGTTTTTAATTATTTACCATGCCTAAAGTTTATATTATATTTCGTTGTATTGCTTACCCTTACTGAGCATTTGAGCTCACCCCTTTCTTATGTTTTATTTTCCCAAGATTATAAAAAGTGTATTATGATTGATAAGCAGGGTTAAGCTAGTGGATTAATGGAATTCTCAAAGTATCATTTATTTTGTGTTTTCTATTTATAATGTGTAATGTAACGTTCATGTATGTAATCTATTTTCCAAGACTGCTAAATTGATCTGTCCTTCGGGACTTGATTCCATATAATCATGCCAATGTATTAAAATAATGCACCATCTTTGGGCTTCTGGGGCCAGGGCCTTATATTTTGGGTTCCCTCATGATGATCCTTGTATCTTTATTTTCATATACACCAACTCCCAATTCTTATGATGATGACCTGAGCCATTCTTTTTGGTCCCACCAAATTTTCTCTATGAAACTAACGGTCCAAGAAGGAGGCATCAACGGTGCCATCAATATAGAATCTCTTAAATTCTACAAAGAAAATCCAGATAGCACATACCCAATAACCTTACAAAAATAGTTGGTATGAGCTCTCCTCATCGTGGATTTTACAAAAGCAGTACCTTGAGATAAACTATATGCTAGCTCTATAAATGTTCACATCTATAGGGATGGTTCAGTTCCTTATTATCCAAGTGAGAAAGTTGTACTTAATAGGAATCTTATTACATGATAGTAAATCATTCCAGCTATCATGGGGGGTCTCAAGTGATCATCATCCTGTAAAAGTCTCTTGTAGAGAAGGTCATTGTGGTAGAGGGTGGAAAATACACTTGTACAGGTCAGATTTCATCTCAATGAGGTCAAAATATTCTTATTGATCTTTATCCAGAATGGTTTGAAAAATTATGGATACCAACTAGCCTCTCTGAAAGATATATTATGTCATGACCAGCCCCCCGGGGCCCGTGTCGTGACTACCCCAACCTCTTCTTCCATAGGCCAGTGGTTGGTGACTAGCACTAGAAAGGAATATCCATAAAATGGGAAGGAATTTCCTTTAAACCTGCAATCACACAGACCATGTACACAACAAGAGAAAACCAGGTAGTATAACTGCTGAAAGTAAATGTGTGAACCTAAGAAGAATGGGCCAGTATAAAAAACAAAATAAAATAAAGTACAAAAAAAAGGAAAAACATATCCTGAGGTCATCTTCCAAGGATCCTACCTGAAGGGTAGGTGCATCTCATCACTGCGGTTGTCCACGTCAATTGGTCACCTCCGTACATCGTCTAGTCCTGGCTCCCAAATCTCGGTCAAATTTATCTATCGTCTGCACAAGACACAACAAGGTGTAGGGGAAGCCTATGTAGGGATGAGTATTACAATACCCGGTAGGGACCCCGAGACCCCCGAAGGTCTCCCAGAATTCCCCAAAAGAAAAACCACAAAGCATGATCTCAATCCCAAGGCACAAAGTAAAATATAGCTCACACCAGGTAATTAACTTAAAGAACAAGAATAATGACTATCAGTCGTAAAGATAAATCATCTTATTCCATTGAGATGTTCTACTGATGAACCATAAAGAAATCGTTATATTTCTGATCCAGATAGGGTCATAAGTCACCGATCCACACAGCATTATAAGTCGTTGATCCAAGCATGGTCGTAATTTGTGGATCCACATAGGGTCGTAATTCATCGATCCACACAGGGTTATAAGTCATTGATCCACACAGGGTCATAAGTCATCAATCCACACATGGTCATAAGTCTCTGATCCATGATAGACCTATCTAAGGCAGGTCCTCATCGAGTCATGCTACTACTAATCCATATAAGGTCACTTTGATGCCAATCCACAAAGGGTCGCTCTTCACATGACAGCCAGCCATAGGATTCCTGCCCTTTGTACACTTGAGTTCCATAGATTCTTCTCCTCAATCCATTTTTCATACCTCAACTATCACTAAATCCCACTAATAAGTGACCTGAAGAACCACCATGTCATAAGGGTTCCAACGTAACAGACGGTGCGTCAATCAGACACTCAGTCTGTAAGTTATTGGCATTTTAGTACCGTGGGCCCGGTTGGATTCGAGTTCGATCCAACCTGGAAATACTCCAACATTATTGGAAACCCAAGTGAAGTATATTAAAAGGACTTCCTAATCCTAAGGGTTCCAGCGCCATAGACGGTTCGTCAAACGAACATCTGGTTTAGAAGGTATGTCCCTTTAAGAGAAACTAGGTCAAATTGGGTCCATGTCTGATTCGACCCAGTCAGACTAACCTGACCTGACCTGCTGGGCCTGGCCTGGTTCTGCTAGGCTATGGGATAGGCTGGGTGCGGCCCGCCGGGCTGCAAGACCAGCCCGGCCCACTGGCAGGGCGCAGTCTGCCAGCGGGGCGGGGTCCATCCCCCCCAGAACGGACAAAGTCTATTCGGGTCTTCAACACGTGGTGTCAGGCTAGCGCCCCCCCCCCCAAGATGATTAGTCAAGTGGACCAGTCTAGGGCGGGACCTGTGGATGCTGGTCTGCCACAACCATGATTGGAGATGCGGTGTGCTACCCACCATCAACGTGGCTGATGATGTTCACTCAGATCCCTATCCATTACGGCACCTACGGGTGTCGCCACCTTCTCATGGTTTTCGATCGTCTATGCCATCGCGCCAGTGGTGCCATGCTGATGGTACTTCCACGGGCCACTGGTGAAGCTCTGGTGGTCCGATTTCCATCCCTTCTTCGCCTATGGGACTCCCCGGAAGCCACCTTCACTATGTGGCCCCCAGTTTTTCCTTGTCATCATGTTGATCGGTCTCCCACATAGAACGCAACAAAACCAAGATTAGAAGAGGATCAGGGCCTTGTTCGGATCGGCCCACGCCCTCCGCATTAGTGTTTTTTTAATGGTTGGGGCCAAAGCCTCATTCTATTATTAAAGAAAAGCAAAGACCTCTCTTAACTGGGTATAGGGAGACCCATTACATAGCTCAAAGGTCTAGTGGGCTTATAGCCCATTACATAGCCCGTAGGCTCAATTTTTTTGCCCAATGCACATTCTGTGAATAGTAACTTGCCTGCTACAGTACTCGCACAGTACTGCCACTGCTATAGTGCCCTGCCGCCGCTTCAGTACCCACCGATCTATAGGACCGCCGCTGCTGCAGTACTACTACAGTACCCTATGCCCAATGGGTTTTGAACCCCCATTTTTCATGTAGGATTATGATGTGCTTACCACTAATCCAAACCCCAACTACCCACGTTAGTGTTTTAGCATGGGAGGAATTCAAAAATCATCAAGATAAAGTTTAAAACCAAATTTCAACCCTGTATCAACCACCCATAAGAATAAAAAGAACGAACCGCAGATCAACCCTTTAGTCAGTTGTTCTACATTCATCATTTATTGACAAGAATGGAAGATGATTATTCATAAATCTATTTTAATAAAATCAAAACCCCTACCTTGAACTTGTTGGAAAATGTTGCGGATGATGGATAAGAATCCGCATTTGAAGTTGTTCATCGGTGTTCATTGATCCCAGATCAAATACTCAATGGCTTTGTTCGTTCCTCATTCTTCGTTGGAGAGGGTTTCTGCCGGTGCTTTTGCAAGATTTCTCCTACAGTTTTCTAATCCCTTTTTCCAATGGTTTGATTAACATTTTAGAGTTAAAGAGTTTAGCTCTCCACTCATTAATGTGGTTAATTAATGAATTAATTAATGAACCCATTAATTACCTGATGGTGTGGTTACACAACCAAGTGTAACAGATTATTAAATGACTTTATTTAATGACCTGCTAACTCTACATTCCCACCACCATCACTAAATGATTTTAAAGAAAGAAGAAAATAACTTTTAGTTATTTTATTACCTTTTTTAGTCCTAAAAATTAACTTTTATCATCTGACCCTTGTCGGTCGAAGTTAAACTTCACTTAATAGAATCTCGATGCTGTGAATTCAACGATTCCATCATATTTTTAATCTTAGCACCTGTTTAAAAGATAGAAAAACCAACTTTCACATTTATTGAACGTACCTTAAAAAAATTAAAAATTCCATTCCGAGATATCCGGGCCTCAAAATCACATGACATCAATTTTTGTAGTCTCTTAATAATTCCATATAATTAAAAAAAATATAGAATTTCTGGGTCTTTACATTTTCCCCACCTTAGGTATTTATATCCCTGAAAGCCACAAAAAAGATAAGGAATCAAATGGGGGTACTGAGCATGAATATGAGCCTCCTGATCCCATGTTCACTTTTGTTGGTTCCCATGATGCCACCAAACTCGCACTAGAGGAATCGACCATCCCCATAGGACCCACTCTTGTTGATCCTCTATCTCCATTGGGAACTTCGTGAACGTCACTCCATCGTCAATGTACAGCTCGCCCCTGTCAATGACATGCGACATATCATGCATGTATCTCATCAACTGAGACACATGGATAACCTCCTGCACCTGATGCATATATGGGGGAAGATCTAGGTGGTACTCCACCTCACCAACTCTGCTGAGAATCTGGAAAGTTTTGATGAACTTCGAAGATAGCTTGCTTCCCCAACCAAATATCTGTAAACCTTGTCAAGGTGAGACCCATAGGAAGACATGGTCTCCCTCATCGAACTTCAAGGGTATCCGTCTTCTGTCATAAAATGAATTTTTCTTGCTTTGTGAAGTCTTCATCCACTCCTAGATGATCTGCACCTTCTCAGTGGTAGCTCGTACCAACTCTAGACCCATAAGTGCTAACTCCCCTAGATTTGTCCAGTATAGAGGTGATATGCATGGTCTCCCATACAAGGCCTCAAATGGTGACATGCCAATGGTGGAGTGATAGATATTGTTGTATACAAACTCCACCAATGGAAAGTGATCCTCCTTACTACAGCCAAAATCAAGGATGCAAGCACGGAGCATATCCTCAAGTGTATGTATGGTCTGCTCCGTCTGACCATCTGTCTGAGGATTAAAGGTGGTACTCAAACATAGCTGAATCTCAAACACCACCTGTAATCCCTTCCAAAACCTGGATGTAAAACAAGTGTCACAAATTAAGACAATCATCAATGGCACCACGTGAAACCACACTATCTTCTATACGTAGTGTCATCACAATCCCTCTACTGATCCCTACTCTCAAATGGGTAGGAAGTGGGATGACTTGGTGAGTCGTTCAACGATCACCCAGATGGAATCGTGGCCCCTGGACATACGTGATAGCCCTGCCATGAAGTCCATGGAGATTCCATCCCACTTCCCTTCCAACACCTCAAGTGGAAATGCTAATCCTACTTGAACCTGAGGTTCAGTATTCACTTGCTGACAAGTGAGTCATCATGAAATGAACTATACCATTTCTTTCTTCATCCTTGACCACCTGTACTAACTCTGGAGGTCCTGGTACATCTTTTCCACACTAGGATGTACCGCCAAAGGGGATGTGTGGAAATCCCTCAACACCTCCTATAGTAGTTTCACTGTTACCATAGTGCATCCTCTGAAAAGGATGACGTGCTCCCCACCTTCAGAAAATTCTTCAGGAGCCTGTCCTGAGGATATTTTGAGCATGTTGGGTCTCTTAGTCAATGTTCCCAAGATGTGCCTCCCTAACTCGCTGAAGGAGTGGTGGAGTGACTGTAATATAGAGGAGGTAAGCTTCTCTATCACTATCCACGATGGATAACTGCAACATGGCTAGCTGCTCTGTTGGCTCACTCAGCAACTGTAAACCAGACCTCCTACTGAGTGCGTCTACCACCACATTACTCTTCCCAATGGTGTAAACTATCTCAAAGTCATAGTCCTTGAGGAACTCTATCCATCGTTGTTTTCATAGGTTCAAGTCCTTATATGAGAATATATTCCTGAGAATCTTGTGATCAGAGTAGATATTAAACCGTTCACACATCAAGTAATGCCTCCACATCTTCAAGGAAAAGACCACTACTGTTAAATCTAGGTCATGGGTAGTGTATTTCTACTCGTGTTTTCTCAACTGTCGTGAGTTTTAGGTGATCACTACTCTCTCCTGCATTAGGAAACATCCTAGTCCAGTCCCTGATGCATCGCAGTAGACTACATACCCAATTCCCACTTCTGGTATCCTCAAGATGGGGGCACTCGTCAGTCTCCTCCTCATCTCCTGGAAAATTATCTGGCATCTCTCTGTCCAAAAGAAAGGTTATACCTTCTTTGTCAAAGAGGAAAAGGGTTCTTCTACTATGGAAAATTTAGGAACGAATCATTGTTAGTACTCATCCAACCCTAGGAAACTCCTCACCTCAGTCACACTCTTGGGTGTATCCCAATCAAGAACTGCCTCTATTTTTTCTAGATCCACTGCAACTCCATCCTTTGAGATAACACGTCCCAGAAAGTGGACCTATCATATCCAGAACTAGAACATCAAGAGATTAACATAAATCTGGTTCTCTTAGAGTGTATCCAGAAATATTTTCATATGAGTGGTGTGATCTTCCTCCGATGCTGAGTACACCAAGATGTCTTTAATGAAGACCACCACGAAGTGATCGAGGTATGTTTGGAAGAGCCTGTTCATGAGTCCCATGAACACTGCTGGGGTGTTGGTCATTCCAGAAGGCATCACCAAGAACTCATTATGGATATACCAGCATCTAAAGTTTATCTTCAGTACATCCTCATCACGTATCCTGAGCTGATGATATCCTGATCTGAGGTCTATCTTCAAAATTCACCATGATCCATTTAGTTAATCAAAGAGATCATGAATCCTCAGGAGTGGATACTTGTTCTTCACGGTCACCTGTTTCAGGCACTGATAGTCCATTAAAATCCTCAAACTCCCATCTTCCTTATTGGAAAACAAAATTAGGTTTGCCCATTGAGAAACACTAGGCCTTATGAACCCCTTCCCCTACAATTCCTCCAGCTGTACTCTCAACTCACAAAGCTTCGCAGGAGCAATCCGATATGTTGGTGTAGATATTGTTTCCATCCTGGGGTACAGGTAGATGTATAAGTCTAACTATATATGATGAATTAGTCTCAGAACATCTTTAAGAAAGACACCAGTATATTGGTCCACTATTATAGGATAGCTCGGACTCCTATCGTCAACTGCTCCAAGGGTAAGGATATCTAACTGATGAGTAATCAGATTCACCCTCCTCTAATAAAGTCCATCATACAATGTAAAGGTTACCTTCTCTATGGTAAATGAAAACCCAGTCCCATCCTCACGAACACACTTCACATTGCACCTAAAATAGTCAATCTGAGCATGGACCATGGATAACCGGTCCATACCCAAGATGACCTCATAAGGCCTCGATGTTTCTACTAGTAGATTTCAGATAAAGCCCTCGCCTCCTAGAGTAAGCTCACACTATCGCCACCAGTGTGTAATCATTGAATCCTCTCCCATTGAAGTCCCTAATAGTAAGGATTGATCCAACGGCTCCACTAGAATCTCTGAGCTCCGAATGTGAGCTATGAAAATAAAAGAGTGATCAGAACCTGTGTCTATAAGAACTACATCTAGGGTAGAGTAGAGATAGATCATACCTCGAATCATATTTGGAGTGCCATGTTCATAGGCCTCAGCTACCTAAATCTGAACTCATCCTTTTCCACCTACTTCCTAAGGTGGGGGTGGACCATCCGGGGGTGGTGGTGGTAGAAGCTCAAATCACCGCCCACCACCTACTGCATGGCCAGCTCCTCTGCTACATCTGCCACCCTATGGACCTCCCCTATCAAATCTATGCCTCTTCCTCATTGGTCCCTTGACTTTCATATGATCGTTGGTGCGGTGGGTCGGGCAGTTGTGGGCTATGTGACCATGCCCACTACATGAGTAGCATAGTTTTCTCCTCTACTGACCTCCTCTATCTCGTGAGCTCCGCACCTCTGACCCTACATCCTGGGGTCGTCCACCAGAAGGTCTATCCCACTTAGGTTTCTCCATCATCTACCTACTACTTGCTGCATATGACTCGGCTACGTGTCATCCTGTGGAGGATATCATTATCGATGCCTACTTAGCTAAGAATCTCTTCACTACAACTGCTCTCTCTAGCACTCCAGCCTGCATCGGTATGTTGAGCGATATAATCGACACTCTAATCTTCCGTTGGAGACCCTACTCAAAGGTTTAGGCCCTAAAGAAAGGGTCTCGTACTATGTCGGTGGATTAGCGGGAGAGGTCAGTGAATCTCTCTATGTACTGGGATACTGTCAAGTTGTCCTACTGTAAGTGTAGGAGCTCCTGAATACACACAGAGCATAGAGTCATTGGAGCGAACTCTGCCCTGAAGAGGTCCTCAAAGTCCAAATAGGTGAGGGTCACCTCATCATGCAACTAGAGCATTAGGCTCCACCATCTCCTTATTATGCCTCCGAAGCGACTATCAACTTGGATCACCATCTGTTCTTCTAGTGTCCCAACTAGGAGGAAAACCCTAGCCACAGCCTCTAACCAGTCCTCAAATACCTGTGGATCCGTCTTGCCTCGAAACCTCAGATGCCTCTACCACTGGAGATTGTGTAGTGCGCTAAGTCAGTGTGCACTGTCTGCTGGTGGGGATGGTGGAAAGTATATCCTTATTGGTATTTGTGCTATTGGTATACCACCTGAAGGTATCATCATTGTAAGATGGCCCTGCACTGAAGCCTCACTGCTCGGTGGGCCGTGATCGAAAACTCTATATGGAATCCTGGCTGGCTATCTACATGGAGGAATCCTAAAAAGAAATATATATTCCACGATCAGTAATTTATATCTATTAGATGACTCAAAAAAGGTCAAAAGAAAAACATTTCAAAAACACACGCAATCAGCGTTTTCGTGTACCGAGTCGGAAATTCGAATCTAGGGTCATGGTGTATGGATACATCAGCCACCGCACCAACACTAGACTCCCCGAACTAAAAACCATACTCAAAAAACTTAACACTAATACCCCATTGAAAAGATCATAGTCATAGTTATTCAGTAGAACAGACTCCTTTGATACCACTTTGTCATGACCCATCCCCTGGGGCCCATGTCGTGACTACTCCAAGCCTGCCATCCATAGGTTAGGGGTTGGAGACTAGCACCAGAAAGGCATATCCCTAAAATGGGAAGGCTTTCCCTTTAAACCTGCAAACACACAGACCAGGTACACAACAATAGAAAACCATGTAGTATAACTACTGAAAGTAAATATGTGAACCTAAGAAGAATGGGCCAGTATACAAACCCAACTAAAAGAAAGTACTGAAAAAGGAAAAATAGCTCCTGAGGTTGTCTTCTAAGGATCCTACATGAATGGTAGGTACATGTCGTCACTGCGGATCTCCACGTCAACTGGTCACCTCCGTACACCATCTAGTCCTGGCTCCCAAATCTCATTCAAATCTGTCTGTCGTATTCACAAGACAAAACAAGGTTTGGGTGAAGACTGTGTTGGTTTGAGTATAACAATACCCAGTATGGACCACAAGACCCCCAAAGATCTCCTAAAATTACAAAAAGGAAAAACCACAAATCATGATCTCAATCACAAAGCACAAAATAAAATATAGCTCACTCTAGGTATATAACTTAAAGAACAGGAATAATGATGATTAGTTGTAAAGATAAATCATCTTATTTTGTAGGTAAGTTCCACAACTAAACCACGAAAAAGTAATTCTATTGTCAATCCACACTGGGTCATAATTCAATGATCCATACAGGTTCATAAGTCATCGATCTACAGAGGGTCGTAAGTCATCAATACACAATAGGTCGTAAGTCGTCGATCCACACAGGGTCATAAGTCTTCAATACACATAGGGTCGTAAGTGGTCAATCAACACAAATTTGTAAGTTTATGATCCATGACGGGCTGCTCTAAGGTTGGTCCTCATCAGGACACACTACTACTGATCCACACTGGGTCGCTCTGATGCCGATACACAAAGGGTCTCTCTTCACTTGAAAGCTAGCCACAGGATTCCCACACTTGGTGCACTAGAGTTCAGTAGATTCTTCTATTCAAGCCATAGGTCATACCTCAACTACCACAAAGTCCGACTGAGAAGTAACCCTAAGAACCTTCATGTCATAAGGGTTCCAATGTAACAAATGGCGTGCCAATCGAACGTTCGGTCTGTAAGTTATAGGCATTTTAGTACCGAGGGCCCGGTTGGATTCTAGTTCAATCCAACTCAGCTATACTCCAACTTTTTCAAAAACCCAAGTAGAGTATCTCAAAAAGACTTCCTCACCCTAAGGGTTCTAGCGCCGTAGACAGTTCATCAAATGAACTCCTAGTTTAGAAGTTATGGCCTTTTAAGCAAAACAGGGTCAAATTGGGTCTAGGTCCGGTCCGACCCGAATCGGCCTGGCACACCCGAATGGGCGTGGCCTGTAGGGCCGCAGGACCAGCCAGACCTGCTGACTAGGCGCAACCTACTAGCTAGATGGACTCTTTTTCTCCTTGAATAGATAGAGTATGTTTCCCCCCGGAAAGGATAGAGTCTGTTTGGGTATTCAACCGACAACGCTGGACTGGCACCACCCCACCAGCTGACCAGTCCAGTGCACCAATATATGGTGGGACCCGCGGACATGGGTCCACCAACACTACGGTCGGAGTCACAACATCTCCCCCACGGAACGTCACCCACTATCTATGCAGCCATCGATGGTTGTCCACCTCTATGTCCACCGTGGTGCCTGCAGGTGCCACCACTTCCTCACCGTCGATGCCGCCGGTCGCCCGCACCACCCCGCCGACGGTACTTCCGCGGGCCACCGATGAAGCCCTAGTGGTCCAATTTCATTCCTGCCTGCACCTACGGGCCTCTCGAGATATCTCCTTCACTGCGCGGCCCTCAGTTTCACCTTTCCATAGTGTTTCTTGATCTCCCACAAAGAACGCAACAAAACCAAGATCGGTAGAGGGTCTGGGCCTTGTTCGGATCGGCTCGCACCCTCCGCGTTAGCATTTTAGCATGGTAATAATTCAAACATCATCAAGATAAATTTTAAACCCAAATTTCAACCCCACATCAACCACCCACAAGAAGAAAAAGAACAATCCATGGATCAACCCCTTAGTCAGTTGATCCGCGTTCGTCATTTTTTAACGAGAATGAAATAAGATGGTTTATAAATCTCTTAGAATAAAATAAAATCCCCTACCTTGAACTCATTGGAAACACTATAGATGAGGGAGAAGAATCCGCGTTCGAAGGTGTTTGTCGGCATTCATTGATCCCGAATCAAATCTTCAATGGTGTCGTTCGTTCCTCATTCTTTATTGGAGAGGGTTTCCACCGGCGCTTCATCAAGAGTTCTCCCGTAGTAGTCCAATCCCTTTTCCCAATGGGTTGATTATCATTTTATAGTTAAAGAGTTTAATTCTCTGCTTATTAATATGGTTCATTAATGAATTAATTAATGAACCCATTAATTACCCAGTGGTGCAATTACACAACCAAGTGTAACAGGTTATTAAATGAATTCATTTAATGACATGTTAAATCTGTGGCCATGCCACCATCTCTCAACAATTTTAAAGAAAGAATAAAATAACTTTTTAGTTATTTTTTTACCTTTTTCCCAAAAGTAAAAAAAATTAACTTTTTTATCCGACACTTATCGGTCGAAGTTAATCTTCTCTTAAGTGAATCCTAGTGCTGTGAATTCAACGATACCCTTGGATTTTCAATCCGATCACCAGTTCAAAAGATAGAAAAACCCGCACACACATTTTATGAACGTACCTTAAAAAAGTTCAAAATTATTTTCCATGATCTCCAGGCCTCAGAATCACATTCCATCAGTTTTTGAAGTCTCTTAATAATTCCATATATTTTAAAATATATATATACAAAATTTTTGGGTCTTTACATACTATGAGTTATGTACCCTAAGAAGCTAATTTTTGAGCCTACCCAATTTTAGTTCCATAAGTTGAGGTCACCTCTCCATACAATCCAGTGAGTGAGGGGATGTAAGGTCAGAATGAGGGTTGAAATAATGGACTATAAGGGGGAGATATGGATACACATTTCATACGCATCTTCTCTGTATCTTGTGTATGTGGTCCCTCCGCACAGGGTGTGACCTTCTAATGCCTCCCACACCAGTTTAGCATGCATTCCATGAAGAGTATTGTGAATTCTCTACACATTGATCCCTCCTTCCTGGATGGTATTTTCCATTCTAGACCATGAAACCCAAATCTACTTACCATCAAAGAGTGCATCCCAAATAAATCCAGCCAGGATCCTACCTTGGAATCACTTGAAAACACCAAAAGAATGCCAAGAATAAAGAGTATATAGGAGATAGAGCTACTTCTTGGCTCCCTAGGGTTAGCAGATGTAAATGGGGGAGAAGAGGGGTAAAACCCCTCTTAATTCAAAGGGAGTGTTTTTTGTAAATAAAAAATAAACACCTAGACATGTCACACAATGTTTCTAAACTGAGTGAAAACCATGAACAACCCACTGCCTAGAACAAAATCACCAGTACGGTTTTCCAAACTGTGTTCCAACCATGTGACAACCTTTGCCTTGGCGAAGCACCCCTCACACGGTTCACCCTGAGGATCATACAGTTATAAAAAACATGTTCCAAATGTTCCATTTGGCATTATAAAAAATCAGATACAATATGTATTCTTTCTACATGGTTTATCGAACCATGAAAAAGTTATGCACCATAGATAGGAATACCAAGGAACCTGCATGGTTTCTCCTAGGGTATCCAAAAATTTGGACTTAACCATGAAAAACATGTGCTGAAAAATCATGTGTAGTTCAAAATTAATGCAATAACATCCTAATCTGGGATCCACTTAACCTGTGTCCCGATCTGGTGGGTCACATGAACTCAAGCGTGCATCCCCGTACGCTAGAGGCTACTGAATAGCAGTGAGGGTGTAAAGGTGGTATGGTGGGGAAACTATACCCTCTTATTATAGTGGCACAACGGATAGGAAACAAACATAGAACAATGAAAGTAGATAATATAAATAGACATAATCAATAAATTGTGAAATCATAAATAAAAATTTGGAATAATTAAGAAGTGGAAGTTAAAAACTAAACAACTAATAATATCAAAAAATCCACTAAGGATGTGTCAGATACATAAAAATCATTTCATGATTGTATACAAAATTGGAACAGGGGAAAAAAATACAATCATGCCATAAAAAATTATGAAAAGAACAAAAAGCTGCTCCACTATCATCTCAAGTGAATGCTCGATCCTCTTCTCCTAATCTCCAACTATAGGTAATCATATAAACAACCTATAGAAGGGTGTTTTTCCTTATTAATAACTACAAAAAGATAATCTTCTCAGGTACCAAAGGCAGACAAAGTAGGGTCTAAAATAAAAATATCAGTAGGCCACCATGAACGATATCCACATGTAATCTGAGTAGTGATCGTAACTAAACAATGTGCACGTATAACAGAATAATAAACACAATAATGTTATAAATAAACATCCCCCTCAGGTTCCTATAGGACACCTGGTGGGTCTACCTACTTTAAATCATGGATGGAATGGATGTCTTATTAGTTACTATGGGTATAGTAATTTTATATATATAGTTTAATTATATATTTCATCCACATATATACACCAATTACATGCTGATGTAAGTGGACATATACCTATAATACTAGTTTCTAGCTAGAACATGGTGTAAATCAGACATCCTTGACTTGTCTAACGAACCTATAAGCTCAAGAAATACGGTACATTCCCTACATCCTAATAAGAGTGTGAAATGTCATGCATGATGATCAAGAGGGTGATTCAATCATCATATCATCACTCGAACAAAGGAACATGGTGTGTCAATCCCAACATCTTCATAGTGTTAATGGTGTGGGAAATAATTCTCAAAATGAGATGTAAGGGAGCGTGATACCGTCATTATCAATTATTCCCTTACCATCATACCACAACCATAACCATGCATAATTCATTTGTAATATAATACACAAGGAATAACCTCTTATTCATTTCATTAATCATGTTCTATTATATACAAGGAAATACATTTCATAAGGATCATTTAACATAACAACCAATAGATCACTACATTTCATTTATTCAATTCATTATACAGAAATAAATCTACCATATAAAATCCAATACAAATAACCCATTTCACTTAAAATATTTTAATTTATTTAAGAGAAAGGTAAACCATCATAAATCAACTTCCCTCTATAAAACCAACACATTTAACTCATTCAACATGAAATTTTAATTAAAAAATCTTAAATGGTCATTTAGAGAGGTCCCTTGGTTTAATATGGAAATTTAATACATGGGAAAATTAAAACATAGGTTGATCCAAACACATAGGAGGTTATTTGGTCTCTTATAACAATTACACACCAAGGGAAATTCAAAAAATGAACCAAGATAAATGCTCTAAAGGGGATTCATTCATTTAAAAAAATAACCATAAATGGAAATTTGACTTGGTACACCAAAGGGGGTGTCCATAAATGGATTAAAAAACATCTAATTCACTAATCAAGGGTCAAAGAACATGTATCAAGGTACAAGGATAAATTTGATATCATGGAACCAAATAAAAAGGGGATTATTGGTAATAGTTGGTGCATGATAGAACAACATAACTACAAAGTAATGAAACTCCAAGGTAAAATGATGTTACCACCTATGTCAAGATCATAGATGACTTTTCACTCGATATTAACCTCTGATTTGAAGAAGGTTGGAAGAGATCTAAGAAATGGTCAAACACCCTAAAAAAAGGGTAGATGATCTTGCACATAAATTGCATGATGGATCCAGAAATAAAATTAAATATGAGGCAAGAGACTAGTGGATATTACCAAGATGGATATAATGATTTTGACATATCAAGGATTAGACATCAGACAATGGAGTTATCTCAACACCTAGATTGAGAGGTTCTTTAGCTCAAAAGAGGAGAAAAGGGGTCATGGTCCATTATAGGAAGAAAGGGGAAGAAGAAATAGGAAAAAAGGTTTAAGTGAGGGGAATTTTGTACTTTTAACCTCAAAATATAGGGTATCACTACAAATCTATGCTCTTAGGATTGCATGGTTTTAGACAAACCATTCGGCCTATAGATCTTCATTATATGCAACCACAAAATTTCAGATACACCATATGGGCTGGGCTACATGGTTTCTCCAAACCATGTGGAATAGTCTGTTGCCCATTTTTCTGAAACTTTGAGCTCTGAACAATCCCTTGACACTCTTGGGAACTTCTATAGGCCATAGTTCACATTAATAGTTATTATGTAAAGGGTTAAAATTAGAAAACAAATTATCCATACCTTCATGAGAAGATGGGTCATTAAAACCTCCCATCCTTAAAGAAAATCATCCCTGAGTTGGCCTTCTGAGGGTAAATAGGTACCATAAATGTAGAGTGCTGGCCACTAAACTCATATATCAAATTCCCATTCCCAAGTCTCATCCTATACTTGGTCGTGCCTCCATGTACCCATAATAAAATAACAGACCTTCCTCAGAGTGTATTCATGCTCCAATGAAAAATATGGATAGGATACTCCTAGAAGGAAGCATCTACATAAAATTCAGCCTCATCAGGATGAAAGACTTGTGAGATAACTAGATAGTATTGAAGGAGATGAGATACATAAAATATATCATACATTGAATAGTATATATAAGGAAGTTCCAGCTGGTAAGACACTAGTCCAATATATTTCATAACCTTGAAGGTTCTAAAGAACCTCAGTGAGATCTTAACCTGCTTCCAAATACGTCTATGGCCCAACCTAGGAAAGACTCACAAGAAAATCCAATCTCTAACTTTGAACTCAAGAAGTTGTCAATGTATGTTGGCATACAATTGCTGTCTGGACTGAGCTATCATCATGCACTTTCTGATCAACTAGGATTTCTCTATAGTATCTTAAATGTGGTTTGGTCCAGGAAACAAGACTTCCCCTTCCTCTAGACAGCATATAGGTGAGAGGTAAGGCCTACCATATAAGGATCCATAAGGATCCATCTCTATGGTAACCTAAAAGATGTTATTATAAGAAAAATCAATGAGGAGAATGTGTTTCTCCAAGAAATCCCCAAATTAAAGGACACATTCATAGAACATGTCATTTAGTACCTGAATTGTACACTCTGTCTTTCCATTGATCTGTTGTTTATAGGCCATTTTCAGAAGCACCTCTGTACCCATGTACTTCATCAATCACTACTAGAAATGTGATGTAAAATGAGAATCTCTGTCAGAAATGATAGAAATAGAATCTCCATGAAGATGTACAACCTTCCTAGCTCTTCTACTACTAAGGTCCCTCAAACATGTAATAAGTGTGTGATATTCTTCAGATGATTAATTAAAACTCACAATTTATTGTTACCACAAGGTGATCTAGGTAGACCAGTCATAAAATCAATTGAAGTATCACCCCATTTCTACTCAAGAATGGTCAATGACTATAAAAGCCCTACTGGATATTGATGCTCCACCTTCACCTACTGATAGGTGGAACATTCAGTGAGAAATTTGTAAATATTGTGTTTCATACCAAATAACCAATATTTTCATCATAGATCCTGATACATTTTGTTGACATCAGGGTGAACCGCCCTTGTTGAGGCATGAAATTCCCGTATCATCTCCTCTATATTATCTAATAGGACCCATACATTCCCATGGACCAATAAGGCATAATCCCCTTCCATGTTCCAACCTGAAGATATATCATCATATAAAACTACTTCCCTTAGGATGAGTCCCTTAGGATTAGATAACTCTCTAATTATTACATGTTCTAGAAGAGTATAAATAAATGCTAAGTCCAAGAGGATTGTCTGACCATGTTCCTCTTGAACCAAAATTTTCATCTATTAGAATAAGGCTATAACATTCCATTCTCCCCTAGATTCATGAACCACCTATGTCTGAGTCTTCTGGCTCAGAGCATTGGCCACATAATTTCCTTTACCTTGCATGTAGGAAATATTGAAATCAAATGACTGTAGGTACT
Organism: Viscum album; assembly: GCA_963277665.1. Taxonomy (NCBI): domain Eukaryota; kingdom Viridiplantae; phylum Streptophyta; class Magnoliopsida; order Santalales; family Viscaceae; genus Viscum; species Viscum album. The sequence goes on from OY728157.1 coordinate 157,334,068, forward strand.
CCACCCACCTGTGCTGACTGAGATTAAGATCCCACAATGTAAATATGTACTTGAGGATTTTGTGGTTAGGGAATACCAAATAATTATCTCCAAGTAGACAGTGTCTCCAATTTTATGAAGCATGCACAAAATCAGCGAGCTTGAGGTCGTGTGTCTGGTAATTCCACTCATGTGGTCTCAACTAATTAGAACTATACACGATAACTCACTCATCCAGCATCAGAACAGCTCTAATCTCGACACCCAATGTGTCATAATATACAATATAGGTACTATCTGGATCCTACAGAATCAGTATCGGAACTGAAGTCAAATAACCCTTCAACTACTAAAAGCCTGCTTCACATGCTTTTGACCATATTAATTTTACAACTTTCTTTTTCAAGCCTATAAGTGGCACTGCAAGATGTGATAAATCTATGAAAAATAATCTATAATATATGGAAATCCCTAATAAAATTTGGATGTCAAATTATTTCTTAGGATTCTCTAAAGAACCTATAGATCTCACTTTCTCTAGGTCTATTGAAACTATTGACTCCAAGATGATGTGACACAAGAAGTGTACTTTGTCGATCCAAAAGTGGAATTTACTAAGCATATCATAAAGATGATGATATCTTAGTGTATTCATCATGATCTAAATATGGTTGGAATGCTCATTTATAGAGCATAAATAACCCAAGATATATTCAACAAATACTACGGTGAATGAATCCAAAAACAGGTGGAAAACCTGATTCATAAGATCCATTAAGACTTCAAGTGCATTCTTGAGTCCGAATAACATAACTAGGTACTCTTATAGACCATAAATGATTCTAAAAGTTTTCAAAGGTATCACTAAAGTATTAATATTAACTTGATGATATCCAGACCACAAATCTATCTTGGAAAACACTCTTACTCCTTGGAGATGATTATATTGGTCATCTATTCTAGGTATTGGTTACCAATTTTTGATTGTGAGTTGGTTAAAATGATGGTAATCCACATAGAGCCTAAGGTTACCAACTGGCTTCTTGGTGAAAAGGACTGGTGAACCCCAAGGAGAAGATCTAGGTTTTATAAAGGCTTTATCCTTTATATCCACGAACTACTTACTATTTTCTAGAATCTACTTTGGTGCCATACTATAAGGAGTAATGGTCCCTAGTGTTGATCCTAGCACTATCTCAATGGTGAATTCTACCTCTCGCACTAGAGATAGACCAAATAATTAATTTGGAAATAAATACATGAAATTCTCCACTACAGGAGAATAAATAGTGGGTCGTAACCCCTGGTCATCCCGGAAAAGACTAGTTATTTGATCTATCATATTACCCAGCCTTTATTGCATGGGTACTGATTATGTATCTTAAACATCCCATTCTACCTTATGCATGTTTATACTACCCTATGATGATGTAAAACTCACCCTCTAATGATAGAAATGAATATAGGCTTAATAAGGAACTATCTAGTCCATCCCAATGATTACATAAAATCCAATCATGTTAAGGAATAAAATATTCTATATGGAAAGGTAAATTCCTATCTCAAGGGTACAATACTTACAAAAATAACTCCATCTATTTGGATACCTAATGGGGTATCAAGAATCATAACACCACAAAATTGTTCAATATCGAGTCCTAGACTATCAATGATTTCCTTAGATATAAATTTGTGTGATTTTCCTAATTCATATAAAGTAGACACTAAATTAGAGTCTACTAGAATAGTACCTCATCAAATATAAGTTCTGTTACTGTAATCATCTGACATAGGCTATAATTCATGTTACTATTTTGTACCATGGCCCTGAGTCACTGCCTGACTACCCTGAGCAAGATCACTCTGCTGGCACTAAGAATAATAAGTTTGGATACATGTTCATCAACCACCACCTCGGACTAATTCTTTTGTGGAATTATAACTACCTACCTATCATAATACTACTGGGCCTTCTCTATATAGAGGTGTAGAATTATATCCCTACTCACTATGCCTAGATTTGAATGTTGTGAAAAAAATTTGGATGGGGATCATCCTACCATAGCCTCAGCACTCCACTGGATCATGCACGCACTGTGGTTTTTTATGCCCCAACTTCCTACACCGGTAACAGATTAAGAATCTATTTTCATTTGGGGTCTGATTGCCGCTTCCTCCATGAGTATCCTCAAAGCATCTATTTCTACCAGAATAAAAAGTACTGATATCAATAGGTTCCGAACCACCCTTACTCACACCCTCAACTTTCCTCAAGTTTCTCTCTATAATAATTTTATGTTTAATGATTTCTAAAATAGTTGTAAGCATGAATACATTGACATGAGACCATATGGTGTAAACTAGACCATCCTCAAATCACCTAGTGTTCATAAAACCATCACTCTCTAGAATTGGTGAGAACCACTACAACTCAGTGAAATGAGCATAATACTACATAATTGACATGCTCCCCTACTACAGGTTCATGAATTCTCTAGCTCTGTCAGCCCTTAGAGTCTAGCAAAATAATTAGTCATAGATGATTGTTTAGAAATCATCCCATATCATATCTCTATGTCAATCCTCTTGGGTTATTACATCTCACCACCACATACCAGAATCATGTATCATATAGGTTTATAGCTTGACCCTCGACTCTAAAAGCATATCAAGATTCTTGAATATAGAAAGGATTGCTTCTAGCCAAGACTCTATAGAATGAGATCCGCCATCCCCCAAAAAGATGGGAGGATTCTACTGCTGAAATTCATGAGTGAACTCTTCTATACTCGGGTCAGGTCACACCACAAATTGTATACTCTATAGTATACATCTAAAATCTTTTTAGAAATAGGTTTAAGTTCCCATATTAGGTATAAGAAGGGGTACTATAGGTGGCATTGTAGCAGGAATCACTAGAAGCTCATGGCCCACCACTTCAGAAACATGTTCATCACTTTCTTCAGGGCATGCGACGAGAGGATGCCATGGAATAATAATGCTATAATTCCAAATACATGCCTCAGAAGATATTTATGATATTTAGGAGATTGTAGATAGAAACTAGGAAATGTATAAAGATTTACTATAAGAATGACCACACCTCTCTGCCTGCTCTAAAATCCATTTTGGGATGGTAAAGGAGACCATAATAGGCCATGTAAACATAAGAGATACCACTACCCACTACTAAGGCTGAGTTTAGGTATGATTATCCATGTCACATGTATAGAATAGTTAATTTACTTTAGAATTAATATCCATATTAAAATTGTTCTTGTTCAAATATTTAAATTCTTTTAAAATGGTTTAATTAGAAGATTTACCATTTCTAATTCATAAGGGACCATACTCCTTATAAACCATAATATGGAATCCACTTTACCCAAACCATAACACATTCCATCCCCTACAACAATGGGCCAAGGCTCAATATTCCATAATTGAATATTTATGGTTTCCTATTTAAACTATTCAGGAAAAAACTCTTAGGTTAAAGAAGACACTTTAAGTATCAATTATGTTTTCCAATCTATGCAATAAGTTTCATCACAATTTAATTTATATTCACGGCACTATCAAGATGTAACAAGAAAATTCACGCTGAAAATAAACATGACATGAAAAAATTCATGGAATATTAATCCTATTATGCCTATGATGATTCATATAATAATGAAATTCCCTCAATTATTTGGGCCTAGGTAAAGAAATCATCATTTCAACAATACCAATATCAATAAAACTAGAAAGAATGTGCATCACCCAATGATGAAGTCATATCAACTATCAATGTCCTAATCAATAACTTCCCGAATGGCCCAAAGGCCTTCATTTTTATTGATTTTTGATAACCCCCCATTGAAGGGATGAGGGGGAACCCTTATAAGGTTCGTAGGCTTAGATATTACAAGGCCCATAGGCTTAGGAAATTACATGACCCAAAGGTCTTAGGGAATTCAACCAGACTATCTACAAGGAACATCCCCTCCCTAGCATTCACATAATGATAGTAGCTCTCCACCTTTGCATGACTGTCTGTCTAGGCTTCCTGTGCAAGAACAGGCTGGTACTGATGACATAGCCATACCCTCTCATTATGATAAAACATTTGTCTCTACTCTGGTGAGTGCAACTGCTCTGAATCTTCTTCTGGGGGTGCTCCTTTTTTGAAGTGTGTCTAGGGAAACTGCATGTGGCCCGAAGGCCTGAGGTGGCCTGAGGGCCTTAAAGGTGGCCCGAAATCCCTACTGACCCAAAGGCATGGGTGGCCCAAAATCCTTAAGGACTCCAAGCCCAAACTGGTGGCCTAAGGTGAATTGTTCCAGCTGCTACAGTACCTAATAGTATCTGCTACAGTAACTGCTACAGTGTCTATTATAGTACCCACACAGTGTACAGTTCTACTGCAGTACCTGCGTAGTGTACAGTTCTGCTGTAGTACCTGCGCAGTGTACAGTTCTTCTACAGTACCCGCATAGTGTACATTACTGCTACAGTACTTCTACAGTACCTGCTACAGTACTACTACAGTACCCAAAAATAGGCCTCTACCTAGTTTTGAACATGGGTCTTGTGGGTGCACTTAAGAATACCTCACCAACTAGGCTGAGGCTCATGTGAAACAACTGCAATTACCCATCCCAAGTAATTTGGGTTTCCCCTATTATAGGTTAGTTATGTCTATGAACATGTTAAATTCCCAATCCCTTTAACTCCTAGTCTCTGGTCTAATGACCAAATAGTAATACAGAGGAAAACATTTCTCTAATACCACTTGTAACATATTAACCCCGGATCCACTTAACCAGTGTCCCGAGTCGGTGGGTCGCATTGCTTCAAGCGTGCCTCCCCATATTCTAGAGGCGGCCAACTAGGAGTGAGGTTGTAAAGGTGTTATGGTGGGGAGACTATACCCTCTTATCAGAGTGGAAAAATGGGTAGAAAATAATCTTACAATAGTGGAAGTATATAATATATACATCCATAATAAATAAACTTCAAAAGTGTAAATAAATAGTCATAATAATTAAGTAGTGGAAGATAAAAACTGAACAACTAATAATAATATCAAAAATCTACTAAGACAGTGTCAGATACATGGAATGCATGACATGTTGATATACTAAAAGTGGATATAGGAACATGCATACAATCATGGTATACAAAAAGAAAAAAAAAATCTTCTCTACTATCATCTTGAGAAAATGCTCAATCCTCTACTCCAAATATCCAACTATAGGTTAACATATCAATAACCTATTGAAGGGTACACACCCTTATTAATATCTAAAGTCAAAAAATCTTCTCAGGTACAAAAATTAGATCGAGTAGGGTGTGAGATAAAAATATCATTAGGCCACCACCAATAGTGTCTACGTGTAATCATAGCAGTTCTCATAACTAAAGAACGTGAAAGTATAATAGAATAAGAAAAACAATACTGAAATAAATAACCAACCTAATTAGGTTTTTATAGGACACCTGGAGGGTCTACCTACATTGGATCATGGTGAAAATGTAAATATGATCAGTTACTATGTATATAGTAATAGTACATATATTGTTTAATTATATACAGAATCCACCTATATGAACCAAGTATGTGCAGACATAAGTGGTCATATACTTGTAATACTAGTTGCTGGATTGATCGGGGCATAACTCAGACATCCATGACTAGTCTAACGAGCCTATAAGCTCATGAAATAGGGTACATACCCTATATCCCAAAAAGATCATGATAATTCATGCATGATTCTTAGGATGGTGATTGATTCATCATGTCATCACACAAACAAAAGAATGTGAATCATCAATCCTAACATCCTAATAATGTCAATGGTGTGAGACATCATGCTAAACACCCGATGTAAGGCAGCGTGATTTTGTCATGCTCAACTATTCCTTTACCATTGCACCATATCCATAACAATTCATAATCATTTATAATATAATACATATGTAATAACCTCTTATGAATTTAATTATCCAAGTTCCATTATTTTAAAGTCAATACATTTCATAAGGAGAATTTAACATAACAAGAAATATATCATTAAATTTCATTTATTTAATTCATTAGAGGGAAATAAATCCACCATGAAAAATAAATTCCATATAATCCATTTCATTTAAACCATTTTAATTCATATAAGAAAAAGGGAAACCATCAGGAATCATCCATCCTTTATAAAACCAACCCATTTAATCCATTCAACATGGAATTTCAATTAACTAATCTTAAGTGTTCATTTAAATAGTTGTGTTGATTAAATATGGAAATTTCCTGCATGGTAAAATCCAAATATATGTTGATCCAAACACCTAAGAGGTTCTTTAGTCTATTATAACAATTACAGACCAAGGGAAATTCAAACAATGAACCAAGTTGGATGCTCAGAAGGTGATTCAGGCATTTACACAATTTTTAATAAAGGTAAATTTGAATTGGAATTCCCAAGGGGTTGTCTATAAATGGAGTCAAAAACTTCTAATTAACTAAAAAAGTATCAATGAACATGTATAATGGTACAAGGATCAATTTTATATGAAGGAACCAAATAAAAATGTGATTATCATAAATAGACGGTGTGCAACACAACAACATATCTACGAAGAGATTAAACTCAAAGGAAAAACAATGTGTCCACCTACCTTAGGGTCATAGATGGCTCTTCGCTCGACATCAAACTCAAATTTGAATCAGTTTGGAAGATATTTGAGAAACAATCCAACTCCTTTAAAATAGAGGAAATGATCTTGCACCTAAATATCATGATGGATCTATAAATAAACTTAGATAGGATGTAAGAAACTAGGGGATATTACCGAAATGGATCTAATGATTCTGAAAGATCGAGGATCGGACATCAGAAAAGGGAGTTAGATCAATTCCAATCTTGAGAGGTTCTTGAGCTCAAAATAGGAGTAAAGGGGTGTTGGTCTACTGGAGGAAGAAAGGGGAAGAAGAAATAGTTTAATGGTTTAAGTGGGGGAAATTTTGGACCTTTCACCTCAAAATTTAGGGCCACACCACATGATCATGCACTTGGGCTCACACGGTTTTAGAAAAACTATGAGGTCTACTGGTCTTCACTATCAGCAACCTCATAGTTTAAAACAAACAATGTGGGCTAGGCTTCATAGTTTCATCAAACCGTATGACCCAGTCTATTGCCTATTTTTTCAGAACTCCAAGCTCTGAACAATCCCTAGATGCTCCCATGACCATAATTAGGATATATTGCATGTTTAATGTGATTAAGAAAAGGATTCAAATTGAAAAAACAAATGCTCTGTACCATTATGAAAATGTGGGTCATTATAAACTGAATAGACTTCTTGTGAAGGGAGGCTGAATAGTTTCTCTCTAACCATGCACCTTAACCATGCATATAAGGAAAGCTCTCTGAATTTCTATGTTCTAAGCTAAAATTCCATGTAAACTCAAACCAAACCTCAACCTCATAAAATAACCCAAAATAAACAACACTGTGACATGGGGGTGTTAAAACCCACCACCATGTCGTTTTATTCCCCCCAAAAGTCCACCGTTGAAAAGAATAGGCAAGAAGGAAAAGATGATCCAAGGAGGACCTAACCTAAATGAAGTACTCAAAATGATTCAACCTCAAAATCAATAACTGAGATCCTCTAAACTATTAAATTGATCATCCAAAAAATTTACCAAGCATCTCCAAGTACAAAAAAATAGAACCTCAAACCAGAAGTCATATTAAGCATGGGAGACATAGCATAGTCTCCCCACTATTTATAATTCCTCAAAAAATGGTGGTTTCATAGAGAAACCACTAAAAATTCATCATTGAACTACCAAGAAACCTACGATAGAAACTATCTATGAAACTAAAAATTCTTCGAAGCCTAAGTAAGTATGAACAACCAGAAGTAGTCTCAAAAGAAAGATAAGAGATATCACCTCAGGTCACGGCACATATAGATAACCACGTGTTAAAAACTAGATCACACTCACATGGTACATCCTGAATGGCCATATCCAAAAACCAACTATCATACCAAAGATGAAAGGAGGATGACAGACCCTAGTTACCCCATTGTGCACCCAAGGCCAATCCCATGTCCAAACAATGAGAACCTAAAAGGCATAACACAAGAATGACACAAAAAACTATCAAGGAAGGTCCACCCAAAAAATGAGTCACATCAAAGTGTCAATCATATCCAACTATAAAAAAATGAGGCAAACCAAAATAATGAACTCAAAATCCATCCATAAGTTTGGTAGGGGGGTCATTCCACAAATGAAATCATAACTTCTAGAAAAAAACACACACATCCATCCATAATAAACACTCAAAAATTTTACCATCCACAAGATTTCAACAACCCCAACCATGGATCCAAAAACAATATTGCATCCATCAAATTAATGTTCCCAAAAACATCTCATCCATAAAAGGTCAAACCCAATACCTCTTCTAAAAACCCAGCATACAAAGCTTCTGAAGATGATCCAAATGGAAAAAATAGAGAAAATTCTATGAGAATTAAGATAGGTAGACTTAGAATTCTCCAGATCCTCACACTAGAAGAACAATAGGGTACTCTTCCTCCCTCTATAAAGACCCCATTCCCTAAGTTCTAGCTTATCTAGATTCTTGTAATTACCCACCAAGTTATCCTCATGCCCACCAGAAATAACTAAGGCATCAGCCACCATTGGTTTCCTAAATCGGTTTACTTTTACCCAAATGGATTCATTGTAAACCTCCTAAAAATATAATGTACCCTATTCTAGTATATCTAAAAATATATATGCAATGACCACCTCCTAAGAAACAAGCTTTCTTAGTATCGTTGACAATCAGATTTGGTGAAAAATAACCAACCTTAGGAAGTGATTGATGTACTCCCTTACTAACCAGTCACTCTGATGAAAGATCATAATATCAAGTGTTATCTCCACTTTAACCACCATAGGAAAGAACCATTAGAGAAATTCCATATATGAAATCTCCCAAGACATACTTTGAGGCAGTAATGTAGGGATCATCATCTCCCACCAAACTTAGCTAAAACCAATAGGAAAGATCTCAACATCTCTTGGCTATAAATCTTTAGGCATCCTAAGAGAATTGAGTATCACCCCAATATCTTCCAACCAACACACTACTTCCACTTACCCTTGATCACTACTGGAAGATGGTAGATATTGATTCAAGAAGTCAATAATGGGGTCTGAGCATAAGGAAGGATTCATGTCCACCAATATACTCAGAGTTTGGGTAGGAAATGGAGCTGAAGAAATTTTTTCAACCATTATGAGGGATAATAATGACAAATTAATGAACAACATTAGTCCATGCCTCAAAACAAAAACCAAATAATTCTAGCATAAGGTATGAATCTAGTACAAAACAAAAATACCTATAATAAGGCACAAAGAATTCACACCAAAAGAAATTTTCTTTTGAAATCACCATTTTCACCATGGATTTTTTTGGAATTAACCTACACCAAGGAATATTCTTGAAAACCATGTCAATCCCATATTAAAAAAACTCAGTGGAATATAGGTATATTTACCCAACAAGGAAAATCACACAAAATTCCTTTCAAAATCCCATTTCATTTTGAAAACCAAGCATCCAAAGAATCCTTATCCAACTCACATTCCTTTTTAAAAACCCCTACAAACTCATTTAAAAATGAAATATCTTTTACCCATAAAACCATAGAACATTTTTTGAAAAAGAACACTTCACAAAATCCCTTCTTGTTTAAAAGCATTTTTTTTAAAATCCAAGCTCAATCAAGGCACTACAAAAGAATCAAGAATGGTTTAAAAGAACCATATCTCAAAAAGGGGGAAATAAAAACACTTATAAATCCAACTTCAACAAGTGAAAATAAATTTTAGAGATATCCATAATCAATAAGAGTAAAAATAGGCTCAATGGGTAAGAAACAAATGTTGTACAGGCTTTGGCCACATGGGTTGGGAAACCATGTGCCAACCAAGAATCACTCCCTATAAAGGAGCCATACTTGATCACACAAGCATCAAATTATCTCTCAAGCCATGTGAGCTAGTTGTGAAACTCATGTTTCCATCCATTTTTACCCTAAAACAAAGGAAAAATCCTCAATATCACTAACATAATCAAGGTGTATCAAAACAAAATCAATTCAAATCAAAAGCCAATATAAGCAAACTAAAATTCATAATTGAAACCCAAATTCCCCTACCATATTGAGACTCAGGATGAGAAAGATCTAGCTATACTCTTCCCACTCTTACCTATCAAGTTCCAACAAAGCTAATCTCATTTCTACTAGGACATACCCAAAAAAATGGGTTACATAGTAAGATTAGACTCTTTCTAAAGAAAACCCATATATTAGATACCATTTTTTCATGAATCCTCCTAGGATTCCATATGACCTGACACCTGACCCAACCTATCACATGGCCCTAAGTGCATTCCTGATCCCCACAAGCTTGTAACTAGTGCTTGGGAATCAAAAAAATTTCTTTGGTAATGATTTCAACCAAAATAGAAATAAAAGACATCAGAATAAATAAATAAAGTCAAAATAAATAAACATTCCTAATAGGTCATAACCAACTACAATGATCCAACCTATTTTCATAAATATATACAGAAAGATACATCCAAGCAAAACAAATGAAACACTAATTAAAAATAAAACAACTATTAACCAACTAGAGCCAAGACCAAACCATCTTCGTGCAACCACTATGTGATCACCACCACCCAACTCACCCCACGTCAGACACGATGAACAAAATTAGATCCATCTAGGAACATGGAATTTTATATTTATATCATTGTGAGATAAAAATCACAATAATTCACCACAAACTGTAGAATTTATAAAATATGTTTCATAAGGCAATTCATCAATGTTGGGTTGAAAATAATGCTAGAAAGTAACATTTTCACATATAACATGTGGGGAACTAAAAAAAATCCATAAATCCACTTTCAAAACATCTCAATTAATTTTCCAAAAGAGAACTCACACATTTTAAATACAAATTCACCAGTATAATCCATTACAAAACCACACACTCACGATTATCATTTCTCAAAACAACTCATTTGTTTTATCTAAATGGAAATGGTCACTTTTAAATGTTTCACCAACTAAATCCATATTTAAAAAAACTCACCAGTTTTGAAATCTAGTTTAAAGAACCCATGAGAGAGTCTTTAAAAATAAAATATTTTTTCAAATATCTTTGAAAACTCATTTTCCAAAGGAAATTACCCAATACACACACAGGTCATGAAAAACAATGTATGATCCATGTATCACAAAGAATATATCAAATAAAAAAAATAAAAGTTCTATAATAATGAAATCATGGGAACGATACAAAAAAGCACTAGATCAATCTCCCATCATCCAATAACTAATCAAGAAATCGAATTTTTCATGGGATCTACCCTGGGATTCCTAACACGAGAAGCATCTAACAATATAAGAGTATACCAACTCATCAACCAGCTAATGAAATTCATTTAAGTTCAAAAGCCTCATTGTGATGAAAATTCATTCATAGCCCTTGTACCTAGCATGATTGGAGGGCCACTGGCAGTGTGTGAACCAACTAGCATAACAAATTAGATCTCCCACTTTGTGCCCGGTTTTCCATGAAAAAAAGGAAGTGAGGTGTAAGAACAAGTAAGACAAGGATAACGATAAGGAATAATCATATCTACCCTCATCCCTAATGACCAATAATGAATAACACCATAAATAAAAATCACCCACAACATAACAATCACATTTCCACAAAAGGAGAGAAACAAACATCTCATAGATATAAAGAAACCCCACACAAGGGGTAAATAAACAAGGGGAAATCAAGGGGTGTCTTTAACAACAAATATTTTAAAATGAATGTTCCAACAGGTTATTTAACACTAAAACATGGCTAGGGATTCCAAGAAATTTCAAATTTCATAAAACACCACTTAAAACATTTTTAAGGGCTCAATAAAACCACCTACTTCATTAAAATGTTTCAAATAAACCCTTAAACAAGGGTCTTCCTATTTGAAAAAAAACAAGGCCAACAACCATTCATTCCCTTAAACATTTTAGAGGATTCGTCATAGAATTTTCACAAGGGGAAAATTACACACACATTTCAAATAATATTTTCAAATACATTAAAGAACTACCTATTATAAATCACATTAAGGTAAATAACTCACTTTAAAACTAAATTTCCATTAAAACATAGTTTTCACTTATTGAAATCCAAAACCTAGTTAAAATCCAACACACATCCTGAAAGAAAAAATCAAAAAGGCACATGGGAATTTCCCAAAATATTATCACCTTTATGCATTCCATTTCATATATGAAAACATGTATTTCACATGAAAAAAAATTATTCTAGCTCAAAACATAGTGAAATTGTTTCAAATCACCATAAGGCTACCACATATAATCATGCTTTCATAAAAAAAGGAATTTAGAAAGCATAAGTACACTTTTAATTCAAAAATTAAACAATTGAATAGAAACACCTACTTGGAAGAAGGAGAATCAAATATTAAACGTGTCTTCTTTAACAATGACCACCCAAGAAAGCAATATGACTTCCTCTACAAACCATAAGAGATCAAAACACTAGTCTAGAACTATTCTAAAGCCAATCCCTATGTTGCACAATGAACTAGGGTCTTGAGATAAATGGAAAGCCTAGGAAGGAAGAAAGAAGGAATAGTACAGGAGAAAGAAAGGAAGAAATACCTTGGAATCACTTGAAAAATGCCAAAATAAGGCCAAGAATCAAGAGGAGGTAGAAGATGGTGATCCTCCTTGGCTCCCAAGGGTTGCACAATGTGAATGGGGGAAGAGGGGTGAAACCCCTCTAAATTAGAAGAGGGTATTATGGTAAATTTCCAAAAATTAAACACCTAGATAGGTCGCATATTTTTGCTGCATAGTTTTCCAAATCATGCACCCAACGTGCACAACCTACCACCTGGAACAAAAGAACCCACACAGTTTGATCAAACAGTTTTCCAAACTATGTGCCAGCCTCTGCCTAGGACAAGAACCCCTTGCATAGTTCACCTTGAGAACTGCATGATTGGAAAAATCATGCTCCAACCGTACCATTTGACATAGTAAAAAACCAAATCCGAACCACATGCTTGCCACATGGTTTATCAAACCTTATACAAGTTGCATGCCAAACCCCAAACACACCAAGGAACCCGCATAGTTACTCCTAGGGGATCACACAGTTTGGTATTAACCACGCGCAATCCATGCTAATAAACCATTCATAGTTCTAAATGAACTGAAAAGGATCCACATGATGGGAAGTGTCACAGTTTCCCTCTAAGCATGTACAGAAGGAAATCTCCCCAAATTTCCATGTTCTGAGTTGAAACTCCATGGAAACTAAAACCGAACCCTAACCTCATAAAATAACAAAAAATAAACAAAACCATGACATAAGAGGTGTCACATAACCCCTTTACCACTACCCAAACATATTTTATTCTATATCTTACAATATTTTTATTCATCTATATATATTTACATTCATCTTTTTCATTCATATATTTATATAATTAGTTTTAAAAACATTTATAAAATATATGTTTGTGCTTGTATGTGTGTGATATATATAGACTAATATTTATTTAAATATATTATATATTAATATTCATTTACATAAATTAGAATATAATTACAAATATATATATCCATTTATTAATACACAAATATGTATATATAAAAGTTATTTATATTTTTTTATAAATATAAATATATTCATATATTTTTATAATGAAAAAAATGGTTAGATATTTTTTTAAATAAAATGGACAATAATTATTTTCATATGATTTATATAATTATTTTTAAATTAATTTTTAAAATATATCTACATATTGTATATTTAGATATTAATTTTATATATTACACACACAGACACATATATATGTATATATATTTACATAAATATTTTTACATATTTACATATAATTATATATTTAGATATATATTTTTTATAATGTATTTATAAATATTTATTGTAAATATTTTATATTTAATGGTATTGATGTATTTATAAAAAACATTTTTATATGATGTATTTACACAATATTGAAACACACACACATACACACATATTTATGAACACATGTACACATTTATATTTCACACATACACGCACACATATTTATATATATGTATTTATTTACATATATAAATATACAAATAAATATATATTTGTTTGCTGACACACAAATATTTATATATAAACATTACTTGTCTAGTTATATATATATTAATGCATTTTTATAAGGTAAATAAAATGTATATATTTTTAAAATAAAGTGAATAATAAATATTTATTTCTATATGGTTTATATATTTAAAAATAAATTTTCATGTAAATATGTTTAAATATTTATCTTTACAAATGACTTATCATATGTAATTATAATCAAATATGTATATATTTAATTATATATGAAACTATAATATAAAAAATGATAAAACTTTAAAACCATAATATATATATATATGAATGTAATTATTGAGAATAAATTTAGCCTCCATTGAAAAGGGATGATAAGACCATCTTAAACGAAGTTGAAATCCTATCGAATATTTAAAAATTGAGGTATCCCAACTAAAAAATCGGATTTAAAGGCCTTCTGGTCATTTTTTGACCTCAAAAACAACGATCAATGTCCCCCAAGTTAATACGGTGTAGATATGTTTGCAGGTTTTGATCTGATATGTGGTGGAGTCTAAAAAATCACTCAAATCAAAATTTATTATCATTTGAAGTTGAAGTTATGTTTTCAACTTATATTTAATCCTTTATCAATTTATTGAATATTTATCTCATCTAATTGCTATTAAATGACTATTACTCAATAATAATTAGAAAATTATTAATTAATATTATTTTTAATTAATTTATAAGGCATTTTTCACTAAATATCTTATATATTATCTGTAAACGCATATTTAGTCTTATATAAACCTTATTTAATAAAATATATTATATTTATATAAATATAAATATAATTCTATATTAATATATGGTTTTTATTGATATATAATTTTTTATGAAATATACTTTTTATCAGTGCTAAAATAGCGGTGATGAACGTTATTTTTTATCAGCACTAAAAAAGTGCTGACAAATGTGCCCTTTATCAGAGCTAAAAAATGATGATAAAGATATAATTTTATCAACAATTATTTTATCATTTTTAAGGATCATCCTTTATCAATGTTAAAAAATGTGTTGATAAATGGGATACTTTTATCAGTTGATAAAAGTGTGCTTTATTAGTATTTTGTTCTAATACTATGAAAAACACTTTATTTATCAGCATTTTTAGCTAGTACTAAATTTCACACGATATGTAATAGTGATGTTGTCAAATATTGAGTATGATTGAGTATATTTTTCGATACTTTAAAATGAATATCATGAATTTTATGACTGATATTGAAAAACATCGATGAATGATGCATTTTCCAACATTTTAGAATGACAACGGAAAGAATTATTAGTAATTGTGTATTTTCTTGTAGTGTATATTTTTTATCATTATTATAGTGCATATTTTTTTTAACATTATTATAGTGTATATATATATGTATATATGATAATACCTTTTCACACACCATAATATTTATGTACTTAATGTAATATAATATGATATATTTTTTCATATAAAATCATATATATATATATACATATATAATTTGAAGCTATTATATTTTGTTTAACATTATAAAATAGATCATTTTTTGTTTATTAGAATATACAATCTTATTTTTGTGTGTTTGAACATTTTAGGGATTAAGTACCGAAATATTTACATCAAAATTCGAATGAAAAAAAATTAGAGATAATAAGATGAAATAATAGTCGATTATAAATGCGATATAACTTTTTTTAAATTTTAGATACAATTCTTTTTTTTAATTATTGACATATTATTAAAAATATTTATTTTTAAAATTTTGGGTTAAAAATATCAATGTATATAATAAAGGTACTTATGCATATATAAAATTTTATTTTTTTAATAAAATAATAATTTAATAATTATTGGATATGATGGGTACTAGAATGGAATATGAAGCATTGACTCCTAGTTCTGAGTAGCTTAATATGTGTGATTATCATTTTTTTACTATTTAAATAGCACACTTTGATATTTAAACATTATACAACCATTATTTTCTAAATATTTAGGAATTTAAAGAATTTCAATTGATATATAAAATTTTAAATATGTATAAAATTATTCACTAAATAGCATGAAATAATATTTGGATATGGTCAATTAATCTAAAATTTAATTACATTTAAAAGACAAATTCACGTGATATAAAAATAAAAAATTCAACATTACAACTCATTTGATATTTTCTTAATGTATACAATTATCTTATTTTATATAAATAAAATATTTTAAAAAATATTTCTTTTGATCATTATGATAGCACATTGAATGTTTCATGCACATTACTTAAAATAGTGAACTGAATTTGTCTTTTCATGATTTCCATTGTATCGGTAATCAAATTCACTAGTTACTAGATGTAAAAAATTCATAAAATTTTTTGGGTCCAAATTTTAATGGGATTCAATAATTTCTAGAATTGTTAAATCAAACCAATTTTTTTCATTAAAATGGTGCATGGTGAGAATTATTATTATTTTTGTATTTACATGTGTTGTAGACATTGGATTCACAACCCAATCATTACAATGAGTCAAAAATGACTCTATGATCATTGTAAAACCCTTCAAACTCCATTTTTTATTTTACAAATAAGTTCTCTTTTTAACTGGGTTGAGAGGAAACCCTTGAATGGTCTGAAAGCCCCATAAAAAATGTCTCATGAAGTGCCCAAATCAATGTATGATCACTGAGAGGGGGGTAGGGTGAATCATTGATCACTTTATCTTATGAGTTGCTCTCAAAACCCAACCTATGGAACTTGTTAGAGTTATTTATCCACTCAAAGATATCTTTTAACCTCACCTCGTATGCAGTAAATATAAATAGAGAGACCAACACACAATATTTACAAGGCTTGGACAATGCGACATACTCCTTACCATGCTGGTTATACCCTATAACATGTATTATCCACTAAAGACTTTTTATAGATTATAAAGACACAAACATCAATTGGTAATGCACCCCATTAATCATCCCTCCAGTTTACCCAGAAACTACCCCCCGCTGACCAACTCTTCTGCCACAGTTTGTTATACACCCAAACAGTCCCTCTTTTCTCTTCTTCCCTCTTAACTACTTATACCCCACAACCAAGAGCCTCTTTATCAACTATTTATACCCTTAAATACAATCTCTTACTTCTTCTTTGTTGATCATGTTGTAGAAAATCCTTCAAATGTTCCTCCTTCACAAGTAAGTTGGATTGTATTTTCTTTTATATGACATATTCAAGATCTTTAACAACTCTCTGGGGAGTCTACTCATCTCAAAAATCCATCCTAATATTGAAAGACTAGTATCTACTCAAATATAAATCCTTCAAAAAATTTATCTGAAAACGTTCTTAAGAAAAAGTATGTCTGGTAATTATCCATTCGATGTGATTTGTCCAGTACCCTCAATCCGATGGACCTTCATCTAATACACCTCTGTTTGATACTCCTCCTTCTGATGTATATTTGTCTAATACATTGGTCTAATGCCTCTATACTATGCACCTCAATCTAATGCCCCTCCATATGATGCACCTCTTTCCAGTACTCCTCTCCTTTAACCAAGTGAATTCTTGGTCGAAAACTCACGCTGAACTTATAATACTTCCTATCAAGACCAGTCAACCACTAATTTCTCTAAATGAGATCTCCTACTTTTATAGGTATACTTTCTCCACAGATCAAGGATGAATCATAATCTCCAATTTTTAATTTCTCGCATAACTTAAATTTCATTTGACCGCCTTCAAAGCCACTGAAGAAACTAGAGTCAACATTCTTCATCAAAGTCTTATCAAATATCAGCAATAATGAAATCTTTAAATCTTCCTCAAATATCAACAATATTTACAAAATTTGGAGGTACAACTCAACATCATACTATTTAATTACTTTATATAGTTTTTTTAAAGCTCATAAATCCTTTGTTTTGTCTATAATATTTTCTATTTGATCCCATTTGTTCGATGTGTTGTAAGATTGGGTGTCCTAGTCCCAACTTTATCAGTAATTTTGATTATCATATCATGTATATAGAGAGTTATGCATGATGTACAGTTATCATTTTAGTTTAGACATTTCTGCATCCACTATTAAATGGAAATGTCTATAGATTAATTATCAGATCAAAATGTTATAGAAGATATCAGGGTATAATGAAAACCTCGAGATACTATGACATTAATCTTAAACATAGTCCTATGATCTATATACATTATACCGACTAAACACAATTTATATTAAACTATCGGATTTTGGGGGCTTATAAGCATTGAAACTTCATCTCATGAAGTTCGAACTTGGTGATCTCTTGTAGGTGAGATCATAACGATAGATCATCAAATAGGAACACCACATGTTTCAGGTTTCATTAGATGTTCCTATCTATGGAAATGGGTATTGGACTCCTAACTTTATATCATTATCAATGTGTGTCATTTGATCACGTACTTTGATGAAATTCAAAAACCATGATAATTAAATCTTGACGAGGTATCTTGTGTTGAGTGCATCATTGGTGGTATGACATTAGTTGAATGGTCAATATATAATTTTTCATTTTTGAGTCGAGGAAGTAATATATCAGGTCTGGTTGATCAGGATGGTAGTACCTTCATAAATCAATGACCATGGTAGTCGAAGGTAAATCTGTCTAGATTGATCAACAAATAATAAAGTAAGAAAGGACAATGACACAAGTGTGTGTACTACTTTATGAAATATCGAAAGAGAAATAGATTATATTACACAATACATGTTTGTATTTTGGTTGTCATTGCTATAATTATTCCTTATCTCTTTAGGTGTCTTGATGGGTTGCTATACTCTGCTCTTGGTCTGTGAATACTATTCTCTACTATTGAGAAAAAGGCATAAAGGGTCATAGATAATAGGGTAATCACGAATCTTCCATATTTAGGTGAAAAAATATAAAGGACATGGTGGGTCCCACCATGGGGTCCAACTGTTTTCCAAGTATTAACAATCACATATAAATAAATAAATTCATTATTATTCATTTGAAGAATAATTTGGTTGAATTTATTTATTAAAATTATTTACAAGTGTTTATGTAAATACAAGAAATAATATTATTTGTAGAAATATTTTTTTAATATTTGTGGTTCATTTAATATTATCAGGAATTGAAAATAGAGTTAATGACTTGATTTTATCATCTAATATATTTAATATATAATATAATATGTGATATAATATAAATAATATTTTTAACACACTTATTTTTTCATAATTATTTATTTATTGCTTATTTAGTAGACGTTAAATATATGGGGGTTGGGGAACTCTCTCCAGGTATTTGAGACTATACTATATATATCAGAGGAGAGGCTCATTTCAGAAACTATATATTCATTTAATAATGAGAGCCTCTCTCCCCTCCCACTTTCTGGTGAGATATATTCTCTCTCTGAGTGACTGGATCCAAGAGTGTCTTCGACTGATTTAAGGCACGAGATTATGGTGATCATCATAACATGAAAGTATTTGTTGTAGGTTCCTATTGTCACCCATAATTCAATGAAAAATGGGTTTTTAGATTCTTAGGGTGTGTGTGGATTATTTAGAGAGGTTCGTCTTCAGATCCTTCAATCAACGGCTGCCAACGACGAGTTGCAATCGTGCACCCTTTAACTCGAATGAGGTGCTCATTATATTTTATTTTTATATGCTTTGAATAATTCACACGAGATCCTAGAACTATACTAAGGCTCGTATCATTGGAGACAATATTTTTTTTATTCTAATGATGATTTTTTTAAATTCATGTCCCATCAGCTTCCAATGCGTGTCATGGTACCAACAATTGATTTAAGAGGAAGCTTGTGGATTTTATGAGTCAAATGAAATTATTTTACTTTAAATTAATTTGGAGGGATTTAATTCAGTCCCAAAAAAATAAATCACACATTGATCAAATTTTGGATAGAAAAGTTATGACTATCATAATTTTTAATACGAATCATTTGTAGTTTTGGGGTATTAAAATTGAAGAACGTATTTTTATACATGTTAAATTTAGGCGATCCATTTTTTTTCTAATGGTGGGAAAGGTGGGTGGAAAAGGGTTTTCCCTCCACCCTCCACATAATTATGGAATAAAAAATAATAGTTTATTTAATTTTTATTAATATTTCTAAGGGATATCATGGAAAAATTAGAAAAGAACAAGTTAAATGGGTTGGTGGCTGGTCCTTTTGTCATAAAAAAAACAAAACATTGAGTTTAAATAAAGAAAAATGTGTTGACAAGTTATGTGGGTGGTGCAAATTAGAAATTTAAAAGGGAAAAAAAGTTAATAAAAAAAACAAAGACTACTTTAAGATGTCTTACCAACACTACATGGTCCCTCTCTATTGACTTGCTAACCTCCTCTCCCTCCTCCTTGGTGTGAGACCAGACCGTCATGGCCATGCCAATCTAGTCATTGTCCCTCACCGATTGGTCGCCTCAAGCTCCTATGCAGCACGTCTTGACAACCGCCGTCATTCCACGACTACTCATGACCGATAATGCCCCTTCAATCTGAGTTAATCCCCCGCCCCGACCTCTGTTCATCCCGTTGGACCTAATCCGCCAAAAAATGGGTCTAGGTGGGCTACCCTAACTGAAACGCCTGGCCCAGAACAACCCTACGCTGGGTCTACCTAGCTGCAAGGATATGATCCAATCTGCAAATGCGTTTGGGCGGGATTTTGGGGTCTGGGAAAATTTTAGATAAATGAAAATTAATTTACTTTTCATGTTAATTTGAATTAAATAAACGTTAATGTTTAGTTTAAAAATATAATATTTTAAAATTCCAAAAAATAAATAATTTTAATTTTAGTATTAAATTATATTAAATAATTAATTTAATTTTTTGAATTAAAATTAAATGAAAATCAGGACCAAATGAGAATAAATTGTTTAAATTTAATTAATTCATTTAATTTATTTAAATTTTACTTGTACTTTAAATTCAGACATTTATTTTTTTCATTCATGTATAGTATAAACCGACTGATCTTGAGTCATTGACCAACCATGAATGTTCAGTTTATTTATATTTATTAAATTATTTATTTTGTGAGATGATTATAATAAGTAGATAATTAAATGATATTCTAAGCATTTTATTTTTGTTCAACGTGTATAACAGTCTGCATGTCCAATTTGTCTGTCTATATTTTGAACATTCGAGAACCCATCGCCTGCGTGTGAGTACATTTTTACTACAATGATGACACTATAAGTTGCAGATCATGCCAAGTCGAGAAGAAATCCAGATGAGATGTTAACACACTGGATGGGGACGAGCAACATCATGAGTCAAACTATGAGTTATGTATGATTCTCCTAGGTCATGGTTGATCTATTATGTTTAAATGGATCAATCAATATTATATTCTCAAAACTAGTTGATTATTTTATTTCTTTTATATATTTGTTTATTATTTTATGAATCTGTATGACAACAGAAAATCATATAAAATAATAAACACTAAAATGCATAAAGACACGATGAATGTTTTTTTTTCTATTAATGTTCAGTTGTGAGTGAGACAACATAGAATGAAAATGTTAATATAAATGGATTACATTCATTGAGAAAAATATAAAAACCCTCAAAATAAATATTAATTCATAAGTGACTTCCATCATTTGAATTTGAACATAACTAGGTGTTTGGGGTGCATGATCAGTTATAGTTGAGGGTGCCTAAGATATGTGTTGGATACAAGGGAACCTATGAACAATGTCCATTACTGAGGAGACCTAGGGGCCCCCAAGTGGTTTCCCTAGTAATATTTTTACCTTAAAGATGGTGCATATGAGAAATGAGTAGTGATGATTGTGGGTGTCACCTTAGAACCCAAATCGACATTGATCATGTTACAGTCGTGACAATGATAGGTCATGCACTTGAGATTCTGAATCTATATTTGTTGGATGGGTTCAGGCATATAAGGGTAACCCCATCGAGAAGTGACATATGAGATGATTTGGGTGGGGCATACTAACCATCGTGATGTATTTAGGTGATGGATTCTTAGCAGGTTAGAGGCACACCTCTATCCCGAGGTGATGGATTTTTAGTTATTTATGCCCTAGGTTTAGATGATGTGATACATGGTAGGGTAGAGACATATCCTTGAATATAGGTTATGGATTTCTTGGAAGGTTACACCATGTCACTAGGTGACTAATTCTTGATAGGATAACCCCTTGAGTTTTTAGATGCAGTTTTCCTAGAAAGGGAGAGATGCACCCCTATCTCCAAGTGATAGATTTTAGGAAGGTTATGCCCTAATCCCATAATATGTGATACCTGACAAGGGAGAGACACACCCCTATCTCCAGGTTATGTTTTCCTTGAAAGGTATTCCCCGAATCTAGGTGATGGTTTCCTCCCCGACCAATCTTATGATTTTTGGGATGCATCTTTTTGAAAAGGGTTTTCCTTGTATCAAGGTGATGATTGGCCCATGGGAATTATTAGGATTGTCTAAGACACTCCTAATAATTAGTTATGTGATTGATATTGGATGGAACAATCATGTGACATACTTAACGATACTCCAAAACTAGCCAAAGCAGGTTTGGATTGATTCCAAAGAGAACCCAAGGATCATCAATGATTTTTTATTTATACTTCTTCACTATATTTATTTATTAATATTGGAATTCCACATGCACATATACAATGTATTACTAGTAATTCTTGAGATTTCAATGGTGGTTCCCTACTGAATTGTACTCACACCCTACTCGGGTGACCATGACACTTGGAGACCTCAAGAAACCTTCACTGATCATGAGTTCGGGTTGGGAAGAGGCCCAAAGTAGCTTGATCAAACCAGATCAATCATATGAGATTAGAGATTGAGATGCTGTGAGGATCAAGTATGGTTGCAGAGTCTCAATTTATTTTTATTATTTTATTTATTCTTTAGTTATGGTTTTTCGGGTGTGTTATTGATGTGGTATACTGGTATAATGATGATTTTGTATGATCGTATGCTTATGCATGATCATTTTGATATCGATGGATAAGTTTATTGATTCTGATTAATTTTATTTTTTACAAAATAGATTATTTTTAATTTTTTATCTATTAATGTACACTTTGATATGGGGGTGTAGTCACCCCAAGGTAACACCCTAGACCCCCACTACTAATCGATAGCCTCTAACATATATAGAGGACTTTGTGAGGCCACATAGTTACTATAGGTCCAAGAATTGTTGAGTGGTATGGGGCAATGAGATGTTACAAAGTGGTATTAGAGTTTATGTAAATGATATAACATAATTTATCAGAATTTTTTATCTTACTATTTAAGGATGTGGTAGAAATTCCATATAAGAATGTGTCAGATCTTGTGATGGATATATGATTGGTGTATCAAGAATAGTTTTTCAAGTAGGGAGTATAGAGTAATGAGGATATGAGATTTCTATTCTTGTATTTCAAGGAACAGTTGGATGATTTCACTGCCATGATGCACATGGGTTTTGGGATTTATGATTTTTTGTGGTTTTTTCTCTTGTGAAATTAGTAAGAGTCTAGTGTGTATGTATCATATTTGGAACATAGGATTAAATGAAATTAACATGCCTATGTGGGATTGATATCACTAATATTAGAGGGTTCAATAGTTTAAAGTGTTATTAAAAACTTATATGGTGTTTCCCATATAACTTATTGGTGTTATTCTATTCAATTGTACCATAGTATATGTTTCTTCTAATGATAGGTCATGTGGATCTATGGAAGATACTCGATGATGATGACTATACAATCCTTTTGGGTAAGGGATGTATAGTGACCCTAGTTGGTTGGTATAGTATATGATGGATTAAATATAGACCCCTTATGGGTGGTTATGGTACTGATTTTGAAAGAAATGGGTTTGGTTATCTAAAGTGTTAAAAACATCCTATATATTGTTTTCCCATCGCATTTTTAGTGGAATTCTACTTAACCAAACCATCTAACTATGGAATACTCAACATAGATCATGGAAGGGAAATTCTATTATGTATATATGAGTACCTAGATGAGAATGTGATCCTCAAATGGTTGTGTCCTTTATATGGAGGCCCAGTGAGGATCAACATGATATTTAAGATTCTCAAGGGTTTAGTCTTATATGTAGGTTCCTGGTGAGAATCAGTTCCCTAGTGATCTGATAAATTTAGAATGTGTTGCCTAATGCATATATTTAAGGTCACTAAAGCGGGTGTTGGAGCATGAGTTTTTGTGTGATATTTTAGGTAAGAATAGATATGTGTTTCTCATGAGATCTAACCTATATGAGATTTTTCTTGTGGTATAGGTTATATTTCTTAGTGCTTAAGATATGACTGCATATATTATTAATTCAGGTATTATAATTGAGATGAGAAGTAACATATATATGAGGGTAACCTGAGAGAGGGGAAAACCTTGGATTATGAGTTCTCTAGATAAGGGAATCATGGAAATATGATTTGTTTTATGATATAGGGGCACATTAAGTGCTAATGGGTTTACAATATAGGCATAGAGATACTTTGGTTTTCAAGATAAAAGCACCTTGTGAAGTAGTGCCTTTGGTGTCAAGGTTTGGTTTCAAGGATAGGATCGGTAGGATACTAGACCCTACAATTTTTTGGCAGAGTTTTAAAGGATATAGTGTAATTCAAACCTATATTTCCTGATATAGGATGGTAATTGTGTGCATATATGTATTGGTTTTTGGAATGATGTTGGGGTCGACGGGTGATCATGCAACAGTCCATGGCTTATGTGAAATGCTTGATTATGAAGAGGTGCACAAGGGTGCTTCTAAATGGATTGCATTGACATGATGTGAGCATAGTCTGTGTTTAGTCACATGGGCCTATACTTGGGGACAATAAACTCATGAGAGCATGAGTCGATTGATGTGACATAGTGGTATACATGTTTATGCTCGTCACATTCAGATGATATTGAGGTGGTATACACTATATATATGCAGTTCCTATTGAGTTGCGAATCGGTGAATGGGTGGGTGAAGGTGAGGACTATTGGTGTAATGAATTAATTTGTTTAATTTTGACCCTTTGAATATTTCTATATTTATATATGGGATTTTATTGAGTGTTTTAGCAATGTTATAGGTGTCACAGAGGCACAAAATTAATATATAAAAAATATAAATATATTAAACCATTCCTACACATATTTTTAGAAAAAATAGTTTTCCCATTAATAGAAGTATAAAATTGGGAAACTATGAAAATGGATTAATACGGAATGTGGGGTTTATCCTAGGCACAACATAAGTTTCATACACATTATGTTTCAGAATGATTCACTATCATGGATATATTAAAATGAATAAAATTAATTAATTTTATTTATTTTCAATGCCTAACCGAGTAGTGACCTCTATATAATACCCTTTGTATATAATCTCCATGTTTATCTGTATAACCCTAGTAGATTGATAGATAGAGGAGGCATCACCATGGGCAAACACCTTTGATAATCAAATGTAAGAATATTGGATTGATGTTGTGTGATTATAGGGAATTGTGGAAAAATGAGAAAATAAATAGATTTTTCAATAATATCACTATAAAACATGTTCTTAACTAATGATCAACCATTTATTGAGGTAGATATTATTATTTATGGATTTTGATGAACTATATTTCAAGATTTCTACCATTAATTAATTTATTTTCTATGGATTTTGATTTTATTTCCTCGTATTCACATGACCTAGTTAATTTAAAATTTGGATTTAAATTATTATGATGAATTTATCTCTGTTATTTTGTTTCCATAATAATGATAATTAGAAGGAATCATACCAGATAATAAAGTTTATCAATTTTACTTTTCTCAATTTGATTTTTTTTCTTCCATTGTTCTTCATGTTCTTTACCATCAGTCACATTCTGGGCGGTGGTTGAACTATTGTTGGTCCGATTTAAATTGCGACCAAACCCCCATTTTTGTTTTGATGTTTTTAGGAATAAATTATTGATTATAGTGGTCATAGATTCGAGGTATTTTGAGAGAAATTAGATTAATGGTAGGATCATGTTTGGTTTTCATGAGTTTGGACATATGTGAATGATGTTCTTTAATGACAATTTCTGTTTTGGTGACTCAAATGATGAAAATATACTTCTGGTTGTAGTAGATTAAGGATTAATGTATCTAAAGGAATATACAATGATATTTTTAATGGAATCAGTGAAAAAAATGGATTTGTGAAGATCTAGGAGACTAGACTTTACTGTATATGACAAACTCGACTACACATCATTTTTTCGGAAGAAAACACATTGTGTAGTTAGCTTCCAATGATGGATAGGGTTTTGATACCATGTTATATATCACAAGACATGTGGTTGGGTTCACATGCCATGTGTTACTACCCAGGTAGCCAAGCTGTGTGTAGGGAAGAACACGATCATGACCCTTGGTATCCCCAGACACCATTTTTCTCTGAGCATACACTATGTACATGGGTTTTCACATTCCATATAGGGAAGTGAGACATGACCAGGGTTTGACTTTTGAAAACATGTTGTGTGTCCATAATGATCAGGCTAGATTCTTTTCTATAGAGATTATACCTCTCGTATCTTCTTCTTCAAGACTCATATTTGGATCCATGAGTAGTCCATTATGTGTATAATTCCATATAGGATGCATTGGTAGATTTAATTTTGGAACTAGATATATGATGTGAGGTGATATGAATGGGATACTTCTTCCAATGATGCTTGACCAACGATAGGGCTTAGGCATGATCATCATAGGATTGGTACTCACCAGACTGTTGGGTTTTCTAGGCTGTGGGTACCCTATCTCATATGTGCTGGTAAATTTGGTAACCCCCCACAATACCAGGGTGAAGGTCCTATATCTTAAAATCTAGTACTCCCCCATCATCAAGATTTAGCAGTGAGCAGGCCTACAACTAGAATAAGTACTCCCTCAACCATGGAATCTTCCAGTTAGGTGTTGGTCCTCCATTATATTTTTGTGAGGTTATGTTGGGCTATTAGCATCGGGACAACATTGGATCTCATAGTTGCGGACATGCTCATATCTTCTTAGTTGGCTATGTAGATCGAGATTCCTCTCTCTTCAACTGGGGATTCTTATTTGTGATCATATCTATGTTGAGTTTCTTTTCACCTATTTTATTATAGGTTTAGGTGAATATCTTCTTATTATTTCTCCATTTACGTTATTAGGGCATCCTACTAGATATGTATATAATCTCCCCTACATGGGATTTTCCTGCATGTTTTCATATCTTATACGAATGATAAGAAACTTGGTAGATACTTTGGTGGACCTTAAGTAGGTATAAATTAGTTTTATTTGGATATTATGTCCAAATACGGTGGGCAGTTCCTGAGATTGTGAGGAGGGATCTCTCTTTCATTCTCAACAGTCATTTCAGGTTGGGATACCATCCATTTCTTGGGTGTGTGTTTCCTCCGTATTTATACATGGGTTATTTTTTTACTGTATTGTTTACCAAGAGTTTGACTAATGAATTTTATTAAACTCTAGATCTTTGCTCATTTATTATTATCCATGCACTATTGTATAAAGAAGTGTTCTTGTATGGAAGTATTATAAGCTAAGGCCTCAATTTAAGTGATATATGCCTACTCGATGATATTCTCCAACCCATAGACTTTTAGAGGTGGTCTTGGGGTGCTACTCTCAGCTTACTATTAACCTAGGTGGGGCCTTAGTGGTTTAGGTTGTGACATAGTGGTATCAGAGGAGTTCTATTATATGGATGGTGTTTGGAGATAGATGCTTTGTGAGGATTGTTTTGGGAACTTAGGGAAATAAAGATAAGGTGTATCGAGTTTGGATATTAGAATTTGGAACCTAGTGATGGTGTAGTGATAGACATATCCATAAACTAGGAGTCTAGAAACCTAATTGTTTACTTGACATGCTGATGTACCAGTTGATGGGAAACTAATGGTACATGCATCATATATGAATGGGTCTTTGACTTTCATGTCCTTCTTGAGTCACATCCCCATATATTTTCATAAAAAATGGTACATCTTGTTAACTTTCAGGATGTATCTATGATGATAGCTAGCTAGGATATCGAGATAGATACATGATGATGACCAGTTTAGTGATGAGGTCTCAGTGTAGTGACCTCTCAATGATGTGTTCCCTCTACATGATCAAAGAGTATTTCTTGGACCCATTGACCAGTGCATGGTTTTCCTCTAGTAGTTTAGGTTTTTGTTTATCTACATGTTGATCATCCAATTATTCTAGTGGGACATGATGATGATGTGTGTAGGCTTAGCACATTGCATGAGTTTTAGCAATAGAGACCACTCAAGTTCTATAGTAAGCCCAACCCTTAGGAAGAAGAGGATTGGAATGAGTTGGTGGTGTGGCTTTTATGTCATGTATGAACCTTAAACAATCAGATGGTTTCACTTGAAAAAAAAATCTTCATAGATTGGATGGATGCTGGTGGATTCTGGACATCTATATCCATAATGAGGTGGAGTATTCATGTGAGGAGTTTCATAACTTTTTCTATGAGGAGCACTACCCTTTGAACTTCTTCTCTATTATAATTAAAGATATTTTGGAGTTGTAATAAGGAGAGACTAATTTTTCAAAGTATTCATCAAGGTTCATCAAACTCACATGCTACTCTCTCAACATGGTACAAGATGGATACTTTTGGTGTATAAGTTTGAGCCAGGCCTCTATAAGGACATCCTAGATAGCATTGTATCTATATTCATTTCCACTTACACTGGAGTGCTAGAGTAGGCCTTGGTGATAGAGAGATTCCAGGAAAAGGAGCATTGGGAAGTCGGATCTGGCTGTGTACATTATATAGTAGAGTTATCTACTACTATCGACAGATATCATACTTTAAGTTATGAAAATCGGAGGCATACTCATTCTCAGACATAGATGCAAGGATATAAAGTGCAAGGATCTCATATAGGGTTCAATATTTTTAGATATGTATAAATATACACTTGTAATGTATAAGGATAAAAGTCTCATGATCACTTTTCCCAATACACTATATATAATGGTCGAATAGTAGAAAAACATCTATGATAGAGGTAATTTCATGATTAAAGATCTCCCAGGGGTGGCCGGGGTAGTCCCCAAGGAGGTAGTGATAACATAGGGGCTGGAGGATCTCTTGGAGGAGGAGATTTAGGTGAAGTATGAAACTATGATATACTTCAACCACCACCCCTAGGTGGTCCATGATAGGACCAAAGAGATGGTAGTAGAGGGTATAGTTAGTTTCTAGCTATGGAGGGATATGATCAGGTTTTGCATGAGATGATTCGAGATATGATCCATGTATTATCTACTTAAGATATATTAATTTTAAACATAGGTGCAAGTCATTACTTCATTTCCATATCCATTGTGTGAGATTTGGAGACTCCTATAAAGTCTTTACCCCATAGTTTATGGCTGGAGGCTCCTATTGTGAGTGATTTTTTTAACTTTACACATATTTCGATAATGAGAGATGGTGCTCAGTGAGGTGAGTTTCACATGGGACTTCTTGGTTATTGCAATGAAACTGTATGATGTCATTATGGGTATGGAATGGATATCCATGATAATCACCCAAATAGACTATCATTACATGAGAGTTATATGTCAATGGGTGTATGGGGTGGATTTTTTTCCTTCGATGGGGAGAAGTAAATGCTGACAAAACTAGTGGGTCTCGAGAGAAGGAATATGAAACCTATATCCCATCAATTAGTGAGTCTATACCTTAGTGTAGGGAGGTATTTAGACATCAGGCTTCCAATAACAGAGGACAAGTATATGGATTTCTTCTAAAAATATGTTCTAGGACTATCTCCACATTTATAGATTGATTTGTTTATTCACTTAAAACCCAATACTAAACTGATATCTTTTACAACAAATCAAATGAACCTTGCTAAGCTCTGATAGCTGAGGGTATAGTTTGATCCCCTTTAGGAGATGGTTTTTATAATACCTATTTTATCACCTAGTCATCTCTGGTGTTGTTCATCAATAATGAAGATGGGATATTGAGGATATATATTTATTTTTGATTCCCTAAATAAGTGAAAATAAAAAACAAGTACCCCTTGATAAGGATCGATGAACTCTTCAAACAACTAAAATGTGTGAGATGGTTCTTGAAGATTGATCTCAAGTCAGGCTACCACTACTTGTGGGTTCACAAGGAGGATATTATGAAGACAAAATTATGATAATTCTATGAGCACTATGAGTTCCTAGTGATTACATTTGGTGGGTAGAATCCACTTAATTTTTTCATGGGTATTATGAATCATATCTTCCATCCCTTATTAGACTGACTTGTGGTTGTGTTTATCAATGGAATTCTCATTTACACCATTTTTGAGTAGGTACACACATAGCATTTGAGGATCGTTCTTGACTTACCTCAAGTGTTCCAATTATATTGTATAATATGAATGTGATTGTTCAAGATTAGATATGTTCAATTTCTAGGGAACATCATCTATAAACATAGTGTATCCATGGACTTGATGAAGCTAGAGTTAGTGCTATCTTTTGATCCACCCAAGTGTGTGTCAGATGTTCAGTGTTTTCTTTGTTTGGTAGGGTACTATTAGAGGTTTGTGGAAGAATTTTAAAGGTTAGTGGTGACTTTAAATCATTTTAAATGTAAAGGAATAAAATGATTTCTTATGGGTTGATGGAGATGAGACCACATGACTAGATCTATGTGACCTAAAAATTTGGAATTAGGCGCATTAGTCTTCACCATGAGGATGTGGAGACATTAAATTCTGGGAGAGTACTTTCTGGTCTACTCAAACCAGTAGAGTCTGAGGTATAACTTTTCCTATAGTGACCTTAACATGATACATATATTTTTTATATAGTTCACATATAACAATGAATTTGACATAGTCTATACTTTAGGGAAGGTAAACTTTATGGAAGATTCCCTCATAAAAAATAACAGTCTCACTTAGTGGAGGAGGTATCAGAGAAGTTGGCCTCTTTAAAGTTGACCCTAGTATAAGAGAGAGGGAAAACTTATCTCCAGTAAATGGTAGTGAATTTGATTCTTCACTATTATGTGATATAGGATCAGTATTGATGAATCTATTTTTAAGTTTTACATGACTAGATATATTTAGAATATAAACTCAATAGTTTTTCTAAAGATGGGGAGCATGTTATCCTTTTCGTTGAATGTAAAATAGTTTTGATTGGGTTTTTGAGTAGGTTTTAAGGTATTTTAACACATAAAACATATAGATATATCATGGATTGTGGAAGATGTACAATAACCTTCGAAAATAGTTTTCTTGGGATGGTATGAGGAGAAGTGTTTCTGAGTTTTTTTTTTGATGCCTCACTTTTCTGATGGTGAAGGTAGAACATTAGGTTCTTGTAGGTTTGAATCAACCTCTTTAGATTCTTAATTGGAAGAAGGATGGGATATCAATTGATGTTATGATGGTACTTCCATTGAAACTTAGTGTCCATAACATGATTTTAGTGATTATTGATTGGATTACCAAATTAGGTCACTTCTTTTCTATCAAGGAGAAAAGTTCATTTGAGATTTTGAGCCGCTTTTACATGAAAAAAAGTATCCAGCTTCATGGGTCACCCTCAATGATTATTTAAAAACCTGATGTGTGGTTAACTTTACAATTTTCGATATATTTGTAAAAGGATTTCATGACCGAGTTATAGATGAGTATGACGTTTCACCCCTAAATAGATGGCTGGAATTAGTGATCCATCCAGGTTTTAGAGGATATGATGTGAGTTTTCATGATGGAATTTGATCGGAGTTGAGAGGATCACTTCCATTGGAGGTTTTTTTTTATAATAAAAACTATCAACCCACTATCAGTGTGACACCATTTGAATCTCTATATGGGAGACCTTGCAGGTCACCCTTGTACTAGAAGAAGATAGACGAGTCATCATTTATGGGATTGCAGATTGTGGAGGAAACAATAGAAAAGATTTAAGTGATCTAAGATTGAATAATGAACACTAATATATGGAGAAAATATTATCAATACTGATGTCGCAGACCCATGGAGTTTGATAAGGGAGACCATGTGTTCTTGAATATCTCCCCATGATATGGTTTGTGGAGATTTAGTAAGGGTAGATAGCTATCCTTGAGATTCATTAGGATGTTCCATATCATACTGTGGGTTGGATTGGTTGTTTAAATTCTATACATACCCTCATAGTTGGATCAGGTGCATGACCTATTCCACCTACCATATCTAAAGAGATATGTTCACAACCCATCACATGTAATTAACATAGGAATGATAGACATAGAGGACAGAGCTGCCATTTTATAGTTTGGTTGCCTTGAAGAATTGGAATGAGATAATTATTCATGAGTGACCTATCCTATTAGTCTGAGTGATATGGAAGTATGAGAATCTCTAAGAAATATTGTGGGATCTTGAGAGTTAGATGCGATCTTTTTACCCTTACCTTTTTAGTAGGTTTTTTATCTCTAGTGAAAAAATCATGGAAGGTGGGGGGAATTTAATGAATTCAGTTTTTTAGACCCTTTGGATATTTCTACATTTATATCTAGTCTTTTATTTGGATTTGGTGTTGTGTTATGGGTGTCATAGGGCCCCAAAATCAATGTATTAAATGTTTTAAATATAATAATCCACACATGAATATTTTCATAATAAATGGGTTTTCTATTAATAGGAACCCAAAATGAGAAAACTGAGATTGTGACTGAATCTGGAATGTGGGGTTTACCCTATTCATGATATAAGTTTCACATTCACCGAGCTTTCATATGATGCAATGTTGTGTATAGATTAAAATGAATAAAATTAATTAATTTTATTTAATTATTTTAAATTCCTAACCTAACGGTAACCTATATATAATCCCATTAATAGATAGTCACATGTTTATATATATAACCCTAGGAGATTGAGAGGTAGAGGATGTGTCACCATAGGTAAGGACCTTCAATGATAAAACTATGGAATCAAGGATCAATGGTCTGTGATCATGGGTAATTGTTAAAATAATGATGAATGCAACATATTCTTTAATGATATCACTGAAAAACATATTCCTCACAAATAATTTATTTTTTATTAATGTAAGGATTTTAATTTATGTATTTTCCACCCTATAATTCTTGATTTCTATAATAGAATAATTTTTATCCTATGGACTCCAATTTTATTTCCCCATATTCACATAACACATTAAATTTATAATTTGGATTTAAAATTTTATGATGAATTCCTCTTCACTATTTTATTTCTACATTTATGATCATTTCCCAGAACTATATTGGACAATGATTTTCCCACTTTAATATTTCTTCGATTTTCTTGCATTGTTATTTTTGTTCCTCACTGTAGGACCTATTCGGGGTGGCGACTCAACTATTTCCTATCTTGTTCAAATTGAAGTAAAACCCCTATATTCATTTTTATGTTGGTGTGAATTAATGATTTGATAATTATTCTTATATATTCATGAAACATTAGTGGGAAGGAGATTGATGAAAGGATCAAGTTCAGTTTTGCTGAGTTTGGGTATACATGAACAATGATCTTCAATGATGGTTTCCATTATGGTGATGAAAATGATGGAAATAGAATTTTTGTGGTATTTTATCTTTGATCAATTCTTATGGATGTATCTATTATGTGATTCTCAATCTAATTAGTGAAAACAAAAAACCTGTGGAGATCTAGTAGATCAGATGTTACTATTTGTAAAAAACCAAACTACGCATGTTTGTTTCGGAAGAACGCATGCTAGGTAGTTTTCTTAATAAGGAAGATATAGATTTGATACCAAGTTAAATATCACATGCCATGTGTCTAGGACCACATATCATGTTATACTACCTGAGTATACAAGACATGTATATGGAAGAACATACCCAAGACCCTGAGTGGCCCCACACATGGATCGAAAAACATGTTATGTATATGGGCTTTCACATTCCATGTAGAGAAGTGAGACTTGAACAAGGATGAACTTTTTCATACACACCATGTTCCCCTAATAAACACACAATTGTTTTTTCTCAACATCTTCCACCTCCCATATCTTCTTCTTTGGTACTCATATTTGGAATCACAAGTAGTCCATTATGAGTAGAATTCCATATAGGTTTCATTGGTGGTATTATTTTCAGAATCCAAGATATGAAATGATGTGATGAGAATGAGATTCTACTTCCAAATATGATTTTACAATGACATAGATCATTTGTGATCATCATATTAATTCTGGGGTCAGCACTCCCTTGAAAGTTTGGATCTTATGAGAATAGGTCACTCATATCATATGTATTTGTATAGTCGGTACTCCCAAAAATTATCAAGTTGTGATTACTCTATCTATAAAGTTGTTAATCCTATGTAATTGAGATTTGGTGGGGATTAGGTCTTTTACTGGAGTCAATACTCCCTCAACTAAGGAATATTATAACTAGGTGTGGGTCCTCCATTATATTCTGGTGAGGTTATATTGGGATAATGTTATTAAGAAAACAATAGCTCTTAGAGATGAAGACAAACTCATCTATGATTAACTATCTATGTAGATCAAGATACATCTCTCTTCAATTGTGGATTCTTTTTTTTAGAATACCTATATTGTGTTTCCTCTCTCAAGTCTTGTGGGTTTAGGTTACTATCTTCTTGTTATTTATCCCTTTATATTGTTTGGTTCATCCTACTAAGTATGTATATATTCACCCCCACATGGGATTTTCCCACACATGTCATGTATTATACATATGATAGGTATCTTATTAGAGACATTAGTTGAACCAGATATAGTGGATCTTAGTTGTACCAAGAGACCATGACCACGTATGATGGCAATTTCCAAATATAGTGAGTAGGGATCTCTCCTTCATCCTCATCAGTATTTTTTGGGTTGGGATACATTCCATTTATTGGGGTGTGTTTTCCAATATGTGTTAGGAATATTTTTCAATATAATATTTAACTAGAGGTTTTTTCATGCATTTTATTACACTCTATTAGTTTCATAATTTATTATTATCCCTACACTATTGTATGGAGATGTGTGTATGTGTGTAAGTACTATATGATAAGGCCTCCCATCAGGTGATATATGTCTACTCAGCACTAGTCTCCAACCACTGGTCAATTAGAGGTTGGATTGGGGTGTCACTCTTACCTTAATGTTAGCCTAGGTGGGGCCTTTATGGGTATGGTTATGATATATGGGATTGATGAAATACTAATGGACATGGTTTTATGGAATTTTGATGAGAAATAAATATGTCGCTACCGTGATAGGTGACTTTGAAGATAGATAAAATACCTTGATGTGGTTGACCCGAGTGTGGGCCAATAAAAGTATTGTCAGAGAGGTATGATGATGAGATCCATTGAGGTTGCACTCAAGGAGAGGTATAAGGAAATATATATAGTATGAATTGCACCATTTTCCATGGAGGGTGTGACCCTCATGATAAATGGAAATTCAATAGATGTTGATGATGGAGTTCGCGTGAGATGGAAATGGGTAGTGGTTGATGTCTCAAGTTGGAGCTTGGTTATGAGAGGGATAATAACTTCTAGTCATTACTTGCAGTAATGGATGGAACATAGGCTGTAGATGTATGATCTTCTTGCTAGAATGGTTATGTATAGGATGAGACAAGTTTTTGGATAGTTTATTTCGAATTTGGGTTCCATTTATCAGATGAATTCGATATTATATGATTCCATGAAAAATACAATATATGTATCCATATGAGGTCTTGGATGGATTGTGTGTGTGGAATTGGGCTTAGGGTGGGTTTCGCGTGATCTGAGCATGAGTTATATTGTGGTTGTGTCAATTCTCATGACTAGATGATGATGAAAAATTTCATTGTATGGGGAACTGATCATTGAATTAGATTGAAATTTGGGTTTATAATTTTGTTTTGGTGTTTGTAAAATATCAAGATACCTTTGGGTATCTGAGAATCGTGGCTAAGAAATGAGATAATGCATCAAAAAGTATGACAAAGCATTTAGGATGATGGACTGACAAAGGAGGACTGGCTGGTGTTTACATATATATTTGGATGTAGTGGGATAGAAATTTCATATGGTACATCATATAGGGTATGGAAAGTGTGTTTTGAGGATCATCTGTGGATTTTAGAAAAAAGTATAACATGTTCGGTCCTTCTATTTGTGTGGTGGAGACTTGTTCAATTCAATTTAAAATTAAAAAACAGGATCAACACTAGTTTTTACCAGTGTTTTTGCCTATTATTGTGTATCGTGAGATAGAAACATCACTGAGTATTTCATTAGACCATTGAGTGTGAATTTTAACTAGTGATTATAATGTTAGGGAGTACAATTTCGTGGGAATTATTCTTTATGATTTTAGGTTTATAGTGGGGAGCACCATATGCTTGGGGATGAATTGATTGAAGATACCTTGGGGTCTTGTGGTAGATAAGTTCTTTGGGGAAACACCTAGAAATTTCGATGATGATGAAGAGTGGTTCCCATGGGGGGGGGTCCGTCTACATCTAGGGTTTCATGGTGTGAACCATGGTTCATGATGTGAATTGACTTTGGTTGAGGGTGGGATCCCTCTACCTAATCATTTCATGGTGTGAACCTTATTTTCACATTGTGAATAATGCTATGTACCTTATCTTCTTAAAAAATGGGAATTTACCAAAAATAATCATGTAGGTTTTTTTACCCCTATTTCCCTCATTTCTATCTCTCTTTCATGCAGACCAGGAGGCCGAGAACCCCCTATCCCTTTTTGACCCCCTTGACTTGGTGTGACATTGGTGGTATTTTTAATGATTTGTATTAAATTTTTACACATGTTTTCCTCCTATCTTGGTTTCTTCTTGATTTCATTACTTCATTTTAGTGTTTTGATTTTGATTCCACTAGAGCATGGTGGAATCAGCCGATAATGATGGTGTTTTCATATAACATACCTAGAGGGAATTCTGAGATGATATCTTCTTACCATCTCATGTCATTTTGTTAAAGTTATGTCACCATATAAATTTATTTATGGGGTTTCATAATTTTTATGAAATTAATTATTGAATTGGTTTTTATTATTAGGTATTTTTACCAAGATACTGATAGGATTGCATCATGGACCTCCCATGAGCCGTTGGATGTGGTTTTAGTGTGACATGATCTCCTGGTGAGTAATTAGGTGTTTACGACAAATTGAATTAAATTGGTTAATTAATTGAAATTTTTTTAATTAATTATAAATGAATATAATAAAATAAATTTGATTTTTTATCATGATTTAAGGCCTATTATTGATGGGTGATGACTGGTTGAGCTTGGAAACATATCAACGAGGGTGACAGAGCTGTTTTGAGAAGGGAAATAACTCTGAATTAAGGATGGATATCCCTTATACAAGCCCTATGGTATTATGCCTTAATTTTATGGAACATGATGTTTGGTATTTCCATTTAAGGTGATCAAATAGTTTTATTTAAAATTAATTGTTTAAGTTTAAATGATATTTATGTATTAAAAAAATTCCAAGGGTCACAATGTAAATTTTCCATTGGATTTATAACCTCAAATATTAGAGATACATGCCTTCATTATGGCTTTAACCATTATGAAACATGGACCCCAAGGGGTGTAAATAAAATGGAAGGAAATGAGTGAGATTTAAAAAACATAGGTATAGGTTCCCTTAGTGACATCTAGGTATAGGTGAGTGGTGATTTGGGATTGATGGCCTAGGTACTGGTCATGTGGAGTCCTCTATATGAATTAAAGCCTTCGATCAGGATGAGATGACCATGGGGTGAGTGTTCTTCCCACTCTATGATATGAATGCTTAGATGAGTATTGTAACGACCCAATGTTTTTCAATGGAAATTCCCTTCTTATAATTATGTCATAAAATAACATGAAAACACAAAATAATGAACTACTAAGTGATAAGTGACCTTTTAAACATAATTTTTCACCCCTATGTTTGGAATTTTGAATGCCCGACATACACGGTTGTGTTCAGGATGATTTTTGGAGTCTAATGAAACAAAAATAATTTTTTGGTGAATAGTGACCTACCCTTATGAATAGTAACATACCCTTATGATTAGTAATATGACCCTTATGAATAGTAAATCATCCAACATAAGATTAAAATTACCTATGAATAATTAAATAAAATTTAGACATCTTAGAAAGTGGCAATTTGACCTTAGTAAATGTTTTGGTATTTTGTAAGTCATAAATAATTATTTATAATTAATTAATTAATTTAAAAGAATATTTATTTCCATATAATGTATTCATAAATTATTAAATCAATGTATTATAGTTTTTAGATAATTTTATATGACCCTATGTAATTTTTGGAAGCACTATAAAATCAGTTTTAATCGTAAAAACAGTTTTTAAGTAAATTATGATTTTAATTAAATATTAAATTAATAATATTTAGAAAATTATTTTCTAAAAATGGAAATCATTTTTGGATTCTAAAAGTCAAAAAATGGTTGGGGTAAATTTTTGGGATTTTTCTAAGATACTTGAATTTTTGATGAATAGTTGAATCCGATAATTCACAATAAATGCTAAATAATGTATTAATTGAGTCATCGATGATGTTCTGCTGATGTAAGCCCACTTGGTTCGGGATTAAATTATAAAATTACTATTATTGGTCATCCAAGACTCGCTATTCTTTGTCTTAGGGGAAATTAATAAACTAATGAATTTTATATTAAGGAAACCCCTCTCCCCTCCGCTATAAAAGCCACCCTTCACTCTGTCTTTTCCTCACACCTCTCAATATCCAAGACTTCTCTAAACACTACCAAAAAACCTTCCCTAGCCCCTCCCCCACGTACAAAAGATGCGGGTTTTATCAAAATACCAAGACTATCTTCCTTAAGAAGGATCTCAAGTGGAAGATTTAAGAGGTAATTTATCTCCATCTTCTCCTTTATTTTCCTTTCAAGTTCAAGTTCATTTCTTGATCTATCCCCACCTATATTCATCTAAATTTTATTGAAACTCCATTATTATACACATAATGTAATTTTATGATTCTAATGGTATCTTATATTATCCAACACCCTTTCCCTTTTCCTTTTATTTTATTAAAGAGAACGTTGTTCGTGTGGTGTTAATTCATCACCTTCAAGAACGACATACTTTCTTCTTCCATTTATACCTTCAGATATGATCATGAAACCATTTTTATGGTGGAACCAAAATATGTTATATGTTTTATGTTCTATTTAAAGTTCTGTAAATAACCTATGGCCATATTACTAAGTGATAAGTTAAAACAAGTTCGTTGTGATCCAAAAACCGCCCAAATTGACCCAAATAACCATCATTTAATTCTTATCTAATGATTCATCCACATGTATCTAATTTGATTCATTATAAGATCATAAAAACTCCTGAAATATCATTAATAACATGTAATATCATTTCTGTATTTTTACCCATGTTCTACCAAAACTTCAATTTAAGAATACAATTGAACCACTCAAGAAAACCATAAAAACGAACATCCCCGGACAATGTTTTTAAACTCTATAAGTCATCAAAAGGAATATAATATGACATAATGAAACCAGAATGAACCCTATTAATGTATAAAAGGTTCTGTAATTTATTATTAATTAATATAATTTCATTATATAGTACATTAAAGAGAAGGAGGCATTCAGGTACAAGGTAAGGGGAAATCTCAAACCCAATTTTCTTCCTACGGGTTCTCCCTCTTTCACTCCATTTTTGATATGGTTACTCCTCAAAGATCATTTTATCATCATTTAATTAACTTTTTTGGGATATAAATATTTGTCACTGGTTTTTATGTCCAAATTTTTTTTTCCAAAAGAACTCTTCTTTTAAGATCACCCCTTTTACTTCTCACTCAAAGTGAACGGTTCTTGTAACATGTATGTTATTCCCTCTTTATTTTGGGAACCCAAAGCTTATGAATATTTTATTATGAGATGAAACCCATTAACATTAATGGTTTCATTATGTTAATTTATGTTTTATGTTCATTGTGTCAAGCATGATAAATGATAATGTTATGATGTGACGGGTGCGCCCAGAATTATATAGTACAATATGAATGTTTAAATGTGACGGGTGCGCCCAGAATTATACAGCGCTCCAATGAATTGGGTAAAGTGATGAATCTTATGAGTAAATTTGAAATTATGTGTGAAAAAGATGCTATATCAGTTCACAATTATGTGTGGTAGTGAACCACTAAGACATGATGTTTCATTTTTATGCATTGCCACATTTCAAGTCTTTTATTTATGCTCCTCTCATGTTCATGATATTTACCCTATGTTATGATTATGCTCATCCCATGATATGTTATTCTTATCTATCCTCTTACTGGGATTCTAGATCAGCCCTTTTGATGTATATCCTTAGGTGGCTACGTGTACTAAGGAGAGGACAAGTACCACTAAGAAGCTAGTGAAGAATAAATTTAATAAATATTTATGGTTGATGTTGTATTTGTTATGTGTGGTCCTAGTTTTCCCAAGACACTAAACCTTTGGATCCTCTATGTGTAATACTATTATGTTTTTATCTTAGAAATGATGTAATAGTAATTTAAGAAAAGGTTGGGTCTCTATAGTTGGTATCAGACGAAAGGTTTAGTAAATTCGGGAATTAGGATTAGTGAACTCTAAAGAAAACCTCTAGCATGAGACTAAGTACAAAAATGCACACAAGAATATTTAACTAGGGATACCATTATTATGTTTTTGGTATAATTGTTTAAATGAATATGTTATTCATGACTTGTTTACTTGTGTTTTTTTCTAACCTTTTCTATTTTAGAAAATGG
This sequence comes from Viscum album, assembly GCA_963277665.1. Taxonomy (NCBI): domain Eukaryota; kingdom Viridiplantae; phylum Streptophyta; class Magnoliopsida; order Santalales; family Viscaceae; genus Viscum; species Viscum album. Next base: position 157,375,239 of record OY728157.1, read on the forward strand.
TGGGAACCAGGAGAAATCAGGCCAACAACTCTTGTGAGGGCCAATGCAACGATTGACCGAACAACATCCCCAATGATTTGGGAGGTGGAGTTCAAAACTTCATGGAAATTCTTACCCAATTATCTTAGGTTATGAACAATAACCATAATAATGGGGAACACCCTCTTTCACCAAAGATAAAGCACATGGAAATCGAATGTTTTATGCGGCAATGACCACCGACGTTTTGTGGATCTTCCGATCCACTAGTTGCGGAATAGTGGGTCAACTCCATGGAGAAGATATTTTCTATTCTTCACTTTTCCGAGATGTATAAGGTGACTCTATTCGTTTATCATCTAGATGGAGAAGCCGATCAATTGTGGGTTTTGATTAAGAACACCAAGACAAGGGAGGAAATTGAAGATATGGAATGGGAAGACTTTAAGATAATGTTTCTTAATAAGTACTTCCCATGAACTCTTCGCACAAAGATGGAGAGATAATTCATAGAGCTCAAGCCAAAAGAAGGAGAATCTGTCACAACCTATGAAGCGAATTTCACAAGGCTTGCAAGGTACGCTTCGGGTTTTGTTATCAACAATGATAGCAAAATTGATAGATTCTTTAGTGGAATAAAACCACATCTTCGAAAGGCTCTTGAAATTCGAGACATTGGGAGTTATGAAGAAGTTCATCGGTGTTCTCTCAAAGTAGAGATGGAGTTTGGAGAATGGTCCCATGGATATGGGGAAAAGAAACGAAAGATGGAGTTTCAAGCCAGTGGATCTAGTGATAAAGGTGGGAAGAAAAATCAACGACCCACATGCCAAAAATGTGGGAAGTTTCATAATGGGAACTGCCTCAAAGGGATGGGGAAATGATTCAAATGTGGGAAGGAAGGACACCATTCTCAAGAGTGTCTAAAAGACATGAAAATAAAGGATAATGTAGCCGATGAATGGATAGAACCACTCATGGTTCAATGCTACAACTGTAAGGAGCTAGGGCACTATGAAAACTAGTGCACTAAACCTCGAGCTCTTGAGGGTAATCAGCGTCAACAGCCACCAAATCCAAAGGAACAAGGGAAGGATTATGCCATCACTACTACGGAGGTAGAGCATGATAATGAAGTCGTATAAGGTACACTTACTATTCACTCAATAATGGAAAAATTCTTATTTGATTCTGGTTCTACGCATTCCGTTATATCATGCATGTTTGCTAGAACTATAGAATCAAAGCCCCGAAACCTTGAAGTAGAGATATCTGTAAAAACACCAAGTGGTGCAATCATTGAAACCCAAGTGTTTGACTCTTCTCCTATTGGCGTATGTGGGAAGATTCTTCCAGAAGATCTCGTAATACTTCCCTTGGTGGAATTCGACGCTATAATGGGAATGGACTGACTCTCGTTATATAGAGCACATATCGACTATCGGGAAAAGGAAATATCTTTTCATATTTCGAGCCATCCCATGATCCTCTACAAATTCAAGGAAGATCATGAATCTCCTTTGAAAAATCCTTCAATGGTGTGGGTGTTGATCCCCTATGAAAAAGCATACCTTGCCCAAATGGTCGAGTCAAATTAAAGTTACAACCTTGAGGAAATGCCCATCATGAGGGAATATGAGGATGTATTTACCGAATAGTTACCCGGAATTCCCCTAGATCGTGAGGTAGAGTTCTTTATTGAACTCATAACCGGAGCTACTCCTATCTCGAAGTGCCCCTATAGGATGGCTCCTATCAAACTGGAGGAGTTAAAGAAGCAGCTGCAAGAGCAACTGGACAAAGGGTTCATATGCCCTAGTGCATCGCCTTGGGATGCGCCCGTGATCTTTGTGATGAAGAAGGATGAAAAAATGCAGTTGTGTATTGATTATCGGGAACTTAACAAGATCACCATAAAGAACAAGTATCCTCTTCCAAGGATTTATGACTTGTTAGATCAGTTAAGAGGATCTTAATACTTCTTAAAGGTTGATCTTCGTTCTGGATATCATCAGGTAAAGGTGAAGAATGAAGATATTCAGAAGACATCATTCCGTAAAAGGTATGAGCACTATGAATTTTTGGTGATGCCCTTTGGACTTACTAATGCCCCTGCAATCTTCATGGATTTGATGAATAGAGTCTTTAGAAATTACCTTGAAAAATTTGTGGTAGTGTTTATCAATGATATTATCATCTACTCCAAGAGCAAGGAGGAACATGAAGAATATCTAAGACTTTTGTTGGCTACATTAAAAAAGGAGAAGTTGTATGCCAAGTTCAGTAAGTGTGAATTTAGGATGAATCAAGTCACGTTCTTGGGACATGTGATTACAAGTGAGGGAATTTCTGTGGATCCTTCAAAGACAAAGGCAATTTAGGAATGGCCCAGGCCCTCTAGTGTCACAGAAATCCATAGTCTTCTTGGGTTAGCTGGGTACTACTGATGTTTTTTGAGAAACATCTCACGATTGTCAAGCCCGCTAAGTAAGTTAACAAGGAAAGGGGTAAAGTATGTCTGGATGGAAGAATGTGAGGGAAGATTCAAGGAGCTAAAGAGAAGGTTGATCACTACACCTGTACTCACACTACCAAAAAGTGGAGAAAGTTTTGTGATATACAATGATGCTTCAATGAAAGGCTTGGGCTGTATACTCATGTAAAATGATAATGTGATAGCCTACGCCTCACGACAGTTGAAGATCCATGAGAAGAAATACCCGATGCATGATCTAGAGCTGGCAGTGGTGATTTTTCCTTAAAAATCTGGCAGCACTACCTTTGTGGCGAGAAGTGTGACATATACACTGACCACAAGAGCCTAACGTATATATTCACACAAAAGGAGCTCAACATGCGTCAAAGGAGACGGTTAGATCTAATCAAGGTTTACGATTTCTCTATTCACTATCATCCTGGAAAGGCGAACAAGGTAGCTGATACTCTAAGTAGAAAAGAACCTCCTACTCTATCCATGCTGCAGATTGAGAAATACCCTATCTTCTTGGATATGCAAAGGATGGATTTGGAAATCATAAGGGCAGGGGATACATCCTACCTTGTACAAATGATTGCGCAACCATCCATCCAGGAGAAGATTAAGGAAGCATAAAGGGATGATGTGGAGATACAAAAGAGGGTGAATGCAGTAAAGGAAGGGAAGCTACAAGAGTTCCATTTCGATGATGATGGTGTGATTCAGTTTGGAACGCGGTTGTGTGTGCCTTCATCACCCTTGATAAAGAATGAGCTATTGGATAATGCACATAGCTCAAATTTCTCTATCCATCCTGGGAGTACCAAGATGTACCGTGATCTCCGAGAACACTTCTGGTGGGATAAAATGAAGAAGTAGATTGCGGAATATATATCAAGGTGCTTGGTATGTCAGCAAGTTAAAGCTGGGCGAAAAAAGTCCAAATGTATGATGCAACCATTACCTATACCCATGTGGAAATAGGAAAATGTTACTATAGACTTTGTCATGGGTCTCCTGAAGATGTCAAAGGGAAATAATGTGATATGGGTTGTGGTTGATCAACTCACCAAGACTGCCCATTTTATCGCTATTCGGGAATACCTATCTCTTGAACAACTTGCAAATATATATGTGAAGGTAGTGGTGAGACTGCACGGTGTTCCACTCTCAATTGTCTCTGACCATGATCCAAGGTTCACATCTAAATTCTAGAGGAGCCTTCAACATGCTTTGAGTACTGAATTAAATTTTAGCATGGCCTATCACCTCCAAACTAATGGCTAGTCTGAAAGAACTATTCAGACGCTTGAAGATATGCTAAGAGCCTGCTTCTTGAATTCAAAGGTGTCTGGGATCAGCATCTCCCATTGGTTGAGTTCTCATACAACAATAGCTTCCACTCAAGTATACAGATGGCTCCGTATGAATATCGTTATGGGAAGCGATGTAGAACTGGAACCTGTTGGGATGAAGTTGGAGAAAGAAAGATACTTGGGCCCGATCTGGTTCAAAAGATGAAAGAGAAGGTCCAAGTCATCTAGAAACACATCAAAGCTGCTCAGAGTTAGCAAAAGAGCTATGCTGACAACCGTCGAAGGGAATTGGAGTTTGACGTTGGAGATAAAGTCTTCCTTCAAATATCTCCATGTATGAGAGTCATGCGATTCGGGAAGAAAGGGAAGCTAATCCCAAGGTATATTGGCCCCTTTGAGATCCTTGACCGCATAGGAGCCGTGGCCTATCATCTTGAACTTACAACAAATATGGCTCAAGTTCATGATGTGTTTCATGTATCACTACTGAGGAAGTACATACCAGACCCCTCACATGTACTAAACTCAGAGGTGGTGCAGTTGGAAGATGATATCTCCTTTGAGGAGCAGCCAGTAAAGATTCTGGATCAGAGAGATAAGGTTCTACGCAACAAGGCAACCCATCTTGTAAAAGTGTTGTGTAGGAACCATAAGTTTGAGGAAGCAACTTGGGAACCAGAAAAGGCAATGAAGGAGAAGTACCGTCACCTTTTTGTGTAAAGTGAAATTTCAGGGGCGAAATTTCTTAAGGGGGGAAGAATGTAATGACCCAAAGTTTTTCAATGGAAATTCCCTTCTTATAATTATGTCATAAAATAACATGAAAACACAAAATAATGAACTACTAAGTGATAAGTGACCTTGAAAAATATTTTTTTCACCCCTATGTTTGTAATTTTGAAAACCCGATATACACGGTTGTGTTCAGGATGATTTTTGGAGTCTAATGAATCAAAAATAATTTTTGGTGAATAGTGACATACCCTTATGAATAGTAACATACCCTTATGAATAGTAATATGACCCTTATGAATAGTAAACCATCCAACATAAGAGTAACATTACCTATTAATAATTAAATAACATTTAGACATCTTAGAAAGTGACAATTTGACCTTAGTAAATGTTTTGGTATTTTGTAAGTCATAAATAATTATTTATAATTAATTAATTAATTTAAAAGAATATTTATTTCCATATAATTTATTCATAAATTATTTAATCAATGTCTTATAGTTTTTAGATAATTTTATATGACCCTACATAATTTTTGGAAGCACTATAAAATCAGTTTTAATCATAAAAACTATTTTTTTAAGTAAATTATGATTTTGATTAAATATTAAATTAATAATATTTAGTAAATTATTTTTAAAAAATGTACATCATTTTTGGATTCTACAAGTCGAAAAATGGTTGGGGTAAATTTTTGGGATTTTTCTGAGATACTTGAATTTTTGATGAATAGTTGAATCCGATAATTCACATTAAATGCTAAATAATGTATTAATTGAGTCATCGATGATGTTATGCTGATGTAAGCCCACTTGGTTCGGGATTAAATTATAAAATTACTACTATTGGTCATCCAAGACTCACTATTCCTTGTCTTAGGGTAAATTAATAAACTAATGAATTTTATATTAAGGAAACCCCTCTCCCCTCCACTATAAAAGCCACCCTTCACTCCCTCTTTTCCTCACACCTTTCAAGATCCAATCATTCACTAAACTCTACCCAAAAACCTTCCCTAGACCCTCCCCCACATCCCAAATCTGCTGGTCTCATTAAAACACCAAGACTAGCTTCCTTAAGGAGGATCTCAAGAGGAAGATTTAAGAGGTAATTTCTCTCCCTCTTCTCCTTTATTTTCCTTTCAAGTTCAAGTTCATTTCTTGATCTCTCCCCACCTATCTTCATCCAAATTGTATTTTAACTCCATTATTATACACATACTGTAATTTTATTATTCTAATGGTATCTTATATCATCCAACCCCCTTTCCCTTTTCCATTTATTTTATTAAAGAGAACGTTGTTCGTGTGGTGTTAATTCATCACCTTCAAGAACTACATACTTTCTTGTTACATTTCTACCTTCAGATCTGGTCATGAAACCATTTTTATGGTGGAACCAGAATATTTTATATGTGTTATGTTCTATTTAATGTTCTGTAAATAACCTATGTCCATATTACTAAGTGATAAGTTAAAACAAGTTCGTTGTGATCAAAAAACTGCCCAAATTGACCCAAATAACCACCATTTAATTCTTATCTAATGATTCATCCAAATGGATCTAATTTGATTCATTATAAGATCATAAAAACTCCTGAAATATCATTAATAACATGTTATATCAGTTATGGTTTTTTACCCATGTTCTACCAAAACTTCAATTTAAGAATACAAGTGAACCACTCAAGAAAACCATAAAAACAAACATCCCCGAACAATGTTTTTAAACTCTATAAGTCATAAAAAGGAACATAATATGACATAATGATACCATAATGAACCATATTAATGTATAAAAGGTTATTCAATTTCTAATTAATGAATATAATGTCATTATACAATACATTAAAGAGAAGGAGGCATTCGGGTACAAGGTAAGGGGAAATCTCGAACCCAATTTTCTTCCTTCGGGTTCTCCCTCTTTCACTACATTTTTGATATGGTTACTACTCAAAGATCATTTGATCATAATTTAATTTAATTTTCTGGGATATAAATGTTTTTCACTGGTTTTTATGTCCAACAAAATGTTTTCCAAAAGAACTCTTCTTTTAAGAACAACCCTTTTACTTCTCACTCAAAGTGAACGGTTCTTGTAACATGTATGTTATTCCCTCTTTATTTTGGGAACCCAAAGCTTATGAATATGTTATTATGAGATGAAACCCATTACTTTTCATGGTTTCATTATGTTAATTTATGTTATATGTTCATTGTGTAAATAATGATAAATGATAATGTTATGATGTGACGGGTGCGCCCAGAAATATATAGCGCAATTTGAATGTTTAAATGTGACAGGTGCGCCCGGAATTATACAGCGCTCCAATGCATTGGTTAACGTGATTAATCTCATGAGTAAATGTGAAATAATGGGTGACAAAGATTCTATCTTGGTTCACAAGTATGTGTGGTATTTAACCACTAATACATGATGTTTCATTTTTATGCATTGCCACATTTCATGTCTTTTATTTATGCTCCTCTCATGTTCATGATCTTTTGTCTATGTTATGATTATGATCACCCCATGCTATGGTATTATTATCTATCCTTTTACTGTGCTTCTATCTCACCCATTTTTATTTATATCCTCAGGTGGCTACGTGTACTAAGGAGAGGACAAGTTCCACTAAGAACCTAGTGAATAAGAAATTAAATAAATATTTATGGTTGATGTTGTATTTGTCATGCGTGGTCCTAGTTTTCCCAAGACACTAAACCATTGGATCCTCTATGTGTAATACTATTATGCTTTTTATATTAGAAATTATGTAATAGTAATGTATGAAATGGCCGGGTCGCTATAGTTATGCCCTAGGTAAAACCGGGATGGCTTGGGTCAGTGAGGACTGACCAAGACATAACTTGGTATGTGAGACAAGCTTTATTCCATCTATATAGAGTGGCACCAGTATGATTGTTCTTAAGAGGCTAATGTTTCCTTGATGAGACTTTAATGATTTCAAGGGATGATATTCCCTCCATTTTATGGTTTACAATTTTATAGAGTAGTTGGAGATAATGGAACCCATGAAGGGTTTCTATTCTTGATGAGATGGACGAGACCCTAATGGGTTCCTTAATGATGCATTGACCCTAGAGAGGGCACATATGAGAAATCAAATGTGATGATGGAAGGTGTAACCTTGAACCCTGAATCAATTTTTTTTGTTATGGCTATTATAGTGACAGGTATTACACTTTAGAGTCCAAATATGGATTTTTTTGTGATGGTTTTTGGAAAAGGCATCCCCAACCGATATGTGATATATGAGATGATTTGAATGACAACCTTGGTACCAATTTTTTTCAAATTTATTAGTATTGTTAAATTAAATTAATAACTATTAGTGAAATATGTTAATGACATTTATATTTTATATATTTGATAAAATTATTTTAAATTCATCCAATGAGTTTTATAGGCTCAAGATAAGAATAAATTCAATTTAAAGCATAAAATCTATGTTTTTCTAAAAGGTAATTTTAGCACCTTTTAATAGATCAACTGTTTTAAAAATAAATTTTGACACTTTTATAAATTTTATTTGATAAAATAAACTTAATTTTTAAATATTAATAAAAAAATTAACTGAGGGTAAAATTATGTTATTTTTCAAAGAATATTCATTTTTTTAAGAATAGTGAAAAAACTGAATTTTAATTAAAAAATATTTTTTTACATGAATTGTTAAATCATATTTTAAATTGGTTTTAAATTATAATTAGTTAAATTATACATCAATAAGTCCAATTTATGTCATTTTAATGAATTTCACATTGAAGTTTGATATAAAAACATTTCAAAGTTTTGAACTTTTCACTTTAAAAACCCACTTTTTCATTGTCACTTCATGATTAATTTTAAATCTAATTTTTCCAATTCAATTAATTGAATTTGATAAAATGGATTCAATATTTGTAACAATATGGTCCAAAATAATAATTAAATTCATTTTCATTTTTAGGTATAAAAAATTTACCACGGTAAAAAAATATTTACCGCATTATAAGTAAACAAATGAATCGTGCTAACATTAAAAAGGTAAAAGATTGAAATAACTAAAAACTATAAAATTTAATGGTTTTATGAGGTATTTATTGAACCTATACAGCATATACAGTCTTAATTGTCATCCAAAGTCATGGAAATTAATTCCACCTCAATGTGGTTGGATTTAGATATAAAATTATCATTATTTAACCACTTAAACCCACCCCTCCTCAAATATAAATACCACACATCACCACACCATTTAGATGTAAAATCCTTAAATATCCTAAAATATTTTCCAAATTATATCCTCATCACTTTACCCACTTATATATTCTTATGGTCTCACCAAAATACCAAATCCATGGTCCTCAAGGATCTCTCAAGGAGGTGATATTCAAGAGGTAATTTTCTCAATGTACCTCTCTTAATTTCTTTTCTAAATCTATTTTCTCCCCAAATCCTTCATCCATTAAGTAATGATAACTAAAAAAAATTTATACTGGTTTTTTATTTTTTCTAATGTAATATCTCATATCTATTTCATTTATCATCTACTCTTATTCAAAAAAACAAATCAATTTTCCAAATTATGTCAGTTTACCCTCTCTATGAATAATGTTTTTTATTTTTTCCATTACTGCCTTCATGGATGGTCCTAATAGTGTCATTATGGTTAAATAATATTTAAATAGGTATATTATAACCTATTTAATGTTCTATAACTAATATACACACATAATATTAAATAATATAAAACTAGTTCGTGATGTTCGGGAAAAACTTCCAAAATAAACTAAACATTTACCATTAACATTTTATTTAATGAATCAACCTAATGTAAGAACTAAAAATTAAATATGGTACCTTTTATAAATATGGAATATCATTAATACTATTTCATTCCACTTATTTAGTTTTAATTCTTATTTATAGGAACATCCATAATTTTATACAAGTAAAATCGACCATGAAATGATGAAACAAAAACACATGAAACCATGAAAATAATGAAATATTATTAATGAATGAGTTATAAGATTTTATAAAATCAACACATAATGTATTATAAATATGAACATAGTTTTTTAATGAGTTAATAATTTTCTTTAAACCATTATAAAGGTTGTTTGAACATATTTTAAGGGAGTCAAACATGTGGTAAGAGAATTCTTAATCCATTTTTCATTCTTTGTGTTAAACATCGACTTATTTGATAATGTATTTCTAATATTATTTGTGAAATGAATTTTAATTTTATTATATTGTGTTTTCACTTTTTTCTTGATGTTATAGAAAATACTCATAATATATTATTTTTATTTAAGATCACTTAAAAGATATGATATTTGTAAGAGAATTTCTTTTAAAAATACTCTTTTAAATCTCATTTTTAAAAAAGAATACTTTTATTACATATAAAGAATGAAAAAATTTTCTAATTTCATTTGAAATTAATATTTTTAAGATTAAATTATATTTTTATATGGTTACTTTCAAAAAACAAATTTCCTTTGTGCGTGTGCAGTTTTTGAAAATGAGTTATTTCGAAATGAAAAGTTCATTTTATACAAAGAGTTTTTTTATGATGCTATATTTCTTGATTTATGATTATGTTACTATTAATGGGAATTTTTTATAATGAAAATTGGTTATGTTATTAACCAATTATTGGTGGTTACATGATAAACCAATGATGGGTGGTTCCGTGATAAATCAAGGATGAGTGGTTACATGATAACCTCCAATGCATCGGGTACTCCAGATTTGGAGGTTGGAAATTTTGGTTTCTCCATTTAGTGAGATGTAAAATTATGCACCATATTACCTAAATATATTTTAGATGTTTTATACTGAGTTTTCAAGAAAATTGGTTGATTTTCAAACGGTAAGATAATGATCTTTTAGGAAAGATTAATATTTTTTCTGAATAAAAACGTATGTTTTTATGAAAATGTTTTATGAATTTTCACCAGACTAATGTTTTCCATTCCTTTATGTCCATAACTGAGATTTTATTCTCATCCAATGTTTTAAAATGTTTTTAATAGGATTTGGGGGATATTGAATAAAAGGATGAGATAAAGGGGAAAATTATGAATATTGAGCATAAAAAAACCATGTTTTATTTTAAAAAGTTTTGTTTTTTTTTGAAAAAATGGATATTGAGTAGAAATTTATAATTTTTAATATTTGAGTTGTTATGTTTGAGTTATGAAATAATTATATGAAAATATAAACTGAAAATATCCTTGGAAATGTAATAATGTGAATTTTAGTATAAAATCACTAGAATATTTAATGTTTATGGTCGAGTCCTTACAGATGGTATCAGACGATGGTTTAGATAACTTTATGGGTATAGATAATATTAATTTAATAAAAAAATAATTTTTTAATTTATTATTAATTTGAAATGGTATAACACTTGAATATTTCCATGTTTCTTCATCTAAGATATGTCTATTCATAATAGTTTTCTATAGAGGAAACATGGAAGCTATGGTGGGAAGGCATCATGATGAAAACATCATTCAAAATAAACATCCAAATTTGGTTGGAATTAGAATATAATAGTTTTTCATAGTGATGGATCATTTGAATAAAGATATAAATGGTGGTGGTATCCATGCAAGGGAGAAACTGAATCAACCACATATAAATATGTTAGTAGTGGATTATTTTATGAGGCAACATCCTCTAGATTTTAGTGGACCTTATATATAGTTGTACTTGAAGGATGGTTCAACTCTATGGAAAACATATTTGTAGTCATGGGATGTTCAGAATTTAAAATGGTAACCCTATACATTTATCATTTTGAAGGTGAAGCTGATTGATGGTGGTTACTAATTAAGAATATCAAATAGAAATATGATCTAGATGTTATGGGGTGGGATGATTTTAAGAATATTTTTCTGGAAAAGTATTTTCTTAAGACAATTTGACTTAGAATAGAGAAAATATCATAGAACTGAGAAATAAGGATGAAGATTCTATAGCTATATATTGATCCAATTTTACAAGATCATCTAGGTACGTACCATATTTTGTTAAGGAAATTGTTTGTAAAATTAATAGATATTACTCTGGGGTGAATAAAATTTTATAAAGGGTATTAGATTCATAAGTGTTTAAAAGATATGTGAAACTGGTTTGTTGTGCTAAAAAGTTGAGATGAAGTTTTTTGATAGGTATATACCTCATGATAACAAGAATAAGAAGCGGTCAAGTTGGAATACATTAGGGAATAATTCGTAAAATAAATTTGGAGGTAAGGAAATAAAATTCTCTACTTTTGAAAATTGTGGTAAGAAAAACCTTGTAGAATGTCTCTCAAAATCTAGGAAAGGCTTTCAATGTGGAAATACTGGTCACACAGATCATGACTATAAGGAAAATGAGTTGACAACTAATGAAAACATGATGGCAAGATTCTTTAATTGCAATGATTTGGGACATTACGCTAATATGTGTCTAAAGATAGACACTTAAGTGGAAAATTAGCATGATTGGAAATAGAAGGGTGTGTAAAACTCTTTTTCTACTACTAAGACTAATGTCGGTCAATCAAATGAATTGGTGATAGGTAAGTTACTTGTGTATTCAAATTAAGATAATACCTTTTTTTGAATATAGATCTTCACATGATTTAATTTCTAAGAAATTTGCTAGAATACTAGGAATATCACAACAAGATAGTGTGATAAAACTTTTAGGGAAAACTCTAGGTGGAAGTATTTAAGAAACTATTATTTATAGGAGAATTCTTATTGTTATCGGTGAAATGGTCTTTCATGATAGTCTTTTTTAACTACCAATAGTTGAGTATGATATTATTTTTTGTATGGAATGGATTCTATTTTATCATGATAAGATATATTGCAGATATATTAATGTATTTTTCAATGATTTCATTGTTATAAAAACATATCAAAAAGCAGATCAATTGATAAGAAATGACAGTGAAAGTTACATATCTCATGTCGTTGAAAAAATATAACTATTTAGATTTATGATGTGACAATTGTAAATGAATAAATAGATGGTTTTCCTAATGATTTTCTTGGTGTTATTACTAATCAAGAGGTTGAGTTCACTATTGACTTAGTCCCTAATTCAAATAATATTTCAAAACCCCCTTATCGAATGGAACAATTATATCTTTTGGAATTGGAAAACTGTTGCAAGAATTGTTAGATAAAGGTTTCATTCAACCTAGAACTTCACAATGAGGTACTCCTATTTTGACTGTTAAAATAAAAGGTAGTTACATTAGAATTTTTATTGATTATAGAGATTTGAATAACATCATTGGTAAGAACAAGTACCCTTTTCATCATATCGATGATTTTTTTTGATCAGCTCTAGGGATCTAAGTACTTTTCAAAGATTAATCTTGGTTTAAGGTACTATTATCTGAATGTTAAGGAGGATGAAATTACAAAAATATAATTTCACACTAGATATAGGCATTATGATTTTATAGTTATTACCTTTAGTTTAAAAAATTCTGTTGTTGTATTTATTGATCTTATGAATAGATTAATTCATGAATATTTTGATAAGTTTGAGGATGTTTTTATTGATGATATTTTTTTATTCAAAATGTTATGAGGATCATGAAAAAAATCTAATTATTTTTCTAAAAACCCTTATAGAAAATAAGTTATATGGAGAATTTAGAAAATGTGATTTTTTGGTTAAAAAATATTTATTTTATTGGGAACATTATAAGTAAATATAAAATTATAGTTGATCCTGCTAAAACAATGGTAGATGATGAATGGAAAAGACCCACAAATTTTACTAAGATTCATATTTTTCTTGGGTTATTAGGATATTGCCATTGTTTGTTAGAAAAATTTTCATAGTTATGTATCCCACTAACTAAGTTAACATGAAAAGGAGTTCAAAATTTTTTAGACAAAAGAATGTGATGATTAATTTCAAGAATTAAAAAAAATATTGGTTAATTCTAGTTTTGGCCCCGCCCTTGAGGAATGTTGATTTTTTATCTACCGTGATGCTTTATTAAAGAGAATTGGTTGAATTATGATGCAGAATAATTGGGTAATTACTTATGCTTCGTGGAAATTAAAATGTCATGAGTTAAATTATCCTACACATTATTTTTAATTAGCTACTATGATTTTTTATTTAAAAATTTTGAGACATAACTTATATGTATCCAAGTATGAAATATATACTAATCATAAATGAATAATGTTTAAAATTACATAGAAATAGTTAAAAATGATGAAGAGAAGATGAATGGAATTGATTAATGATTATGATTGCACAATCAATTATTAACCTAGAAAATCAAACAATGTAGATTATTCCTTGAGTCAAAAACATTATGCATTATTATCCATGTTACATTTAGAAAATGACCATTTGGTTAATGACGTGATAAATTTTTGATTAGAAGTTGTGGATGTGGAGACATTTTTTTTTGATTTAGGTGTTAGTGAAATCAAATCTATTGAACAGAATCAAGAAATATCATAAGGATAACCCTGAGTTATAAAAAAGGTAGAGGTTTTTAAAAAGGGATTTTTTTTAATTTAACGTTGACAAAGATTGTGTTTTGAGTGTTGGGAAGAGATTATTTAGTCCTTGTGATTCACATTTGAATAAATATTTGTTAATTAAAGCTCATAATTCTCCATTTTGAGTTCATCCTAGAAGCAGTAATATGTATAAAGGCCTTTAAGAGTATTACTGGTGAGATTGAATGAAAAAAGATATTACTGTCTTTACTAAGAAATTTTTAACTTGTCAATAGGTTAAAGAAGAATAAAAATTAACAAATGGTTTGCTTCATCCTTTTATAGTTCCAAAATGAAAATTGGAAAATATATCCATATATTTCATTGTGGGGTTACTAAATACAGATCATAATAATAATATGATTTGGATTATTATTGATAAATTGACTAAATATGAACATTTTCTTACAATTCAGGATACCATGTCTTTAGAACAAATATCTAGATATTACATTAAGGAAATAGTCAGGTTATATGGAGTTCCTATTTCCATTGAATTTGACCGTGATCCCAGGTTCAATTCTAATTTTTGGAAAGCACTAAAAATGTATTTTGGAACTAAATTAAATTTCAATGTTTCTTTTCATTCTCAATCTGAAGGAAATTAAAAGTGAATAATTTAGACATTAGAGGAAATACTTCGAGCTTGTTCAATGGATTATTAGGGAAGTTACGATCAACATATTTATTTTTTTGAGTTTTCTTGTAATAAAAATTTTCATTCTAGTAAAAATATGGAACCTTTTGAGGCATTATATGGAAATATATGTGGAATACTATATTTTTGGGTTGAATTATGAGAAAGGAATATGTTGGGACAAGAATTGGTATAGGAAATGGGTGAGAAGGTGAAGATAATTCAACAACACATGAAGTCATCTCAAAGTAGGTAGAAAAGTTATGTAGATAAACAGAGGAAGGATCTTTATTTTATGGTAAGTGATCATGTATTTCTCAAAGTTTCTTCTTGGAAAATTGTGATGTGTTTTGGTAATAAGGGGAATCTGAGTCTATGGTTCATTGGACCCTATGAAAACTTATATAAGGATAGATCAGTTGATTACTGAGTGGATTTTCCTCTAATTTTATCCCAAGTACACAATGTATTTAAGGTTTCAGTTTTAATATAGTATATTATATTTTCATATCATTTTTGATCCCTAAAGTAGTTCATTTGGAATAGAACCTTTCATAGGAGGAACAACTTGTTCAGATTCTTGACCATAGAGAGAAAGTGCTGAGTAATAAGGTAATTATTTAGAAAAAGTTTTCATATAATAATTGTGTGGTTGAAGATGAAATGGAATCTAAAAATTCTTTGAAGGAAAAATATCCCCACTTATTTGATAAGTGAATAAAATTGTGGGGACACAATTTTAAGAAGTAGGGGAGAATGTGATAACACAGGTTCTAATAAAATATTATGTTTTCAAATTTCTTAGTATTATAAAATTAAATTAATCACTATAAGTGAAATATATTAATGAAATTTATATGTTATATATTCAAGAATATTATTTTAAATTAATTTAATGCGTTTTATAGGATTATTATAAGAATAAATTAAATTTAAATCATAAAAAGTGATATTTTTCTTAAAGGAAAATTTTCCACCTTTTAAGGGTGAACCTTTCTTAAAACTAAATTTTGAAACATTTATAAATTTTATTTGAAATAATATAATTTATTTTTGAATGTGGAATATGGAAATTATCTTAGGTTGAAATTTTGTTATTTTTCAAAGAAGATTCATTTTTTGATGAATAATGAAAAATACTGAATTTTAATTAAAACGCATTTTTTTCTAAATTAATAATAAAGTTAAATTATATTATAAATTTATTTTAATTCATAATTAGTTCAATAATACATCAATTAATTCAGTTCAGGTGATTTTAACTAATTTCACATTGAAATTAGATATAAAAACATTTCAAAGTTTTGAACTTTTCACATTCAAAACCTGCTTTTTTGTTGTGTCTACAAGATTAATTTTAAATATAATTTTACTAATTTTTTGAATTTAATTTGGTAAAATGGATTACTTACTTATAATAAGAAGTTAAAAATTAAGTAGTATGTTAAATTTTTTGGCACAAAAAAGTTACAATTGAAAAAAAATTAGTTACCGCGGTATATGTAAAAGATGAAACGGGTGAAAGTTTAAAAGTAAAGGCTTAAAATACCTAAAAACTATAAAAATTAATGGGTTTTTGAGGTATTAATAAAAACTACCTATAATTTAAAATATTAATTTTCATCCAAAGTTTTGTAAATTAATTCCACCTTAATGTGGTTAGCTTTAAATATAAAATAGTCCTTATTTAATCACTTAAGACCACCACTGCTCAAGTATAAATACCACCCCTCACCACCCCATTTCGGATCACAATCCTTAAATATCCTAAAATATATTCCAAAAAAATCTCCTCCTCACTGTACCCATGTACACATTCTTCTAGTCTCTCTAAAATACCAAATCCAAGGTTCTCAAAGGTCTCTTAAGGAGGTGATATTAAAGAGGTAATTTTAACAAAGTACATCTCTTAATTTCATTAATTCTTATAATTTATCCAAAAATAATTCATACATAAAGGAATTATAGATATATAATCATGAATATAATATATTTTTATGTTTTTAAAATAATATATTATATCCATTTCCTTTATCATCTCCTCCTATTCAATGAAACGAATCTATTGTCCAAATTTTGTCAGTTTACTATCTTTGCGAATAATGATTTTTCATTTTTCATTACCACCTTCATGGATGGTAATATATTTTTATTCTAGTTAAATTAGTTTTAAATACATATATTATAAACTATTTAATATTATATAACTAATATAAATACATAATATTAAATAAGACAAAACTAGTTCGTGATGTTTGGAAAAACCACCAAAATAAACTAAAAATTGATCATTAACGTCTTATCTAATGAATCATCCTCATGCAGGAAATAAAAATGATATATGGGAACATCAATAATTATGTAAGATGATTAATACTATTTTATTCCACTTCTAAAGTTTTAGTTACATTTTATTGGAAAATCCATAATATTATAAAAGTAAAACTGACATGAAACAATGAAAAGAAAACACCAGACACCATGAAAATAATGAAATATTATTAATCAAAGTGTCATAAGATGTTATAAAATCATCACATAAGGTATTATAAATTTGAATATAGTTATTTAATGTGTTAATATCATTATTTAAACCATTATATATGAGTTTTTATCATGTTTTAAAAAATTCTAACATTAGGTAAACAAATTCTTAACCAAATTTTCAATGTTTGGGATAAACTTAAACTTATAAGATATTGTATTTCTAATATTATGGGTGAAATGATTTTTTATTTTCTTATGTTTTATTTCCAATTGTTTTATTTTTTTAGAGACTATAAATAATCTATTATTTTTATTTATTCTCACTTCAAAGATACAATATTTGCAAGGGACATTCTTTTAAAAATACCCTTTTAAAGATCCTATTTAAAAAAGACTTTTTTTTATTACATATAAGACATGAATGAAATTTTATTCTTTAATTTCCCTTTAATATTTTGAATATTACCTTATATTTTTATATTTTCACTTTCAAATAAATTTTTTTCTGTTGTACGTGCATAGTTTCTCTAAAATGAGTGATTTCAAAATGAAAAGTTCAATTTATATAAAGAGTGTTTTTATGATGTAATATTTCATGATTTATGTTTATGTTATGGTAAATGGGAATTTTTTATAAAAAAGGGTGTTTAATTAATAAACCAATTATTTGTGGTTACATGATAAATCAATGATGGGTGGTTACGTGATAATCCAATGACAAGTGGTTCTATGATAAACTGAGGACGAGTGGTTACATGATAACCTCCAATGCATTGGGTAATCCAGAGTTAGAGGTTGGAAATTTTGGTTACTCTTTTTATTGATATTTATAATGATGTCCCAGGATACCTACATATGTTTTATATGTTTTCTAACAAATTTTCATGAAAATCGGTTGATTTTCAAAAGGTACGATATTGATATTTTTGGAAATATTATTCCTTTTTTCAAATAAAAAGGCATGTTTTTATGAAAATGTTTTATGGATATTTACTAGACTAAATTTAACCCTTAATTTATGTCACTTAATGATTTTTTGTTCTCATACCATGTTTTAAAATGTTTTTCATAGTATTTAAGGAAGAATAAATACAAGGATGAGATCAAGGGAAAAATTATGAAGATTGAGCATAAAAGGAAAACATGTTTTATTTTAAAAAGTTTTGATTTGTGAAAAAATGGATATTGAGTATAAGTGTATACATCTTAATATTTGAGTTTTTATGTGTGATTTATGACCTAATTCTCTTAAAATATAAAATGAAAATATCCTTGGAAATGTAATAATGTGAATTATAGTATAAAATCACTTGAATATGTTATGTTTAAGGATGAGTCCATACAATTTGGGTTGGGTGCACTGCCCAAAGAGATATATTGAGCTGATAGATGCCTAATAGGGTAAATGGACACCCCTGGATCTATGTGATTAGTTTCTATCAGGGTATTCTATAGACTAGATAATGTGACACCTAATAGGGGATAAACACACCCTTTTCTCTAGGTGATGGATTTATGGATAGGGTATGCCATAGATCTAGGTGATGGATTCCCTGTATGGAAACCACTAGGGTTTCTAGTTCTAGTTTTATGATCTAGGGTAAGGCACACCCTTGGATCCATGTAACACCCCTATATTTTAAGAAAACATTATGTTCAATGGCTTGTGTCACACTCAATACTGAGTTAAAATGAAACATGATATACTATTAACATATTATTATTTAAATGTGACCACTAAAATTTTAAGTCTGAATAATAATAACTAAATTTTGAAAAAAAATTATAAAGGTCTTATATATATTAAATTCATTTATAAATAAGTATTCAATTTTTAGTGAAATCATTTTATCCTTTAAAAATTCATTTTCTTCAAAAATAGGTTTTATCAATTTTATGAAAGAATAATATAATTGATTTATGCCACTTTTAGAAAATGTATTTGAAAAATGAATGTAATTTTTGAAATAATCATATTAAAATTAAATTTTGGTGAAACTTTTGGATTTTTCATAAATGATTAATTTTTTTGTGAATAGTAAAAATGCATATTTTTCAAATACTATCATTTCCTTACATTGAAAAATACCTATAATATTTTGAATTTGATCTCAAATTAATATAATTATACTTTAGTTATAAATAATATAATTAATTATGTAATAATAAACATTATACTCGGTCTTAGTATAAAAATACTTTTAGACTTAAAAAGGATTTTTTTCTTCAGAAAATAAATTTTCATCACACGTTTTGGGATTATTATAAAATGGTTTTCTTACAATTATAGAGATTGAATTTGGTAAAATAGAGTCTATAGTTTTAATCATAAAAATTAATATTATTTAATAAGGTCAAATTAATTTTTGGGCATAATGAACATAAAAAATAGCAATATTTTTTACCATGATAAAAAGGTATACCGGTCTAACCTAGGTTAAAACTTAGTGATAGGGCCACCATTTTTAATATTAATTATTATTGGATGAAATTATTTTTACTATTATTACCTTAGGCTATAGATTTAATTTTTTATGGTATACTTGTACCTGAAAATAACCTATATAATAATTTATGAAAATAAAAAGACAAAATGTCACTCTCTTGTTTTCAAATATCAATTATGTGTTCAAATAAGGATAAAAGAATGTTTGCAATGAATATTAATAGTTATTTATAGAATAATAAAATTATTTTCATAATGGCAACTTACTTTTAATTTTTAGGGATGAAATGATTACCATATATTGTTACGCAACACCGACATAGTATTTTTTCAATCATAGAAAAATAAAATAAATGAATTTAAAAATATTAAAAGTAATATAATTTTAATGAATTATTGTATTAAATAATTTTTTAGATAAAAATAATATTTTAGGGTTATGGTAATTTATTGTATTAAAATTCAATCATTTTCATTTTGTTTTCAACAACATATTAAATAAATAATTCCAAAATTGACATTAATGTTATTTTATAATAAATGAGAGTTTATTAAGTGATTAAAAATTATTAAAAAATATATTAATAAAATTAATTTTTAATTAATTAAAAATATAATTTATGGTGCATTTATATCCAAATGTGACAATAATTGTAAATATATTGACCCCTAAAGAGTAAAAACATTGCTATCACTATAATTGTCAAAAAGGTTTCACGTAGGTTAAAACAAAAAGATAAAGGTAATAACCTAATATAAACCTATTAATTTTATTGTATAATATTATTTATACCCATAAATATTTTATATTATGAATATATTATTTTATATCCATTTTTTCATAATAAATAATTTATATTAATTTAATACTTTATGAAATTTGAAAAGTGACCATCCCATCACTTATAAAAGGGAACCTCCTCTCATCCCTTATTCATGCTTAAAAAGAATTTATTTTAGAAAATACCTAAAAAAATACAATTATAGAATACCTAAACTCATTATATAGGTATTTTTAGGCATATTAAAAACCATATAGTACATAAGGTGTAAAGCGAGGGATATTGTCTAAAGAAGAGGTATAACTTTTAACCGGATGTTTTATTTTTATCCTTTCTTCCACCTCCCGAAAATATTATTCAAACATGATGATATAATAAAATAATTATATATCATATAATTAGTAGTTATTTTTTAATGTTATACCATATATATATCTTCTATTCCATCAAATGGGAAACATAATTGTCGTTTATGTGTACGCCAGACTACCGCCTCACGAACCGATGTAATTCATTTTCCATAACCACATCTCAAGAATTATTATAATGATGGATTTATTATTTATATATAATATTAATGGCATTATTATAATTATTAAAGTTAATATATCATCTAATTTTCTACCATTCTGTCCATTGAAAAATTGTAACGGTGTTCGTGCGTATATGTGGACTACCACCTCCACAAAACGATGTGATTCATTTTCTATCACCAAATAACATGGATGATATATATAAGTTTATTTAAAAAATTAATATTTTATTTATGATATAATTATTATTTTATAAATATAAAATAATACTTACATTCTTTTCATCATTAGCATTGAAAAATGTAAACATTTCTCATTCATACGTATGACTTACCATCTCCATGATTGTAACAATCTTCATTTTTCATAACCACATTTCATGGTTGGTTTTAAAAGTATAATTCATGTATACAAAATATAATTATTCCACGATTATTATTATAGATATAATTTAATAATGAACTATTTTACCATATTCAACCCACTGAAGTCATTTTGTACATATGAACTAAATATCATCAAAAAAACCAACGTGAACTAAATTGATTAAGTAAATAAATAAAACATGGTAGTGAATAAAATAAAAAGGAAAAATAAACTTGAAATTTTATCTTAATAAAATAAATAATTCACATAAGTTTATTATTCAGGAATATAAATAACAAACGGGATGAGTCAGGCTTGAAGTAAGGGATTTCATATCAATTTGTTTTCATTAAGGCATATTTTATTGTAATGCACTTAATTTATTTTATATAATGTATAAACTAACCTTTTATATGTTATATTATTAATCATTCATAATTTATGGTATTTATTTTCAATTAAAACTATTTTATATATGGGTATTTGAAATAAAAGTTACAAATTGGTAAGGGGTTTTTTAACTCAATTTCTATTCATTAGGTTAAATCACTTATTCATTGATTATGTTATTCCAAGATTATTTGTGAAATTAACTTTTATTATTTTATTTTTTATTTAAACATGTATTTTTTTATTTAAATTTGATACACATAATCACTTCATTGATTAATTGTTACTTTAATTGTGTGATCATTATAAGTTATTTAGTCACAATTTTCCTTCATTAAGGCATATTTTAATGTTATGAACCTAATTTATATTACATGGTTTATATTTTTACCATTTTATATTTTATATCATTAATCCTTAGTAATTCATGGTATTTTAAGTTACAATTCAAATTATATCTTCCAAGTGATATTTTATTTTAAAAGTTACAATGTTGTAAGTGGTTTCATAACTTAATTTCCTTTCATTGGGTTATATTACTTTTTCATTTTCATTGATATTATAGGATTATGTGTGTAATTAATTTTGATTATTTATGTTTTATTATTAATTTTTTTTATGTGTATTTAAATTTGATACACATAATCAATCAATTTATTAATTTTCTCTTCATTGCTATTATCTTTGTAATAGATTTCATCTCAATTTACACTCCATTGAGACATATTTGTGTTCATGAACATATTCCCTTTTATGAAGTGTATATAATGAATATTTGATATATTTGTAAAGACCCGGAAATTTCAAGGAAATTTTTTTTCTTAATTTTCTTTGGAATTTTACAAGAGCGCAGCTTCAGACGGCACCTGATTCCGAGGCCCGGTGTGCCCGGAATCAATTTCCGAAGTTTGGCTCGGGTATGTTCAGTGAACGGACGAGCGGGTTTTTCTATCTTTTGAACCGGTGCCCGGAATCGAATTCTGAGGGCACCGATGAAATCGCAGCGCCGGTATTTGCTTAGAAACGCCTCTTCCGGAGTTGCGTTTGCTCAGACGTGGTTTTTAAATTTTGCGGCTTTAAGTCAGAAATA
Source organism: Viscum album (assembly GCA_963277665.1). Classification (NCBI taxonomy): domain Eukaryota; kingdom Viridiplantae; phylum Streptophyta; class Magnoliopsida; order Santalales; family Viscaceae; genus Viscum; species Viscum album. The sequence goes on from OY728157.1 coordinate 157,398,030, forward strand.
AAATAAAGTTTGTGCGACAACTTTATTTTATTTCACTTAAGCTGCTTGGAAGCCACTTGAAGCCACTTAAAGGCGGCTTGAACTGTGTTGAACTGGATAGGATGCTATCCAGAAATATCCTACCCCCTTGGTAGGATATTTGTGAGGTGGGGCCCGCACGAGCCCCGCCGTTTCTTTCGCTAAGTAACGCACCCGCAAAAACCCGTCAAAGAAACTGAAAAGTCAACCGACGCGTTTCTTTAATTCTTAACAGACCATTTAATTGGGCGGTTTCTTTCGTGAATTAAATGGGCTGTTTCTTTCGTGAATTAAATGGGTCGTTACTTACGCGTTTTACGTTTGTTGGCAAAATAATAAAATAGACAAACTTGTCTATTTTGGAGGATTGCTATCGTTGTGTAATTCTTCTGAGCCTCCACCCTCTCCGCGAAGAACGCGAAGAACGCGAAGAACGCGAAGAACGCGAAGAACGCCGGCGACCGGAATTCGACGACGCACACCGAGATCTGCGACGTCGACGAGCTTTACCCGCGACGTTCTTCGGCGACGCCTCTTCTTCCGCAGCCGATCCTCGTTCGGCAACTAAGGTAAGAACCGGATCGTTAATTCTCCCTTTTTAATTTCATGGCAACGGATTTAATTAATTAAATCCGTTTGTTCTTGATCCGGAGTTTGGCGACGCGACGCCGGATACCGCGACGACGCAACGATCCCCCCTTCTTCCGCGACGAGCGATTCCGCGACGACCTCTCGTCCGACGACGACGACAGCTGCGAGGTAAGGGATGTTGGATTATTTTATCTTTTTCCCCGTGTTTATTCTTTTAAAGTGAAGAACATGATCTCTGACAATTTTGATTTATTGTTGTTGATTATTCCTCCCGTGGATTTTGACTAACGCGGAGGGTGCGGGTCTAACGAACAAGACCCGGCAACCCTCCGCCGATCTCTTTTGTTGTGCGGATTTGGCGGACGATGACGAACCGCGCGGCAGGGGTGATTTGTTGATTTCGCAGGGAAGGACGCGTCCCGGGAGGAACAACGGCGCAGACGGGAAAGGAATCGGGCCACCAGAGCATCTCCGGCGGCCCGCGGAAGGCGGCGGCGGCGCGGGTCGCCGGCGCGGCGGCGCCGGCGACCGGTGGCGGCGGCGCCCGGCGCGCCGCCGTGGAGGAAATCCGCCGCGGCTGAAGCCGCGGCGGCGGCGGCCGGTTCCGCGGCCGCGCGGAACCGGGAATGGACGCGGCGGCCCGGCCGCGTCCGCGTGACAGGCGGCCCCCCGCGGGGCCGCGTTTTGCTTGAGCCGCGGGTCAAGCCCGCGGCGCCCTCCTTCGGCCGCTCGGCCGAAGCCGAGCCGGCCGGTCCGGTCGGCCGGGCCGCGCCCAGGCCGGACCGGACCCGGCCTAGCCGGGTCGGGCCAACCCGGTTCGGCCGACCCCAGGGGGGGTTCGGGCCGGGTCGCCCCGGGCCCAGAACCCCCGTTTCGGGCCCTCTTCGGTCTTTTTCCCATATCTTGGGCCTGGGACCTCCGATTGACGAACCGTCAGCGGCTACGCGATCCTTGGATCGAGACGGTCGTTTCGTTATATTACACGCAAGGTTTCGGAAGACTTTGGGTTCGGCCGGGTTGGTTCGTACACGAAACCAACCAGGCCCTCGAAGCGGAAACGCTCATAACTTGAGCTACAGACGTCCGATCGACGTACCGTCAGCTGTGGTAGTTTCCTCTAAGTGAGACGGAACTTTTGGAATACTCCGCCCGAGGATCGGATACAGGCGGAGTACGGTCGGGTCGGTTTTGCCCTAAAAACCAACCGGGCCCCTGGGACGAAAATGCCAATAACTCTCAGACCGGGCGTCCGATTGACGCGCCGTCTGTTGCGTTGAGATCCTGTTGTCGATACGGAACTTTTGGATACATCAACTTCGGACTACGTGTCAGTTGATGTATCAGCCTCTCGGCTCGTGGAGCGGACCCTCCTAAACGAGCTCGCTAAGTGCGGGAACCCTAGTGCTGGCTGTGGCTTCGACGACAGAGCAGAGATCCTCCGTGGACTGCGACGACGACAGAGCAGAGATCCTCCGTGGACTGCGACGACTGCAGAGCAGAGATCCTTCGTGGACTGCGGCGACGACTGTGCAGAGATCCTCAGTGGACTGCGTCGACTACTGCACTCAGCGATCCTACGTGGAACAGTGCTACCGAACCTGTGTGAGCTGAATCTTCTTTTTACCTTGAGCGGTGGAGCGCTTGGGTGTAGCGGCGGACCCGTGGTACTTGACAGTGGTGGTGCGCTTGGATGCAGCAGCAGACCCTTGGCGGTGGAGCGCTTGGTTGTAGTGGCGGACCCGCGATACTCTACGGAGTGTGTGCGCTTGGGTGTAGCGACAGACCCGCGACGGTGGAGACGCGCGTGCGGAGTACGGAGACCGTGTAGATGACTGAGACCTGACGACTGCTTGACCGACTCGACTTGGAGTGAGTCGACTAGCCCAGTGGACGGAGCGCCCAGTAGTTAGCAGCAGACCCACGGCGGACGGAGCGCCTGGTAGTTGGCGGCAAACCCACGGTACTCGACAGGAGGAGTACCTCAGTAGGCTAACTGGGTGAGCGCCCGGTATTTGTCAGCAGACCCTCAGCGGACGGAGCGCCCGGTAGTTGGCAGCAGACCCGCGGTACTCGAGAGGAGGAGTACTTCAGCAGTCTTAGGTTAGTGAGCAGTACCTCGGAGTCGTGACAGGACCACTGTACACTTCAGAGATGGGGCTCTTCAACATTTACGGTTTCGATAATGAAAATCCTGGTTGAGCTGAATCTTATGTTACTATCCTTTGTGGATTTACTGTTTACTCTCCTTGTAGATTTGAGTCTTGCTTTCCTTTGTGGATTGAGTTGTTCTTGAGCTCGTGAGCAGAGCTAGAATTGGGGACTTAGGTATATGTATGGGCATATACCTAAGTCGAGTCAGATGTTACTTCGTGATTGCATCTTTCTTTTGTGCTATATCCTTTGTGGATTTCGGGAGACCTTTAGGGGTCTCGGGGTCCTTACTGAGTAGCTTGTACTCACCCCTGCACGGGCTATGCCCGCACCTTGTTGTGTTGGTTGCAGACGACGGACAGCGCTGATCACGGTTGGGCGTGGAGCAGGACGGTACCTGGAGGTGGACCACTGGGCGGGACGTGCTCGGAGCGGACGTGGGACCCGAGGAGCCTGGAGGCTATCTGTACCCACCCTTCAGGTGGGATTGCCAGTGGACGACACGAGGCCGCCGTCTTTTCTTCAGTTGATGTTCTTTACTTTTTCAGTTGTACTGTACAGTTGGGCTTGTATTTCCGGCCCCCTTTACTTTTCTGCACTTTACTTTCCGCTTGCTGACTCTGTGTGGTTGTTACTTATAAAGGCAATGCCTTCCCTGTTTACTGGGATTTTACGCCTTGGTGCTAGTCGCCAGCCCCTGGCCTATGGAAGGCGGGCTTGGGGTAGTCACGGCACGGGCCCCGAGGACGGGTCGTGACAAATTGGTATCAGAGGTGGTCGGTTCTACCGCAGACTCTGATCGTCTTTCCTTTCTATGTGAAGCAATAGTGTTTAGTGTATTGAGTGTGGTTATCAGTTCAGGGAGCCCAGTGTTGGTGCGGCGGCCGACGTATCCGTACACCAGGACCCTGACTCCTGATTTCCGACTTAATGCATGAAAACATTGATTGCGTGTGTGTTTCAAGTTTTCTTTGTGATTACTTATGTCAGCTCACCGGGTATACTGATCTGCCTTATGAAAGTCTCAAGTTTTCCTTGTGATTACTTGTGCCAGCTCACCAGGTATACTGTTCTGACTGTGGTGCTCTTGTTCTCCTTTTCAGGATGGCCCCGCGACGACAGCCAGCTAGGGTTCCGAGTGTAGGGCGCGACGGCAGCCCACCGAGCGACGAGGCCTCGGTGCAGGGCCCTTTTCCAGCGGTGGCACCGGCGGTAGCTTTACCCGCCGAGCGACCGATGCTACCAGTACCAGACGCTGACGATGCACGTCGCCTCAGGGCACTGCATGAGTTTCAGAGCCAGCGACCGCCCAGGTTTCGCGGTGAGGCGGACCCCCAGGCCGCCGAGGACTGGCTAGAGGCGGTGGTACGAATCTTTAGGCTAGTAAGGACACCAGCGGATCTCATGGTGATTCTCGCGGCGAGCCTCCTGCAGGCGGCGGCAGGACGATGGTGGAGCCTGATGCTCCAGGTTCACGATGAGACATCCCTGCTCTGGGCGGACTTCGAGAGCCTCTTCCGCTCTGAGTTCGTCCCGGCCACCCTCCGAGCGGTGCGCATCCAGGAGCTTCTCCAGCTGCGCCAGGGCAGCATGACGGTCGCTCAGTACGCGGCGAGGTTCACGGACCTATCTCGCTACTTGACCGACATGGTACGGGACCCCTTCTTCCGGGCCCGGACCTTCGAGCAGGGCTTGCGACAGGAGATTCGGGCGTCGCTGATCTCCCTCAGCATTCCGACCCAGGCGGGAGTGCTAGAGCGGGCCCTTCTGATCGAGAGCTTCCTTGCTGAGTCTACACCAGCACAGAGACCCACCGCAGGGCGGCACGTAGCGGAGTCTTCGGTAGCAGGTAGCCGACAGATGACTCAGGGTTCCAGGCAGACCAGACCTACCAGTGGCCGACTGCACGACTCAGGCTCAGTTGTGCAGGGAAGCCGGGGTGGAGTCAGAGCCAGGCGTGCCGAGAGTGGGCAGTGTTACTCCTGTGGCGGAATTGGTCACATGGCTCGTGACTGCCCGACCCGCCATGTGGGGGAGCAGCAGACGGTTGAGGAACCACCTAGGCAGAGGCAGAGGTTCGACCGTGGCGGTCTGCAGGGAGGAGACGGACGAGGTAGAGGAGCTGGCCGAGAAGCAGGTGGTGGACGACGCTTTGAGGCTCTACCACCACCACCACCAGGAGGTCCACCCCGACCGCAGGGGAGAGCTCAGCTTCAGGCAGCCGAGGCCTTCGATCATGGAGCCCTGGGAGCTGATGGAGAGGAGCAGAACTAGTGGATACATCCTTTGTACTTCTGGTTCCTTGTTGCTTTTGTGTAGCGTCTTGTAATATGAGCTGCAATAATAAAAGACGCATACCTTTGTGATATTTTTTTCGTTCCTGTCCTCTTTCGTGATGTTACTAGGAGATTCCGGTTTTGGCTGTTGACTTGACCCTCACTTGTGAGACGTCTACTGGAGGAGACCCAGTTACCACACACTGATGCCGACAGTGTGACTCAACCCTTGGAGGCGAGAGTAACGGTTGAATCTCTTAGTAGTAGCGTCGAGGCCTTACGACGTCATCCTTGGTATGGATTAGTATCATCCATGTTAGGATTGACTGTTTTAGGCAAAGAATGTGGTTCATCCAGGGGATGAGACCAGATTTCTCTTTTCGGCAAAGAAGAAATCTTGCAGCTCTTGTGGGACCTGTGATGGTCCAGGCCACGACAGAGAAGGTCCAGATCATCCAGGAGAGGATGAGGACAGCTCAGAGCCGGCAAAAGTCATATGCTGACAGGAGGCGGAGGCCACTGGAGTTCGAGGATGGCGACCACGTCTTTTTGCGTGTCTCACCTCGACGTGGTTTACGGAGATTTGGCCGAGGCGGCAAGTTGTCTCCACGCTTCATCGGGCCTTTCCAGGTCCTCAGCAGGATAAGAGAGGTGGCTTATCGCCTGGCTCTACCACCTCAGTTGCACCGAGTGCACGACGTCTTTCACGTGTCTCAGCTGAGGAGATACGTGCACGACCCGACGCACATTATCGACTTTGGGGAGCTGGACGCGGACGATGGGGCGACTTTTGCGGAGGTCCCAGTGGAGATCGAGGATCGACAGGAGCGGGTCCTACGTGGGCGGTCGATTCCTCTTGTGCGCGTCAGATGGCAGCACGGGAACCTCCAGGAGAGCACTTGGGAGCGGGAGGCTCAGATGCGTGCTCAGTACCCCCATTTGATCCCCTAGTTTTTGATGTATCTTTACGGGGACGTAAAGCCCTGAGGTGGGAGTAATGTAAAGACCCACAAATTTCAAGGAAATTTTTTTTCTTAATTTTATTTGGAATTTTACAAGAGCGCAGCTTCAGACGGCACCTGATTCCGAGGCCCGGTGTGCCCGGAATCAATTTCCGAAGTTCGGCTCGGGTACGTTCAGTGAACGGACGAGCGGGTTTTTCTATCTTTTGAATCGGTGCCCGGAATCGAATTCTGAGGGCACCGATGAAATCGCAGCGCCGGTATTTGCTTATAAACGCCTCTTCCGGAGTTGCGTTTGCTCAGACGTGGTTTTTAAATTTTGCGGCTTTAAGTCAGAAATAAAATAAAGTTTGTGCGACAACTTTATTTTATTTCACTTAAGCTGCTTGGAAGCCACTTCAAGTCACTTAAAGGCGGCTTGAACTGTGTTGAACTGGATAGGATGCTATCCAGAAATATCCTACCCCCTTGGTAGGATATTTGTGAGGTGGGGCCCGCACGAGCCCCGCCGTTTCTTTCGCTAAGTAACGCACCCGCGAAAACCCGTCAAAGAAACTGAAAAGTCAACCGACGCGTTTCTTTAATTCTTAACAGACCATTTAATTGGGCGGTTTCTTTCGTGAATTAAATGGGCTGTTTCTTTCGTGAATTAAATGGGTCGTTACTTACGCGTTTTACGTTTGTTGGCAAAATAATAAAATAGACAAACTTGTCTATTTTGGAGGATTGCTATCGTTGTGCAATTCCTCTGAGCCTCCACCCTCTCCGCGAAGAACGCGAAGAACGCGAAGAACGCGAAGAACGCGAAGAACGCCGGCGACCGGAATTCGACGACGCACACCGAGATCTGCGACGTCGACGAGCTTTACCCGCGACGTTCTTCGGCGACGCCTCTTCTTCCGCAGCCGATCCTCGTTCGGCAACTAAGGTAAGAACCGGATCGTTAATTCTCCCTTTTTAATTTCATGGCAACGGATTTAATTAATTAAATCCGTTTGTTCTTGATCCGGAGTTTGGCGACGCGACGCCGGATACCGCGACGACGCAACAATCCCCCCTTCTTCCGCGACGAGCGATTCCGCGACGACCTCTCGTCCGACGACGACGACAGCTGCGAGGTAAGGGATGTTGGATTATTTTATCTTTTTCCCCGTGTTTATTCTTTTAAAGTGAAGAACATGATCTCCGACAATTTTTATTTATTGTTGTTGATTATTCCTCCCGTGGATTTTGACTAACGCGGAGGGTGCGGGTCTAACGAACAAGACCCGACAACCCTCCGCCGATCTCTTTTGTTGTGCGGATTTGGCGGACGACGACGAACCGCGCGGCAGGGGCGATTTGTTGATTTCGCAGTGAAGGACGCGTCCCGGGAGGAACAACGGCGCAGACGGGAAAGGAATCGGGCCACCGGAGCATCTCCGGCGGCCCGCGGAAGGCGGCGGCGCCCGGCGCGCCGCCGTGGAGGAAATCCGCCGCGGTTGAAGCCGCGGCGGCGGCGGCCGGTTCCGCGGCCGCGCGGAACCGGGAACGGATGCGGCGGCCCGGCCGCGTCCGCGTGACAGGCGGCCCCCCGCGGGGCCGCGTTTTGCTTGAGCCGCGGGTCAAGCCCGCGGCGCCCTCCTTCGGCCGCTCGGCCGAAGCCGAGCCGGCCGGTTCGGGCGGCCGGGCCGCGCCCAGGCCGGACCGGACCCGGCCTAGCCGGGTCGGGCCGGGTCGGGCCGACCCGGTCCGGCCGACCCCAGGGGGGGTTCGGGCCGGGTCGCCCCGGGCCCAGAACCCCCGTTTCGGGCCCTCTTCGGTCTTTTGCACATATCTTGGGCCTGGGACCTCCGATTGACGAACCGTCAGCGGCTACGCGATCCTTGGATCGAGGCGGTCGTTTCGGTATATTACACTCAAGGTTTCGGAAGACTTTGGGTTCGGCCGGGTTGGTTCGTTCACGAAACCAACCAGGCCCTCGGAGCGGAAACGCTCATAACTTGAGCTACGGACGTCCGATCGACGTACCGTCAGCTGTGGTAGTTTCCTCTAAGTGAGACGGAACTTTTGGCATACTCCGCCCGAGGATCGGATACAGGCGGAGTACGGTCGGGTCGGTTTTGCCCTAAAAACCAACCGTGCCCCTGGGACGAAAATGCCAATAACTCTCAGACCGAGCGTCCGATTGACGCGTCGTCTGTTGCGTTGAGATCCTGTTGTCGATACAGAACTTTTGGATACATCAACTTCGGACTACGTGTCAGTTGATTTATCAGCCTCTCGGCTCGTGGAGCGGACCCTCCTAAACGAGCTCGCTAAGTGCGGGAACCCTAGTGCTGGTTGTGGCTTCGACGACAGAGCAGAGATCCTCCGTGGACTGCGACGACGACAGAGCAGAGATCCTCCGTGGACTGCGACGACGGCAGAGCAGAGATCCTTCGTGGACTGCGGCGACGACTGTGCAGAGATCCTCAGTGGACTGCGTTGACTACTGCACTCAGCGATCCTACGTGGAACAGTGCTACCGAACCTGTGTGAGCTGAATCTTCTTTTTACCTTGAGCGGTGGAGCGCTTGGGTGTAGCGGCGGACCCGTGGTACTTGACAGTGGTGGTGCGCTTGGATGCAGCAGCAGACCCTTGGCGGTGGAGCGCTTGGTTGTAGCGGCGGACCCGCGATACTCTACGGAGTGTGTGCGCTTGGGTGTAGCGACAGACCCGCGACGGTGGAGACGCGCGTGCGGAGTACAGAGACCGTGTAGATGACTGAGACCTGACGACTGCTTGACCGACTCGACTTGGAGTGAGTCGACTAGCCCAGTGGAAGGAGCGCCCAGTAGTTGGCAGCAGACCCACGGCGGACGGAGCGCCTGGTAGTTGGCGGCAAACCCGCGGTACTCGACAGGAGGAGTACCTCAGTAGGCTAACTGGGTGAGCGCTCGGTATTTGGCAGCAGACCCTCAGCGGACGGAGCGCCCGGTAGTTGGCAGCAGACCCGCGGTACTCGACAGGAGGAGTACTTCAGCAGTCTTAGGTTAGTGAGCAGTACCTCGGAGTCGTGACAGGACCACTGTACACTTCAGAGATGGGGCTCTTCAACATTTACGGTTTCGATAATGAAAATCCTGGTTGAGCTGAATCTTATGTTACTATCCTTTGTGGATTTACTGTTTACTCTCCTTGTGGATTTGAGTCTTGCTTTCCTTTGTGGATTGAGTTGTTCTTGATCTCGTGAGCAGAGCTAGAATTGGGGACTTAGGTATATGTTTGGGCATATACCTAAGTCGAGTCAGATGTTACTTCGTGATTGCATCTTTCTTTTGTGCTATATCCTTTTTGGATTTCGGGAGACCTTCGGGGGTCTCGGGGTACTTACTGAGTAGCTTGTACTCACCCCTGCACGGGCTATGCCCGCACCTTGTTGTGTTGGTTGCAGACGACGGACAGCGCTGATCACGGTTGGGCGTGGAGCAGGACGGTACCTGGAGGTGGACCACTGGGCGGGACGTGCTCGGAGCGGACGTGGGACCCGAGGAGCCTGGAGGCTATCTGTACCCACCCTTCAGGTGGGATTGCCAGTGGACGACACGAGGCCGCCGTCTTTTCTTCAGTTGCTGTTCTTTACTTTTTCAGTTGTACTGTACAGTTGGGCTTGTATTTCCGGCCCCCTTTACTTTTCTGCACTTTACTTTCCGCTTGCTGACTCTGTGTGGTTGTTACTTATAAAGGCAATGCCTTCCCTGTTTACTGGGATTTTACGCCTTGGTGCTAGTCGCCAGCCCCTGGCCTATGGAAGGCGGGCTTGGGGTAGTCACGGCACGGGCCCCGAGGACGGGTCGTGACAATATTTAACATGAATAAATATTTATTCATGGTTATTTATATTTAAATTAATGTTTAATCATTCAAGGGGTTATAATTTGAAAGTTACCAAAGTGGTAATAATTTATTTTACAATCTCATTTTTTTGGTATTTCTCTTATTTTCATTGAAGGAATCCTGTATTCTATCCTTATTAAACTCAATATATTTTAATATACTATAGATATTTAATTATTTTCAATAATTTATTTCAAAGTTTCCTCTATTTAAAACTTGAATCAAGAAAATAATTGTTTAAAAGAAAATCTGATTTTATTTATATTTTAATCAAATATATTTTTATTTAATGTCCATTTTTTTCAAAATTGTTTTATTAAAGTCCTTTTTATTAAAAAAATGATCTATTAAGGAAATTTTTAGGTCATAATTCAATTTTTAATATTATTAAAGGAATATTTACATTGTTTTATGAAATTTTCATTTTTGACTTTCTTTATAAAAAGTCAAAAGAAATGTTTTAACATGTAAGACGTTAATGGACTTCCCTTCCCCTGTAACCATTTTATAATATTTAGATTATTCTAAAATATTTCAATGGTTTTACAATGAAAATTATTTAATGAAATTTTATTTCACTTCTATTTTCTTTATTTCTATAAAGGACAAGATTTTATTACAAAATCATGAATTTTTATGAATCAATAGTCACCTCTTATCTCTTATTAATTTTGTGTTCAATGAAATTCTCTTGAAATATTCACTTTATTATGATAATTATAATTTAAAACTCTCATAAATATATATATTCTTTGTATCATGGATATGATTATTGTTAAACCATCTACCATTTTTATATATTGTATTTTACTGTGCAAGTTATTTGGTTTATGGGGGAAAATATTGAAAAATTTGCATTCCTTACACAATGAAAATATTTATTGATAAGGAATATTATTTATAAATTGAATTGATAATTAAATATATGAGGAATAAATTGAAAATGTAGTGATGGTTGAGTCCTAGTTATAGATATCCACTCGATTCCTCAGTGAGTCTCATGAGATAAATAAGTTTTCCAAAATAAATGGGGGTTGGGTGTATACCTACCCATTGATTAAACATTCTTAGAAAAAAGACTTGATGGTTTAGATATCATGATGTATAAGATCATGAATTCCAATAATAAGTATTTAATTCATTGAGAATTTATTTATTATTATATTTGATATTATTTCATTGATATTATCCATGGATCCATTTTTGTGCTCAAGTTATAGATTAAATGACTTGTGTTTTCAGTTATTTAGCTTTACATATTGAATATTCCATATTTACTCATGATAGATCCTGATATACATAATCCTTACTAAGAATATGAGCTCACCCTTATTTTTTTACGTTACCAAATATTTTAATAAGGAATATTTTAATGAGTTCAAGGATGAAAAATATTTACATTCACTATGTTTTTTATTTTTTATTTTTAAATTTCTTGTGAGATTCAAGTATGTATCTACTTTACTAAGACTACTCAACTATTCGGTCCATTGGGGTGAAATCACTTGTATATAATGACAATATAATAATGAAACCAATAGAAATGGTATACTGGGGTTGGGGTCTTTATAGTTGATATCATAGCAGGTTTAATAGAAACTTTGGGAAATAGATTTAGAAAACATAGATTAGGGAACGTAACCCTATGAAAGACTTTGAGTACGTTCTACAAACAAACTATGTTTATGATTTAGATGAGTATAGTTTAATTTTTAGGTACTATCATGGGTTTATAAGTATAATGATGATTATAAGTTTAACGGAATAGTTACCCCTTTAGAGGTTTTATATGATAGACGTACCTTGGAGACATTTAATGAGTCTAATAGATGTTTTAGGTATATGTAACCATTATGCACAACTTGTGTTTTAGTGAGAAGGTTATTTGAGGAATAATGATTTTATATTTCTTGGAAAAAAGTTTAAAGTTATTGATAATCTTTATGGTTAGAATTATCATTGATTTTAAGATAATAGTATTCAATTAAGATTATTTGATTTTGTAAATAAAATAAGTTATATAGAGAACCATTATGGTTAAAAAGTGATTTGATGAATAATGTTATTTTTGAGGATGTTCATCATATTGTTTTGAATTTTATCAGAATAATTTTAATATAGTTTTATAAAAAGGGAAAACCACCTGATCAACAACAATCTGTCACATCTGGTAAGGACATGAGGATTAAACCCACAACCAAATGGTGACAATGGTGTGACACCTACCACTATCCTATATGATGTTCTAGTTATTATAAATTTATTTTTACATAATTTTTTTGATGGATAAATATTAATCTTATTTTGGGAAACATATTATAGGATAAAATATTTTTTATTTTGAGGTGATTAATGATATTTAAAGGGATGTTTTACTGGGTTGAGGTTTATATAACTATTAAATTTAATGTAAAGTATTATTTGTGAAGAATACAATTAAATTTTTTAGGATGTAAGTTAAAAGGTATGAGGTAAACTTTTATATGAAAAAATTCTTTGATATTGAGAATATTGTGGTTAATTTCGATGTAGGGATATTTATTTGAAGAATAATCTAAGTTGAACCACTGATGTACATTTTGAAGAAAAATGTATTATTTATTCATATGATGGTATATAATTTTTTTTATTATATTACCTTTTGGTAACCATTTTAGTTTTGGTTAATATTTAAAGATATGAGGAATATATTATTATTATTTTATATAATATATTATATATTAAAATCTAATTTTATTGCTTTAGGCATAAAAAAATCAAATTGGATATTCATTTCTTGGAGTAAGAGATGAAGTGAAAATTTATTGAAGAACAACCAAAGGATGAAATTGAGCTTATGAAATATAAAGATATCAAGTATGTATATTTCTATATCTTTTTTTCTATAAAAGATGAGACTAGGTCCAAATTATTATCCCCCATGAAATTTAAAAAGGAGTTACAACAGTGTAAAGAAAGGCATTTAACATTTGTCTCTTTCAAAGAGAGTTAAAAATTAAATAGGGAGAGTGTTAGAAATAATGAAATCATCACCACTCACCCCTTTTTTTGCATGGCCATCAGCAAGAGAGTTGGATTTTTGAAACACATGCATAATAATATAATTCATTGAGGACAATTTGTCTATGTAACTGAACCATATTTCAGTCAACACACAAGAGCTGGATCTAATAGCCTACAAAATTGTGGTAGAATGACATTCAAACCAAATATTTTTCCAGCTTCTTTGATTAGACATGTCAAAATTATTGATCAACCCAATAATTTTATCTTCTAAAGAAGTGTCAATACCATAGGGTCCATAAATTAATCCAGTGACATCACTGTTATGGTCCCAAAAAACAGCCCCAAACCCCACAGGGACAGGATTTCCTCTAAATTATCTATCTGAATTACATTTAATCCAACAAAAAATTGGTGAGTTCCATAAAAATTCAAAAGTTCCCAATGGAGGGGGAAAATACCTAGGCTTTTTAGAAATCTCAAAATAGAGAAATCATGCATGGAATTATTGCAGAAAACCTTTTTCATTTATTTTGATAAAGAAATTCCTCAAATATAGGAAAATTATCTTGAAACAAAAAATGTAATCCTTTTACAATCATTTTTTATGAATTTATGGTCTTCTCACCCATAACATATTTATGGTTTTGGGGTTGTTAACTTTCTCTTGAACATGTTTTATATCACTCTATTTTAGTCCTTAGGTGTTAGTTTCCTCCACTATGTCCAAATTTTTACTTCTTATTAAAGTTCCTCTATTTAGTATCCTTGTTTTGTGTTATTCCAGATGACCTATATACATCCCTTTCCCCATTTTCAAGAGAAATTTATAATAACCCTTTTTATTATATGGGTTTTGGACAAAATATTTTTCAATTTCAAACCATTGATTTAGATAAGAAGTTAAAAATTTTAGGATATAATTTATTGAAGACGGGGATAGTGTAACACCATGATATTTTAATATAAGATCATTATGTTCGATAACATGTGTCACTCACAACACTAAGTTTAAATGAACTGAAATATACTATTAAAATATTATTATTTAAAAGTTTCCATTAAAATTAGAGGTATGAATATGAATAAATACAATATGAAAAAATATATTTAAATTTTTTACATTTTGGAAATTCATTGATAAATAAGTACTCGATTTTCAGTAAAATCCTTTTATGCTTTAAAAATACAATTTCTATAAAAATGGTTTTTATTTATTTTTGTGTGAAAATTATATTATTAAAATTTTTCACTTTAATAAAATTTATTTGATAAAATGAACACCATTTTTGAAATAATAATATAAAAATTAACTTAGGGTGAAATTTTGGTATTTTTTGGAAAATATTAATCTTTCAATGAATGTTAAAAAAATATAGATTTTTCAAATACTGAAATTTATTTTCTTTTAAAAATCCCCACAATATTTGTAACATTATAATAAATTAATATAGGTACCCTTTGTTTATAAATAAAATATTTTTTTATATAATAGTCAACATTATACTCAATTGTAGTATAAGAATTATTTTAGACTTGAAATGGTTTTTTTCTTCAGAAAACTTTTTTTCATCCCGCTTAGAGGGATTATTATAAAACTAATTTATAAAAATTATAGATATAGAATTTGGTAAAACTGGTTTTATATTTTTAATAATTATATTTAATATTGTTTAGTAAGGATAACTTAATTTTTAGTCATAGTGAAAAGTAAAAATAGAATTTTCACCACAGTAAAAAGGAAAATTGAGTTAACCTAAGTTAAAACTAAGTAATAAGGACACTATTTTTCAAATTAATTATTATAAAATGAAATTATTTAAACTCTTATAACTTTAGGATCTAAATTTACTTTTTTATGAGTCACTTGTCCATGAAGACTAATTATATAATAATTTAAGTAAAAAAGAAAAAATGTCACACTTGAATTTAAATATCTATTATGTGTTCAAATAGGGATAAAAATAAGTTTATAAAAAATATTAATAGTTATTTTGAGAATAATAAGATTACTTTCATGATGGTTATTATTTTTATTTTTAGTAATGAAAAAGTTACCTTAAATGCTCATGTAACGTCGACATAATATTTATTCAATTAATATAAAAATAAAATAAATGATAAAGTAATATAATTTGAATGAAATATTGGTTTCCATGAATTTTTTATATAACAATAATACTTTACATATTTTTTAATGGATTATATTTGAATTCCATTATTTTCATTTTGTTTTCAAAGTAAAATTAAATGAGTAGTTCCAAAATTGACATTAATGTTATTTTATTTTAAATAGTGTTTTATTAAATGATTTAAAATAATTAAAAATACCATTGATCGTACCATGATTCACTGTGTCATTTTCACACTTACACCATTGTATCAAACTAAATATGTATTTTAAATTCCAAAAATAATAACAAATTTAATTCCATGTTTGAATCATTTATTTTTTGTTTATCACTATTAAAAAGGCCAATGTTACTTGTCTTGAAAATTTCATTGAAGGTGAAGGTGATTTGGAGGGCCCATGATGATATCCAAGAAAAATGGGCCAAACTGCGCAGGATCCAAGAACACCGGTGGATTAATCCGCACAATAATACTATAATGTGCATCCAATTGGGCTGAAATTTTGTGTTATGGTCCAAAACTCATTGGGATACATTTCAAATGAAGATACCCAAGACTCATTCAGCCATATGATGACCTTGCCGTCCTGATCTGTCCAGCACACCAAATCTGCACGGATTCAAAAGTGGTGTGCTATAATCTATCCATATCTCGGGCTATAGGTGTTCAATTTGTGCCAAACATTCAGTTTAGACATCCAAGATGTGGGGATACAACTTTTTTATTTTCTCTAAATCATGATAAGGCTGTCTAAAGGTCTAAAAACATGTGACAAGTGGTTTTAATAATTATGTGTGCTCAAAACCACCTTCCCATTTTCCTATAAAATGGAACCTTGGGATCCTCATTTTCAAGTTCGACCAGGAGGCAAAGCTCTGGTATTTTGGAGATCCAAAGGAGTTATATCCTCATACTTGAAGTTCTGGAGGCCCTTATCATTATAGTGGGTTCAACAATGAAGAAAGAGTTCCACCCAAGCCTTCTCCTCCTCTCGATGGCGAGCTAAATAGTGGATGATCATTTCGAGGGAGCCACACATACTTGGGAGGGAGTTTTGGAACATGATACTATACTAGTTTTTAGTAATTTGTGTGTTTATTATTTCACTTATTTGTTATCTAAACATGTTTATCCTCTAAGTTCATTTTTGGGTTTAATTAAGTGAACCACTTTTCATTTCAACACCGATTGGGTTGAAATTTCAAGTGGGAAACTTGAATTGTTCCAATTGGGCAACAAAAGGGTCATCTTTCTCTCACACATACAAAATATTTTAGTATTATTTGGTAACCTTTAATATTTTCTTGGAGTCTAACCTTTACAACATGATTGTTGTGTCACGGGTTGGTACGTTGTGCAATGTTTTGAGAGGCAAGAGGGGAATCCAGATCTTGACAACCCTCAACCAAAGAATTAAACAAAACCATGTGAAATTTTTAGAACATTGAATATAGGGAAGATGAATTAAAACCTTCTCAAATACTTGTTCGGATAGTTGTGGCATGAATAGAAAAATTATAAGTATAAGATCATTCTATATTGGAATGAAGTTTCTAAGATAGGTTACTAATTAAAAAATAGAGCACATCTCTCAGTATGACTACTATATAATTGCTTTCAGTAACTAAATACTATTAACAAAATAATTGTATGACACCATAGTATAATGATTTAGTCTAATAGGGGAAATAATCATTGGAGTTATTTTTTGACCTAAAAATATAATCATGTTCACAAATAATCTAATTCCATATTAGTATACCAAATAAATTATGATCATATAGAGTTTTATTAAATAAAATGCAAAACAAGTATTTTTTATGATGGATTTTATTGTATAAGATCACAAAATAATAGATAGAATAACTAAGAACATGGTTTTAATAATATTTGAGATATTTAGTTTAAAAATTCATTTTATCCACCTTCTTCTACCAGACGAGGTTCACTATTTTTTTCTATCCCCATTGAATTTAATTGTTTAATTATTATTTATTAGTATGTGTGATTATAATATATGAATTTTTGAAAAACGAGGTATATGTTATATATATTAATTTCCAAAAGAATAATGAATTAATAATATGATTCACGAGGAGAAGATAATAAGAAATACATTTTTTCTTTTGTTTCCTACTCACTCACACTTCTATAAAGACATGGATGAAAAATCATTTATTAGATCCCCACATGGTGGCACAACTATGATCTCAACCAAAATGGGAAGACCTCTCTTGAATTTATTTTTAAATGGGTGGTATGGATTTTTTGGGAGAATACATATATAGGTGGATAAATAATGGAAGCATGTGTATTTTATAGAATTGAAAACAGAATCCTAAGGAAGGAACCATGAAAGAAAATAATATTTTAGGTTTGGTTGTCATTATGTATTTTTGAATTGTTGGAGTTAATTCAAGATATTTTATGTTTTTTTCATAAATATGTTAATATTATGGCCAGCGAATCTAGATATTTGGAAAAGTTATGGTGAGACTCCACTAAGCTTCATAAGAGTCATTAGGATCATTAAAAAATATGCATTTTTTCGGGAGTTGAAAACATTGAAAAGACTAGAGTTCTGTGAGACTCTTTCAGAGTTATATAATATTCATTGGATGTATTATAGAATATTAATTTACCTTAGGATTTTGAAAATTATAAAGGGATGAAATTCCATTAAAATCATTTGGGATTCTATAAGACTCACCCGATTACTTCATTAGAGCCACTTCATGGAAATGGGAGTTCTACAAGAGTTATTATAACTCTTTAAGAGTCACTAGACTATTCTATAAGAGAAATTACAATTCAATAATATTCATCCAAAAAAATAATAAAATTTATTTCAATTGTGAAATCATGAATATTACCCATCACATAATGTTCATTTATATCATTTTTTCAGAGTAATTTATTTATGTATTTTATGAAAATAATTAGGTCAATATTAATTGTAACCTCATGTAGATAGAAATAATAATTAAAATATTCGGGATATAATTGAGAAGAGTTTCCCATGGTTACGCTAGGATTTTTCTAAGATGGTTCCATTAATTTCAATATTTGCTTTGTGAAAATTTTAGAGATATGAATTTTCACTAGAATTGAGATTGTAATTTTGTGAATTTCTACATGAATTCATGTTATGAAAATGTGTAATTTAAATGAGAATATTAAATAATAATATTTTATTGATTGCATAGTCAAATTTAAATGGGCAATATTTTTATTTATTTGATTAATGAAGACCATGATTTTGTGGAATATTACAATGATTCTGGAACATTAAAAAAAGATTACTTAGTGTTGACCTCATGGAATATTCATATTCATAATTTTTAAATAATCATGACTAGAATATGAAATGATATATTTTTTATGACATTTATAGAGTTTCCTTATAAAAAATTAATAAATATATGTGGATATAAAAATGGATGAATAAAAATAGAAGAAAAACGAGAGAATAATCAATGAATGTTATACAAATATATGGGTAAAGATAACTATTGTGGATTGAAAAGGAAAAAAGAAAGAACTCACATGAAGATATTATTTTGATAATGGAAAAGGTGGACAATGAATAAAACCTTTCAATATTAGTGTTCATATTCTATTTTTTGACATACTATAAACAACATATGTATTGCATCATTCTTTTTATTCCATAATCTAAATAAGTGCACAAGAGGTCAAGAATAAGTAGCGCTCCTAGGAGCTATAGTTTGAAATTCCCAAACCATTTTAAAACATATTTTAGATATCATTACCTACAGGTATGTTGAAACATTACTGATATATGTTCCAATGATTAACCCTTTTTATGGAGGTATGAAAAACACATGTTTCCTTGCATTTACTTTTGTTATGTGAAAAATCTAGGAGTTTTTTAAGAACAGAAAATTAATTATGTCCTCTAATTATAAAGACAATATATTTTGATAATTAATACAATTAGACACTTAAAATTAATTATTCCCCCTAAGTATTTTTTGTGTCTTGTTGAAATAGTTTCCTCTTTATCATGGTAGTTTTGAAATAATGAACCAAACAACTAAGAAAAAATATAAATAAGAAATAATAATTAAATAAAAAATAAAAGATTATAAAATGTATTATAATAGATGAAAAAAATTTAAAAAATGTATTTAATAAAGTTAAAAATTAATTGAAATTGATTATTTAAGAGTGTATAGGTTCTTCTAAAACATATATCGACAAATGGTAAGGGTTACAATTTCATTATTTTGAGTATTGTGGATTTTTTCTCTATCACTCTCTATATTATCTTCATTAATTATTTTATAATATTATTACCATATTTCCATTATAATTTCACTTTATTTTTTTCTAATGATATGAATTCTATTAATGATACCTTTTATAGAAAATAAATTTTCATTAACAGATATGATAAATTCTTGAATAATGACTTTAGGGTGGTCTAAAGTTGTATAATTAAAGTGCATCACTGAGCCTAATTGTTTTATATCCTGATGGGATGGATGAAAGTTCATGAGAAAAATTAAAGGGTTTGTTTTTTTTGGACTGTTCCACCATGAGTAATTCCACTTTATTTTCTTTGTGAACTATGTGATTAATGCACCACTAAATTAACAATATATATTTTCATGCTGTCAAATTATAAATAAAGATCTAATGAGTGGGGATATATCCCATTATAAGTCAATCAGAAGCTTGAAATATTATTTTATTTTAGTAAGATGGATATCCTAATATTTTTAAAAAGATTGGTTGATGTAGATGGATAATGCTTAAACCATGAGGGATGTTCTGTAACTAATGATATATTTGAGACTTATGTGAAATTGGTAAAGAAGATCCCAAATTACACCATAAATTTTCACAACACCTTGCTAGAATGTACCATCTATGTTAGTTAATGACCTGCTAAAGGAGGGGTATAAGTGTTTCATTTTCCATAACATCATGATCCATATAATGGAAGAGTATGATGAATAATGGAAGGAAACCTTTGTTAAAATTGGTAGAGATCAAAGAATTTAACTAGCTTAAGTAGAACGATATTATTGCGAATGTTGAGTAAATTAAGGTACCCATTTCTATGGAAGGAGAAATGATGTTTGGCTTTATTCATGACCATAAAAATGGCTCATGTACTATTGGTGAATAAATATCACATTAGTTCATCTTCTGATAGAGATATGATCAATTTTTTAAATCCAATAATCCATGAAACTGTCAAATGATATAATACTAGGGTGGATTCCTATGAGATATTTTATAAGGGGCTAGAAAAAATATTCACATTAGTCACTAAGGATAATATGAACTTTATCCACCATGTATGGTTTTTAGAAAAAGAGGAATTTAAAACAAGTGGAATTAACTTCATTTAAATGGAATTATCCATAGTAAGGACACTTTGGTGGGAACAATAGATTATAAAATTCAATTTAGAATTATGCTTGTTTACCCACAATATAATATCCCAATGATAATTGGTTTTTTATGTGTATTTCAGATGGAGGAATTCGTTGGAGTTAAATATTTTATATCTATCATGGGTGAAGATGCACATATCCTCCCCACTAGTTAGAGATATGTCTTATAAAATCACCATATTATTTGAATCCATAACGAAATTATAAGAGGATACGAAGGATTAGGTTTCCTTGAATGATATGGATGGGGGTTGGTATTAGGGGTATAAATCATATAATGGATTTATTTCTAACTTCTCGCTCTGTTTTTCTAATCATCGAATATTGTTGAACAATTATAATGGTAGAATTATATATGAGAATTAAAAATAATATCCAACTTTTTTAATATATTATTTGTTGGTTTATTATTAGTGTAATAGAAACTGAATTCTCTTACCCCTATTAGTCAAACCACTTTTCTTAAATGTTTAGTAAAAATATTTGGCTTCATTATTTATTCATTATCTTTTATAACACCTTTTTTGCTTCACTTTGAGAACTATTTCTTTAAAATGTGATCCTCTATTTGATGATGAAAGTATAATATTCCTCAAACCCATAATATTCAACGGTTATTACATGATACCATGATGGAAAATGATTTCTAGTATAATTATGTTACCCATTTGTTTTTCATGTTCTTATTTCATGTTTATTTATATATATTTATATTTTATATTTGGAAAACATCAACATGATGTATTATGATAAGGAATGGCCAAAAAATTATGTATCCCCCTAATCGATTGGATAATAATTTATAACTCAATAGATCCTTATGTTTGGTCATGATGAAAAATGTTATGTGTGGGCTCGATGTAGTAGTCCTTTTCCACAATCTTAATTATGGGAATGATACAAGTAGATGTATTTTATAATGTTATGTTATATTTTCATTGTCTTATAACTAATTTTTATGAATTAATGATTGGTGGTTTTGAAATTATTTATTATTATTATATTTTTATACTCTAATTATATTAAAATCTTATGACCTGGTTCAATATAATGATTTATGATCATTCACTTATTGTTTCTATACAATTATTATTTAATCTCATGATGTCACACATATTTTTTATCCTGTTTACATCCTTACTGGGATTTATGAATGTCCCCTTCATTAATATATGTATGTAAGTTATCCCAACTAGTTATATGAGTATGGTGAGCTCTAGGAGAATGTTATGAAGATGGAAATAAAAGGCAAATTTATTGTTTTAAAAATGATTTATTTTGTACCTAATTTCACAAAGACACTCAACCCCGATATTTCCTCTAATATGTTTTGGATATTTATGATAAAAATATAAAATAATATATGAATGTGAGGTGGGTAATTATATACAAGTTTGGTCAACAAAATTTTATTTCATGGTTTGTATCTCATGAAGCCCAATCATTCAACAATAGAATGTCCCATAAACCTAAAAATGAAAAGAAATGTCCCTAATTTTCCATTTAAACATGAGTCTAGTAACTAAAATTATTTTTTTAAGAGTGTGTGGGATTTACCAAAATTAAAATATAATTTTATTAAATTTTAATAAGTTACCGAAGAAAAAAAAATCATTTTTTACAAAAAGTATCATTGAATGAAAAATGAAATCTCATCAGGTAAAAAATTCAACCAAAAAATATTAGTAGTAATGAACCATTTGTCGAATAATACCATCTGATAGATAATTCGCTTCCATATAAGAATGTGTGATGATATAATTGATTAGAAAAATATATTACACACATTTCATAAATTTAGTAGTTATAAACCATGAAAGATGAATAATACCATTTCGGATAGCTTGCAAAACAATGGTAGACTAACATTCAGTCCATATATTAATGCATCGTTATTGCTTTTTCAATTCAACCACATCGATTATATAAATAAATTTAACATCAAGTGAATTAATGAACCCACCTAGACCATATAAAAAATTCATCGAATCACTGTTATGTTTTTTAAAAAATTCACTATAACTGGAAGTTTCGGGATTCCCCCTAAATGAACTACCTGTATTGAATTTAATACACCATGGGTTTGGAGAGATACATTGAACATTTAATGTTTTAGAAGGAGGATGATTATACAAGTAATTATAAGGTACCTATGTAGGGAAACATCCTTAATAAAATTAACCACAACAACCAATTTAGAAGGAATTATCATTATTTATAGTAGTAACAATTTGAATGAGATCCAATTTAATACTGAAAAAGGTACTCTGAGGAATAATATTTTTTATCCAGTCCATATAACATGTAGGAATTAAAAACTAGCCACTATAAAGTAGTCTAAAATCTACTTGGATCGGGGAAGTTTAGTGCATGAACCAACATGATCCTGAATGAATGTTTCATTATGTATCACCTTTTCAAAGATATCGGCAAAAAACTTCCATAAGGATTCATAAATAGTACATTTAAGGAATAAATGATTAATATTGTCTCTATATTGAAAACATATATCACATTTCAATCAAAAGTTCATTCCAACATACTGAATACAATCATTAGTGGGAATTTTAAAATATATCACCCATTATGTAAGAAAAAATATGGATGGAGAAATCTATTTTTTACTCAAAAACATATCACAACTACTATTGATCCCCTGAATATTCGTGTGGTAATGTCATTTGGAAGTAGTAAACCATTAAAGGTAGTTTCACATAAAAAAAAATCTTCCACATTAATGATGTTAAATCTATTCACCATATCTATGACTTTAGCAGGAGGCATGTCCTAGAATGATTATAGTTTCCCATTTAGTAACATATTCATATCAATTTTTGTGTCAAGAGAATTTAAGATCTTATGAATAGGTTTACCTATCATGTTTTCTGACTAGAAATTTATAGATGAACTGTTGTTAGCCAGCTGCTGGGAGTTCACTGAAATTATAGAATATGAATCATTATGGTCTATACAAATGGAAGAGTCCACATAATTTAAATTACAATATTTATTCATGTTCAAGAGTTTTCATCTCAAATATGAAATTACATATGACATACCATTAATGATCCTCCACATGAAATTATCAAGAAATTATTTATTGAATTTTCAGAGATTTTTTATGCCAACACCCTCCATAATATCTAGGATGACATAATTTCTTGCACAATACATTATAATGTTTTCACTGAAGGATTATTCCACTCCATAATAGTTTATTAATAGAAATTTTTATAATCACAATGGGATAATGATATAATTTATAAACTATAAACTAATAAGTAAATTTTTAGACAATTACTGATTTCACAATGCTAATCCTTCCATTCATCAAATGTTTATTGCCTTTCTATGGGGCCAAATGATTTATTATCTACCTCATAGTGTGAGAAAATTGAGCAATATGTTGTTTTCCCTAAAAAATAGGGACACCTTGATAAATGAAAGTAATAACTCCTTTTCTAATACACAACAAAATGATGATATCAAATTTTATTGATATATAAATATTTTAAAAAATTTAAATACAAATTATTCATACTAACCTCCTTCCCTGAGACCATTTCGTAATAAAAAAAATAATTTCGAGTTTTCTTGACATTTCATTCATCACATTGAGTGAAACAAGATGATATCATTAACATATAAAAAATGAGTGGGGCTATCCAAACATCTAGAAACTCTAATGGATTTGAGTTTTATGGAATCATCCTTCTTGAGAAAAAGCCTACTCAAATAATCTTAAGAAATAGATAATATTATAATCAAGAGGGGATAAACATTACTAACACCTCTATAATATGTAATATAGCCTTAAAGTGATCCATTGATGATAATTGATACATTTTATGATCTCAAAAAAGTTAAAACCCATTTAATAAGAACCTCATCAAATCCAAATCTAGATAAAACCATAAAAATAATGCACTAATATAACGTATTGAAAAACATTTTAACATTAATATTGAGAGAAATGTTACCTCACCTAGAATATTTATTGGGTATATTAACACATTATGAGGTGGTACTAAGACAATATTGAATATTTATTCCATTAATGATACTAAACTAATTCACAATGATAATATTTCCAGAAATACCAGCCAACCTATTAGCTCAAATTTTCCTAAAAAATGTAAATATTGTGGATAAGGGCTATAGGCCTGAACAATTGAATCCTATTTTCATTGTACACTATCAGACTGAGGGAATGAAATCAAGCATTGATGACCTATGTCAAATGGCCACACATGGAAAAATAAAAAATAAGACTACAAACATAATAATGAATAATCTCCCAAAATTATTGAAATAAATAGTTTTTAACCCATATGGTGTAAAAGGGATTCATGTATTAATCTTAAATTTTCATCAATAATCTCAAAATCATGTTGAAGAGCACAAATATATGAATAATCCTCATGATTGATAATATTTGTAACACCCTGATATTTTATGAGAAAGAGTTTTTTTAATTTTTTTTATGTCTTCTGTTGTACGCAACACCATGATTAGATTGCGCTATACTCAACACCATATTATCTTGTAGTATACACAACACTATTCGTGGCTTGTGATGCACAAAATTTCAACTTCATTCGAATAAAATTTATTTTACACAACACTAAGTATAGATTTTGATCAATGTATAATTGAACGATATTTTGACTATGTTACACACAACACAAAATGAAGCATTCACTACACGCAATCCTAACTTGGATTTCATTACTCGTAATCGTGACCTTCCATTATAGCATGTGTTGTACGCAATATCGAGTTTCACTAAACAATGATATGTTATTAAAATATTATATAAACTAGCCTTTATGAATAGTAATACCCAATTTATAAATTTAATAAATTTTATCTTTCAAAATGGACTTCATTTTTGGATTCAGAATCTCGAAATTAGCCTTGGGTGAATTTTTGGTATTTTTCTGAAAACATTCAATTTTTTATGAATAGTGAAAACACTGAGATACGACTTAAAAATAGAATTTTTTATTTAAATTTATTTTACGTCAAAATTGATACATAATACTTATATAAGTTCAATTTAATTCATTGGAGTCATTTTATAATAATTTTAGATATATAAAAATTTTATTGAACTTTTCACCGTCTTTTACCCACCTCCTAGAAGAATTTAAAAATTTACAAAAAACATAATTTTACCACTTTGTGAGTGGAATTTAGAAAATTTTAGAGACACTGTAAATATCAAGGAGTAAAATGTGTTTCAATAAGATAAAAATAATATGTGGTGAATAGTAACTGTTTACTTTTATTTACCACAGTTAAAAGTAAATAGGGTAATTAAGGGTAAAAATGATATTATTATTACGCTAACACATGTCATAATTCTATTGGATAAGTTTAATTCGATCATAAATAACCTTAGGAATAGAATATTACCATTTATGTCCACTTGGATTAGATTAAGACATTTATTATTATTTTAAAAAAAATAGTTAAAATAGTTAAAATCAAAGTTTAATAACTAAAAAATTTTTAATTTAGGGATATACATAAGATAAATTCAAATATAAATATTAATTAGAAATATAAAACGGTTTCATACCTAATAATATTTTATTTATTATTTTTAGACATTAAATAATTTAATTTATTTATGACACAATGGTGATCCAGTAATTACCTAAAAAATTAAATATTAAAATAATTGATATTATAAATACCAAAATAAATGTAATTTGAGACTTTTTATTAATTCCACTAATTTAATAGGTTAATATGACATGTTATTATTGAGTTAAATAAATATTATTGAACTGATAATGCTGTTTTGAGTTTCACAAAAATTAGTTACCACATAGTGTCAAAATTGACATTAAATATTTTTTAAAACAAATATTATATTATTAATTTTTATTATATTCCTAAAAATCTAAGGTTTGAGAAAATGATGTAGATAAGGTTATATATATTAATAATGAACCACTTTGGGTTCTTTTGGCTTGTTATTGTATGTTTATTAGCCATATATTTTAAGAAAAAAAGAAGACACGGTAAAAGTTAAAATATTTAACATAAAGTTAAATCTAAATGATAATGTTAAAATAGTAACATAATCTTGTCTAAAACCTATTGGTTGAGAGGATTGCGAACCATCCCTACTTTATCTTTGAAATAAATCAATTTGGAGCTATTATAAAATGAATACGACTTTATTATAAAATAATATTTTATGTTTTTTCAGAGGTGCCCCTCTCCTCCCTTATAAAAGAGCACCTCATCCCTATTCTCTTTACACATTTTTGAGCTTTCATGATCGTTCTACCCCTGAAAATTTCCCTTATCAACTTCCCTAGAAACATTATAGAGGTTATGGTCTCCTTAAAAGACCAAATCTAGTGTCTTAATTGGAAACTTAAAAGAGGTGTGCCGAAGAAGAGGTAATCTCTTCGACCCATTCATTCATGTTTTCTTTTTTCTTCAACTTCTTCTTCTTTAGTTGTTTCATTATAAAGTAATAACATAAGTATCACTAATATACTGATATTTTATTATAAATATTAAACAACCCCATTTCACCTTTTATCCATCCTACGGAAAACGAAATCACCACCTGTGCGTACATACAGAATACTGTCTCCACGCTGTGGTGTAATCTGTTTTTCCACCACCACCTTACTTGGATAGGTATAATTGTGTAAAAAATAACTATATATGGTTATTATAACATCATAAGGATTCTGAGATATTATAATATCCACTCCAATTACATTCAATAATTATTGGAATGATATCATCGCTCGTACGTATGTACGGATTATCGTCTCCACAATGCGATGAGATTCATTCTCCATGTTAATCATTCAAAAATTATTATAAAGTATATATAACAAATAATAATGAATTATAATACATAATAATTCTAATTTATTTATGTATATATATATATATATATATCATCTAGTTACTTTCATTCAAGTCAATAAGGAAATGAAAACAATGTTCATGCGTACGTACGGCCTACCGTCTCCATGAACGGTGTATTTCATTTCATTCATCTATCTATTATATATATGTATATATACTGAATATATATGAAATATAAATCATGAATTAAGTTCTAGAAGTAAGTAAATCTTGATATAAGTAGTAATAATATCAAGAACAACAATTCCAAACACGTATGATAAATGATACAATTTTACCCAAAACACTTCTTTGACATGGAATTTACAAAGAACGTGTAATATAAAGTAATAAGTGAACCATATATGATATCATAACATTGAATATGATTTTTTAATAATTAAATGACATTATTTAACTAATTATACAGGAGTTTTGGATACGTATGAAGCATATCAGACCTAAGGTAAGGGACAACTTTTCCAATCTCGTTTGTATCCGAGATTTTTTGTTAGTAAGTATTTACTAGGTTTATATTTTTTATCCATGTCCATACAAATGTTTTTAATAAAGTGTTTAATATTCATCAATGTATTTTTGAAGTCATTTTTACCCCTCATTAACTCTTACATTGTGTTATGGAATGAATATTTCTTTTGATTACCAAACGAGGAACTATTTTATTTTTCCAACAAAAGTACAAGGATATTGTTTTTTTAACTTATACAGCATGAACGGATTTTTATAGTTTCATAATGCCTTATTTTCACGAAGAATACTCTACCTGATTTCATTATTATTTTCAACAAAACCCTTTTCTTTTAAAATTTCACTACATTTTTTGAAAAGAAAATCATTTTGAAGAAGAAATGATGTTTTCCTCAAGAATTCATTTCATGTGTTTTATCAAAACTATTTTCCATCTATGATGATATTATTCAGCATGTTTATGTTTCAAGTATAATGTATCTATTATTTACATGGTGTGATTTTTCATATGATGAAATGATATCCATTTTTTATATGGATTATGTGATGATGAGATGATGTTTATAAAACCCATTTTATTCTTTGGGATATGATAAATGTTTTATGTTTATTTAGAGGCACAAGTAAGAATGATTTCATTATTAGATGGGTGGGACCTATATCTCCCTCCAATTCATTGGATAATGATTTATCTATCATGAGATAGACATGGCTATAACGTTAAGTTATTCCGGTTTAGTGATACATGACTAGAACAAGAAGTAAACCCAAATTAGAAAGGGACTTTGTCCACTAAGATTGTCATGGAATAAATGTCTTGGCTACTATGGAAATCATATAACGTGCTTAAGGGTTTTACACAATTATATGTTTTATTCCCATCCTATTTTATCATTATTGATGTTCCATTAGGATATATGTCTTACGTACTTCCATGATTTATGTCATTGCTCATGATTTTGATGTTTTAATTTTATGTTCATGTTTTTGCATTCAAATGGTTATGGACTATTTTACATTCTATGTGTTTACCCTTACTGAGCATTTGATCTCACCCTTATTATGTTTTCCTTTCCCCAGGAGATAAGGAAATGTTTTAGGTAAGAAAACAAAAGGAGAGGATCTTTATGGGAGATGTTGAATATCTTTCACCGTAATTTGAAGATTACTTTTCCGAGTTTCCAAAGACACTAAACTATTACAGTCCTTGTGTGTTTTTTTGTTATGTATTAAGTATTCCACAAATTTAATGTAATGTCCATGTACTCAAGCTTCGGGTCTCTACAGTTGGTATTAGAGGAAAGGTTTAGTTAACGATTGGAAACTATGATGCAAACACATTAGTGAGATCCCTATAGATATTTCTAAGGTATGTCTAGGGATGTCCCTATGGTTAAGTATAAGTATAGGTTATAGTCCTATAATTATGGTAATAATATTATAATTAACCCTAAGATGTTATATAAAGAAGGTACTCCCCATTTATTATGTTGTTTTCCATAGCATTATTTTTTCCTCTCACACTATTCTTTGTGGGTTTTAGATGATGGTTGGAACCGGAAGGAACCCTGTTGATCAATGTAATGGAAAATGAAATGATTGTACTGTTGAAAAAAACTAATGTTATGGGATATGGAGTGAAAAATCTTATTACTATACTTACACAAGCTATGAATTATTCTGGACTTCCAAATGAGAAGATAAGAGAACAATATTCTATTTAGTCCATCATGATGCAATGTAGACCTTCTTTTAGTGGGTCTTCTGATCCATTTATTTCTGAACAATGGATCAGTACCATTGAAAAGATATTTTCCATACTTCGCTATTCAGAACACAAAAAATTCATTTTGGCTATTTACCATTTAAAATGTGAAGCAGATCAATGGAGGACTCTAATTAAGAATACGAGGCCCTGAGATGAAATTGAATACATGGAATGGGATGAGTTCAAGAACTTATTTTTCAATAAGTACCTCCCTCGTATTCATATAACAAATATGAAGAAGGTGTTTCTTGAACTGAAGGAAAATTATGATGAATCTGTTGGTACCTGCGAAGCAAATTTTACAAGACTTGAAAGGTATGCTTCCAGAATTATTATCCAACCTGAGAGTAAAATCGATCGATTCTTTAGTGGCTCAAACCCATGTCTTTGAAGGGTGTTAGCCATAACAGACTTCAATAGCTACGAGGAAATTCTTCTATTTGCTCTCAAGGTTGAGATGGAGATTGGAGTAACCCATCAATCATATAAGTTTGATAATAAGAGAAAAATAGAATTTAGAGGAAAATCTAAAGACCACACTGAAAAGAAGATGAGTTTTCCCTTATTCTCAATGTGTCAAAAGAAACATGGAGGTAATTGCCTTAAAGGGACTAGAAAATGTTTTAAGTGTGGAAAATAAGGTCATCAAGAAGTTGAGTGTCGAAGTAATGGGAATAAGGTAGCTAATGATGTGAATAGAGAAAAGACTACAGAGAATGATCCACCAAAACTTCAATTGTAGAAGTAAAAGTAAATGAGGCATTATGCTAACCAATGCCCTAATCTATGTTTTAATGATGATCTACATCAACAACCTCTTAAGTCAAAGGACATATGGAAGTCACATACGATCACTATTTGCAATGTTGAGTATGACAACAATGTGGTGGAATGATTATGTGTTTATGAAAATTGGTCGCATTTATTGTATTGTGGAACATTTTAATATCTATGTATAGGTTTATTGTGGTTTTCAATAATTATATGGTATTTATAACCATGAAAAGTGATTGAAATAATTTTTGTAAAGTAGATGCTATGAGCATAATGAATGGATATGGAAAAGATAATATGTTTGATATTATTCATGAGCTCATGATTGATATAAATACTTACTAATATAATGGTTTGAGTATATATAATTTTTGGGATTTTGGTATGTGGAAAGAGTTATCTTTTAACTGCATTCATGTTTTCACTAAGGTTCAATGGGTATTCATTTTTCAAGAGAATACATGATTAAGGCATTCAAATGTTTGGAATGTGACCAAAAAGACATATCTTATGATATATGGGGATAAATGATTGAATTTACATGCTTGGAAGATGACCTCTCTTCAATCTTTTTCCTTATACTGTGATTTTGGGGAAGCCTAAATATTGGAATATATGAAGTTAGTCATTTGATAGTATTGTTTAAGGCTAAAACATTTTGATATTTTTTCTAGAATGTTATTATAAGGCCCCGACCTTAAACATTAATTAATATTGAATTAAATGAATAATTCACATTGAGGATCTTTTCAGGTTTAGAGTTTTAGAGTATTAGAACATAACTATTACATCTCAAAAGATTACACATTACACACTTCTACAAAGTTTCCCTTTTTTACAAATCATGAACTCTAATAAAAAGAGTCATTTCCAGTTCCATGTTTAAGATAGCATGACATTTCCTTGATCCCATCCTTGACCCTATTCCACATTATTTCATGTGAAAACATTTCAAGAAAAACATGGGGTGAGCATAAAAAGCTCAGTAAGGGATACACAAAGAAAGAAAACTGTTAGTTTTTTAAAACATCAAGTAAACCATGAATACTTTATCAAAGTAACACTTTTCACCATTAAGAAGTAGAAAATACTCTTCACTGAATAAAATATCATTACTTACCCTTTTGTAACCAAAATATTACCATAAAACCCATATAAAGAACACATAACTTATAAAGGTAACTTGGGATATAAACATACTTAAATGGAATAACCATACGGTCGACTTCCACACATATCACTAAATGGAATAGCCATACGGTCGGCTTCCATACCCAATGCATTGGAGGTTATAACGTAACCACCCCTCCTGGTATTCACGACACCACCCATCATATGGTTTATCATGTAACCACTCGTCAAATTTCCAAATACCATTATAAAATCATAAGACATAATACAAAAATAATGGAAAGAAAACATTTCCACATTTTAATCAAAATATATCACTTAAATATATTGACATAACAAATACATTGTAAAAACCATTTTCAATAACAAAATACATAAAAGATTATATGGTATTTATTTCATTTTAAAAAACATTACGACATGTTGAGGAAGCCAAAGAACAAATAATTCTCGCGGTGGCGGAAAAGGTCATTGTCACCGCGTACGTTAAAAGAAACATTCCTTTTTGTCGTTTAGTAAAATGATTTGTAGAAAATGATTCCCATTTAATGAAATGAATGGTCAATGGTATTTTATATAGCCTATAAAATAAGGTTGTGTATAAAACAAAATATGCCTCAACGAAAGAAGATTGAGACAAAGTCCCTTACCTTGTGTCTGACATGACTCGATCGCTCTTTAATCTCTTGAATAATAAAATAATGTTAATTTTTACTTTCTTAAGAACCTTTTTCAAGCTTAATATTCCTTTTATATCACTTATTGTCATGTTATAAACATTATGTAATCATTTATGTTTCTAATCTTCATTTTGTCGATATTTGGTTCTTATGTAAAAAGTGGACTTCTTACAATTACATGTTGTTCATGTGGTCAAAGGATCATTATATACAGAATTATATTCATGATTTGGATATCATATATATCAAATATATCCAGAATATACAAGTATTTATAATAGTATATAACATTTAGAGGTATGAAATGAAATGCACCGTTCATGGAGACGGTAATCCGTACGTACGCATGAACACCACTTTCATTTCTATTTCATATTTAATGGAGTGAAATCATAATGATATAAAAGTATATTACAATTACAGTATAATATAATATATAATATCAATAACTCCATCCTTTATAAGTCCCACACATGGTATTAACGAATTAAATCACTTTGAGTGGGCGGTAGTCCGCACTTCCTAAAATGAAATTATCGTGTTTACCAATAATTGAAACAATAAAGGTATGCCATAAATGAAAAATACAGAAGAATAAGGAAAAAATAAACATAATATATATCATATATAAATATAGTGACATATTAATGGCCACCATGAATGGTGTTAAAAGAATATTGAACAATCATCGTTTCGTGAGGCAGAAATTCGCCAACCACAGAAAGAGTATGTTCTTTAACAATTAGATGAGGGTGTGTGTAAGTTTAGCTCGAAAAATTATCATAAAAACATCCTAGTATATTGAAGATACTGGTTTTGTTACCAAATAAATTAATAAAAAGATTTTAGGGGGTTGTAAAAGAAAAATAATACAAAAGAACACAAGTGAAGAGATTACCTTTAAATCGGGTAACTCCTCTTGGTTTGAACCAAAAGGGTTTCTTGAAAAGAATTCTGCCTAATTAAAGGATTATAGGATGAAGAGAGGGATGTGGAGAGATAAAATGTCCAATTCATGGCTGAACCAAAGGCTTGAGGGGTGTGGGTAAGGAGGTAGAGGTGGGGCCCTTTTATAAGCGGAGAGGAGGGGCACTCTTGGAATGTTATAAACTGTTACTTTATTATATAATGAGTTTCGGATTTTAAAGGTCCCAAAATTATATATTTCGAGTATAAGGTGATAAGAGTTCGAAATACTCACATAAAATGGGTTTTTGACAACTGTAGGGCTTATATTTTACATTATCTTTTCATTTTATTTAATTCATTAAATAATGATGTAATCGCTGCATCATCATTGTGTCGTAAATAATATAATTTATTTAATGTCTAAAAACATAAAAAAATTATCATGATGTAGGAAAACATTTTAGCTTTCTAATGCATATTTTTAGTCAAAAATAAAACTTGTATAACGCCATGTAAAAATTGGTTTAGTAAAACAATACATGTTTGTGAAATTTTTATTTTTAACTTTAAGTAAAAAGATATTAATATAATTTTCTTACAAAAGTGGATCCATGGGGTCCCCAAGTTGACCCATGGATTTTCATGGTCGGCCATGACACATCCAATAAGTTTAGTACATGTGTGAAGGTCATTTAACATTATTAAAACATTATTCGTTCCTTAAATTACTCTAGTTACCTCTAATCGCGATTAATAAAACATAAAAGTTATTATTCACCAAAAAATTATTTTTATCCCATTTTACCAAATTTTACATCCAAATGACAACCATGTATGTATTATTTTTAAAATTCAAATCAAAAAAGTTTTAAATATTTATTTAAACGAAAAATCAGTTTTTTTACTACCACTTAGTGGTTTCACTATTCATTAGAAATAGATATTTTTCAAAAAAATGCCAAAAAAACACCCTAAGCTTTGTTTTATATTAAGAATTAAAAAATGAATTCTATTTTAAAAAATTTAAAACATATAAGTTGCATTAATTAATTTAATAATCAATTCTCCTTGTCCAAACAAATAGAGTGTTTTTATGAAACAACATATATCAAAAGATTGACACGAGTTTAAGTCCAATTTCAAAGTGAAATTAATTCCAATGACTGATATTGGATTAAATGGTAAAAATATATTCTAATTTCACTTTAAAAACAATTAAAAAGATAATATAATCATATAAAAAATTATATTAAAAATATGTTTTGAATTAAAATAAAACATTTTTCATTATTCATTAAAAAAATGAACTTTATCGGAAAAATACCAAAAATTTACACAAAGTAAATATTGATGACCCGATTCTAAAGAAGAATTTTATTTGGTCCAATAGAATGTATAATAGTGACCAAGACTATATTTAAAGAGATTTCACCATCAAAAGGTGATAAGTCAACCTTTTAGTGATTATTATAGTATTTATTCCCAAAATTGAATTCTTTTCTTATTTTAAGCCATTATATTTTATTGGATAAATGTAAAAACATATAAAAAAACATATATATTCATATTTTAGTTATTTCTATTCATTCCTACCGACACAATGGCTACGTGTTAACTTCCATTTAAAATAATATTATTATATTACTCGTGTGCAACGCAAGATTTCCAGGAAACTCGTTGTTGCGTATCAGTTATGCTATCGAACATAGAAACCCCTTTAAAGTAAAATTAATATTTAATTCGAAAATATTAATAAATATGATAATGTATTATTCTTTATTTACGTGGGATGTTACATCCTTCCCCCCTTTTTGGAATTGCATCCTCGCAATTTTATTCACTTATCAAAATAAGTGAGGGTATTTATCTCTCATAGCACTTTCAGATTCCCACGTTGCCTTTCAACTATATGTTTTTTCAACAAAACCTATACCAGGAGAGTTACCTTATTCCACAACACTTTCCCTCTATGGTCAAGAATCTGGAATGGTTGTTCTACATAAGATAGATTCTCATCAAACTAAACTACCTCTGGGCTCAAAACATGATATGAATCTGGCATATACTTTCTCAAGATCGAAACATGAAAATCATTATTTACCTAGGAAAAACTTGGAGGTAAAGACACTCGGTAAGCAGCAGATCCAACTCTCTCTAGAATTTCATCTGGTCCAAGGAACTATGGACTCACCTTTCCTTTCTTTCCAAATCGCATCACAATTTTCCATGGTGAAACTTTGAGAAAATCGTGATCACCTACCTAGAAATATTTATCCTTCCTTCGGTTATCCGCATAACTTTTCTTCCTGCTATGAGCTGTTCTCATGTGTTTCTGAATGAACTGAACTTTTTATGTCATCTCTTCTACCAATTCCTATCCCATCAGCTTCCTTTCACCCACTTTATCCAAAAAAGCTGGAGTTCGACACTACTTCCCATATAATGCCTCAAACAGAGCCATATGTATACTAGAATGAAGACTGTTATTATATTAAAATTCAACCAATGAACGATGTTGGTCCCACCTTCCAGGATAATCTATCGAGCAAGCACGTAGCATATCCTTCAAGGTATGAATTGTCCATTCTGACTACCCATGTTATTGAGGATGAAAAGCTGTACTAACATTTAATTCAGTACCCAACGACTTCTGAAGGCCTTTCCAAAAGTTATAAGCGAACCTGGGATCACGATCAGATACAATGGAGAGGGGTACTCCATGAAACCTGATTATCTCTTTAACATACAACCAAGCAAGTTCATCTAGAGACACAATATCTTGAATAGGATGGAAATGAGCAGATTTAGTCAATTGATCAACTATAACCCATATTGCATTATTACCTCAAGATGTCTTTGGTAATCCCACAACGAAGTCCATGGATATATTTTCCCATTTCCACTCCGGCACCGGTAATGACTGCAACATCCCTTTCAGTAACTGAAGCACTGCTTTAACCTGTTGACAAGTCCAACACTTCACATTAAAATCAACAATATCTCTTTTCATTCCATCCCACCAGTAATACTCCCGCAGATCTCTGTACATCTTAGTACTTCCAGGATGAACTGAAAACGGGGAACTATGATCTTCACATAACAACTCATTCATCAACTTTGAATCACAAGGCACACATAATCTCTTCCCAACCCTCAAAAAACAATCATTATCAATTTTAAATTCAGGCAACATACCCTTCTGAAACAGCTCTACCTTTTTCTGCAACCCACTGTCTTTCTTATGTGCTTGCTTAATTCTATCTCATAGAGATGATCTCACTAACACCTGAAACAAAACAGAAGAACATCCTTCACCAACAACTTCTATGCCAACGTTCATCAAATCAAAAATGAAATTATCTCGTTCCAACCGTAGCATGGTTAATGAAGCTTTACTTTTTTGACTCAAAGAATCAGCCACTTTATTTTCTTTTCCAGGATAGAAATGAATTGTATAATCATAATACTTGATTAATTCCAGCCATCTCCTCTGTCTCATGGTCAATTATTTATGAGTGAATATATACTTTAAACTTTTGTGATCAGTATATATTTCACACTTTACTCCATACAGATGATGCCTCTATATTTTTAGAGAAAAAACAATAGTATCTAATTTCATATCATGTGTAGGGTAATTTACCTCACGAGTTTTCAACTGACGTGAAGCACAAGTAATTACCTGATCATCCTGCATATGGAAACAACCAAGTCTCTTCAACGAAGAATCACTATAAATAACAAACTCACCATTCCAGGAAAGAAGTGACAAAACTGGAGCATTCACCAATCTTGTTTTCAACTCCAGAAAACAATCATCACATTATTTTGTCCAGATAAACTTAACACCCTTCCAAGTCAGCTTAGTCAATGGACTAGATAACCGTGAAAAAATTTCAAAAAACCTACAGTAACAACCTGGAAAATCGTGAAAACTATGTATCTCGGTTAAATTTGTGGGTCTTGGCCATTCTTTGACAACTTTTGTTTTAGTAGGAACAACGGTTATGCCATGTTTTGAAACAATGTGACCAAGGAGAGAAATTTGTTGTAACTAAAACTCACACTTGCTTAATTTTCCATACAGTTTCTTTTCTTTTATGGTTTGAAAGATAACCCTTAAATGAATTTCATGCTCTTATTTACTTTTAGAAAACACCAAAATATCATCAATGAAAATAACCAAAAACATATCCAAAAACTCATGGAAAATTCTATTCATAAGGTCCATGAATATAGCAGGTGCATTGGTTAACCCAAAAGTCATAACTACAAATTCATAATGGCCATATCTAGTACGAAACACAGTCTTCGGAACGTATTATTCTTTTTCTTTCAACTAATGGTACCCCGACCTCAAGTGAATCTTCGAAAAATACTGAGCTCCCAGGAGCTGGTCAAACAAATCATCGATATGAGGCAAAGGATACTTGTTCTTAACAGTGATGTTATTCAATTATCTATAATCAATGCAATGTCTCATTGAACCATCTTTCTTTTTAACAAATAAGACAGGAGCACCCCATGGTGATGTGATAGGTCGAATAAAACTTTTATCTAATAACTCCTGAAATTGCTTCTTTAACTCTAAAAGTTCAACCTGAGCCATTCGATAAGGGGGTTTAGAAATTGGCTTAGAATTAGGAACTAAGGCAATATTAAATTCAACTTCTCGATCCTGAATAATACCAGGCAACTCATTAGAAAAAACATCAAGATACTCATTTACCACTGTCACATAATTAATCTGAATAGTTTCTTTATTTTCAACAATATGTGCAAGGTAACATTAATTTCTATCTTTTACTAGTTTTTCAACTTCCTGATATGTTGTCAAAATCAAGGGTTCATTCATGTACAAAAACTGAAAATATTTCTGAAAAAAAACTCTTTAGCTCTGCAGTCAATCTTAGCATGATAAACAGTAATCCAATCCATTCGCAAAATAACATCAAACACTACTAGAGGCAAAACAATAAGGTTTTCAGGTAGATTCTTTCCGCACACAAGGATAGGAAGGTTCTTATAATTTCATTTTGTCTCAACATTACCTCCGGGAGTTATTACCATAAGTCCAAGATTCATATCTTTGAGATGGAATTCCTAATTTACTATAAAACTTTTTAGAAATAAAAGAATGTGTAGACCCTTAATCAAACAACACTTTGGCATAATCTGAACAAACAAACAGTGTACCCGATACTACTTCATTCGATGACCCAACATCTGTTGAATTAGTTGAAAATGATTTCACCACCCATTTCTGCTCGTAGTCTGGCTTCTTTCCCCCGTTGAGTTCTTTATTAGACACTCATTTGTATAATGACCCATTTCATTACACTTAAAACATATTTCCGCTGGCTTTTCATTGCCTGCTTGATCATATTCCTTACAGTTATGAGAAATATGACCAGACTTACCACACCGAAAGCACTTTATAGACTTGGATAAAAATTCACCAGGATTCATTTTACCACACTTCTCACAGGATGGTTATTTGTTTTTTTACCTCCTTGCTTCTTTGATGAATTCTTCCCCTTTTCCTACTAACTGGACCTCTTATTCTGTTGTTTGTCAAAGAAAACCTTATCATCAACAAACTCCATTTCCACCTTCTCTGCACATCGAACATGTTTTTCATTACTTTTGACCACATGAGAAGCTAAAGCCCTTCAATACATTGAATTTAACCCTAAGTAAAAATGGTTTATTTTACTATCAAGATCTCTTATGAAATTTGGAGCATGCCTTGCCAGTCGAGTGAAATTTACTTCATAAGCATCCACTGAGTCATCATCCTACCTCATTTCTAGGAATTGTTTTTCCATCCTAAGACGAACCACCTTAGGAAAATATTTCTCAAAAAACATACCTTATAATTTTTCCCATTGAAGATCATCAGTATCATAACTATCCCTAATATTTTTCATCTTCAACCACTACTGATTAGAATCACCTGCAAAATGTTAAACAACAATACTAACCTTTTGATGTTCTGAACACCCTATGACATCAAAAATCATATCCAGTGCTTTAATCCACCCTTCGTCTAGCACAGGGTCAGATGATACTCTAAATGATGGGGGATGTTGACTCATGAAATGTTCCACCACTGACATGTTCCTATACATTTGATCTGGTTGATCTCATGCATGGATACCACCATCAATTGTAGCCTGAGTCAACTGTGCCATCACTGCAACAAACATCTCAGTTCTAATTCCGACCATCTCAGGTTGCTGATTTGGAAGGCGGTCTTCCTCCTGATGTCTTCACAACATAGCAACATTGATTCCTCTGTGGAAAAACATTGTGAACACACATGTCATAGATGAAGACAAGGGTAATCTTCAAATTCTATATCATTTCAATTTAACCATTAAAAAATAATATTTTTGGATAATAATTTAATAGAATTCTAACTCCTAAAGTTTTCTAAACCAACCTCTGAAACCAACTATAAGGCCCCAACCTTAAACATTACCAAATATTGAATTAAATGAATTATTCACATTGAGGATCTTTTCATGTTCAGAGTTTTAGAGAATTAGATCATGACTATTACATCTCAAAAGATTACACTTTAGACACTTCTACAAAGTTTCCCTTTTTTACCAAACATGAACTCTAAAAAAAAGAGTCATGTCTAGTTCCATGTTTAGGATATCATGACTTTTCCTTGATCCCATCCATGACCCTATTCCACATTATGTCCTATGAAAAAATTTTCAAAAAAACTTGGGGTGAGCATAAAAATCTCAGTAAGGGATACACAAATAAAGAAAACTGTTAGTTTTTCAAATCATCACGAAAACCATGAATTCTTTATCAAAGTAACACTTTTCACCTTTAAGAAGTAGAAAATACTCTTCACTAAATAAAAGATAATTACATACCCTTTTATAACCAATATATTACCATAAAACCCATATAAAGAACACATAACTTATAAAGGCAACTTGGGACACAAACATACTTAAATGGATTAACCATAGGGTCGACTTCCACACATATCACTAAATAGAATAGCAATATGACCGACTTCCATACCCAATGCATTGGAGGTCATAATGTAACCACCCGTCCTGGTATTCACGACACCACCCATCTTATGATTTATCACGTAACCACCCGTCAAATGTCCAAGTACCATTATAAACTCATAACACATAAAACTAATATAATGGAAAGAAAACATTTCCACATTTCAATCAAAATATATCACATAAATATATTGACATAACAAATCCATTATAAAAACCATTTTCAAAACCAAAATACATTAAAAAGTATATGGTATTTATTTCATTTTAAAAAACATTACGGCTTATTGAGGAATCCAAAGACCAAATAATACTTGCGGCGGTGGAAAAGGTCACTGTCACCACGTACGTTAAAAGGGACATTCCTCTTTGTTGTTTAGTAAAACACTTCGTAGAAAAAGATTCCATTTGAATGAAATTAAATGTCAATGGTGTTTTATATAGCGTATAAAAAAATGTTGTGTATAAAACAAAATATGCCTCAATGAAAAGAGATTGAGACGAAGTCCCTTACCTCATGTCTGACTTGACTCGATCGCTCATTAATCTACTGAATAATAAACTAGTGTTAATTTCTACTTTCTTAATAACCTTTTTCAATCTTAATATTCCTTTTATATC
The DNA here is from genome assembly GCA_963277665.1 of Viscum album. Lineage (NCBI taxonomy): Eukaryota > Viridiplantae > Streptophyta > Magnoliopsida > Santalales > Viscaceae > Viscum > Viscum album. Next base: position 157,438,752 of record OY728157.1, read on the forward strand.
AGTTATTTCCATGTTATAAAAATTATGTAATCATTTAAGTTAATAATGTTCGTTTTGTCGATATCTGGTTCTTAAGTCAAAAATGGACTACTAACAATTAAATGTTGTTCATGTGGTCAAAGGTTCATTATATCCAGAATGATATTCATGATTTGGATATCATATATATCATATATATCCATAATATACATGTATTTATAATATTATATAACATTTATAGGTAAGAAATGAAATGCACCGTTCATGGAGACGGTAAGCCGTACGTACGCATAAAGCTACTTTAATTTCTATTTCATATTGAATGGAGTGAAATAATAATGATATAATGGAATATTATAATTCCAGTATAATATCATATATAATATCATTAAATAAATCCTTTATACGTCCCACATATGGCATTAACGAATCAAATCATCTTGAGGGGGCGGTAGTCCGCACTTCCTAAAATGAAATTATCGTGTTGACCCATAATGGAAACCATTATGGTATGACATAAATGAAAAATAAAGAAGCAAAATGAAAACATAAACATAATATATATCATATATAAATAGAGTGACATATTAATGGCCACCATTAAAGGTGTTAATATAAGATTGAACAATCATCGTTTTGTGAGGCAGAAATTCGCCTACCACAGAAACATTATGTTTTTTAACCATTAGACGAAGGTGTGTGTAAGTGTTGCTCAAATCCTTCTCATAAAAACATAATAGTATATTTAAGATACTGGTGTTGTTACAAAATAATGTAATAAAAATATTTTAAGGGGTTGGAGAAGATAAATAAAACAAAAGAACAAAAGTGAATACATTACATTTAAATCGCGTAACTCCTCTTGGATTGAACCAAAAGGGTTTCTTGAAGAGGTTTCTGCATAAGATAAGGCTTCTAGGATGAATAGAGGGATGTGGAGAGATAAAATGATTAGATATTTTTTTAACCAAAGGCTTGAGAGGTGTGGATAAGGAGAGAGAGTTGGGGGCCTTTTATAAGATAAGAGGAGAGGCACTCTTGGAATGTTATAAAATGTTACATTATTATATAATGAGTTTCAGATTTTAAAGGTCCCACAATTATATATATCAAGTATAAGGTGATAAGAGTTATAAATACTCACATCCAATAAGTTTTTGAGAAGTTTAGGTCTTAGAATTTACATTATCTTTTCATTTTATTTATATCGTTAAATAATGAGGTAATCGCTGCATCATCATGGTGTCATAAATAATTTAATTTATTTAATGTCTACAAATTATAAAACAAATATCATGATTTAGGAAGTATTTTCAGATTTATAATGGATATTTATATTCAAAAATATTACTTTTATAATCCCATGTAATTTTTTTTAGTAAAACAATACATGTTTGTGACATTTTTTTAACTTTAAATATAATGTTATTAATGTCATTTTCTTACCCAAGTGGATCCATGGGGTCACCAAATTGACCCATGGATTTTCTTGGTTGTCCATCTCACATCCAATAAGGTTAGTACATGTGTCAAGGTCATTTCATATTATTAAAACATTATTTTTTCCATAAATTACACTAATTACCTTTAATCGCGATTAATAAAACATAAAAGTTACTATTCACCAAAAAATTATTTTATTCCCATTGAACCAAATTTTACATCCTAATGACAACCATGTATGTTGGATTTTTTATATTCAACTCAAAAAAGTGGTAAAGATTCATTTAAACAAAAAATCAGTTTTTTTAACTACCACTTAGTGGTTTCACTATTCATCAAAAATTGAAGTTTTTTAGAAAAATGCCAGAAATTCACCCTAAGAAATATTTGATATTCCGACTTCAAAAATAAATCCTATTTTGCAAAATTAAAAACATATAATTTGCATTAATTAATTTAATAATTAATTCCCATTGTCCAAACAAATAGCGTGTTTTTATGAAACAATATATATCAAAATATTGACACTAGTTTAAGTCTAATTTCAAAGTGAAATTAATTCAAATGATCACTATTGGATTAAATGGTAAAAATATATTCTAATTTCACTTTACAACCAATTCAAAATATAATCTAATCATATAAATAAATTAGATTAAAATGTGATTTTGAATTAAAATACAACATTTTTCACTGTTCATTAAAAAATGTACTTTATCGGAAAAATACCAAAAATTTACACAAAGTAAATTTTGATGACTCTATTCTAAAGAAGAATTTTATTTGGTCCAATAGATTGTATTAGAGTGACAAAACTATATTTAATGGGGGTTCTCCATTAAAAGGCAATAAGTCAACCTTTTAGTGAATATTAGAGTATTTTTGCCTAAAATTGAATTCTTTTCTTATTTTAAGCATTTATCTTTTATTGGATTAATGTAAAAAAATTAAACAAACATATATAATAATATTTTAGTTATTTGTATTCATTCCCGCCAGTACAACAACTATGTGTTAACTACCATTTTAAATAATATTATTATATTACTCGTGTGCAACGTCAGATTTCAAAGAAACTCGTTGTTGCGTATAGGGTACGATATCGAACATAGAAATCACATTAAAGTAAAATTAATATTTTATTCGAAAATATTAATAAATATGAAAATGTATTATTCTTTATTTACCTGTGATGTTACATCCTTCCACCTTTTTGGGAATTGCATCCTCGCAATTTTATTCACTTATCCAAATAAGTGGGGGTATTTATCCCTCATAGCACATTCATATTTTCACATTGCCTCTTCAACCATATGGTTTTTTCACAAAACCTTTACCTACTGAATTACCTTATTCCACAACACATGCTCTCTACGGTCAAGAATATGGACTGTCTGTTCTTCATAAGAGATATTCTCTTCCAACTGAACTACCTCTAGGCTCAAAACATTAGATGGATCTGGCATATACTTTCTCAACATCGAAACATGAAAAACATTGTGTACCTGGGGCAAATTTGGAGGTAAATCCACTTGGTAATCAACTGATCCAATTCTCCCCAGAATTTCATATGGTCCAATGAACCTTGGACTCAGATTTCATTTCTTCCCAAATCGCATCACACTTTTCCATGGTGAACCTTTGAAAAAAACATGATCACCTACCTCGAATGATAGATCCCTCCTTTGGTTATTCGCATAACTTTTCTGCATGCTCTGAGCTATTCTAATGTAATTCAACTGAACTTTTTCTGCCATCTCTTCTACCAATTCTGGTCCCATTATCTTCCTTTCACCCACTTCATCCCAAAAAGCTCGAGTTCGACACCGCTTCCCATATAATTCCTCAAACGGAGCCATTTGTATACTGGAATGAAAACTGTTATTATATGAAAATTCAACCAAAGAAAGATGTTGGTCCCAAATTCCCTAAGAATCCATTGAGCAAGCACGTAGCATATCCTCCAAGGTCAGAATAATTCATTCCAACTGCCCTTCTGATTGAGGATGAAATGTTATACTAAAATTTAATTCAGTACCCAATGACTTATGAAGGCCTTTCCAAAAGTTATAAGTGAACCTGGGATCATGATCAGATACAATGGTAAGGGGAACTCCATAGAACATGACTATCTCTTTTATATACAACTGAGAAAGTTGATCTTGGGACAATGATCTCGAATAGGAATGAAATGAGTAGATTTAGTCAATCGATCAACTATAAACAATATTGCATTATTACATTGAGATGTCTTTGATAACCCCACAACGAAGACCATGGATATATTTTCCCATTTCCACTCCAGCACCAGTAATGACTGTAGCATACCTTTTGGTAACATTCACTCTGCTTTAACCTGCTGACAAGTCAAATACTTTGCAGTAAAATTGGCAATATCTATTTTCATTACATCCCACCAGTAATACTCCCACATATCTTGGTACATCTTAGTACGAATAGGACAAACTGAATATGGGGAACTATGAGCCTCACATAACATCTCATTCTTCAACTGTGAATCAAAAGGCACACATAATCTCTTCCCGGTCCTCAAAGCAAAATCATTATCAATGTTTAATTCAGGAAACTTACCCTTCTGAACCAGGTCTAACTTTTTCAGCAACCCACTATCATTCTTCTACGCTTTCTTAATTCTATATGATAGATATGATCTCACTGACACCTGAAACAAAACAGAATAACTTTCTGCACCGACCACTTCTATGCCAAAGTTCATCAAATCAAAAACCAAAGGATCTCATTCCAAACATACCATGGTTAATGAATTATTAATTTTTCGACTCAAAGCATCAGCCACTTTATTTTCTTTTCCAGGATGGTAATGAATTTTACAGTCATAATACTTGATTAATTCCAGCCATCTCCTCTGTCTAATGTTAAATTCATTCTGAGTTAATATACACTTAATCTTTTGTGATCAGTATGTATTTAACAATTTACTCCATACAATTGATGCCACCAAATTTTTAGAGCAAAAACAACAGTAGAAAATTCCATATCATGTGTAGGGTAATTTACCTCCTGAGTTTTCAACTGACGTGAACCATAAGTAATTACCTGATCATTCGGCAAAAGGAAACAACCAAGTCCCTTCAACGAAGCATCACTGTAAATAACAAACTCACCATTCTTTTGTCCAGATAAGCTTAAAACCCTTTTTAGTTGGTTTAGTCATTGGACTAGATAAACGTGAAATTTTTTCAAAAAACCTCCTGTAATAACCTGTGAAACCAAGAAGACTAAGGATCTCGGTTACATTTGTGGGTCTTGGAAATTCTTCAAAAACTTTTGGTTTAGTAGGATCAACAGTTATGCATTTTTTTAAAACAATGTGAACAAGAAAAGAAATTTTTTGTAACCAAAACTCACACTTGATGAATTTTCCATACTTTTTCATTTCATTTATGGTTTTAAAGATATCCCTTAAATGACTTTCATGACCTTATTTACTTTTAGAAAACACAAAAATATCATCAATGAAAACAACCATTAACTTATCCAAGAACTCATAGAAAATTCTATTAATAATGTCCATGAATACAGCAGGTGCATTGGTTAACCCAAAAGGCCTAACTACAAATTCATAATGGCCATATCTAGTACAAAACATAGTCTTCGGAACGTCTGCTTCTTTTACTTTCAACTGATGGTACCCCGACCTCATGTCAATCTTCGAAAAATACTGAGCTCCCTGGAGTTGATCAAAAAAATCATCAATATGAGAAAAAAGGGTACATGTTATTAACAGTGATGTTATTCAATTCTCCATGATCAATGAAAATTCTCATTGAACCATCTTTCTTTTTAACAAACAAGACAGGGGAACCCCATGGTGATGTGCTAGGTTGAATGAAACATTTATCTAATAACTCCTGCAATTGCTTCTTTAACTCTAAATGTTCAACATGAGCCATTCGATATGGGGGTTTTCAAATTGTCTTAGAATCATGAACTAAGTCAATAGTAAATTTAACTTCTTGATAATGAATAATATGTGGAAACTCATCAGGAAAAACATCAAGATACTCATTTACCAATGGCACATCATTAATCTGAATAGTTCATTTATTTTAAATAATATGTGCAAGGTAAAATTCATTTCTATATTTTACCAGTTTCTCAACTTCCTGATATGTTATCAAAAGAAAGGGTTCATTTTTGTACAAAAACTGAAAATATTCAGAAAAGAAACCTCTTTAGCTCTGCAGTCAAACATAGCATGACAAACAGAAATCCAATCCACGCCCAAAATAACATCAAACTCTACTAGAGGCAAAACAATAAGGTTTGCTGGTAGATTCTTTCTGCACACTAGAATAGAAACGATGTTATAATTTATTTTTGTCTCAATGTTCCCTCCGGGTGTTTTTACCACAAGTTCATGATTCATATCTTGAGATGGAATTCCCAATTTACTAAAAAACATTTCAGAAATGATAGAATGTGTAGACCCTGAAACAAACAACACTTTGGAATAATCTGAACAAAAAAATAGTGTACCTCATACTACTTCATTCGATGGACCAACATCTTCTAAAGTATTTGAAAAGGATTTCACCACAAAATTTTGATTGTAGTATGGCTTCTTTCCCCCCATTGAGTTCTTCGTTAGACACTCATTTGCGTAATAACCCATTTCATTACACTTAAAACATCTTACCGCTGGCTTTTCATTGCCTGCATGATCATCTTCCTTACAGTTACGATAAATATGACCAGACTTACCACACCGAAAGCACTTTACAGACTTGGATAAACATTCTCTAGGATGAATTTTTCCATACTTCTCACAAGATAGATATTTGGTTTTCTTACCTCCTTGCTTCTTTGATGAATTCTTCCCCTTTGCCTCCCAATTGGACCACTTATTCTATTGTTTTTCAAAGAACACCTAATCATCGACAAACTCTATTTCCACCTTCTCCGCACATCGAACAAGTTTTTTATAACTATCGAAATCACAAGAAGCTAAATCCCTTCGATACATTGGCTTTAACCCTGAGTAAAAACTGTTGATTTTACTAATAAGATATCGTATGAAATTTGGAGAATACCTTGCCAGTCGAGTGAACTTTGCTTCATAAGTAGACACCGAGTCATCCTCCTGCCTCAATTATAGGAATTGTTTTTCCATCCTATGATGAACAACCTTAGGAAAATTTTCTCAAGAAACATACATTTGTATTAGTCCCAGTGAAGATAATCAATCTCATCACTATCCATGATATTTTTCATCATCGACCACCATTGATCAGATTCACCTTCAAAACAGTAAACAACAAGACTAAACTTTTGATGTTCTGAACACCCCATGACATCAAAAATCTTCTCCAGTGCTTTAATCCACCCTTATGCTAGCACAGTGTCAGATGATCTTCTGAATGATGGGGGATGTTCCCTCATGAATTCTTCCACAACTGACATGATCCTCTGCAGTTGATCTGGCTGATCTTGTGCATGGATACCACCACTGTTTATATCCTGAGTCAACTGTGTCATCACTGTAAAAAACTGCTCAGTTCCAATTCTGACCATCTCAGGTTGCTGATTTGGAAGGTTGTCTTTCTCCGGATGTCGTCCCAAAATAGATGCCTTGTTTCCTCTGCGGAAAACCATTTTGAACCTACATGTCTTAGATGAAGCAACATGTTAATCTTCAAATGCTATATCATTTCAATTTGACCATTATAAAATATTTTTCGATAATCATCTAATAGAATTCTAACTCCTAAAGTTGTATAAACCGACCTCTGATACCAAATATAAGGCCCCAGCCTTAAACATTACTTAATATTGAATTAAATGAATAATTCACATTGAGGATCTTTTCAGCTTTAGGGTTTTAGAGAATTATATCATAACTATTATATCTCAAAAGATTACACATTAGACACTTATACAATGTTTTCCTCTTTTTTACAAAAAATGAACTCTTAAAAAAGAGTCATGTCTAGTTCCATGTTTATGAAAGCATTAATTTTCCTCGATCCCATCCTTGACCCTATTCCACATTATTTCCTATGAAAAACATTTCAAAAAAAACTTGGGGTGAGCATAAAAAGCTTTGTACGGGATACACAAAGAACGAAAACTGTATGTTTTTCCAAACATCAAGTAAACCATGAATACTTTATCAATGTTACACTTTTCACCTTTAAGAAGTAGTAAATATTCTTCACTGAATAAAAGATCATTACATACCCTTTTGTAACCAAAATATTACCATAAAACCCATATAAAGAACACATAACTTATAAAGGTAACTTGTGATATAAGCCTACTTAAATGGAATAACCATTCGGTCGACTTCCACAAATATCACTAAATGGAATAGCCATACGGTAGACTTCCATACCCAATGCATTGGAGGTTATAACATATCAACCTGTCCTGGTATTCACGACACCACCCTTCATATGGTTTATCACGTAACCACCCGTCAAATGTCTAAGTACCATTATAAAATCATAAGACATAAAACAAAAATAATGGAAAGAAAACATTTCGAAATTGCAATCACAATATATCACTTAAATATATTAACATAAAAAATCCATTATAAAAACCATTTTCAATAACAAAATACATAAAAGAGTATATTGTATTTATTTCATTTTATAAAACATTACGGCTTATTGAGGAAGCCAAAGACCAAATAATACTCGAGGTGGCGGAAAAGGTCGTTGTCAACGTGTACGTTAAAAGAAACATTTTTTTGTTGTTTAGTAAAATGATTCATAGAAAAAGAATCCCTTTGAATGATATGAAAAGTCAAAGGTGTTTTATATAGGGTATAAAATAATGTTTTGTATAAAACAAAATATTCCTCAATGAAAGGAGATTGAGACGCAGTCGCTTACCTCGTGTCTGACTTGACTCGATCGCTCTTTAACCTCATGAATAATAAACTAGTGTTAATTTCTACTTGCTTAAGAACATTTTTCAAGCTTACTATTCATTTTATATCACTTATTTCCATGTTATAATCATTATGTAATCATTTATGTTAATAATTTTCATTTTGTCGATATCTGGTTATTAAGTCAAAAATGAACTTCTTAAAATTACATGTTTTTCATGTGGTAAAAGGTTCATTATATCCAGAATGATATTCATGATTTGGATATCATATATATCATATATATCCAAAATATACATGTATTTATAATAGTATATAACATTTAGAGGTACGAAAAGAAATACACTGTTCATGGAGACGGTAAGCCGTACGTATGCATGAACGCTACTTTCATTTCTATTTCATATCTAATGAGAGTGAATTTATAATGATATAATGTTATATTATAATTCCATTATAATATCATATATAAAATCATTAACTCCTTCCCTTATACGTCCCACATATGGCATTAATGAATCAAATCACTTTGTGGGGGCGGTAGTCCTCACTTCCTAAAATGAAATTATCGTGTTTACCCTTAATGGAAACCATAAAGGTATGCCATTAATGAAAAATACATAAGTATAAGGAAAACATACACATAATATATATCATATATAAATAGAGTGGAAACTTAATGGAAACAATGAAAGGTCTTAAAAGAAGATTGAATCATCATCGTTTTGTGAGGCAGAAATTCGCCAACCATAGAAACAGTATGTTCTGTAACCATTAGACGAAGGTGTGTGTAATTGTTGATCAAATACTTCTCATAAAAACATCCTATTATATTCATGATACTGGTGGTTTTACAAAATAAAACAAAAACAATAAGTTTAGGGGGTTGGAGAAGCAAAATAAAATAAAACAACACAAGTGAAGACATTACCTTTAAATCGGGTAACTCCTCTTGGTTTGAACAAAAAGGGTTTCTTGAAGAGCTTTAGGCCTATGTTAAGGCTTCTAGAATGAATTGAGGGATGTGGAGAGAAAAAATCAGCAGAGTTTGGCTGAAACAAAGGCTTTATAGGAGTGGGTAAGGAGGTAGAGGTGGGGGCCTTTTATAAGAGGATAGGAGGGGACTCTGGGAAAGTTATAAAATGTTACTTTATTATATAATTAGTATCGGATTTTAAAGGTCCCAAAATTATATATTTAGAGTATAAGGTGATAATAGTTCTAAATCATTACATACAATAGGTTTATGACAAGCTTAGGTCTTAGATTTTACATTATGTTTTCATTTTATTTAAATCATTAAATAATGAGGTTATCGCTACATCATCATGGTGTCATAAATAATTTAATTTATTTAATATCTAAAAATTATAAAAAAATAATGATGTAGGAAATATTTTTTATATATCTAATGGATATTTATATTCAATAATATGACTGGTATAACCCCATTTAAAACTTGTTTTAGTAAAACAATACATGTTTGTGACATTTTTATTTTAACTTTAAATATAAAGTTATTAATGTCATTTTCTTACCCAAGTGGATCCATGGGTCCCAAAGTTGACCCATGGATTGTCTTGGTCGGCCATGAAACATCCAATACGCGTAGGACATGTGTCAAGGTCATTTAATATTTTTAAAACATGATTTTTTCCTTAAATTACACTAATTACCTCTAATCGTGATTAATAAAACTTAAAAGTAACTATTCAGTAAACAATTATTTTAATCCCATTGAACCAAATTTTAAATCCTAATGAAAACCATGTATGTTGGAATTTTTAAATTCAACTCACAAAAGTGGTAATGATTCATTTAAATGAAAAATCAGTTTTTTTAACTACCACTTAGTCGTTTCACTATTCATCAAAAATTGATGTTTTTCAGAAAAATGCCAAAAATTCACCCTAAGCTATATTTGATATTCTGAATTAAAAAATGAAGTCTATTTTACAAAATTAAAAAAATATAAGTTGCATTAATTAATTTAATAATTAATTTCCGTTGTCCAAACAAATAGCGTGTTTTTATGAAACAACATATATCAAAAGATTGACACTAGTTAAAGTCAAATTTCAAAGTGAAATTAATTTCAATGACCACTTGAAAGTGCGGCCGATTGTCGCCTATCGACCGTTCAAGGTTCCGGTGCTCTGCTAATGTGTATAGCAGCACTCGGGTCGAATCCTCGGCGATGATACTTTGTAGTAGTCGTTTGTTTTTAGTTGATTGTATTTTGATTAGGGGAGTTTGTTTGCAGAGCTTAATTGAAATGATTTATGGATGATGTTTGATTTACCAAATTGATAAAGATTGGGGTGAGTTCATCATTAGGTTAGTTAAGCTTGTGATATCCTCGAGCTTTGCTTTATATTGCATTTAAATTAACACCCATGTCACAAGATGATGTTGATTAGAATTCTTAAGTGTTAAGGCTTTAAACCAAGACTTAACTTAACTTAAGGTTATAATCTCAATCATATCTTATTTATGGTTGTGTATTTATGGTTCCAATAATCCATGGAAACCACATGTTAAACAAAACAAGTCATTAATCCATGACATGTTAAGTCCAACATACACAATGTTAATTCAAAGAATATTCATCGAGCAGAAGCTCTCAATCAATTAACATCCCCAAATTATAACTCACCCCAATGAGAGATTTACTCAGCCATTTGGATGTTTAATAATCTGGTAATATATGTTTATGGTGATGAATTACAAAGAGAAGAAAAAGAAAGGGACAAGATAAGAGTAGTGTGCCGAACACACACACGAAATAATTTAAGAATCAAAAATGGAATTTCGATTGAATGAGGAAGCTTAAGAAGGGAAGGGGATTGAACTGAATTTAAACTATTTTAAGAACATTAATATTAAAATACAGAAGGTGGAAGAGAATAAGAGATATTGAAGAAGTAACTTGCATTAAAACAGAATTACAAAAAAGAGAATTACAAGATTACAAAAATGAAGAACTCAAAAGTAAGTGAAAAGAAAGAGAGGAGGAAAGGTCTCTCAAGTGAAAACTTGAGTATGGCAGGTCCTCCCAAGACTTTGGAAAAGCTTTGGTCGTGCCAATGTGATCTCCTCTCTTCTGAAATGCCAACCCCTCTCAAGGAGAGAAGGGGAGAGTATTTATAGCCCAAGGAGTGGACTGTTTGCATTCCCAATCTGTCCCTCCACTTGCTTCGCCAATTGAGCTATACAGACAGCCGAATCATCAAATACATCCTTCTTAAAAGTTGTAGAAAATAATGTTGGCCGACTACTCTAAATATTTGGAGGCATTTGGACAATTGGAGCCAAAGTTATGGCCGGTTGATTAAACAAAGGTAAACTGTCCATTTCTATCCATTCTTTTTCGATGGCCAAAATGTGAATGGATTTTTGAACAGGAAGATGCCTTCAAATTCGAATGACTTCTTCAACAAAGTCGGCCGCCTATATCTCCTCTTTCACACTGCAAACTCTCAGCTCGATTGGATGCTTACATCAGGAGATATGTCATGCATACTATACTGATTTTAATTCTCGGCCAGAATGGTGGGCTGGACTTCAAAGGTTTATTTGGGCCCCTTGTACTTGGATTTGGGCCATGAAATTTTTATCCAAGATGCAATGTAGTGTCCCCCGAATTATGGTGGAGATTGAAGGTCTTTGGACTTCTCTATTGAACCCAGTAAATCAATCTTCATGGATGGTCCAGTTTGTTCACAGATTCTTTGGTCTTGTTTGTGAGGACCATATGACCCTTCAAATGGCAGAATTGGCTCATGGTTCCTTCTAATGAAATGTTGTATATTGAAAGGAGAATCCTACAAAACAATAACCACACAATTTGGATCAGTATAGTGATAGTTATAATTAAAACATTAAACTGACTCAATTTGACTACTTCTAAAAATGCTCAAATATTATACTTAATATTAAAACATTAATATTTCACACAAATTATGCACATTTCATATAAAATAAGTAAAGGGGGAATATAATAAGTCATGAAAATATTAATAACATCAACTCCCCCACACTTATATTTGCGCGTGTCCTCATGTGCAACAAATATAAAAACATGACAAAATCATTTTCACTCACCAACAAATATTAAAATTTTGTTTTCTCCAATCAGGGGAGGTTTAGACTATTTTACTCATCCATAATGAATTCCATCACAAATTTGGTTCACAATAATGCATCATAAACAATTCATTTTTTCATGTTCAAGGTTTGAATTGGAAAATGTAGGCACTCAAAACTTACTCCTCTCAAGATGATAAAAATGTATTTTAGGAGGTTCACTCATTCACCAACAAAAAGTGAAAATCAAGAGTTTGTAAGAGCTCTCAGCTTCCATTCCCAAATCTAATGTGTACAATAATCAAGAGGTCTTTTAAGGGGTTTTTCAGTGGCTATGGGACGGTAGGTATATAATGTCCAAAGGAAAAGAGGGGTTAAAAACACCAACATGGAAAAATCAATGCACATTTTTTTTTGAAATTTGATTTGAAAGGAAATAGAAACACATATTTACAAGGGAATGAATGTGTGATGAATGAAAAGTGAGGGAGATAGAAAATGGAATAGGTTGAGATGATGGAATATGTACAACATGGAAGACTTCCAATAATGACACAATACAAGATGAGTCAAGTGTTCTTTTTTTTCTTTTTTTTTTTGCTCTTTTTTTTTCTTTCGAAAGTTGTGCTTGAAACAAGTCTCACAGTCATCTCCCAACCCATGCTTGATCTCCTCATGGAACTAATTTTAGTAGTTATAACATGATCAAAGGTTGATGATGAATGATTTTTGACCCACCCAAGACACAACCCATTCCTTTTTTTTCATTTTTTTTTAATATAAATTTTTTTCATTTTTTTTTTGAACACTTTTCAATGACTTTTGTACAAATGACAATTACACATATACACCCCAAAGCTCACAGAATTACAACATCTCCCCCACACTTGAATGGATGCTTGCCCTCAAGCATATGATGACACATTGGAAATCAATGAAAGTACGCCCAAAAATGAAGTCCATTCCCCCCACACTTAAATTTCAATAAAGTGTACAATGAAAATCCATGAAGATGTTGGGTGGGACAAGGTATTAGGCTTGTAATGTGGCTATCAAAAGAAAGGGTTTCATAGGCTCAAAGGGGCTTTCAAAAGTAGGATCAATGTAAGGGTAACGGGAGGCTATTTGGCTATTCTGATTCTCATGTGGCTTAGAAAATGCCTCTATCATATTAATGCACACAAAAGATGGAAATTCAGCTCGAAGGTCCACAAACTCAAGACTCACAATCAGTGGTGAAGACACACAATGAAAAAGATGGCCATAGATGACCTTGGCATGAAGGCTAATGTTATTCCTCACGGTAGGGGAAAATAATTTTCCACCAAAAATTGTTCATTCAAAATGTTTGTTATTGACACAAAATTGTTTACCCAAGTTTGAGATAAAAATTCAATATATTTGAGTTTAAAACAAGCCTTTTGACTCCCCAAAATGGTTGGACAAAATTTCAAAACTAGATGGTGAGTAAGCATGACTCTTTTTTGTAATTTTTTTAAGTAATTGTGTTTTTTGTTTTTTTTAGTTTTTAAGGTTTTTTGTTTTAAAAAAAAATACACACCCACACAAGAAAGATAAAAATAAAGGGTTTGATGAATAAAGTGGTAAAAAAATGAAAGAGAGAGGAAGAAGAAGAAAGAGGTAGAGAGAGGAAGAGATAGAGAGAGAGTTAAAGGGAAAGAGGTGCCCCCTGGTTTGGATTTGGTGGGTCGCCATTTCCATCTAGTGGTGGGTCAATGGAAGTCGATGTGGAACCTGAAGTGAATGGCCTCTCATGGTGATGCTTTAACCGGTGTCCATTTACCGTGAATGTTCTTTTTGAAGAAGGGTCTTCGACTTGCACTGCACCAAATGGGTAAACATTAGTAATAATAAAAGGTCCATCCCAACGAGAATTGAGCTTACCTGGGTGAAGTCGAAATCGAGAATTGAAGAGCATTACCTTTTCACCTTCATGAAATACCTTTCGAAGAATGTGCTTGTCATGGAGTGACTTTGCCTTTTCTTTGTAGAGAATGGAGTTCTCATACGAATCGAGTCGAAGCTCCTCCAATTCAGTCAACTGCAACAATCTTTCTTCACCAGATTTTTCACAATCAAAATTACATGTTTTGACAGCCCAAAATGACTTATGTTGGATTTCAACTGGTAAATGACAGGCTTTACCAAAGACTAGCCTAAATGGAGACATCCCAATGGGTGTCTTATAGGCTGTTCGATAGGCCCAAAGTGCTTCACCAAGTCTATCGGGCCAGTCTTTTCTTGTGGGCTTAACAATTCTTTCAAGCACTCTTTTCACTTCTCTGTTAGAAAGTTCAGCCATTCCATTTGTTTGAGGGTGATATGCAGTGGATGTTTTATGTACAACCCCATTCTTTTTCAAAAGTGACTCCATGGTTCTATTACAGAAATGAGTTCCTAAGTCACTTATCAAAGCACGTGGTGTTCCGAATCGATGGAAGATATGGGTTTTGAGGAACTCACTCACAGTTTGAGCATCATCTTTCCTAGTGGGTTTGGCCTCAACCCACCTAGAAACATAATCGACCGCAAGAAGAATGTAGGATAATCCATTGGAAGGGGGAAAAGGTCCCATGAAATCGATGCCCCAAACATCGAAAAGATCACAGAAGATTAATGGCTTTTGAGGCATTTCGTTTCTTTTGGAAATTGTGCCAAACTTTTGGCAAGTGGGACATGATTGACAGAACTCGTGTGAGTCCTTGAAGAGTGAAGGCCAAAAGAATCCAGAATCTAGGACCTTTCGAGAAGTCCTTTGTGGTCCAAAGTGGCCACCTCCAGGCAATGAGTGGCAGAATTCCAAGATGGAGGATTGTTCAGTTTCATCAACACATCTCCTGATTACCATGTCAGCCCCGGTTTTCCAAAGTTTATTATCTTCCCAAAAATAATGCTTTGAATCACTTTTCATCTTTTCTTTTTGTTCTTTTGAAAAATATTCAGGGAAAACACCGGAAACCAAGTAATTGACAATTGGGGCATACCATGGTAACTTTGGAGTGAGAGATGAGAGGTGTTCAGTTGGAAATTCAGGATCAATTATTTCAGAATGAGAAGAATTAGAAATTCTACTCAGGTGGTCAGCCACAGGGTTTTCTTTTCCAGGTTTATCTTTTATCACAAGGTCAAACTCTTGGAGCATTAAAATCCATCTTATTAGCCTTGGTTTGGAATCACTTTTCTTAAGTAAGAACTTTAATGCTGAGTGGTCCGTGAAGATAATGATTTTGGCACCTAAGAGATAGGGCCAGAATTTATCCAAGGCAAAAACCACAGCTAAAAGTTCTTTTTCAGTCACAGTGTAGTGTGATTGAGTTTCATCCAATGTTTTTGAGGCATAAAAGATGACATGAGGAATGTTTTCTCTTCTTTGACCAAGAACAGCCCCAATGGCCCTATCAGAAGCATCACACATCAATTCAAATGGTAAGGACCAATCTGGGGGTTGGATTATTCGAGCAGATGTGAGAGCAGATTTGAGTTCAATGAAGGCTCTCTTGCAAGCCTCGTCAAAATTGAATGTGACATCATTTTGAAGTAAACGAGTGAGTGGGAGGGAAATCTTGCTGAAGTTCTGAATGAATCGCCGATAGAAACCGGCATGACCAAGGAAGGACCGAATGTCTCGAACTGATTTGGGTTCAGGAAGTGATTGGATCACCTCAATTTTGGCTGGATCAACTTGGATACCCTCTTGAGAAATTATGTGCCCTAGAACAATCCCATTTGAAACCATGAAGTGACATTTTTCAAAATTCAGCACAAGGTTGCACTTGACACACTTTTGAAGGACCAAAGAGAGTGAATGTAAGCAAGATTCAAATGACTCGCCATAAATGGTAAAGTCATCCATGAATACCTCCATGCAATTCTCAATGAATTCAGAAAAGATACTCATCATACACCGCTGGAATGTTGCAGGAGCATTACAAAGGCCAAAAGGCATTCGCCTATAGGCATAGGTTCCAAAGGGGCAAGTGAATGTGGTCTTTTCTTGGTCTTGAGGTGCGATTGGAATTTGGAAGTAGCCGGTGTAACCATCAAGAAAGCAATAGTGTGACTTTCCGGCCAATCTCTCAAGCATTTGGTCAAGGAAAGGAAGTGGGTAGTGATCTTTTCGTGTTTCAGCATTCAATTTGCGATAATCGATGCACACACGCCATTTGTTTTTTCACCCGAGTTGTGACCACTTCTCCATGTTCATTTGTGACAACTGTTATCCCGCCCTTCTTAGGAACGACTTGAATTGGACTAACCCATTCACTATCAGAAATTGGGTAGATAATACCAGCTTGAAGAAGCTTGGTAATCTCTTCCCTAACTACCTCAAGTATGAGTGGATTGAGTCTTCTTTGAGGTTGCCTAATTGGTTTGGATGATTCCTCTAGATGGATGTGATGCATGCAAAGGGCAGGGTTTATTCCTGGAATATCCTCTAGGGTCCAACCTAAGGCATTTTTGTTTTCCTCTAACACTTGAACAAGTTGGGACTCCTCAGTTTCAGAAAGTGAAGCAGAGATAATGACAGGGTAGGAGGGATCATGGAAAAGGAATGCATACTTGAGGTGTGAAAGAAGTGGTTTTAGATCAGTTTCAGCCTTGATTGGAGATCTAGACAAGTTAGGAGTAGGAGAAGGGATTCCAGATGGGTTTGGATCATTTTCCTCAACACTGTCCAAGGTGGAGCAGTAGAGATCAGAGTTGATGTGGGATTCAAGAGAGTTTTCAAGTTCCTCTAGATTGATGGAGTCTATGAATGAGAGGTCCACATCAACTTCACCATTTATGACTTTGTTAATCATGGTGCAGATTTCACAAGATCCTTTATCATTAGAACATGAAGAACATGGTGGATTGGGGTTCGATTGAATCTTAGAAGTGTCCTCAAAAGCATGGATTGAGAATGCAGAGTGATCCTCAGATGGGTATCGCATGGCTTGGAAAATGTTGAACTTGACCAGTTGGTCACCGAATTCCATGGATAAGATGCCTGAGTGGACATCAATCTTGGTTCTCGCAGTCATGAGGAATGGTCTTCCTAGAATTAGGGGAGATCGAGAAGAGGTCGTCTCACCTTCCATGTCAAGGACATAGAAATCAGCTGGGAAGATAAGATCATTGACCCGAACAAGAACATCCTCAATTATCCCCTCAGGACTGGCAGTGCTTCGATTGGCTAATTGAATGACAATACCCGTTGGGTGCAAGGGACCTAGACCAAGGTTGGAGAAAATGGATTTGGGCATGACATTTATTGAGGCTCCAAGGTCTATGAGTGCATCATCAAAGTTGGAACTCCCTATTTGACATGGAACCATGAAGGTCCCTGGATCTTTGCACTTCATGGGAATGGACTGTTGAGTTGAAACATTTTCAATGTTCCTAAGTTGCCTCTTATGGGTGCACAATTCCTTAAGAAACTTGGCATACTTAGGGATTTGTTTGATGGCATCTAAGAGGGGGATGTTCACTTCAACACGTCTAAACATGTCAAGCATTTCAGGATCAGGTTCAAAGGACTTCTTAGGCTTGGAGATGGCTTGAGGAAAAGGAATTGGGTTCCTTATAGGAATGGAAGGAGGTGAAGGAGTGGATTCAAGTTCCTTTTCCAGCTTTTTGTTCTTTTCATTTTCTAGATCAACATTGAAAGGGGAGGTAGAGGAATCAGCATGGGGCATAGCAATTTTCTTTCCCGATCTAAGTGCAATTGCACTTACATTACCCTTAGGGTTGGGTAATGGTTGAGCTGGGAGTTGGGATGAATTGGATGGTTGTTGCTGGCTAAGGTGGGATGCAAGTTGACCTATTTGGGTTTCAATGTTCTTGAGGCTAGAACGGGTGAAGGAAGCAAGATCCTCTACAGCACTTTCCCATGGTTGTTTAGAAGAAGAGGCTTGTCCCAAATTGGGTTGGCCTTGATTTTGGTTCTTGGGAAAGCGATTGTATTGGGTGGGGAATTGGGAAGGCTCGTTAGGATAGTGGAATCCAGGAGGAGGATTGTTCCGTTGGGGTTGAGGGACAAAAGGGTAAGGTTGTTGGAAGTTACCAACACCTTGACTGTATTGAAACTGGTTTGGGTTTTGAGGAGGGAACTGTGGAGGATGAGAAATGGGATTACCATACCTCAGAGGTGGGTTAAAGGTAGAAGAGAAGGGCTCAGAGTGGGGTTGGTTGAAGTTTCTAACAAACTGACCTGATTGTTGAGGGTTGAAGTTTCGCTGAGCATATGCCGCATTGAGCTCCATTAGACTAGATGAATCAGATGGATCATCTTGAAGTTGTGGACATGTGTCAGTCGGATGAGATGGAGAGTTGCATATTCCACAATTCTTGATAGGTCCAGGGAATAGTGACTGTGGAGAAGATGAGGTTGGGGCTTTGGTAGCCACCGCTAGTTGACGCACAAGACTTGTAAGTTCACTCATCCACTCAGTCATCTTGTTGGGCTCTATGGATTGATTCTCTTGGGCTTGTTTCACTTGAGCATGTGCTCGAGTATGGAATTGCTGCGTGTTTGCAGCCATGTTACTTATGAGATCTCTTGCAGCTGCAGGAGTTTTGTCAACAAGAGCACCGCCACTTGCGGCATCAATGAGAGTTCGCTCCATAGCCAATAACCCCTCATAGAAGTATTGGATCAGGAGTTGGTCAGGGATTTGATGGTGTGGACAAGTTGCCACAAGCTTTTTGAACCTCTCCCAATACTCATGGAGTGATTCATTAGGGAATTGACGGATGCCGCTTATTTCCTTTCGGATAGAAGCTGTTCGGGAAGCGGGAAAGAACTTCTCAAGGAAAAGTCTCTTCATGTCAACCCATGAGTTTATGGAACCAGGTGGGAGGTAGTAGAGCCAAGACTTGGCAGAATCCGCTAGGGAAAAGGGGAAAGCTCTAAGCTTGATTTGTTCTTCAGAAACCCCTTGAGGTTTCATGGTTGAGCAGACCACTTGGAACTCTTTGAGGTGAAGATGAGGATCCTCACCGGCTAGCCCGTGAAAATGAGGGAGAAGATGAATCAAACCCGACTTGAGTTCGAAGTCAGCCTCTATGTTTGGATATTGAATACCAAGAGGTTGGTAATTCATATCAGGGGCAGCAAGTTCTTTCAATGTTTGTTCCCTAGGATTGGCCATATCTAATTCAATTGGTAGGGCAATGATTGGTTCTTGGGTGATTTGGTTATCCCTAATGGTCCTCCTAATTCGACGAAGAGTTCTATCAATTTCAGGGTCAAACAAATCCGAGGGATTGTTTGGAAGGCTACGGGGCATTCAGACAGATTTTGGAAGAAAGAGGAAGACGGGTTTTTCTTTGTATTTTTTTCAATTTATGATTTTTAAGAGGAAGACGGGTTTTTCTTTGTGTTTTTTTTTTCAATTTTTTTAAACTTTTGTATTTTTTTGGGGTTTTTTTTATGTTTTCTTGACAATAACCAGAAACTAATGACTACTTAAAGCACCATTCCCCGGCAACGGCGCCATTTGAAAGTGCGGCCGATTGTCGCCTATCGACCGTTCAAGGTTCCGGTGCTCTGCTAATGTGTATAGCAGCACTCGGGTCGAATCCTCGGCGATGATACTTTGTAGTAGTCGTTTGTTTTTAGTTGATTGTATTTTGATTAGGGGAGTTTGTTTGCAGAGCTTAATTGAAATGATTTATGGATGATGTTTGATTTACCAAATTGATAAAGATTGGGGTGAGTTCATCATTAGGTTAGTTAAGCTTGTGATATCCTCGAGCTTTGCTTTATATTGCATTTAAATTAACACCCATGTCACAAGATGATGTTGATTAGAATTCTTAAGTGTTAAGGCTTTAAACCAAGACTTAACTTAACTTAAGGTTATAATCTCAATCATATCTTATTTATGGTTGTGTATTTATGGTTCCAATAATCCATGGAAACCCCATGTTAAACAAAACAAGTCATTAATCCATGACATGTTAAGTCCAACATACACAATGTTAATTCAAAGAATATTCATCGAGCAGAAGCTCTCAATCAATTAACATCCCCAAATTATAACTCACCCCAATGAGAGATTTACTCATCCATTTGGATGTTTAATAATCTGGTAATATATGTTTATGGTGATGAATTATAAAGAGAAGAAAAAGAAAGGGACAAGATAAGAGTAGTTTGCCGAACACACACACGAAATAATTTAAGAATCAAAAATGGAATTTCGATTGAATGAGGAAGCTTAAGAAGGGAAGGGGATTGAAATGAATTTGAACTATTTTAAGAACATTAATATTAAAATACAGAAGGTGGAAGAGAATAAGAGATATTGAAGAAGTAACTTGCATTAAAACAGAATTACAAAAAAGAGAATTACAAGATTACAAAAATGAAGAACTCAAAAGTAAGTGAAAAGAAAGAGAGGAGGAAAGGTCTCTCAAGTGAAAACTTGAGTATGGAAGGTCCTCCCAAGCCTTTGGAAAAGCTTTGGTCGTGCCAATGTGATCTCCTCTCTTCTGAAATGCCAACCCCTCTCAAGGAGAGAAGGGGAGAGTATTTATAGCCCAAGGAGTGGACTGTTTGCATTCCCAATCTGTCCCTCCACTTGCTTCGCCAATTGAGCTATACAGACAGCCGAATCTTCAAATACATCCTTCTTAAAAGTTGTAGAAAATAATGTTGGCCGACTACTCTAAAAATTTGGAGGCATTTGGACAATTGGAGCCAAAGTTATGGCCGGTTGATTAAACAACGGTAAACTGTCCATTTCTATCCATTCTTTTTCGATGGCCAAAATGTGAATGGATTTTTGAACAGGAAGATGCCTTCAAATTCGAATGACCTCTTCAACAAAGTCGGCCGCCTATATCTCCTCTTTCACACTGCAAAATCTCAGCTCGATTGGATGCTTATATCAGGAGATATGTCATGCATACTATACTGATTTTAATTCTCGGCCAGAATGGTGGGCTGGACTTCAAAGGTTTATTTGGGCCCCTTGTACTTGGATTTGGGCCATGAAATTTTTATCCAAGATGCAATGTAGTGTCCCCCGAATTATGGTGGAGATTGAAGGTCTTTGGACTTCTCTATTGAACCCAGTAAATCAATCTTCATGGATGGTCCAGTTTGTTCACAGATTCTTTGGTCTTGTTTGTGAGGACCATATGACCCTTCAAATGGCAGAATTGGCTCATGGTTCCTTCTAATGAAATGTTGTATATTGAAAGGAGAATCCTACAAAACAATAACCACACAATTTGGATCAGTATAGTGATAGTTATAATTAAAACATTAAACTGACTCAATTTGACTACTTCTAAAAATGCTCAAATATTATACTTAATATTAAAACATTAATATTTCACACAAATTATGCACATTTCATATAAAATAAGTAAAGGGGGAATATAATAAGTCATGAAAATATTAATAACATCACCACTATTGGATTAAATGGTAAAAATATATTCTAATTTAACTTTAAAACCAATTAAAATGATAATATAATCATATAAATAAATAAATTAAAAGGATGTTTTGAGTTAAAATACAACATTTTTCACTATTCATTAAAAAATGAACTTTATCGGAAAAATACCAAAAATTACACAAAGAAATTTTGATGACCAGATTCTAAAGAAGAATATTATTTGGTCCAATAGAATGTATAATAGTGACCAAAACTATATTTAATGAGGGTTCCCCATCAAAAGGCGATAAGTCGGCATTTTAGTGAATATTAGAGTATTTATGCCTAAAATCGAATTCTTTTCTTATTTTAAGCCATTATCTTTTATTGGATAAATGTAAAAACATTTAACAAACATATATAATCATATTTTAGTTATTTATATTCATTCCTACCAATACAATGGATACGTGTTAACTACAATTTAAAATAATATTATTATATTACTGGTGTGCAACGTAAGATTTCATTAAAACTTGTTGTTGCGTATCAGGTAAGCTATTGAACATAGAAACCCCTTTAAAGTAAAATAAATATTTAATTTTAAAATATTAATAAATATGAAAATGTATTATTCTTTTTTTACATGGGATGTTACAATTATAATAGTGTATTTTTCGAAAAAGGGATGACCTGCAGGACAGGTGACAACCCGTCGCGTCGGACAAGGTTGCAGGAATCAAACCCAGAACTGAAGTGAGAAATGCCTTTATCACCTACCTCTGTCCTACAGATAGTCCCTTGTTAGTCTAAACTAGTTATATTAAATTATTCGTTATGATATAGTAAGTATAAGTCCATTTTTGTAACTATATATGATTAATCTCACCATAGATGGACTTATGTATATAACGTTTTCTAACCTTATGTTTGAGACAGATGAAAGGACCTATCATTCTGTCGCTTGATCTGCTAAAACTTTTCAAAAGACAAATTAAACTTCATTTCTTTAAGAGGTGATGTCAAAATTGTTCAAGGAACATACAACGGTATGATTGTGCCAAAATCAAGTAAGTATTTCTTTTAATTCAAAATTTCTTCACCATTTAGGAAATAATCGTGAAAACCAAAAATGTTTTCCTAGTGCCCTCATATCTGATGAATCAGATGGTACCTTATATCATAACAAATTTATGGATTTGTGATCATTGTCTTTTTGATAGCAATGTCCTCTTCCACTCTTCATCAGAAATTGATGGTTATATTTCTCTTCCATATCCATATTTTCACATATGTTCTCTTATGTGGAAACTTAGTGATTAGTTAATTTCGGTAACCGTTACATTTCATGCATTAGTTTTTAAAATTATTTTTTATTATTACTTTTTACTATGTGGGTTTCTATGAAAGAAACTTCTAAGTAGTAAACCATTTATAACCCCGACAAATTTCAAGGGCGAAATTCATTTTAAGGGGGGTAAAATGTAACACCCTAAAATTTCATGAGAAAGAGTATTTCTAATTTCTTTTATGTCTTCTGTCTTACGCTACACCAAGATTATATTATGCTATACACAACACCATATTATCTAGTATTATATGCAACACTATTCTTGTCTTGTGATGCACAAAATTTCACATTATTTCGAATAAAATTCATTATATACAACACTACGTATATATTTTGATCAATGTATAATTGAACTATATTTTGAGTATGTTATACGCAACCCCAAACGAATCTTTCTCTACAAGAAACCCTGTCTTAGCTTTCATTACATGCAATCATGGCCTTCCATGATAGTGTGTGTTGTACACAATACCATATTTCACTAAACAACGTTATATTATGAAAATATTATATAAACAAGCCGTTATGAATAGTAATACCCAATTTTTTAAATTTTATAAATTTTATCATTCAAAATGGACTTCATTTTTGGATTCATAATATTGAAATTAGCCTAGGGTGAATTTTTTGTATTTTTATGAAAACTTTCAATTTTTGATGAATAGTGAAAACACTTGGTTACTATTTAAAAACCGACTTTTTATTTAAATAATTATTTATTTTATTTAAATTTATTTTTGGTCAAAATTGATACATAATACCTATATATGTTCAATGTAATTCATTGGAGTCATTTTATATTAATTTTAGATATAGAAAAATTTTATTGAACTTTTCATCATCTTTTACCCACATCTTAGGAGAATTTGAAAATTTACATAAAATATATTTTTACCGCTTCTGTGAGTGGAATTTCAAAAATCTAAGAGACACAGTTAATATAAAGGAGTAAAATTTGGTTCTATAAGAAAAAAATAATTTCTGGTGAATGGTAACTTTTTACTTTTATTTACCACGGTTAAAAGTAAATAGGGCAATTAAGGGTAAAAATGATATTATTATTATCCTAGCACATGTAATAATTCAATCGGATAAATTTAATTAGACCAAAAACAACCTTATAAATAAAATATTACCCTTTAGGTCCACATGGATAATATTAGGACATTTATTATTATTTTATTTAAAAAATATTTAAAATAGTTAAAATCAATGTTTAATATCTAAAACATTTTTAATATAGGATTTACATAAAATAAATTCAACTATAAAAATTTATTAGAAAGAGAAAACGATTTCTTACCTAATGGTATTTTATTTATATTTTTTATACATTAAATAGTTTAATTTATTTATGACACAATGGTGATGCAGTAGTTACCTAAATAATGAAATATTTAAATAATTAATATTATAAATACCCAAAATAATTATATTTTCAGACGTTATATGAATTAAAATAATTTTATAGGTTAATATGACATGTTAGTATTGATTTAATTAACATTTGTCGAACTAATCATGCGGTTATGATTTTCAGAAAAATCAATTACCAAATAGTGTCAATATTGACATAAAATAGTTATTAAAACAAATATTATATTATTAATTGTTATTTTATTCCTAATAATATAATTTTAGGCCCAATTACATAGATAAGGTTTTATATATAAATAATTAACCACTTGGGGTTCTTTTGGCTTGTTATAGTATGTTTATTAACCATATAGTGTAAGAATATAAGAATACACGGTAAAAGTTAAATTATTTATCATAAAGTTAAATCTAAATGATAAGGTTAAAATAGAATAATATACATGTCTAAAACCTATTGGTTGAGATTATTTCCAACCATACCTTATTTATATTTGAAATAAATCAATTCGGAGCTATTATAAACCGAATATGACTTTATTATAAAATAATATTTTAAGTTTTTTCTAAGGTGCCCCTCTCCTCCCTTATAAAAGGGCACCTCCCCACTCTTCTCTTTACACAATATTGAGAATTCAAGCTCTTCCAAACCCTTTACATTTACCTTAAAAACTTCCCAAGAAACATTATAGAGGTTCTAGTCTCCTTAAAAGACCATCTCTAGTGTCTTAAGGGGAAGTATAAAAGATGTGTGTCGAAGAAGTGGTAATCTCTTCTACCGATTCATTCAAGTTTTCTTTCTTCTTCAACATCTTCTTATTTAGTTGTTTCATTATTAATTAATAACATCAGTATCAATAATATAATTATATGCTATTATAAATTTTAAACAACCCCATTTCAACTTTTATCCATCCTATAGAAAATGAAATCACCGCGTGTGCATACGTATGAAATACCGTCTCCACATCGTGGTGTAATCTGTTTTTACACCACCACCTTACTTGTTTGGGTATAATGGTGTAAAGAATAACTATATATGGTTATTAATACATCATAATTATTATGAGATATTATATCATCCACTCAAATTCCATTAAATAATTAAGGTAATGATATCATCGCTCGTGTGTACGTACAGATTACCATATCCACGACGCGATGAGATTCATTCTCCATGTTAACCATTCAAGAATGATTATAATGTATATATATTGAATAATAATTAAATATATGAAATAATTAAGCTACTTTATATATATATATATATATATTTCATCTACTTACTTCCATTCATGTTAATAAAGAAAGGAAAACAACGTTCATGCGTACGTACGGCCCAGTATCCCCATGAACTGTGTATTTCATTTCATTCATCTATCTATTATATATATGTATATATAATTAATATATATGATATAAATCATGACTTAAATTCTGGATGTTATTAAATCATGATATATGTAATAATAATATCAAAAACAGGAAGTCCAAACACATACGATAAATGAAACAAATTTACCCAAAACACTGGTTTAACATTGAATTTACAATGAATGAGTAATATAAAGTCATAAGTGAACCATATATGATATCATAACACTGAATATGATTCTATAATAAGTAAATAAAATTATTTAAATCATTATACAGTAGGTTCAGATATGTACGAAGCATAGCGGACCTAAGGTAAGGGATAACTTTTCCAATCTCATTTTTATCCGAGATTGTTTATTCGTAAGTATTTACTGGGGTTATATTTTTCATCATTGTCAATAATTTTTTTTCATAAAGTGTTTAATATTTTTTAATGTATGATTAAATTAATTTTTACCCCTCATTGACTTTGACATTGTTTTATTGAAGGAATATTTCATTTGATTACCATATGAGGAACTTTTTGACTTTTCTGACAAGAGTAAGAGGATAATGTTTTTTTAACTTATACGACATGAACAGATTTTTACGGTTTCATAAATCCTCATTTTAATGAAGCTTCTTGTACAATATTTCTTGATTATTTTCAACAAAACCGTTTTCTTTTAAAATTGCATGACATTTTTTGAAAAGAAAATGATTTTGAAGAAGAGAGGATATTTTCATCAAGAATTCATTTCAAGTGTTTTATCAAAACTATTTTCCATATAAGATGACATTATTTAGCATGTTTATGTTTCAATTATAATGTCTCTATTTTTTCCATGGTGTTATTTTTCCTATGAGGAAATGATATCCATTTGTTTTATATGGATTATTTGAAGATGGGATGATGTTTATGAAACCCATTTTATTCTTTGGGATATGATGAATGTGTTATGTTTATTTTGTGGCACAAGTAAGAATGATTTCATTATGAGATGGGTGGGACCTATATCTCCCCCCAATGAATTGGGTAAAGATTTATATCTCATGAGATAGACATGGCTGGAATGGTAAGTTAATCAAGTTCAGTGATATAGGACTGGAACGAGGAGTGAACTCGATTCAGAAAGGGACTTGTCCACTAAGATTGTCTTGGAAGAAATTCCGTGGCTACTATAGAAATCATATAATGTTATTAGTGGTCTGCCATAATTACTTGTTTTTCCATGCTATTTTATCATGATTTATGTTCCATTATGATATATTCCATACGTACTTCCACGATTTATGTCATTGCTCACGATTTTGATGTTAAAATATTATGTTCAAGTTTTCTGCATTCAAAATTTTATGGATTGTCTTACATTCTCTATGTTTACCGTTACTGAGCATTTGAGCTCACCCTTTTTATGTTTTATTTTCCCCAGGATATAAAGAAAGGTTTTAGGTAAGAAGAAAAAGGTGCGGATCTTTATGGGAGATGATGAATATCATTCACCATAATTAGAATATTACTTTTTCGAGTTTCCAAAGACACTAAACTATTATGGTACTTGTGTGTTTGTTTTTGTTATGAATTTATTATTCCGCAAAAGTAATGTAATGTCCATGCACTTAAAGCTTCGGGTCTCTACAATATTGGTAACTATATGTTCCATTAGATCAATGTTGGTGCTGGTGATATTAAAAACTTCCATATAAAAAAGATAATAGGAGAAACCAAATCCTTTATATTCTTAAAAAAACCCCCATTAACATTATTAGTAGATAAGGGATTATATATCTTCCTAGCATTTTGAAGAGTACTAAAAAAATGTTTTCTTATCACCCCCTTAATACATTTCACTTTAAAATATTATTGTTTCATACCTCCATTGAGATTAACAATGTTATTAAGATCTCATGTGATCACACATTCCTATTCAAGACCTTTAGAAAAATCACAATCAGTGTTATTTTGTCGAACATTTTGAATAAATGATTCCAAATGGGTAATATTTTAATAAATATGGTTGAATAAAAATCAATTCAAAATATTTAACTTTTCATTATCCACATTAATCACTATAACAAAATCCAAGGGATCATCTTATTAATTGATGGAATTACATGTTTCATGAACTAGGTTTTTCCAATCAAGCTGTAAAATACATGAATTATTAAGTCAAAAAGGAAAGGATGGGTAAAAATTGCTAATTATAATATGTTTCAAAATATACTAATGGTCCAAGTTAAATTTACAAAGATCAGTACAGTAAATGGAGAATGAAGCATCTATGGAAGCATAATTAACAAGAACTATGTCAAATTATTTGGAAAATATTTAGTTAATATTTTTCCAATACCAAGTGTATTTATACCCAAAAAAGTTAACTTCATAAAGATTCGTATTCTTAGTAAAAGAAATGAATTATCTAATCTATTTGGAGGATTTAATCATTCCATGAATCTCATATAGACTAATTATGTCATTGAAATCCCCTAGAGCAGTCTAATAATTATTTATTGAATAACTAATTGTTTCAATGATTTTCTATAGGTCCATTTTTTCTTGATATACATTATAATAATAGATAAAAGAGTAGAATTGTGGAATCTCATACACTTAAAACTAAATGTAACCATTTGATCAAATTAATTGAAATTATAAGTACAAACAACCCTCGAAAATGAAAACACCCATAGTCTTTTATTGTCGTTGTTGGACTGATCATTGTTAATGAAATTATATCCCGTAATTTATAGAGAAGCAACTCTCTCTGGTAAAAAGATATTGCATTCAAAAAATCTTGGAATACCACGTTTATGATTATTTAATGAAATATAGAGAAAAAATATTATTTCATGTTCAGAAACGTCCTAAGAGTTCCATTAAGGATCTCAATTTAATCTTGTCCCAAAATCTCGAGATTCCTTTTTTCTTCCCACAAGAATTTTAATTCCAATTTGATCTCATATTAGTAAAAAGTTTATTTCCAAAATTTCTAAAATTTAAGGTTTATCTTAAATAGAATATCCACATTAGAGTTTGCTAATTCCTATATATGGTTTTTTGTTCTCATGAAAGAGAATTGAGCATACAATGGAGAGCCATCTTTACATCCTTCAAGTTTCAGTTTTCCAAGATCATGTGAAGTATCTAAAATAGATAAATTTTAAGAATAAATGAAGGAATAATATTTCAAATTTTAATTCAACTTTATTCATCCAAATGAAAATATTCCAGGATCATTTATCTATTAGGGATGATTTTTAAGAGAAATTTTTATTTTAGAATTACATTTGTTATAGTGTAATTGGACCATCAACACTACATTATCAACAATGGCGAGAACATTACTAATAGGGATGGATGTTTTTCTATAATTAACTCCTCTATAATCTATTACCTCAATAAAGAATCTCTCTATTTAAGAAGATGTTTGTAAGAATTTGTGATTTTATAAATACCATGGATGAAGCTTGTAGGATTTATCAATACAAACCAATGAATAATAGTAGAAGAATTAACAATTATGGAGGGTGTTTTTTTGGATTTTTAACCTCAAATATGATATTGGAAACAAGAAAAAAATCAGGTGTGATAGAATCTTAAAGGGAATTCATACCAAATTCATTTATTTATTTTATTTTTTACTCTCTATACGTCATAGAGGATTTCTGGGCATTTACATCTATATATTTATAAATAATAGTATAGAGGGAACTATCAAGATTGTTAAGCTGGTAGAAGGCATCAGATTTTACAGTATTATCTATCTCCAATAGTGGAAGAGTATGAGTTCTTACAGACTATTGATCCAATGGTTTACTACCCATACCAACAACTGGTACCTCAACGATGTTTAACCAATTTTCATCAGAAGTACTACCTTCATAATTAGAAATAATATCCTTCATTATCTCATTTTTATTTATTAATCCACCTACCTAAATAATTGAATATTCAACTAACTATTCAAACTACATTGATTCAACAAAACTCATAAGATTTTTGACAAAATAAAGGTACATAATATCATCCCCATTGTTCATAATTTCATTATGATAATTGCTAATAGGAATCACTGAATCATTGTTGAGACTTATGAGAGGATGAGATAAGTTGCCTTCCATTTCATATTCATCAAAAAATAAAAACCAAATTTTATCAAATAGTATTCTTTATGAAATATTTCTTTGGATATTGTTTCAATATACCTCTTGGAATCCATATTTCTAACAGGATCACCATTTTCCACAAGAATGGATTTTTCTTTTTCTTTTTAGTGACCTCTTTATATGCATGGAAATCTATTGGGGGCTTCACTTGTTGATGGATAATTCTATAATTATCAATGTAATGTCCCAACATTACACAATACTTAGAGAAGGGAAGATCATATTCATACCACTCCTTTATTACAATGTTTCTTTAATTGGAAGTGAAATTAGTCAAATTTGGAAGAATTGTTTAAAAGTTGGAATCAATAAATATTCTCGGATAAATCCCATGTTCGCCATTAAGAGTATGGTGATCCAACTTTAAAGTTTTTCCAATTTAGGTAGCAATATATATTAGGATTTTAGGGTAAAAACACCAAGTTTAAACCATGCGGTCTAACTCAAACATGATCAGTAGAATTAATTTGATTGAAATGGTTGAAATTGATGTCTCATTCTGATAACATCAGAACATCAGGTTTCAATTGAACATTACCAATCATTCTCACTTCATTCATGTCTTCCATGTTCACCACAAGGATTCATGAAAAACCTCTTCAAATTAGAATCATCTTCAAATCATATATTCCCTAGAAAAGTGAAATTATGGATTTGAGTACTTTATAGGTTCATGGTTTTTCACCCGTGGAATATTAAATGTCCCCAAGAATGGATAATTTTCATAAATCCATTCTATATTGAAATTATTCTTGAATTTTGACCATCAAGTATCAACTATCTTCCAATTTTCTATATACATAGGGCATAGGGATGTCATTCCTCATAGAATGTACACCTCAAAGATTCTCCACAAAAGAGATACCCTTTATTATTGATGATGGTGAATTACTATACAAATTTAAGAATTTCTTTATATAACTTATTTTTTTCAAAATAAACCCGAATCACATCCTTGAACAAACATTCCCTCTATAGATGAAACTATTCCATGATCTAAGGAAGGGTTGGATCTAAGAAAAAACATCAATTAATCCTGTCTAGAATATTGAAATATTTTACGATAGATTCTTCTTCACAGCAAGATCAATATTCATTTTTATTTTAGAAAATTATTTTTTAGGAACTTACTCGTGGAATACCACATGAGTTTCGATGATCATATCTTCTATTTATCAAATATCCCAAATACTTAATCCAAACATACCAAATTCTAAATTATTATTCATGATCACCAATGTCATAAAAAAGTGACTAGGGTGTAAAAATAACACATTTGGAATAGTTTTACACAAAAAAGCTTATTTACATCTAATGTTTTCCAACTAGGAGTCTGACATGACCATTATGAATATTTAATAAGTTTTCAACCTAAAATAAATATAGGGAAATAAATTCATCGCCAAACATATAATAATAACGCTATATTAAATGTAATAAACCATGGAACATTTATAATCAACATGCCCATGCTATATAGAATCATACACAATCACATCGTATAAAAAATAAAAACAATATAAAAGGTGATAGTGATTAAAGAATATATCTGATGTGGCTTGATATATGATATATAACCTTCGACATAAGAAAATTGTAAAACCAAATCAGGATAATCCATGTCGTTAAAAAAATACAAACTCTAATCAAAACCACTTTTATAGTTTAACCATACTCATAGATCACCTTTCATAATTACTGATATTACTTTTCCACTTAAATCAAACAATGAAATCGCTACATACCACCAGTGGTGTATGTAGTGTGTGAAAAAATTTTCCAATTATTATTCCACAACATACTCTATGAAAAAAATTTAAAACTAATTCATGCGATGTTAGTTTGAAATATAATACAACCTTACAATTTTAATTTTATATGAACCAATGTAACATGAAAAAATTTCATTTTTAATCATCACATTTAATGAAAACATGCTACACATTTTTTAATAAAACATTAATAAAATCAGCAATAGAAATACATGTAAGTGAGAATTATTCTTTAAAATAATACTAACCAGTGATTCATAATGGCGGACCATGGTAAATTATGTTCAATGATAAATTAGTGTCCTCATACAATACATAATTACAATTTACACATGGTAATCCTCCATCTATTGTTCCATTATATAATAATATGAGACCTATAATTGTATAATAATGTTCAATCAATTATCCATGGTTTTTACATGAATTAATGTGGACACGTGATTGGATGTTTAATGATATTTATTATCCATTATATTATAATGCACTAACATAGATCCAATAGGGGTAGTATATATAGATTGTATTATGTCTAATGTCCATATAATACAAAGATGATATATATAAATGGTGCATACCTCAATATCAAAGGATTACCAATAAGCATATCTAAATTATTGGGGTTTATTAAATCAAAACACAATGTACAAACCCCCTCTATCTTAATATACCATTATGAATTATCAAAGAAATTTTATAGAATCTCATTTCCAAATCACATGGTAATTATTAATAAAACATGCTACATGTGATAAGAGTGCTTATATTAAGTAAAACATAACATTATCCCATATATTCATTCATAAGAATCATTTTTATAATTCATTATAATTCATGGTAAAGATTCTCATAAAATATATCCAATTATAACACAATAAATCATTAATGAACATTAGTAAATACGAAATGTGCATTTTGGAATTCTGAACAAAAAATGACTTCTTAATAATTTTCCCTTATATTACATTGTCTTTAATTTCAATGAAAAAAATATTAAAAACAACAATCAGTAATCGTTTCATTTGATAAAATGGTACCATATAGTTTCTAGAAAGAAAACCTTATTTACATGAATTGTTAATCATTAATGTGACTAAATATGTCCTTAAATTTTGAAAACAAAATTAAAACAAAACCATAAATTATTATAAATCATAAGATTTCAACCCATGAAAAAACATAATTATTTATAGAGAAATAAATTAGGACCATTTGAATAACACTTTATGTGCACCAGTTTTAAGGGATGAATCCGTAGACAATTAATTGTACAAACTCGTGATAGTGCAAAAATAAAAACAAATAAAATAAATAATAATGCATGAAAAACACAGTAACAATTTAATAAAAAATATATATTTTGTTCAATACACGGTTTACAAAATTTAATAACAAATTGTACCAAAAAAGGCAAATTCATGAAGTCACGAACATAGAATAACAGATCCATTGGAAAATATTTGATTCCACATAATAATCAGAATAAGGATCATTAATTATGGATTATGAATACTAAGAATAAAAACCCTGAAATAAATAAATATACAATAATGTATTTTTGTTATGGATATGAGAATGAATGAAACATAATAAAGTGGGAATAAATAGATTAAAATTGTGGAAATGAAGATGTTCAGATAGATTTACTTTAGTAAATTCATCACTTTTATAGTTATTTATAGAATTAAAATCTATGAGATAATGAGTCTCCAAGGGGGTTTATAAGAGGATAAATATTGGAAGATTACTCGTGGAGTTTTTTTGGAAATAAGAGTATTATAACATAATATTTAGAGCACCCACGCTCATTACTCATTTATCTCTCAACCTTATATTGGTAAAAACCCAGCTTTAATTGTTCAATATGTGGGCATAGTTTTTTTAATGTAACCTACCATGGAAACCAAGAACCCCCACCCTGAAAAATAAAATAAAATTTTTAAACCAAAAAACAAACTGAGATCCATAAAAAATAGGTAAAAAATACCTAAAAATGAAATAATGGGTGTCACGGAATCCGTACAATGTAGCAAGTAGTTCACAAAAACCATGAACACCTTAAGTGGAAGGATATTATTAAACACTTTAATAAAATGGTCATGGTTTACCCTATACATGTTTTATCACCATGGATATCCCATGTTATAATTAATGATAAAAAGGGAACTATTTTCTGTTTCTAAGGTTATATTTTCTTAAAATCCTAAAAACATCACTTGTGTGGACCTGAAAGGAATACATTAAATCCAAGTATGCTTTTAAACCTTACTTGAAATGCTTTGGTGGATTTTATCTTGGATTAATGTTCATTTACAAGATTAATTAACATATAATTTTTTTATAAATTATAAAATAAGATAATTATAAAATATTTTACATAGTGATATAAAAGTATTATAATAATAGACATATTTTGGAAAATTATTTAAACCAGAATAAAATTGGGTTTTTGGACTTGATCATGTTTTAAATAAAATAATAAATAAAAAGTATTTAATTATTTAAAATGTTTTTGTTAAATAAAAATTATTATATGATTATAATAGTATTCATAAAATATCACACATTTAGGTAATTTAAAAGAGTTCATATTTAATAATATTTGAAATACTAATATAAAAAAGTTACTACTAAAATAAATTTGAATGTTTAAGATTTATTTCTTTATGAAAGATTTATAAATGAATTCATAAATTATAATGTTTTTATTATTATTTATTTTTGAATTATAGATTAATATTTATCTAATGTTAGTTTTTCTAAATTATTCATTTATTAAATTGTTACCTACATTATATCTCATTAATATAGTTTATATGTTATGAATAGATGTATGGATAGTTTTAAAGAGTTCAACTAATTCTTATAAAGTTGTCACCATTAATATAAGGAGTTACAAACTACCAAAAATGAAATATTATTTTATCTTTGACCATGAATATATGTTATTTTGGGTATTGAATAAAGAAGTAATGATTATTGTGAGTTATATAAATTTTGTGTTATGATTATATTATAATTTTTTTTCCTCTTGAGTAGTGGTCCATGGGTAGTGGGACTTTTTGTTAGACTAATCAATGTCGAACGTCTTAGTCTCTACTAAGAAAATAAGAAATGGATACATGTTTCACTATTTGTTCTCTTATAGGTATTTTGTTCTTATTTGATTCTCAACCGTTAAACAAATTTAATGTATATTATACATGGACTCAATAATTATTGGTGTGAATATAATTATATTTAATTTTTAGTTAATTACCTAAAATTATGATTTTTATAAAGAGTTAAACATTATATTTTTGAACATAATAATTTGGTTAATGGTATATGATTCAAATAATAAATCTATAGAGATGGTAATGTAAAAAATAAATAAATTTCATTAGATGGTGATATTTAAAACACCAAAAAAATACTATGTTTAAGATTCCTTTAAATGTAAACACTTTTCATGACCATGATCTTTCAACTATGTACGTTCTACTAAAGAAAAGATCCCATGGATTTATATATGTATGATAATAAATTTATGAGTGATTATAATATTATAAGGTGGTCTGATTTTTTGTTATATTTTTCATATAGTTAGTGGAAAAACCATAATGTTTTTCAATAAAGAGGATTAGAGATGTGATTATCTATATGGTGGGTTTGGAGGAGGATTTATCCACTCAAAATTCCAAGAGTTATATATATAATATGATTGAAATTGTGATTTTCCTAAATGGATGCGTGTTAGAGGAAATAATAATTCCAAATACAAACATTGTAAAATATGTATTTTTTTTCTCACCTAGGGATATGATTTAATTTAAAGGTGGTAAAAATTTTACTTTAAGTACATTTTATATAATTATATATTCAATTATTTTAAAACATGACATGGATATGATAAAATATCCAACATAAATTTGAATCGTCATAATTAAAAATATATTTGAGATCAGTTCTATAGAATGAAAATGATAAAGGATGTATATTTTTGGACAAGTGAAGAAACCTAAAAATGGTTATTATGAAAAAAAGAAGATTTTATGTGCTGGAAAAAATATTTAACAAAAGTATCATGATAATGAATCTTTTGAATATGATAAAGATACATATATTATTCATTATAAAGCTTCTCATGATATATATACATTGATTCTTAATTCAATGAATCCTATTATTCAACAGAAACATGACAATATGAATGATTTTGGGAAGATAAAACCCAAAAAAACAATATCAGGAATATGATATACATTTGAGATATCAAGAATCTAAGTCACTATTTTAATATAAAATGGCATAGATTACTTCATCATTGTATCATGTTTCCAATATGATTGGTTATATAAATGAGTTGACGATATCGGGGTCACCAAACATGATTGATATGGTCATTCAATTCATTAAATAATGATTAATGAAAATATTTTCAATGTTTAGCATAAACTATAAAATAAATGATTCAATTAAAGGTTTACCTGATCATCTTAGTATGTTGATGATTATTTATAAATGCATGGGTCTTCCATGATGAAGTGAAAAGATGATGGAATATAAAGGAAAGGGAAAATTGTTTATCTTGAAGGACAAAATTAGAGGTTGTGGAGAGTTCATGCGTACTTTTTAATATAATAATAGGGATTATAAGTAATTGTAGGTCTTCCATTATGTAACATCTAGAAATTAAATCTTAAACAACCCAGAATACCTGAAGGTGTGAAAAAATACATAGATAACCCATGATTTATATTACTATAATAGAATTCAATAATTTTATTATTAAGTGTATAAGATTCCAACTATGTATTAAAAAATTATATCAAAATATATATTTGTTCAATCACTACTATAAAATATACCTAAAACTACGAGGCTATATCCACTGATAATCTTCTCATGGTTGTAAGTTAATCTATTTATATAGGACAATAATTTATGTTGGCATAGGGGAGTATATATATATATATATGTTTCATGACTTGTGGTTATAGGTGTAGGTGTGATCATTATTTTTGGTGGGGTAATGGTGGTAAGTAGATATGACCATGCAAAATTATCCTAGTGGGCACAGGTTGGTGCAATAACATTTTTTTGTTAGTATTTCCTCACACTATGAGACTAATACCATGGTATTCTATGCTTGTTCAGGTACACTTATGCTGGAATAGTCAACCGAAATGAGAAAATAAGTTTATGGTTCTAATATATCATCGAAACTCCATATCACTAATATAATATATGCTAATGGTGGTAAAATATTGCAGAAAAAGAATATGGCCATGGGTGTATATGCCCATACATGTAATCTTCCAAAGACAACAGCCTATTACCATAGGCGTATATGCAAGTGCTGGTAGACCCTAAAGTAGTTTTCATCTATGATGATGGGTGTAAATATCTATTGTGTGGGTAGATTAAAATTATTATAATTAATATAAAAAATATAAAAAATATATATTTAAAAAAACATTATATATATATATATGTTTATAAATCATCTATATTTCATTGTGTACATAAAACACATTAGAGTAGAGTAGTAGGGTATTTAGTATTTGGAGCATATGGTTTAGTGTTTGAAAGTTGAAAATGGTGGATTTTTTAAATTTTATAATGTTATGACAATAGTAAGAAGCATGTTTTCATAAGTTATTTACCTAGATCCATGGGATAGAACCATGTTTAGAAATTGTAGTGGTCAAGTAGTAGTTGTGGGGGTTATTACTATAGAAAAACCTTAATACTATAGCCATGTGTGTTTCAAATGGAAAAAATCTCGTTGTTATCATCAATAGAGTTGTGGTAGCCCATGAGGATATTACCAATACAACAACACCCACATGCATTGGAAATATAGCCACGAAAATAGAGTTTCTAAGATCCCAATGAGAGTATATTTGGTCCTTGAAAAGTTATAAGAAAAAATAATGATTTATATTACTCTAAATCGAAGTGAAGGTTAATTTATT